>OX451740.1:144439550-149239550 GCA_948472305.1 Vicia faba
TATATATATATATATATATATATATATATATATATATATATATATATATATATATATATATATATATAAACCATTTTATCTTAGAAATATTTATTATTTATTTATTTTTAATTTTTATTAATATGAAACAATTAAAAAATTATTTTACTTTTCTTTAACTTTTATGTTTTTAATATTATTTTTTATCTTAGAAATATTTATATTATTTATTTATTTTTAATTTTTATTAATATGAAACAATTAAAAAATCATTTTACTTTTCTTTAACTTTTATGTTTTTGATATTATTTTTTACTTTCTTTCCTTTTCCACATTCTTTTATTTTTTTAAAATATAAATTAAGTATCAAGTACGAACAAGTGATGATCACAATAGACAACCAAAATCTTGTTCAAAATATTTAATAGTGCGAGTTTAAGCATAGCAGAAAATTATTATAAATTATGTTTGAAAATATCATTTTTCTAAAACAAAAATTAGAAATCATAGTATCACACTAGGACCAATTGACAAGTCACCCGTCACATGAAGAACCCTTATACACTTCAACTTGCTTTAGATTTCAGTATAAGCATAAAAGAATAGTAGTATTTTTATTTTTCAATAAAAACAGACAAAAGAAAAGGTCGAAATCAATGAATTCGAAATACGAGGCTTTGGCTATGAATTAAATAAGTGATTCTGATTCTTTTTCTGTGATATATAAATCAAAATAAACCGCTCATTCTTCTATTTTTTCAGCCTCAATAATTGTTTCTACAGTTCCAGAAAAATACAACACTACCCCTTTTGCCATTTTCATCAAAATTCAATTTTTAATACTATTTAGTTGCTGAAACCAAAAAGTTAAAATTTTTTGGTGACCCTCTTATTGTTTTTTTATGTTGTTGGCCATTAGGAACAGATTGAAGTTCATTGAAGAGAAAGTTTGATTTTTTTTGTTTAATGTAATTTTATCTTAAGTTGTTGGAAGACATGTTGTTCAGTTTCTCGATATTTGGTTCCAATGTTTTCATTGAATGTTAAAGCGGTTAAAGCTTGGTTCTTGTGAAGTTTAGGGTAGTGAGAGTGTGGTGGTGAATTTGTATTTGTTGTTGTTGTTGTAGTATAGATCTGAGTGAATGGAACCCCCTTCTGGATTTTATGCTTCATTGTGGAGTTTCATCCACTTTCTTCCTTTCTTCATTGGTCTTCTGGTTCTGGGAAGTATCAAAGGTTAGTGATTATTGATTTTGTTGCATGTTCATTTGGATTTTGTTTGTATGGTTTACATTGGAACTTACAAGTTTAACTTTTTGCAATACTAACGGATCTTCTTGGCAATTTGTTTTTTAATAAATTATATAGGTTTAAAAACACTACTGATTTTGCTTTGAATTTTGTTTGACTGCCTTGCATGTGTTTCTTTTTTACATATTTTTCTTAAAACTTATTCATTTTTTCCCACAATAATAGCATTTTCAATCGTGATTAATTCTCATGTTCTGCTTCTCATTAGTCTTAGAGATTTGTTGATGATGCAAAATTATAGAGACGGGATTTTGAAACTGCAAAATATTGGAACCTATTTGAATCACAGGAATTTATACATTTTGTATGCTTGTTTCATTTACCACTTCAGAATATAACTTCTTATATGTCATGCTTACAATACCTGAAGATAATTAAGTGTCGGGTTAGGCGGGTGGCAAAATGGTGCGAGTCTGGCCGTTTAACTTGTCATTTTTAGCAGGCTGAACCAAGGTTTTAGGCCCGACCCTCTACTTTGCCATCCCCGGCCCTATTTGGCAGGCGGGCCTAAATGTGGGACAGTATGGCTTTTTGCCATTTTAAGGCTCTAGGAGTGACCGGGTCCGCCCCATTTTTTGACAGGCTGAGTCAAGGTTTTCGGTCCCCCCTCCCCCCATTTTTTGGCGGGCCGAGCCAAGGTTTTCGATCTCCCCTCCTCCCATTTCTTTGGCGGGTCGAGCCAAAGTTTTTGGCCTGCCCTGCCCTGTTTTTTGGCTTTCTTTGGAGTGGCGGACCTAAACGGGGCGGACATGCCCATTTGCTACCCCTATGAGACACTGATATGCCAACATAGAATAATTTGAGATAATGAATTGAATGTCATCACATGGGTTGGTTTCAGAGGCTAGGCATACATTTAATCTGAATCTTGGTGCTACATAGATGTGACCAATACTTAGTACTTACCATTGCTCAAACTGCAACTCACTTCAGGTGTCATTCTCTTCCCATTGACATGCTTAATAATGACAATTGGGAACTCTGCTATCATACTTGGACTTTGGCCAGCACATGTCATTTGGAGTTATTACTGTGTTTTGAGGTGCTTTCCTTGACTACCACTCTTTCAGACTATTTTGTTGTTCTATATGTTTATCAAAATTCTAATTACTTATAGTGGTTCCCCTAATTCACAGAGCTAGGCAATTAGGACCTCTTCTGAAGCTTGTTATCTGCATATGTGTACTCCCAGTGCTGTTGATTTCATGGCCAGTGCTTGGTATTATTGGAAGTATTATAGGTGGAGCAGCCTATGGATTTCTTCAACCTATATTTGCTACTATTCAAGCTGTCGAGGAGGGAAAAGATGACAAACTTCGACACTGTTTTATTGTATGTTTTTGTTTCTGTGTCTTTTAAATGCTCGTTATTTCTGTTTATCTTGTTGGTATTTGTTACAGAAATTTCATACTACTTCTCAGGATGGTACTTTGAGCACTCTAGAAAGGAGCTGCATGGTTGTTCGGGACTTAAAAGATGTTTGCTTCCTTTCTTACTTCTCGGTTATGGATGACCTGCGACAAAACGGACCTCCTAATAGTAAATATTATGAAATCAGGTGTTGTCATTAGAAACCTCTCAGTTTATTTATGTTACCATGTTTCTAAAACATTCTTTGTTATTTCTTGTATTTGTGCTTTTCCAAAATTTTGTTCTACATAACAGTATTTTGCTTATGCTTTGGCCTGTGTGATGAATATGGACTCTTAACCTACTTGTATTTTGTGTATATAAATATGTTTTTGTTTGGAAGGGTTACTTAATATGGAAAATCATATCAAATGTCAATCATGTCTTGCATAGGTTTATAGTTAAGTATTTTCTTTTGGTTCATAGCTCCACTCTTTTTCTTTCTTCGCTCTTGAAGGGAGATTATTTGTAGGTTAGACTCATAGTCTTTCTGTTATCAAATTTAAACACTTGATAATATTGTTGAGATACCCACATTGGATGAAATATGGCCTGAAAATATGGTTAATCCCTGTCTTACAAGCCAATATTGTAGTTTTGTAGGATTGAGTTAAGGCCAAACCCAAATTTATTATCAAAGCCAATCCAAAATCCGTTAGAACCAGATAGTCAATAGCGGCGCTATCCTGCTACAGCGGAGTGGAGCGGAGGCCGTCTGTTATGGGAAGAGCCTTAGCGGTGCAGAACACTATAACGGTCGCTATAGGGTAAATAGCTGGGTAGCGGAGCAGAGCGGTCCCCTCTAAAAAACCGAAATTGCCTCTTAAATTTACAATGTTTTAAGGATTATTTTGGGTTTTTCAATCAAATTTGAGTTGAAACTCAACCTTAACTTTCCTTCATAGTCATTTATGCACTTCAAGAGTCACACGTGCTTTGATTTATGAGTATTTTATGAGTTGAGTTATTTGTTTTATTTTACATTAAATATATGTTTATAACTATTATATGTAATTTGTCCAAAAAAATGATCAAATAGGGTGGTCATCCAGCTATACACCAGAGTTATCGATAGCGGCCAATTGCGGCGCTATACCGAGATAGTGGCCTGGAGGGGTGACCCTCTGCTATTTGATGTTTAGCAGGTAGCGGGAGCGAAGCGCTTCCCGGCATGAGCGAGTTTGAACTGTTTTGAACGCAAAAACCCAGATTTACCCTTAAAATAAATAAACATTGGAGGAGTTGTGGAATTTTTCCAATTTGTCCTAACTCAACACAAAACACCACAGAGGATTCGATCTTCTTTCTTTCTTTTCTCTTTTTGCTTCATTTTTTAAGTTTTCTTCTCGCGATCTTCTTTCTTTCTTTTCTCTTCTTTATTCATATTGTCCTGTTTTTTTAAGTAATAGTTATTTAATAACTCTATTCCTCTTTTATTTGTTTGGTTTTACATCAAATATGTTTTATAGATTATTCATATTTAGTCTAAAAATAGTCAAATAACGGTTATCCCGCTATCCCACTTTTGGGGTCGGCCGCTCCGCTCCACTATCTGGGATTGATAACTTTGCTATACGCTATCCCGCTATCCAACTTTTGGGATCGACTGCTCCGCGCCGCTATTCGGGAATGACTACTCTGGTTAGAACACCCGTTACTGGACTACTCACTCGAGATATCGAGTTTTGGGCATACAAAATGTGTTTATAAGTGGAACACGTCTCTCGGCTTACACAACAGTTTTTTACGGTTGAGTTAGGACTAACCCAAATTTTGAGATATCAACTTCAAAGTTTGTTTATTTGAGATAATGTAAACTGTGAGTTTTGAATTGAAACCAATCAAATTTTTTTTTTTTTTGGCTCAAGTATGAAAAGGAAAAATAGTTTCACAACTATATATATGAGTTTGACTTTTTCATACCATCTTTTGAAAATGTAGCCATTAAAATCCAAAAGAGGACACTACTGTTCTATGTTTAACTACTTTTCTTAGTTATCCTTTTTCATTGTATCTTTACTGTATGATAGATTTAACATGAGGTTATTGTTGTCAATAGCGGGCGCACCAGCCGCTATAAAGGCGCACCGTAGCGGTGCGGCACCCCCCGCGCGCTATTTAGGGTGCGGTAGCGGAGATGAAAAAGCGGCTGCATCAGCCGCGTTCCCGGGTAGCGGGAAGTTCCCGGGCGGAGCGGCTCCGGTTCTCTTTTTTTTTTTAAACAATTTTCTGGGCCAAATTACTTAAATGCCTCTGTTTTAAAACAGTTTTTGTTTTCTTTCTCCCTCATTCGTTGTGTTTTATTGTGCCCTAATTCCTCAACTCTCCTACGATTCTGCCGCCATCTCCCTGCAACTCTCCTTCTTCGATTCTTCCTCCATCTCCTTCTGCCATCTCAGGTGATTTCTTCTAATTCTTCAACTTATTCTACTTCAACTTATTCTACTTCTTTTCTTTCTACTTCTTTTCTTTCTACTTTCTACTTCTTCTATTTTGTTTTGTTGTAAACACCGTTTCTTTCTATTTTGAAGAAGCTGAAGATGAAGAATTGGAGGAATATGAAGAAGATGAAGAATTGGAGGAATATTTTGATGATGCTACATGATTTCTATGTTTGCTTGAATTTTCATATGATAGTACTAAGTTTGAATTTGAATCTTTATGTTTTGAATCTTGATTAAGCATTGTTCTTTGTTTGACATTAGATTTTATAAATATTTTATGAGTGTTGTAAAATTAGTTTAGTATTACATGACATATGTTTTATAGATTATTATATAATTATTAGTATACAAAAAGTTATCCCGCTATCCGGGATCCCGCTATTCCCACTTTTCCCATTCCCGGGGGTCGGCCGCTCCGCTCTGCTATCTGGGATTAATAACTCTGGGTTATTCACTCTGCATTTTTGAAGAAAAAAAAACTTGTTTAGCTGGTTATTAGTATCTATGGCCATATTGATACGTGGTGTGATGAAAAGGATTTCTAGATAAGTGTGACTCATACTACACTAAACACGACGTCAAAACTTAGATGACTTATACTGTATGGTCTATTTTGTAATTTTGATGATTTTTTTTATGCAGACTGCTGTATCTTCCTGGTGCTTTTCTAGCTACGGTTATTGGATTATTAATTGATGTGCCAGTTATATCATTTGTTGCCATATGCAAAGGCCCGTACATGCTTTTCAAAGGGTGGCACCGATTGTTTCATGACCTTATTGGTCGTGAAGGTCCTTTCTTGGAGACAATATGTGTACCTTTTGCAGGTCTTGCTATCCTTCTGTGGCCATTGGCCGTTGCTGGGGCAGTTTTGGCATCAATTTTAGCAAGTTATTTTCTTGGTGCATATGCCGGGGTTGTTGCTTATCAGGTAAATTCTCACACCTTTCCACCTCTACTTGTACTATTATTATTATATCAAGTTATGATACACTCATAGATTGATTCAGAGTATAGGACAAACAAAAGAAAGAAAAAAAATGATAAAGGTTAGTAGCAGTTGTAGAGGCCTCCTAGAGTCTATGCAAAAACTTATTGGGTTGTGGTTTTGTGTAGTAGTTATAACTTATAACGTCACCAATACCGGCCAAATAGAAGCTGTAGCGGCCGCTACAGTCTTGGTTGTTAAAAGTGCAAGTTGTGGTGCATTCTCACAGGAGGGCTGCAGAGCAGCGACCGGTTTTCGCTGCTGGAGTCGCTGATGTGTTGCTTATCAAGGGTGCGGCCGAAATAGAGGGGTCGTGGCTCTATTTCACGGCACAGTTTGCATATGAAGCAGCGCTCCACACTGTTGTCAAATATCGGCCAAAGCGTGCCATGGAGGATTGTGGTAGCTGATTTTTTGACAACCTCCGTGGCAATTTTGTGAAAAGACGGCGGTGCCATGTTGTTTTATGGGATATGGTTGCTTAAGAGTTAGCTCAAGAATTTGACTATGTGTACAACGCAAGTATATATAGAGATAGGCTAAAATTAAGTACCTATCTGACTAAGCATAACAGAATCATAACTATAGTAACTCACTATAGTTACTATGAAATTAGGTTTTGATACCTAGATTCACAAGCCACTGGACTGGTCTAGTTGGACTGGACTATGAACCCATCAGCGTTTAATTTAATGAGTATTTTAATTTTAATTTTGTTATTGTGGTTTGCTTTTAGTATAGTGTGTTGAATATTTACTATGCACATAGTATTAAATTGTGTTTAGATGGTACGATATATTTTCAAGCATTAATGTTGTATTCAGTAAACTATTATGACTCTACAAGTCTAGACTATGGAGATTTCATTAGTTTGATAAAGCTCTTGAGTTAACAACCTTGCAGCAAATATTAGGGTTGAAAATTAGTACTAAATAAATTTCAACTTAGCTGCCTCATTTTGAAAGTGAAAGTATATAGTGTGTCGAACCATTCTGTTTTTGACAGATATGATCATAAACATATAGCGCATATGATTGACATTACTGTCATATCTTCTTTGTAAGGTTGAGTTCTATCTTTGCTAATCCCCAAAGGCCATCCCACACTTTGCTACCCTGCTATCCCAATTTTGGGGTCAGCGGCTCTGCTCTCCGGAACTGGCTACCTAGATCTATGACATTGTCTCTTAAGTTGATAGGAATCTTCTTTAAAAAATGCAGGAATCTTCTTTCAGGTTTGGCCTTCGGTATGTTATTGCAGCTTTGTCCCTTTATGACGAATACAGCAACGATATTCTCGACATGCCAGAAGGAACCTGCTTCCCTAGGTTTGATTCAGCTTTCCTATATTTATCACTAGGACTTGCAGTGATGCTTTTGTTTAATGGTTTTACACATTTGGCTTTGATAGGCCTCAGTACCGGAAAAATGAGGATTCATCACTAAGAACTAACGGCTCGGCTTCCGTTTCAAGACCAAACTCCTTTAAAAAGGCTCCCTCTAGCTCATCTTCAATAAAAAATAATATTGCCGAGTTGAAATCACTCGAGGTATTTGTGCATGACTCGGCTATCACCTCTGTTGGAAATTTATTTTTTGCGGACTGAGGATCTGTACTAAACGAATATTGTTCATGTTATGTGTAGCTGTTGGATGGATTATTCAGGGAATGTTGCATTGTAGGAGAAAAATTGATTTCTGAAGGTCTAATTACAAGAAAAGACATAGAAGAAGCAAAATCTGGTAAAGGGAGTAATGTTGTTACTATTGGGTTGCCTGCATATTGTTTACTCCAGGGGCTTTTACGCTCCGCAAAAGTCAATTCCATGGGTATATTGATTAGTAAGTCGAACCTTTTTTTCTCATTTTCCGATTATTTTCTTTTATCCACCTTGAACCATTTTTCTTCTCTTTTTCTGATTATTTTATATTAACCACGTAATACTGAACCATTTTTGTTACTTGCTCAATGTAGATGATGATACTGAACTAACTCTGACAAACAGACCAAGGGAGAAGTTTTTTGAATGGTTCCTCAATCCCCTTTTGATCATTAAAGAACAAATTAGAGCTGAAAATCTATCTGTCTCCGAAGAGGACTACCTCTGCAAATTAGTTCTCTTGAATGGTGATGCAGAGAGAATAAAAAAATCAGGTATTGGCCCGGCCCCAGAATCAGAGGTCAAGCGTGCTGAACTTGATGCTTTGGCTAGAAGGTACTTTTAAACCAAATGCTAGTTAATCATTTTTAAAGGTTCTTTTGTAAGTTTTTGTGCTGATAACTCATTTGAATGTTTTCTGTTTTGTATTTCATTTCTTTTACGTAGGCTGCAAGGAATCACCAAATCCATGTCACGGTTCCCAACCTTCAAGCGTCGATTTGATGATCTTGTAAAGACATTATCTGATGATCATGCTGAGAAGCATGGACCTCCACTAACACCAACAATGAATAGATCAAAGAGTGCCTTTGGCAGGTTGATTAGTTTCAAATCTGTTAGGGGGGCAAGAACTTATGGATCTGGTCAAGGGTCAGAACATATTGTAAGAGACGAAGAAAATTCTTGATATGAACGAATACCTTGTATATTTTTAACCCAAAGATACATAATTTCTCGGAACATCATTGCTTTTTTCTCGGCCCAACCACCAAAATCGGAAATTTGTCTTCCTACTTAATGGAATAAGACTTTGAGTACTGTTTGATGTATATTGTTGTATAGTACAAAATATCATCATCCTCTTTTGATGAGTGTATTTGATGATAACTCTAATATACGACCATGCTTTTTTCTTTCTACATGTACATTTTTTAATGAATGATACTGAAAAATGAATTGAGATGTAAAAACATTTGAGCAAAATGCAGTGTAACATTCTCATCGTGTTCATGTCTTCCTATTCAATTTTGCACACTAAACTTCATTCTCAATCAACTGTGGCATCACAGAACACACATGCATCCAACTGTTATAAATTCGGCTATGGATACCAGGGTCTTTCATGCTTTTTCGTTCAGAGAATCCTTCACACAGTAGTATTTTTCCAATAATTAATTGTTTTGATCAAGGGAAAATCACGGGAAAAACAAAAACAGAAGAAAAAAAACTTAAGAGGAACATCTTCCAAGTCTTTTCATGCATGCGAGTCAAAATTTCAATAATAATTCCACACAAAGTGTTACATCTCTATTTTTCTTATGAAAATGGAAGTAAACATGAGTGTGATTCTTTTACCTTCTTAGCTAAGGATACAAAAAATGTACAAAGGTTACAAAAGATTTGACTATTGCTAATTTCAATGTACTAAAACTTAAGAACTTTTTCATGTCTGTATGTGATGAAGTTCGGATCCGGATTCCCTGCTGTAAAGTAAGGATCCGTTTACACACAATAACCAATCTTGGCTGATAAGTTGTGATCGGACTGTCCAGATTACACAATAATAAAATCAGTTTTGACCATTATCTGCCATTGACTTAGATCAGACAGTCGAGATTACAATCTGTCCGACGTAGTTACTGCAGCAAATCCATTTCAGATAAAGTTCTCTTCTGTCAATGGTTTATTTCTTCTGGGAACATGAGACAGATTGTACGTTTTTTCCGCCATTCACTCTGGTCTTTTTATCTGCAGGAGGAGGTCCTAAAAGACCTATGTTAATGGTAGCACCATGAGCTTTAGCGGATTGCAACACAGCATCATAAGCTTTTAATGATAGACCAAGGCCTTCACTCTGAGCTCTCAAATATAACTCATACGCAACCATTGGCTTTCCGTCGTTTGCAAGGGCTTCAATCAGCATTTCATAAGTTACCTCATTGGGAGTGATGTTCTGAACTTTCATTCGATGAAACCATTCATATGCTGCACTACTCATACTATTCCGTACAGAACTGCTGATTATAGCATTGTACGTCACTATCGTTACTTCAATTCCTAACGTTACCATCTCCTGAATTATGGCATCCACTCTGCTAAAATTTCCTTGTGCGGTGTAAATTGAAGCCATGATTGTGTAGACATACACATTTGGTTCAACACCAACCTTGAGCATATGGTCCCATACGCGGAAGGCTTCATCGTAAAGTTTTCCCTTTTCAAGTGCACTCAATAAAGCCCCATATGTAATTTTAGTTGGTTTTTGGCCACTTTCCACCATTCTTTTAAATATTTGCACAGCTTCCGACGTTTCTGAAGCCCTCGAACAGGCGATAAGAACTGCATTCCATTCATTACTTCTAGGTTTCAAGCCTTTTTCTTCCATCTTGTTTAACAACTTGACACCCCATTTCCAAAAACCCCTTCTCTGGGCTGCACTAAGAAGAAATTTGAAATGAGACATTATGAGTTCGTATGACAAGTTATTCGGCTTTGGCCCTTTGTCCAATAAATCTTCATAAACCTCCAAAGCTGCCCACCATTTCTTGGTTTTCCCCATCAACCAAATTGTATGGTTGCAGACCGACAAACTGATCTTATCATACCGTTCTCTTATCCGAATATACAGCTCTTTCACAACAATGTAGTGTTCTTCGCGAGTACAAGCCCACACGAGCCGCTCAAGTTCCACGCGCGTCAGTGGAATCCCAGCATTATCCATACTAACAAGAAACTTTAACACATTACTGCTCCTGTTCTCAGAACTTACAAGCCAACATCGCATTATCTGATAGCAAACACGTACCGTAAACCTCTCAATCTTTTTGAATTCTCTCTCCCAATTTTCAGCGTCATCTTCTCTTCCTATTTCACCTCGTCGATATTTTTCTCTAAACTCAACAAAGAAACTCAAAGCTCCATTACCATCTTCCATTTTGCGATACGCCTGCACGGCCTGAGAATACGACATCGGAGACGGGGTAAGACCATTTCTACGGATTTCCTCAAACATATCAAGAACTTTTTCACCTTCTCCTTTCTCAAGATAAATTTCCATCAAAGTATTATATGTCATAACATTATATCCGACACCATCTCGAGCCATTTCATTCAAAATACCTTCCATTTCCGCAAATTTCTCACACTGCTTAACTACACCTAACAAACAATTATATATAAAAACGTTAGGCGAAAAAGCGCCATTAGTCTCAATCTTCCTCTTCTTCATCCAATCAAAAAGAACCATCACGGATTTCACTCTCTTCTCTTTACCAAACCATCGAATGACTGTCGAATACACCTGAAGAGGCAAATCACCCTTGTCCTTAAGAATCTCCTCAACATCCTCCACAGTCTTAGCACTCTGCAAACTAATAGCAAGTTCTCTAACATCAATCTTAACATCAAACTCTTTCATTTCACCTTCCTCAACATCATCGTCATTATCATCACCACCATTCAGTTTTTGCTCATCATAACTCTCCGAATTCTTCGAATTCGAATTCAAAGTGATCATGTCATCAATAGAATCATTCTTCTCCTCATCAAGGTCAGTGTGAATATTAACTTCATTCAATTTCCATCCTAAAGGTGGAGCTAAATCTCTAATATGACTCTTTCTAGAAAACACTAGACTCCCATAATAACTACTAGCTGTACATTGAAAAACACCAAGAGTTGTTGTAGCATTTCGAGAAATGGAAAAAACAAAACCTGGCTTGAGTTTCCTTCCCCTATTGAAGTTCAAATCAGTAAGAGTAAAAGAACTCAAAGGAATAGAAGATTTAAGGGATAAAGTGTGAATCATGATGAGAAATTCAGAAGGAAAGAGGTGAAGTCATTGAGGAAGATTCAGTTCTTACCATTCTATAACTGAGGGTCGTCGGTGTCAGTGGGAGAATGGGGGAGGAACGGCGGAAACGTTTCTTCACAACCCTTCATTTCAAGGTAACAACTAAAAGGATAAACCAAACACGACACGTAACAATCTGCCTTCACATGTTTTTTTTTAATATTATTAAGGATTTGCTAAAACGTATTAGAAAATGTCTTTAAAAGTTAAACTTTTTAAAAATTAAATCCATAATTTTTTTTAATCATTTAAGACGGGAATAGGCTGGATTAATAAATTATTTTGTCAAATCTAAGCTTAATTTGTTAAATTTTTTAAAGAATTAGCTTGTTATGTACCGCTACGCGAAAAAATTATAGAGAGTCGTCATCGAACTCTATTTATTTCAAAGAAAAAGAAAAATATCGAAAAAAATTTCAAAAGAAAGAATAAGATAGTATTGCAACTAAAAAGCGGATTCAGAAGTCGGTTATGCAAGAGAAATGCATTAACACCCCTCACATTTGCTCTATTCAATGAGATCCACTTTATTTATTTGTTTGTTTGTTTGTTTCTACGGGCATTGTTATCTAAAGCTTGCTTGCTAAAAATGCATGAATGAATTGATTGAGGGAAAAACAAAAGGTTTTATTATTGAGTTCGTCCGAGTTTTGCAATCCAGTGTCTACGTATTCTCATAGTGCAATGAAGAAATCATAACTCCGTAGTTCTTCTCGAAAATATTAGTTTGTTGGTTGTTTTTTAGTGGACGATGTTGTGTTTGTGTTCTCATAGTTAGGTGTTGCTGCTCGTTGTGTGGAGACTCACGCGTTACTTATTTGTGGTAGAACGGAAATAACATGTCCTTTCTGAAAAGATTTTAAAGGGAAAAGTTCGAAGGCAAAAATGTTTGAATTTGTTGGAGTGCTTTGTCAAGGAGGGTAGTAAATGGTTTCCAATACAAGGGCGCTTAACTGCCTCTCCACCTTTAGTTGCAAAAATTATTTGTGATTTGACTCGCACTAAAGTCTAGAAATGGAAGAAGAACAATATTAAGAATACACCGCCTCATTCTTTTCCACTACTTAAGGCTCAATGTTGCACGATTCGCCTCATAGTTATTAAGTGTTTTTGAGTTTTGATTAAGTACATAATTTTTTGTCTTTTAAAAGAAAAAAAAACATACAATGCAAAAAGGAAAGGAAAAGTAAAGGGATCTCAAACCCTAATGTTGTCATGCATCAATGGCCCTAAGGTTGAGTTTGAAGGGAAATTCTAATTAATATTATCATGTTTGAATTAACACCTAATGTCTATCTTAATTTAATTTTAATCAGAGATTAAAATAAAATCAAGAGAACCTAAGGGAACATGTGAGCAATCAAGCAATCAACAACAATCATCAAGCACAAAGCAAACCCCATGATCAAACATCAAGCACACAAAATCAATTCATCAAAAAAAGTCATCAAGCACATGACAATTCATCAAGACATGGCATTAAGTTTTGATCAAACACATCGATAATTAAACATGCCAAAACTCAACAAAGAAAAATCATCAAGATAAATTCATGAGGTTATCAAAACATGACATCAAGATCATTAAGAGATAGCATCAAGCAATAGCAAAGAAAAGCATCAAAAGCATTTGCATCAAGGACATGACAACTTTAGATAAAAATTCAACATAAACATGAAGAAAATAAAATCTAAAATATTAAAAATAAAAGCCAAAAATAAATCTTAAAATAAAAGTATGCATTTTTTTTTAATTTCAATTATAATAAGAATAAAACAAAATAGAAAGATGTGATACGGTGGGAGAACTGACTTGAGGTTTTGCGTTTGTGTTCGCAAATGTTGCGGTTTAGCATGAGTCACCACCGACTTTTCTTTTATCCAAAAAGGAAAGGTGAAAAAGCACAGGAAAAACCTTTAGAGATGTTTTTGAGTTCGGGGAGTAGATTATGAAAAGGGAAGGTATTAGCACCCTTTTCATCCATGGTTTTCCATGGGCTCTTAGTTATTCGCTAGATCACTTGCTTTTGTTTGAATGTGCTTTGTGTGGTTTTGAAAGTATTTTGAAAATGGAACTTTGTAATGGTTCTCGTTTCTATAAGAACGCATACAAAGTGTTTCTTTCGAAAAGAGGTATTTGTGAGATGTGTTTTTGAAAGTGATTTTGAAAAGGTATCTTTGTAATGGTTCTCGTTTATATAAGAACGCATACAAAGTGTTATCTTTCGAAAATGTTTCTAAATGAAAGTGTAGGTGTATGAAATATTTTTGTTGTGAGCAAGCGAGCAACTAGGAACAAATCTACCTACTCGAAAGGTCTTAAATATGCTTTTCCTTCTCCCTTAGATGTTGCTATCTTACCATTGTTTTGGTAAGAAGCCACATCGTTGGATGTGAAGGGACGGGCGCTGGGTCATCGTATGACCATGATAACAATGTTGTGAGATGACTTAGAACTTTTCTTTAGGGACTGAGATCATTTTGAAAGGTAACTTTGATAGCATCATCGAGGGACTATGATCTTGTACTTTTCGATTTGTTTGTGCTAAGACAACCCACATGCATAACATGGCCATTTTTCGTAAGGCAACAAGTGAGATTACCCTAAGGGTGAATGTGTGAAAGGTGTGTTTGATTGCATGCATTTAGTTTTGATTAGGGTTATCTATTTATTGGTTTTATCTTGCCATGCACGCCTAATTACTATACAGTATATGAAAGCAATAAAAGTGCAGAAATGTAAGTCCTACGCTATTACAATCATTAGGGGGATGGGTGTACAAGTTTATGAATGGGGATTGCAAGGAATTTAAGTCCTAAGTTACTATTACAACCATATTGAAATGTAAAATGCAAGAAATAAAAGGAAAGATTTGTTTTGTTTTTGTCTTAAGGAAATAAATTAAAAGGAAAATATTTTTATGTTTCTTATGTTAATATTAAAAAAGAGTTAATATTAAAAATGATGAAAAGGGAGATAAATGAAAGATAGAAAACAGCGTGCTGCTGTAAGAAAAACAACAAGGATCGGAAGTTTTGAAGCCAGACGCGTGATGACTCAGCAGGAAACGTTAGTGGGATCAGAAGTTCTGGATTCGTACACTCTGAGGTCCTGCAAGAAACGTCAGAGGGAAAGGGAACAGAGGTTCTGGATTGATACACTCTGAAGTCCTGCAAAAATGTTAGAGGGAAAACACAGAGGTTATGGGTGGTGTTCATCCAGTGAACCAAAAGTCAGAAGTTCTGTGTTACGCTAAAATAGTGAGTAAACATCAGCAGTTCAATGTATTTGACATGTAGGGAGAACTCAGAAGTTATGTGTTGGGCCAAGACTGTGAGTGAACATCAGAAGTTCTGTATTATGCTGAGCCAGTGGGTGAACATCAGAAGTTCAGTGTGTGTTAACAGTGAGAAAAATCATAGAAGTTCTGTGTGTTAAAACAGTGAAGAGAACTCAGAAGTTCTGCGTACTTAAAAAGTGAGAAAATCCTAGAAGTTCTGTGTGTTAAAATGGTGAGTGAAAAACAGAAGTTCTGTGTTACATTTCAACTCTTAATCAACATAAAAATAACTTATTCATTTTAACAAACAACAAATCAACACAACAGTTTATAGAAGCTCTGATCCTAAGTCTGAGCCTAGTATTATTCTAGAAGTTTTGATCCATAGTTTTTCTATTCATGCAATGATATATATACAACATTTATACTATGATATTTATATGTTGATGATATTCAGAATGAAAAAACAAGCAAAGTTAGAAAGACTTACCTTGAACTTAGAGCGTGCTTGGAGCTTTGAGTGGATGCCTTCGGATGTTCTGAGTCAGCAAGAGAAACATAAGAGGAAATGCCAAGTTCTTTGATTCAAAAGGAAGAACAAAGGTTTGTTTTTGTGTTTGGGATTTCTGGATCTTTTATGAAGATTTCAACAACTTTGTTTTCTCTCCTTTTTGCTAACCTCTCTCCAAAAGCCAACCCCTTGAACGTGTGATGGAGCCAAGTATTTATAGATGAATTTGATGTGTTTTTTTGGGGGAAAACAAATGGGGTTTTCCTTTTTGGCATCCTGCTCCTTTGTTTTTTTGTCACAATTTTCGTATGCTAGTTTGGTGCAATTATGGGATGCAGGCGTAGGCTGAGCTAGCTGTTGGTTATAGGTCCGCAGCAAGTTGTATAAACAAGATTTTGGGATTTGGTCAAGTTCTGACCAAAGCGTTGAATATAACCTTCATATGCTGAAGCGCTGCATTGTTTTTGAAGCAAGCATGGTGGTTGTCAGCAGGAATTAAGGAAAAGCAAAAAGCAAAGCACGGGCTTAGTGTCAAAGCTGCTATCCCAAGACAGTAGAGGTACGCGTGGTGAAAATCGTTTGGATAAAGACTCAGAAGGTGGTTGTGAGCATTAAATGAGCATTAAATGATGATGAGACTTATCACAACCAGAAATCTTGCAACATGAAGCTCTACACCGAGGCTTAGTTCTGGATCAAAAGTTCTGAGCTTGCGTAGCATCCAATCTTCTGATCCTCTTATCTTCTGGCTCTAACATGTTCTGAAGGAGCTTTCTAACTTTCCAGTAAGCTTGCAGCACGCTTTGTAATCTTCTTTGATTTACCCTTGCAAGCTCTGACTGAACCTTTGTGAAAACTTGCCCAGAAGTTCTGACAAAACTCTGTCTTGGGAATATCCAGAATTTGCTGAGTGTGAACACTAGCCCAGAAGTTCTGAAATTGTCATATTTTCTTAAATACTTAGAAAAAATTCTAAGTATTTAGAATTTTGACTTCTTCAAAGTAGTTTTGACTTTTGAATTTCTTGATGAAACAAACTTCATATTCTAACATGTCTTGATGAAATATGATTCTTGAGATTTGATCCAAAAGTCAAAGTTAGACTCCTTAGTGTGCAAATGACCATTTTGCCCTTGTGAATGATTTTCTTGGAAGATTGCAGTTCAATGCTTGGAATTGAATGGAAGCAAACTTGAGGATCCAGGGTGATTCTTCAAGAAATGAGAGGGCAAATTTTGGGGTACAACAACTGCCCCTGTTCAATCTTCTTACACCTGAAGAGTTAGATTGATAAATCTGCCATTCGTGACTTGAAGGTGGAAGATGATTGAACACTAGAGTGCCCAGAAAATTTGCACTCGGAGATGTATTAGTTGATTTTGCAGGGAATGGACTTAAAGATGCCACTTGGAGAGATAATGGATAGTTGTTGGAGACGGGCTTAAAGATGCCATCCAGAGGTGATTGCTGGACTGTATCTGTAGGCTAGAACTGAATGATTGTTAGAATGGCGTCCGTGTCTGGAGCGTATCTGAACTATATCGGAAGGTTGGGTTGTTTGATGATGAGTCAATATAGAAATGCATCTTGGAAATGGAAGGAACCTGTGTAGGGTTGCTTGATGATGAGTCCGTGTAAAACTTCACCTTGGAAATGGAAGGAACCTGTGTAGGGTTGCTTGATGATGAGTTCGTGTAAAACTTCATCTGGAGGTGAGAAGGAACCTGTGTAGGGTTTCCTGATGATGAGTCTGTGTAAAACTGCATCTGGAGGTGAGAAGGAACCTGTGTAGGGTTGCTTCATGATGAGTCAGTGTAAAACTGCATCTGAAATTTCCTGAAAAGGAACCTGTGTAGGGTTGCTTCATGATGAGTCCGTGTAAAACTGCATCTGAAATTTCCTGAGAAGGAACCTGTGTAGGGTTGCTTCATGATGAGTCAATGTAAAACTGCATCTTGGAAGGAAGGAACCTGTGTAGGGTTGCTTCATGATGAGTCAGTGTAAAACTTCATCTTGGAAGGAAGAGGAACCGGTGTAGGGTTGCTTCATGATGAGTCCGTGTAAAACTGTATCTGGAGGTGAGAAGGAACCGGTGTAGGGTTGCTTCATGATGAGTCAGTGTAAAACTTCATCTGAAATTTCCTGAGAAGGAACCTGTGTAGGGTTGCTTCGTGACGATGAGTCCGTGTAAAACTGCATCTTGGGAGGAAGGAACCTGTGTAGGGTTGCTTCATGATGAGTCCGCGTAAAACTTCATATGGAGGTGAGAAGGAGCCGGTGTAGGGTTGCTTGATGATGAGTCCATGTAAAACTGCATCTGGAGGTGAGAAGGAACTTGTGTAGGGTTGTTTCATGATGAGTCCGTGTAAAACTGCATCTGGAGGTGAGAAGGAACCGGTGCAGGTTTGCTTCATGATGAGTCCGTGTAAAACTGCATCTGGAGGTGAGAAGGAACCGGTGTAGGGTTGCTTCATGATGAGTCCGTGTAAAATTGCATCTGGAGGTGAGAAGGAACCGGTGTAGGGTTGCCTCAGATGGTCAAGTAGATAGTTGTCCTGTCTGGTTTCAGGTATTAATCTCTGACCTGAGAAAGAAAGATAGTTTTCCTGGCTTGTTACAGGTATCAGTCATCCACGGATAGTTTTCCTGCCTTGTTACAGGTATTAATCTAGAACTTGAAAATGGTTGATGGTAACCATTTGTTGATTGATCTTTCCTGAAAAAGGTAGAACGTTAGTTGTATGCAATATCATGATGTATGAAACACATGATGTCATGATATTCTCAAAATAAATGAGATTGTGTCGTATGCACTTATCATGTATGCAAATAGGATGTATGAAATGTGACATGTTTATTGAAGTGTATTTTTGTATAGGAAAATAAATCCTTGACAAATGTCGGGGAGTTGTTAAACCCTGGACTGTTGTTGAAGAGTTGGTGTGTCTTCAAAATTTTCTTAGAATGTTTCCACTGGAGATTCCTGTTTTGTTGTTTGAGGAGAAATCTGTTGGGTAATATTGAAAACTCTGTAGGGAGCGTTGGTTCTTGTTTGGGAAAAAGAGTT
The DNA here is from genome assembly GCA_948472305.1 of Vicia faba. Lineage (NCBI taxonomy): Eukaryota > Viridiplantae > Streptophyta > Magnoliopsida > Fabales > Fabaceae > Vicia > Vicia faba. The sequence goes on from OX451740.1 coordinate 144,458,273, forward strand.
CAGGAGTTTCGGTTGTCCGTTGCTCTATTGGGGAAGTATTTTTGGCTGGAGAGAATCAGAAGTTAGTTGTTATCTGGTCAGATTCCAAGCTTCACAATGACTTGCTGGAGATTGTAGAGTAGTCTACTGGGGAAGAGGAGTTGTGGTCCTTTGATTTGTAGTAGTCGGAGAGGCAAACTCAAGTTGGGGGAGTCCTACCGTTTGTTGGGGAAATAAACCCTGTTACTGGTCTGCTAGAGAGGTGACGACTTCGTTGGTGGAAGTTCTTGAGGATTCTTGAGGTTGTCTCGGCTGGGGAAAGGTTTTCAGAGATTAAACTCTTGCTGGGAAATCATCCTATGAGAAGGACTTTGGGGAGACTTGTCATTGCCCCTAGCAGCAAATGTTTGTGGCATTGCCAAAAAATGTTTGATTGTACGTAACCCTTTGCTGAGATTGACGTTCAATGCCCCAAGTGACGGAGATGGAGACCTGCCCCTGGTTACTCTGTATTCTTGAGAGGTTTCCTGGAATCTTGACTAGACTGCCCCATGTGTGCTGGATAGTGACATGTCATGTTCCCTTGTTGATAGGAGATTTGTCAATGGAAGTTTCATCCTTCTTGAGGTGATTTTGTTCACTGAGAGAAATTTCATTCACTGGATATTCGTTGTGTGAATTTCTCTGCTGTCAAACAAATAGCCGTATGCAAACATTGATATTCAAGTAATGCAAAGTTTATGCTTGTCTTGAAGTTTTGAAAAATGCGTTTTTAGCAAGTAAAGAAGTTTGTAATTCAACTCAGGATTTAGAGTAAAGCCTTACAGGAGTCAGGATACCTTTTGTAACAGTATGCTTTCGAACTAACCCATGCTTCAATTAGGACTTTTGAAGGGTTGTAACGTGGCTTGGTTCAAGGTTTAAGAAACAAAGGATAAAGGCTTAAAGTGTATTTGTACCCACCCGTTCTTCGTGATGTTCTTCAGTCCTAAGCTCAGTTAATTATACGTTTGAACTCCAATTGAGTCTGGAATGAGGTTTTGGTGATGGTTCAGACAGATTAAGTTTATCGGAAAGCAGTCATTTCTTGCAACATTTTTTTTCATGTTGTTGAGGATTTGTAGTGACCTCTTTTTACTTGATCTGTTATCCCTAATTTTTGCCTGACTGTTTTTGTTTTGAGATTATAGTCAGCGGGATGCCCCAGTTTTCTTAAGTCTCCTTTGTAGGTTTTGACTTAGTGGGCTTTTCTTTTTGAGATATAATGACTGCCTATGTGATAGGGAACCATCACCGTCTTTTGATTCCAGAGGAATGTTTCTTGACATTATTCGTTGTATTACGAGATAAGAGTTTGCGGCTTAACGCGCGTTTGAATTAACTGAGAGACTACCCTGCCCCAGGTTTGATTAAAGGTTTCAATTTGTGTTAAAACAGAAAACTTCTACTTCTTTGGCTCGAAGGGGTTGACTAGGGGTTATCTTCCTTATAACTCCAGTGTTTAGGATTTGAAAAAACGCCTGTACATCGTCAGTAAGGTCTATTCAGAAGCATCCTGTATGAGATTATGGCATTGTTTTCGTCATCCTCTCTCTAAAGGCTTGTAACTTTTAGCAAGAGTTGAATGTCATAAAGTGAGTAAAAAGCATAGTTTAAATATAATGAAAATGAGTGGATCAAATCAAGACAAACATATGCAATGCATTAATGAAACAAAGTTTGACATTAATAGATAATTGTTTGAATAACAAAAGAAATTACAATTGAAAATTCAAAATGAAACAAGTTGCTCTCAATGATTTGGCAAAGGAGTAGTGATCACGTTTGGAGTCTTCGGAGGGTCGAACTCGATCTCCTTGGCGTCAATCAAATTCTGAATCTTGTACTTCAATGCCCATCAATCGTTAGTGTCATGCCCGGGACTGTCAGAATGATAAGCACATGTCGCATTAGGATTGTAGTTAGGAGAGGAAGTTTTGGGGTTTGGATGAGGTCCTATCAATGCAATCAGATTCATCTTCAACAAGTATTGTAGCGCTTGAGACAGCGGCATGTTAATGTTGGTAAACTGTCTTTTGGGCTCGTCGGGCCTTTGTTGATTTCCCCTTTGCTGTTGTCGGTGTGACGCAGAACCAGATATCAGGACTGCCCTTACGTGTTGGTCACAACGACTCTTTTGACTATATACAACATTGGACTCTTTCTTCCCATTATATGGCTTTTTCTGAGCATCAGAAGGTGTATCTTCTTGAATCTTTCCACTTTTAATGCCAGCTTCGACTCTTTCGCCGGTCAGTATTAGCTCGGTGAACCTGGCTGAGGAGCTTCTGATCAAGTGTTTGAAGAAAGGCCCTGTCAAAGTTCCCATAAGATGTCAATCAACTCCCTGTCAATTAAAGGGGGTTGCACCCTACCAGCCAGATCTCTCCATTTTTGGGCGTACCTTTTGAAGCTCTTGTTGGAACCCATGGTCATGTTCTGCAATTGCACACGAGTTGGTGCAAGATCAGCATTGTACTGGTACTGCTTGTAGAAAGCAGCAGCTAAATCCTCCCAGGTGTGGATGCGAGAACTCTCCAATTGATAGAACCATTCGAGTTGAGTCCCTACTAGGCTTTCTTGGAAGAAATGAATCCAAAGCTTCAGATCAATTGTGTATGGTTGAATCTTGCGGACATAAGACTTTACGTGCATCTTAGGGCAAGAGACTCCATCGTACAGGGCAAAGGTAGGTATTTTGAACTTTGGCGGGATGACCACTCCAAAAACCAAACCCATGTATCCTAAATCCAAGTCAGGTATCTGTTGAATCTCCATAGCACTGAGGCGATCCTCCAACTGTTTGTACTTGTCATCAGTGGAAGGATATTATTCCTCAGAGCAGTCAACTTCGGCTTCATCAATCTCCAGACTGTTTTCTTCTTCATGACTATCCCCCATGTTGGATGGAGTTGAAAGATCTAGAGCTCTCTTGACTGGTCCTCTAGGTCTTTTTCTCAAGTTCAGGAAACCTACTGACCTCTTGGATTTCTTCCTCTTGTCCTTGATAAGGAGATTTTTCAAGTCTTCTTGCCCTTTAGCCATAGCCAGGAACATTTGTTGGAACTGAGCGTTTTGAGCTTGGATATCTCTCACAGTTTGTTCAAGAGCCATTGCTGAAATAAACAACGGAGGAGATGAGAAACCTGTTATGAATCCTGTTATGCAATGATATGTATGATATATATGTAATGTTTTCAAGGATCTCGCAGGGTTAACACAAGAAAAAGTTAGAAGTTGAACTTTTATCAACATCTTTGATTGGAGAACTTTGTATCGGTGGATGTCCTTCCACAAGAATTAAGCTCACCATGTCAAGTGGGTCATAGCCCTTGACTCAAGTTATTGTACTTGCTCTTTGACGGTGTTTGTTTATAGGAAAATAAATCCTCTTGCCCCTTTGGTAGATGTATGGTTCAACGTGACCCTGCATCAAAGACCCTCGAGATCCTTGAAATGGTTATTGAAAATGCTATGGTATGATGTTATGATGTTATGTACAGATATGCGAGGTGAGCAAGTTTATATACAAATAATCATATTCACACAAAGCAGACAAGTCCTTAGGCTTAGGCTTGCATGGAGTTTGTAGGTAAGTACACTCTTGAAGTTTAATTGGCTCAACCTGTCCTAGTTAATAGTAATCGAGTTTTAAGGGATCCCAATATCATTGACCTTTCCCACAAGCTTCGTTCAATAAGCGATTGACTCGCAACCGAACAAAACTCAGGAGTCAAGTCTCAATGAGTGTAGCATCGAGTATCAACCAATTTAATCTTTACACCGAAATCGGTTATCTCACTACGTCCTAATGGCCAAGTTGGTCAAGTAAGGTTCTAAGGTCAGTTGATGCTTCACGACACCACGCGACGGCCCCGTACTCTCCTTGATTCGACTCAAGGGTTACCGGTACCAACTAAAGTGCCACATCAACATAGCTACTACTTCAACCATGTTGGTATACGCCGCATAGTTCCCTCACAGTTTATTGCTACTTACCTAAAAGGTGTCCCCAAATCCGGGTGTAGGATTTAAAGCAAACCTGTGATCGGTGGAAATAGAACTGACTGTTTTGGAATGCTGGTTCGCGAAATGTCGCGGTAAGCAAGATTCGCCACCGTCTTTTATTTTCTCCAACAAGGAAAGGACAAAAGCACAGCAAAATTCCTTTTCGAGATGTTTCTCGGTTCGGGAGGTAGATTATAGAAAGGGAAGGTGTTAGCACCCTTTCTATCCGTGGTTATCCACGGGCTCTTAGGTACTTGCTCACTATGTTTTCAAAAATTGTTTGCTTTTCAAGTGTTTGTGGGTTTTGAAAAAGTTTAGTTTGAAAAACTTTCTAGGTAACTCTTGTATCAGTCCTCAAGAGTGTATGAAGTGTTTGTTTGAAAACTTTTTGAAAGTGTAAGTGCGAAAAGTTTGTTTTTGTTTTTTTGAAAGAGCAAGTACCCAGAAGAAATCTACCTACTCTAAGGAATTAAGCTGTGTAAGAGTCCTTTAGACAGTACTATCCCACTATTGAGAAGTAGGTAGCACCGTCGTTGGAGTTATTCGGGTCAATTCGATTATAGGGACATGTGTGGTCACCAAAGCAATAGTAGGACGCCTTAGCGGTAACCCTAATGTCCTAGATCCTTTTTATCCGAGGCAACCGTTTCGAGGCAACTGAATCTTTAGACAGGAGGGCGACCTCTAAAACACCCGATACTTGATGACCACCTCGAGGCAACCAAGTGAGGCGTACCCTAGGAGTGGCATGTGCACGTGTGTCAGGTTTCAGTTTAAATTATCTCTGAACATGCATCATTGTAAGCTACGGGTTGATTTTATTTTTCATACAAGTCTTGTCATGTATAATTAACAGTTAATAATTTGCGGAAGGTAAATTGCGGAAAGTGAATCTATGCTATTACAAGGCGCGGGTATATACATCGCCAAAAACATAACCCTTTGGAAATAAATTGCGGGAAATTAAAGAAAGCGATAAAAGTCCTAATTATCTATTACATTCTCGGAGCAGATACATAAATATGAATCAAAATTAATATGCGCGAAAAGAAATTGAATCGGGACGTCCTTAGGGTTTTGACCCCTTTTTTGAGAAAAGAAAGAAATTTGGTCCTTTTTGCAATTAATTCAAATTAAACCTAATTTACTAATTAATTAATTAATTAAAAGAAAAAAAGTATTTTGGTTTTTTTAGGTCTTTAATAAAATAAAATAAAGTTGTCAAAACCCTAGTTCTAGATTAATTTTATTTATTGTAAAAAAGGTTAAAATTTAAACCTAATTAAACTAAATTAATTTATTAGAATTTATTTACAAAAATAATTAAAAAGTGAGATTAATAATAATAATAATAATAATAATAATATAAATATTTACTGAATTTATTAGGAAAATAATAATTTGTGAGTTAAATAATAATAATAATTATAATTAATAAAACAATTAAATAGTAATTATATAAGAGAAAAAATAAGAAAATAAAAACCAGGGGGGTGATGGGCCCATTAGGAGGTGTTGATTGCAGATTTCAGGCCCATTAAGCCATTCAGTCCATTGACTTTTTCTGATTGTCCAGAGCGTGCCTTGACTGGGAGCATGGTGAGGATCATCTTATGACCATTGGATTGCTACCTGAAGACACATGGCGTGTGGATGTTGGAAGCACATGGTAGGATGCCTTTAGAATACCTGCACGTGAACACAAGGGGAAAAATAGAAACAATTATTTGGGGGACCTGGGATTCGAACCCAGGTCCCAGCGCTCAATGCCTGTTCGCCCTTGCCACTACGCCACCAAGCCTCAATTGATATTAATATACACAACAAATAATATATTAGTTATCATTAACAATGCCTGGACAAAAAAATAAAAACGCGCGTTTTTTAAATGAACGAATGAGAGGGAGACGCGTCAGCGTCTTCTTCGTTTATCACTGGTTTTTTACCTGCGGATTTTTATCCGCAGGAAGCTCCGTAGGTTCTTCCTAAATCTGTCCCTAGGCTTCAAAAACTCATTCCAAGCCCATGGTTATGATCGTCCATGTCCCCTGAGTCCATCCATGCTCATGATTTGTCCTAATTTTACCTGGAAACAAAATGCCTAAAAACAACACAAATAAACCCTAGACGCGGGTATCATCCTATAAGGCCTAAAAACGAAATTGAATATTGCCATTAGGTTAGAAATCAAATAAGGAACACAAATATGCCAATGCTTTTGAGAAAAGTGCAAGAATTGAAGGTTTCGATTTAGTGTTCAGGGGTGAGTTTGTGAGAACTTACAGCGATGTATAGGTGGTCTTTGGACGCGGTGTTGATTGCGTTAGCTTCAGTGGACGGCAAGGAAGAAGGCTACGTGCTCCTCTTGGTCTGAAAACGCCTGCAATGCGGTTCTTGTTCTCCCACTTTTCCAACAATTTTTCAGTTTTTCTTTGGCCATATTAGCAATGCTTAGCTCGTGAATTAGGTTTAGGCTTCTTGTATATGTATAAGGCAACCAGTCTAGGTCAAAGTTTGGGCTTGTATCTTTGTGTATTGAAGTTTGGAGATTTGATTGACCACCATTGAAAACCTTTCCCAATTTGAAGCAAATCTAAGATTTTATGCACAAAAAAGGCTTAGCACGAATTGGTTAGCTGACACATTACATATGAAAGCTGTTCAAATCATAAAGATACTATTCCATTGATTTTTAGATTTTATTTGAATTATTATGGATTTAAAATGAATTAAATCAATAAAAATTAAATAAAGTAGAAAAATAAATGTTTGATCTTGAAATTAATCATGGGACACGTGTGTGGCATGACAAGGCTGAATCAAGTGGAAGAAAGTGGGCCCTTTTGTCAAAAATTGAAGTTTTAAGGATAGTTGACTTTTGCAAATTCATAAAAATTTCCCAACTTCTCCAATGCACAACTTGCTCAATTTTGATCCTATGAACATGTTCTTGGACATTTTGGAAAGGTATTGAAGTCCTCTAACCAATGCCTTTGGTCCCATGTCATTTGAATTTACCAATCTCAAGTTATGGTCTTTGACTTAAAGTGCATTTTTGTTGACTTTTGAAATTGACCTATAATGTAGAAATTGATAACTTTTTGTGAGAGCATTTATTGGACTTGGAATGTGAGGATGAGTTGTAGGAAATGTCATCCCCTTCAAAATGAGCATTGGATGGGATTTTTCTTATGAACCATGAAAAAGTTATGCCTTGGTCAAGATACAGTTGACTTTTCTACTGTCCAAAAATAGCAACTTTTGGCATCTTGATGATTTTTGAGCTATCCTTGAGGAATCATGATCAAGACTTGATCAAATGATGTTTGTGAGCTCAAAATAAAATGTTGACCAAAAATTCTGACTTTTGACTGCAAAATGACCATTTTACCCCTGCAGTTGATTGTGGATCAAATAGGGCTTTTGACTGTGCAATTTGACCCTGTGAGTCTTGAAACTTGGCATGTAGATGCTTGAGGATGTGTATGGGCACATGAGACTTGATTGGACCACTGAAAACCTCAGATTCCTTGACAGAACCAAAACCCTAATTTTGACTGGCTTAGGAGGCAGTTGGACTGTGCAACCCTTTAGAAATCTTGAACCATTTGAAGATGATTCTTGATAAATCTTGGAGAATATGGGAGGGCAAATTTTTGGGTACAATAGTTGCCCCTGTTCAATCATCTTAACCTGAGGATATAGATTGGCTTGCGTGCCTTTCGTGATCCGAAGGTGGAAGATGATTGAACACTAGAGTGCACAGAAATTTGCACTCGCATAGTGTAATATCAGCAATGTGATGGCGGGAATGGGCTTACAGATGCCATTTAGAGAGATGATGGATAGGAGGATGGGCTTATAGATGCAATCTGGAGACGTGACAGAATCTTGTCGGGAATGGGCTTATAGATGCCATTTGGAAATGTAATGGATAGGTGTGGAGATGGGCTTAAAGATGCCATCCAGGAGTGTCGATCGCGTAAGAGATTCCTTAGCGAGAACTTGCGTACCCGAGAAAGAAAGATAATTTCCTGGCCTGTTACAGGGGTTGATCTTCAAACTCTACATGCAGATATGCCCTGGCTAGATACAAGTATCGAATCTACAATCAATCGCTCACAGATATACCCTGGCTAGATACAAGTATTGAATCTGGAACTTTAAAATGTTGGTAGAGATTGCTTTCCTGGCTGGATACAGGTGTAGATCCCTTCATGCTCTTCATGCAGATATGCCCTGGCTAGATACAGGTATCGAATCTACAATCAATCGCTCACAGATATGCCCTGGCTAGATACAGGTATCGAATCTGGAATTAGTCGTCGACAGATATGCCCTGGCTAGATACAGGTATTGAATCTGGAATTAGTCGCCCACATATATGCCCTGGCTAGATACAGGTATCGAATCTGGAATTAGTTGTCTACAGATATGCCCTGGCTAGATACAGGTATCGAATCTGGAATTAGTCGCCCACAGATATGCCCTGGCTAGATACAGGTACCGAATCTAGAATTAGTCGCCCACAGATATGCCCTGGCTAGATACAGGTATCGAATCTGGAATTAGTCGCCCACAGATATGCCCTGGCTAGATACAGGTATCGAATCTGGAATTAGTCGTCTACAGATATGCCCTGGCTAGATACAGGTATCGAATCTGGAATTAGTCGCCCACAGATATGCCCTGGCTAGATACAGGTATCGAATCTGGAATTAGTCGCCCACAGATATGCCCTGGCTAGATACAGGTATCGAATCTGGAATTAGTCGCCCACAAATATGCCCTGGCTAGATACAGGTATCGAATCTGGAACTAGTCGTCTACAGATATGCCCTGGCTAGATACAGGTATCGAATCTGGAACTAGTCGTCTACAGATATGCCCTGGCTAGATACAGGTATCGAATCTGGAACTTCAAAAGGTTGATCGAGATAACTTTCCTGGCTGGATACAGGCGTAGACCTCTAACCTGAGAATGAAAGATAATTTCCTGGCCTGTTACAGGGGTTGATCTTCAAACTCTTCATGCAGATATGCCCTGGCTAGATACAGGTATCGAATCTACAATCAATTGCTCACAGATATGCCCTGGCTAGATACAAGTATCGAATCTGGAACTGCGAAAGTTGATGGTAATATCTTTTGATTGACCTTTTCCTGAAAAGGCAAACATTAGTTGTATGCAATGTCATGATGTATGAGATGCATGATGTCATGATGTTCTCAAGAATAAATGAGATCGTGTCGTATGATGCGTATATACATGTGTCATGATGTATGACAATGTGATGTTTATGAATGTATTTTCGTCTAGGAAAATAAATCCTTGACGACTGTCGGGAAGTTCGTTAGATCCTGGGTTGATGTTGAAGAGTAGAGTTCTTCGTTTCCACTGGGGATGACAATTGCAAGAATAAACCGGTAGGAGAAGATGACTCCGTTGGGGAATAAACTTGTTGAAGAGATTACTCTGCGGGGAATTACTCTGTGGGAAGAGATACTTCGCTGAGATTTTAATGAGAACTCCGCTGGGGATTCCACTGATAAGTTATGTTGGGGAATTTGATGAACTCCGCTGGGGGATATGAAGAACTTCGCCGAGGAAGATCTTTCCGTGGTAATTAGCTGAGGATAACCCAGTTAGACCCTGGTGGGGAATAACCTTTGAACATGGTCGAGGAGAGATGTATGTACTCTGCAGGGGACTAGCTTCCAAACTCTACTGGGGATAAGCTTCCAGAATCTACTAGGGATAAGCTTCCAGAATCTACTGGGGAGGATGATTCAACTCTCCTGGGGAAACTTTTGAACTGTACCGGGGAAGTGGTTCCACTGGGGTGTCTTGTATTCCGCTGGGGAACAATCTTATATTAAGACTGTCGGGGATGCTTGTTTAGGAATATCTGTATACTCTGCTGGAGAATGTTGAGATTTTCTGGGGATACCCAACTTCCTTAGGGCTGATAGTAGCCTAACTCTGCTTGGGGGAGAGTGTTGCTGACTTACTAGGGATACTGTGCCTTTTCGGGCTGATTGGGAGACCAACTCTGCTTGAGGAGAGTATTGTTGATTCTGGTCTTACTCTGCGGGGAGTGAAGGTATCTTGGCTATATTCTTCAGCTGAACTTACCTTAGTACCTTGATGGACAGAGCAGCTTGTACAGTTCGGACGATTCTTATTGCCCCAGCTTCTGTGGGAGAAGGTACCTGTGGAGGTGCTTGATGACTGCCGATTGACAAATCTTCTTCTGATAGGCTAGTGTCGAGATGACGGGACATAGTCGTACGCTTTTGATCCCTAACTTTTTCCTGGACCGCCCTTTTGGGTTTTCAGTCCACCGGGATACCCATTTTTGCCCAAGCCGCCTTTTCAGGTTTTTGACTTGTCGGGTGTACAGATTTTTTCATTTTCATCCCTTATTTTGCCCGAACCCTTTTGGTTCGCCGGGAAGCCCTTATTTTTGCCTAGGCCAGTCGACCTAGCGGGTCTTTGATTATACGCATTATTTTCTGACTATGCCCATGCTCAGAGTGTAGGGAGTTGCCACTGTCAATAGTGTTGTGTTGCCATACTACCAGAAGATGTTTGATCGTACCAGATTTGTCACCGGAATTCATGCCCAATGCCCCAAGTGACTCAGACGGAGATTTGCCTCTGGCTATTTGGCATTTGAGAGATTCTCTGAATCTTGACTTAACTGCCCCAGATGATGGACAATGATCATGTCTGCCCCTTGGTTGGAAGTGCTTTTGTTCACTAGATATTCGTCGTGCGAATTTCTCTGCTGTTTGAACAAATAGTCATATGCAAACAATGTTATTTTAAGAATGCAAAGCTTATGTCTGTTTCGAAGTTTTTGAAAAATGCAGTTTTTTCCCAGTAAAACAAGCAGATTTTGTAAGATGTGATGTCAACTCAAGATTTCACAGCGAGCCTTAAGGAGTCAGGATACCTTTTGTAACAGTATGCTTTCGAACTAACCTATGCTTCAGCTAGGACTTTTAAGGGTTATAACGTGGCCTGGTTCACGGTTTAAGAAACAAAGGATAAAGGCTCAAATTATATTTGTACCCACCCGTTCTTCGTGATGTTCTTCAAACCTAAACTCAACTGATCGTGCGTTAGACCTTGTTTGAGTCTTTGTCCTGATATTCCAATGATGGTTCGGATATTGACAGTTTATTTTGAATAGGCAGTCATTTTTTTTGTCGAGGGTTTATAGGACCTCTTTCTTTTTTATTTCGTTATCCCTGTTTTTTGCCTGAACTGTTTCTTTTGTGATTACAGTCAGCGGGATGCCCTAGTTTTTTGTAAGTCTCCTTCATAGGTTTTGACTTATCGGGCTTTTATTTTGAGATATAACGACTGCCTGTCCTTATGATTATACAGAACCATCACTGTCTTTTGTTTTGGAAGGACTTCTTTGGTGCCATTCGTTGTGCACTTGGATCAACTGAGAGAACTACCCTGCCCCAGGTTACAATTAAGGGTTTTAATTTTTGCGAAAAGAAAAACTCCAACTTCTTTGGCTCAAAGGGGTTGACGAGGGATTATCTTCCTTATGACTCCACTGTTTAGGATTTGAAACAATGCCTGTACCTCATCAGCGGGGTTTTGTTCAAAAGCATACTGTAAAAATTGTGGTATCGTTTTCGTCATCCTCCCTCAAGAGGCTTAGAATTTTTAATCGAGAATTGAACATCACAAAAAAAATGAAAGCAGTTTGAATATAGTGAATATGAATATATTGATTTAGAACAGACATATGCGATGCATTAATGAAATAAAAGAGTTTGGTATGACAATAGTTGTTCGAATAAGCAAGGAAAAATACAACTCGAAAATTCAAATAAACAAAAGCCTTCAATGATTTGGCAAAGGAGCAGTGATTATGTTTGGAGTCTCAGGTGCTTCAAACTGGATTTCTTTGGCATCAATCATGTCTTGAACCTTGTTCTTCAGGGCCCAGCAGTTGTTTGTGTCATGTCCCGGACTATCAGAGTGGTATGCACACCTTTCATTGGGATGATAGTTAGGAGAGGTAGTGTTTGGATTCCGAAGAGGAGCCCTTAAGGTAATCAGCCCTGCCTTCAACATTTGCTGTAGCACTTGAGCCAGTGACATGTTGATCTTAGTGAACTGTCTTTTGGGTGCGACCTCCTTACGTTGCTGCCCTTGTCCTTGCTGAGCAGGCATAGGATTGGAGATCTGGGTTGCCCCTACATGTTGATCATGACGACTCTTTTTACCATGCACAACATTGGACTCCTTTTTTCCATGGTAAGGCTTTTTATGAGCATCAGAAGGAGCAGCTTCTGGAATCTTCCCGCTTTTGATGCCGGCTTCAATTCTCTCACCAGTCAAGATCAGATCTGTAAACCCAGCAGAAGAATTTCCAATCAGATGGTTGACGAATGGACCAGACAGGGTCCCCAATAACATGTCGACAAGTTCCCGATCAGTTAAGGGTGGCTGCACCCTTCCAGCAAGGTCTCTCCACTTTTGATCATATTCTTTAAATCCTTCACCCGTTCCTAGTGACATACCCTGGAGTTGGGTACGCGTAGGAGCAAGGTCGGAATTATACTGATACTGCTTGTAGAACGCAGTAGCCAAATCCTCCCAGTTACGAATACTGGTTCCATCCAGCTGATAGAACCATTTGAGTTGAGTCCCTGAAAGACTATCCTGGAAGAAATGGATCCATAAATTCTTGTCAGCAGTGTAAGGTTGGATCTTCCTTACATATGATCTGAGATGCAGCTTAGGACAGGAAGCCCCGTCGTACTTTACAAAGGCAGGTTCCTTGAACTTATGTGGAATCACCACCCCAGAAGATAAGCCTAGGTCCCCAAAGTCCAACCCGGGCACATGTTGAATCTCCATAGCACTTAAGCGGTCCTCCAATTGTTTGTACCTATCCTCAGCCGGAGGGTACTTCTCTTCATCATACTCTGTCTCGTTGTCAGAGACCACGGGACTAAGAACCCTTCTCTCTTGTGGACTGTCCTTGCCTACAGATGTGGTAGTCAGCTCAACCTCATTCTGTAATCCATCCCCAGATCTGCGTCTAGTGTTGAACAAAACAGTCCTCTTCTTCTTCTTCTTCCTCTCTTTCAGAATCAGAGTTTTCAAGTCCTGTTGACCCTGGGCTAGGCTCATAACCAACTCCTGGAACTGGGCATTCTGGGCCTGGAGGGCCTTGATAGCTTGTTCAACGGAAGGTTCAGAAGACATGATGATTGCTGAAATAAACAGCGAAGAAGATAAGTGACCTGTAAAAAGGGTACCTGTAATGCAATGATATGTATGTATGCATGCAATGTTTTCAAGGATCTCGCAGGGTAAACAAGAAAATTGTTAGAATCTGGTAGCTTGATTGAAGGAACTTCATGTTGTTGGGAGTCCTTCTTCAAGAGTCAAAGCTCACCATATCGAGTGGGTCATAGCCCCTGACTCAAGTTATCATGTTTTGATCTCCGAACAACCTTGGCTAGAGGAAAATAAATCCCCTTTTCCCCTTGCTAGACATTTGATTCATCACGACCTGCATCACAAACCCTTGAGATCATTGAAATGGGTTAGTCCTTATGCAAGATGTATGCAGGTTAGTCCTTATGCAGGATGCATGCAATGGTATGATGTTATGATAAAGCACACCACACGTTTTCACAAAGGCAAACATGATAAGGCACACAAGTCACACAAGACAGCCCTTAGAGTTTAGGCCAGCATGAAGTTTAGGTACTACCCTCTTGAAGTTGGTGGGCTCAAAACCTGTCCTATCAAAAGTAACCGGGTTCTAAGGAGCTCAATATTATTGGGTTGTTTTCTATGTTCATTGTTTTGATTTAGCCAATGAACTGGCGATCAAAATATTCCAAGAAAACAACCCTCAATGAGTGTAGTATCGAGTATCTACCAACTTCGGACTGCACCAAAGTCAGTCATCTCACTACCCCTAAAGAGGCCAGGATAGTCAAGTAAGGTTCCTAAGGTCAGTTGATGCTTCACAACACCATGCGGCGGCCCCGTACTCTTCTTGACTTCACTCAAGGGTTACCGGTACTCACCAAAGTGCCACATCAACGTAGCAACTGCTTCAACCGTGTCGGTATACCCCGCACAGTTCCCTCACAGTTTGTTGCTACTTCTAAAAGGTATCCCCCAGATCCGGGTTAGGATCTATGAAACTCCAAGACAAGCCCAAAATATTAAAGCAAACAAAGCAAGCAATTGAAAACAAGAGTGGTCTAATCCTAAGGTACACCTCACTTATAAAACATCCCCAGCAGAGTCGCCAGTTCTGTGATCGATGGAAATAGAACTGACTGTTTTGGAATGCTGGTTCGCGAAATGTCGCGGTAAGCAAGAGTCGCCACTGTCTTTTATTTTCTCCAACAAGGAAAGGACAAAAGCACAACAAAATTCCTTTTCGAGATGTTTCTCGATTCGGGAGGTAGATTATAGAAAGGGAAGGTGTTAGCACCTGTTGTACCCCAAAATTTGCCCTCGCATTTTTCTACAAACAATCTCAGCTTCAGACATTTCCTGACTTTTCAAACTGGCGCAAGAATCGGACAAACGGACTTTTCTTGACAGTCAAGCAAAATTAGGGTTTTTACTGATTTTCAGAGCTCTGATTTGTCTCATACAGTTGGCTTAGGGTTGGGATGATCTTTGGTTCAATTTTGATCAGGCGAGCGTTATCTAGCATTTAATCAGAAATTAAGGTTTTATGGGCATATTCTCAGAAGAATTTAAATTCTACCGCACTTTGCAGTTTATTCCGAGATTCAGGTTAAAATTCGCGTTATCTTGATTTAATCAGTAAATGAGGCAGTTGGTTTGAATTCACCAGTCAAAAGGGATGTGTGCAATGTGGAATTACAGTGCTTGGCAAAAGGATCAGTAAAAAAAAGAATTGCATCTGATTAAATTTATGTGTTCGACTGTGCGTTGCTTTGGATAATGGATACATCGAATTCATTTATTTTTGATCATCAAAGGTTTAGTTGATTATTTATGACTCTAAGAATTAAAATATTTGAAATTTAAACTTTCATTTTATTTTATTTAAGGAACTATAAATAACAAATAAACAATTAAAGAAAAGGAATTGAAAGAGAATTAAATATCAATGGAATTTTTATTTCACATTTAATAATTGTTACAATTGTTATTATTTGGATACTAATATTTGTTACAAAGTATTTAAAATAATAATAATGTACAAGAATTAAACTGAAAATAAAAATTCTATCCTATTTCTAAATTCTTCATTCTTCACTTCATGCCGATGCTCCATTTTTTTTATCTGCAAAAAGAAAGAGGAAGTCAGAAAGCAATTGAAATTGGAAAAGACTGTTAAAAATTCGCTCATCATTAGGGGCCACTGACTGGGATCAGTTGACCCTCTCTGCAAATCACGGGATTTCTCCCGGTTCACAGAGAGGGAAGATTTTTTGTTCATGAAATGCAAATGTCAAAAGTATAAGTTCCAAAATTCAAGACTGCATAGAATCTCAACTTCAAATTCAAACTAAACTGAAAAAATCCAATTTCAACTTTCTATCCAAAGCAAAAGGGAAGTTACTGTCAAAATGCCTAAGTTTACTCAAGGATTACCCAAAAGTATAATTGCTGCCAAAGTCAAATCTCAAGATATCAAAGAAATGCAAAAAGTGTAGCAAAGCTGTCAAAAGCAGAATGAAGATGCAGAGAAGTGGTATGCAAGCAATTTGAATCTTAAAATCATCACTTCCCATAAGGCCCCTTCAGAACCAAGTACAACATAAATCATATAATAATATATTAAATGTACTTTGGAGAGGAAAAAGAGAGATAAAGCAGCAGAGTTCAGGTCTTAGGCATAGGCAGTATAACAAGACAGAAAAGATATACAAAAAAGAAGATACAATTCAGCATTGTTCAAAACTACACAGCATAGACAGTTACCAAAAATGGAAAAATGCCAAGAAACCTTGTGAAACTACCCAGCAAACTTGGGTCAAAGAGAATACCAAAGTTTTGAATGAAGATTGGGCGCCAAAGACCAATAGAAAGAGGACAAAAGAACACAAGAAAACATACTGATTGAGCCAAGCACCAATAAAACCATCATACTGTCAAACTAAACCAGCATAAGCCAAAAAAGCACACAACCTCAAGTTTCAAACTGATAACCTGAACAACCATCAAACACCACCAAAAACCTTGTTAAAGTCCAACAACATAACCCATCTCAAAAACCATAACCAGAATGACCAAAAACCATAGCCTGAAAATGCCTTAACCTGCCTACTCAAAAAGATCCGAACCAAAGCATAAGAACACACTGAAGCATAACCTACAACAATCAACCAAAAACAGCATCCAGCACTACAGCCTCAGAATTTCTTCATCATTGGCCAAACCTCATAAACCAGTTCCTCAACCTGAGATTCACTGAAATCCCTCAAGCATATCCAAATATTCAAACCAACCAAGTCCTTCAGAATCTAGATTCATCATTAGGCAATAACAAACATTCCCAAAGGCATCCTAATCAAGACAAAGCAGAAGCAACTCAGGGACATAGAAGAAAGAAATATTTCCATAGGCAACAAGAGATACAAATCATTCAAGACAGTAAAGGCAACGAAAGAAGAAGAAGGAGTTAAATCAGTACCAAGTTTTCAGGCAAATCGACGCATCATAAAACCTAAGCAACAGGCATACAGCAACTCAGGGACAAAGGAGAAGCATACGAATACTCAGGCAACAATTCAAAGCAATCAGTGACGCAGAAGAAGGGATAAAGAAATGAATTAAGGGCTCTTCAGCACACGTCATCATCAAAACCCTAATAAGCAAAAGAAATATACAAGAATACCAGGAAAGCATCAGAAGCAAAGCAAGCATCCAGTTTCTTCAGCGAACCGCCGCTCCGGCCTCCTCAACGCCTCCACCCACCTCTCCTCCATCTCCAAGATCAGGTAGTGAGTTTTCTCCCTCTCTTTCTCCACCACCTCACAATAGCACAGATTTAAGAGTCAAAAAGTCAAATCAAAAACATGCAATTCGTAAAAGAAAAGAGATAAGGACATAAAACGTTGGAACGAACCCTAAGTCAAGAGGACGCGAAGCTTACGCCTTGGAGGGAAGAGAGGTTGGGAAGCAATACCGGTGGCCGGACGGAGGAGCGTTGGTCAGAAGGCGACGAAGACGAACGTACGAACGCGGCGCCGTTCAAACCCTGATGTGTTCTGAACAAACAAATGCCTAACCCTAAACTTGTTTCCTGCATTGGGCCTGACCCGTTCTCATTTTCCTCTGAAGCCCAAGTTAACATTTTTACACTTAACCATTTTTTATAATACTAACCCTTCTTTTTATTTTATAAACAATATTTACTTTTTGTAAAATACTAACTTAATTAAAATACATTTTTACCTCATATATTAAAATTGAAAATAATTATTTCCTTTTATTTATTTACTCTTTCATTTAAAATATATTTATACATACATTTTAAAAACATTAATTTTATAATATTATACATTTTTATCATATGGTTAAAACATCTTTTTTTAGATAGATATTTGTATATAAAATAATAAAATACCTTTTATCATATAATTAAATTTGAAAACATCTTCTTTTAATTCATATACTTTTATACATAACAATTCAAATACATTTCTCTAATATTAACATTCACAAATATTTGATTAAAATACTTTCATTTTTTTACATAATACAATTTAATTAAAATTTGAACCTACCATTTAATTAAAACATTTTTCCTTTTGTACATAATTAAGCATATAAATCAAAGATTCATTTAAAATACATATCTAGGTCAAAAAACCCTAATACGATTCAACTTCACCACTCGCACTTGTACATAATTACACAATTCATATACATATACACTTGTACACTTACACAAATACATTCACATTGCCTTATATACATTTTTATCTTATATTTGTATATTCGATATTTACATTTTGATTGCGACTTCGATTTGGTTGTAATTTATTTGGGTACTATAAGTCTCATCCCCTTTGTACATTTATACCCCCACTCCCGGACACTATCTTGTAATAGCGTAGATTTTACATTCCGCAATTTACAGTTTTCAATTATACCATGGTTAGACCTAGGGTTTGTATGTACATAAAATCAAACGCTAGATAACCTAATACAAGACAAATACATGCAATCAATACACAATCACACTTGCACCCCCTAGGGTAATCCCACACGTTGCCTTCCAAAATGGGCCATGCTTGCACGTCGAGTATCTTTGGCAAAACAAAATCAAATGATCATAAGTCCCTCAAAGTGTTGCCTAAACGGAATGATCATAGTCCCTTCAAAGCAAATTGCCAAAGACACTTGGCATCATTGCATTCATGGTCCATACGATGACCCGCGCCCGTCCCGAATAAACTTCCTAAACGCAAGATTGTCCACCAAGTTCAATGGTGGAACAAAATTGTCAAAAGGGCTTAAAACATGACAAAAACCTTTGAGTACAATAGGGTAGACAAAACTCTTAGTTACTTGAGATCAAACTTGCAAAAACACTTGCCTCCTTTTCAAAACCCACTTCACAAATACTTTCAAAATCAACTTTTCAAACCCTTGAAACATCTTTTTAAAAGATAAAACACCTTTTGTAAAACATACGAGTAAAGAATTGTTACAAGGTTAGCCTAGCACAAGGCATCTTTTCAAAACATTTTCAAGACCACACACAAAGCACCATTTCAAAGCAATCGAAAAACAAGGCAAGTGATCTAAAAACCAAGTAACTAAGAGCCCATGGATAACCATGGATGAAAAGGGTGCTAATACCTTCCCTTTTCATAATCTACCCCCCGGACCCATGAAATATCTCAAAAGGTTTTTGCTGTGCTTTTTTAACCTTTCCTTTAGGATAAAATAAAAAGTCGATGGCGACTCTTGCTCAACCGCACAAGTGCGAATACGAACGCAAAACACTAGTCAGTTCTCCCACCGTATCACAGAACTGGCGACTCTGCTGGGGACAAGATTTAAAGTGGGGTTACCTTAGGGTTTAGATCAATTTTGTTTTCAATTGATTGTCTTGTTTGCTTTTACATTTGTGGGCCTTGTATCGGAGTTTTATAGATCCTAACCCGGATCTGGGGATACCTTCTTAGAAAGTAGCAACAAGGCTGTGAGGGAACTGTGCGGGGTATACCGACATGGTTGAAGCAGTCTGCTATGTTGATGTGGCACTTTGGTGTGTACCGGTAACCCTTGAGTTCAGTCAAGGAGAGTACGGGGCCGCCGCGTGGTGTCGCGAAGCATCAACTGACCTTAGGAACCTTAATTGAACCATCTTGGCCTTTTTTAGGGTAGTGAGATAACTGACTTTGGTGCAGTCTGAGGTTGGTTGATACTCGATACTACACTCAATTGAGGGTGCTTTCCTGGAATATTTCGGTCGCCAGTTCAGTGGCTAAATCGAAACGATGAACAATGAAAGCAATCCATTGATATTGGGACCCTTAGAACCCGGTTATTTCTGGTAGGACAGGTTTCAACCAACAAACTGAAAGAGGGTAGTACCTGAACCTCATGCAAGCCTAAACCTAAGGCTTTGTGTGCTTTGTGTGAATATGTTTGCCTGTATATACACTCACTTGCTTGTGCATGCATGTACATAACATCATGACATCATACCATAGCATTCTAGCATTTTCAATAACCATTTCAAGGATCTCGAGGGTTCTGTTGATGCAGGATTACGTTGAGCCAGACGTTTGTCAAGGGGCAAGAGGTTTCTCCTCTAAACCGACCCAGTCAAAGTTCAAGTGCAACAACTTGAATCAGTGGCTATGACCCACTCGACATGGTGAGCTCGATTCTCGTGGAAAGACATCCACCAATACAAAGTTCTCCAATCAAAGATCAAGTGCAACAACTTGAATCAGTGGCTATGACCCACTCGACATGGTGAGCTTGATTCTCGTGGAAGGACATCCACCGGTACAGAGATCTCCAATCCAAGAGCAGAGTTCAACCTCTAACATTTTCTTGTGTTTACCCCGAGAGATCCTTGAAAGCATGCATCCACATATCATGCATCGCATTTCGACAATCTTTCCTTTTTCAGGTTTCCTTACTCTCCTGCTGTTTATTTCAGCAAGAGATGGCTCTAGAAAGGTCTGTCAAAGACATCCAAGACCAGACTGCTCAGCTGCAGGAGATGTTCCTGAACTTGTCTCTGGGGCAAGAAGAGATGAAAGCTCTCCTCACCAAAGGCCTGGGGAATTCCAACAATGCCAGGAGTGATCAGATTGCGGAGCTGCAGTTTGATCTGACAACACTGAGGACTCAAGTGATGGGACAGTTGGTGGGCCAAATGGCTCTCATCCAAGACCTATCTCAAAGACAAGAGGAATTCAGAGTTCTGGTCCGCCAACTGCTTCCAAACAACCAACTGGGGCAAATATCTGAGGTTGAAGAGCAAGTCACCGCTCAGCCTCCATCAACTCAAGAGGACAAGGGGAAATCTCCTTTGCTAGCTTCAGGGTCACAAACCCATCAACAACCTCGCCGGCGTCAACGGGGCAATCGGCGTAAACAAGAAAAGTCAGGAAGACAGTTTACGGAGACTGAAATACCATCATTCTTCATACTGAAGCGCCTGTTGGAGGTCAATTTGCTCACTGTAAAGGACCCTCCTCAGAAGCCCAATATCTCCTCTCCTCACTTTAATCCCGAAGCATTCTGTGTTTACCACTCCTACAGCCCGGGACACAGCACCAACGACTGTTGGGCCTTGAAGAACAAGATTCAAGATCTGATCAACATTGGGGTGCTGGAATTCATGCCCGACGGCGAGATGAAGATCTTCCGTTAAAGAGTTCTCCGCTTGAAGTGACGAAGCTCGAAGCTGAAAGACTTTTGCTTCTTTTTGAATTTTCAAAGTTGTAATTTCTTTTGCTGTCAAACAATTATTTGTTGATGTTAAACTCTGTTTTCATTAATGCATTGCATATGTTTGTCTTGAATTCATCCATTCGTTTCACTACTCTTATGCTTTTCTTTATGATATTTAAACTCTTGATAAAAAGCTGCAAGCCTTTAGAGGGAGGATGACGAAACAATACCGTGATCTTATACAGTATGCTTTTGAACAGACCGTGCTGATGATGTACAGGCATTTCTTTCAATTCCCCGAACACTGGAGTTATAAGGAAGTTAATCCCTAGTCAACCCCTTTCGAGCCAAAGAAGTAGGAGTTCCCTGTTCTAAACGATCAAAACCCTTGATATAAACCTGGGGTAGGGTAGTCTCTCAGTTAATTCAAAAGAAAATGCGCATTGAGGTCGCAAACTCTCAGTTCGTAACACAACGAACGACGTCAAAAAAAAAGAAGAAGAAAGCGTTCCTTCGGAATCAAAAGACAAGGGTGGTTCCCTATCATATAGACAGTCAATCTCTCAAAAGAAAGAAGCCCACTGAGCCAAAACCTATAATGGAGGCTTAAGAAAGCTGGGGCATCCCGCTGACAGTAATCCCGAAAACGGTAACAGTCAGGCAAAAGTTAGGGATAACAAATCAAAATCAAAATAGTGAGGTCATTACAAAAACCTCAACAACATGAAAGGTGTTGAAAAAGAAAAAGGAGATGATGACTGTCTCCCAAAAATTCAACTGGTGAACCATCGCCCAAAAGTCGTTCCGAACTCAAAAACAGAGTGTGACGCACAATTAACTGAGCTTAGGTTGAAGAACATCACGAAGAGCGAGTGGGTACAAATATACTTTGAGCCTTTATCCTTTGTTTCTTAAACCGTGAACCAGGCCACATTACAACCCTTTAAAAGTCCTAATTGAAGCATGGGTTAGTTCGAAAGCATACTGTTACAAAAGGTATCCTGACTCCTGTAGGGCTTTGCTCTAAATCTTGTGTTGACTTGTCTTATGAAATTTTTTTTGCTAAAAAACGCATTTTTCAAAACTTCAAAGACAAACATAACTTTGCATTATTCGAATATCACTGTCTGCATTTAACCCTTTTGTTTGACAGCGAAGAAATTCATACAGCGAATGTTCGGAGGAACGAAAACTCTCTCAGTAAGTCAAAATCATTTCAAGAGGATAACGCTTCCATCAAATCCCTTTATCAACGAGGGGCATGACATGTCACAATTCAATTAACCTGGGGCAGTCCAGTCAAAGTCCAACAGATCTTTCAAAGTTCAGTTAACCTGGGGCAGTCCAGTCAAGATTTCAAGAAATCTCTCAATGTGCAGAGTAATCTGATTCAAGACTCCTGCTTCACCACTTGGGGCATTCGAATGTCAAAAGTGTCCAACAAATCAACTATTGCATTTCCAGACTCGATTCCTGTATCCAGCCAGGGCATGTCTGAAGAATTCCAGATCAACACCTGCAACAACCCAGGAAACATCTGTGAACGACCGATTGTAGACCAACACCTGTAATCAGCCAGGAATTTATCTACATCCCCACTTGGGGCCTTCGAATGTCAAAAATGTTCAAAACCCGATGCAATTTTTACACAAGCTCATCATCAGGAAGCCCTACACCGGTTCCTCTTCAAGACTTCTGAAAACAGTTTATAGATTCTTCCCAAGTAACAGATGTTAATCTATCAGCTTGTTCAGATGCACCTTTGAATTCAGTTTACGGAAGCTTCCCAACAACGGATGCTGCTCTATTGCTGATTCAACCTCAAGATTTCTGAAAACAGTTCACGGGTTCTCCAAGTAAACGGATGTTAACCTATCACTTGTTCAGATTCTTCTCAAGACTTCTGAAAACAGTTTATGGATTCTTCCCAAGTAACGGATGTTAATCTATCAGCTTGTTCAGATGCACCTTTGAATTCAGTTTACGGAAGCTTCCCAACAACGGATGCTGCTCTATTGCTGATTCAGTCTCAAGATTTCTGAAAACAGTTCACGGGTTCTCCAAGTAAACGGATGTTAACCTATCACTTGTTCAGATTCTTCTCAAGACTTCTGAAAACAGTTTATGGATTCTTCCCAAGTAACGGATTTTAATCTATCAGCTTGTTCAGATGCACCTTTGAATTCAGTTTACGGAAGCTTCCCAACAACGGATGCGGCTCTATTGCTGATTCAACTTCAAGATTTCTGAAAATAGTTCACGGGTTCTCCAAGTAAACGGATGTTAACCTATCACTTGTTCAGATTCTTCTCAAGACTTCTGAAAATAGTTCATAGATTCTTCCCAAGTAACGGATGTTAATCTATCAGCTTGTTCAGACGCAACCTCTGAAATTAGTTTACGGACGCTTCCCAACAACGGATGCGGCTCTATTGCCGATTCAACTTCAAGATTTCTGAAAATGGTTCACGGGTCCTCCAAGTAACGGATGTTAACCTATCGCTTGTTCAGATTCTTCTCAAGCTAACCACCACGGAAGATCGCGCTCGCCAAAATTCTTCCTGTCCCCAGCGGAGTTCCTCAAAATTCCCCCAACAATAACTTATCAATACTATCCCCGGAGGAGTTTATCTTTGCAAATCCCCAGCCAAAGAATCTTCCGGAAATCATTTTTCCTCAGAGTTTAAGCTTCAGTATCCCCAGCAGATCAAAATCTTCAAATGGACAATCCCCAGCGGAGTCAGACTTTTAAATCTTCTCCCCACAGAGTTTTTAAGAAGAAAAATCTTGAGTTCCCCAGTGAAATCTCCAGAGATACTTCTCTCCCGGCTGAAGATTCTCATTCTGGCCCCCCAGCATTAAGTCCACTAGTTTGATACTCCCCAGTAGAAGACTTCAGGAATTCCCCAGAAGATTGGTATACAACCCAAGCTCCAGGTCCCCCAGTAACGACCCAGGACTTATTTTCCCCGGCAGCAGTCAAGATACTTCTATCTTCCGATGTCCCGGATTCATCTATCCTACGCAAGACAACTCTCCAGCTTACATGCACATCCATTTACATTCATAAAACCATGATATACATTGTATCATGCATCATAGCATTGCATCCAACTAACTCTTTGCCTTTTTCAGGTAAGATCAGTCGACAGACTAAAATCATTCAATCCCAAGATTTCTGAAAACAGTTCACGGGTTCTCCAAGTAAATGGATGTTAACCTATCACTTGTTCAGATTCTTCCCAAGACTTCTGAAAACAGTTTATGGATTCTTCCCAAGTAACGGATGTTAATCTATCAGCTTGTTCAGATGCACCTTTGAATTCAGTTTACGGAAGCTTCCCAACAACGGATGCTGCTCTATTGCTGATTCAACTTCAAGATTTCTGAAAACAGTTCACGGGTTCTCCAAGTAAACGGATGTTAACCTATCACTTGTTCAGATTCTTCCCAAGACTTCTGAAAACAGTTCATGGATTCTTCCCAAGTAACGGATGTTAATCTATCAGCTTGTTCAGATGCACCTTTGAATTCAGTTTACGGAAGCTTCCCAACAACGGATGCTGCTCTATTGCTGATTCAACTTCAAGATTTCTGAAAACAGTTCACGGGTTCTCCAAGTAAACGGATGTTAACCTATCGCTTGTTCAGATTCTTCTCAAGACTTCTGAAAACAGTTCATGGATTCTTCCCAAGTAACGGATGATAATCCATCAACTTGTTCAGATGCAATTTCTTAAAGACAGTTTACGGAAGCTTCCCAACAACGGATGCTGCTCTATTGCTGATCCAATCCCAAGATTTCTGAAAACAGTTCACGGTTTCTCCAGGTAAACGGATGATAACCTGTCACTTGTTCAGTTTCTTCTTCCAGACTTCTGAAAGCGGTTCATGGATTCTTCCCAAGTAACAGATGTTAATCTATCAACTTGTTTAGATGCGACTTCCTGAAAATAGCTTGCAGGTTCCTCCCGACAACGGATGTCAACCTATTGCTTGTTCAGACCCCCAATTCAGAAATGGTCCAAAGCTCGGACACTTTCCTAATGTTCCCTTCCAGATGGCATCTTTAAGCCCATCGCCGACAAGTTTCTGTCACTCTCCTAGATGGCATCGTTAAGCCCATCTCCAAATGGCATCTCTAAGCCCATTCCCGCATCCAGTGCTTTGATGAGTGCAAATTTCCGGGCACTCTAGTGTCCAATCTCCTTTTACCTTCAAGTCGCGAAAGGCAAACTTGCCAATCTAACTCTTCAGGTCCAAGAAGATTGAACAGGGGCAACTGTTGTACCCCAAAATTTGCCCTCGCATTTTTCTACAAACAATCTCAGCTTCAGACATTTCCTGACTTTTCAAACTGGCGCAAGAATCGGACAAACGGACTTTTCTTGACAGTCAAGCAAAATTAGGGTTTTTACTGATTTTCAGAGCTCTGATTTGTCTCATACAGTTGGCTTAGGGTTGGGATGATCTTTGGTTCAATTTTGATCAGGCGAGCGTTATCTAGCATTTAATCAGAAATTAAGGTTTTATGGGCATATTCTCAGAAGAATTTAAATTCTACCACACTTTGCAGTTTATTCCGAAATTCTGGTTAAAATTCGCGTTATCTTGATTTAATCAGTAAATGAGGCAGTTGGTTTGAATTCACCAGTCAAAAGGGATGTGTGCAATGTGGAATTACAGTGCTTGGCAAAAGGATCAGTAAAAAAAAGAATTGCATCTGATTAAATTTATGTGTTCGACTGTGCGTTGCTTTGGATAATGGATACGTCGAATTCATTTATTTTTGATCATCAAAGGTTTAGTTGATTATTTATGACTCTAAGAATTAAAATATTTGAAATTTAAACTTTCATTTTATTTTATTTAAGGAACTATAAATAACAAATAAACAATTAAAGAAAAGGAATTGAAAGAGAATTAAATATCAATGGAATTTTTATTTCACATTTAATAATTGTTACAATTGTTATTATTTGGATACTAATATTTGTTACAAAGTATTTAAAATAATAATAATGTACAAGAATTAAACTGAAAATAAAAATTCTATCCTATTTCTAAATTCTTCATTCTTCACTTCATGCCGATGCTCCATTTTTTTTATCTGCAAAAAGAAAGAGGAAGTCAGAAAGCAATTGAAATTGGAAAAGACTGTTAAAAATTCGCTCATCATTAGGGGCCACTGACTGGGATTAGTTGACCCTCTCTGCAAATCACGGGATTTCTCCCGGTTCACAGAGAGGGAAGATTTTTTGTTCATGAAATGCAAATGTCAAAAGTATAAGTTCCAAAATTCAAGACTGCATAGAATCTCAACTTCAAATTCAAACTAAACTGAAAAAATCCAATTTCAACTTTCTATCCAAAGCAAAAGGGAAGTTACTGTCAAAATGCCTAAGTTTACTCAAGGATTACCCAAAAGTATAATTGCTGCCAAAGTCAAATCTCAAGATATCAAAGAAATGCAAAAAGTGTAGCAAAGCTGTCAAAAGCAGAATGAAGATGCAGAGAAGTGGTATGCAAGCAATTTGAATCTTAAAATCATCACTTCCCATAAGGCCCCTTCAGAACCAAGTACAACATAAATCATATAATAATATATTAACTGTACTTTGGAGAGGAAAAAGAGAGATAAAGCAGCAGAGTTCAGGTCTTAGGCATAGGCAGTATAACAAGACAGAAAAGATATACAAAAAAGAAGATACAATTCAGCATTGTTCAAAACTACACAGCATAGACAGTTACCAAAAATGGAAAAATGCCAAGAAACCTTGTGAAACTACCCAGCAAACTTGGGTCAAAGAGAATACCAAAGTTTTGAATGAAGATTGGGCGCCAAAGACCAATAGAAAGAGGACAAAAGAACACAAGAAAACATACTGATTGAGCCAAGCACCAATAAAACCATCATACTGTCAAACTAAACCAGCATAAGCCAAAAAAGCACACAACCTCAAGTTTCAAACTGATAACCTGAACAACCATCAAACACCACCAAAAACCTTGTTAAAGTCCAACAACATAACCCATCTCAAAAACCATAACCAGAATGACCAAAAACCATAGCCTGAAAATGCCTTAACCTGCCTACTCAAAAAGATCCGAACCAAAGCATAAGAACACACTGAAGCATAACCTACAACAATCAACCAAAAACAGCATCCAGCACTACAGCCTCAGAATTTCTTCATCATTGGCCAAACCTCATAAACCAGTTCCTCAACCTGAGATTCACTGAAATCCCTCAAGCATATCCAAATATTCAAACCAACCAAGTCCTTCAGAATCTAGATTCATCATTAGGCAATAACAAACATTCCCAAAGGCATCCTAATCAAGACAAAGCAGAAGCAACTCAGGGACATAGAAGAAAGAAATATTTCCATAGGCAACAAGAGATACAAATCATTCAAGACAGTAAAGGCAACGAAAGAAGAAGAAGGAGTTAAATCAGTACCAAGTTTTCAGGCAAATCGACGCATCATAAAACCTAAGCAACAGGCATACAGCAACTCAGGGACAAAGGAGAAGCATACGAATACTCAGGCAACAATTCAAAGCAATCAGTGACACAGAAGAAGGGATAAAGAAATGAATTAAGGGCTCTTCAGCACACGTCATCATCAAAACCCTAATAAGCAAAAGAAATATACAAGAATACCAGGAAAGCATCAGAAGCAAAGCAAGCATCCAGTTTCTTCAGCGAACTGCCGCTCCGACCTCCTCAACGCCTCCACCCACCTCTCCTCCATCTCCAAGATCAGGTAGTGAGTTTTCTCCCTCTCTTTCTCCACCACCTCACAATAGCACAGATTTAAGAGTCAAAAAGTCAAATCAAAAACATGCAATTCGTAAAAGAAAAGAGATAAGGACATAAAACGTTGGAACGAACCCTAAGTCAAGAGGACGCGAAGCTTACGCCTTGGAGGGAAGAGAGGTTGGGAAGCAATACCGGTGGCCGGACGGAGGAGCGTTGGTCAGAAGGCGACGAAGACGAACGTACGAACGCGGCGCCGTTCAAACCCTGATGTGTTCTGAACAAACAAATGCCTAACCCTAAACTTGTTTCCAGCATTGGGCCTGACCCGTTCTCATTTTCCTCTGAAGCCCAAGTTAACATTTTTACACTTAACCATTTTTTATAATACTAACCCTTCTTTTTATTTTATAAACAATATTTACTTTTTGTAAAATACTAACTTAATTAAAATACATTTTTACCTCATATATTAAAATTGAAAATAATTATTTCCTTTTATTTATTTACTCTTTCATTTAAAATATATTTATACATACATTTTAAAAACATTAATTTTATAATATTATACATTTTTATCATATGGTTAAAACATCTTTTTTTAGATAGATATTTGTATATAAAATAATAAAATACCTTTTATCATATAATTAAATTTGAAAACATCTTCTTTTAATTCATATACTTTTATACATAACAATTCAAATACATTTCTCTAATATTAACATTCACAAATATTTGATTAAAATACTTTCTTTTTTTTACATAATACAATTTAATTAAAATTTGAACCTACCATTTAATTAAAACATTTTTCCTTGTGTACATAATTAAGCATATAAATCAAAGATTCATTTAAAATACATATCTAGGTCAAAAAACCCTAATACGATTCAACTTCACCACTCGCACTTGTACATAATTACATAATTCATATACATATACACTTGTACACTTACACAAATACATTCACATTGCCTTATATACATTTTTATCTTATATTTGTATATTCGATATTTACATTTTGATTGCGACTTCGATTTGGTTGTAATTTATTTGGGTACTATAAGTCTCATCCCCTTTGTACATTTATACCCCCACTCCCGGACACTATCTTGTAATAGCGTAGATTTTACATTCCGCAATTTACAGTTTTCAATTATACCATGGTTAGACCTAGGGTTTGTATGTACATAAAATCAAACGCTAGATAACCTAATACAAGACAAATACATGCAATCAATACACAATCACACTTGCACCCCCTAGGGTAATCCCACACGTTGCCTTCCAAAATGGGCCATGCTTGCACGTCGAGTATCTTTGGCAAAACAAAATCAAATGATCATAAGTCCCTCAAAGTGTTGCCTAAACGGAATGATCATAGTCCCTTCAAAGCAAATTGCCAAAGACACTTGGCATCATTGCATTCATGGTCCATACGATGACCCGCGCCCGTCCCGAATAAACTTCCTAAACGCAAGATTGTCCACCAAGTTCAATGGTGGAACAAAATTGTCAAAAGGGCTTAAAACATGACAAAAACCTTTGAGTACAATAGGGTAGACAAAACTCTTAGTTACTTGAGATCAAACTTGCAAAAACACTTGCCTCCTTTTCAAAACCCACTTCACAAACACTTTCAAAATCAACTTTTCAAACCCTTGAAACATCTTTTTAAAAGATAAAACACCTTTTGTAAAACATTCGAGTAAAGAATTGTTACAAGGTTAGCCTAGCACAAGGCATCTTTTCAAAACATTTTCAAGACCACACACAAAGCACCATTTCAAAGCAATCGAAAAACAAGGCAAGTGATCTAAAAACCAAGTAACTAAGAGCCCATGGATAACCATGGATGAAAAGGGTGCTAATACCTTCCCTTTTCATAATCTACCCCCCGGACCCACGAAATATCTCAAAAGGTTTTTGCTGTGCTTTTTTAACCTTTCCTTTAGGATAAAATAAAAAGTCGGTGGCGACTCTTGCTCAACCGCACAAGTGCGAATACGAACGCAAAACACTAGTCAGTTCTCCCACCGTATCACAGCACCCTTTCTATCCGTGGTTATCCACAGGCTCTTAGGTACTTGCTCACTATGTTTTCAAAAATTGTTTGCTTTTTAAGTGTTTGTGGGTTTTGAAAAAGTTTAGTTTGAAAAACTTTCTAGGTAACTCTTGTATCAGTCCTCAAGAGTGTATGAAGTGTTTGTTTGAAAACTTTTTGAAAGTGTAAGTGCGAAAAGTTTGTTTTTGTTTTTTTGAAAGAGCAAGTACCCAGGAGAAATCTACCTACTCTAAGGAATTAAGCTGTGTAAGAGTCCTTTAGACAGTACTATCCCACTATTGAGAAGTAGGTAGCACCATCGTTGGAGTTATTCGGGTCAATTCGATTATAGGGACATGTGTGGTCACCAAAGCAATAGTAGGACGCCTTAGCGGTAACCCTAATGTCCTAGATCCTTTTTATCCGAGGCAACCGTTTCGAGGCAACTGGATCTTTAGACAGGAGGGCGACCTCTAAAACACCCGATACTTGATGACCACCTCGAAGCAACCAAGTGAGGTGTACCCTAGGAGTGGTATGTGCACGTGTATCAGGTTTCAGTTTAAATTATCTTTGAACATGCATCATTGTGAGCTACGGGTTGATTTTATTTTTCATACAAGTCTTGTCATGTATAATTAACAGTTAATAATTTGCGGAAGGTAAATTGCGGAAAGTGAATCTACGCTATTACAAGGCGCGGGTATATACATCGCCAAAAACATAACCCTTTGGAAATAAATTGCGGGAAATTAAAGAAAGCGATAAAAGTCCTAATTATCTATTACATTCTCGGAGCAGATACATAAATATGAATCAAAATTAATATGCGCGAAAAGAAATTGAATCGGGACGTCCTTAGGGTTTTGACCCCTTTTTTGAGAAAAGAAAGAAATTTGGTCCTTTTTGCAATTAATTCAAATTAAACCTAATTTACTAATTAATTAATTAATTAAAAGAAAAAAAGTATTTTGGTTTTTTTAGGTCTTTAATAAAATAAAATAAAGTTGTCAAAACCCTAGTTCTAGATTAATTTTATTTATTGTAAAAAAGGTTAAAATTTAAACCTAATTAAACTAAATTAATTTATTAGAATTTATTTACAAAAATAATTAAAAAGTGAGATTAATAATAATAATAATAATATAAATATTTACTGAATTTATTAGGAAAATAATAATTTGTGAGTTAAATAATAATAATAATTATAATTAATAAAACAATTAAATAGTAATTATAAAAGAGAAAAAATAAGAAAATAAAAACCAGGGGGGTGATGGGCCCATTAGGAGGTGTTGATTGCAGATTTCAGGCCCATTAAGCCATTCAGTCCATTGACTTTTTCTGATTGTCCAGAGCGTGCCTTGACTGGGAGCATGGTGAGGATCATCTTATGACCATTGGATTGCTACCTGAAGACACATGGCGTGTGGATGTTGGAAGCGCATGGTAGGATGCCTTTAGAATACCTGCACGTGAACACAAGGGGAAAAATAGAAACAATTATTTGGGGGACCTGGGATTCGAACCCAGGTCCCAGCGCTCAATGCCTGTTCGCCCTTGCCACTACGCCACCAAGCCTCAATTGATATTAATATACACAACAAATAATATATTAGTTATCATTAACAATGCCGGGACAAAAAAATAAAAATGCGCGTTTTTTAAATGAACGAATGAGAGGGAGACGCGTCAGCGTCTTCTTCGTTTATCACTGGTTTTTTACCTGCGGATTTTTATCCGCAGGAAGCTCTGTAGGTTCTTCCTAAAATTGTCCCTAGGCTTCAAAAACTCATTCCAAGCCCATGGTTATGATCGTCCATGTCCCCTAAGTCCATCCATGCTCATGATTTGTCCTAATTTTACCTGGAAACAAAATGCCTAAAAACAACACAAACAAACCCTAGACGCAGGTATCATCCTATAAGGCCTAAAAACGAAATTGAATATTGCCATTAGGTTAGAAATCAAATAAGGAACACAAATATGCCAATGCTTTTGAGAAAAAGTGCAAGAATTGAAGGTTTCAATTTAGTGTTCAGGGGTGAGTTTGTGAGAACTTATAGCGATGTATAGGTGGTCTTTGGACGTGGTGTTGATTGCGTTAGCTTCAGTGGACGGCAAGGAAGAAGGCTACGTGCTTCTCTTGGTCTGAAAACGCCTGCAATGCTGTTCTTGTTCTCCCACTTTTCCAACAATTTTTCAGTTTTGCTTTGCCCGTTTTAGCAATGCTTAGCTCGTGAATTAGGTTTAGGCTTCTTGTATATGTATAAGGCAACCAGTCTAGGTCAAAGTTTGGGCTTGTATCTTTGTGTATTGAAGTTTGGAGATTTGATTGACCACCATTGAAAACCTTTCCCAATTTCAAGCAAATCTAAGATTTTATGCACAAAAAAGGCTTAGCACGGATTGGTTAGCTGGCACATGACATATGAAAGCTGTTCAAATCATAAAGATACTATTCCATTGATTTTTAGATTTTATTTGAATTATTATGGATTTAAAATGAATTAAATCAATAAAAATTAAATAAAGTAGAAAAATAAATGTTTGATCTTGAAATTAATCATGGGACACGTGTGTGGCATGGCAAGGCTGAATCAAGTGGAAGAAAGTGGGCCCTTTTGTCAAAAATTGAAGTTTTAAGGATAGTTGACTTTTGCAAATTCATAAAAATTTCCCAACTTCTCCAATGCACAACTTGCTCAATTTTGATCCTATGAACATGTTCTTGGACATTTTGGAAAGGTCTTGAAGTCCTCTAACCAATGCCTTTGGTCCCATGTCATTTGGATTTACCAATCTCAAGTTATGGTCTTTGACTTAAAGTGCATTTTTGTTGACTTTTGAAGTTGACCTATAATGTAGAAATTGATAACTTTTTGTGAGAGCATTTCTTGGACTTGGAATGTGAAGATGAGTTGTAGGAAATGTCATCCCCTTCAAAATGAGCATTGGATGGGATTTTTCTTATGAACCATGAAAAAGTTATGCCCTGGTCAAGATACAGTTGACTTTTCTGCTGTCCAAAAATAGCAACTTTTGGCATCTTGATGATTTTTGAGCTATCCTTGAGGAATCATGATCAAGACTTGATCAAATGATGTTTGTGAGCTCAAAATAAAATGTTGACCAAAAATTCTGACTTTTGACTGGAAAATGACCATTTTACCCCTGCAGTTGATTGTGGATCAAATAGGGCTTTTGACTGTGCAATTTGACCCTGTGAGTCTTGAAACTTGGCATGTAGATGCTTGAGGACGTGTATGGGCACATGAGACTTGATTGGACCACTGAAAACCTTAGATTCCTTGACAGAACCAAAACCCTAATTTTGACTGGCTTAGGAGGCAGTTGGACTGTGCAACCCTTGAGAAATCTTGAACCATTTGAAGATGATTCTTGATAAATCTTGGAGAATATGGGAGGGAAAATTTTGGGGTACAACAGTTGCCCCTGTTCAATCTTCTTAACCTGAGGATGTAGATTGGCTTGCGTGCCTTTCGTGATCCGAAGGTGGAAGATGATTTAACACTAGAGTGCCCAGAAATTTGAACTCGCATAGTGTAATATCAGCAATGTGATGGAGGGAATGGGCTTACATATGCCATTTAGAGAGATGATGGATAGGAGGATGGGCTTACAGATGCCATCTGGAGACGTGACAAAATCTTGTCGGGAATGGGCTTATAGATGCCATTTGGAAATGTAATGGATAGGTGTGGAGATGGGCTTAAAGATGCCATCCAGGAGTGTCGATCGCGTAAGAGATTCCTTAGCGAGAACTTGCGTACCTGATAAAGAAAGATAATTTCCTGGCCTGTTATAGGGGTTGATCTTCAAACTCTTCATGCAGATATGCCCTTGCTAGATACAGGTATCGAATCTACAATCAATCGCTCACAGATATGCCCTGGCTAGATACATGTATTGAATCTGGAACTTCAAAAGGTTGGTAGAGATAGATTTCCTGGATGGATACAGGTGTAGATCCCTTCATGCTCTTCATGCAGATATGCCCTGGCTAGATACAGGTATCAAATCTACAATCAATCGCTCACAGATATGCCCTGGCTAGATACAGGTATCGAATCTGGAATTAGTCGTCGACAAATATGCCCTGGCTAGATACAGGTATCGAATCTGGAATTAGTCGCCCACAGATATGCCCTGGCTAGATACAGGTATCGAATATGGAATTAGTCGCCCACAG
Organism: Vicia faba; assembly: GCA_948472305.1. NCBI lineage: Eukaryota > Viridiplantae > Streptophyta > Magnoliopsida > Fabales > Fabaceae > Vicia > Vicia faba. Next base: position 144,492,234 of record OX451740.1, read on the forward strand.
ATATGCCCTGGCTAGATACAGGTATCGAATATGGAATTAGTCGTCTACAGATATGCCCTGGCTAGATACAGGTATCGAATCTGGAATTAGTCGCCCACAGATATGCCCTGGCTAGATACAGGTATCGAATCTGGAATTAGTCGCCCACAAACATGCCCTGGCTAGATACAGGTATCGAATCTGTAATTAGTCGCCCACAGATATGCCATGGCTAGATACAGGTATCGAATCTGGAACTAGTAGTCTACAGATATGCCCTGGCTAGATACAGGTATCGAATCTGGAACTTCAAAAGGTTGATCGAGATAACTTTCTTGGCTGGATACAGGCGTAGACCTCTGACCTGAGAATGAAAGATAATTTCCTGGCCTGTTACAGGGGTTGATCTTCAAACTCTTCATGCAGATATGCCCTGGCTAGATACAGGTATCGAATCTACAATTAATTGCTCACAGATATGCCCTGGCTAGATACAGGTATCGAATCTGGAACTGCGAAAGTTGATGGTAATATCTTTTGATTGACCTTTTCCTGAAAAGGCAAACATTAGTTGTATGCAATGTCATGATGTATGAGATGCATGATGTCATGATGTTCTCAAGAATAAATGAGATCGTGTCGTATGATGCGTATATACATGTGTCATGATGTATGACAATGTGATGTTTATGAATGTATTTTCGTCTAGGAAAATAAATCCTTAACGACTGTCGGGAAGTTCGTTAGATCCTGGGTTGATGTTGAAGAGTAGAGTTCTTCGTTTCCACTGGGGATGACGATTGCAAGAATAAATCGGTAGGAGAAGATGACTCTGTTGGGGAATAAACTTGTTGAAGAGATTACTCTACGGGGAATTACTCTGTGGGAAGAGATACTTCGCTGAGATTTTAATGAGAACTCCGCTGGGGATTCCACTGATAAGTTATGTTGGGGAATTTGATGAACTCCGCTGGGGGATATGAAGAACTTCGCCGAGGACGATCTTTCCGTGGTAATTAGCTGAGGATAACCCAGTTAGACCCTGGTGGGGAATAACCTTTGAACATGGTCGAGGAGAGATGTACGTACTCTGCAGGGGACTAGCTTCCAAACTCTACTGGGGATAAGCTTCCAGAATCCACTGGGGATAAGCTTCCAGAATCTACTGGGGAGGATGATTCAACTCTCCTGGGGAAACTTTTGAACTGTACCGGGGAAGTGGTTCCACTGGGGTGTCTTGTATTCCGCCGGGGAACAATCTTATATTAAGACTGCCGGGGATGCTTGTTTAGGAATATCTATATACTCTGCTGGAGAATGTTGAGATTTTCTGGGGATACCCAACTTCCTTAGGGCTGACAGTAGCCTAACTCTGCTTGGGGGAGAGTGTTGCTGACTTACTATGGATACTGTGCCTTTTCGGGCTGATTAGGAGACCAACTCTGCTTGAGGAGAGTATTGCTGATTTTGGTCTTACTCTGCGGGGAGTGAAGGTATCTTGGCTATATTCTTCAGCTGAACTTACCTTGGTACCTTGATGGACAGAGCAGCTTGTACAGTTCGGACGACTCTTATTGCCCCAGCTTCTGTGGGAGAAGGTACCTGTGGAGGTGCTTGATGACTGCCGATTGACAAATCTTCTTCTGATAGGCTAGTGTCGAGATGACGGGACATAGTCGTACGCTTTTGATCCCTAACTTTTGCCTGGACCGCCCTTTTGGGTTTTCAGTCCACCGGGATACCCATTTTTGCCCAAGCCGCCTTTTCAGGTTTTCGACTTGCCGGATGTACAAATTTTTTCATTTTCATCCCTTATTTTGCCCGAACCCTTTTGGTTCGCCGGGAAGCCCTTATTTTTGCCTAGGCCAGTCGACCTAGCGGGTCTTTGATTATGCGCATTATTTTCTGACTATGCCCATGCTCAGAGTGTAGGTAGTTGCCACTGTCAATAATGTTGTGTTGCCATACTACCAGAAGATGTTTGATCGTACCAGATTTATCACCGGAATTCATGCCCAATGCCCCAAGTGACTCAGACGGAGATTTGCCCCTGGCTATTTGGCATTTGAGAGATTCTCTGAATCTTGACTTAACTGCCCCAGATGATGGACAATGATCATGTCTGCCCCTTGGTTGGAAGTGCTTTTGTTCACTAGATATTCGTCGTGCGAATTTCTCTGCTGTTTGAACAAATAGTCATATGCAAACAATGTTATTTTAAGAATGCAAAGTTTATGTCTGTTTCGAAGTTTTTGAAAAATGCAGTTTTTTTTCCAGTAAAACAAGCAGATTTTGTAAGATGTGATGTCAACTCAAGATTTCACAGCGAGCCTTAAGGAGTCAGGATACCTTTTGTAACAGTATGCTTTCGAACTAACCCATGCTTCAGCTAGGACTTTTAAGGGTTATAATGTGGCCTGGTTCACGGTTTAAGAAACAAAGGATAAAGGCTCAAATTATATTTGTACCCACCCGTTCTTCGTGATGTTCTTCAAACCTAAACTCAGCTGATCGTGCGTTATACCTTGTTTGAGTCTTTGTCCTGATATTCCAATGATGGTTCGGATATTGACAGTTTATTTTGAATAGGCAGTCATTTTTTTTGTCGAGGGTTTATAGGACCTCTTTCTTTTTTATTTCGTTATCCCTGTTTTTTGCCTGAACTGTTTCTTTTGTGATTACAGTCAGCGGGATGCCCCAGTTTTTTGTAAGTCTCCTTCATAGGTTTTGACTTATCGGGCTTTTATTTTGAGATGTAACGACTGCCTGTCCTTATGATTATACAGAACCATCACTATCTTTTGTTTTGGAAGGACTTCTTTGGTGCCATTCGTTGTGCACTTGGATCAACTAAGAGAACTACCCTGCCCCAGGTTACAATTAAGGGTTTTAATTTTTGCGAAAAGAAAAACTCCAACTTCTTTGGCTCAAAGGGGTTGACGAGGGATTATCTTCCTTATGACTCCACTGTTTAGGATTTGAAACAATGCCTGTACCTCATCAGCGGGGTTTTGTTCAAAAGCATACTGTAAAAATTATGGTATCGTTTTCGTCATCCTCCCTCAAGAGGCTTAGAATTTTTAATCGAGAATTGAACATCACAAAAAAAATGAAAGCAGTTTGAATATAGTGAATATGAATATATTGATTCAGAACAGACATATGCGATGCATTAATGAAATAAAAGAGTTTGGTATGACAATAGTTGTTCGAATAAGCAAGGAAAAATACAACTCGGAAATTCAAATAAACAAAAGCCTTCAATGATTTGGCAAAGGAGCAGTGATTATGTTTGGAGTCTCTGGTGCTTCAAACTGGATTTCTTTGGCATCAATCATGTCTTGAACCTTGTTCTTCAGGGCCTAGCAGTTGTTTGTGTCATGTCCCGGACTATCAGAGTGGTATGTACACCTTTCATTGGGATGATAGTTAGGAGAGGAAGTGTTTGGATGCAAAGTCAGAAATTATGATCCCAGGCACCCGCGCTAAGCGCCTTCACCCGCGCTAAGCGCCCTTCGCGTTATGCAAAAAATCTACTGCAAACAGCATCTGTCCAATCATGAAAATCTAACTTAGACCATGTTCTAGTGTCCGTTTTTGACCAAATAAATGTATTCTAGCATGTATCTATCACATAACAACTATTTATAACATAAAAACATGGTTTTCAAACATCAATTTGGGATTCTAATTTCAACCTAAGTGAATAAAAAATCTAGAAATTGAAATACCCAATCCTAGTTCATGTCACTAATCATCACCTAATCATATACAAACCCATAATAACAAGGATTCCCCCCTTACCTTGATTGTAGCCACCTTAGGGTTCTTCCTCCTTCTTCTCTTTTTCTCTCCTCTTTTCTTCTCTTGTTATATTTTCCAATACTAACTCTAATTCTCTAATTCCTCTTCTTACTACCCTATTTCATTAATGAGCCTAACTCACTTACTCATTCTATTGTGACATAAAGCCCAATCCTAATTAATTTTTATTCTTACTCATAAACCCAATTATTCAAATAACACATATATTCAAATAATTAAATAATTATCATACCACATAATAATTAAATAAATAAATAATCAAATAGCTAATAAAAAATCGGGATGTTACAACTCTCCCCCACTTAAAATAATTTTCGTCCTCGAAAATTATCTCAAACGAAAAACTCATAATACAAATCCTTCATTTGACTCTCAAGCTCCCAAGTAACGTTACCATCTACCAATACTACCCAAACCACTTCCACTAAGGCGATCTCATTACCTTGGAGTGGCTTCACTTCTCTATCCTCTATCCGCATAGGTGATTTCTCAACGGTCAAATTATCTCTTGCTTGTACATCATCTAATTGGATAATATGAGACGGATCCGCAATGTATTTCCTCAGCTGAGACACATGGAACACGTCATGGAGATTAGCAAGTGACGAAGACAAAGCAATCTGATATGCCACTTCACCACTTTCTCGGGAATCTGATAAGGGCCAATAAAATACGACGTCAACTTAGAGACTTTAAAGCTCGACCAACACCCGTTACCAGAGTAACCCTCAGAAATACACGATCATACTTCTCAAACTCAAGTGTTTTCCTCCTCTTATCATAATAACTCTTCTGAAGACTCAGAAATCTTCATCTTCTCTCGAATCATCTTAATCTTATCCGTAGTCTATTGAACTATCTCAGGTCCAACTACAACACTCACACTGGATTCATACCATCACAAAGGCGTTCTACACCTTTGTCCATACAAAGCCTCAAACGGTGCCGTTCCAATACTCGAATGGAAACTGTTGTTATAAGTAAACTAAATCAAAGGAAAGTAAATATCCCAAGCACCTCCTTTCTCAAAAACACAAGCTATTAAAAGATCCTCAAGTGACTAAATCATCCTCTCAGTCTGAGCACCTATTTGCGGATGATATGCCGAACTCAAACACAACTTCATACCCAAAGCACCTTGCAAACCCTCCCAAAAATTCGAAGTAAACCTTGGATCTCTATCGGAAAAAATACTCGATAAAACACCATGAAAACTCACCACCTTCTCAATATATAACTTAGAAAATATTTCCATCGGATAATCTATCCTAATCGGAATAAAGTGAGCAGATTTCGTCAATCTATCCATAATAACCCAAACAACATCACAATTACTCTGAGACCTCAGAAAACCCGAAAGAAATTCCATAGAAATGCTATCCCACTTCCACCCAGGAATGGATAATGGTTGCAACAACCTAGACGGTTTTTGATGTTCAATCTTAGACTTCTGATAGATCAAACAATAATACACAAACTCTGCAATATCTTTCTTCATACCAAACCACCAAAATAATTTCCTCAAATCTTGATACATCTTAGTATCTCCAGGATGAATACTCAAACCACTATGATATCCTTTATCAAGAATCCCTTTATTCAAATCTCCTACATCTGGAACACAAACTCTATCACGAAACCTCAGGATACCATTCTCATCAATCCAAAAATCGCCACCTCGACCTTGATTGACCAACGTCAACTTATCCACCAAAACCAAATCATATTTCTGACCTTCTCGAATCTCATCAAGAATGCCACTAGAAAGCTTCAACATATCAAGCTTAACTCCAGAAGAAGTCTCTTCATAAGTCAAACTCATATCTCGTAATTGCTCAAGTAATTCCAACTCTCGCACCATCAATATTGACATATGCAACGACTTCCTACTTAATGCGTCAACCACAATATTCGCTTTACCAAGATGATAATTCAAACCAAAATCATAATCCTTAAATAATTCCAACCATATTATTTGCCTCATATTCAACTCTTTCTAATCAAATAGATATTTCAAACTCTTGCGATCACTAAACACATTAAATCTTGATCCAAACAAATAATACCTCCAAAGTTTTAGAACAAACACAAATGCAGCCAACTCTAGATCATGTGTCGGATAATTCCTTTTATGAACTTTAAGTTTCCTTGAAGAATAGGCCACCAATTGTAGATTCTGCATCAACACACCTCCTAAACCCATCAATGAAGCATCACAATACACCACAAATGGTTCTTCCAGATTAGGCAAAATCAAAATAGGAGTGATTGTCAACCTTCTCTTAAGCTCTTGAAAACTAACTTCACAATGCGATGTCAAAACAAAAGCTTGACCATTCCTCGTTGTTGTACCCCAAAATTTTCCCTCCCATTTTCTTCAAGACATCTTCTCATGCTCCTAGGGTTCTCAATTGCTCAAGGTTGCTCAAGAATTGATCAAACAAATTCCCCTCTTAAGCAATAAACCTACAACTAGGGTTTCACTTTTCTCAAGGGAGATTGGGTTTCTAAGGCCTCAATTAGATTTCATGGTTTCTTGCATGTCTTCAAGAATGCTCATACCAAGTTTCATGCCTTGCATCACAAGTTTGCTCAGTCAATGGCTCAGATGACTGAAAATCAACTATATTAGGTAAAAAGTCATTTGTGGTCAACATAAAGTCAAACTTCAAGATTTTTGGTCAACATCAACATTTTGAAGTCATATTCGTCATTTTATCTAGGGTTGTTCATGATTCATCAAGAAAACTCCCAAATCATCAAAAGTAAAAAGTTGTCAAATTAGAATTTTCTTAAGAAATCAACTGAACTTTGACCAAGCATAACTTTCACATTCTTCATTAGATTTTCCTCAACCAAAGCTCATTTTTAAGGAAATTCAATTCTCTACAACTTTGTCTCTCTAAGCTCAAGGCTATAAAATGCTTCATTTAAGAGATATGGGCCAATACATTATAGGTCATTTTAAAAGTTAAAAAAAAGAAACTTTTGGTCAAAGCAACTTAGATCAAGATAAAGTCTTCAAATGCAAAAATGATTAAAATATGGACTCTAGAGGACATCTTTTTCTTTCCAAAAAGTCCCAGATCACCTTCAAATGATGAAAATTGGGAGAGTTATGATTGGTGCCATTTGGGAAATTTTGAGAAAATGCATGAAGTTCAAATTGAGCAAACTTGAATTTTTGGACTAATGGGCCTAATTTTTGAGGTTCAAACATGCTTGTGACATGTTTAGGGACCTATAAATCCATTCATGCATTTTTTTGATTTTTATTTATTTTTATTTTCATTTTATTCACTTAAATTCAAAATCAATCAAATAAAATGCCAACTAAATGGATCTAGGCACATGGCTTTGGTTTTTTGGATCAGATTGGAGGCTCGAAGAGTTCATGAACAGCTAGCAAAGTCGTGTGAGAGCATGAATATATGATTTGGCCTAAAATAGAAACTTTTCATGCAAGATTCAAATCAAATCTTTTCACCATAATGTACAAAGATTTATCTCAAAATTGTTGACCTAATTCCTTCCTCTATATGTACTAAGCACATTCAGGTCTAAAGAACACGCATGCTAGCCTCCTTAAGCAACCCTAAAAGTTCACAAATTTTCCAAAACTAGGGCACAATCAAACCCTCCTCTCCATCAAGCCTCAATCAATTTTGAGCATTCCATCAGCTTCCTGAGACCTCCGGGAGTCGTTCCAAATCATCTTTAAAGATCGTAGCATCCCAAATCGTCACAACCAAGTGTCACCGGTTTGATGAACATCCTTGAACCCAAACTCATAATTCATGCATTATTAATTGATTTTATACATATATTCATGTTTACACTAATGTCTGGACTTGTTTAGACTCATCGTTCGTAAGCTTTAGCGCCAGAGTAAGAATTTACCACCGTTAGGGCACCGAGCTTGTGAAGCTTCGAAACCCCAGCTACAGACTATTTCAGTCGAAACTAACACCACCATCAGTTTCATGAGGTCTCAATTAGTGGACATGGATACCTTTCTTTTTCCCTTTGCCTTGATTTCGCAGGTTTCAAAAATATCATCACCGGAGAAGACGAAGTTGACCACCAGAAGTGGTGGTTTGACTCTTGCATGTTTATTATATATTATTTGAATGTTGTATAATTGACGCAAAACAAATGATGTCTCAGTGGCTAGGAATCACGCGTTAGAGAATTCATATGCAAGGGCATGGGTTCGATTTCTGCCTCTTGCATTTTTCATATTCTTTTCTGATTTTTGCAGATCCAGTGCAGCGCGTCCCACACATCAACCACGCACCTCCTCAATCTTTACCACCATATCTCCATGGATCTAGATCGGACGTTCCAGAAGCGCCTCCTCATGATGAAACCTTAGGAGCCAGCCACACAGGATCCTGCAGGAATTCATTGAAGTCCGAGCTTTGCATCTGTTGGGCCTAGCGGATTTGGTGCTACACCCCCCAAATTGCTTCATATCAGGCCCAATTTCTTTTTTCTTATATTTTTCTTTTTCTTTTACCTTTTTTATTATTATTAAACACAAAAATTATATTTAGGTTTTTAATTAATTTAACTAATTAAATTTTTTTTAAATCAATTAGATTCTTAAGTTTTTTTTATTATTAAATAAATTAATTAACTTTCTTTTATTAATTAAAATTAACTAGATTCCTAGGTTGTTTTTTTCCATTAAATTACTTGAATTTTTATTATTATTAAAATTAATTAGGTTTTAGGTCTATCACTGTTGTACCCTAAAATTTACCCTCTCATTTATCAAATATTTTCTCACAAGATCTCATTTGGTTCAAGATTGCACAAGGGTTGATCAGCTCAAGGCATCTCCTTAAGCACTGGTGATTGAAATTAGGGTTTAAGATTTCACAAGGATAATTGAACTTTTAATGCCTCATATTAATTTCATGAATCATTATGTACCCCCAAGATTTCTCATGTCAAGTTTCAAGTCTTGGATCACATTTTTGCTCAGTCAATTGAGCAGTTGACCTAAAATTCAACTGTATTGGGGAAAAAGTCAATTGTGGCCAATTTACAGTCAAACTTCATAATTTTTGATCCATATCAAAATTATAAACTCATATGTATCATCTGATCAAGTTTGGACCATAATTCCTCAAGAAATTTGATCAGATCATCAAAAGGTCAAAATGGTCAAAATTAGGGTTTTGATTAAGAAAGGGTAATTTCTAATTTTTGACCTAGCAAATGGTTAATTGGTTGGAGACATGATCTCAAGGTTTAAATTGCATCATTGTTACCTAATGGCATGACTCAAAACATTCCTCAAGATCAATTGATTGATAGTTGATTTTCAGTCAACTAATCAAAAGTCAACTGTACACTGAAAAGTCAAACTTTGACTTTTTGGTCAAAATCAAGTGTCGAAGATCATAATTCATCAAAACATGTAAAAAATGAAACTTTTTCATCAAGAAATCAAAAAGTCAAGATTTCATTTTGAAAAGTCAAAGTTTCCAAACTTAGAAATTTTTCGAAGTGTTGAAAACTTCATATTTTTTCACAACTTTGAGCCAATTTTTCACCATGATGCAAGATGATTCAAAAGAAACTTTCAACATGAAAGTTGTAGATCTCCATGATATATAAAACATTTATTTATACAACTTCTCTTATAAATGCTTGGATATCAAGTATTTAATCCATGATGTCATGGTCATGAAACTAAACACTTAATGAAAATTTTGCCCTAGTTTAGGCAGGATTTTGACCTAACTTCATGGCATTTTTTCATATAGTTCCAAAGGTAATTTTCAAAAGTGATTCAAAGATGGGTTTTAGATAACATTACAAGCTTTCTAAAATGTCTAAGAACTCCTTGAGATCATGTCTGAGCAAGGAGAATAGAAGGCATGGAGTTGGCATTTTAGTCTTGAATTATAGGTCATTTTCACGATGAACAAAAATACAATTTCAATGTTAGGCTGCATAATCTTGCTTTGCAGACCTTCTAACTTGTGTATCTATCCATCATTAATGGATTACATAAACTTTTGAGCTATAATCTAAGTGGTTTAAGCTTTATCCAATTCACATTGCCATTTTGGGAAGAAAGTGAAGAATACCATTCTTGAAAAGCAAGCTTTATGCACAAAGTCAATTCTTGAGCCTCTAACTTGTTCCCTCTGATCACAATCCATCTACAAAGTCATAAGCAAGTGTGTTTAAAGCATAACCACTCTATCTTAGCAAGTACACAAGACTTTGAAACTTGGATTTCTAAAAAAATCACATGTTATGCTTAAACTTGTGATTTTGAATTCTAATCAACAACAACCTTCCAAATTTGTTGCTTATAAATAGAGGCACTATTTATGATCTAGAGGACGAGCTTAAGCACCTTGAAACACTCCCAAACTCTCTCAAAATCATAAATTGCCCAAAAACTCCATTGTTGCACAGTTTCTGACCTTGGACTTGTAACTCATATTTCCCTCGTGCGTCCTTTGGCCTTTTAGTTCCTAAAGCTTCCTTACATCAAATACAACTCATCCTTGTCCCTATTACACGACTGTAACTCCATTTCCATCATCCTCCATAACCAAAAACAGAGCACTGCACATTGACTTCTCCAAGCCATTTCAGCCACTCTCAACTCAAGCTAACCATTGCATTAGCTTCCTGGAAACTTGAGGAAGCTAACCTGATCATTGCAGCACCTTGAATCAAGCTCATTTGCAGTTCACGATTTCCAGTTTTGAGGTATTTTTCTTGAACTTCTATCTCATTACTTAGGCATTGTTAGGCTTGCATTTGTGAAGATAAAATGTAGACATCATTGTCCTGAAACTGTACATATCCATAGATTTCATTTATATTAATTGAGCTTAGAGAATTTTAGGTTTGAATCTCTGAAAATATTTAGGTCATAATTTGGTACTTTTAGAAATTATCATTCTTCTTTGATTAATAGCTCATGATATTTATATGGTTGGATTGATATGGAAAAATGGAGCAACTTTCATGTTTGCATTTTTTATTTTCATTGAGAAATGAGCAAGTTACAGGAACTATGGCTGGAGGTTGAAGATGAAGTTCATTTCTGGAATTTGTTTTACGTTATGTATTCATTGTTTCGGTTATATCAACAGATGTATAGCCACCCCAATGGTAAGGCAGCGCACTGGTAACCAAAAGGGCGTGGGCGCAACACCCAGCGCGCTGCCTTTTGTTATTTTTTTCACATTTTTACATTTTCTTTGGTTTTTGCAGCGCCTGGGCCCCAAATATTGGGCCTTCATGTTTTTTTTCTAACTTGCTGACCCCTGTCTCATTTCAGCACCCCCTGGCCTATTTTCTTTCTTTTATATTTTTATTTTCTTTATTATTATTATTATTATTATTATTATTATTATTATTATTGTTGTTGTTGTTATTAATAAAAATCCAAAAATATTTATATTTATTATTTATATTTATTTAGTTTATTTTTCTTCATAAAACTAAAAGAACAAAAACATTTCCTTTAATAAATTAATTTCCTTTTTTTAAATACTTAGATAATTAGTCTTAATTATTATTATATTAATTTCTTGTAGATTAAAATCAATTTAGAACTTAAGACTTTTGTTTAATTAATTTTATTTACTAATTTAATCAAATTCACAAAAAAAAAACCTAAAAATTTTGTTCTCTTTAAATTAATTTATTTTACTAACTTAATCTTAATTTTCTTATTTTTAGTTAATTATTTTATTTTAGTTAATTAGGTCAAAAAACCCTTTTCATGAAAACCAAACAAAAATCACATTTCTTTTTATATTTACATTTTTGCATTTTTATTTATTCATTTTTTGTGCAATATTCAATATGGTTGTAATAATTATTTAGATTTAATTTTCTTGCAATTCCCCATTTATAAATTTGTACACCCTCTCCCCTAATGATGTAATAGCGTAGTAATTTTATTTTCCGCAATTTATCACTTTATATAAATGCTAGTAATTAGGGTTTGTATGGCAAGACTAAAACCAACAAGTAGCAAACCCTAATCAAGACAAATCAAGCATGTAAACCAACACACTTGCACACTTACACCCTTAGGGTAAATCCACTTTGTTGCCTTGTAAAATGGCCATATTATGCATGTGAGGTATCTTAGCAAAAACAAATCAAAATACAAGATCATGGTCCCTCGATGACGCTATCAAAGTTGCCTTTCAAAAAAGATCTTAGTCCCTTAAAGAAAATGCTAAGATATCTTACAACATTGCTAATCATGGCTATACGGTGACCCTTGCCCGTCCCTTTTACATCCAAAGATAGGGTTACTTACCAAATCAATGGTAAGATAACAATGTCAAAGGAAAGAGGAAATAAACATGAAAGACTTTTGAGTAGGTAGATTGTTCCTAGTTGCTTGCTCAATTTCAAAACCAAAAACATCCTTTCTATTTTAAAAAACAAACACCAACACTTTTAAAAACATCTTTCAAACTTGAAAACATTTTTAAAGGATCAACACTTTGTATACATTCTTATGAACTAGAATCATTACAAAGTTTGCCTAAACGATGGCGCCTTTTTCAAAATACTTTCAAAAAACACACAAAGCACATTTTCAAACAAAAGCAAGTGATCTAGCAAGAAACTAAGAGCCCATGGAAAACCATGGATGGAAAGGGGCTAACACCTTCCCTTTTCATAATCTACCCCCCGAACTCAAGAAAACATCTCAAAGCTCTTTCCTGTTCTTTTCAGCCTTTCCTTTTGGATAAAAGAAAAGTCGATGGCGACTCTTGCTAAACTGCAACATTTGCGATCAAACGCAAAACAACCAAGTCAGTTCTCCCAATGCGTTACAATCACAAATCTCTTTTTCATAAAAAATTACAAAAGAAAATCTTTTCTTTTCTGTTTTTTATTTTTTAGATCAACTGTATAGGTTTCGCGAGTGTAAATTTATTTGTCGCTTTTCTTTTCATTTCATTATTATGTATCTGTCTCTCGGGTTATAATAGCTTAGGGTTTTGCTTTTCAGCTTTCTATTTTGTATCTGCCCCGAAGTGATGTAATAGTCTAGGGTTTACCTTTCCGCTTTTACTTTCCGTACCTTTACTGCTTGTACTATACTTACTATATTATTACCTAGTAATTAGATTTGCATGGAAAGATTAAAACGAATCGATAGCTAACCCTAACTCAAAGACTAAGATAACTGAATACAAAATCACTGACACACTTACTCCTCTAGGGTAACCTCCCTTGTTGCTTTCGAAAAACAGTCATGTCCCTCAAATATGGGGACGCTTTAGCAAAGTCCCTCGATATAAAGATCATAGTCCCTCGATGACCCTTTGACGTTGCCTTTCGGAAATGATCTAGTCCCTTAACGAAAATTGCTAAAGCGTCCTTACCAGTTGCCTTTGATTACTGTACGATGACCCTCGCCTGTCCCTTCACATCCAACGATAGGGTTTCCTACTAACTAATGGTATGGATAGCACTATCTAAAGGAAAATTAAAAGAATGAGAACGACCTTGAGTAGGTTAGAACTCCTAATCGCTTGCTCACAAAGCTCTTCAAAACAAAACATCTCTCACAATCACACTTTTCAATAAAGATTTTCAAACAAACACTTTGTACGCATTCTCGAGGACAAATACGAGAATTATTACAAAGTTCCTCCTTACAATGGCGTTTTCAAAAATATTTTAAAATACACAACACAAAGCAATTTTCAAAAAATGAGCTAGCGATTAAGAGCCGCAGATAACTACTGATGAAAAGGGTGCTAACACCTTCCCTTTTCATAACCTACCCCCCGAACTCAAAAAATCTCAAGGTATTTCCTGTTCTTTTCACCCTTTCCTTATTGGATAAAAGAAAAGTCGGTGGAGACTCTTGCTATCCGCACATTTGCAATAAAATTCAAAACCAAGTCAGTTCTCCCACCATATTACAGAATTGGAATTTATGCCGGGGAATAAACTTAAAAAGAGGGGTTACCTTAGAGTTAGATCACCTTTAATTGCTTTAAAATTGCTTGCATTGTCTACTTTATATTTGAGGGTTGCTCGGGTTTAAATTCTTGCAAAGATCCTACACCCGGATCTGGGGACCTTAGGTAAGTAGCTATAGATCATGGAAACTGTACGGCGTAGACCGATATGGTTGAAGTGATGGCTACATTAGTGTGACACTTTGGTTTATACGGGTGTTACTTGATTCAATCGAGGATAACACTATGCTTTCGTGTGGTGTCATAAGCACTAACTCACTTTTAGAACATTAATTGACCCAACTTGGCCATTAGAAGGTAGTGAGATAGCAGACTTTGATACATTCTAAAGTTGGTTGATACTCGATGCTACACTTATTGAGATTCGACTCTCGGTATATTTCGGTGGCAAGTCAGTTGCTCTGCTGAAACAAAGCCTATGAGAAAGATCGGTGATATGATATTCCTAGAACCCGATTACCATTCTTAGGACAAGTTAAGCTAACTGAACTTCAAAAGGGTACTTATCTACAAACCCCATGCAAGCCTTAAACCTAAGGATTTTGTGTGCTTTGTTTGTGTTTATTATATGTTCAAACATGACATCATAACATCATGACATTATACCATAGCATTTTCATTAACCATTTCAAGGGTCTCAAAGGCTTGTGATGCAGGTTTATTATGAACCAGACGTCTAGCAAGGGGAAAGGAGATTTATTTTCCTCTAATCAAATTTCGTCAAAAATTAGAGTACTTTCGCTTGAGTCAAAGGCTAGGACCCACTCACCACGGTGAGCTTAATTCTCATAGAAGGACTTTCAAAGACGTAAAGTTCTTTAGTCAAGTTGCAGCCAGACTCAACTTCTAACATTTCCTTTTGTTTATCCCGCGAGATCTTTGAAAACATTGAATCCACATATCATGCATGTCATTACATAACAAGTATTTCCTAAGACAAGTTTTCTCATCTTCTTGCTGTTTATTTTAGTAAAAGATTGCTCTCGAACAAACCGTGAAATAATGCCCAATTTCAACAAATATTCCTGAACTTAGCCAAAGGGCATGAAGACTTGAAAACACTAATCATCAAAGAGAGAAAGAAGAAGACTAAGAAGCCAAATGTCTTTCTTAATATGGGTAGAAGATTCAAAGATCCAGTCATAAGGGCTCTAGATTTTGAGGTCCCATCAAATGAAGATGATAACCAAGAGGGAGGTGACAGGAGTGTGAAAGCTGAGGAGAATAACAACCAGGGTTCTAATGAAGAAGAAGACTACTCTAATGAATAATATCCTTCCACTGATGACAGATACAAACAAATAGAAGATCGTTTGAATGCCATGGAAATCCAGAAAGTGCCTGGGATGGATTTTAAAGAGATGGGTCTTATCTCGAGGGTTGTTATCCCTCACAAGTTCAAGGTCCCTACTTTTGCCAAATATGATTGTGTTTCTTGTCCTAAGCTTCATCTGAGATCTTTTGTCTGAAAGATCCAACCCCATACTGCTGACAAAAAGTTATGGGTTCACTTCTTTCAAGAGAACTTATCTGAGACATAATTGGAATGGTTCTATCAGTGGGAAGGAACCAGTATACGTACTTGGGAAGACCTAGTTGCTGATTTTTATGAATAATACCAATACAATGTTGATCTTGCACCAACTTGTGTGAAATTACAGAGTATGACTATAGGTCCGAATAAAGGATTTAAGGAATATGCCCAGAAGTGGAGAGATCTGGCTGGAAGAGTTCAACATCCTCTGTGTGATAGGGAGCTGGTTGATATGTTCATGGGAACTTTGACGAGACCTTTCTTTAATCATATGATTGGAAGCTCTTCATTTAGTTTTACCGATTTGATACTAATATGAGAGCGTGTCGAAAGTGGTATCAGAAGTGGAAAGATTCAAGTGGCTGCATCTTCAAGTACTGTAAAGAAGACGTTCAATGGTAAGAAGGAAATGAATGCTATGTATGGCCAAAAGGGTCGTGTTAGAGGTGACCGCAATCAATCTGTAGGAGTGGTGTTAATTTCAAATCCTGCACCAATGCAACAACATCAATAATGAAATCAGTGTAGGACAGACGCACCGAGAAGATAGTTCACCAAGATCAGCATGCCATTGTCTCAAGAATTGGAACATCTTTTGAATGCGGAGTTAATAACATCAAGGGATCCTCCTCAGAATCCCAACACCTCCTCTCCTCGTTATAATCCTAATGTGAAATATGCCTACCATTCCAATAGCCTCGGGCATGACACCAATAACTGCTGGGCCTTGAAGAACAAAGTTCAAGACGTGATTGACAATACAAAAATTGAGTTTGATCCTCCTGAGACCCCCAATGTAATTACTACACCTATGCCTAAGCATGACAAAGGCATCAGTGCTATTGATAATGTTTCATATGTTTCTGCTGTAAGTGAGTTGACTACTCCCCTCTCAATCATAAAGAAGAATCTGTTGTAAGCCGGTTTATTTCTAAGATGCAACGAAAGATGCTACTGTTGCACGGCCCAACCCAATAGCTGCAAGTTGCTGAGAGAAAGTATTCAGTGTCTGATGGATAACCATATAATTTTGGTTGAGAAGATTCCCTCTATGGAGAATTTGTTTCAAGACTTGATCCTGGAAGAGGCATCTGTAGTTTTTGGCACTCTTATCAGGATCACTGCCAAAGGCCCTATGAAGATTAAAGTTGAACCTAGAATTGCTCCTCTAATAATCACCACGCCCGAACCTATTCCATATTCCTCGGACGAAGCTGTCCCTTGGAACTATGGAGCCGACGTCTACTACCATGACGTCAAGCAAAAGCCATTGACTGTTGAGAAGAAGGTACTGAAGTTGTTGATACCAACATGGAAAATATTGCTGGGACCAATAAGGTTACTAGAAGCGAAAGGGTTTTCTCTCCAAAAATCTCTCTGAAGTCTGTCACCACACCAGTTCGTTTTATCGCTACCTAGTCAATTATTGAGACTCGGGGCAAAAAGCAAATGACGGAGCGGAGGCACTTAAAGAATTTATAGCTAAAGATACCTCCAGGAAGGAGTTGGAGGAAGTATTGAAAATTATCTGAAAAAGTGATTACATATTGTCACCTGGGAAAGACTCCTTCTAAAATCTCCATGTTATCCATGTTACTGTGTTCAGAAGCCCATGCGCAGGATTTAGTGAAGTTCTTAAAATCCGCTCACGTGCCACAAGAAATTTTTCCCGTTCAATTTGGAAGTTATGTTGCTAGCCTAACTACTGATAATGGGCTAGGCTTTTCTGATGCCAACATGACTCCTGAAGGAAGAAACCACAATAAGGCCCAATATGTCTCTATTGAATGCATGGGCACTACTCTAGCTCATGTATTAATTGATACGGGTTCCTCGCTGAATGTTCTACCAAAAGGTGCTATAGACAAACTTGATTGCAAAAGGGTTATGCTGATACCTAGTGATATTATGGTGAGAGCCTTTGACAGTTCAAAGAGGATGGTACACGGAGAAGTGGATCTTCCAATCAAAGTGGGTTCGCAGGTTTTCGATTCTACCTTCTATGTAATAGATATTCGACCGAACTATTCTTATTTACTTGGACGCCCCTGGATTCATGGGGCAGGTTCTGTTACTTCAACCCTACACCAAAAGCTGAAATATCTCAAGAAAGGAAAGGTTATTACGGTTTGTGGCGGAGAAGAGTATATGGTGAGCCACTTAAACTCATTCATGTATGTTGAGATGGATGGCTAATTCATTGAAACTCCTTGCTAGACTTTTGAAGTTATCCCTCCTACCGCTACTGAAGACGTTTCTGCTATTCCCAAGGTTACTAAGGTTCCACACAGAATGGCTTCTTTGAAGGAAGCTAATGTTTTAGTGGAAGAATATGGTTTCACTACTTGGGGTCAGCTTCCTGACATTCCGTATAAATCTGAAAATTTTGGTTTGAGTTTTACTGCAGAGGCTCAGAGGGTTGTTCGCCGGGCTCGTACTAGAAGACCACCATTCTGCGTCAGCAGCAATGAAGTCAATGCTATAAAAGATGTAGATAATGACTATAACCTAGATAGTTGGATCTTTCCTACCATCGGCAACAGGCTCAACAACTAGAAGACCTAAGACCTTATCTCAATTTCCGTTAGTCAGGAGTAATTGCTATTTTATGTTTCTTTCAAAGTTTTGGTTTTGTAATCTTTAAACAATAACTTTAAGCCTTGTGTCTTACTCGGGGCACAACGGTCCACTTGTTAAGGGTTTTAATTTCATTCAATAAAAACATTGGACGTTTTGCATTTAAATTTTGAGCTCTTTGTCTTTCTTTTTACTTTATTACACGCTCAAAATAGATATGTGTACTTACACACACCCACACAATAAATTACAGATCCACATCCACTCTGGATCCCGTTGATAACAATTATGCTATTGCCACTTATGACTTCGAGAATCCGATCTACCAAGCCGAGGACGGAGATGAGGAAGATTGTGAAATACCTAGAGAACTTGCCAGACTATTAGTGCAAGAAGAAAAGTCTATACAACTGCATGAAGAGCTAGTTGAGGTTGTAAACTTGGGTACTGAAGCATACATGAAAGAAGTCAAGATAGGTGTCAACCTAGAGGACGGTGTCAAGAACAAGTTAATCCATATGTTGCATGACTATGTTGAGATCTTTGCTTGGTCATAAGAAGATATTCCAGGGCTTGATACTGATATTTTGGTTAACCATCTACCGATGAAAGAGGGTTGTTCTCCAATAAAGCAGAAGGTTCATCGTATGCGTCCCGAGATGTCAGAAAAGATAAAGGCTGAGGTTATGAAGAAATTCAACGCATGTTTCTTAGTTGTTACATCCTATCCTTAATGGGTTGAAAATGTGGTACCAGTATCTAAGAAGGATGGCAAAGTGCATATGTGTGTAGACTATAGGGATCTGAACAGGGCAAGCCCCAAAGATGACTTTCCGCTGCCAGATATTGATGTTCTGGTTGATAACACTACTCAACATAAAGTATTTTCTTTCATGGATGGTTTCTCAGGTTATAATCAGATCAAGATTGCACCTGAAGACATGGAGAAGACTACTTTTGTTACACAGTGGGGAACTTTCTGTTACAAGGTTATGCCTTTCGGTTGAAGAACACTGGTGCAACATACCAGCGTGCTATGGTAGATATGTTCCATGCCATGATTCACAATGAGATATAGGTTTACATCGACGACATGAGAGCCATGTCTTAGACTAAAGAAGAACATCTTGATCATCTGCACAAGCTATTTGAGAGACTGAAGAAGTACAAGCTGAGGTTGAATCCGAACAAGTGCACCTTTGGGGTAAGATCCAGTAAACTCTTAGGTTTCGTCGTTAGTGGTAAAAGTATTGAAGTTGATCCTGCCAAGGTCAAAGCCATTCGAGAAATGCCAGCTCCCCATACTTAGAAGGAAGTCAGAGGTTTCTTGGTACAACTAAATTATATTGCCAGGTTTATTTCCCATTTGACCGCTACTTTTGAGCCAATCTTCAAGTTGCTGAAGAAAGATCAAGTATTGAAATAGAATGACAGTTGCCAGGTAGATTTTGACAAAATCAAGGAGTACCTCCAAGAACCTCTGATTCTGATGCCACCAGTTGAAGGAAGACCTCTGGTCATGTACCTAACAGTTTTAGAGAACTCAATAGGGGTGTGTACTGGGCCAGCATGACGAGTCTGTTCGAAAAGAGCATGCAATTTACTACCTTAGAAAAAAGTTTACCGACTGTGAAACAAGATACTCACTGCTAGAGAAAACTTGTTGCACTTTGGCATGCGCTGCTCGCCGACCAAGACAGTATATATTGACCCATACTACTTTGTTGATCTCTAAAATGGATCCCATAAAGTATATATTCGAGAATCCCGCTCTCTCCCGAAGAATAGCCAGATGGCAAATGGTCTTGATAGAATATGACATTTAGAACACCACTCAAAAGGTTATCAAAGTAAGTGTATTGAAATATCATTTGGCTCATCAAGCTGTAGACGACTATCAGTCTATAAATTTCGAGTTCCCGGATGAGAATATCATGCTAGTTACAGATTGCGAAGAACCTGCGCCATATGAAGGACCTGAGCCAGGATCCCAATGCACTATAGTTTTCGTTGGAGCTTCTAACGCGCTTGGTAATGGAATTGGTGCTGTGATTATATCTCCCAAAGGTTGCCATACGCCATTTACTGCTAGACTTTGCTTTGACTATACCAACAACATGGCCGAATACGAAGCGTGCTTCATGGGTATCAAAGATGCTATCGATATGAGAATCAAATTCTTGAGCATATATGGGGACTCAACGCTGGTAATCAGTCAGATTAAGGGAGAATGGGATACAAAGCATCCAAATCTCATCCCTTATCGAGATCATGTATTGACATTAATCCCGTACTTCGAAGAGATCATTTTTGAGCACATCCCACAAGAAGAGAATCAGTTGGCAGACACATTGGCTACCATGTTATCCATGTTCAAAGTCAGATGGGATAATGAAACTCCTTGAATTACTATTGAGAGGATGGATGAACCGACACATTGCTACGAGGTTGATACTGATAGAGTAAAGGAAAAGCCTTGGTTTCATGAAGTAAAGAGATACCTCGAGGCTCAAGAGTACCCATAGGACGCGTCTATTAATGACAAGAAATTTCTATGGAGGTTCTCTGCTAAGTTCTTCCTGAGTTATAGAATTGTATACAAGCGCAACCATGATTCGGCTATGCTTTGTTGTGTAGACAAGAAGGAAGTGGAGAAGATTATGGAAGATATGCATGAAAGTGTCTTTGGTACTTATTCCAATGGGAACCAATGGCTAAGAAAATTCTGAGAGTGGGTTATTATTGGTCGACCATGGAAACTAATTACCATTGTCACTCAAGAACTTGTCACAAATGCCAAATCTACACCGACAAAGTACATGTGCCACTGGTCCCTCTGAATGTCTTGACTGCTCTGTGGCTGTTCACAATGTGGGGCATTGATATGATTAGAGAAACCAAGCCTACTGCTTCTAATGGACATTGTTTCATCCTCGCCGCTATTGATTACTTCACGAAGTGGGTTGAAGCAGCCTCATTTACCTCTGTTACCAAGAATGTTGTCACCTGATTCACTAAGCATAACCTTATCTGTCGGTATGGCATCCCCGAGAGGACTATCACGAACAATGGTACTAATCTTAACAATACTGTGATCACAAAACTCTACATGCAGTTCAAGATTTAGCACCATAATTCTTCTCTGTATCGACCAAAGATGAACGACGTAGTGGAAGACACCATAAGAACATCAAGAAGATTATGTAGAAGATGACAGTGACATATAAAGATTGGCATGAAATGTTACCCTTTTATCTCCATGGCTATCACACTTCAGTATGGACATTAACTGGGGCAACCCCATTCTCTCTAGTCTATGGTATGGAAGTTGTTCTTCCTGTCGAGGTCTAGATTCCTCCTCCAAGGATTATGAAAGATGCAGATTTAGACAAAGACGAGTGGATTCAGACTAGGTTGGACCAGCTAAATTTGATCGACGAGAAAAGGCTTACGACCTTTTGTCATGGCTAGATGTATCAGAAGCGTATGATCAAAGCCTTCAACAAGAAAGTCAAGCATCAGATATATCAGGCTGGTGACTTAGTAATAAAGCAGATCATCCTGCCACAAGGTGATCCCAGGGGAAAATGGACTCCCACCTACGAAGGGCCATTTGTAATCAAGAAGATATTTTCTGGCGGTGTTATGATACTTACCACCACGGACGGTGAAGATTTTCCACACCCTATGAACACATACATAGTTAAAAAATACTACACATATTAGTGACCCGCTAGGTTGACTGGCCTAGGAAAAAATAAGGGCATCCCGGTGAACCAAAAGGGTTTGGGAAAAAATAAGGGACATATATAAAGATTCTACACCCGACAAGTCGAAAACCTGAAAAGGCGGCTTGGGCAAAAAAGGGTATCCCAGTGGACTGAAAATCCGAAAGGGCGGTCCAGGAAAAAGTTAGGATTAAAGCGTACGATTATGTCCCGTTGAATCATCTGCCTACAACAAGCTTTATTATCAACATCAAATGATACATGTGATACAGTGGCAGAACCGACTGTTATACTGGTTTGCATTTTTTGTTTGCAAATGTCGCGGTAAGCAAGACTCACCACCGACTTTTCTTTTATCCAACAAAAGAAAGGATGAAAAGAACAGAAAAAGACCTTTTTCGAGTTTCTGAGTAAGGGGGTAGATTATGGAAAGGGAAGGTGTTAGCACCCTTTCCATCCATGGTTTTCCATGGGCTCTTAGGTACTTGCTGATTTTTGAAAATTGCTTGTGTGTTTGTGGTTTGAAAAGTTTTGGAAATGCCTTAGTGCGGCGATTCACTTTATCGTAACTCTTGTATTAGTCCTACAAAGTGTGATAAAGCGTTTTGAAAACTTTGTTTGAAAAGTGTTTGAAAGTGTGGTGTGAAAATTTGTTTGAGCAAGTACCTAACAGTTATCTACCTACTCGAAAAAAGACTATTCTTTTCCTCCTATCCTTTAGACCGTGTTATCCTACTATTAGTGATTAGGTAACCCTAGTCGTTGGATGTTGAGGGACTATCGAAAGGGACGTAATGGTCATTAAAGGCAACATGTAAGGATACCTTAGCGTTTCGAAGGGACTATCATCATAAGATCATTTCTCGTAGGCAACTCGAGCGACATTTAGGGACTATGATATTTATGATGACTTTAAACTGAGGGTCTTTGCTAAGAGTATCCCTATGTTCGAGGGACATGACCATTGTTTCTGAGACAACCAAGTGGGAAATACCCTAGGGGTGCAAGTGTGTAATAGTGTGTTATTTCAGATATTTTATCTTGTAGTTTAGTGATCTAAGATTGATTGATTAAGCATGCACGCCTAGGTTGCTAACAATTATATACAAGTATATACATAATATAAAAGCTAGAAAATAGAGGGTCCTACGCTATTACAAGGCTTTGGTGTAGATACATAAGGAATTGACTGAAAATGTAAAATGCGCAAATTAAAACCCTAATTAAGCTATTACAAACCGGGCACAGTTACATAATTAACAAAAAATGCTAAAGTAAATAAATGCACGCCTGAATTGAAAATGCGTCTAAAATCCTAAGTGAAAGGAATTTTTGTTTGTTTTTGTTATGAAAAGAAATTGAATTAAAAAAATCCCAAGTCTATTAAATTTTTAGTTTTTTAAGAAAATATTAAAATAATTAATTAATTGACAGAATTAATTTAATGTAAAAAACTAAGCCTAATATTTGTGTGGTTTTTTCCTTGTTAATTAAAGTTTAAAAGGAGTAAAAGAAAGGAAATCCAATCGAAAAGCCATACAGGACAGGAAACGAAAGGAAGGAATTCTTGGAAGCAGGGTCTGGATCGAAGAGGTCTGGGTTTCTCTTCGATCCAATGAGATGATCGAAGACCTCGTTCGAGGGTCTTAGGGGCACTAGATCTGCAAGCAAAAACGTTAGAAATTGAAACTGTAAGGCCTGGATCGAAGAAGCTTGGGTGGCCTTTCGATCCAGAGGGTTGATCGAAGAAGCTTGATGGAATGCACGTCTGGGGCGTTTGATCTGGATGTGACATCCTTCGATCTGGGATGCTGGACCTGCAAGGAAGTTTGTTAGAAATTGAAAATGCAAGGCCTGGGATTCGAAGAAGCTTGGGTGGCCTTTCGATTGCGCGAATTCCCTTTCACCACCTGAGCTGCTTGCTCATTCGAAATATGTGATGCCTGCTTTTAGTCCTACAAAGTGGTTAATTTAAAACTAAACAACATAAAAAACGTCCCATTCGAAATCAATCCCTGAACCCATATCTGGGTTGGTTTCAATTTGTCCCAGCCAGTATCATGGATTTCAAAAGTAGCCAGCTTCGAAAAACTCTATCCATGGGGTTCAAACGTATGAACACTGCAACTTGCATACACTTTGTTAAATCGTTCAAAAATAATAACAAAAGCTATGAATAGGCAATCACGAGTCTAATTCAAGATTTAAGTGGGATCAAATATTTTTACCACTGGAGGCACCTGGATCTGCAGTCCTGGGCGTGAGATGGCTGGGGCACGAAGGAGTGTATGCTTGTGTGAATTCCAAGAACTCGATCAGAGTGTCAACCTGGACGGAAGGTGCCTGCAATGCGGTTTTGGCACTTGATGCTATCTTCCGGGCTTTCATGGGCAGTCTCTGTGAGTTTCCGTCTGGCCCTTTTTGGTGGCTGCTGCGCATGTATCCCCCCTGTATCCGTATTTTTTTATGTGAGATCATGAGGTTTATATAGACAAAGGAAATTAGGTCAACATTTGTGTATCAAATCTTGGTCCATTATGATGAAAAGATTTGATTTTAATTCTTCATAAAGACTTTATATCTTTGATTCAATCAAGTGCCAATCTATTTCATCCGTTACTTCCAGCCTGTTATGAGTTGTTTGGGCCTCCAACATGATGAAAATCGAAATCTGACCTGCCCCTGTAGATCCAACTCCCTTCTAATTTGCTCTCTTCGATGGCTTCAAAGTCCCAATTCGATTTACTCCAGCTTCGATTGCATAGCCCCTTTCGATTGAACCTCCCTCTGCTTCAATTGCTTGATTCGAAAAGAATCACCCAGGTCGAATAAGCTCTTTGTGGGGCTGGGAGAAAACAAGGCGAGAATCATTTTGAACTTTGGGTGAACCTGGACAGGTTAGGATATGGACAGGTTAGGATATGTGTCTTTGCTTAGTCATGCCAGCCTATTTCATTCCTTCGAATCTGCCTTCCTTGCCAGCCTTAAACTCCAATTCGAGCCAATCAAGACTTTCCTTAGTAGAACCTTGTTCTCCTTAATGGTTCTGAGTCGAATTGTGCCAACTTCACTACTAGGGCTCCTTTGATTGAACTGCCATTTGCTTCAATTTCCTGTCCTTTTTGAAGAAAATTACCTATTAGGAAACTTCGACCATCCCTTGGCCTTGTGATGAGTCTAAGTTCTGATTCGAAGTGTTCAGAACTTCCTTCATCAGAGCATCTTAGATTAAGACAAACTCTACTAGAATGTCATTCGCAGGTCATTTCATTCTGATGTTTTGATTGGGGGAAACTCTGGAGTTCCAGTCGAAGGACCTCTTGGAGTGCCAATCGAAGGGTCTTTATCCATATACCAATCGAAGGGTATTTGTTAAGGTGCTAATGGAAGGGTATTTGTCCATATACCAATCGAAGGATATTTGTTAAAGTGCTAATTGAAGGACACTGTTACAATTCCAATCGAAAGGTACTTGTTAAAATACCACTCGAAAGGCCTTGTTAATAGGCCAATCGGAGGACCTTTGTTCTGATACCAATCGAAGTGCCTTGCTCAGATGCTAATCAAAGTACCTTGTTGACCGATCGAAAACTTCATTCTGCCTTCTTCGATTTCCTTCAGTTTGGACCAATCGAAGTGACGTTAAAATGCTAATCAAAGACGCCTTTGTTTAGATGTAAATCGAAAGACATTATTAAGATGCCAATCAAAAGACACCTTATTCAGATTCCAAATGATAAACATTTTGTTGACATGCCCTCGAAGTACACCCCATCAAAGGACCCTTTGACCAACTTCAAAATTTGTTATTTTTCTTCAAGCAAGTGTTTGTAACCACCCATGTAAGAGAGACCTTGTAAAAAATAAGAGGGCAAATTTTGGGGTACAACAGCTGCCCCTGTTCAATCTTCTTAAATCTGAAGATGTAGATTGGCTTGTGTGCATTTCGTGATCTGAAGGTGGAAGATGATTGAACACTAGAGTGCCTAGAAATTTGCACTCGCATGACATTACACTAATGGTTGACGATTTCGGGAATGGGCTCACAAATTCCATTTGGAGAAGATGACAGAGAGTCGTCGGAGATGGGATTAAAGATGCCATCCAAGGAATATGATGGAGATTCGTTGAAGATGGGCTTAAAGATGCCATCCAAAGTAGATGCTGACTATATAAGAAGTCTCTTTATGGGGATTCCTGTTCCTATTGTCTGAGGAGGAGTCCACTGGGGGATGTTGATTTTTGTTGTTTTCCTGTTTGAGGAAACTCTGTGGGAAATAGAGTCCAGGAACCTCAGTTGTCTATTACTCTACTGGAGAGTCATCTCTTGACTGAAAGATTGAAGTGAGCTGCTATCTGGTCAGGATCCAGGCTTTGCAGTGACTTGCTGAGGATAATAAGGCTAACTGCTATTTGGTCGTGCTCCAGGCTTCACAACGACTTATCGGGGAGATGAGATTAAACTGTTATCTGATCAGGATCCAGGCTTCACAGTGTCTTGAATCGTTGATCGACTGTTATCCGGTTAGTTTCCGTGTTTCATAGATTTTTTAATTGGAATAGAAATCTTAGTATCGATTTGACTGGACCAGAGAAAAGTCTTGAGTTGTCTTCAATTGGGATAGAAATCTTAGTATCAATTTGACTAAACCAGGGGAAGGCCTTGAATTGTCTTCAACTGGGATAGAAATCTTAGTATCGATTTTACTGAACCAGAGAAAGGTCTTGAATTGTCTTCAACTGGGATAAAAATCTTAGTTCGATTTGACTCAACCAGAGAAAGGTCTTGAATTGTCTTCAACTGGAATAGAAATCTTAGTATCGATTTGACTGAACTGGAGAAAGGTCTTGAATTGTCTTCAACTGGGATAGAAATCTGAGTATCGATTTGACTGAACCAAAGAAAGGTCTTGAATTGTCTTCAACTGGGATAGAAATCTTAGTATCAATTTGACTGAACCGAAGAAAGGTCTTGAATTGTCTTCAATTGGGATAGAAATCTTAGTATCGATTTGACTGAACCAGAGAAAGGTCTTGAATTGTCTTCATCTGGGATAGAAATCTTAGTATCGATTTGACTGAACCTTGAATTATCTTCAATTGGGATGGAAATCTTAGTATCGATTTGGCTGAACCAGAGAAAGGTCTTGAATTGTCTTCAACTGGGATAGAAATCTTAGTATCGATTTGACTGAACCAGGGGAAGGCCTTGAGTTAACTTTGACGGGCATAGTAATCATGAGAATCTTAGTATCTATTCAACTGACCCGGACGAAAGTCTTGGAACATCTTCAACTGGCATAGTAATCATAAAGATCTTAGTGTCGATCTGACTGATCTAGAGAAAATCTTAGGTTAACTTTGACTGGCATAATAATCAGGAGAATCTTACTAGCAATCCAACTGACCCAGACGAAAGTCTTGGAACCTCTTCCACTGGAATGGTAATCAGAGAGATCTTAGTGTCAACCTATCTGACCCAGGGGAAATCTTGTGTTAACTTTGACTGGCATAATAATCAAAATAATCTTAGTAGCGATTCAACTGACCCAAACAAAAGTCTTGGAACCTCTTCCACTGGAATGGTAATCAGAGAGATCTTAGTGTCGACCTGTCTGACCCAGGGAAAATCTTGTGTTAACTTTGATTGGCATAGAAATCAGGAGAATCTTAGTAGCGATTCAACTGACCCGGACGAAAGTCTTGGAACCTTTTCCACTAGAATGGTAATCAGAGAGATCTTAGTGTCGACCTGTCTGACCCAGGGAAAATCTTGGGTTAACTTTGACTGGCATAGTAATCAGGAGAATCTTAGTAGCGATTCGACTGACCCAGACGAAAATATTGGAACCTCTTCCACTAGAATGGTAATCAGAGAGATCTTAGTGTCGACCTGTCTGACCCAGGGAAAATCTTGGGTTAACTTTGACTGGCATAGTAATCAGGAGAATCTTAGTAGCGATTCGACTGACCCAGACGAAAGTCTTGGAATATCTTCCACTAGAATGGTAATCAGAGACATCTTAGTGTCGACCTGTCTGACCCAGGGAAATCTTGGGTTAGCTTTGACTAGCATAGTAATCAGGAGAATCTTAGTAGCGATTCGACTGATCCAGAGGAAAGTCATGGAATATCTTCCACTAGAATGGTAATCAGAGAGATCTTAGTGTCGACCTGTCTGACCCAGGGAAAATCTTGTGTTAACTTTGACTGGCATAGTAATCAGGAGAATCTTAGTAGCGATTCAACTAACCCAAACGAAAGTCTTGGAATATCTTCCATTGGAATGGTAATCAAGAGATCTTAGTGTCGACCTGTTTGACCCAGGGAGAATCTTGTGAGGACATCTTTCTGGGGAAATTGCTGAAATAGCTCTTCATCAGACGTTGCTTTTGAGAAAACTACCAGGTCACATAAGTAGCGATGCTTATTGATTTGATCTTTCTCTGACAAAGGTAAAGAGTTAGTCATATGCAATGTCATGATGTATGAGATGTATTGTGATGATGTTCTCAAAATAAATGAGATTATGCTATATGCAATATGTATGCGCATGCTATGAGGTATGAATATGGGATGCTATTGCTGTATTTCTTAGTCGGGGAAAATAAATCCCGGATTGCTGCTGAAGAGTATTAGGAAGCTGAATTCTTAATTTCCGCTGGGGATGGTGAATGAAGATGACTATGCCGAGGATTTTATGAATATTCTGCCGGGGATAGGCTCTGCCTGAGAATGACTCCGCAGGGGAATAACTCTGTTTGCGAGAGGATATGCCTTGCTAGAAGATTTTTCCGATTCGGAGAAATAAACTCCATTGGGGGATGAACTTATGTAGCTGGAGGAATAAACTCTGGAGGGTCAAAGGTAATACCCTCTTGAAGTAAAGTTGGTTTCAACCTGTCCTAGAAAAGTAATCGGGTTCTAGAGGATCTCAATATCACTGACCATCCTCCATCGGTCATGGTTTCGACTCACGCAATCTTTTCTTGCGGCCGAAATTATTCCGAGAGTATGGTCTCAATGAGTGTAGCATCGAGTATCAACCAATTCTCAGCTTTAGACCGAGGCCGACTATCTCACTGCTTTCTAATGGCCAAGTTGGGAAATTAAAGGTTCTAAGGTCAGTTGATGCTTAACGACACCACACGGCGGCCCCGTATTCTCCTCGTTTCTCCACAAGGGATACCGGTACCAACCAAAGTGTCACACCAACGTAGTCACTGCTTCAACCGTATCGGTCTACGCCGTACAGTTCCCTCACAGTCTATTGCTACTTACCTAAAAGGTATTCCCCAGATCCAGGTTAGGATCTATAGTAACCCCAAGCAAAACCCTTAAAAGTAAAGCAAACAAAACAATCAAGAGAAGCAATTATTATGAACTAGATCCTAAGGTATACCCCACTTATTTATTCCCCAGCAGAGTCGCCAGTTCTGTGATACGGTGGCAGAACTCACCGTTTGACGCTGGTTTGCGTTTTGCATTTTGTGTTCGCAAAATGTCGCGGTAAGCAAGAGTCGCCACTGACTTTTATTTCATCCAATCGGAAAGGAAAAAAGTACAGAAAAAAAATCCTTTTTCGAGATATTCTGAGTACGGGGGGTAGATTATAGAAAGGGAAGGTGTTAGAACCCTTTCTATCCATGGTTTTCCATGGGCTCTTAGGTACTTGCTCATCTTTTTAAAATTGCTCGTGTATGTGCTTTGTTTTGAAAAGTTTGACTTCGTGATAACCCTTGTATCAGTCCTCAAAGGTGTGACGAAGTTGTTTTTGAAAATTGTTTTGAAACGTGTAAGTGTGAAAAGTTTTGATTTGAGCAAGTACCGACTAGCATCTACCTACTCAAAAAAAGATCGTTTCTATTCTCGTTTCCTTTAGACAACGCTATCCTACTATTGAGAAACAGGTAGCACCGTCGTTGGAATTGTAAGGGTCAATTCGAAAGGGACGTACGATCACTAAAGCAATGTTAAGCACCTTAATAATAACCCTAGAGTCTTAAGATCATATTCGAGGAAACATTTCCGAGGCAACGTTTGATCTTTTTAGACAGGAGGGAAACCACTAAGACACCCTATACTTAATGATCGTTTACCGAAGGCAACCAAAGTGTGAGTATACCCTAAGAGTGATATGTGCGAGTGATATGTTTTCAGTCATTTGTCTTTGTACATTAGGGTTTTCGGACTGCGTTAATTTGTCATGCATTCTTGTCATACAATCCTAGTAGCATACATCTAAATAGTCAAATATTTGCGGGAATTTAAAATGCGAGAAAGTAAATCTACGCTATTACAAGGCTTCGGGGAGGGGGATTAATTACATAGCCAAAAACCTGGGAAAAAAGCGATAAGTAAAAGCCCTAGAACAAACTATTACAAACCATGAACAGTTATAAAAATATTGGCGAAAATAATTAACACGCGCGCGATGAATTAAATACGAGATAATTAGGGTTTTGACCCTTGTCTAAACCTAATTGCGATCGATTAAGAGTTTTTTTTGGTCATGTTTTGTTATTTAAGAAAATAAAGAAATCATTAAATTAAAGGAAAATCCTAATTCTAATTAATTTTAAATTAAGAAAAATAAATTAATTTATTCTAAAACCTATTTTTGCATTTTTATTTATTTGAGAAAAAGAGAAAAAAAATTAAATCAAGAGTTTTAACCTAATTTCTAATTTGATTTTATTTATGAAAATAAATTACAATTTTCCTAAGTTAAACTAAATTAAATTAATTTTGATAATAATAATAAAAAAAACTAATCCTAATTTTTTTGTGAATGATTGATTTTATGACTTTATGGAAAATAGTTAATTTGTGAATTAAAAGATTAAAAGAAAATTAAAAAAGAAATAAAAAAAAGGTTAGAGATGGGCCTGATATCATTTAGCAATTGTGGGGGTGTGCTATTGAAATTCTGGGCCCAAACCAAATCTCAGCCCTTTGGACTTTGCCTGATTCAGTGCTTACGTTGACCTGGGGCGTATGGTGGGCCTTTGGCTACCTGGGCGTTGGGTCCAACTTGCTGATGGATCTGATGGTGGAATTTGGATGGCCTATGGTGGACGCTGGAGGCTGCAGTGTACCTGATCACCTATTGAAAAATAATATGAACAAAGTTTGGGACCTGGGGATCGAACCCAGGTCCTCATGCCTTCTTCCAATACCACGCTACCATTTGTACCATGCGCTTCATCTGTTCATATAATAATAATGCATAATATATAAAACAGGATAGTTAATTGGAAAAACACGCTAAAATTCAAATCAACCAACCAGGGAGTGCCACACATCGTCTTCTTCACCAAACCGCCGTTTTAGGTAAACAAACTTTTACCTACAGATGTTTCGTTGTAGGTACAGACCTGTGCATCTCAAAATTTTTCCACAAGCAAGATAAATGACCATGGCTAGTACCAATCAACTCGTCTCATCCTCACGAGGATCATGGTACCAAAATCAACGTCCAATTTAACTTGTATTGCAAAGCCCTAAAACTAACCAAGAAACCCTAACCATGGCAGTTTTACATACAGTCATAAAAAATGCAATTGAATAGAATGATTAGCTTGCAAACTTAATGGTGAACAAGAATATATAATCAAAACGTGAAAATGATGTATAAATAAATGAAAATGAAAATGAGTTTTTTAGGCAAACCGTGTGACTGCTATGGGTCGATTCTGGGCATGAGAAAGCTTGCAATTGATTGGAATCCCTTCTGGAGATGTCCAGGAGTCTGTTGGTATCGTGAGAATGGCTTGAATCAGCCTCTAGGATAGAAATTGGATCACCACTTTTCCTTGACTTTTTGAAGTTTGTTCTGCCTCTTTCACGACTACTAGCCTCCTTTTCTTGCCTTGGATACCTTCTTTATATGTAATACAACACATTAGGTCAACAAAAACGAATTGAATCTTGCCCATTATGAAGATTTGATTTGGTCTTTCATGGCATATGATATCTTTCCAAATTTGCCTCAATCCAATCTTTTTCAACCCAAATCAATCTTGCATGAATTGGTTATCCTGCTGGTTGTATATAGACTCAAAATATGCAAAACAAATCCAAGATTTGATTTGATGTTATTATTTTACCATATAATTTGATTTATTTTGATTTAAATGAATAAAAAATCAAAATAAATGATAAAAATAATAAAATAATAGGTGGAAAAGCTCAGAGGTCATGGGTCCTATTAGAAACATGTTTCAAACAAGAAAACATGGACCCCTTTGGAAAAAATGCAAATTTGATCAATGTTGACTTTTGGCAATTTTGCAAAAAACGGTCAACTTGGCCAATGCATAAATCTCTCAATTTTCACACTAGAGAGGTGTTCTTGGACTTTTTAGAAAGCTTAGGATATCCCCTAAGCAACCCTTTTGGTCTCATCTCAATTGAGGCTTCCATGTTCATGTATGAAGCTTTGACCCAAAAGGTGTTTTTGTTGACTTTTCAAAATGGCCTATAATGTCAAAATTTATATCTTTTTGTGAGTGCATATTTTGAACTTTGGAGATGCTGATGAATTGTAGGGAATTGCATCCTCTTCAAAATGAGCTTTGGATGGGTCATTTCTGATAAATTATGAGAAAGTTATGCTTGGTCAAAGTTGAGTTGACTTTTCCTACAAAACCCTAATTTAGCAACTTTTGCATTTTGATGGATTGTGATCAATCCTTGATGAATCATGATCAATCCTTGATAAAATGATGAATGATACTTCAAAATGAGGATTTTGACCAAAATTTTTGAAGTTTGACTGTATGTGGGCCACAATTGACTTTTGACCTAGTACAATTGATTTTCAGGCATTTGAGAAATTGACTGAGTAAACTTCCTTTGCAAGGATTGAAACTTGACATGGATGATATTGAGAACATATTTGGACAATTGTGAGCATTTGAGTCCTTTGTGGTTCATATATCCTGATGAAAAATGAAACCCTAATTTGAGGTAGACTGCCTTAGGAGAGAGTTTGTCTGGTCAACTCTTGGACTTCCTTGAGCAATTTGAGGACCTCACTTGCCATATGTAGAGAAATATTTGATGGAAAATTTTGGGGTACAACAACTTCCCCTGTTCAATCTTCTTAAACCTGGGGATGTAGATTGGCATGTCTGCCTTTCGTGAAATGAAGGTGGAAGACGATTGAACACTAGAGTGCCCAGAAATTTTCACCTGCATGAAATGATATTTGATTTGTGATATCGGGAATGGGCTTATAGATGCCATTTGGTAGCTTCTAGAGAATTGTCGGAGATGGGCTTAAAGATGCCATCTGAAGAAGTGTCGATCGCATAAGAGATTCCTTTGCGAGAACCCGTATACCTGCTGTTGAGGAGGACTTCACTGGGGAATGCTGGTCTTTGTCTTGGGAGAAATAGAGTTTTAGGAGCTTCAGTTCTCCGTTGCTCTACTGGGGAATAATTCCGGTTTGGGAAGCGGAAGTAAACTGTGTGTTTGGTCGAGGTATATGCTACACCGTAACTTACTGGGGAGATGCGAAACCAATCGTGTTTGATTGGGTCCCGGTCTTACAGTGTTGTGGACTTCTGTCTGGGGATAAGAGAGGAAGAACCCGAATAGTAAGGTTATGAGAAGGAACCTGGATAGTAGGGTTACTTCGAGATGAAAGCCTGGATAGTAGGGCTGTGAGAAGGAACCTGGATAGTAGGGCTATGAGAAGGAACCTGGATAGTAGGGCTGCGAGAAGGAACCTGGATAGTAGGGTTACTTCAATATGAAAGCCTGGATAGTAGGGTTGTGAGAAGGAACCTGGATAGTAGGGTTACTTCGATATGAAAGCCTGCATAGTAGGTGTGATACAGTGGGAAGAACTGACTATTTTTTTGAATGCTGGTTTGCGTTTTGCGTTTGTTTTCGCAAAATGTCGCGGTAAGCAAGAGTCGCCACCAAATTTTATTTTATCCAACAAGGAAAGGAAAAAAGCACAGAAAAATTCCTTTTTTCGAGATATTTCTCGGGTTCGGGGGGGTAGATTATAGAAAGGGAAGGTGTTAGCACCCTTTCTATCCGTGGTTATCCACAGGCTCTTAGGTACTTGCTCATATTGTTTTCAAAATTGTTTTCTTTGTGCTTGTGGGTTTGAAAAAAGTTTTTGTTTGAAAACTTCGATTTAACTCTTGCTTCTGTCCTCTAGAGCGTATGAAGTGTTTTTGAAAACTTTGTTCGAAAAGTGTAAGTGTGAAGAGTTTTGTTTTTTAGAAAGAGAAAGTATCTAAGAACCATCGACCTACTCGAAAAAGGAATCGTTCGGTGCTAATGTCCTTTAGAAAATGCTATCCTACTATTGATGAGTAGGTAGCACCGTCGTTGGAGTTTAAGGGTCAATTCGAATGCGGGACTTACGGTCACTAAAGCAATGTTAGGACGCCTTAGCGGTAACCCTAATGTCTTAGATCATTTGTTTGAGGCAACAATATTCGAGGCAACCATTTCGAGGCGACTATGATCTTTGGACAAGAGGACGACCTCTAAAACGACCTATACTCAATGACCGTGTACGAAGGCAACCAAGTGGGGTGTACCCTAAGAGTGCACATGTGCGAGTGTGTCGTTTTCAGTTATTTTTATCTTTGTACATGTTAAGGGTGATCTAAGTTGATTTTAAGTTAAAACATTCAGTCTTGTCATGTCATCCTATTATCAAACATCTAACAGTTATAATTTGCGGAAATAAAATGCGGAATTTAAATTACAAGGCGTCGGGTATTTACATCGCTAAAGACAAACCCTTTAAAAATAAATAAAGCGATGAAAAAATAAATAAAAAGTCCTATTAAGCTATTACAATCCGGGAGCAAGTACAATATTGGATAAATAAATCGTGTGCGGGAAATTAAATCGAGCGCAAGATTAGGGTTTTGACCCTTTTTGTTAAAGAAAATATTTTTTTTTGTTATTTTTATTTTAAGAAAGAAATTAACCTAAATTAATTACTAAATTAACAAATAAATTAATTAATAAAAATAAATTATTTTTGGTTTTTTTGTTATTTTAAGAAAGATAAATAAAATTAATTGAATTAGTAAAAACCTAATTAAATCTAATTTAATTTTAATTATTTACAAAAATATGTTAAAGTTATTCTAATTAAAGTTATTTACAAAAATTTGTGGTTTTTATTTTATAAAGAAAAGAAAATTTTGATTGGTTAGTAAATTAAATAATAATAATAAACAAATACTAAATAAAATAAATAAAGAGAAGATGGGGTTTGGGCTTGATTATGGGAGTTTGAGAAGAAAACTGAAGGCCCAAAAAACGCTGGCCTTGTTGATCTTTTCTGGATTTGGTGTGCATGCACTGACTTGGATCATGGTACACCTTCAGATCTTGGCCACCAGATCTGGCCAATGGCCATCTGGCTACTGAATGAACGAGGGAGCATGGTGTTCTGCACGCTTGAATATGCACAAGAGTACCTGAAGAGGAAAAATATCAAAGAAAGTGGGGGACCTGGGATTCGAACCCAGGTCCTGATGGATGATGCTTCGCTTGCCTTGCCACTATGCTGTTTCGTTTTATTTGTTACTAATATACGAAATAATAATAATAAAACAAAAAAACGCTTATTTATCAGAAAAATAAAACGCACAAAAAACATTTGAATAGGCCAATGAGTGAATGCCAGCTCTTCGTCCCTGTCCTTCCACTACTGTAATTTTACTTGCAGATTTGAATCCGTAGCTAAAAATGCAGCTCATTCCAAAAATTGTTTCCTGGCAGTGAAAATGACCTTCAAGGGCATGGTTGGGTTCGTCTCCTTCTCCTGAGTGCAACCATGCCTATTATATGGACCAATTTCACCTGAAATAAGAATCCCTAAAAACTAGCTATGGTGTTTTGGGGTTACAGCGCCTATAAACCAAATTGATTATTTCCAAAGGTTTACAAATAACATGAGGGTTATGAATATGCAATTATCTCATTCAAATGATGCCAGAATGGGCCAAATCGAATCCAAGAACAGAGCTAGGTAGCATGAGACTTACACGCGTTATAGGGTCTGAGGAAGCTTGCCTTTGATCCAGATCGCTTGTGTGAACACCCAGGAAACGATTGAGATATGTCTTGGCTTCTGAAAATGCCTCTAGCTATCAATTCGATACCAAGCTTTTTTGTATATTTTTCAAGTTTTGTCTTGCCTCTGCCTGCAGCCTCTAACCCTTGTTTTGATTGCTTTGGCCTCCTTATGTACTGTGTAGTATGTTAGGGTAAGAATTATGGATTCAATCTTCTCCCATCAATGCTTGCCAATTTGATTTGATTCACTCTTTACAACTTGCCAAATTTGCCAAATCTCAATCTTTTTGCACATGATATTGTATGATTCGAGTTTGGTGATGATAATGATGATAATTAAAACCTGAAACAGCCAAAAGATCTCATGTAATCAAAGTTTTGGATTTTAAATGATTTAATTTGATTTAAAATGAATAAATTCAATAAAAAATCAAATAAAATAATAAAAAAGAAAAATGGGCTCATGGCTGAAGCTAGGACACGTGGGTAATGATGCAAGCTCAAATCAAGTGGAAAAGAATGGGCCCATTTGACAAAATTTGAAGTTTTGGGGATAGTTGACTTTTTGCAATTTTGCAAAAATGCCAAATTTCAATAATGCATAACTTCTTTAATTTTGAACTTTTGGAAGTGTTCTTGGACTTTTTAGAAAGATTGAGATGTCCTATAACCAAAACATTTGTTCTCATCTCATTTTTATATTCCATGTTCAAGTTATAAGCTTTGGCAAAAAAGGTGTTTTTGTTGACTTTCAAAAATGACCTATAATGTCCAAATTTATAACTTCTTGTGAGTACATTTTTTGATCTTGGGGTATGAATATGGATTGTAGGAAATTTCATCCTCTTCAAAATGAGCTTTGGATGGGTCATTTATCATAAAGCATGAGAAAGTTATGCTTGGTCAAAGTTGAGTTGACTTTTCCTGCAAAACCCTAATTTAGCAACTTTTGAATCTTGATGAATTTATAGCAATCTTTGATGAATCATGATAAACCCTTGATCAAATGATGAAATATCCTTCAAAATAATAATGTTGACAAAAAATATTGAAGTTTGACTGTTTGTAGGTCACAGTTGACTTTTGCCCTAACACAATCGATTTTTGGACCTTTTGAGCAATAGACTGAGCAAACTTCCTCTACAAGGCTTGAAATTTGACATGGATGATCTTGAGAACATATTAGTAAATTAGGGAGAACTTGAGGTCATTTTGACTCAAGGATCTTGTTGCAACACAAAACCCTAATTTGGGGTTGACTGCCTTAGGAGATGACTTGTCTGACCCACTCTTGAGCAAACTTGAGCAACTTGGAGATTTTCCTTACAATGTCTTGAGCAATATGAGAGGGAAAATTTTGGGGTACAACAGCTTCCCCTGTTCAATCTTCTTAAACTTGAGGATGTAGATTGTCTTTGGTGCCTTTCGTGATCCGAAGGTGGAAGATGATTGAACACTAGAGTGCCCAGAAATTTGCACTCGCATGAAGTGGTAGCAGCCTTGTGATGTCGGGAATGGGCTTGCATATGCCATTTGGAGATAGCTGGCGGGAGGATAGGCCTAAAGATGCCGTCTTCAGGAGTGTTGATCGTATAAGAGATTCCTTAGCGAGAACTTGCAT
The DNA here is from genome assembly GCA_948472305.1 of Vicia faba. NCBI lineage: Eukaryota > Viridiplantae > Streptophyta > Magnoliopsida > Fabales > Fabaceae > Vicia > Vicia faba. Next base: position 144,529,563 of record OX451740.1, read on the forward strand.
ACCTGTTGTTGTGGAAGATTCCGCTGGGGAAGTTTGATTTTTGTTGAGATTTGGGAACTTGCTTGTACCTTAGTTGAGAGAACATCTCTGCTGAGTTTTAAGAACTTGTCCGTAATTTAACTGGGGGAAATCTGTCGAGATTTAGAACCTTATTTGTAACTCAACCGAGGATAATTCAGTTGAGATTTAAGAACCAGTCAGTACTTCGACTGAGGAGAATTACCGAGATTAGAACCTTATCTGTAATTCAACCGAGACTAATTCAGTTGAGATTTAAGAACCGGTCAGTATTTCGACTGAGGAGGATTGTCGAGATTTAGAACCTTATCTGTAATTCAACCGAGACTAATTCAATTGAGATTTAAGAACCGGTCAGTACTTCGACTGAGGGAAACATCTTCATCAAGATCTAGGAACCGTCTGTACTTCAACGGAGGATAATTCTGTTGAGATTTAAGAACTTATCCACACTTCGACGGAGGAAAATTGTCGAGATTTAGAACCTTATCTGTAATTCAACCGAGACTAATTCAGTTGAGATTTAAGAATCGGTCAGTACTTCGACTGAGGGAAACATCTTCATCAAGATCTAGGACTGTCTGTACTTCAATGGAGGATAATTCTGTTGAGATTTAAGAACTCGTCCACACTTCGATGGAGGAACATTGTCGAGATTTAGAACCTTATCTGTAATTCAACCTAGACTAATTCAGTTGTGATTTAAGAACCGGTCAGTACTTCGACTAAGGGAAACATCATCATTGAGATCTAGGAACTGTCTGCACTTCAACAGAGGATAATTCTGTTGAGATTTAAGAACTTGTCCACACTTCGACGGAGGAAAATTGTCGAGATTTAGAACCTTATCTGTAATTCAACCGAGACTAATTCAGTTGAGATTTAAGAACCGGTCAGTTTTTAGAATGAGGGAAACATCTTCATCAAGATCTAGGACTGTCTGTACTTCAACAGAGGATAATTCTGTTGAGATTTAAGAACTTGTCCACACTTCGACGGAGGAAAATTGTCGAGATTTAGAACCTTATCTGTAATTCAACCGAGACTAATTCAGTTGAGATTTAAGAACCCGTCAGTACTTCGACATGGGTGAAAACTTCATAGCTGATAACTTAACTGCATCCTTCCTGAAAGGTAAAGGTCAGTCGTATGCAATGCATGATATATATCAAGCAATGATGTTCTCAAAATAAATGAGATTGTGTTGTATGATGCGTATATGCATGTGTCATGATGTATGGAAATGTAATGCTTTTAGCCAGGGAAAATAAATTCCGGATGGCTTCGGGAGAATGGAGTTGAATTCTTCATTTCCGCTGGAGATATGGGATGAAGATGATTGTGAGAATAAACCTGCAGGAGAGAATAACTCCATTGGGGAATAAACTGATGAGGAGATTACTCTGTGGAGAAGAGATGTTCTGCTGAGGATTCCATTGATAAATTCCGCTGGGGATGACTTACCGTTGCTGGTGATACCGAATCCTGTTGGGGAATTAATTCTTGTTTGTGAAAGGAAAGAACTCCGCTGAGGATGATCTTTTAGTTGCGGCTTCACTGGGGATAACCTTTTAGACTCTTATGGGGATAATCCTTTGAGCTATGCTGGGGACAATCTTCCAACGTCTACTGGGGATGATTCTCCAAGTCCTACTGGGGAAACTTTTTCAGACTGCGCTGGGAAAAATTTCAAACTCCACTGGGGGTATTTTGTATTCTACCGGGGAATATTTTTATACTCCGCTGGGGAATATTAAAACTGTCGGGGATATTAAGCCTTTTCAGTATTGATGGTAGATAAACTCTGCTCGGGGAGAATATTACCGATTCAATTGCAGCTGCAAGTCTCAGCTGGGGAGAGCTATCATTACTGTCTCTCTGCGGGGAGTGAAAATATCTCAACCATGTTCTTCGGCTGAATTTACCTTGTACCTGGTGGACATAGCAACTGTAAAACTTGGACAAATCTTATTGCCCCCTATTTTTGATATTACCAGTAATCGTCTTTTGTTTTGCATGTAAATATTTATGAGCAACCGTTAATGTCAAATGCATATATCAAAAATGAACATTGGACGTTCTTTGCTAAACAAAAAGATAAAGGAAAAACAGTTTGAAATTTCTCTGAAAATTAATTGTATTGATTTTGAAGTTTGGCCTGTAAATAGGCGTTTTTGTACAAGAGGCTGACGTCCTAGTAAGAGAACGCCGCCGAATAATAGAATTTACACAATTTGTGAAAACTAAACAAAACAGCTATGTGAATAATACCACTGGGTTCCAACTCTGCTATTGCCTTTATGTCCTCGTGCATCTCATCACTTTTCTACTGGTTGAAGGTAGATCAGATTGATTAGTGCCGTCCGAGCTTGATAGTCGATACCGAAGTCTGGTTGCAAGGCGATTCAATGAGACATAGGGTTACACTTTGATCCCTAATTTTTGCCTGGACCGCCCTTTCGGGTTTTCAGTCCACGGGGATACCCTTTTTTTCTCAAGCCGCCTTTTCAGGTTTTCGACTTGCCGGGTGTACAATTTTTTTCATTTCATCCCTTATTTTTACCCGAACCCTTTTGGTTCGCCGGGAAGCCCTTATTTTTGCCTAGGCCAGTCAACCTAGCGGGTCTTTGATTATGCATAGTATCTTTTAACTATGTATGCATTGACGGGGTGAGGAAGGTCGTCACCATCCATGGTGGTTAGAATCATAGCTCCTCCTGAGAAAATGTTCTTAACCATAAATGGCCCTTCGTAAGTAGGGGTCCACTTGCCCCTGGGATCACCTTGAGGTAGGATAATACGCTTGATAACCAGGTCCCCAACTTGATACTCTTGTCGTCTAACTTTCTTGTTAAATGCCTTGATCATCCGTTTTTGGCACGTCTGACCATGACAAATAGCAGTAAGTCTCTTCTCGTCACTTAAGTTCAGCTGATCAAGCCGGGTCTGAATCTAGCCATCTTCGTTCAAACCTGCATCCTTTATAATTCGAAGAGAGGGTATCTGAACTTCAATGGGCAAGACTGCCTCCATGCCATATACCAAGGAACAAGGGATTTCCCCTGTTGACGTTCGCGCTGAGGTACGATACCCATGAAGAGCAAAAGGTAACATCTCGTGCTAGTCTTTGTACGTCACCGTCATCTTCTGCACAATCTTCTTAATGTTCTTATTAGTCGCTTCAACAACCCCATTCATCTTCGGCCGGTAAGGAGAAGAGTTATGATGTTGTATCTTGAACTGCTTGCAGAGCTCGGTGATCATCTTATTGTTGAGATTTGTACCATTGTCCGTAATGATCCTCTCGGGTACACCATATCGACAAATCAGATTGTGCCGAATGAACCGTGCCACGACATTCTTGGTTACTGTAGCAAAGGAAGCTGCTTCAACCCACTTTGTAAAGTAATCAATTGCTACCAGGATGAAACGATGCCCGTTGGACGCTGTAGGTCTGATCTCGCCGATCATATCAATGCCCCACATTGCAAAAGGCCAAGGTGCCGTCAAGACGTTCAGGGGAACTGGAGGTACGTGCACCTTATCAGCATAGACTTGGCACTTGTGACAGGTCCGAGAATGCTGATAACAGTCGGCTTCCATTATGGACCAAAAATATGCCCCCTGAAGGATTTTCTTTGCCATGATATGTCCACTGGAATGAGTCCCAAAAGTACTTTCATGTAACTCTGCAATGATCTTTTCGCCTTGTTCTTATCCACACATCGCAGTAAGGTCGAATCATGGTTACGCTTGTAAAGGATACCATTGCTGATGAAGAAGTTCGCCGCGAACCTCCTCAGAAACTTCTTATCATTAACAGATGCACCCTCGGGGTACTCCTGAGCCTCAAGATACCTCTTCACCTCGTGGAACCAGGGTTTATCTGTTACCTCTTCAGTCTCAATGTCACAGCAATGTGCAGGTTCATCCAACCTTTCAATGATAATTCGGGGAGCCTCGTTGTCCCAATTGACTTTGAACATAGAAGACATCGTAGCCAGCGCGTCCGCCAACTGATTCTCCTCTCTAGGGAAATGTTCAAAGGTTATCTCTTCGAAGTGGCGAAGCAACGTCAAAACATATTCCTTGTAAGGAATAAGATTTGGGTGTTTCGTATCCCACTCGCCTTTGATCTTACTGATCACGAGAGCGAAATCTCCGAAAACACTTAAAATCTTAATCCTTCGGTCAATTGCTGCTCGAAGACCCATAATGCACGCTTCATAATCTCCCATGTTGTTCGTGCAGTTGAAACATAGTCGGGCGGTGAATGGAGTATGAGAGCCTTTAGGATATATGATCACGGCGCCAATGCCATTACCCAAAGCGTTTGAAGCTCCATCAAAGTACATAGACCACCGGGATCCTTCCTCAGGTCCTTCATCCGGTCCAGGTGTTTCACAGTCAATCACTAACATGATATTCTCATCCGGGAATTCAAAGTTCATAGACTGGTAATCATCCACCGCCTGATGTGCCAAATGGTATTCCAACACACTTCCCTTGATTTCCTTTTGGGTCGTATACTGGATGTCATACTCAGTCAAGATCATCTGCCATCTTGCTATTCATCCGGACAAGGCAGGCTTCTCGAAGATATACTTGATTGGATCTATCTTCGATATTAATAGAGTAGTGTGAGTCAGCATATACTGTCTCAGCCGGGGAGCAGCCCATGCCAAAGCACAACAATTTTTCTCAAGCAACGAGTATCGGGTCTCGCAGTCGGTAAATGTTTTGCTAAGGTAATAAATAGCATGCTCTTTTCGGCCAGACTCGTCATGCTGCCCCAGCACACACCCCATCGAGTTGTCGAGTACTGTCAAGTATAGGATCAGAGGTCTCCCTTCAACTGGAGGCATCAGAATAGGGGGATCTTGGAGATACTCTTTGATCCTTTCAATAGCGGCCTGACATTCATCATTCCATCTTACCACTTGATCTTTCTTCAGTAGCTTGAAGATTAGCTCACAAGTAGCAGTCTGGTGCGAGATGAATCGGGCAATATAGTTCAGACGTCCCAGAAAGCCTCTGACTTCTTTTTCTATTCGAGGAGCTGGCATTTCTTGTATAGCCTTCACCTTTGCAGGATCCACATGAATACCTTTATCGCTTACGATGAAACCCAGCAGCTTACCAGATCTCACCCTGAAGGTGCACTTGTTCGGGTTTAACCTCAGCTTGTACAACTTTAACCTGTCAAATAATTTCTGAAGGTGGTCAAGATGTTCTTCTTCAGTCTGGGATCTTGCAATCATGTCGTCGACGTATACCTCGATCTCATGATGGATCATGTCATGGAACAAAGCGACCATGGCGCGCTGATACGTTGCCCCAACATTCTTCAATCCAAAAGGAATGACTTTGTAGCAAAAAGTACCCCATTGAGTAACAAAGGTTGTCTTCTCCATGTCTTCGGGAGCCATCTTAATCTGATTATAACCGAAGAAACCATCCATAAAGGAGAAGACTTTGTGTTGTGCGGTGTTGTCAACCAGAACGTCGATATGGGGTAGAGGGCAATCATCCTTGGGACTCGCCCTGTTCAGATCCCTGTAGTCAACACACATTCGAACCTTACCATCCTTCTTCGGCACTGGAACCACGTTGGCCACCCACTGTGGGTAAGAAGTAACTTCTAGAAAACCGGCATCAAACTGTTTCATTACTTCAGCTTTGATTTTCTCAGACATCTCCGGGCGCATTCGACGAACCTTCTGTTTCACTGGAGGACAATCTTCCTTGGTAGGAAAACGGTGAACCACAATATCGGTATCCAACCCAGGCATATCTTCATAAGACCAGGAAAAGATCTCAACATAGTCATGTAGCATCTGAATCAACCGTTTCTTAACATTAGCTTCCATATTTGCACCGATCTTGACCTCTTTCTTGTCTTCTTCCGTACCCAGATTTACTGTTTCCACTGGCTCTTCATGCGGTTGTATGGCCCTCTCTTCCTGAAGTAGTAGTCTAGCAAGTTCACCAGGCACCTCGCAATCATCTTCACCTTCGTCTTCGGCTAAGTTTATCGGTCTTTCGAAGCCATAGCTGGCAGTAGCAGAGTCGTTACTAGTGAGATCCAGAGTGGATGTAGACCTGTATATATGTGAGTGTGTGTAAAATAGCTATTTTGCAATATATAAAAGAAAAACAAGGAGCGCAAAATTTGAAATGCAAGAAACGTCCAATGCTTTTATTAATGATATATGTAGATGACACACATAAAGCCCTCACAAATGAAGCCACGGTGCCCTGGGTAAGACACCGGCCATAAAGTTTAAAACATTGTCTGTTACAAATACAAAACAAAAGTTTCATTACTGGGTAACAAAAGAAATTGGGATGAAGTCCTCTGCTGTCCAGTTGCTTAGTCCACCCTCAGTAGTAGGATAGATCCAACTGTCGAACTCAGACTCTTCAACATCGTCTTCAATGGCATTCACTGCTGAATTGCTGATAAACAGGGGAGGTCTTCCGATCCGTACGCTCCGAACAGCCCTTTGAGCTTCTGCAGTGAAACCCAAACCAAACTTGTTAGTCTTATGTGCAAATCAGGGAGTTAGCACCAATTTGCACACCCACCTTTCTCGACAACAGCCCAGGCATCCTTGAAGAAAGCCATCTTCATAGGAGGATCTTCAACAACAGTCTCAGTTGATGCCAGCGTCTTAGGAACCTCTTCAAAATGTTCAAACGGAGTCTCAATGAACTCTCCATCCATCTCTACATATCGGGAAGAGTTGAGGTGGCTCACCATGTACTCCTCCTCTCCTCGTACCGTAACAATTTTCCCCTTGACTGGGTACTTCAGCATCTGGTGGAGCGTTGAGCTGACTGCTCCAGCTTTGTAGATCCATGGGCGACCCAGCAAACAAGAATAGGATGGCTGAATGTCCATCACATAAAAAGTAGACGCAAAGATCTGAGAACCAACCTTCACTGGAATATCCACTTCTCCATGTACCATTCTCTTCGACTCATCAAAGGCCCTAACAACAATGTTACTTGGCTTCAACTCTAAACCTTCACAGTCCAACCGGTCTAGAGCTTTCTTAGGTAAAACGTTCAATGAGGAACCAATATCCACCAATATATGAGCAAGAGTAGTGCCCCTGCATTCAATTGAGACATGCAGGGCATCATTGTGATTCCTCCCCTTTGCAGGCAAGTCGGCGTCAGAGAAACCCAACCCATTATCAGCAATCAGACTAGCCACACAATCTTTAAACTAATCAGCTGATGTTTCTTGCGGTACGTGCACAATCTTTAGGAAAGAAATCAGAGCCTTCGCATGGGCTTCTGAGCAAAGCAACAGAGATAGCATGGAGATTTTGGATGGGGTTTGCCCCAGCTGCTCGACTACATTATAGTCGCTCTTTTTGATGATCTTCAGAATTTCCTCCATCTCTTGTCTAGAGGCTTCAACTGCAATTGTCTTCAGCGCCTCCGTACGGGCAGGCTCATCAGTGGTCCCTTTGCCCCGAGTGTCAGAGGACTCGGCAACAGGGGTAAGAATGGGAACTTGAACAAGAATAGTATCAGGTACATTGGAAGGTGTAATAACAACAGGTTTCCGGATAGTTGGCAGAGTGATCTCGGGGGAGAAAAGTCTTTCGCTGCAGATGACTTTATTAGGTCCAACAATATTGCTGACGTCAGTATCAGACTCTTCAGCACTCAAGTCTTGCTTAACTCCGTGATAGTATACGTCAGCCCCGTAGTGCCAAGGGACATCTTTATTTGACGTATAGGGGATAGGCCTAGGAATGGTGATGATCAATGGTGCAATTCTTGGAACATATGTAATTCTAACAGGCTTTCTCGAGGAAGCCTTAGAAGAATTGTCGAAAATGGTGATGATAGCAACTTCTTCAGTAGAAACCAAAGGAACAAAAGTCTTTTCAAACAGAATTTCTTTATTATCCATCAGGCGTTGGACACCTGACTTCAAAAGATGGAAACCGGTAGGTAGGACAGAACACATACGGCAACCTTCGTCACAACCCAGAAATAAACTGGCTAACAAAAGGTTCTTCTTCACGGTCATCAAGGGATTAACAATGTCATTCATAGAAGCCACAAACGAGTCTTCATCTATAGCATTCCCTCCATACTTGGGCATAGGAGCAGTCATAACATTAGGTCTTTCAGATGCTTCAAACTCAATCTCCTTCGCATCAATTAAGTCCTGTACTTTATTCTTTAAGACCCAACAGTTATCCGTGTTATGTCCCGCGCTACCAGAATGAAAAGCACAACGGGAATTCAGATCATACATGGGTGATGCAGTGTTGGGAGTCTTTGGGGCCTCCTTTAGAATCACCAAGTTGGTTTTCAATAACTACGGCAGAATTTGGGATAAAGTCATGTTGAGCTGAGTGAATTGTCTTCGTGGCCTCTCGGCCCTTGGCTGATTGTTGCGCTGAGGGGCAACAACAGGTCTTGATATAACAACCGCATTAACAGCTTGGCGGCGTTCAGGTCTATTCTGACTTTTTGAATTGTAAACAACACCGGACTCCTTCTTAAAAGGCTTCTTCTCGGTGCCTGATGAAGCACCCTTCTGTATTTTACTGGATTTGATACCAGCCTAAATCCTTTCCCCGGTCATGATCAGCTATGTAAACCCGGACAAAGAACTTCCGATCAGATGGTTGAAATACGGACCAGACAAGGTCCCCAGAAACATATCCACTAGCTCCCTATCGGCCAAGGGAGGTTGCACTCTTCCAGTAAGGTCCCTCCACTTCTGAGCATAATCTTTGAAACCTTCTCCCGCACCCATTGACATACCCTGGAGTTGGGTACACGTGGGAGCGAGGCGACATTGTATTGGTACTGCTTGTAGAAAGCAGCAGCCAAATCTTCCCAACTACGGATACTGGCTCCCTCTAGCTGGTAAAACCATTCAAGCTGAGTCCCTAAGAGACTGTCTTGAAAGAAGTGGATCCAGAGGTTCTTGTCAGCAGTGTATGGCTGAATCTTCCTAAAATACGAACGGAGGTGCAATTTTGGACAAGAAACCCCGTCGTACTTAGCAAAGGCTGGTGCTTTGAACTTGTGGGGAATCACCACCCCAGATGACAGACCCAGATCACCAAATTCCATACCAGGCACTTTCTGAACTTCCATCGCGCTCAACCGGTCTTCCAGTTGCTTGTATTTATCCTCAGCCGGAGGATACTGGTCTTCGTCGAAGTCAGTCCCGTTGTCGGAAACCACAGGGCTAGGAGCCCTTCTTTCTTCCTGATTATCTTTCCCTCCAGATGAGGGGGTCAAATCAACCTCTTCTCGCAAATCGTTTCCGAATCTGCGGCCCATATTAAATAGGACCGTATTCTTCTTCTTTTTCTTCTTCTCTTTCAAGATAAGGGCCTTCAGATTTTGCTGACCCTTAGCCAGGTTCATGAACAATTCTTGGAACTGGGCGTTTTGATCCTGTAGAGCCTTGATTGCTTGTTCAGTTGATGGTTCAGAAGATATGATGCTGAAATAAACAGCAAAGAAGATGAGAAAACCTGTAAGGGTACCTGTTATGAGGTGCATGGGAATGAAATGCATATGATATGATTTCAAAAACATATAGGGATTCCAATTCGTAAACCAAAAATGAAACACACTTTTATTAGATAAACTTCAAAATCAATTGTTCGACAGATGCCTTTAAGGCGTTACAAGAAAGGAAAACTGAAAAGTAAATCGAAACTAGAAATAATCAAAAGACAATCAGTGCTCCCATGGTCGCTTCTTGTCGGTGCAGACATAGTTGTTGAGGATCCGCTCGTTCTCCAGCTGCCTTGTCAACTTCTAAATTTTCTGCTCTTGCTCGTGATACTTTTCTCTGTAAGTATCCCGCTCTTATCTCAGCTGCATCCAAGACCTCTTTAATGCCCCAATGTCAGTAGGCATGTATGGATGAAGGATGGTAGGAGGAACCCCTTCTTCATCAACAACCTCAACAATTATAGGCAAAATGGCTTCGTACGACATTCCCAGCTTTTGGGCAAGAATTCGGACCCATCGGAGATGTGGCTCCATTGGAAGAGAAGTCTTCGCACCCAACTCGTGCGGATCAGACCTGTGCACTCTATCCAAAGCTCTTATGAATCTGCGGCGTTTCTCGTCACTATCCCCTTGGAAGTCAAAGACAATGCTCGACATCAGCAACTCATGAGGTCCTTCCCTCCTGGCTCGCCTAAACTGACGTAAGGCCAAGCATGAATTATAAGTGATTCCTCCATTGGTTCCTATCAGTGGAACATTCGGGTATTCCCCATATCGATCAATAATAGCCACATCTGCCATACCCTTGATAGTCCAACTGATATCATTATGAGAGAGAGACATAATCCTATAGGCCCAGCCCATGATTTCTTTTTTCTTCAAAACTGATTTGGGGAGGTGAGAAATAAACCACCTCGCCAGCAATGGAGCACAGCACATAAGGGTTTCCCGCTTCCGAGCAGTACAGGCATAAAGAGAATGAAGAATGTCACCCAAGAGAGTGGGCACATGATTACTGGATATGAAAATCTTCACGACATTCACGTCGACGAAAGCATCTAAGTTAGGGAACAACACCAAACCATATATGAGAAGAGTCAAAATGTCTTCAAATGCCTGGAAGTCTAGATTGTCCCAAAACTGATTAGCTTTACCAACCAAGAATTTAGTCAAAAACCCCTTTGCTCTACTAATAGTTTCCCAATTAGACATTACCTCAGTCTTTGTCAGATGGAGAGCTGAAGCAATCTCTTCTAGCCTAAGGATCTTCTCCCAACCTGTGAACGGGGTCTGCTCCAGAATAGAGATACCAAGTAGATCAAAGAACTCTTCCAAGGTAGGGACCAACTGGTAGTCCTGAAAAGTAAAGCAATGGTACAGTGGATCAAAGAATTGGACTAAGACACTCATCATCTGTTCTTCCAATTTGGAAGTGACCAAACCTAGGAGGTGACCATGTCTTCTGATAAAGGAGGTAGTATCTGAAATCTTTGCAACCAATTCCTTAAGCTGAGTGGGAATCTGGACAAAGTTGATCAGAATGGTGTTCTTACGCATGGGTGCCATGACCTACAAAACAGAACAAAGATGAATCCCTCCTGTCTTTAAAATAGGTTAGTCCAATGCAAGATGTATGCAATGTCATGATGTCATAATGTCATGATAGAAAACACACCACAAGTATCCACAAATAGCAACCATGGTAAAGGCACACAAGTCACACAGAGAGCCCTTAGATTTCAGGCTGGAAAGGAGTCTAGGTACTACCCTCTTTCAGTTCAGTTGGTTCAAACCTGTCCTAAAAATAGTAACTGGGTTCTAGAGGATCTCAATATCACTGACTACCCTCGATCGGTCATAATTCTAGTTTAGCAACCTTTTCTTGCGGCCAGAATCATCGCGAGAGTTTAGTCTCAATGAGTGTAGCATACTGCTACTGTTCTATGGCCAAGTTGGTGCTTAATGACCCCTTAGTAGACCCATATTCTCCTCGTTGCGCCACAAGGGATATCGGTACATACTAAAGTGCCACACCAACGTAGCTACTGCTTCAACCGTACCAGTCTACGTTGTACAGTTCCCTCACAGTTTATTGCTGCTTACCTAAAGGGTATCCCCCAGATCCGGGTTAGGATCTATAGTAACTCTGATTCAAGCCCACAAATATAAAGCATACAAGTCAAGAAATTGAAAACAATATGAACTATTCCTAAGGTACACCCCACTTATAAGATCTCCCCAGCAGAGTCGCCAGTTCTATGATACGGTGGGAAGAACTGACTGTTTTTTTGAATGCTGGTTTGCGTTTTGCGTTTGTTTTTGCAAAATGTCGCGGTAAGCAAGAGTCTGCACCGAATTTTATTTTATCCAACAAGGAAAGGAAAAAAGCACAGAAAAATTCCTTTTTTCGAGATATTTCTCGGGTTCGGGGGGTAGATTATAGAAAGGGAAGGTGTTAGCACCCTTTCTATCCGTTGTTATCCACAGGCTCTTAGGTACTTGCTCATATTGTTTTCAAAATTGTTTTCTTTGTGCTTGTGGGTTTGAAAAAAGTTTTTGTTTGAAAACTTTGATTTAACTCTTGCTTCTGTCCTCAAGAGCGTATGAAGTGTTTTTGAAAACTTTGTTCGAAAAGTGTAAGTGTGAAGAGTTTTGTTTTTTAGAAAGAGAAAGTATCTAAGAACCATCTACCTATTCGAAAAAGGAATCGTTCTGTGCTAATGTCCTTTAGACAATGCTATCCTACTATTGATGAGTAGGTAGCATCGTCGTTGGAGTTTAAGGGTCAATTCGAATGCGAGACTTACGGTCACTAAAGCAATGTTAGGACGTCTTAGCGGTAACCCTAATGTCTTAGATCATTTGTTTGAGGCAACAATATCCGAGGCAACCATTTCGAGGCGACTATGATCTTTGGACAAGAGGACGACCTCTAAAACCACCTATACTCAATGACCGTGTACGAAGGCAACCAAGTGGGGTGTACCCTAAGAGTACGCATGTGCGAGTGTGTCGTTTTCAGTTATTTTTATCTTTGTACATGTTAAGGGTGATCTAAGTCGATTTTAAGTTAAAACATTCAGTCTTGTCATGTCATCCTATTATCAAACATCTAACAGTTATAATTTGCAGAAATAAAATGCGGAATTTAAATTATAAGGCGTCGGGTATTTACATCGCCAAAGACAAACCCTTTAAAAATAAATAAAGCGATGAAAAAATAAATAAAAAGTCCTATTAAGCTATTACAATCCGGGAGCAAGTACAATATTGGATAAATAAATCGTGTGCGGGAAATTAAATCGAGCGCAAGATTAGGGTTTTGACCCTTTTTGTTAAAGAAAAGATTTTTTTTGTTATTTTTATTTTAAGAAAGAAATTAACCTAAATTAATTACTAAATTAACAAATAAATTAATTAATAAAAATAAATTATTTTTGGTTTTTTTGTTATTTTAAGAAAGAAAAATAAAATTAATTGAATTAGTAAAAACCTAATTAAATCTAATTTAATTTTAATTATTTACAAAAATATGTTAAAGTTATTCTAATTAAAACCTAAGTTAATTTAATTAGTGTTTATTAATAAAATAAAAATAAAAATTTGATTTGATAAAGAAAATAATTTTGTGGTTTTTATTTTATAAAGAAAAGAAATTTTTGATTGGTTAGTAAATTAAATAATAATAATAAACAAATACTAAATAAAATAAATAAAGAGAAGAGGGGGTTTCGGCCTGATTATGGGAGTTTGAGAAGCAAACTGAAGGCCCAAAAAACGCTGGCCTTGTTGACCTTTTCTGGATTTGGTGTGCATGCACTGACTTGGATCATGGTAGACCTTCAGATCTTGGCCACCAGATTTGGCCAATGGCCATCTGGCTACTGAATGAACGAGGGAGCATGGTGTTCTGCGCGCTTGAATATGCACAGGAGTACCTGAAGAGGAAAAATATCAAAGAAAGTGGGGGACCTGGGATTCGAACCCAGGTCCTGATGGATGATGCTTCGCTTGCCTTGCCACTACACTGTTTCATTTTATTTGTTAGTAATATACAAAATAATAATAATAAAACAAAACAACGCTTATTGATCAGAAAAATAAAACGCGCGAAAAACATTTGAATGAGCCAATGAGTAAATGCCAACTCTTCGTCCCTGTCCTTCCACTACTGTAATTTTACCTGCGAATTTGAATCCGCAGCTAAAAACGCAGCTCATTCCAAAAATCGTTTCTTGGCAATGAAAGTGACCTTCAAGGGCATGGTTGGGTTCATCTCCTTCTCCTGAGTGCAACCATGCCCATTATATGGACCAATTTCACCTGAAATAAGAATCCCTAAAAACACAAATGCAACCCTAACTATGGTGTTCTGGGGTTACAACGCCTATAAACCAAATTGATTATTGCCAAAGGTTTACAAATAACATGAGGGTTATGAATATGCAATTATCTCATTCAAATGATGCCATAATGGGCTAAATCGAATCCAAGAACAGAGCTAGGTAGCGTGAGACTTACAGCGCGTTATAGGGTCTGAGGAAGCTTACTTTTGATCCAAATCGCTTGTGTGAACACCCAGGAAACGATTGAGATATGTCTTGGCTTCTGAAAATGCCTCTAGCTATCAATTCGATTCCAAGCTTTTTTGTATATTTTTCAAGTTTTGTCTTGCCTCTGCCTGCAGCCTCTAACCCTTGTTTCGATTGCTTTGGCCTCCTTATGTACTGTGTAGTGTGTTAGGGTAAGAATTATGGATTCAATCTTCTCCCATCAATGCTTGCCAATTTGATTTGATTCACTCTTTACAACTTGCCAAATTTGCCAAATCTCAATCTTTTTGCACATGATATTGTATGATTCGAGTTTGATGATGATAATGATGATAATTACAACTGGAAACAACCAAAAGATCTCATGTAATCAAAGTTTTGAATTTTAAATGATTTAATTTGATTTAAAATGAATAAATTCAATAAAAAATCAAATAAAATAATAAAAAAGAAATATGGGCTCATGGCTGAAGCTAGGACACGTGGGTAATGATGCAAGCTCAAATCAAGTGGAAAAGAATGGGCCCATTTGACAAAATTTGAAGTTTTGGGGATAGTTGACTTTTGGCAATTTTGTAAAAATGCCCAATTTCAACAATGCATAACTTCTTCAATTTTGAACTTTTGGAAGTGTTATTGGACTTTTTAGAAAGCTTGTGATGTTATAAAACCAACCCTTTTGGTCTCCTCTCATTTTGATATTCCATGTTCAAGTTATAAGCTTTGTAAAAAAAGGTGTTTTTGTTGACTTTCAAAAATGACCTATAATGTCCAAATTTATAACTTCTTGTGAGTGCATTTTTTGTTCTTGGGGTATTAAGATGGATTGTAGGAAGTTTCATACTCTTAAAAATGAGCTTTTGATGGGTCATTTATCATAAAGTATGAGAAAGTTATGCTTGGTCAAAGTTGAGTTAACTTTTGCTACAAAACCCTAATTTAACAACTTTTGAATCTTGATGAATTTTGAGCAATATTTGATGAATCATGATCAACCCTTGATAAAATGATGAAATATTCTTCAAAATGAGAATGTTGACAAAAAATCTTGAAGTTTGACTGTTTGTAGGTCACAGTTGACTTTTGCCTTAGCACAGTCGATTTTTGGACCTTTTGAGCAATTGACTGAGCAAACTTCCTCTGTAAGGCTTGAAATTTGACATGGATGATCTTGAGAACATATTAGGACATTAGGGAGAACTTGAGGTCATTTGAACTCAAGGATATTGATGCAACACAAAACCCTAATTTGGGGTTGACTGCCTTAGGAGATGACTTGTCTGACCCACTCTTGAGCAAACTTGAGCAACTTGGAGATTTTCCTTGCAATGTCTTGAGAAATATGAGAGGGAAAATTTTGGGGTACAACAGCTGCCCCTGTTCAATCTTCTTAAACCTGAGGATGTAGATTGGCTTTCGTGCCTTTCGTGATCCGAAGGTAGAAGATGATTGAACACTAGAGTGCCCAGAAATTTGCACTCGCATGAAGTGGTAGCAGCCTTGTGATTTCGGGAATGGGCTTACATGTCGGGAGGATGGGCCTAAAGATGCCATCTGCAGGAGTGTCGATCGCATAAGAGATTCCTTAGTGAGAATTTGCATACCTGTTGTTGTGGAAGATTCCGCTGGGGAAGTCTGATCTTTGTTGATATTTAGGAACTTGCCTGTACCTTAACTGAGAGAACATCTCTGCTGAGTTTTAAGAACTTGTCCGTAATTCAACTGGGGGAAATCCGTCGAGATTTAGAACCTTATCTGTAACTCAACCGAGGATAATTCAGTTGAGATTTAAGAACCGGTCAGTACTTCGACTGAGGAGAATTGCCGAGATTAGAACCTTATCTGTAATTCAACCGAGACTAATTCAGTTGAGATTTAAGAACCGGTCAGTATTTCGACTGAGGAGGATTGCCGAGATTTAGAACCTTATTTGTAATTCAACTGAGACTAATTTAGTTGAGATTTAAGAACCGGTCAGTACTTCGACTGAGGGAAACATCTTCATCGAGATCTAGGAACTGTTTGTACTTCAACGGAGGATAATTTTGTTGAGATTTAAGAACTTGTCCACACTTCGACGGAGGAAATTGTCGAGATTTAGAACCTTATCTGTAATTCAACCGAGACTAATTCAGTTGAGATTTAAGAACCGGTCAGTACTTCGACTGAGGGAAACATCTTCATCAAGATCTAGGACTGTCTGTACTTCAATGGAGGATAATTCTGTTGAGATTTAAGAACTCGTCCACACTTCGACGGAGGAACATTGTCGAGATTTAGAACCTTATCTATAATTCAACCAAGACTAATTCAGTTGAGATTTAAGAATCGGTCAGTACTTCGACTGAGGGAAACATCTTCATCGAGATCTAGGAACTGTCTGCACTTCAACGGAGGATAATTATGTTGATATTTAAGAACTTGTCCACACTTTAACGGAGGAAAATTGTCGAGATTTAGAACCTTATCTGTAATTCAACCGAGACTAATTCAGTTGAGATTTAAGAACCGGTCAGTTTTTCGACTGAGGGAAACATCTTCATCAAGATCTAGGACTATCTGTACTTCAACGGAGGATAATTCTGTTGAGATTTAAGAACTTGTCCACACTTCTACGGAGTAAAATTGTCGAGATTTAGAACCTTATCTGTAATTCAACCGAGACTAATTGAGTTGAGATTTAAGATCCGGTCAGTACTTCGACATGGGTGAAAACTTCATAGCTGAGAACTTAACTGCATCCTTCCTGAAAGGTAAAGGTCAGTCGTATGCAATGCATGATATATATCAAGCAATGATGTTCTCAAAACAAATGAGATTGTGTTGTATAATGCGTATATGCATGCGTCATGATGTATGGAAATGTAATGCTTTTAGCCGGGGAAAATAAATCCCAGATGGCTGCTGGAGAATGGAGTTGAATTCTTCATTTCCACTGGAGATAGGGGATGAAGATGATTGTGAGAATAAACCTGCAGGAGAGAATAACTCCATTGGGGAATAAACTGATGAGGAGATTACTCTGTGGAGAAGAGATGTTCTGCTGAGGATTCCATTGATAAAGTCCGCTGGGGATGACTTACCGTTGCAGGTGATACCGAATCCTGTTGGGGAATGAATTCTTGTTTGTGAAAGGAAAGAACTCCGCTGGGGATGATCTTTTAGTTGCGGCTTCACTGGGGATAACCTTTTAGACTCTTATGGGGATAATCCTTTGAGCTATGCTGGGGATAATCTTCCAACGTCTACTGGGGATGATTCTCCAAGTCCTACTGGGGAAACCTTTTCAGACTGCGCTGGGAAAAATTTCAAACTCCACTGGGGGTATTTTGTATTCTACCGGGGAATATTTTTATACTCCGTTGGGGAATATTAAAACTGCCGGGGATATTAAGCCTTTTCAGTATTAATGGTAGATAAACTCTGCTCGGGGAGAATATTACTGATTCATATGCAACTGCAAGTCTCAGCTGGGGAGAGCTATCATTACTGTCTTACTCCGCGGGGAGTGAAAATATCTCAACCATGTTCTTCGGCTGAATTTACCTTGTACCTGGTGGACAGAGCAACTGTAAAGCTTGGAAAAATCTTATTGCCCCCTATTTTTGATATTACCAGTAATCGTCTTTTGTTTTGCATGTAAATATTTATGAGCAACTGTTAATGTCAAATGCATATATCAAAAATGAACATTGGACGTTCTTTTCTAAACAAAAAGATAAAGGAAAAACAGTTTGAAATTTCTCTGAAAATGAATTGTATTGATTTTGAAGTTTGGCCTGTAAATAGGCGTTTTTGTAGAAGAGGCTGACGTCCTAGTAAGAGAACACCGCCGAATAATAGAATTTACATAATTTGTGAAAACTAAACAAAACAGCTATGTGAATAATCCCACTGGGTTCCAACTCTGCTATTGCCTTTATGTCCTCGAGCATCTCATCACTTTGCTACTGGTTGAAGGTAGATCAGATTGATTAGTGCCGTCCGAGCTTGATAGTCGATACCAAAGTCTGGTTGCAAGGCGATTCAATGAGACATAGGGTTACACTTTGATCCCAAATTTTTGCCTGGACCGCCCTTTCGGGTTTTCAGTCCACCGTGATACCCTTTTTTGCCCAAGCCGCCTTTTCAGGTTTTCGACTTGCCTGGTGTACAGTTTTTTTCATTTCATCCCTTATTTTTGCCCGAACCCTTTTGGTTCGCCGGGAAGCCCTTATTTTTTCCTAGGCCAGTCAACCTAGCAGGTCTTTGATTATGCGTAGTATCTTTTCACTATGTCTGCATTGACGGGGTGAGGAAGGTCGTCACCATCCATGGTGGTTAGAATCATAGCTCCTCCGGAGAAAATGTTCTTAACCACAAATGGCCCTTCATAAGTAGGGGTCCACTTGCCCCTGGGATCACCTTGAGGTAGGATAATGCGCTTGATAACCAGGTCCCCAACTTGATACTCTTGTCGTCTAACTTTCTTGTTAAATGCCTTGATCATCTGTTTTTGGTACGTCTAACCATGACAAATAGCAGTAAGTCTCTTCTCGTCAATTAAGTTCAACTGATCAAGCCGGGTCTGAATCCAGTCATCTTTGTTCAAACCTGCATCCTTCATAATTCGAAGAGAGGGTATCTGGACTTCAATGGGAAAGACTGCCTTCATGCCATATACCAAGGAATAGGGGGTTTCCTCTGTTGACGTTCGCGCTGAGGTACGATACCCATGAAGAGAAAAAGGTAACATCTCGTGCCAGTCTTTGTACGTCACCGTCATCTTCTGCACAATCTTCTTAATGTTCTTATTAGCCGCTTCAACAGCCCCATTCATCTTCGGCCGGTAAGGAGAAGAGTTATGATGCTGTATCTTGAACTGCTTGCAGAGCTCGGTGATCATCTTATTGTTGAGATTTGTACCATTGTCTGTAATGATCCTCTCTGGTACACCATATCGATAAATCAGATTGTGTCGAATGAACCGTGCCACGACATTCTTGGTTACTGTAGTAAAGGAAGCTGCTTCAACCCACTTTGTAAAGTAATCAATTGCTACCAGGATGAAACGATGCCCGTTGGACGCTGTAGGTCTGATCTCGTCGATCATATCAATGCCCCACATTGAAAAAGGCCAAGGTGCCGTCAAGACGTTCAGGGGAACTGGAGGTACGTGCACCTTATCGGCATAGACTTGGCACTTGTGACAGGTCCGAGAATGCTGATAACAGTCAGCTTTCATTGTGGACCAAAAATATCCTGCCTGAAGGATTTTCTTTGCCATGGTATGTCCACTGGAATGAGTCCCGAAAGTACCTTCATGTAACTCTGCGATGATCCTTTATGCCTTGTTCTTATCCATACATCGCAGTAAGGTCGAATCATGGTTAAGCTTGTAAAGGATACCATTGCTGATGAAGAAGTTCGCCGCGAACCTCCTCAGAAACTTCTTATCATTAACAGATGCACCCTCGGGGTACTCCTGAGCCTCAAGATACCTCTTCACCTCGTGGAACCAGAGTTTATCTGTTACCTCTTCAGTCTCAATGTCACAACAATGTGCAGGTTCGTCCAACCTTTCAATGATAATTCGGGGAGCCTCGTTGTCCCAATTGACTTTGAATATAGAAGACATCGTAGCCAGCGCGTCCGCCAACTGATTCTCCTCTCTAGGAAAATGTTCAAAGGTTATCTCTTTGAAGTGGGGAAGCAACATCAAAACATATTCCTTGTAAGGAATAAGATTTGGGTGTTTTGTATCCCACTCACCTTTGATCCTACTAATCACGAGAGCGAAATCTCCGAAAACACTTAAAATCTTAATCCTTAGGTCAATTGCTGCTCGAAGACCCATAATGCACGCTTCATACTCCGCCATGTTGTTGGTGTAGTTGAAACATAGTCGGGCGGTGAACGGAGTATGAGAGCCTTTAGGATATATGATCACGGCGCCAATGGCATTACCCAAAGCATTTGAAGCTCCATCAAAGTACATAGACCACCAGGATCCTTCCTCAGGTCCTTCATCCGGTCCATGTGTTTCACAGTCAGTCACTAACATGATATTCTCATCCGGGAATTCAAAGTTCATAGACTGGTAATCATCCACTGCCTGATGTACCAAATGGTCTGCCAACACGCTTCCCTTGATTGTCTTTTGGGTCGTATAGTGGATGTCATACTCAGTCAAGATCATCTGCCATCTTGCTATTCTTCCGGACAAGGCAGGCTTCTCAAAGATATACTTGATTGGATCTATCTTCGATATCAATAGAGTAGTGTGAGTCAGCATATACTGTCTCAGCCGACGAGCAGCCCATGCCAAAGCGCAGGAAGTTTTCTCAAGCAACGAGTATCGGGTCTCGCAGTCGGTAAACTTTTTGCTAAGGTAATAAATAGCATGCTCTTTTCGGCCAGACTCGTCATGCTGCCCCAGCACACACCCCATCGAGTTGTCGAGTACTGTCAAGTATAGGATCAGAGGTCTCCCTTCAACTGGAGGCATCAGAATAGGGGGCTCTTGGAGATACTCTTTGATCCTTTCAAAAGCGGCTTGAAATTCATCATTCCATCTTACCACTTGATCTTTCTTCAGTAGCTTGAAGATTGGCTCACAAGTAGCAGTCAGGTGCGAGATGAATCGGGCAATATAGTTCAGACGTCCCAGAAAGCCTCTGACTTCTTTTTCTATTCGAGGAGCTGGCATTTCTTGTATAGCCTTCACCTTTGCAGGATCCACATGAATAACTTTATCGCTTACGACGAAACCCAACAGCTTACCAGATCTCACCCCGAAGGTGCACTTGTTTGGGTTTAACCTCAGCTTGTACAACTTCAACCTGTCAAATAATTTCTGAAGGTGGTCAAGATGTTCTTCTTCAGTCTGAGATCTTGCAATCATGTCGTCGACGTATACCTTGATCTCATGATGGATCATGTCATGGAACAAAGCGACCATGGCGCGCTGATACGTTGCCCCAGCATTCTTCAATCCAAAAGGCATGACTTTGTAGCAAAAAGTACCCCATTGAGTAACAAAGGTTGTCTTCTCCATGTCTTCGAGAGCCATCTTAATCTGATTATAACCGGAGAAACCATCCATAAAGGAGAAGACTTTGTGCTGTGCGGTGTTGTCAACCAGAACATCGATATGAGGTAGAGGGAAATCATCCTTGGGACTCGCCCTATTCAGATCCCTGTAGTCAACAAACATTCGAACCTTACCATCCTTATTCGGCACTTGAACCACGTTTTCCACCCACTGTGGGTAAGAAGTAACTGCTAGAAAACCGGCGTCAAACTGTTTCATTACTTCAGCTTTGATTTTCTCAGACATCTCCGGGCGTATTCGGCGAACCATCTGTTTCACTGGAGGACAGTCTTCCTTGGTAGGAAAGCGGTGAACCACAATATCGGTATCCAATCCAGACATATCTTCATAAGACCAGGCAAAGATCTCAACATAGTCACACAGCATCTGAATCAACCGTTGCTTAACACTAGCTTCCATATTTGCACCGATCTTGACCTCTTTCTTATCTTCTTCCGTACCCAGATTTACTGTTTCCACTGGCTCTTCATGCGGTTGTATGGCCCTCTCTTCCTGAAGTAGCAGTCTAGCAAGTTCACCAGGCACCTCGCAATCATCTTCACCTTCATCTTCAGCTAAGTTGATCGGACTTTCGAAGCCATAACTGGCAGTAGCAGAGTCGTTACTAGTGAGATCCAGAGTGGATGTAGACCTGTATATATGTGAGTGTGTGTAAAATAGTTGTTTTTCAATATATTAAAGAAAAACAAGGAGCGCAAAATTTGAAATGCAAGAAACGTCCAATGCTTTTATTAATGATATATGTAGATGACACGCATAAATCCCTCACAAATGAAGCTACGGTGCCCCGGGTAAGACACCAGGCCATAAAGTTTAAAACATTGTCTGTTACAAATACAAAACAAAAGTTTCATTACTGGGTAACAAAAGAAATTGGGATGAAGTCCTTTGCTGTCCAGTTGCTTAGTCCACCCTCAGTAGTAGGATAGATCCAACTGTCGAACTCAGACTCTTCGACATCGTCTTCAATGGCATTCACTCCTGAATTGCTGATAAATAGGGGAGGTCTTCCGATCCGTGCGCTCCGAACAGCCCTTTGAGCTTCTGCAGTGAAACCCAAACCAAACTTGTTAGTCTTATGTGAAAAATCAGGGAGTTGGCCTCAATTTGCACACCCACCTTTCTCGACAACAACCCGGGCATCCTTGAAGGAAGCCATCTTCATAGGAGGATCTTCAACAACAGTCTCAGTTGATGCCAGCGTCTGAGGAACCTCTTCAAAATGTTGAAATAGAGTCTCAATGAACTCCCCATCCATCTCTACATATCGGAAAGAGTTGAGGTGGCTCACCATGTACTCCTCCTCTCCTCGTACCGTAACAATTTTCCCCTTGACTGGGTACTTCAGCATCTGGTGGAGCGTTGAGGTGACTGTTCCAGCTTTATGGATCCATGGGCGACCCAGCAAACAAGAATAGGATGGCTGAATGTCCATCACATAAAAAGTAGACGCAAATATCTGAGAACCAACCTTCACTAGAATATCCACTTCTGCATGTACCATTCTCTTCGACCCACCAAAGGCCCTAACAACAATGTTACTTGGCTTCAACTCTAAACCTTCACAGTCCAACCGGTCTAGAGCTTTCTTAGGTAAAAAGTTTAATGAGGAACCAGTATCCACCAATACATGAGCAAGAGTAGTGCCCCTGCATTCAATGGAGACATGCAGGGCATCATTGTGATTCCTACCCTTTGCAGGCAAATCAACGTCAGAGAAACCCAACCCATTATCAGCAGTCAGACTATCCACACAATCTTTAAACTGATCAACTGATGTTTCTTGTGGTACGTGCGCAGTCTTTAGGAAAGCAATCAGAGCCTTGGCATGGGCTTCTGAGCAAAGCAATAGAGATAGCATGGAGATTTTGGATGGGGTTTGCCCCAACTGCTCGACTACATTATAGTCGCTCTTTTTGATGATCTTCAGAATTTCCTCCATCTCTTGTCTAGAGGCTTCAATTGTAATTGTCTTCGGCGCCTCCGTCCGGGCAGGCTCATCAGTGGTCCCTTTGCCCAAAGTTTTAGAGGACTCGGCAACAGGGGTAAGAGCGGGAACTTGAACAGGAATAGTATCAGGTAGACTGGCAGGTGTAATAACAACATGTTTCCGGATAGTTGGCAGAGAGATCTCAGGGGAGAAAAGTCTTCCGCTGCGGGTGACTTTAGCAGGTCCAACAATATTGCTGATGTCAGTATCAGACTCTTCAGCACTCAAGTCTTGCTTAACTCCGTGATAGTATACGTCAGCCCCGTAGTGCCAAGGGACAACTTTATTTGACGTATAGGGGATAGGCCCAGGAATGGTGATGATCAATGGTGCGATTCTTGGAATATATGTAATTCTAACAGGCTTTCTCGAGGAAGCCTTGGAAGAATTGTCGAAAATGGTGATGATAGCAACTTCTTCAGTAGAAACCAAAGGAACAAAAGTCTTTTCAAACAAAATTTCTTTATTATCCATCAGGCATTGGACACCTCACTTCAAAAGATGGCAACCGGTAGGTAGGATAAAACACATACGACAACCTTCATCACAGCCCGGAAATAAACTGGCTAACAAAAGGTTCTTCTTCACGATCATAAAGGGAGTAACAATGTCATTCACAGAAACCACAAACGAGTCTTCATCTATAGCATTCACTCCATGCTTGGGCATAGGAGCAGTCACAACATTAGGTCTTTAAGGTGCTTCGAACTCAATCTCCTTCGCATCAATTAAGTCCTGTACTTTGTTCTTTAAGACCCAACAGTTATCCGTGTCATGTCCCGGGCTACCAGAATGGAAAGCCTAACAGGCATTCGGATCATACATGGGTGATGCAGTGTTGGGAGTCTTTGGGGCCTCCTTTAGAATCACTAAGTTGGTTTTCAATAACTGCGGCAGAATTTGGGATAAAGTCATGTTGAGCTGAGTGAATTGTCTTTGCGGCCTCTCGGCCCTTGGCTGATTGTTGCGCTGAGGGGAAACAACAGGTCTTGATATAACAACCACATTAACAGCTTGGTGGCGTTCAGGTCTATTCTGACTTTTTGAACTGTAAACAACACTGGACTCCTTCTTAAAAGGCTTCTTCTCGGTGCCTGATGAAGCACCCTTATGTATTTTACCGGATTTGATACCAACCTCAATCCTTTCCCCGGTCATGATCAGCTCTGTAAACCCGGACGAAGAACTTCCGATCAGATGGTTGAAATACGGAGGTTGCACTCTTCCAGCAAGGTCCCTCCACTTATGAGCATAATCTTTGAAACCTTCTCCCGCACCCATTGACATACCCTGGAGTTGGGTACGCGTGGGAGCGAGGTCGGCATTGTATTGGTACTGCTTGTAGAAAGCAGCAGCCAAATCTTCCCAACTACGGATACTGGCTCCTTCTAGCTGGTAAAACCATTCAAGCTGAGTCCCTGAGAGATTGTCTTGAAAGAAGTGGATCCAGAGGTTCTTGTCAGCGGTGTATGGCTGAATCTTCCTAACATACGAACGGAGGTGCAGTTTTAGACAAGAAACCCCGTCGTACTTAACAAAGGCTGGTGCTTTGAACTTATGGGGAATCACCACCCCAGATGACAGACCCAGATCACCAAAGTCCAGACCAGGCACTTTCTGAACTTCCATCGCGCTCAACCGGTCTTCCAGTTGCTTGTATCTATCCTCAGTCGGAGGATACTGGTCTTCGTTGAAGTCAGTCTCGTTGTCGGAAACCACAGGGCTAGGAGCCCTTCTTTCTTCTTGATTATCTTTCCCTCCAGATGAGGGGGTCAAATCAACCTCTTCTCGCAAATCGTTTCAGAATCTGCGACCCATATTAAATAGGACCGTCTTCTTCTTCTTTTTCTTCTTCTCTTTCAAGATAAGGGCCTTCAGATCTTGCTGACCCTTAGCCAGGTTCATGAACAATTCTTGGAACTGGGCTTTTTGAGCCTGTAGAGCCTTGATTGCTTGTTCAGTTGATGGTTCAGAAGACATGATGCTGAAATAAACAGCAAAGAAGATGAGAAAACCTATAAGCGTACCTGTTATGAGGTGCATGGGAATGAAATGCGTATGATATGATTTCAAAGACATCGAGGGATTCAAATTCATAAACCAAAAATGAAACACACTTTTATTAGATAAACTTCAAAATCAATTGTTCGATAGATACCTTTAAGGCGTTACAAGAAAGGAAAACTGAAAAGTAAATCGAAACTAGAAATAATCAAAAGACAATCAGTGCTCCCATGGCCGCTTCTTGTCGGTGCAGACATAGTTGTTGAGGATCCACTCGTTCTCCAACTGCCTTGTCAACTTCTGAATTTTCTGCTCTTGCTCGTGATACTTTTCTCTGTAAGTATCCCGCTCTTCTCTCAGCTGCATCCAAAACCTCTTTAATGCCCCAATGTTAGTAGGCATGTATGGATGAAGGATGGTAGGAGGAACCCCTTCTTCATCAGCAACCTCAATAATTATAGGCAAAATGGCTTCGTACGACATTCCCAGCTTTTGGGCACGAATTCGGACCCACCGGAGATATGGCTCCATTGGAAGAGAAGTCTTCGCACCCAACTCGTGCGGATCAGACCTGTGCACTCTATCCCAAGCTCTTATGAATCTGCAGCGTTGCTCGTCACTATCCCCTTGGAAGTCAAAGACAATGCTTGACATCAGCAACTCATGAGGTCCTTCCCTCCTGGCTCGCCCAAACTGACGTAAGGCCAAGCACGGATTATAAGTGATTCCTCCGTTGGTTCCTATCAGTGGAACATTGGGGTATTCCCCACATTGATCAATAATAGCCACATCTTCCATACCCTTGATAGTCTAAATGATATCATTATGAGAGAGAGACATAATCCTATAGGCCCAACCCATGCTTTCTTTGTTCTTCAAAACTGATTTGGGGAGGTGAGAAATAAACCACCTCGCCAGCAATGGAGCACAGCACATAAGGGTTCCCCGCTTCCGAGCAGTACATGCATAAAGAGAATGAAGAATGTCACCCAAGAGAGTGGGCGCAGGATTACCAGATATGAAAATCTTCACGACATTCACGTCGACGAAAGCATCTGAGTTAGGGAACAACACCAAACCATATATGAGAAGAGCCAGAATGTCTTCAAATGCTTGGAAGTCTAGACTGTCCTAGAACTGATTAACTTTACCAACCAAGAATTTAGTCAAAAAGCCCTTTGCTCCACTACGAGTTTCCCAATTAGACATTACCTCAGCCTTTGTCAGATGGAGAGCTGAAGCAATCTCTTCCGGCCTAAGGATCTTCTCCCAACCTGTGAACGGGCTCTGCTATAGAATAGAGATACCAAGCAGATCAGAGAACTCTTCCAAGGTAGGGACCAACTGGTAGTCCTGAAAAGTAAAGCAATGGTACAGTGGATCAAAGAACTGGACTAAGACACTCATCATCTGTTCGTCCAATTTGGAAGTGACCAAACCCAGAAGGTGACCATGTCTTCTGATAAAGGAGGTAGTATCTGAAATCTTTGCAACCAATTCCTTAAGATGAGTGGGAATCTGGACAAAGTTGATCCGAATGGTGTTCCTACGCATGGGTGCCATGACCTACAAAACAGAACAAAGATGAATCCCTCATGTCTTTAAAATAGGTTATTCCAATGCAAGATGTATGCAATGTCATGATGTCATGATGTCATGATATAAAACACACCATAAGTATCCACAAATAGCAAACATGGTAAAGGCACACAAGTCACACAGAGATCCCTTAGATTTCAGGCTGGCAAGGAGTCTAGGTACTACCCTCTTTCAGTTCTGTTGGTTCAAACCTGTCCTAAAAATAGTAACCGGGTTCTAGAGGATCTCAATATCACTGACTACCCTCAATCAGTCATAATTCTAGTTTAGCAACCTTTTCTTGCAACCGGAATCATCGCGAGAGTTTAGTCTCAATGAGTGTAGCATACTGCTACTGTTCTATGGCCAAGTTGGTCAATTTAAAGGTTCTAAGGTCAGTTGGTGCTTTATGACCCCTTAGCATACCCATATTCTCCTCGTTGCGCCACAAGGGATATCGATACATACTAAAGTGCCACACCAACATAGCTACTGCTTCAACCGTATCGGTCTACGCCGCACAGTTCCCTCACAGTTTATTGCTACTTACCTAAAGGGTATCCCCCAGATCCGGGTTAGGATCTATAGTAACTCTGATTCAAGCCCACAAATATAAAGCATACAAGTCAAGCAATTGAAAACAATATGAATTATTCCTAAGGTACACCCCACTTATAAGATCTCCCCAGCAGAGTCGCCAGTTCTGTGATACGGTGGGAAGAACTGACTGTTTTTTTGAATGTTGGTTTGCGTTTTGCGTTTGTTTTCGCAAAATGTCGCGGTAAGCAAGAGTCGTCACCAAATTTTATTTTATCCAACAAGGAAAGGAAAAAAGCACAGAAAATTCCTTTTTTCGAGATATTTCTCGGGTTCGGGGGGTAGATTATAGAAAGGGAAGGTGTTAGCACCCTTTCTATCCGTGGTTATCCACGGGCTCTTAGGTACTTGCTCATATTGTTTTCAAAATTGTTTTCTTTGTGCTTGTGGGTTTGAAAAAAGTTTTTGTTTGAAAACTTCGATTTAACTCTTGCTTCTGTCCTCAAGAGCGTATGAAGTGTTTTTGAAAACTTTGTTCGAAAAGTGTAAGTGTGAAGAGTTTTGTTTTTTAGAAAGAGAAAGTATCTAAGAACCATCTACCTACTCGAAAAAGGAATCGTTCTGTGCTAATGTCCTTTAGACAATGCTATCCTACTATTGATGAGTAGGTAGCACCGTCGTTGGAGTTTAAGGGTCAATTTGAATGCGGGACTTACGGTCACTAAAGCAATGTTAGGACGCCTTAGCGGTAACCCTAATGTCTTAGATCATTTTTTTGAGGCAACAATATCCGAGGCAACCATTTCGAGGCGACTATGATCTTTGGACAAGAGGATGACCTCTAAAACGACCTAAACTCAATGACCGTGTACGAAGGCAACCAAGTGGGGTGTATCCTAAGAGTGCGTATGTGTGAGTGTGTCGTGTTCAGTTATTTTTATCTTTGTACATGTTAAGGGTGATCTAAGTTGATTTTAAGTTAAAACATTCAGTCTTGTCATGTCATCCTATTATCAAACATCTAGCAGTTATAATTTGCGGAAATAAAATGCGGAATTTAAATTACAAAGCGTCGAATATTTACATCGCCAAAGGCAAACCCTTTAAAAATAAATA
Source organism: Vicia faba (assembly GCA_948472305.1). Taxonomy (NCBI): domain Eukaryota; kingdom Viridiplantae; phylum Streptophyta; class Magnoliopsida; order Fabales; family Fabaceae; genus Vicia; species Vicia faba. Next base: position 144,557,962 of record OX451740.1, read on the forward strand.
AAGGGATGCAAAAATAAATAAAAAGTCCTATTAAGCTATTACAATCCGGGAGCAAGTACAATATTGGATAAATAAATCGTGTGCGGGAAATTAAATCGAGCGCAAGATTAGGGTTTTGACCCTTTTTGTTAAAGAAAAGATTTTTTTTTGTTATTTTTATTTTAAGAAAGAAATTAACCTAAATTAATTACTAAATTAACAAATAAATTAATTAATAAAAATAAATTATTTTTGGTTTTTTTGTTATTTTAAGAAAGAAAAATAAAATTAATTGAATTAGTAAAAACCTAATTAAATCTAATTTAATTTTAATTATTTACAAAAATATGTTAAAGTTATTCTAATTAAAACTTAAGTTAATTTAATTAGTGTTTATTAATAAAATAAAAATAAAAATTTGATTTGATAAAGAAAATATTTTTGTGGTTTTTATTTTATAAAGAAAAGAAGTTTTTGATTGGTTAGTAAATTAAATAATAATAATAAACAAATACTAAATAAAATAAATAAAGAGAAGAAGGGGTTTAGGCCTGATTATGGGAGTTTGAGAATCAAGCTGAAGGCCCAAAAACCGCTGGCCTTGTTGACCTTTTCTGGATTTGGTGTGCATGCACTGACTTGGATCATGGTAGACCTTCATATCTTGGCCACCAGATCTGGCCAATGGCCATCTGGCTACTGAATGAACGAGGGAGCATGGTGTTCTGCGCGCTTGAATATACACAGGAGTACCTGAAGAGGAAAAATATCAAAGAAAGTGAGGGACCTGGGACTCGAACCCAGGTCCTGATGGATGATGCTTCGTTTGCCTTGCCACTACGCTGTTTCGTTTTATTTGTTAGTAATATACAAAATAATAATAATAAAACAAAACAACGCTTATTGATCAGAAAAATAAAACGCGCGAAAAACATTTGAATGAGCCAATGAGTGAATGCCAGCTCTTTGTCCCTGTCCTTCCACTACTGTAATTTTACCTGCGGATTTGAATCCGCAGCTAAAAACGCAGCTCATTCCAAAAATCGTTTCCTGGCAATGAAAATGACCTTCAAGGGCATGGTTGGGTTCGTCTCCTTCTCCTGAGTGCAACCATGCCCATTATATGGACTAATTTCACCTGAAATAAGAATCCCTAAAAACAAAAATGCAACCCTAGCTATGGTGTTTTGGGGTTACAACGCCTATAAACCAAATTGATTATTGCCAAAGGTTTACAAATAACATGAGGGTTATGAATATGCAATTATCTCATTCAAATGATGCCAGAATGGGCCAAATCGAATCCAAGAACAGAGCTAGGTAACGTGAGACTTACAGCGCGTTATAGGGTATGAGGAAGCTTGCTTTTGATCCAGATCGCTTGTGTGAACACTCAGGAAACGATTGAGATATGTCTTGGCTTCTGAAAATGCCTCTAGCTATCAATTCGATTCCAAGCTTTTTTTGTATATTTTTCAAGTTTTGTCTTCCCTCTGCCTGCAGCCTCTAACCCTTGTTTCGTTTGCTTTGGCCTCCTTATGTACTGTGTAGTGTGTTAGGGTAAGAATTATGGATTAAATCTTCTCCCATCAATGCTTGCCAATTTGATTTGATTCACTCTTTACAACTTGCCAAATTTGCCAAATCTCAATCTTTTTGCGCATGGTATTGTATGATTAGAGTTTGATGATGATATTGATGATAATTACAACCGGAAACAGCCAAAAGATCTCATGTAATCAAAGTTTTGGATTTTAAATGATTTAATTTGATTTAAAATGAATAAATTCAATAAAAAATCAAATAATATAATAAAAAATAAAAATGGGCTCATGGCTGAAGCTATGACACGTGGGTAATGATGCAAGCTCAAATCAAGTGGAAAAGAATGGGCCCATTTGACAAAATTTGAAGTTTTGGGGATAGTTGACTTTTGGCAATTTTGCAAAAATGCCCAATTTCAACAATGCATAACTTCTTCAATTTTGAACTTTTGGAAGTTTTCTTGGACTTTTTAGAAAGCTTGAGATGTCCTCTAACCAACCCATTTGGTATCATATCATTTTGACATTCCATGTTCAAGTTATAAGCTTTGGAAAAAAAGGTGTTTTTGTTGACTTTCAAAAATGACCTATAATGTCCAAATTTATAACTTCTTGTGAGTGCATTTTTTAATCTTGGGGTATGAAGATGGATTGTAGCAAATTGCATCCTCTTCAAAATGAGCTTTGGATGGGTCATTTCTCATAAAGTATGAGAAAGTTATGCTTGGTCAAAGTTGAGTTGATCTTTCCTGCAAAACCCTAATTTAGCAACTTTTGAATCTTGATGAATTTTGAGCAATCTTTGATGAATAATGATCAAACCTTGATCAAATGATGAAATATACTTCAAAATGAGAATGTTGCCAAAAAATCTTGAAGTTTGACTCTTTGTCGGTCACAATTGACTTTTTCCCTAGCACAGTCGATTTTTGGACCTTTTGAGCAATTGACTGAGCAAACTTCCTCTGCAAGGCTTGAAATTTGACATGGATGATCTTGAGAACATATTAGGACATTAGGGAGAACTTGAGGTCATTTGGACTCAAGGATCTTGATGCAACACAAAACCCTAATTTGGGGTTGACTGCCTTAGGAGATGACTTGTCTGACCCATTCTTGAGCAAACTTGAGCAACTTGGAGATTATCCTTGCAATGTCTTGAGAAATATGAGAGGGAAAATTTTGGGGTACAACAGTAGGGCTGTAATAAGGAACCTGGATAGTAGGGTTACTTCGAAATGAAAGCCTATATAGTAGGGCTGTGAGAAGGAATCTAAATAGTAGGGTTACTTTGATATGAAAATCCTGGATAGTAGGGCTGTGAGAAGGAACCTGGATAGTAGGGTTACTTTGGTATGAAAGCCTGGATAGTAGGGGTGTGAGAAGGAACCTGGATGGTAGGGTTACTTCGATATGAAAGCCTGGATAGTAGGGCTGTGAGAAGGAACATGGATAGTAGGGTTACTTCGATATGAAAGCCTGAATGGTAAGGCGGCGAGAAGGAACCTGGATAGTAGGGTTACTTCTATATGAAAGCCTGGATGGTAGGGCTGCAAGAAGCAACCTGAATAGTAGGGTTACTTCGATATGAAAGCCTGGATAGTAGGGCTATGAGAAGGAACCTGGATAGTAGGGTTACTTCGAGATGAAAACCTGGATGGTAGGGCTGTGAGAAGGAACCTGCATAAGGTTGCATTTGTCGCCGATGATTACTCTGTTTAGCTTTGAGTGTTGATCATGTACCTGCCGGAAATTGTTGATAATAAATTTCTTTCTTGAAAGAAATACAGGGTTAGTTATGTGCGATGCATGAGATGCATTGTGATTAGCTTCTCAAAATTACTGAGATTATGTTATATGTAATTGTTGTACCCCAAAATTTGCCCTCACATTTTATTAAGATTTCCCCACAAGACTCTTTGGACTCCAGACAGGATTAGGGTTTGCTCAGCTCAAGACATCTCCTTGGACTGTTGACCTGAAATTAGGGTTTGAGTTTGCACAAGGATTTTTGGACTACCAGTGCTCAATATGACTTTCATGCTTCATGTTGGACATATAAGATTGCTCATACCAAGTTTCAAGCCTTGAATCAAATTTTTGCCCAGTCAATTGGACAGTTGACCTAAAAATTAACTGTATTGGGGAAAAAGTCAATTGTGGCCAATTTATAGTCAAACCTCATAATTTGTGATCCACATCAACATTATAGACTTATATGAACCATTTGATCAAGTTTGGACCACAACTCCTCAAGAAATTTGATCAGATCATTAAAAGGGGCAAAATGGTCATTTTTAGGGTTTTGACTACAAAAGGGCAATTTCTAATTTTTCACCTAGCTAATGGCAAGTTGGGTTCAAGAATGGATTCAAGGACTAAATGGCATCATCTTGACCTATTCACAAGGTTTAAAAGATCTCAATTGCAATGGATTGACAGATGAATTTTCCAGTCAACTGATCAAAAATCAACTGTACACTGAAAAGTCAAACTTTGACTTTTTGGTCAAAATCAAGTGCTAAGGGTCATTTTTCATCAAGATGTGTCAAAACATGAAACTTGTTCACCAAGAAACCTAATTTTGAAAATTAGGGTTTAAAATGGAAAATTTTCATAACTTAGAAATTTTCTAAAATATGAAAATTTCTTATTTTCCCCCAACTTTTCCCAACTTTTTCACCATAATGCAATTGGATTCAAAGAAAACTTCCAACATGAAAGTTGTAGTCCTCCATAAAATATACAACTTTGATTCACAAAGTTTTCCCAAAAGATGCTTGGATCTCAAGTTATGATTTGTGAACAAGGGTCTATGAAACATTTAACTTAGTGAAATTTTGCCCTAGTTTAGGCAGGATTTTGACCTATCTTCATGGAACATTTTAACATAGTTCCTAGTGGAATCTCAAAATTCATTTCAAAGATGTATTATAGGGCATGTTACAAGCTTTCCAAAATGTCCAAGAAATCTCCAAGATCATTCATGGTTAGAGAGAATCGAAAGTTTGAAAATGGAAAAATATCACTTTTGACCAAGGCATTTTACACCATGCTACAAGTTGCAAATTCTGTCCAACCATGCTTGTACTTGGTTTACAGGTACTTAAACCCTTCCACACTAATAAATTAAATGCAAACACATTGGTTAGAGGCATTGTTCTGATCTTTAGAGCATTGCACAAGGAATTAATCTAAAAATGGCAAAAAGGCAACATTGCCACTTTGATAAAGCTTGCTTTATGTCAAGTTGTTTCTCTTGAGCTGTGAACCAAATCTTTTGCAGAAAACCAACTCCACAAACATAGAGCAAGGTACACCAACTATCAGCATGCTTGGAGCTAGCCTGTACAGGCCCCAGCATTGTCAAAATCACCTTTTACTTCAAAACCAAGCAATTGTGCAAAAGGTCAACATCTTTTAAATCTGATATAACCAAGTCTTTGTAACATTTCTAATAAGTTTCTCACATTACACTAGGACATAAACACGATCTAGCAAGTCCTCAAACTCTCCAAAACACCAAAACCCAAGTTCTTGCAAAAACAGGGCAAGTTCTGCAGTCTCACTTCCATCTTCACATTGCCTCGTGCGTTTTGCCCCAAACCTCTTCCAACACACTCCATACAACATACCTAAACTATCCCGATCATTCCCAAGCAACTGTAACTCCATTTACACACTTCACCATTTTTAAATTCTGATTTGCAGGTTGAGTTCTATAGGGAGATTCAGGCAAGTTCAAAGCAAACTAAGCATTGGGAAAGCTCAAAGGAACTTCAAGCAAACTCACAAGTATCTCAGGCCTCACTCATAACCCCTACATTGCCATACTCGAGCTTGACTGAAACAGGTATTTCACAAACTTCTATCTCCTTATTTAGGAATCAGTAGGCTTAGGTTTGTGAAGCAAAAATGTAGTCCTCATTGTCCTTGAGCTGTACATATGCATATAATTCATTTATGTTAACTGAGCTAGGAGTATTTGATAGCTGAACTTTCTGAAAAAACTAGGTCAAGATTTAGGGCCAATGAAGTTCTCTCTGGTCTTTGTGAGTTAAATTAAGTTTTTTACATGGTTAGAATCGTATGATCAAGAGCTATAACTTTCATGTTGCAAGTTTTTGTTTTTAAGCACAAATGCAGGAGATACGAATTTGAATAAGGGCACGCGTTTTTCTGTTTCACAAGGACATGGATGAAGTGGAAATGGGTTGGGCTTGCTTGCTTCTGCTTTTGACACCCCCCTACTTGCTTTCTGCACCCCCTTGGCCCATTGATTTTTTTTTTTATATTTTCCATTTCTATTTTTATTTCTGACTTTTATTATTTTTTCTAACTATAAAAAATCACTAAAAATATTTTCTTAAATTTTTCCCATTTTTATTATTTTTTACATAGAAATAATTACTATAATAATATGTTTTTATTTTCTTAAATAAAAATTTGTAAATATTATAAAAAATATTATATGTTTTTATTTTTTATTATTTATACACTTAAATAATATTTTCTCACACATTTTTCTTTTTTAATATTTTGTATATATTATTTTTATTTTCTTTGTACATAAATAAAATGAATAAATAATATAATATACATATATTTTCTTAAACAAAATTAGGGTTTATTACCCTTTCCAAAAATAATCTATTATTTTCCTTTTTTAAGACATTAAATAATTTATTTTTACATACATAAAAATTAATATCAAAAACATTTTTACATATTTATATTTAATTGCATATTTAAATATTGTCAATTTATTATTTGTACAATGAATTCAATATGGTTGTAATAGTTGAAATTATGGTTTTATTTTCTTGTAAATATCCCCCTATTCAAATTTGTATCCCCCTCCCATATCAATGTTGTAATAGCTTAGATTTATTTTACGCATTTTTATTGCTTTAAATATGCCATGATAGTAAGATTAGGGTTTGTATGATAACTGTGATCGGTGGAAATATAACTGACTATTTTGAAATGCTGGTTCACGAAATGTCGCGGTAAGCAAGAGTCGCCACCGTCTTTTATTTTCTCCAACAAGGAAAGGACAAAAGCACAGCAAAATTCCTTTTCGAGATGTTTCTCGGTTCAGGAGGTAGATTATAGAAAGGGAAGGTGTTAGCACCCTTTCTATCCGTGGTTATCCACGGGCTCTTAGGTACTTGCTCACTATGTTTTCAAAATGTTTTACTTTTCTTGTGTTTGTGGGTTTTGAAAAAGTTTGTTTGAAAACTTCGATTTTAACTCTTGTATCAGTCCTCAAGAGTGTATGAAGTGTTGTTTGAAAACTTTTGTCAGAAAAAGTGTAGGTGCGAAAAGTATTTTTGTTTTGAAAGAGCAAGTACCTGAGAACCTCTCTACCTACTCAAAAGAAATTAAGCTGTGTAAATGTCCTTTAGACAGTACTATCCCACTATTGAGAAGTAGGTAGCACCGTCGTTGGAGTTTTTCGGGTCAATTCGATTATGGGACATGTGGTCACTAAAGCAATGGTAGGACGCCTTAGCGGTAACTCTAATGTCCTAGATCATTTTTTATCGAGGCAACCGTTTCGAGGCAACTTTGATCTTTAGACAGGAGGGCGACCTCTAAAACTTCCTATACTCAATGACCACGTTCGAGGCAACCAAGTGAGGTGTACCCTAAGAGTGGCATGTGCGAGTGTATTGTTTTTCAGTTAATTTTATCTTTATACATGTCATGGGTGAGCTATGTTGATTTTAAGTTCATACATTTGATCTTGTCATGCATTCCCTATTTATCAAACATCTAACAGTTAATAGTTGCGGAATTTAAATTGCGGAAATTAAGTCTAAACTATTACAAGGCGTCGGTTATTTACATCGCCAAAAATAACCCTTGAAATTAAAATGCGGAAAGTAAAATAAAGCGATAAATAATTAAAGTCCTAATTAAAAGCTATTACATTCCGGGAAACAGATTCAATAATATGATAAAATGGATCGCGTGCGGGAAATTAAATCGGATGCGAGTTTTTTGGGTTTTGACCCTTTTTTATTAAAGAAAGGATTTTTTTTGGTTATTTTTGAATTAAATGGAATTAAATTAAATGAACAATTAAATTAAATTAAATAATGAAAATATTTTTGGATTTTTGAGTTTTTAAAGAAATAAAATAAATTGAATTAATGCTAATAAAAATCTAATATTCTAAATTGATTTTAAAGATTGCAAAAAATATTAAAAGTTAAATCTTATTAAATCTAAATTGATTAAATTAATTTATTTACAAAAATAAAAGTGATGAAGTTAATTTTAATAAATAAAATATTTTGTGTTTTTGATTTTATTAGGAAAAAATGTTAATTGGTTAGTGATTAATAAAAAGAATAACGATTAATTAATTAAAGAAAAATAATAAAAATAGAGAGAGAGTTTAGGAGTATACGAGCCTGATTGGAGGGCGAAACAGCTGTTGGCGTCATGTGTAAACTGTTTTGTTTTGGTCATTTGTGTTTTGGCCTCAATGTTCCTTAACCTTCTCAGGATGTCTGCCTCGCCATGTATTGGTGTCATGTGTAAGTTGTTTTGTTTTGGCCATTTGTGTTTTGGCTTTTGGCCATTTGTGTTTTGGCCTCAACGTTCCTTAATAAACCTGCATGGGATCTTGGCTAAATCTGCAGTGTTGAATTTCATGAACACATTAAATAAATTACTATATATCATAAAATACAAATAAAGCCAATATATGGAGAAATTTAATGTTTAGACCAATATGACATGTATGAATGATTATACCCTTTTGATCATGGAGATCAAATCAACCTTACTCTTACTGGAAAAGTAGTGACATGAATGCTTTTATGCCCTTTTGATCATGGAGATCATGCCAGCCTTACCCTTACTGAAGAAGTAGTAAGATGTTGGTTTGTAACTGAGATGACATGTTTGTAGTGAGATGTTGGTTTGTAACCAGGATAACTTGTTTGTAGTGAGAGAGAGATTTGTAATAAGGATTTCAAGGTTTTAGGGTTCTTGAAAGAATTTGATATTCTGACAGCGTTGTGGCAAGGTTTTTTTCTTCTCTCCTTGTTTGTGAAAGGAATGAGATTATATAATAGAAATTAGAGAGCAAAAAATGGGCTTTGAATGTGCAATTGGGCCTCCAATATTCACTTGAGTTCGTTACTTTCCATGCTAAATCGCAGGGACTTAAGTGCAATTTTTGAAGTTGAAATGTGAATACAAAATGTAGCCGACATCGAGAACTAACTCCTTTCCGAAAATCGGCTCAATCGGATAAACGGTGAATTAGTTATGAATTTTTGAAGTTTCAGCTCAGACAAACTTATTTTGGGCTCCAGTGTCGACTCTGACACGTTCTTCAATAAAAAACTGGTATTGATCGGAGCATAATCCGGTCTCGACTTTTGAAACAAAGTTGTAGATCTATGAGTCAGTGACCTTGTGTAAAAATATGAGCCCAATCCGATAAAAATTGACCGAGTTATGAATTTTCGAAGTTTCGGCCCAAATGAAATAGTATTCAGCATTCAGGATTTTCGGCGCGTCACGCACTCTGAGCAAAAAATGAAGGCCTTTTGAATACCGTTTGAACTCAATACCTTCTGTGAAAATGTAGCCAACTCAATTTTTGAAATTTTGGCACCGGAACCAGCTCGTTACGATGAAAATCGACCAAGTTATGATTTTCTGAACATGACGCAAATAAACTTCTGTCACAAATTTTCTGTACGAAAATACTTGATAAATCCACATTTTTGAAGACCTTATGATCGAAATTGGCTTCCAGCCGTGAGAGATGAAAACATAGATGACGTCAAGACGGAAATCTTGGCCACCGAAACGAGTTCAAAACAAGCCAAGATCTTCAAGTTATGAATTTTTTTAGCGCGTAAAAACTGCACTTTCAGCACATTTTTTCACCATATTTCTTCGAGAAAACTCACACATTTGGATACCTTCTTTAAAGAATTGACTCTTGAGCCGAACCTGAATTTGAGAATACGTTATCAGAGATATCTTGGCGAAAGAACACCTGAATATGACGCGTCGGGTTGGACTTGTGAATTTTTCTTGGAATGTTTTGAGAAATATGGGAGGGCAAATTTTGGGGTACAACAGTTGCCCCTGTTCAATCTTCTTAAACCTGAGGATATAGATTGGCGTTTGGGCCTTTCGTGATCCGAAGGTGGGAGATGATTGAACACTAGAGTGCCCAGAAATTTGCACTCGCATAGTGTAGTATCAGCAATGTGATGTCGGGAATGGGCTTACAAATGCCATTTGGAGATAGGATGGATAGGAGGATGGGCTTATAGATGCCGTCTGGAGATGTGACAGAATCTTGTCGGGAATGGGCTTATAGATGCCATCTGGAAATGTAATGGATAGTTGTGGAGTGGGCTTAAAGATGCCATCTGGAGATTATTTGTTGAATTGTAACTTGGTAGGTCCGTGTAAAACTGCATTTTGGAAGAGAAGGAACCGGTGTAGGGTTGCCTCATGATGGTCAAGTAGATAATTTCCTGTCTGGTTTCTGGTATTAATCTACAATCCGTCGTCCACAGATATTTCCTGGCTAGTTACAGGTATTAATCTGGAACTTGAGAAAGGGTGGTCGAGGAGATAGTTGTCCTTGCTGGATACATGTATTAATCTCTGGCTTGAGAAAGAAAGATGACTTCCTGGCTTGCTACAAGTATTGATCTTCAATCTCTTCAATGTAGATAACTTTCCTGTCTGGTTTCAGGTATAGATCTAAAATCAATCGTCCACAGATACTTCCTGGCTAGTTACAGGTATTGATCTGGAACTTAAGAAAGGGCGGTCGGGGAGATAGTTGTCCTGGCTGGTTTCAGGTATTAATCTCTGACCTGAGAAAGAAAGATGGTTTCTTGGCTTGCTACAGTTATTGATCTTCAATCTCTTCAATGTAGATAACTTTCCTGGCTAGTTACAGGTATCGAATCTACAATCAGTCGCTCACAGATATTCCCTGGCTAGATACATGTGTTGATCCGGAACTTAAAAAAGGTTGGTCGAGATAGCTTTCCTGGCTGGATACAAGTGTAGATCTCTGACCTGAGAAAGAAAGATGACTTCCTGGCTTGCTATAGGTATTGATCTTCAATCTCTTCATGTAGATAACTTTCCTATCTGGTTTCAGGTATAGATCTACAATCAGTCGTTCACAGATATTTCCTGGCTAGATACAGGTGTTGATCCGGAACTTAAAAAAAAGGTTGGTCGAGATAGCTTTCCTGGCTGGATACAGGTGTAGATCTCTGACCTGAGAAAGAAAGATGACTTCCTGGCTTGCTACAGGTATTGATCTTCAATCTCTTCATGTAGATAACTTTCCTGTCTGGTTTCAGGTATAGATCTACAATCAGTCGTTCACAGATATTTCCTGGCTAGATACAGGTGTTGATCCGGAACTTAAAAAAAGGTTGGTCGAGATAGCTTTCCTGGCTGGATACAGGTGTAGATCTCTGACCTGAGAATGAAAGATAATTTCCTGGCCTGTTACAGGTGTTGATCTTCAATCTCTTCATGCAGATACTTTCTTGGCTAGTTACAGGTATATATCTACAATCAATCGCTCACAGATATTTCCTGGCTAGATACAGGTGTTGATCCGGAACTTAAAAAAAAGGTTGATGGTAATCATCTTTGGATTGACCTTTTCCTGAAAAGGCAACACATTAGTGGTATGCAACGTCATGATGTATGAAATGCATGCTGTCATGATGTTCTCAAAAATAAATGAGATCGTGTCGTATGCACTTTATCATGTATGCAAATAGGAGGTATGAGATGTGATATGTTTATGAATGTATTTTCGTCCGGGAAGATAAATCTCGGAGCTGCTGGAGAATAGAGTTGAGTTCTTCGTTTCCGCTGGGGATGATGAACGAAGATGATTGTGAGAATAAACCTGCAAGATAAAAGAACTCCGTTGGGGAATATACTGGTGAAAATATTACTCTGCAGGGAATTACTCTGTGGAAAGAGATGCTTCGCTGAGATTTTAATGATAACTCCGCTGGGGATTCCATTGATAAGCTCTGTTGGGGAATTTGATGATGAACTCCGCTGGGGATAGGAAGAACTTCGCTGAGGACGTCTTTTCGTTGTAATTTACTGAGGATAACCCAGTTAGACTCTGGTGGGGAATAACCTTTGAATATGGCTGGGAGAGATGTTTGCACTCTGCAGGGGACAAGCTTCCAGAATCTACTGGGGAGATGGTTCAACTCTCCTGGGGAAACTTTTTGGACTGTATTGGGGAAATGGCTCCACTGGGGGTATCTTGTATTCCGCCGGGGAACAATCTTATATTTCTGTCGAGGAATATTAAGACTGTCGGGGATGCTTGCTGAGGAATATTTGTATACTCCGATGGGGAATATTAAGATTTACTGGGGATACCCAACTTGATGGTAGACTAACTCTGCTTGGGGGAGAGTATTACTAACTCTTGCTGGAGATGCTGTGCCTTTTTAGGGCTGATGAGAGACCAACTCTGCTTGGGGAGAGTATTGCTGAGTCTTGTCTTACTCTGCGGGGAGTGAAGGTATCTTGGTCATATTCTTCAGCTGAACTTACCTTGGTACCTCGGTGGACAGAGCAACTAGATCGCTTAGACAATTCATTATTGCCCCTGTCTCTGATGTCACCTATGATTGGTCCTTTGTTTCGCATGCAAATATTTATGAACAACAATTAATGTCAAATGCATATATCAAAAATGAACATTGGACGTTCTTTGCAAAACAAAACAGATAAAGGAAAAACAATTGACAATTTGTCTGGAAAAGTAAGCTTGTATTGATTTTGAATTTTTGCCTGTAAATAGGCGTTTTGTATACAAGAGGCTGACGTCCTAGTAAGAGAACTCCGCCGAACCAAATAGAGTTTATACAATTTGTAAAAAGGAAAACAAACCAGCTATGTGAAAAATCCAACTGGGTTCCAACTCTGCTATCGCCTTTATGTCTTCAAGCATCTCATCACTTTGCTGCTTAGTTGGAGATGAAGCTGATTGATTGGTGCCGTCCGAGCCTGATGGTTGATACCGAAGTCTGGATGCAGGGTGATCCAATGAGACATAGTATTACGCTTATCCCTAACTTTTTCCTGGACCGCCCTTTCGGGTTTTCAGTCCACCGGGATACCCATTTTTGCCCACGCCGCCTTTTCAGGTTTTCGACTTGCCGGGTGTACAGATTTTTTTAATTTTCATCCCTTATTTTTGTTCGAACCCTTTTGGTTCGCCGGGAAGCCCTTATTTTTTCCTAGGCCAGTCGACCTAGCGGGTCTTTAATCATGCGTAGTATCTTTTTACTATGTCTGCATTGGCGGGGTGAGGAAGGTCGTCACCATCCATGGTGGTTAGAATCATCGCACCTCCTGAGAAGATGTTCTTAACCACAAACGGCCCTTCGTACGTAGGGGTCCATTTGCCCCTGGGATCACCTTGAGGTAGAATGATGCGCTTGATTACCAGGTCCCCAACTTGATACTCTTGTCGTCTGACTTTCTTGTTAAATGCCTTGATCATCCGTTTTTGGTACGTCTGACCATGACAAATAGCAGTGAGTCTCTTTTCGTCGATTAGGTTTAGTTGATCAAGCCGGGTCTGAATCCAGTCGTCTTCGCTCAAACCTGCATCCTTCATAATTCGAAGAGAGGGTATCTGAACTTCAATGGGCAAGACTGCTTCCATGCCATATACCAAGGAGTAGGGTGTTGCCCCTGTTGACGTCCGTGCTGAGGTACGGTACCCATGAAGAGCAAATGGTAACATCTCGTGCCAATCTTTGTAGGTCACTGTCATCTTCTGCACAATCTTCTTAATGTTCTTATTAGCCGCTTCTACAGCCCCATTTATCTTCGGCCGGTAGGGAGAAGAGTTATGATGCTGTATCTTGAATTGCTCGCAGAGCTCAGTGATCATCTTGTTGTTAAGATTGGTACCATTATCCGTAATGATCCTCTCTGGTACGCCGTATCGACAGATCAGAATATGCCGAATGAACCGTGCCACGACATTCTTGGTTACGGTGGCAAAGGAAGCTGCTTCAACCCACTTCGTAAAGTAATCGATTGGCACCAGGATGAAACGATCCCCGTTGGATGCCGTAGGTCTGATCTCGCTGATCATATCAATGCCCCACATTGCAAAAGGCCAAGGTGCTGTCAAGACGTTCAAGGGAACCGGAGGAATGTGCACCTTATCAGCATAGATCTGGCATTTGTGACATGTCCGAGAATGCTGATAACAGTCGGCTTCCATTGTGGACCAGTAGTATCCTGCCCGAAGGATTTTCTTTTCCATGGTATGTCCACTGGAGTGGGTTCCGAAGGTACCTTCATGCAGCTCTGCCATGATCCTTTCTGCTTCTGTCTTATCCATACAATGCAGTAAGGTTGAATCATGGTTACGTTTGTAGAGGATGCCATTGCTGAGGAAGAACTTTGCCGCGAACCTTCTCAGAAACTTCTTGTCATTAACGGATGCGCCCTCGGGGTATTCTTGAGCTTCAAGGTACCTCTTCACTTCATGATACCAAGGTTTTTCTGTTACCTCTTCTGTCTCAAGATCACAGCAATGTGCAGGTTCATCCAATTTCCAAATAATGATACGGGGAGCCTCATTGTCCCATTTGACTTTGAACATAGAAGACATCGTAGCCAGCGCGTCCACCAACTGATTCTCCTCTCTTGGGAAGTTTTCAAAGGTTATCTCCTCGAAATGGGAAATCAACGTCAATACATACTCATTGTAAGGAATAAGATTTGGGTGTTTCGTATCCCACTCGCCTTTGATCTGACTGATCACAAGAGCAGAATCTCCGAAGACACTCAGAAACTTGACCCTTAGGTCAATTGCAGCTCGAAGACCCATGATGCATGCTTCATACTCCGCCATGTTGTTGGTGCAGTTGAAACATAGTCAGGCGGTAAGTGGAGTATGAGAGCCCTTAGGAGATATGATCACAACGCCAATACCATTACCCAAAGCGTTTGAGGCTCCATCAAAGTGCATAGACCATCGGGATCCTTCCTCAGGTCCTTCATCCGGTCCAGGTACTTCACAATCAGTTACTACCATGATATTCTCGTCCAGAAATTCAAAGTTCATAGATTGGTAGTCATCCACTGCCTGATGTGCCAAATGGTCTGCCAACACACTTCCCTTGATTGCTTTTTGAGTCGTGTACTGGATGTCATACTCTGTCAAGATCATCTTCCATCTTGCTATTCTTCCGGACAAGGCAGGCTTTTCGAAGATGTACTTGATTGGATCCATTTTTGAAATTAACAGGGTAGTGTGAGTCAACATATACTGTCTCAGCCGGCGAGCAGCCCATACCAAAGCACACCAAGTTTTCTCGAGCAGTGAGTATCGGGTCTCACAGTCGGTAAACTTTTTTCTAAGGTAATAAATAGCATGCTATTTTCAGCCAGACTCGTCATGCTGCCCCAACACACACCCCATTGAGTTGTCCAGTACTGTCAAGTATAAGATTAGAGGTCTCCCTTCAACCGGTGGCATAAGAATGGGTGGCTCTTGGAGATACTCTTTGATTCTTTCGAAAGCGGCCTGACATTCATCGTTCCAACGTACTACTTGATCTTTCTTTAGTAGCTTGAAGATTGGTTCACAGGTAGCAGTAAGGTGCGAGATGAATCGGGCAATGTAGTTCAGCCGTCCTAGAAAGCCTCTGACTTCTTTCTCTGTCTTGGGAATTGGAATCTCCCGTATGGCTTTCACTTTGGCAGGGTCCACTTGAATACCTTTGTCGCTTACGACGAAACCTAGTAGTTTTCCAGATCTCACCCCAAAGGTGCACTTGTTCGAGTTCAACCTCAGCTTGTACAACTTCAACCGGTCAAACAGCTTCTGTAGATGGTCAAGGTGTTCCTCCTCAGTTTGGGACCTTGCAATCATATCGTCGACATATACTTAAATCTCATGATGGATCATATCATGAAACGGAGCAACCATGGCACGTTGATACATTTCCCTAGCATTTTTCAACCCAAAGGGCATGACCTTGTAGCAAAAGGTGCCCCACTGAGTAACAAAAGTGGTCTTCTCCATGTCTTCAGGAGCCATCTTGATCTGATTATAACCGGAGAACCCGTCCATGAAGGAGAATACCTTATGCTGAGCAGTGTTGTCAACCAGAACGTCAATGTGAGGCAGAGGGAAGTCATCCTTAGGGCTCGCCCTGTTCAAATCCCTGTAGTCAACACACATTCGGACCTTACCATCTTTCTTCAGCACTGGAACCACATTGGCGACCCACTGAGGGTAAGAAGTCACTGCTAGAAAACTGGCGTCAAACTGTTTCATAACTTCAGCTTTGATTTTTCTCGGACATCTCTGGACGCATACGGCGAACCTTCTGTTTTACCGGAGGGCATTCTTCCTTGGTAGGCAGGTGATGAACCACAATGTCGGTATCCAACCCAGGCATGTCTTCGTAAGACCAGGAAAAGATTTCCACGTAGACATGCAGCATCTGAATCCCGTTGTTTCACACTAGACTCCAGATTGGCACCGATCTTGACTTCCTTTTTGTCTGTCTTAGTACCTAGATTTACCGTTTCTACTGGCTCTTCATGTGGCTGAATGGCCTTCTCTTCCTGGAGTAGCAGTCTTGCAAGCTCACTAGGCACTTCGCAATCATCTTCACCTTCGTCTTCGGCTAAGTTGATCGGATTTTCGAAGTCATAACTGGCAGTAGTAGAGTCGTTACCAGTGAGATCCAGGGTGGATTGGAACCTGTATATGTGAGTGTGTGTAAATAGCTGTTTTGCAATATATAATAAAGAAAGACAAGGAGCGCAATATTTGAAATGCAAAAAACGTCCAATGCTTTTATTAATGATATATGAAAATGACACACAAAAGCCCTCACAAATGAAGCCACGGTGCCCCGGGTAAGACACCGGGCCATAAAGTTTCAAATTATTGTCTGTTACAATTTCAAAACAAAGGAGTTCATTACTGAGTCACAAAAGTAATAGGGATGAAATCTTTCGCTGTCCAGTTGTTTGGTCCACCGTCGGTCGTAGGGTAGATCCAACTGTCGAATTCAGATTCCTCCATGTCATCTTCGATGGCATTTACTCCCGAGTTGCTGATGAACACATGAGGTCTTCCAATCCTTGCCCTACGGACAACCATCTGAGCTTCTGCAGTGAAACCCAAACCAAACTTGTCAGTCTTCTGAGTGAAATCAGGAAGTCGGCCCCAGTTTGCGCACTCACCCTTCTCAATAACAGCCCGGGCATCCTTTAAGGAAGCCATCTTCAAAGGAGAATCTTCAATCACAGTTTCAGCTGATGCCAGTGCCTGAGGAACCTCTTCAAAGTGCTGAAAGGGGGTCTCAATGAACTCCCCATCCATTTCTATGTATCGGAACGAGTTGAGGTGACTGACCATATACTCTTCCTCCCCCTGAACTGTCACAATCTTCCCTCTGACCGGGTATTTCAGCTTCTGATGTGGTGTAGAGGTCACAACTCCAGCTTTATGGATCCAAGGATGACCCAGCAGACAAGAATAGGATGGTCGGATGTCCATCACATAGAATGTAGAATCAAAGACCTGCGAACCAACCCTGATTGGAATATCAACCTCGCCATGCACCATCCTTTTAGACCCATCAAAGGCCCGGACAACAATGTTACGTGGCTTTAGTTCCAACCCCTCGCAATCCAACCTGTCTAGAGCTTTCTTGGGCAAGACATTCAGTGAGGACCCGGTGTCAACCAGCACATGTGCAAGAGTAGTGCCCCTGCATTCAATGGAGACATGCAGGGCGTCGTTATGGTTCTTCCCTTTAGCAGTCAGATCAGCGTCGGAGAAACCCAAACCATTATCAGCAGTTAAGTTGGCCACACAATCGGTAAACTGATCAGCTGACGTCTCTTGTGGCACGTGGGCCGTCTTCAGGAAGGTAATCAGAGCCTTGGCATGGGCCTCTGAACACAACAATAGTGATAGCATATAAATTTTTGATGGGGTGTGCCCCAGCTGCTCAACTACGTTAAAATGACTCTTCTTGATAATCTTAAGAATCTCTTCCATCTCCTGCTTGGAAGCTTCAACAGTGGTTGTTTTCGGTGCCTCCGTCTGGGCAGGCATATCAGTAGCGATCCCTTTGCCCCGAGTGTCAGATGACTCGGCAGCAGGGGTAGAAATAGGAACTTGGCCAGGAAGGGAAATAGGCACACTTGCAGGTGTGATGACAATAGGTCTCTGGATAGTTGGTGGCGCAATATCAGGTGAGAAAAGCCTACCACTGCGAGTGACTTTGGCAGGCCCGGTGATGTTGATGACGCTGATACTAGTATCAAACTCTTGTTTAACCCCAAGAACATAAACATCAGCCCCATAGTGCCAAGGGACAGCTTTGTCGGATGTATAGGGGATGGGCCCCGGAACAGTGATGATGATGGGTGCAATCTTCTGAACAGGCGCAATTTTGACAGGCTTCTTTGAGGGAGCTTTGGGAGAATTGTTGAAGATAGTAACAATGGACACTTCTTCAGTAGGGGTAGCAGGAACAACAATCTTCTCAAACATGATTTCTTTATTATCCATCAGGTTTTGGATACTTGACTTCAAAGATGGGCAACCAGTAAGTGAAACGGAACACAGATGGCAACCTTCACTACATCCCGAAAATAAACCGGCTAGCAACAGGTTCCTCTTGACAGTCAACAATGGAGTAACAATATCATCCATAGAGGCTACATACAGGTCTTCCTCTACAGCATTCACTCCATGCTTGGGCATGGGAGCAGTCACAACATTGGGCCTTTCGGGCGCCTCGAACTCTATCTCTTTAGCATCAATAAGGTCCTGAACCTTATTCTTCAGAGCCCAACAATCATCCGTAGTATGCCCCGGGCTGTCAGAGTGATAAGCACAGCGGGCGTTAGGATTGTACTTTGGGGACGTTGTGTTTACCACCTTTGGAGCTTCTTTTATAGTCACCAGATTGGTTGTCAGTAGTTGCGGAAATATTTGAGACAGGGTCATACTGAGACGAGTAAACTGCCTTCTAGGTCTCTCACCCCTTTGTTGGTTATGATGCTGAGGAGCAGCAACAGGCTTTGAAATTACCACCGTGTTGACAGCTTGGCGGCGTTCCGATTTATTCTGTCTCCTTGAACCGTAGACAGCACTAGATTCCTTCTTGAACAGCTTCTTTTCAGTACTCGAGGAGGCACCTTTCTGTATCTTCCCAGACTTGATACCAGCTTCAATTCTCTCACCAGTCAAGATCAGGTCTGTAAACCCGGCAGAAGAATTTCCAATCAAATGGTTGAAGAACGGACCAGACAGGGTCCCCAAGAACATATCAACAAGCTCACGGTCAGTCAAAGGTGGCTGCACCCTTCCAGCCAGGTCTCTCCACTTTTGAGCATACTCCTTAAATCCTTCACCCGTCCTAGTGACATACCCTGGAGTTGGGTACGCGTAGGAGCGAGGTCGGAATTATACTGATACTGCTTATAGAACACAGTAGCCAAATCCTCTCAGTTACGGATACTGGCTCCATCCAGCTGATAGAACCACTCGAGTTGAGTCCCTAAAAGACTGTCCTGGAAGAAATGGATCCATAAATTCTTGTCAGCAGTGTAAGGTTGGATCTTCCTTACATACGACTGGAGGTGCAACTTTGGGCAGGAGGCTCCGTCGTATTTGGCAAAAGCAGATGCCTTGAACTTATGGGGAATCACCACCCCAGAGGATAAGCCTAGGTCTCCAAAGTCCAACCCGGGCACATTCTGTATCTCCATAGCACTTAAGCGGTTCTCCAACTGTTTATACCTATCCTCGGCAGGAGGATACTGTTCTTCATTATAATCCGTCTCGTTGTCGGAGACCACGGGACTAGGAACCCTTCTCTCTTGGGGTCTGTCTTTCCCTACAGAGGAAGTAGTCAGATCAACCTCATTTTGTAGTCCATTCCCAAATCTGCGTCCAGTGTTGAACAAGACGGTCCTCTTCATCTTCTTCAGAATCAGAGTCTTCAACTCCTGTTGACCCTGGGCTAGGCTCATAACCAACTCTTGGAACTGGGCATTATGGGCCTGGAGGGCCTTGATAGCTTGTTCAGTAGTAGGTTCAGAAGACATGATGATTGCTGAAATAAACAGCGAAGAAGATAAGTGACCTGTAAAAAATGTACCTGTTATGCATATGATGCATGGTATGCTATTTATGGAACACACGTCATATTAAGAAGTAATCTGTTTAGTACATCAGCGCCTCATGGGCGAAATATTACAAGATACTTAATGCTAAAAGACACTGCGTATCCTCTTTGGAGTGATGTAAGTGTTGAGGGTCTTTTCCTCGTGAAGTAGGCGGGTGAGCTCCATGACCTTCTTCTCACTAGCATGCAAGCTGGCTTCAAAAGCATTCCGTTCTTCCTTGAGTTGGATCCAGCTCTTTTGTATTTCTTCCCAAGATGTTGGCATGTCAAGATGCAGAATGGTGTACGGGACCTCTCCTTCCATAACAGGCTCTTTGATCACGGGGAGAATGTGAGGATATGGCATCATAAGGTTCTGGGGTAAGGCTCAAGGGGGATGTAATTCTTGTGCCCCAGTGTCTTACTATCTACCTTGTTAGGCATCCTCCAAGCTCTGATGAACCTTTGGCGAAGTCCTTGCGCATCGTTGTCGAAGTCAAAAACTATGTCAGGGATCAGCATGTCATGAGGGCCATCCCTCCGAGCATATCCAAATTGCCTCAAAGCCAGACAGGGGTTGTAAGTAATGCCTCCTCTAATTTCAAGTAAAGGAACATTAGGAAATTCTCCACAACGATCAATGATAGTGACATTTTCTCTGGACCGAGAACACCAATGTATACCAGAATGTGTGAGGGTCATCAGCCGTTGTGACCACCTTAAACCCTGCTCGTTCTTCAAAATTGATTGTGGAAGGTGTGAAATAAACCACCTTGCCAGGAGAGGAGTGCAGCACATGAGAACACCTCTTTTTCTCATTGTTCGAGTGTAAAATGAGTGGAGGATGTCCCCAAGCAATGTAGGGATGGGATTCCTGGACATAAAAATCTTGACAGCATTTATATCTATAAGTTGATCCGGATTTGGGAACAACACCAACCCATAGACAAGGAGTGCCACAATCTCTTCAAAGGCTTGTAGGTCGAGAGAATTCTAACATTCTTGTGCCTTCTCAAACAGGAACTTTGCCAAGAATCCTTTGATACCACTTATGATTTCCCAATGCCCCTTGATGTCAGATGGTTGTAGACGTAATGCTTGAGCAACCTCTTCAAGTTTTGGTTCCTTTTCCGTGCCGTTGTAGGGTAGTTGACTAAGAATAGGAATTTTCAGAAGTTGAGAAAATTCTTCCAAAGTAGGCACCAATTGATAATCCGGGAAAGTACAACAGTGGTGTAAGGGGTCAAAGAACTGGAAGAGAACTTTTATCATATCTTCTTCAATGTTGGTGTTGACCAAGCTGAGTAGTCTACCATGTCTTTCACTGAAGGGAGAGCTCTCGGGAATCCTGGATGTAAGCTCCTTGAGCTGAGGAGGGATCCTTACAAGGTTGACCTGAATTATTTTCCTGCAGAGAGATTCCATGTCCTACAAAACAAGAACAAAGATGATGATTCGAACCCTTGAAGTGGTTAGCAAATGCATATGATGCGTTATGATGTTATGATGTTATGATAAAGGCACACCACAAGTATTCACAAAAGGCAAACATGGTAAAGGCACACAAGTCACACCAGACATCCCTTAGAGTTTAGGCCAGCATGAAGTTTAGGTACTACCCTCTTGAAGTTAGTTGGCTCAAAACCTGTCCTATGAATAGTAATCGGGTTTTAAGGAGCTCAATATCATTGGATTGTTTTCTATGTTTATTGTTTTGATTTAGCCACTTAACTGGCGACCAAAATATTCCAAGAAAACAACCCTCAATGAGTGTAGTATCGAGTATCTACCAACTTCGGACTGCACCAAAGTCGGTCATCTCACTACCCCTAAAGAGGCCAGGATGGTCAAGTAAGGTTCTAAGGTCAGTTGATGCTTCACGACACCACGCGGCGGCCCCGTAACCTCCTTGACTTGACTCAAGGGTTACCGATACTCACCAAAGTGCCACATCAACGTAGCAACTGCTTCAACCGTGTCGGTATACCCCGCACAGTTCCCTCACAATTTGTTGCTACTTCTAAAGGGTATCCCCAGATCCGGTTTAGGATCTATAAAACTCCGATACAAGCCCACAATATTAAAGCATTCAAGGCATACAACTGAAAACACAAGTGATCTAATCCTAAGGTACACCTCACTTATATAACCATTCCCCAGCAGAGTCGCCAGTTCTGTGATCGGTGGAAATAGAACTGACTGTTTTGAAATACTGGTTCGCGAAATGTCGCGGTAAGCAAGAGTCGCCACCGTCTTTTATTTTCTCCAACAAGGAAAGGACAAAAGCACAGCAAAATTCCTTTTTGAGATGTTTCTCGGTTCGGGAGGTAGATTATAGAAAGGGAAGGTGTTAGTACCCTTTCTATCCGTGGTTATCCACGGGCTCTTAGGTACTTGCTCACTATGTTTTCAAAATGTTTTGCTTTTCTTGTGTTTGTGGGTTTTGAAAAAGTTTGTTTGAAAACTTCGATTTTAACTCTTGTATCAGTCCTCAAGAGTGTATTAAGTGTTGTTTGAAAACTTTTGTCAGAAAAAGTGTAGGTGCGAAAAGTATTTTTGTTTTGAAAGAGCAAGTACCTGAGAACCTCTACCTACTCAAAAGAAATTAAGCTGTGTAAATGTCCTTTAGACAGTACTATCCCACTATTGAGAAGTAGGTAGCACCGTCGTTGGAGTTTTTCGGGTCAATTCGATTATGGGACATGTGGTCACTAAAGCAATGGTAGGACGCCTTAGCGGTAACCCTAATGTCTTAGATCATTTTTTATCGAGGCAATCGTTTCGAGGAAACTTTAATTTTTAGACAGAAGGGCGACCTCTAAAACTTCCTATACTCAATGACCACGTTCGAGGCAACCAAGTGAGATGTACCCTAAGAGTGGCATGTGCGAGTGTATTGTTTTTCAGTTAATTTTATCTTTGTACATGTCATGGGTGAGCTATGTTGATTTTAAGTTCATACATTTGATCTTGTCATGCATTCCCTATTTATCAAACATCTAACAGTTAATAGTTGCGGAATTTAAATTGCGGAAATTAAATCTAAACTATTACAAGGCGTCAGGTATTTACATCGCCAAAAACAACCCTTGAAATTAAAATGCGGAAAGTAAAATAAAGCGATAAATAATTAAAGTCCTAATTAAAAGCTATTACCTTCCGGGAAACAGATATAATAATATGATAAAATGGATCGCGTGCGGGAAATTAAATCGGATGCGAGTTTTTTGGGTTTTGACCCTTTTTTATTAAAGAAAGGATTTTTTTGGTTATTTTTGAATTAAATGGAATTAAATTAAATGAACAATTAAATTAAATTAAATAATGAAAATATTTTTGGATTTTTGAGTTTTTAAAGAAATAAAATAAATTGAATTAATGCTAATAAAAACCTAATATTCTAAATTGATTTTAAAGATTGCAAAAAATATTAAAAGTTAAATCTTATTAAAGCTAAATTGATTAAATTAATTTATTTACAAAAATAAAAGTGATGAAGTTAATTTTAATAAATAAAATATTTTGTGTTTTTGATTTTATTAGGAAAAAATGTTAATTGGTTAGTGATTAATAAAAAGAATAACGATTAATTAATTAAAAGAAAATAATAAAAATAGAGAGAGAGTTTAGGAGTATACGAGCCTGATTGGAGGGCGAAACAGCTGTTGACGTCATGTGTAAACTGTTTTGTTTTGGCCATTTGTGTTTTGGCTTTTGGCCATTTGTGTTTTTGCCTCAATGTTCCTTAACCTTCTCAGGATGTCTGCCTCGCCATGTATTGGTGTCATGTGTAAGCTGTTCTGTTTTGACCATTTGTGTTTTGGCTTTTGGCCATTTGTGTTTTGACCTCAACGTTCCTTAATGAACCTGCATGGGATCCTGTCTAAATCTGCAGTGTTGAATTTTATGAACACATTAAATAAATTACTATATATCATAAAATACAAATAAAGCCAATATATGAAGAAATTTAATGTTTAGGCCAATATGACATGTATGAATGATTATACCCTTTTGATCATGAAGATTAAATCAACCTTACCCTTACTGGAAAAGTAGTGACATGAATGCTTTTATGCCCTTTTGATCATGGAGATCAAGCCAGCCTTACCCTTACTGAAGAAGTAGTGAGATGTTGGTTTGTAACTGAGATGACTTGTTTGTAGTGAGATGTTGGTTTGTAACCGGGATAGCTTGTTTGTAGTGAGAGAGAGATTTGTAATAAGGATTTCAAGGTTTTAGGGTTCTTGAAAGAATTTGATATTCTGACAGCGTTGTGGCAAGGTTTTTTTTCTTCTCTCCTTGTTTGTGAAAGGAATGAGATTATATAATAGAAATTAGAGAGCAAAAAATGGGCTTTGAATATGCAATTGGGCCTCCAATATTCACTTGAGTTCGTCACTTTCCATGCTAAATCGCAGGGACTTAAGTGCAATTTTTGAAGTTGAAATATGAAAACAAAATGTAGCCGACATTGAGAACTAACTCCTGTCCGAAAATCGGCTCAATCAGATAAACGGTGAATTAGTTATGAATTTTTGAAGTTTCAGCTCAGACAAACTTATTTTGGGCTCCAGTGTCGACTCTGACACGTTCTTCAATAAAAAACTGGTATTGATCGGAGCATAATCCGGTCTCGACTTTTGAAGCAAAGTTGTAGATCTATGAGTCAGTGACCTTGTGTAAAAATATGAGCCCAATCCGATAAAAATTGACCAAGTTATGAATTTTCGAAGTTTCGACCCAGATGAAATATTATTCAGCATTCAGGATTTTCGGCGCGTCACACACTCTGAGAAAAAATGAAGGCCTTTTGAATACCTTTTGAACTCAATACCTTCTGTGAAAATGTAGCCAACTCAATTTTTGAAATTTTGGCGCCGGAACCAGCTCGATACAATAAAAATCGACCAAGTTATGATTTTCTGAACATGACGCAAATAAACTTCTGTCACAAATTTTCTGTACGAAAATACTTGATAAATCCACATTTTTGAAGACCTTATGATCGAAATTGGCTTCCAGCCGTGAGAGATGAAAACATAGATCACGTCAAGACGGAATTTTGGCCACCGAAACGGGTTTAAAACAAGCCAAGATCTTCAAGTTATGAATTTTTTTAGCGCGTAAAAACTGCACTTTCAGCACACTTTTTCACCATATTTCTTCGAGAAAACTCACACATTTGGATACCTTCTTTAAAGAATTGACTCTTGAGCCGAACCTGAATTTGAGAATACGTTATCAGAGATATCTTGGCGAAAGAACACCTGAATATGACGCGTCGGGTTGGACTTGTGAATTTTTCTTGAAATGTTTTGAGAAATATGGGAGGGCAAATTTTGGGGTACAACAATAACCAAAATCAAAACAAATAGCTTGACTAAATACAAGACAAAAATGCATGAAAAATGCCAACACAATACACACAAGCATCTCTAGGGTTTCACCCACTTGTTGCCTTAAAAACATGGCCATGGTATGCATGCTAGGTATCTTGGCAAAACAAAAACAAAACAAAAAGATCATAGTCCCTCGATGACGCTATCTTGGTTGCCTATACAAAAATGATCTAGTCCCCCAAAAACTTGCTAAGATACTTGGCAATATTGTTATCATGGTCATACGATGACCCACGCCTGTCCCGTTTAACATCCAAACACAAGGTTGTTTACCAAATACAATGGTAAAACAACAATGTCAAAGGGTTAAAAATGTGTAGGAAAGATCTTTGAGTAGGGTAGACAACTCCTAGTTACTTGATCAAACTTGCAAACATCCTTGCTATTTTCAAAAACACACAACACAATTTCAAAACATTTCCCAAAAACAAACTTTCAAACATTTGAAACATTTTTCAAAAGACAAACACCTTTGTATATATTCAAACAAGAATCATTACAAAGGTTGCATAGACAAAGGCCTCTTTTCAAAATATTTTCAAAACCACACACAAAAGCACCATTTCAAACAATTGAAAAGCAAAAGCAAGTGATCTAAACAAGTAACTAAGAGCCCATGGAAAACCATAGATGAAAAGGGTACTAGCACCTTCCCTTTTCATAATCTACCCCCCGAACCCAAGAAAACACCTCAAAGGTCTTTCCTGTGCTTTTTGACCTTTCCTTTGGATAAAATAAAAAGTTGGTGGCGACTCTTGCTAACCGAAACATTTGCAAACATAAACCCAAAACCTCTAGTCAGTTCTCCCACCGTATCACAGAACTGGCGACTCTGCTGGGGAATTAAAAAAGTTGGATTACCTTAGGGTTTATATCACCTTTACATGCTTATCTTGTTTGCCTTGATTGCTTTACATTTGGTTCTATTGTTTGGGTTTGAAATCCTCTACCCGAATTTGGGAAACATTCATAGGTAAATAGCAATACGTTGCGGAAACTGTGCGGGGTATACCGACATGGTTGAAGCAATAGCTATATTAGTGCGACATATTTGTGGGTACCAGTAGCCTTTGAGTCAATCAAAGAGAATACGGGGCCGCTGAGTGATGTCACGAAGCACTAATGGACTTCTAGAACCTTTACTTGACCATCTTGGCCTTTTTAGGGATAGTGAGATGACCGGCTTTGGTGCAGTCCAAAGTTGGTAGATACTCGATACTACACTCATTGAGGGTTGTTTTCTTGGAATATTTCGGTCGCCAGTAAAGTGGCTAAACTGAAAAAAATGAACACAGAAAATAATCCGGTGATATTGAGCTCCTTAGAACCCGGTTACTATTTATAGGACAAGTTGAGCCAACTAACTTCAAAAGGGTACTTACCTATGAAACCCCATGCAATCCTAAACTAGGAACTTGTGTGACTTGCTTGTACATATACTTGTGCATACATCATGTACATCATGAAGCATCATTTGCATCCATTAACCATTTCAAGGGTTTGGATCTTCATCTTTGTTCCTGTTTTGTAGGTTATGGAATCACTCCGCAGGAAAACAATCCAAGTCAACCTTGTGAGAATTCCTCCTCAACTCAAGGAGCTTACTTCCAAGATTCCAGAGTATTCTCCGTTCACTGAAAGACATGGTCGACTTCTCAACTTGGTCAACTCCAACATTGAGGAAGACATTGTGAAAGTTCTCTTCCAGTTCTTTGACCCCCTACACCACTGCTTCACATTTCCTGATTACCAGTTAGTGCCTACTTTGGAGGAATTTTCTCAACTCCTGAGGATTCCTATTCTCCATCAACTACCCTATAACGGTACGGAAAGAGATCCAAGGCCTGAAGATGTTGCCCAAGCCCTACACTGGCAACCATCTGATATCATAGGTCATTGGGAAACCAGAAGTGGTGTCAAGGGTTTCTTGGAAAAGTTTCTATTTGAGAAGGCACAAGACTGCTGGAATTCTCTAGATCTGCAAGCTTTTGAGGAGATTGTAGCACTCCTCATCTATGGGTTGGTTTTGTTCCCAAACCCTGACCAGCTTATAGATGTGAATGCTGTCAAGATTTTCATATCTTGGAATCCTGTGCCTAATTTACTTGGGGACATCCTACACTCATTTCACACACGAACAATGAGGAAAAAAGGTGTTCTCATGTGCTGTACACCTCTTCTAGATAGATGGTTTATTTCTCACCTTCCCCGGTCAGTCTTGAAGAATGAGCAAGGCTTGAGGTGGTCACAACGATTGATGACTCTTACACATTCAGATGTTCATTGGTGTTCTCGATCCAGAGAAAATGTTATCATCATTGACCTTTGTGGATAATTCCCTAATGTCCCTCTACTTGGAATTAGGGGAGGCATCACCTACAACCCCTGTTTAGCTCTGAGACAGTTTGGGTATGCCCGAAGGGATGGCCCACATGACATGCTGATTTCGGACTTGGTTTTTGACTTCGACAATGATCAAGGACTTCGACAAAGGTTTATCCGAGCTTGGAGGATGACCAACAAGGTAGACAGTAAGACATTGGGACACAAGAATTCCATCCCCCTTGAGCCTTACCTCAAGTGGGTACGAACCCGCGCCCAAAGTCTTATGATGCCTTACCCCTACATTCTCCCTGTGATCAAAGAGCCTGTTATGGAAGGAGAGATTCCATACACCCTCCTACATCCTGACATGCCAACATCATTGGAGGATTTAAAAAGGAGTTGGATACAGCTCAAGGGAGAACGCGATACGTTTGAAGCCCAATTCTACGCTAGTGAGAAGAAGGTTTTAGAACTTGCTCGTCAACTTCACGAAGAGCAGACTATCAACACCTACATTGCACCAAAAAGGATGCGCAACATCTTTTTACATTAGAATTTTGTGTTATTTTGCCCATGGGGCATTTATGTACTAACAATTCTACCTTATTAATATGACGTGTGTTCTTTTTGTTTAAAACAAATTTGAATTTCTGAATCCTTGAATGAATTACATGAATACATCTCATTCATCATATGCATAAACAGGTCTTCACACCAGGTTTTCTTATCTCTCTGCTGTTTATTTCAGCAAGATGGATATAGAGCAGATGGTCAAAGATTTGCAAGCGCAGAATTCACAGTTCCAACAACTACTCATGACCTTGGCTAAGGGTCAAGAGGATCTTAAAGCCCTGTTAGAGAAGGAAAAAGAGAAAAAGAAAAAGAAGAGAGTTGGTGTGGCTACTTTGGATAGAATATTTGAAGGTCAAACCAGAAGGGTCCTGGATTTCCCCTCAACATCTGATGAAGGGGTAGGAAAAGGAAAAGGAGCTGCGGTACCATCTGAGTCTGAGGAAGAAGAAGAGGAGGAGGATGAAGACTATTATGAACAACAGTACCCTCCTACAGATGACAAATATAAGAATCTGGAAGAACGTCTGGCAACTATGGAAGTGCAAAGAGTGCCCGGGCTGGATTTCGAAGAGTTAGGTTTGGTTTCTGGGATTGTCATTCCCCCCAAGTTTAAAGTGCCTCTTTTTGCTAAATAAGATGGGGTGTCTTGCCCAAAGATGCACCTACGGTCTTACGTCAGAAAAATTCAACCTCATTCTTCTGACAAGGACCTGTGGGTCCACTTTTTTTAGGATAGTTTGTTGGGGACACAATTGGATTGGTTCTACCAGCTAGAGAGGTCCGATGTGCATAATTGGGAGGATTTGGCTGCTGCCTTCTACCAACAATATCAGTACAATACGGACTTAGCACCTACCCGTACTCAATTACAGAGTATGGGCATGGTCTCCAATGAAGGCTTTAAGGAGTATGCCCAGAAATGGAGAGATTTGGAGGGACGAGTTCAACCACCTCTATCTGAGAGGGAGCTTGTAGATATGTTTTTGGGGACTCTGTCAGGTCCATTCTTTAACCACCTGATAGGAAGTTCATCTGCGGGGTTCACTGAGTTAATTATAATTGGTGAGAGAGTTGAAGCCGGAATCAAGAGTGGTAAAATTCAAAAAGATGCATCTGCTTCCGCTGCCATCAAAAAGACTTTTCCAGAAAAGAAGGAAGTCTCAGCTGTCTACTCCCAAAGGGGCCAAGGAAGAGCTGAGTGCCGGCCAGCGGTGGGGGCCGTAATGATTCAGAAGTCTGCGGCTGATCAGCCCAGAAATAGTCAACTGAGAAACGATCAACCCAGAACCAACCAGCAAAGAGTGGAAAGGCCTGCACGGAAATTCACCCGGATAAACATGATGCCTGCTCAGGTTTTACCCTATCTCTTGAAATTAAACCTTATAACCTTGAGAGAGGCCCCGAAGAATCCGATTACTTATTCTCCATACTACCATCCCAACGCCAAGTGTGCTTATCATTCAGATAGCGTGGGGCACGACACCAACAACTGTTGGGCCCTCAGGAATAAGATTCAAGATTTAATAAACGCTAAGGAAGTGGAATTCGACGCCCCTGAAAAGCCGAATGTGATCTCTGCCCCAATGCCAAAGCATGGCCACAATGCCAAAGCATGGCCACAATGCCCATGCTGTTGAAGAAGATCTTTTTGTTGCTGTTGTTGATGATTTGATGACTCTGTTACCGATAATCAAGCTAAATTTGTTGAAGGCTGGGATTTTCCCAGGATGTGAAAAAGATTGCTGCCTTTGTTCATCCTTACCAACCGACTGTCCGTTATTGAAGTTAGGCATCCAACGCCTAATGGATAATCAAGAAATCCTTTTTGAAAAGACTCCTGTTATACCTACTCCTATCAATGATGTTTCTATAATTACCATATCCGCCAATCTTTCCAAGGTCTCCAAAAGACCTGTTATGATTACATCCGATCCGAAGACTGTACCTCTGAAGATAACTATGCTGGGGCCTATCCTATACAAGTCCAACAAATCAATACCGTGGAACTATGGGGGAGAGATCTTCTACCATGGTATTAAACATATTGAATCTACTGAAGAAAGTTCTGATGAAGAGACTCCTGACATTGGAAATATTACGGGAACAAGTAAAATCACCCGCAGCGGAAGAATTTTCTCTTCGGAGATTGCTCCACCAAGGGAAGTCTTCGGACCCTCAATTGCTCCTAAGGTTACTCCTGTACCAGTCAACATATCTGTGAGAACTCCAGTTATTGAAGAAGTTATAAATCCCATGGTTGTACCCTCTGCCGTTGCTGCTGATAAAGGGAAGGGGATCCAAGAAGCGCCCGTCAGGACGAGGGATCAGCCTTTGGTCATCCCTGAGACCACTCAAAAAGAAATGGAAGAGATTTTGAAAATAATTAAGAAAAGCGACTGTGATGTTGTGGAACAATTTGGGTAAACCCTCTCAAAAATCTCTATGCTGGCCCTGTTGCTCTGTTCCGAAGCTCATGCCAAAGCTTTGATCAGATTCTTGAAGACGGCCCACGTGCCACAGGAAACCTCCGCGGATCAGTTCTAGGAGTGTGTAGCTAGCCTAACAGCAGACAATGGTCTTGGGTTCTCCGATGCCGATTTAACATCTAAGGGGAGAAAGCATAATGACGCCTTACATGTTTCGGTGGAATGTAGAGGGACTACTCTAGCTCACGTTTTGGTTGATACTGGGTCGTCTTTAAATGTCTTGCCAAAGAAAGCATTGGACAGATTGGACTGTGAAGGTTTAACCCTGAAGCCCAGCAATATAATTGTCAGAGCCTTTGACGGTTCTAAAAGGATGGTCCACGGGGAGGTGGACATCCCGATTAAAGTTGGAACTGAAACTTTCAACTCCACATTTTATGTGATGGACATCCGTCCCTCCTATTCTTGCTTGTTGGGAAGACCCTGGATTCATAATGCTGGGGCCGTCACTTCTTCTTTGCACCAAATGCTCAAGTACCCTGTCCAGGGGAAAATTATAACAGTTCATGGCAAAGAGGAGTACATGATAAGCCATCTAAATTCATTCCGCTATGTTGAATTGGATGGTGAATTCATCGAGACCCCTTTTCAACACTTTGAAGAGGTAGCTCAGGAGGTTGCAGCAGCCAAGACAGTGACTTCTGTACCCATCATTACCAAACCTGTGTCTCAGATGTCATCCCTCAAAGATGCAAAGGCTGTGAGAGAAGAAGGAGGAAGCACAGTATGGGGCCAGCTACCAGACTTTCCTTTCAAGACAAATAAATTCGGCTTGGGTTTCACTGCTTTTGCTCAAAAGGTTGTACGCCGCGCTCGGGCTGGAGGACCACCAGTAAAGATCACCCATCATGGAGTCAATGCTTTGGAGGATGATAAAGGGGAAAGCAACTTTGAAGACTGGATTTTCTCTACTGTTGGCGGAGGACTTTCCAACTGGGAGGCAAAAGACTTTGTTCCCATTACTTTCATGAATCAGTAATTTATCTTTCAAACATATCTGATGGTCTGTAATGATTCTTAAACAATTCGTACACTTTTTACCTTGTGCCTTACCCGAGGCACATAGGCCCATTTGTAACGGTTTGATTTTTCATCTTCATATGCCATTTTAATGAATCATGGACATTTTCATATATAAACTTTTGTGTTCATTTTATTTCTTTTTACATTTTATTTGCTTAAAGGTGGCTATCCCTTACACACACCCACACTCACAAATGCAGGTACCCATCCATTCCGGATTCCATGGGTAACAATTCTGCTATGGCCTTCAGTGACTCTGAAGATCTGGTCTACCATGCCGAGTACGAAGGTGATGAAGACTGTGAAGTGCAGGGAGAGTTGGCTAGACTGCTACAATAGGAAGAAAGGGCTATTCTACCTCATGAGGAGCTGTTAGAGACTATCAACTTGGGTACTGATGAAGAAAAAAAAGAAGTCAGAGTGGGTGCCAACCTAGAGCCAAGTGTCAAAGAGCGCTTAGTTCAGCTGTTGAATGAATATGTTGAGATCTTCGCCTGGTCTTATGAAGACATGCCGAGACTCGATACAGATATTGTGGTTCACCATCTCCCTACAAGAGAAGACTGTCCACCAATTAAACAGAAAGTCCGCCGAATGAGGCCCGATATGTCTGAAAAGATCAAAGATGAAGTTATGAAGCAGTTCAATGCTGGGTTTCTTGCTGTTACCTCCTATCCATAATGGGTTGCTAACATTGAGCCCGTGCCTAAGATGGACGGAAAAGTGAGAATGTGCATGGATTACAGAGACTTAAACAGGGCTAGCCCTAAAGATGACTTTCCACTACCACACATTGACATCTTGGTTGACAATACAGCTCAGCACAAGGTATTTTCCTTCATGGATGGATTTTCAGGGTACAACCAGATCAAAATGGCCCCTGAAGACATGGAGAAAACTACTTTTATTACACGGTGGGGTACCTTCTACTATAAAGTGATGCCATTCGGACTGAAGAATGCTGGGGCAACCTATCAACGCGCCATGGTAGCTCTGTTTCATGACATGATACATCATGAGATCGAAGTCTACGTAGACGACATGATAGCCCGTTCACAAACAGAAGAAGAACACCTCGACCATCTACAAAAGCTGTTTGTCAGGTTGAAGGAGTACAAGCTCAGATTGAACCCTAACAAGTGCACTTCCGGAGTCAGGTCCGATAAACTCTTGGGTTTCATAGTCAGCAACAAAGGCATCAAGATTGATCCTGCCAAAGTCAAGGCTATACAAGAAATGCCTGCCCCTCGCACTGAGAAGGAGGTCAGAGGTTTCTTGGGACGCCAAAACTACATTGCAAGGTTCATCTCTCACCTAACATCTACCTGTGAGCCGATCTTCAAGGTGTTGAAGAAAGATCAGGTGGTTAAATGGAATGATGATTGTCAAGTTTCTTTCGATAAAATCAAGGAGTATTTGCTAGAACCTCCTATCTTGATGCCTCCCGTCGAAGGAAGACCGCTAATCATGTATCTGACTATTTTGGATAATTCAATGGGGTGCGTACTAGGCCAACATGACGAGTCTGGCCGAAAAGAGCATGCCATTTATTACCTTAGAAAAAAGTTTACCGACTGTGAGACCCGCTACTCACTGCTCGAGAAAACTTGCTGCGCTTTGGTATGGGCTGCTCGCCGGCTAAGGCAGTACATGTTGACTCATACCACTCTACTGATTTCTAAGATGGATCCGATCAAGTACATCTTCGAGAAGCCTGCTTTATCTGGAAGAATAGCTAGATGGCAAATGATCCTTACTGAGTATGATATTCAGTAAACGACCCAAAAAGCTATAAAGGGAAGTATACTAGCTGACCATCTAGCTCATTAAGCTGTCGAAGATTACCAATCCATGAAGTTCGACTTCCCCGAGAAAGACATTATGACATTGGACAACATTGAAGATAACAGACCGTATGACGGACCTGAACAAGGATCCCAATGGACCCTGTACTTTGATGGTGATTCTAATGCACTTGGGAACAGTATCGGTGTTGTGCTCATCTCACCAGAAGGTTTCCATACACCTTTCCATGCTAGACTCTGCTTCAACTGCACCAACAACATGGCCGAGTATGAAGCTTGTATCTTTGGTCTCAAGGCTGCAATTGACCTAGGAATCAAATCTTTGGTTGTGTTTGGAGACTCAACTTTGGTCATCAGTCAGATCAAAGGAGAGTGGGATACTAAACATCCTAATCTCATCCCATACAAAGAACATATCTTGACATTGCTACCTCATTTTGAGCAGATTACCTTCGAGCACTTCCTGCGAGAAGAGAACCAGCTAGCAGATGCTCTAGCTACAATGACATCCATGTTTAAACTTAACTGGGATAATGAGGCTCCCCAAATCACCATCGAGCGGATGGACGAACCTGCACATTGTCACGAGATTAATACCGAAGAAGTAGTGGACCGACCTTGGTTTCACGAAGTCAAAAGGTATCTCGAGGCGCAAGAATATCCTCAAGGAGCTCCAGTCAACGACAAAAAGTTCTTGAGGAGATTCTCTGCCAAGTTCTTCCTAAGCAATGGTATCCTATACAAACGCAATCATGATTGCATTTTGCTCCATTGTGTAGACAAGGTTGAAGCTGAGCAGATCATGGCTGAACTGCACAATGGTACCTTTGGCACCCACTCAAGCGGGCATACGATGGCTAAGAAGATCCTAAGGGCAGGCTATTACTGGTCTACCATGGAAGCTGAGTGTCATTAACATTCCCGTACTTGTCACAAATGTCAAATCTATGCGGACAAGGTACATATTCCTCCAGTTCCTCTCAATGTCCTAACATCTCCTTGGCCATTCGCTATGTGGGGAATCGACATGATCAGAGAGATCAAGCCTACAACATCCAATGGACACTGCTTCATCCTGGTGGCCATTGATTACTTCACCAAATGGGTCGAAGCAGCTTCCTTTGCCTCCGTTACAAAGAATGTGGTTTCCCACTTCATCAAGCAGAACCTCATTTGCCGGTATGGTATCCCCGACAGGATCATCACTAACAACGGTACAAACCTGAACAATACCATGATCACCACCTTGGGCGAGCAGTTCCGGATTCAACATCACAATTCATCTCCCTATCGGCCAAAGATGAACGGTGCTGTCGAAGCTGCGAACAAAAATATCAAGAAGATCATACAAAAGATGATAGTCACCTACAAGGACTGGCATGATATGTTACCGTTTTCTTTTCACGGGTACCGTACCACGACACGTACATCAACAAGGGAAACACCCTATTCTTTGGTATACGACATGGAAGCTGTTTTACCTATTGAGGTTCAGATTCCCTCCTTGAGAATCATGAAGGATGCTAGTTTGAGTGAAGACGATTGGATTCAGACCCGACTTGATCAACTTAACTTGATTAACGAAAAGCGACTTACTGCTGTTTTCCATGGTCAGACGTATCAAAAACAGATGATCAAGGCTTTCAATAAGAAAGTCAGGCGCCAGGTATATCAAGTCGGAGATCTTGTAATCAAGCGGATCATATTACCGCAAAGTGATCCCAGGGGCAAATGGACTCCTACCTATGAAGGACCATTTGTGATCAAAAACATCTTTTCTGGTGGGGCAATGATCCTGAACACCATGGACGGTGATGACCTGCCGCACCCTGCAAACGCAGACATAGTCAAAAGATACTACGCATAAACGACCCGACAAGTTGAAAACCCAAAAGGGCAACTTGAGAAAAAAAAGGGCATCCCGGTGAATCGAAAACCCGAAAGGGCGATTAAGGCAAAAGTTATGGATAAATAAAAAAAAATCTGTACACCCGGCAAGTTGAAAACCCAAAAGGGCGACTTGGGCAAAAAAGGGTTTCCCGGTGGATCGAAAACCCGAAAGGACGGTCCAGGAAAAAGTTAGGGAATTAAAGCGTATGACTATGTCTCGTCGGATCACATTAAGGATAATATCTTCACAAACAAGCTCTTGGCTTCTGATCAACTCAATCATCTTCGGACGAAGCAACAAACAGACAAGATATTCGGAGTTACGAAGGCTATAGCAGAATGGGAACCCCATGGAATTTTTACACATAGCCATCTTTATTTGTATAAATTTTTCTCAATTTTTATGACAACGTTCTCTTACTAGGATTTCTGTCTCCTTTGTACAAAATACTTACACAAAGTTAATACAAAGATACTTCAAAGTGCAGAAAACTATTTTCCTTTTCTTCTTTTTACACTTGTATTTTATTTGAAAACGTCCAATGATTTATTAAATGAGCATATGCATCTGAATATAATCATCTGTTTACAAATAAATGAAATGGGAAAGAATAATTACTGACAGGTTGGAAGTATAGGAAAATGTCTTTAGGTTGTTCCAAGAGGAATCCCATGCAGTACATCATCTAGATCCCCATCGAAATACATATCCCCAGCAGAGTTAAGTTTCAAAATCCCCATCAGAGTTAAAACTTCAAACTCCCAATCCTCAGTGGAGCAAAAAACTTTGAACAACCGACCTTCAGCGAAGATGAAGCTTTCTTCCCCAACGGAGTCAAATTTCCATACCCAAACAAATCAGCATGTCATTAAGATCCCCAGCAGAGCTGAAACTTTCAATCTACAGCGGAAACCATTCAGTTTTCCCCAGATTCCCCAGCAAGTTGTCTTAAAGTCTGAGAATCAACCAGATAACAATTAACTTTTGTCTTATCCTCAACCTAGGATAATTCCCCAGTAGATTGGCATACAACCCAAACTCTTGATCTCCCCAACAGTATAGCTACTCCCCAGATTTTTTACTCCCCAACAGAATGAAGATTCTCATTCTTGATTCCTCAGTAAAAGTTGCCAGAATCTTCTTTACCCCCAGCTTGAATTTGTTAAAATTTTTAATTCCCTTAGCAGAATGAAGATTCTCATTCTCAATTCTCCGCAGAAGCCATCAGAGCCTTCCTTATTCTCCAGCAGATCAAGGTTTTCCTTTGTCTGATCCCCGGTAGAGATCGCCAGAGTTTTCCCTATCCTCTAGCCGGGTAAGGATTCTCATTCTGCCATCACCAGAGAACTCAGGATTTTCTGTTAATCCCCAGCAATCAAAGGACTCCTCATCCTCAACAGTCAAAGGCTTTGAATCTCCAGCAGCAGTCAAAGGTTGATTTTCTTATCCCCAACTGTCAAGGATTTATTTTCCTCAACAAGACAGCTAATCAGCTTGCATGCGCATACATTACATTCATATATCTTGAACATTGATAAAACTCATGACATACATCATGACATTACATAGGACTAACTCTTTACCGTTCAGGAAAGATACAATCAAATTCTCATGAAAAAACAAACTATGAAGCCCAGATTCGACTGGACAATAGTTTAAGTCCTCAGCAAGCCGTGAGTCCCGGATTACGAATGGATAACAACTCAACAAGTTATTGTGAAGCCTGGAATTCGACCGAACAACAATACAAATTCCTGTGAAACCTGGATTACGACCATATAGCGGTTAAAGACATTGTGAAGCCTGGATTTCGACCAGATAACCATTTATTTTTCTTTTGAAGCCTGGATTTTGACCAGATAGGACGTAAGGCATCGTGAAGCCTGGATTTCGACCAGATAACCATTTGTTTTTCTTCTGAAGTCTGGATTTTGACCATATAGGACGTAAGGCATCGTGAAGCCTGGATTTCGACCAGACAACCATTTAATTTTCTTCCGAAGCCTGGATTTTGACCAGATAGGAAGTAAGGTATTGCGAAGCTTGGTTTTTGACCAGATAGTAATACAAGACTGTGAAGCCTGGATTTTGACCAGATAACAGTGAGGTACACTATGAAACTTGGATTTCGACCAAAAAAAAGTTTACTTGGCTAATTACTAAGAAGCCCGGAATTGACCGGATATTAGTGTGCCTTAAATTCAAGTTGAAGCCCGAATACAATCGGATAACGACTTAATTCCTTCTAAAGCCTGAAGTACGACCAGAAAAGAATTGAGAAATTACGAAGCCTGGAGAACGACCGGATAGCAAGTTTAATCTCATCTCCCCAGTAAGTCACTGTAAAGCCTGGAGTATGACCAGATAGCAATTCATTTTCACCTCTTCAACCAAGAGGTGATTCCCCAATAGAATAACGGATGACTGAAGCTCCTAAAAATCTATTTCTACCACAATAGAGACCAGCATTCCCCGGCGTAGTCCTCCTCAATAACAGGTATACGGGCTCGCGCAAAGGAATCTATTATGCGATCAACTTCCTTGGATGGCATCTTTAAGCCCATCTCCAACAAGATTCTATCAATCTCTCCAAATGTCATCTTTAAGCCCATTCCCTCAACTACATTTTGACGAGTGCAAATTTACGGGCACTCTAGTGTCCAATCATCTTTTACCTTCGAGTCACGAACGACAAGCTCGCCAATCTAACTCTTCAGGTTCAAGAAGATTGAACAGGGGCAGCTGTTGTACCCTAAAATTTTCCCTCTCATTTTATCAAGATTTTCCCCGCAAGACTCTTTGGACTCCAGACAGGATTAGGGTTTGCTCAACTCAAGACATCTCCTTGCACTGTTAACCTGAAATTAGGGTTTGAGTTTGCACAAGGATTTTTGGACTCCCAGTGCTCAATATGACTTTCATGCTTCATATTGGATTTATAAGATTTCTCATACCAAGTTTCAAGCCTTGAATCAAAATTTTGCCCAGTCAATTGGACAGTTGACCTAGAAATCAACTGTATTGGGGAAAAAGTCAACTGTGGTCAATTTACAGTCAAACCTCATAATTTGTGATCCACATCAGCATTATAGACTCATATGAACCATTTGATCAATTTTGGACCACAACTCCTCAAGAAATTTGATCAGATCATTAAAAGGGCAAAATGGTCATTTTTAGGGTTTTGACTGCAGAAGGGCAATTTCTGATTTTTCACCTAGCCAATGGAAAATTGGGTTCAAGAATGGATTCAAGGACTCAATGGAATCATCTTGACCTATTCACAAGGTTCAAAAGATCTCAATTGCATTGGATTGACAGATGAATTTTCCAATCAACTGATCAAAAATCAACTGTACACTGAAAAGTCAAACTTTGACTTTTTGGTCAAAATCAAGTGCCAAGGGTCATTTTTCATCAAGATGTGTCAAAACATGAAACTTGTTCACCAAGAAACCTAATTTTGAAAATTAGGGTTTAAAATGGAAAATTTTCATAACTTAGAAATTTTCTAAGTTATGAAAATTTCTTATTTTTTCCCAACTTTTTCACCATGACGCAATTGGATTCAAAGAAAACTTCCAACATGAAATTTGTAGTCCTCTACAAAATCTACAACTTTTATTGACAAAGTTTTCCCAAAATATGCTTGGATCTCAAGTTATGATTTTGTGAACAAGGGTCCATGAAACTTTTAACTTAGTGAAATTTTGCCCTAGTTTAGGCAGGATTTTGACCTATCTTCATGGCAATTTTTCATATAGTTCC
The DNA here is from genome assembly GCA_948472305.1 of Vicia faba. Lineage (NCBI taxonomy): Eukaryota > Viridiplantae > Streptophyta > Magnoliopsida > Fabales > Fabaceae > Vicia > Vicia faba. Next base: position 144,596,979 of record OX451740.1, read on the forward strand.
AAGTGGAATCTCAAAATTCATTTCAAATATTTATTGTAGATCATGTTACAAGCTGTCCAAAATGCCCAAGAACTCTTCAAGATCATTCATGGTTAGGGAGAACCAAAAGTTTGAAAATGGCAAAATATCACTTTTGGCCAAGGCATTTTACACCATGCTACAAGTTGCAAATTCTGTCCAACCATGCTTGTACTTGGTTTTGATGTCCTTAAACCCTTCCACAATCATAAATTAAATGCAAACACATTGGTTAGAGGCATTGTTCTGATCTTTAGAGCATTGTACAAGGAATTAATCTAAAAATGGCAAAAAGGCAACATTGCCACTTTGATAAAGCTTGCTTTATGTCAAGTTGTTTCTCTTGAGCTGTGAACCCAATCTTTTGAAGCAAACTAACTCCACAAACTTAGGGCAAGGTACACCAACTATCAGCATGCTTGGAGCTAGCCTGTACAGGCCCTAGCATTGTCAAAATCACCTTTTACTTCAAAACCAAGCAATTGTGCAAAAGGTCAACATCTTTTGAATCTGACATAACCAAGTCTTTGTAACATTTCAAACAAGTTTCTCACATTAAACTAGGACATAAACACGAGCTAGCAAGTCCTCAAACCATCCAAAACACCAAAACCCAAGTTCTTACAAAAACATGGCAAGTTCTGCAGTCTCACTTCCATCTTCACATTGCCTCGTGTGTTTTTCCCCAAACCTCTTCCAACACACTCCATGCAACATACCTAAATTATCCCAATCATTCCCAAGCCACTGTAACTTCATTTACACACTTCACCATTTTTAAATTTTGAGTTTGCAGGTTGAGTTCTGTAGGGAGATTCAGGCAAGTTCAAAGCAAACTAAGCATTGGGAAAGCTCAAAGGAACTTCAAGCAAGCTCACAAGTATCTCAGGCCTCACTCACAGCCCCTACATTTCCATACTCGAGCTTGACTGAAACAGGTATTTCACAAACTTTTATCTCCTTATTTAGGAATCATTAGGCTTAGGTTTGTGAAGCAAAAATGTAGTCCTCATTGCCCTTGAGCTGTACATATGCATAAAATTCATTTATGTTAACTGAGCTAGGAATATTTGATAGTTGAACTTTCTGAAAAAACTAGGTCAATATTTAGGGCCAATGAAATTCTCTCTGGTCTTTGAGAGTTATATTAAGTTTTTTACATGGTTAGAATTGTATGATCAAGAGCTATAACTTTCATGTTGCAAGTTTTTGTTTTTAAGCACAAATGCAGGAGATATGAATTTAAACAAGGGCACACGTTTTTCTGTTTCACAAGGACAAGGATGAAGTGGAAATGGGCTGGGCTTGCTTGCTTCTGCTTTTGACACTACCCTGCTTGCTTTCTGCACCCCCTTGGCCCATTGATTTTTTTTTTATATTTTCCATTTCTATTTTCATTTCTGACTTTTATTATTTTTTCTAAATATAAAAAATCACTAAAAATATTTTCTTAAAATTTTCCCATTTTTATTATTTTTTACATAGAAATAATTATTATAATAATATATTTTTATTTTCTTAAATAAAAATTTGTAAATATTATAAAAAATATTATATATTTTTATTTTTTATTATTTATAAACTTAAATAATATTTTCTCACACATTTTTATTTTTTAATATTTTGTATATATTATTTTTATTTTCTTTGTACATAAATAAAATGAATGAATAATATAATATACATATACTTTCTTAAAAAAAATTAGGGTTTATTACCCTTTCCAAAAATAATCTATTATTTTCCTTTTTTAAGACATTAAATAATTTATTTTTACATACATAAAAATTAATATCAAAAACATTTTTACATATTTATATTTAATTGCATATTTAAATATTGTCAATTTATTATTTGTACAATGAATTCAATATGGTTGTAATAGTTGAAATTAGGGTTTTATTTTCTTGTAAATATCCCCCTATTCAAATTTGTATCCCCCACATATCAATGTTGTAATAGCTTAGATTTATTTTATGCATTTTTATTGCTTTAAATATGCCATGATAGTAAGATTAGGGTTTGTATGATAACCAAAATCAAAAGAAATAGCTTGACTAAATACAAGACAAAAATACATGAAAAATGACAACACAATGCACACAAGCATCTCTAGGGTTTCACCCACTTGTTGCCTTAAAAACATGGCCATGATATGCATGCTAGGTATCTTGGTAAAACAAAAACAAAACAAAAAGATCATAGTCCCTCGATGATGCTATCTTGGTTGCCTATACAAAAATGATCTAGTCCCTCAAAAACTTGCTAAGATACTTGGCAATATTGTTATCATGGTCATACGATGACCCACGCCTGTCCCGTTTAACATCCAAACACAAGGTTTTTTACCAAGTACAATGGTAAAACAACAATGTAAAAAGGTTAAAAATGTGTAGGAAAGATCTTTGAGTAGGGATAGACAACTCCTAGTTACTTGATCAAACTTGCAAACATCTTTGCTATTTTCAAAAACACACAACTCAATTTCAAAACATTTCCCAAAAACAAACTTTCAAACAATGAAACATTTTTCAAAAGACAAACACCTTTGTATATATTCAAACAAGAATCATTACAAAGGTTGCCTAGAAAAAGGCCTATTTTAAAAATATTTTCAAAACCACACACAAAAGCACCATTTCAAACAATTGAAAAGCAAAAGCAAGTGATCTAAACAAGTAACTAAGAGCCCATGGAAAACCATGGATGAAAAGGGTGCTAACACCTTCCCTTTTCATAATCTACCCCCCGAACCCAAGAAAAAATCTCAAAGGTCTTTCCTGTGCTTTTTGACCTTTCCTTTGGATAAAATAAAAAGTCGGTGGTGACTCTTGCTAAACCGAAACATTTGCGAACACAAACACAAAACCTCTAGTCAGTTCTCCCACCGTATCACAGTAATGTATGCACATGTCATGATGTATGAACATGAAATGCTGACGTGATAATCTGAGTCTGGGAAAATAAATCCCTGATTGCTGTTTGGAGAGTATGAGGAGTGGTATTCTTCTTGACTGCTATAAAAAACATAGGCCCTCCACTTCTATTGGGGATGGTGAACATAGATGACTAGCGGGGGACTTGCCCCTTGTTTACGGATAACTCTACGGAGAATGACTCTGTTGGAGAGGAGGTACTCTACTGATAGATTGTTAATTTGGAGAAATAAACTCAGCTGGGGATGAATTTCCGTTGTTGGTAGTAATGAATTCCTATTGGAGATTGGATTTCTGCTTGTGAGAGAAATAAATTCTGTTTTGGGGAAAAATTTACTGACTCACTCGCGACTGTGAACCTCTACCGGGGAGAGTTATATCCTGTTCGGGAGAGCTAACATAACTGTCTTTGGATACTTTTTACTCTGTGGGGAGTGTATACACCACTGCTCATGCTCTCAAGCTGGTTCTATCCCGGTACCCGATGGTCAAAGTAACTGTAGGGTTTGGGCACTTCTTGTTTTCCCTGTTCCTGGAATTACGAGTAATCGTCTTTTGTTTTTCACGTGAATATTTATGAGAAACAATTATTTTCAAATGCATATATCAAAAATGAACCATTGGACGTTCTAGCAAAACAAAACAGGAAAAAGAAAATAAATCAAAGTTTTATGAAAATGACTTGTATTGATTTTGAAGTTGGCCTGTAATAGGCGTTTTTGTACAAAGAGGCTGACGCTATGGTAAGAGAACACCGCCGAAAGATTACAATTTGTGTTTTAAGAAAGAAAAACAGTTATGTGAAATGAACCCCATTGGGTTCCAACTATGCTATTGCCTTTATATCTTCAAGCATCTCATCACTTTGCTGCTTGGCCGAAGGTGGATCATATTGATTGGTGTCGTCCGAGCTTGATAGTTGATACCTTGGTCTGGTTACAAGATGATCTAATGAGACATAGTGTTACGCTTTGATCCCTAATTTTTTCCTGGACCGCCCTTTCGGGTTTTCAGTCCACCGGGATACCCTTTTTTGCCCAAGTCGCCTTTTCTGGTTTTCGACTTGCCGGGTGTACAGTTTTTTTACTTTCATCCCTTAATTTTGCCCGAACCCTTTTGGTTCGCCGGGAAGCCCTTATTTTTGCCTAGGCCAGTCAACCTAGCGGGTCTTTGATTATACGTAGTATCTTTTCACTATGTCTGCATTGACGGGGTGAGGAAGGTCGTCACCATCCATGGTGGTTAGAATCATAGCTCCTCCTGAGAAAATGTTCTTAACCACAAATGGCCCTTCGTATGTGGGGGTCCATTTGCCCCTGGGATCACCTTGCGGTAGTATGATGCGCTTGATCACCAAATCCCCAACTTGATATTCTTGATGTCTGACTTTCTTGTTAAAAGCCTTGATCATTCGATTTTGATACGTCTGACCATGACAGATAGCAGTAAGTCTCTTCTCGTCGATTAGGTTCAGCTAATCAAGTCGGGTTTGGATCCAGTCGTCTTCGTTCAAACCCGCATCCTTCATAATCCTGAGAGAGGGTATCTGGACTTTGATGGGTATGACTGCCTCCATGCCATACACCAAAGAGTAGGGTGTTTCCCCATCGACGTCCGTGCTGAGGTATGGTATCCATGAAGAGCGAATGGTAACATCTCGTGCCAGTCTTTGTATGTCACTGTCATCTCAACCCACTTTGTAAAATAATCAATGGCTATCAGAATGAAACGATGCTCGTTAGACGCAGTAGGTCTGATCTCGCCGATCATGTCGATGCCCCACATTGCAAAGGGCCAATGAGCTGTCAAAACATTCAGTGGAACCGGAGGTACATGCACTTTATCCGCATAGACTTAGCACTTATGACAGGTTCGAGATTAATGATAACAATCGGCTTCCATAGTGGACCAGTAATATCCTGCCCATAGAATTTTCTTCGCCATGGTGTGTCCACTGGAATGAGTTACGAAAGTACCTTCATGTAACTGTGTCATGATCCTTTCTGCCTCGCTATTGTCTATTCACCGCAGTAAGGTTGAATCATGGTTACGCTTCTAGAGGATACCATTACTGATGAAGAACTTTGCAGCGAATCTTCTCAGAAACTTCTTATCATTAACATATGCCCTCTCGGGGTATTCTTGAGCCTCAAGATACCTTTTTACCTTGTGAAACCAGGGTTTGTCTGCTACCTCTTCAGTCTTAATACCACAACAATGTGCGGGTTCGTCCAACCTCTCGATGGTAATATGGGGAGCTTCATTGTCCCACCTAACTTTGAACATAGAAGACATGGTAGCTAACGCGTCCGTCAACTGATTCTCTTCTCGTGGGAAATGTTTAAAGGTTATCTCCTCAAAGTGTGGGAGCAATGTCAGTACTTACTCTTTGTAAGGAATAAGATTCAGGTGCTTCATATCCCACTCGCCTTTGATCTAACTTATTACCAGAGCGGAATCTCCGAGTACACTCAAGAACTTAATCCTCAGGTCAATAGCAGCTCGAAGACCCATGATACACGCTTCATACTCCGCCATATTGTTGGTGTAGTTAAAACATAATCGGGCGGTGAGCGGAGTATGACAGCCCTCAGGAGATATAATTACAGTGCCAATGCCATCACCTAAAGCGTTTGAGGCTCCATAAAAATACATAGACCATCGGGATCCCTCCTCGGGTCCTTCGCCTGGTCCAGGTTCTTCGCAGTCGGTTACCAACATGATGTTCTCATCTGGGAACTCAAAATTCATGGACTGGTAGTCATCCACGGCCTGATGCGCTAAATGATCCGCCAATACACTCTCCTTGATTTCTTTTTGGGTTGTGTATTGGATGTCGTACTCGGTTAAGATCCTCTTTCATCTTGCTATTATTCCGGATAAGGCGGGCTTCTCGAAAATATACTTGATTGGATCCATATTTGATATCAACAAAGTGGTGTGAGTCAGCATATACTGTCTTAGTCAGCGAGCAGCCCATGCCAAAGCATATAAAGTTTTCTCGAGCAATGAGTATCGGGTCTCACAGTCGGTAAACTTCTTGCTAAGGTAATAAATGGCATGCTCTTTTCGACCAGACTCGTCATGCTTCCCCAGCACACACCCCATTGAGTTATCTAGCACTGTCAAGTATAATATCAAAGGTCTTCCTTCAACTGGAGGCATCATAATTGGTGGTTCTTGAAGATATTCTTTAATTCTATCGAAAGCAGTATGGCATTCATCATTCCACTTTACCACTTGATCTTTCTTCAGCAGCTTGAAGATTGGCTCACAAGTAGCAGTCAGATGTGAAATGAACCTGGCGATGTAATTCAGACGTCCCAAGAAACATCTAACTTCTTTTTCTGTGCGGGGAGCCGACATCTTTGTATGGCTTTTACCTTTGAAGGGTCCACCTGAATACCTTTATCACTGACAACGAAACTCAGAAGCTTACCAGACCTTACCCCAAAGGTACACTTGTTCGGGTTCAACCTCAGCTTGTACGTCTTCAACCTGTCAAATAGTTTCTAGAGATGATCAAGATTCTCTTCCTCAGTCTGAGACCTGGCTATCATGTCATCAACATAAACCTCAATCTCGTGGTGAAACATATCGTGGAACAAAGCGACCATGGCGCGCTGATAAGTTGCCCCAGCATTCTTCAACCCAAAAGGTATTACCTTGTAACAGAAGGTGCCCCACTGTGTAACAAAGGTTGTCTTCTCCATGTCCTCAGGAGCCATCTTGATCTGGTTGTAGCCAGAAAAACCATTCATGAAGGAGAAGATCTTGTGCTGCGCGATGTTGTCGACTAGAACATCAATGTGAGGAAGTGGGAAGTCATCCTTGGGGCTTACCCTGTTTAGATCTCTATAGTCCACACACATCCGTACCTTATCATCCTTATTAGGTACCCGAACGACGTTGGTAACCCACTGCGGATAAGAAGTGACAACTAAGAATCCTGCGTCGAACTACTTCATGACCTCTGCCTTGATTTTCTCTGACATTTCAGGGCGCATACGGTGGACCTTCTGCTTTACCGGAGGGAAGTATTCTTTGGTTGGAAGGCGATGTACCACAATATCAGTGTCCAAACCAGGCATGTCTTCATAGGACCAGGCGAAGATCTCAACATAGTCGTGTAGCATCTGTATTAACCGTTGTTTAACACTAGGCTCCAAATTCGCACCTATTTTAACCTCTTTCCTGTCTTCCTCTGTACCCAAATTCACTGACTCAACTGGCTCTTCATGAGGCTGTATGGCCCTCTCTTCCTGCTGTAGTAGTCTAGCAAGTTCTCCAGGCACCTCACAATCATCCTCACCTTCGTCCTCGGCTTGGTTGATCGGATTTTCGAAGTCATACCTGGCAGTAGTAGAGCTGCTATCAATGGGATCCAGAGTGGATATGGATCTGCAGCATGATATGTAAGTGTGTGTAAAAGAATAGCTGTTTTGATAAAGTGAGAGACAGAAAAGAAAAACAAGGAGGGCAAAATTTGTAATGCAAGAAACGTCCAATGTTTTATTAATGATATATGAAAATGACAAATAATAAGCCCTCACAAGCAAAGCCAAGGTGCCTCGGGCAAGGCACCGGGCCGCAAAGTTTCAAACTGTTTATTACAAATCTTAAAACAAAAGTCAATTACTGTGGAATAAAAGAAACAGGTATGAAGTCCTTCGCCGTCCAGTTATTCATTCCACCGTTGGTTGTTGGGTAGATCCAGCTGTCGATGTATGAATCTTCTTCACTGTCCTCAATTGCATTAACTCCCCGATTGCTGATGTGTAGAGGAGGTCTTCCAATCCGCGTGCGCCTAACAGCCCTTTGAGCCCCTGTAGTAAAGCCCAAACCAAATTTGTCAGTTTTGTGAGTGAAATCAGGTAGCCAACCCCAATTGGTACACCCACCTTCTTCAACAACAGCCTTGGCATCCTTGAGAGAAGCCATCTTCAGCGGAGGTTTGTTGGTAGTAGCTTCAGTTGATGCCAAAGTCTGAGGGACCTCTTCGAAGTTTTGACAAGGAGTTTCTATGAACTCCCCATCCATCTCCACATAATGGAAGGAATTGAGATGACTCACCATGTACTCTTCTTCACCTCACACCGTGACAATTTCCCCCTATACTGGATACTTCAGCAATTGATGGAGTGTGGAAGTAACTGCCCCAGCCCTATGGATCCACAGACGACCCAGCAAGCAAGAATACAATGGTCTGATATCCATTACATAGAAGGTGGACCCAAAGGTCTGAGAATCCACTTTGACAGGGATGTCTACCTCCCCGTGCACCATCCTTTTTGATCCTTCAAAAGCCCTTACCATAATGTTACTCGACTTTAAAGTCAATCCCTCACAGTCCAAACGGTCCAATGCTTTCTTAGGTAGAACATTCAACGAAGACCCGATATCCACCAGCACATGAGCCATGGTGGTGCCCTTGCACTCAATCGAGACATGCAGAGCATCATTATGATTCCTCACCTTAACAGTCAGATCCGCATCTGAAAATCCTAGCCCATTGTCAGCAGTCAGGCTAGCCACACAATCTTTGAACTGATCTGCAGAAGTTTCCTGCGGTACATGCGCAGTCTTGAGAAATGCAATCAAAGCCTTTGCATGGGCTTCAGAACAAAATAGCAGAGACAACATAGAGATCTTTGACGGGGTCTGCCCCAGCTGTTCGACCATATTGTAGTCGCTTTTCTTGATAATTTTCAGTATTTCCTCTATTTCTTCTTTAGAGGCTTCCACAACAATTTTTCTAGGCGCCTTCGTCTGGGCAGGCTCACCTATGGTTTTTTTGCCCCGAGTCCTAGATAGCTCGGCGAAAGGGGTGATAACTGGAGTAAGAACTAGAACAGTAGTTGATGTACTAGCAGATGGAATGACAATAGGTTTGTGGATAGTCAGAGGTGAAATCTCGGGAGAGAAGAGTCTTCCACTTTTGGTAACCTTACTAGCCCCGACAATATTACTGACATCAGTATCAGCTTCTTCATTCTTCAACTCTTGCTTAATGCCATGATAATACACATCAACACCATAGTGCCATGGGACAACCTTGTTTGAAGTGTATGGGATGGGACCAGGAACGGTGATTATTAGCGGAGCAATTCTTGGAACAGGTGTAATCCTAACAGGTTTTCTCGAGGAAACCTTGGAAGGATTGGGGGAAATGGTTATGATGGCGACATCTTCATTTGGAACAACAGGAATCATATTCTTCTCGAACATAATCTCTTTATTATTCATCCGGCGCTGAACACCTGATTTCAACAAACAGCAACCAAAAGGTAGAATTGAGCACATGTGACAAACTTCATCACATCCCCGAAATAAACTGGCCAATAGCAAATTCCTCTTAACAATCATAAGAGGAGTAGAAATTTCTTCAACAAAGGTCACAAACAAATCATTGTCAATAACATTAACCCCACGACCATGTTTGGGCATAGGAGTAATTATTACATTCGGCTTTTCTAGAGCATCGAACTCTATCTCCTTAGCTTCCAGCAAATATTGTACTTTGTTTCTCAAAGCCCAGCAGTAATTAGTATCGTGGCCAGGACTCTCAAAATGGTAGGCGCACCGCGCGTTGGGATTGTATCTAGGAGAGGTAGTGTTTGGATTTTTGGGAGCCTCCCTCAATATGGTCAAGTTGGATCTCAGCAGGTGAGGTAACACTTCAGCCAATGTCATGCTAATGCGGGTAAACTTCCGTTGTGGTCTTTCTGCTCTCTGCTGATTGTTGCATTGTGGAGCAACAATGGGTCTTGGTATCACTACAGCACTTACCGTTAGACGAAGTTCAGATCTGTTTTGGCCCCTCGGGCTATAAACTGCACTGGCTTCCTTCTTACCAGTAAAAGGTTTCTTTATCGAACTCGAAGAGGAATCTTTCTGTATTTTACCAATTCGAATTCCAGCCTCCACTCTTTCTCCAATTAAAATCAACTCGGTGAACCCAGATGACGAGCTGCCAATCAAGTGGTTGAAAAATGGACCGGACAACATCCCCAGGAACATATCAACCAACTCCCTATTAGACAAAGGGGGTTGAACTCTGCCAGCCAAATCTCTTCATTTTTAGCGTAATCTTTGAAACCTTCACCTGCACCCGTGGACATACTCTGGAGCTGAGTACGAGTGGGAGCAAGGTCGACATTGTACTGATACTGCTTGTAGAAAGCAGCAGCAAGATCTTCCAAGTTTCGAACATTGGCCCCTTATAACTGGTAGAACCATTCAAGCTGAGTCCCTGACAGACTATCTTGAAAGAAATGCACCCACAAATTTCTATCAGCTGTGTGGGGTTGAATTTTCCTAATTTAAGAGCGGAGATGGAGTTTTGGGAAAGACACTCCATCATACTTAGCAAAAACTGGAGCCTTGAACTTCTAAGGGATGACCACTCCCGATACCAGTCCCAGTTCTCCAAAATCCAAACCAGGTATCTTCTGAACTTCCATAGCACTCAGACGGTCTTCTAGCTGCTTGTACCTATCCTCGGCAGGAGGATATTGCTCATCATCAAAATCAGTATCTGTGATACGGTGGGAGAACCGACTTGAGGTTTTGCGTTTGTGTTCACAAATGTTTCGGTTTAGCAAGAGTCGCCACCGACTTTTTATTTTATCCAAAGGAAAGGTCAAAAAAGCATAGGAAAGACCTTTGAGGTGTTTTCTTGGGTTCGGGGGGTAGATTATGAAAAGGGAAGGTGCTAGCACCCTTTTCATCCATGGTTTTCCATGGGCTCTTAGTTATTTGTTTAGATCACTTGCTTTTGCTTTTCAATTGTTTGAAATGGTGCTTTTGTGTGTGGTTTTGAAAATGTTTTGAAAAGAGGCCATCGTTGTGGCAACCTTTGTAATGATTCTTGTTTGAATGTATACAAAGGTGTTTTTGTCTTTTGAAAAGATATTTCAATGTTTGAAAGTTTGATATGGGAAAATGTTTTGAAATTGTGTTGTGAGGTGTGTTTGAAAATAGCAAGGACGTTTTGCAAGCTTTGATCAAGTAACTAAGAGTTGTCTACCCTATTTTACTCAAAGATCTTTCCTACACATTTTTAACCCTTTTGACAGCGTTGTTTTACCATTGCATTTAGTAAACAACCTTGTATTAGGATGTTAAACGGGACAGGCGCGGGTCATCGTATTGACCATGATAGCAATTGTGCTAAGTATCTTTAGCAATTTTGAGGGACTAGATCATTTTTGTATAGGCAACCAAGATAGCGTCATCGAGGGACTATGATCTTTTGTTTTGTTTTTGTTTTTCCAAGATACTGAACATGCATAACATGGCCATTTTAAAGGCAACAAGTGGATGAAACCCTAGGGGTGCAAGTGTGCATTGTATTGTCAATTTACATGCTTTTTGTCTTTGTTTTAGTCAAGCTATTTGTTTGATTTTAGATTTTTTTACATACAAACCCTAATCTCTAACATGGCATATTTGAAAGCATAAATGCGTAAAATAAATCTACACTATTACAACATTTGATATGGGGAGAGGGATACAATTTTTGAATGGGGGATATTTGCAAGAAAATAAAACCCCAATATTTACTATTACATCCAAATTGAATAATTGGTACAAATAATAAATGAACAATATTTTAATAAATAAATTAAACAAATATGCAAACTATTATGAATATGCAAAAAATGTTTTGTTTATTTTTATGTATGTAAAAATATAATATTTAATGTAAAAGAAAGAAATAAAAAGATTATTTTTTTATTAAGGGCAAAAACCCTAATTTTCTTTTAAGTAAGTAAATATATATTATATATATTTTTTATGTACAATAAAATAAAATAATGTATATACAAAAATAAAACATATTTAGAAAAAATATTATTTAAGTATAAATAATGAAAAAAAGTAAAAGTATAATATTTAATGTATTATTTTCAAGTTTTCATTAAAATAAAAATAAAGGTATACTCACTAAATTATTTTTATGTTAGAAAAAAAATACAAAAATAAATGTGACAATTTATAAAAATATTTTTGGTATTTTTTATGTTTGGAAAATAATAAAATAAAATCAGGAATGAAAAATAACTACAAAAATATAAAAAACATAAAGAAATGGGCCAGAGGGGTGCAATCAGTAAAAGGGAGGTGTAAAAAACAAGACCAGAACCAAGCCCAGCCCACTTACTTCGTCTTCAACCTTTGTCAAGAAAAAACACGCGCCTGACTTCAAACATGAACAACCTGCATACGTGCTCTAATGCAAAAACCCATAACATCAAAGTTGTAGCATTTTTCAAGACGAATTCAACCATGTAAATAACTCATTCTAACTCTCAAAGACCAGAGAGAATTTCTCTGGCCCTAAATTTTAACCTATTTTTTTCAGGAAGTTCATGGATCAAATTCTCTTAACACGATTAACTTAAATGAAAACTGAGCATATGTACAGCTTCATGGCTATGAATACTACATTTTTTATTCACAAACCTAAGCCTAATGATTCATAAATAGAGAGATAGGAAGTTGACAAAAACCTGTTTCAGTTGCCTTTGTGTATGGCAATATGGAACTTTTCAATGAGGCCTGAGACGTTTGGGAGCTTGCTTGAACTTCCCCTGATCTTCCCCAATGCCTAATTTGCCTTGAATGTGCTTGAACAAGCCTGTAGAACTCAACCTGCACAAGCTGAAAATATAAATGGTAAACCTTGTAAAGGGAGTTACAGTCACTCTTTAATGGTTGGGATAGTTTGGATAGGTTATGTAGAATGTGTTTGAACCAGTTTGAGGCAAAATGCACGAGGGTTTTTTGCTATGGAAGTCAAACTGCAAGGAGTGCCCTATTTTGCAAATGGAAGGTGATTTTATGCTATGGAAGGTTTGAGGACTCAAAGGCTCGTGTTTCTGGCTCAAGGGGATGTGTGAAACTTGTCTCAAATGCTTGCAAAAGTTGGTTCCCTCAGATGTTCAAGTTGTGTTGTATTTGACAAGTTTCTTGGTTATGAAGCAAAAATGAGAAGTGATAAAGAGCAGGCCTATACAGGCTAGCTCTAACCCTGCATACATTGTGTAAGCTTGGCCCAAAGTTTGTGTATTTGATTTGCTGTACAAGATCTTGTTCAAGGCTCAAGGATTCTATTTTACATAAAGCAAGATTTTGACAAAAATGGCAATGTCACCTTTTACTATTTTTGGATTAATCTATGGTATAATACTCTAATGACCAAAAAAAAGCCTTAGAACAATGGATTTGCATTTAATTATTGAGTATGGAAGGGTTTTGGGACCTGTAATCTAGTACAAACAAGGTTGATTAGAGTTCGCAACTTGTATCACTAAGAAAATGCCATGGATCAAAAGTGAGTTTTTGCCAACTTCAAGCCTTCGATTCTCCCTAACCACAAATGATTTTGGAGAGTTCTTGGACTTTTTAGAAAGCTTGTAACATGATATACATTCCATATTTGAAATGAATTTTGATATTCCAAGTGGAACTAGGTGAAAAATTTCCAAGAAGATAGGTCAAAATCCTGCCTAAACTTGGGCAAAATTTCACCAAGTTAAAAGTTTCATGGACCCTTGTTCCAAAAATCATAACTTTATATCCAAGCTTATTTTGGGAAAACTTTGTGAATCAAAGTTGTAGACTTTGTGGCGGACTACATCTTTCATGTTGGAAGTTTTGTTTGAATCCAATTGCATCATGGTGAAAATGTTGGGCAAAGTTGGGAAAAAGTAAGAAAATTTCATAACTTAGAAAAATTCCAAGTTATGAAAATTTTCAATTTTAAACCCTAATTTGCAAAATTAGGTTTCTTGATGAACAAGTTTCATGTTTTGACACATCTTGGTGAAAAATGACCCTTGGCACTTGATTTTGACCAAAAAGTCAAAGTTTGACTTTTCAGTGTACAGTCAAATTTTGATCAGTTGACTGGAAAATTCATCTGTCAATTCAATGCATTTGAGATCTTTTGAACCTTGTGAATAGGTCAAGATGATTCCATTGAGTCCTTGAGTCCATGCTTGAACCCAATTTGCCATTGGCTAGGTGAAAAATCAGAAATTGCCCTTATACAGTCAAAACCTTAAAAATGACCATTTTGCCCTTTTGATAATCTGATCAAATTTCTTGAGGAGTTATGGTCCAAACTTGATCAAATGGTTCATATGAGTCTATAATGTTGATGTGGGTCAAACATTGTGAGGTTTGACTGTAAATTGGCCACAATTGACTTTTCCCCAATACAACTGATTTCTAGGTCAACTGTCCAATTGATTGGGAAAAAATTTGATTCAAAGCTTGAAACTTGGTAGAGGTAATCTTGTAAGTCCAACATGAAGTATGAAAGTCACTTTGAGCATTGAAAGTCCAAAAATCCTTGTGCAAACTCAAACCCTAATTTAGGTCATCAGTGTAAGAAGATGTCTTGAGCAGAGCAAAACCCTAATCCTGTCTGGAGTTCAAGGAGTCTTGTGAGGGGAAATCTTGATAAAATGAGAGGGAAAATTTTGGGGTAACACAGCTTCCCCTGTTCAATCTTCTTGAACCTGAAGATTTAGATTGGTGAGTTTGCCTTTCGTGACTTGAAGGTAAAAGAGGATTGGACACTAGAGTGCCCGTAAATTTGCACTCGTCAAAATGTAGCTGAGGGAATGAGCTTAAAGATGCCATTTGGAGATGGTAGAATCTTGCTGGAGATGGGCTTAAAGATGCCATTCAAGACTTGTTTGTTGAAAATCAGGAGAATGAATATCAGAATGGTATCCGTATTTGGAACGTATCTGAGTTGTATCTGGGGATTGGATTCGTATGAGCAAAGGAATGGAGTCTCTGTCTGGAGCGTATCCGAGCTGTAACTGTATTTGATTCTTGAATGAATATTATAATGACTGTCGTGTCTGGAGTGTATCTGTATTGTATCTGAAATCTGAAATCTGAATAAGCGACAGAAAGACATCCGTGTTTGGAGTATCTCTGGGCTGGGGAATAGGTTTGAATGAGGGACATAATGGCTATCATGTCTGGAGCATATCTGGATTGTATCTGAAGTTGAGATCTGTATGAGTAGCAGAATGACTTCTGTGTCTGGAGTGTATCCGTACTATAACTGGGATCTAGACAAGTGACATAATGACTTCCGTGTCTGGAGTGTATCTGAACCTGAAGTTGATAGTTGAATCTGAATGAGAAATAGAAAGGCTTCCGTGTCTGAAGCGTATCTAGTCTGTATCTGATTGCTGAATTCTAAATGAGTAATAGAATGACCTCTGTGTCTGGGGTGTATCCATACTGTATCTATAAAAGAGATCTGAATGAGTAATAGAATGACTTCCATGTCTTGGAGCGTATCCGTACTGTATCTGAAATCTTTGCATATTTGTTAAAGGTAGCTTTTAATCTTATCCTGAAAAGGGTAAAATGTTAGCTAAAACACAAAGTTATGTTGCATGTCATGCATGATGCAATAAAATGTGCCTTATCAATGTTTATGATATATAAATGTAATGTATGCGCATGCAAGCTGATTAGCTGTCTTGCTTGAGGAAAAAATATCCTTGATAGCTGGAGATAATGAAATCTTTGACTGATGCCGGGAAAATAAATCCTTGACCGCTAATGGAGATTCAAAACCTTTGATTGTTGAGAATGAGAAATCCTTGTACCATTGTTGGGGATTGAAAATCCTTGGTGACTTGTGGGGATTAACAAGAATTTTGATAACTTCTGCGGGGATATGAGAATCCTTCATGACTTTTCTTGAGGAATAAGGAAAACTCTGACGATCTCTACCGGGGAATTGAAACCTTGGAGGCTTCCACTGGAGAAATGAGAACAAAGATCTTCGTTCTGTTGGGAAATAACTATGTGTGGAAAATGGTGATTCTGTTGAAGAGTTCTTAAGGGCTTGGGTTGTATGCCAATCTACTGGGGAATTGGAGGAAACTGGATGGTCTTCCACCGGGGTTTAAGGGTTGAAGTTTTGGACTCCGTTGGGGAAGAAAGTTTTATCTTCGCTGAGGGTTTGCAGTTCAAAGTTTTCTGGCTCTGCTGGGGGTTGGGAGTTTTGGAAACTTAGTTCTGATGGGGATTTTGAAACTTAACTCCACTGGGGATATGTATCTCAAAGCTTCAACTCTGTTGAGGATCTGGAT
The DNA here is from genome assembly GCA_948472305.1 of Vicia faba. Taxonomy (NCBI): domain Eukaryota; kingdom Viridiplantae; phylum Streptophyta; class Magnoliopsida; order Fabales; family Fabaceae; genus Vicia; species Vicia faba. The sequence continues at coordinate 144,613,069 of OX451740.1, forward strand.
GATATACTGTAGGGGATTTCCACTGGAATAGCCTAAAGATGTTTTCCTATAATTTCAACCTATCAGTAATTATTCTTTCTCATTTCGTTTTATTTGTAAGCAGTGATTATATTCAAATGCATATGCTCATTTAATAAATCATTGGACGTTTTCAAATAAAACATAAGTGTAAAAAAGAAAGAAAAGGCAACAATTTTGCTGTACTTTGAAGTATCTTTATATTAACTTTGTGTAAGTATTTTGTACAAAGGAGACAGACATCCTAGTAAGAGAATGTTGTCATAAAAATGAGAAAAAATTTATACAAAGAAAGATGGCTATGTGTAACAATTCCATGGGGTTCCCATTCTGCTATAGCCTTCGCAACTCTAAGTATCTTGTCCATTTGTTGCCTCGTCCGCAGATGACTGGATTGATCAGAAGCTTGGGGCTTGTTTGTGAAGAGATTGTCCTTAAAGTGATCCGATGAGACATAGTCATACGCTTTAATTCTCTAACTTTTGCCTGAATCGCCCTTTCGGGTTTTCGATCCACCGGGAAACCCTTTTTTTCCCAAGTCGCCCTTTCGGGTTTTCAACTTGCCGGGTGTACAGATTTTTTTGTTTATCCCTAATTTTTGCCTGAACCGCCCTTTCGGGTTTTCGATTCACCGGGATGCCCATTTTTTCCCAAGTCGCCCTTTTGGGTTTTCAACTTGTCGGGTGTACATATTTTTTTGTTTATCCCTAATTTTTGCCTGAACCGCCCTTTCGGGTTTTCGATTCACCGAGATGCCCATTTTTGCCCAAGTCGCCCTTTCGGGTTTTCAACTTGTCGGGTCGTTTATGCGTAGTATCTTTTGACTATGTCTGCGTTCCTAGGGTGCGGAAGATCTTCGCCGTCCATGGTGGTTAGAATCATAGCCCCGCCAGAAAAGATGTTTTTGATCACAAATGGTCCTTCGTAAGTCGGGGTCCATTTGCCCCTGGGATCACTTTGCGGCAAGATGATTTGCTTGATTACAAGGTCCCCGATTTGATATACTTGTCTCTTGACTTTCTTGTTGAAGGCCTTGATCATACGTTTCTGATACGCCTGACCATGGCAAACAGCAGTAAGTCGCTTCTTGTTAATCAAGTTAGGTTGATCAAGCCGGGTCTGGATCCAATCGTCTTCACTCAAACCAACATCTTTCATGATTCTCAAAGAAGGAATTTGTACTTCCATAGGTAAAACAACTTCTATGCCATATACCAAAGAAAAGGGGGTTGCCCTAGTTGAAGTGCGTGCCGTGGTACGGTACCCGTGCAGAGCAAACAGTAACATCTCGTGCTAGTCTTTGTAGGTGACTGTCATCTTTTGAATGATCTTTTTGATATTTTTGTTTGCATCTTCGACATCACCGTTCATCTTAGGCCGATAGGGAGATGAATTGTCATGTTGAATCTTGAACTGCTCGCATAGAGCGGTGATCATAGTATTGTTCAAATTTGTACCGTTGTTAGTGATGATTCTGTCGGGGATACCATACCGACATATGAGGTTCTTCTTGATGAAGCGGGAAACCACATTCTTTGTAACGGAGGCGAAGGAAGTTGCTTCGACTCACTTGGTAAAGTAATCAATGGCCACCAGGATGAAACAGTGTCCATTGGAGGCTGTAGGCTTGATCTCTCCAACCATGTCGATTCCCCACATCACGAATGGCCAAGGAGCTTTTAAGACATTGAGAGGAACTGGGGGAATATGTACCTTGTCATCATAGATTTGGCATTTGTGACAAGTACGGGAATGTTGATGACAATCAGCTTCCATGGTAGACCAGTAGTAGCCTGCCCGTAGAATCTTCTTAGCCATCGTATGACCACTTGAGTGGGTGCCAAAGGTGCCATTATGCAGTTCAACCATGATCTTCTCAGCTTCAACCTTGTCCACATAACGGAGTAGGACACAATCAAGATTGCGCTTGCATAGGATACCATTGCTCAGAAAGAATTTGGCCGCGAACCTCCTTAAGAACTTCTTATCATTGACTGAAGCTCCCTCAGGGTACTCTTGCGCTTCGAGATACTTTTTGACGTTGTGTAACCAGGGTCGGTCCACCACTTCTTCGGTATTAATCCCGTGACAATGTGCAGGTTCATCCATTCGTTCAATGGTGATTTGGGGTGCCTCATTATCCCAGTTAAGTTTAAACATGGATGACATTGTAGCTAATGCATCTGCTAGCTGATTCTCTTCTCGCGGGAAGTGCTCGAAGGTAATCTGCTCGAAGTGTGGTAACAATGTCAGGACATGTTCTTTGTAAGGGATGAGGTTTGGATGTTTAGTATCCCACTCTCCTTTGATTTGATTGATAACCAAAGCTGAGTCCCCAAATACAACCAAAGATTTGATTCCCAAGTCAATAGCAGCCTTGAGACCAAAGATACAAGCTTCATACTCGGCCATGTTGTTGGTGCAGCCGAGTGTATGGCAACCTTCTGGAAAGATAAGTACCGTGCCGATACCGTTCCCAAGTGTGTTGGAGGCACCATCAAAGTACAGAGTCCATCAGGATCCTTGTTCAGGTCCGTCATACAGTCTATTCTCTTCAATGTTGCTCAAAGTCATAATGTCTTCGTCGGGGAAGTCGAATCTCATGGATTGATAATCTTCGACAGCTTGATGGGCCAGATGATCGGCTAGAACACTCCCCTTTATAGCTTTTTGGGCCGTATACTGTATATCATATTTGGTGAGGATCTTCTGCCATCTAGCGATTCTTCCGGATAAAGTAGGCTTCTCGAAGATGTACTTGATCGGATCCATCTTAGAAATCAGCAGAGTGGTATGTGTCAACATATCCTGCCTTAGCCGGCGAGCAGCCCATACCAAAGCGCAACAAGTTTTCTCGAGCAGTGAGTATCGGGTCTCACAGTCGGTAAACTTTTTGCTAAGGTAATAAATGGCATGCTCTTTTCGGCCAGACTCGTCATGTTGGCCCAATACGCACCCCATTGAATTATCCAAAATAGTCAGATACATGATTAAAGGTCTTCCCTCGACGGGTGGCATCAAGATAGGAGGTTCCAGTAAATACTCCTTGATTTTATTGAAAGCAACTTGACAGTCATCATTCCATTTAACCACCTGATCTTTCTTCAACAACTTGAAGATTGGTTCACAGGTAGATGTTAGGTGACAGATGAACCTTGCAATGTAGTTTAGGCGTCCCAAGAAACCTCTGACCTCCTTCTCAGTGCGAGGGGTAGGCATTTCTTGTATAGCTTTTACTTTGGCAGGATCAACCTCGATGCCTTTGTTACTGACGATGAATCCCAAAAGTTTACCGGACATGACTCCGAAAGTGCACTTGCTAGGGTTCAGTCTGAGCTTGTATTCCTTCAACCTGACAAACATCTTTTGCAGATGGTCGAGGTGTTCTTCTTCTGTTTGTGAACGGGCTATCATGTCATCTACGTAGAATTCAATCTCATTATGTATCATGTTATGAAATAAAGCTACCATGGCTCGCTGATAGGTTGCCCCGACATTCTTCAGTCTGAATGGCATCACTTTATAGCAGAAGGTACCCCACTGTGTAACAAAAGTAGTCTTCTCCATGTCTTCGGGGGCCATTTTGATCTGGTTGTACCCTGAAAATCCGTCCATGAAATAGAATACCTTGTGCTGAGCTGTATTGTCGACCAAGATGTCAATGTGTGGTAGTGGAAAGTCATCTTTAGGGCTAGCCCTGTTTAAGTCTCTGTAATCCATGCACATTCTCACTTTGCCATCTTTCTTAGGCACAGGCACAATGTTAGCAACCCATTATGGATAGGAAGTAACAGCAAGAAACCCGGAATTGAACTGCTTCATCACTTCGGCTTTGATCTTTTCAGACATATCGGGCCTCATTCGGCGGACTTTCTGTTTGATTGGTGGACAGTCTTCTCTTGTGGGGAGACGGTGAACCACAATATCTGTATCCAGTCCCGACATATCTTCATAGGACCAGGCAAAGATCTCAACATATTCATTCAAAAGCTGAACTAAGCGCTCTTTGAAACTTGGCTCTAGGTTGGCACCTACTTTAACCTCTTTTCTATCTTCCTCTGTTCCCAAATTGATAGTCTCTAACAACTCTTCATGGGGCAGAATAGCCCTTTCTTCTTGTTGCAAAAGTCTAGCCAACTCTCCAGGCACTTCACATTCTTCATCACCTTCGTATTCGGCATGATTGACCAGATCTTTGGAGTCACTGAAAGCCATAGCAGAATTGTTACCCATGGAATACGGAGTGGATGGGTACCTGCATTTTGTGAGTGTGGGTGTGTGTAAGGGATAGCCACCTTTAAACAAATAAAATGTAAAAAGAAAGAAAATGAACACAAAAGTTTATATATGAAAACGTCCATGATTCATTAAAAATGGCATATGAAAATGAAGAATCAAAACCCTTATAAATGGACCTATATGCCCCGGGTAAGGCATAAGGAGAAAAGGGTGTATGTATTGTTTAATAATTATTACAGACCAAATAGGAAATGTTCAAAAGATAAATTACTGATTGATGAAAGTAATGGGAACGAAGTCTTTCGCCTCCCAGTTGTTCAGTCCTCCTTCAATAGTTGGAAAGATCCAGTCTTCAAAATTGCTTCCTTCTTCATCATCCTCTAAAGCATGAACTCCATGATGAGTGATTTTCAATGGCGGTCCTCCAGCCCGGGAGCGACGCACATCCTTCTGACCAGCAATAGTGAAACCCAAACCGAACTTATCTGTCTTGTAAGGAAAATCTGGCAGTTGACCCCATATTGTGCTTCCTCCTTCCTTGATCACAGCCTCCGCATCTTTAAGGGATGGCATCTAGGACACAGGTTTGGTAATGATGGGCACAACAATCATTATCTTGGCTACCGCAACTTCAGGAGAAAACTCTTCAAAGTGTTGGAAAGGTGTTTCTATGAATTCACCATCTAACTCCATGTAGAGGAAAGAGTTAAGGTGGCTTATCATATACTCCTCTTCACCATGAACTGTTATGATTTTACCCTGGAATGGGTATTTGAGCATTTGGTGTAGAGAAGAAGTGACTGCCCCAACGTTGTGGATCCATGGCCTTCCCAACAAGCATGAATATGAAGGACGGATGTCCATCACATAAAATGTAGAGTTGAAAATTTCCGTTTCCACCTTAATTGGGATGTCCACTTCTCTGTGAACCATCTGCTTAGAACCGTCGAAGGCTCTAACAATGATATTACTGGGCTTTAAGGTCAAACCTTCACAGTCTAGTCTGTCCAATGCTTTCTTTGGTAGGACATTTAAAGACGACCCGGTATCAACCAGAACGTGAGCAAGAGTGGTCCCTATGCACTCTACCGAGACATGCAGCGCATCATTATGCTTTCTTCCCTTAGATGTTAGATCGGCATCAGAGAAGCCAAGACCATTGTCGGCTGTAAGGCTAGCTACACACTCTTGAAACTGATCCGCAGAAGTTTCTTGAGGCACGTGCGCTGTCTTCAGGAATTTGATCAAGGCTTTGGCATGAGCCTCGGAGCAGAGCAATAAAGCTAGCATAGAGATTTTTGAAGGGGTTTTCCCAAGCTGCTCTACGACATCATAGTCGCTTTTCTTAATTATCTTTAAAATATCCTCCATTTCCTTTTGGGTGGTCTCGGGGATAACCAAAGTCTGAGACCTCGTCCTGACGGGTGCTTCTTGGATCCCCTTACCTTTATCAATAGTAACAGCAGAGGGTACAGTTTCGGGAGTAAAAATTTCTTCAATAACTGGACTTCGCACAGATATCTTGACTGGCACAGGAGCACTTGAGGGTCCGAAGATTACCCTTGGAGGAGCAATCTCCGGAGAGAAGATTCTTCCGCTACGAGTGATCTTACTTGTCCCTGCAATATTTCCCACATCAGGAGTCTCTTCATCGGAACTTTCTTCGATTGATTCGATCTACTTAACACCGTGGTAGAAGATCTCTCCTCCATAATTCCACGGTATTGTCTTGTTGGACTTATATGGGATAGGCCCCGGCATAGTAATCTTCAGAGGTACACACTTTCGATCGGGTGTAATCTTAACAGGTCTTTTAGAGACCTTGGAAAGATTGTCGGAAATGGTGATTATAGCAACATCATTGATTGGAGTAACAGGAGTTTTCTTGAAGAGGATTTCTTGAGTATTCATCAGGCGTTAGATGCCTGACTTCAATAGCGGAAAGTCGGATTGCAAGGTCGAACAAAGGTAACAATCTTTTTGACAGCCTGGGAAAATCCTGCTTTCAACAGATTCATCTTGATCATTGGCAACAGAGTCATTAAGTCGTCAACAGCAGTAACATGAAGATCTTCTACAATAGCATGGATATTATGACCATGTTTTGGCATAAGAGCGGATATCACATTAGGTTTTTCGGGGGCATCAAACTCCACCTCCTTGGCATCTATTAAATCCTGGATCTTGTTTTTAAGGGCCCAATAGTTGTTGGTGTCGTTCCCCACACTGTCCGAATGATAGGCACACTTTGCATTTGAATGATAATAGGGAGAAGAGGTATTTGGGTTCTTCGGCGCCTCTTTCAAATTGGTAAGGTTTAACTTTAACAGATGAGGGAGAACCTGAGCAGGTGTCATATTGATCCGGGTGAATTGTCGTGCAGGCCTTTCCACCCTGGTTTAGTTAGCTCTGGGTTGACTGCTTCGAGGTTGATCAGCTGAGGAGTTCTGAATCATCACAGCCCCTACCGCTGGTCGGCGCTCCATTCTTCCTTGATTTCTTTGGGAGTAAACAGCAGAAGCCTCTTTCTTGGCTGGAAAGGTCTTCTTGATAGCGGCGGAAGCAGATGCGTCCTTCTGAATTTTACCGCTCTTAATACCATCTTTGACCCTTTCACCCGTCAGAATTAGCTCGGTGAATCCTGCAGATGAGCTCCTGATCAAGTGATTAAAGAATGGACCTGACAGGGTCCCCAAAAACATATCAACCAGCTCTCTTTAAGACAATGGTGGCTGCACCCTTCCAGCCAAATCCCGCCACTTCTGGGCATACTCCTTAAAGCCTTCATTAGAGACCATAACCATACTCTGTAATTGAGTATGAGTAGGCGCTAAATCTGCACTATATTGATATTGCCGATAGAAAGCAGCAGCCAAATCCTCCCAGTTATGTACATCAGATCTCTCAAGCTGATAGAACCAATCCAATTGCGTACCCGACAAACTATCTTGAAAAAAGTGAACCCACAAATCCTTATCAGAAGAGTGAGGTTGGATCTTTCTGACGTAAGATCGCAGATGCATCTTCAGACAGGACAAACCGTCGTATTTAGCAAATGTAGGCACTTTGAATATAGGGGGAATGACAATCCCAGCAACCAACCCTAGTTCTTCGAAATCTAGCCCAGGTACTCTTTGTACCTCCATGGCTGCCAGCCGATCTTCCATATTTTTATACTTATTGTCCGCAGGGGGGTACTGCTGCTCATAGTAATCTTCCTCCTCCTCTTCTTCTTCCTCTCCAACTTCAGACTCGGAGGGCATTGCAACTCCCTTTCCTTTACCAACCCCTTCATCAGACGTCGAGGGGAAATCTAGGACCCTTCTAGCCTGGTTCTCAAACCTTCTCCCCAAAGTAGCTACACCCGCTCTTTTCTTTTTCTTCTTTTCTTTTTCCTTTTCTTTCTCTAATAGTGCTTTAAGGTCCTCTTGACCCTTTGCCAAGGTCATGAGGAGTTGCTGGAATTGCAAATTCTGAGCTTGTAGATCTTTGACCGTCTGCTCTATATCCATCTTGCTGAAATAAACACCATAAAGATAAGGAAACCTGGTGTGAAGACCTGCTTATGCATATGATGAATGATATGCTATTCATGTAATGCATTCAGGGATTCAGAAATTCAAATTTGTTGTAAACAAAAAAGAACGCAAGTCATATTAATAAGAAGAATTTGTTAGTACATAAATGCCCCATGGGCAAAATATTACAAAATTCTAATGTAAAAAGATGTTGCGCATCCTCTTCGGTGCGATGTAGGTGTTGAGAGTTTTCTCTTCATGGAGTCGACGAGTAAGTTCCAAAACCTTCTTCTCACTGGCGTATAAGCTGGCTTCAAAAGTATTCCGTTCTTCCTTGAGTTGTATCCAACTCTTTTGCAAATCCTCCAATGATGTTGGCATGTCAGGATGTAGGAGGGTGTATGGAACCTCTCCTTCTATAACAGGCTCTTTGATCATAGGCAGAATGTAGGGGTAAGGCATCATAAGATTTTGGGCGCGGGTTCGTACCCACTTGAGGTAAGGCTCAAGGGGGATGGAATTCTTGTGTCCCAGTGTCTTACTGTCCACTTTGTTGGGCATCCTCCAAGCTTGGATAAACCTTTGTCGAAGTCCTTGAGCGTCGTTGTCGAAGTTAAAAACCAAGTCTAGAATCAGCATGTCATGAGGGCCATCCCTTCGGGCATACCTAAATTGTCTCAGAGCTAAACAGGGGTTGTAGGTAATTCCTCCCCTAATGCCAAGTAATGGGACATTAGGGAATTCCCCACAACGATCAATGATGATGACATTTTCTCTGGACCGAGAACACCAATGAACATCAGAATGTGTGAGAGTCATCAACCGTTGTGACCACCTCAAGCCTTGTTCATTCTTCAAGACTGACTGGGGAAGGTTAGAAATAAACCACCTTGCCAGAAGAGGAGTACAACACATGATAACACCTCTTTTCCTCATTGTTCATGTGTGAAATGAGTGTAAGATGTCCCCAAGCAATGTAGGCACAGGATTCTGAGATATGAAAATCTTGACAGCATTCACATCTATAAGCTGATCAGGGTTTGGGAACAAGACCAACCCATAGATGAGAAGTGCTACAATCTCCTCAAAAGCTTGCAGATCTAGAGAATTCCAGCAGTCTTGTGCCTTCTCAAACAGAAACTTTTCCAAGAAACCCTTGACACCACTTCTGGTTTCCCAATGACCTTTGATATCAGATGGTTGCAAGTGTAAGGCTTGAGCAACATCTTCAAGCTTTGGTTCTCTTTCCGTACCGTTGTAGGGTAGTTGATAGAGAATAGGAATCCTCAGGAGTTGAGAAAATTCCTCCAAAGTAGGTACTAGTTGGTAATCAGGAAATGTAAAGCAATGGTGTAGGGGGTCAAAGAACTGGAAGAGAACTTTCACCATGTCTTCTTCAATGTTGGGGTTGACCAAGTTGAGAAGTCTACCATGTCTTTCACTGAAGGGAGAATTCTCTGGAATCTTGGAAGTAAGCTCTCTGAGTAGAGGAGGAATTCTCACAAGGTTGACCTGAATAGTTTTTCTGCGAGTGATTCCATAACCTACAAAACAGGAACGAAGATGAAGATCCAAACCCATGAAATGGTTAGTGGATGCATATGATGCTTTATGATGTTCATGATGTATGCACAAGTATATGTACAAACAAATCACACAAGATCCTAGTTCAGGCTTGCATGGGGTTTCATAGGTAAGTACCCTCTTGAAGTTTAGTTGGCTCAACCTGTCCTATAAATAGTAACCGGGTTCTAAGGAGCTCAATATCACTGGATTATTTTCTATGTTCATTGTTTCAGTTTAACCACTTAACTGGCGACTGAAATATTCCAAGAAAATAACCCTCAATGAGTGTAGTATCGAGTATCTACCAACTTCGGACTGCACCAAAGCCGGTCATCTCACTACCCCTAAAAAAGCCAAGATGGTCAAGTAAAGGTTCTAAAAGTTCATTAGTGCTTCATGACATCGCTCAGCGGCCCCGTATTCTCTTTGATTGACTCAAAGGCTATCGGTACCCACAAATATGTCGCACTAATATAGCTATTGCTTCAACCATGTCGGTATACCCCGCACAGTTTCCATAACGTATTGCTATTTACCTATGAATGCCTCCCAAATCTGGGTGGAGGATTTCAAGCCCAAACAATAGAATCAAATGTAAAGAAATCAAAGCAAACAAAGTAAGCATGTAAAGGTGATCTAAACCCTAAGGTTACTCCACTTTTAAAATATTCCCCAGCAGAGTCGCCAGTTCTGTGATACGGTGGGAGAACTGACTTGAGGTTTTGCGTTTGTGTTCGCAAATGTTTCGGTTTAGCAAGAGTCGCCACAAACGTTTTATTTTATCCAAAGGAAAGGTAAAAAAAGCACAAGAAAGACATTTGAGATGTTTTCTTGGGTTCAGAGGGTATATTATGAAAAGGGAAGGTGCTAGAACCCTTTTCATCCATGGTTTTCAATGGGCTCTTAATTATTTGTTTAGATCACTTGCTTTTGCTTTTCAATTGTTTGAAATGGTGATTTTGTGTGTGGCTTTGAAAATGTTTTAAAAAGAGGCCATCGTTGTGGCAACCTTTGTAATGATTCTTGTTTGAATGTATACAAAGGTGTTTTTGTCTTTTGAAAAGATATTTCAATGTTTGAAAGTTTGATATGGGAAAATGTTTTGAAATTGTGTTGTGAGGTGTGTTTGAAAATAGCAAGGATGTTTTGCAAGCTTTGATCAGGTAACTAAGAGTTGTCTACCCTATTTTACTCAAAGATCTTTCCTACACATTTTTAACCCTTTTGACAGCGTTGTTTTACCATTGCATTTGGTAAACAACCTTGTATTAGGATGTTAAACGGGACATGCGCGGGTCATCGTATTGAACATGATAGCAATTGTGCTAAGTATCTTTAGCAATTTTGAGGGACTAGATCATTTTTCTATAGGCAACCAAGATAGCGTCATCGAGGGACTATGATCTTTTGTTTTGTTTTTGTTTTGCCAAGATACTCAACATGCATAAAATGGCCATTTTAAAGGCAACAAGTGGATGAAACCCTAGGGGTGCAAGTGTGCATTGTATTGTCAATTTACATGCTTTTTGTCTTTGTATTAGTCAAGCTATTTGTTTGATTTTGGAATTTTTTGCATACAAACCTAATCTCTAACATGGCATATTTGAAAGCATAAATGCGTAAAATAAATCTACACTATTACAATATTTGATATGGGGAGAGGGATACAATTTTTGAATGGGGGATATTTGCAAGAAAATAAAACCCTAATATTTACTATTACATCCAAATTGAATAATTGGTACAAATAATAAATGAACAATATTTAAATAAATAAATTAAACAAATATGCAAACTATTATGAATATGCAAAAAATGTTTTGTTTATTTTTATGTATGTAAAAATATAATATTTGATGTAAAAAAAATAAATAAAAAGATTATTTTTTTATTAAGGGCAAAAACCCTAATTTTCTTTTAAGTAAGTAAATATATATTATATATATTTTTTATGTACAATAAAATAAAATAATGTATATACAAAAATAAAACATATTTAGAAAAAAAATATTATTTAAGTATAAATAATGAAAAAAAGTAAAAGTATAATATTTAATGTATTATTTTCAAGTTTTCATTAAAATAAAAATAAAGGTATATACTCACTAAATTATTTTTATGTTAGAAAAAAAATACAAAAATAAATGTGACAATTTATAGAAATATTTTTGGTATTTTTTATGTTTGGAAAATAAAAAAATAAAATCAGGAATGAAAAATAACTACAAAAATATAAAAAACATAAAGAAATGGGCCAGGGGGGGTGCAATCAGTAAAAGGGAGGTGTCAAAAACAAGGCCAGAACCAAGCCCAGCCCACTGACTTCGTCTTCAACCTTTGTCAAGAAAAAACGCGCGCCTGACTTCAAACATGAACAACCTACATACGTGCTCTAATGCAAAAACCCATAACATCAAAGTTGTAGCATTTTTCAAGACGATTTCAACCATGTAAAGAACTTATTTTAACTCTCAAAGACCAGAGATAATTTCTCTGGCCCTAAATTCTAACCTAATTTTTTCAGGAAGTTCATGGATCAAATTCTCTTAACACGATTAACTTAAATGAAAATTGAGCATATGTACAACTTCATGGCTATGAATACTACATTTTTATTCACAAACTTAAGCCTAATGATTCCTAAATAGAGAGATAGGAAGTTGACAAAAACTTGTTTCAGTTGACTTCGTGTATGGCAATGTGAAACTTTTCAATGAGGCCTGAGATGTTTGGGAGCTTGCTTGAACTTCCCCTGACCTTCCCCAATGCCTAACTTGCCTTGAATGTGCTTGAACAAGCCTGTAGAACTCAACCTGCACAAGCTGAAAATAGAAATGGTAAACCTTGTAAAGGGAGTTACAGTCACTCTTCAATGGTTGGGATAGTTTGGATAGGTTATGTATAATGTGTTTGAATCAGTTTGAGGCAAAACGCATGAGGGGTTTTTGCTATGGAAGTCAAACTGCAGGGAGTGCCCTGTTTTGAAAATGGAAGGTGATTTTATGCTATGGAAGGTTTGAGGACTCAAAGGCTCATGTTTCTGGCTCAAGGGGATGTGTGAAACTTGTCTCAAATGCTTGCAAAAGTTGGTTCCCTCAGATGTTCAAGTTGTGTTGTATTTGACAAGTTTCTTGGTTATGAAGCAAAAATGAGAAGTGACAAAGAGCAGGCCTGTACAGGCTAGCTCTAACCCTGCATACATTGTGCAAGCTTGGACCCAAGTTTGTGGATTTGATTTTATGTACAAGATCTTGTTCAAGGCTCAAGGATTCTATTTTACATAAAGCAAGATTTTGACAAAAATGGCAATGTCACCTTTTACTATTTTTGGATTAATCTATGGTATAATCCTCTGATGACCAAAACAAAGCCTTAGACCAATGGATTTGCATTTAATTATTGAGTATGGAAGGGTTTTGGGACCTGTAATCTAGTACAAACAAGGCTGATTAGAGTTTGCAACTTGTATCACTAAGAAAATGCCATGGATCAAAAGTGAGTTTTTGCCAACTTCAAGCCTTCGATTCTCCCTAACCACAAATGATTTTGGAGAGTTGGACTTTTTAGAAAGCTTGTAACATGCTCTACATTCCATATTTGAAATGAATTTTTAGATTCCTAGTGGAACTATGTGAAAAATTGCCAAGAAGATAGGTCAAAATCATAACTTGGGCAAAATCCTACCTAAACTAGGGCAAAATTTCACTAAGTTAAAAGTTTCATGGACCCTTGTTCCAAAAATCATAACTTGAGATCCAAGCTTCTTTTGTGAAAACTTTGTGAATAAAAGTTGTATAATTTGTGGAGGACTACAACTTTCATGTTGGAAGTTTTGTTTGAATCCAATTTCATCATGGTGAAAATGTTGGGCAAAGTTGGGAAAAATAAGAAAATTTCATAACTTAGAAAAATTCTAAGTTATGAAAATTTTCAATTTTAAACCCTAATTTTCAAAATTAGGTTTCTTGATGAACAAGTTTCATGTTTTGACACATCTTGATGAAAAATGACCCTTGGCACTTGATTTTGACCAAAAAGTCAAAGTTTGACTTTTCAGTGTATAGTCAAATTTTGATCAGTTGACTGGAAAATTCATCTGTCAATTCAATGCATTTGAGATCTTTTAAACCTTGTGAATAGGTCAAGATGATTCCATTGAGTCCTTGAGTCCATGCTTGAACCCAATTTGCCATTGGCTAGGTGAAAAATCAGAAATTGCCTTTATACAGTCAAAACCCTAAAAATGACCATTTTGCCCTTTTGATGATTTGATCAAATTTCTTGAGGAGTTGTGGTCCAAACTTGATCAAATGGTTCATATGAGTCTATAATGTTGATGTGGGTCAAAATTTGTGAGGTTTGACTGTAAATTGGCCACAATTGACTTTTTCCCCAATACAACTGATTTCTAGGTCAACTGTCCAATTGACTGGGCAAAAATTTGATTCAAAGCTTAAAACTTGGTAGAGGTAATCTTGTAAGTACAACATGAAGTATGAAAGTCACTTTGAGCATTGAAAGTCCAAAAATACCTGTGCAAACTCAAACTCTAATTTAGGTCATCAGTGTAAGAAGATGTCTTGAGCAAAGCAAAACCCTAATCCTGTCTGGAGTTCAAGGAGTCTTGTGAGGGGAAATCTTGATAAAATGAGAGGGAAAATTTTGGGGTACAATAGTTTCATTATCATAGACTGCAGGACTAGGGTCCTTTTCCTCTTCTTGGTTCTCCCCTTCCTTGGATGAAGAGGTCAGATCAACTTGATGCTTCAACCTTTCTCCAAACCTTCTGCTCATATTCAGAATACCGACCTTCTTCTTCTTCTTCTTTTCCTTTTTCAGAATGAGGGCTTTCAGATCCTCTTGCCCCTTTTATCAGACTGATGAACATCTGTTGGAACTGGGTGTTCTGTGCGTGAAGATCTTTGATGGCTTGATCGAACGACATTTCTGCTGAAATAAACAACAAAGAAGATAAGAAACCTGTAATGGTACCTGTGAAGATGTGCATGATAATGGGATGCGCATGTAATGATTTCAAAGACTTTAGGAGATTTAAATTTGCAAACCAAAAATAAATAAAACTTTATAGCTTAACTTTGAAAGGTTCAACAATGCCCTTAAGGCGTTACAAAGAAGTAAATAAAACAAATATAAAACTAGAAAAGAAAAATCAAAAGTCCCATGGACGTTTTCTCTTTGTGCTGATGTAATCATTGAGCACTCTTTCCTCCTCGATCTGCCTGGTGAGCTTCAAAACCTTCCTCTCTTGCTCATGGAACTGCTCCCTGTAAGTATCTCGCTCATTCTTCAGTTGAATCCAAGATCTCTGTAACTCTCCAAGATCAGTAGGCATGTAAGGATAGAGAATCGTGTAAGGAATACCGTCTTCGGTAGTGGGTTCCATAATCACTGGTAATACTGTCTCATAAGGCATCACAAGCTTTTGGGCACGAGCTCGGACCCATTGGAGGTAAGGTTGCATAGGAAGGGAAGTCTTTGGTCCTAACTCATGGGGGTCAGATCTATTTACCATGCCCCAAGCTCGTATGAACCTCCGGCGATGCCCCTTAACATCATCCTCATAGTCAAATGCAATATCCTCGAGAAGTTACCTATGAGGACCATCTCTTCGAGCACAACCAAATTGTCGCAAAGCTAGAGAAATATTGTAAGTTATACCCCCTCTGATACCAAGTAATGGGACATTAGGATACCCCCCACAATGGTCAATAACAACAACGTCTTCCATAGCCCGAGAACACCAAAGAATATCCGTATGAGTAAGTGACATTATTCTGTGCGACCAACCCAAACCTTCTTCGTTCTTCAGCACAGACTTAAGGAGGTGACAAATAAACCACCTCGACAACAATGGCATGTAGCACATAAGAGTCCCTCTTCTCCTCGTGGTACGAATATAGAGAGCGTGCAAGATATCTCCAAGCAAGGTAGGCACAGGGTTGCGAGAAAGGAAAATCTTGATAGCATTCACATCTATGAAAGAGTCCAGATTAGGGGAGAGAACTAAACTATAGATAAGAAGAGCCAAGACATCCTCTAAAGCCTGAAAATCCAAATCATCCCAGAATAGCTGAGCCTGGTCTATCAGAAATTTGGCTAGAAAACCTTCGACTCCGCTTCGAGTTTCCCAATTGGATACCATATCGGCCCGTTTCAAATGCAAAGCTGAGGCAATGACTTCTGGCTTAGGAACTTCTTCCTTACTTGTGAAGGGTACCTGTTCAAGAATGGATATGCCCAATAGATGAGAGAATTCCTCCAAGGTGGGTACCAACAGATAATCTGGAAAGGTGAAACAGTGATGCTCGGGATTGAAGAACTGAAAAAGTACGCTCATCATCTGTTCATCAGGGTTTGAAGTAACCAGGCTGAGAAGTTGACCATGTCTCTTAATGAACATAGAGGTTTCAGAAATTCTTGACACTTGCTCTTTGAGTTGGGATGGTATCTCCACAAAGTTGATTCAGATAGTCTTTCTATGTACGGAAGGCATGATCTGCAAAATAGAACAAATATAAATTCCCTTGGTCTTTGAAATAGTTAGTGTAATGAAACATGTATGCCATGTGTGATACGGTGGGAGAACTGACTGTGGTTTTGCGTTTGTTTTCGCAAATGTTTCGGTTGAGCAAGAGTCGCCACCGACTTTTTATTTTATCCTAAGGAAAGGTTTAAAAAGCACAGCAAAAACCTTTGAGATTTTTCGTGGGTTCGGGGAGTAGATTATAGAAAGGGAAGGTATTAGCACCCTTTCTATCCATGGTTATCCATGGGCTCTTAGGTACTTGCTTAGATCAACTTGCCTTGATTTTCAATTGTTTGAAATGGTGCTTTGTGTGTGGTTTTGAAAATGTTTTGAAAAAGATGCCTTGTCTAGGCTACCCTTGTAACAATTCTTTACTCGAATGTTTTACAAAAGGTGTTTGTCTTTTTGAAAAGATATTTCAAAGTTTTTGAAAGTTTGTTTTGAAAGTGTGGTTTGAAAAATAGACAAGTGTTTTTGTTTTGCAAGTTGACAAGTACTTAAGAGCTATCTACCCTAAAGTTCTCAAAGATTTTTGTTATGTTTTAACCCTTTTAACAATTTTGTTCCACCATTGCATTTGGTGGACAATCTTGTGTTAGGATGTGAAAGGGACGGGCGCGGGTCATCGTTTAGACCATAATTGCAATGGTGCCAAGTATCTTTGGGCAATTTTCCTTTAAGGGGCTTGATCATTTTTTAGGCAACTTTCGAAAGCGTCATCGAGGGACTATGATCATTTGATTGTTTGTTTTGTTTTTGCCCAAAGAGACCTAACATGCAATATGGCCCATTATTGAAGGCAACAAGTGGAATACCCTAGGGGTGCAAGTGTGATATGTGTTATCCATTTTCATGCTTGATTATCTTGAAATTAGGTCAAACTATTTTTGTTCTTTTTATTTGCATACAAACCCTAATTCTAACATGGTATATTTAGAAAGCAATAAGGTGCGAAAATAAAAGTTCCTACACTATTACAACACAATATGGGAAGGGGGTACAAATGTTCAAATGGGGGGATATTTAGACAAGGAATTTAAACCTAGACTATTACATCAATTTGGAATTATTTACAAGATATTTAATTGCACAAATTAAATAGAAAATAAAATAAATATGCAAGATGTAAAAAAAAATGTTTTTATATGTATGAAAAAGAGCATTTTTATATGTTAAGTAAACAAAATAAGAAATATTATTTTTTTGGAGCTTTTTATGTTTTAAGGGGAAAACCCTAATTTCTTAAATAAAAGGTATTATTTATTTAATGTCACAAATATTTATTAATCATATACAAAATAAAATAAAAATGAAGTATATTTATAAAAAAGTATTTTTGAGGTCAAATATTAATAAAAGAAAAAAATGTATGTATTTTTGTATTTTTGTCCTAAATATATTAATATATATATATGAATATCTTTATTATTTACTAAATATATTATATATACAAGAATAATAATATTTAATATTTATATAAAAAAAAGTATATTTTATATAAAATATTTTCATGAGATAAAAGAAAATAAAAATAAAAAATAAAATGTGTTTACATTATTTTTTTAGTATTTTAAGTAAAAAGTGTTTATTCATTTATTTATGTACAACTATCAATATAAACAAATAAATGCCTAAAAAATATAAAAATGGTGTGAAAAATATTTTTTATGTTTTTAATATTATTAGCAAAAATAAATAAGTCAGAATAAAAAAAGAAAAGTAAAAAAATCATTAAAACAAACAAAATGGGCTCAGGGGGTGTGAAAGCAAAAATAGTGTGTAAAAAGCAATAGCAAATCAGGCCCAGCCCATGAAGACCTTCTTCAACCTCCAGACAGTTCTTGTTCAAAAACGCGCGCTTGGTGTATGAATTCAAACATCCTGATTCCTTGAGTTTTTGCACAAACTTACAGCACCAAAAATGTTAAGCATTGAATCACGATTCTGAATATGTAAAGAACTCCTCCTAACTCTCAGAAATGAGAGAGAATTTTATCATTCCCAAATCCTAACCTAACTTTTTATCAACATTCAGACCTTAAATTCTCATAGCTCAGGCAAAATAAATGGAAAGTAAAAGTATGTACAGTTTCAGGGGCATGAGTAGAACACTTCTTATTCACAAACTTAGAGCTAATGATGCCTACATTGGGAGATAGAAGTTCAAGAAGATACCTGTTCAGTTGAAGTTGTATCTGATGATGGAGGTACTTTCAGAGCAAGGTGATGATTGGTACAACTTCCTTGATGTCCAGGGATGCTATTCCAAGTTTTACTTTGCTTTGAAACTAGCTGAATCGAGTTGTAGAACTCCACCTGCAAATCAGAAAAATGAAAATGGCCAAACTGAATAGAGGAGTTACAGTCCACTTCTAATGCTTTGGATAGTTTGGATTGATGGTAGGAAATGTGTTTGAACTGGTTTGGGCAAGAATGCACGATGGAAATGAGTTGTGGGATTCAATCTGCAGCAAGCCCTGTTTTTGTGCAGTTCAATGGTGATTTTGTGAATGGGAGTGTTTGGGACTTGGTTTGCTCGTGTTCTAGCTTGGGTTTGATGTTTAGAAAATGTTTGACAAGTTTTCTTAAGCTTGGTTTACAGGAAATGAGAGTTGGGAGTTGTTATGTCAAATTTCTTCACACTTAAGCAAGAGATGGCCACTTGAGTTTCTAGGCTGATAGAGGCCCCCCTAATGTGCTGCAAACCTTGGCATTGATCAGTGTAATTAGTCTAATAACTTGTGCCAAAGAGATTTGCACTGTCCTTGCTTGGATTGTATTTTGACATAAAGTGAAACTTTTCCAAAATGGATAAAATGCTTTATCTAAAAATGGATTAAACCACTATGCAATGCTTGAACACATAGAACATGGTCTTGGCACCGTGAGTTTGAATTAAATTTATGAGTGTGAAAGAGATTTAGGGCCTGTAATCAAGGAATGCATGCTGATTTGCAAATTGCCTAAGTGTATGAACATGGAATTTGGTCATGAACAAAGTGAGTTTTTCCCATATTGCAAAATTCGATTCTCTCAAACCATGAGGTTGTTTGATGAGTTCTTGGACATTTTGGAAAGCTTGGAATGTGTAATACAATCCATCTTTGAAATTCAAATTGAAATGCCAAGTGGAAGTATGTGAAAAATGGTCTTGAAGTTAGGTAAAAACCTTGCCTAAAATAGGTTAAATTTTCTCTAAGTTAAGAATGGTTTAGTACCCTTGTTCCAAAAATTGTAACTTGAGATACAAGCTTCTTTTGGGAAAACTTTGTGAATCAAAGTTGTAGATCATGCAATAGGCTTCAACTTTCATGTTTTGACTTTTGCTTGAATCCAAATGAATCTTGGTGAGAAAGTGGGGCAAAGTTAGGAAAAAATTAGGGTTTTTCATAACTTAGAAAAATTCTAAGTTATGAAAAATCTTCATTTCAAACCCTAATTTGCAATTTTGGATTTCTTGATGAACAAGTTTCATGATTTTGCATGTTTTGATGAAAAATGAATCTTGACTCTTGATTTTGACCAAAAAGTCAAAGTTTGACTTTTCAGTATACAGTCAAAATTGATCAATTGACTGGGAAATTCAACTGTCAATCTTGTGCATTTGGGATCTTTTGAACTTGTTGAGCATGTCAAGACCATTCCATGGGGTCCTTGAGTCCATATGTGAGCTTGGTTTGCCATTGGCTAGGTCAAACAGTCAAAAATTGCCTTTGTGCAGTCAAAACCCTAAAAATGACCATTTTACCCTTTTGGTGATCTGATCAAATTTCTTATGGAATTGTGATCCAAACTTGATCAAATGGTCCATGTGAGTTTGTAATGTTGATGTGGGTCAATTTTCATGAGATTTGACTGTCAATTGGCCACAGTTGACTTTTTCTCCAATACAGCTGATTTCTAGGTCAACTGTCCAATTGACTGGGCAAAATTTGGAATCAAGACTTGAAACTTGGTATGGATAAACTTGGGAGTCCAATATGAAGCATGAAAGTCATCTTAGGCATTTTAGGTCAAAACATCTTTGTGCAAACACAAACCCTAATTTGAGTCAACAGTGCAAGGAGGAGTCTTGAGCAGATGAAACCCTAACTGGATCTTGAGCTCCAAGGGCTTAGTGATGAGAAACCATATGGGAAAAAGGGAGGGCAAATTTTGGGGTACAACAGTTTCCCCTGTTCAATCTTCTTGAATCCGAAGAGTTAGATTGGCAAGTTTGCCTTTCGTGACTCGAGGGTAAAAGGAGATTGGACACTAGAGTGCCCTTAAATTTGCACTCGTCAAAGCAATGGATGCGGGAATGGACTTAGAGATGCCATTTGGAGATGGGCTTAACGATTCCATCTGGAATAGTGACAGAAACTTGTCGGGGATGGGCTTAAAGATGCCATCTGGAAATGAGTATCAGAACAGTGTCCATGTTTAGGACCATCTTTGAACTGGGGTCTGAATAAGCAATAGATTGACATCCGTATCTGGAGGCATCCGTAAACTGTTTTCAGAGGTTGAGAAGAGTCTGAACAAGCGATAGATTAACATCCGTTGTTGGGAAGAATCCGTAAACTGTTTTCAGAAGTTGAAGTTGAATAAGCAATAGAGCAGCATCCGTTGTTGGGAAGCGTCCGTAAACTGTTTTCAGAAGGTTGCATCTGAACAAGTTGATAGATTAACATTCGTTGTTGGGAAGAATCCATAAACTGTTTTCAGAAGTCTTGAGAAGAAACTGAACAAGTGATAGGTCAACATCCGTTACTTGGAGAACCCGTGAACTGTTTTCAGAAATCTTGAAGTTGAATAAGCAATAGAGCAGCATCCGTTGTTGGGAAGCGTCCGTAAACTATTTTCAGAAGGTTGCATCTGAACAAGTTGATAGATTAACATCCATTGTTGGGAAGAATCCATAACTGTTTTCAGAAGTCTTGAGAAGAAACTGAACAAGTGATAGGTCAACATCCGTTACTTGGAGAACCCGTGAACTGTTTTCAGAAATCTTGAAGTTTGAGGAGGAACCGGTGTAGGGTTTCCTGATGATGAGCTCGTGTAAAACTGCATCTGGATGAATCTGGAATAAGTATCAGAATGTTGCCATGTATGGGTTACATCTGAACTATTCTCTGAGTGAACCTAGAAGATGATCTTTGTCTGCCGACTGATCTTACCTGTAAAGGTAAAGGGTTAGTTATATGCAATGTCATGATGCATGATGCAATGTATGTTATATGATATGAATGTAAATGAATGTGCATGTAAGCTGGAGAGCTGTCTTGCAAAGGATAGATGAATTCGAGATGGCTGAAGATAAAAGCCTCTTGACTGCTGTCGGGAAGAATAATTCCTGGTGGTTGCTGGAAAATAAGGAGCTGGGGTTGTATACCAATCTTCTGGGGAATTCCTGTCTTGAGGAGATCTTCATTGGAGAATCTTGAATATGCAATGAGGAACTGAAAACTGAAAGTCTGCAGATTTGCTTGGGGAATACCAGACCTTCAATTGTCGAGGGGCCTTGGAACCACTTGCGGGGACTTGGGATTTCCTTGGTGACTTTGCAGGGTAAGAGAATTTCTGATGATGTCTACTGGGGATTTTAGAACCTGGTAGACCCATGCTGGGGAAGTATGGCTGAGAATTTTCAGTTTAGTGAGAAGCATTTCTGTGGGGAAAAGGTTCACTAGTCTGGCTTCGCTGGGGATTTGATAGTTTGAAGTTTTAGCTCTGCTGGGGATACTGAAACTTAAACTCTGAGGGGAATTGAGTTCTGGAGGATTCTCTGGCTGGGGAATACAAAGATAAACTCCTCTGGGGATTGTATTGATAAGTTATGTTGGGGAACTCTGATGAACTCCGCTGGGGATAGGAAGAAACTTGCCGAGTTCGACCCTCTGTGGTAATAAGATGAGGATAACCCAGTTATAAGCCCTTGTGAGGAACAACTTTGAATAAAGCTCGGGAGAGACGTCCGTAATCTGCAGGGGATAAGCTTCCAGAATCTACTGGGGATAGGCTTCAAGACTTGCTGGGGATATGGATTCCAAATCTCCTGGGGATTTCCTTTGAAAGGGTATCAAGATATCCAACTGTACCTTCAACCTATCAGTAATCCTCTTTCCGGATTCATAAGGAAATGATTATGTTCAAATGCATATGCCTATTTAACAAAACATTGGACGTTTCTCAAAATAAAATAATTAGTGCAAGAGAGAAAGAAAAAGGAAATGACACAAATTTCTGGGAAAAGTATTTGTATTGACTTTCTATGAGTATATTTGTACAAAGGAGACAATCATCCTAGTAAGAGGATTTTGTCGTAAATATTGAAAGATTTATACAAAATAAAGATGGTTATGTGAAATAATTCCATGGGATTCCATTCCGCTATAGCCTTCACAACTCTGAATATCTGTCCATTCAATGCTTCGTTTGCCGATGACTAGATTGATCAGAAACCTGGAACTGGTTGATGAAGAGATTATCTTTGAAGTGATCCGACGAGACATAGTCATACGCTTTAATTCCCTAACTTTTGCCTGAATCGCCCTTTCGGGTTTTCGATCCCCCGGGAAACCCCTTTTTGCCCAAGCCGCCCTTTCGGGTTTTCAACTTGCCGGGTGTACAGATTTTTTTGTTTTTATCCCTAATTTTTGCCTGAACCGCCCTTTCGGGTTTTCGGTCCACCGGGATGCCCATTTTTGTCCAAGCCGCCCTTTCGGGTTTTCGACTTGTCGGGTTATTTTATGCGTAGTATCTTTTGACTATGTCTGCGTTCGCAGGGTGCGGCAAATCGTCGCCGTCCATGGTGGTCAGAATCATTGCACCGCCAGAAAACATGCTTTTGATCACAAATGGTCCTTCATATGTAGGAGTCCATTTGCCCCTGGGATCACTTTGCGGTAAGATAATCCGCTTGATTACGAGATCTCCGACTTGATACACTTGACGCCTGACTTTCTTATTGAAGGCATTGATCATCCGTTTTTGATACGTCTAACCATGGCATATAGCAGCGAGTCACTTCTCGTCGATCAGATTGAGTTGATCAAGTCGGGTCTGCATCCAATCATCTTCATTCAAACCTGCGTCCTTCATAATCCTTAGAGAAGGAATCTGAACCTCCATAGGCAGGACAACTTCCATGCCATATACCAACGAAAATGGGGTTGCCCCAGTTGAAGTACGTGTCGTCGTACGGTATCCATGTAGAACAAACGGTAACATCTCATGCCAGTCTTTGTAAGTGACTGTCATTTTCTGAATGATCTTCTTAATGTTTTTGTTCGCAGCTTCAACAACACCGTTCATCTTTGGACGATAGGGAGATGAATTGTGATGATAAATCTTGAACTGTTCGCACAAAGCGGTGATCATTGTGTTATTCAGATTTGTACCGTTGTCTGTGATGATCCTGTCTGGAACACCATACCGGCATATGAGATTTTGTTTGATGAAGCGGGCAACCACATTTTTAGTAATAGAGGCGAAGGAAGCTGCTTTGACCCATTTGGTGAAATAGTCAATGGAAACTAGGATGAAGCGATGTCCGTTGGAAGCCGTGGGCTTGATATCTCCAATCATGTCAATGCCCCACATTGCAAATGGCCAAGGAGCAGTCAGAACATTGAGAGGAACCGGAGGGATATGAACTTTGTCAGCGTAGACTTGACATTTATGGCAAGTACGGGAATGTTGATGGCAGTCAGATTCCATGGTAGACCAGTAATAGCCTGCCCTTAGGATCTTCTTAGCCATTGTATGCCCGCTCAAGTGAGTGCCAAATGTGTCGCTGTGTATCTCAGTCATGATCAACTCTGCTTCAGCTTTGTCTACGCATCGGAGTAATACACAATCATGGCTTCGTTTGTAAAGGATGCCGTTGCTCAGGAAGAATTTGGCAGAAAATTTCCTTAAGAACTTCTTGTCATTTACGGAAGCTCCTTCGGGATAATCTCTAGTCTCGAGATACCTTTTGATTTCATGGAACCAGGGTTGTTCCACTACTTCTTCGGTATTAATCTCGTGACAATGTGCAGGTTCATCCATTCGCTCGATGGTGATTTGGGGAGCCTCGTTATCCCAGTTGAGTTTAAACATGGAGGACATCATTGTCAGAGCATCTGCTAGCTGATTCTCTTCTCGCAGGAAATGCTCGAAGGTAACTTGCTCGAAATGAGGCAACAATGTCAGGACATGTTCTTTGTATGGGATAAGATTAGGGTGCTTGGTATCCCACTCTCCTTTGATTTGACTGATAACCAAAGCCGAGTCCCCAAATACGATCAAAGATTTGATCCCCAAGTCTATAGCAGCCTTGAGACCAAAGATGCAAGCTTCATACTCAGCCATGTTGTTTGTGCAACTGAAGCAAAGTCGGGCCGTGAAAGGTGTGTGACAACCTTCCGGAGAAATGAGTACCGCGCCGATACCGTTTCCAAGTGCATTTGATGCACCATCAAAATACAGGGTCCATCGGGATCCCTTTTCGGGTCCGTCATACGGTCCGTTACCTTCAATGTTGTCCAAATTCATGATGTCCTCGTCTGGGAAGTCAAATCTCATGGGTTGATAATCTTCGATAGCTTGATGAGCCAAATGGTCAGCTAGTACACTCCCTTTTATAGCTTTTTGGGTGGTGTACTGGATGTCATACTCAGTTAGGATCATTTGCCATCTGGCTATCCTTCCAGATAAAGCAGGCTTTTCGAAGATATACTTGATAGGATCCATTTTGGAAATCAACAAGGTAGTATGAGTCAACATATACTGTCTTAGTCGGCGAGCAGCCCATACCAAAGCGCAGCAAGTTTTCTCGAGCAGTGAGTAGCGAGTCTCACAGTCGGTAAACTTTTTGATAAGGTAATAAATAGCATGCTCTTTTCGACCAGACTCATCATGCTGGCCCAAAACACACCCCATTGAGTTATCCAAGACGGTCAGATACATGATCAATGGTCTTCCTTCGACGGGTGGCATCAGAATAGGAGGTTCTAGTAAATACTCCTTGATTTTATCAAAAGCAGCTTGGCAATCGTCGTTCCATTCGACTACCTGATCTTTCTTCAAGAGTTTGAAAATTGGCTCACAGGTAGAAGTCAAATGCGAGATGAATCTGGCAATATATTTCAAGCGCCCCAAGAACCCTCTGTGATCGGTGGATCTGGAACTGACTGTTTAACGCTGGTTTCGCGAAATGTCGCGGAAGCAAGAGTCGCCACCGTCTTTTATTTTCTCCAAATGGAAAGGACAAAAGCACAGAAAAATTCCTTATAGATATTGCTCTCGGTTCGGGAGGTAGATTATAGAAAGGGAAGGTGTTAGCACCCTTTCTATCCATGGTTATCCATGGGCTCTTAGATACTTGCTCATTGTGTTTTCAAAAATGGTTTATTTGCTTTTCAACTGTGGGTTTAAAAAAGTTTCTTTGAAAATTCCAGTTCGACTCTTGTATCGGTCCTCAAGAGTGTTTGAAAAATTGCTTTCGAAAGCTTTTTGAAAAGGTGTCGGTGTGAAAAGTATTTTTGATTTGTTTTGAAATTAGAGCAAGTATCTAGAGTCATCTACCTACCCTAAGGAATTCGTCTGTGTAAATGTCCTTAAAGTAGTGCCATCCCACCATTGAGAGGTAGGTAGCACCACCGTTGGAGGTGTTCGGGTCAATTCGAGGGTTCGGGACATGGTGATCACCGGAGCAATGGGAAGACACCTTAGAAGCTACCCTCATGCCATGTTCATGGACATGAGGACTTACTAAAACGTCCTCTACTCGACGATCACCTTTCGAGGGGCAAGGCAATAGTGAGGCGTACCCTAGGGGTGGTGTGTGATTTGTGTGTCATGTTCATTTATTTTTGTCTTGTCATGTATTGGTGATCTACGCGTTGCTTTTATTTTGACATTCATTCTTTCATGCAGTTTAATTAACAGTTTAAAAGATGCGAAATTAAAAGTCCTACGCTATTACAAAGGCGCGGGTCCACATCGCCAAATTAATCCAGGACCCGATTTAAAATAAAAATGCGAAGATAAATATCTAATTAGTCTATTACATGGCCTTGGGAGAATTACATGAATATTCACAAAAAGAAATAAAAAGGCGAAGAGAATTAAAATCGGGAATGCGAGGGCGTTGGACCCTTTTAAGGAAATTAAATTACAATTGTGAAATTAATTAAATTTAATGAGAAAAGAGAAGTTATTTTTTGAGTTTTTTGTATTTATGGATTTTAATGAGAATTAAATTGGAATTAAAACGAAAAGTTAATTAACCCTAATTCTAACTATTTTTAATTTATTAAGAAAAACTATTTAAATTAGACCTAGTTTAAATTAATTATTTACATGGCAAATTTTATTTACAAAAAATAAATAATTAATTATTAATAATGGTAAAAGAAAAGAAAAAAGATAAAAGTGTTTAAAACCCTAATTCTACAAATTTTTTAAGTTTATTAAGAAAATGTTAAAATTAATCCTAGAATTAAAAAACTAAATTAATTGATAACATTTATTTACAAAATAACATTTAAATAAAATATATTTTATTTTGTGACTTTCTGATTTTTTTATATTTTTGTGAAATTAATTTCTTGATGAATTAAATAAAAATAAATAAAACAAAGAAATAAAAAAATGAAAAGAAAGAAGATAGAAAAGCAAACCAATGGGGGGTTCTGCCCCAATCTGGAGGTATTGTCCAGCAATTAGGCCCAAGAAGCTTGGCCTTTTCTGACTTCTCAGTGATCACTTGTAGCCTGGTTGACTTATACACATGGTATTCCTCAGATCCTGGCCCTTTGATTGACGTTATGGGACACGTGGCCAGTCAGGACATGAAGTTGTATGGTAGGCCTTAGGAAGTAAGCTACATGGAACCATGTTAGGAAGAAAAATATGGAATAAAGAAGGGGGACCTGGGGTTCAAACCCAGGTCCCAAGGCTTACCAACTCTCTTCTCCACCAACTGAACCATTCACGCGCGTTGTACATAGAATAATAAGTAAATAATATAAAAGAAAATTGGCGTTAGTGACATAGAAACAAAAAAAACGCGCGCTGGAATTCAAACTGTCCAACCATGTCATGCCACATGATCTTCTTCTCCACTCGTTTGCATTTTTACCTGAAAAAACAAACTAAATAGCGGGGGTTTTAAACCCCCACAATCTGAAATATGAAAAATAGCGAATAGGAATTAGGCAAATATAAAAAGGGCGCGATTAGTGATTCTGGATCGTCTAAGCGTGCTGAGTTCAATGGTGTAGGTCTCATGTCTCAATTTTTCCAGAACAAGGAAGCCCCAATTCGTGACCTCTGAAAACCTAGAAAGCTTCAATGGTGATTTGGCATATAGGGCACGAAAATCCAATTAAATGACATCATTAGCTTTAGAATGGTTAGATTAGTATAAATCAGTAGAAAGAATGCAATGAAGATGCTTAAAAATTGAAGCACGAATATGTACAAAACTGGAAACAGGACCACTTGATTCTACCGTTTCTTGATGTTAGAGGTTATGATTTTGATTCAGGAAGATTCCTGGAGGTGTCAGGAGTGCAATGGAATTATTGTTTTGCCTTGAAACCTGCTGAAAATAGGAAAATAGTTTTGAAATTTTCTTCAAAAAATACAAAGTTTGTTTATGGCTTGAGCGCAGCTTCCAGGGTTGTTGTGCATTAGGTTTTGATCAGTATATGTATGCCAAGGGATTAGGGTTGCAATTTGAGCCAAAAGATCCTTGCATTGATGAAAGAAATATTTGATTTTCATGGCATATTTTCAAATCTTTTCCACATGAATATCATGCCAATTTGCACCAAATCTTCCTTTTTTTGTTGTGCACGAAATCTTGAGCAACCAAAGAGAACAAATGCTGCATAAAAAGATTCCAATACATTGGTTTAGTATTTTTTCATATTTTATTTTATTAAATGAATTAATAGTAATTAAAAATTCAAATAAAATAATAAAAATGATGAAATAAATCCCCTTTGGGCCAAATGGTCGTGCATAGCCTTTGGATGATGAATCTTGAAAGAAAATGTGGCCCATTAGCAATTTGGAGGCATTTGAAGCAAAGTTGACTTTTCAAAATTCCCAAAAATTTCCCAACTTCCACAAGGCATATCTTGCTCAATTTTTAAGCTTTGATCATGTTCTTGGACATTTTGGAAAGGTCTTGAAGTCCTCTAACCAATGCCTTTGGTCCCATGTCATTGTGATTTACCAATCTCAAGTTATGGTCTTTGACTTAAAGTCCCTTTTTGTTGACTTTTGAAAATGACCTATAATGTTGAGATTGATAACTTTTTGTGAGAGCATTTCTTGGACTTGAAGTGTGAAGAGGAGTTGTAGGAAATGTCTTTCTCTTCAAAATGAGCTTTTAATGGAATTTTTCTGATGAACCATGTGGAAGTTATGCGTTGGTCAAGTTACAATTGACTTTCTCAACTGTCCAAATATGGAAACTTTTGCATCTTGAGACTTTTTGAGCCATGCCTTGAAAATCATGATCAAGAATTGATCAAATGATGTTTGTGGCTTCAAAATAAGATGTTTACCAAAAATTTGAACTTTTTACTGTCAAATGACCATTTTGCCCCTACCGTTGACTGTAGGGCATTTAGGGTTTTTGACTGTGCAATTTTGTGCTATAAGTCTTGAAACTTGACATGAGGATGCTTGACCATATTTGTAGGCATGTGGGACTTGATTGGACCCTTGAAAACTTCAATTTCTTTGTCAGAACCAAAACCCTAGTTTTTGACTGTTAGGAGGTCCTTGAACTGTGCAACCCTTGGGGAGATTTTGAAGCATGCTCTTTGCAAATCTTGAAGAATATGGGAGGGCAAATTTTGGGGTACAACAGTTGCCCCTGTTCAATCTTCTTAAACCTGAGGATGCAGATTGGCTGACGTGCCTTTCGTAATCCGAAGGTGGAAGATGATTGAACACTAGAGTGCCCAGAAATTTGCGCTCACATAGTAGTGTGATGTGGGGAATGGGCTTACAGATGCCATTTGGAGATTGATGGATAGGATGATGGACTTATAGATGCCATGCTGAGAGATGATGGGAGATGGATGGGCTTATAGATGCCATCTGGTCGTCGATCGCGTAAGAGATTCCTTAGCGAGAACTTGCGTACCTGCAAAAGAAAATGATTACCTGGCCTGTTACGGGAGCTGGTCTTCAAACTCTTTGTATAGATGTGTTCTGACTAGTTACAGGAATTGAATCTGGAGCTTCAAACGGCGATGAATGAACCAGGGATGGTTACTACCTCAACAGGAACGGTGAGAGAACCTTGGACGATTACTACCTCAACAGGAACGCTGAGAGAACCTTGGACGATTATTACCTCAACAGTGACGATGAGAGAATCTGGGGCGATTACTACCTCAACAGTAACGATGAGAGAATCTGGGGCGACTTCAACCTCAACAGTAACGCTGAGAGAATCTTGGGACGATTACTACCTCAACAGTAACGTTGAGAGAATCTTGGGCGACTTCAACCTCAACAGTAACGCTGAGAGAATCTTGGGCGACTTCAACCTCAACCGTAACGATGAGAGAATCTTGGGCGACTTCAACCTCAACAGTAACGATGAGAGAATCTTGGGTGACTTCAACCTCAACAGTAACGCTGAGAGAATCATGGATGTCTTCAACTGGATAAGAAACAGCGAGATCTTAGGGTCGATCTGACTGAACCAGAGAAGGCCTTTGACTGGATAAGAAACAGAAAAATCTTAGGGTCGATTTAACTGAACCGGACAAGGTCTTGAAATCTTCAACTGGATAAGAAACAGGGAGATCTTAGGGTCGATCTGACTGAACCAGAGAAGGCCTTTGACTGGATAAGAAACAGAAAAATCTTAGGGTCGATTTAACTGAACCGGTCTAGGTCTTGGAATCTTCAACTGGATAAGAAACAGGGAGATCTTAGGGTCGATCTGACTGAACCAGAGAAGGCCTTTGACTGGATAAGAAACAGGAAAATCTTAGGGTCGATTTAACTGAACCAGACTAAAGTCTTGAAATATAGCTGAGAACCTAACTGGATCTTTCCTGAAAGGTAAAGGTCAGTTATATGCAAGGCATGATATGGATCAAGCAATGATGTTCTCAATATAAATGAGATATGTAAGATATGATGCGTATATGCATGTATCATGATGTATGAACATGTGATGAACGCATATTTTCGTCTTAGGAAAATAAATCCTTGACGGGTGCCGGGAAGTCACTCCTGGGCTGATGTTTGAAGAACCATGCTTTGTTGTTTCCGCTAGGGATGATAGTTGCAAGAATACCGGCAGGAGAAGATAACTCCGTTGGGGAATAAACTCGGCGAATGGATTATTCTGCGGGGAGAAAAGTATTCTAGCGATCTTGCTGGGGGAACAGTACTCTGTGGGGAGAGAGGTGCTTTGCTGGAATGTTGATGGTAACTTCGCTGGGGATACCATTGTTGTGTTGGAAGTGTTAATAGACTTCGCTGGGGATAAGAAGACTGTACCGAGTACGATCTTTCCGTGGCTTTTGGCTGAGGATAACCCAGTTATATCCTGGTAGGGAAATAACTCTTTGAATAAAGCCGGGGGACGCGTTCGTGCTCTACGGGGATAAGCTTCCAGAATCTACTGGGGATAAGCTTACTGCTTGGGGAGATGGATTCCAACTTTCCTGGGGAAACTGGATTGGACTCTCCTGGGGAAATTTTGAACTATATTGGGGAAACGACTCCATTGAATGTCTGATATACCACCGGGGAACAATCTTTAGACTAAGACTGTCGGGGATGCTTGTTAAGAATGCATGTACATTGCTGGGGAATGTTGAGATCTGCTGGAGGATACCCAACTTCCTTAAGGCTGACTGTAGCTTTGCTTGGGGAGAGTGCACTGACTTGCTGGCTCACTCTCTGGGGAATTGAGATGTGTTGGCTATGTTCTTCAGCTGAACCTACCTTGGTACCTTGGCGGACGGAACAATCAGATTGCTTAGACAACTCTTTATTGCCCCTGTTTCTAATGTTACCTGTAATTAATCCTTTGTTTCGTATGCAAATATTCGTGAGTTAGCAAATTATTGTCAATGCATATATCACAAATTGAACCTTGGACGTTCTTCGCAAAACAAAACAGAAAAAGGAAAAACAGACAATTGGCAATTTTAACTGAAAAGTGATTTTTGTATTGATTTTGAATTTGCCTATAAATAGGCGTTTATGTACAAGAGGCTGACGTCCTAGTAAGAGAACGCCGCCGAACAAAAGAATTTATACAAGTTTGTACAAGAGAAAATAAAACAGCTGTGTGAAATGAATGATCCACTGGGTTTCAACTCTGCTATTGCCTTTATATCTCCGAGCGTCTCATCACTTGATGACCTTAGTTGAAGATGAAGCTGACTGATCGATGCCGTTTGAACTTGATGTAGATACCGGATTTTGGATGCAAAGTGATCCAATGAGACATAGTATTACGCTTTATCCCTAACTTTTGCCTGGACCGCCCTTTCAGGTTTTCAGTCCACCGGGATACCCATTTTTACCCAAGCCGCCTTTTCAGGTTTTCGACTTGCCGGGTGTACAAATTTTTTTTATTTCATCCCTTCATTTTACCCGAACCCTTTTGGTTCGCCGGGAAGCCCTAATTTTTGCCTAAGCATGTCAGCCTAGCGGGTCTTTATTATGCGTAGTATCTTTTTACTATGTCTGCATTGGCGGGGTGAGGAAGGTCGTCACCATCCATGTTGGTTAGAATCATGGCTCCTCCTGAGAACACATGTTTAACCACAAATGGCCCTTCGTACGTAGGGGTCCATTTGCCCCTTGGATCACTCTGAGGAAGGATGATTCGCTTGATTATCAGATCCCCAACTTGATATTCTTGTGGTCTGACCTTTTTGTTAAATGCCCTGATCATCCGTTTTTGATACGTCTGACCATGGCAGATAGCAGCAAGTCTCTTTTCGTCGATAAGGTTTAGCTGATCAAGTCGTGTCTGGATCCAATCATCTTCGCTCAGATCTGCATCCTTCATTATCCGGAGAGAGGGTATCTGCACTTCGATCGGTAAGATTGCCTCCATACCGTAGACCAAGGAGAAAGGAGTTGCCCCGTTTGACGTCCTGGCTGAGGTACGGTACCCATGTAGAGCGAACGGTAACATCTCATGCCAATCTTTATAAGTCACTGTCATCTTCTGCACGATTTTCTTAATGTTCTTATTTGATGCTTCTACAGCCCCATTCATCTTCGGTCTGTAAGGAGAAGAGTTGTGGTGCTGTATCTTAAACTGCTCGCAGAGCTCAGTGATCATCTTGTTATTAAGATTGGTACTGTTGTCTGTAATGATCCTTTCTGGGACGCCGTATCGAAAGATCAGATTATGCCGAATGAACCGTGCCACAACAGTCTTGGTTACCGTAGCATAGGATGCTGCTTCAACCCACTTCGTGAAGTAATCAATCGCCACTAGGATGAAGCGATGCCCGTTGGATGCCGTAGGTTTAATCTCACCGATCATATCTATGCCCCACATTGCAAACGGCCAAGGTGCTGTCAAGACATTCAGAGGAACTGGAGGAACATGCACCTTGTCTGCATATATCTGGCATTTATGGCATGTCCGAGAGTGTTGATAACAGTCAGCTTCCATTGTGGACCAGAAATACCCTGCCCGAAGGATCTTCTTAGCCATAGTGTGTCCACTGGAATGTGTTCCGAAGGTCCCTTCATGTAGCTCTTCCATGATCCTTTCTGCTTCTGTCTTGTCCACACAACGCAGTAAGGTCGAATCATGGTTTCGCTTATACAGGATGCCGTTGCTAAGGAAGAACTTCGCTGCGAACCTTCTCAGAAACTCCTTATCGTTGACAGATGCACCTTCATGGTACTCCTGAGCTTCCAAGTATCTCTTCACCTCATGGTACCAAGGCTTCTCTGTCACTAATTCAGTCTCGAGATCACAATAGTATGTCGGTTCGTCCAGTTTCCAGATGATGATCCGGGAGCCTCATTGTCCCATTTGACCTTGAACATAGAAGACATCGTAGCTAACGCGTCCGCCAGCTGATTCTCCTCTCTTGGGAAATGTTCAAAGGTTATCTCTGTGAAGTGGGGGATCAAAGTCAACACACATTCTCTGTAAGGAATAAGATTCGGATATTTCGTATCCCACTCTCCTTTGATCTGATTGATCACCAGAGCGGAATCTCCGAAGACACTCAGAAACTTGATCCTTAAGTCGATCGCAGCTTGGAGACCCATGATGCATGCCTCATACTCCGCCATGTTGTTGGTGCAGTTGAAACATAGCCGGGCAGTGAGTGGAGTATGAGTGCCTTGAGGAGATATTATCACAGCGCCGATACCGTTACCCAAAGCATTGGAGGCTCCATCAAAGTGCATAGACCATCGGGATCCTTCCTCAGGTCCTTCATCCGGTCCAGGTATTTCACAATCAGTCACAATCATGATGCTCTCGTCCGGAAACTCGAAGTTCATTGACTGATAGTCATCTACTGCCTGATGTGCCAAGTGGTCTGCCAATACACTTCCCTTGATGGCTTTCTGGGTTGTGTACTGAATGTCGTATTCTGTCAAGATCATTTGCCATCTTACTATTCTCCCAGACAGAGCAGGCTTTTCAAATATGTACTTTATAGGATCCATCTTTGAGATCAACAAGGTAGTGTGAGTCAGCATATACTGTCTCAGCCGGCGAGCAGCCCATACCAAAGCGCAGCAAGTTTTCTCAAGCAGTGAGTATCGGGTCTCACAGTCGGTAAACTTTTTGCTAAGGTAATAAATGGCATGCTCTTTTCGGCCAGACTCGTCATGCTTCCCCAGCACACACCCCATTGAGTTGTCAAGTACTGTCAGGTATAATATCAGAGGTCTCCCCTCAACCGATGGCATAAGGATGGGTGGTTCTTGGAGATACTCCTTGATTCTGTCAAAAGCAGCCTGACACTCATCATTCCAAAGTACTACCTGATCTTTCTTCAGCAGCTTGAAGATTGGCTCACAGGTGGCAGTTAGATGCGAGATGAATCAAGCAATGTAATTCAGGCGTCCTAAAAAGCCTCTGACCTCTTTCTCTGTCTTAGGAACAGGCATCTCTTGAATAGCTTTAACCTTGGCAGGGTCCACTTGAATACCCTTGTCACTTACAACGAAGCCTAGCAATTTTCCAGACCTTACCCCGAAGGTGCACTTGTTCGGGTTCAACCTCAGCTTGTACAACTTCAGACGGTCAAACAATTTCTGCAGATGATCAAGGTGTTCCTCCTCAGTTTGGGACCTTGCGATCATGTCGTCAACATACACTTCTATCTCATGATGGATCATGTCATGAAATAAAGCAACCATGGCACGTTGGTAGGTTGCCCCAACATTCTTCAGTCCAAAAGGCATGACCTTGTAGCAGAATGTACCCCACTGAGTAACAAAGGTAGTCTTTTCCATGTCTTCAGGAGCCATCTTGATCTGATTGTAACCTGAAAAGCCATCCATGAACGAGAACACCTTGTGCTGAGCAGTATTATTAACAAGGACATCAATGTGAGGTAGAGGGAAGTCATCCTTGGGGCTGGCCCTGTTCAGATCCCTGTAATCGACACACATTCTGACCTTACCATCCTTCTTTGGTACTGGCACCACATTAGCAATCCACTGAGGGTAAGAAGTCACTGCAAGGAACCCGGCATCAAACTGCTTCATAACCTCGGCTTTGATCTTTTCAGACATCTCTGGACGCATACGACGAACCTTTTGCTTGACCGGAGGGCAGTCTTCCTTGGTAGGAAAATGATGGACCACAATGTCGGTATCCAACCCGGGCATATCTTCGTAGGACCAGGCAAAGATCTCCACATAATCATGTAGCATCTGAGTCAACCGTTGCTTCACGCTGAGCTCTAGGTTGGCACCAATCTTGAATTCTTTTCTGTCCGTCTCAGTACCCAGATTTATTGTCTCCACTGGCTCTTCGTGTGGTTGAATTGCCCTCTCTTCCCGGAGTAACAATCTTGCAAGCTCGCCAGGCACTTCACAATCATCTTCACCTTCGTCTTCGGCTAAGTTGATCGGATTTTCGAAGTCATAACTGGCAGTAGCAGAGTCGTTACCAGTGAGATCCAGAGTGGATTGAAACCTGTATGGGTGAGTGTGTGTAAATACAGCTGTTTTGCAATATATAAAGAAAGGAAAGAAAGAAAAGGAGCATAAGATTTGAAATGCGAGAAAACGTCCAAGGTCTTTATTCATGATATATGAAATGACAATTTAATATACCCTCACAAATGGAGCCATGGTGCCCCGGGTAAGACACCGGGCCATAGAGTTTTAATTGTTTATTACAAATAACAAAACAAAGGAGTTTATTACCGCGTAACAAAAGTAACAGGAGTATGATCCTTAGCAGTCCAATTGGTCAATCCACCATCAGTCGTCGGGTAGATCCAACTTTCAAACTCTGACTCTTCCACTTCATCTTCGTCCCCAACAACATTCACTCCTGGATTAGTAATGAGCACATGAGGTCTTCTAGTCTTTGCCTTGCGCATAGCCTTCTGACCCTCTGCAGTAAAACCCAGTCCAAACTTGTCAGTTTTTTGTGTAAAATCAGGGAGCCTGCCCCAGTTAGCACATTCACCTTTCTTGATCACAGCCCGGGCATCCTTTAAGGAAGCCATCTTCAAAGGAACATCCTCTTCGACCACTGTTTCCGCTGCTGCCAATGTTGGAGGTACCTCTTCGAAATGATGAAAGGGGGTTTCAATAAACTCCCCGTCCATATCAATATACCTGAAGGAATTCAAATGGCTCACCATATACTCCTCCTCTCCCTGCACAGTGACAATCTTCCCTCTGACGGGGTACTTGAGCTTCTGGTGCAGGGTAGAGGTCACTGCCCCAGCTTTGTGGATCCAAGGTCGACCCAGTAGACAGGAATATGATGGACGGATATCCATCACATAGAAAGTAGAGTCAAATACCTGAGAACCCACACGAATAGGAATGTCTACCTCTCCATGAACCATCCTCTTAGAACCGTCGAAGGCTCTGACGATGATATTGCTAGGTTTCAGCTCCAGGCCCTCACAATCCAAACGGTCTAAGGCCTTCTTGGGTAGCACATTTAGGGAAGAACCAGTGTCCACCAACACGTGCGCAAGAGTAGTGCCCCTGCATTCAATAGAGACATGCAGGGCATCATTGTGGTCCTTTCCCTTAGCCGTAAGGTCAGCATCCGAGAAACCCAAACCATTGTCGGCTGTCAAATTGGATACGCAATCAGTAAACTGGACTGCAGATGTCTCCTGTGGCACATGGGCCGTCTTGAGAAATGAGATCAAGGCCTTAGCATGGGCCTCTGAGCACAGTAGCAATGAGAGCATGGAGATCTTGGAGGGGGTATGCCCCAACTGTTCAACAACATTAAAATCGCTCTTCTTGATTATCTTCAGAATTTCCTCCATCTCTTGTTGGGAGGCCTCGGCATTCACAGATTTTGGTGCCTCCATCCGGGCAGGCTCATCTTCAATCCCTTTGCCCCGAGTATTAGATGACTCGGCAGCAGGGGACACAACTTGATCAGAACTGGGAACATGTACACTGGCAGGTGTTATAGTGAGGGGTCTTTGAATAACTGGTGGCGCAATGGCAGGCGAGAAGAGCCTGCCACTGCGGGTAACTTTTGATGGACCAGTGATATTGCTGATGCTGGTGCCAGTGTTGAATTCTTGCTTGATTCCATGTACATACACGTCTGCCCCATAGTGCCAGGGGACAGCCTTATCAGATTCGTAGGGGAGAGGCCCCGGAACAGTGATCACAATGGGTGCGACAGTCATGATTTTCACCGGCTTCCTTGGGAGAGCCTTGATTGGATTATTAAAGATCGTCACAACAAAAACTTCTTCCACCGGAACAAACTGAACAGCAGTCTTCTTGAACAGAATCTCTTTGCTGTCCATCAGGCTCTGGATGCCCAACTTCAGCAAAGGACAACCAGAAAGGGAAACAGCACAGAAAAGGCAACCTTCACTACAACCCGGAAATAAACCGGCCAGCAGTAGGTTCCTCTTAACGGTCATCAAGGGAGTAGCTACCTCATTCACAGAAACGGCGTATACCTCTTCATCAACGGCATTTACTCCATGCTGGGGCATAGGAGCAGTCACCACATTTGGCCTCTCAGGCGCTTCAAACTGTATCTCTTTTGCGTCAATAAGGTCTTGCACCTTATTCCTTAAGGCCCAACAGTCATCAGTGGAATGCCCCGGGCTATCGGAGTGATAAGCACAACGGGCATTTGGGTTGTACTTGGGAGAAGCAGTGTTTACAACCTTCGGGGCCTCTCTAACAGTCACCAGGTTGGTGGACAGCAACTGCGGCAAGATTTGTGATAGAGTCATACTCAAACGGGTAAACTCTCTTCTGGGTCTTTCAGCCCTTTGAGGATTGGTTTGCCGAGGAGAGGCAACAGGTTTAGCAATCATCACCGCGTTG
Organism: Vicia faba; assembly: GCA_948472305.1. Classification (NCBI taxonomy): domain Eukaryota; kingdom Viridiplantae; phylum Streptophyta; class Magnoliopsida; order Fabales; family Fabaceae; genus Vicia; species Vicia faba. Next base: position 144,650,473 of record OX451740.1, read on the forward strand.
ACAGATTGGCGGCGCTCAGGTTTCTCTTGTCTTCTAGACCCATATACAGCACTGGCCTCTTTTTTAAAGGGCTTCTTCTCAGAACTTGCAGATACACCCTTCTGAATTTTGCCAGACTTCATTCCAGCCTCTATTCTCTCTCCAGTCAGAATAAGATCAGTAAACCCTGCAGATGAGTTACCGATAAGATGGTTGAAAAATGGCCCAGATAGGGTCCCCAAGAACATGTCTACCAACTCCCGGTCAGTTAACGGAGGCTGCACCCTGCCAGCCAGATCCCTCCACTTCTGTGCATACTCTTTAAAACCTTCACTTGACCCTAGCGACATACCCTGGAGTTGGGTACGTGTAGGGGCAAGGTCGGCATTATATTGATACTGCTTATAAAAAGCAGTAGCCAACTCCTCCCAGTTACGAACCTTGGTCCCATCCAGCTGATAGAACCATTCGAGATGAGTCCCTGAAAGACTCTCCTGGAAGAAGTGGATCCATAAATTCTTGTCCACTGAGTACGGCTGAATCTTCCGCACATAAGACCTGAGGTGTAGCTTGGGACAAGACGCCCCGTCATACTTGGTGAAAGATGGTGCCTTAAACTTGTGAGGAATAATCACACCAGTAGATAAGCCCAAGTCTCTGAAATCCAGCCCAGGCACTTGTTGGATCTCCATTGCATTCAGTCTGTCTTCCAACTGCTTATACCGGTCTTCAGCCGGAGGATACTGTTCCTCATTAAAGTCAGTCTCATTGTCAGAGACTACTGGACTAGGACCTTTTCCCCCTTGGGGACTGCTCTTGCCTATAGAAGAACCAGCCTCTTCATTCTGCAGAGTGTTGCCAAACCTTCGGCCCGAGTTGAAAAGAACAGTTCTCTTCTTCTTCTTCAGGAGCAAAGCCTTCAGCTCTTCTTGGCCCTGAGCCAAACCCATGATCAGTTCCTGAAATTGCGCGTTCTGCGCCTGAAGGGCCTTGATAGACATCTCGGTTGATGATGAGTCAGGATTCATGATGCTGAAATAAACAGATAAGAACAGTAAGCAACCTGAAAAGAAGAAAACCTGCTATGCACATGATGAATGATATGTGTTTATGCAATGCATTCACGGGTTCGAAAGTTCAAATTTGTTGTAGACAAAAAGGAACACACGTTATCATTAAGGAAATAATTGTTCAGTACATCAAAGCCTCATGGGCACATATTACAAAGCAAATCAATCCCAAAAGACACTACGCATCCTCTTTGGAGCTATGTAAGTGTTGAGATTCCTCTCCTCATGCAATAGGCAGGTGAGCTCCAAGACCTTCTTTTCACTAGCATGTAGACTGGTCTCAAGAGAATTCCGTTCTTCCTTAAGCTGGATCCAGCTTTTCTGCATCTCTTCCCAGGACGTGGGCATGTCAGGATGCTGAATGGTGTAGGACACCTCTCCTTCCAAGACTGGCTCTTTGATTACAGGGAGCATATGAGGATAAGGCATTACTAACTTCTGGGAGCGGGCGCGTACCCACTTGAGATAAGGTTCCAACGGGATGGAGTTCCTGTGCCCCAGTGTCTTACTGTCTATCCTACTGGGCATCCTCCAAGCTCTGATAAATCTCTGGCGAAGTCCTTGTGCATCGTTGTCGAAGTCAAAAACTATGTCAGGAATTAACATGTCATGAGGGCCATCCCTTCGAGCATAACCAAACTGTCTCCAAGCCAGGCATGGGCTGTAAGTAATACCTCCTCTGATTCCAAGTAAAGGAACATTAGGGTACTCCCCGCAACGATCAATGATAGTGACATCCTCTCTGGACCGAGGGCACCAATGTATATCTGCATGTGTAAGAGTCATCAACCGTTGTGACCACCTCAAACCCCGCTCGTTCTTCAAAACTGATTGTGGAAGGTGCGAAATAAACCATCTTCCCAGGAGAGGAGTGCAACACATAAGGACACCTCTTTTTCTCATGGTTCGAGTGTAACATGAGTGAAGGATGTCCCCCAGCAACGTAGGTATAGGATTTCTGGACATGAAGATCTGGACAACACTGATATCTATGAGCTGATCTGGGTTAGGGAACAACACCAAACCATAGACAAGGAGGGTCACAACTTCTTCAAAATCTTGTAAGTCAAGGGAGTTCCAACATTCACGGGCCTTTTCAAACAGAAACCTGGCTAAGAACCCTTTGATACCACTTCTAACTTCCCAATGTCCCTTGAGGTCAGATGATTGTAGGTGTAAGGCTTTAGCAATCTCTTCAAGCTTGGGTTCCTTTTCCGTACCGTTGTAGGGTAGTTGATCAAGTATAGGGATCTTCAGAAGCCGGGAGAACTCCTCCAATGTAGGTACCAGCTGATAATCCAGGAAAGTGAAACAGTGATGCAGAGGGTCAAAGAACTGGAACAAGACCTTTATCATATCTTCCTCAATGTTGGTATTGACCAAGCTGATGAGTCTTCCATGTCTTTCACTGAATGAAGAGCTCTCGGGAATCCTGGATATAAGCTCCTTAAGCTGAGGAGGGATCCTTACAAGGCTGGTTTGAATTGTCTTTCTGCGAACAGTTTCCATGTCCTACAAAACAAGAACAAAGATGAAGATTCGAACCCCTGAAATGGTTAGTCAATGCATATGATGCTGGATGATGTCATGATGCTATGATTAAACACACCACAGATATTTACAAAGACAAACATGTAAGGCACACAAGTCACACAAGACAAGCCCATAGAGTTTAGGCCAGCATGGGGTCTGGGTATTACCCTCTTGAAGTTGGTGGGCTCAACCTGTCCTATTAGAAGTAACCGGGTTCTAAGGGTCCCAATATCACCGGATTGCTTTCATTGTTCATCGTTTCGATTTAGCCACTGAACTGGAGACCGAAATATTCCAGGAAAGAAACCCTTAATTGAGTGTAGTATCGAGTATCGACCAACCTCGGACTGCACCAAAGTCAGTTATCTCACTACCCTAAAGAGGCCAAGATAGTTCAATTAAGGTTCCTAAGGTCTGTTGATGCTTCACGACACCACGCAGAGGCCCCGTACTCTCCTTGACTGAACTCAAGGGTTACCGGTACACACCAAAGTGCCACATCAACGTAGCAGACTGTTTCAACCATGTCGGTATACCCCGCACAGTTCCCTCACAGCCTTGTTGCTACTTTCTAAGAAGGTATCCCCAGATCCGGGTTAGGATCTATAGAATTCCAAAGATATTCCCACAATTTAAAGCAAACAAGTCAAAGCAATTGAAAACACAGTGATCTTAGTCCTAAGGTACACCTCACTTTAAAGTATCCCCAGCAGAGTCGCCAGTTCTGTGATCGGTGGATCTGGAACTGACTGTTTAACGCTGGTTTCGCGAAATGTCACGGAAGCAAGAGTCGCCACCGTCTTTTATTTTCTCCAAATGGAAAGGACAAAAGCACAGAAAAATTCTTTATAGAGATTGCTCTCGGTTCGGGAGGTAGATTATAGAAAGGGATGGTGTTAGCACCCTTTCTATCCATGGTTATCCATGGGCTCTTAGATACTTGCTCATTGTGTTTTCAAAAATGGTTTATTTGCTTTTCAACTGTGGGTTTAAAAAAGTTTCTTTGAAAATTCCAGTTCGACTCTTGTATCGGTCCTCAAGAGTGTTTGAAAAATTGCTTTCGAAAGCTTTTTGAAAAGGTGTCGGTGTGAAAAGTATTTTTGATTTGTTTTGAAATTAGAGCAAGTATCTAGAGTCGTCTACCTACCCTAAGGAATTCGTCTGTGTAAATGTCCTTAAAGTAGTGCCATCCCACCATTGAGAGGTAGGTAGCACCACCGTTGGAGGTGTTCGGGTCAATTCGAGGGTTCGGGACATGGTGATCACCGGAGCAATGGGAAGACACCTTAGAAGCTACCCTTATGCCATGTTCATGGACATGAGGACTTACTAAAACGTCCTCTACTCGACGATCACCTTTCGAGGGGCAAGGCAATAGTGAGGCGTACCCTAGGGGTGGTGTGTGATTTGTGTGTCATGTTCATTTATTTTTGTCTTGTCATGTATTGGTGATCTACGCGTTGCTTTTATTTTGACATTCATTCTTTCATGCAGTTTAATTAACAGTTTAAAAGATGCGGAATTAAAAGTCCTACGCTATTACAAAGGCGCGGGTCCACATCGCCAAATTAATCCAGGACCCAATTTAAAATAAAAATGCGAAGATAAATATCTAATTAGTCTAATACATGGCCTTGGGAGAATTACATGAATATTCACAAAAAGAAATAAAAAGGCGAAGAGAATTAAAATCGGGAATGCGAGGGCGTTGGACCCTTTTAAGGAAATTAAATTACAATTGTGAAATTAATTAAATTTAATGAGAAAAGAGAAGTTATTTTTTGAGTTTTTTGTATTTATGGATTTTAATGAGAATTAAATTGGAATTAAAATGAAAAGTTAATTAACCCTAATTCTAACTATTTTTAATTTATTAAGAAAAACTATTTAAATTAGACCTAGTTTAAATTAATTATTTACATGGAAAATTTTATTTACAAAAAATAAATAATTAATTATTAATAATGGTAAAAGAAAAGAAAAAAGAAAAAAGTGTTTAAAACCCTAATTCTACAAATTTTTTAAGTTTATTAAGAAAATGTTAAAATTAATCCTAGAATTAAAAAACTAAATTAATTGATAACATTTATTTACAAAATAACATTTAAATAAAATATATTTTATTTTGTGACTTTCTGATTTTTTTATATTTTGTGAAATTAATTTCTTGATGAATTAAATAAAAATAAATAAAACAAAGAAATAAAAAAATGAAAAGAAAGAAGATAGAAAAGCAAACCAATGGGGGGTTCTGCCCCAATCTGGAGGTATTATCCAGCAATTAGGCCCAAGAAGCTTGGCCTTTTCTGACTTCTCAGTGATCACTTGTAGCCTGGTTGACTTATACACATGGTATTCCTCAGATCCTGGCCCTTTAATTGACGTTATGGGATGCGTGGCCAGTCAGGACATGAAGTTGTATGGTAGGCCTTAGGAAGTAAGCTACATAGAACCATGTTAGGAAGAAAAATATGGAATAAAGAAGGGGGACCTGGGGTTCGAACCCAGGTCCCAAGGCTTACCAACTCTCTTCTCCACCAACTGAACCATTCACGCGTGTTGTACATAGAATAATAAGTAAATAATATAAAAGAAAATTGGTGTTAGTGACATAGAAACAAAAAAACGCGCGCTGGAATTCAAACTGTCCAACCATATCATGCCACATGATCTTCTTCTCCACTCGTTTGCATTTTTACCTGAAAAAACAAACTAAACAGCGGGGGTTTTAAACCCCCACAATCTGAAATATGAAAAATAGCAAATAGGAATTAGGCAAATATAAAAAGGGCGCGACTAGTGATTCTGGATCGTCTAAGCGTGCTGAGTTCAATGGTGTAGGTCTCATGTCTCAATTTTTCCAGAACAAGGAAGCCCTAATTCGTGACCTCTGAAAACCTAGAAAGCTTCAATGGTGATTTGGCATATAGGGCACGAAAATCCAATTAAATGACATCATTAGCTTTAGAATGGTTAGATTAGTATAAATCAGTAGAAAGAATGCAATGAAGATGCTTAAAAATTGAAACACGAATATGTACAAAACTGGAAATAGGACCACTTGATTCTACCGTTTCTTTATGTTAGAGGTTATGATTTTGATTCAGGAAGATTCCTGGAGGTGTCAGGAGTGCAATGGAATTGTTGTTTTGCCTTGAAACCTGCTGAAAATAGGAAAACAGTTTTGAAATTTTCTTCAAAAAATACAAAGTTTGTTTATGGCTTGAGCGCAGCTTCCAGGGTTGTTGTGCATTAGGTTTTGATCAGTATATGTATGCCAAGGGATTAGGGTTGCAATTTGAGCCAAAAGATCCTTGCATTGATGAAAGAAATATTTGATTTTCATGGCATATTTTCAAATCTTTTCCACATGAATATCATGCCAATTTGCACCAAATCTTCCTTTTTTTGTTGTGCACGAAATCTTGAGCAACCAATGAGAACAAATGCTGCATAAAAAGATTCCAATACATTGGTTTAGTATTTTTTTCATATTTTATTTTATTAAATGAATTAATAGTAATTAAAAATTCAAATAAAATAATAAAAATGATGAAATAAATCCCCTTTGGGCCAAATGGTCGTGCATAGCCTTTGGATGATGAATCTTGAAAGAAAATGTGGCCCATTAGCAATTTGGAGGCATTTGAAGCAAAGTTGACTTTTCAAAATTCCCAAAAATTTCCCAACTTCCACAAGGCATATCTTGCTCAATATTTAAGCTGTGATCATGTTCTTGGACATTTTGGAAAGGTCTTGAAGTCCTCTAACCAATGCCTTTGGTCCCATGTCATTTCGATTTACCAATATCAAGTTATGGTCTTTGACTTAAAGTCCCTTTTTGTTGACTTTTGAAAATGACCTATAATGTTGAGATTGATAACTTTTTGTGAGAGCATTTCTTGGACTTGAAGTGTGAAGAGGAGTTGTAGGAAATGTATTTCTGTTCAAAATGAGCTTTGGATGGAATTTTTCTGATGAACCATGTGGAAGTTATGCCTTGGTCAAGTTACAGTTGACTTTTTCAACTGTCCAAATATGGAAACTTTTGCATCTTGAGACTTTTTGAGCCATGCCTTGAAAATCATGATCAAGAATTGATCAAATGATGTTTGTGGCTTCAAAATAATATGTTGACCAAAAATTTGAACTTTTGACTGTCAAATGACCATTTTGCCCCTGCAGTTGACTGTAGGGCAATTAGGGTTTTTGACTGTGCAATTTTGTGCTATAAGTCTTGAAACTTGACATGAGGATGCTTGACCATATTTGTAGGCATGTGGGACTTGATTGGACCCTTGAAAACTTCAATTTCTTTGTCAGAACCAAAACCCTAGTTTTTGACTGTTAGGAGGTCCTTGAACTGTGCAACCCTTGGGGAGATTTTGAAGCATGCTCTTTGCAAATCTTGAAGAATATGGGAGGGAAAATTTTGGGGTACAACACCCTCTAACCTCCTTTTCAGTACGGGGAGCAGGCATCTCTTGTATTGCTTTCACTTTTGCTGGATCGACTTCAATGCCTTTGTTGCTTACAATGAATCCTAGAAGTTTACCAGACCTAACTCCAAAAGTACACTTACTTGGATTCAGCCTGAGTTTGTATTCTTTCAACCTGGCAAACAGCTTTTCTAGATGTTCAAGGTGCTCCTCCTCTGTTTGTGACCGAGCTATCATATCGTCTACGTAAACTTCAATCTCATGATGTATCATATCATGAAACAAAGCTACCATGGCGCGTTGATAAGTTGCCCCAGCGTTCTTCAGCCCGAACGACATCACCTTGTAACAGAAAGTGCCCCATTGCGTGACAAAAGTTGTTTTCTCCATATCCTCGGGGGCCATTTTGATTTTATTGTAGCCCGAGAATCCATCCATGAAGGAAAACACTTTGTGCTGAGCTGTGTTGTCGATCAAAATGTCAATATGAGGTAGCGGAAAATCATCTTTGGGGCTGGCCCTGTTCATATCCCGGTAGTCCACACACATCCTGACTTTGCCATCCTTCTTAGGTACTGGCACGATGTTAGCGACCCATTGAGGATAGGACGTAACAACCAGAAAGCCAGCGTCGAATTGCTTCATCACTTCTGCTTTGATCTTTTCAGACATGTCAGGCCTCATTCGGAAGACTTTTTGCTTGATCGGTGGACAATCCTCTCTTGTGAGGAGACGGTGAACCACGATGTCTGTGTCTAAACCCGGCATGTCTTCATAAGACCAAGCGAAGATTTCAACATACTCATTCAACAACTGTATCAGGCATTCCTTGACACTCGGTTCCAGATTGGCACCCACTTGCACCTCCTTCCGGTCTTCCTCGGTCCCTAAGTTGACAGTTTCCAATGACTCTTCGTGCGGTAAGATGGCCCTTTCCTCTTGCTGTAAAAGTCTGGCTAGTTCCCCTGGTACTTCACAACCTTCGTCATCTTCATACTCGACTTGATTGACCAGATCTTCAGAGTTATTGAAGGATATAGCAGAATCGTCACCCATGGAATCCGGAGTGGATGGGTACCTGCATTTGTGAGTGTGGGTGTGTGTAAGGGATAGCCATCCTTAAACAAAAATGCAAAAGGAAAGAAAATGAACACAACCGTTTATCAAATGAAAAACGTCCAATGAATCATTAAACATGGCATATGGATATGAAAATAATCAAAACCCTTACAAATGGACCTACATGCCCCGGGTAGGGCATGAGGTAAAAAGATAGTGTACGGATTGTTCGAAAATAAATATTACAGACCAAATAGGAAATGTTTGACAGATAAATTACTGATGAATAAAAGTGATGGGGACAAAGTCTTTTGCCTCCCAGTTGCACAATCCTCCTTTGACAAGTTGGGTAAATCCACTCTTCGATGTTGCTCTCTTTGTCTTCATCCTCCAAAGCGTTGATTCCGTAGGGAGAAATTTTGACTGGCGCTCTTTCAATCTTCGAACGGTGCATAGCTTTCTGGCCCGCGGTAGTGAACCCTAATCCAAATTTGTCTGTTTTATGCGGAATATCAGGCAACTTCCCCCATGCTGAATTCTTCCCCTCCTTTATTGCGGCCTTTGCATCCTCCAGAGATGCCATCCTGGCCATCTGCCTCGGTGCCTCAGCTGCCAACTTTGCTACTGTTATTTCAGGAAGGACTTTTTCGAAATGCTGAAAAGGCGTCTCAATGAACTCCCCCTCTACCTCCACATACCGGAAGGAGTTTAAGTGGCTGATCATGTACTCCTCTTCACCATGGACGGTAATGATCTTGCCCTTGACAGGATACTTTAACATCTGATGTAAGGAGGAGGTGACTGCCCCAGCATGGTGTATCCAAGGCCTACCCAACAAGCAAGAGTACGACGGACGGATATCCATCACATAGAAAGTAGATTTGAACACCTCAGTGCCTATCTTGATGGGAATTTCAACCTCCCCATGGACCATTCTCTTCGAACCATCGAAAGCTCTGACAACAATATCACTCGGTTTCAACTCCAACCCTTCACAATCTAGTCGGTCCAAGGCCTTCTTAGGCAGTACATTCAGCGACGAACCAGTGTCGACCAAGACATGTGCGAGAGTAGTTCCTCGGCACTCGACTGAAATGTGCAAAGCATCATTGTGGTTTCTACCTTTAGGAGTTAGGTCGGCATCATAGAAACCTAATCCATTGTCTGCAGTCAGGCTAGCCACGCAATTCTGAAATTGATCTGTAGAGGTTTCCTGGGGCACATGGGCTGCCTTCAGGAATTTGATCAAAGCTTTAGCGTGCGCTTCCGAGCAAAGTAGTAGTGCCAGCATGGAGATCTTTAAGGGGGTTTGCCCCAGTTGTTCTAACACATCGTAATCACTCCTTTTGATTATCTTCAAGATCTCATCCATTTCCTTCTTGGAGGTTTCCGGGATGACCAAGGGTTGAGCCCTCGTCCTGACGAGCTCATCTTGGATTCCCTTACCTTTATCAGCAGCGGTAGGAGGGACAGTATTAGGAACAACAACATCTTCAATCAAAGGGGTTCTAGCGGAGAGTTTTATTGGTGCAGGGATGACCTTGTCAGCAGATAAGGGTCCAAAGATTACTCTTGGAGGGGCAATCTCTGGAGAAAAAATTCTCCCGCTCTGGGTGATTTTACTCGTGCCTGCAATGTTTCCAATGCTGGCTTCTTCATCATCCGAACTTTCTTCATTTACCTCGATTTGTTTAATACCATGGTAGTAGCCGTCACCGCCATAGTTCCATGGTATCGACTTCTCAGAAACATAGGGGACAGGCCCTGGCATTGTTATCTTCAAAGGAACAGATTTCGTAGCTGGTGTAATCTTAACAGGCTTTCTGACGGCCTTGGAAAGATTGGCGTGAATGGTTATGATTGAGACATCTTCAGTATGGGTTGGAACAGCAGAAACTTTTTCAAACAAAATTTGTCGACTATCCATTAGGCCTTGGATGCCTTTCTTCAGTAACGGACAATCAAATGGAAGAGAGTAACAACAATAGCAGTCTTCTTTACATCCCGGGAAGATCCCGGCCCTTAACAGATTCAACTTGATGGTTAACAATGGAGTTATCAGATCATTGACATAAGCAACATACAACTCTTCTTCAATGGCATTAACATTTCGGCCGTGCTTCGGCATGGGAGTATATATCACATTAGGCTTCTCCGGAGCGTCGAACTCCACTTCCTTCGCCTCTATCAGGTCTTGGATTTTATTCTTGAGTGCCCAACAATCATTGGTGTCGTGCCCGACACTGTCAGAATGGTAGGCGCATTTAGCATTAGGATGATAATGCCGAGAGGACGTATTCACATTCTTTGGTGCCTCTTTGATAGTGGTGAGATTCAACTTCAACAGATGGGGAAGCACTTGCGCTGGAGTCATATTAATACGGGTGAACTGCCGTTGTGGCCGTTCCACTCATTGTTGATTTGGTCTGGACTGGTTATAGCGAGGCTGCTCACTTGACGAATTTTGAATCATTACGGCCCCCACAGTTGGCCGGCGCTCAGTCTTCCCTGCTCTTCTTCGGGAGTAGACAACAGTCGTTTCCTTCTTAAAAGGCTTCTTCTCAACACTTGCAGCAACACCCTTCTGAATCTTTCCTGACTTGATGCCAGCTTCTATTCTTTCGCCTGTTAAGATCAAATCGGTAAACCCCACGGAAGAGTTACCGATCAGGTGATTGAAAAATGGCCCAGATAGGGTCCCTAGAAACATATCAACAAGTTCACGGTCGGTTAAAGGAGGCTGCACCCTGCCAGCCAAATCCCTCCATTTTTGTGCATATTCTTTGAATCCTTCGCCTGTTCCCAATGACATACCCTGAAGTTGGGTACGAGTAGGAGCAAGGTCAGAATTATACTGATATTGTTTGTAAAAGGCGGTGGCCAAGTCTTCCCAGTTTCAGACGCTGGTTCCCTCTAGCTGATAAAACCACTCCAGTTGAGCCCCCGAAAGGCGGTCTTGAAAGAAATGGATCCACAGGTTTTTATCCGCCGTATAAGGTTGAATCTTCCTTACGTAGGACCTGAGATGCATTTTTGGACAGGACAGCCCATCATACCTCACAAAAACCGGCACTTTGAACTTTGGGGGAATCACAATCCTGGCAACCAAACCCAAGTCTTCAAAATCCAAACCCGGTACTCTCTGTAGCTCCATGGAGGCCAACCTGTCTTCTAAACCCTTAAATTTATCATCAGCTGTAGGATATTGTTGATCAGAATAATCTTCATCCTCTTCGACCTCTTCTTCTTCCACATCGGACTCGGAAGGTACCGCAACCACACCTCCTTTACTGGTCCCTTCATCAGAAGTAGGAGGAAATTCAAGCACTCTCCTGGCCTCTCCGTCAAATCTTCTCCCTAAAGTAGCCACCCGGAGTCTCTTTTTCTTCTTTTTCACTGGGTCTTTATTCCTCAGCAAGGTCTTGAGATCCTCCTGACCTTTAGCCAAGGTCGTCAGGAGTTGCTGGAACTGTGCATTTTGAGCTTGTAGGTCTTTGACTGTTTGCTCGAGATCCATCCTACTGAAATAAACAACAGACAGATAAGGAAACCTGGAGTGAGACCTGCTTATGCACATGATGAATGATATGCTTATGTATGCAATGCATTCAAGGATTTAGAACATTCAAAATTGTTGCAGACAAAGAAGAACGCACGTCATATTAATAAGAAGAAATTTGTTAGTACATAAACGCCCCATGGGCCAAATATTACAAAAACAACTTCTCAAGGTAAAAAGACATTGCGCATCCTCTTTGGTGCGATGTAGGTGTTGAGGGCCTCTTGCTCATGGAGTCGGAGGGTAAGCTCTAGAACCTTCTTCTCGCTAGCGTAGAAGCTGGCTTCAAAAGTGTTCCGTTCCTCCTTGAGCTGAATCCAGCTCTTCTGCATCTCCTCCCACGGTGTAGGCATGTCAGGATATAGGATGGTGTAGGGAACCTGTGCTTCCTTAACAGGCTCTTTAATCACAGGGAGAACATGAGGATAAGGCATCATTAGACTTTGGGCTCGGGCTCGTACCCACTTGAGGTAAGGTTCAAGAGGGATAGAGTTCTTGTGTCCCAGAGTCTTGCTATCAACTTTGTTGGGCATCCTCCAAGCTCTGATGAATCTTTGGTGAAGTCCTTGCGCATCGTTGTCAAAGTCAAAAACTAGGTCAGGAATCAACATGTCGTGAGGACCATCCCTCCGTGCATATCCAAATTGCCTCAAAGCTAGGCAAGGGTTGTAGGTGATACCTCCTCTGATTCCAAGTAAAGGAACATTAGGAAACTCTCCGCAACGATCGACGATGATGACATTTTCTCTGGACCGAGAACACCAATGTACATCAGAGTGAGTAAGAGTCATCAATTGTTGGGACCACCTTGAGCCTTGGTCATTCTTCAAGACAGGTTGTGGAAGGTGCGAAATAAACCACCTTGCAAGGAGAGGAGTACAGCACATGAGAACACCCCTCTTTCTCATTGTTCGTGTGTAAAATGAGTGAAGGATGTCCCCAAGTAATGTTGGTATTGGATTTCTGGACAAGAAGATTTTGACGGCGTTGACATCTACCAATTGGTCAGAATTTGGGAACAAGACCAACCCATAGATAAGGAGTGCCACAATTTCTTCAAAGGCTTGTAGGTCCAATGAATTCCAACATTCTTGTGCCTTCTCAAACAAGAATTTTGCTAAGAATCCTTTGACGCCGCTTCTGGTTTCCCAATGCCCCTTGATGTCGAATGGTTGTAGATGTAATGCTCGAGCAACATCTTCCGGCTTTGGTTCCTTTTTCGTACTGTTGAAGGGTAGTTGATTAAGGATAGGAATTCTCAGGAGTTGAGAAAACTCCTCCAAAGTGGGCACCAACTGGTAATCGGGGAAAGTGAAGTAGTGGTGAAGAGGGTCAAAGAACTGGAATAGCACTTTCATCATGTCTTCTTCAATGTTGGTGTTGACTAAGCTGAGCAGTCTACCATGTCTTTCACTGAAGGACGAGCTTTCCGGAATTCTTGAGGTGAGCTCCTTGAGTTGAGGAGAGATTCTCACAAGGTTGACTTGGATGGTTTTTCTGCGAGGAATTTCCATGACCTACAAAACAAGAACAAAGATGAAGATCCAAACCCTTGAAATGGTTAGTGAATGCATATGATGTTTTATGATGTTTATGATGTATGCACAAAACAAATGTACAAGAAATTCACACCAAACCCTAGTTTCAGGCTTGCATGGGGTTTCATAGGTAAGTACCCTCTTGAGTGTAGTTGGCTTAAAAACCTGTCCTATAAATAGTAACCGGGTTCTAAGGAGCTCAATATCACTGGATTGTTTTCATTGTTCATTGTTTCGGTTTAGCCACTTAACTAGCGACCAAAATATTCCAAGAAAACAACCCTCAATGAGTGTAGTATCGAATATCTACCAACTTCGGACTGCACCAAAGCCGGTCATCTCACTACCCCTAATAAAAGGCCAAGATGGTCAAGTAAGGTTCTAGGTCATTAGTGCTTAGTGACATCACTCAGCGGCCCCATACTCTCCTTGATTGAACTCAAGGGTTACCGGTACTCACAAATATGTCGCACTAATATAGCTATTGCTTCGACCGTGTCGGTGTACCCCGCACAGTTTCCACAACGTATTGCTATCTATGAATGTTTCCCAAAATCCGGGTGTAGGATTGCAAACCCAAACAAGAGAGCCAAGATATAAAGCAATCAAGACAAACAATTAATCATGCAAGAGGGTGATCTAAGCCCTAAGGTTACTCCACTTTTAAAATTATCCCCAGCAGAGTCGCCAGTTTTGTGATACGGTGGGAGAACTGACTGTGGTTTTGCGTTTGTTTTCGCAAATGTTTCGGTTGAGCAAGAGTCGCCACCAACTTTTTATTTTATCCTAAGGAAAGGTTTAAAAAGCACAGCAAAAACCTTTGAGATTTTTCGTGGGTTCGGGGAGTAGATTATAGAAAGGGAAGGTATTAGCACCCTTTCTATCCATGGTTATCCATGGGCTCTTAGGTACTTGCTTAGATCAACTTGCCTTGGTTTTCAATTGTTTGAAATGGTGCTTTGTGTGTGGTTTTGAAAATGTTTTGAAAAAGATGCCTTGTCTAGGCTACCCTTGTAACAATTCTTTACTCGAATGTTTTACAAAAGGTGTTTGTCTTTTTGAAAAGATGTTTCAAAGTTTTTGAAAGTTTGTTTTGAAAGTGTGGTTTGAAAAATAGGCAAGTGTTTTTGTTTTGCAAGTTGACAAGTACTTAAGAGCTATCTACCCTAAAGTTCTCAAAGATTTTTGTTATGTTTTAACCCTTTTAACAATTTTGTTCCACCATTGCATTTGGTGGACAATCTTGTGTTAGGATGTGAAAGGGATGGGCGCGGGTCATCGTTTAGACCATAATTGCAATTGTGCCAAGTATCTTTGGGCAATTTTCCTTTAAGGGGCTTGATCATTTTTTAGGCAACTTTCGAAAGCGTCATCGAGGGACTATGATCATTTGATTGTTTGTTTTGTTTTTGCCCAAAGAGACCTAACATGCAATATGGCCCATTATTGAAGGCAACAAGTGGAATACCCTAGGGGTGCAAGTGTGATATGTGTTGTCCATTTTCATGCTTGATTATCTTGAAATTAGGTCAAACTATTTTTGTTCTTTTTATTTGCATACAAACCCTAATTCTAACATGGTATATTTAGAAAGCAATAAGGTGCGAAAATAAAAGTTCCTACACTATTACAACACAATATGGGAAGGGGGGTACAAATGTTCAAATGGGGGGATATTTAGACAAGGAATTTAAACCTAGACTATTACATCAATTTGGAATTATTTACAAGATATTTAATTGCACAAATTAAATAGAAAATAAAATAAATATGCAAGATGCAAAAAAAAAATGTTTTTATATGTATGAAAAAGAGCATTTTTATATGTTAAGTAAAAAAAATAAGAATATTATTTTTTTTGGAGCTTTTTATGTTTTAAGGGGAAAACCCTAATTTCTTAAATAAAAGGTATTATTTATTTAATGTCACAAATATTTATTAATCATATACAAAATAAAATAAAAATGAAGTATATTTATAAAAAAGTATTTTTGAGGTCAAATATTAATAAAAGAAAAAAATGTATGTATTTTTGTATTTTTGTCCTAAATATATTAATATATATATATATATATATATATATATATATATATATATATATATATATATATATATATATATATATATATATATATATATATATATATATATATATATATATATATATATATATATATATATATATATATATATATATATATATATATATATATATATATATATATATATATATATATATATATATATATATATATATATATATATATATATATATATATATATATATATGAATATCTTTATTATTTACTAATTATATTATATATACAAGAATAATAATATTTAATATTTATATAAAAAAAAGTATATTTTATATAAAATATTTTCATGAGGTAAAAGAAAATAAAAATAAAAAATAAAATGTGTTTACATTATTTTTTTAGTATTTTAAGTAAAAAGTGTTTATTCATTTATTTATGTACAACTATCAATATTAACAAATAAATGCCTAAAAAATATAAAAATGGTGTGAAAAATATTTTTTATGTTTTTAATATTATTAGCAAAAATAAATAAGTCAGAATAAAAAAAGAAAAGTCAAAAAATCATTAAAACAAACAAAATGGGCTCAGGGGGTGTGAAAGCAAAAATAGTGTGTAAAAAGCAATAGCAAATCAGGCCCAGCCCATGAAGACCTTCTTCAACCTCCAGACAGTTCTTGTTCAAAAACGCGCGCTTGGTGTATGAATTCAAACATCCTGATTCCTTGAGTTTTTGCACAAACTTACAACACCAAAAATGTTAAGCATTGAATCACGATTCTGAATATGTAAAGAACTCCTCCTAACTCTCAGAAATGAGAGAGAATTTTATCATTCCCAAATCCTAACCTAACTTTTTATCAACATTCAAACCTTAAATTCTCATAGCTCAGGCAAAATAAATGGAAAGTAAAAGTATGTACAGTTTCAGGGGCATGAGTAGAACACTTCTTATTCACAAACTTAGAGCTAATGATGCCTACATTGGGAGATAGAAGTTCAAGAAGATACCTGTTCAGTTGAAGTTGTATCTGATGATGGAGGTACTTTCAGAGCAAGGTGATGATTGGTACAGCTTCCTTGATGTCCAGGGATGCTATTCCAAGTTTTACTTTGCTTTGAAACTAGCTGAATCGAGTTGTAGAACTCCACCTGCAAATCAGAAAAATGAAAATGGCCAAACTGAATAGAGGAGTTACAGTCCACTTCTAATGCTTTGGATAGTTTGGATTGATGGTAGGGAAGGTGTTTGAACTGGTTTGGGCAAGAATGCACGATGGAAATGAGTTATGGGATTCAATCTGCAGCAAGCCCTGTTTTTGTGCAGTTCAATGGTGATTTTGTGAATGGGAGTGTTTGGGACTTGGTTTGCTCGTGTTCTAGCTTGGGTTTGATGTTTAGAAAATGTTTGACAAGTTTTCTTAAGCTTGGTTTACAGGAAATGAGAGTTGGGAGTTGTTATGTCAAATTTCTTCACACTTAAGCAAGAGATGGCCACTTGAGTTTCTAGGCTGATAGAGGCCCCCCTAATGTGCTGCAAACCTTGGCATTGATCAGTGTAATTAGTCTAATAACTTGTGCCAAAGAGATTTGCACTGTCCTTGCTTGGATTGTATTTTGACATAAAGTGAAACTTTTCCAAAATGGATAAAATGCTTTATCTAAAAATGGATTAAACCACTATGCAATGCTTGAACACATAGAACATGGTCTTGGCACAGTGAGTTTGCATTAAATTTATGAGTGTGAAAGAGATTTAGGGCCTTTAATCAAGGAATGCATGCTGATTTGCAAATTGCCTAAGTGTATGAACATGGAATTTGGTCATGAACAAAGTGAGTTTTTCCCATATTGCAAAATTCGATTCTCTCAAACCATGAGGTTGTTTGATGAGTTCTTGGACATTTTGGAAAGCTTGGAATGTGTACTACAATCCATCTTTGAAATGCAAATTGAAATGCCAAGTGGAAGTATGTGAAAAATGGTCTTGAAGTTAGGTAAAAACCTTGCCTAAAATAGGTTAAATTTTCTCTAAGTTAAGAATGGTTTAGTACCCTTGTTCCAAAAATTGTAACTTGAGATACAAGCTTCTTTTGGGAAAACTTTGTGAATCAAAGTTGTAGATCATGCAATAGGCTACAACTTTCATGTTTTGACTTTTGCTTGAATCCAAATGAATCTTGGTGAGAAAGTGGGGCAAAGTTAGGAAAAAATTAGGGTTTTTCATAACTTAGAAAAATTCTAAGTTATGAAAAATCTTCATTTCAAACCCTAATTTGCAATTTTGGATTTCTTGATGAACAAGTTTCATGATTTGGCATGTTTTGATGAAAAATGAATCTTGACTCTTGATTTTGACCAAAAAGTCAAAGTTTGACTTTTCAGTAAACAGTCAAAATTGATCAATTGACTGGGAAATTCAACTGTCAATCTTGTGCATTTGGGATCTTTTGAACTTGTTGAGCATGTCAAGACCATTCCATGGGGTCCTTGGGTCCATATGTGAGCTTGGTTTGCCATTGGCTAGGTCAAACAGTCAAAAATTGCCTTTGTGCAGTCAAAACCCTAAAAATGACCATTTTACCCTTTTGGTGATCTGATCAAATTTCTTGTGGAATTGTGATCCAAACTTGATCAAATGGTCCATGTGAGTTTGTAATGTTGATGTGGGTCAATTTTCATGAGATTTGACTGTCAATTGGCCACAATTGACTTTTTCCCCAATACAGCTGATTTCTAGGTCAACTGTCCAATTGACTGGGCAAAATTTGGAATCAAGACTTGAAACTTGGTATGGATAAACTTGGGAGTCCAATATGAAGCATGAAAGTCATCTTAGGCATTTTAGGTCAAAACATCTTTGTGCAAACACAAACCCTAATTTGAGTCAACAGTGCAAGGAGGAGTCTTGAGCAGATGAAACCCAAACTGGATCTTGAGCTCCAAGGGCTTAGTGATGAGAAACCATATGGGAAAAAGGGAGGGCAAATTTTGGGGTACAACACCATGTTATGATGCATGATGTCATGATAAAACATAGGTATAGAAAATAACAGGTATTGCAAACACAGTCAAATCACACAAAGCCCTTAGGTTTAAGGCTTCCACGAGGTCAAAGGTAATACCCTCTTGAAGTTAAGTTGGTTTCAACCTGTCCTAGAAAAGTAACTGGGTTCTAGAGGATCTCAATATCACTGACCATCCTCCATCAGTCATGGTTTCAACTCACGCAATCTTTTCTTGCGGCAGAAATTATTCCGAAAGTATGGTCTCAATGAGTGTAGCATCGAGTATCAACCAGTTCTCAGATTTAGACCGAGGTTGGCTATCTCACTACTTTATAATGGCGAAGTTGGGCGATTAAAGGTTCTAAGGTCAGTTGATGCTTAACGACACCACGCGACAACCCCGTATTCTCCTCGTTTCTCCACAAGGGATACAGGTACCAACCAAAGTGCCACACCATTGTAGCCACTGCTTTAACCGTATCGGTCTATGCTGTATAGTTCCCTCACAGTCTATTGCTACTTACCTAAAAGGTATCCCCCAGATCTGGGTTAGGATCTATAGTAACCCCAAGCAAAACCCTTAAAAGTAAAGCAAACAAAACAATCAAGAGAAGCAATTATGATGAACTAGATCCTAAGGTATACCCCACTTATTTATTCCCCAGCAGAGTCGCCAGTTCTGTGATACGGTGGTAAAACTGACCGTTTGATGCTGGTTTGCGTTTTGCGTTTTGTGTTCGCAAAATGTCGCGGTAAGCAAGAGTCGCCACCGACTTTTATTTCATCCAATTGGAAAGGAAAAAAGTACAGAAAAAAAAATCCTTTTTTGAGATATTCTGAGTACGGGGGGTATATTATAGAAAGGGAAGGTGTTAGCACCCTTTCTATCCATGGTTTTCCATGGGCTCTTAGGTACTTGTTCATCTTTTTAAAATTTCTTGTGTATGTGCTTTGTTTTGAAAAGTTTGACTTCGTGATAACCCTTGTATCAGTCCTCAAAGGTGTGACGAAGTTGTTTTTGAAAATTGTTTTGAAATATGTAAGTGTGAAAAGTTTTGATTTAAGAAAGTACCTACTAGCATCTACCTACTCGAAAAAAGATCGTTTCTATTCTCGTTTCCTTTAGACAGCACTATCCTACTATTGAGAAATAGGTAGCACCGTCGTTGGAATTGTAAGGGTCAATTCGAAAGGGACGTACGATCACTAAAGAAATGTTAAGACACCTTAATAATAACCCTAGAGTATTAAGATCATATTCGAGGCAACATTTCTGAGGCAACATTTCCGAGGCAACGTTTGATCTTTTTAGACAGGAGGGCAACCACTAAGACACCCTATACTTAATGATCTTTTACCGAAGGAAACCAAAGTGTGAGTATACCCTAAGAGTGATATGTGCGAGTGATCTGTTTTCAGTCATTTGTCTTTGTACATTAGGGTTTTCTGACTGCGTTAATTTGTCATGCATTCTTGTCATACAATCCTATTAGCATACATCTAAACAGTCAAATATTTGCGGGAATTTAAAATGTGAGAAAGTAAATCTACGCTATTACAAGACTTCGGGGAGGGAGATTAATTACATAGCCAAAAACCCGGGAAAAAAGCGATAAGTAAAAGCCCTAGATTAAACTATTTCAAACCATGAACAGTTACAAAAATATTGGCGAAAATAATTAACACGCGCGCGATGAATTAAATACGAGATAATTAGGGTTTTGACCCTTGTCTAAACCTAATTGCGATCAATTAAGAAAATGTTTTTGTCATGTTTTGTTATTTAAGAAAATAAAGAAATCATTAAATTAAAAGAAAATCCTAATTCTAATTAATTTTAAATTAAGAAAAATAAATTAATTTATTCTAAAACCTATTTTTGCATTTTTATTTATTTGAGAAAAAGAGAAAATAAAATTAAATCAAGAGTTTTAACCTAATTTCTATTTTGATTTTATTTATGAAAATAAATTACAATTTTCCTAAGTTAAACTAAATTAAATTAATTTTGATAGTAATAATTAAAAAAACCAATCCTAATTTTTTTGTGAATTATTGATTTTATGACTTTATGGAAAATAGTTAATTTGTCAATTAAAAGATTAAAAGAAAATTAAA
Organism: Vicia faba; assembly: GCA_948472305.1. Classification (NCBI taxonomy): domain Eukaryota; kingdom Viridiplantae; phylum Streptophyta; class Magnoliopsida; order Fabales; family Fabaceae; genus Vicia; species Vicia faba. The sequence goes on from OX451740.1 coordinate 144,670,815, forward strand.
AAAGAATTAAAGAAAATAAATAAATAAAAAAAGGTTAGAGATGGGCCTGGTATCATTTAGCAATTGTGGGGGTGTGCTATTGAAATTCTAGGCCCAAACCAAATCTCAGCCCTTTGGACTTTGCCTGATTCAGTGCATATGTTGACCTGGGGCGTATGGTGGGTCTCTGGCTACCTGGGCGTTGGATCTAGCTTGCTGATGGATTTGATGGTGGAATTTGGATGGCCTACGGTGGACGCTGGAGGCTGCAGTGTACCTGATCACCTATTGAAAATTATTATGAACAAAGTTTGGGACCTGGGGATCGAACCCAGGTCCTCATGCCTTCTTCCAATACCACACTACCATCTGTACAACGCGCTTCATCTGTTCATATAATAACAATAATGCATAATATATAAAACAGGATAGTTAATTGGAAAAACGCGCTAAAATTCAAATCACCCAACCAGGGAGTGCCACACATCGTCTTCTTCACCAAACCGTCGTTTTAGGTAAACAAAATTTTACCTACGGACGTTTCGTTGTAGGTACAGACCTGTGCATCTCCAAAATTTTCCACAAGCAAGATAAATGACCATGCCTGGTACCAATCAACTTGTCTCATCCTCACGAGGATCATGGTACCAAAATCAACGTCCAATTTAACCTGTACTGCAAGGCCCTAAAACTAACCAAGAAACCCTAGCCATGGCAGTTTTACATACAATCATCAAAAATGCAATTGAATAGAATGATTAGCTTGCAAACTCAATGATGAACAAGAATATATAATCAAAATGTGCAAATGATATATAAATCAATGAAAACGAAAACGAGTTTTTTAGGTAAACTGTGTGATTGCTATGGGTCGATTCCGGGCATGAGAAAGCTTGCAATTGATTGGAATCCCTTCTGGAGATGTCCAGGAGTCTGTTGGTATCGTGAGAATGGCTTGAATCGGCCTCTAGGATAGAAACTGGATCACCACTTTTCCTTGACTTTTTGAAGTTTGTTCTGCCTCTTTCACGACTGCTAGCCTCATTTTCTTGCCTTGGATACCTTCTGTATATGTAATACAACACATTAGGTCAACAAAAACGAATTGAATCTTGCCCATTATGAAGATTTGATTTGGTCTTTCATGGCATATGATATCTTTCCAAATTTGCCTCAATCCAATCTTTTTCAACCCAAATCAATCTTGCACGAATTGTTTATCCCGCTAGCTGTATATAGACTCAAAATATGCACAAAAAATCCAAGATTTGATTTGATGTTATTATTTTACCATTTAATTTGATTTATTTTGATTTAAACGAATAAAAAAATCAAAATAAATGATAAAAATAATAAAATAATAGGTGGAAAAGCTCAGGGGTCGTGGGTCCTATTAGAAACATGTTTCAAACAAGAAAACATGGTCCCCTTTGGAAAAAATGCAAATTTGATTAATGTTGACTTTTGAAAATTTTGCAAAAAAGGGTCAACTTGGCCAATGCATAACTCTCTCAATTTTGACCCTAGAGATGTGTTCTTGGACTTTTTATAAAGATTAGGATATCCCCTAAGCAACCCTTTTGGTCTCATATTAATTGAGTCTTCCATGTTCATGTATGAAGCTTTGACCCAAAAGGTGTTTTTGTTGACTTTTCAAAATGACCTATAATGTCAAAATTTATATCTTTTTGTGAGTGCATATTTTGAACTTGGGAGATGAATATGAATTGTAGGGAATTTCATCCTCTTCAAAATTAGCTTTGGATGGGTCATTTCTGATAAAGTATGAGAAAGATATGCTTTGTCAAAGTTGAGTTGACTTTTCCTACAAAACCCTAATTTAGCAACTTTTGGGTTTTGATGGATTGTGAGCAATCCTTGATGAATCATGACCAATCCTTGATCAAATGATGAATGATACTTCAAAATTAGGATGTTGACCATAAATCTTGAAGTTTGACTGTATGTGGGCCACAATTGACTTTTGACCTAGTATAGTTGATTTTCAGGCATTTGAGCAATTGACTGAGCAAACTTCCTCTGCAAGGCTTGAAACTTGACATGGATGATCTTGAGAACATATTAGGACAATGGTGAGCATTTTAGTCCTTTGTGGTTCATATATCCTGATGAAAAATGAAACCCTAATTTGAGGTAGACTACCTTAGGAGAGAGTTTGTCTGGTCAACTCTTGGACTTCCTTGAGCAATTTGAGGACCTCACTTGCCATATGTAGAGAAATATGGGAGGGAAAATTTTGGGGTACAACAAACAGAATATGCTTTATTCGGAATGTTTCCGTTGGGGAAACCTGAGAAGCTTGATGAATTCATTGGGGGATCTTCGTTGGAGCAGTAATTTAGAGATTTTGCTCTGTCGAGGGTATGAGAACACCTAACAACAATAGGTTGTAAGATGAGGACATGGAAGTGACCTTGTAGTAGAATTCCCCTGTCTCGATACTTGTTGTATCAACCGGGGATTTTGTAGATGGTTTTACTATTATCCTAACTCTTGGATTCCTTGGTGAATGCAAATCAGGATAATAAACCTTCTACTGATTCGCCAAGTGACAAGATGACGAGACATAGTCGTACGCTTTAATCCCTAACTTTTTCTTGGACTACCTTTTCATATTTTCATTCCACCAGGATACCCTTTTTTGCTCAAGCCGCCTTTTTAGGTTTTCGACTTGCTGGGAGTACAATTTTTTGTTGTTGTTTTTATCCCTAATTTTTGCCCGAACCCTTTTGGTTCGCTGGGATGCCCTTATTTTTTCCTAGGCCAGTCAACCTAGCGGGTCTTTGTTCATGCGCAGTATTTTCCGATTATGTCCATGTTCACCGGGTACGGAGAATTGTCACTGTCCATAGTAGTAAGTGTTGCCACACTTCCAGAAGATGTTTGTTTGATCGTATAAGATTCGTTGTTGGAATTCATGTCCAATGCCCCAAGTGATTCAGATGGAGATCTGCCCCTGGCTATTTGGCATTTTTGAGAGCTTCCTCGAACCTTGACCTGACTGCCCTAGCTCAGATGGACACCATGTCATGCCCCTTGATTATGAAAGGCCTATCATTGGAATGTCTTTCCACATGACGTGATTCTGCTCATTGAGAAGCTTTTTTTTTTCCACTAGATATTCGTCATGAGAATTTCTCTGTTGTTGAACAAATAGTCATATGCAAACAATGGTATTTTAAGAATGCAAAGCTTATGTCTGTCTTGAAATTTTTTTGAAAATTCAATTTTTAGTAAAACAAATTTTTCAAGAGAGTGATATCAACTCATGATTTATAGCAAACCTTACAGGAGTCAGGATACTTTTTGTAACAGTATGCTTTCGAACTAACCCATGCTTTAACTAGGACTTTTAAGGGTTATAACATGGCTTGGTTCACCGTTTAAGAAACAAAGGATAAAGGCTCAAAATTTATTTGTACCCACCCGTTCTTCGTGATGTTCTTTAGTCCTATGCTCAGTTAATTGTGCATTTAAGTCCCGATTGAGTCTGGCATATTGTCCTTGATGTTCCGGTGATGGTTCAGATACTGACAGTTTATTTTGAATAGGTAGTCATTTTTGTAATATTTTTGTCGAGAATTTGTAGTAACCTCTTTTTTTTTGTGTTTTCGTTATCCCATATTTTTCCTGAACTATTTCTTTTGTAATTACAGTCAGCGGGATGCCCCAGTTTTTTCTTAAGTCTCCTTAATAGCTTCTGACTTAATGGGCTTTTATTTTGAGAGATAATGACTGCCTGTCTTGAAGATTATACGGAACCATCACCGTCTTTTGATTTGGAAGGACGTCTTCGATGCCATTCATTGTGTACGAAGCGGAAGATTGCGAATGAATGCACGTCTGAATTGACTGAGAAAACTACCCTGCCCCAGGTTATGATTAAAGGGTTTTAATTTATGTGAAAATAAAAACTCCTACTTTTTTGGATCAAATGGGTTGACTAGGGATTATCTTCCTTATAACTCCACTATTTAGGATTTGAAACAATGACTGTACATCGTTAGCGGGGTTTGTTCAAAAGCATACTGTAGAGATTATGGTATCATTTTCGTCATCCTCCCTCTAAAGGCTTACAACTTTTGATCGAGAGTTGAATATCACAAAAAGGAAAGCAATTTAAATATAGTGAATATTAATGAATTGATTCAAAACAGACATATGAAATGCATTGATAAAGTAACAAAGTTTGACATGAATAAATGTTCGAACAATCAAAAGAAAATTACAAATTGAAAATTCTAATGAACAGAAAGTCTCTTTGTCTGAACTTGTCACTTCAGATGGTGTGTCTTTGAGGGACGGCAGAAGAATTCAGTCTGGCCGTCTTGTGTGAACTCCAGCACTCCTTCGTTAATCAAGTCCTGAATCTTATTTTTCAATGCTCAATAGTCATTCGTATCATGTCCAGGACTATCAGAATGGTAGGCGCATATTGCATCAGGATTGTAGTTAGGGGAAGAATTTTTGGGGTTTGGATGAGGACCCCTTAACGTAATCAACTCCATCTTCAACATGTGTTGCAATACTTGAGCGAAGGACATGTTGATTTTGGTGAATTGCCTTTTAGGCTCGTCTTTCCTTTGTTGATTACCCCACTGTGATTGTATCGGTGCGGGAATAAAAGTCTGCATTACCCCCGTCGATTGGCTGAGATTACTCTTATTGCGGTCCTTCTGGTTGTACACGACATTGGAATCTTTCTTCCCATTGTATGGTCTCTTCTGATTACTTAAAGATGCAGTCCCTTTAATGCCATTGCTCCTGAGTTTATTTTCAACATGCCCCCGTATGAACAAGTCACTAAATTCCATATCTTCCAAGAGTGATTGATCCTTGATTAGGCCCCAAGCTCTAGAAATTTGCCCCAGACTGTCGTATTTGTCTTGAAGAAGCTTGATGATGAGAATCCTCAATTCTTATTGTTCCCGAGCTAAACTTCGGATAAGGGCCATATGACTAATCATCTAGATGCTCATCCTTTCTATTTCAGCTTGCAGTTGTTCCAACTGGTCATCCTTATTGTCTTCAGGGTTTTTCTTGGCTAGGTTCCCAGCAAGGAGTGATTTCAACTCTTCCTGCCCCTTGGATAGGTTTAGGAACATTTCCATGAACTAAGCCTCTTGAGTTTGGAGATCTCTGTTGTCTTGTTTGAGAGCCATTGCTGAAATAAACACCGAGAACATGAGAGACCTGCTTCGAAACCTGCTTATACAATGATATGTATGATATATGTATGCAATGTTTTCAGGGATCTCCTGGGGTAAACAAGAAAATGTCAGAAGTTGAGATTTGCAGCTTTGGTTGAAGAACTACGTATCGTTGAGTGTACTTCTACGAGAGTCAGGCTCACCATATCAAGTGGGTCATAGCCCCTGACTCAAGTTTTTGTGTTTTGATCTTTTGACGACATTAGCTAGAGGAAAATAAATCCTCTTGCCCCTTTCTAGACGTATGGTTCATCATAACCTGCATCACAAACCCTTAAGATCCTTGAAATGGTTAAGGAGATGTTATGGGATGATGTTATGACGTGTATGCTATGCGTTAAGCAAAAGTGTAAGGTGATGTAAGCAAGTAAACCCTGTAAGAAATCCAAGTTATTGGATAATGACTGTAAACAAATCCTGCAAGGAAATCATGCCGTCAGATAAAAACCCTGCAAGTAGTTCAAGTTAAAAGCAAACAAATCACACAAGCAACCTTAGGTTTAGGCTTGCATGAGGTTTGTAGGTAAGTACCCTTTTGAATGTTCAGTTGGCTCAACCTATCCTATTAATAGTAATTGGGTTCTAAGGAGCCTCAATATCACTGACCTTCCCTTCAGAAATTGTTTCAGCTCTGCACCGAAGTATTGCAGCCAAACAATCCTGAAAGTCCAGCCTCAATGAGTGTAGTATCGAGTATCAACCAATCTTCGGTCGGAACCAAATCCGGTTATATCACTACTTCCTAATGGCTAGGATGAGTCAATTAAAGGTTCTAAAGGTCAGTTAGCGCTTAGTGACACTATGAGGAAGCCTAATGCTATCCTTAACTTACTCAAGGAACATTAGTACAATCCAAAGCATCGCGATAACGTAGTCACCACTTTGTCTGTATCGGTCTACACCGTACAGCCTCCATGGTTTATTGCTACTTACCTAATAAGGTGCCCCAGATCCAGGTATAGGATCTTTACAAGAATACCCCAACAAACCCTCAAAGATAAAGCAGTCAAAGCAAACAGAGAAAGCAATTTAAAATGATCTAGACCCTAAGGTAAACCCCACTTTATATTGTCCCCAACAGAGTCGCCAGTTCTGTGATATGGTGGAAGAACCGACTGTTATACTGCTTTGCGTTTTTTATTCTCAAATGTCGCGGTAAGCAAGAGTCGCCACCGACTTTTCTTTTATCCAACAAAGGAAAGGATGAAAAGAACAGAAAAAGACCTTTTTTGAGTTTCTGAGTAAGGGGGTAGATTAGGGAAAGGGAAGGTGTTAGCACCCTTTCCATCCATGGTTTTCCATGGGCTCTTAGGTACTTGCTCATTTTTGAAAATTGCTTGTGTGTGTATGGTTTGAAAAGTTTTGGAAATGCCTTAGTGAGGCGATTCACTTTATGGTAACTCTTGTACCAGTCCTTAAGAGTGTGATAAAGCGTTTTGAAAACTTTGTTTGAAAAGTGTTTGAAAGTGTAGTGTGAAAATTTGTTTGGCAAGTACCTAACAGTTATCTACCTACTTGAAAAAAGACGATTCTTTTACTCCTATCCTTTAGACCGTGTTATCCTACTATTAGTGAGTAGGCAACCCTAGTCGTTGGATGTTGAGGGACTATCGAAAGGGACGTAATGGTCATTGAAGAAAACATGTAAGGATACCTTAGCGTTTTGAAGGGACTATCATCGTAAGATCATCGTAGGCAACTCGAGGGACATTTAGGGACTATGATCTTTATGATGACTTTAAACTGAGGGTCTTTGCTAAGAGTATCCCTACGTTCGAGGGATATGACCATTGTTTCCGAGGCAACCAAGTGGGAAATACCCTAGGGGTGCAAGTGTGTAATAGTGTGTTATTTCAGATATTTTATCTTACAGTTTAGTGATCTAAGATTGATTGATTAAGCATGCACGCCTAGGTTGCTAACAATTATATACAAGTATATACATAATATAAAAGCAAGAAAATAGAGGGTCCTACGCTATTACAAGTCTTTGGTGTAGATACATAAGGAATTGACTGAAAATGTAAAATGCGGAAATTAAAACCCTAATTAAGCTATTACAAACCGGGCACAGTTACATAATTAATAAAAAATGCTAAAGTAAATAAATGCACGCCTGAATTGAAAATGCGTCTAAAATCCTAAGTGAAAGGAATTTTTGTTTGTTTTTGTTATGAAAAGAAATTGAATTAAAAAAAAAATCCTAAGTCTATTAAATTTAAGTTTTTTAAGAAAATATTAAAATAATTAATTAATTGACAGAATTAATTTAATGTAAAAAACTAAGCCTAATATTTTTGTGATTTTTTCCTTGTTTAAAGTTTAGAAGGAGTAAAATAAAGGAAACCCAATCGAAAAACCAAACAGGACAGGAAAGGAAAGGAAGGAATTCTTGGAAGCAGGGTCTGGATCGAAGAGGCCTGGGTTGCTCTTCGATCCAATGAGCTGATCGAAGACCTCGTTTGAGAGTCTTAGGGGCGCTAGATCTGCAAGCAAAAACGTTAGAAATTGAAATTGTAAGGCCTGGATCGAAGAAGCTTGGGTGGTCTGTTAGAACAAAGTTTGAATCTACTACCCTATGTTTAAGTTTTGATGATAACAAAGTGAAAAGATATATTATTTATATGATTCATGTATGAACTATTTGCTGCCTAAATTATTACGTTCTGATTTGCAGATACTCTGATTGGTATAAGCAAGATCACACCTAATCAGCATCAGAAATTTGGTTCCTGACATCAGCATCAGAAGTTGCCATATCAGGATATCAGAATCAGAAGATTAACTCTCGTGTATGCTGAAGTCTGATGAACAGAACTGCGCTCAACACTCTGATAAAGAAAACAACAGTTCATCAACAGTTAAGCAGAGTCAGAATGAGCCAAGCCAGAACATGCATTAAGTAAGCAATGGTACTGTGCATTGAAAGCAAATTAATACCAACGACCTCATTCCAGACAAGATCTGCTCGATAAGGAAAGTTTATTATTAGCATTGAATCAAGAATATTGCTCCAACGTTCATAATCTCAGTGCTATATAAACAAGACTATGAAGATTGAATTGGCTAATGCTCTCCAACTCTTTACACGCCTAAAAGCTGATCATAATCTTCCTTCTCTCAGTTTGCTAAACACTACACATCTTCTTACTCAATCCTTGTTTTTAGCAATCTAGTTTCTAAGCTTTAAGTTGTGTATACATCACAGTTGTGATACAGTTTTGTAGAAAACATTCACACACTTAGATTTATCTTCTTTGTAAGAAAGTGTTTCCTTGACAAACCGGGTTGTGGTTTGCATCAAGAAGGCTTTAGCAGTTGTTAAAGCAGTCTGTAATATTCAGTTGAATATAGTGGATTAAGACCTCGTTGGAGAGAGGCGAAATCACCTTGACGGGTGGACTGGAGTAGTTTGAGATCAAACGAACCAGGATAAAAATATCTTGTTCATTGCATTGATTTTCAGTTTTACAATTCAACCCCCCCTTCTTGTGTTTTTCACTACTTCATGGTCTTTCGATCCAGAGGGTTAACCGAAGAAGCTTGAGGGAATACACGTCTGAGGCATTCGATCTAGATGTGACATCCTTCGATCTGGGATGCTGGACCTGCAAGGAAGTTTGTTAGAAATTGAAAATGAAAGGCCTGGGATTCAAAGAAGCTTGGGTGGCCTTTCGATTGCGCGAATTCCTTTTCACCACATGAGCTGCTTGCTCATTCGAAATATGTGACGCCTGCTTTTAGTCCTGCAAAGTGGTTAATTCGAAACTATACAACACAAAAACATGTCTCATTCGAAATCAATCCTTGAACTCGGATCTGGGTTAGTTTCGATTTTTCCCAGCCAATATCATGGATTTCAAAAGTAGCCAACTTCGAAAAACTCTATCCATGGGGTTCAAACGTATGAACACTGCAACTTGCATACACTTTGTTAAATCGTTCACAAATAATAACAAAAGCTATGAATATGCAATCATGAGTCTAATTCAAGATTTAAGTGGGATCAAATATTTTTACCACTGGAGGCACCTGGGTCTGCAGTCCTGGGAGTGAGATGGCTGGGGCACGAACAAGTCTACGCCTATGTGAATTCCAAAAACTCGATCGGAGTGTCAACCTGGACGGAAGGTGCCTGCAATGGGGTTTTGGCACTTGATGCTATCTTCTGGGCTTTCATGGGGAAATCTCCGTGAGTTTTCGTCTGGCCCTTTTTGGTGGTTGTTGCGCATGTATCCCCCCGTATCCATCTTTTTTGTGTGAGATCATGAGGTTTATATAGACAAAGGAAATTAGGTCAACATTTGTGTATCAAATCTTGGTCCATTATGATGAAGAGATTTGATTTGATTTCTTCATAAAGACTTTCTATCTTTGATTCAATCAAGTGCCAATCTATTTCATGCGTTACTGCCAGCCTGTTATGAGTTGTTTGGGCCTCCAACATGATGAAAATCGAAATCTGACCTACCCCTGCAGATCCAACTCCCTTATAATTTGCTCTCTTCGATGGCTTCAAAGTCCCAATTCTAATTACTCCAGCTTCGATTGCATAGCCCCTTTTGATTGAACCTCCCTCTGCTCGATTGCTTGATTCGAAAAGAATCACCCAGGTCGAATCAACTCTTTGTGGGGCTGGGAGCAAACAAGGCGAGAATCATTTTAAACTTTGGGTGAACTAGACAAGTTAGGATATATGTCTTTTCTTAGTCATGCTAGCCTATTTCATTCCTTCGAATCTGCCTTCCTTGCCAGCCTTAAACTCCAATTCGAGCCAATTAAGACTTTCCTTAGTAGAACCTTGTTCTCCTTAATGGTTCTGAGTCGAATTATGTCAGCTTCACTATTAGGGCTCCTTTGATTGAACCATCCTTTGCTTCGATTTCTTGTCCTTTTTGAAGAAAATTCCCTATTAGGCAACTTCGACCAGCCCTTGGCCTTGTGATGAGTCTAAGTTCTGATTCGAAGTGTTCAGAACTTCCTTCATCAGAGCATCTTAGATTAAGACAAACTCTATACTGAAATTCCATTCGAAGGTCATTTCATTCTGATGTTCTGATTGGGGAAACTCTGAAGTTCCATTCGAAGGACCTCTTGGAGTGCCAATCGAAGGGTCTTTATCCATATACCAATCGGAGGATATTTGTTAAGGTGCTAATTGAAGGGTCTTTGTCCATATACCAATCAAAGGATATTTGTTAAAGTGCCAATCAAAGGACACTGTTACAATGCCAATCGAAAGTTACTTGTTAAAATACCACTCGAAAGGCCTTGTTAACAAGCCAATTGGAGGATCTTTTTCTGATACCAATCAAAGTGCCTTGCTCAGACGCCAATCGAAGTACCTTGTTGACCGATCGAAAACTTCGTTCTGCCTTCTTCGATTTCCTTCAGTTTGGACCAATCGAAGTGACGTTAAAATACCAATCAAAGATGCCTTTATTCAGATGTCAATCGAAAGACATTGTTAAGATTCCAGTCAAAAGGCACCTTATTCAGATTCCAAATGACAGACATTTTGTTGACATGCCTTCGAAGTACACCCCATCGAAGTACACTTTGACCAACTTCAAAATTTGTTATTTTTCTTCAAGCAAGTGTTTGTAACCACCCATGTAAGAGAAGACCTTGTAAAAAATAAGAGGGCAAATTTTGGGGTACAACAATACAGGTCAATTCAATCAACTTCTTTCGACAGCAAGGGATAAGATGCTCAAAGACATAGGCACAATAGCAGAGTTGAAACTCGATGGGATCATTTCCACATAGTTATTTTTATATATTTTACTTTGTACTTTTTTCATTTTACGGCAATTTCCTCTTACTTGGATCTCTGTCTCTTTGTACAAAACCACCTGTTTATAGGAAAATTATCAATACAAGTCAATTTCGAAATTCAAAACTGTTTTACTTTCTCTATTTTGCTTGCAAAAATGTCCAATGACTAATTTGAATGAACATATGCATATGAATATGATTACTGTTAACAAACATGTGCATAAAAACAGGAATAAGCATTTACTAAAGACTCTAGGAGTTGAGATAGAGTTCAAGTCACCCACAAATCCCCCACAGAATAATCTCCATGGAACTATCTCTACAGGAGACATCTTCACAAGCTCATCTCTGACGGAGATACATTCTTAACGAGTCTAATATGCCCACAGACATGAATTGGGGCATCCTCTAGCAATTGACCTCCATGTCCCTGATGAATGGCTTGACCTAACCATCATCCCCAGTAGATTCCCTAGCAAACAAGTAAGTTTGATCATTTCCCCAACATACGATGAAAAATTCCCCAGTACAACTATGAAAATGCCAGTTCCCTTCAGAAATGATCCTCAACACAGTTCATAGGAATTTAATCCTCCAGCGGAGTTTATTTCTCCAACACTATCACCTGCAGAATTATCTTCTCCAGCAGAGTTTATTTTCCCAGTAGGGTTTATTTCCCCAGCAGGGTTTATTTCCTCAACAGGGTTTATTTCCCTAACGATGCTCATTTCTATGATTACTACGAATCCCCAGTAGAATTATCTTCTCCAGCAAAGTATAGTCAAGGTTGCTATCTCCAGAGAGTTGCTACGAAACTTGAAACCAATCCAGATATCATTTAACTTTGTCCTCCCTAGAGTAGTTGACATCCACGTCGATAACCTGGACAGACGACACCTCATAAGGTTATCCATCTCTTTTATCCCTAGTTAGGGTATATAAGAAATAAATTCCCCAGTAGATCAATGAACGATGTTCTTGAACTCCTCTATCCCCAAGCAGAAGTCAAACAGTTCCAGCAGAGTATCCTCAAACGGAAAGCAGGAATCCCCAGCGGAGACACTCTAAACAAGATTCATATTCTTCATCCCCAACAATAGTCAAGGATTTATTTTCCCAAACAAAGGTGTTATACAAAGCTACCAATACGCTTCAACGACATCTTACATCCATACATCATTTACAAATATCATGGCATATGCATACGAAACGCATATAACACACTCTCATTTACTTTGAGAACATAATTACACAATGCATTACATACATCATGACATTGCATGAAACTAACTTTTCTTCTTTCAAGTTAGTTCACAAACAGACGAATATCATCAACAATTCTCAAACAGGTCGCATATTAATTCCTGAAACAAGATGGGGCAACTATCGATATGACTAGGCGGTGTGAATTCCTGAAACAGGATGGGTTTACCAACAAAATGGGTCAAAGATTAATTCCCTAAACAGGACAGGGCAACTATCTGTATGACCAGACCAAGATTAATTCCCAAAACAAGACGGGGAAACTATCTATACGACCGATAAAAAGCAAGTCCTAGATTAATTCCTGAAACAAGACGGAGCAAATATCTATATGACCGGGAAAAGATTAATTCCAAAAATAGGACGGGGTAATTATCTATATAACCAGGCAAAGAATAATTCTCGAAACATGACAGGGCAACTATCGACATGGCCAGGTGGTATGAATTCCCGAAACAAGACGAGTTTATCAACAAAAATAGATGGTGGATCAATTCCCGAAACAGGCCGAGGTGACTATCTACATGACAAGAATTCCCATCAGAGACTAAATCTGAAAAGTAGTTCCCTCAAAGACTAAACTTGATAAACAACTACTTAAGCACTTTCCCCAGAGATTCATTATGAACAACATTCTTCAGATATAATCAAGCGTAGACTCATTCTGATACTCCTATCGATAGTTATTTTGATGGCATCTATAAGTCCATCTCCGACGACATTATGTCATCTTTACGAATGGAATATTTAATCCCATTCAAGCAATATTATTAACCAACATCGTTACCTTCTGCACACGCGAGTGCAAATTTCTGGGCACTTAAGTGTTCAATCCTCTTCTACCTTCAAATCACGAATGACGGACATGCCAATCTAACTCCTCAGGTTTAATAAGATTGAACAGGGGAAGTTGTTTTACCCTAAAATTTTCCCTCCCATTTTCTTCGAGACGTCTTCTCATGCTCCTAGGGTTCTCAATTGCTTAAGGTTGCTCAAGAATTTATCAGACAAATTCCCCTCCTAAGCAATAGACCTACAACTAGGGTTTCACTTTTCTCAAGGGAGATTGGATTTCTAAGTCCTCAAGTAGATTTCATGGTTTCTTACATGTCTTCAAGAACGCTCAACCAAGTTTCATGCCTTGCATCACAATTTTGCTCAGTCAATGGCTCAGATGAATTAAAATCAACTGTATTGGGTAAAAAGTTAACTATGGTCAACATAAAGTAAAAATTCAAGATTTTTGGTCAACATCAACATTTTGAAGTCATATTCGTCATTTGATAAAGGGTTGATCATGATTCATCAAGAAAACTCCCAAATCATCAAAAGTCAAAAGTTTTCAAATTAGGGTTTTCTTAAGGAGAAGTCAACTAAACCTTGACCAAGCATAACTTTCACATGCTTTATCAGATTTTCCTCAACCAAATCTCATTTTGAAGGAAATTCAAATCTATACAACTTTGTCTCTATAAGCTCAAGGCCAAAACATGCTTCATTTGAGAGATATGGGCCAATACATTATAGGCCATTTTAAAAGTCAACAAAAAGACACTTTTGGTCAAAGCAACTTACATCAAAATAAATTCTTCAAATGCAAAAATGACCAAAATAGGGATTGTAGAGGACACCTTTAGCTTTCTAAAAAGCCTAATATCACCTTCAAATTATGAAAATTAATAGAGTTATGATTGGTGCAATTTGGGAAATTTTGAGAAAATGCATGAAGTTCAAATTGAGCGAACTTGAATTTTTGGACTAATGGGCCTAATTTTTTAGGTTCAAACGTGCTTGCGACATGTTTAGGGACATCTAAATCCATTAATTCATTTTTGTGATTTTTATTTCTTTTTATTTTGATTTTATTCATTTAAATTCAAAATAAATCAGATAAAACGCCAACTAAATGGATCTAGGCGCATGGCTTTGGTTTTGGATCAGATTGGAGGCCCAAAGAGTTCATAAACAGCTAGCAAAGTCGTGTGAGAGCATGAAGATATGATTTGGTCTAAAATAGAAACTTTTCATGCAAGATTCAAATCAAATATTTTCACCATAATGTACAAAGATTTATCTCACAATTGTTGACCTAATTCCTTCCTCTATATGTACTGAGCACATTCTGATCTAAAGAACACGCATGCTAGCCTCCTTAAGCAACCCTAAAAGTTCACAAATTTTCCGAAACTAGGGCACGATCAAACCCTCATCTCCAGCAAGATTTAATCAATTTTGAGCATTCCATCAGCTCCTTGAGACCTCCAGGAGTCGTTCCAAATCATCCTTGAAGATCGTAGCATCCCATATCGTCACAACCAAGTGTCGATGGTTTGATGAACTTCCTTGAACCCAAACTTATAATTCATGCATTATTAATTGATTTTATACATACATTCCTGTTTATACTAATGTTTGGACTTTTTTAGACTCATCGTTCACAAGCTTTAGCACCAGAGTAAGAATCTGCCATCGTTAGGGCACCGAGCTTGTGAAGCTTCGAAATCTCAACTATAGGCCATTTCAATCAAAACTAACATCACCATTAGATTCGTGAGGTCTCAATTAATGGACAGGGATACCTTTATTTTTCACTTTACCTTGATTTCGCAGGTTTCAAAAATATCCTCGACGGAGAAGATGAAGTTTACCACCGGAGGTGGTGGTTTGACTCTTGCACGTTTATTATATATTATTTGAATGTTGTACAATTGACGTGAAATAAATGATTTCCCAGTGGCTAGAAAGCGTGTATTTGAGCATTCGTATGCAAGGGCATGGGTTCAATTCCTGTTTCTTGCATTTTTCATATTGTTTTCTAATTTTTGCAGATCCAATGTAGCGCGTCCCACGCATCAACCACGCACCTCCTCAATCTTCACCACCAGATCTCCATGGATCTAGATCGGATGTTCCAAAAGTGCCTCCTCATGATGAACCCTCAAGAGCCAGCCACACAGGATCCTACAAGAATTCATTGAAGTCTGGGCTTTGAATCTGTTGGGCCTAGCGGATTTGGTGCTACACCCCCCAAATTACTTCATATCAGGCCCAATTTCTTTTTTCTTATATTTTCCTTTTTCTTTTACCTTTTTTTATTATTATTAAACACAAAAATTAGATTTAGTTTTTAATTAATTTAACTAATTATTTTTTAAAAAAAATCAATTAGATTCTTAAGTTTTTTTTTATATTATCAAATTAATTAATTAACTTTTTTTATTAATTAAAATTAACTAGATTCCTAGGTTGTTTTTCTTAATTAAATTACTTGACTTTTTTTTATTATTATTAAAATTAATTAGGTTTTAGGTCTATCACAAATCTCTTTTTCATAAAAAAATTACAAAAAAAATCTTTTATTTTCTGTTTTTATATTTTAGATCGGTTGTATAGATTCCGCGAGTGTAACTTTATTTGTCGCTTTTCTTTTTCTTTCATTATTATGTATCTGTCTCCCGGGTTGTAATAGCTTAGGGTTTTTCTTTTCCGCTTTCTATTTTATATCTGCCTCGAAGTGATGTAATAGTCTAGGGTTTACCTTTCCTCTTTTACTTTCCGTACCTTTACTGCCTGTACTATACTTGCTATATTATTGCCTAGTAATTAGGTTTGCATGGAAAGATTAAAATGAATCGGTAACTAAACTTAACTCAAAGACTAAGATAATTGAATACAAATCACTCGCACACTTACACCTCTAGGGTAATCTCCCTTGTTGTTTTGAAAAATAGTCATGTCCCTCAAATGTGGGGACACTTTAGCTAAGTCCCTCGATATAAAGATCATAGTCCCTCGATGACCCTTCGACGTTGCCTTTCAGAAATGATCTAGTCCCTTAACGAAAATTGCTAAAACGGCCTTACCAGTTGCCTTCGATGATTGTACGATGACCCTCTCCTATCCCTTCACATCTAACGATAGGGCTTCATACTAACTAATGGCATGAATATCATTATCTAAAGGAAAAGAACAAAAATGACCTTGAGTAGAGTAGAACTCCTAATCGCTTGCTCACAAAGCTCTTCAAAACAAAACATCTCTCACAATCACACTTTTCAATAAACATTTTCATACAAACACTTTGTACGCATTCTCGGGGACAAATACGAGAATCATTACAAAGTTTCGCCTTACAATGGGGTTTTCAAAAATATTTTCAAATACACAACACATAAATTTTAAAAAAGTGAGCTAGCGATTAAGAGCCCGTAGATAACTATGGATGAAAAGGGTACTAACACCTTCCCTTTTCATAACCTACCCCCCGAACTCATAAAATCTCAAGGTCTTTCCTATTTTTTTCACCCTTTCCTTATTGGATAAAAGAAAAGTCGGTGGCGACTCTTATTATCCGCACATTTACGATAAAATGGAAAACCAAGTCAATTCTCCCACCGTATTACACTTGTCAACTGCATAAAAGGTAACGCCAACTTAGAAAAACCTTCAATAAACTTCAGAGCTTCCCATTTAGATATAGCCTCAATCTTCGCCGAATCAACGGAAATACCACCACATGAAATCACATGCCCAAGGAAACTCACTTCCTTCAACCAAAACTCACACTTAGAAAGCTTAGCATACAACTGCTTCTCCTTCAACACAGATAACACAATCCTCAAATGCTCAGCATGATCCTCTTCACTCTTAGAATATATCAAAATGTAATCAATGAACACAACAAATAATTTATCCAGATAATCATGAAAAATCCTGTTCATATATTCCATAAATGTACTAGGTGCATTGGTCACACTGAACATCATTTTAGAATACTCATAATGACCATACCTTATCCTAAAAGAAGTCTTCTGAATATCTTCAGCCTTCACACGAATCTGATGATACCCAAACCTCAAATCTATCTTACCAAACACTCTTGCACCAACCAATTGATCCATAAGATCATAAATCCTCGAAAGTGGATACTTATTCTGATAGTCACCTTGTTCAGTTGTCTATAATCCACACATAACCTCATAGTACATTCTTTGTTATTAACCAACAAACCAGGTGCACCCCATGGTGACACACTAGGACCAATAAACCTCTTCTCAAGAAAATCCTCAAGTTTACACTTCAACTCTTTTAATTTAGATGCTGATATTCGATACGGAGCTATCGAAACATGACTAGTTCTAGGAATTAAGTCGATCGCAAACTCCACCTCACATTCTGGCGACAAATCACTTACATCTTCAGGAAACACCTCAGAAAGATCATGGACAATAGGCAACTCACCCATAGTTTTCTTCTCACCAAGATCCAATGTTGCCAACAAAGCAAATAACACAACACCATTTTGCACAGACTCATCTACTTGCATAGCAGATAAAAACAAATCCCTATCGATACCAGAATTGATAATGATAACCATCTTATCAAAATAGTTGATATAAAAATGATTGTATTCCAACCAATTCATACCAAGAATCACATCAAGTTGATCTAACGAAAGACAAACTAAGTCTCTACTAAATAAATCCAGATGTCGCATAGAACATGATTCCAACAGAAGGGTGAGAATTCATATCATTATGGAAATGTATAATAAGAAGTATTGCATAGCAAACATTCACCAAAAGAATTCCTCACACTTCATATAACCATCCATATAGAATAACTCGACAATTCAAATACCAAAGAAATCATTATACAAGCATTACACGTATAGAAATACACATATTTATTGCGTATAGTACAATTACCACAAATGTAACATCCATGTAACCATAAACTAATTATCACATATTGCAAATCAAAGAAAGCATCACATAATGACTCATGAGACTCCAATGCACTCAATTCAACTCATGCATGTGGTACCAACGTGAACATCTAGCTCACCTCGCTCTCGATTCCATATCTAAAATCAGAGCCACACTTTCGATTCGGACTAGGATCAAAGCCCAAATATCAAAATATAGCCCACCGCTTCCGATCCACACAAGGAAAAAGCCACTAAATGAAGTACAATCTCCCCATGAATGCATGTGAAATTACCAATAAACATATGCAATTAATACCATCTCATAATCTTAATTATCAAAGCATATCACAATAATTTGACACATTTAATCATCCACCAACAATTGCACAGAACATCATGTATCATATAATCATAATGAAAAATGATTTAGCATAACAATAATCATCATTACAACTCACAATTAACATATAACATATAAGCCAACCAATGTTATTTTCAATCACCACCAAAACACAATATACATATACTAAAATCAAGTATCACGTTCCTCATCAAAGCTCATTCAAAACCAATCCAAAATACATCGAATAAATTTTTAAAATTCATGTAAACTAATGATAAATTATAAGCATGCAAACCCCTAAGCTATTCATGAAAAATCATAAATTCCAATCCCAGGAACCCGCACTAAGCGCCTCCACCTGTGCTAAGCGCCCTTCGCGTTATGCAGAAAAATATGTCGCGGACAGCTTCTGTCCAATCACAAAAATCCAACTTAGACCATATTCTAGTGTCCATTTTTCACCAAATAAATATATTCTAGCATGTATCTATGACATATAACCTATTTATAACATAAAAACATGATTTACAAGCATCAATTTGGGATTCTAATTTCAACCTAAGTGAATAAAAAACCTATAAATTGAAATATCAAATCCTAGTTCGTGTTACTAATTATCACCTAATCATATACAAACCCATAATAACAAGGATTCTCCCCTTTACCTTGATTGTATCCACCTTAGGGTTCTTCCTCATTCTTCTCTTTTTTTCTCCTCTTTTCCTTTTTTCTTCTCTTCTCTTGTTATGTTTTCCAATACTAACTCTAATTCTCTAATTCCTCTTCTTACTACTCTATTTCAATATTTGGCCTAACTCATTCACTCATTCTATTGTGGCATAAAGCCCAATCCTAATTAATTTTTATTCTTACTCATAAACCCTATTGTTCAAATAACACACACATTCAAATAGTTAAAGAATTATCATACCACATAATAATTAAATAAATAAATAAATAATAAAATAGCTAATAAAAAATCTGGATGTTACAACACGCATTTTCAAATTTAAAAAAATGGCACAAACAACTTCATCTACTCCGGCCAACTCACCATCGAGTTGGTCGCCACAAGGCGGCGAAGAAGGTGGTGTTAGATCCAAAAATTCCAAACCTCTACATTATTCCACACGAAATTTCCCACTGAATCCAAATATGCAATTAGATTTCTCAGCTCATGCTTCAAACTCAAACAATAAGAAAATCACACAAAAACCTTAACTGATCCAAACTGATATTAAATTGCAAACACAATCAACCAATGCCTATTTTCATAGGGCTTCAGATTAACATATCATTATCGTCAATTTCATATCAATAAACTTGTAAAGTGATGTTGAATTGATGAAGAACAGAGTTCACGAAAGCTTACCTATTAGAGTAAGTCTGATGCTTCTTCTTAGCACAAAATAAGACCAGAAAACAATGAGAAAAAGCTTCAATGATGCTCCAGAAGAGTGGATCTATGCTCAACTTGCTTTGATTCTTTCTGAGAGTCTCCAACCAAGTCCAACTTCTTCGTGAGAATTTTAAGCTTGAATATAGATAATTAATGGATCCAAATGCTTGTTATTGCATAAAATAGTTTCTATTAAATATGTAGATGAAGATGGAATGAGGAAATTGTATAGAAATGAGAGAGAGAGATATAGATAGAGAGAGGGAGAGAGTTTGAAGAGTTTTCTGAAAATTGATAGTTAATGGTGATTTTGAAGGGAACTAGTTTATATAGGAGATAGGTTTGGAGGCTTGGAATGAGGTTGGAATCATAGCAAGGCTCAAAGTTTGTTTTCTCTAGGTTTGGAGTTTGTTGCATCCAAATTTGGTTTTGATGTATAGGCTCGGGTACAACTGTTTGCAGGCTTGGAAAATAAGGCATTTCGTTTGGATAAATACATGGAATTTGTTGGTTATATGAGTAAATATGAGTTAGCACGATGGAATCTTCTAGAGCTTAATTTACATGCTTTTTATTTTTGTGCTTTGTTCAATTTACCAACTGAGTTTATCATATCAGGCCGCGAGTTTTTGGTAATATTGGGCAATGTTTGTGACTGCATTTGGTCATGTGGAACTGACTGTAGAAATTGTAGTATCATAGCCATGTTTTAAACTGATTTTAGTAACTTTAGTGCATTGCTTGAATTGCTTTGAAGGCACGATCTTAGACAAGTTTGAACCTAGGTTTTTGGACAGATTTCGGACATGATTGAAGCAAGGCAATGGTATCAATGTAAATGGGATATTTGAATGGATTTTGGAGTTGTTTTTAATATGCTCCAGGCTTAGCAAAATGTGATGATCATTGTACGTAAGTTTGGTAAATGAGTTTATAGACATTGTATGGATTTGTGATGAATAAAATTTGAAGAATCATTGCCCTTGTAATGAAATTGTGAATGATTGAATAACGATTATGAAACTTGAAATTTGTACTTGAACAATATTGAAATCAATATGTATCATTTTTCCAATTTATAAATTGTATCCTAAATAAATGCATCTTCCACTTTTGATGTATAATTTTGAATCAGTGGACTTGGAATTTAGGATGAGTACTTTGAAACTTGCAACTTGCATAATGCCTTGAGAGAAAATTTACAAGTAACTTGATTTACAACTAACAAGTATTTGATGTTTTGAACACCTGGAATCCATAAGCTTGCATTAACAAATCTCTCTTCAATAGATACCTTGAACACAACCTAATTTCTTTTACCATTACCAATGATCTAAATACTTGAGAAATCTCTTGAAAATGAAGCTTGAAGCATAACATTTAAGGTGAAACCCTAATCTCCAATTTGAGATGCATCTTGATGATCAGGCTCAAACATAATGAATAGAAAACCCTAATCTTCCTTGAAATGATGAAGACATGACTTGGGATGTTGAGAAAAAACCAAAAACCTAATTCATAGCCCTTATTTGAATCGATGACTAAACCCTACCACTTGATGAGACATTTTGAAGAAGATAAACTTGTGACTTAATGAATCTTGATAAAAGAATCTCATGATGATGTGAATTAAAACTCTTTCCATCTTGAATGAAATATCCCAATGAATCACCTTTGAATGGGGAAAACCAAAATCACAAGAAATATCTTAATCTCATGTCTTAAGTGCTCAATGAAATGAATGATTGTGAGTGTCATGACTTAGTGGAATATGTATATAAATGTGAGGCAACAACCAATTAGGGTTAGAACCATGAGGGAAACTATTGGGGTACAACAATATGTGGCTAAATTTTTTATCTTGTACTCTAACATTTATCCATATACCTTTACATTATACCACTTTTAACCAAAACAACCTTATTTAAATAGTTTATTTGTTCCATTTTTTTTCTTTTTCTCATTCACTTTTGCAAGTTTTCAGAGTCAGAGAAAGTTTACATACCAGAACAATTTAACTAAGTTATTTGGTCCACATTCATCAAACCAGAAAGCATTCAAGTAAGTTATTAGGTCCTTCGAATCCACCAAAAGTATTATGTAACGTTATCTGATCCTTAAAAGCCACCGAAAGTCTTACATAAAGTTATTCAGTGAAGTGAAAAACACTATTGAATATCTTTTAGCATAGTTTTCTGATTGAGTGTGAAATTATGGTATATCAGAATTCAGATGTCCTATAAAATGTTGGGACATCTGATCTGACTTAAAACACACAGGAAAGGTATAAATATAAAAAAGTATTGAAAAGCATAAACAACACACAAAATTGTTAACCCAGATCGGAGCAATTCTCCTACTCTGGGGGCATACCAAGCCAAGGATAAAGTCCATTATAACAGTATAAATTCCAAGCTAAACTCTCTCGTTTACAACTTCTCACTTAATCACTACTCGTGCTAACTTTCTACCTAAGACTCACCTAGGTATGAGGCCCTCCTCAACTCCCCCATCAATCACAGACATCGAATGGATCAAAACAGGAAGACACACTTCCATGATACAAAACTAGAAGACACACTTCCATGACAATACCTAGCAAAAACTCTTGACTAAGACAACTTGGAGTTGCTTACAAGCTTCCTCCAAGAGCAATACACACTCTTGCTTCACAGCTTCTAGGATAACAGAACCTTACATATCAAGGAACACAGTCCAACTCACAACCTAAGTGGATTACACATACCAACTCTCCTAGAGAGTGGCTTACAGACTTAGACCTATTAACTACATATTTTCATTCACAGCCTGTACCTTCTTCTAGGTTATAATGATTCTATTTATAACCTTTATCCCAACTGGATTTTGGCTTAAAATCACAACTTATCAGCTACTACAAATCTGTAAAAGATTCTGCAACAAAATAGGTCTTCAAGCAAATATTTCCTAATTTATCTCCATAATTAGAAAGTCAATATTCTTCAATATTCTACTTGATTGTGACTTGAATCTTCCAGACCTATAAAAAATCACCATATAGGATAACATAATATTCCCAAAATATTCTGCATCGTTAAAACATAATAGAATCTAACTGTCCAATTCAGCTCAGGCGCGATCTCGTACGACCCTGCATAGGACATCTTATCCGACATGTTGCTCCAGATGTTGAAACTTTTAAACTCGACATGTTCTTCATAAAATATGACTTCTTGCTCAACATATTCTTCATAGCAAGTAATCACATCCTATTTAACATATTGTTGCTATGTTTGTTTTACTAAAATTAATTCCAGTCCTAAAATAAAGAACTAACAATCTCCCTCTTTGACAAATTTTGGCTAAAACAAATAATATAAATTACAATCCAGATTACAACAATAAACAAGAATTACAATCCTTCAGCAGCAGTCTTCAGTGACTACTGGACACAACAACATAGCAACATGGAGGGACATCTCTTTACAAGCACAATGGTGTTAGGATATCATGTTTGACATCTTCTTCATAACAACTTCATTGCAACATAAAAACTCAACACCAAAGAACAACAACCTCAGGATAGGAAAATAGAAAGTCCTGAAGTCATTTGGTGCACATGAAGAAGAAGATAACTTGCACTCCCTCTCAACCCAAGAACCATTTCTCATCACAAAAACCAATGGTGGCATAAGAGAACCCTTAATCAGCAACCAAACACCAACCTAGAGAACAAGAGGAAACTTAAGACCAAATAACAACAATCCCGGGTAACTCGGAACACAGGTCACAACTGTGTTCATAACTCAGATCACAGGTCACAAAACAAAACACAAAAACAAGATCGAATATCTTATCCAACATCGGTGTTCAGCATCTATAAAAGTAACCTCCAGATTAAACAACTGAGCACCTTTATCCCCCTTTTAAGCTAAAAATTGGAAAAGGAAGCCTTCACAAAACCATTCCCAAGCAAATCTCGCCCATACCCTGACAAAAGCCATAAGAAATATGGAAACACCAAATACTCACAGGGTGAAAGAGGAAAGAGTAACCTCTATAAATAGCTGTGCAGTAACTTTGAAATTAACGATCTTTGAATGTGACAAAGTTCTTGGTCAAAGAAAACGTTATTTGAGGAGAAAAACTGCCACCAAAATCAATGTACATCATCTAAAACAGCTTTGAATTCCTTTATTATCTTTGGATTATTTCTTCTTAACATAACATGTCCCAATACATGCACATTCATAGTCAAACATAACTTCTACACTCCCTTCTGACACGTGTTTGATAAAAACTATCCACAATATTCCCTTGTTTGTTTTACAGGAAACACGTCCTGAGTAAAGTCCCGACATTCAGTCAGACATTATCTAAAAACTCAACCAACACTTCTTTAACCATCCAGTCAAGAGATGCTTCACTGGATTCTGAGCCTACTCCTCTCAGAGTAACACAAGTCAAAATATCAAGACCCAAAACATCACATGCGTGACATCCCCATTCATCAACAACCTTCAAAGAGTATTTCCAAAAACTGTAGAGAAAAATAAATTCTCCCAAATACAAACAAAACTGCCATTCAGACTCCTCCTAAGACGCATGTGAGCACATGATTCAACCAACTAGCTTCACATAGCTAGAACCATACATATCCAAAAGCCTAATGTCACAACATGATGTTTGGCATCACAACCTTACCAGAGGTAAATACTCTTCACAAGCTTGATTAGCACGCAAACTTCAAAAAAATCTACCCCATTGCAGTCATAATTCATAGACAAGTATTTCACTCCTCTTGTCATGGATAATCAGTTCTCTTTACGAACATCTTCATATACTGTAAAAGAAATCATGACTCTTACAAATCCTCTCACTTCTTGGTAAGTCTTCTCTTATAAGTTCCAAGTATTCTTAGTATGCTTAAAATCTTTACTGAGATCCAAACTAACACCTCCAAAAACTCTCTCCTAGAGTCACTTGTAGCAGAAAAAGAACACCTCTAAAATAAACAATTAGATCAGACCATAGTATCTGATAACATTCTTCTGCCATTCCATCCACTAGCAATTGTTGATACTAGTGAAGTCTTTGAAATGATAGTAGTCATACTTTGCCAGAACATACAGCTATAAACAAGATCAAAATCTTCACATCTTAATTCTCCCAGTTAGGAATGCCTTTTATGACATAATGTTGGGCACCATATTCCACATCCATAACCCAAGCATCTTCTAAAACAACCACAATAAAACATGATGTTACACCATCTTTTGGGACATCAGCTTCACATCATAGAACCCAATTACTTTGGTTCTTAAATCACCATCCAAAGAACTCGTTATACTAGAATGTCCTTTCACACAAGAAGATCTCAAAAGATCACACCTTCTATAGCTCATATAGGTTAACACAAACACCTGAATGTCATAGATAGAATTAAACTGTCAACCATTTTCTGAAGTAAAGAGTTCAAAAAGCAGATTTTCACCAACATTAAATAATTACCCAGCTTTCGACAAGGTTTTTACCATAAGTAAAATGCATATCTTCACCAGACCATACTAATTCCCAGCTTCCGACAAGGTACTCGTCAACAAAGGTAAATTTCCTCTAACAGCAGATGATGCTCCCCTTCCACAAATGTTAGAAATTTTGATATAACATCCTTCTCCACACTCCTAGAACAAGAGGATGACAATCATGATAGACATCCATACCACAAATATCTTCATACTTGGTCAGAGACTGGACTTCACACTCCATCATGACCAGGCATTCCATTTTTGGAGTCCAATGGTGATAAAAAAAATACTCACACCATGATCTTCAAAACAAGCTTCCTTATCTATAGAAGTAAACACCTGAGATGATGTTCCAACATAATTTCAGACAACAATCCCAGTCACATAGATTCCACCATTTACTATGGTACTGGAGATAACACCCATATTAATTTAAACACATCTCTTGAGGGAGAACATACACTGGTACTAAACAGCAGCTGGTCAACTCCCAAGAATATAGATCATGAATCCATGCAGTAATCTGCATATTAACACACCCCAAGAAGCTTCTTCTTATAAGCACAAAATTTAGACCTCCCTTCTGACTTTGAGGTGTTAGATGCCATCCTTCTATACCTAAAGAGGAGATTCCTTCTAACAAGTATCTAGAGAAGACTGCATATTATGCCTGCTTCTCTCAAATCTTCATGATACAAGGATGCCCTCCAATCCTTGCAAACATAAATGTTTTATTATGCGAGGACACCACATAATTGAACCCTAAGCGTGAGGAGAAACTTCCCATCTAGATAATAGGAAGAATATTCAAACTTCCTTTCTTAAGAACCATGATCCTTTGGTCCCTAATAGGATTACCATCTCTTACCTGCTCCTGAAAAAACTGAAATGCTTATCTTAGGTGGATTAGATGACACTTCAAAGTATAGACATCAATTAACCACTGAACTCAGGTTGATACATCTCCAATGCACACAACCCTTTGAAATACCTTTCACTTCAACAAAAAAAGAGAATGTCCTTTGATCAGAAGGATCTTTCAGATGTTCGAGAGAATGTCCTTGACATATGAACTTGACCTTCATATTCAAGAGACCTGGCTGGGATAACAAATCTCTACTGGACACTAGAGCTCAACCTCTACACTCCTACTTGCTTGGATCATAAATAAACTAAACCAAGAAGCAATCAATAAGCTAGTCATCATTCAACTAGCCCACTTATCTAAGAGATGTTTCTTGGATAAAACATCTTAGATACATAACCCAGATGCATCCTCTTCCAAATCAAGAGTAGGTTCCAAACATATGTGATCATTACACATTTGTTTAGTAATCAAAGCATATACTAAGCCAATCCTTTGTTCAATGGGATTCTGTTCAAATTGTTGATGAGATGTTCCAATATCTGGTAGAACATCTTTCCTATACCCAATCAATACATTGTTGAGATTGGTTCTGAAGTACTTACTTCTCCCAGAAAATCAGAATATACCATGATCACCTTCAAGGTCTTCAACAGGCTTCCATCTTCCATAGCCATTAATTAGGAATAACCACGCTGATGTAAATGATCACATATTCTCTTTCATCTTGATCATTTTCTCTACAGATTCTCACCAAACTTATTGATAAGTGCCTTTATGAGTGAACTTGAGAAAGATCTCAAGTATCTTTGGCAACTTCAATAAACAAATTGAAGTTGTCTTCTACGTAACACAACATCATAAGATACATCTTCAGAAAGGAACGAACCTTTCTATATTCTCAACACCAGAGACATACAAACCACTCAGGGTTTTCCATAAAATGCATATGCAGCAGAACACAAACCAGAAAACTCCTCAATAAAATTCAGTAAAAACATAATAACCCTTTCATAAACACACCACACTCCAGGTGTAACAGGTCAACACTGATTTGAAAATAAATCTAACCACAAATCATCTTACCACTAAAACTACACGCCTGATAACAATAGACAAGTCCAACACACACCCTGTCAAGAATAGTCCATCCTCCACTTCAAGGGACCATTAAAACAACAATATGAACTATCCAAGTTCAAACAAATTTTCAGTAGACACCTCTTTCCTTGCCCATGAACCATAAAGTATCTTCTTAAGATCTCACCCATAAATAGAACATGGTGTGCTCTGATACCAATCAAAATTCTGGTATACCAGACTACAGATGTCCTATGACATGTTGGGACATCTAATATGACTTAAAACACATATGTAAGGTATAAAAATGCAAAATAGTACTAAAAAGCATAAACAACACACAAAATTGTTAACCCAGTTTAGAACAATTCTCTTACTCTGGGGGAATACCAAGCCAGGGATAAAGTCCACTATAATAGTATCAATTCGAAGCTAAACTCCCCCGTTTATAACTTCTAACTTAATAACTACCCATGCTAACTTTCTACCTAATACTTACCTAGGTATGAGGCCCTTCTCAACTCCCTCATTAATCACAGACAACGATTGGATCAAAACAGGAAGACACACTTCCATGACACAAAACTAGAAGTCACACTTCCATGAGAATACCTAGCCAAGACTCTTGACTAAGAACAATACTTAGAGTTTCTAAAAGCTTCCTCCAAGAACAATACTTACTCTTGCTTCATAGATTTAAGGAGAACATAACCTTACATCTCAAGGAACACAGTCCAAATCACAACCCGAGTGGATCACACATACCAACTCTCCTAGAGAGTGGCTTACATGCTCAACCCTATTAACTACATATTTTTATTAATGGACGATACCTTCTTCTACATTATAATGCTTCTATTTATAACCTTTATCCTAACTGGATCTGGGCTTCAAATCACAACATATCAGCTGCTACAAATCTGCAGAAGATTCTGCAACAAAATAGGTCTTCAAGCTTATCTCCATAACTAGAAAGTAAATATTCTTTAATATTCTACTTGATTCTGACTTGAATCTGCCAGACCTATAAAACAGTGCCACATAGGATAGTATAATATTCCCAGAATATTCAGCATCTGTTAAAACATAACAAAATCCAACTGTCTAGCCCAGCTCAGGCACGATGTTGTATGACCCTACATAGGACATCTTATCCGACATGTTACTCCAGATGTTGAAACTTTTCAAATCAACATGTTATTCATAAAATAGGATGTCTTGCTCAACATACTCTTCAAGTAATCACATCCTATTTAACATATTGCTATTATATTTGTTTTACTAAAATTATTGCAAATCCTAAAAATAGAGAACTAACATAGTGCAATTTTTAGCCACTGGATATCTTTTATAAAGATTTTAGGTTTGAATATTTTTTAAAATCTTAATGTGTCTTTTGTGTCTTAGTGGCACAGATCCAAAAATATGACAGTTATATCCCAGTTTATGTAGGTGTAGGATGGGGCGCTCGAGAGGTGATGGCCGACATAAATGAGCATGTAGATGCATTTGCATCAGCTCCACAACCGTTAGGGTTTTCATGACGATCGTGCGAGATGTATCTTCTGATAAAGTACGAGCATCATGTTGATCAGCATATATGGTTCTGCGAGGTAAGTAAATGAAAATCACTTTATTTTAAATACATTTAAATTTTATATTTTATAATATATACTTTAAATTGTTTTCAGGAGATATGTTCGAAGAAAGAACTAAAGGTTGTTGGACACGAGAGAAAACTTATATGATGGGTTCCACACTTTCTCCCACATCAGATGCAGAGGTGGTTGATTGACACTAGTATATCTTCACTCCAAATAATCAGTTTGTCGAGGATAAACCAAAACTTAACATCAACATTTGCAGAGAGATGATATCCAAATACATCACCATTTCACATGCCATTTGGTGAGATGAGCAGTACACGGAACGAGATTTCTTATTTGCTTTACCTTTCAATCAGAGGCGAGTTTTGGACCCCTCTAGGTGTCACTGAAGAAGATGTTACTAGTCTTGTTGTTGATTACTTGAGAGGGCCATATGGTGAGGAAATAATACATGTTCGTTCTTGCATGAGGGCTTCTTATAAGTTGGATTAGATGCACAAGTTATTTACACATCATCAATCTACTTCTAGATGGGACTGTGCTACCAGAGCCTATATAATGATGCTGGTAGGTTCCACCACTTTTTCTGACAAAACTTTTACGATTGTCAAGGCATGATACCTATTACTATTTAGGGACTTGGATAGATGTGGGAGATATAGTCGAAGAGCGTCTGTGTTGGTCACACAGACACACACACACACTATATATATATATATATATATATATATATATATATATATATATATATATATATATATATATATATATATATATATATATATATATATATATATATATATTTATATATATATATATATATATATATGTGTGTGTGTGTGTGTGTGTGTGTGTGTGTGTGTGTGTGTGTGTGTGTGTGTGTGTGTGTGTGTGTGTGTGTGTGTGTGTGTGTGTGTGTGTGTGTGTGTGTGTGTGTGTGTGTGTGTGTGTGTGTGTGTGTGTTGGAGATGGTTCCATTTTTACTTACAAACAACTTAGTGAATATGGTACTCTACTATAGGAATTTATTTTTATTTAGTTTTTTATTAACAATATTAATTTTGTAAGAATGTTGGATTCATGAGTATTTTCCAACTATTGGAAAAAGAGGAGAGAATTGGAATGCAAATAGTGGTTATGGACTTCCTTGAGCTATGAGATAAGTGTATAAGTAAGGAGCACTGAAGGTGGATGAGTCGAGACATGTGTTGGACGATCTGGAACCTGCTGATGTCCTATGGTTCCCATTCGAGAATCATAGGGTGGAATGTCCATTTGAAGATACTTGTCTGTATAGGGGGTATCTAAAGAGGGTGACACAATTGTTCGATACCTTCCTGACAAATTTACATGTCAATTTAGATTCATGCAATATGTGTCACCCTACCAGATGATTATATGATGCATGGTGTTGATGTTGAGTGGATTGGTTACCATTCTAGCACCCTTGTTGTGATTCGTCTGACATAGGTGGTTACCACTCCATATGATAAAAATGTGGGATACTTGGAGTGGTATTAACTCGTTTTTCATCCTCAATTAGTATCGCACCCTCGGGATAAGCAGAGAAAGGTTCCAGTTCTCGTTCATGATGCAGGACCATCCAATCCGAGTTGGGAACATGTTTCACCTTGGTTCATCATTATCTCCAGATGCTAAGTAGGAAGACTCATAGTTTACTGAGTTATTTAATATCTAACATATTTTTACCTAACTCACAAGCACAAGGAAACCCATAAGATGTTCTAAGAGTATAACCACATATTTATCTATTAGTTCCCACATAGTCAAAACTCAATAACTCTTCAACAACGTGTCTCAAAGCAAATCAGGATACTAATCCACGTAGATTACAATAAAATGGATTAGTTATCGTGTGGTCAACTTCATAAAAATGTTTCTAATAAGAAGCTATAATATTGTCTAATTGTAACTTCAAGTTGTTATTCATACCTCCAAACATTTGACCATGTCACCTATATTGTTCCCCAACTTCTGTTTTAATTTCCAATGAGCAGAGTCAACCCTAAAATAAATAAAAAATCAAACCAAAACATAAAAAGAATACAAACTACATATACAAATGGTACATACTTATTAGTCACGGTTTTACATAAATGCAACACTTGATCAATCATGCTCCAACAAAGTTATGTCTATAAGGAGTCAACCACATGTATTTCTCATAATCAATAAATTCACTACAATCTAAATGTGTTTGCTCAAGTTGTTGAAACCGTTGATAACACTCAACCTCATCACTAGCCCATACAACTTCCATCAATAGTGTGTCTATCGCCTTTTACATGTCATTCCCCACATATTGCTTGCATTTTACACCAATATTTTTGTTGATCAACAAAACAAATTAATCATTCTGGGAAATACAACTTCAATTTCTTTCATCAAAGTAAGATCTCTATCAGTCAAAATCACGCGTGGACACAAATATTTCTTAACAACAATTGGTCCAAATTATCCTACACCCTACAAAAGTTATCTGTCTACTCATATTCTATATAGATAAATGCAACACCAAATATCAACTCGGTTGATGTCATGCCAACTATTTCAAAAAATGATTATCTATATTTTTTTTCTTGTAAGTGTTGTCCATAACTAACATAGTAGGAAAAATATTCAACAACTTCATTGAATATGGGTGAGCCTAAAAAATATCTCTTACAACTTCTGCAAAACACTTAAGGTTTCACCTTGGATGCCCATACCATCTTCTTGGGCCCAGGTGCATTAGTCATATAAGATATAAGGTGATTACATTTAGATCTTTTCAGTTTAAAACAAAAAGACTTCAAGTTTTCTATTTTCTTACAGTGAGTGCATTTATATATTGGATACTTCTCTTTTCTGAGATCTTCATTTTTCAATCTTGAAAATTTACCTACCTCGTTGGATGCCTTTAATCATGAAATTCTGGTATTTAGATCTCAGTTGTCCTAAGATATGTCAAGACACTGATCTCAGAACAAAGGCACAATGACAAGTGTAATACGGTTGGGGAACTGACTTTAGGTTTTTCATTTTATCACAAATGTTACGGATATCAAGAGTCGCCACCAAATTTTCTTTTATCCAATAAAGGAAAGGGTGAAAAGAAAAGGAAAGACCTTTGAGAATTTTTATTGAGTTCGGGGGGTAGGTTATGAAAAGGGAATGTGTTAGCACCCTTTTTATCAGTAGTTATCTACGGGCTCTTAACTGCTAGCTCACTTTGAAAATGCTTTGTGTTTGTGTATGTTTGAAAACATTTTGAAAACTATTAAGTGCGGCAATTTTGTAATGATTCTCGTATAGTTGAGAATGTATACAAAATGTTTGTTTTGAAAATATTTGTTGAAAGAGAGTGTTTGGAAAGATGTTTTGAAAATTCCAATGTAAGGCAATTTTGTAATGATTCTCGTATCGTTGAGAATGTATAAAAAATGTTTGTTTTTGAAAAGTGTTTTGAAAATAGTTTGTTTTGAAAGTGTGAAGTGTGGAAATTGTTTTAGTTTGTGAGCAAGTGATTACGAGTGATCTACCTACTCACAAAGTCTTTGTTCTTTTCCTCCTCCTTTAGATAATGCTATCCTACCATTAGTTAGTAGGAAGCCCTATCATTGGATGTGAGGAACAGACGTGGGTCATCATACAGTCATAGAAGGTAACTTGTAAGACGCTTTAGCAATTTTCGTAAGGGACTAAGATCGTTTACCGAAGGCAACATCAAAGGGTCATCGAGGGACTACGATATTTTAATCGAGGGTCTTTTGCTAAAGCGTCCCACGTTCGAGGGACATGACTGTTTATATTCGAGACAATAAGTGAGGTTAATCCTAGAGGTGCATGTGTGCAAAGTGTTTTGATTTCAAGTATTTGTCTTTTAGATTAGGTTTTCTAATGATTGTTTTTAATCTTGTCGTACAAACCCTAATTACTAATAAAAATATGGAAAGCGATAAATTGAGAAATTTAAATGTTTTACACTATTACAATGCTTCGGGAATGGGGGGTACAAGTTTGTGAATGGGGGAGGAAAGCAATAAACCCTAATTAAAATTACAATCTATAAGCAATTACATAACTATAAAAATAATGATGTGAAAAATAAACAAAAGCGTAGAGATGGTGAAAAGGGAAAATGTTTAAAATCCTAACAAATTTCTAAGTATTAAAAAATGTTTTGTTGTTTCTTTCTTTAGAAAGTATTTGAGATGTGAGATAAAGAATTTAGACCTAATTTTATTTACAAATTAATTATTTACAAGGAAATAAGATGTGATTAAATAAACTCTTATTATCAAAATTAAATTAATTAAAGTAAAACCTAAAGAAATCTATATAATTTAGAAAATGTTTTTGGTGTTTTATTTAGAAAAGAAATTTTATAATACAAACCCTAATTCTAATTAATTAAAATCAAAGGGAATAATTAAATTTTATTTTTTCAAAAATTAAATTAATGGATAAAAAACCTAAAATTATCATTTTATGATTTTTCTAATTAAATAAAGAAAGAATTAATTAAAATAAAATAAAGAAAATAAAATGGATCTGGGTGCTGTAAAAGGAAAATGGGGGGGGGGGGGGGGGGGGTTGAAAAGTAGCAACAAAAAAACAAAAAGGCCCAAGTGAGTGTGTTTTTTGTTTGAAGCAGAAAATGAAATAAATAAAATAAAGTGTTATAATGGGACTGCGTTTGAACAAGTAAAAATGGGAGTGAGAAAATAGCAAAAACAAAAATCCCAGAACCACAAAGTCTAGGTGCTAGATGATTCAGTGGGGATGGCTCATGATGAGGCAACGTGGGCTGGCAGTCTTTAGCGTTGGATAAGGTCTTGTGATGATCATGTGGTGAGGAAATGAGGTGTACCACGCGCTTGTGAAACTTGTTCGTATTGAATCAGAAACAAGAAAATATGAAACAAATAAAAGGGTACCACTGGGGCTCGAACCCGGGTCCCTATGGTCATAGGCACGCTTCCTTTACCACTGGGGTGGCTGTTTCATCCGGTTATGAAACAGCCACCAATAAATATATTACAAATCTTTTTCTAAATGTAACTTCATCTTCTTCCTCGCGCAAGTAGCCATGAACACATTTTTGAAATTTGTAAAATGCTCATTTCTCCACCAAATCAAAAAATGTAAACATCAAACTTGCTTGAAAAATTAACCATGAATCCAACCATATAAATAACTGAAGTTAACACTCAAAGATTAACATGAATTTATGTTCGTACCAAACTGAACCCTAATTTCTCTGAAACTTCAAATCTAAAATTCTCACCACTCAGGAAAGATAAATGAAATGTAAGCACATGGTTAGCTTCAGGGAAATGATGTCTACATTTTTATTCAGAAAGTAAACATTAATGATGCTTGTACATAAAGTTCAAAGTTTAGAAAACTTACCTCAAAAGTGAGAATCGTGTTTGAAGTTGGAGCACTACTGGAGATGTTGTGATGATCTGGATAGCTTCACTGAACTCCCAGGAAGCTATTGCAATGCTTACTTTGGATTGAGAGTGCCTGGATTCTTCTAAAAAAGTCAAGTTGTAGGGCTCTATTTTTGAAAATGGAGGATGATGAAAATGATGTTACGGTGATGAAACAGGGTCTTGGATAAATTCTATGTGAGTTGCAGAAGCTTTGTGAATGATTTAGAATGAAAATGCACGAGTGGATTAGGTGTTTGAAGTTCAAGGTCAGGATGTGCAAACAAAATGGAAGTTTTGTGTACAATTATGACTTGGGAGAGTTTGAGAGGATTAGAGGGCTTATGAACTCGTGTCTAACTTGCAAATGTACATCTCTATTTATAGAGAAAGGATGGAGGGAAGGAGATGATCAAATTTGCAAGATCACATGTTGTGGTTTGGTTCGATTGTAAATGAAGCAATCTTTGAAATACATGGTTTCACTGTGAAGTACATGGAAATCTAAAGTGTTTAGGCACTTTAAACACATTTCTTATGGATTTTGTGTTGAGTGTGCGCAGAGGGAGCAAGTTAGAGGCTCAATAATTTGACGTTGTGATTAAAGCAACTTTGTAAGAATGCCAATGTTAACTTTGTGGCAAAAATGGAAAAATGGTTTGGAAAATGCTTAAATCAAATGGACCATAGCTCAAAAGTTTGTGTAAAAATCTAATTATGGAGTGATTTGGAAGTCAAGAGGCATGCAAAGCAAGATTATGCAACATGGCATGAGGCTTTGATTATGTATTCTTCATAAAAATGACCTATAATTCAAAAATGGATGCCCAACTTCATCTCTTCGAATCTCATAGCTCAAGCATGATAAAAGTGTGTTCCTTGACATTTTAGAAATCTTGAAACATTGTCTACAACTTTCATGTTGACCACTTTGGCTAAATCAACTTGGAAATTGGTGAAAATTTTCCAAGAAGTTGGGATAAGAATCTGACCAAACTTGTTGAAAATTTCTCTAAGTGTTTAGATGAAATGTCATGACTTCCCGGGCCTATATCTCTTAATCCAAACATTTTTTGGACATCAAACCTCAAGGACAAAGTTGTAGAATTCATCATGCTCTACAACTTTCATGTTGAAATTTTTCCTTGAATCATCTTGCATCTTAGTGAAAAATGGTCATGAAGTAGTGATTTTATTAAGGGCAAAACACTTAGAATTTTTCTAAGTGTTGGAAATTTTGACTTTTTGTTGACTTTGTGATTCCTGTTGATCAATCTTGACAAATTTGAATGTTTTGATGACTCTTGACCTTTGAAGTTCAAAATTGACCAAAAAGTCAAAGTTTGACTTTTGTGTGACAGTTGACTTTTCATCAATTGGTCTCAATTCTTCAACTATCAATCTCTTGCACCTTTGGAAATTTCTTGAACCATGTAATTAGGTCAAGATGTTATGTTTGAGTCCTTAAGATAACGCTTCAAGTCATTAGGTCATTATGTACTAGGTCAAAAGTCAATGATCAGTCATTCTTAGTCAAAACCCTAATTTTGACAATTTTGCCCCTTTGATGATTAAATGCTTTCCTTGAGGAATTATGATCAAACATTGATAAAATGATGAATATAACATCAAAATGTTGATGTTGGAAAAATATTGAAGTTTAACAGTATGTTGACCACAATTGACTTTTTACCCAATACAGCTGATTTTCAGTCATCTCAATTGACTGAGCAAATTTGTGATGCAAGACTTGAAACTTGGTATGAGCATTATTTGGGAATTATGATGAACCATGAAAGTCACTTGTGTTATTAGAAGTCCAATTTTCCTTGAGAAAACCAAAACCCTAGTTGTGGACCCAATGATTAGGAGGTGAGCTTGTCTGATCAACTCTTGAGAATCCTTGAGCATTTGAGAACTTTTGTAATAAATGTCTTGAGATAAAGGGAGGGAAAATTTTGGGGTACAACAACTATCCTTGTTCATTCTTATTAAACCTGAAGAGTTAGATTGGCAGGTCCCCCATTCGTGACTTGAAGGTGGAAGATGATTGAACACTTAAGTGCCAAAAAATTTGTACTCACTTGTGCATGAAGTAATGTTGTTGGTTGACTATGTCGGGAATGGGATTAAAGATGCTATTTGGAAAGGTAATGAAGAGTTGTCGGAGATGGGCTTATAGATGTCATCCAAAGAAACTGTTGATAGAGAAATTAGACTAAGTCTACGCTAGACTTTAACTAGGAGAAGTATCGAAATACATCTTTGGTCGATTTAATCTGAGCCAGAAAAGGTCTACTGGGAGAAGTATTAGATTAAATCTTTGGTCGATTTAATTTGAGCCAGGAAAATGTCTATCGAAAGGAGTATCAGAATAAATCTTTGGTCGATTTAATCTGAGCTAGAAGAGGTCTTTTTATCTTTTGCTAGAAGAAGTATCAGAATAAATCTTTGGTCGATTTAATCTGAGCCAGAAAAGGTCTACTGGAAGAAGTATCAGAATAAATCTTTGGTCAATTTAATCTAAGCCAAAAGAGGTCTTACTGGAAGAAGTACCAGAATAAATCTTTGGTCGAATTAATCTGAGCCAGAAGATGTCTGAAGGAAGTATTCATCATGTAGTTAGTCGCCCCGTCTTGTTTTAGGAATTAATCTACAATCTGTTTTGAGAACTGTTGATGATATTCGTCTGTTGATTAATCCTTCCTCAAAAGGTAAAGAGTTAGTTGTATGCAATATTATGATGTATGAAATGCATTGCGTAATGATGCTCTCAAAATAAATGAGACTGTGCTACATGCATTTCGTATGCATATTCTATGATGTATGAATGTAAAATATTGTGAAATGTATTTGTAAGCCCGTGCAGTATTTTGTCTTTGGAAAATAAATCCCTGACTATCTTTGAAGATGAAGAGTACGTGTATCTTAAATCTTGTCTAGAATGCTTCCGCTGGGAATTCTTGTCTTTTGTTTGAGGAAACTCCGCTGGGGAATGTTGACTTCTGCTTTGGGGAGAAGAGTTTTAGGAACATTGGTTGTTCATTGCTCTACTGGGGAATTTAATTCTTATATATCCTGACTGAGGATAAAATAGATGGATAACCTCCTGACTCGTCTGGAGAGCATAAAGTTAACCGGTATCTAGTCTGGTTCCAGGTTTCGTAGAGACTCTCTAGGGATATTGGTGACTTCAGCGAGGGGAGAAATTTTGCCGGTGATTCATAGCAATCTGAGAAACAGATTCAAGTTGGGGAGACTGTAATTTGTTGGGGAAATAAACCTTGTTGATGGAGAAATACTCTACTGAGGAAACAAACTCTCCCGGGGGAAATTGAATTTTGCTAGAGAGAAGAAATATGCAGGTTTTTTTCCAGTTTTGGAGGACTAAAATTAGCTGAGGAAGAGAATTTCCATGAATTTTAATGGTTGGAACTCTGTTGATTGGGGAAATTACAGGGAATGTATCCTTATTGGGGATGAATTTGTGAAGATTACTCCGTGGGGATGATCTTATAGAAGTGGCTATATGGGGATTCATGGACAGCTTGAACGTCATCCCAACCCCTATAATCTGGAGTAAATGCTTATTCTTGTTCTTACGCATATTATAACACAGTGGGAAAACTGACTTGAGATGTTTTGCATTTGATCGCAATTGTTACAGATAGCAAGAGTCGCCACCTACTTTTCTTTTATCCAATAAAGGAAAGGGTGAAAAGAACAGGAAAGACCTTTCAGATTATTTTCTTGAGTTCGGGGGGTAGATTATGAAAATGGAAGGTTTTAGCACCCTTTTCATCCATAGTTATCTATAGGCTCTTAGTTGCTTTCTAGATCACTTGCTTTTGTTTGAAAGTGTGCTTTGTGGTGTGGTTTTGAAAGTATTTTTGAAAAACGCCTTAGTTTAGGAAAACTTTGTAATGATTCTTATATTAAGAGTCTGGCAAGTTCTCTAGGTATTTCCCAATCTTCCTCACCTTCGTCCTCGACTTGGTAGATCAAATTTTCAAAGTCATAAGCGGCAATAGCAAGATTATTATCAACGAGATCTGGAGTGGATGAGGATCTTCAATGTAGTGTGTGGGTGTGTGTAAGAACACATAGCTATTTGAAAGTGCAATAAAGTAAAAGAAAGACAGAGAGCGCAAAATTTGAATGCAAAACGTCCAATGTTTTCATTGAATAAAAATATGACATATGAAATGACAATCCTTAATAAATGAACCATTGTGCCCCGGGCAAGACACAAGGTTTAAAGTCATTGTTTTAAAAGAAATTACATAACCAAACTTCTTAAAGCACTAAAAATAGAAATAATTATTACTCTTGACTAAAGGAGATAGGGAAAATGTCTTCTGCTTTCTAATTGTCAAGTCTATCACCAATGGTAAGGAATATCCAGCTGCCAAAATCAGGATCACTATCAGCATCTTCTATAGCATTGACTTTGTTGTTGCTGATACATAATGGAGGTATTCCAGCACGAGCTCGACAAACAGTCCTCTGACTCTCTGTAGTAAAGCCTAAACCAAACTTGTCAGATTTGTAGGGGATGTTAGGAAGCTGACCCCAAATTATGCAACCACCTTCTTCTATAGTAGCTTTGGCATCTTTCAAAGAAGCTGTTCTACCCCAAAATTTGGACTCCCATTTTACTCAACACATGCCCATTGAGGTCCTCAACTTGCTCAAGGATGCCCAAGAGTGGACCAGACAAACTCTCTCCTAAGGCAAAGTACCGTAAACTAGGGTTTCCATTTTCATCAGGATGGTTGAAGTCCAAAGGTCCCAAATTCCTTCCATGGTCCCAATATGTTCTCAAGATCATCCATGTCAATTTTCATGCCTTGCACAAGAAGTTTGCTCAGTCAATTGTCCAGATGTCTGGAAATCAACTGTATTAGGTCAAAACTCAATTGTGGCCCACATACAGTCAAACTTCAATATTTTTGGTCAACATCAACATTTTGAAGTGGTATCCATAATTGATCAAAGGTTGATCATGATTCCTCCAGGAATGCCCCCAAATTCATCAAAACCCAAAAGTTGCTAAATTAGGGTTTCATAGGAAAAGTCAACCAAACTTTGACCAAACATAACTTCTTCATACTTTATCAGAGATTTTCCATCTAAGGATCATTTTGAAGAGGATGCAATTTTCTACAATTCATTCAACCCACAAGTTTAAAATATGCACTCATCAAAAGATATGCATTTCTACATTATAGGTCCTTTTGAAAAGTCAACAAAAACACCTTTTGGGTAAAAGCTTCTTACATGAACATGGAAGACCCAATTGAGATGAAACCAAAACGGTTGTCTACGGGACATCCTAAGCTTTCTAAAAAGTCCAATAACACCTCTCTAGGGTTAAAATTGGAGGATATATGCCTTGTCAAAGTTGACCATTTATGCAAAATTGCCAAAAGTCAAATGTGCTCAAAAATACATTTTTTTGTCAAATGGGCCTAGCATTTCATGATTGTATCTTGTTGGAAACATGGTCCACGACCCAAATCAGCATCCACACATTATTTGCTTCATTATTTATTTTATTTTGATTTTTTTATTATTTAAAATTAAAATTAAATCAAATAAATTGCAAAAAATATAAAAGATTGATTTTTGATCTGATTTTTTGTAGGAATCAAATCCAATTAAGTTGGCATATCATATCCAAATCGTGCAAGGCAAATTGAATCAAAATTGGCATGATTATGCTTGTTTTGGAAAGATATAATACAAGCGCAAAATCAAAACAAATTTTCATGATTCACAAAGATTTGAATTGTTTTTGTTGACCTAATATGCTCTAGTATATATGCTGAACATAACCAATGTGCAAGAAGGAGGATTACAGACGTGAGAACCCCAAACAAAACTCAAATTTTTGAAGAAAAAGTGTAGGTTGGATTTTTATTTGCAGTCCAATTCAAGCAATTCCAAAGCCATTAATCTATTCCTGGACGTACTCTGAAGTGATTCCAATCATTCTCAAGCCATAAAACATCTAGAACTGTAAGATACAGATCACGGTTTGAACCCTTATAACTCAAACTCGTTTTCAGGGTTTTATGCATTTTACCTTTGATTTGCTTGCATAAATGTATTCATAATCATGTTTGTGATCTTTTGGATAGCCTGGATTTGATTTCTAGTGCAGGAACAAGCATACACCATTACTAGGGTTTGGAAGCTTCAAATTAGGGATTCTTCATATAGGCAAAATTAGGACTGATTAATGATACCAATGAACTCAGGGCAAGATGCTTAGTGGGTCTATGTTTTTATTTCTGATTAATATTGCTTGCTTTTCATTTTGAGACATTGCAGGTTTATAGCTATAGGAAAATACCGTCACTATAGCATACAATGACGAATTTGACCCTAGGTAAAGGGTTGGTGTCAAAAACGACAGTCCTGGGGAAAGAGACAATAACGTGGCTGACCATAATTGGTTTATTTGAATTTCACGCGCTTATTGGAGTTATTCACGTTCTTTTATATGTTTTGTTTGTATTATATTAACAACTAAACATTACAGCCCAGTGGTCAAGCGCGCGTTTGAAAGTGTAGAGGACCTGGGTTCGATCCCAGGTCCCAGCATTTTATTATTTTTTTAATGCTTACATGCAGATCTTGTGCACCACCCATTCCAAGCGCTCTCCGTACACTCCAGCCATCTAGCCATTGGATTTATCATCAATCCAGATCCAACGCCCAATGCTCAAGTCATACCATGGACCATCAGGAAGAGTATCCCACTGAATCAGGCGCAAGGATTGGGCTGACCAGGAATTTGGGCCTGAACAATTCAACATACACCCCCTTTCAGCAATACAGGCCCAATTTCTTCTTTTCTCTTTATTTTCTTTTTTTTATCATTTACTAATTATCTTTTTTTACAAAATAACACAATCATTTTTTTATCATAAAATCAAAAATCACAAAAAACATTAAAATCATTTTTTCCATAAAAAATATTTTATTTCCTTAATTAATTAGTTTAATTATTTAGGGAAATTTAATCCTTTTTTCTCATAATTTAAATCAATTAGAAATTAGGGTTTAATTTGTACATAACCTAATTAATCTTTTCTCAAAAAATAACCTAAACATTTTTTCAACTAGATTTTTTAGGTTTTCTAATCATTCTCGCATTTAATTCGTCGCGCGCAATTTTTTTAATTTCCTTTTTATTATTATTGTAACTGCTCCAAGTTTGTAATAGTTACTAGGGTTTCAATTCCGCATCTTTATTTTCAGTCCAAAATAATTATGTATCTGCAAAAGCCTTGTAATAGCTAGGACTTTTAACTTTCCCGCATTTTATTTCCGCAAACTATAAACTGCTTAGATGAATGTTAATAGATTGTATGGAAAGACAACTTGAAAATTAATACAGTAAAAAACCCTAAATGTGCAAAGGTAAATTAACTAAAAATTACACTCGCACATGCTCACCCCTCGGGTTTACTCCACTCCGGTTGCCTTCGGTAAACGGTCATGAAGTATAGGGTTTATTAGTGGTTGTCCTCTAGCCCCGAAAGATCTAAAATGACCCATTTAGATGTTGCCTCGGAAAAAGATCCTTAAGGCTTTAGGATGATTACTAACATCTCCTAACATTGCTTTTGTGATCGTACATGTCCCTTTGAATGTCCCTAAAAACTCCAACGATGATGCCACCTATTTCTCAATAATGGGATAGCATTGTCTAAAAGGAAAACGAACATACTTTTTTGAGTAGGTAGATTAGTTCTTAAGTACTTGCTCAAGCAAACAAAATTTTCTCACACAAACACTTTTTAAACAAAGTTTTCAAAACCAACTTCGTAACACTCTTGAGGATAGAAACAATGGTTAAAACGAAGTAATACAAAACTTTTCAAAGCAAAGCACACACAAGCAATTTCAAAATGAGCAAGTACCTAAGAGCCCGTGGAAAACCACGGATAAAAAGGGTGCTAACACCTTCCCTTTCTATAATCTACCCCCCGTACTGAGAAACATCTCGAAAAAGGTTTTTTCTGTTCTTTTCCTTTTCCTAATTGGATAAAATAAAAGTCGATGGAGACTCTTGCTTACCGCGACATTTTTCAAACAAAAAAAGCAAACCAGTATTAACAGTTGGTTCTGCCATCGTATCACATGAGCCATCTTGTGCGGAACCCTGATAGTCTTTGGAATGGCAGAAATATCTTTAATAGTAGCGGG
The DNA here is from genome assembly GCA_948472305.1 of Vicia faba. Taxonomy (NCBI): domain Eukaryota; kingdom Viridiplantae; phylum Streptophyta; class Magnoliopsida; order Fabales; family Fabaceae; genus Vicia; species Vicia faba. Next base: position 144,713,235 of record OX451740.1, read on the forward strand.
GGAAATCACTTCAAAGGTTTGACATGGAGTCTCGACGAATTCCCCGTCCATCTCCATGTACCAGAATGAATTCAGGTGGCTGACCATTTACTCCTCTTCTCCGCAGACAGTAACAACCTTCCCTTTTACAAAATATTTTAATTTCTGGTGCAAGGTGGAGGTAACAACACTTGCCCCATGGATCCAGGGGAATCCTAATAGACAAGATAAGCCAGCCGGATATCTATTACATAGAAGGTGCATTCAAAGATCTATGAACCCACTTTGATAGGAAGATCAACTTCCCCATGTACCAATCTTTTGGACCAGTCAAAGGCTCCAACTATAATGTAACTGGGTTTCAGCATAACCCCTTCACAATCCAGTCTGTCAAAAGCGCCTTTTGGCAGAATATTCAGAGAAGATCCAGTGTCAACTAACACATGAGCCAATGTAGTTCCCCTGCATTCAATGCAGACATACATGGACCTATTATGATTTCTCCCCTCCGGAGTCAGGTCAGCATCGGAGAAGCCTAATCCATTATAAATTGTTAAACTAGCCACGTAACTTCCAAATTGATCAACTGAAACCTCTTGTGGTACATGAGCAGTCTTCAAGAATTTTACTAAAGCCTATGCATGGGCTTCAGAACACAGTAGTAAAGATAGCATGAAGATTTTGGACGGGGTCTGCCCCAGTTGTTCAACAATTTTATAGTCGCTCTTGCGGATGATTTTTAGAACCTCTTCCAACTCTTGTCCAGAGGTGTCCTTGACTGTAGCTTCTTTTAGCGCCTCTATTCGAGTAGGCTCTATCATTGGCTCTATACCCCGAGCCTCGGCAGTTGTCTTGGTAACTGTGACTTGAACATGTGGAGAGATTTCCGGGGAGAAAATCCTTATGCTTCAAGTAATTTTGCTGGTCCCCACAATATTGTCAATATTGGGATCAACCTCATCATCATCTTCGTTAGACAAATCTTGTTTAAAGTCATGGTAATAGACGCCAGAACCATAATTCCATGGAATAGCCTTCTCTAAAGAATATGGGATGGGCCCAGGGGTTGTAATGATTAAGGGATCAGCTTTTGGATTGGCAGTAATCCTTACAAGACCCTTGGAAGTGATCTTGAAAGGAGTACCAGTTATGACATACAAATATTGGCACAGATTTTCAATAGACGGAACTCTCTCAATCAAAATTACATTTTCATCCATCAGGCGCTAAATACCTTCCTTCAATAACCCGCAGCCATTGGGTTGAACTGCACAACATTAACATTCTTTAAAATAACCCAGAAATAAACCAGCTTGTAGCAAATTCTCTTTGATTATTGAGAGAGGAGTAACCATATCACTTATAGAGGTAACATGCAAAACATCTTCAATAACACTTATGCCTTTGTCATGTTTCAAAATAGGAGCAGTAATCACGTTCGGAGTCTCCGTAGGATCCAACTCAATTTCCTTATTATCAATCATGTCTTGAATTTTGTTTTTCAGGGCCCAGCAGTTGTTGGTGTCGTGCGCAGGACTGTTCGAATGATAGGCACACCTCACATTTAGGTTGTACTTTGGAGAGGATGTGTTGGGATTCTGATAAGGATCCCCTAGTGAAATGAGTTATGCCTTTAACAAATATTGTAATGCTTGAGCCAATGGCATATTAATCCTGATGAACTGCCTTCTCGAGGCGTCAGACCTATGATGATTGCCCTCTTGTGATTGTTGAACAGGCGCCGGATTAGAGATCAACACCGTTCCCACAGACTGATGGCGATCATTTTTACTATGACCCGTCTGTCCATAGACAACATTTCTTTCTTTCTTACCACTGAACAGTTTCTTCACAGCATTAGAAGTTGCAACCATTAGAATCTTACCACTCTTAATACCACTTTCAACTCTTTCTCCTATCAGAATTAGCTCAGTAAAACCAGATGAAGAGCTCCCAATCAGATGATTGAAGAATATGCCAGTCGAAGTACCCATGAACATATCAACTAATTCCCGGCCAGACAAGGGATATTGGAGCCTTCCAGATAAGTCTCTCCACTTCTGGGCATACTCCTTGAACCCTTTATTCGAGCCCATGGACATGTTTTGCAATTGTATGCGAGTCGGTGCCAGGTCAGCATTATATTGATACTACTTGTAGAAAGTAGTAGCCAAGTCTTCCCATGTGTGAATGTTGGTTCCTTCCAGCTGGTAGAACCATTCAAGTTGAGTATCGGACAAACTTTCTTAAAAGAAATGGACCCACAATTTCCTGTCAGTAGTATGAGGTTTGACCTTTCGAACATACGACCTCAAATGGAGTTTGGGACAAGAGATCCCATCATATTTAGAAAAGATAGGGACTTTGAATTTGTGACGGATGACACCTCCGGGATCATACCTAGCTCTCCAAAATCTAATCCAGGCACTTTCTGGGTTTCCATAGCTTTGAGACGGTCTTCTAACTGCTTGTACTTGTCATCTGCAAGAGGGTACTATTTGTTGGAGTAGTCTTCATCTTCGGAACCCTGACTGTTACCACCTTCACCCCTGTCACTTCTGCCATCCTCCTCTTTGTTTTCGTCTTCCTCAGAGGAAACATCATCCGCTTGAACCAGTTGAGCAGGACCTTTGAATCTTCTCCCCATATTGAGAATAACAATCGGCTTCTTAGTCTTCTTTTTCTTGGTGAGGAGCATCACCATATCTTGTTTCCCTTTGGCCATATTCAGAAGAGTCTCTTTTAATTGTGCATGTTGTGCCTGCAGATCCTTGACAGTTTGTTCGAGGGCCATCTTATACTGAAATAAACAGTAAATAGATGAGGAAACATGTATTGGAAAACTTGTTTATGAAATTATGCATGATATGTAGATACAATGTTTTCAAGGACCTTAGGAGATTTAAATTTTCTAGCCAAAAGGAAACAGAAACAAAGATTTCATTAATAAGTTCAAAATTACAATTCCCTCTTAGGCTTATAATGAAAACAAAAGGGTCTCAAAGAGACAACAATATGAACTTCTAAAACCTAAGACTCAAGTCTCCCACCGATGCTTCTTCTTTATGTTGATGTATGCATTAAGGCTTTGCTCCTCATGAAGTTCCTTTGTGAGCTCCAACACTTTCTTTTCACTTGCATAGAATTGAGTTTCAAAGGTGTCTCATTCTTTCTTGAGTTGAATCCAAGACTTCTGCAATTCTTCGAGGTCAGTAGGCATGTCTAGATGGAGGATGGTGCGAGAAAATTATCCTTTGACAGCATGCTCTATGATCACCGATAGAATGACTGGATATGGCATCATGAGGTTTTGAGTGCAAGCTCGTACCCATTTGAGGTAGGGCTCCAAAGGGATGGAATTCTTTCATCCTAAAGTCTTTCTATCAATCATGTTTTCCATGCCCCAAACACATATAAACCTTTAACGATAACCTTGATAATCGTTCTCATAGTCGAACATAATACCCTGGATAAGTATGTCACGAGTGTCGTACCCTAAATTTTCCCTACCTGCTTTACTTTTGTCTGGCTTAGACTTCGTATTTCATCTACATCATCTTCACTAGTTCATTTGCATATCATGCATTTCATTAAATAAGGTACTTTGTTTCAAGAAGCAGTATTTATGCAAGACTAGGGTTTCATGTTGGCTTTGAGGTCCCTTTGTAAGTTAAGGGCAGATTCATTTGGTTCTCGATTAGGGGACTGTGGAATTAAGTTTTTGGAGCAGGGTTATCATGGATTTCTTTCTCATCAAGTTACAAGGTTGTTTCTCATTCAAACTCACCAGAGCCTGGATTAGGGTTTATTTCCCTTTTGTTTGTCAAGAGACTAGGGTTTTGGATCCCTGGGTTTTGTGAAATTTTTCCTTCATCTGCTCCAAAGACAACTCGAGATCAAGTGAAAGAGGAACAAGGTTTTAGCCATGATGTTTGAGGTTGTTTATTCATCAAATATTTTTCATCAAAGATATTCATACGTGCTTCAAATCTTATCTTCATCTTCAATATGCATTCAAAGGGTTTGTCATTTTGTTGTCCGTCCACTCAAGGCATCTCAAGTCTTTATTGCATGAAGTATGAGTCGTTGTTAAGATGGAAGTTAAGTTTCCATTAAGAATTGAAGATATGATTTGGAAAGTATTCATTTAAGTTTCTTAATGCACAAGTATCATAAGGATTTCTTGGAATTCAAGGTGTAGGGGCAAGTTATGATCAAGTCTCAAAGTCGTTATTCAACATGAATTCTTGAGAGGGAACATTCAAAGAGGAAGATTTCAAGTTTGAATTTAAATTAAAGGAAGCTTTATTTGAATTACAAGTTGTTGGATTACAAGACATAGTCGTATTCATACAAGAAAGTCATTCACAAGTTTTTCTTACAAAGTGTTCTAAGGATACATTCAAGAAAATAATGTTACATTCCAATTCCTAAGGCTATTCTATAATATTTTCATCTTCTTCAAGAGAATTATAAGCTTCTTGCTAGCCACGTCCTCTTCATCTTTCAACCTTGCCTTTGCCATACAATCTTCATTGCTCATGAAACAAGAAAGAGGTAAAGAGTTAGAAAACCATCAAAGTTTGAATAAAATTCCAAACAAAAACAAATTGTTAAGAGATATTTTTCATTTCATCATTGGGGTTCGTGTTTGGAATTAGAAATTCAAGGGGTGAGTTCAATCATGCTTACTAGCTACAAAAGCCTCATAAAAATTAGATTACATTGTTTTAATCATGGGCCATGTCCCAATTGCAAAACACAAAAGTATGAGCTTTGGTTCACAAAAGGAAAAGAAATGTAAAACAATTTCACTGCAAAAAAACAAAGTCAACAAGCAAACACTGCCAACAATTTGTTACACAGAAAATGTACACATAGGCAAACAGAAAACCCAAAATAGAAGCAACTCAAAAGGCAAACAGAAAACCCCAAAACAACAGCAACCCCAAAGGCAAAACAACAGCCATAATCAAACAAAACGACAGCATCCTAAAATAGCAGCAAGACTAGAAAACAACAGCAAACTAAAAGGCCAAACAGCAATAGCACACAAAACCCTAAAGGATGGTGTGATATGGTGGGAGAATTGACTTGATGTTTTGCATTTCGATCGCATTTGTGCGGATAGCAAGAGTCGCCACCAACTTTTCTTTTATCCAAAGTAAAGGTAAAAAAGCACAGGAAAGACCTTTCGAGATTATTTCTCGGGTTCGGGGGGTACATTATGAAAAGGGAAGGTATTAGCACCCTTTTCATCCATGGTTTTCCATGGGCTCTTAGTTACTCGTTTTAGATCACTTGCTTTCATTTGACAGTGTGCTTGTGGTGTGGGCTTTGAAAGTATTTTTGAAAAAATCTCTTTGTAATGGTTCTCGTCTCTATAAGAACGCGTACAAAGTTTTGTTTCGAAAAGTGGTTCAAAGATGTGTTTGTGAATCGTGTTTCGAAAAGTGTTTTGAAAAGATGTTTTGCAATGGTTCTCGTCTGTATAAGAACGTATACAAAACATTTTGTCTTTTTGAAAATGTTTTGAAATGAAAGTATAGGTGTAAAAAGTTTTTATCGTGAGCAAGCGAGTAACTAGGAGCGAATCTACCTACTCGAAAGGTCTTAAATTGTTCTTTTCTTCCTCCTTTTAATGATGCTATCTTACCATTGATTTGGTAATAAGCCCCATCGTTGGATGTGAAGGGACAGGCGCGGGTCAATTTTACAATCATCGAAAGAAACTTATGAGACGCTTTAACAATTTTTGTAAGGGACGTGATCGTTTTATCGAAGGCAACATCGAGGGTCATCGAGGGACTACGATCTTTTTTATTGAAGGGTCATTGCTAAAGCGTCCCATATTCGAGGGACATGATTGTATTTTCGAGGCAATGAGAGAGGTTACCCTAGAGGTGCGCGTGTGAAAAAGTGTGTTGGTTTCAAGTTATTTTATTCTTTGATTAGGTCATCTAGCGATCGATTTTTGAATCTTGCCATACACGCCTAATTACTATACAGTATAAGGAAAACAATAAATTGAGGGAATTGAAATTCTACGCTATTACAAAATATTCGGGAATGGGGGTACAAATTTTACAAATGGGGATGAGTCAAATGCGATAGCAAGGTCCAAATGGTAAACAATACAACCAAATCGAATTTTGTGCGATTAATGAAAGCTATAATAATCTATGAAATAAAATCAACAAAAATATGGAAATGAAATTTTAAGTATTTATTTGAAGGGAAGAAAGTAAAACCTATTCTAAAAATGAAATAATTGACTAAAAGAAATTAAAATTGTATGCATTATCTTTTTGTGTTTTTAATTATGTGAATAACAAAATAAATTAAAGAAGGACAAAACTAAATTCTATTATTAAAGAAAGAAAATGATAAAAATTTATTCACAAAGCCTAAATCAAATTAGTTAAAAAAAGTATATTTTAAGTTTTAATAGTTTTTTGTATAACAGAAGAAAAAAAAGAACTAATGGGCTTATGGAAGATTTAGGGTGGAGGCCCAAAGGAAAAGATTTGTTTATCTTGCTGTAACAAAAAAAACAAGAAAAGGGGGGTGAGGCCAATAAAAACAGTATGGGCTTACAGATTTCGCTGGGTTTAATGGGCAAGGGTAATGGACTATCCAAACTCATGTTAACAAAACAAAATCCAATTTCTTAAACCAAACTTAACCAACGATTAAGAGATAATAAAAAATTAGGGTTTGGAATTTTTGTATCCAAGCGGCGCTGTTCTTCCTCTTCGTTCATCTCTTCCCTTTTGCTGAAACCTTCTATCCTTACTAACTAACCCATCCATGTCTCATTTCGCGAACAAAATCTCTCTTTCCAGTAACATGCCGCCTCTTTTCCTCACAGCGATTCACAATTTTTGCAACCCTAATTTTTGAATTTGGATTCAAACCCAAAAAGACCCGAAATTGCCTCATCCTTGGCCTTCCTAAAACTCTCTGTTACCGGAACGCAACCCTCTCGTCTCCCTAATCAAGCTTTATCGATTTTTTGAAAAGGTAAGGTTTCTCTGTTATTTTTAAAGCTTAACGATTTTTTTCTATCTTTGTGTTTTCTGTTAACTAAGAATTTGCTCTTTTAAATGCAGGAAATATGTCTATGGAAGTGTGAGAAAGAGGAAGAACTCATACCTGTTGGAGTTTTACAATTTCTTGTGATTTTTTGTGAAATAGTAAAGGGAAGGCGAGACTGAGGACGGTATTCCAGCGGTGGCAGAAGTTGCACGAGGGGAAGAGATAAGGATGAGGGCATGGCTTTTCTGGCTTGTTGGTAACTTCTTCTATTTTCTTTGTTTGAATGATGATTATGTTATCTCTGTGTTTTGGGATTTTTTTGGTGATGGTTCTGTTGTTTTGAGTTAACAGTTTTTTGGGATTTGAGGCTTGTTATTGGTTTTTGGTTTGGGGCTTGGTACTGGTTTTGTGTTTGAGGGTTGGTTACAGGTTTTGTGTTTCAAGCTTGGTTACAGGTTTTTGGTTTGGGGCTTGGTACTGGTTTTTGTTTTTTTCAAGCTTGGTACTGGTTTTGTGTTTTTTGAAGCTTGGTACTGGTTTTGTTTTGAGGCTTGGTTACAGGTTTTGTGTTTGAGACCTGTTGCTGGTATTTGGGATTTTGAGGCTTTTTTGGATCTCTCTCTCTTCTCCTAAACACTTCTGTTATATCCATGTGAAAATGGTGGGAAACCAAAATTTTTGAATATTTTGGTATGTTGTTCTTATGGCCTTTTTGTTGTAGTTTTATTTTCTTCCATTTTCTATGCAAATCGTGACAGGTTGTGGGCAGGGCAGCAAGGCTGTTTGGACTGTTTTTGTGTTTTATACAGCAACTCCTCTTTTGTAGCAGGGCTTTTTGCAGAATGTGCATTTTGGGCAATTCTATAGACAAGGTGACTTCTTTCCTCTCTTATCTCTCAATGACAATAAAAAATAAAATTGCTCTTTTGCCTTTTTTACTAATTCTGAAAGGTTTGCAGTTTGGAAAATGATGATTTCTTGAGCAAGTTTTGCTATTTTGTTTGATTTATCTATTTGCTTATTTGCCATACTGTTGCCTCATTTTTGTTGATGCTGTTGTTGTTTGTCCAGTTGTGATAATGTTGTTGTTTGTTTGGGTTGTGACAATGTTGTTTGTTTGGTTTGTGACAATATTGTTTGTTTGATTCGTGAGGCTGCTGTTTGTTGTTTGTGAGGCTGTTTGTTGTTTGCGAGGCTGCTGTTTGTTCAGTTTGGTAATGCTGCTTATTTGGACAGTTTGTAATGCTGTTTGTTCTTGTAGCATGCTCGCGAATTCTTTTCTTATTTCTTTTTGTGAACCAAGAAGGGTAACCTTCTTGTGATTTGCAACTAGGGGAAATAGGTTGTGATGAAATAAAATGGCATTCTGATTCCACATTGCAAACCTTAATGATGAATACTTTTTTTTTGGAAAATTTCCTGTTCATGCCCATATAATTTGCACTAATCATGTTTTCTTTCTCTTGTCTTCATGTGAGCAAAATTGGATATGACAAAGCAAAGAATGCAACAAATCTGTAGCAAGCATGGAAGTCTTGAAGATAAGCAAAGGAATCTGATATGACTTCAATCTTCAAACAACTTAGACATAGATTAATTCTCCTAGGCCAAACATTCATTTGGATTTTCCTTGTAACTTAGAAACATCATTCTTGTATTGTATTGTATCCAATAGTACCAATTCATCTTTAAATACAATAAGTTGTAAAACATAAAGTATTGAAAGAATAAATTATTTTGTAACAATGTTTGAAATTGGAGAAAATCTTGAGTTGTAGCATGAAGTATTATGGTGTCATTTTATAACTTGAAATCCTTTATCAACAACAACTTGTAAATTTCTAATTGATTTTTTTGAAATTCCCAATCAAGATAATTGAAATAAAATGCTCCAGTCTGATAACTTAAATTCCAAGTAATCCCAATAACTTTGTAACTACATTTCAAACAAACACGCACTGTATATTCCATTTCCTAACCAAACAAATGCTTTAAGGACGTAAATCATTTGGTCAACCTGGATCCCACAATCATGATTGTCCTAAATGACAGTTTTAACCTCCATCTCTTGTCCCAAACAAATCATGCTCTGAGAACAAACATTATCTTTTCAGTAAACTGCATTTTAAGAAAATTCAAAATCAATCAAATGCCTTGTGATGATTTGATAATTTTAAAGTTTTCCAAACTCAAATTTCTTCCGATTCTTTAAAGATAAACCTGTGAGCGACATCACATCTGACCATGAACAGACAGAATCGTCTCAAAATCTTGTAGCTTGAAGAAATCATAAATACAACCTTGAGGAAGCATGAAGACCTGTGAAAGCCAATTAGATCTTTGAAAACTCATTTTCTTTTGAGAATTGCAAGAAACTCTAATTGTTGGTTTACTGCCACAGAAGAGAATCTGTTTGGTCGATTTCTGAGCCAACTTGAATATCCGAGAAATCCTAGGGTTGTGTATTTTATGAAAAATGGGAGGGCATATTTTGGGGTACAAAAGATGGCAAATAGCCAAAACCCAAATTGTATCATCATGTTCCTAAACTAACAAACCCTTCAGAAATTATGAGAAAAGTAGAACAAAAATTCTACATCATAGACAGAAAAAGAGGAAAACAATAGGGTCAGAAAGATTTCACCCAAAACATAACATCCTGCAAAACTTGAATCATACAAAGCTAAACAGAACATGCCAAAATCTGTGCCAAACCTGCATAAAACAGTGACCTGTATCCCTGCTACAAGCTCTAAAGGTCTTTTGCACACCATGCATAAACAACCAAACAATGCAGTAAAAATTACAGCTACTACTATGTTGCATAACCAGGCCAAAATTGCTGCCACAAGCCTCCATAAAACTTGTTGCTATGCTTCCCCAGCTGCACTGTCCACTTCACTCCAAACATGTGCAAAACCTCACTAAAACGGTTAAACAAGAGATGCATTAGAAATCTACCAAGACATCATACCAAGAATGTTCAAATTTCTCAAACATTTCCCCCTAACTTCCACCCTTATCTCACTATAAAAATAGCCAACAATGACAGCAAGAAAAAAGAGGGATCGGATAACAAAAGAACACTGCAAAAAACCTCTGATAGACCAGTCCTAAATATACAGCATCAAAACCTCTACATAAAAATCATATCACCCTCCCTTTTTTTCAGACCTTACCAACACAGCAAGAACCAGCTGCCACTACTACAACCGCATCGTTCCACAAACTGAAATGACAAACACTCAACTATCAATCTGCAAGCAGCAACAACATCGCATTTACATCAACAATGTAATAAGAGCACAACTGAAACATTAAGGAAAAATCTGGAAGAAGGTAGTTATGTTATGCTGTAAAAAGTTGAAGCTTCAAGTCTTCCCCTAAGCCTCAAATTTTTCAACCAGCGATTAAGTATTAGAAGCATCAACAACAAATTTCCGTAATCAGAAAAATTAAAGAGGAGTGATTTGGAGAAATTACTTCCATTTTTATTTACTATTTCTGTGACATCTGATTTTGAAACCCCCAGACTAGCTCCGAGCTTGTAAGTAGTTTATAATTCCCTAAATTACTGTGTTGCCACGCCATTACACGTATTATAATTTTGTTGATGTTATTGTTAATAAAATTCAGAAATCAGGCAGAATCTTGTTGTTATTATGCGTACCTGAAATCAAATCGAATTTTTCATTGTTGTTGTTTGAGTGCATGGACTGAAACAGGGCATTACTGCTTATTAGAACCATGAGTGTGATCTTGAAAGAACAGAGAGATCTGAAGGGGCCACGAAAATGCCGATCTTCGTGAAAGCCCTAATCAAAACTCTCCACTTGATTCAGATTCACCTTCCGATGTACGAATCAAAGGATAACCATGAAGATTCAGAGCAAACTACTTTCTGAGGAACGAAGAAAGGATGTGGAGGTGAGCGAAGGTCGAAAAGACTCGAAGAGCATGGGGGAAGGGAGTTTGATTGAGCCATGATGGATAGTGTGAGCCACAGAGAGGAAAAGGGTTATATCGGCACCATCACGGTGTGTTGAAGTGTCGTTGTTGCTTTTGAGGAAGAAAAGGAACGCGATATCATTGTCCCAATTATTTTCCTATCGTTTGAGCAAAAATGCCTCGTTTAGTCCTTTTTTTTATTATTTTACTTGTTATTAAATGTAGGTAATAATAACCATGTTGTTAAATATAATTTGTTAATAAAAAATTATTAATAAAAAATGATTAATAAAAAACTGAACAATAGTGCTGGAGCAATTTGATGATGATGTTGGACTGGGCCTCACCTGAATCGAACCATTATTTCCTGAAGCCCACCGTTGTTTTTTTTACACACTTAGGAATTGTCTTGCACACAAAACCCCCTGGACCTGACTTAATTGGGCTTTAGCATCCCAAATGGTTTCTACCACATCCTTGGATCAGCTTGCAGCCCCCACAAGCTTCTCAATTTTCTTTTCTTGATTTTTTTTGTGTTGATTTTTTTATTGTCTTCACATTTCTTTGTATAAAATAACAAAAATATTTAGAATTTGGTTTTAATTTTCTTTTAATATATTTTCTTTACTTAAAAAATCACAAATAAATTAGAGTGTTTAAAGTTAGGGTTTCATATTTCATTTTCATAAAAATCATAAGAACACTATTTTCTTTTATTAACTCGATAAAAACCACAATAAGAAATATTTAGAATTTAAGTTTCTTTATTCATTTTCTAGTTCAACTCTTGATTCTATATTCCCTTAGATAACTCCATGGGGTGATTAAATCCCGTTTCGATCATTTTATGTCAAGGTAGACACTTAGCTCAATAAGCACATAACAACATTAGGATAAACTTCTTCCTTTAGATTTTTATTTTGTAATTAAATTAAAACTTATCATTCACAAATCAAAAATCCAAAAACATTTAATCTTTATTCGATTTCATTTTAAAACTCGAAAAACACTTAACCAATCAAAACTTCCCCCAAAGGGCATGTTATCGTTGTTCTACCGCGATACAGGTCGTGCCTATTGCTAGAATGCGTGCGTTAACGTCGCCCACTAAAAAACACCAACAAACCAACATTTTCTAGAAGAACTACGATGTTCTGACTCCTTCACTGGATACGTAGGCAAAGGGATACGACACCTTTATGAACGCACTAATAAAAAACCATTTAGTTCCCCTTAGCAAGCATAGTTATAGATAAATACACCCTTAGAAGCAAATGAACAAAATGGATCCCGTTGAATACAATGGATGTGAGGGGTGCTAATACCTTCCCCTCGCGTAACCGACTTCCTTACCCTTTATTTTGGTCGTAAGACCATCTTATCCCTCCTCTTGTGGTTTTCTCGATATTTCCCCTTCCTTCGGGATAAATAAAGTTCAGTGGCGGCTCTGTGTCTTTTACCGGTAGCTTCAACTGGGGACATCTTTTGCGAGTCTCTCCTAGTTTTGTTTATTTGTCTCTTTGGGTGTTTATTTATTTGCTTTATTTTGCTTTACTGTTTTATTTTTTTATTGCTTTATTGTACTCTTTTGTATATATTATTGTTGTTACCCACATGTTCTGGATATGCTGTTTCTTTTGTGATGTTGGGTTGGGTGATTACATTTGATAAGTCCTATACATGAACTTGGGTTGCACTTAGGATTAGGATGGGCGGTATAGTCATGCTAACTTTGAGGGAGTAATCCCGAAGAAGGAGGTATGAAATCCCCCACTCAGTGGAGGTCCCCTTGAATGTAGATTGTTTACCGAGTAATTGGGAAGACATTGTTGCTTTCGACCTGGGAACCAGAGAAGTTGAGAATCATAGAACCATTAACCCCTCCTGGCCTTTTTAGGTGTAGCGCGGAGACTATAATAGAGTAATCCAGAAGTAGTTGTCACGCGATGCTGCACTCGGATGAGTTTTTCCTACGAATATTACCGATTACCGAGTAATTAGGACGTCGGTAATATCCAAAGGAAAAGCGTAGACTCTGAGATTTCCCTAGAACCTTGTTTGGCATGTGATAAACCCCTAGTACATAACTTATGGGTGGTTACTTGGACTCCATGTTTGTGACGTCGGAATTTTGATCCTGTTACTTTCAGTTTATGCAAAGGACTACACAATGGTTATCCAGAATATGTGGAGCTTAAATATAATGCCATAGCATACCGTGACATCATACTATCATGTATATACATCTCATATCTAAGGAATTCCAAAGAAAAGTCTTGTTGGCCGAGCTCTTCAAAAATGAAAACAATTTTTTTTTTTAAAAAGGGGCAGACGAGTCTTTGGATTTCCTCGGAAATGAATATAAAACATTCATTCATACTATCATGCATTCATTATTCACAGCAAAAACTTATTGGGGTCCCTTTTCCATCAGAATTCAGCAAACAGCAAATATGACTTCTCCACATCCCTACCGTACAAGAAGCAACTAACGAAGACTTATAGATCTTTTTGAAGAGAATCAGAATGCTCTCCGCCAAGATATGGACACCATGGGAACTCGCATGGATTAGCTTATGGAAACTCTTCATGATATCATCAAGGGTCAAGAAGAGTTACATCAAAGTGTTGGCAAGCTTGCTACTGTTGCCCCCTCCACTTCTGCAAATGGGAGGAATGATAATGAAAATGTTGAGACCCCTACGGGAGCTCCTCAAAATGATGTAGATGATCATAACGACATCATTGATCTTGATGAACCCCATGTGAATCTTGCCGCTGGAGTTGCTGAAACTACAAAAATGTACCATGCTCTTGAAGAGCGTCTCAAAGCCATGGAGGGTATCAAGACTTATGGATTCAATACTGCTGCAATATATCTCGTGCCTGGGGTAGTTATCCCTCCCAAGTTCAAGGTTCTTGATTTTGACAAATATAAAGGTACTTCTTGCCCAGAGACTCATCTTCGCTCCTACTATCGCAAGATGGCAGCCTATGCTGAAAATGAACCGTTACTCATGCACTTCTTTCAAGATAGCTTGACAGGGACACCGTTGGACTAGTATATGTAATTAGAAAGAACTCATGTCAGTACTTGGGGAGAGCTTGCCGACGCCTTTTTGAAACATTACCATTATAATACTGCCATGGTTCCTAGCCGCACTTAGCTTCAAGGGATGATACAAAAATCTGAAGAGTCGTTCAAAGAGTATGCCCAAAGATGGCGTGAACTGGCCACAAGGGTCCAACCTCCTCTCTTGGATCGTGAATTGATTGATTTTTTATGGGTACTTTACGAGGGCCTTATCTCTAATACATGCTCAGCAGTACCTCTACTTCTTTCTCTGATATGGTCATTATTGGAGAACATGTTGAAACTTGTATTGAGGCTGGAACTATCCGAGGTATCCCTATCAATACCAACAACAATACTGGCATTGGTAGGAAGCCATTTTCTGGTTTCGTCAAGAAGAAAGAGGGGGAGACTAGTGTTGTCACCATCAACCAAGGAAAAGCTCCCGCATATCCTCAAGTTCGATTTCCTTATTTCCTAACACCTGCTGTTGTTCCTAATAAATATGTTCCTCAAGTGTGTGATGCCACAACTCTAGCATCCTGGATGGCCCAACAACGACCTTTCACTCCTCAACCACAGTATCTTCCACAAAAACAATTTGCACCACCTCCAACTTATCAATAACAGAATCAGTAACCTCAAGGTCCGAGAGCTCCACAAAGACAAAGAGCGCCCAAAAGAAGATTTGATCCCATTATTATGTCTTATGCTCAGCTTCTCCCTCAGTTACTTGCCAATCAGTTGGTTCAACTGTGTGAACTTGGTCCACCACCAAATCCTCTCCCCAGGGGGTATGGCATTAATTCTCATTGTGAATTTCATTCTAGAGCCCTAGGTCACACGATTGAGAATTGTAGAGCATTTAAATGTAAAGTTTAAGACCTTTTTGATGCAAAGGCCATAAATTTCAACCCTGTTGGCCCCAATACTCAGAATAGTCCCATGCCTCCTCACCCAGGGGCAACGGTCAATGCTATTAAAGAAAGTAATGAACAGACTCTGGTAACCAAAGTTGACGAGATCAAGATGTCATTAGGAACTATTAGAGAAAATTTGTTGGAGCACGAGGTGCTGCAGGAACTCCATGATTTTTGCTTGACATGTTCCTCTAAACCTAAAGAGTGTACTAGTTTGAAGACGGCTATCCAACAGCTAATGGATGAAGGTGTCCTATAGGTAGAGAAGATATTTCGAGAAGAAGAGATTGATGTCTTAGAAATTCCTTATTATCCGAGAAGCATCTCAATAACACCAGGTACCCCATTGACAATTCAGGCTCCTACTACCCCATTAATAATTCAAGCTCCAGTTACCCTCACGACAACTCAAGCTCCCATTCCTCCTCTATGTAACAACTTGAAGGTAGTTCCGTGGGAGTATAATGTGGTCTATATTCTTGGGAAGAAATACGAGTGTGCTCTAGTGGCTGACAAGGGTATTACCAACATTGCAGCAACCAGTAACATGACTCATAGTGGCAGGATCTTTTCTCTCCCACCATTGCCTCCCAAAGAAACTAACAGTGATGCTCTGGCTAAGGCTAGGGGCAAGAAAGTGATTGATAGTCAGCCTGAACCTTCTGTAGGACAAGAAGCGGAAAAGATTTTGAGGATTCTTAAGCGAAGTGATTACAAAGTGGTGGATCAACTCAACCAGATGCCATTCAAGATCTTTATCTTGTCTCTCCTATTGTGTTCGGAGACCCACCGTAATGTTTTACTAAAGATTTTATGTTCCGCCCATGTTACTCAAGACATTTTTGTGGCCTGGTTTGAAGGGATCGTAACCAATATTATTGTAGGAAATTGTTTGGTTTTTGTGATGATGAGCTACCAGTTGAAGGCAGAGCTTACAAAAAAGTGTTGCACGTTTCTATGAAGTGTTTGGATACAGTTCTATCTCGAGTTTTGGTAGATATGGGTTCTTCACTCAATGTGATGCCTAAGGCTACTCTATTTAAGATGAATATGGATGGGGTAATGATGATTCCTTCCACCCTGAGTGTTCGAGCGTTTGATGGTTCAAGGAGATCTGTGGAGGGAGAAGTGGAATTTCCTGTCAAGATTGGTCGCCACACTTTCTATCTGTCATTCTATGTTATGGACATTCGTCCATACTATACTTGCCTTTTGGGTCGCCCATGGATCCATGTAGCAGGAGCTGTGACATCTACTATTCATCAGCGCCTGAAGTTTATTGTAAATGAAAAAGTTGTCTTCGTTTGTGGAGAAGAAGATGTAGTGATTAACAATCTGACAACCTACTGTTATATAGAAGTGGAAGGTGAGGTGCAGGAGTTTCCCTTTCAAGCTTTAGAGATTGTTTCTGTTGACAAGTTCCCCGTCATAGAAGGTAAAAAGTATGAAGCACCTACGGCCCCTTTGAATGATGCCAAAGCCCTCAAAGAATCTAGATCTCCACATGATGGTTGGGGCAAATTGATTGAAGTACCTGAGAATAAAGATCATTGTGGTCTTGGGTATCAGCCATTGTCCTCTGTACAAGCTAGTTTGGTTCCTCTAAAAGGAAAGAAGGTTCCCCCAATTTCTGAAGTGTTCATCAATGCCAGTACAAGCAAAGAAGGACAAGTTCTCTTAACAGATGATGAAGGTGACGATGAAGATGTTTCTAGATTTATTTATCAGGTTGCGCCGGACCAGGATCTTAGCAATTGGATAGCCATGGACATCCTTGAAGTTGTTTTCTTTGATGTGTAATTTTCTGTTTCCATTAAGTCATATTCCCTTCCCAAGGCATAGAGACAGCTTGTAGAAGGGGACCCTTATGTTTCAATCTCCATTTAAAATTGAATGAAAATCTCACTTTCGCATACAATTTTGTTCCCTGTCTTTTCTTTTACTTTTACTTTTACTTTTCAAGATAAAAATGGAAATGATTTTTGTGATACGGTGGGAGATTTGACTTGAGGTTTTGCATTTGTGTTCGCAAATGTTCCAGTTTAGCAAGAGTCGCCACCGACTTTTTATTTTATCCAAAGGAAAGGTTAAAAAGCACAGGAAAGACCTTTGAGATGTTTTCTTGGGTTCGGGGGGTAGATTATGAAAAGGGAAGGTGCTAGCACCCTTTTCATCTATGGTTTTCCATGGGCTCTTAGTTACTTGTTTACATCACTTGCTTTACTTTTCCAATTGTTTGAAATGGTGCTTTGTGTGGTTTTGAAAGTATTTTGAAAAGAGGCCATCGTTGTGACAACCTTTGTAATGATTCTTGTTTGAAGAATGTATACAAAGATGTTTGTCTTTTGAAAAATGTTTCAATGTTTGAATGTTTGAAAATTGTTTTGAAATTGTGTGTGTGTGTTTGAAATTAGCAAGGATGTTTGCAAGTTGATCAAGTAACTAGGAGTTGTCTACCCTACTCAAAGATCTTTCCTACATATTTTTAACCCTTTGACATTGTTATTTTACCATTGTATTTGGTAAACAACCTTGTCTTTGGATGTTAAACGGGACGGACGTGGGTCATCGTATGACCATGATAACAATATTGCCAAGTATCTTAGCAAGTTTTTGAGGGACTAGATCATTTTGTTTAGGCAACCAAGATAGCGTCATCGAGGGACTATGATCTTTTATTTTTGCATTAATTTTTCTAAGATACCTAGCATGCATACCATGGCCATTTTAAGGCAACAAAGTGGATGAAACCCTAGGGGTGCTTGTGTGCATTATGTTGTCATTTTTCATGCATTTTTGTCTTGTATTTAGTCATGCTATTTGTTTTGATTTTTGGTTATCATACAAACCCTAATTTACTAAGCATGCATATAAAAGCAATAAAATGCGAAAAGTAAATCTAAGACTATTACAACATTGATATGGGGAGGGGGATACAAGTCTTGAATAAGGGATATTGCTCAAAATAAAGCCCTAAAACTATTACAACCATATTGAATTTATTTATACAAATAAATAAACAAACAAATATTTAAATGTAAAATAAATATGTAAATATGCAAAGAAATGTTTTTTTTTGTATTTACTTTTAGGTATGTAAAAATAAATTTAATTATGTCTTAAAAATAAGAAAATAAAAATGATTATTTTTTGAAAGGGTGAAAACCCTAGTTTTTTTGTTTAAAAAGAAAATGTATTATATTATTTATTTATTCATTTATGTACAAGAAGATAAATAAAAATATGTACAAAAATATTAAAATATAGAATATGTGAGAAAATAATATTTTAAGTATATAAATAATAAAAATAAATATGTATAATATTTTTATATTATTTATAAGTTTATTCAAGAAAATAAATCATATTTAACTTAATAAACTATTTTTTTGTCATAAAAAATAATAAAAATAATAAGATAAAAATGTAAAAATTAAGAAAATATTTTTGATGATTTTTAATGTTTAGAAAAAAATAAATAAAGTCAGAAATATGAAATAAATGAGAAAATATAAAAAATAAAAGAAATGGGCCAAGGGGGTGCAGGAAGTAAACAGGGGGTGTCAAAAGCCAAACAAGTCAGGCCCAGCCCACGTTCCACTTCATCCCTGTCCTTGGAATCAGAAAACGTGCGCGCCATGTACAAACTTGTATCTCCTGCATATGTGCTTAAAAACAAAATCTTGCAACATGAAAGTTATAGCTCATCATCACACGATTCTAACCATATAAAAAACTTGATCTAACTCTAAGAAACCAGGGATAATTTCAGTGCCCCTAATTCATGACCTAGTTTTTTCAGCAACTTTAACATCCAAATTCTCCTAGCTCAGTTAATATAAATACGAGCTATGCATATGTACAATTCAAGGATATTAAGGGCTACATTTTTGCTTCACAAACCTAAGCCTAATGATGCCTAAATAAGGAGTTAGAAACTTGAGAAATACCTGTTTCGGTCAAGTTCGAGTATGGCAATGTAGCAACTTTGAGTGAGGCCTGAAGGTCTTTTGAGCTTGCTTGAAGTCCCCTTGAGCTTTCCCAATGCTTAGCTTGCTTTGAACTTGCCTGAATGTGCCTGTAGAAGTCAACCTGCACAGCTCCAAAATGAAAATGGTGAAGTGTGCAAATGAGGTTACACATGCAAAGTAAGGGCTTGGTTAGTTTAGGTGTGATGTTTAGAAGGTGTTTGAAATGATTCCAAGCAAAACGCACGAGTGGATTTGGTTTTGGCTTGAGTTCTGCAGAGCTTGCCCTGTTTTGGGCTGAAGTTAGTGTTTTTGTGTTTTGGGTGTTTGGAAGCCTGGAAATTCGTGTTTTGTGGTTTGGTATAATGTGCTGACATATGTTTGTAATGATACAAAGGCTTGCTCTTATCAGATTTTCAATTTGTGGACCATTTGCAAGGTTTCTTGTTTTTGAAGCAAAAGGTGAGTTGATAAACGCCAAGGTTGTACAAGCTAGCTTGAGGCCTGCTGAGAGTTGGTGAGCTTTTCCTGAAGTTTGTGGATGTGGTTTGCTGCAAAAGATTAAGTTCAATGCTCAAGATAAACAAAAGGACATAAAGCATGCTTTATCAAAGTAGCAATGTTGCCTTTTTGCCATTTTTGGATTAAATCAAAGTATAATGCTCCAAAGCTCAGAATAATGCCTTTGTCCAATGTGTTTGCATTTAATTAAGGAGTGTGGAAAGGTTTAAGGCCTGTAAAACAAGTACAAGCATGCTTAGGACAGATTTGCAACTTGTAGCAATGTGCAAAAATGCCATGGACAAAAGTGAGAAATGGCCATTTTCATTCCTTCGTTTCTCCCTAACCACAAATGATCTTGGAGAGTTCTTGGACATTTTGGAAAGCTTGTAACATGCTTTACAATCCATATTTGAAATGAATTTTGATATTCCACTTGGAACTATGTGAAAAGTTTCCATGAAGATGGGTCAAAATCCTGCCTAAACTAGGGCAAAATTTCACTAAGTTTAAAGTTTCATGAACCCTTATTCACAAAATCATAAATTGAGATCCAAGCATATTTTGGGAAAACTTTGTGAATCAAAGTTGTATATTTTGTGGAGGAATACAACTTTCATGTTGTAAGTTTTCTTTGAATCCAAATTCATCATGGTGAAAAAGTTGGAAAAAGTTGGGAAAAAATAAGAAATTTTCATAACTTAGAAAATTTCTAAGTTATGAAAATTTTCCATTTTAAACCCTAATTTCCAAAATTAGGTTTCTTGGTGAACAAGTTACATGTTTTGACACATCTTGGTGAAAAATGACCCTTGGCACTTGATTTTGACCAAAAAGTCAAAGTTTGACTTTTCAGTGTACAGTTGATTTTTGATCAGTTGACTGGAAAATTCATCTGTCAATCCAATGCAATTGAGATCTTTTGAACCTTGTGATTAGGTCAAGATGATGCCAATGAGTCCTTGAAACCATGCTTGAACCCAATTTGCCATTGGCTAGGTGAAAAATCAGAAATTGCCCTTTTACAATCAAAACCCTAAAAATGACCATTTTGCCCTTTTGATGATCTGATCAAATTTCTTGAGGAGTTGTGGTCCAAACTTGATCAACTGGTTCATATGAGCCTATAATGTTGATGTGGATAAAAAATTATGAGGTTTGACTGTAAATTGGCCATAGTTGACTTTTTCCCCAATATATGTGATTTCTAGGTCAACTGCCCAATTGACTGGGCAAAAATTTGATTCAAAGCTTGAAACTTGGTATGAGCAATCTTAGGAGTCCAACATGAAGTATGAAAGTCACATTAGGCATTGGAAGTTCAAAAATCCTTGTGCAAACACAAACCATAATTTCAGGTCATCAATGCAAGGAGATGTCTTGAGCTGAGCAAACCCTAATCTTGTCTTGAGTCCAAAGAGTCTTGTGAGGGGAAATCTTGATAAAATGAGAGGGAAAATTTTAGGGTACAACAACTGCCCATGTTCAATCTTCTTGAACCTGAAGAGTTAGATTGGCGAGTTTTGCCGTTCGTTACTCGAAGGTAAAAGATGATTGGACACTAGAGTGCCCGTTTATTTGCACTCGTCAAAGTATGGTTGAGGGAATGGGCTTAAAAGATGCCATTTGGAGGGGTGACAGAATCTTGTCGAAGATGGGCTCGAAGATGCCATCCAAGAATGTTTGTTGAAAATCAGGAGAATGAACATCATAATGGTATCTGTATCTAGAACGTATATGAGTTGTATCTGGAGATTGGATATGTATGAGCAATGGAATGGCGTCTGTGTCTGGAGAGTATCCGAGCTGTAACTGTATTTGAATTTGAATGAATAACAGAATGACTGCCGTATCTGGAGTGTATTTATTATTGTATCTGAATAAGAGACAGAAAGGCGTCCGTGTCTGGAGCATCTCTGGGCTGGGGAAAAAGTCAGAATAAGTGACAGAATGGCAACCATGTATGGAGCTTATCTGGAATTGAAAATCTGAAGTTGAGGTCTGTATGAGTAGCAGAATGACTTCCGTGTCTAGAGTGTATCTGAACTTGGAATTGATAGTTGAATCTAAATGAGAAATAGAATGGCTTCCGTGTCTGGAGCGTATCTAATCTGTATCTGATTGTTGAATTCTGAATGAGTAATAGAATGACTTCTGTGTCTGGAGTGTATCTTTACTGTATCATGAATAAGAAATTCTGAATGAGTGATAGAATGACCTCCGTGTCTGGGGTGTATCCATACTGTATCTGAAATCTTTGAATATCTGTTAAAGATAGCTTTTGATCTTATCCTGAAAAGGGTAAAATGTTAGCTGAAACACAAAGTTATATTGCATGTAATGTATGATGCAATAAATGTGTTTTATCAATGTTTATGATATATGAATGTAATGTATGTGCATGTAAGCTGATTTGCTGAGGAAAATAAATCCTTGATAGCTAGAGATAATAAAATCCTTGACTGCTGCCGGGGAAAATAAATCCTTGACCGCTGTTGGAGATTCAAAATCTTTGACAACTTCTGTGGGGATGTGAGAATCCTTCACGACTGCTGGGGATTAAGAGAAATCCCTGACAACTTATGTGGGGATGTGAGAATCTTTCACGACTTCCTGGGGATATAGGGATCCTTCAAGTCTTTGGTGTTGGAGGATGACAAAAATTCTGCTTGGGGAAGTAATGCCATGTACTGCCTGAGAAATCTGCTTGGGGAGTCCTGAGAACTTTGATGACTATGGCTGGGGATTACACAATGGGAATCCTTACTCGGTTGGGGAATAAGGAAAACTCTGGCGATCTCTACCGGGGGTTAAACAAAGGAAAACCTTGATCTGCTGGAGAATAAGGAAGGCTCTGATGACTTCTGCGGGGAACCGAGAATGAGAATCTTCATTCTTCTAGGGGAACTTGAATCCTTGGGGACTTCATGCTGAGGAGTCAAGAATGAGAATCTTCGATCTGCAAGGGATTAAAAATTCTGACAAATTCATGCTGGGGAGTAAAGAAGGCTATGGCAACTTTACTAGGGAAATGAGAAGGAGAATCTTCATTCTGCTAGGGGATGAAAAACTCTATGGGGAGTAGCTATACTGCCAAGGAGTAGCTATCCTGCTGGAGAGTAAGTTCAGGACTCTGGGGAAAAGCTTATTCCTGTTTGGAAAAAGTTCAGGAGTTTGGGTTGTATGCCACTTTAAGAATGAGAATCTTCATTCTGTTGGAGATATCAGAAGTTTGGGTTGTATGCCAATCTACTGGGGAATTATCCTAGGTTGGGGATAAAGCAAAAGTTAACTGTTATCTGGTTGATTCTCAGATTTTAAGACAACTTACTAGGGAATTTGTGGAAAATTGAATGGTTTCCGTTGAGGATTGGTAGTCTTAACTCGATTGGGGAAGAAGGTTTTATCTTCGCTAAGGGTCTGTAGTTCAAAGTTCCAGCTCCGCTGAGGATTGGGAGTTTGAAGTTTTAACTCTGGTGGGAATTTTGAAATTTAGCTCCGCTGGGGATATGTATTTCAAGGTTTTAGCTCCACTGGGGATCTGGATGATGTACTGCATGGGATTTCTTCTTGGAATAGCCTAAAGACATTTTCCTATACTTTCAACCTGTCAGTAATTATTCTTTCCCATTTCATTTATTTGTAAACAGGTGATTATATTCAAATTCATATGCTCATTTAATAAATCATTGGACGTTTTCAAATAAAACATAAGTGTAAAAAAGAAAAAAAGGCAAGTAGTTTTCTGCACTTTGAAGTATCTTTGTATTAACTTTGTGTAAGTATTTTATACAAAGGAGACAGACGTCCTAGTAAGAGGATGTTGTCATAAAAAATGAGAAAAAATTTATACAAAGAAAGATGGCTATGTGTAAAAATTCCATGGGGTTCCCATTCTACTATAGCCTTCGTAACTCTGAATATCTTGTCCATTCGTTGCTTCGTTCGAAGATGATTGGATTGATCAGAAGCTCCAGGTTTGTCTGTGAAGAGATTGTCCTTAAAGTGATTCGATGAGACATAGTCATATGCTTTAATTCCCTAACTTTTGCCTGGACCTCCCTTTTGGGTTTTCGATCCACCGGGAAACCCTCTTTTGCCCAAATCGCCCTTTCGGGTTTTCAACTTGCCGGGTGTACGGGTTTTTTTTATTTATCCCTAACTTTTGCCTGAACTGCCCTTTCGGGTTTTCGATTCACTGGGATGCCCTTTTTTTGCCTAGGTGTGTCAACCTAGCGGTCCGTTTATGCGTAGTATCTTTTGATTATGTCTGTGTTCGCAGGGTGCGGCAGGTCATCACCGTCCATGGTGGTTAATATCATTGCCCCACCAGAAAAGATGTTTTTGATCACAAATGGTCCTTCGTAAGTAAGAGTCCATTTGACCATGGGATCACTTTGCGGCAAGATGATCCGCTTGATTACAAGATCCCCGCCTTGATATACCTGACGCCTGACTTTCTTGTTGAAAGCCTTGATCATCCGTTTTTGGTACGTCTGACCATGGAAAATAGCAGTAAGTCGTTTTTCGTCAATAAAATTAAGTTGATCAAGCCGGGTCTGAATCCAATCGTCTTCACTCAAACCAGCATCCTTCATGATTCTCAAGGAGGGAATCTAAACCTCGATAGGTAAAACAGCTTCCATGCCGTATACCAAAGAAAAGGGTGTTTCCCCAGTTGACGTACGCGCCGTGGTACAGTACTCGTGGAGAGCAAACGGTAACATATCATGCCAGTCCTTGTAGGTGACTGTAATCTTTTGTATGATCTTCTTGATATTTTTGTTTGCAGCTTTGACAGCACCGTTCATCTTTGGCCGATAGGGAGATGAATTGTGATGTTGAATCTGGAACTGCTCGTACAAAGCGGTGATCATAGTGTTGTTAAGGTTTCTACCGTTGTCAGTAATGATCCTTTCAGGGATGTCGTACCGGCAAATGACGTTATGCTTGATGAAGCGGGCAACCACATTCTTTGTAACGGATGCGAAGGAAGTTGCTTCGACCCACTTGGTAAAGTAATTAATGGCCACCAGAATGAAGCGGTGTCCGTTGGATGCTGTAGGCTTGATCTCTCCAATCATGTCGATTCCCCACATAGTGAATGGCCAAGGAGCTGTTAAGACATTTAGAGGAACTGGAGGTATATGTACCTTGTCCGCATAGATTTGACATTTGTGACAAGTACGTGAATGTTGATGGCAATCAGCTTCCATGGTAGACCAGTAATAGCCTGCCCGTAGAATCTTCTTAGCCATCGTATGTCCGCTAGTGTAAGTGCCAAAGGTACCATTTTGCAGTTCAGCCATGATCTGCTCAGCTTCAACCTTGTCTACACAACGGAGCAGAATGCAATCATGATTGCGCTTGTATAGGATACCATTGCTTAGGAAGAACTTGGAAGAGAATCTCCTCAAGAACTTTTTGTCGTTGACTGAAGCTCCTTCAGGGTATTCTTGATCCTCGAGATACCTTCTGACTTCGTGAAACCAAGGTCGATCCACTACTTCTTCAGTATTAATCTTGTGACAATGTGCAGGTTCGTCCATCCGCTCGATGGTGATCTGGGGAGCCTCATTATCCCTGTTAAGTTTAAACATGGATGACATCGTAGCTAGAGCATCTACTAGCTGATTTTCTTCTCGCGGGAAGTGCTCGAAGGTAATCTGCTCGAAATGAGGGAGCAATGTCAAGACATGTTCTTTGTAAGGGATGAGGTTGGGATGTTTAGTGCCCCACTCTCCTTTGATCTGACTGATGACCAAAGCTGAGTCTCCAAACACAACCAAAAATTTGATTCCCAAGTCTATTGCAGCCTTGATACCAAAGATATAAGCTTCATACTCAGCCATGTTGTTGGTGCAATTGAAGCAGAGTCTGGCGGTGAGAGGTGTATGGCAACCTTGTGGTGAGATGAGCACAACACCGATACCATTTCCAAGTGCATTAGAAGCACCATCAAAGTATAGGGTCCATCGGGATCCTTGTTCAGGTCCATCATATGGTCTGAGTCTTCAATGTTGTCTAATGTCATAATGTCTTCGTCGGGGAAGTCAAACTTCATGGATTGGTAATCTTTGACAGCTTGATGAGCCAGATGGTCAGCTAGTACACTTCCCTTTATAGCCTTTTGGGTCGTGTACTGTATGTTGTACTCGGTCAGGATCATCTCCCATCTAGCTATTCTTCCTGACAAAGCAGGCTTCTCAAAGATGTATTTGATCGGATCCATCTTAGATATCAGTAGAGTGGTATGAGTCAACATATACTGCCTTAGCCGGCGAGCAGCCCATACCAAAGCGCAACAAGTTTTCTCGAGCAGTGAGTATCGGGTCTCACAGTCGGTAAACTTTTTGCTAAGGTAATAAATGGCATGCTCTTTTCGGCCAGACTCGTCATGTTAGCCCAGTACGCACCCCATTGAATTTTCTAGGACGGTCAGATACATGATTAGAGGTCTTACTTCGACGGGAGGCATCCAGATAAGAGGTTCTAGAAAATACTCCTTGATTTTATCAAAAGCAACTTGACAATCATCATTCCATTTAACCGCCTGATCTTTCTTCAACAGCTTGAAGATTGGCTCACAGGTAGATGTTAGGTGAGAAATGAACCTTGCAATGTAGTTTAGGCGTCCCAAGAAACCTCTGACCTCCTTCTCAGTGCGAGGGGCAGGCATTTCTTGTAATAGCTTTGACTTTTGCAGGATCAGGCTCGATGCCTTTGTTACTGACAATGAAACCCAAGAGTTTACCGGACCTGACTCCGAAAGTGCACTTGTTAGGGTTTAATCTGAGCTTGTACTCCTTCAACCTGACAAACAGCTTTTGCAAATGGTCGAGGTGTTCTTCTTCCGTCTGTGATCGGCTATCATGTTGTCGACGTAGACTTCTATCTTATGATGTATCATATCATGAAACAAAGCTACCATGGCGCGCTAATAGGTTGCCCCAGCATTCTTCAGTCCGAATGGCATCACTTTATAGCAGAAGGTACCCCACTGTGTAACAAAATTAGTTTTCTCCATGTCTTCAGGTGCCATTTTGATCTGTTTGTAACCTGAAAATCCATCCATGAAAGAAAATACCTTGTGCTGAGTTGTATTGTCAACCAAGATGTCAATGTGCGATAGTGGAAAGTCATCTTTAGGGCTAGCCCTGTTTAAGTCTCTGTAATCCACACACATTCTCACTTTGCCGTCCTTCTTAGGCACGGGCACAATGTTAGCAACCCATTTTGGATAGGAAGTAACAGCAAGAAACCCAGCATTGAACTGCTTCATAACTTCTGCTTTGATCTTTTCAGACATGTCGGGCCTCATGCGGCGGACTTTTTATTTAATTGGTGGACAGTCTTCTCTTGTAGGGAGACGGTGAACCACAATATCTGTGTCGATTCCCGGCATGTATTCGTTTGACCAGGCGAAGATCTCAACATATTCATTCAACAGCTGAATTAAGCGCTCTTTGACACTTGGCTCTTGGTTGGCACCCACTCTGACTTCTTTTTTGTCTTTGTCAGTACCCAAGTTGATTGTCTCTAACAGCTCCTCATGAGGTAGAATAGCCTTTTCTTCCTGTTGTAGCAGTCTAGCCAATTCTCCCTGCACTTCACAGTCTTCATCACATTCGTATTCGGCATGGTAGACCAGATCTTCAGAGTCACTGAAGGCTATAGCAGAATTGTTACCCATGGAATCCGGAATGGAAGGGTACCTGCATTTGTGAGTGTGGGTGTGTGTAAGGGATAGCCACCTTTAAACAAATAAAATGTAAAAAGAAAGAAAATGAACACAAAAGTTTATATGTGAAAACGTCCATGATTCATTAAAATGGCATATGAAGATGAAAAATCAAACCCTTACAAATGGACCTATGTGCCTCGGGTAAGGCACAAGGTTAAAAGTGTACGAATTGTTTAAGAATTATTACAAACCAACAGAAATGTTTGAAAGATAAACTACTGATTTATGAAAGTAATCAGAACAAAGTCCTTTGCCTCCCAGTTGCACAGTCCTCCTTCAACAGTAGAGAAAATCCAGTCTTCCAGGTTGCTCTCCTCTTCACTATCCTCCAAAGCATTGACTCCATGATGAGTGATATTCACTGGTGGTCCCCCAGCCCGGGTACGGCGTACAGCCTTTTGAGCAGAAGCAGTGAATCCCAAGCCGCATTTATCTGATTTGAAAGGAAAGTCTGGTAGCTGACCCCAGAGTGTGCTTCCTCCTTCTTCAATCACAGCCTTTGCATCTTTGAGGGATGACATATGAGGCACAGGTTTGGTAATCATGGGTACAGCAGACACGGTCTTGGTCGCTGCTACTTCAGGAGAAACCTCTTCAAAATGTTGGAAAGGGGTCTCGATGAATTCTCCATCCAATTCTACATAGCGGAAAGAATTTAGATGGCTTATCATGTATTCCTCTTCGCCATGAACTGTTATAATTTTCCCCTGGACTGGGTACTTGAGCATTTGATGCAGAGAAGAAGTGACGGCTCCAGCATTGTGAATCTAGGGTCTTCCCAACAAGCAAGAATATGAAGGACGGATGTCCATCACATAGAATGTGGAGTTGAAGGTTTCAGTTCCCACTTTAATCGGGATGTCCACCTCCCCGTGGACCATCATTTTAGAACCGTCAAAGGCTCTGACAATTATATTGTTGGGCTTCAGGGTTAGGCCTTCACAGTCCAATCTATCCAAGGCTTTCTTCGGCAAGACATTTAAAGACGACCCAGTGTCTACCAGAACGTGTGCTAGAGTAGTCCCTCTGTATTCCACCGAGACATGCAAAGCGTCATTATGTTTTCTCCCTTTAGATGTTGAATCGGCATCAGAGAATCCTATACCATTGTCAGCTGTTAGGCTAGCTACACATTCCTGGAACTGATCCACAGAGGTTTATTGTGGCACGTGGGCCGTCTTTAAGAATCTGATCAGCGCTTTAGCATGAGCGTCGAAACAAAACAGCAGGGATAACATAGAGATCTTTGAGGGGGTTTGCCCCAGTTGCTCCGAAACATCATAATCGCTTTTCTTGATTATTTTCAAAATCTCTTCCATTTCTTTTTAAGAGGTCTCAAGGATGACCAATGGATGAGCCCTCGTCCTGACGGGCACTTCTTGGATCCCTTTCCCTTTATCATCAGCAACAACAGAGGGGACAACCACAGGAGTTACAACTTCTTCAATAACCGAATTTCTCGTATATATGTTGACCGACACAGGGGCAACCTTAGGAGCATTTGAGGGTCCGAAGATTTCCCTTGGAGGAGCAATCTCCGGAGAGAAAAGTCTTCCGCTGCGGGTGATTTTACTCATTCCAGCAATGTTTCCAATGTCGGAAGTATCTTCATCAGAACTCTCTTCAATAGATTCAATTTGTTTAATATCGTGGTAGAAAATCTCTCCACCATAGTTCCACAGTATTAATTGGTTGGACTTGTACGGGATGGGCCCCGGCATGGTTATCTTCAAAGGTGCAATCTTCGGATCGGATGTAATCTTAACAGGTCTTTTGGAGACCTTGGAAAGATTGGCGGATATGGTAATTATCGAAACATCATTGACAGGAGTCAGTGTGACAGGAGTCTTCTCAAAAAGGATTTCTTGATTATCCATTAGGCGTTGGATGCCTAACTTCAACAACGGATAGTCGGTTTGTAAGGATGAACAAAGGCAACAATCTTCTTCACAACCTAGGAAAATCCTAGCCTTCAACAAATTCAGCTTGATTATCGGTAGCGGAGTCATCAAATCATCAACAGTAGCAACAAAAAGATCTTCTTCAATAGCATGGGCATTGTGGCCATGCCTTGGCATTGGAGCAGAGATCACATTCGGCTTTTCAGGGGAATCGAATTCCACTTCTTTAGCATCTATCAAATCCTGAATCTTATTCTTGAGGGCCCAACAATTGTTGGTGTCGTGCCCTATACTCCCTGAATGATAAGCACACTTGGCGTTTGAATGGTAGTACGGAGAAGTTGTATTCGGATTCTTTGGGGCCTCTTTCAGACTGGCAAGGTTTAACTTCAAGAGATGGGGTAGAACCTGATCAGGAGTCATGTTTATCTGAGTGAATTCCCGTACAGGCCTTTCCACCCTTGCTTGGTTGGTTCTGAGCTGATTAGCTGCAGACTTCTGAATCATTACGGCCCCCACCGCTGGCCGGCGCTCAACTCTTCCTTGGCCTCTTTGAGAGTAGACAACTGAGACTTCCTTCTTTGCTGGAAAAGGCTTTTTGATGGCAGCGGAAGCAGATGCATCTTTTTGAATTTTACCGCTCTTGATGCCGGCTTCAACTCTCTCACCAGTAAGAATCAACTCTGTGAACCCCGCAGGCAAACTTCCTATCAGGTGATTGAAGAAAGGACCTGACAGAGTCCCCAAAAACATATCTACCATCTCCCTCTCAGATAGAGGTGGTTGTACTCGTCCCACCAAGTCTCTCCATTTCTGGGCATACTCCTTAAAGCCTTCATTTGAGACTATTCCCATACTCTGTAATTGAGTACGGGTTGGTGCTAAGTCTGTATTGTACTGATACTGCTTGTAGAAGGCAGCAGCCAAATCCTCCCAATTATGCACATTAGATCTCTCTAGCTGGTAGAACCAATCTAATTGCGTCCCTGACAAACTGTCCTGGAAGAAATGGACCCACAGGTCTTTGTCAGAAGAATGTGGTTGAATTTTCCTGACATAGGACCGTAGGTGCATATTTGGGCAAGACACCCCATCGTATTTAGCAAACATAGGTACTTTGAATTTGGGAGGAATGACAATTCCAGAAACCAAACCTAACTCCTCAAAATCCAGCCCAGGAACTCTTTGAATCTCCATGGCTGCCAGACGTTCTTCTAGATTCTTGTATTTTTCATCTGCAGAAGGATACTGTTGTTCTGAGTATTCCTCATCTTCCACTTCTTCAGCCTCAGAATCAGATGGCACTGCAGCTCCTTTACCCTTTCCTTCACCCTCTTCAGATGTTGATGGGAAATCTAGGACCCTTCTGGTTTGGCCTTCAAATCTTCTACCCAAAGTAGCCACACCAACTCTTTTCTTCTTCTTTTTCTCTTTTTCCTTTTCCTTCTCTAACAGAGCTTTAAGATCCTCCTGACCCTTAGCCAAGGTCATGAGTAGTTGTTGGAATTGTGAATTCTACGCTTGCAAATCTTTGACCGTTTGTTTAATATCCATCTTGCTGAAATAAAAAGCAGAGAGATGAGGAAACTTTGTGTGAAGACCTGTTTATGCATATGATGAATGATATGTATTCATGTAATGCATTCAAGGATTCAGAAAATTCAAATTTGTTTAAATAAAAAGGAACAAACGTCATATTAATAAGATATAATTTGTTAGTACATCGATGCCCCATGGGAAAAATAATACAAAATTCTAATGTAAAAAGACGTTGCGCATCCTTTTTGGTGCAATGTAGGTGTTGAGAGTCTGCTCTTCGTGAAGTTGACGAGTAAGTTCTAAAACCTTCTTCTCACTAGCGTAGAATTGGGCTTCAAACGTATCGTGTTCTCCCTTGAGTTGTATCCAAATCCTTTGAAAATCTTCGAGTGATGTCGGCATGTCAGGATGTAGGAGGGTGTATGGAACCTCTCCTTCCTTAACAGGCTCTTTAATCACAGGGAGAATGTAGGGTTAAGGCATCATAAGACTTTGGGCGCGGGTTTGTACCCACTTGAGGTAAGGCTCAAGGGGGATGGAATTCTTGTGTCTCAAGGTCTTACTGTCCACCTTGTTGGGCATCCTCCAAGCTCGTATGAACCTTTGTCGAAGTCCTTGATCGTCGTTGTCGAAGTCAAAAACCAAGTCTGGAATCAGCATGTCATGTGGGCCATCCCTTCGGACATACCCAAACTGTGTCAGAGCCAAGCAGGGGTTGTAGGTAATGCCTCCCCTAATGCCAAGTAGAGGGACATTAGGGAATTCCCCATAATGATCAATGATGATAACATTTTCTCTGGACCGAGAACACCAATGTACATCTAAATGTGTAAGAGTCATCAATCGTTGTGACCACCTCAAGCCTTGCTCATTCTTCAAGACTGACTGGGGAAGGTGAGAAATAAACCACCTTGCCAGAAGAGGAGTACAACACATGAGAACACCTATTTTCCTCATTTTTCGAGTGTGAAATGAGTGGAGGATGTCCCCAAGTAAAGTAGGCACAGGATTCCGAGATATGAAAATCTTGACAGCATTCACATCTATAAGCTTATCAAGGTTTGGGAACAAGACCAACCCATAGATGAGAAGTGCTACAATCTCTTCAAAATCTTGCAGGTCTAGAGAATTCCAGCATTCTTGAGCTTTCTCAAACAGAAATTTTTCCAAGAAACCCTTGACACCACTTCTAGTTTCCCAATGGCCTATGATATCAGATGGTTGCAAGTGTAGGGCTTGAGCAACATCTTCAGGCTTTGGATCTCTTTCTGTACCGTTGACAGGTAGTTGATGGAGAATAGGAATCCTCAAGATATGTGAAACAGTGGTGTAGGGGGTCAAAGAACTGAAAGAGAACTTTCACCATGTCTTCCTCTGTGTTGGAGTTGACCAAGTTGAGAAGTCGACCATGTCTTTCAGTGAATGGAGAATACTCTGGAATCTTGGAAACAAGCTCCTTGAGTTGAGGAGGAATTCTTACAAGGTTGACCTGAATAGTTTTCCTGCGAAGGGAAACCATTACCTACAAAACAGGAACAAAGATGAAAATCAAAAGTCCTTGAAATGGTTAGTGGATGCAAATGATGCTTCATGATGTTCATGATGTTATGCACAAGTATATGTACAAGCAAATCACACAAGTTCCTAGTTTCAGGCTTGCATGAGGTTTCATAGGTAAGTACCCTCTTGAAGTTTAGTTGGCTCAACCTGTCCTATAAATAGTAATCGGGTTCTAAGGAGCTCAATATCACTGGATTATTTTCTGTGTTCATAGTTTCAGTTTAGCCACTTTACTGGCGACCAAAATATTCCAAGAAAACAACCTTCAATGAGTGTAGTATCGAGTATCTACTAACTTCGGACTGCACCAAAGCCGGTCATCTCACTACATCCTAAAAGGCTAAGATGGTCAAGTAAAGGTTCTAAAAGTCCATTAGTGCTTCATGACATCACTCAGCGGCCCCGTATTCTCTTTGATTAACTCAAAGGCTACCAGTACCCACAAATATGTCGCACTAATATAGCTATTGCTTAGACCATGTCGGTATACCCTGCACAGTTTCCATAATGTATTGCTATTTACCTATGAATGTTTCCCAAACCCGGGTAGAGGATTCAAACCCAAACAATAGAACCAAAGTAAAGCAATCAAAGCAAACAAGGTAAGCATGTAAAGGTGATCTAAACCCTAAGGTAACCCCACTTTTAGATTAGTCCCCAGCAGAGTCGCCAGTTCTGTGATACGGTGGGAGAACTGACTTGAGGTTTTGCATTTGTATTCGCAAATGTTTCGGTTTAGCAAGAGTCGCCACCGACTTTTTATTTTATCCAAAGGAAAGGTCAAAAAGCACAGGAAAGACCTTTGAGATGTTTTCTTGGGTTCGGGGGGTAGATTATGAAAAGGGAAGGTGCTAGCACCCTTTTCATCCATGGTTTTCCATGGGCTCTTAGTTACTTGTTTAGATCACTTGCTTTGCTTTTCCAATTGTTTGAAATGGTTTTTTGTGTGGTTTTGAAAGTATTTTGAAAAGAGGCCATTGTTGTGGCAATCTTTGTAATGATTCTTGTTTGAAGAATGTATACAAAGATGTTTGTCTTTTGAAAAATGTTTCAATGTTTGAAAGTTTGTTGGGAAAATTGTTTTGAAATTGTGTGTGTGTTTGAAATTAGCAAGGATGTTTGCAAGTTGATCAAGTAACTAGGAGTTGTCTACCCTACTCAAAGATCTTTCCTACTCATTTTTAACCCTTTGACATTGTTGTTTTACCATTGTATTTGGTAAACAACCTTGTCTTTGGATGTTAAACGGGACGGGCGTGGGTCATCGTATGACCATGATAACAATATTGCCAAGTATCTTAGCAAGTTTTTGAGGGACTAGATCATTTTGTTCATGCAACCAAGATAGCGTCATCGAGGGACTATGATCTTTTATTTTTGCATTGATTTTGCTAAGATACCTAGCATGCATACCATGGCCATTTTAAGGCAACAAAGTGGATGAAACCCTAGGGGTGCTTGTGTGCATTGTGTTGTCATTTTTCATGCATTTTTGTCTTGTGTTCAGTAATGCTATTTGTTTTGATTTTTGGTTATCATACAAACCCTAATTTACTAAGCATGCATATAAAAGCAATAAAATGCGAAAAATAAATCTAAGACTATTACAACATTTATATGGGGAGGGGGATACAAGTCTTGAATAAGGGATATTGCTCAAAATAAAGCCCTAAAACTATTACAACCATATTGAATTTATTTATACAAATAAATAAACAAACAAATATTTAAATGTAAAATAAATATGCAAAGAAATGTTTTTTTGTATTTACTTTTAGGTATGTAAAAATAAATTTAATTATGTCTTAAAAATAAGAAAATAAAAATGATTATTTTTTGAAAGGGTGAAAACCCTAGTTTTTTTTGTTTAAAAAGAAAGTGTATTATATTATTTATTTATTCATTTATGTACAAGAAGATAAATAAAATTATGTACAAAAATATTAAAATATAGAATATGTGAGAAAATAATATTTTAAGTATATAAATAATAAAATTAAATGTGTATAATATTTTTATATTATTTATAAGTTTATTCAAGAAAATAAATTATATTTAACTTAATAAACTATTTTTTTGTCATAAAAAATAATAAAAATAATAAGATAAAAATGTAAAAATTAAGAAAATATTTTTGATGATTTTTAATGTTTAGAAAAAAATAAATAAAGTCAAAAATATGAAATAAATGAGAAAATATAAAAAATAAAAGAAATGGGCCAAGGGGGTGCAGGAAGTAAACAAGGGGGTGTCAAAAGCCAAACAAGCCAGACCCAGCCTGTTGTACCCCAAAATTTTCCCTCCCTTTCTCCAACATTTTTCTCATCACAAGACCCTTGAAGATCAAGATTCAGTTAGGGTTTCCTCTGCTCAAGACTTCTCCTTGCACTGTGGATTCAAATTAGGATTTGTGTTTGCCCAAGGATGTTTTGACCTAAAATGCCTAAGATGACTTTCATGTCTCATGTTTGACTCACAAGATTATCCATACCAAGTTTCAAGTCCTGATTCCAAGTTTTGCCCAGTCAATTGGACAGATGTCCTAGAAATCAGCTGTATTGGGGAAAAAGTCAACTGTGGCCAATTGACAGTCAAACCTCATGAAATTTGACCCACATAAACATTATGAACTCATATGGACCATTTGATCAAGTTTGGATCACAATTCCACAGGAAATTTGATCAGATCATCAAAAGGGCAAAATGGTCATTTTTAGGGTTTTGACTGCACAAAGGCAATTTTTGACTGTTTGACCTAGCCAATGGCAAATCAAGCTCAAATATAGCCTCAAGGACTCAATGAAATGGTCTTGACACATTCATCAAGCTCAAAAGATCCCAAGTGCACAAGATTGACAGTTGAATTTCCCAGTCAATTGATCAATTTTGACTGTGCACTGAAAAGTCAAACTTTGACTTTTTGGTCAAAATCAAGAGTCAAGATTCATTTTTCATCAAAACATGCCAAATCATGAAACTTGTTCACCAAGAAATCACAAAATGCAAACTAGGGTTAGAAAATGGAATTTTTTATAACTTAGAATTTTTCTAAGTTATGAAAAACCCTAATTTTTTTCCAACTTTGCCCCACCTTTTCACCAAGATCCATTTGGATTCAAACAAAAGTCAAAACATGAAAGTTGTAGCTTGTTGCATAATCTACAACTTTGATCACAAAGTTTTCTCATTTGAAGCTTGTATCTCAAGTTACAATTTTTTGAATAAGGGCACTAAACCATTTTTAACTTAGTGAAATTTTAACCTATTTTGACAAGGTTTTCTACCCCACTTCAAGGCCATTTTTCATACCCTTCCACTTGGAATTTCAATTTGCATTTCAAAGATGGATTGTAGTACACATTCCAAGCTTTCCAAAATATCCAAGAACTTCTCAAACAACCTCATAACTTGAGAGATTCGAATTTCACAAGTTGGCAAAAATTCACTTTTGTTCTTAACCAAGACATGTTCATAATCTTGCAAATTTTAACTCAGCTTGCTTTATGCTTGATTACAGGGCCTTGAACCATTCCATACTCAATAATTTAATGCATATTCAATGTGTTAAAGTGTTGTTCTTTGAGTGCAAGCATTGTATGCAAGATTAATCCTAAACTAGATAAAGTGAACTTTCCATTTTTGAAAAGATTAGCTTTATGACAATTTAGAAATCCAACAAGTACAAGCTAAATCCTTTTGGCACATGATTATGGACAAGTTGCTCTGATCAAGAGAAGATTATGCAGCACATTAGGAGGCCCCCTACTGACCTAAACCATCAACTTGCCTTTGTTGCTTAAGATAGAAGAAAAGTGCATAACTTGTGACAACTCCAATCTCAGCCTAAGCACACAAGAACAAATCTCTCAAACACATTCCAAAGAACACATCCAAGCTTTTGCACGAGTCCTTGATCTCTCAAACACTCTCCATCTCAGAAACACCATCAAACTGCTCAAACAGGGCAAGGCCTGCAGTTTGAGTGCCATCTCTCAATCCCTTCAAGCATTCTTGTCCAAACTTGTTCCTCTACCTTCCTTACAACCTATGCAAGCTATCCAGAAGCTAAGACACGACCTGTAATTGCTCTAACCACTTCCACCATTTTCACATCTTTGACTTGCAGGTGGAGTTCTACAGCTTGGTTCAGAAGCTTTCAAGACAAAGTAAACATTGAAAAAGCATCCCTGGACCTCAAGGAAGCTTTTCCAATCATTACCTTGCACTAGAAGTTCCTCATTCTCCAGATAGAAGTTCAACTGCACAGGTAAAACTTTGAACTCGTATCTCTCTTATCATGCATCTTTAGTCTTAAGTTTGTGAAGAAACAAGGTTCTACTCATAGCCCTGAACATGTACATATCTTTACATTTCATTTCTTTTGCCTGAGTAGAGAGAATTTGGAGTTTGAAAATGGCAGAAAAACTAGGTTAGGATTTGGGGGAGGAGAAATTCTCCCTCATCTTAGAGAGTTAGGTCAAGTTCCATACATGGTTAGAATCGTCTCTTCATGCTGAACATTTGTTGTGTTATGAGTTTTTGCTAAAAAGCCAGGAATCGAGAGTTGGACATTGAAGAACAGGGGCGCGCGTTTTTTTTCAAATGTTTGTGCTGGAGGTTGAAGACAGTGATCTTTGGGCTGGGCCTGTGCATTTTTTCTTATTCACACCATATAATTGCTCCTGAACCCCCTGAGCCCATTTGCTTATTTATTTGACTTTTTCTTTTTTGATTGACTTTGTTTATTTTTTCTCATGATATAAAAAATATAAAAATACTTT
Organism: Vicia faba; assembly: GCA_948472305.1. NCBI lineage: Eukaryota > Viridiplantae > Streptophyta > Magnoliopsida > Fabales > Fabaceae > Vicia > Vicia faba. Next base: position 144,750,187 of record OX451740.1, read on the forward strand.
TTCCATCTTTTTTTGAATATATGGCATATTTATTTGATTTATTTCTTTTGTTTGTATATAAATATTATATATATACCATTATTAGAATAAATAGAAAAATAGTGTAAATACATTTTTTTATTTTTTTACCTTCTGAAAATATTTCACATAAACATACTTTTTTTATTTATTTTGTTAAAATATTAAATATACATTATTTTGTGTATAATGCATATTTAAGACTTAATATATATATATATATATATATATATATATATATATATATATATATATATATATATATATATATATATATATATATATATATATATATATATATATATATATATATATATATATATATATATATGTTTATTAATATATTTAAGTAAAAATATAAAAATACTTGAATTTTTTCATTTTTATTAATATTTGATACAAAAATACTTTTTCATAATATACTTCATTTTATTTTATTTTTGTAAATAATAAATAAATACTTGTATTAAATTAGATAATAATACATTTTCTTTAAAATTAGGGTTTTTGCCCTAAAAGTTAAAAATACTCAAAATAATACTTTTTATTTTCTTATTTTATTTTACATAAACCATACTTTTCTCATACATATAAAAAACTTTCTCTTTGCATTTTTGCATATTTACTTCATTTCCATTTAATTATGCAATTTATTTCCCTTGCAAATATTCAAAAATGATGTAATAATTTAGGTTTACATTACTTGTCAATATCCCCATTTGAACATTTGTACCCCCCTTCCCATATTTGGTTTTGTAATAGCTTAGTAAATTTATTTTCGCACTTTATTGCTTTCTAATGATAACATGTTAGAATTAGGGTTTGTATGCGAAAAACGACAAAAAATAGTTATGACCTAATCTCAAGACAAATGAGCATGAAAATGGACACACATCTCACACAACACCCCTAGGGTATTCCACTTTGTTGCCTGCAAATAAATGGGCCATATTGCATGTTAAACTTCTTTGGGCAAAACAAACAAATTGAATGATCATAGTCCCTCGACAAAACTTTTCAAAACAAACAAAAATAAATGATCAAGTCCCTTAAAGAAAATTGCCCAAAGACATTTAACGTCGTTGCAATTATGGTCTAAACGATGACCCGCGCCTGTCCCTTTCACATCCTAACACAAGGTTGTCCACCAAATACAATGGTGGAACAAACTTGTTAAAAGGGTTAAAACGTAGCAATAATCTTTTGAGAAATTTAGGAGTAGATAACCTCTTAGTTACTTGAATCAAACTTGCGAAACAAAACACTTGCCTATTTCAAAAACCTCACATCACTACACTTTCAAAACAACTTTCAAAAACAAATGAAAATCTTTTCAAAAGACATACATCTTTGTATACATCCCCACATGGATCATTATAAAGGTTGCCACCACATTGGCTTCTTTTCAAATATTTTCAAACCCACTCACACTCAAGCACCATTTAAAACAATTGAAAACAAAAGGCAAGTGATCTAAGCAAGTAACTAAGAGCCCATGGATAACAATGGATAGAAAGCGTGCTAATACCTTCCCTTTCTATAATCTACTCCCCGAACCCAAGAAAACATCTCAAAAGGTTTTTGCTGTGCTTTTTAACCTTTCCTTAGGATAAAATAAAAAGTCGGTGGCGACTCTTGCTCAACTGAAACATTTGCGAATACAAACGCAAAACACTAGTCAGTTCTCCCACCGTATCGCCAGAACTGGCGACTCTGCTGGGGAATTACAATTTAAAAGTGGAGTAACCTTAGGGATTAGATCACCTTTGTTTTCAATTGTTTGCTTTGTTTGCTTTTATATTTGTGGGCTTTGCATCGGAGTTTCATAGATCCTAACCCGGATCTAGGAAATACCCTTTTAGGTAGCATAATCTGTGAGGGACCTGTCCGGCGTAGACCGACATGGGTGAAGCAGTGGCTACGTTGGTGTGGCATCTTAGTCTGTACCTATATCCCTTGTGTTGCAACGGGGAGAATATAGGTCTTCTAAGGGGTCATTAAACACCAACCAACCTTAGAACCCTAAATTGACCAACTTGGCTATTAGGACAGTAGCAGTATGCTACACTCATTGAGGCTAAACTCTCGAGATGGTTCTGGCCGCGAGAAAAGATTGCGATGCTGGAGTTATGACCGATTGAGGGTAGACAATGATTTGAGATCCTCTAGAACCCGGTTACTTTTGATAGGACAGGTTTTAACCAACAAAACCAAAAGAGGGTAATACCTGAAATTCATGCTGGCCTGAAACCTAAGGGTGTCTTGTGTGACTTGTGTGCCTTATTTGCCTATGTGAATACTTGTGGTGTGCTTTATCATAACATCATGCCATCATACCATTGCATGCATCCTGTATAAAGGGCTAACCCATTTCAAAGACAAAAAAAAGGTTTCATCTTTGCTCTGTTTTGTAGGACATCATGATGCCCGTGCGTAGGAATACTGTCCGGCTCAACTTTGTTCAACCACCAGTGTTACTCAAGGATTTGGTTGGAAGGATTCCAAACACTTCTTCCTTCATCAACAGACATGGTTCTCTCCTTGGCTTGGTCACTGCAAAATGGGACCAACAACTGATAAGTGTTCTGACCCAGTTTTATGACCCTCTGTACCATTGTTTCACCTTTCAAGACTTCCAGCTGGTTCCTACCCTGGAAGAGTTTTCTTATTTGCTTGGGATCCCTGTCTTGGAACAAACTCCATTCACTAGTTTGGAAAAGACTCCTAGGCCTGAAGAGATTGCTGCAACTCTCCCCTTGACCAAAGAAGAGGTATTATCCAACTGGGAAACTAGAAATGGGATCAAGGGCTTTTTGGTCAAATTTCTGGTTGGCAAGGCTAATGATTTCTGGAATGACTTGGACTTCAAGGCGTACGAGGATATTCTGGCTCTTTTGATCTATGGTCTGGTATTGTTTCCCAACCCTGACACCTTTATCAGTATCCATGTCATAAGGATCTTCATGTCTCGGAATCCGGTACCCACTCTTTTGGGTGATATTCTACAACAACTCTATGCTCGTACTACTCGAAAACGGGGAACTCCGTGGTGTTGTGCTCCTTTGCTAGTAAGGTGGTTTATTTCGCACCTTCCTAAGTTCGTGCTGAAGAATGAAGAAGGAAAAGGTTGGGCTCGGAGGTTAATGTCTCTCACTGATAATGACATCACCTGGACTCTCAGAGGTTTGGATGAGGTAGCTGTTATTGACCGTTGCGGAGAATACCCTAATGTTCCGTTGATTGGTATCCAAGGAGGAATCTCTTACAATCCATGCTTAGCTCTCCGTCAGTTTGGAAGAGCCAGAGGAGATGGGCCTCATGAAATGCTGGTTCCTCACTTCCATTTTGAGTTTCAGGCAGACAGTGACAAACTACGCCAGGGATTCATTAGAGCCTGGGACAGAATCCACAAAGCCAACCCACATGAGTTGGGACCAAAGACTTCTCTGCCATTGAAGCCCTATTGCAAATGGGTCCGCATCCGTGCTCAAAGGTTAGGTATGCCCTACGAAGCTGTTAGACCTCTCATTCTTGAGCCTCCTGTTGAAGACGGGGTTCCTCCAACTGTCCTCCCTCCTCAGATACCTACTGACTTTGACACCATGAAGAGATCTTGGGCGCAGCTAAAGGAAGAACGGGATTTCTATCGGGAGAAGTTCAACGAGCAGGAACGGAAGATCCAGAGGCTGACTAAGCAATTGGAGGAAGAACAGGTCCTGAACAACTACATCAGCACTGAAAAGAGGAGGCCATGGGAGCATTGATGAAGCTTTGGATGTTTCCTTTTACAGTTTTATTTCCTTTCTAGTATTTTTCATTCCTGTAATGCCTAAGGGCAAGTTGTTGAACAATTGAAATTTTAATCTAATGAAGTGTGTTTCCCTTTTTTTGTCTACAAAGTTGAATCTTGTTTGTCTTTGAAAACATAAAGCATACACATTCCATTGCACCATATGCATAACAGGTACCCTATTTCACAGGTTGCTTAATCTCCTTCGCTGTTTATTTTGCACAGTCATCATGAATCCAGACTCCTCCAGTGAGCAAGCAATCAAGGCCCTTCAGGCCCAAAGTGCACAGTTTCAAGAGATGGTCCTAAGCCTAGCCCAAGGACAGCAAGAGTTGAAGACTCTACTCCTGAAGAAGAAGAAGAAAAAGAGGACTGTGTTGTTCAACACCGGACGCAGATTTGGGAATACACTCCATAATGAAGCTGATCCAACTACTTCTTCTGCTGAGAAAAACAGTCCCCAAGGGGGAGAAGCTCCTAGTCCCGCAGTCTCCGACAACGAGACGGACTATAACAACGAACAATACCCACCTGCTGCTGACAGGTACAAACAATTGGAGGACCGCTTGAGCGCCATGGAAATTCAGAATGTGCCGGGACTGGATTTCGGAGATTTGGGGGTTATCTTCTGGGGTGGTAATTCCACACAAGTTTAAGGCGCCTGTCTTCGCCAAGTATGATGGGGTCTCCTGCCCAAAGCTGCATCTGAGGTCGTACGTAAGGAAGATCCAACCTTATACGGCGGATAAGAACCTTTGGATTCACTTCTTCCAAGATAGCCTCTCGGGGTCACAGCTTGAATGGTTCTACCAATTAGATGGAACTAGCATCCGACACTGGGAAGATTTGGCAAGCGCATTCTACAGACAATACCAATACAATTCTGATCTCGCTCCTACGCGTACCCAACTTCAGGGTATGTCTCTAGGAACGGGTGAAGGGTTCAAAGAGTACGCTCAAAAATGGAGAGATTTGGCTGGCAGGGTGCAGCCTCCATTGACTGATCGAGAGCTGGTTGATATGTTCCTAGGGACGTTGTCTGGTCCATTTTTCAATCATTTGGTTGGTAATTCCTCCGCTGGGTTTACAGATTTGATATTGACGGGAGAAAGAATTGAAGCTGGCATCAGGTCAGGCAAGATACAAAAGGCTGCCTCCACAAGTGCTGAGAAGAGGCCGTTTAAGAAAGAAGCAAGCGCCGTCTATGGTCCTAGAAGACAAATCAAGTCCGAAAGTCGCCAAGCCGTCAATGCTTTGGTCATCTCGAAACCTGTTGCTGCTCCTCAGCAGTACAATCAACAAAGAAGCAAAAGGCCCAAGAGGCAGTATACCCGACTGAGTATGACCTTATCTCAAATTTTACCCCAACTGTTATCCACTAACCTGGTGACCCTCAAAGAAGCTCCTAAGGTCGTCAACATTGCGTCTCCTAAGTATAACCCAAATGCCCGGTGTGCTTATCATTCTGATAGTCCCGGGCACACTACTGATGATTGCTGGGCCTTGAGAAACAAAGTACAAGATCTGATCGACGCAAAGGAAATTCAGTTTGAAGCGCCGGAGAGACCAAATGTTGTAACTGCTCCTATGCCCCAGCATAGAGTAAATGCCATTGAGGAAGAAATGTATGCTGTTTCGGTAAATGAAGTTGTCACCCCTCTGAAGACCGTCAAGAAGAACCTACTGTGGGCCGGTTTATTTCCGGGTTGCAGTGAAGGTTGCCTGTTCTGTGCTGTTTCCCTGTCTGGTTGCCCCTTGCTGAGGTTAGGCGTCCAAAGCCTAATGGATAGCAAGGAGATTCTGTTTAAGAAGTTTGCTGTTCAGTTGGTTCCGATAAAAGAAGTTTCTGTGGTTACCATCTTCAATAATCCAATCAAGGCTCTCCCGAAGAAGCCTGTTCAAATCATGACTGTTGCACCTGTGGTTATTACTGTTCCGGGGCCTCTCCCCTACGTGTCTGATAAAGCTGTCCCCTGGCATTATGGGGCAAACGTATATGTAAATGGAATCAAACAAGAATTCGACAATGGCGCCAGCATCTGCGATATCACTGGTCCAGCCAAGGTCACCCGCAGTGGCAGGCTCTTCTCGCCTGACATTGCACCGCCCGCTATTCGAAGACCCCTCCTTATAACACCTACAAGTGTCCCTGTTACTGTTGCTGATCAAGTTGTTCCCCCTGCCGCCGAGTCATCTAAGGCTCGGGGCAAAGGGATTGAAGAAGAGCCTTCCCGGATGGAGGCACCAATACCTATAAATGCTGAGGCCTCCCAACAAGAAATGGAGGAGATCCTGAAAATAATAAAGAAGAGTGATTTCAACGTTGTCGAGCAGCTGGGGCATACGCCCTCCAAGATCTCCATGCTTTCCTTATTGCTATGCTCCGAGGCCCATGCTAAAGCCTTGATTTCATTTCTCAAGACGGCCCATGTGCCACAGGAAACATCTGCAGTCCAGTTCACTAATTGCGTAGCAAATCTGACAGCAGACAATGGCTTGGGTTTTTCAGATGCTGACCTGACCGCGAAGGGAAGAGACCACAATGATGCCCTGCATGTCTCTATCGAATGCAGGGGCACTACTCTGGCGCATGTATTGGTGGATACTGGTTCTTCCTTGAATGTTCTACCGAAAAAGGCTTTGGACCGGTTGGATTATGAAGGCCTAGAACTGAAGCCCAGCAATATCATCGTCAGGGCCTTTGACGGTTCAAAAAGGATGGTTCATGGAGAGGTTAACATCCCTATTCGTGTGGGCTCTCAAGTGTTTGACTCTACTTTTTATGTGATGGATATACGTCCATCGTACTCTTGTCTACTGGGTCGACCTTGGATCCATAAAGCTGGGGCAGTGACCTCTACCTTGCACCAGAAGCTGAAGTACCCTGTCAGAGGGAAGATCGTCACTGTGCAAGGAGAAGAGGAGTATATGGTGAGCCATTTGAATTCCTTCAGATACATTGAGATGGACGGGGAGTTTATTGAAACCCCCTTTCAGCATTTCGAGGAGGTACATCCAATTTCAGCAGCAGCAGAAACAACAGTCAAAGAGAATGTTTCCTTGAAGATGGCTTCCCTAAGGGATGCCCGGGCTGTGGTTCAGAAAGGCAATTGTGCAAACTGGGGTCAGCTTCCTGACTTCACTCAGAAGAATGACAAGTTTGGGCTGGGCTTTACTGCAGAGGCTCAGAGGGCTGTGCGCAAGGAGAAGGTCAGAAAGGCTCCAGTGTTTATCTCCAGCTCAAGGGTGAATGCTATTGAGGAGGATGTGGAGGAAGCAGAATTTGACAGTTGGATCTACCCGACTACCAGCAACGGACCAAGCAACTGGACGGAAAAGGATTTTACACCTATCACATTTGTCACGCAGTAATTGATGTCTTTTGATTTTCAATTTGTAACAAACAATATGTTAAAACTTTGTTGGCTCGGTGTCCTACCCGGGGCATCGTAGCTCCATTTGTGAGGGCTTTTTGTATGACATTTTCATATATCATCAATCAAAACATTGGACGTTTGTTGCATTTCAAATCTTGTGCTCTTTTCCTTTCTGTGTTATATATATTGCAAAACAGCTATATTTACACACACTCACTTATACAGGTTTCAATCCACTCTGGATCTCACTGGTAACAGCTCTGCTACCGCCAGTTATGACTTCGAAAATCCGATCAACTTGGCCGAAGACGAAGGTGAAGATGATTGCGAAGTGCCTGGTGAACTTGCGAGACTGCTACTCCAGGAAGAGAGAGCTATCCAGCCACATGAAGAGCCGGTGGAGACAATTAACCTGGGTACTGAGACAGATAGGAAAGAGGTCAAGATTGGTGCCAATCTAGAGCTCAGCGTGAAGCAACGATTGATCCAGATGCTACAAGACTACATGGAGATTTTTGCTTGGTCCTATGAAGATATGCCTGGTTTGGATGCCGACATTGTAGTTCACCACCTGCCGACCAAGGAAGATTGCCCTCCGGTAAAGCAAAAAGTCCGACGGATGCGTCCAGAGATGTCTGAAAAGATCAAGGCTGAGGTTATGAAACAGTTTGATGCCGAGTTCCTTGCAGTGACTTCTTACCCTCAGTGGGTTGCCAATGTGGTGCCAGTGCCGAAGAAGGACGGTAAAGTCAGAATGTGTGTTGACTACAGGGATCTGAACAGGGCCAGCCCCAAGGATGACTTCCCCCTACCTCACATTGATGTCCTTGTTGACAATACAGCTCAACACAAGGTGTTCTCCTTCATGGATGGTTTTTCAGGGTATAATCAGATCAAGATGGCTCTAGAGGATATGGAGAAGACTACATTTGTGACTCAGTGGGGCACCTTCTGTTATAAGGTCATGCCATTCGGATTGAAAAATGCTGGGGCAACCTATCAACGTGCCATGGTTGCTTTATTTCATGATATGATCCATCATGAGATTGAGGTATACGTTGATGACATGATTGCAAGGTCTCAAACTGAGGAGGAGCACCTTGACCATCTGAGGAAGTTGTTTGACCGACTCAAGTTATACAAGCTGAGGTTGAATCCCAACAAATGCACCTTTGGGGTAAGATCCGGAAAATTGCTAGGTTTTATTGTAAGTGATAAAGGTATTCAGGTGGACCCTGCCAAGGTAAAAGCCATACAAGAGATGCCGACTCCAAAAACAGAGAAAGAAGTCAGAGGCTTCCTGGGACGACTGAATTACATTGCCCGATTCATCTCACATCTGACTGCTACTTGTGAGCCAATCTTCAAATTACTGAAGAAAGATCAAGTAGTACGCTGGAATGATGAATGTCAGGCTGCCTTTGAAAAGATAAAGGAATATCTCCAAGAGCCACCCATTCTTATGCCACCGGTGGAAGGAAGACCTCTGATACTATACTTGACAGTGCTTGACAATTCAATGGGGTGTGTGCTGGGACAGCATGACGAGTCTGGCCGAAAAGAGCATGCTATTTATTACTTGAGCAAAAAGTTTACCGACTGTGAGTCTCGTTACTCACTGCTTGAGAAAACTTGTTGCGCTCTTGTATGGGCTGCTCGCCGGCTGAGACAGTATATGCTGACTCACACTACTTTATTGATTTCAAAGATGGATCCCATCAAGTACATATTTGAAAAGCCCGCTCTGTCTGGAAGAATAGCGAGATGGAAAATGATCTTAACAGAATATGATATCCAGTATACAACTCAGAAAGCAATTAAAGGAAGTATACTGGCCGATCATTTGGCACACCAACCTGTGGACGATTACCAATCATTGAACTTTGATTTTCCGGATGAAGATATCATGGTGGTAACTGACTGTGAAGTACCTGGACCGGATGAAGGACCTGAGGAAGGATCCCGATGGTCTATGCATTTCGATGGAGCCTCCAATGCTTTGGGTAACGGCGTCGGCGCTGTAATCATATCTCCCAAAGGAACTCATACTCCACTCACCGCCCGATTATGTTTCAGCTGCACCAACAACATGGCAGAATATGAGGCATGTATCATGGGTTTACAAGCTGCAATCGACTTAAGGATAAAATTCCTAAGTGTCTTCGGAGATTCCGCTCTCGTGATCAATCAGATCAAAGGCGAGTGGGATACGAAACACCCGAATCTTATTCCTTACAAGGAGTATGTGTCGACCTTGCTCCCCCACTTTGAAGAGATAACTTTTGAGCACTTCCCTAGAGAGGAGAATCAGCTAGCAGACGCACTAGCCACGATGTCTTCAATGTTCAAAGTTAAATGGGACAATGAGGCTCCCCGAATCATTATCTGGAAGTTGGATGAACCGGCGTACTGCTGTGAGCTGGAGGCTGAGAAGGTGACTGAAAAACCCTGGTATCATGAGGTGAAGAGGTACTTGGAAGCTCAGGAGTATCCTGAAGGTGCGTCTGTCAATGATAAGAAGTTCATGAGGAGGTTTGCTGCAAAATTCTTCCTCAGCAACGACATTCTCTACAAACGGAATCATGATTCGACTCTGCTACGTTGTGTGGATAAGGCTGAGGCAGAGAAAATTATGATAGAATTACATGAAGGCACATTTGGAACGCATTCCAGTGGACACACCATGGCTAAGAAAATCCTTCGGGCAGGATATTTCTGGTCCACAATGGAAGCCGATTGTTACCAACACTCCCGAACTTGTCACAAATGCCAGATCTATGCTGACAAGGTGCATATCCCTCCGGTTCCTCTAAATGTCCTGACGGCACCTTGGCCTTTTGCAATGTGGGGCATCGATATGATCGGTGAGATCCGACCAACGGCATCCAATGGGCATCGCTTCATCTTGGTGGCGATCGATTACTTCACGAAGTGGGTTGAGGCAGCTTCCTACGCCACAGTAACCAAGAGCGTTGTGGCACGTTTCATCCGGCATAATCTGATCTGTCGGTACGGCGTCCCGGAAAGAATCATTATGGACAATGGTACCAATCTCAATAAAAAAATGGTCACTGAACTCTGTGAACAATTCAAGATACAGCACCACAATTCTTCTCCCTACCGGCCGAAGATGAATGGGGCTGTAGAGGCAGCTAATAAAAATATCAAGAAAATTGTGCAGAAGATGACAGTGACCTATAAAGATTGGCACGAGATGTTACCGTTCGCTCTTCATGGGTACCGCACCTCAGCAAGGACGTCAACCGGGGCAACTCCCTTCTCCTTGGTCTATGGCATGGAGGCAGTCTTGCCAAATGAAGTCCAGATACCCTCTCTCCGGATAATGAAGGATGCAGACTTGAATGAAGATGATTGGATCCAGACTCGACTTGATCAATTAAATATGATTGACGAAAAGAGGCTCACTGCTATCTGTCATGGTCAAACGTATCAAAAACGGATGATCATAGAATTTAACAAGAAAGTCAGACCACAAGAGTATCAAGTTGGGGACCTGGTAATCAAACGCATCATCCTTCCTCAAAGTGATCCCCGGGGCAAATGGACCCCTACATACGAAGGGCCATTTGTGGTTAAACGTGTGTTCTCAGGAGGAGCCATGATCCTGACCACCATGGATGGTGACGACCTTCCTCACCCCGCCAATGCAGACATAGTGAAAAAATACTACGCATAAATAAAAGACCCGCTAGGTTGACATACCTAGGCAAAAATAAGGGCTTCCCGGCGAACCAAAAGGGTTCGGGCAAAAATAAGGGATGAAATGAATAAAAATCTGTACACCCGGCAAGTCGAAAACCTGAAAGGGCGGCTTGGGCAAAAATGGGTATCCCGGTGGACTGAAAACCCGAAAGGGCGGTCCAGGCAAAAGTTAGGGATAAAAGCGTAACACTATGTCTCATTGGATCACTTCGCATCCGGAATTCGGCATCAACTATCTGGCTCCAGATTTCGGCATTGACCAATCAGCTTCATCTTCAAACTAGGCAGCAAAACGATGAGACGTTCGAAGACATAAAGGCGATAGCAGAGTTGGAACCCAGTGGGATTGTTCACATAGCTGTTTTGTTTCCTTTTTCAAATTGTAAACTCTATGTTATTTGGCGGCGTCCTCTTACTAGGATGTCAGTCTCTTGTACAAAAACGCCTATTCACAGGCAAAGTTTAAATCAATACAAATTCACTTGTCCATACAAATTACCATTGTTTTCCTTGTTCTGTTTTGTCTTGCGAAGAACGTCCAATGTTCATTTTTGATATATGCATTTGACATTAAATTGCCGATTCATAAATGTTTACATATGAAAAAAGAGATTGATTACAGGTGACATCAGAGACAGGGGCAATGTGAATTTGTCTAATGCAGTCTGGTTGTTTTGTCCGCCAAGGTACCAAGGTAGGATCAACTGAAGAATGTGGCCAAATCATCTCAACTCCCCGCAGAGTAAAACAAGGTTCAGTAGTACTTTCCCCAAGCAGAGTTGGTCCCCCGTCGATCCTGAAAAAGCACAACATTCCCCGGCAGGTCTTAAAGCTCATCCCCAGTAGATTCTAGAAGCTTATCCCCTGCAGAGTATGAACGTCTCTCCCGAGTTTTATTTAGAGTTATTTCCTCACAAGGACTTATAACTGGGTTATCCTCAGCTAAAAACCACGGAAGATCGCCCTCGGCAAGTTCCTTCAATCTCCAGCGGAGTTTATCATCATTATCCCCAGCGGAATCCATCATTAAAGTCCTCAACAGGCCTCTCATCAAAACTTCGGCCAAATATCTCGTCCACAGAGCAAATCCCCGGCCGGTCGTCAAGGATTTATTTTCCTAAGACGAAATTACATTCATAAACATTTCACGTTTTCATACATCTTGCTTAAAGCGCATACAACACTATCTCATGTTGAACATCATGCATATCATACATCATGACATCGCATATAACTTATGTTTTTGCCTTTTCAGGAAAAAGACAATCCCAAAAACAACTACCTTCAACTGTCACAATTCCAGATCCGATACCTGTATCTAGCCAAGGCACATCTGAGAGTGATCAGTTTTCAGACTCGATTCCTGTATCTAGCCAGGGCACGTCTGAAGAGTTCGAAGATTCGATTCCTGTATCCAGCCAGGGCACATCTATCAACTACAACATCTCCAGATTCGATTCCTGTATCCAGCCAGGGCATATCTGTTGACCACGTTTCCAGACTCGATTCCTGTATCTAGCCAGGGCACGTCTGAAGAGTCCGAAGATTTGATTCCTGTATCCAGCCAGGGCACATCTATTAACGACTATTTCCAGATTCGACTCCTGTATCCAGCCAGGGCACATCTGTGAGCAACCAATTGTAGATTCGATACCTGTATCTAGCCAGGGCATATCTGCATAAGGAGATTGAAGATCAAACACCTGTAACAAGCCAGGAAAACATCCGTCTTTCTCAAATATACAAGTTCTCGTTAAGGAATCTCTTACGCGATCGACACTTCCAAATGGCGTCTATAAGCCCATTCCCGACAAGGTTCTGTCACATCTCCAGATGGCATCTATAAGCCCATCTCCCTATTCACCACCTCTCCAAATGGCATCTGTAAGCCCATTCCTGACATCACATTGCTGATACTCCAGCATGCGAGTGCAAATTTCCGGGCACTCTAGTGTCCAATCTCCTTTTACCCTCGAGTCACGAAAGGAAAACTTGCCAATCTAACTCTTCAGGTCCAAGAAGATTGAACAGGGGTAACTGTTGTACCCCAAAATTTGCCCTCCCATTTCTCCAACATTTTTCTCATCACAAGACCCTTGAAGATCAAGATTCAGTTAGGGTTTCCTCTGCTCAAGACTTCTCCTTGCACTGTGGACTCAAATTAGGGTTTGTGTTTTCCCAAGGATGTTTTGACCTAAAATGCCTAAGATGACTTTCATGTCTCATGTTTGACTCACAAGATTATCCATACCAAGTTTCAAGTCCTGATTCCAAGTTTTGCCCAGTCAATTGGACAGATGACCTAGAAATCAGCTGTATTGGGGAAAAAGTCAACTGTGGCCAATTGACAGTCAAACCTCATGAAATTTGACCCACATCAACATTATGAACTCATATGGACCATTTGATCAAGTTTGGATCACAATTCCACATGAAATTTGATCAGATCATCAAAAGGGCAAAATGGTCATTTTTAGGGTTTTGACTGCACAAAGGCAATTTTTGACTGTTTGACCTAGCCAATGGCAAATCAAGCTCACATATAGCCTCAAGGACTCAATGAAATGGTCTTGACACATTCATCAAGCTCAAAAGATCCCAAGTGCACAAGATTGACAGTTGAATTTCCCAGTCAATTGATCAATTTTGACTGTGCACTGAAAAGTCAAACTTTGACTTTTTGGTCAAAATCAAGAGTCAAGATTCATTTTTCATCAAAACATGCCAAATCATGAAACTTGTTCACCAAGAAATCACAAAATGCAAACTAGGGTTAGAAAATGGAATTTTTTATAACTTAGAATTTTTTCTAAGTTATGAAAAACCCTAATTTTTTTCCAACTTTGCCCCACCTTTTCACCAAGATCCATTTGGATTCAAACAAAAGTCAAAACATGAAAGTTGTAGCTTGTTGCATAATCTACAACTTTGATTCACAAAGTTTTCTCATTTGAAGCTTGTATCTCAAGTTACAATTTTTTGAATAAGGGCACTAAACCATTTTTAACTTAGTGAAATTTTAACCTATTTTGACAAGGTTTTCTACCCCACTTCAAGGCCATTTTTCATACCCTTCCACTTGGAATTTCAATTTGCATTTCAAAGATGGACTGTAGTACACATTCCAAGCTTTCCAAAATGTCCAAGAACTTCTCAAACAACCTCATAACTTGAGAGATTCGAATTTCACAAGTTGGCAAAAATTCACTTTTGTTCTTAACCAAGACATGTTCATAATCTTGCAAATTTTAACTCAGCTTGCTTTATGCTTGATTACAGGTCCTTGAACCATTCCATACTCAATAATTTAATGCATATTCAATGTGTTAAAGTGTTGTTCTTTGAGTGCAAGCATTGTATGCAAGATTAATCCTAAACTAGTTAAAGTGAACTTTCCATTTTTGAAAAGATTAGCTTTATGTCAATTTAGAAATCCAACAAGTACAAGCTAAATCCTTTTGGCACATGATTATGGATAAGTTGCTCTGATCAAGAGAAGATTATGCAGCACATTAGGAGGCCCCCTACTGACCTAAACCATCAACTTGCCTTTGTTGCTTAAGATAGAAGAAAAGTGCATAACTTGTGACAACTCCAATCTCAGCCTAAGCACACAAGAACAAATCTCTCAAACACATTCCAAAGAACACATCCAAGCTTTTGCGCGAGTCCTTGATCTCTCAAACACTCTCCATCTCAGAAACACCATCAAACTGCTCAAACAGGGCAAGGCCTGCAGTTTGAGTGCCATCTCTCAATCCCTTCAAGCATTCTTGTCCAAACTTGTTCCTCTACCTTCCTTACAACCTATGCAAGCTATCCAGAAGCTAAGACACGACCTGTAATTGCTCTAACCACTTCCACCATTTTCACATCTTTGACTTGCAGGTGGAGTTCTACAGCTTGGTTCAGAAGCTTTCAAGACAAATTAAACATTGAAAAAGCATCCCTGGACCTCAAGGAAGCTTTTCCAATCATTATCTTGCACTAGAAGTTCCTCATTCTCCAGATAGAAGTTCAACTGCACAGGTAAAACTTTGAACTCGTATCTCTCTTATCATGCATCTTTAGTCTTAAGTTTGTGAAGAAACAAGGTTCTACTCATAGCCCTGAACATGTACATATCTTTACATTTCATTTCTTTTGCCTGAGTAGAGAGAATTTGGAGTTTGAAAATGGCAGAAAAACTAGGTTAGGATTTGGGGGAGGAGAAATTCTCCCTCATCTTAGAGAGTTAGGTCAAGTTCCATACATGGTTAGAATCGTCTCTTCATGCTGAACATTTGTTGTGTTATGAGTTTTTGCTAAAAAGCCAGGAATCGAGAGTTGGACATTGAAGAACAGGGGCGCGCGTTTTTTTTCAAATGTTTGTGCTGGAGGTTGAAGACAGTGATCTTTGGGCTGGGCCTGTGCATTTTTTCTTATTCACACCATATAATTGCTCCTGAACCCCCTGAGCCCATTTGCTTATTTATTTGACTTTTTCTTTTTTGATTGACTTTGTTTATTTTTTCTCATGATATAAAAAATATAAAAATATTTTTTCCATCTTTTTTTGAATATATGGCATATTTATTTGATTTATTTCTTTTGTTTGTATATAAATATTATATATATACCATTATTAGAATAAATAGAAAAATAGTGTAAATACATTTTTTTTATTTTTTTACCTTCTGAAAATATTTCACATAAACATACTTTTTTTATTTATTTTGTTAAAATATTAAATATACATTATTTTGTGTATAATGCATATTTTGTAAAAATATTAAATATACATTATCTTTATAATGCATATATAAGTAAAAATATAAAAATACTTGAATTTTTTCATTTTTATTAATATTTGATACAAAAATACTTTTTCATAATATACTTCATTTTATTTTATTTTTATAAATAATAAATAAATACTTGTATTAAATTAGATAATAATACATTTTCTTTAAAATTAGGGTTTTTGCCCTAAAAGTTAAAAATACTCAAAATAATACTTTTTATTTTCTTATTTTATTTTACATAAACCATACTTTTCTCATACATATAAAAAACTTTCTCTTTGCATTTTTGCATATTTACTTCATTTCCATTTAATTATGCAATTTATTTCCCTTGCAAATATTCAAAAATGATGTAATAATTTAGGTTTACATTACTTGTCAATATCCCCATTTGAACATTTGTACCCCCCTTCCCATATTTGGTTTTGTAATAGCTTAGTAAATTTATTTTCGCACTTTATTGCTTTCTAATGATAACATGTTAGAATTAGGGTTTGTATGCGAAAAACGACAAAAAATAGTTATGACCTAATCTCAAGACAAATGAGCATGAAAATGGACACACATCTCACACAACACCCCTAGGGTATTCCACTTTGTTGCCTGCAAATAAATGGGCCATATTGCATGTTGAACTTCTTTGGGCAAAACAAACAAATTGAATGATCATAGTCCCTCGACAAAACTTTTCAAAACAAACAAAAATAAATGATCAAGTCCCTTAAAGAAAATTGCCCAAAGACATTTAACGCCGTTGCAATTATGGTCTAAACGATGACCCGCGCCTGTCCCTTTCACATCCTAACACAAGGTTGTCCACCAAATACAATGGTGGAACAAACTTGTTAAAAGGGTTAAAACGTAGCAATAATCTTTTGAGAAATTTAGGAGTAGATAACCTCTTAGTTACTTGAATCAAACTTGCGAAACAAAACACTTGCCTATTTCAAAAACCTCACATAACTACACTTTCAAAACAACTTTCAAAAACAAATGAAAATCTTTTCAAAAGACATACATCTTTGTATACATCCCCACATGGATCATTATAAAGGTTGCCACCACATTGGCTTCTTTTCAAATATTTTCAAACCCACTCACACTCAAGCACCATTTAAAACAATTGAAAACAAAAGGCAAGTGATCTAAGCAAGTAACTAAGAGCCCATGGATAACCATGGATAGAAAGGGTGCTAATACCTTCCCTTTCTATAATCTACTCCCCGAACCCAAGAAAACATCTCAAAAGGTTTTTGCTGTGCTTTTTAACCTTTCCTTAGGATAAAATAAAAAGTCGGTGGCGACTCTTGCTCAACCGAAACATTTGCGAATACAAACGCAAAACACTAGTCAGTTCTCCCACCGTATCACACAGCCCACGTTCCACTTCATCCCTGTCCTTGGAATCAGAAAACGCGTGCGCCATGTACAAACTTGTATCTCCTGCATACGTGCTTAAAAACAAAATCTTGCAACATGAAAGTTATAGCTCATCATCACACGATTCTAACCATATAAAAAACTTGATCTAACTCTAAGAAACCAGGGAGAATTTCAGTGTCCCTAATTCATGACCTAGTTTTTTCAGCAACTTCAACATCCCAATTCTCCTAGCTCAGTTAATATAAATACAAGTTATGCATATGTACAGTTCAAGGATATTAAGGGCTACATTTTTGCTTCACAAACCTAAGCCTAATGATGCCTAAATAAGGAGTTAGAAACTTGAGAAATACTTATTTCAGTCAAGTTCGAGTATGGCAATGTAGCAGCTTTGAGTGAGGCCTGAAGGTCTTTTGAGCTTGCTTGAAGTTCCCTTGAGCTTTCCCAATGCTTAGCTTGCTTTGAACTTGCCTGAATGTGCCTGCAGAAGTCAACCTGCACAGCTCCAAAATGAAAATGGTGAAGTGTGCAAATGAGGTTACAGTTGCAAAGTAAGGGCTTGGATAGTTTAGGTGTGATGTTTAGAAGGTGTTTGAAATGATTCCAAGCAAAACACACGAGTGGATTTGGTTTTGGCTTGAGTTCTGTAGAGCTTGCCTTGTTATGGGCAGAAGTTAGTGTTTTTGTGTTTTGGGTCTTTGGAAGCCTGGAAATTCGTGTTTTCTGGCTTGGTATAATGTGCTGAGATATGTTTGTAATGATACAAAGGCCTGCTCTTATCAGATTTTCAAGTTGTGGACCTTTTGCAAGGTTTCTTGTTTTTGAAGCAAAAGGTGAGTTGACAAAAGCCAAGGTTGTACAAGCTAGCATGAGGCATGCTGAGAGTTGGTGAGCTTTTCCTGAAGTTTGTGGATGTGGTTTGCTGCAAAAGATTAAGTTCAATGCTCAAGATAAACAAAAGGACATAAAGCATGCTTTATCAAAGTAGCAATGTTGCCTTTTTGCCATTTTTGGATTAAATCAAAGTATAATGCTCCAAAGCTCAAAATAATGCCTTTGTCCAATGTGTTTTCATTTAATTAAGGAGTCTGGAAAGGTTTAAGGCCTTTAAGACATGTACAAGCATGCTTAGGACAAATTTGCAACTTGTAGCAATGTGCAAAAATGCCATGGACAAAAGTGAGAAATGGCCATTTTCATTCCTTCGATTCTCCCTAACCACAAACGATCTTGGAGAGTTCTTGGACATTTTGTAAAGCTTGTAACATGATCTACAATCCATCTTTGAAATGAATTTTGAGATTCCACTTGGAACTATGTGAAAAGTTTCCATGAAGATGGGTCAAAATCCTGCCTAAATTAGGGCAAAATTTCACAAAGTTAAAAGTTTCATGGACCCTTATTCACAAAATCATCACTTGAGATCCAAGCATAGTTTGGGAAAACTTTGTGAATAAAAGTTGTAGATTTTGTGGAGGACTACAACTTTCATGTTGGAAGTTTTCTTTGAGTCCAATTTCATCATGGTGAAAAAGTTGGGAAAAGTTGGGAAAAAATAAGAAATTTTCATAACTTAGAAAATTTCTAAGTTATGAAAATTTTCCATTTTAAACCCTAATTTCCAAAATTAGGTTTCTTGGTGAAAAAGTTACATGTTTTGACACATCTTGATGAAAAATGACCCTTGGCACTTGATTTTGACAAAAAAGTCAAAGTTTGACTTTTCAGTGTACAATTGATTTTTGACAAGTTGACTGGAAAATTCATCTGTCAATCCAATGCAATTGAGATATTTTGAACCTTGTTATTAGGTCAAGATGATGCCATTGAGTCCTTGAAACCATGCTTGAACCCAATTTTCCATTGGCTAGGTGAAAAATCAGAAATTGCCCTTCTGCAATCAAAACCCTAAAAATGACCATTTTGCCCTTTTGATGATCTAATCAAATTTCTTGAGGAGTTGTGGTCCAAACTTGATCAACTGGTTCATATGAGCCTATAATGTTGATGTGGATAAAATATTATGAGGTTTGACTGTAAATTGGCCATAGTTGACTTTTTCCCCAATACAGTTGATTTCTAGGTCAACTGTCCAATTGACTGGGCAAAAATTTGATTCAAAGCTTGAAACTTGGTATGAGCAATCTTAGGAGTCCAACATGAAGTATGAAAGTCATATTAGGCATTGGAAGTTCAAAAATCCTTGTGCAAACATAAACCCTAATTTCAGGTCATCAGTGCAAGGAGATGTCTTGAGCTGAGCAAACCCTAATCTGGTCTTGAGTCCAAAGATTCTTGTGAGGGGAAATCTTGATAAAATGAGAGGTTTATAAACAGCTTAATGTAGTCTTCCAATCTGTGATAAATTACCCACCTTGGATTTCTAATATTGTGCCTATACCTAATAAAGATGGTAAGGTACGTATGTGTGTTGACTACCAAGACTTGAATAGAGCAAGCCCAAAGGATGATTTTCAGTTGCCTCATATTGATGTAGTGGTTGATAATACTGCTCAGTCTTCAGTGTTCTCCTTCATGGATGGATTCTCGGGTTACAATCAGATAAAGATGGCTCCTGAAGACATGGATAAAAAAACTTTCACAACTCCTTGGGGTACCTTTTGCTATAGGGCCATGCCTTTTGGTCTCAAAAATGCTGGTGCAACATATAAGCATGCTATGGTGACTCTCTTTCATGACATGATTCATAAAGAGATCGAGGTGTATGTGGATGACATGATTGCAAAATCACAAACTGAGGAAGAACATTTGGCCCACTTACAGAAGTTGTTTGATCGTCTACGAAAGTTTAGGTTAAGGCTTAATCCCAGCAAGTGCACCTTTGGGGTTCGATCGGGTAAGTTACTTGGTTTTATCATAAGTCAGCAAGGGATTGAAGTAGATCTAGACAAGGTAAGAGAAATACAAGATATGTCAGCACTAAAAAATGAAAAAGAAGTACGAGGGTTCCTCAGAAAGTTGAATTACATAGCCAGGTTCATTTCTCATCTTACGGCTACCTGTGAACCCATCTTTAAATTGTTACGCAAGAATCAAGATGTCCATTGGGATGAAAGTTGTCAAGAGGCCTTCGAAAAGATTAAGCAGTACCTTCAGGAACCACCAATACTCATACCTCCAGTTCCATGGAGACCTCTCATTATGTATTTGACTATGCTTGAAGGATCCATGGGTTATGTGCTCGGACAACATGATGATACGGGGCGAAGAGAACACGCCATTTATTACCTAAGTAAAAGTTTATTGATTGTGAATCAAGGTATTTGTTACTTGAAAAGATTTGTTGCGCTCTTACATGGACAACTCGGCGCTTGAGGAAGTACATGTTGATGCATTCTACACTTCTGATATCTAAGATGGATCCGATAAAGTACATCTTCGAGACACCAACACTTAAAGGAAGACTGGCTCGGTGGCAAATGATTTTTCCCGAGTATGACATCTAGTACGTCACACAAAAGGCTATCAAATGTAGCATTCTTGCTTATCATCTCTCCCACTAGCCATTAGAAGAGTATCAGTCAATGAAGTTCAATTTTCCAAACAAGGATGTTATTAAACTTGATGATAAAGAAGGACCTGAACCAGGGGAGCGGTGGACTCTCATGTTTGGTGGTGCGTCAAATGCCATGGGTCATGGTATTGAGGCATTTATGACTTCTCCGCGCAATACTCACATACCTTTCACAGCCAGGCTATATTTTGATTGTATGAATAATGTCGCAAAATATGAAGCTTGTGTAATGGATCTTGAAGCAACCATTGATTTGAAGATCAAGATTCTTGAAGTTTATTAGGATTCTTCCTTAGTGATGTATCAAGTACGAGGCGATTGGGATACACGACACCCTAATTTAGTTCCATACCAGGATTACATATTAGAGTTGTTGCCCGCTTTTGAAGAGATCACCTTTGAGCATATTCCTAGAGAATTAAATCAATTGGCAGATGCTCTGGCCACTTTAGCAACAATGTTCAAAGTCAGTTATCTGAATCATGCACCCAATATAAGAATCCTTCGTTACAAGGAGCCAACACACGTTTTCCCTGCACATTGTTTTACAACTGAAGACGTGTTGGGCGAAAAGTCGTAGTACTTCGACATTAAAAGATGCCTTGAGAAGAAGGAGTACCCTGAGGGTGCTACAATTTGTGATAAGCAGACTCTTAGAAGATTAGCATCCAAGTTTTTTCTGTCAGGAGACGTTCTGTACAAAAGAAACTATGATTCGGTTCTGCTCAGATGCATGGATAGACACGAAGCAGAGTCCATCATACGAGAACTTCACGAGGGCTCTTTTGGGACTCATGCCAGTGGATATTCCATGGCCAAGAAAATCCTACGAGCAGGTTATTTCTGGATGACGATGGAAAGCTACTGTTGTATGTATGCGAAGATGTGCCACAAATGTCAAGTTTACGCAGACATGATACACGTTCCTCCCACTCCTTTGAATGTGATGACTTCACCATGGCCCTTTGCAATATGGGGCATTGATATGATTGGACGGATCGAGACAAGCGCTTCAAATGGACATAGGTTCATTCTCGTCGCTATTGACTACTTCACCAAATGGGTGGAAGCGGCTTCGTACAAGAATATGACCAAGCAATTTGTCACCTGCTTCATCAAGAAAGAAATCATATGTTGTTATGGGACTCCTAACAAGATCATCACTGATAACGGGTCGAATCTCAATAACAAAATGATGAAGGAAATGTGTGAAGAATTCAATATTGAGCACCATAGTCCATCACCCTATCGGCCAAATATGAATAGGGCAGTCGAAGCAGCTAACAAGAACATAAATAAGATTGTCCAGAAAATGTTGAGAACGTACGAAGATTGGCATGAGATGTTGCCCTTTGCTCTAAACGGCTATCGAACTTCAGTGCGTACTTCCACTGGGGAAACTCCTTTTTCATTAGTATACAATATGGACGCGGTACTCCTAGTCGAAGTGGAAATTCCTTAATTAAGGGTTCTGATGGATACTAAGCTTGATGAAGCCGAATGGATCAAAACAAGGCTCGACCAACTCAATCTAATCGAAGAGAAGCACCTAACAGCCATTTGTCATGGTCAGTTACACCAACAGCGTCTCAAGAGAGCATTCAATAAGAAGATTCGACTTCGAGAGTTCCATATAGGTGATTTGGTCTTAAGGAAGATTCTACCAATTTACTCTGATCCAAGAGGCAAGTGGACTCCCAACTATGAAGGGTCGTACATCGTGAAGAAAGCTTTCTCGGGAGGTTCTCTAATCTTGACAGACATGGATGGGGAATATGTTCTGCTTCCAGTCAATTCAGACTCGGTCAAAAAATACTACGCATAAAAAGACCCGCTAAGTCGAAAACTCGAAAGGGCGGCTCAGGAAAAATTTAGATCTAAAAAAGAAGAAAAAAAGATAAAAAGAATAACCTGCTAAGTCGAACACCCGAAAGGGAGACTTAGGAAAAAATGGGTATCCCGGTGAATTGAAAACCCGAAAGGGCGATCCAGGAAAAAATTAGGGACAAAAAGCGAGAGACTGCAGTTTGAGAACTCTTCACGGATAACAAATACACCCTCCTAACACTGGATGGATCAATTCAACTATTATCCTTCGGAAGCACAGCGCTAGGACGATCTAGGATATGGAACTATAGAAATATCAGTTTTAATGGAATTTTGAGATTTTCTTATTGCCATTTTACTTGTTGTATCTTATATTTTCTTCTTAACTTCCTCATTTATGAGTTGTTTCCATGTACGGATTCCTATTCACAGGCCAAGATCATTAATAAAAATTTCCCCTTCCACCAAAAAGTCTTTGTTATGTCCTTTTACTTTATTTTTCGTATGCGAATTGTGATTTAAATTCTTTGTTAAGTGTTACATTGAAAACAGTAAGGCAATAATCACAAGCTAAGATGCGAAACACGACATTACATGGATATGAAGGAATCCCAAGGGAATTCCATGGCGTTCAAGTGTTGTTTTTCTATACAGGTAGCAAGTCATAATGGTCACCTCGACCAAGCTTTGATCCTCGTCACCTCTTTGCAGATGTTTGAGCAACTGATTCTCCAACACCGAGAAACTTGGGGCATTTGATGATATCCATATCTCTACTCAGTCATCCACAAGAAGTCCAATATATGAAGAAAGTCAGATCAAGCTACTCCTCCTCAGCAAGGTTTAATCCCTAGTGAACTCGACAAGGCTATAACTCAATTCTTAAAGTTTTCAAGCACCAATCTGTATTGGTATCTCAAGACAACGGGCAATGGATCCCATGAGCCTAATATTTTTAGCTCTGCATACAAAAATCATTACTACATATTACATTGTATCCTCAAACGCATATCATATCCATGGATCATCATGCCACACTTCAAAATGCATATGAAGCATGAGCCAGATTTGGTACCTTGCACAAAAGCCCCAAATCAACAAAACATTCCCACAAAAAGTACCATCCTCATAATTTCTGTTGTACCCCAAATTTTGACCTAAGATACCATCTCACATCTGCATCATCACATTGCAAGCGTTTTGATCTATCGATTTTTAAAATTCACAACTTTTTCAAGTCAAGAGCTGTTTATTTGTTGAACGCTAAATTTATTAACTGATCAAGACTTAAATGATGTTTATTAATTATTTATTATCTTAAATTTAAATAATTGGAATTTATTTTCAGTTATTATATAATTCAAAGATTTATAAATAATAAAGTAAATATTTGAAAAGAGGTATATTAATTGTTCAGACAGTGTTTATTTATCATTTATTATCTTAAATTTAAATAATTGGAATTTATTTTCAGTTATTATATAATTTAAAGATTTATAAATAATATAATAAATATTTGAAGGGAAATTCATTAATTGATCAACAATGTTATTTAATTATTTATTATCCTAAGTTTAATAGTTGAAATTTATTTTTTCAGTTATTATAATTTAGAGAATTATAAATAATGGAATAGATTGAAGAGAAGTTTATTGATCAATGATGTTTATTTAATTGTTTATTATTCTGAATTTAATAGTTGGAATTCATTTTCAGTTGTTATAATTTAAAAGAATTAGAAACGATAAAATAAATAACTAGAGAGAAGAAAAGAATTAATTGATAAAATATTGGAGTTTTATTCATTTTATTCTAATTGTACAATTGTTGTGTAAATACTGTATTTATTTACAACGTATTTACAATAATAATTTTTACAAAGTTTAAAATGAAATAAAAACTATTCTAATTTTTCCTAAATTCTAAATCTTCTATCCAATGCTTCTCTGTTTGTTCATTTAATTTTACCTGCAAAACAATTAAAAGAAAAAAAGTCAGAAATAAATAAATAATTAAAAGCAGAAAATTATTTTTAGTGTTCATCATTAAAAGCAAACGGCTGGAATCAGTTTTACCCTTTTTGCAAATCGCGGGATTTCTCCCGGTTCACAAAAAGGGACGAATTTTTATTTTCAAAAATGAATGCACAAATTTAAAGATGCACAAATTCATTTTTTGTTTTCAAAACTGCATAATTAAAAAGCCAACTGCATGTTTCAAATCCCATGCATATTTCAAAATCAATATAAAATGCATAATACAAACAGCATATGCATTTTCAATTCCAAGTCAATATCCCAACGTAAACTAGTATAGGAAGAGGCCAAAAACATAAGGTTTTGCTGTACCATGCAGAAGTCAGAGCAAATATGCAGTTCAAATCAATATATGCAAGAAAAAACATTTCCATTTACATCATTTTCCAGCATTATTGCTTTTTCAGAACAAATGCATAACATATCATTTTTATGTCAAATTTGTATTGAGGAGAGAGAAGAGAGATAGAAGTTTGGTTTTACAGGTTTTGGTTTAGGCAGGAAGAGGATAGAAACAGAACAGCAGTAACTTAGCAGAAAAATTAAAAGCATGAAAATAGAATACCAAACAAAACTGGATGAAGCAGATGTGCAGAAGGCCAAGGAAAATATAGTAAAATATACCAAACCTGTAGCATAAACATCCAAGCCAACTAACGGATAGAACAACATCAAACCCCCTTCAAAAATTCAGAGAGTTGAATCTACCTTATAGCCCCCAACACTCAAAAAATTGTCAAACACAATACAAAACCAGTAACCAAGCTCTCAAAAGCCAGAACCTGTTATCTCATAAACCAAAACCTTATGGCCTAAACTACAAACCTGCTACCATAACCATTTTCAAAACCTCAATCATGGCCTAAACCATACACAACCTGCATTAAAACCATAGCCATTTCAAAACACCATCAACATAAACCATAAACCAGTTTCCATCAACATACATAAAACCAACAACCAATATGGCCTGAGCAAAACCAATAACCATGGCCTAAACCTGCGTAAACCAGTAACCATAAACCAGAACAACCTTAGGCCACAAACTAAGAACCATGTCAAAACCTGTCAAACCAACAACCTTGGCCTGAAACCACATAACCTGCGTAAAACCAGTACAGCATCACCAAAAGTCATAACCACTTCAAAACCTTAAACCATGAAACCGATGTCCAATACCAAAGCCTCAGAATAGCATCATAAGGCCATTAGAAAAGCATACAAAAGCATAGCTGAGAAGAAGAGGAAAAGCATACAACGAAGGCAGCATTCAAGCATTACATCATCAAGCTAATCAAAACAACAAAAATGTTTCAACCATAGCGTGTTTAAGGCAACCAGAAAAGCCTCACAGGCATTCATCATAGGCGACAGTTAAGCAAAGCAAGGTAAAGGCAGAAGAGAAGAACATATTGCACAAAGTTTTCAGTTTTACTCATCATCAAACACATTTAAGAACGAAATACCGGGCAACTGAAGCAAGCATCCTCACTGTCTTCCCCGCTCGCCCCGGCCTCCTAGCGCACGCCCAACCGTCCTCTTCCGTCTCCAAGGTTAACACTTCTCTTTTTCTTTCTTTCAAAAATACCTCAGATGATCATGTGAGAAAAACGAAGTTAGAATCGAAATGAATCAAAATCGTAACATGCAGTAATCAACAAACCCTAATGAAATAAAAAAGATGAAATCACCTTAAATCTGTCGCCCCAAAGCGTTGTTGGAGGGAAGAAGAGGTTGGAAGTACCAGCGGCCATGGACAAACGGGCGAAGAACTCAGAAGCTTAGACCAAGACGAAGAACAACGCGAGGACGAAGAAGACAAGCAAGCGCCGCTCTGCCAAAACCTTGTGAACCCTAATCCCAAACTAAACAAACGCGTTTAACCCTAAACCTTGTGTCAACGATTTGGACTTAACTCATGCCCTGCCTAAGTCCAACGATTTGCTTATCCACCCCCTATCTTGCTTCTGATATTCTTGATTTTTGGCCTCTTAAAACCTCTTCTGGCCCATGCTTTTGTTTATCATTTTCTTTTGTTCTTGATACTTTTTTTTTATTTGATTTCCTTAGCCCTTTTCTTAGTTATTATTAGTTATTTAGTTAATAAGTTAATAATAGGTGTATTTATTAATTAAAACAAATTTTAATAATTGGATTATTTTATTAGTTTAACATTAGGTTTAATCTAGTAATTTTAGTATTTTTTTTATTAGGTTTAGTTAAATAACTTTTAAAGTTTAATTTAGTTTAGATTTATTTACTAAGTAATACTTTATATTAATACCAAAAATACCTAAAAAATAAAATATTAAAAAAAAACATATATTAATACAAATATATAAAAAATAGAATTTAAGATTTAAAACGTTTTATCTTTTTTTAGTTAATTCCCTTGCGTTATTAATATTAAACGAAATCTAAAAAATGCATTGTTCACACCATTTAGTCTATCATTTAATTGTTACTATTTAATCATCATCCGCATAAATTTCTGTTTATTTATTTTGTCGTTACTTGTTTATTCCGTTTACTTCTAAATCCAAGGGAAAAACGATTAAATTTGTTGACTTCATGTCCTCAAATCCAATCACGCGAATATTTGCATTTCATTAAAACTTAAGACAATTTTTCCCCAAAAATCGATCTTTTCAAAACTCATACCTTTTAAGCAAAAACTTCGACATTAGGTCGTCGTATCTTCAAAAACCCGTCTGTACCCCTTTTCGGCCAAAACAATTTATTTTTCAATCAAACGGTCAATTTTAATAAAACAGATATTTCAAAAGGTTCCTATAGAGTACTATAGATACATTGGGTGCTAATACTTTCCCACTGTATAATCAACCCCCGAACCATAGATCTCTTTTCAAAAACGCCTTGTATTTTTATTACTTTTAAAAGTATTATTTACATTGCATATTTAGGGTTTTATTTCGCTCTTTCCCCTTTTCCCTTGGAAACAATAAAGCGCGGTGGCGACTCTTGCTTTTGCGAGATGAATTAATCAATAATTCGATCTCCGATTTACCCCGCTACATTTTTTATCGCTACAGAATTGGCGACTCTACTGGGGAAAGATTGACCTCTTGCTGGTCCATCCCTAAGTGGGTTAAGCCTAGTTTGTTTTATCTGTTTTATTATTATTTGATTTGTTTGATCATGTGTTTAAATTGGGGTTGTTTGGGTTTTTTTTAAGGACGAATCCTATACCCGGATTAAGTTACACTTAAGAATAGGACGGGCGGTACAGTCATGTTAACTTTGAGGGAGTAATCCCGAAGAAGGAGGCATGAGATCCCCCACTCAATGGAAGGCCCTCTTGAACTTAATATTTGTTTACCGAGTAATCGGGAAGACATTATTATTTTCGACCTAGGAGCCAGAGAAGTTGAGGACCGTAGAACCCTAACCCATCTTGGCCTTTTTAGGTGTAGCGCAGAGACTATAACGGAGTAATTCGGAAGTAGTTGTTACGCGATGCTACGCTCAGATGAGTTTCTCTTGAGAATATTGCTAATTATTGAGTAATCAAGACGTTGGTAATATCCGAAGGAGGAATGTAGACTCTGGGAACTCTTAGAACATTGTCTTACAGGTGCGATTAAACCATTAGTACATACCTTTGGGTGGGCTTTACCCTTGACTCCATGCTGAAACGTTGAACCTTTGAACCCCATGTTTGTGAACTTGTGTGTAACTGTCGCATTATCATTCATTCATGCATTCATCAACATTTTTGTAAAAAACTTGTTTTTCAAGGAACTTAGGAATGATACTTGCAGACATCTCAGGTACTATGGAATTTGGAAGGAGAAACACTCGAAGTTTTAGTTTTAAGGAGCCCGAGATTGAAGAATTGAAGAGTTTGATTCCTGAGATCAAGAGCCCGACGGATTTTCAGAAAAAGTTTGGGTCCATTATACCTCTCATGAAGCGCAAGATGAAGGAAGGCATCCTTAATACGTTGGTCCAATTATACGATCCTTTGTACCGATGTTTCACCTTTCTGGATTACCATTAATGCCCACCTTAGAAGAGTACTCCTACATACTTGGTTTGCCGATCACCGACTGTGTTCCTTTTTCCGGATTAGAAGAGGAACCCAAATCTCACGAGATAGCGACCATCACCCACTTGAAGAAGTCAGAGATAGAGGAGAACATGACTACAAAAGGGGGAATCCGAGGTTTGTCTGCGCAGTTTTTGTTGAGGAAAGCTCGTCATTTCGCTGAGATAGAAGATACTATTGCCTTTGAAGACGTGTTTGCTTTACTCGCTTATGGTCTATTCTTGTTCCCTAACGTTGATAAGTTTGTGGATATCAACGCCATCAGAATTTTCTTGATTGGAAATCCGGTCCCTACGCTGCTGGGAGATACCTACTACTCCATCCATCTTCGAAACTTTTATCAAGGAGGAATGATTATTTGTTGTGTACCGTTGTTGTATCAGTGGTATGTTTCTCATCTACCTGGGTCTGATGTTTTCTGGGATCTCGAGAAGGAGCCGCAATGGGCGCCAAAGATTATGGCTCTCACTCATTTCGACATTGATTGGTATAATCGAGCTTACTGTGACGTAAAGATCATCGATAGCTGTGGTGCTTTTCCTAACGTGCCTCTTCTTGGTACGAAAGGCAGAATTAATTATAACCCTGTTCTCGCGCACCGTCAGTTCGGATACCTGATGAGAGACAAGCCAAACAACATCCATGTGAGTGGTTTCTTTCTACAGGAAGGACAAGATCATCAGGCAGCTAAGAGGGAGATCGAAGGAGCTTGGCGCCACATCCATAGGAAAGGGAGAGACATGTTAGGACATAAGGGTGCCGTTTCTTTGGAGCCTTATCTACATTGGGTCCGTGCTAGGGCTTGTGCTCTCAAGATGCCCTATAAACCTGAGAAACCTTTATTCCCTACCATTGCATCATCATCTGTTGTTATCCCTATCGAGAATATGGGAGAATACCAAGGAAATCTGGCTAGGATGAAGTCCGAGAGAGATGCTTGGAAAGAAAAGTATAATATGTCTGAATATGAGAATCGGGTCCTGACTCGACAGCTAAAGGAAAAGGAGGATTTGCTTTTTATTAAAGACGGCTGGTTCATTGATCATGATGAGAAACTTCGTCAAAAGGATGCTTTACTGAAGAAGTATGCTAGTGAAAGGAAGAGAAAGAAGGAAGGTTCGGTAAGCATTGCTCTCATTCCTAATCCGCAAAAGGAAATCGTTGATCGACTGGTAGCTGAGAAGAAAGAGATGGAAAACTTTTATAAAGAGAAGATCAGGAAGCTCCGGTTATAGTTGGTGTTTGGTCCTTCATCCGATGATTCTGAGTGATCTTTAGCTTTTAGTTTTATTTTACTTATGTCATTTTGTAAAACTCTGTAAAAGGGCTTCATGCTCCAAAGTTTTAATTTACTATTTTATTATGGACTTCATGTCCCAAAGTTGTAATTTACTGTTTTATTATGGGCTTCATGTTCCAAAGTTGTAGTTTACTGCTTTTATTATTGGGTTGTTATCCCAAAACTGTAATTTATTGTTTTGTTTATTCCAAAGTTGTAAGTTGTAGTTTACCGCTTTTGATTAATGGATTGAGTTTTTGTTGTTCCAAATTCCTGTACTATTGATGTGTGCAAAATTATTGAAGTTCCTTGAAAAACTATTAAAATGAATTATCATTTGCATCACACATCATGCATCATCCAACATTCCACTTCACATGTTTTCTAGAGTCTCATCCTTGTTTCTTTTTCCACTCCGAAGGTTGTCAAGCTGTCTCATCGATACGATACTCGAGCCAATCGTCAGAGGAAAATGGAAGATCTGGAACAGGAAAACCACGAGCTTCGTGGGGAGGTTGCTACCCTTCGTATCGAGATGGAAAAGTTAACTGCGCTAGTGGAAAGTTTGGTGGCTGTTCAGAATCAGCCATCGACTACAGCTGCTGAGATTCAGACTTCAACTACAGTGGTTTCCGAGATTGTCACCGTTCCAACATCTGTGACTCAAATCAACTCTCCGCTTCAACATTAGATGCCGAAAGGCTTTCTGTGGGGAATGCCTTACAACTTTGTGCCAGAGGGGTATCAGCCTGTCGTGCAACCTTTATTTCAACCTGCTTTGTCTCTTCCTCAGCTAGAGAGAATTGCCATGCCGCCGGTAATCCCGTCTGTAACACCTTTTCCGCAACCGGTGATGACAACTGTCGCTCCTGTGATTCACTCCGTGCCATACTTGAATGAACCTACTTATCCTGCCGAGCCTGCTGAAAGTTTGGGTCTTTTTGATAGAATGGAAGAATTTCAAGATCAGTTCCAAGAAATGCAGAAGGAGCTCAGAGCGTTAAAGGGGAAGGATTTGTTTGGGAAGAACACGCATGACCTTTGTTTAGTTCTGAATGTCAAGATTCCAGCAAAATTCAAAGTGCCCGACTTTGAGAGATATAAGGGTGATTCATGTCCTCGAAGTCATTTGACTATGTACGTGAGAAAGATGTCTACGTATTCCGATGATCATGACTTGTTGATTCACTATTTTCAAGACAGTTTGACGGGTGCTGCTCTAAAGTGGTATATGGGTTTAGACAGCATTCGGATCCGCAACTTCAACGATCTTAGCGAAGCCTTTGTTCACCAGTATAAGTATAACGTTGACATGGCACCGGGCAGGGATCAACTCCGGGCGATGTCGCAGAGAGACAGAGAATCTTTTAAGGAGTACGCCCAGAGGTGGCGTGAAATTGCTGTTCAAATCTATCCACCTCTTGAGGAGAAAGAGATGACGAAGATATTCTTGAAGACTTTAGGTTCCTTTTACTATGAAAGAATGATCGCCAGCGCACCCAGTGACTTCACCGAAATGGTAAGCATGGGCATGCGGTTAGAGGAAGGGATTCGTGAAGGGCGTTTGGTTAAAGAAGGAAGTCCGTCTAGCAGTACTAAGAAGTTTGGAAGTGTTTTCCCGAAAAGAAAAGAGCAGGATGTTAGCGCTTTGTTCCCAGGTAGACCTAGGAGAGGTTACTCTCACATTGCGGCAGTCACTCCGGCTGTCCGCCCAGCTTTGATGACCCCAGCTCATCAAACCCCACCAACTCAACAACGACCATTTCAGCAGCAGCCTCGACAACAGGCTTATCCATTCAACAATCAGAATCATTCACCAAGGAAGCCGCAGTTCGATGCCATTCCTATGACTTATACTGAATTATTCCCTGCTCTTATCAGAAAGAACCTCATAATGACAAAGCCTCCTCCTGTCGCACCGAATAGTACTTCTCCGTGGTACAAGGCGGATCAGTTTTGTGAGTATCATCAAGGGTCGCCGGGGCACAACCTTGAAAGTTGTTTTGCTTTGAAGGCGGACGTGCAGAGGTTGATTAAGAATGGTATCCTATCTTTCAAGGATGTTAACCCAAATGTTAGAGATAATCCTTTGCCTCGACATGGGGCAGCTTCAGTGAATATGGTGGAAGGTTGTCCGGGAAAGTTTCGAGTTTTCCAAGTTGAACACATAAGAGAATCGTTGATCAGGTTACATCAGAGTTTGAGAAGACTTGCCTTTGTTAAGCATCAGCATGATTATGATGTTTGTGAATTTTGTTCAAGGGAGGTTGATTGTCCTATTGTGAAGGAGGATATTCAGAAGTTGTTAGACCAGAGAGTTATCACTATTACATATGACCGAGATCCGGAGGATGAAGTGAATGTTATAATACCACAATTCAATTTGCCTGAATCAGTAGAGATCGTTTACGACAGTCATACTGCACCTGTTGATCCTTTGATTATTTACCCACCTGGTCCTGTGCCTTACAACTCGGACCAAGCTGTACCGTATAAGTATAATGCCACAATGATTGAGAATGGGGTAGAAGTCCCTATACCAACGAGACCGTCTTTTGTAAACATTGTTGATGTGAGTAGAGTTACGAGAAGTGGACGTGTCTTTGCAGCAGTACCTTTGAAGAGACCAGAAGTTCAAGTTAGGAGACCCATACCGGCAGAAATTCCCGCGAGAAATGTTGAACCAAGGGTTGAGATAGGCCGATCCAGTGAACCTATCCCTTGCCCTGAGGATGATGAGATTCTGAAGCTTATCAAGAGAAGTGAATATAAGATTGTGGACCAACTTTTGCAAACTCCTTCCAAGATTTCTTTGCTTGCTTTACTAAGAGATTCTGGTGCCCATAGAGAAGCTTTGATGAAGGTCTTAGACCAGGCGTTCGTGGATCATGATGTGACGGTTGACCAATTTGATGGAATTGTGGGAAATATTACTTCGTGTAACAATCTTGGTTTCAGTGATGAAGAACTCCCGGAGGAGGGGAGAAACCATAATATGGCTTTGCATATCTCAATAAGTTGTGGAAATGATACCTTATCAAGTGTGTTGGTGGATACAAGTTCGTCGTTGAATGTAATGCCCAAAACTACATTATCTCGGCTCTCATATCCAGGTGCTCCCATGAGACCTAGTGGATTAATTGTTAAAGCGTTTGATGGTTCTAGGGAGACTGTCATTGGTGAAGTGGATCTTCCTATAGTGATTGGCCCTCATACTTTTCAGATCACTTTCCAAGTAATGGATATTCGTGCTGCCTACAGTTGCCTATTGGGTCGTCCTTGGATCCATGATGCAGGGGCAGTCACTTCCACGCTCCATCAGAGATTGAAGTTTGTGAGGCATGGAAAGCTGGTAATGGTTGGTGGAGAGCAGGCTATGGTGGTAAGCCATTTTTCATCCTTCTCTTTTATTGATGCTGATGAGGATGTTGGAACCCAGTTCCAAGGTCTATCTGTTGCTAAGAATGAAGTGAAGAAGCAAGGGACGTCTATCTCTTCTTTTGAGGACGCGCGACGTGTGGTTGAAAGTGGTTCAGCCGAAGGATGGGGCCAGGTGTTGACTTTGCCCGAGAACAAGTCTGGAGAAGGTCTTGGTTTTCGTCCCATGTCTGCAAGAGTCAAGCAGGAGGTGGTTGCTCGTCCGATTCAAGAGGTTTTCCGAAGCGCTAGTTTTATCCATCCGACTCCTCCTGAGGTTGATGCCATCATAGGGGACGATGCTGAAGAGGATTTACCCGATTTTGTGACGCATGGAGTGTTTTGCCAAAACTGGATAGCTGTTGATGTTCCTGTTGTGATGCATATTTCCGAGTAATGTTTTATTTTGTTTTTTGAAAACTTTCGCTCTGCCCAAGGCGAAAAGTATTTTGTGTTGGCCTATGATAAAAATAAATCCTTTTGCTCTGCCCAAGGCAAAAGAGAAATGTATGGGCTCTTTGTTTCAAGTATTTCCCTTCAATGAATAAAATTGTTATTTTGTCCACTACTGTTTTATTTTTCACTTTTTCTGGGAAATAGTAATGAAAATTAATTGGTAGTAATAGGAAAACATAATAATATTTTGTTTCATTTGTACAACATTCATATTAATCGATTTCTAAAATAAAGCATAATCATATGTGCAGATTAATCCATGACTTAACCATTGAAAACAATGATCCTATGCCCTCTCCCAACTTTGAATTCCCTGTGTTCAGAGCTGAAGAAGAGGATAGTGAAGAGATTCCTGATGAAATTTCCCGTTTGCTTGAGCATGATGAGAAGATCATTCATTTGTTTGAAGAACCTTTAGAGTTGGTCAACTTGGGTGATGAAGAAGATAGAAAGGAAGTCAAAGTCGGAGCATTGCTTACCCCGGAGGTCAAAGAGAAAATGTTGGAGCTTCTCAAAGAGTATGTTGATGTGTTTGCTTGGTCCTACCAAGATATGCCGGGTTTGGGCAACGATATTGTGGATCATCATTTACCGTTGAGACCTGAATGTCCGCCGATTAAGCAGAAGCTGAGAAGGACTCGTCCCGATATGGCTGACAAGATCAAAGAAGAAGTTCAAAAGCAGATTAATGCAGGTTTCCTTGTTACATCGGTCTACCCTCAATGGTTAGCCAATATAGTGCCTGTTGCTAAGAAGGATGGCAAAGTTCGGATGTGTGTAGACTATAGAGATCTGAATAGAGCTAGTCCGAAGGATGACTTCCCATTACCTCACATTGACGTATTGGTCGATAGTACCGCCAAGTTCAAAGTCTTTTCTTTCATGGATGGTTTCTCTGGTTACAATCAAATCAAGATGGCACCAGAAGATATGGAGAAGACAACTTTCATTACACCGTGGGAAACTTTTTGTTATCGGGTTATGCCGTTTGGTTTGAGGAATGCTGGTGAAACATACCAAAGAGCCATGACTGCTTTGTTCCATGACATGATGCATAAAGAGATAGAAGTGTACGTGGATGACATGATTGCCAAATCACAAACTGAGGAAGATCATTTGGAACACTTATTGAAGTTATTCCAGCGTTTGAGAAAGTATAAACTCCGTCTGAATCCCAACAAGTGCACTTTTGGTGTTCGTTCTGGAAGACTTCTGGGTTTCATTGTCAGTAAGAAAGGTATTGAGGTAGATCCTGATAAAGTCAAAGCCATTCGTGAGATGCCCGCACCCAAGACGGAAAAACAAGTAAGATGATTCCTTGGGAGACTGAACTATATTTCTCGATTTATATCTCATATGACTGCTACCTGTGGGCCGATTTTCAAGCTTCTCCGAAAGAACCAAGGATGTGTGTGGACAGAAGATTGTCAGAGAGCTTTTGATAGCATCAAAGAATATTTGCTTGAACCTCCCATTTTGATTCCTCCAGTGGAAGGAAGACCTTTGATTATGTACCTGACTATATTGGAAGATTCCATGGGATGTGTGCTTGGTCAACAAGATGAGACTGGAAGAAAGGAACATGCCGTATATTATCTGAGTAAGAAATTCACAGACTGTGAATCTCGATACTCATTGCTTGAGAAAACCTGTTGTGCTTTAGCTTGGGCTGCTCGCCGTCTGCGCCAGTATATGATTAACCACACCACTTGGTTGATCTCCAAAATGGATCCGATCAAGTATATCTTTGAGAAGCCCGCCTTATCTGGAAGAATAGCTCGTTGGCAGATGTTGTTATCTGAATATGACATTGAGTATCACACTCAGAAAGCAATCAAAGGGAGTATTTTAGCCGACCATTTGGCTCACCAACCAATTGACGATTATCAATCCATCAAGTTTGATTTCCTAGATGAAGATGTTATGTACTTGAAAGCTAAAGATTGTGAAGAGCCGTTACCTGAAGAGGGACCTGATCCCGAATCGCATTGGGGTTTAATATTTGACGGAGCTGTGAACTCTTATGGGAATGGAATTGGGACAATCATCGTCACTCCCCGAGGTACTCATATCCCATTCACGGCGAGATTGAAGTTTGACTGCACGGACAACATGGCTGAATATGAGGCATGTATTATGGGTCTCGAAGAAGCAGTGGATCTAAGGATTAAGATTCTTGATATTTACGGAGATTCGGCATTGGTAATTAATCAAATCAAAGGAGAATGGGAGACTCGTCATCCTGGTTTGATCCCTTACAGAGATTATGCTAGAAGATTGTTAACCTTCTTCAACAAAGTGGAATTACATCATATCCCTAGAGATGAGAACCAAATGGATGATGCTTTAGCTACTTTGTCTTCAATGTTTCAAGTGAATGGTTGGAACGATGTGCCTACGATCAGAGTTATGCGCCTTGACAGACCTGCTCATGTTTTCTCAGTAGAAGAGGTTACCGACGATAAACTGTGGTTCTATGACATTAAACGTGTTCTTCAAACTCAAGAGTACCCGCCTGGGGCATCCAATAAAGATAGGAAGACATTGAGAAGGTTAGAAAGCAGTTTGTTCCTCAATGAAGAAGTTTTGTATAAGAGGAATTACGACATGGTCTTGCTCAGATGTGTTGACAGACGTGAAGCCGACCTGATGATGCAAGAAGTACATGAAGGATCTTTTGGCACTCATGCCAATGGACATGCGATGGCTAGAAAGATGTTGAGAGCTGGTTACTATTGGATGACAATGGAATCTGATTGTTGCAAGTATGTGAAGAAATGTCATAATTGTCAGATTTATGCGGACAAGATACATGTGCCACCGACCCTCCTCAACGTTAACTCTTCACCTTGGCCTTTCTCTATGTGGGGCATTGATATGATTGGAATGATTGAACCCAAATCTTCAAATGGTCATCGTTTCATCTTGGTAGCGATCGATTATTTTACTAAATGGGTGGAAGCAGCATCTTATGCTAATGTAACCAGACAGGTGGTAGTCAGATTTATCAAGAATCAGATCATTTGTCGATACGACATCCCGAGCAAGATCATCACTGATAATGGTTCGAATTTGAATAACAAGATGATGAGAGAGCTTTGTGAAGAGTTCAAGATCGAACATCATAATTCTTCTCCTTACAGACCGAAGATGAATGGGGCTGTTGAAGCTGCTAACAAGAATATCAAAAAGATTGTCCAGAAGATGGTGGTAACTTATAAAGATTGGCATGAAATGCTTCCGTTTGCTTTACATGGATATCGTACTTCAGTTCGAACTTCAACAGGTGCAACCCCATTTTCCCTAGTTTATGGTATGGAAGCAGTACTCCCCGTGGAGGTTGAGATTCCGTCTCTGAGAGTGTTGATGGAAGCTAAACTTTCTGAGACTGAATGGTGTCAAAGTAGATATGATCAGTTGAATTTAATTGAAGAGAAGAGATTGACAGCTTTGTGTCACGGTCAATTGTATCAGCAGAGAATGAAGAAGGCTTTTGATAAGAAAGTTCGACCGCGTGAGTTCAGAGAAGGTGACCTTGTGCTCAAGAAGATATTATCTTTCCAACCTGATTCTAGGGGCAAGTGGGCTCCGAATTATGAAGGGCCGTATATCGTTAAGAAAGTCTTCTCTGGAGGTGCTTTGATTCTCACCAATATGGACGGTGAAGAGCTCCCGCGTCCCTTGAACGCCGATGCAGTCAAGAAGTATTTCGCTTAAGTTTGAGTTGGCAGTTTGCGGAGTTGAAAACCCGAAAGGGCGGCTTAGGCAAGCTTTTGGTCAGACCAGTCTTGGCATTTGAACATATTTTGGAAATTCGAAGTTGTTAGGGAGAATAGTGATCATTGTTATTGTGTAATCCTTTCTTTCATGTACTATTTCCCAAACTTTTGTAAACCGTTGGAGTCGCGTTGTTAGCGAACTACCATCTTATTAATGAAATTTGAGCATTTACCTTTTGTGGGCAAAATTTTAATTTTTTCGGAAATATTTGAAACAAAGTATTTAAAATATTCTTATTTTTAAAATGTGTCGTGAATATTGAAAGGAATATTAACAGTTGTTCCGAAAGATGGTCAAGCCATGAAATGCAAAACAACACGATAATTTATCCTTGCATGATGAACATGTTTCGTTTCAAAATCGTCATTGAGGTGTTGGTTGTGTAAGCTTGTGTTTCTGGTGGTACTAAGTTTGGTGACTCCCCAGTTGTTCCAGTTAAGATTTGTTTCAGTTATCTTTATTTGGGAGATTTTTGAAGTGCGGTACGCTTCGTCTCATGCCAGTGGTCTATTGGTGTTAGAAGATTGGATTTGATACTTTTCTCCTCAGAAGACTTGGCCTCGTAGCGTGTTACGCTCCGACATTGCTGTGTGGTTCCAGTTCCAGTTATTTTCCGTCTTTTTTCAAGATTGGCCGAGTATCTATCTTTTTGTGACATCTTATCATCTTTAGGATATTCCTTCTGTTCGTTTTGTCAGCATAACATTCATTTATTCATTCACACTTATATCATGCACGCATATTCACATTTGCCGTTGACTTTTGGGTTACTTTGTTTATTAAGACAATGTACATGTTTCTTTCCAAGTAGAAGGTTAGCTTAGGCAGAAAATGTGTTTCCTTTCTAAATTCCCCAACTGAGCTAATCCTCGATGATGATTTTTGATTTAGCCTACCTTGTCCATTTCTGGATAGGATGAATCCCCCAATCAAGTTACTTTTCTCATTGGTTGGAGTCTTGTTTGACTGTTTCTCTTTGGTTTATTCCTGGATGAAGTTGTTGCCTCTTGCATAGGCTATCTCACGATTTTTCCCAGTGAAGTCGCGACCTAGACGAATGGTGCATTTATTTTGCACATTTAAGTATGTGATCTCCTTGGGAAGGATTGATTCATGATTCTCTTTGACGAAGATTTTATTCTCTGCCAGTGTCATCGCAATTTCCTTCTGAGTTATTATTTTGGAAAACGACAAGCGGCGGTCTCTTTATTTGAGAAACTTGTATGTTATAGACATCTTTGGAAAACGACAAGCGGCAACTCTTCACGAGCAACTTGTGCGTTATTATCATTTTCGGAAAACGACAAGCGGCAGCTCTTCACGAGAAACTTGTGCGTTATTATCATTTTCGGAAAACGACAAGCGGCAGCTCTTCACGAGCAACTTGTGCGTTATAGACATCGTTGGAAAACGACAAGCGGCAGCTCTTCACGAGCAACTTGTGCGTTATTATTATTTTTGGAAAACGACAAGCGGTAGATCTTCACGAGCAACTTGTGCGTTATTATTATTTTTGGAAGGCGACAAGCGGCAGCTCTTCACGAGCAACTTGTATGTTATTATTTTTCTAGAATACAGCAAGTGGCAGCTTCTTTATTTGAGCAGCTTGTATGTTATTGGTACTTTTTCTGGAATACAGCAAGCGGCAGCTTCTTTATTTGAGCAGCTTGTATGTCATGGTATTTTTGGAAAACAACAAACGGCAGCTTCTTTATTTGAGCAGTTTGCATGTTATTGACAACCCTGGACGACAGCAAGTGGCAGCTTCTTTATTTGAGCAGCTTGCATGTCATAGTATCTTTGGACGACAGCAAGTGGCAACTTCTTTATTTGAGCAGCTTGTATGTCATAATATTTTTGGGAAGACAGCAAGTGACAGCTTCTTTATTGGAGCGACTTGCGTATCTACAATCTTATTCTTTCAGCAGTAATGAGTATATCTCAGGAAATCTCGCAGAGAAGTTTGTCATGAGTCATTACCTTCAGAAGTTGGTAGTCCATCATCAGCAAATTTGATACTCTCTGTCTATCTTTGACCTCGAGTTGTGAACTCACTGTTTTGGGTCAATAATCTGTTTTATGGCCTATGCAAGATGCCTTCTTTGTTAGGGTCAGAGGTCGTATTCCCTCAATTTTATTCGCTGTCAAGAGTCTGTCATTTGAAATCGATGGCTCGTTTCCCCAGTAGTGTATAATCCATGTCTCTGTGTTTTGTTGGCGTTTGATTTCTCCAACATTGTCTTGTTTCATACAATATCTTTCTCTGTGAATTCAATCACTGCATTCATATCAAACATAATGGCGGTATCTTAGGGTAAAAATTTGCGTATTATGTATTTAAGTACCTTCAATCTCGTCGAAACGAAGATTTTAATCTTCATATCTCCGGATAGAAGAAACTTAAATAGGGGCAGCTGTTGTACCCCAAATTTTGACCTAAGATACCATCTCCCATCTGCATCATCACATTGCAAGCGTTTTGATCTATCGATTTTTAAAATTCATAACTTTTTCAAGTCAAGAGCTGTTTATTTGTTGAACGCTAAATTTATTAACTGATCAAGACTTAAATGATGTTTATTAATTATTTATTATCTTAAATTTAAATAATTGGAATTTATTTTCAGTTATTATATAATTCAAAGATTTATAAATAATAAAGTAAATATTTGAAAAGAGGTATATTAATTGTTCAGACAGTGTTTATTTATCATTTATTATCTTAAATTTAAATAATTGGAATTTATTTTCAGTTATTATATAATTTAAAGATTTATAAATAATATAATAAATATTTGAAGGGAAATTCATTAATTGATCAACAATGTTATTTAATTATTTATTATCCTAAGTTTAATAGTTGAAATTTATTTTTTCAGTTATTATAATTTAGAGAATTATAAATAATGGAATAGATTGAAGAGAAGTTTATTGATCAATGATGTTTATTTAATTGTTTATTATTCTGAATTTAATAGT
This sequence comes from Vicia faba, assembly GCA_948472305.1. Taxonomy (NCBI): domain Eukaryota; kingdom Viridiplantae; phylum Streptophyta; class Magnoliopsida; order Fabales; family Fabaceae; genus Vicia; species Vicia faba. The sequence continues at coordinate 144,790,640 of OX451740.1, forward strand.
TGGAATTCATTTTCAGTTGTTATAATTTAAAAGAATTATAAACGATAAAATAAATAACTAGAGAGAAGAAAAGAATTAATTGATAAAATATTGGAGTTTTATTCATTTTATTCTAATTGTACAATTGTTGTGTAAATACTGTATTTATTTACAACGTATTTACAATAATAATTTTTACAAAGTTTAAAATGAAATAAAAACTATTCTAATTTTTCCTAAATTCTAAATCTTCTATCCAATGCTTCTCTGTTTGTTCATTTAATTTTACCTGCAAAACAATTAAAAGAAAAAAAGTCAGAAATAAATAAATAATTAAAAGCAGAAAATTATTTTTAGTGTTCATCATTAAAAGCAAACGGCTGGAATCAGTTTTACCCTTTTTGCAAATCGCGGGATTTCTCCCGGTTCACAAAAAGGGACGAATTTTTATTTTCAAAAATGAATGCACAAATTTAAAGATGCACAAATTCATTTTTTGTTTTCAAAACTGCATAATTAAAAAGCCAACTGCATGTTTCAAATCCCATGCATATTTCAAAATCAATATAAAATGCATAATACAAACAGCATATGCATTTTCAATTCCAAGTCAATATCCCAACGTAAACTAGTATAGGAAGAGGCCAAAAACATAAGGTTTTTCTGTACCATGCAGAAGTCAGAGTAAATATGCAGTTCAAATCAATATATGCAAGCAAAAACATTTCCATTTACATCATTTTCCAGCATTATTGCTTTTTCAGAACAAATGCATAACATATCATTTTTATGTCAAATTTGTATTGAGGAGAGAGAAGAGAGATAGAACTTTGGTTTTACAGGTTTTGGTTTAGGCAGGAAGAGGATAGAAACAGAACAGCAGTAACTTAGCAGAAAAATTAAAAGCATGAAAATAGAATACCAAACAAAACTGGATGAAGCAGATGTGCAGAAGGCCAAGGAAAATATAGTAAAATATACCAAACCTGTAGCATAAACATCCAAGTCAACAAACGGATAGAACAACATCAAACCCCCTTCAAAAATTCAGAGAGTTGAATCTACCTTCAAGCCTCCAACACTCAAAAAATTGTCAAACACAATACAAAACCAGTAACCAAGCTCTCAAAAGCCAGAACCTGTTATCTCATAAACCAAAACCTTATGGCCTAAACTACAAACCTGCTACCATAACCATTTTCAAAACCTCAACCATGGCCTAAACCATACACAACCTGCATTAAAACCATAGCCATTTCAAAACACCATCAACATAAACCATAAACCAGTTTCCATCAACATACATAAAACCAACAACCAATATGGCCTGAGCAAAACCAATAACCATGGCCTAAACCTGCATAAACCAGTAACCATAAACCAGAACAACCTTAGGCCACAAACTAAGAACCATGTCAAAACCTGTCAAACCAACAACCTTGGCCTGAAACCACATAACCTGCGTAAAACCAGTACAGCATCACCAAAAGTCATAACCACTTCAAAACCTTAAACCATGAAACCGATGTCCAATACCAAAGCCTCAGAATAGCATCATAAGGCCATTAGAAAAGCATACAGAAGCATAGCTGAGAAGAAGAGGAAAAGCATACAACGAAGGCAGCATTCAAGCATTACATCATCAAGCTAATCAAAACAACAAAAATGTTTCAACCATAGCGTGTTTAAGGCAACCAGAAAAGCCTCACAGGCATTCATCATAGGCGACAGTTAAGAAAAGCAAGGTAAAGGCAGAAGAGAAGAACATATTGCACAAAGTTTTCAGTTTTACTCATCATCAAACACATTTAAGAACGAAATATCGGGCAACTGAAGCAATCATCCTCACTGTCTTCCCCGCTCGCCCCGGCCTCCTAGCGCACGGCCAACCATCCTCTTCCGTCTCCAAGGTTAACACTTCTCTTTTTCTTTCTTTCAAAAATACCTCAGATGATCATGTGAGAAAAACGAAGTTAGAATCGAAATGAATCAAAATCGTAACATGCAGTAATCAACAAACCCTAACGAAATAAAAAAGATGAAATCACCTTAAATCTGTCGCCCCAAAGCGTTGTTGGAGGGAAGAAGAGGTTAGAAGTACCAGCGGCCATGGACAAACGGGCGAAGAACTCAGAAGCTTAGACCAAGACGAAGAACAACGCGAGGACGAAGAAGACAAGCAAGCGCCGCTCTGCCAAAACCTTGTGAACCCTAATCCCAAACTAAACAAACGCGTTTAACCCTAAACCTTGTGTTAGCAATTTGGACTTAACTCATGCCCTGCCTAAGTCCAACGATTTGCTTATCCACCCCCTATCTTGCTTCTGATATTCTTGATTTTTGGCCTCTTAAAACCTCTCCTGGCCCATGCTTTTGTTTATCATTTTCTTTTGTTCTTGATACTTTTTTTTATTTGATTTCCTTAGCCCTTTTCTTAATTATTATTAGTTAGTTAGTTAATAAGTTAATAATAGGTGTATTTCTTAATTAAAACAAATTTTAATAATTGGATCATTTTATTAGTTTAACATTAGGTTTAATCTAGTAATTTTAGTATTTTTTTTATTAGGTTTAGTTAAATAACTTTTAAAGTTTAATTTAGTTTAGATTTATTTACTAAGTAATACTTTAGATTAATACCAAAAATACCTAAAAAATAAAATATTAAAAAAAACATATATTAATACAAATATATAAAAAATAGAATTTAAGATTTAAAACGTTTTATCTTTTCTTTAGTTAATTCCCTTGCGTTATTAATATTAAACGGAATCTAAAAAATGCATTGTTCACACCATTTAGTCTATCATTTAATTGTTACTATTTAATCATCATCCGCATAAATTTCTGTTTATTTATTTTGTCGTTACTTGTTTATTCCGTTTACTTCTAAATCCAAGGGAAAAACGATTAAATTTGTTGACTTCATGTCCTCAAATCCAATCACGCGAATATTTGCATTTCATTAAAACTTAAGACAATTTTTCCCCAAAAATCGATCTTTTCAAAACTCATACCTTTTAACCAAAAACTTCGACATTAGGTCGTCGTATCTTCAAAAACCCGTCCGTACCCCTTTTCGGCCAAAACAATTTATTTTTCAATCAAACGGTCAATTTTAATAAAACAGATATTTCAAAAGGTTCCTATAGAGTACTATAGATACATTGGGTGCTAATACCTTTCCACTGTATAATCAACCCCCGAACCATAGATCTCTTTTCAAAAATGCCTTGTATTTGTATTACTTTTAAAAATATCATTTACATTGCATATTTAGGGTTTTATTTCGCTCTTTCCCCTTTTCCCTTGGAAACAATAAAGCGCGGTGGCGACTCTTGCTTTTGCGAGACGAATTAATCAATAATTCGATCTCCGATTTACCCCGCTACATTTTTTATTGCTACAATTTCCAATTAACATCTGTCATTACACTGCCAACCAAATAAGTCATAGTGTCAGTACATTGTACTCTTCAACTCTCTATACTTACTTTATCTTTTCTTAGGGTCGTAGGTCATCCGTAGACTTTACCCACACATTTTTTTCCTGGGTCGTAGGTCGTCCGTAGATCTTACCCTCGCATTATCTTTTCTAGGATTATATGTCGTCCGTAGATCTTACCCTCACTTTATCTTTTTTAGGGACGTATGTCATCCGTAGATCTTATCCTCATGTTATCATTTCTAGGGTCATAGGTCGTATGTGGATCTTAACCTAACTTTATATTTTTCTAGGGTTATAGGTCGTCTGTAGATCTTACCCTTGCATTATATTTTTCTAGGGTCGTAGGTTGCTCGCAAGTCTTACCCTCGTGTCATCTTTCTTAAAGGTCGTAGGTCGTCCATAGATCTTACCCTCATGTTATCTTTTCTAGGGTCGTAGGTCGTCAGTAGATCTTACCCTCATGTTATCATTTTTAAGTTCGTAGGTCGCTCGTAGATCTTACCTTCGCGTTATCTTTTCTCGGGTCATAGTCCGTCTATAGATCTTACCCTCATTGTATCTTTTCTTAAGGTCGTAGGTCATCCGTGGATCTTACCTTTGCATTATCTTTTTCTAGGGTCGTAGGTTGTCTGTAGACTTTACCCTCACGTTATCTTTTCCCAGGTCGTAGGTCATCCGTAGATCTTACCCTCATGTTATCTTTACTTGTGTCATAGGTCGCTCGTAGGTATTACCCTCATGATTCCCTTTCTCTTGGGTCATAGATCATACGCCGATCCTTAATCATTTTCTTTACCTTTCTTTTTGGGTCGTGAATCCCACACGATAGATTCTTTATTGTCGTCGAGTTTTACCCATTGTATTTAAGTTATCATGTTGTCTTTAATTCTACTTTCTATCACTACGACATCATAGACCGTATCTTTTCAGTCAATTTAATGCCCACTTCCCTGAGAACCTTGTATTGGCATCGTTACCCCAGCACAATCTATCATTACCCAGACCGCATTTACCCATCATGACCATTTCACTTGAAAATTTTCATCCCCAACAGGTATCACAAATAATAACACTCACACCATCTCTCCAGGGCAAATTTCAGGTCCTGGTATTTAATCATCTTCTACCTTGAACTTTCGAAAGGCTGACGCCAATCTCACCTTCAGGTTTAAGACAATTAAATAGGGGCAGTTGTCATACCCCAAATTTTCCCTACCTGCTTTACTTTTGTCTGGCTTAGACTTTGCATTTCATCTACATCATCTTCACTAGTTCATTTGCATATCATGCATTTCATTGAATAAGGTACTTTTTTTCAAGAAGCAGTATTTGTGCAAGACTAGGGTTTCATGGTTGTTTGAGGTCCCTTTGCCAGTTAAGGGCAAATTCATTTGGATCTCGATTAGGGGACTGTGGAATTAAGTTTTTGGAGTAGGGTTATCATGGATTTCTTTCTCATCAAGTTAAAAGGTTGTTTCTCATTCAAACTCATCAGAGCCTGGATTATGGTTTATTTCCCTTTTGTTTGTCAAGAGACCAGGGTTTTGGATCCCTGGGTATTGTGAAATGTTCCCTTCATCTGCTTCAAAGATAACTCGAGATCAAGTGCAAGAGGAACAAGGTTTTAGCCATGGTGTTTGAGGTTGTTAATTCATCAACTATTGTTCATCAAATATATTCTTATGTGCTTCAAATCTTATCTTCATCTTCACTATGCGTTCAAAGCATTTGTCATTTTGTTGTTCGTCCACTCAAGGCATCTCAATTCTTTATTGCACGAAGTGCGAGTCGTTGTTAAGATGGAAGTTAAGTTTCCATTAAGAATTGAAGATATGATTTAGAAAGTATTCATTTAAGTTTCTTAATGCACAAGTATCCTAAGGATTTCTTGGAATTTAAGGTGTAGGTGCAAGTTATGATCAAGTCTCTAATTCGTTATTCAACATGAACTCTTGAGAGGGAACATTCAAAGAGGAAGATTTCAAGTTTTAATTTAAATTAAAGGAAGCTTTATTTGAATCCAAAGTTCTTGGATTACAAGACATAGTCGTGTTCATACAAGAAAGTCGTACACAAGTTTTTCTTACAAGGTGTTCTAAGGATACATTCAAGAAAATGATGTTACATTCCAATTCCTAAGGCTATTCTACAAGATTTGCATCTTCTTCAAGAGAATTCCAAGCTTCTTGCTAGCCACGGCCTCTTCATCTTTCAACCTCTCCTTTTCCATCCAATCCTCATTGCTCATGAAACAAGAAAGAGAAAAATAGTTAGCAAACCATCAATATTTGAATAAAATTCCAAACAAGAACAAATTGTTAAGAGAGATTTTTCATTTCATCATTAGGGTTCGTGTTTGGAATCAGAAACTTAAGGGGTTAGTTCAATCATGCTTAATAGCTATAAAAGCCTCATAAAAATCAGAATTACATTGTTTTAATCATGAGCCATATCCCAATTGCAAAACACAAAAGTCTAAGCTTTGGTTCACAAAAGGAAAATAAATTAAAAAAAATTTCACCGCAAAGAAACAAAGTCAACAAGCAAATACTGCCAACAATTTGTTTCAAAGAAAATCTGCACATAAACTGTCCAAAAATTGTCCAACAAAATAACAACCAACAGGCAAATAGAAAACCTAAAACAGCAGCAACTCAAAAGGCAAACAGCAGCAACCAACAGGCAAATAGAAAACCGCAAAATAGCAGCAACCCAAAAGGCAAAACAAAAGCCATAATCAAACAAAATGGAAGCAGCCCAAAACAACAACAAGACTAGAAAACATCAGCAAACTAAAAGGCCAAACAGCAATAGCTCACAAAACCCTAAAGGCTAGCGAATAGCCAAAACCCAAATTGTATCATCATGTTCCTAAACTAACAAACCCTTCCGAAATTATGAGAAAAGTAGAACAACAGTTCTACATCATAGATAGAAAAAGAGGAAAAGAATAGGGTCAGAAAGATGTCACCCGAAACTTAACAGCCTGTAAAACCTGCATCATACAAAGCCAAACAGAACATGCCAAAATCTGTGACAAACCTGCATAAAACAGTGACCTGTAGCCCTGCTACAAGCACTAAAGGTCTGTTCCATACCCTGCATAAACAACCAAACAATGCAGTAAAAGTTTCAGCTACTGCTATGATGCATAACAAGGCCAAAACTGTTGCCACAAGCCTCCATAAAACTTGTTGCTATGCTGCCCCAACAGCCATGTCTGCTTCACTTCAAACCTGTGAAAAACCTAACTAAAACGGTTAAGCAAGATATGCATTATAAAGCTACCAAGACAACATACCAAGAATGTTCAAATTTCTCAAACATTTTCCCCAACTTCCACCCTTATTTCACTATAAAAAGAGCCAACAATGACAGCAATAAAAAAGAGGGATCGAATAAAAAAAGAACACTGCAAAAAACCTCTGATAGACCAGTCCCAAATATACAACATCAAAACCTCTACACAAAAATCATATCACCTTCCATTTTTTCTCAGACCTTACCAACACAGCAAGAACCAGTTGCCACTACTACAATCGCATCGTTCCACAAACTGAAACGACAAACACTCCACTGTCAGTCTGCAAGAAACAACAACATCGCATTTACATTAACAATGTAATAAGAACACAACTGAAACATTAAGGAAAATCTAGAAGAAGGTAGTTATGTTATGCTGTAAAAAGTTAAAGCTTCAAGTCTTCCCCTAAGCCTCAAACTTTTCAACCTGCGATTAAGTATTAGAAGCATCAACAACAAATTTCCATAATCAGAAAAATTAAAGAGGAGAGAATTGGAGCAATTACTTCCGGTTTTCTTTACTATTTCCACGACATCTGATTTTGAAACCATCGGACTAGCTTTGAGCTCGTAAGTAGTTTATAATTCCCGAAACTAGTGTGTTGCCACGCCATTACACGCATTATAATTTTGTTGATGTTATTGTTCATAAAATTTAGAAATCAGGAGGAATCTTATTGTTATTATTCGTACCTGAAATCGAATCGAATTTTTCGTTGTTGTTGTTTGTGCGCATGGACTGAAACAGGGTGTTACTGCCTATTAGAACCATGAGTGTGAGCTTGAAAGAACAGAGAGATCTGAAGGAGCCGCGAAAACGCCGATATTCGTGAAAACCCTAATAAAAACTCTCCACTCGATTCGGATTCACCTTCTGGTGTACGAATCAAAGGATAACCATGAAGATCCAGAGCGAACTGCTTTCTAACGAACGAAGAAAGGATGTGGATATGAGCGAAGGTCGAAAAGACTCAAAGAACATGGGGGGAAGGGAGTTTTATTGAGCCGTGATGGAGAGTGTGAGCGGAAAAGAGGAAAAGGGTTGTATCGGCACCATCACAGTGTATTGAAGCGTCGTTGTTGCTTTTGAGGAAGAAAAGGAATGTTATATCATTGCCCCAATTATTTGCTCTATCCGTTTGAGCAAAACTGCATCGCTTAGTCCTTTTGTTATTATTTTACTTGTTATTAAATGTAGGTAATAATAACCATGTTGTTAAATATAATTTGTTGATAAAAAATGATTAATAAAAAACTGAACAATAGTGCTGGAGCAATTTGATGATGATGTTGGACTGGGCCTCACCTAAATCGAACCATTCTTCCTGAAGCCCACCGTTGTTTTTTTTACACACTTGGGAATTGTCTTGCACACAAAACCCCCCTGGACCTAACTTGATTGGGCTTTAGCATCCCAAATGGTTCTACCACATCCTTGGATCAACTTGCACCCCCCATAGGCTTCTCAATTTTCTTTTCTTGATTTTTTTGTGTTAATTGTTTTTATTGTCTTCACATTTCTTTATATAAAATAACAAAAATATTTAGAATTAGGTTTTAATTTTCTTTACTTAAAAAATCACAAATAACATTAGAGTGTTTAGAGCTAGGGTTTCATATTTCATTTTCGTAAAAATCATAAGAACACTATTTTCTTTTATTAACTCGATAAAAAACCACAATAAGAAATATTTAGAATTTAAGTTTCTTTATTCATTTTCTAGTTCAACTCTTGATTCCATATTCCCTTAGATAACTCCATGGGGTGATTAAATCCCGTTTTGATCGTTTTATGTCAAGGTAGACGCTTAGCTCAATAAGTACATAACAACATTAGGATAAATTTCCTCCTTTAGATTTTTATTTTGTAATTAAATTAAAACTTATCATTCAAAAATCAAAAATCCAAAAAGATTTAATCTTTATTCGATTTCATTTTAAAACTCGCAAAACACTCAAACAATCAAAACTTCCCCTAAAGGGCATGTTATCTCCGTTCTACCGCGATACAGGTAGTGCCTATTGCTAGAATGCATGTGTTAATGTTGCCCACTAAAAAACACCAACAAACCAACATTTTCTAGAAGAACTACTGTGTTTTGATTCCTTCACTAGATACGTAGGCAAAGGGTTGTGAGTCCCCCACGAAGGCATTAATAAAAGCCATTTCTTTTCCCTTAGCAAGTATAGTTATAGATAAACACACCCTTAGAAGCAAACGAACAAAATGGATCTCGTTAAGTACAATGGATGTGACGGGTGCTAATACCTTCCCCTCACGTAACCGACTTCCTTACCCTTTCTTTTGGTCGTAAGACCATCCTATCCCTCCTTTTGTGGTTTTCTCGATATTACCCCTTCCTTAGAGATAAAGAAAGTTCAGTGGCGGCTCTGTGTCTTTTGTCGGTAGCTTCAACGAGGACCAACTCTTCGAGCATAACCAAATTGGAGTAAATCTAGAGAAGGGTTGTAGGTAATACCTCCACTAATGCCAAGGAGTGGAGTATTAGGGAATTCCCCATAACGGTCAATGATAGTAACATCTTCTAGAGATCGGGAACACCAACGGATATCTGAATGAGAGAGCGAAATCATCCTTTGAGACCACCTCAAACCTTGTTCATTCTTCATTACTGATCGAGGAAGGTGAGAAATAAACCACCTAGATAGTAAAGGTATGCAACACATAAGAGTCCCTCGCTTCCTCATAGTACGAGTGTGAAGAGAATGCAGAATATCTTTGAGCAAGGTAGGTACAATATTACGAGTAAGGAAAATTTTGACAGTGTTGACATCTATGAGTTGGTCCGGATTAGGGAATAGAACTAAACCATAAATCAGCAAAGCCAAAATTTCCTCGAAAGCCTGAAAACTCATAGCATCCAAAAACAGCCGAGCTTTCTCTAACATAATTTTAGTAAGAAAACCCTTGACTCCACTTCTTGTTTCCCAATTAGCTACAATGTCGAACCGCTTCAGATGTGAGGTTGCTGCAATTTCTTTAGGTTGTGGATCTTTCTCTAAATCGATGAAAGGTATTTGATTGAGAACGGGTATTCCCAGAAGCTTAGAGATCTCTTCCAATGTGGGTACCAGCTAATAATCCGAGAAGGTGAAACATTGATGTGCGGGATTAAAGAACTGGAATAAAACACTAATCATGTCTTCTTCAAACCCCGAGGAAACCAAACCTAGTAGATGACCATGCCTCTTGGTGAATTGAGAGCTTTCAGGAACTCTTGAGACTAACTCCTTAAGTTGAGAAGGTATCCTTACAAAACTGATCCGAATAGTATTTCTACGAGCGGAGACCATAACCTACTAAACAGAACAAAGATAAATATCTAGGTCCTTGAAATGGTTAGTGAAAATGACATGGTATGATGTCATGATGTTATGATGTCATGAACAATTTAATCATACACAAACAAAACACACACGGCCTTAGGTTTAAGCTTGCATGAAGCTTATAGGTAAGTACCCTCTTGAAGTTTTAGTTGGCTCAAGCTGTCCTAAAAAGAAGTAATCGGGTTCTAGGAGCCTTAACATCACTGATCTTTCTCTCAGGAATTATTTCAGCTCAAGCATCTGAATTTCAACTGAAATATCCCGAGAGTCCAATCTTAATGAGTGTAGTATCGAGTATCAACCAACTTCAGTTTGCACCAAAGCCGGCTATCTCACTACTTTCTAATGGCTAAGTTGTGTCAACTAAGGTTCTACGGTCAGTTAGTGCTTTATGACACCACGCGGAAGCCCAGCATTCTCCTTGACTGACTAAAGGGACACCGACACCAACCAATGTGTCGCACTAACATAGATATTGCTTCAACCATATCGGTCTATGTCGTACAGTTTCCACGATCTATTACTACTTACCTAAAATTCCCCAGATCCGGGTATAGGATCTATACAAGAAATAAACCCAAGCATATCTCGAAATATAAAGCATACAAGGCATACAAGTAAAGAAATAAAGGTGATCTATCTTTTAAGGTAACCACACTTTTAGTTTTCTCCCCATCAGAGTCGCCAGTTCTATAATACGGTGGGAGAAATGACTTTTGTTTTTTGCGTTTTATCGCAAATGTCGCAGATAGCAAGAGTCGCCATCGGCTTTTCTTTTATCCAATAAAGGAAAGGGTGAAAATAACATGAAAGACCTTTTGAGAATTTTCTGAGTAAGGGGGGTGAGTTATGAAAAGGAAAGGTGTTAGCACCCTTTTCATCTGTAGTTATCTACGAGCTCTTAATCGCTAGCTCATTTTTGAAATGCTTTGTGTTTATGTATGTTACAAATATTTTGAAAATTCCTAAGTGCGGAAATTTTGTAATGATTCTTGTATCATTGAGAAAGTATTCAAAATATTTGTTTTGAAAATATTTGTGAAAGAATGTGTTGTTTTGTGAAAAGATGTTTTTGTTTTGAAAAAGTCTGTGAGCAAGCGACTACGAGCGTTCTACCTACTCAAAAAATTCTTTTTTCTTTTCCTCCTCCTTTAGATAGTACTAACTTACCATTAGTTAGTAGGAAGCCCTATCATTGGATGTGAGGGATAGACGCAGGTCATCGAACAGTCATAGAAGGTAACTTGTAGGACGCTTTAGCAATTTTTGTAAGGTACTAAGATCGTTTACCGAAGGCAGCATCGAAGGGTCTTTTCTAAAGCATCTCATGTTCGAGGGACATGATTGTTTAAATTGAAGGCAACATGTGAGGTTACCCTAGAGGTGCGTGTGTGCGAAGTGTTTTGATTTCAGTTATTTTTATCTTGAACTTATGGTTGTCTAACATTTTGTTTTCATGTCTTTCCATACAAGCCTATTAATCTAGCAGTTAAATATGTACAAGTGCAGAAAAATGCGGGAAATAAACTACGCTATTACATCACTTCGGGGATGGGGAGTACAAACCATAAATTGGGGAGGAAAATAAAAATAAAATCCTCATTTATCTATTACAAGCTTTGAGCAATTACATAATTATATAAATGCGAGAAAATATGGAAACGCACGGAGATGATGAAAAAAATATTTATGGCCTAAAAAATTCTAAGGGTTTAAGAAAATATTTATTCTTTTGTTTAAAAAATATTGGAAGTGATTAATAAAAATAAAACTTAATTCTTAGTTAATTTACAAACTAATTATTTAAAATAAAACAAGGTGATTAAATTAAATTAATTTTGATTATCAAAAATTAAATTAATTAATTAAAAACCTAAATCTAAATTTTTTAAAGATTTTATGATTTTTTGTTGATTAAAATAAAACTGATTAAAAAAGAAAATGATTAGTTAAAAAAATTCAAATGGGCCTGCGTTTGTGAAAGAAATTGGGGGGATGAAAATAAAAAAGGTTAGGCCTAAAAAAATGAGCCCATGTGCCTGTATTGATCCAATGAGGATGGCTCAATGGGGCGCTCCATGGGGGAAATCTCCAATAGCACCAGATCTAGATTGATTGAGATCAAGTGGTTGAGGGCTGAAGATGCATGGTATGCGTATTAGGCTTGTTCACATTGAATCTGCAAGAAAAACATGTGAAAAAAACAAAAGGATACCGTTGGGGCTCGAACTCAGGTCCCTCTAGTATTCACGCACTTATTTTACCACTGGGTGGTTGTTTCATCCGATTATGAAACGCCCCCCAGTAAATATATTATAAAATAAGATTCGATAATTTGAAATTGCCAGCACACCTCTTTCTTCTTCCTCGCGTGCTTACTGTAACAACAACATAATTTATCTTTTTTTTTTTTTCGAAAATGCTCATTTCTCAACCAAATTGAAAGCTTCCAAAACCAAAGTTGCTTGATTTTTTATCAAAAATCCAAACATGTAATTTTCAAAAGCTATAGATGAAATATTGCCATGAGTTTTGCTTTGTACCAAACTGAAACCCTAATGGTTCCAAAAACTCAAACCCAAAATTCTTATCACACAGTCCATTAAAACAAAAACTAAAGATATGGTTAGCTTCAGTAACATGATGTTTACATTTTATATTTTGAATGTATGTATAAATAATGTGTGTATCAAAATTTCACAGTTCAAGGAAACTTACCTCTTGAAGAAAATCCAATGCCTTCTACATGACTTCCAGAAGTGATATGATGATCCTAACACCTTCATGGGACCTTGTTGATGCTTAGTGAATGCTCAGTTTACTTGGAAACTCTCTGATCCTCCCTACCCAAATCAAATTGCACATGGAAAAAGTAAAAATGGTGAACTATGATAGAGGTGTTACATAAGCTAAATGATGTCTTGGATAACTTATATAGGATGTATATGAAGTGTTTGGATGGTTGGTTTATAAAGGACTTGAAAGCTTTTGCAAATTCACAAGTTTGTGACTTTGTGCAAAAATCAAGCTTTGTGTGAGGTAGTGACTTCGAGCATTGAGGTCCCCCTGAATTCAGAAGCAATGTCTTCTATTTATAGGCAAGATTTCTGGATTGTTAGATAAGGAATCAATTCAAATGGAGTTCTCAAACAAAAGTTGGTTTAGTTGGATTGCAAGTGAAGGTACATGAGAGTTATGGTTCCAATGTGAGCATGGCCTAATTTTAGGGGTGCTTTGTAGGTTCTAGATGGTTTCTTCTTAGTGATGAGATGTTTTGAAGTCAAAAGCAACAATGTATGGGCTCAAGGAGTGGACTTTTGTGATTAAAGCAACTTTATCAAAATGGCAATGTTAACTTTGTGCTAAAAATGGAATGATGCATTGGACAAAGCTTTTAATCCTTGTGTAATGGCTCAAGATTTCGTGCAATCTTCTGATTATGGATAGATTTAGGATCTTAGAGGCCTGCAAAGTGAGATTATGCAGCATGGTTATGAGATTTAGTTATGAGTTCATCACAAAAATGACCTATAATTCAAGAATGAAATGCCAACTTCATGTCTTCGAATCTCCTAGCTCAAGCATAATCTTTTTATGCTCTTGGACATTTTGGAAAGCTTAGAGCATGATCTTAAACTTTCATATTGACCACTTTGGCTGAATCAAATGGAAATTTGGTGAAAATTGGCCAAGAAGTTGGGATAAAAAACTGATCAAAACTTGTTGAAATTTTTTCTAAGTGTTGGATAAAAAATATCAGAACTTCATGGGCCTATATCTCTTAATCCAATAAATTTTTTAGGATCATCCCACATTAATAAAGTTTTATAATTCATTAATCCATACAACTTCCATGTTGAAAGTTTTTCTTGAATCAGCTTGTATCTTGAGGAAACTTGCTTGTGAAGTTAGGATCTTTTAGGCACAAAACACTTGAATTTTTCTAAGTGTTTAAAAATTTTCAATTTTGACTTTTGTTGAATTTCTTGATTCTTGATGACATAGTTTGATAGTTTTGAATTTTTTGGTGATTCTTGATTTTTGAATTCCAATGTTGACCAAAAAGTCAAAGTTTGACTTTTGTGTGATTGTTGACTTTTCATCAATTGATTCAATTCCTCAACTATCAATAACTTGTATCTTTGGAAATGTATTGAGCCATGTAATTAGGTTAAGATTTTGTATTTGATCCCTTGATATCATGCTTCAATCCATTAGGTCATTCACTAGGCTAAAAGTCAATGATCAGTCATCTTCAATCAAAACCCCAATTTTGCAATTTTTTGACCTTTGATGATTTGGGGGATTTCCTTGAGGAATCATGACCAATCCTTGATAAAATGATGAATATCACTTTAAAATGTTGATGTTGAACAAAAATCTTGAAGTTTGACTATATGTTGACCATAGTTGACTTTTTACCCAATACAGTTGACTTTCAATCTTCTGAGCCATTGACTGAGCAAACATGTGATGCAAGACTTGAAACTTGACATAAGCATTATTGAGGACCTATGATGAACCATGAAATTAATTTGAGACCCTTTCAACCCAATCTTCTTTGATAAGCACCAAACCCTAGTTGAAGACCCTTGCTTAGGAGGAAGTTTGACCAGTCAACTATTGAGTGGCTTTGAGTATTTGAGACCTTTGTGAGCATGTTTTGAAGAAAATGGGAGGGAAAATTTTGGGGTACAACACTCACCCTTTATGTTTTAATGTTTCCTCCATGTGGGTAGCACCCATGTGATCAAGAGTAGTTCGTAGGAGCTTAAAAGATAGCTCAAAGTATGTTGTTTTCTTTCTGTTGATTTTAGATGGTCTTGCTCTGATATGTAACAACGGGGTCGGGAATGTTTGATTTTGAACTTTATGTTATTTGTTTTATTATGAGATTTTGAACTACCTTTCACGGTATTTAAGTTGTTTTGAATTATGAACCATGAACAACGAAGTTTCTATGATGTGGTTAATAAAGACGTTTTGAACTATGAATTCTGGTGTATAGTAAATGTTTTAGAATTGTTTAAAAACCCATGTTTCGGAGTAAGATGTGCATGTATGATGTTTTGTAAAGCATGTGACGCCTTTTGGGTGAAATACTCTGATTATTTATTTATATTATTCGTGGGGTTTTAGAAGGATGTTACATTAGTGGTATTAGAGCAGGTCGATATGTCCAACCAGGTTGTTGAGTCTGTAATGTGTAACAGTTGAATACTATCGAGTTAGTTTCTAACCATTGTTGTTGTTTTTATGTGAACCAGAAGGATGGCTGGAAGGAACGATGATGTGATTGTTGCTACTTTGTAGGCTGTTGCTCAGGCTATGCAGAACCCACCTAATTTTATTGGGAATGATGATGAAGCTCGTGCATGGGGGAGGTTTCAGAGGAATAACCCACTAGTTTACAAAGTCAGGCATAATGCATGTGGTGCACAACCATGGATTAAGGGAATTGAAAAGATTTTCCGGGTAGTGGTATTCAGGGAGATCAGAAGGTGCACTTTAGTATGCACATGTTGGAAGAGGAAGCCGAGGACTGGTGGAACAATGCCTGCCAAAGAATGGAGATTCTAGGAAGAAAGATTACTTGGTATGTATTTAGAACTGCTTTTCTGGATAAGTACTTTCCGGAGGATGCACGCGGGAAGAATAAGATCAAATTCCTTGAGCTGAAGTAGGGAAATTTGATAGTTGGTGAGTATATGGCTAGGTATAAGGAATTGGCGAAACTTTGTCTGCACTATAATGACCCAACAGCTGAAGTGTCAAAGTGCATTAAGTTTAACAATAGACTATGTCTAGAGATCAAGTAGGGTATTGGATATCTGCAGATTCGTCAGTTTCTTATGTTGGTGAACAAATGTAGAATCTTCGATCAAGATAGTAGAGACAAAGCTTCTTATTATGAGAATTATAATGAGAAGAACGAAAAGAATCATGATCATGGTAAACTGTATGATGCTCCTGCTGATAAAGGGAAGCATAAAGCTTATAATGAGAAGAAGCCAGGTGGAGAAGGAGCTCCCGCTTATGTGAAATGATATTGGTGTGGCGAGTTAGGCCATCATGTTGATGCTTGTAATAATAAGGTGATGAGATGTTACAGGTATGGCAAGGTTTGTCATCGTGTTACTGAATGTAAGAATGAAGGTCCTACTTGTTTTAACTCTAGTGAACAGGGTCACATCAGTACCCAGTGTCAAAAACCAAAGAATAATGATGCTACTGCTGCTCAGACTAGTGACAATGGTTATGACGTCATCTTTAATCAAATGTCATGTAAAGTTGTTAGTCAGAAAAATGGCTCAGTTATGTTTAATGACAAGAGGAAGAACGACATTTATAAAATAAGATTGTCAGATTTGAAAAATCAAAATGTAAAATGTCTTCTGACTGTTCAAGAAGAGCAATGGGTCTGGCATCGATGTCTGGGTCATGTTAGCTTGAGAAAAATTTCTCAACTAAACAAACTTGGATTTGTCAGAGGCTTGCCCAATCTGAAGTATACTTCAAATACTCTTTGTGAAGCTTGCCAAAAAGGAAAATTTTCAAAAACCTCTTTCAAAGCTAAAAATATTGTTTCTACTTCTAGGCTATTATAACTTCTTCACATTGACTTATTTAGACTAGTGAAAATTGCTTCTGTCAATGGTAAGAAATATGGACTTGTCATTGTTGATGATTACAATAGGTGGACATGGGTAAAATTCTTGAAACACAAGGATGAATCATACTCTGTATTTGGTTCCTTATGTTCCCAAGTGCAAAATGAAAAAGGTTGTAGAATAGTTAGAGTTCAAAGTGATCATGGTGGAGAATTTTAAAATAAAGATTTTGAAAAACTTTTTGATTCAAATGGAATAGTACATGAATTTTCTTTCCCTAGAACTCCACAACAAAATGGGGATTTAGAAATGGAAAATAGAACTTTGCAAGAAATGGCTCGCACCATGATCCAAGAAACTCAGATGGCTAAGCATTTCTGGGTAGAAGCATTAAATACAACATGCTATATTCAAAATAGAATCTCCATATGACCTATTTTGTGTAAGACTCCTTATGAATTATGGAATAATATAAAGCCCAACATTTCCTACTTCCATCCATTCGAGTGTATTTGTTATATGTTAAACACTAAAGAGAATCTGGGTAAGTTTGGTTCCAAAGCACAGAAGTGTCTGCTATTAGGATACTCTGAACGCTCTAAAGGATTCAGAATCTATAACACGAAATCACAAATTATGGAGGAATCAATTCATGTTAGATTTGATGATAAGCTTGACCATGAAAAGTCAAAGTTGTGTGAAAAGCTTGTATATGTGGCTATCACATTCACATAATCGAAGGAGAATATTCAAGAATATAAAGAATAATAAGCTCCTATTTTTGATGATGTTGATAGTCCTTCTAATCAAACTCAACCAAATAAGAACATAATCACATCCTCTCATCTTGAAGATCTTATTCTTGGAAGTAAAGATGTTCTAGTCAGAACAAGCTTGACTCTCAAACCTTCTGATGAAGTGCTTCTAGGTTTAGTCTCCTTAATAGAACATACATCAATTGAGGAAGCCCTTCTGGATAAGGATTAGATTCTGGCTATGGAAGAAGAAATGAACCAATTCTCAAAGAATGACGTATGTGATCTTTTTAATAAACCTAAAGGTTTCCACGTCATTGGAACCAAATAGGTGTTTAGAAACAAGCTCAATGGGAAGGGTGAAGTGATCAAAAACAAAGCTCGATTGGTTGCATAGGGTTATAGTCAACAAGAAGTTATAGACTATACAGAAACCTTTGCAACATTCGCTAGGTTAGAAGCTATTCGGTTATTAGTTTCCTTTTTTATAAATCATAATATCATTCTTTATCAGATGGATGTTAAGAGTGCATTTCTGAATGGTTACATTTCAGAAGAAGTGTGTGTCAAACAACCTCATGGATTTGAAAAATCTGAGAAATTAGACTTTGTTTTTAAACTAAAGAAATCTCTTTATGGCTTGAAACAAGATCTCAGAGCTCGGTATGACATATTGAGCAATTTTCTGCTAGAAAATAAGTTTACCAGAGGATAGGTTGACACTACACTCTTCTGCAAAACATTCAAAAATGATATTCTAATTGTTCAAATTTACGTCGACGATATTATTTTTGGTTCTGCTAATCCATCTCTCTGCAAGGAATTCTCTAAGTTAATGCAGGATGAGTTCGAAATGAGCATGATGGGGGAACTGAAGTTCTTTCTGGGAATCCAGATTGATCAAAAACCAAAGGCTAATTACATACATCAAAGTAAGTACACCAAAGAACTTCTGAAGAAATTCAATATGACACACTGCATTGTAGTAAAGACTCCAATGCATCCTACATGTATCTTGGAAAAAGAAGAGATAAGTGGAAAGGTTTGTCATAAGCTCTATCGTGGTATGATAGACTCTCTTCTGTATCTAACTGCATCTAGACCTGATATTTTATTCAGTGTACATATTTGCGCTAGATTCCAATCTGATCCTAGAGAATCCCACTTAACTGATGTTAGAAGGATTCTAAGGTATCTAAAAGGAACCCCTAACCATGGCTTGATGTATGAGAAAACATCAGAGTATTCTCTTTCTGGCGTTTGTGATGTAGACTACGCTGGAGATTGACTAGAGAGAAAAAGCACGTCTGGAAATTGTCAATTTCTAGGAAAGAATCTAATCTCATGGTCAAGCAAGAGGCAATAAATAATTGCTCTTTCAACAACAGAAGCAGTGTACATATCAGCAGCACTATGCAGCACTCAGATGTTATGAATGAAAAATCAGCTGGAAGATTACCAGATATATGAAAGTAACATCCCTATCTTCTGTGATAACACTGCCGCCATTTGCTTAAGTAAAAATCATATTCTACAGTCAAGGTCTAAACACATAGAAACTAAACATCGTTTTATTAGAGATTATGTTCAGAAAAGGATTCTATCTTTAAAATTTATAGATACAGACCATCAGTGGGCTGATATTTTTACAAAACCCTTGGCTGAAGATAGATTTTTGTTTATTCTAAAGAATCTGAAAATGGATTTCTGTCCAGAGTAAGTTGTCATTAGAATCAACTATGTTCTAGTCGTAGTCTGAAGGAATACAATTCTGACTTAATCAAAAGACTTCTAATCTGTTTATCTCAAATTATCAGAAGATGTTTCGGTCAGAAATTTCCTTGATCCGTTGGAAACCTTTTGGTTCTCTAAACTTTGAGAATATCAAACGCATTACCTAAATAGACTTAGTGTTTATCACATTCTACCTACGTCATGCACAAGCAGCTATTTTTTCTTGAAATTGATTAATCATGATTACATTTATTTAACTACTCCTTGGGGACAGTAGTTCCATGTCATACCTCTAAGTCTATGTCTGAAATTCAATGTTATTATTAAAGGCTTTCATGTTGTCTCGTCTTAACATTTAATCTACTTCTCTTTTCATTTCCTTCTTTTAGTAGTCTAAGACGTCACTTGAGTGTTTCAATTGTCTTAATTTGAGAACTGATTAGCTGACTATTTATATCTCTTTTCATCTATAGTCATTCATCAAGCCATTATCCTTGTATCATCTTCAATCATCTCTTCTCTTCAAACATGTCTACATATCATGTCTATTAGAACCTTTCAAGGAGATAAAAATCTTCTCGAAGTAATCAAAGAGAAAAGACCCAATTATGTGCCTGATGATGGTTTCATTAACAGAGTAATTGAAAATCAAGGATGGTTTGGGTATGAAACCATGCTGAGAGGTCATGTTTATCCTAACCTCTTATATAATTTTTGGCTCCATGCTTTTGTTAGTCCTGATGGAAACATCATTCATTCTCACATCTTTGGTGTTCTGATTACCATCACTCGCTCCTTGATTGATGAAGCCATCCAGAGTCCACCTTTACCCAACTCCTGCATGAATTTTGACATGTTTCCAAATGTTCATAACTCTTCATTTAGATTTGAACCCCTTAGTGCATAGCACTTGAAACCAATTTCAAAAGACTGGTTTCAATTTCTGTTAACAAGTCTTCATCCCAGAGGAGAAAATCTTGATATAGTTTTTCCTAGGGATATGTGTCTTCTTTATTGCCTTTGTAAGAATATTCCAATTCATATTTCGGTAATAATATTCAATCATCTGAAGCTATCAATATAAGAATCCACGAACTCTTAAAAATCATTCATTCCATATGGACGTGTGTTGTCTGAACTGTTTGAGTTAGCAGGTATAATTGAAATTGTTCAACGAAATCTGTTCATCAGAGGCAATGCTCTATTTGATGAGAGTTGTGATATGTTTGAAGTTTAGATAGATTTCCCCATCTTTATTCACTCTGTTGTAATCTCTTTTGACATATCAATGAAACTTCTTATCTTTTCTTGATTGTTACTTCTGGTTTTTATGTTTTTCACACATAATTAGCTTTTTGATTATGACAAAAAAGGGGGAGTAGTTTAAATGAACGTAACTTTGATTTCAATAATCAAGTTCTGGAAAATATTCTCTGAAAAGATCTGCTTACATTCTAACCCAGTTAAAACTTTTTTTCTGTTAGAATTGTTTTTCTGTTTCAGGAAATTAGAACTCTGATTTAAAAGACAAAGACCTGAAGCACTATTCAAAGCTTATGCCTAACATGTTGGCTTCAGACTCTGAAGATGTTCTTTATTCATAATTCAAGAAATGAAACCTGGAATTAGACTCCAAAATTGAGAATCTATTGGGAATCTGGAAAATGTCTAAGTCACATTAAAATTCAAATATTCAATAAAGAATTGTGTGAATTCAATATCTTAATTTGTCTATTGGAATCCAAAGTTAAGACTCTCAAGATCTCAATATTTGATCTATTGGAACCAGGGGGAATTTTTACTCAAATGGTTCACATTCAGGATATTCGATCTTCGTCAAGTCATTAACTCAGGGGGAGTATCAGAAAAAGGATAAGTATTTCTTACCTTTCTAAATTTCACTGATTATGATTATATGTACAAAACTGTGTCATCAAAATACATAGTTTTGTCATCATCAAAAAGGGGGAGATTGGAAGAATGAGATTTGGTTCTGCAATATTATCTATGAGTTTTGATGTTAACAAATGATTATGATTATATGAACAATTTTGTTATACTAATGTTTGTTATTGTTGAGTACTTAACAAGCAGGTTATGCTTCTGATGGATGGCGTGGCCAAGACATTAAAAGAGAAATGATTCTGCTTCTATGCTACACAAGTTATGTTGAACAGTAGCAAGACACTCCGGAAGACTCTAAAGTGTAAACTTTGATATTTGTCTGAAGAAACCAGTCAAAATATATAAAGGCAGAAGTTGTTACTTATGTCCAGATGCTAAAGACTTAAGCTTCTAAAGACAATATGTTCTAAGGAAACTAGTCAGAAGATCTGAAGAAAAAAGTTGTTACTTACGTCCAGATGCTGAAGACTCACATTTCTAAAGACAACATGTTTTAAAGAAACAAAGTTAAAAGATCTGAAGACAAAGTTTCTAGTGAAGTCCATATGCTGGAAGCTTGTGTTTCTATTTATTAAGTTCTAAAGATAAGGGTTTTGAAGACCAAGTGTTGAAGACTCTAAAAGATAGAAGGTCTAAAGATTCTAAAGACTTGAAGTTCTAAAGACCCAAGGTTCAAAGAAAAGGTTCTTATAACCAAGTTCTGAAGACTCTGAAGACTTGAAGTTTTGATGACTTGATGTTATGTTCTCGCTTCTAAATGCATACTCGCAGAAGCCTCTGAATTACAGAAGGAAATAAGATAAAGTTAAATTGGTACAAATAGTACATGGTACAATCAGCGTTTCATTCCACTACCATGAAAGGACGGATGCATCGCACGATCCTGTCCCCCACGTTACTGTTCAAGCTTCCAATATTTCTGGAAATTCCAAGAGTATCCATCAACGGATACATTATGTTAGTGGCTATATAAAGGCTTGAAGACTAAGAAATAAAGTTGGATAACTACTAAATATTCAAGCACAGACATTGTTCATTGATTTCACATTCTTAAGTCTCTGTTCATAAAATAGTTTACATACTCAGCTTTTTAGAAGCAATACTCTTATAAACAAAACTTGTATTCAAACTGTTGTTTGATATTTCTTAAGGGACCGGGTAGGTCTAAATCCTTAAGAAGTCTAGAGCTTGCGAGTTTTAGACGTTATTAGTCACTTGCGGGTAGCTTGTGCATTGTAATAATCAGGTTGATTGTTAGTTGATATTCCTTAAGGGACCTGGTAGGTCTGAATCCTTAAGAGGTCTAGGGCTTGTGAGTCTAGAGGTTGTTAGTCACTTGCGAGTAGCTTGTGCAATTGTAATTAGTTTGGTTATAGTGGATTAAGTCCTCGATTGAGTGAGGCGAAATCACCTTGGCGGATGGACTAGACTAGCTTGATAATTTTCAAGTGAACTAGTATAAACATACATTATTCTTTACTTCTTGTTCTTACTTATTGTTATTATCAGGAGTGAAGGAAAAAGCATTTTAACTTAAAGGGGAATAATTTTTAAAAAGAATAGTTTTTTTAAAAAACCCAATTCAAACCCCCCTTTCTTATGTTTTCACACCTTCATAAAGTGTGGTGGCGACTTTCACTTTATGAATTAATTCAATCAATGGCTTAGTCTCAACTTTTTACCGCTACTGTGATACGGTGGGAGAACTGACTTGGGTGTTTTGCATTTTATCGCAAATATTGCGGTTAGCAAGAGTTGCCACCGACTTTTCTTTTATCCAAAAGGAAAGGTGAAAAAGCACAGGAAAGACCTTTGAGATTTATTTCTTGAGTTCGGGGGGTAGATTATGAAAAGGGAAGGTATTAGCACCCTTTTCATCCATGGTTTTCCATGGTCTCTTAGTTACTTGCTAGATCACTTGCTTTTGTTTGAAATTATGCTTTGTGTGGTTTTTGAAAGTATTTTGTAAAAGGGGCCATTGTTTGGGCGATCTTTGTAATGATTCTCGTTTGTAAGAATGTATACAAAGATGTTTGTCTTTTTGAAAATGTTTTAAATGTTTGAAAATGTGTGTGTTTGTTTTGAAAATAGCAAGGATATTTGTTTGAAGGGGAGCAAGTAATTAAGAGCAAACTACCTACTCAAATGTCTTTCTTGTTCATTTTCTTTTCCTTTGATATTGTTGTCTTACCATTGATTTGGTAAGCAACCCTGTCTTTGGATGTAAACGGGAAGGGCGTGGGTCATCGTATAACCATGATTAGCAATGTTGCAAGGTATCTTAGCATTTTTGAGGGACTAAGATCATTTTTGTAAGGCAACTTTGAATAGCGTCATCGAGGGACTATGATCTTGTATTTGTTTTTTTTGCTAAGATATCGTACATGCGTAATATGGCCATTTTTGTATAAGGCAACCAAGTGGAGTAACCCTAAGGGTGCTTGTGTGCAAATGTGTTATTTTCATGCTTGATTTTGTCTTGGATTAGGGTTTTCTATTTGGTTGATTTTATCTTGCCATACAAACCCTAATTACTAGCATGTTATGTAAAAGCGATAAATTGCGAAATTTAAAGATTACTACGCTATTACAACATTTTGTGGGAGGGGGTATACAATTTATGAATGGGGATTTGAAATAATATAAACCTAATTAAACTATTACAACCAAATTGAAATTTTTACAAATATTGGAATAAATAATGTACAAGATAAATTAAATATGCAAAGATGTATGAATGCAAAGAAGATTTTGTTTGGTTTTTTTATGTAAAAACAGTTTTAACCTAAACCTAATAGTTAAATCAAGATTAAACTTAAAATAATTAGGAAAGGAATTTATTTTTAGCAAGTATTTTGATTAAACCCTAATTCTATTTTTATTAAAAGGGAATGAATTTATTTGAGAAAAAGTAAGTATTTTTGCATTTTTTGTCTTGAAAAATAAAATATGGTATTAATGAGGTATTTTGGTCCTTTTTTATTAAAATAATATGTTTAATAGGTGTGAAGAAAAAATAGATGTTAAAATAGTTATAATTTAATTAATAAGTTTATTACAAAAAAAGATAGTATATAATTTAAATAAACAAATATTTTCTATGAGAAAAAATAAAATAAAATGAACCAAAATATAAATATAGCATTTTTATATTTTTTATGATTTTTAATATTAAGGAAAATATATTTAATAAAATAGAAATGAAAATAAAATGAATAATAAAAATATATGGGCTAGGGGTGCTGCAAGCAAACAGGGGTAGGAAGTTAGAAAAAAAAAACAAAGCCCAAAGTTCCAGAAGCCCACGCTGCAAAACAAACAAAAAAACTGGAAAAAATATGAAAAATTGCAAAAAGGCAGCGCCAAGGCTCGAATCTATGACCTATGGCATTTTTGCGCGCTGCCTTACCACTGGGGTGGCTGTACATCCGTGCATATAAACAAAGGCATAAAAATATAATAAAACGCCCCCTGAAGGAAACTTCATCTTCAACCTTGAGCCATGGCTGGACCACCTGTCTCTCTCTCATTTCTCCATGAAAATGGAAACTCCAAACATGAAAGTGATAGTATTTCTTCCCACGACTTCAACCATATAACTCATGTAAACTAAAAGTCAAAGATCAAAGCTAATTTTACTGGCCCTAATTTAAAACCTAATTTTTACAGAAATTCTAAATCCAAAATTCTCTATACACAATGAATATAAATGAAATCTAAGAGCATGGTTGGCTTTAGTGCAAGGATATCTACATTTTGTTTTCACAAATCGAAACCAAAGGATGCCTGTATGAAGAGATAGAAGTTTGAGTTTTTACCTTTTTCAGTTGAGATCGTGAATGGAGTTTGAGCAAGTTTTGAGAAGGCCCGAGG
This sequence comes from Vicia faba, assembly GCA_948472305.1. Taxonomy (NCBI): domain Eukaryota; kingdom Viridiplantae; phylum Streptophyta; class Magnoliopsida; order Fabales; family Fabaceae; genus Vicia; species Vicia faba. The sequence continues at coordinate 144,815,595 of OX451740.1, forward strand.
ATCTGTTTAGCTTTCCTGGACCTCCCTGAGTGTGTTCCAACCCTTACTTTGCCTTGAAAGTTCCTAAATCTCCCTACTCAAGTCAACCTGCAAGCTTGAAATGCAAAAATGGAAGATGGAGAAGGAGGAGTTACAGTGAGAGAATAATGGTCTAGAACATTTAGATATGATGTATATTAAGTGTTTAGGTGGTGAAACAACCGGTTGAAAATCATCAAACAATGAAGTCGCCATCGAACGTCTTTTATCCCACATGTAGGGAAAGGAAAACATCGAGAAAACATGAGGAGGGAGAAGTCACGGTCTTGCGACCGAGATATCGGGTAAGGGAGTCTGTTACGCGAAGGGAAGGTATTAGCACCCCACACGCCCGTAGTATTCTACGGTATCCACTCTTGTTATCTATCTTATGGGTGTGTTTAATCTATGCTTACTGTCTACTATACTACTGGAGGGAAAATGCATGCAAAAGAAAGGAGAAAAGAATGTAGGGAAAATAAAATTGTGCTCGCCTGGGCCCTACCCCAATGCCTACGTATCCTTTTTGAGGAATCAGAGCTACCGTAGTTCGGCTCATATGTTTTTGTTTGTTTGTGTTTTTTATGGACGAAGTTAATTCTGCCTTCTGCCGCAGCTCGACCTTTGGAGACTTATGCATTGGCACAGAAGTAAATTAATCGTGTCCTTACCTGAAAAGGGTTTTTCTTAAGAGAGGTGCATGAGCGCACAAAATGGTTTGAGTTAATTTGTATTTTCGTTGCAGATGATGACTGATTGACCTCAAGAGAGAGATATTAGCCATTTTTCTACTTAGTCATGAAAGGGGTCTTTGAGAATTGAACCACACCTATGCTTGAGATGAAGAACGATAAGGTCGAGAAGAGACCCGCTTATCATTTCTCGTACTAAGCAAAAGCATAATTCTCATCAGTAGTTTTTTTTAAGTGTTTTGAAATTTGAAAAGAAAAAGAAGTTTTAGTTTTAGATGCGTATGCGAAAGGGAAAGAAAAGTCCAATGGGACTAGCTTACTTCTAAATCTAATGTTATTGTGCATTGTTAGACCTAAAGTTAGAATTTTGAGGGAATTCTACCTAATGTTAGCATGCATATGGATTGCGATAAAGTACGAAAATGAAGAATAAAATAGATTTGTGACGATACCGAACGGAGGAGGTCCGTTGCCTCTTCAAAATTGTGCAAGCGGTAAGAAAATTCTATCAAGGTTCCCTTGGGCAAGTGATTGAAGAATTAACCCCGAGCATTCCACATTGCAAGAGTTATATCAACGCTATCACAAAAATCTTGACTAAAAAAAGTCAATAAAAATGATTACCAAATATGAAAAATAAAATAGAAAAAATTCTAATCGAAATTCTAAAAAGAAATTCTAAAGAAATCTAAAATATTCTATTGTTTTGTATCATTTTATTATCAATTGAGAGAGAAAATTAAACTAGAAGAAAACTAAAATAATAAAAAAGAAAAATTAGAAGAGTCAGGAGGTATGAGCTGAATTCAGGGGTGTAGTGCAGTAATTTTCCCAAAAAGATTTTTTTGTTCACAAGCTTCAATCTCAAAAAATGTGCTATGGGCTTATGGAGAAGGGAGATTTGGTCCAGCCCTTATTTCTTTTACTTGTTTAATTCGTTTTTATTTATTTATTAAGAATTAACAATTAATGAGGAGATAGAAAAAAGAAATAAAACAAAAACAATTAAAAATAAAAAAGAAAATATATGAAAATTGAAAAAGGGATTAGGGTTAGGAATTGACATATGCTCCTCATTCCTCTCCTCTCTCGCGGCGCGATTTCTCCCTCCTTCACCAGTGACTTCTCTTCCGATCTCCAACTTTCATCTCAAATCAACTCTACTCCGCGATATTCCTCAACCTCTCTGACGATCTTCTTCTCCACGAAACACGAGCAACGCCACTTCCTTCTTTCTTCGATCGATTCTTGATTTCACAGCCCCGCCGTTATCCTTCAATCACTTTCGCGTAGTGCCGATCGCCACCCTCACCATACTAGCAAGGAATACGGAACGAAGATGAATGCGGAGAGGGAACAACCTATCTGTTGGAGTCGCTCCGACGTTGACAACGTTATAGAAATCTAAAGGCTCTTTCAAGTATACCACCATTTCTTTGACGTCTCTTCGCTTTTTTCTTCTTTCCCATTCCCTGTACCTTTTGTATTTTCTAAACACGTGTTACAGTTGTTGATATGCGGTGCAAATTCGTTGTTGTCGAATGTCATAGCCTAACGTGTTTCTTGAGATGACGTATAATGAGGTTGTTGTTGTTGTATGATGAAATATGAAGGAGATGCAGAGAGGTGGTGTGAGGTTGGAGAAAGAAGGAGATTGAGGCTTGTAGAGTGAGGGAGTTTGAAGAAGTTGTTGTACAAAGGTTGATGAAGATGAATCAGGGAGTAGAGAGAAAAATGCTTCAGATTTACGGTGAGTTCTCTATATCTTCCCCTTCTTTCTGATTGTGATTTTCTCTGATAAATTATGGTGGATCTGAGACTCTCCCCCTTTTTGCATTCTACTAATTCTGTTATATAGATTTTCTCTAGAGTTTGTTAGGAGCAGTTAGAAAATTCTGTTTTCTGTTACGGGTGAGAAGGTTAGAGGTTGGTTAGCTGTTAGTTAAAAGTTAGTTTAAGATGAATTTTGTTAGTAGGTTTGTTTTGTTAGTAAGAAAAATGTTAGAAATTAGTTAGGAGTTTGTTGACAGTTAGAGGGTTTGTTATAGGTTTCTGTTATAGAGGTTAGGATTAGTTGGGATATGGTTTTGGATTATAACTATTTGTGAATTCACTTTTGGTTTTTGTTAGTTGTTTGCAGTTTGGACTGTTTTTAAAGATGGTTAGGAGGTTGGCAGGGTAGTTAACAGTTAGAAAAGCTGTTAGAAAAGTTTGTTAGGAAATTGGGAAATGGAAAGTTGGTTATAGTTAGTTATGGGTTGTTAGGTGTTATGGTTTGTTTGGTAATTCTAATAACTGTTTCTTTTTTTGTAAAAATGGTTGAAAGTTTGAGAAGGTTAGGGAATGGGAAGTGTAGTGTATGTGTTATGATTTTGATAAATTGGTTTGATTTAAGTACATAACACTTGGTGTAATTGCTGATTTTTGTACTTCAAATTGAATTAACTTGAATATACATTGGCACTGAACTGGCTTGGAAAATGGTTGTTTATGCAGGTTTTCTTTTGGTATGAAACATGGACTGAGGCTTGGACATAACCAGGTTGGAATGGGGCAATCTTGGAAGATATTGGCTTGAAGATAAATAAGTCTAGAAATGATGGAGACCTCGATTTAGAATTCTTTAGCCTTAGACCACTTGAATATTTAATGTAAATTCTTGTTTTTGATTTAGTAATCTTGGATGTAAACGGCCTTTTGAAATCTTCTCTTTTAATGTTCTAATGACACTGCTTGTAAATTGCATGGTTATGACCTCGAATGAACGAGAATGAATTTGGATAACCCTTTGACAAATCATGAGTAATGCTTTAGAACTTGTAAAGATCATATCATTGAATGAATGTGAACCCTTGAATTTTAATGATGAAGCCCAAACATTCCAAGTAGTCTTTTCTTCCAAATTGCCTTTTGTATCTCCAAGATCTTTTAATTTTATGTTACATATAACTCCATGGTTATGATATGAATTTGATAAGATCTTTTGCCAACAACAATCTTGTAGTGCCGAGTTTCTTTATTTTTGAACGAAAGCATGCCTAAACATCTTCAAATGAATGAACGAGCCTCGCCTCTTTCTTAAGCCTCACTTCAAAACCATAATTGAAGAAGCTTTAGATTTTGATCTTAATGTATTTTAAATGAAGTCCCCCAAAGCATATTATATCACAAGTAAGCGAATAGACCCGACGAAGAGCTTTGCATCATAAAGTATACAAACTCCAATTTGCAAATAGTATCCCATTGAATCTTCTTCTCTTGCCTAGAGCTCGCGAACATATGCCTTGAGATTCAAGTAATAGCTAAACCTCATTTGATGAAGAAAGGACCATTTGAAATACTAACTTGTAAAAGATACGATTTTCTTATATGATAACCTCTTTGTATGACATATTGAAGCACCCTTGAACAAGATCCTAATGGACATGGATACATTAAAATCCTCAACCATTCGCATTTTAAGTAATTATAGAACCCCTTTGAAATTTATTGAAGAACAAATACACATGGAACCCCTCTTGAAGTATACATGATTATGGGAATAAATCATCATTCATGTGGAGTTTATAAGACGATGTTCCTCACTGCTTAAGCTTGCCGCCTTTCGAGATAGCCTTAGGATGACTCACAATTGAAGCGGCAAGTATTTGATGATGAACCAAAAAATTGTATCACTAAAAAGAAGTCCGCAGTGTTAGAGAAGGAGAGGCTCAAGATAACCACAAGATCGAGACTTAATCTAATGACCCCCAGTTGAAGCATAATGGACGAAAAATCCTAATTCTTAATCCTTGAAGAAAGATTGCAACTTGATGTCGAGAAGAAAGAATACCCCTGTAGTTTAATGATAAAGAACTCCAGAAAATAAAACCCTAGCTTTAAACAAATTATTAATGGAGAAATCAACCGAAACAAGCTTGTGCGAAGATGAGAGCCTTAAAGCCATACACCAACCCTTATTCCTCAAAATCCATGATCTTATGTCAATTTATTGATTAATAATGCATGATGTGTTAGATGACCTAATGGAAATTATATATGTGAGAAAAATGCAAAAATGCTTAAGCCAAATAGGAAGTAAAAGGGTAGGACAAATTTGGGGTATTACAGGTGGTTAAACTCAAAAAGAACGAGTGGTTTTTGAGATTGCTATGCAAGGTACAAAACTACAAGTTATGGCAGGTGTGATACGGTGGGAGAACTGACTTGAGGATTTGGCGTTTTATCACAAATGTTGCGATTAGCAAGAGTCGCCACCGACTTTTCTTTTATCCATAAGGAAAGGTGAAAAAGCACAGGAAAGACCTTTGAGATTGTTTCTTGAATTTGGGGGGTAGATTATGAAAAGGAAAGGTATTAGCACCCTTTTTCATCCATGGTTTTCCATGGGCTCTTAGTTACTTGCTAGATCACTTGATTTTGTTTTGAAATTGTGCTTTGTGTGGTTTTGAAAGTATTTTGTAAAAGAGGCCATTGTTTAGGCAATCTTTGTAATGATTCTCGTTCGTAAGAATGTATACAAAGATGTTTGTCTTTTCAAAAATGTTTTCAATGTTTGTAAGATGTTTTGAAATGTGTGTGTTTGTTTTTGAAAATAGCAAGGATAGTTGTTTTGAAATGGAGCAAGTAACTAGAAGTAATCTACCTACTCAAATGTCTTTCTTGTTCATTTTATTTTCCTTTGATATTATTGTCTTACCATTGATTTGGTAAGAAACCCTATCTTTGGATGTAAACGGGATGGGCGCGGGTCATCGTATAACCATGATTAGCAATGTTGCAAGGTATCTTAGCATTTTTTGAGGGACTAAGATCATTTTGTAAGGCAACTTTGAATAGCGTTATTGAAGGACTATGATCTTATACTTGTTTGTTTTGCTAAGATACTTCGCATGTGTAATATGGCCATTTTTGAATAAGGCAACCAAGTGGAGTAACCCTAAGGGTGATTGTGTGCAAGTGTGTTATTTTCATGCTTGGTTTTGTCTTGGATTAGGGTTTTCTATTTGATTTGTTTTTATCTTGCCATTCAAACCCTAATTACTAGCATGTTATGTAGAAAGCGATAAATTGCATAATTTAAAGATTACTACGCTATTACAACATTTTATGGGAGGGGGTATACAAATTATGAATGGGGATTTGCAATAATGTAAACCTAATTTAATCTATTACAACCACATCGAATTTGTACGAATATTTGAATAAATAATATACAATATAAATTAAATACGCAATGGTATGTATATGCAAGAAAAAGATTTTTGTTGTTTTGTTTTTTATATGAAAAAAAAGAGTTTTGGACTAAACCTAATAACTTAAGAAAAGGAAATTATTTTTAGAAATTGGTTAACCCTAATCCTAATTTGTTAAAAGAAAATAAAATTCTTTAAGTATTATTTTTGTGTATTTTTGTCTTAAAAATAATTAAAATAATATTTTATGAAATATTTTAGTCCTTTTATACATTAAAATAAATATTTACAAGTGTGAGGGAAAAGAAATAAATATTAACCTAATTCTATTTTATTTTACAAGTTTATTTAAGAAAAATAGTTAATATATAATTTAATAAAAAATATTTTTTATGAGAAAATAAAATAAAATGAACAAAATGTAATATTTATCATGTTTTATATTTTTTATGATTTTTTTATGTTAAAGAAAATATATTTAATAAAATGGAAATGAAAATAAAAATAACAAATAAAATGTATGGGCAAGGGGTGCTATTAAGAAAAAGGAGGTGGATGTTAGAAAAAAAATGAGGCCCATATATGCTGAGCCCATGCTGCCAAACAATAAAAAACAAAGCTGAAAAAAATATGGAAAATGCAAAAGGCAGCGCCAAGGTTCGAACCCATGACCTTAGTAATTTTTGCACGCTGCCTTGCCACTGGGGTGGCTATACATCCGTTAGTTCAAATGAAACTAAAAATACATAACACAAAGTTCTTCCTTGCCATGTAGTTCGTCCTCTTCCTCTATCTAGCCGTACCCCCTGTATCTCTCTCATTTCTCCATGAAAATGGAAACTTCAAACATGAAAATGATAGTACTCTTTCCCGCGATTTCAACCATGTAACTCATGTAAACTAACAGTCAAAGATCAAAGCTAATTTCAATGGACCTAATTTCAAACCTAATTTTTACAGAAATTTGAAACATAAAATTCTCTATACACAATGAATATAAATGAAATCTATGAACATGGTTGGCTTTAGCACAAGGATATCTACATTTTATTTTCACAAATCGAGACCAAAGGATGCCTATATGAAGAGATAGAAGTTAGAGTTCTTACCTCTTTCAGCTGAGATCGTGAATGGAGCTTGAGTGAGTTTTGAGAAGGCCTGAGGATCTCTTTAGCTTACCTAGACCTCCCTGAGTGTGTTCCAATCCTTACCTTGCCTTGAAAGTGCCTGAATCTCCCTATCCAAGTCAACCTGCAAGCTTGAAATGCAAAAATGGCAGATGGAGAAGGAGGAGTTACAGTGAAGGCATGATGTTCTAGAACACTTAGATATGATATAGTTTAAGTGTTTAGGTGATTAGAACTTGAAACGCACGAGTAGGTTTTGGGATTGCTATGCTTGATGCAAAACTGCAAGTTATGGCAGTTTTTGGTGATAGAGAGTTTGGGTGAGTTTCTCATCTTTTGCAATCGTCCCTTAAGTTGTAATATGTTTGTGTATAAGTATAGAAAAGGTTTCCAATCAATTCCACACCAGGTTTCTGAGTTATAGACTTTTTGCTCTATTGCTTGCCTCATAAGAAAAGTGAGGAGACAACTCTCTACATGTTTGTACAAGCCTGATCTGAGTTGGTACAAGTCTTAGGCACTTTGCTTTTGGTCTATAGGGCTTGTGTGTGTAGAGATAACAAGTGCAAAGTTCAAGGAGTTGACAAATGCAAAAGTTGTGCTTTTCTAAAATGGAAATGGCAACTTTGTGCCATTTATGGAATTAAAGCTTGAACAAAGGCTCTTATGCTTGGATTAAAGCTTTATCCACTGTGTAAGCATTAAATTATGGAGTTATAAATAAGTTTGAGACCTGTAAAGCAAGGATTATGCAGCCTAGGTTTGGATTTGAATTTTGGTTCATCATGAAATGACTTGAAATCAAAGTGAGAAATTGCCAACTTCATCTCTTCGATTCTACCTACTCAAGAATGATCTCAAGGATTTCTTGGACATTTTGGAAAGCTTGCAATGTGATCTATAACTCATATTTAAATTGCTTTCCAAGATTCCTCTTGGAACTAGGTGAAAAATTACCATGAAGTTAGGTCAAAAACCTGCCTAAATTAGGGCAAAATTTCACTAAGTTATTTTAGTTCATGGGCATGTATTCACAAATTTATATCTTGAGATACAAACATCTTTAGGAGAATATCTGTGAAGTAAAGTTGTATATTTCATGGAGATCTACAACTTTCATGTTGGGAACTTTCTTTGAATCATCATGTATCATGGTGAGAATTTGGCTTAAAGTTGAGAAAAAATAAGAAATTTTCTATACTTAGAAAAATTTCTAAGTTAAGAAAATTTCAAGTTTCAAAACAAAATCTTCAATATTTGATTTCTTGATGAAAAAGTTTCACATTTTGACATGTTTTGATGAATTGTGATCCTTGGCATTTGATTTTGACCAAAAAGTCAAAGTTTGACTTTTCAGTATACAATTGACTTTTGATCAATTGACTGCAAAATTTATCTGTCAATCCAATGGACTTGCAATGTTTTGAACCATGTCATTAGGTCAAGATGATGCAATTTAACTCTTGAAATCATGCTTCAAACCAATTGATCATTTGCTAGGTCAAAAATCAGAAATTGCCCTTTCTCAGTCAAAACCCTAATTTTGACCATTTTGCCCTTTTGATGATTTGATCAAATTTCTTGAGGAATTGTGGTCCAAACTTGATCAAATGATACATATGAGTCTAAGATGTTTATGTGGATCAAAAATCATGTAGTTTGACTGTAAATTGGCCATGGTTGGCTTTTCCCCAATACAGTTGATATTTACGTAAACTGTCCAATTGACTGATCAAAAATGTGATTCAAGGCCTGAAACTTGTCATGAGTAATCTTGGGGGTACCTAATGATCCTTGAAGGTCATATGAAGCATTGATGGTCCAAGAATCCTTGTGCAAACTCAAACCCTAATTTTGGTCATCAATGCATGATGAAGTGCCTTGAGCTGGTCAAACCCTAATCCAGTCTTGAATCCAAGAGATCTTGTGAGGAAATCCTTGATAAGTGAGAGGGAAAATTTTGGGGTACAACAGATGCCCCTGTTCAATCTTCTTAAACCCGAGGAGTTAGATTGGCGAGTTTTGCCATTCGTGACTCGAAGGTGGAAGATGACTGGACACTAGAGTGCCCAGAAATTTGCACTCGGTAATGCGATGATAGAAGGAATGGGCTTAAAGATGCCATCCAAGAGTGATTGTTGAATTGTAATTTGTAAGCTGGAAGAATGAGTATCAGAATGGCGTCTGTGTCTAGAGCGTATCTGTACTGTATCTGAAAGTCGAATCTGAATGAATATCACAATGGCATCTGTGTTTGGAGTGCATCTGTATTGTATCTGGAAGTTGAATCTTAATGAGTATCAGAATTGCATCTGTATCTGGAGTGTATTTGTACTGTATCTGAGAGCTGAATGAGTTTCAGGATGGCATCCGCGTCTAGAGCGTATCTAAACTATATCAAAAGGTTGAATCTGAATGAGTATCAGGATGGCATCCGTATCTGGAGCGTATCTGAACTGTATCTAAGAGTTGAATGAGTTTCAGGATGGCATCCGCGTCTGGAGCGTATCTGAATTGTATCTGAAAACTCTGAACATTGTTAGTGATAGCTGTTAATCTTATCCTGAAAAGGGTAAAATGTTAGCTTAAAATGCCAAGTCATGATGCATGAAATGTATGCATAATAGGATTATGTTATATGCATTCGTGTTTATAAATGCTTATGATATATGAATGTGATGTATGCGTATGTGAATTGATTGTTGCATTGTTGTTTGATTTAGGAAAAATAAATCCCTGACTGCTGCTGAGGATATATAAGTCTTCACGTCTTGAAGTTGAAGTATTGGTGAGTTTCTTCTGAGAGAAATAAACTCTGTCGTGAGGGCAATGCCATGCACTGCTTGTAGAATCTTATTGGGGAATCTTGAGAAATTTGACGACTTCTACTGGGGATCAATAATTTGAAACTGTGTTCCGAAGGGGGATTTAAATGACGTACTGCAGGGGATTACTTATGGAATAGCCTAGAGGCACTTTCCTATCCTTTCAACCCATCAGTAATTGTATTTTCATTTTTTTTATTTGTAAACAGTAATTATGTTCAAATTTATATGCTCAACAATGAATCATTGGACGTTTTTGTAAATAAAACAAGTGTAAAGAAAAGACAAATAGTTTTTGCACTTTCAAAGGAATATTTTGCATTGACTTTGAATAAGTATTTTTTGTACAAGGGGAAAAACATTCTAGTAAGAGAATGCTGTCGTAAAAAATGAAAATTTTGATACAAAGAAAAAATAGCTATGTGTATAAAAATCCCATGAGGTTTCCATTCTGCTATAGCCTTTGTATCTCCGAGCATCTTGTCTATTTGTTGTCTCGTCCGAAGATGATTGAATTAATCAGAACCTCTGAGTTTGTCAGTGGAAGCCAAAGGTTTTAAATAAGGTGATCCAACAGGTCGTATTCATACGCTTTAATTCCCTAACTTTTGCCTGGACCTCCCTTTCGGGTTTTCAGTCCACCGGGAAACCCTTTTTAGCCCAAGTCGCCCTTTCGGGTTTTTAACTTGCCGGGTGTACATATTTTTTTTGTTTTATCCCTAATTTTTTCCCGAACCCTTTTGGTTCGCCGGGATGCCCTTGTTTTGCCTAGGTATGTCAACCTAGCGGGTCTCTTATGCATAGTATCTTTTGACTATGTCCGTGTTTGCAGGGTGTGGCAGGTCGTCGCCATCCATGGTGGTCAAGATCATTACCCCACCAGAGAAGATGTGTTTGATTACAAATGGTCCTTCATAGGTAGGAGCCCATTTCCCCCTGGGATCACTTTGTGGCAAGATGATACATTTGATCACTAGATCCCCAACTTGATATACGTGGCGTCTGACTTTCTTGTTGAAAGCCTTGATCATTTGTTTCTGATACATCTGACCATGGCAAACAGCAGTAAATCTCTTCTCATCAATCAAGTTTAGTTGATCAAGTCAAGTCTGGATCCAATCGTCTTCATTCAACCCTGCATCCTTCATAATCCTCAGAGAGGGGATCTGGACCTCGATAGGCAAGACAATTTCCATGCTGTAAACCAAAGAATATGGTGTTGCCCCAGTTGATGTGTATGGCAAGACAACAACACTGTCATTTTCTGTATGATCTTTTTAATGTTTTTATTTGCAGCTTCGACGGCACCATTCATCTTTGGCCGATAGGGAGAAGAATTGTGATGCTAAATCTTGAATTGCTCGCATAATGTGGTGATTATAGTGTTGTTGAGATTTGTACCATTGTCAGTGATGATCCTTTTTGGGATACCGTACTGGTAAATAAGGTTTTACTTGATGAAGCGGGCAACAACATTCTTGGTAGTGGAGGAGAAGGAGGCTGCTTCAACCCACTTTGTAAAATAGTCAATGGCCACTAGGATGAAGCGATGTCCATTGGAGGTTGTCGGCTTGATTTCCCCAATCATATCAATCCCCCACATAGCAAAGGGCAAAGGAGTTGTCAATACATTCAGAGGAACCGGGGGTACATGCACTTTGTCGGCATAAATCTGGCATTTATGACAGGTTCGAGAGTGTTGATAGCAATCTTCTTCCATGGTAGACCAATAATAGCCTGCCCATAGGATTTTCTTCGCCATCGTATGCCCACTGGAATGGGTGCCAAAAGTACCTTCATGTAATTCAGCCATGATCCTTTCAGCTTCAACCTTATCTACGCGCCGAAGAAATACAGAGTCATGATTGCATTTGTACATGATGCCATTACTAAGGAAGAATTTAGCAGAGAATCTCCTTAAGAACTTCTTATCTTTGATTGAAGCTCCTTCTGGATACTCTTGAGCCTCGAGATACCTCTAGACTTCATGAAACCAAGGCTGGTCCACTACTTCTTCAGTATTAATCTTGTGACAGTATGTTGGTTCGTCTATTCGTTCGATGGTGATCTAGGGAGCCTCGTTATCCCAATTAAGTTTAAACATAGATGACATTGTGGCTAGAGCGTCTGCTAGCTGATTTTCTTCTTGTGGGAAGTGCTCGAAGGTAATCTCCTCAAAATGTGGTAGAAATGTCAAAACATGTTCTTTGTAAGGGATAAGGTTAGGGTGTTTGGTGTCCCATTCCCCTTTGATCTGACTGATGACTAAGGCTGAGTCTCCGAATACATCCAATGATTTGATCCCCAAGTCTATGGCAGCTTTGAGACCAAAGATGCACGCTTCGTATTTCGCCATGTTGTTAGTACAATTGAAGCAAAGTATGGCGGTAAAGGGAGTATGACACCCTTCCGGAGATATGAGTACAGCACCGATACCATTACCAAGTGCATTGGATGCTCCATCAAAGAACAGGGTCCATCGGGATCCTTGTTCAGGTCCGTCATATGGCCTGATTTCTTTGCAGTTGTCTAATGTCATGATGTCTTCATCCGGGAATTCAAACTTCATGGATTGATAGTCTTCTACAGCTTGGTGAGCAAGGTGATCAGCTAGCACACTTCCCTTTATAGCTTTATGGGTAGTATACTGTATGTCGTTGTGATACGGTGGGAGAACAGACTTGAGGTTTTGTGTTTGTGTTCGCAAATGTTTCGGTTTAGCAAGAGTCACCATCGACTTTTTATTTTATCCAAAGGAAAGGTCAAAAAGTACAGGAAAGACCTTTGAGAGTTTTCTTGGGTTCGGGGGGTATATTATGAAAAGGGAAGGTGCTAGCACCCTTTTTATCCATGGTTATCCATGGGCTCTTAGTTACTTGTTTAGATCGCTTGCTTTTGCTTTTCAATTGTTTGAAATGGTGATTTGTGTGTGGTTTTGAAAATGTTTTGAAAAGAGGCCATCGTTGTGGCAACCTTTGTAATGATTCTTGTTTAAATATATACAAAGGTGTTTGTCTTTTGAAAAGATGTTTCAATGTTTGAAAGTTTGTTTTTGGGAAATGTTTTGAAATTGTATTGTGAAGTGTGTTTGAAAATAACAAGGATGTTTTTGCAAGTTTTGATCAAGTAACTAAGAGTTGTCTACCCTATCTTACTCAAAGATCTTTCCTACACATTTTTAACCCTTTTGACAGTGTTGTTTTACCATTGCATTTGGTAAACAACCTTGTGTTTGGATGTTAAACGGGACAGGCACGGGTCATTGTATTGACCATGATAGCAATTGTGCTAAGTATCTTTAGCAAATTTTTGAGGGACTAGATCATTTTTGTGTAGGCAACCAAGACAGCGTCATCGAGGGACTATGATCTTTTTGTTTTGTTTTTGTTTTGCCAAGATACTCAACATGCATAACATGGCCATTTTCAAGGCAACAGGTGGATGAAACTCTAGGGGTGTATGTGTGCATTGTGTTGTCAATTTGCATGCTTTTATGTCTTGTATTAGGTCTAGCTACTTGTTTTGACTTTGGATATTGCATACAAGCCCTAATCTCTATCATGGCATATTTGAAAGCTATAAATGCGTAAAATAAATCTACGACTATTACCACATTGATATGGGGAGGGGGATATAATTTTGAATGGGGAGTATTTGCAAGAAAATAAAACCCTAAGATTTACTATTACATCCAAATTGAACTCTTTGCATCAAATAATAAATAAGCAATATTTAAATAAGCAATTAAATATAAATATGCAAAAATATTATAAATATGTAAAAAATGTTTCTTTGTTTATTTTTATGTATATAAAATATAATATTTAATGTATTAAAAAAAGAAAATAAATAAGTTATTTTTGTTAAGGGTAAAACCCTAATTTTTTGGTTTAAGAATATGTATGAAAATTGTAATATTATTTATTTATGTACAATGAAATAAATAAAAAAATATATACAAGTGTTCCAAAAATAAAAACATATTAGAAAAAAAATATTATTTTTAATAAGGGTGGAAACCCTAGTTTTTTGTTTTAAGATAATATATATTATATTATTTAATGTACAAGAAAATAAATATAAATATATACAATTGTTTAGAAAATAATAATATATGAGAAAATATTATTTAAGTATATAAATACTAAAAAAAAAGAATATAATATTTTTATGTGTTATTTATAAGTTTTTTATTTGAGAAAATAAATATAGTAAACCTAATAAACTAAATATTGTGTCAAAAATAAAATAAAATAAAAAATAAAAATGTGAAAATTTAAGGAAAATATTTTTAGTAATTTTTTATATTTGGAAAAAATAAAATGAAGTCAGAAATAAAAAGAAATGAAAATAATATGAAAATATAAAACAATGGGCCAAGGGGGTGTGAACAGCAAAGAGGGGGTGTCAAAAACAAGCCAAACCAAGCCCAGCCCAAATCAGCTTCTTCTTCAACCTTCGTTCAAACAAAACACGCGCGCCTGATTCAAATGTCCAACTCCTGCGTACGTGCTCTAATGCAAAAACTCATAACACCAAAGTCATAGCATTTTTCAAGACGATTCCAACCATATAAAAAACTTAATCTAACTCTCAAAGACCAGAGAGAATTTCTCTGGCCCTAAATTCTAACCTAACTTTTTCAGGAAGTTCATGAATCAAATTCTCTTAACACGATTAACTTAAATGAAATCTAAGAATATGTACAGCTTCAGGGCTATGAGTACTACATTTTTTATTCACAAACCTAAGCCTAATGATTCCTAAATAGAGAGATAGAAAGTTGGAAAATACTTGTTTCAGTTGAACTCGTGTATGGCAATGTGAAGCTTTTCAGTGAGGCCTGAGATGCTTGGGAGCTGGCTTGAACTTCCTCTAACCTTCCCCAATGCTTAGTTTGCTATGGATTTGCTTGAACAAGCTTATAGAACTCAACCTGCACAAGCTGAAATCAGAAAAGGTGAAGCTTGCAATGGAGTTACAGTCACTGTTCAATGGTTGGGACAGCTTGGATAGGTTATATGGAATATGTTTGAACAGGTTTGGGGCAAAACGCACGAGTGGTTTTTGTTATAGAACTCATAGTGCAGAAACTGCCCTATTTTGCAAAAGGGATGAGTTTTGATGCTCAAGAGTGTTTGAGGGATGGATGGCTCGTGTTTCTGGCTGAAGGCAATGTCAAAAACTTGTTTCAAATGCTTGCAAGAGTTGGTTATAATAGATATGCAAGTTATGTGATTTTGGCAAGTTTCTTGGTTATGAAGCAAAAGGTGGGAAGTGATAAAGAGCAGGCCTGTACAGGCTAGCTCTAATCATGCATAATCTTTGTAAGCTTGCCCCCCAAGTTTGTGGATTTGGTTTTCTGTCCAAGATTTGGTTCAAGGCTCAAGAGATGTAATTTGACATAAAGCAAGTTTTTACAAAAATGGCAATGTTGCCTTTTTGCTATTTTTGGATTAATCTCTTGTGTAATCCTATAATGATCAGAACAAAGCTTCAAACCATTGGATTTGCATTTAATTATTGAGTATGGAAGGGTTTAGGGACCTGTAATCAAGTACAAACAATGCTGGATGGAAATTGCAACTTGTAGCAACATGAAACATGCTATGGATCAAAGTGAGTTTTTGCCAAATTCAAACCTTCGATTCTCTCTAACCATAAATTATTTTGGAGAGTTCTTGGACATTTTGGAAAGCTTCTAACATTCTCTACAATCCATCTTTGAAATGAATTTTGATATTCCAAGTGTAACTAGGTGAAAAATTGCCATGAAGATAGGTCAAAATCCTGCCTAAACTAGGGCAAAATTTCACTAAGTTAAAAGTTTCATGGACCCTTGTTCCAAAAATCATAACTTGAGATCCAAGCTTCTTTTGGGAAAACTTTGTGAATCAAAGTTGTATATTTTGTGGAGGAATACAACTTTCATGTTTGAATTTTGTTTGAATCCAATTGCATCATGGTTAAAAATTTGGGCAAAGTTGGGAAAAATTAAGAAAATTTCATAACTTAGAAAAATTCTAAGATGAAATTTTTCAATCTTAAACCCTAATTTGCAAAATTAGGTTTATTGATGAACAAGTTTCATGTTTTGACACATCTTGATGAAAAATGACCCTTGGCACTTGATTTTGACCAAAAAGTCAAAGTTTGACTTTTCAGTGTACAATTGATTTTTGATCAGTTTACTGGAAAATTCATTTGTCAATCCAATGCAATTGAGATCTTCTGAACCTTGTGAATAGGTCAAGATGATGCCATTGAGTCCTTGAATCCTTTCTTGAACCCAATTTGCCATTGGCTAGGTGAAAATCAGAAATTGCCCTTCTGCAGTTAAAACCCTAAAAATGACCATTTTGCCCTTTTGATGATCTGATCAAATTTCTTGAGGAGTTGTGGTCCAAACTTGATCAAATGGTTCATATGAGTTTATAATGTTGTGTGGATAAAAAATTATGAGGTTTGACTGTAAATTGGCCATGGTTGACTTTTTCCCCAATACAGTTGATTTTTAGGTCAACTGTCCAATTAACTGGGCAAAAGTTTGATTCAAGGCTTGAAACTTGGTATGAGCAAACTTATAAGTCCAAAATGGAGTATGAAAGTCACATTGAGCATTAGAAGTCCAAAATTCCTTGTGTAAACTCAAACTCTAATTTAGGTCAACAGTGCAAGGAGATGTCTTGAGCAGAGCAAACCCTAGCTTGGTCTTGAGTTCAAAGAGTCTTGTGATGAGAAATCTTGATAAAATGAGAGGGAAAATTTTGGGGTACAACAAATTCCCCTGTTCAATCTTCTTGAACCTGAATAGTTAGATTGGCGAGTTTGCCTTTCGTGACTCGAAGGTAAAAGAGGATTGGACACTAGAGTGCCCGTAAATTTTCACTCGTCAAAATATAGTTGAGGAAATGGGCTTAAAGATTCCATTTGGAAGATGTGACAGAATCTTGTCGGAGATGGGCTTAAAGATGCCATCCAAGAAAATTGATCGCATAAGAAATTCCTTTGCGAGAGCCCGTATACCTGTTGTTGAGAAGGACTACGCCGGGGAATGCTGGTCTTTGTCGTGGTAGAAATAGAACTTCAGTCGTCTGTTATTCTACCGGGGAGTCATCTCTTAGTTGAATATGTGACAGTGAACTGCTATTTGGTCAACATCCAGTGTCCACAGTTTTGTATTGCTATCTGGTCAACGTCCAGGCTTCACGATACTTTACTTCCTATCTGGTCAACATCCAGGCTTCACAGTCTTGTATTGCTATCTGGTCAACATCCAGGCTTCACGATACTTTAATTCCTATCTGGTCAACATCCAGGCTTCAGAAGGAAATCCAATGGTTATTCGGTCGCCTCTGGTTTTCCCTTTGATTTTGGGGCCTACTAATATCCGGTTGAATCCGGGCTTCAAAGTAATTGGCCGAGTAAACTGTTATTTGGTCAACGTCCAAGTTTCACAGTATACCTTACTGTTAACTTGTCAACGTCCAGGCTTCACAGTCTTGTATTGCTATCTGGTCAACGTCCAGGCTTCATGATACTTTACTTCCTATCTGGTCAACGTCCAGGTTTCAGAAGAATTTGCTGGGGATTCAACTATTTTCTGGTCGATCTCCGGGTTTCTGTATAATCAAGATAAAATCTGGTTAAATCCAGGCTTCATAACTGGAACAGGAATCTGCCCCTTGATTTGAATAAAACAAACAGGAGAACATCCGTGTCTGGAGCATCTCTAAGTCATTTTCTTAGCTTAGAATATCTGTTTTAGGTAGCTATCAATTTCATCCTGAAAAGGGTAGAATGTTAGCTGAAACACAAAGTTATGTTGCATGAAATTTATAATGCAATAAGATGTGTTTCATCAAATGTTTATGATATGCGAATGTAATGTATGCGCATATAAGCTGATTAGCTGTTTTGCTGAGGAAAATAAACCTAGGATAGCTGGAGATAATAAAATCTTTGACTGCTGTCAGGGAAAATAAATCCTTGACCACTGCTGGAGATTCGGGTTTTTGACAACCTCTGTGGGGAGAAGCTATACTGCTGGGGAGATCAGGAGTTTGGGTTGCATGCCAATCTACTGGGAACTTCAAGAATGATAATCTCCATTCTATTGGGGGTATCAGGGGAAAACTGAATGTTTTCCCCTGGGGATTTGTAGCCCAAAGTTTCATCTCCGTTGGGGACCTTAATGACGGGCTGATTTGATCATGTATGGAAACTTGACTCCGTTGAGGAAGAAGGTTTAAAAATAACTCTCTGGGGAATTATCTGGTTTTAAAGCGACTCTTCAGGGGGAAATTGGAGGAAACTGGATAGTCTCCACTGGTGTTCAAAGGTTGAAGGTTTGGCTTCACTTGGGGAAGAAAGTTTCATCCTTACTGAGGGTTTGTAGTTCAAAGTTTTGCTCCGCTGGGGATTAGAAGTTTGAAAACTCAGCTCTGATGGGGATTCTTGAAACTTAACTCCGCTGGGGATATGCATTTCAAGGCTTTAGTTCGGCCGAGGATCTGGATGATGTATTGCAGGGGATTTCTCCTGGAATAGCCTAAAGACATTTTCCTATACTTTCATCCTATCAGTAATTATTCCTTCTCATTTCGTTTTATTTGTAAGCAGCGATTATATTCAAATGCATATGCTCATTTAATAAATCATTGGACGTTTTCAAATAAAACACAAGTATAAAAAAGAAAGAAAAGGCAAACAATTTTCTGCACTTTGAAGTATCTTTGTATTAACTTTGTGTAAGTATTTTGTACAAAGGAGACAGACATCCTAGTAAGAGAATGTTGTCATAAAATTGAGAAAAATTTATACAAAGAAAGATGGCTATGTGTAACAATTCCGTGGGGTTCCCATTCTGCTATAGCCTTCGTAACTCTGAGTATCTTGTCCATTTGTTGCTTCGTCCGCAGATGATTGGATTGATCAGAAGCCTAGAGCTTGTCCGTGAAGAGATTGTCCTTAAAGTGATCCAACGAGACATAGTCATGCGCTTTAATTCCCTAACTTTTGCCTGGATCGCCCTTTCGGATTTTCGATCCACCGGGAAACCCCTCACCCTTTCGGGTTTTCAACTTGCCGGGTGTACATATTTTTTTTTGTTTATCCCTAATTTTTTCCTGAACCTCCCTTTTGGGTTTTCGATTCACCGGGATGCCCATTTTTGCCCAAGTTGCCCTTTCAGGTTTTCAACTTGTCGGGTTGTTTATGCGTAGTATCTTTTGACTATGTCCGCGTTCGCAGGGTGCGGAAGATCGTCGTCGTCCATGGTGGTTAGAATCATAGCCCCAACAGAAAAAATGATTTTTTATCACAAATGGTCCTTCATAAGTAGGAGTCCATTTGCCCCTGGGATCACTTTGCGGCAAGATGATCCGCTTGATTACAAGATCTACGACTTGACATACCTGGCGCCTGACTTTCTTGTTGAAAGCCTTGATCATCCGTTTTTGATACGTTTGACCATGACAAGTAGCAGTAAGTCGCTTCTCGTCAATCAAGTTAAGTTGATCAAGCCGGGTCTGAATCCAATCGTCTTCACTTAAACCAACATCCTTCATAATTCTCAAGGAAGGAATCTAAACCTCCATAGGTAAAACAGCTTCCATGCCATATACCAAAGAAAAGGGGGTTTCCCCAGTTGAAGTATGCGCCGTGGTACGGTATCCGTGCAGAGCAAACGGTAACATCTCATGCCAGTCCTTGTAGGTGACTGTCATCTTTTGAATGATCTTCTTGATGTTTTTGTTCGCATCTTTGACAGCACCGTTCATCTTTGGCCGATATGGAGATGAATTGTGATGTTGAATCTTGAACTGCTCACACAGAGTGGTGATCATAGTGTTGTTCAGGTTTGTACCGTTGTCCGTGATGATACGGTCGGGGATACCATACCGGCATATGAGGTTCTGCTTGATGAAGCGGGCAACCACATACTTTGTAACGGAGGCGAAGGAAGCAACTTCGACCCACTTGGTAAAGTAGTCAATGGCCACCAGGATGAAGCGGTGTCCATTGGATGTTGTAGGCTTGATCTCTCCAATCATGTTGATACCCCACATTGTGAATGGCTAAGGAGCTATTAGGACATTGAGAGGAAATGGAGGAATATGTACCTTGTCTGCATAGATTTGGCATTTGTGACAAGTACGGGAATATTGATGACAGTCAGCTTCCATGGTAGACCAGTAGTATCCTGCCCTTAAAATCTTCTTAGCCATCGCATGTCCGCTCAAGTGGGTGCCAAAAGTACCATTATGCAGTCCAATCATGATCTGCTCAGCATCAACCTTGTCCACACAACGAAGCAGATCACAATCATGGTTGCGCTTGTATAGGATACCATTGCTCAGGAAGAACTTGGCAGAAAATCTCCTCAAGAACTTTTTTTCGTTGATTGAAGCTCCTTCAGGGTATTCTCGATTCTTGAGATACCTTTTGATTTCGTGAAACCAGGGTTGGTCCACTACTTCTTCAGTATTAATCTCGTGACAATGTGCAGATTCATCCATTCGCTCGATGGTGATTTGGGGAGCCTCATTATCCCAGTTAAGTTTAAACATGGAATACATTGTGGCTAGAGCACCCTCTAGCTGATTTTCTTCTCGTGGGAAATGCTCGAAGGTAATCTGCTCGAAATGAGGTAACAATGTCAGGACATGTTCTTTGTAAGGGATGAGATTGGGATGTTTATTTTCCCAATCTCCTTTGATCTAACTGATGACCAAAGCGGAGTCTCCAAACACAACCAGAGATTTGATTCCCAAGTCAATAGCAGCCTTGAGACCAAAGATGCAAGCTTCATACTCGGCCATGTTGTTGGTGCAGCTGAAGCAGAGTCTAACAGTGAAAGGTGTATGGCAACCTTCTGGAGAGATAAGTACCACACCGATACCGTTTCCAAGTGCATTTGAAGCACCATCAAAGTACAGGGTCCATCGGGATCCTTGTTCAGGTCCGTCATACGGTTCGTTACCTTCAATGTTGTCCAATGTCATAATGTCTTCGTCGGGGAAGTCGAACTTCATGGATTGGTAATCTTCGACAACTTGATGAGCTATATGGTCAGCTAGTACACTCCCCTTTATAGCTTTTTGGGTTGTGTACTTGATATCATACTCAGTCATGATCATTTTCCATCTAGCGATTCTTCCAGATAAAGCAGGCTTTTCGAAGATGTACTTGATCGGATCCATTTTAGAAATCAGCAGAGTGGTATGTGTCAACATATACTGCCTTAACCGACGATCAGCCCATACCAAAGCGCAGCAAGTTTTCTCGAGCAGTGAGTAGCGAGTCTCACAGTCGGTAAACTTTTTGCTAAGGTAATAAATGGCATGATCTTTTCGACCAGACTCGTCATGTTGGCCCAGTACGCACCCCATTGAGTTATCCAAAACAATCAGATACATGATTAGCGACCTTCCTTCGACGGGTGGCATCAAGATAGGAGGTTCTAGCAAATACTCCTTGATTTTATTGAAAGCAACTTGACAGTCATCATTCCATTCAACCACCTGATCTTTCTTTAACAGCTTGAAGATTGGTTCACAGGTAGATGTTAGGTGAGAAATGAACCTTGCAATGTAGTTTAGGCGTCCTAAGAAACCTCTGACCTCCTTTTCAGTGCGAGGGGCAGGCATTTCTTGTATGGCTTTGACTTTGGCAGGATCAACCTCGATGCCTTTGTTGCTGACGATGAATCCCAAGAGTTTACCGGACCTGACTCCGAAAGTGCACTTGCTAGGGTTCAGTCTGAGCTTGTACTCCTTCAACCTGAAAAACAGCTTTTGCAGATGGTCGAGGTGTTCTTCTTCTGTTTGTGAATGGGCTATCATGTCGTCTACGTAAACTTCAATCTCATGATGTATCATGTCATGAAACAAATATACCATGGCTCGCTGATAGGTTGCCCCGACATTCTTCAGTCCGAATGGCATCACTTTATAGCAGAAGGTACCCCACTGCGTAACAAAAGTAGTCTTCTCCATGTCTTTGGGGGCCATTTTGATCTGGTTGTACCCTGAAAATCCATCCATGAAGGAAAATACCTTATGTTGAGTTGTGTTGTCAACCAAGATGTCAATGTGCGGTAGTGGAAAGTCATCCTTAGGGCTAGCCCTGTTTAAGTCTCTGTAATCCACGCACATTCTCACTTTGCCGTCCTTTTTAGGCACGGGCACAATGTTAGCAACCCATTATGGATAGGAAGTAACAGCAAGGAACCCTGCATTAAATTGCTTCATCACTTCGGCTTTGATCGTTTCGGACATATCAGGCCTCATTCGGCGGACTTTCTGTTTAATTGGTGGATAGTCTCCTCTAGTAGGGAGACGGTGAACCACAATATCTGTGTCGAGTCCCGGCATGTCTTCATAGGACCAGGCGAAGATCTCAACATATTCATTCAACAGCTGAACCAAGCGTTCTTTGACATTTGGCTTTAGGTTGGTACCCACTTTAACCTCTTTCCTGTCTTCGGCAGTACCCAAGTTGATAGTTTCTAACAACTCTTCATGGGGCAGAATAGCCCTTTCTTCCTGCTGTAGAAGTCTAGCCAACTCTCCAGGCACTTCATAGTCTTCATCACATTCGTACTCGACATGATTGACCAGATCTTCAGAGTCAATGAAGGCCATAGCAGAATTATTACCCATGGAATCCGAAGTGGGTGGGTACCTGCATTTTGTGAGTATGGGTGTGTGTAAGGGATATCCACCTTTGAACAAATAAAATGTAAAAAGAAATAAAATGAACACAAAAGTTTATATATGAAAACGTCCATGATTCATTAAAAATGGCATATGTAGATGAAAAATCAAGCCCTTACAAATGGACCTATGTGCCCCGGGTAAGGCACAAGGCAAAAAGAGTGTACGAATTGTTTAATAATTATTACAGACCAATAAAAATGTTCGAAAGATAAATTATTGATTTATGAAAGTAATGGGAACAAAGTCTTTCGCCTCCCAGTTGTTCAGTCCTCCTTCAATAGTCAGGAAAATCCAATCTTCAAAATTGCTCTCATCTTCACCATCTTCCAAAGCATGAACTCCATGATGAGTGATCTTTAGTGGTGCTCCTCCAGCCCAGGAGCGATGCACAGCCTTCTGACTAGCAGCAGTGAAACCCAAACCGAACTTATTTGTTTTGAAAGGAAAATCTGGTAGCTGACCCCATATTGTGCTTCCTCCTTCCTCGACCACAGCCTTCGCATCTTTAAGGGATGACATCCGGGACACAGGCTTGGTAATGATGGGTACAAATGTCATTGTTTTGGCTGCCGCAACTTCAGGAGAAACCTCTTCAAAGTGTTGGAAAGGGGTTTCTATGAATTCACCATCTAACTCCACATAGCGGAAAGAGTTAAGGTGGCTTATCATATACTCCTCCTCACCATGAACTGTTATAATTTTCCCCTGGACTGGGTATTTGAGCATTTGGTGTAGAGAAGAAGTGACTGCCCCAGCGTTGTGGATCCAAGGTCTTCCCAATAAACAAGAATATGAAGGATGGATGTCCATCACATAAAATGTAGAGTTGAAAATTTTTGTTCCCACCTTAATTGGGATGTCCACCTCCCTGTGGACCATCCTCTTAGAACTGTCGAAGGCTCTAACAATGATATTACTGGGCTTTAGGGTCAAACCCTCACAGTCCAATCTGCATAATGCTTTCTTTGGCAGGACATTTAAAGACGACCCGATATCAACCAGAACGTGAGTAGGTGTGGTCCCTCTGCATTCCACTGAGACATGCAGCGCATCATTATGCTTTCTTACCTTAGATGTTAGATCGGCATCAGAGAAGCCAAGACCATTGTCGGAGGTAAGGCTGGCTACACACTCCTGGAACTGGTCCGTGGAGGTTTCTTGAGGCACGTGGGCCGTCTTCAGGTATTTGATCAAGGCTTTGGCATGAGCCTCAGAACAGAGCAATAGGGCCAGCATGGAGATTTTTGAAGGGGTTTGCCCCAGTTGTTCTACGACATCATAGTCGCTTTTCTTAATTATTTTTAAAATTTCCTCCATTTCCTTTTGGGTGGTCTCGGGAATGACCAAAGGTTGAGCCCTCGTCCTGACGGGCGCTTCTTGGATCCCCTTACCTTTATCAGCAGCAATAGCAGAGGGTACAACTACGGGAGTAACAATTTCTTCAATAACTGGACTTCACACAGAGATGTTGACCGGCACAGGAGTACTTGAGGGTCCGAAGATTGCCCTTGGAGGAGAAATCTCCGGAGAAAAGATTCTTCCGCTGCGGGTGATCTTACTTGTCCCCACGATATTTCCTATGTCAGGAGTTTCTTCATCGGAATTCTCTTCACTGATTCAATCTGCTTAACACTGTGGTAGAAGATCTCTCATCCATAATTCAACGGTTTGTCTTGTTGGACTTATATGGGATAGGCCCCGACATAGTTATCTTCAGAGGTACAAACTTTGGATCGGATGTAATCTTAACAGGTCTTTTGGAGACCTTGGAAAGATTGTCTAAAATGGTAATTATAGCAACATCATTGATAGGAATTGGAGTAATTAGAGTAACAAGAGTTTTCTCAAAGAGGATCTCTTGATTATCCATTAGGCGTTGGACGCCTACCTTCAATAACGGACAATCGGATTGTAGGGACGAACAATGGTAACAATCTTTTTCACAGCCTGGGAAGATCCCGACTTTCAACAGATTCATCTTGATTATTGGTAAAGGGGTCATTAAGTCATCAACAGCAGCAACATACAGATCCTCTTCAATAGCATGGGCACTATGACCATGCTTCGGCATTGGGGCAGAAATCATATTCGGCTTTTCGGGCGCGTAGAATTCCACCTCCTTGGCATCTATTAAATCCCGGATCTTGTTTTTGAGGGCCCAACAGTTGTTGGTGTCGTGCCCTATGCCGTCTGAATGATAAGCACATTTAGCATTGGCATGGTAAAAAGGAGAAGTTGTATTCAGATTTTGTGGCGGATCTCTCAAGGTTATAAGGTTTAACTTCAAGAGATGGGGGAGAACCTGGGCAGGCGTCATGTTTATTTTGGTGAATTTCCTAGCAGGCCTTCCCCCTCTTTGTTGGTTGGTTCTGGGTTGATCATTTCTAGGCTGATCAGCTGCAATCTTTTGAATCATTATAGCCCCCACCGTTGGTCGGCGCTCTACTCTTCCTCGACCTTTTTGAGAGTAAACATCTGACACCTCTTTCTTGGATGGAAAAGGTTTTTTAACGGCGGCAGAAGCAGATGTATCTTTTTGAATTTTACCGCTCTTGATGCCAGCTTTAACTCGTTCACCAGTCAGAATTAATTCGGTGAACCCTGCCGACGAACTCCCTATCAGGTGATTAAAGAATGGACCTGACAGCGTCCCCAAAAACATATCAACAAGCTCTCTTTCAGACAACAGTGGCTGCACCCTTCCATCCAAGTCCCTCCACTTCTGGGTATACTCCTTAAAGCCTTCATTAGAGACCATACCCATACTGTGTAGTTGAGTATGAGTAGGTGCTAAGTCTGCATTATATTGATATTGTTTGTAGAAGGCAGCATCCAAATCCTCCCAATTGTGCACGTCAGATCTCTCAAGCTGGTAGAACCAATCTAATTGCGTCCCCGAAAGACTATCTTGAAAAAATTGGACCCACGGATCCTTATCAGAAGAATGAGGTTGAATCTTTCTGACGTAAGACCTTAGGTGCATCTTCGGACAAGACAAACCATCGTATTTAGAAAATGTAGGCACCTCGAATTTAGGGGGAATCACAATCCCAGCAACCAACCCTAGCTCTTCGAAGTCCAACCCAGGAACTCTTTGCACTTCCATGGCTGCCAGACGCTCTTCTAGATTCTTGTACTTGTCGTCTGTAGGAGGGTACTGCTGCTCAGAATAGTCTTCATCCTCTTCTTCTTCTTCTTCAGCCTCAGACTCAGATGGTACTGCAACTCCTTTTCCTTTACCTATCCCTTCATCAGATCTTGAGGGGAAATCCAGGACCCTTCTAGCTTGGTTCTCAAATATTCTACCCAGAGTAGCCACACCAACTCTTTTCTTTTTCTTTTTCTCTTTTTCCTTTTCCTTCTATAACAGTGCTTTAAGGTCCTCCTGACCCTTTGCCAAGGTCATGAGGAGTTGTTGGAACTGTGAATTTTGTGCTTGTAGGTCTTTGACCGTCTGCTCTATATCCATCTTGCTGAAATAAATAGCAGAGAGATAAGGAAACCTGGTGTGAAGACCTGTTTATGCATATGATGAATGATATGTATTCATGTGATGCATTCAAGGATTCAGAAATTCAAATTTGTTGCAAACAAAAAGAACACGCATCATATTAATAAGAAGAAATTTGTTAGTACATAAATGCCCCGTGGGCAAAATATTACAAAATTCTTAATGTAAAAAGACGTTGTGCATCCTCTTTGGTGAGATGTAGGTGTTGAGAGTATGCTCTTCTTGGAGTCAACGAGTAAGTTCCAAAACCTTCTTCTCACTGGCGTAGAAGCTGGCTTCAAAAGTGTTCCATTCTTCCTTGAGCTGTATCCAACTCTTTTGCAAATCTTCCAATGATGTTGGCATGTCAGGATGTAGGAGGGTGTATGGAACCTCTCCTTCCATAACAGGCTCTTTGGTCACAGGGAGAATGTAGGGGTAAGGCATCATAAGACTCTGGGCGCGAGTTCGTACCCACTTGAGGTAAGGCTCGAGGGGGATGGAATTCTTGTGTCCCAGTGTCTTATTGTCCACTTTGTTGGGCATCCTCTAAGCTCGGATAAACCTTTGTTGGAGTCCTTCAGCGTCGTTGTCGAAGTCAAAAACCAAGTCTGGAATCAGCATGTTATGAGGGCCATCCCTTCGGGCATACCCAAATTGTCTCAAAGCCAAACAAAGGTTGTAGGTAATGCCTCCCCTAATGCCAAGTACTGGGACATTAGGGAATTCCCCACAACAATCAATGATGATGACATTTTCTCTGGACCGAGAACACCAATGAACATCAGAATGTGTAAGAGTCATTAATCATTGTGACCACCTCAAGCCTTGTTCATTCTTCCATACTGACTGGGGAAGGTGAGAAATAAACCACCTTGCTAGAAGAGAAGTACAACACATGAGAACACCTCTTTTCCTCATTGTTCGTGTGTAAAATGAGTGGAGGATGTCCCCAAGCAATGTAGGCACAGGATTCCGAGATATGAAAATCTTGACAGCATTCACATCTATAAGTTGATCAGGGTTTGGGAACAAGACCAACCCATAGATGAGAAGTGCTACAATCTCCTCAAAAGCTTGCAGATCTAGAGAATTCCAGCATTCTTGTGCCTTCTCAAACAGAAACTTTGCCAAGAAACCCTTGACACCGCTTCTGGTTTCCCAATGACCTTTGATATCAGATGGTTGCAAGTGTAAGGCTTGAGTAACATCTTCAGGCTTTGGTTCTCTTTCTGTACCGTTGTAAGGTAGTTGATGAAGAATAGGAATCCTCAGGAGTTGAGAAAATTCCTCCAAAGTAGGTACTAGTTGGTAATCAAGAAATGTAAAGCAATGGTGTAGGGGGTCAAAGAACTGGAAGAGAACTTTCACCATGTCTTCTTCAATGTTGGAGTTGACCAAGTTGATAAGTCTACCATGTCTTTCACTGAAGGGAGAATTCTCTGGAATCTTGGAAGTAAGCTCCTTGAGTAGAGGAGGAATTCTCACAAGGTTGACCTGAATAGTTTTTCTGCGAAGTGATTCCATAACCTACAAAACAGGAACAAAGATGAAAATCTAAACCCTTGTAATGGTTAGTGGATGCATAAGATGCTTCATGATGTTCATGATGTATGCACAAGTATATGTACAAACAAATCACACAAGATCCTAGTTTCAGGCTTGCATGGGGTTTCATAGGTAAGTACCCTCTTGAAGTTAGTTGGCTCAACCTATCCTATAAATAGTAACCGGGTTCTAAGGAGCTCAATGTCACTGGATTATTTTCTGTGTTCATTGTTTCAGTTTAGCCACTTTACTGGTGACCGAAATATTCCAAGAAAACAACCCTTAATGAGTGTAGTATCGGGTATCTACCAACTTCGGACTGCACCAAAGCCGGTCATCTCACTACCCCTAAAAAGGCCAAGATGGTCAAGTAAAGGTTCTAAAATTCCATTAGTGCTTCATGACATCACTCAGCGGCCCCGTATTCTCTTTGATTGACTCAAAGGCTACCGATACACACAAATATGTCGCACTAATATAGTTATTGCTTCAACCATGTCGGTATACCCCGCACAGTTTCCACTACGTATTGTTATTTACCTATGAATGTTTCCTAAATTCGGGTGGAGGATTCAAACCCAAACAAGAGAACCAAATGTAAAACAATCAAAGCAAACAAATTAAGGTTACTCCACTTTTAAAATATTCCCCAGCAGAGTTGTCAGTTATGTGATACGGTGGGAGAACTGACTTGAGGTTTTGCGTTTGTGTTCGCAAATGTTTCGATTTAGCAAGAGTCACCATCGACTTTTTATTTTATCCAAAGGAAAGGTCAAAAAGCACAGGAAAGACCTTTGAGATGTTTTCTTGGGTTCGGGGGGTAGATTATGAAAAGGGAAGGTACTAGCACCCTTTTCATCCATGGTTATCCATGGTCTCTTAGTTACTTGTTTAGATCACTTGCTTTTGCTTTTCAATTGTTTGAAATGGTGCTTTGTGTGGGGTTTTGAAAATGTTTTGAAAAGAGGCCATCATTGTGGAAACCTTTGTAATAATTCTTGTTTGAATATATACAAAGGTGTTTGTCTTTTGAAAAGATGTTTCAATGTTTGAAAGTTTGTTTTTGGAAATGTTTTGAAATTGTGTTGTGAAGTGTGTTTGAAAATAGCAAGGATGTTTTGGCAAGTTTTGATCAAGTAACTAAGAGTTGTCTAGCCTATCTTACTCAAAGATCTTTCCTACACATTTTTAACCCTTTTGACAGTGTTGTTTTACCATTGCATTTGGTAAACAACCTTGTGTTTAGATGTTAAACGAGATAGGCGCGGGTCATCGCATTGACCATGATAGCAATTGTGCTAAGTATCTTTAGCAAATTTTTGAGGGATTAGATCATTTTTGTGTAGGCAACCAAGATAGCGTCATCGAGGGACTATGGTATTTTTGTTTTGTTTTTGTTTTGCCAAGATACTCAACATGCATAACATGGCCATTTTCAAGGCAACAAGTGGATGAAACCCTAGGGGTGTATGTGTGCATTATGTTGTCAATTTGCATGCTTTTATGTCTTGTATTAGGTCTAGCTACTTGTTTTGACTTTGGATATTGCATACAAACCCTAATCTCTATCATGGCATATTTGAAAGCTATAAATGCGTAAAATAAATCTACGACTATTACAACATTGATATGGGGAGGGGGATACAATTTTGAATGGGGAGTATTTGCAAGAAAATAAAACCCTAAGATTTACTATTACATCCAAATTGAACTCTTTGCATCAAATAATAAATAAGCAATATTTAAATAAGCAATTAAATATAAATATGCAAAAATATTATAAATATGTAAAAAATGTTTCTTTGTTTATTTTTATGTATGTAAAATATAATATTTAATGTATTAAGAAAAGAAAATAAATAAGTTATTTTTGTTAAGGGTAAAACCCTAATTTTTTGGTTTAAGAATATGTATGAAAATTGTAATATTATTTATTTATGTACAATGAAATAAATAAAAATATATATACAAGTGTTCCAAAAATAAAAATATATTAGAAAAAAATATTATTTTTAATAAGGGTGGAAACCCTAGTTTTTTGTTTTAAGATAATATATATTATATTATTTATTTTATATACAAGAAAATAAATATAAATATATACAATTGTTTAGAAAATAATAATACATGAGAAAATATTATTTAAGTATATAAATACTAAAAAAAAAGAATATAATATTTTTATGTGTTATTTACAAGTTTTTTATTTGAGAAAATAAATATAGTAAACCTAATAAACTAAATATTGTGTCAAAAATAAAATAAAATAAATAATAAAAATGTGAAAATTTAAGGAAAATATTTTTAGTAATTTTTTATATTTGGAAAAAATAAAATGAACTCAGAAATAAAAAGAAATGAAAATAATATGAAAATATAAAACAATGGGCCAAGGGGGTGTGAACAGCAAAGAGGGGGTGTCAAAAACAAGCCAAACCAAGCCCAACCCAGATCAGCTTCATCTTCAACCTTCGTTCAAGCAAAACACGCGCGCCTGATTCAAATGTCCAACTCCTGCATACGTGCTCTAATGCAAAAACTCATAACACCAAAGTCATAGCATTTTTCAAGACTATTCCAACCATATAAAAAACTTAATCTAACTCTCAAAGACCAGAGAGAATTTCTCTGGCCCTAAATTCTAACCTAACTTTGTCAGGAAGTTCATGAATCAAATTCTCTTAACACGATTAACTTAAATGAAATCTAAGCATATGTACAGCTTCAGGGCTATGAGTATTATATTTTTTATTCACAAACCTAAGCCTAATGATTCCTAAATAGAGAGATAGAAAGTTGGAAAATACATGTTTCAGTTGAACTCGTGTATGGCAATGTGGAGCTTTTCAGTGAGGCCTAGGATGCTTGGGAGCTTGCTTAAACTTCCTCTGACCTTCCCCAATGCTTAGTTTGCTTTGGATTTGCTTGAACATGCTTGTAGAACTCAACCTGCACAAGCTGAAATCAGAAATGGTGAAGCTTGCAAATGGAGTTACAGTCACTGTTCAATGGTTGGGACAACTTGGATAGGTTATATGGAATGTGTTTGAACAGGTTTGGGGCAAAACGCACGAGTGGTTTTTGTTATAGAACTCAGAGTGCAGAAACTTCCCTATTTTGCAAGAGGGATGATTTTTGATGCTCAAGAGTGTTTGAGGGATGGATGGCTCGTGTTTTTGGCTGAAGGCAATGTCAAAAACTTGTTTCAAATGCTTTCAAGAGTTGGTTATAATAGATATGCAAGTTATGTGATTTTTGGCAAGTTTCTTGGTTATGAAGCAAAAGGTGGGAAGTGACAAAGAGCAGGCCTGTACAGGATAGCTCTAATCATGCATACACTTTGTAAGCTTGCCCCCCAAGTTTGTGGATTTGGTTTTCTGTCCAAGATTTGGTTCAAGGCTCAAGAGATGTAATTTGACATAAAGCAAGTTTTGACAAAAATGGCAATGTTGCCTTTTTGCTATTTTTGGATTAATCTCTTGTGTAATCCTATAATGATCAGAACAAAGCTTCAAACCATTGGATTTGCATTTAATTATTGATTATGGAAGGGTTTAGGGACCTGTAATCAAGTACAAACAATGTTGGATGGAAATTGCAACTTGTAGCAACATGAAACATGCCATGGATGAAAGTGAGTTTTTGCCAAATTCAAACCTTCGATTATCTCTAACCACAAATTATTTTGGAGAGTTCTTAGACATTTTGGAAATCTTGTAACATTCTATACAATCCATCTTTTAAATGAATTTTGAGATTCCAAGTGTAACTAGGTGAAAAATTGCCATGAAGATAGGTCAAAATCCTCCCTAAACTAGGGCAAAATTTCACTAAGTTAAAAGTTTCATGGACCCTTGTTCCAAAAATCATAATTTGAGATCCAAGCTTCTTTTGGGAAAACTTTGTGAATCAAAGTTATAGATTTTGTGGAGGACTACAACTTTCATGTTGGAAGTTTTGTTTGAATCCAATTGCATCATGGTGAAAAATTTGGGCAAAGTTGGGAAAAGTTAAGAAAATTTCATAACTTAGAAAAATTCTAAGTTATGAAATTTTTCAATCTTAAACCCTAATTTGCAAAATTAGGTTTCTTGATGGACAAGTTTCATGTTTTGACACGTCTTGATGAAAAATGACCCTTGGCACTTGATTTTGACCAAAAAGTAAAAGTTTGACTTTTCAGTGTACAGTTGATTTTTGATCAGTTGACTAGAAAATTCATCTGTCAATCCAATGCAATTGAGATCTTTTGAACCTTGTGAATAGGTAAAGATTATGCAATTGAGTCCTTGAATCCATTCTTTAACCCAATTTGCCATTGGCTAGGTGAAAAATCAGAAATTGCCCTTCTGCAGTCAAAACCCTAAAAATGACCATTTTTCCCTTTTGATGATCTGATCAAATTTCTTGAGGAGTTGTGGTCCAAACTTGATCAAATGGTTCATATGAGTTTATAATGTTGATGTGGATCAAAAATTATGAGGTTTGACTGTAAATTGGCCATAGTTGACTTTTTCCCCAATATAGTTGATTTTTAGGTCAATTGTCCAATTAACTGGGCAAAAGTTTGATTCAAGGCTTGAAACTTGGTATGAGCAAACTTATAAGTCCAACATGGAGTATGAAAGTCACATTGAGCATTAGAAGTCCAAAATTCCTTGTGTAAACTCAAACCCTAATTTAGGTCAACAGTGCAAGGAGATGTCTTGAGCAGAGCAAACCCTAGCTTGGTCTTGAGTTCAAAGAGTCTTGTGATGAGAAATCTTGATAAAATGAGAAGGAAAATTTTGGGGTACAACAATCGTACTCTGTCAGGATCATCTGCCATCTAGTTATTCTCCTAGAAAGAGCAGGCTTCTCGAAGATTTATTTCAATGGATCCATTTTAGATATCAACAAGGTAGTATGAGTCAGCATATACTGTCTTAGGCGGCGAGCAGCCCATGCCAGAGCGCAACAAGTTTTCTCGAGCAGTGAATATTTGGTTTCACAGTTGGTAAACTTTTTGCTCAGGTAGTAAATAGCGTGCTCTTTTCGGCCTGACTCGTCAAGCTGCCCCAACACACACGAAATTGACTTTTCTAAAACAGTCAGATACATGATCAACGGTCTTCCCTCGACTGGTGGCATCAACACAGGAGGTTCTTGTAAGTATTCTTTGATTTTTTCAAAAGCAACTTGGCATTCTTCATTCCATTTGACTACTTGATCTTTCTTAAATAGCTTGAAGATTGGCTCACAAGTAGCTGTCAGGTGAGAAATGAATGTGGCAATATAGTTCAAACGTCCCAAGAATCCTCTGACTTCCTTCTCAGTACGAGGAGCAAGCATCTCAAGTATGTTTAACTTTGGCAGGATCGGCCTCGATACCTTTTTTGCTGACGACAAAACCTAGGAGTTTACCAGACCGTACCCCAAATGTGCACTTGTTTGGATTCAACCTCAGCTTGTACTTCTTCAGTCTCTAAAATAGCTTTTGTAAGTGACCAAGATGCTCTTCTTCTGTTTGCGATCTGGCTATCATATCGTCCACGTCGACCTCTATTTCATGATGTATCATGTCATGAAATAAAGCTACCATGGCGCGCTGATAGGTTACCCCAACATTCTTCAGTCCGAATGGCATCACCTTGTAGCAGAATGTGCCCCACTGTGTGACAAATGTTGTTTTCTCTATGTCCTCAGGTGCCATTTTGATTTGGTTGTAACCTGAGAATTCGTCAATGAAATAAAACACTTTGTGTTGTGTCGTATTGTCAACTAGAATATCAATGTGGGGAAGTGGAAAATTATCCTTAGGGCTTGCCCTATTCAAATCTTTGTAGTCTATACACATCCGTACTTTGTCGTATTTCTTAGGTACGGGAACAATGTTGGAAACCCATTGAGGGTAGGAAGTGACAGCCAACAATCCAGCATTGAATTGCTTCATGGCCTCTTCCTTAATCTTTTCTAACATATCAGGCCTCATGCGGCGAACCTTTAGCTTTACTGGCGGACAATCTTCTCTTGTAGGCAGACGATGTACCACGATATCTGCATCAAGTCCTGGCATATCTTCATATGACCAGGCAAAGATTTCAACATAGTCGTGTAACAACTGAATCAGACGCTCCTTGACACTGGGTTCCAGATTGGCACCCACCTTAACCTCTTTTTTGTCTTCTTTAGTACCCAGTTTGATTGTATCCATGGGTTCCTCATGAGGCTGAATGGTTCTCTCCTCTTGTTGTAGCAGTCTGGCAAGTTACCCTAGTACTTCACAATCTTCTTCACCTTCATCTTCGGCTTGGTAGATTAGATTCTTAGAGTCACGAAAGGCCATATCAGTATCGTTATCCATGGGATCCAGAATGAATAGATACCTGCATTGTGAGTGTGCGTGTGTGTAAAGGTATAACTATCTTTGAAAGAAAATAAAATTTAAAAGAAAAACAATGAGCACAAAAGTTTGTATGTGAAAACGTCCATGATTCATTGATGTCATATGAAGATGAAATAACAACCCTTACAAATGGACCATTGTGCCTCGGGTAAGACCCAAGGTTTTAAGAGTGTGAATTGTTTTTGAATATTACAGATCCAACAAAATGTAAAGATAAATTACTGTGGGATAAAAGTGATCGGGAC
Organism: Vicia faba; assembly: GCA_948472305.1. Classification (NCBI taxonomy): domain Eukaryota; kingdom Viridiplantae; phylum Streptophyta; class Magnoliopsida; order Fabales; family Fabaceae; genus Vicia; species Vicia faba. The sequence continues at coordinate 144,849,842 of OX451740.1, forward strand.
AAAGTCTCTAGCCTCCCAATTTTTGAGCCCTCCATTGACAGTCGGAAATATCCAATCCTCCAGGTTGCAATCATATTCACCATCTTCTACCGTGCTGACCTCACGGTTTCTAATCTTCAAGGGTGGCCCTCCAGCACGGGCTCGGCGTACATCCTTTTGAGCACTTGAAGTGAAACCTAGGCCAAACTTGTCAGACTTATACGGGATATCTGGAAGCTGCCCCCAGATGGTGCATCCACCTTCCTCTACCACTGCTTTGGCGTCCTTCAGAGATGACATCCGGAGTGGAGGCCTTGTAATCTTGGGAATCTGGGACGCAATCTTGGTCACTGCCACCTCTTGGGGGACCTCCTAGAAGTGTTAAAATGGAGTTTCAATGAATTCGCCGTCCAATTCCACATATCTGAAGGAATTGAGATGGCTGATCATGTATTCTTCCTCTCCATGGACAATGATAATCTTCCCTTGAACCGGATACTTCAGCATCTGTTGCAATGTAGAGGTAACAAAACCAGCCTTATGGATTCATGGCCATCCTAGCAAGCATGAATACGAAGGGCGGATGTCCATTACATAAAAGGTTTAATTGAAAGTTTCGGTTCCAACCTTTATGGGGATATCCACCTCCCTGTGCACCATCCTTTTTGAGCCATCAAATGCCCTTACTACTATGTTGCTTGGCTTTAACGTCAGTCCCTCGCGGTCAAGTCTATCAAGAGCTTTTTTCGGTAATACATTCAAAGATGAGCCAGTGTCCACCAAGACATGGGCCAGAGTTGTGCCCCTACATTCCACATAGACATGCAAGGCCTCATTATGCTTTCTTTCCCTCGGTGTCAGATCAGCATCCGAGAAGCCTAGGTCGTTATCCACTGTCAAGCTGGCCACACTGACTTAGAATTGATCAGCAGACGTCTCTTGAGGTACATGGGTTGTTTTTAAGAACTTCACCAAGGCTTTCGCATGTTTCTCGGAACACAGTAGTAATGCCAGCATGGAGATCTTGAAGGGAGTTTGCCCCAATTTTTCAACTACATCGTAGTCGCTCCTCTATATTATTTTTAGGATCTCCTCCATTTCTTTCTTGGATGTCTCAGGGATAGTCAATGATTGAGCCTTCGTCCCGATAGGCTCTACCAAAATACTCTGTCCTCGAGTTTCAGCAGCAGGAGCGTTAGTAGGAATGATAACAGGGGTTGTAACGTCTTCGTTAATAGGAGCACTTGCAGAGATGATTATAGGTACGAAAGTGACCTTTGGAGCAGCCACATGGATGATCACGGGTCCAGAAACTGCTTTTGGGGGAGCAATTTCTAGAGAAAAGATCCTACTGCTTCGGGTAATTTTACTAGTTCCGACAATATTGTTGATATCAGATTCTTCTTCGAAGTTTATCTCTTTGGCGGCCGGCCAGTCTTATTTGATTCCATGGTAGTAAATGTACCCTCCGTAATTCCACGGCACAGTTTTATCTCATACATATGGGACTGGCCCAGGCATTGTGATTATTAAAGGAGTTTCTTTCGGAATTGATGTAATTCTAACGGGTCTTTTGGTGGAGACCCTGGAAGAATTGGCGGAAATGGTAATGATTGAAACATCTTCAACAGGAATAGGTGAAATAAGAGTACTTTCAAACAAAATCTCTTTATTATCTATCAGGCGCTGAATGCCTGCTTTCAACAAAGGGCAATTAGTTGGTGAGGACAAGCAGAGATGGCAAACTTCATTACAGCCCGAGAACACACCGACTTTCAACAAGTTTATCTTAATGGTTGGAAGTGGAGTCATGAGTTCATCAGCTGTGGTAACAAATAAATCTCCTTTAATAGCATTGGTATTGTGACCATGTCTGGGCATAGGAGCAGAAATTACATTTGACTTCTCGGGCACATAAAACTCAATTTATTTTGCTTCAATGAGGTCTTGTATTTTGTTCTTCAAGGCCCAACAGTTATTAGTATCGTGACCAGGACTTTCAGAGTGATATGCGCAACGGGCATTGGGATGATAATGAGGGGATGTTGTATTGGGGTTTTTCGTAGCTTCTTTCAAGGTTTCCAAGTTGGATCTCAGAAGATGTGGTAATACTTGAGACGGAGTCATGTTAATTCTGGTGAATTATCTGACTGGACTTTCCACCCTTGATTGATTACTTCTTTGTTTATCAGATGCAGGCTTGGGAATCATAACAGCCCCCACCATGGGTCGGCTTTCGGTCCTCTCTTGGTTTCTTTGCGGATATACAGTAGTTATCTCTTTCTTCCCGATGAAAGGTTTCCTTACAGCTATAGAAGAAGATGAATCCTTCTGAATCTTTCCACTTCTTATGCCAGCTTCCACCCTCTCTCCGGTCAGTATTAGCTCATTAAAGCCTGTAGAGGAACTTCCGAATAAATGGTTGAAAAAGGGACCAGATAAGGTGCCTAAGAACATGCCTACCAATTCCCTTTCAGACAGAGGGGGTTAAACTCTTCCAGCCAAATCTCTCCATTTTTGTGCGTAATCCTTGAAACCTTCAGTGGAAGCCATGGTCATACTCTGGAGTTGAGTATGGGTAGGCGCCAAATCAGCATTGTATTGATATTGCTTGTAGAAAGTTGTGGCAAGATCTTCCCAATTATGGACGTTGGCTCTTTCTAGTTGGTAAAACCAGTCGAGTTGTGTTCCAGACAGACTGTCTTGGAAAAAGTGCACCCATAAGTCTTTATCAACGGTGTGGGGTTGGATTTTTCTCACATATGACCGGAGATGCATTTTAGGGCATGACACACCATCATATTTTGCAAACATAGGCACTTTGAATTTCGGAGGAGTCACAATCCCCGACACTAGTCCCAATTCCTCAAAGTCTAAGCCTGGCACCTTTTGCATTTCCATCGCGCTCAACCGCTCTTCAAGATGTTTATACTTGTCATCAGCTGGAGGATACTTTTCCTCATAGTAGTCTTCCTCTTCTTCCTCCTCTTCTTCTGATTCTGACGGGACAGCTATTTCCTTGCCTTTCCCCTCTCCTTCACCGGATGTTTTTGCAAAGTTCAAAGTCCTTCTTGTCTGCCCATGAAACCTTCTCCCCATGTTTAAGACTCCAGTTACCTTCTTTGTTTTCTTTTTCCTCTCTTCAGCTAGCAGAGTCTTCAATTCTTCTTGCCCTTTGGCTAGGGTCATGAGCAACTGCTGAAACTGTGTGTTATGAGCTTGGAGATCTTTCACTGTTTGTTCGAGATTCATCTTACTGAGATAAACAGTAGAGAGATGAGGAGACTTGTTGCAAAAGACCTGTTTATGTTATGATGAATGATATATGCATATGCAATGTTTTCAAGGATTTCAAAGATTCAAACTTGTTTTAGACAAAAAGGAAACACACGTTATATTAATAAGATAAAGTTTGAGTACATCAATGCCCCTTGGACAAAATAATACAAAATTCTAAGGTAAAAAAGTAGTGCACATCCTCTTTGGTGCAATGTAGGCGTTTAAGGTCCGCTCCTCATGAAGTAGCCTAGTGAGTTCCAAAACCTTCTTCTCGCTTGCATAGAATTGGGCTTCGAAAGTATCGTGTTCTCCTTTGAGTTGTATCTAATCCCTTTGTAGGTCTTCAAGAGATGTGGGCATGTCAGAATGTAGGATAGTGTATGGAACATCTCCCTCCTTGACAGGCTCAATGATTACCGGGAGAATGGAGGGGTAAGGCATCATAAGACTCTGAGCGCGAGTTCGTACCCATTTGAGGTAAGGCTCGAGAGGGATGGAATTCTTGTGCCCCAAAGTCTTGCTATCCACCTTGTTTAGCATCCTCCAATCTCGGATAAATCTCTGGCGAAGACCTTGATCGTTGTTGTCGTAGTCCAATACCAAACCTTGAATCAACATTTCATGCGGGCCATCCCTTCGGGCATAACCAAATTGTCTTAAGGATAAACATGGGTTGTAGGTGATGCCTCCCCTAATGCCAAGTAGGGGGGCATTAGGGAATTCTCCATAATGGTCGACGATGATAACATTCTCTTTGGATCGAGAGCACCAATGAATGTCTGAATGTTTGAGCGTCATCAACCTTTGTGACCATATTGAACCTTGCTCATTCTTTAAGACTGATTGGGGAAGATGAGAAATAAACCATCTTGCTAAGAGAGGAGTGCAACACATGAGGACACCTCTTTTCCTCATTGTGCGAGTGTGAAAAGAGTGTAAGATATCCCCTAGCAATGTAGGCATCGGGTTGCGTGACATGAAGATTTTGACGGTGTTCACATCTATGAGTTGGTCAGGATTTGGAAACAAAACCATCCCATAGATGAGAAGAGCCACAATTTCCTCAAAGGCTTGCAAGTCTAAGGAATTCCAACAGCTTTGGGCTTTCTCAAACAGGAACTTTTCTAATAAACCTTTGACACCACTCCTAGTTTCCCAATGGGTTGTGACATCAGATGAGTGCAAGTGTAGAGCTTGAGAAATCTCTTTTGGCTTTGGATCTCTTTCTGTACCGTTGAAAGGTAGTTGATTGAGAATGGGAATCCTCAAGAGTTATAATTCTTCCAAAGTGGGCACAAGTTGATAGTCGGGAAATGTGAAGCAATGGCGCAAAGGATCAAAGAACTGAAAGAGCACCTTCATCATATCCTCATATGTGTTGGAGGTGACCAAGTTGAGTAGAAGACCATGTCTTTCGGTGAATGGAGAGTTCTCGGGAATCTTTGAAGCTATCTCATTAATTTGTGGAGGGATTCTCACAAGGTTGACTTAAATAGTTTTCCTGCGAAGTGAATCCATATCCTAAACAAGAACAAAGATGAATCCCAAAATCCTTGAAATGGTTAGTGGATGTATATGATGTTCATGATGTCCATTATGTTATGTACAAGTATTCATATACAAGAAAAGCAAACAAGTCCTTAGTTTTAGGCTTGCATGGAGTTTTATAGGTAAGTATCCTCTTAAAGTTTAGTTGGCTTAAACATGTCCTAGTAATAGTAACCGAGTTCTAAGGAGCTCAATATCACTGGATTGTTTCCTTGGTCATTGTTTCAGCTCAAACCTCTTTAATGGCGACCGAAATATCCCAAGAAACCAAACCTCAATGAGTGTAGTATCGAGTATCTACCAACTTCGGACTGCACTAATGCCGGTTATCTCACTACATTCTAAAGGCCAAGTTGGTCAAGTAAAGGTTCTAGAAGTTCATTAGTGCTTCATGACATCATTCAACGGCCCCGTATTCTCTTTGATTAACTCAAAGGCTACCAGTACTCACAAATATGTCGCACTAACGTAGCTATTGCTTAGACCATGTCGGTATACCCTGCACAGTTTCCACAATGTATTGCTACTTACCTATAATGTATCCCAAATCCAGGTAGAGGATTCAAACCCAAACAAAGAACCATAATGTAAAGCATGTAAGTCAAACAATGTAAGCAAATAAATGTGATATATCCCTAAGGTAACCCCACTTTTAGAATTTTCCCCAGCATAGTCGCCAATTTTGTGATACAGTGGGAGAACTGACTTGGGTGTTTTGCGTTTTATCGCAAATGTTGTGGTTAGCAAGATTCGCCATCGACTTTTCTTTTATCCAAAAGGAAAGATGAAAAAGCACAGGAAAGACCTTTGAGATTTATTTCTTGAGTTCGTGGGGTAGATTATGAAAAGGGAAGGTATTAGAACCCTTTTCATCCATGGTTTTCCATGGGCTCTTAGTTACTTGCTAAATCACTTGCTTTTGTTTGAAATTGTGCTTTGTGTGGTTTTTGAAAGTATTTTGTAAAACGGGCCATTGTTTGGGTGATCTTTGTAATGATTCTCGTTTGTAAGAATGTATACAAAGATGTTTGTCTTTTTGAAAATGTTTTCAATGTTTGAAAATGTGTGTGTTTGTTTTGAAAATAGCAAGGATATTTGTTTGAAGGGGAGCAAGTAATTAAGAGCAAACTACCTACTCAAATGTCTTTCTTGTTCATTTTTCTTTTCCTTTGATATTGTTGTCTTACCATTCATTTGGTAAGCAACCCTATCTTTGAATGTAAACGGGACGGGTGTGGGTCATCGTATAACCATGATTAGCAATGTTGCAAGGTATCTTAGCATTTTGGAGGGACTAAGATCATTTTTGTAAGGCAACTTTGAATAGCGTCATCGAGGGACTATGATCTTGTATTTGTTTGTTTTGCTAAGATACCTTACATGCGTAATATGGCCATTTTTGTATAAGGCAACCAAGTGGAGTAACCCTAAGGGTGCTTGTGTGCAAGTGTGTTATTTCCATGCTTGATTTTGTCTTGGATTAGGGTTTTCTATTTGGTTGATTTTATCTTGCCATACAAATCCTAATTACTAGCATGTTATGTAAAAGCGATAAATTGCGAAATTTAAAGATTACTATGCTATTACAACATTTTGTAATAATATAAACCTAATTAAACTATTACAACAAAATTGAATTTGTACAAATATTGAAATAAATAATGTACAAGATAAATTAAATATGCAAAGATGTATGAATGCAAAGAAGATTTTGTTTGGTTTTTTTATGTAAAAAAAGTTTTAACCTAAACCTAATAGTTAAGTTAAGATTAAACTTAAATTAATTAGGAAAGGAATTTATTTTTAGCAAGTATTTTGATTAAACCCTAATTCTATTTTTATTAAAAGGGAATGAATTTCTTTGAGAAAAAGTTAGTATTTTTGCATTTTTTATCTTGAAAAATAAAATATGGTATTAATGAGGTATTTTGGTCCTTTTATATTAAAATAATATGTTTAATAGTTGTGAAGAAAAAATAGATGTTAAAATAGTTATAATTTAATTAACAAGTTTATTACAAAAAAAGATAGTATATAATTTAAATAAAAAATATTTTCTATGTGAAAAAATAAAATGAACCAAAATATAAATCTAGCATTTTTATATTTTTTATGATTTTTAATATTAAGAAAAATATATCTAATAAAATAGAAATGAAAATAAAATGAATAATAAAAATATATGGGCCAGGGGTGCTGCAAGAAAACAGGGGTAGGAAGTTAGAAAAAAAATAAAGCCCAAAGTTCCAGAAGCCCACGCTGCCAAACAAACAAAAAAACTGGAAAAAATATAAAAAAATTGCAAAAAGGCAGCGCCAAGGCTCGAACCCATGACATATGGCATTTTTGCGCGCTGCCTTACCACTTGGGTGGCTGTACATCCGTTCATATAAACAAAGGCATAAATACATATTATAAAACGCCCCCTGAAGGCAACTTCATCTTCAACCTTGAGCCATGGTTGGACCACCTGTATCTCTCTCATTTCTCCATGAAAATGGAAACTCCGAACATGAAAGTGATAGTATTTCTTCCCATGACTTCAACCATATAACTCGTGTAAACTAAAAGTCAAAGATCAAAGCTAATTTTATTGGCCCTAATTTAAAACCTAACTTTTACAGAAATTTCAAATCCAAAATTCTCTATACACAATGAATATAAATGAAATCTAAGAGCATGGTTGACTTTAGTGCAAGGATATCTACATTTTGTTTTCACAAATCGAAACCAAAGGATGCCTGTATGAAGAGATAGAAGTTTGAGTTTTTACCTCTTTCAGTTGAGATCGTGAATGGAGTTTGAGCAAGTTTTGAGAAGGCCTGAGGATCTATTTAGCTTGCCTGGACCTCCCTGAGTGTGTTCCAACCCTTACTTTGCCTTGAAAGTTCCTGAATCTCCCTACTCAAGTCAACCTGCAAGCTTGAAATGCAAAAATGGCAGATGGAGAAGGAGGAGTTACAGTGAGGGAATAATGGTCTGGAACATTTAGATATAATGTATATTAAGTGTTTAGGTGGTTAAAACTCAAAACACACGAGTGGTTTTTGAGATTGCTATGCAAGGTGCAAAACTGCAAGTTATGGCAGGTTTTCAGTGATAGAGAGTTTGGGAGATTTTTTGAGCTTTAGAAATCGTGTTCTGTTGTAATGTATTTGTGTATAAGTATATAAAAGGTTTTGGATCAATTCCACACCAGGTTTTTGAGTTATAGTTTTTTGGCTCTATAACTTGCTTTTGAAGCAAAGTGAGGAGACAAGTCCGTAAGTGTTGTACAGACATGGTCTGGTTTGGTAGAGGCTTCAGGAAAGTTTCTCTTTGTTGTGGCTTTGCTTGTGTGCAGAGAAAACAAGTGCAAGGCTCAAGGAGTGGAAAGTTGCAAAAGTTGTGCTTTATCAAAATGGAAATGGCACCTTTGTGCCAAAATGGAATTGTTCATGTACAATGCATTTAATGTTTGGCTTAAAGCTTCCAACATCTGTGAAAACATTTAATTAAGGAGTGAGAAACAAGTTAGGAGCCTGCAAAGCAAGATTTGTTCAGCATGCTTGAGGATTTGAATTTTTGTTCTTCATGAAATGGATTGAAATCAAAGTGAGAAATTGCCAACTTCACCTCTTCGATTCTCCCTACTCAAGAATGATCTCAAGGAGTTCTTGGAAATTTTGGAAATCTTGTAGTGTTCTATACAACCCATATTTGAAATGATTTTGAAAATTCCTATTGGAACTAGGTGAAAAGTTGCCATGAAGTTAGGTCAAAAACCTTCCTAACTAGGGCAAAATTTCACTAAGTTATTTTAGTTCATGAGCATGTATTCACAAAATTATATCTTGAGACTCAAGCATCTTTAGGAGAAATTGTGTGAAGCAAAGTTGTAGATTTCATGGAGATATACAACTTTCATGTTGGGAACTTCCTTTGAATCATCATATATCATGGTTAAAATTTTGCCCAAAGTTGAGAAAAAATAAGAAATTTTCTATACTTAGAAAAATTTCTAAGTTAAGAAAATTTCAAATTTTAAAACAAAATCTTCAATCCTTGATTCCTTGATGAACAAGTTTCACATTTTTACATGTTTTGATGAATTGTGGTCCTTGGCACTTGAATTTGACCAAAAAGTCAAAGTTTGACTTTTCAGTGTACAGTTGACTTTTGATCAGTTGACTGAAAAATTCATCTGTCAATCCAATGGATTTGCAATGTTTTGAACCATGTCATTAGGTCCAGATGATGCAATTGAACTCTTGAAATCATGTTTCAAAGCAATTGATCATTTGCTAGGTCAAAAATCAGAAATTACCCTTTCTCAGTCAAAACCCTAATTTTGACCATTTTGCCCTTTTGATGATTTGATCAAATTTCTTGAGGAATTATGGTCCAAACTTGATCAAATGATACATATGAGTCTAAGATGTTGATGTGTATCAAAAATCATGAAGTTTGACTGTAAATTGGCCATGGTTGACTTTTTCCCCAATATAGTTGATTTTTAGGTAAACTGTCCAATTGACTGATCAAAAATGTGATTCAAGGCCTGAAACTTGTCATGAGTAATCTTGGGGGTCCCTAATGATCCTTGAAGGTCATATGAAGCATTGATGGTCCAAAAATCCTTGTGCAAACTCAAACCCTAATTTTGGTCATCAGTGCATGAGGAAGTGCCTTGAGCTGGTCAAACCTTAATCCAGTCTTGAGTCCAAGAGAACTTGTGAGTAAATCCTTGATAAGTGAGAGGGAAAATTTTGGGGGACAACAACTACACGTTGGTAATTTGTTTTCATGGATCATGGCTCTAGCTATTTACTGTAAATATCAATTCTTCCTTTCTACAACTCCATTTTGCTGTGGAGTTCTAGGATAAGAGGCTCATGGAGAACTCCAAGTTTTTCACAAAAATATCAAATGAGACATTTTCAAATTCTCCTCCATGATCACTTTTGATCTTCAATTTTTTAATCTTTTTCATTTTGTACTTGTATGCAGAAGATGTTGAACACATTATATGACTCATCTTTGGATCAAAGGAATTTAACCCAAGTCCGTCTATTGTAGTCTTTAACTGTGACTAATCCATATTTCTTCCCATTGATTGACACAATAGGACCAAACAAATCAATGTGAAACAGCTTCTTAGGTTTGGAGGTCGAGAAAATGTTCTTTGGTTTAAAAGAGGTTTTAATGATTTTTCCTACTTGGCATGCTCCACAAAGATCATATAAGTGATAATTAATGTCTATCAAACCATTAACAAGTCTTAACTTGCTAAGCTTAGAGATTGATCTCTAGTTAGCATGACCTGACCTTCTATGCCAGAGCCATTTTTCATCACTCATTGATAGAAGGCAAAGTACATTTAGATTATTCAATTAAAAAAATTTATAAACATTGTCTTTCCTCTTACCGTTGAATACTATGGAATTGTCAGAATCATTAATGATTGCAGATATGTTCTTATTAAACAATACTTCATAACCATTGTCACAAAATTGACTTATGCAAAGCAGTTTATGTTTAAGTCTATCTACTAAACAAACATTATTAATAGAGATAGAGAGGAGTTACCAATAGTATCCATACCAATGACCTTGCCTTTCTGGTTTCCTCCAAATCCCACATTTGCTCCCTCTTTCAAAGTTAGGTTAACATATGCTTTTTTCCTGACATATGTCATGAGCAGCCAGTGTCTAGGTACCAGGACTGCTGCTTTGCTCCTCCCTTTAAGCATATCTACATAAAAATAATTTCAGAGTGTTAATCTTGCATGTCCACCCTAGACAACCACACTAGAGCAACACACATCACCATCTCTGAAACCTACCCCAACAATTTTAGTTCTATGACAAAACAAATAATATGACAAAATATCATTAAAAGTTATAAGTAATAATACTATTACAGTAAAATGCTTATTATAAATTTGAACTTCCCTAGAAATCAATCATATCACGTCTCAATCACATCTGTCATGTCCTGTCTCAGTAAAAAAAATTGGTACAAGAAAATATGATAAGTTAATCATAGAACTTATCTTATCTTATTCTTCTAATTTAAATCCTTACTATTAATTTGAGTTTGGTTAAAAATTAGGATAAAAAACAACCAGTCATTTATCTCTAAAATAAACCAATTATAAAAATTTAAATTTAATTTTAATAAGATATAAATCAAAAATAATTTTTTATAATTAACTAAATGGATGTAAATTTCTAGTCTAGATTTTAATTTTTTACAGTGGCATTTATTTATATTTACGTATTAACGTAAACAAATTATTGATATTTTTAAATCAATACTTTTTAATAAAAATAAATTAAACTAGTATTATAATATGTTAGTACCATGGTTTTAGGATTGGCATAGTTTTGCTAAAACATCGTTTACAGCATGATGTTATAGAAGGTATTCTAACATGCAGATCAAGTTCATTTGAAGGCAGATGTTCTGACAAATGTTGTAACATCCTGTATTAGAACATCAGCACAAGCTGTATTTTTTCTTCACAGATTTTAATTGATTCTGTGAGATTCCTTTTGGTTTTATCTCACTGATTTTTTGCAGGTCAAGAATATTCAATCTGGAACACTTTATTTATCTCCAGGTGTACACATGTTGCCAAAATTGGGCTATGAGACATTTTAAGAAACCTTGTGTTTTGTTCCAAGATTTAAGGGGATCTTTATGTACTAATTGATGCAGCCCTCACTGTGTGTAACAAGGAATATTTGGGCGAAGATTCAAGGCTCATGGGTTAGTGAGGAGTATTTAAAGAAACTATCTAGACCTAATTTCATTAAGAACTTTGTAAAAAATAAGGGGAAGCCTACTTTTCTTAGTCTTAGGGTTTGTTGGTTCTTCAAGAGAGTTTTGTGTTTTCTTTATACGTCCTCATGCATCTTTTTATACATTTGAGTTGACTGATTGTTACTTGACAGTTTGTCAAGTTATTGTTCTCACTCTAAAGCTTTTAAACAAGAGTTTGAGTATTGTGGTTGAAGTGTAAACTTTAATTTTGGTCTGGTTACGAGTCATTGTGACTGGATTATAGACTGTCACTGGGATTCAGACATGTATTTTATCACTGTGGTGATTAGAAGTGAGATGATGATTTCTCATATGTAAGAGGTTCCTAGGTATAAATTACAATGGATAGTTATTAAGTGATAATTTGTAAACTGGGACTATTTAGGCATATAATTAATACTATTAATAGTGGATTTCCTTCCTAGCTTGGTAGCCTCCAGAGTAGGTGAGTTGCACCGAATTGGGTTAACAATTCCTTGTGTTCTTTTACCTTCTGCATTTAAATTCTGCATAGTTTTTATTTTGGTAAAAGTTCTATCAGCCCGCAGATGTCATAACATATATCGTGACATTGTGCTTATGTGTTGAGACATTAGTCTTGACATCTTTATTGTGTGTTCCAGAATTTCAATTTGCATCAGAGCAGACACATTGTTCTGTTTATTGGGTGAGCTCTAGGGGAAATATTTTCTGGTACTATGGACAAGGAAAGAGGATACTATAATATGCCACCCTTGTTGGATGGTTCAAATTATGATTGGTGGAAGGTTAGAATGGTGATCTTTCTGAAATTCATGGATATTAAGGCATGGAAAGTTGTTCCGAAAGGATGGGATCCTCCTAGTGTGAAGGAAAAAGATGGGAATGTGTCCTTAAAGCCAGAGGAATACTGGTATGAAGACGAGGATGAATTAGCTATTAGAAATTCCAAAGCTCTAAATGCTTTATTCAATGGAGTGGATAAAATTATCTTCAGGCTGATCAATACTTGTACTATAGCCAAGGATGCTTGGGAAACCCTCAGGACAACTCATGAACATATAAATAAAGTTAAGATATCAAGGCTTCAGATTCTCACTACCAAATTTGAAAATCTCAGGATGAGTGATAATGAGACCATTCATGAATATCATATGAAAGTTCTTGATATTGCAAATGCATCAAGCTCCTTGGGCGAAAAGATATCAGAATAGGGGCTTGTTAGGAATATTCTTAGGTCTTTGCCTAGGAGATTTGGTATGAAGGTAACAACTGTTGAGGAAGCTCAAGACATCAACATCCTGAGAGTTGGTGAACTTGTTGGGTCACTTCAAACTTTTGAATTGGCTTTGAGAGACAAGTCTGAGTATAAGAACAAGAGCATATCTTTAACATCAAACGCAGAAAATGAAGAAGATAAATTGAATCTGGATACTGATGATGGAGTGTCAAATTTTCTTGTGTTTCTTGGGAAGCAATTCAAAAGAGTCCTAGAGGGATTAGACATAAGGGATAAATAAGATGTTGGGAATATCTCATCTGACATCAGTAAGAATTTTAAGTCTAAAAAAGAAAACAAAATCGAGAAGACATTGAATCAAGATAAGAAAGTTTAGTGTAATGTATGTAAAGGTTTTGGACACATTATAGCAGAATGTCCAACACATTTCAAGAAACAACAAATGGTAATATCTACTGCTTGGGCTTGTGAGGACTCGGAATTTGAATCTATCAAGCATGTTAAGGCATTTTCAAGAAGATGCAGGCCTACTAAAACTCTGAGTAAAGAAAAGAGGCTTTGTTCCAAAGTTTCTGATCTCCAAAAAAGGGTATTACTGTTGTCAGATGAACTTGAAAACATAAACAAGTCTATTAGAATGACAAATAATGAGACATTAGATAATAGACTTCAAGTTGGAAAAGATGATGTGAAGTTAAGAAGTTTTGTATCTAATAAATACATTTTACCAAAAAGTACTCATCCCATTAAAAAGAAGGATGTTATGATGTTAGAAAAGAAGTTCAAACATTCTATGAAACATCAGGGATCTTACCTCAGACCTAATCATAAGACTTTGAAGTGTCATCACTGTAAAAGATATGGTCACATAAGACCCTTATGTTACAAGTTATATGGATACCCTAAACATGTTGAAAATATTGGGAGAAAGTGGAAATCTAAAGGTGTGAACACTTATCTCTTTGCTCATATCCATTACGAAACTTCAATAAACAAAGTTTATGTTAAGCCTCATACTGAGTGAAATCACTATAATGTCATAAAAGATGTCTCTACATCCTAGGCCAGCATAATAGATGAGTTAAAAGCTACCTGTAAAGGATTAGATGAGTCTATCAAAGCCATCACTATAAGGAAGATAAAACTTGAAAGGTTGATTGAAGCCCTGACTGAAAAGGATAGACAAGTAAATCTTGATGATGAAAGTGATGATCAAGAAGAGGATGATGAGGTTGAAAAATGTCATGAGGGGGAAGAAGAAGAACTTGTTGAAGTCTTAGGATCACTTGGTGTTTGGATCTTCTATATTTTTTTATAATCTGTTTCTTGTGATATATTATTTAAGGGCTTATGAACCATTATTTTGTAAGGTACTTTATGCCATTATGATGTAATCCATGAACATGTGTGCTTCCACCTGGTGCTTGTTAGTATGTTTGTTTCTATCTTTGTTTAGTTGTATTTCAATTTGTGCTTTCATATTTTTTTATTGTCTAAGTGCAATATGTTCTCATGTTTTTTGTGTTTCCATTGTTTACATTTACTCTATTTCTTTTTGTCAAGATTTTGGCTAAAAATGATGAGTAAAGTGTTGTGTTTAGTGTGTGTCCTGATGTTATATCTTTAACATTATGATAGGACTGTGTGCTACTACTTGAGGGAGAGTAGATATATGTGGTTGCTCATGTAACTATTTAGGGGGAGCATGGTAGTCATGCTTACTTATGTGCTTCTGTTGATGATATTGATGTAGTCAATTGTGGAGGATGAGAATGTCTTAACAGATGTTCCAACATCCTGTCTGGTGTGTGCTGAGAATCCTATGGATCTCTCTTCTGATGTGGGTTTTTCTTTAAGGGTGAAAATTATTGTTTGTGACAGAGGGAGTACTGTACATATTTGACTATGTAGCTTCTATAACTCTGATATATGTTTTATGCATTTTTTTTTGTGGTTTTATTCCTCTCTCTTGGATTTTTATGCTAAGAGTGTTTTAGACCAAATTTTGTCAAAGAGGGGAGATTATTAGTACTATAGTTTTAGGATTGACATAATTTTGCTAAAACATGGTTTACAACATGATGTTATAGAAGGTGTTTTAACACGCTGGTCAAGTTCATTTGAAGGCAGATGTTCTTACAGATGTTGTAAGATCCTGTATCAGAATATCGATACATGTTATATTTTTTCTTGGCAGATTTTAATTGATTCTTTGAGATTTATTTTGGTTTTATCTCACTGATTTGTCACAGGTCAAGAATATTCAATCTGGAACATTTGAAACTTAGGAGACTAAAATCAAGCAATTATAAAACTTGAAAGACTAAAATCAAACAATTAAAATTGAGGGACCAAAATCAAACAATTAAGAAATTTGAGGTCAAAACTTCATTTGAATCTATTTTTAAAGGGTAAGTTGGGTTGCTAGATTCATACATGTTAATATTTAAATTTATATATTAATGTAATTAATATATTAATATTTATATATCGATAATTGTTTTAAAAAAATGTTAATACTTATAAATTTTTTATATAATTTACTTATTTATTAAGTTTAAAATTTTAAAATTTTTAAAAGTGAAAACATATCTTAAATTTATACTAAACAAGTTAAATGAATCTAAAAATAAGAAGATACAATTCATATATGTTTTATACATATATTAATTTTAATCCTTTTACATCTACACATTTTTGACTTTTTTTAAGCACACAATTTAAAAAAATTAATTACTTAATTAATATGTTTATTTTATACTTAAATTTTCTTATAATATTATGGTTTAATGAATTTTTTGGTCCTTCTAAATATATTTGTTGTACCCCAAAATTTACCTTCCCATTTTTTGCAAGATGTCTCCTCATGCTTCTAGGGTTTTCAATTGCTCAAGGCTACTCAAGGTTTGATCAGACAAATTCTCCTCCTAAGCAGTTGGCCTACAACTAGGGTTTCACTTTTCTCAAAGAAATTTGAGCTTATAAAGCCTCAAGTGGATTTTATGGTTTCTCATATGTCTCTAAGAATGCTCATTCCAAATTTCAAGCCTTGCATCACAAGTTTGCCCAGTCAATTGCTCAGATGACTAAAAAATCAATTGTATTGGACAAAAAGTCAATTATGGTCAACATACAGCCAAACTTCAAGATTTTTGGTCAACATCAAGATTTTGAAGTCACGTTCATCATTTGATTAAGGGTTGATCATGATTCATCAAGAAAACTCAAGATTTACTAAAAGTCAAAACTTACCAAATTAGGGTTTTCTTAAGGAGAAGTTAACTGAACTTTGACCAAGCATACCTTTCACACGCTTCATCAGATTTTTTTCAACCAAAGCTCATTTTGAAAAAAATTCAATTCTCTACAACTTTGAATCTCTAAGATCAAGTCCAAAAAATGCTTCATTTGAGAGATATGCGCCAAAATATTATAGGTCATTTCAAAAGTCAACAAAATGACACTTTTTGTCAAGGCAACTTACATCAAGATAAAGTCTTCAAATGAAAAAACAATCAACATAGAGATTGTAGAGGGTAGCTAAAACTTTCCAAAAAGTCAAGGATCACCTTCATATGATAAAATTTGAGAGAGTTACGATTGGTGCAAGTTTGGTAATTTTGAGAAAATGCATGAAACCCAAATTGATCGAACTTGAATTTTTGGGCTAGTGGGCTTATGTTTCAAGGTACAAACATGTATTAGGCCTGATAGTGAATCTCTGAACCTATTCATACACCCCTTTGATCTTTATTCCATTTATTTTTAATGTTATTTATTTAAATTCAAAATAAATTAAATAAAATCAAGGCTTTCATACAAAGGTCCAAGCCCAATTCTTTTGACCTAATTTTCTCCTACAAATATCCTCATTCAGACAATAAGAGGAGAACACTAAACCTTGCAAGATATCATCATTCCAAAATTTCAAAAATTATCCAAAACTAGGGCAAACTTCAAACCCTATTTTCAGCCTCTCTCAAAGCAAGCCAATCATCTAAATCAATTCCATAAGCAATTATAGGGTAAGTGTGGATCAATTGTGATGATCCAAGAGGCCTGAAACTCTTGTATATGCCTTGTCGATTTCCATTATTGAATGAAATTCATATCTTTGTTTTTATTATGCTTTGATCTAAACTAACGTTACTAACATGCTTCTGAGGTATAACTATGCAGGATAGACCCATCGAATGGCCCCCATAACGACTGAATCATGGGTTGCCATGTTTGAACTGTTTCATACTATTTGCTTTGTATCTCTTTGTACAGGGAGAATCAGCCAAAACTAAGGGCACCATTGAATTCACAAGGCCCAAATTAGGAGGTAGGGTACCACTGAACCACTGGCGTTTCCTATTTTTGCAAGAATAAAAAAGAAGTCGCCGAAGAAGACGATCGGAGCTAGGGCTCCTGTGCCTCTCAATTTCGGCCATAATGTTTATATTATATTTAATTGATTTCATATCATTATCAGATGACACAGCCACCCCAGTGGCAAGCGCACACATGATAAGGCATTAGACTACCAGGGCATGGGTTCGACCCTTGCCTTTTGTTATTTTTCTCATATTTTCGAATATTTTGCAGGTTTAATACATTTTAAGTGGTACCTATTATACTAACACCAACTAGCGCTTGACCTAGTGGCAAGCTATGCAATGCCGGAGGCAAAGGGCATGGGTTCAACACCCACCCCTGGTATTTTTTCCATTTTCTCTATTTCTAACCTTGTTTTGTCATTTTTTTTCTAATCCTATTATTTTTTTGGCTAACCCTAATGTTTTTTTTAGTTTTATTTAACCTAAAAAATAAACATTTTTGTAAACCCTAATTATTAGATTTAGGTTTTTACTTAACCTTTTTAAATTTATTAACCATTTTTAATTAATTAGAATTTTATTTTAATCATCATCAAAAACTGTTTTTCATAAAAAATTACCAAAAACATTTTCTTTTCTATTTTCATCTTATTTTTATTTTCCTAGATAAAGTGTATAGGGCGCGTTCAACTGTAATAGCGTATCTTTATTTTTCCCACATTTTTTTATTATGTAATTGTGTTCGGGGTGTAATAGTTTAGGGTTTTATTTCTTGCACTCTCCATTATTATATAATTGTCCTAAAGCTCCGCAATAGTTTTAGGTTTATGTTTCCGACTCTATCTTCTGCTATTATATTTCTATGCAACTGTTAGTAATTAGGGTTTGTATGACAAGATAAAAACGAACGATAGAAAACCCTAATCTCAAGATAAATAATTGAATTGAATACACTTGCACACTTGCACCTCTAAGGTAGCTTCTCTTTGTTGCCTTTTGGAATAACGGTCATGTCCCTCGAATGTATGGATGCTTTAGCAAAGACCCTCGAATAACAGATCATAGTCCCTCGATGACCCTTTGATGTTGCCTACGAATAAATGATCTAGTCCCTTACGAAATTGCTAAAGCATCCTTACAAGTTACCTTTGATGACCATATGATGACCCTTCGCTTATCCCTTCACATCTAAAAGATAGGGCTACCTACCAACTAATGGTATGGATAGCACTATCTCTAAAGGAGGAAGAAAATAACAAGAATGATCTTGAGTGGGTGGGATACTTTTAATCGCTTGCTCACAAACTTTCCTAAACAAAACATTTCTCACATCACACTTTCAAAAAATAAATATTTTCAAATACTTTGTACGCATTCTTGAGGACTGATATAAGAACCATTACAAAGTTCACCTTACATTGGCAAATTTCAAAATATTTTCAAGACACACACACACACACACACAAAGCAAATTTTTAAAAGTGAGCTAAGTGATTAAGAGCCCGTAGATAACTACGGATGAAAAGGGTGCTAACACCTTCCCTTTTCATAACTTACCCCTTGAACTCAAAATCTATCAAGGTCTTTCCTGTTCTTTTCACTCTTTCCTTATTGGATAAAGGAAAATTCGGTGGAGACTCTTGCTATCTGCAACATTTACGATAAAACGCAAAAACAAGTCAGTTCTCCCACCGTTTTACAGAACTGGCAACTCTACTGGGGACTACTTAAAAAGAGAGGTTACCTTAGAGTCTAGATCACTTTATTTGCTTTATTTGTTTGCATTGATTGCTTTATCTTTAAGGGTTGCTTGGGTTTAAATTCTTGCAAAGATCCTACACCCGGATCTAGGGATACCTTATGTAAGTAGAAATAGATCATGGAAATTGTACGGCATAGACCGATATGATTGAAGTGATGGCTACATTAGTGTGACACTTTGGTTTATACCAATGTTCCTTGAGTCAGTTGAGGATAACATTGGGTTTTCGTGTGGTGTCATAAGCACTAACTAACTTTTAGAACCTTAATTGACCCATCTTGGCCATTAGAGGTAGTGAGATAGCTGGATTTGGTGCAGTCCAGAGTTGGTTGATACTCGATGCTACACTCATTGAGATTTGACTCGCAGGATGTTTTGGTGGAAAATCAGCTTCTATACTAAAATAAAACCTTCGAGAAAGATCTGTGCTGAGATTCCTAGAACCCGATTACTATGTTAGGATAGGTTGAGCCAACTTAACTTCAAATAGAGAAGGGTACTTACCTCTGGACCCCATGCAAGCCTTTAAACCTAAGGCTCTTGCGTGATTTGTTTGTGTTTTCTACTTGATTAAACATTACATCACAACATCATAACATCATGACATGGCACTTTCACTAACCATTTCAAGGATCTTAGGGACCTTTGATGTAGGTTTATCATGAACGAGATTTATAGAAAGGGGAAAGAGGATTTATTTTCCTCTAACTAGATGCCTTCAAAGACCGAAGTACATTATTTTGAGTCAAAGGCTAGGACCAACTTG
The DNA here is from genome assembly GCA_948472305.1 of Vicia faba. NCBI lineage: Eukaryota > Viridiplantae > Streptophyta > Magnoliopsida > Fabales > Fabaceae > Vicia > Vicia faba. The sequence continues at coordinate 144,869,524 of OX451740.1, forward strand.
ACACGGTGAGCTTGATTCTTATAGAAGGATGTTCAAAAACAAAGACGCAAAGTTCTTCAGTCAAAGCTGCAGCCAAACTCAATTTCTGACATTTCATTCTAATTTATCCCACGAGATCCTTGAAAACATTGCATATACATACGATACATATAATTACATAATAGGTTTCTAAGACAGGTTTTTTATCTTCTTGTTATTTATTTCATTAAAAAGATGGCTCTCAAACAAATGGTCAAAGATCTTCAGGCCCAGGATGCTCAGTTCCAACAAATGTTCTTCAACTTAGCCAAGGGGCAGGAAGAACTGAAGACCCTCATCGCCAAAGAGAGGAAGAAAAAGACAAGGAAATCAATAAGCATCCTCAACATGGGAAGAAGGTTTGGAGGTCCTATCAAGCGAGCTCAAGACTGTGATATCCCATCAAACGAAGATGACAACCAGGGTGAAGATGGTAAGAGTGTGAAGGCTGAGAAACGAAACAACCTTGGTTCTGGCCAATATTCCGACGAAATGAAGAATACTATTTGAACAAACAGTATCCTCCTGCTGATGAAAAGTACAAACAGCTGGAAGATCATTTAAATGCTATGGAGATCTAGAGAGTGTCTGGGTTGGATTTTGAAGAGCTGGGTTTAATCTTAGGAGTTTTCATTCCTCATAAATTCAAGGTCCCTACTTTTACAAAGTATGACGGTGTTTCTTGCCTGAAGCTTCATCTGAGGTTATATGTTCGGAAGATTCAACCACACACTGCTGATAGGAAGTTATGGGTACATTTCTTTCAAGAGAGCCTATTTGGGACACAATTGGAATGGTTCTATCAACTGGAAGGAACCAATATTTGTACTTGGGAAGATTTGGTTGTTGCTTTCTACAAATAATACCAATACAATGCTGATCTTGCACCAACCCGTGTGCAACTACAGAGTATGACCATGGGCTCTAACAAAGGCTTTAAAGAGTATGCCCAGAAATGGAGAGATCTAGAAGGAAGAGTCCAACCTCCTTTGTCTGATAGGGAGCTGGTTAACATGTTTATGGGAACTTTGATAGGTCCTTTCTTCAATCATCTGATCGGAAGCTCTTCAATCGGATTCACCAAGCTGATATTAGCAGGGGAACATGTTGAAGGGGGAATCAGAAGTGGAAATATTCAGGTGGCTACATCTTCAAGTACTGTGAAGAAGACATTCAATGGGAAAAGATAAGTTAATGATGTGTATGGTTAGAAGGGTCGTGGTAGAAGTGGTTGTAACCAATCTGTGGGGGAAGTACTAATCTCTAATCCCACACCAATGCAGCATCAACAAGGCAATTAGTGTAGGTCAGACGCACCCAAGAGACAATTTACCAAGATCAACATGCTATTGTCTCAAGCATTGCAACATATATTGAAAGTAGAGATGATCACGTTGAGAGATCCTCCTCAGAATCCCAACACCTACTCTCCTCGGTACAATCCTAATGTAAAGTGTTCCTATCATTCTAATAGTCTCGGACAAGACACAAATAGTTGTTGGGCTCTGAAAAATAAGATTCGGGATATGATTGACTCCAAAGAGATTGAATTTGATCCTCCCGAGATTCCTAATGTGATTACTGCACCTATGCCTAAGCACGACAAGGGCATTAATGTTATTGAAGATGTTTCTTATGTTTTCGTTGTAAGTGACTTAATTATTCCCTTGATAATTAAGAAGAATTTGTTGTAAGTCAGTTTATTTTCGGGTTGCACTGAAAGGTGCTACTGTTGTGCAGCCCAATCCAATGGCTGCAAACTGCTGAGAGAAGGTATTCAGCGTCTAATGGATAACAATATAATTCTAGTTGAGAAGGTTCCTTATATGGAGAATTTTTTTCAAGAATTGGAGTTTGAAGACGTGTCTGTAATTTACAGAACTCCTGTAAGGATTACTTCCAAAAGCTCTGTTAAGATTACGGCCAAACCTAGAGTTGTTCCTTTGATCATTACCGCACCGAGGCCAATTCCATATTCTTCTGACAAGGTTATCCCCTGGAATTATGGAGTTAATGTTTACTACCATGGCTTTAAGCAAGAACCATTGGTTGTCAAAAGTGAAGACATTGGAGTTACTGATCCCAATGTTGACAATATTATCGGGACCAATAAAGTTACCAGAAGTGGAAGGGTTTTCTCCCCAGAAACCTCTCCAAAGACTGTTGCTACACCAGTTCGTGTTATCGCTATTGAGTCAACTAGGGATACTCGGGGCAAAGAACAGATCATTGAGTCTGCCTAAGATGAGGCACCTAAAGAGGTTACCACTGAAGACACCTTCAGGCAGGAGATAGAGGAAGTACTGAAAATCATCCGGAAAAGTAACTATAAGATTATTGAACAGCTGGGGAAGACCCCCTCTAAGATATCCATGTTATTATGCTCAGAAGCCCATGCTCAGGCTTTGGTGAAGTTCTTGAAATTTGCTCATCTACCGCAAGAAATTTCTGCTGACCAATTCAAAAATTATGTTGCTAGCCTAATAACTGTTAATGGGTTAGGTTTTTCTGATGCTGATTTGACTCCTGAAGGAAGAAACCATAACAAGGCCCTACATGTCTCTATTGAGTGTGGGGGCACTACCTTAGCTCATATGTTAGTTGACATGGGTTCCTCGTTAAATGTTTTACTGAAGGGTGCTCTAGACATGCTTAACTGTGAAGGGTTATGCTGAAACCCAGTGATATTATGGTTAGAGCCTTTGATGGTTCAAAGAGGATGGTGCATGGAGAGGTGGATCTTCTGATCAAAGTATGTTTACAGGTCTTCGACTCTACCTTCTATGTGATGGACTTTCACCCGGCTTATTCATGTTTACTTGGACGCCCTTGGATTCATGGGGCATGCGTTGTTACTTCTACATTGCACCAAAAGTTGAAATATCCCGTAAAAGGGAAGATTGTTACAGTTTGTGGTGAAGAAGAATGCATGGTGAGTCACTTAAACTCCTTCAAGTATGTTGAGATGGACGGAGAATTCATCAAAACTACCTACTAGACCTTTGAAGTTATTACTCGAATAACTACCGTTACTGAAGACGTTTCTGCTATTCCTAAGGTTACCAAGGTTCCGCCCAGAATGTCTTCACTAAAAGACGCTAGAGTTGTGGTAGAAGAAGGTGGTTGCATTACTTGGGGTCAGCTTCCCAACTGTTGTACCCCAAAATTTTCCCTCCCATTTCTCATTGATTTCTCATCACAAAGCCCTTGAAGCTCAGGATCCAGTTAGGGTTTCATCTGCTCAAGACCTCTCCTTGCACTGTGGACTCAAAATTAGGGTTTGTGTTTGCATAAAGATGTTTTGACCCAAAATGCCCAAGATGACTTTCATGCCTCATATTGGACTCCCAAGCTTACCCATATCAAGTTTCAAGTCTTGATTCCAAGTTTTGCCCAGTCAATTGGACAGTTGACCTAGAAACCAGCTGTATTGGGGAAAAAGTCAACTGTGGCCAATTGACAGTCAAACCTCATGAAATTTGACCCACATCAACATTATGAACTCATATGAACCATTTGATCAAGTTTGGATCACAATTCCACAAGAAAATTGATCAGATCACCAAAAGGGCAAAATGGTCATTTTTAGGGTTTTGACTGTACAAAGGCAATTTTTGACTGTTTGACCTAGCCAATGGCAAACCAAGCTCACACATGGACTCAAGGACCATATGGAATTATATTGACATGATCAACAAGCTCAAAAGATCCCAAGTACACCAGATTAACAGTTGAATTTCCCAGTCAATTGATCAATTTTGACTGTATACTGAAAAGTCAAACTTTGACTTTTTGGTCAAAATCAAGAGTCAAGATTCATTTTTCATCAAAACATGCCAAATCATGAAACTTGTTCACCAAGAAATCACAAAATGCAAATAAGGGTTAGATATTTGAATTTTTCATAACTTAGAATTTTTCTAAGTTATGAAAAACCCTAATTTTTTCCCAACTTTTCCCCACTTTTTCACCAAGATCCATTTGGATTCAAACAAAAGTCAAAACATGAAAGTTGTAGCTTGTTGCATAATCTACAACTTTTATTCACAAAGTTTTCTCATTTGAAGCTTGTATCTCAAGTTACAAATATTTGAATAAGGGCACTAAACCATTTTTAACTTAGTGAAATTTTAACCTATTTTGACACGGTTTTCTACCCCACTTCAAGGCCATTTTCCATACACTTCCACTTGGAATTTCAATTTGCATTTCAAAGATGGATTGTATTACACATTCCAAGCTTTCCAAAATGTCCAAGAACTCATCAAACAACCTCATAACTTGAGAGATTCGAATTTCACAATATAGCAAAAACTCACTTTTGAATTGACCATTTTCCATGTTCATAGTTTGTGCAAACTTCTCTAAATCAGCATGCCCTTGATTACAGGTCCTTGAACCATTCCATACTCAATAATTCAATGCATATTCAATGTTTTAAAGTGTTGTTCTTTGAGTGCAAGCATTGTATGAAGGTTTAATCCCAAATTAGATAAAGCATTCTTTCTATTTTTGCAAAAGTTTCACTTTATGTCCAATTACAAATCCACAAGTACAAACCATATCTAATTGGCACAGGTTTAGGGGCAAATCACTCTGATCAAGGAGAGGTTATGCAGCTCATTAGGGGGTCCTCTACTGACCTAGAAAGACAAGTTGCATTTTGTTGCTTAAGTGTGAAGAAAAGTCCCATAACTCATAACAACTCTCATATCAGCATAGACACACAAGAACAAACTTATCAAACATACTCAGCACATCCCAACTAAGCTAACACACGAGCCTTTGACCTCTCAAACACTCTCCATCTCAGAAACACCATCAAACTGCTCAAACAGGGCAACCCCTGCAGATTAAGTGCCATCTCTCAATCCCTTCAAGCTTTTTGGCCCAAACTTGTTCCTCTACCTTCCATACAACCTATGCAAGCTATCCAGAAGCTAAGGCACGATCTGTAATTGCTCTAACCACTTCCACCATTTTTACATTTTTGACTTGCAGGTGAAGTTCTATAGCTTGATTCAGAAGCTTTCAAGACAAAGTAAACATTGGAATAGCATCCCTGGACCTCAAGGAAGCTTTTCCAATCATCACCTTGCACTGAAAGTTCCTACATCTCCAGATAGAAGTTCAACTGAATATGTAAAACTTTGAATTCGTATCTCTCTTATTATGCATCATTAGTCTTAAGTTTGTGAAGAAACAATGTCATACTCATGCCACTGAACAAGTCCATGTCTTTACTTTTCATTTCCTTTGCCTGAGTAGAGAGAATTTGGAGTTTGAAAGTGACAGAAAAACTAGGTTAGAATTTGGGGGAGGAGAAATTCTCCCTCATCTTAGAGAGTTAGATCAAGTTATGCATATGGTTAGAATCGTCTCTTCATGCTGAACATGTTTTGTGTTATGAGTTTTTGTTAAAAAGCCAGGAATCAGGAGTTAGCAACTGGAGTACAGGGCGCGCATTTTTTGAATGCTGTTGAACAAAGGTTGAAGATGAAGCCACATGGGCTGGGCCTGTGTGGTCTTTTCTGTTCACACCCTATTTCCATTTTCATACCCCCCAAGCCCATTTGCTTTATTTTTAATGATTTTTGACATTTTCCTTTTTTATTTGACTCATTTATTTTTTCTCAGCATATTAAAATTATGAAAATATTTTTCTCATCATTTTTTGATTTTATTTGGTATTTATTTGATTTTCTTTTGATTTATACATAAATGAATATATATTATTATTTAGAATAAATAGAAAAAATAGTGTAAATACATTTTCATTTTCATTTTTTATTTTATATTACCCTCTGAAAATAGTTCATATAAAAAATACTATTTTCTAAAAAATATTAAATATTATTATTATTTATCCATAATGCATATTTAAAGTAATGTAAATATAAATACATATTTATTAATATACTTAGAATAAAATACCAAAAAATGTACATATTTTATTTTTTAATATTTAATACTAAAAAATGTCCTTTTTACAAATATACCATATTTTATTTTATTTTTGTATGTAAATAACAAATATTATATGAATTAATTAATTAATATTCATTTTGATTAAAATTAGGGTTTTTACCCTAAATATGAAAATACTCCAAAAATAATACCTTTTTATTTTTCTTTTATTTTGCATGAACAATACTTTTTCATACATATAAAAATTCTCTTTTTGCATTTTTGCATATTTATTTCAATTTAATTATGCAATTATTTATCTTGTAAATATTCATAGAAATGATGTAATAGTTTTAGGTTTAATTTCTTGTCTAAATAATCCCCATTTGAAACATTGTGCCCCCATCCCTATATTATTGTGATGTAATAGCGTAGGAATTTAAATTTTGCACTTTTATCGCTTTCTAAACATACTATGCTAGAATTAGGGTTTTGTATGCGAAAAAACGACAAAAAATAGTTGGACCTAACACAAGATAAATGAGCATGAAAATAAACAACACATCTCACACTTGCACCCCCTAGGGTATTCCACTTTGTTGCCTTTCAAAAATGGGCCATATTGCATGTTGAATTTCTTTGGGTAAAACAAACAATCAAATGATCATAGTCTCTCAAAATGTTGCCTAAATAAAATGATCACGTCCCTTTTAAAGAAAATTTCCCAAAGATATTTAACACTATTGCAACTATGGTCTAAACGATGACCCGCGCCCGTCCCTTTAATCTCCTAAAACAAGATTGTCCACCAAATGCAATGGTGGAACAAAATTGTCAAAAGGTTTAAAACATAAGCAAAAATCTTTGAGAAAACTTTAGGGTAGATGAACTCCTAGGTGCTTGCCAATTTACAAAGAAAACACTTGCCTATTTTCAAAACCCACTTCACAAACACTTTCAAAACCAACTTTCAAAAAAAACCTTGAAACATCTTTTCTAAAGACAAAACACCTTTTGTAAAACATTCGAGTAAAGAATTGTTACAAGGGTAGCCTACACAAGGCATCTTTTCAAAACATTTTCAAAACCACACACCAAGCACCATTTCAAACAATTAAAAATCAAGGCAAGTTGATCTAAGCAAGTACCTAAGAGCCCATGGATAACCATGGATAGAAAGGGTGCTAACACCTTCCCTTTCTATAATCTACTCCCCGAACCCACGAAAAATCTCAAAGGTTTTTGCTGTGCTTTTTAAACCTTTCCTTAGGATAAAATAAAAAGTCGGTGGCGACTCTTGCTCAACCGAAACATTTGCGAAAACAAATGCAAAACCATAGTCAGTTCTCCCACCGTATCACAGAACTGGCGACTCTGCTGGGGAGATTTGATAAGTGGAGTAACCTTAGGGCTTAGATCACCCTCTTGCATGACTAATTGTTTAATTTGCTTGCTTTATACCTTGGCTCTATTGTTTGGGTTTACAATCCTCCACCCGGATTTTGGGAAACATTCATAGATAGCAATACATTGTGGAAACTGTGCGGGGTATACCGACACGGTCTAAGCAATAGCTATATTAGTGCGACATATTTGTGAGTACCGGTAACCCTTGAGTTCAATCAAGGAGAGTACGGGGCCGCTGAGTGATGTCACTAAGCACTAATGACCTAGAACCTTACTTGACCATCTTGGCCTTTTATTAGGGGTAGTGAGATGACCGGCTTTGGTGCAGTCCGAAGTTGGTAGATACTCGATACTACACTCATTGAGGGTTGTTTTCTTGGAATATTTTGGTCGCTAGTTAAGTGGCTAAACCAAAACAATGAACAATGAAAACAATCCAGTGATATTGAGCTCCTTAGAACCCGGTTACTATTTATAGGACAAGTTTTTAAGCCAACTACACTCAAGAGGGTACTTACCTATGAAACCCCATGCAAGCCTGAAACTAGGGTTTGGTGTGATTTACTTGTACATATGTTTGGTGCATACATCATAAACATCATAAAACATCATATGCATTCACTAACCATTTCAAGGGTTTTGGATCTTCAGCTTTGTTCTTGTTTTGTAGGACATGGAAATACCTCGCAGAAATACCATTCAAGTCAACCTTGTGAGAATCTCTCCTCAACTCAAGGAGATCACTTCAAGAATTCCGGAAAATTCATCCTTCAGTGAAAGACATGGTAGACTGCTCAGCCTAGTCAACACCAACATTGAAGAAGACATGATGAAAGTGCTATTCCAGTTCTTTGACCCTCTTCACCACTGCTTCACTTTCCCTGATTATCAGTTGGTCCCCACTTTGGAGGAGTTTTCTCAACTCCTAAGAATCCCTATCCTTAATCAACTACCCTTCAACGGTACGGAGAAGGAACCAAAGCCTGAAGATGTTGCTCGAGCACTACATCTACAACCATCTGAAATCAAGGGGCATTGGGAAACCAGAAGCGGCGTCAAAGGATTCTTAGCAAAATTCTTGTTCGAGAAGGCACAAGAATGTTGGAACTCATTGGACCTACAAGCCTTTGAAGAGATTGTGGCACTCCTTATCTATGGGTTGGTCTTGTTCCCAAATCCTGACCAATTGGTAGATATCAACGCCGTCAAAATCTTCTTGTCCAGAAATCCAATACCAACATTGCTTGGGGACATCCTTCACTCATTTTACACACGAACAATGAGAAAGAGGGGTGTTCTCATGTGTTGTACTCCTATCCTCGCAAGGTGGTTTATTTCGCACCTTCCACAATCTGTCTTGAAGAATGACCAAGGTACACGGTGGTCCCAACGATTGATGACTCTTACTCATTCTGATGTGCATTGGTGTTCTCGGTCCAGAGAAAATGTCATCATCGTCGATCGATGCGGAGAATTTCCTAATGTTCCTTTACTTGGAATTAGAGGAGGTATCACCTACAACCCTTGCCTAGCTTTGAGGCAATTTGGATATGCACGGAGGGATGGCCCTCATGACATGTTGATTCCTAGCCTAGTTTTTGACTTCGACAACGATGCGCAAGGACTTCGCCAAAGATTCATCAGAGCTTGGGGAAAACTCAACAAGGTTGATAGCAAGACTCTGGGACACAAGAACTCCATCCCTCTTGAACCCTATCTCAAGTGGGTACGAGCCCGAGCCCAAAGTCTAATAATGCCTTATCCTCATGTGCTCCCAGTGATTAAAGAGCCCGTCAGTGAAGGAGAGGTTCCCTACACCATCCTGCATCCAGACATGCCTACATCGTGGGAGGAAATGCAGAAAAGTTGGATTCAGCTCAAGGAGGAACGGAACACTTTTGAAGCTAGCTACTACGCCAGTGAAAAGAAGGTTCTAGAGCTTACCCGCCGACTCCACGAGCAAGAGGCCCTCAACACCTACATCGCACCGAAGAGGATGCGCAATGTCTTTCTGCCTTGAGAAGTTTATTTTGTCACATTTGGCCCATGGGGCATTTATGTACTAACAAATTTCTTCTTATTAATATGACGTGCGTTCTTCTTTGTCTGAAACAACTTTGAATATCCTAAATCCTTGAATGCATTGCATACATCAGCATACCATTCATCATGTGCATAAGCAGGTCTCACTCCAGGTTTCCTTATCTATCTGCTGTTTATTTCAGTAGGATGGATCTCGAGCAAACAGTCAAAGACCTACAAGCCCAGAATGCACAATTCCAGCAACTTTTGATGACTTTGGTCAAGAGTCAAGAGGATATCAAGGCTCACCTGGAGAGTAAGGACCCAGTGAAGAAGAAAAAGAGGGTCGGAGTGGCTACTTTGGGGAGAAGATTTGACAGAGAAGCTCGGAGGGTGCTTGAATTTTCTCCTACTTCTGATGAAGGAACTAGTAAAAGAGATCGGGTTGCGGTGCCTTCCGAGTCTGATGCGGAAGAGGAAGAAGTTGAAGAGGATGAAGATTATTCTGACCAGCAGTATCCTCCAGCTGATGACAAATATAAAGGTTTAGAAGACAGACTGGCTGCCATGGAATTGCAAAGGGTACCGGGTTTGGATTTTGAAGACATGGGCTTGGTCGCCGGAATAGTGATTCCCCCGAAATTCAAAGTACCAGTGTTTGTGAGGTATGATGGGCTGTCCTGTCCCAAAATGCATCTCAGGTCCTACGTGAGAAAGATTCAACCCTATACGGCAGATAAAAATCTCTGGATTCATTTCTTTCAAGACAGCCTGTCGGGAGCTCAGTTGGAATGGTTTTATCAGTTAGAAGGAACCAGTGTCAGAAATTGGGAAGATTTGGCCACCGCTTTCTATAAACAATACCAGTATAATTCTGATCTTGCTCCTACTCGTACCCAACTTCAGGGTATGTCACTAGGAACAAGTGAGGGATTCAAGGAATATGCACAGAAATGGAGGGATTTGGCTGGCAGGGTGCAGCCTCCTTTAACCGATCGTGAGCTCGTTGATATGTTTCTCGGGACCCTATCTGGACCATATTTCAATCATTTAATTGGTAACTCTTCCGTGGGGTTTACCGATTTAATCTTAACGGGCGAAAGAATAGAAGCTGGCATCAAGTCAGGAAAGATTCAGAAGGGTGTTGCCGCAAGTGTTGAGAAGAAGCCGTTTAAGAAGGAGACAGCTATGGTATATTCTCAGAGAAGAGCAGGGAAGATGGAGCGTCGGCCAACTGTGGGGGCCGTAATGATTCAAAACACTCCAAGTGAGCAGCCTCGCTACAACCAATCCAGACCAAATCAGCAACGGGTGGAAAGGCCACAACGGCAGTTCACCCGTATTAATATGACCCCAGCGCAAGTGCTTCCCCATCTATTGAAGTTGAATCTTGCCACCATCAAGGAGGCGCCAAAGAATGTGAATACGTCCTCCCCGCATTATCATGCCAATGCTAAATGCGCCTACCATTCAGACAGTGTTGGACACGACACCAATGATTGTTGGGCACTCAAGCATAAAATCCAAGACCTGATAGAGGCTAAGGAGGTAGAGTTTGACGCTCTAGAGAAACCTAATGTGATATCTGCACCTATGCCAAAGCACGGCCGGAATGTCAATGCCATTGAAGAGGATTTGTATGTTGCTGACGTCAGTGATCTGACTACTCCACTGCTAACCATTAAGTTGAATTTGTTGAGGGCCGGGATCTTCCCGGGATGTAAAGAAGACTGCTACTGTTGCCACTCTCTGTCGTTTGATTGTCCGCTACTAAAGAAAGGCATCCAAGGCCTTATGGATAGCCGACAAATTTTGTTCGAAAAAGTTTCTGCTGTTCCAGTTCATGTTGAAAATGTTTCAATCATAACCATTCACGCCAATCTTTCCAAGGCCGTCAAAAAGCCTGTTAAGATTACACCAGCTGCAAAATCTGTTCCTTTAAAGATAACAATGCCAGGGCATGTTCCCTATGTTTCTGAGAAGTCGATACCTTGGAACTATGGTGGTGATATCTACTACCATGGTATCAAGCAAATCAAAGTAATTAAAGAAAGTTCGGATGACGAAGGAGCCAGCATTAGTAACATTGCGGGCACCAGCAAAATCACCAGGAGCGGGAGAATATTTTCTCCAGAGATTGCCCCTCCAAGAGCAGTCTTTGGACCCTCATCAGCCAAAGAAGTCATCCCTGCACCAATAAAGCTCTCTGTTGGAACTCCTTTGATTGAAGAAGTTGTTGTTCCTAGTGCTGTCTCTCCTACCATTGTTGATAAAGGAAAGGGAATACAAGATGAGCCCGTCAGGACGAGGGCTCAACCCTTGGTGATCCCGGAAGCTTCCAAGAAAGAAATGGACGAGATTTTGAGGATAATCAAGAGAAGTGATTACGATGTGGTGGAATAGTTGGGGCAAACCCCCTCCAAGATCTCCATGCTGGCACTATTGCTTTGCTCAGAAGCGCACGCTCAAGCTTTGATTAAGTTTCTGAAGGCAGCTCATGTGCCCCAGGAAACCTCTACGGACCAATTTCAACATTGCGTGGCTAGCCTGACTGCGGACAATGGATTAGGTTTTTCTGATGCCGACCTAACCCCTAAAGGCCGAAACCACAATGATGCTTTGCATATTTCAATCGAGTGTCGCGGAACCACCCTTGCACATGTTTTGGTTGATACCGGTTCATCGCTGAATGTTTTGCCTAAAAAGGCCTTGGACCGGTTGGATTGCGAAGGTTTGGAATTAAAGCCTAGTGATATTGTCGTCAGAGCTTTCGATGGGTCGAAAAGAATGGTCCATGGAGAAGTTGAAATTCCCGTCAAGATAGGTACTGAGGTGTTTAAATCCACTTTCTATGTAATGGACATCCGTCCATCATACTCCTGCCTACTGGGTAGACCTTGGATACACCATGCTGGGGCAGTCACCTCCTCCTTGCATCAAATGCTGAAGTATCCTGTAAAGGGAAAGATCATTACTGTTCACGGCGAAGAAGAGTACATGATTAGCCATTTGAATTCTTTCCGGTACGTAGAGGTTGAAGGAGAGTTCATTGAGACACCGTTTCAACATTTCGAAGAAGTTCTTCCTGAAATAGCAGTGGCAAGGTTGGCAGCCGAGACACCAAGACAGGTGGCCAGGATGGCATCTCTGGAGGATGCAAGGGCTGCAGTTAAAGAAGGGAAGAATTCAGCATGGGGGCAGTTACCCGACTTTCCACATAAGACCGACAAGTTTGGATTAGGTTTCACAGCTGCTGGTCAGAAAGCTATGCTCCAGTCAAAGATTGAAAGAGCGCCGGTCAAAATTTCTCCTTACAGAATCAACGCCCTGGAAGATGAAGACAAGGAAAGCAACATTGAAGATTGGATTTATCCAACTATCAGAGGAGGGTTGAGCAATTGGGAGGCTAAGGACTTTGTCCCCATCACTTTTATTCATCAGTAATTTATCTATTAAACATTTCCTATTTGGTCTGTAATATTTTACTTTCAAACAATCCGTACACTGTCTTTTCACCTCCTGCCTTGCTCGGGGCATGTAGGTCCACTTGTAAGGGTTTTGATTATTCCTCATATTCATATGCCATGTTTAATGATTCATTGGACATTTTTCATCTGATAAACTGCTTATGCTCATTTTCTTTCCCTTTGCATTTTTTGTTTAAGGATGGCTATCCCTTACACACACCCACACTCACCAATGCAGGTACCCATCCACTCCGGATTCCATGGGTGACTATTCTGCTATATCTTTCAGTAACCCTGAAGACCTGGTCAATCTAGCCGAGTATGAAGATGATGAAGGTTGTGAAGTACCCGGGGAACTAGCCAGACTTCTGCAACAAGAGGAAAGGGCCATCTTGCCGCATGAAGAGCCATTGGAGACTGTTAACTTGGGAACCGAGGAGAATCGGAGGGAAGTGCAAGTGGGTGCCAACTTGGAACCAAAAGTCAAGGAGCGCTTGGTACAGTTGCTGAATGAGTATGTTGAAATCTTCGCTTGGTCCTATGAAGATATGTCGGGTTTGGATACAGACATCGTGGTTCACCGTCTCCCCACAAGAGAAGATTGTCCACCAATCAAGCAAAAGGTTCGTCGAATGAGGCCTGACATGTCTGAAAAGATTAAAGCAGAAGTAATGAAGCAGTTCGACGCTGGCTTTTTGGCTGTTACGTCCTATCCTCAATGGGTTGCTAACATTGTGCCAGTACCGAAGAAAGATGGCAAAGTCAGAATGTGTGTGGACTACCGGGACTTGAATAGGGCCAGCCCCAAAGATGATTTCCCGCTACCTCATATTGACATCTTGATCGACAATACAGCTCAGCACAAAGTGTTTTCCTTCATGGATGGATTTTCGGGCTATAACCAAATCAAAATGGCTCCCGAAGATATGGAGAAAACAACCTTTGTCACACAGTGGGGGACTTTCTGTTACAAGGTGATGCCGTTCGGGCTGAAGAACGCAGGGGCAACTTATCAACACGCCATGGTAGCTTTATTTCATGACATGATACATCATGAGATCGAAGTTTACGCAGACGATATGATAGCTCGGTCACAAACAGAGGAAGAGCACCTTGAGCATTTGGAGAAGTTGTTTGCCAGGTTGAAAGAATACAAGCTCAGGCTGAATCCAAGTAAATGCACTTTTGGAGTTAGGTCTGGTAAACTCCTGGGATTTATTGTAAGCAACAAAGGCATTGAAGTCGATCCAGCAAAAGTGAAAGCGATACAAGATATGCCTGCTCCCCGTACTGAAAAGGAGGTTAGAGGATTCTTGGGGCGCATAAACTATATTGCCAGATTCATCTCACATCTGACTTCTACCTGTGAGCCAATTTTCAAACTCTTGAAGAAAGATCAGGTAGTTGAATGGAACGACGACTGCCAAGCCGCTTTTGATAGAATCAAGGAGTATTTGCTAGAACCTCCTGTTCTGATGCCACCTGTCGAAGGAAGACCATTGATCATGTACTTAACTGTCTTGGATAACTCAATGGAGTGTGTTTTGGGCCAGCATGACGAGTCTGGTCGAAAAGAGCACGCTATTTATTACCTTAGCAAAAAGTTTACCGACTGTGAGACGCGCTACTCACTGCTCGAGAAAACTTGTTGCGCTTTGGTATGGGCTGCTCGCCGACTAAGACAGTATATGTTGACTCATACTACCTTGTTAATTTCCAAGATGGACCCTATCAAGTATATCTTCGAGAAGCCCGCTTTATCTGGAAGGATAGCTAGATGGCAAATGATCTTAACTGAGTATGATATCCAGTACACCACCCAAAAAGCTATAAAAGGGAGTGTACTAGCTGACCATCTAGCTCATCAGGCTATCGAAGACTATCAACCCATGAGATTTGACTTCCCAGATGAGAACATCATGAATTTGGACAACATTGAAAGTAACGGACTGTATGACGGACCCGAAAAGGGATCCCGATGGACCCTGTACTTTGATGGTGCTTCAAATGCACTTTGAAACGGCATTGGCGCAGTACTCATTTCTCCGGAAGGTTGTCACACTCCTTTCACGGCCCGACTTTGTTTCAGCTGCACAAACAACATGGCTGAGTATGAAGCTTGCATCTTTGGTCTCGAGGCTGCTATAAACTTGGGGATCAAATCTTTGATCGTATTTGGGGACTCGGCTTTGGTCATCAGCCAAATCAAAGGAGACTGGGATACCAAGCATCCTAATCTTATCCCATACAAAGAACATGTCCTGACATTGTTGCCACATTTCGAGCAAATTACCTTCGAGCATTTCCCGCGAGAAGAGAATCAACTAGCCGATGCTCTAGCCACAATGTCCTCCATGTTTAAACTCAACTGGGATAACGAGGCTCCCCAAATCACCATCAAGCGAATGGATGAACCGGCACATTGCCACGAGATTAATGCCGAAGAGGTAGTGGAACAACCTTGGTTCCATGAAATCAAAAGGTATCTCGAGACTAGAGATTATCCTGAAGGAGCTTCCGTAAATGACAAGAAGTTCTTAAGGAAATTCGCTGCTAAGTTCTTCCTGAGCAACGGCATCCTTTACAAACGAAGTCATGATTGTGTATTACTCCGATGTGTGGATAAAGCTGAAGCAGAGTTGATCATGACTGATATACACAGCGGCACATTTGGCACTCACTTGAGCGGGCATACAATGGCTAAGAAGATCCTAAGGGCGGGCTATTACTGGTCTACCATGGAAGCTGACTGCCATCAACATTCCCGTACTTGTCACAAGTGTCAAGTCTATGCTGACAAATTTCATATCCCTCCGGTTCCCCTCAACGTCCTGACTGCCCCATGGCCCTTTGCAATGTGGGGCATTGATATGATTGGGGAGATCAAGCCCACGGCTTCCAACGGACATCGCTTCATCCTGGTTGCCATTGACTACTTCACTAAATGGGTCGAAGCGGCTTCCTTCGCCTATGTTACTAAAAATGTGGTTGCCCGCTTTATCAAGCAAAATCTCATATGTCGGTATGGTGTTCCAGACAGGATCATCACAGACAACGGTACAAATCTGAATAACACAATGATCACTGCATTGTGCGAACAGTTCAAGATTTATCATCACAATTCATCTCCCTATCGGCCGAAGATGAACGGTGCTGTTGAAGCTGCGAACAAAAACATTAAGAAAATCATTCAGAAAATGACAGTCACTTACAAAGACTGGCATGAGATGTTACCGTTTGCTCTGCATGGATACCGTACAACGATACGTACTTCAACTGGGGCAACCCCATTTTCTTTGGTTTATGGCATGGAAGCTGTCTTGCCTATGGAAGTCCAAATCCCATCTCTGAGGATTATGAAGGATGCAGGTTTGAATGAAGATGATTGGATGCAGACCCGACTTGATCAACTCAATCTGATCGACGAGAAACGACTTGCTGCTATATGCCATGGTCAGACGTATCAAAAGCGGATGATCAAGGCCTTCAATAAGAAAGTCAGACGTCAAGTGTATCGAGTCGGGGATCTCGTAATCAAGCGGATTATCTTGCCGCAAAGCAATCCCAGGGGCAAATGGACTCCTACGTATGAAGGACCATTTGTGATCAAGAGCATATTTTCTGGTGGTGCAATGATTCTGACCACCATGGACGGCGACGATTTGCCGCACCCTGCGAACGCAGACATAGTCAAAAGATACTACGCATAAAATAAACCGACAAGTCGAAAACCCGAAAGGGCGGCTTGGGCAAAAATGGGTATCCCGGTGAACCGAAAACCCGAAAGGGCGGTTCAGGCAAAAATTAGGGATAAAAACAAAAAAATCTGTACACCCGGCAAGTCAAAAACCCGAAGGGCAGCTTGGGCAAAAAAGGGTATCCCGGTGGATCGAAAACCCGAAGGGGCGATTCAGGCAAAAGTTAGGGAATTAAAGCGTATGACTATGTCTCGTCGGATCACTTCAAAGACAATCTCTTCATCAACCGGTTCCAGGCTTCTGATCAATCCAGTCATCGTCAAACGAAGCATTGAATGGACAGATATTCAGGGTTGTGAAAGCTATAGCAGAATGGAATCCCATGGGATTATTTCACATAGCCATCTTTATTTTGTATAAACCTTTCAAATATTTACGACAAAATCCTTTTACTAGGATGATTGTCTCCTTTGTATAAATATATTCAAAGAAAATCAATACAAATACTTTTCCCAAAATTTGTGCCATTTCCCTTTTCTTTTTCTCTTACACTGTTTGTTTTATATTGAGAAACGTCCAATGTTTTGTTAAATAGGCATATGCATTTGAAAGATAATCGCTTCCTAATTGAACCAAAGAAAAAGGATTACTGATAGGATGAAGGTATAGATGAATACCTTGATACCCTTTTAAAGGAAACCGCCAAGAGATTTGGAATCCATATCCCTAGCAAACCCCGAGGATTATCTCCAGCAAATTCTCGAAGCTTATCCCCAGCAAGGTTCTGGAGAGTATTCCCCGCAGGGCACAAACGTCTCCCCCGAGTTTCATCCAAAGTTATTCCTCACAAAGGCTTATAACTGGGTTATCCTCAGCTAACAGCCATAAAAGATCGCACTCGCCAGAATTCTTCCTATCCCCGACGGAGTTCATCAAAATTCCCCAACCTAACTTATCGATATGATCCCCGGGGAGCTTATCCTTGTTATCCCCAGCCAAGTTAAAATTTCAAATTATCAACCCCCAGCGGAACCAGACTAATGAGCCTTATCCCCACAGGGTCTTAGAAAGAGAAATCTTGAGTTCCCCCGTAAGATCACCAGAGCTGCTTCCCATTAAGTAGAAGATTCTCGGTCTTACCCCTTCAGCATGAGTCTACTAGATTGATACTCCCCAGTAGAGGTCATCAGGAATTTTCTCCCCCAGCAGCAGCCAAGGATTTATTTTCCCCAGGCAGCAGTCAGGATTCATTTATCTTCAGCAAGACAGCTCGTCAGCTTACATGCGTATTCATCACATTCACATCATTTACCTTCATGCCATATAACATACATTGCATCATGACATTGCATGCAACTAACTCTTTACCTTTTCAGGAAAGATCAGTCGACAGACTAAAATCATTCAACTTCAAGATTTCTGAAAACAGTTCACGGGTTCTCCAAGTAACGGATGTTAACCTTTCACTTGTTCAGATTCTCCTCAAGACTTTCTGAAAACAGTTCATGGATTCATCCCAACAACGGATGTTAATCTATCACTTGTTCAGATGCAACTTTCTGAAAACAGTTTACAGATTCCTCCCAACAATGGATGTTAATCTATCAACTTGATTAGACGCTACCTTTGAAAACAGTTTACGGACGCTTCCCAACAACGGATGCTGCTCTATTGCTTATTCAACTTCAAGATTTCTGAAAACAGTTCACGGGTTCTCCAAGTAACGGATGTTAACCTATCACTTGTTCAGATTTCTCTCAAGACTTCTGAAAACAGTTCATGGATTCCTCCCAACAACGGATGTTAATCTATAACTTGTTCAGATGCAACCCACTGAAAACAGTTTACAGATTCCTCCCAACAACGGATGTCAATCTATTGCTTGTTCAGACCCCCAGTTCAGAAATGGTCCAAAGCTTGGACACCTTCCTGATATTCTCTCCCAGATGGCATCGTTAAGCCCATCTCCAAATGGCATCTCTAAGCCCATTCCCGCGTCCAGTGCTTTGATGAGTGCAAATTTCCGGGCACTCTAGTGTCCAATCTCCTTTTACCCTCGAGTCACGAAAGGCAGGCCTGCCCATCTAACTCTTCGGATTCAAGAAGATTGAACAGGGGCAACTGTTGTACCCCAAAATTTTCCCTCCCATTTCTCATTGATTTCTCATCACAAAGCCCTTGAAGCTCAGGATCCAGTTAGGGTTTCATCTGCTCAAGACCTCTCCTTGCACTGTGGACTCAAAATTAGGGTTTGTGTTTGCATAAAGATGTTTTGACCCAAAATGCCCAAGATGACTTTCATGCCTCATATTGGACTCCCAAGCTTACCCATATCAAGTTTCAAGTCTTGATTCCAAGTTTTGCCCAGTCAATTGGACAGTTGACCTAGAAACCAACTGTATTGGGGAAAAAGTCAACTGTGGCCAATTGACAGTCAAACCTCATGAAATTTGACCCACATCAACATTATGAACTCATATGAACCATTTGATCAAGTTTGGATCACAATTCCACAAGAAAATTGATCAGATCACCAAAAGGGCAAAATGGTCATTTTTAGGGTTTTGACTGTACAAAGGCAATTTTTGACTGTTTGACCTAGCCAATGGCAAACCAAGCTCACACATGGACTCAAGGACCCTATGGAATTATCTTGACATGATCAACAAGCTCAAAAGATCCCAAGTACACCAGATTGACAGTTGAATTTCCCAGTCAATTGATCAATTTTGACTGTATACTGAAAAGTCAAACTTTGACTTTTTGGTCAAAATCAAGAGTCAAGATTCATTTTTCATCAAAACATGCCAAATCATGAAACTTGTTCACCAAGAAATCACAAAATGCAAATTAGGGTTAGATATTTGAATTTTTCATAACTTAGAATTTTTCTAAGTTATGAAAAACCCTAATTTTTTCCCAACTTTTCCCCACTTTTTCACCAAGATCCATTTGGATTCAAACAAATGTCAAAACATGAAAGTTGTAGCTTGTTGCATAATCTACAACTTTGATTCACAAAGTTTTCTCATTTGAAGCTTGTATCTCAAGTTACAAATTTTTGAATAAGGGCACTAAACCATTTTTAACTTAGTGAAATTTTAACCTATTTTGACACGGTTTTCTACCCCACTTCAAGGCCATTTTCCATACACTTCCACTTGGAATTTCAATTTGCATTTCAAAGATGGATTGTAGTACACATTCCAAGCTTTCCAAAATTTCCAAGAACTCATCAAACAACCTCATAACTTGAGAGATTCGAATTTCACAATATAGCAAAAACTCACTTTTGAATTGACCATTTTCCATGTTCATAGTTTGTGCAAACTTCTCTAAATCAGCATGCCCTTGATTACAGGTCCTTGAACCATTCCATACTCAATAATTCAATGAATATTCAATGTTTTAAAGTGTTGTTCTTTGAGTGCAAGCATTGTATGAAGGTTTAATCCCAAATTAGATAAAGCATTCTTTCTATTTTTGCAAAAGTTTCACTTTATGTCCAATTACAAATCCACAAGTACAAACCATATCTAATTGGCACAGGTTTAGGGGAAAATCACTCTGATCAAGGAGAGGTTATGCAGCTCATTAGGGGGTCCTCTACTGACCTAGAAAGACAAGTTGCATTTTGTTGCTTAAGTGTGAAGAAAAGTCCCATAACTCATAACAACTCTCATATCAGCATAGACACACAAGAACAAACTTATCAAACATACTCAGCACATCCCAACTAAGCTAACACACGAGCCTTTGACCTCTCAAACACTCTCCATCTCAGAAACACCATCAAACTGCTCAAACAGGGCAACCCCTGCAGATTAAGTGCCATCTCTCAATCCCTTCAAGCTTTTTGGCCCAAACTTGTTCCTCTACCTTCCATACAACCTATGCAAGCTATCCAGAAGCTAAGACACGATCTGTAATTGCTCTAACCACTTCCACCATTTTTACATTTTTGACTTGCAGGTGAAGTTCTATAGCTTGATTCAGAAGCTTTCAAGACAAAGTAAACATTGGAATAGCATCCCTGGACCTCAAGGAAGCTTTTCCAATCATCACCTTGCACTGAAAGTTCCTACATCTCCAGATAGAAGTTCAACTGAATAGGTAAAACTTTGAATTCGTATCTCTCTTATTATGCATCATTAGTCTTAAGTTTGTGAAGAAACAATGTCATACTCATGCCACTGAACAAGTCCATGTCTTTACTTTTCATTTCCTTTGCCTGAGTAGAGAGAATTTGGAGTTTGAAAGTGACAGAAAAACTAGGTTAGAATTTGGGGGAGGAGAAATTCTCCCTCATCTTAGAGAGTTAGATCAAGTTATGCATATGGTTAGAATCGTCTCTTCATGCTGAACATGTTTTGTGTTATGAGTTTTTGTTAAAAAGCCAGGAATCAGGAGTTAGCAACTGGAGTACAGGGCGCGCGTTTTTTGAATGCTGTTGAACAAAGGTTGAAGATGAAGCCACATGGGTTGGGCCTGTGTGGTCTTTTCTGTTCACACCCTATTTCCATTTTCATACCCCCCAAGCCCATTTGCTTTATTTTTAATGATTTTTGACATTTTCCTTTTTTATTTGACTCATTTATTTTTTCTCAGCATATTAAAATTATGAAAATATTTTTCTCATCATTTTTTGATTTTATTTGGTATTTATTTGATTTTCTTTTGATTTATACATAAATGAATATATATTATTATTTAGAATAAATAGAAAAAATAGTGTAAATACATTTTCATTTTCATTTTTTATTTTATATTACCCTCTGAAAATATTTCATATAAAAAATACTATTTTCTAAAAAATATTAAATATTATTATTATTTATCCATAATGCATATTTAAAGTAATGTAAATATAAATACATATTTATTAATATACTTAGAATAAAATACCAAAAAATGTACATATTTTATTTTTTAATATTTAATACTAAAAAATGTCCTTTTTACAAATATACCATATTTTATTTTATTTTTGTATGTAAATAACAAATATTATATGAATTAATTAATTAATATTCATTTTGATTAAAATTAGGGTTTTTACCCTAAATATGAAAATACTCCAAAAATAATACCTTTTTATTTTTCTTTTATTTTGCATGAACAATACTTTTTCATACATATAAAAATTCTCTTTTTGCATTTTTGCATATTTATTTCAATTTAATTATGCAATTATTTATCTTGTAAATATTCATAGAAATGATGTAATAGTTTTAGGTTTAATTTCTTGTCTAAATAATCCCCATTTGAAACATTGTGCCCCCATCCCTATATTATTGTGATGTAATAGCGTAGGAATTTAAATTTCGCACTTTTATCGCTTTCTAAACATACTATGCTAGAATTAGGGTTTTGTATGCGAAAAAACGACAAAAAATAGTTGGACCTAACACAAGATAAATGAGCATGAAAATAAACAACACATCTCACACTTGCACCCCCTAGGGTATTCCACTTTGTTGCCTTTCAAAAATGGGCCATATTGCATGTTGAATTTCTTTGGGTAAAACAAACAATCAAATGATCATAGTCCCTCAAAATGTTGCCTAAATAAAATGATCACGTCCCTTTTAAAGAAAATTGCCCAAAGATATTTAACACTATTGCAACTATGGTCTAAACGATGACCCGCGCCCGTCCCTTTAATCTCCTAAAACAAGATTGTCCACCAAATGCAATGGTGGAACAAAATTGTCAAAAGGTTTAAAACATAAGCAAAAATCTTTGAGAAAACTTTAGGGTAGATGAACTCCTAGGTGCTTGCCAATTTACAAAGAAAACACTTGCCTATTTTCAAAACCCACTTCACAAACACTTTCAAAACCAACTTTCAAAAAAAACCTTGAAACATCTTTTCTAAAGACAAAACACCTTTTGTAAAACATTCGAGTAAAGAATTGTTACAAGGGTAGCCTACACAAGGCATCTTTTCAAAACATTTTCAAAACCACACACCAAGCACCATTTCAAACAATTAAAAATCAAGGCAAGTTGATCTAAGCAAGTACCTAAGAGCCCATGGATAACCATGGATAGAAAGGGTGCTAACACCTTCCCTTTCTATAATCTACTCCCCGAACCCACGAAAAATCTCAAAGGTTTTTGCTGTGCTTTTTAAACCTTTCCTTAGGATAAAATAAAAAGTCGGTGGCGAATCTTGCTCAACCGAAACATTTGCGAAAACAAACGCAAAACCATAGTCAGTTCTCCCACCGTATCACACCAACATTCCTTACAAATCCTACAAATTTGGTTTGGGTTTCACTTCAGAGGCTCGGAGGGTTGTTTGTCGTGCTCGTGCGGGAAGACCATTATTCCGCATCAAAAACAACAGAGTCAACACTGTAGAAGATGCTGATAGCGACTATGGCCTAGATAGTTGGATTTTTCCTACCACCGGCAACGGGCTCAGCAATTGGAAGACTGAAGACGTTATACCGATATCCTTTAGTCAGGAGTAAATTCTATTTTCTATTTTCTTGCTTTCAAGTTTTTGGTTATGTAATTTTAAAATAATAACCTTTAAGCCTTGTGCCTTACCCAGGGAACAATGGACCAATTGTTAGGGTTATCATTTTTCATTCACATATTTTCATTCAATAAATCATTGGATGTTTGCATTCAAATTTTGCGCTCTTTGTCTTTCTTTTATCTTATTGCTTTTAAAATAGCTATGGGTTCTTACACACATCCACACGACAAATTGCAGATCCATATCCGTTATGGATCCCATTAATAACAATTATGCTATTGCCAATTATGACTTTGAAAATCTGATCTACCAAGTCGAGAATGGAGGTGAAGATGATTGTGAAGTATCTGGAGAACTTGCTAGACTATTAGAACAAGAAGTAAGAGCCATACAACTGCATGAATATCCAGTCAAGGCTGTGAATTTTGGGTACTTAAGAGGACAAGAAAGAGGTCAAGATAGGTGCCAACCTAGAAGACAGTGTCAAAAACAGATTAATCCAGATGTTGCATGACTACGTTGAGATTTTTTCTTGGTTATACAAAGACATGTAAGGGCTTGATACTAATATTGTGGTTCACCGTCTACCAATGAAAGAAGGTTATTCTCCAGTAAAATAGAAGGTTCATCGTATACGTCCTGATATGTCTGAAAAGATCAAAGCTGAGGTTATGAAACAGTTCAATGCAGGTTTCTTAGTTGTTACGTCCTATCCTCAGTAGGTTGCAAACATGGTGCTAGTACCTAAGAAGGATGGAAAAGTATGTATGTGTGTAGACTACAGATATCTGAATAGGGAAATCCCTAAAGACAACTTTCTGCTCCCGCACATTAATGTTCTGGTTGGCAACATTGCTCAGCATAAAGTATTTTCCTTCATGGATGGTGTAATACAGTGGGAGAACTGACTTGGTTTTGAATTTTATTGCAAATGTTGCAAATATCAAGAGTCGCCACTGACTTTTCTTTTATCCAATAAGGAAAGGGTGAAAAGAATAGGAAAGACCTTGAGATTTTTTAGTTTGGTGGGTATATTATGAAAAGGGAAGGTGTTAGCACCATTTTCATCCATAGTTATCTACGGGCTCTTAATAGCTAGCTAACTTTGTTTGAAAATTCTTTGTGTTGTGTGTTTTGAAAATATTTTTAAATTTGCCAATAGTTAGGAAACTTTGTAATGATTCTTGTATTGGTTAAGAATGCGTACAAAGTGTTCATTTGAAAATATTTTGAAAGTGTGACAGTGAGAAATGTTTTTATTTTGAAAAAATGTGATCAAGGGATTAAGAACTATCTACCTACCCAAGGTCTTTTGTATTATTTTCCTCCTCCTTTAGATAGTGATATCCTACCATTAGTTAGTAGGAAGCCCTATCGTTGGATGTGAAGGGATAGGCGTGGGTCATCATACAGTCATCGAAGGCAACTTGTAGGGGTGCTTTATCAATTCGTAAGGGACTAGATTATTTACTGAAGGCAGCATCAAAAGGTTCATCGAGGGACTACGATCTTTTTAATCGAGGGACAGTGCTAAAGTGTCCCCATGTTTGAGGGACATGATTATTTTTTCCATTCTGAAGGCAACAAGTGAGGTTACCCTAGAGGTGCAGGTGTGTGAAGTGTATTGTGTTTCAAGCATTTGTCTTTGATTAAGATTAGCTATTGTTTGCTTTTAATCTTGTAATACAAGCCTATTATCTAAACAGTTATAAGGAAAGCGATAAATGCATAAAGTAAAGGCATAAATTAAAGATTCCTATGCTATTACAAGGCTTCGGGAATAGGGGTACAATTATTAAAAATACGGGAAAAGAGTAAAACCCTAATTATCTATTACAAACTGTAAGCAGTTACAATAATCAAAAAATGCAAAAATAATAAAATACGTGAAGCGATAAGAAAGGAGAAGGAAAAGGAAATTGCTTGGATTGATTTTTAATAGAAAAGACTTGATGGTTAACCTAATGACCTAATTGATTTTAATTAGTTAAAAAAATAAATTGACCAATTAAGTTAATCAAACCCTAAATTGATGTTAATTAATTAAAAACCTAAATATTACTAATTAATTTTAATTTTAAAAAAAGAAGAAAGTTTATTAATTAACCAAAAACTAAACCCTAATGTTGATTAGGGTTTGTGAGGAAATTAATTGATAAAAAATGGTTTAATTTGATGAATTTAGGGTTTTATAAGTGAAAATAGTAAAAAAATAAATGGTTTAAAGAAGTTACCAGGGTTGGGTGTTGAACCCACGCCCTCTACTCTTTCACTCAGCACCTTCACCACCAGGCCAAACGTGCCTTGGTGTTAGTAGAACTCCAGCGTGTTTTGTACTCAATCCTGTAAAATATGAAAATATGAAGAAAATAAATGACAAAAGGCATGATCAAACCCATGCTCTTTGACACAAATGCCTTAACGCACGCGCTTCTGCCACTGGGGTGGTGATACATACATTCTTATCTCTGAAACAAAATTATTATAAGATAAACAAAATGAATATCAGCTAAAATTGCAACAGACTTTCGCTCGAAAATATCAGACCCAAACAACATAACAAACTTGTTTCAGTCAGAAGTTACTTCAACCATTTGTTTTCCAAGAACAAAAACATAATTTAAACAGATCAGTCCAGTTATGAGACGTAGTTGGTGTATCATAGATAAAAGGTCATTGTGAGTGAATCTCGTGTGAATCTAGAGAACATAGGTAGTGAGTTGAAGCAAATTGTTGTAGAATCTGGAAGCAGTCAATGGAGGATGTATGTTGAATCGGGAATGACAGAATTTGATGTAGGTGTGGTGGTGGTGTCGTTCCAGCTTCAGGATTTGACCACTTGTTTTTTCAGGATGTTGTAAAGATCCATTCTGGTGGTAATAGTGGTGGAGATGCCAGAGAATAAGGCTCTGACGCTTTCTTGTTGAACGAGACGGAATCCAATAGAGATTGGATCCACACGAGGCTGAATAACTGGAGTAGGCGTGACATGGAAGGAAGTTGTTCCGGTTTGACCGAATGCAAGAGAGGTGGAGTTACACAAGAACCTTGATTAGGTTACGTGGTGGTTGGTTGGACATCCTGCTATGATAGAATCAACGCCACTTTCAATCAAAACCTTTAAACTCCCATGGTGTTGTTTAAGTTTTTTAAGTTCGTAGAGAAAAAGGGTTTCAAAGAATGGAAAAAATATCTGAAAAATAATAACCAATGGAATGAAAACTTAATTTGAATCAGATAAAATACCAATCGAAATTAGAGGACGTCTCACTGGAAATCGGGAGATGGGAATGGAGGCCAAAAGCTATGGAAGAAGCGTGAGGAACATAAGGCCTTTGAGACTGTTGTACCCCAAAATTTTCCCTCCCATATTCTTCAAAATTTGCCAAGTCAAAGCTTCAAAATTTCCCCA
Organism: Vicia faba; assembly: GCA_948472305.1. NCBI lineage: Eukaryota > Viridiplantae > Streptophyta > Magnoliopsida > Fabales > Fabaceae > Vicia > Vicia faba. Next base: position 144,895,945 of record OX451740.1, read on the forward strand.
AGGGTTGCACAGTGCAAGGGCCTCCTAACAGTCAAAATTAGGGTTTTGGTTCTGACAAAGAAAATGAAGTTTCCAAGGGTCCAATCAAGTCCCACGTGCCTATAAACATGGTCAAGCATCCTCATACCAAGTTTCAAGACTTGCAGCACAAAATTGCACAGTCAAAAACCCTAATTGCACTACAGTCAACTGTAGGGGCAAAATGGTCATTTGACAGTCAAAAGTTCAAATTTTTGGTCAACATCTCATTTTGAAGCCACAAACATCATTTGATCAATGCTTGATCATGATTCTCAAAGCTTGGCTCAAAAAGTCTCAAGATGCAAAAGTTTCCATATTTGGACAGTTGAAAAAGTCAACTGTAACTTGACCAAGGCATAACTTCCACATGGATTATCATAAAAATTCCATCCAAAGCTCATTTTGAAGAGAAAGACATTTCCTACAACTCCTCTTCACACTTCAAGTCCAAGAAATGCTCTCACAAAAAGTTATCAATTTCAACATTATAGGTCATTTTCAAAAGTCAACAAAAAGGGACTTTAAGTCAAAGGCCATAACTTGAGATTGGTAAATCAAAATGACATGGGACCAAAGGCATTGGTTAGAGAACTTCAAGACCTTTCCAAAATGTCCAATAACATGAGCAAAGCTTAAAACTTGAGCAAGTTATGCCTTGTGGAAGTTGGGAAATTTTTGGTTATTTTGAAAAGTCAACATTGCTTCAAAAGTCTTAAAGGCATGTTCACGACCATTTGGCCCAAAGGGAAGTTTTTCATCATTTTTATTTATTTATTTGAATTTTTAAATGATAATAATTCATTTAATTAAAATAAATATGTGGAAAATACTAAGCCTAGCTTTTTAAATCTTTTTGTGCATGAAATAGTCTCAAGATTTTGTGTATAATCAGATTTGGAAAGAATCTTGATAATTGGACATGATTTGAACCAAAATAGCATGAAAAAGATTGAAAACTCATAGCTTGAAAATCAAATATCTTCTCCATCAATTCAAGGATTCTTTGGACAAAAAACTCAACCCTAATCATTCACACATAAGTACTGATGCAAACCCTACTCCTCAGAACCACCAAGCTGCGCCAGAAATCCATAACAAAGTTTGAGTTTTTAACAAGAAATTCCAAAACTGAAAACTAGGTTCTAGTGCGATTCAAGCCAAAATAATTGTTCCATTGTCTTGCTGAGACATCAAGGAAGGTTCCTGGATCAATACCATAGCCTGAAACATCAAGAATTGGTATATCAGAGTCAAGCTTTTCACGAAAATTTCCATAATCGAATCATGAATTTCATGCATTTTTCGTGTGTTTTCTTTATTGATTTACATTGAGTGATTGATTCTAAAGCTAACTGCATATTTTAATTGAGTTTTTGTGCCAAATTAGAGGATTCACCATTGATACAGGCTAGGGTTCTTCAAGCTTCGAATTGGGTACTTTTGAACACTGTAAAATTGGGACTTCCCAATACCATGATCAAAACCAGGACACTTGGACGAATCGATTGCCATGGTCGCGCCTAATTTCTGATCCAAGACGAGCTATTCTCTATTATTGAAAACTGTATGTTTTGAGGGGGTTTAAAACCCCCGCTAACCTTTTCATGTTTCAGGGAAAAAACAAAACGAGGAGGAAGATGATGAAGTGTCAAGGCATAAGTGGTCCGTTTGAATTTTCGCGCTAAACTGACCACTAACTCTTATTTTCTCTTATATTAATTGTTAGTTATATTATAAACAAGAAGCGCAAGTGGAGCAGTTGGCAAGGCATGTGTATGGTAATCCCTGGGACCTGGGTTCGAACCCCAGGTCCCCACTCTCTTTCAATATTTTTTCTCTCAATCTAATCCCATGCAGATTCAACCCTGAAGACCACCACATGCTCCCCACTCAAACGTGCCACATGTCCCACCATCTCCATCCAAGGGCCAAGATCTGAGGCCTATGATATGCTGCAGTCAACGCACCTATACGCTAGCCAGAAAGTCAATAGTACCAAGGCTTAATGGGCCAGAATTGCTAGGGCCTTACCTCCCATTGGGGACAGAAACCCCCTAAGGTATTGTATTTTCTTTCTTTTCCTTATTTTATTTATTTCAATTACTTCTTTATTTAATTAATTCCCTTAATTTAACTTATTTTCATAAACTATAAAAATAACAAAAAAAATCAGAAAAGTCATAAAAAATCAAAATATATTTTATTTTATTTTAAATATTTTGTAAATAAATCTCACTAATTAATTAGATTTAAATTTAGGGTTAATTTTAATATCTTTTCTTAATAAATTAAAAATTGGTAGAATTAGGGTTTTTAAGTATTTTTATCTTTTTTTCTTTTCTTTCACAATAATTAATTATTATTTTTGTAATTAAATTACCATGTAAATAATTAGATTAATCTTAGGTTTAATTTTAACATGTCTTCTTAATAAATTAAAAAACAACTAGAATTAGGGTTAATATTTTAATCTCATTTAATTATTCTCATAAAAAACCATAAATCCAAAAAAATCTCAAAATAATTTCTTTTTTCATTTTTATTTAATTAATTTAATAACTTAATTTAATTTCATTAAAAAAGGGTCCAACGCCCTCGCTTCCAATTTTAATTCCAATTCGCGCATTTTATTTTACTTCTTATAATATTAATGTAACTCTCCCAAAGCCTTGTAAACTCGGACATATTATTTCTCGCACTTTATTTCTTTATTTTCTGTCAAATCGGGTCCTGGATTTTAATTTGGCGATGTGGACCCGCGCCTTTGTAATAGTTTAGGAACTTTACCTTTCTCGCACTTTTTTAACTGTTAATAATGGCATGCAAGAATGAATGACAAAAATAAAAACAAACGCGTAGATCACCCATAACATGACAAGACAAAAATATCTGAATCTGACACACAAATCACACACCACCCCTAGGGTACGCCTCACTGTTTCCTTGCCCCTCGAAAGGTGATCGTCAAGTAGAGGATGTTTTAGTAAGTCCTCATGATCCGGGAACCTGGCATGAGGGTAGCTTCTAAGGTGTCTTCCCATTGCTCCGGTGATCACCATGTCCCGAACCTTCGAATTGACCCGAACACCTCCAACGGTGGTGCTACCTACCTCTCAATGGTGGGATGGCACTACTTTAAAGGACATTTACACAGACGAATTCCTTAGGGTAGGTAGACGACTCTAGATACTTGCTCTAATTTCAAAAACAAAAATCAAAAATACTTTTCACACCGACACCTTTTCAAAAAGCTTTCGAAAGCAATTTTTCAAACACTCTTGAGGACCGATACAAGAGTCGAACTGGAATTTTCAAAGAAACTTTTTAAAACCCACAGTTGAAAAGCAAACAAACCATTTTTGAAAACACAATGAGCAAGTATCTAAGAGCCCATGGATAACCATGGATAGAAAGGGTGCTAACACCTTCCCTTTCTATAACCTACCTCCCGAACCGAGAGCAATCCTTTAAGGAATTTTTCTGTGCTTTTGTCCTTTCCATTTGGAGAAAATAAAAGACGGTGGCGACTCTTGCTTCCGCGAAATTTCGTGAACCAGCGTTAAACAGTCAGTTCCAGATCCACCGATCACAGAACTGGCGACTCTGCTGGGGATTTAACTTAAAGTGAGGTGTACCTTAGGGTTAGTTCATAACTGTGTTTTCAATTGCTTTCTTTGCTTGCTTTAAATTGTGGGACTGTCTTGGGAGTTCTATAGATCCTAACCCGTATCTGGGGATACCTTTTTAGAAAGTAGCAACAAGGTTGTGAGGGAACTGTGCGGGGTATACCGACATGGTTGAAACAGTCTGCTACGTTGATGTGGCACTTTGGTGTGTACCGGTAACCCTTGAGTTCAGTCAAGGAGAGTACGGGGCCTCCGTGTGGTGTCATGAAGCATCAACAGACCTTAGGAACCTTAATTAAACTATCTTGGCCTCTTTAGGGTAGTGAGATAACTGACTTTGGTGCAGTCCGAGGTTGGTTGATACTCGATACTACACTCAATTGAGGGTTGCTTTCCTGGAATATTTCGGTCGCCAGTTCAGTGGCTAAATCGAAACGATGAACAATGAACGCAATCCCGTGATATTGGGACCCTTAGAACCCGGTTACTTCTAATAGGACAGGTTGAGCCCACCAACTTCAAGAGGGTAATACCCAGACCCCATGCTGGCCTAAACTCTAGGAGCTTTCTCTTGTGTGACTTGTGTGCCTTCGTACTTGACTACTTGCATGCTTTATCTGACACATGAACTACTTGCAGGTTTTGTTTATAGTCCTTAATTGGGACTCATAACAGGGTTTACTAAGTTTCTTACAGGTTTTGTTTATAGTCCTTAATTAGGGCTCATAACAGAGTGTACTGAGTTTCTTGCAGACTAGTTTCTTGCAGGTTTTGTTTATAGTCCTTAATAGGGACTCATAACAGGGTTTACTTACAATACCCCATGCATAGCATAACATCATACCATTGCATACATCCTAACCCATTTCAAGGATCTCAAGGGCTTGTGATGCAGGTCATGATAAATCAAACATCTAGCAAGGGGCAAAGAGGATTTATTTTCCTCTAGCCAAGGTTGTCAGGGGCTATGACCCACTGGATATGGTGAGCCTTTGACCCTTGACGAAGGACTCTCAACAATATGTAGTTCCTTCAATCAAGCCATCGGATCCCAATTCTAACAATTTTCTTGTTTTCCCCGCGAGATCCTTGAAAACATTGCGTATATATATATACATACATATCATTGCATTATAGGTACCCTTTTGACAGGTCTCTTACCTTCTTCGCTGTTTATTTCAGCCAATCGTCATGAATCCTGAATCATCAACTGAGCAGTCCATCAAGGCCCTCCAGGCTCAGAATGCCCAGTTCCAAGAGCTGATCATGAATTTGGCCCAGGGGCAACAAGATCTGAAGACCCTGCTCTTGAAAAAGAAGAAGAAGAGGACTGTGTTGTTCAACCCTAGGCGCAGATCTGGGAATACACTGCAGATTGAAACTGAGAGAACTACTCCATCTGTTCGGGAAGGCAGTCATCAGGAGGAAAGGGTTCCCAGTCCAGTGGTCTCCGACAACGAGACAGATTTCAACGACGAACAATACCCTCCTGCTGAAGACAAGTACAAGCAGTTGGAAGACCGTCTGAATGCAATGGAAATTCAACAAGTGCCTGGTTTGGATTTCGGAGACTTGGGTCTAACTTCTGGTGTGGTGATCCCACACAAATTCAAAGCACCCACTTTCACTAAGTACGATGGGGCATCCTGTCCCAGGCTGCATCTCAGGTCTTATGTGCAGAAGATTCAACCGTATACTATGGACAAGAACTTGTGGATCCACTTCTTCCAGGAGAGTCTTTCAGGGACTCATCTCGAATGGTTCTATCAGCTGGATGGAACCAAGGTTCGTAACTGGGAGGAGTTGGCTACTACTTTTTACAAGCAGTATCAGTACAATGCCGACCTCGCTCCTACGCGTACCCAACTCCAGGGTATGTCGCTAGGATCGGGAGAAGGTTTTAAAGAGTATGCGCAGAAATGGAGAGACCTGGCCGATAGGGTACAACCACCGCTGACTGACCGTGAACTTGTGGACATGTTCTTGGGGACCCTGTCTGGTCCATTCTACAACCACCTGATTGGGAATTCGTCTGCTGGATTCATAGATCTTATCTTGACTAGAGAGCGAATAGAAGCTGGCATCAGGTCTGGGAAGATTCAAGAGGCTGCACCTTCTGATAAAAAGCCTCATCATGGAAAGAAAGAGTCCAATGCTGTTCACGGTAAAAAGAGTCGTCATGAGGTAGGGGCAACCCAGATCTCCAATCCTAGACCTGCTCAACAAGGACAGGGGCAGCAGCGCAAGGAGAGCGCACCCAAACGACAGTTCACCAAGATCAACATGTCGCTGGATCAAGCATTACAACAAATGTTGAAGGCAGGGCTGATCACCTTAAGGGCTCCTCTTCGGAATCCGAACACTTCTGCTCCGAACTACCATCCTAATGAGAGGTGTGCCTACCACTCTGATAGCCCGGGGCATACTACGGACAACTGCTGGCTTCTCAAGAACAAGATTCAAGACATGATCGACGCCGGAGAGATTCAATTTGAAGTACCTGAGACTCCGAACATAATCACTGCTTCGTTGCCCAATCATTGAAGACCTTTTGTTTATTTGAATTTCCGAGTTGTATTTTTCTTTGCTCATACAAACAATTAATGTCATAGCAAACTCTTTTATTCTATTAAAGCATCGCATATGTCTGTTTTGGGAATTAATACAATTGTTTTCATTATATTCAAAATTGTTTTCATATTTTTTCTGATGATCAACTCTCAATTAATAATTCTAAGCCTCTTGAGGGAGGATGACGAAAACGATACCATAATCTACAGTATGCTTTTGAACGGACCCTGCTGATGAGGTACAGGCATTGTTTCAATCCCTGAACACTGGAGTTATAAGGATGATAATCCCTCGTCAACCCCTCTGAGCCAAAGAAGTAGGAGTTTTTCTTTTCAAAAAAATAAAACCATTTATCGTAACCTGGGGCAGGGTAGTTTCTCTCAGTTGATCCAAGTGCACAACGAATAGCACCAAAGAGGTCCTTACAGAAAAAAAAAGAAGACAGTGATGATTCCGAATAATCATAAGGATAGGCAGTCATTATCAAAAAAAAAATCATAAATAAAAAGCCCAAGAAGTCAAAACCTATGAAGGAGACTTACGAAACTGGGGCATCTCGCTGACTGTAATTCCACAAAAGGAAACAGTTCACGCAAAAAAAATAGGGATAACGCAATCAAAAGAAAAGAGGTCCTACAAACCCTCAACACAAAAAGAAATGACCGCCTATTCGAAATAAATTGTCAGTATCTGAACCATCATTAGAATATCAGGACAAAGACTCAAACAAGGTCTAATGCACGATCAACTGAGTTTAGGTTTGAAGAACATCACGAAGAGCGGGTGGGTACAAATAAAATTTAAGCCTTTATCCTTTGTTTCTTAAACCGTGAACCAGGCCACGTTATAACCCTCAAAAGTCCTAGCTGAAGCATGGGTTAGTTCGAAAGCATACTGTTACGAAAGGTATCCTGACTCCTTAAGGCTCGCGGTGAAATCTTGAAGTTGACATCACAGTGTACAAAAAAGGTTTCATTTGTTTTACAAAAATGTATTTTTAAAATTCAAGACAGACATAGGCTTTTGCATTCTTAAAATAATATTGTTTGCACATGATCATTTGTTTGAACAGCAGAGAAATTCGCATGACGAAAGTCTAATGAACAAGAGTATCTCCAATCAAGGGGCATGGCATGATTATTGTCCAATCATCTGGGGCAATCAAGTCAAGATTCGGAGAATCTCTCAAAGACCAAATAGCCTAGGGAAAATCTCCGCTTGGGTCACTTGGGGCACTCCAGCAACAAATCTTGCCTGATTAAACATCTTCTGAGGTATGACAAAACATTTCTAACAGGGGCAGCTCCCTACATCCTGAGAGCGTGGACATAGTCGAAAAATACTACGCATAATCAAAGACCCGCTAGGTTGACACACCTAGGCAAAAATAAGGGCTTCCCGGCGAACCAAAAGGGTTCGGGCAAAATGAAGGGATGAAATGAAAAATCTGTACACCCGGCAAGTCGAAAACCTGAAAAGGCGGCTTGGGCAAAAATGGGTATCCCGGTGGACTGAAAACCCGAAAGGGCGGTCCAGGCAAAAGTTAGGGATTAAAGCGTACGACTATGCCCTGTCATCTCGTCACTTGCCTACCAGAAGAAGGTTTGTCCATCAACAACTACCAAGCACCTCCACAGGTAGCTTCCTCTCCCACATCAGAAACAGGGGCAATAAAGAGTTGTCTAAGCAATCTGATTGTTCGGTCCTCCAAGGTATCAAGGTAGGTTCCGTTGAAGAACATAACCAATACAGTTCAATACTTCCCCAGGAGAGTCCAATCCAGTTTCCCCAAGAAAGTTGGAATCCATCTCCCCAAGCATTAAGCTTATCCCCAGTAGATTCTGGAAGCTTATCCCCGCGGAGCACGAACGCGTCCCCCGGCCTTTATTCAAAGAGTTATTTCCCTACCAAGATATAACTGGGTTATCCTCAGCCAATAGCCATGAGAAGATCGTCCTCGGCAAAGTCTTCTTACCCCCAGCGGAGTCTATTAGCACTTCCAACATAACAATGGTATCCCCAGCGGAGTTATCATCAACCTCAGCGAAGTATTCCTCTCCCCACAGAGTATTCCCCGCAGAGTAATCTATTCGCCAAGTTTGTTCCCCAATGGAGTCATCTTCTCCTGCCGGTATTCTTGCAACTATCATCCCCAGCGGAAACAACAAAGCATTGTTCTCCAACATCAGCCCAGGATAAGCTCCTGGCATTCGTCAAGGATTTATTTTCCCAAAACGGAAATGCATTCATAAACATCACATCTTCATACATTATAGCATGCATATGCATCATACTACACGAATCTCATCAATTTTGAGGACATCCTGAAATCATGCAGTTCATGCATCATGATCTTGCATACAACTGATGCTTTACCTTTTCAGGAAAGGTCAATACAAAGATGATTACTATCAACTATCGCAACTCTTTCTAGATATAGTTCAGATGTGAACCAGATATGGCGACATTCTGATACTTCTTCCAGACTTTTTCTAGATATAGTTCAGATGTGAACCAGATATGGCGACGTTCTGATACTTCTTCCAGACTTTTTCTAGATATAGTTCAGATGTGAACCAGATATGGCGACGTTCTGATACTTCTTCCAGACTTTTTCTAGATATAGTTCAGATGTGAACCAGATATGGCGACGTTCTGATACTTCTTCCAGATTTCCTTCTAGATATAGTTCAGATGTGAACCAGATATGGCGACGTTCTGATACTTCTTCCAGATTTCCTTCTAGATATAGTTCAGATGTGAACCAGATATGGCAACGTTCTGATACTTCTTCCAGACTTTTTCTAGATATAGTTCAGATGTGAACCAGATATGGCGACGTTCTGATACTTCTTCCAGACTTTTTCTAGATATAGTTCAGATGTGAACCAGATATGGCGACGTTCTGATACTTCTTCCAGATTTCCTTCTAGATATAGTTCAGATGTGAACCAGATATGGCGACGTTCTGATACTTCTTCCAGATTTCCTTCTAGATATAGTTCAGATGTGAACCAGATATGGAAACGTTCTGATACTTCTTCCAGATTTCCTTTCAGAGATGGCTTAGAAATGCTCCAGATATGGATGCTGTTCTGTTGCTTATTCAACACTCCTTCTAGATATGGTTCGGATGTGACCCAGGCATGGCGATGTTCTGACACTTATTCCAGATCCCCCTCAGATAACTTAGAGATGCTCCGGACACGGAAGCTGTTCTATTGTTTATTCAGATATCACCTTTCTAGAGATGGTTCAGATGTGACCCGGATATGGCTACCTTCTGATACTTATTCCAAAGTCATTCAGATATAGATTGGAAATGCTCCAGATATGCATGCTATTCTATCACTTATTCACAGTTTCTTCTCAAACAACTTAGAGATGCTCCAGACCCGGAGACTATTCTATTGTCTAGTCCAGATTCATTCGAAAGACTATTCCAGATTCTATTTCTTATCCAGTCCAAGGCCTTCTCTGGTTCAGTCAGATCGACCCTAAGATCTCCCTGTTTCTTATCCAGTTGAAGATTTCAAGACCTAGACCGGTTCAGTTAAATCGACCCTAAGATTTTTCTGTTTCTTATCCAGTCAAAGGCCTTCTCTAGTCCAGCTAAATCGACCCCAAACAGATTTTCCTGATAAAGACTCAGTAGAAGATATCCAAGATTCTCTCAATGATTACTGTTGAGGTTGAAGTCGCCTATGGTTCTCTCCCCGTTACTGCGGAGGTAGTAATCGCCCCCAGATTCTCTCAGCGTTACTGTTGAGGTAGTAATCATCTCAAGATTCTCTCAATGATTACTGTTGAGGTTGAAGTCATCTCAAGATTCTCTCAATGATTACTGTTGAGGTTGAAGTCGCCCAAGATTCTCTCAATGATTACTGTTGAGGTTGAAGTCGCCCAAGATTCTCTCAATGATTACTGTTGAGGTTGAAGTTATCCAAGATTCTCTCAATGATTACTGTTGAGGTTGAAGTCGCCTATGGTTCTCTCCCCGTTACTGCGGAGGTAGTAATCGCCCCCAGATTCTCTCAGCGTTACTGTTGAGGTAGTAATCATCTCAAGATTCTCTCAATGATTACTGTTGAGGTTGAAGTCATCTCAAGATTCTCTCAATGATTACTGTTGAGGTTGAAGTCGCCCAAGATTCTCTCAATGATTACTGTTGAGGTTGAAGTCGCCCAAGATTCTCTCAATGATTACTGTTGAGGTTGAAGTTATCCAAGATTCTCTCAATGATTATTGTTGAGGTTGAAGTCGCCTATGGTTCTCTCCCCGTTACTGCGGAGGTAGTAATCGTCCCCAAATTCTCTCAGTGTTACTGTTGAGGTTGAAGTCGTCCAAGATTCTCTCAGCGTTCCTGTTGAGGTAGTAATCGTCCAAGGTTCTCTCAGCGTTCCTGTTGAGGTAGTAACCATCCCTGGTTCATTCATCGCCGTTTGAAGCTCCAGATCCAGTTCCTGTAACCAGTCAGGACACATCTATACAAAGAATCTGAAGACCAGCTCCGGTAACAGGTCAGGTAATCATTTTCTTTTGCAGGTACGCAAGTTCTCGCTAAGGAATCTCTTACGCGATCAACACCCAGATGGCATCTATAAGCCCATCCACCTTCCATCATCTCTTAGCATGGCATCTATAAGCCCATCATCCTATCCATCATCTCTCAGAATGGCATCTATAAGCCCATCCTCCTATTCATCAATCTCCAAATGGCATCTGTAAGCCCATTCCCATCATCACACTACTATGTGAGCGCAAATTTCTGGGCACTCTAGTGTTCAATCATCTTCCACCTTCGGATTACGAAAGGCACGTCAGCCAATCTGCATCCTCAGGTTTAAGAAGATTGAACAGGGGCAACTGTTGTACCCCAAAATTTTCCCTCCCATATTCTTCAAAATTTGCCAAGTCAAAGCTTCAAAATTTCCCCAAGGGTTGCACAGTGCAAGGGCCTCCTAACAGTCAAAATTAGGGTTTTGGTTCTGACAAAGAAAATGAAGTTTCCAAGGGTCCAATCAAGTCCCACATTCCTATAAACATGGTCAAGCATCCTCATACCAAGTTTCAAGACTTGCAGCACAAAATTGCACAGTCAAAAACCCTAATTGCACTACAGTCAACTGTAGGGGCAAAATGGTCATTTGACAGTCAAAAGTTCAAATTTTTGGTCAACATCTCATTTTGAAGCCACAAACATCATTTGATCAATGCTTGATCATGATTCTCAAAGCTTGGCTCAAAAAGTCTCAAGATGCAAAAGTTTCCATATTTGGACAGTTGAAAAAGTCAACTGTAACTTGACCAAGGCATAACTTCCACATGGATTATCAGAAAAATTCCATCCAAAGCTCATTTTGAAGAGAAAGACATTTCCTACAACTCCTCTTCACACTTCAAGTCCAAGAAATGCTCTCACAAAAAGTTATCAATTTCAACATTATAGGTCATTTTCAAAAGTCAACAAAAAGGGACTTTAAGTCAAAGGCCATAACTTGAGATTGGTAAATCAAAATGACATGGGACCAAAGGAATTGGTTAGAGAACTTCAAGACCTTTCCAAAATGCCCAATAACATGAGCAAAGCTTAAAACTTGAGCAAGTTATGCCTTGTGGAAGTTGGGAAATTTTTGGTTATTTTGAAAAGTCAACATTGCTTCAAAAGTCTTAAAAATGCTAATGGGCCTCTTTTTCTTCCAAAATCCATCATCTAAGGCATGTTCACGACCATTTGGCCCAAAGGGAAGTTTTTTATCATTTTTATTTATTTATTTGAATTTTTAAATGCTAATAATTCATTTAATTAAAATAAATATGTGGAAAATACTAAGCCTAGCTTTTTAAATCTTTTTGTGCATGAAATAGTCTCAAGATTTTGTGTATAATCAGATTTGGAAAGAATCTTGATAATTGGACATGATTTGAACCAAAATAGCATGAAAAAGATTGAAAACTCATAGCTTGAAAATCAAATATCTTCTCCATCAATTCAAGGATTCTTTGGACAAAAAACTCAACCCTAATCATTCACACATAAGTACTGATGCAAACCCTACTCCTCAGAACCACCAAGCTGCGCCAGAAATCCATAACAAAGTTTGAGTTTTTAACAAGAAATTCCAAAACTGAAAACTAGGTTCTAGTGCGATTCAAGCCAAAATAATTGTTCCATTGTCTTGCTGGGACATCAAGGAAGGTGCCTGGATCAATACCATAGCCTGAAACATCAAGAATTGGTATATCAGAGTCAAGCTTTTCACGAAAATTTCCATAATCGAATCATGAATTTCATGCATTTTTCGTGTGTTTTCTTTATTGATTTACATTGAGTGATTGATTCTAAAGCTAACTGCATATTTTAATTGAGTTTTTGTGCCAAATTAGAGGATTCACCATTGATACAGGCTAGGGTTCTTCAAGCTTCGAATTGGGTAATTTTGAACACTGTAAAATTGGGACTTCCCAATACCATGATCAAAACCAGGACACTTGGACGAATCGATTGCCATGGTCGCGCCTAATTTCTGATCCAAGACGAGCTATTCTCTATTATTGAAAACTGTATGTTTTGAGGGGGTTTAAAACCCCCGCTAACCTTTTCATGTTTCAGGGAAAAAACAAAACGAGGAGGAAGATGATGAAGTGTCAAGGCATAAGTGGTCCGTTTGAATTTTCGCGCTAAACTGACCACTAACTCTTATTTTCTCTTATATTAATTGTTAGTTATATTATAAACAAGAAGCGCAAGTGGAGCAGTTGGCAAGGCATGTGTATGGTAATCCCTGGGACCTGGGTTCGAACCCCAGGTCCCCACTCTCTTTCAATATTTTTTCTCTCAATCTAATCCCATGCAGATTCAACCCTGAAGACCACCACATGCTCCCCACTCAAACGTGCCACATGTCCCACCATCTCCATCCAAGGGCCAAGATCTGAGGCCTATGATATGCTGCAGTCAACGCACCTATACGCTAGCCAGAAAGTCAATAGTACCAAGGCTTAATGGGCCAGAATTGCTAGGGCCTTACCTCCCATTAGGGACAGAAACCCCCTAAGGTATTGTATTTTCTTTCTTTTCCTTATTTTATTTATTTCAATTACTTCTTTATTTAATTAATTCCCTTAATTTAACTTATTTTCATAAACTATAAAAATAACAAAAAAAATCAGAAAAGTCATAAAAAATCAAAATATATTTTATTTTATTTTAAATATTTTGTAAATAAATCTCACTAATTAATTAGATTTAAATTTAGGGTTAATTTTAATATCTTTTCTTAATAAATTAAAAATTGGTAGAATTAGGGTTTTTAAGTATTTTTATCTTTTTTTCTTTTCTTTCACAATAATTAATTATTATTTTTGTAATTAAATTACCATGTAAATAATTAGATTAATCTTAGGTTTAATTTTAACATGTCTTCTTAATAAATTAAAAAACAACTAGAATTAGGGTTAATATTTTAATCTCATTTAATTATTCTCATAAAAAACCATAAATCCAAAAAAATCTCAAAATAATTTCTTTTTTCATTTTTATTTAATTAATTTAATAACTTAATTTAATTTCATTAAAAAAGGGTCCAACGCCCTCGCTTCCAATTTTAATTCCAATTCGCGCATTTTATTTTACTTCTTATAATATTAATGTAACTCTCCCAAAGCCTTGTAAACTCGGACATATTATTTCTCGCACTTTATTTCTTTATTTTCTGTCAAATCGGGTCCTGGATTTTAATTTGGCGATGTGGACCCGCGCCTTTGTAATAGTTTAGGAACTTTACCTTTCTCGCACTTTTTTAACTGTTAATAATGGCATGCAAGAATGAATGACAAAAATAAAAACAAACGCGTAGATCACCCATAACATGACAAGACAAAAATATCTGAATCTGACACACAAATCACACACCACCCCTAGGGTACGCCTCACTGTTGCCTTGCCCCTCGAAAGGTGATCGTCAAGTAGAGGATGTTTTAGTAAGTCCTCATGATCCGGGAACCTGGCATGAGGGTAGCTTCTAAGGTGTCTTCCCATTGCTCCGGTGATCACCATGTCCCGAACCTTCGAATTGACCCGAACACCTCAAACAGTGGTGCTACCTACCTCTCAATGGTGGGATGGCACTACTTTAAAGGACATTTACACAGACGAATTCCTTAAGGTAGGTAGACGACTCTAGATACTTGCTCTAATTTCAAAAACAAAAATCAAAAATACTTTTCACACCGACACCTTTTCAAAAAGCTTTCGAAAGCAATTTTTCAAACACTCTTGAGGACCGATACAAGAGTCGAACTGGAATTTTCAAAGAAACTTTTTAAAACCCACAGTTGAAAAGCAAACAAACCATTTTTGAAAACACAATGAGCAAGTATCTAAGAGCCCATGGATAACCATGGATAGAAAGGGTGCTAACACCTTCCCTTTCTATAACCTACCTCCCGAACCGAGAGCAATCTCTTTAAGGAATTTTTCTGTGCTTTTGTCCTTTCCATTTGGAGAAAATAAAAGACGGTGGCGACTCTTGCTTCCGCGACATTTCGCGAACCAGCGTTAAACAGTCAGTTCCAGATCCACCGATCACAGAGACATATTGTGATACGGTGGCAGAACCGACTGTTTAATACTGGTTTGTGTTTTGTGTTTTGTGTTTGCAAAATGTCGCGGTAAGCAAGAGTCGCCACCGACTTTTATTTCATCCAACCGGAAAGGAAAAAAGTACAGAAAAAATCCTTTTTCGAGATGTTTCTGAGTACGGGGGGTAGATTATAGAAAGGGAAGGTGTTAGCACCCTTTCTATCCATGATTTTCCATGGGCTCTTAGGTACTTGCTCATCTTTTTAAAGTTGCTTGTGTGTGTGCTTTGTTTTTGAAATTTTTTTACTTCGTGATAACCCTTGTATCAGTCCTCAAAGGTGTGACGAAGTTATTTTGAAAATTTGTTTGAAACGTGTAAGTGTGAAAAGTTTTGATTTGAGCAAGTACCTACTAGCATCTACCTACTCAAAAAAAAGATCATTTTTATTCTTGTTTCCTTTAGACAGCGCTATCCTACTATTGAGCAATAGGAAGCACCGCCGTTGGAATTTGTAAGGGTCAATTCGAAAGGGACGTACGATCACTAAAGCAATGTTAGGACACCTTAGTAACAACCCTAGAGTCTTAAGACTTATTCGAGGCAACATGTCTGAGGCAACATTCGAATAGGACAATTTGATCTTTTTAGACTGGAGGGCAACCACTAAGACACCCTGCTTAATGATCGTTTACCGAAGGCAACCGAAGTGAGAGTATACCCTAAGAGTGATATGTGCGAGTGATTTGTTTCAGTTATTTAATCTTTGCACATTAGGGTTTTCTAACTGTATTAATTTGTCATGCATTCTTGTCATACAATCCTATTAGCATACATCTAAGCAGTTAAATACTTGCGGGAATTAAAAATGCGAGAAAATAAATCTAAGATATTACAAGGCTTCGGGGAGGGGGATTAATTACATAGCCAAAAACCCGGGGATTTAAATATTAAATAAAAACCTAAATTAACTATTACAAACCATGAATAGTTACAAAATATTGTCAAAATAAATAACAAGCGCGCGGCGAATTAAATGCGAGGCGATTAGGGTTTTGACCCTTTGACTAATCCTATTTGCGATTGATTAAGAAAAAGAAATTTTTGTCATGTTTTTGTTATTTAAGAAAATAATGAAATAATTGAATTAAAAAGAAAATCCTAAGTTCTAATTAATTTAAAATTAAGAAAAAAATGAATTAATTCATTCTTAAAAAACCTATTTTTTTACTTTTTCATTTATTTGAGAAAGAAAGAAAAATTAAATCTAGAATTAACCTAATTTTCTAATTGAATTTTAATTGTAAAAGAAATTAAAGTTGACCTATATTAATTAAACTAATTAATTTAAAACATTTATTAAGAAAATAAATCCCTTTTTTGTGATTTTTTGATTGGTTAATTTAAAATAAAATAATTTTTGCGTTGATTAAAAAAACAAAATAAATAAAGAAAAGAAATTAAAGAAAAAAATAATAGAAATAACTGAATGGGCCTGCTGTCAGTAGATCTGGCTAATGGATCCAGAAGGTGATGACCCTCAGAAGGTGATGTGCGCTGGATCTGGTTTTGGTTGATGGATCCAGAAGATGGGGTGTGCTAGATCTGGTCTTGGCTGATGGATCCAGAAGATGACCAGAGAAAGCTTGATCTGGTTCTGGCTGATAGATCCAGAAGGTGACCAGAGATCGCTTGATCTGGTTCTGGCTGATGGATCCAGAATGTGATGACCCTCAGAAGGGGTATATGTTGGATCTTGTAAAAACAATGGAGAAAATGCCAAAAGCTCACGCCTGGGATCGAACCCAGAACAATGAGCTTCTGACTTCCTTCTTCTGACCAACTACACTGGATGTTAACTTGTTAATATAATAAAAACAAATAGTATATTAGGAAAACAAGTTTCTGGCCAGAATAACGCGCCAGAATTTAAATCATCCAGTTAAGTTGTGAGACGTTGTTGTCTTTTTCCCTCGAACCATCATTTTAGGCTCTGAACCTTTACCTACAGACGCAGGTTTGTTGCTGAAACCTTTGTCATTCAAAAATCAAGCATATGCAATATAAATTCAATTGGGGACCATGAATTAACTGGGTTTGAAACTCTGATCATCATGGTACCCATTATCAGTCCTAATTTTGCTTGAAACCCAAAACCCCAAATTGGAGCACGAAAACCTAACAATTGCAAAAGATTATTCCTGCACTGTAACTCAAATCAAACTATCCAGAAACATTACAAACATGTTGATGAATATAAATATGTAATTTAAACATGCTAAATATGCAAGAATTATAGTAATCAAATTTGGATAATTATGCAAACTGTTAGCGTGATAGGGAGTGATTCTGGATGTTCTGACGCCTGCAGATGGTTGGGAATGCCTCCTGAGATGCCCAGGAATTGATTTCTGGCTTTGAAACTCCTTGATTAGCCCTCTATTCCAGAATTTGGACCTCTCTTTTTATCAAAAATTCTTAGTTTTTCTTCTGGCATTTTCATGCTTCCAACCCCTTTTCTTGCCTTGGCTAGGGTTGCAAAACAGATTGAATCTTGAAGCTTTGATGAGATTTGATTTGATTTGATTTTCAATTTGTATGATATCCTTCCAAATTTTTCCTAATCATTCCATACTCGAGCCAATTAGCTTTGATATGATTTGATTCTGATATGCCGGTATTATGAGCTTGTGATTCTGTCCAATCAAAACAAATCTTTGCTATTATTTACCAATTATTTGATTTAATTCAATTTTTAATAGATAAAAAATAAAAATAAAATAAATAATGAATAAAATAACATGTGAGTGAACATTTGGGTCGTGGACCACATTATATTTGAGGTGCAAGCATAAAAAGTTGGGGCCGTTTTGCAAAACATGCAAATTTGAGCACATTTGACTTTTGGCAATTTTGCAAAAATGGTCAACTTGGCCAATGCATAACTTTCTCAATGTTTGACCCTAGAGATGTGTTCCATGAATTTTTAGAAATATTAGTATGTCCTATAAGCAACCCTTTTGGTCTCATCTCAATTGAGTCTTCCATGTTCATGTATGAAGCTTTGACCCAAAAGGTTTTTTGTTAACTTTTCAAAAGGACCTATAATGTCAAAATTTATATATTTTTGTGAGTGCATATTATGAACTTGGGAGATGAATATGAATTGTAAGTAATTTCATCCTATTCAAAATGATCTTTGGATGGGTCATTTCTGATAAAGTATGAGAAAGTTATGCTTGGTCAAAGTTGAGTTGACTTTTCCTACAAAACCCTAATTTAACAACTTTTGGGTTTTGATGAATTGTGAGCAATCCTTGAGGAATCATGATCAACCCTTGATCAAATTATGAATAATACTTCAAAATGAGGATGTTGGCCAAAAATCTTGAAGTTTGACTGTATGTGAGCCACAGTTGACTTTTGACCTAGCATAGTTGATTTTCAGGCATTTGAGCAATTGACTGAGCAAACTTCTTCTACAAGGCTTGAAACTTAGCATGGATGATCTTGAGAACATATTAGGAAAATGGTAAGAATTTGATTCCTTTGTGGTTCACACATCTTTATGAAAATAGAAACCCTAATTTGAGGTATGTTGCCTTAGGAGAGAGTTTGTCTGGTCAACTCTTGAACTTCCTTGAGAAATTTGAGGACCTCACTTGACATGTGTTGAGAAATATGGGAGGGAAAAATTTTGGATACAACACAAATGATAGATACAATTAGGGTTCCATTTTGGTGTTGTTTAATGGAGATTATATAAGGGTTCTTTCATCTCCCAATTTGTATGAGAATTGATGAGAATATATAAGGGAAATTAGGTCAAATAAAACATGGGCTTAGACCTTGTAGAAGCCTTTGTTTTACTTTATTTAATTTTGACTTTACATTAATAAAAATAAAAAATAAATATAATAAACCAAAATGGGTGTACGAATAAGATCTGAGGTGTATATGAAGTGTAAAACATGTTTGGTCTTTGAAACAATAGCCAAAAATATCAAGTTTGCTCAATTTGAACTTCATGTATTTGCTCAAAATTTCCAAACTTGAACAAGTCATAACTCACTCAATTTGCATCTTTTGAAGGTGATATTTGACTTTTTAGAAATCTCAAGATGTCCTCTACAACCTCTCTTTTTATCATTTTTGCATTTGGAGACTTTATCTTGATGTAAGTTGCCTTCACAAAAAGTGTCTTTTTGTTGACTTTTGAAATGACATGTAATGTATTGGCCCATATCTCTCAAATGAAGCATTTTTTAGACTTGAGCTTAGAGAGCAAAAATTATAGATAATTTAATTCCCTTACAAATTAGTTTTGGTTGAGAATTTTCTTATGAAGCATGTGAAAGTTACTCTTGGTTAAAGTTCAATTGACTTCTCCTAAGAAAACCCTAATTTGGCAACTTTTGACTTTTGATAATTTGAGGGCTTTTCTTGATGAATCATGATAAACCCTTGCTCAAATGATGAATATGACTTTAAAATCGATGTTAAACAAAAAACTCGACAGGGACACCTCCCTACATTCTGAGAGCATGGACATAGTCAAAAAAAATGCTACACATAATCAAAGACCCGCTAGGTCGACTGGCCTAGGCAAAAATAAGGGCTTCCCGGTGAACCAAAATGGTTCGGGCAAAAAAATTAGGGATGAAAATGAAAAAAATCTGTACACCCGGCAAGTCGAAAACCTGAAAAGGCGGCTTGGGAAAAAAAGGGTATCTCGATGGACTGAAAACCCGAAAGGGCGGTCCAGGAAAAAATTAGGGATCAAAGCGTACGACTATGTCCCGTCATCTCGTCACTTGCCTACCAGAAGAAGATTTGTCAATCGGCAGTTATCAAGCACCTCATAGGCCTTCTTCTTCCGCGGAAACTGGGGCAGTAAGAATTGTCCGAACTGTACAAGCTGCTCTGTCCACCAGGTACAAGGTAGATTCAGTTGAAGAGTATGACCAAGATATCTTCACTCCCCGTAGAGTAAGACAGTAATGGAAGCTCTCCCCGCTGAGACTTGCAACTATGAACAAGTCAGCAATACTCTCCTCCCAAGCAGAATGGGTCTACCATCAGTCCTGAAAAGTCGGGTACCCCCAGTAGATATTAATATTCCCTAGTGGAGTATACAGATATTCCCCAGCGACCATCCCCGGCAATCTTAATATTCCTCAACGAAATATAAGATTGTTCCCCGGAGGAATACAAGATACCCTCAGCGGAACCATTTCCCAGCACAGTCTGAAAAGCTTCCCCTCCGGAGTTGAATCATCTTCTCCAGTAGATTCTGGAAGCTTGTCCCCGGCAGAGTGCAAATGAATTTCCCCCAGCCATATTCAAAAGGTTATCCCCACGAGAGTCTAACTGGGTTATCCTCAGCAAGTTGCAACAGAAAGATCATCCCCAGCAAAGTTCTTTCTATCTCCAGCGGAGTTCATCATCAAAATCCCCAACAGAGCTTATCAATGGAATCCCCAGCGGAGTTATCGTTAAAATCTCATCAAAGCATCTCTTCTCCATAGAGTAACATCTTCACCAGTTTATTCCCCAACGGAGTCATCTTCTCTTGCCGGTTTATTCTTGCAATCATCTTCGTTCATCATCCCCAGTGGAAACGAAGAATTCAACATCATGCTCCGGCAGTTATCCGGGATTTATTTTCCCAGCTAAAACATCACATTTTCATACATCATGATACATGCACATACGCATCATATCATAAATATCATTTACTTTGAGAACATCATTACACAATGCACGCATCATGACATTACACACAACTAACTCTTTACCTATTCAGGAAAGATCAATCGACAGATAAAAGTCATTACCTTTTGGAGTAGAAGTCGTCCAAGACTCCTTCATCATCCCGTTGAGGTAGAAGTCATTAAGATTCCTTCATCATCCCGTTGAGGTAGAAGTCGTCAAGATTCCTTCATCATCCTGCTGAGGTAGTAATCGTCCAAGATTCCTTCATCATCCAATTGAGGTAGAAGTCGTCAAGATTCCTTCATCATCCCGTTGAGGTAGAAGTCGTCAAGATTCCTTCATCATCCTGTTGAGGTAGTAATCGTCCAAGATTCCTTCATAATCCCGTTGAGGTAGTAATCGCCCTAGATTCCTTCATCATCCTTTTGAGGTAGTAATCGTCCAAGATTCCTTCATAATCCCGTTGAGGTAGTAATCGCCCTAGATTCCTTCGTCATTCCGTTGAGGTAGAAATCGTCAAGATTCCTTCATCATCCCGCTGAGGTAGTAATCGTCTAAGATTCCTTCATCATCCCGCTGAGGTAGTAATCGTCCCAGATTCCTTCATCATCCTGCAGAAGTAGTAATCGTCCCAGATTCCTTCATCATCCTACTGAGGTAGTAATCGTCCCAGATTCCTTCATCATCCTGCTGAGGTAGTAATCGTCCCAGATTCCTTCATCATCCTGCTGAGGTAGTAATCGTCCCAGATTCCTTCATCATCCCGTTGAGGTAGTAATCGTCCAAGATTCCTTCATCATCCCGTTGAGGTAGAAGTCGTCCAAGATTCCTTCATCATCCCATTGAGGTAGTAATCATCCAAGATTCCTTCATCATCCTGCTGAGGTAGTAATCGCCCCCGATTCCTTCATCATCTATTTGGAGTAGCAATCGTCTCAGATTCCTTCATCACATCATTATAAAAAAAAACCTTCTTAAGTTCCAGATCAACACCTGTATCTAGCCAGGGAATATCTATGAGCGACTGATTGTAGATCTATACCTGTATCTAGCCAGGAAAGTTATCTACATGAAGAGATTGAAGATCAATACATGTAGCAAGCCAGGAAGACAATCTTTCTTTCTCAAGTCAGAGATTAATACCTGTATCCATCCAGGAAAGCTATCTCGACCAACCTTTTTCAAGTTCCAGATCAACACCTGTATCTAGCCAGGAAATATCTGTGAGCGACCGATTGTAGATCTATACCTGAAACCAGACAGGAAAGTTATCTACATTGAAGAGATCGAAGATTAATACCTGAAACCAGACAGGAAAACTATCTTTCTTTCTCAAGTCAGAGATTAATACCTGAAACCAGACAGGAAAACTATCTCATCGACCAGCCTTCTTAAGTTCCGGATTAATACCTGTAGCAAGCCAGGAAATATCTGTGGACGACCGATTGTAGATCTATACCTGAAACCAGACAGGAAAGTTATCTACATTGAAGAGATCAAAGATTAATACCTGAAACCAGACAGGAAAACTATCTTTCTTTCTCAAGTCAGAGATTAATACCTGAAACCAGACAGGACAACTATCTCATCGGCCAACCTCTCTTAAGTTCCAGATCAACACCTGTAACTAGCCAGGAAATATCTGTGGACGACGGATTGTAGATTAATACCTGAAACCAGACAGGACAACTATCTACTTGACCATCATGAAGCAACCCTACACAGGTTCCTTCTTTCAACCTACCAAGTCACAATTCAACAAACAATCTCCAGATGGCATCTATAAGCCCATCCCTGACAAAATTATGTCACATCTCCAGATGGCATCTATAACCCATCCTCTTATCCATCATCTCTCCAAATGGCATCTGTAAGCCCATTCCCGACATCACATTGCTGATACTACACCATGCGAGTGCAAATTTCTGGGCACTCTAGTGTTCAATCATCTTCCATCTTCGGATCACGAAAGGCACACAAGCCAATCTACATTCTCAGGTTTAATAAGATTGAACAGGGGCAACTGTTGTACCCCAAAATATTCCCTCCCATATTCCTCAAGATTTGACAAGAAAAATTGCTCAAGATTGCTCAAGAGGTTGCACAGTCAAACCACCTCCTAAGCCAGCTAAAATTAGGGTTTTAGTTCTTTCAAGGAATTTGAGGTTTTCAATGGGTCAAACAAGTCTCATATGCCTATATGCATTCTAAAGCATCTACATGCCAAGTTTCAAGACTCACAATGCCAGTTTGCACAGTCAAAAGCCTCATTTGACCCATAGTCAACTACAGGGGCAAAATGGTCATTTTGCAGTTAAAAGTCATAATTTTTGGTCAACATCTTATTTTGAGTACACAATCATCGTTTGATCAAGTCTTGATCATGATTCCACAAGGATGGCTCAAAAATCATCAAGATGCAAAAAGTTATTATTTTTGGACAGTAGAAAAGTCAACTGTATCTTGACCAGGGCATAACGTTTTCATGGTTCATCAGAAAAATCCCATCCAATGCTCATTTTGAAGGGGATGACATTTCCTACAATCCATCTTCACACTCCAAGTTCAAGAAATGCTCTCAAAAAAAGTTATCAATTTCTACATTATAGGTTAAATTCAAAAGTCAACAAAAATGCACTTTAAGTCAAAGGCCATAACTTGAGATTGGTAAATCCAAATGACATGGGACCCAAAGGCATTGGTTAGAGGACTTCAAGACCTTTCCAAAATGTTCAAGAACATGTTCATATGATCAAAATTGAGCAAGATATGCATTGGAGAAGTTGGGAAATTTTTATGAATTTGCAAAAGTCAATTTTGCTCAAAACACCTTATTTTTGCTAATGGGCCTCAAATCTCTTCTTGAAACTTCATCCATGGCCTATGCACGACCCATCAAGCTTAATTGAATTTATTTTCTTATTTTTTAATTGGATTTTTAATCAATATTAATTCATTTAATTAATTTAAATTGTAGGAAATACAAGATTTGATTTTTTCAATCTTTGTGTGAAGCAAATATGGTCAAGATATGCTGGCAATTTCGTGCACCAAGTCAAAGATGCAAAATCTCCAAAATTGGCAACATTATTCAATCATGAAAATGCAAAAAGATTTGATTTTCAATCAAATATTCAATCATCAATTCAATGGATTTTTGTTCAAGATCTTAACCTAATTCCATTCCTCTATATATATTCAAGAAAACCCCGATGCAAGACACGTGAGAAAGCTGCAGACAAAGGCCATAGCATATTGAAAAATTCTAAGAAAAGCTCAAAACTGATTTCTATATTCCAGGGCGATTCAAAGCTTTTTGTTGATTCTAACATCTTGCAGGAGTTCCCAGGAGTGTGTGGCAATTAAATTCAAGCCTTGAAGCTCAAAGAATCGACCTAAATAGAACCACGATTTGAAGCTTTTTTTCAAAATCGTATTGTCCAATTCATGAGCATTTAACGTGATTTTTTGATTGTTTTGCATTGCTAGTAATCATATGAAGCTAATGGCATAAGTCAATTGAATTATAATGCCCAGAATCACAAGATGCCATGGTTGAATTTTAGGGTTCCTAAGCTTTAAAATTGGGGATTCCTAGACCAGGAAAAATTGAGACCACTAAGGCACATGGTTAGAACCGTTAGGACCAGACGAAAACAAAGGAACCCTCGCGAAACATTTATATAAATCACAGTGCTAGTCGCTATTTTTCGTCGCTTCATATTGTGAGGGTTAAAAGCCCCCGCTATCTAATGTTATATTTGCAAGTACAACGAAGAAGACAAGGACGTGTTGACACTCCATTGGTCTATTCAAAAACACGCGCGTTATTTTTATTTTTCAGCATGTTGACTAGTTTCTCAATATAATAATTCCCCTTTATTTTACTAATGACTAAAGCGTGATGGTGGAGTGGTTAGCGTGCGGGCTTGGAATCATTGGGACCTGGGTTCGAATCCCAGGTCCCCAAAAATACTTGTTTCTATTTTTCTTTGCATAATTACATACAGCTTCCCAGGTGATGTCCATCATATACCTCAAACATCCAAGCGCCATGTGGCTTCAGGCGTGGATCCAATGGCCAAAGATGATGACTACCATACACCTTAGTCAATGAGCGTACAAGGAATTGCTAAAGTCAACGTGGCTGAACAGCTTAATGGGCCTGGCAATTGACAATAACACCTCCTAATGGGCAAACACCCCCCTGGTTTATCCTTCTTTTTTTTTCTTTTATATTTTCCATTTAACTATTTTACAAATTATTATTATTATTACTTAAATTAACTTTTTTTCATAATAAAATTCAGAAAACTAAAAATGTAATATTTTTATTATTATTATTTATTAATTTCACCCTTCATTATTTTTGTAAATAAATATTAACAAATTAATTTAGTCTTTTTTAATTAGGTTAATTTAAATATTTTTTGCAATAAATAAAATAAATTAGAATTAGGGTTTTTACTAACTTTTGACTATTTTTTTATTTATTTTCCTTAACACATAAAAAAACAAAAAAAATATTTCCTTTTGCTAATTAATTAATTAGGTTTAATTTAATTTAATTCATAAATAATCAAATCTCTTTCTTTCTCAAAAAAGGGTCAAAACCCTAAGGACTTCTCCGATTCAATTTTTATCCGCGCATATTAATTTTTTATCCCTATTTATGTAATTGCTCCGAGGATGTAATAGTGTAATTAGGACTTTTTATCGCTTTCTTTTATTTTCTCGCATTTATTTTTCAAGGGTTTGTTTTTGGCGATGTAAATACCCGACGCCTTGTAATAGCATAGATTTATTTTCCGCAATATTTAATTGTTAGTTGTATGTTAACTAGGCTATGTATGATAAGACTTATCTGAAAATTAAAATCAACCCGGAGCTCACCATAACCTGTGCAAAGATAACATAATTGAAACCTGACACACTCGCACATGCCACTCTTAAGGTACGCCTCACTTGGTTGCCTCGACGTGGTCATTAAGTATAGGGTGTTGTAGAGGTCGCCCTCCTGTCTAAAGATCCAAGTTGCCTCGAAACGGTTGCCTCGGATAAAAAGGATCTAGGACATTAGGGTTACCGCTAAGGCGTCCTACTATTGCTTTGGTGACCACATGTCCCTATAATCGAATTGACCCGAAAACTCCAACGACGGTGCTACCTACTTCTCAATAGTGGGATAGTACTGTCTAAAGGACATTTACACAGCTTAATTTCTTTTGAGTAGGTAGAGGTTCTAAGGTACTTGCTCTTTCAAAAAAATACTTTTCGCACTTACACTTTTCAAACAAAAGTTTTCAAACAAACACTTCATACACTCTTGAGGACAGATGCAAGAGTTAAATCGAAGTTTTCAAACAAACTTTTTTTTCAAAACCCACAAACACAAGAAAAGCAAAACATTTTGAAAACATAGTGAGAAAGTACCTAAGAGCCCGTGGATAACCACAGATAGAAAAGGTGCTAACACCTTCCCTTTCTATAATCTACCTCCCGAACCGAGAAACATCTCGAAAAGGAATTTTGCTGTGCTTTTGTCCTTTCCTTGTTGGAGAAAATAAAAGACGGTGGCGACTCTTGCTTACCGCGACATTTCGCGAACCAGCATTAAAAAACAGTCAGTTCTATTTCCACCGATCACATAACTGGCGACTCTGCTGGGGACTTTTATAAGTGAGGTGTACCTTAGGATTAGATCATTTTATGTTTTCAATTGTATGCCTTGTATGCTTTAATATTGTGGGCTTCCATCGGAGTTATATAGATCCTAACCCGGATCTGGGGAATACCCTTTAGGTAAGTAGCAATAAACTGTGAGGGACCTGTCCGGCGTAGACCGACACGGGTGAAGCAGTAGCTACGTTGGTGTGACACCTTGGTTTGTACCGATATCCCTTGTGTTAGAACGAGGAGAATATGGGTCTTCTGAGGAGTCATTAAGCACCAACTGACCTTAGAACCTTAAATTAACCAACTTGGCCATAGAACAGTAGCAGTATGCTACACTCATTGAGGCTAAACTCTCACGATGGTTCTGGCCACAAGAAAAGGTTGCGAAGCTGGAGTTATGACCGATTGAGGGTAGTCAGTGATATTGAGATCCTCTAGAACCCGGTTACTATTTTTAGGACACGTCTTAACCAACTGAAACTGAAAGAGGGTAGTACCTAAACTTCATGCTGGCCTGAAATCTAAGGGCTTTCTTGTATGACTTGTATGCCTTACCATGTTTGCCTTTTGTGAATACTTGTGGTGTGCCTTTATCATAACATCATGACATCATAACATCATACCATTGCATACATCTTGCATAAGGACTAACCCATTTCAAGGATCTCAAGGGTTTGTGATGCAGGTCATGATGAACCAACTGTCTAGCAAGGGGCAAAGGGGATTTATTTTCCTCTAGCCAAGGTTGTTGGAGATTAAAACATGATAACTTGTGTCAGGGGCTATGACCCACTCGATATGGTGAGCCTTGACTCTTGAAGAAGGACTCTCAACAACATGAAGTTCCTTCAATCAAGCTGCAAAATTCAAATTCTAACAAGTTTCTTTGTTTACCCCACGAGATCCTTGAAAACATTGCATACATAAATCATACGCATTCCATGCCATCATATGCATAACAGGTACCCTTTCTACAGGTCACTTATCTTCTTCGCTGTTTATTTTAGCAATCATCATGTCTACTGAGCCTGCCACTAAACAAGCTATCAAGGCCCTCCAGGCCCAGAATGCCCAGTTCCAAGAGTTGGTTATGATCCTAGCCAAGGGTTAACAGGAGTTGAAGACCCTGATTCTGAAGAAGAAGAAGAAGAGGACTGTCTTGTTCAACACTGGACGCAGATTTGGGAATGCACTACAGAATGAGGTTGAGCAGACTACCTCATCTGTAGGCAAATACAGCCCACAAGAGAGAAGGGTTCCCAGTCCTGTGGTCTTCGACAACGAGACGGATTATGATGAAGAACAGTACCCTCCAGCTGAGGATAAGTACAAACGGCTGGAAGACCGTTTGAGCGCTATGGAAATACAGAAGGTCCCCGGTCTAGACTTCGAAGATCTAGGTCTATCCTCTGGGGTGGTGATTCCCCATAAGTTCAAGGCACCTGCTTTTGCCAAGTATGATGGAGATTCCTGTCCTAAGCTGCACCTCCGTTCGTATGTAAGGAAGATCCAACCTTATACAGCTGACAAGAATTTATGGATCCATTTCTTTCAGGATAGTCTTTCAGGGACTCAACTCGAATGGTTCTATTAGTTGGATGGAGCCAGTATTCGTAACTGGGAGGATTTGGCTACTGCGTTCTATAAGCAGTATCAATATAATTCCGACCTCGCTCCTACGCGTACCCAACTCTAGGGTATGTCTATAGGGACGGGTGAAGGACTTAAGGAGTATGCTCAAAAGTGGAGAGACCTTGTTGGAAGGGTAGAACCACCTCTAACTGACCGTGAACTTGTTGATATGTTTCTGTGGACCCTGTCGGGTCCATTCTTTAACCATTTGATTGGAAACTCTTCAGCCGGGTTCACAGACCTTATCTTAACTGGGGAGAGAATTGAAGTTGGCATCAAAAATGGGAAGATTCAAGAAGCTACACCTTCTGATGCTTAGAAAAAGCCCTACAATGGAAAAAAAGAGTCCAATGATGTGTCTGGTAAAAAGAGTCATCATGATCAACATATAGGGGCAACCCAGATCTCCGATCCCACGCCTGTTCAACAAAGACAGGGCAATAGGAGTAGGGTAAGATATCAAGAAAGGCAGTATACTAACATCAACATGCCTTTGTCTCAGGCGTTACAACAATTGCTGAAGGTGAAACTGATCACACTAAAGGATCCTCCTCAAAATCCTGATACTTCCTCTTCCAAGTATAACCCGAGTGTGAGATGTGCCTACCATTCTAACAGCCCTGGGCATGACACCGACGACTGTTGGAGTTTGAAGAACAAGATCCAAGACTTGATTGATGCCAAGGATATTAAGTTTGATCACTGATCCTACACCAAATCATTGAGAATGTCTGTTGTTCATTGGAATTTTCAATTTGTAATTTTCTTTTGATTGTTCAAACATTTATTCATGGCAAACTTTTTTATTTCATTAATGCATCGCATATGTCTGTTTTGAATCAATCCATTTGTATTCACTGTATTCAAATTGCTTTCATTTTTTTGTGATGTTCAACTCTCGATTAAAAATTCTAAACCTTTTGAGGGAGGATGACGAAAACGATACCACGATCTTTACAGTATGCTTTTGAACAGACCCCGCTGATGAGGTACAAGCATTGTTTCAAATCCTAAACAGTAGAGTGATAAGGAAGATAATCCCTAGTCAACCCCTTTGAGCCAAAGAAGTCGGAGTTTTTCTTTTCAAAAATTAAAACCCTTAATCATAACCTGGGGCAGGGTAGTTTTTCTCAGTTGATCCAGGTGCCCAATGAATGGCATCAAAGGAGTCCTTTCAAAGCAAGAGACAGTGATGGTTCCATACAATCGTCAAGACAGGCAGTCGTTATCTTTCAAAAAAAAAACAAAGCCCAACAAGTCAAAACCTATGAAGGAGACTTACAAAAACTGGGGCATCCCGCTGACTGTAATCACAAAAGAAACAGTTCAGGAAAAAAACAGGGATAACGAAATCAAAAAGAAAGAGGTCCTGCAAACCCTCAACAAAAAAGAAATGACTGCCTGTTCAAAATAAACTGTGAGCATCCGAACCATCATTGAAATATCAGAGCAAAGACTCAAACAAGGTCTAACGCACGATTAGTTGAGTTTAGGATCGAAGAACATCACGAAGAATGGGTGGGTACAAATAAAATTTGAGCCTTTATGCTTTGTTTCTTAAACCGTGAACCAGGCCACGTTATAACCCTTAAAAGTCCTAGCTGAAGCATGGGTTAGTTCGAAAGCATACTATTACAAAGGTATCCTGACTCCTGTAGGGCTTGCTGTAAATTCCTGAGTTGACATCACATTTTACAAAAATTCACTTGTTTTATTGAAAACTGCATTTTAAAAAAAAAACTTCAAGACACACATAAGCTTTGCATTCTTAAAATAACATTGTTTGCATATGACCATTTGTTCAAACAACAGAGAAATTCGCACGAAGAATATCTAGTGAACAAAGACACTTCCAACCAAGGGGCACGACATGATCATTATCCATCATCTGGGGAAGTCAAGTCAAGATTCAAGGAATCTCTCAAGATGCCAAATAGCCAGGGGCAGTTCTCCGTCTGAATCACTTGGGGCATTGGACATGAATTTCAGCGACGAATCTTGCACGATCAAACATCTTCTGGTAGTATGGCAACACAACACTACCGACAGGGACACCTCCCTACATTCTGAGAGCATGGACATAGTAAAAAAAAAAATACTACGCATAATCAAAGACCCGCTAGGTCGACTAGCCTAGGCAAAAATAAGGGCTTCCCGGTGAACCAAAAGGGTTCGGGCAAAAAAATTAGGGATGAAAATGAAAAAAATCTATACACCCGGCAAGTCGAAAACCTGAAAAGGCGGCTTGGGAAAAAAAGGGTATCCCGATGGACTGAAAACCCGAAAGGGCGGTCCAAGACAAAATTATGGATCAAAGCGTACGACTATGTCCCGTCATCTCGTCACTTGCCTACCAGAAGAAGATTTGTCAATCGGCAGTTATCAAGCACCTCATAGGCCTTCTTCTTCGACGGAAACTGGGGCAGTAAGAATTGTCCGAACTGTACAAGCTGCTCTGTCCACCAGGTACAAGGTAGATTCAGTTGAAGAGTATGACCAAGATATCTTCACTCCCCGCAGAGTAAGACAGTAATGGAAGCTCTCCCCACTGAGACTTGCAACTATGAACAAGTCAGCAATACTCTCCTCCCAAGCAGAATGGGTCTACCATCAGTCCTAAAAAGTAGGGTACCCCCAGTAGATATTAATATTCCCCAGTGGAGTATACAGATATTCCCCAGCGAGCATCCCCGACAGTCTTAATATTCCTCAACGAAGTATAAGATTGTTCCCCGGCGGAATACAAGATACCCTCAGCGGAACCATTTCCCAGCACAGTCTGAAAAGCTTCCCCTCCGGAGTTGAATCATATTCTCCAGTAGATTGTGGAAGCTTGTCCCCGGCAGAGTGCAAATGAATTTCCCCCAGCCATATTCAGAAGGTTATCCCCACCAGAGTCTAACTGGGTTATCCTCAGCAAGTTGCAACAGAAAGATCATCCCCAGCAAAGTTCTTTCTATCTCCAGCGAAGTTCATCATCAATATCCCCAACAGATCTTATCAACGGAATCCCCAGCGGAGTTATCGTTAAAATCTCATCGAAGCATCTCGTCTCCACAGAGTAACATCTTCACCAGTTTATTCCCCAACGGAGTCATCTTCTCCTGCCGGTTTATTCTTGCAATCATCTTCGTTCATCATCCCCAGCGGAAACGAAGAATTCAACATCATGCTCCGGCAGTTATCCGGGATTTATTTTCCCAGCTAAAACATCACATTTTCATACATCATGATACATGCACATACGCATCATATCATAAATCTCATTTACTTTGAGAACATCATTACACAATGCATGCATCATGACATTACACACAACTAACTCTTTACCTATTCAGGAAAGATCAATCGACAGATAAAAGTCATTACCTTTTGGAGTAGAAGTCGTCCAAGACTCCTTCATCATCCTGTTGAGGTAGAAGTCATAAAGATTCCTTCATCATCCCGTTGAGGTAGAAGTCGTTAAGATTCCTTCATCATCCTGCTGAGGTAGTAATCGTCTAAGATTCCTTCATCATCCCATTGAGGTAGAAGTCGTCAAGATTCCTTCATCATCCCGTTGAGGTAGAAGTCGTCAAGATTCCTTCATCATCCTGTTGAGGTAGTAATCGTCTAAGATTCCTTCATAATCCCGTTGAGGTAGTAATCGCCCTAGATTCCTTCATCATCCTGTTGAGGTAGTAATCGTCCAAGATTCCTTCATAATCCCGTTGAGGTAGTAATCGCCCTAGATTCCTTCATCATCCTATTGAGGTAGAAGTCATCAAGATTCCTTCATCATCCCGCTGAGGTAGTAATCGTCCAAGATTCCTTCATCATCCCGCTGAGGTAGTAATCATCCCAGATTCCTTCATCATCCTGCTGAAGTAGTAATCGTCCCAGATTCCTTCATCATCCTGCTGAGGTAGTAATCGTCCCAGTTTCCTTCATCATCCTGTTGAGGTAGTAATCGTCCCAGATTCCTTCATCATCCTGCTGAGGTAGTAATCGTCCCAGATTCCTTCATCATCCCGTTGAGGTAGTAATCATCCAAGATTCCTTCATCATCCCGTTGAGGTAGAAGTCGTCCAAGATTCCTTCATCATCCCGTTGAGGTAGTAATCATCCAATATTCCTTCATCATCCTGCTGAGGTAGTAATCGCCCCCGATTCCTTCATCATCTATTTGGAGTAGCAATCGTCTCAGATTCCTTCATCACATCATTATAAAAAAAAACCTTCTTAAGTTCCAGATCAACACCTGTATCTAGCCAGGGAATATCTGTGAGCGACTGATTATAGATCTATACCTGTAACTAGCCAGGAAAGTTATCTACATGAAGAGATTGAAGATCAATACATGTAGCAAGCCAGGAAGACAATCTTTCTTTCTCAAGTCAGAGATTAATACATGTATCCAACGAGGAAAGCTATCTCGACCAACCTTTTTCAAGTTCCAGATCAACACCTGTATCTAGCCAGGAAATATCTGTGAGCGACCGATTGTAGATCTATACCTTAAACCAGACAGGAAAGTTATCTACATTGAAGAGATCGAAGATTAATACCTGAAACCAGACAGGAAAACTATCTTTCTTTCTCAAGTCAGAGATTAATACCTGAAACTAGACAGGAAAACTATCTCATCGACCAGCCTTCTTAAGTTCCAGATTAATACCTGTAGCAAGCCAGGAAATATCTGTGGACGACCGATTGTAGATCTATACCTGAAACCAGACAGGAAAGTTATCTACATTGAAGAGATCAAAGATTAATACCTGAAACCAGACAGGAAAACTATCTTTCTTTCTCAAGTCAGAGATTAATACCTGAAACCAGACAGGACAACTATCTCATCGGCCAGCCTCTCTTAAGTTCCAGATCAACACCTGTAACTATCCAGGAAATATCTGTGGACGGCGGATTGTAGATTAATACCTGAAACCAGACAGGACAACTATCTACTTGACCATCATGAAGCAACCCTACACAGGTTCCTTCTTTCAACCTACCAAGTCACAATTCAACAAACAATCTCCAGATGGCATCTATAAGCCCATCCCTGACAAAATTCTGTCACATCTCCAGATGGAATCTATAACCCATCCTCTTATCCATCATCTCTCCAAATGGCATCTGTAAGCCCATTCCCGACATCACATTGCTGATACTACACCATGCGAGTGCAAATTTATGGGCACTCTAGTGTTAAATCATCTTCCACATTCGGATCACGAAAGGCACGCAAGCCAATCTACATCCTCAGGTTTAAGAAGATTGAACAGGGGCAACTGTTGTACCCCAAAATTTTCCCTCCCATATTCCTCAAGATTTGACAAGAAAAATTGCTCAAGATTGCTCAAGAGGTTGCACAGTCAAACCACCTCCTAAGCCAGCTGAAATTAGGGTTTTGGTTCTTTCAAGGAATTTGAGGTTTTCAATGGGTCAAACAAGTCTCATATTCCTATATTCATTCTCAAGCATCTACATGCCAAGTTTCAAGACTCACAATGCCAGTTTGCACAGTCAAAAGCCTCATTTGACCCACAGTCAACTGCAGGGGAAAAATGGTCATTTTGCATTCAAAAGTCAGAATTTTTGGTCAACATCTTATTTTGAGTACACAATCATCATTTTATCAAGTCTTGATCATGATTCCACTAGGATGGCTCAAAAATCATCAAGATGCAAAAAGTTACTATTTTTGGACAGTAGAAAAGTCAATTGTATCTTGACCAGGGCATAACTTTTTCATGGTTCATCAGAAAAATCCCATCCAATGCTCATTTTTAACGGGATGACATTTCCTACAATCCATCTTCACACTCCAAGTTCAAGAAATGCTATCACAAAAAGTTATCAATTTCTACATTATAGGTTAAATTCAAAAGTCAACAAAAATGCACTTTAAGTCAAAGGCCATAACTTGATATTGGTACATACAAATGAGATGGGACCAAAGGCATTGGTTAGAGGACTTCAAGACCTTTCCAAAATGTCCAAGAACATGTTCATATGATCAAAATTGAGCAAGATATGCATTGGAGAAGTTGGGAAATTTTTATGAATTTGCAAAAATCAACTTTGCTCAAAACACCTTTTTTTTGCTAATGGGCCTCAAATCTCTTCTTGAAACTTCATCCATGGCCTATGCACGACCCATCAAGCTTAATTGAATTTATTTTCTTATTTTTTAATTGGATTTTTAATCAATATTAATTCATTTAATTAATTTAAATTGTAGGAAATACAAGATTTGATTTTTTCAATCTTTGTGTGAAGCAAATATGGTCAAGATATGCTGGAAATTTCGTGCACCAAGTCAAAGATGCAAAATCTCCAAAATTGGCAACATTATTCAATCATGAAAATGCAAAAAGATTTGATTTTCAATCATCAATTCAATGGATTTTTGTTCAAGATCTTGACCTAATTACACTCCTCTATATATATTCAAGAAAACCCTGATGCAAGACACGTGAGAAAGCTGCAGACAAAGGCCATAGCATATTGAAAAATTCTAAGAAAAGCTCAAAACTGATTTCTATATTCCAGGGTGATTCAAAGCTTTTTGTTGATTCTAACATCTTGCAGGAGTTCCCAGGAGTGTGTGGCAATTAAATTCAAGCCTTGAAGCTCAAAGAATCGGCCTAAACAGAACCATGGTTTGAAGCTTTTTTTCAAAATCGTATTGTCCAATTCATGAGCATTTAACGTGATTTTTTGATTGTTTTGCATTGCTAGTAATCATATGAAGCTAATGGCATAAGTCAATTGAATTATAATGCCCAGAATCACAAGATGCCATGGTAGAATTTTAGGGTTCCTAAGCTTTAAAATTGGGGATTCCTAGACCAGGAAAAATTGAGACCACTAAGGCACATGGTTGGAACCGTTAGGACCAGACGAAAACAAAGGAACCCTCGCGAAACATTTATATAAATCACAGTGCTAGTCGCTATTTTTCGTCGCTTCATATTGTGGGGGTTAAAAGCCCCCGCTATCTAATGTTATATTTGCAGGTACAACGAAGAAGACAAGGACGTGTTGACACTCCATTGGTCTATTCAAAAACACGCGCGTTATTTTTCTTTTTCAGCATGTTGACTAGTTTCTCAATATAATAATTCCCCTTTATTTTACTAATGACTAAAGCGTGATGGTGGAGTGGTTAGCGTGCTGGCTTGGAATCATTGGGACCTGGGTTCGAATCCCAGGTCCCCCAAAATACTTGTTTCTATTTTTCTTTGCATAATTACATACAGCTTCCCAGGTGATGTCCATAATATACCTCAAACATCCAAGCGCCATGTGGCTTCAGGAGTGGATCCAGTGGCCAAAGATGATGACTACCATACACCTTAGTCAATGAGCGTACAAGGAATTGCTAAAGTCAACGTGGCTGAACAGCTTAATGGGCCTGGCAATTGACAATAACACCTCCTAATGGGCAAACACCCCCCTGGTTTATCCTTCTTTTTTTTTTCTTTTATATTTTCCATTTAACTATTTTACAAATTATTATTATTATTACTTAAATTAACTTTTTTTCATAATAAAATTCAGAAAACTAAAAATGTAATATTTTTATTATTATTATTTATTAATTTCACCCTTCATTATTTTTGTAAATAAATATTAACAAATTAATTTAGTCTTTTTTAATTAGGTTAATTTCAATATTTTTTGCAATAAATAAAATAAATTAGAATTAGGGTTTTTACTAACTTTTGACTATTTTTTTATTTATTTTCCTTAACACGTAAAAACCAAAAAAAATATTTCCTTTTGCTAATTAATTAATTAGGTTTAATTTAATTTAATTCATAAATAATCAAATCTCTTTCTTTCTCAAAAAAGGGTCAAAACCCTAAGGACTTCTCCGATTCAATTTTTATTCG
Organism: Vicia faba; assembly: GCA_948472305.1. NCBI lineage: Eukaryota > Viridiplantae > Streptophyta > Magnoliopsida > Fabales > Fabaceae > Vicia > Vicia faba. Next base: position 144,931,648 of record OX451740.1, read on the forward strand.
CGCATATTAATTTTTGATCCCTATTTATGTAATTGCTCCGAGGATGTAATAGCGTAATTAGGACTTTTTATCGCTTTCTTTTATTTTCTCGCATTTATTTTTCAAGGGTTTGTTTTTGGCGATGTAAATACCCGATGCCTTGTAATAGCATAGATTTATTTTCCGCAATATTTAACTGTTAGATGTATGTTAACTAGGCTATGCATGATAAGACTTATCTGAAAAGATAACATAATTGAAACCTGACACACTCGCACATGCCACTCTTAAGGTACGCCTCACTTGGTTGCCTCGACGTGGTCATTAAGTATAGGGTGTTGTAGAGGTCGCCCTCCTGTCTAAAGATCCAAGTTGCCTCGAAACGGTTGCCTTGGATAAAAAGGATCTAGGACATTAGGGTTACCGCTAAGGCGTCCTACTATTGCTTTGGTGACCACATGTCCCTATAATCGAATTGACCCGAAAACTCCAACGACGGTGCTACCTACTTCTCAATAGTGGGATAGTACTGTCTAAAGGACATTTACACAACTTAATTTCTTTTGAGTAGGTAGAGGTTCTAAGGTACTTTCTCTTTCAAAAAAATACTTTTCGCACTTACACTTTTCAAACAAAAGTTTTCAAACAAACACTTCATACACTCTTGAGGACAGATACAAGAGTTAAATCGATGTTTTCAAACAAACTTTTTTTTCAAAACCCACAAACACAAGAAAAGAAAAACATTTTGAAAACATAGTGAGCAAGTACCTAAGAGCTCGTGGATAACCACGGATAGAAAGGGTGCTAACACCTTCCCTTTCTATAATCTACCTCCCGAACCGAGAAACATCTCGAAAAGGAATTTTGTTGTGCTTTTGTCTTTTCCTTGTTGGAGAAAATAAAAGACGGTGGCGACTCTTGCTTACCGCGACATTTCGCGAACCAGCATTAAAAAACAGTCAGTTCTATTTCCACCGATCACACCTTGGTATAAGCATTCTGAAGAAATATGAGGAACCATGAAAACCACTTGAGACCTTTGAAACCCAATCTTCCTTGTGAAAGATGAAACCCTAGTTGTGGAGCCATTTCTTTAGGAGGAGAATTTATATGATCAATTCTTGAGCAACCTTGAGCATTTGAGAACCCTAGGAGAATTTCTTGACTAAAAATGAGAGGGAAAATTTTTGGGTACAATAGCTTCCCCTGTTCAATCTTCTTAAACTTGAAGAGTTAGATTGGTATGTTCGCCATTCGTGATCTGAAGGTAGAAAATGATTGAACACTTAAGTGCCCAGAAATTTGCACTCGCATGTGCAAAAAGTAACGTTGTTAATTGATTGTATTGCTTGAATGGGCTTAATGATGCCATTCATAGAAGTGATGGAATGTCGTCGAAGATGGGCTTATAGATGCCATCCAAAGTACTATTGATGGGAGTATCAGAATGAGTCTACGCTCGACTGTGTCTGAAGAATGATTTCCAAAATGAACCTCTGGGGAAAGGGTTTAAGTAGCTGCTTATCAGATTTAGTCTCTGAAGGAAACGCTTGTCATGTAGATTGTTGCTCGATCCTGTTTTAGGAATTGATCTACAATCAGCTTTTGTTGGTAAACTCGTCCTGTTTCGGGAATTCATACCACCTGGCCATATTGATAGTTTCCCTGTCCTATTTTCGGAATTAATATTTTCCCGGTTATAAAGATAGTTTCCCCGTCCTGTTTAGGGAGTTAATATTTTCCTGGTTATAAAGATAGTTTCCCCGTCATGTTTCGGGAGTTAATCTTCAACCTACTTTCTGTTGGTAAACCCGTCCTATTTCGGGAATTCATACCATTTGGTCGTATAGATAGTTGCCTCGTCTTGTTTCGGGAATTATGGCCATCTGAGGAAAAGACTCAAGCTGGGGAGATTGGACCTCATTGGGGAAATAAACCATGTTGTGGAAATAAACCCTGTTAATGGAAGTATGGACTCCGCTGGGAAATAAACCTTATTTATGGAGGTATATCGTGCTTAAGGAAATTCTTTGCCGAGGCGAATGAGCTCTGCCGGAGAGAAGTAGTATGTAAGGGCTTTTACAGCTTTGAAAACTCATATGGAGAAGAATTACCATATACTATAATGATTGGGATCCTGTAGATAAGAAATATTACTGGGAGGAAACCTTCACTCCTTCATATGCCAGAGTGATCTGCTGGGAAAATTGTAGGGAATGTGTGAACTTTACAAAGATCACCATGTAGGGAAAAACCTCCTGAAGTGGCTCTGTGGGGATACGTGGAGACTTGAACATACCTCTACTTCTAGGGCCCTTGGTGAATGCTGACTATGGTTATTAGACGGTGTGGCAAGTGATCGAGAGGGGGTGAATAGATCACCTCCTTGAACCACTATTTTATCATTAAATAGAAAACTCAGCAAGCCAATTGAATCACAAAATTGCAGAAAATGTAAAGAGATATAGATAAATGAAAATAATACGTAGGAAGTTTGGTAAGGAAGTTCCCCACTGTCGTCCTCGCGTGTGGGTACGTCTCCCTCTCAATTCCAAAATAGAAATTGAGAACTCTTATATCAATTTTGCTGAAAGTTTGTATACAAGGTTACACTACAAAGACAGAATGAAATCCCTATGATATTCTTCTTCTTGTAAGAACCTCCACCTGATATGAGCCTATCAAGATTCCCTGCAAAATCCATAATCAATCCTCCATTTCCACGACCTGTTTGCAAAAATCCCTCTGATTTCCAAACCCTTCGCTAGGGCTGAATTTAACTTGTGCGACCGTGACTAACAAACCCTCAAGAACACACTCGTTCTTGAAGGATAAACCCTTGCTTTTCCTTGAAGCCCCCCTTATGAATCTTCAACCCAGTTGAGATCCCTTGAATGAATAGCTGAACATTATCTCTTGATCTCTTGATCCCATTGAGAAAAGATGTTTGACTTTTGTTGTTGTTGTTGAATTAAGATGATTGAGAAGGTGATGAAGATGAAGTATATTTCAGGCTTCTTGATGCTCAGTAATTGATGCACACAATTGTAATAATGTGTCACTTCAATTTGCTGCTGAAAACTTACTTATATATGTAACAGAAAATGGTTAGACAGAAATTCGCATTATGAGTCGATGCATGTTAGCATGAGTCGACTCATGTTAGTTATGCAACACAAAATGGGTCGATGCAAGTTGTTATGAGTCGATGCAAACTAATACTACAACATATTACAAAGCCAACCATTTTACATGAGTCGATACATAACATGTATGTGTCGACAGATACTGAATTGAATTTCGATTTTTTAAGATAAAACGTGTTATGTGTCGATGCATGGAGTTACGTATCAATGCATAAAAGTTGAAACTTATTTTCCAGGGATATCAACATGTCATGTGTTGATGCATGAAGTTATGTATCGATGCATAAAGGTTGAAAGTTGTATTCCAGGAGCATCAACATGTTATGAGTCGATGCATGGTATGGATCTGTCGACTCATACTGAAGCAAAATCGTTTTTATGATTATTTGCTTAAGCATGTGTCGATGCAAAACTCTTTGTGTCGACTCATAGAAGTGTTTTATGTGTAAAACACATTCTTAACTCTTTTTAAACATGTTATACTGTATTTTTACAATGCACACATATAGGTAAAGCATTTTCAACATTAATTGATTATTTAACACATATTTGTTATCATTCAAAACTAACTATATGAAGTGGTTGCTCACAAACTCCCCCTTTTTGATGATGGAAAATATTTAATGATGTGTGATGATACAATATGGATGAATGAGGTGCCCCCCCTGAGTTTGTGCATATTAATTATCCTTCTCTAACACCATTATCTTCTCCCCCTTTGACAACATCAAAAAGAGAATAATGTAATTGCAACTTCTCAAGTCATATTTAAAGCATTTGTTTTGATGAAGACAACATGGACATCAACATTCAAAGGATGTGCAAAAAGCTTATCAACATCATATAAAAGTCTTGAAGATTAAAAGAAGAATTATTGAAGAATCATCAAATGTCAAATGGTATAAATAATTCTTAATCTTGAATATAGATGTTCACAAAAATTGCATTCATAATCATATACATATTCAACATGTTTTCATTTAAGAAAAAATTTGTTTGAAATCTTTTTCAAAAAGAATTTTTGAAAATAACCTTTTAGGAACCGGTTCCTCCCTAACAGGGAACCGGGTTCCAAACTTCTTAAAAAAACATGTCCCTGGTTTTTGTACCAGGAACCGGGTTGTACCAATAGGGGAACCGGTTCCTGCGTGATATTTTTGAAATCTGACTTATAACGTTCACTAAGAACCGGGTTCTGTCAGTGTCGGAACCGGTTCCTAGCGAACCAGTGCAGCTTTTCTTTTGGTTTTTGAACATTTTTCAAGTGGTATCTTTTCATGAATGCATTGCAACTTTTCATATGAATTGGCATGAATGAAGAGGTTCTTGTGACTTTATAAAATGCTGCAGATTTTCTTATTTCAAAAAACAATGCTTCAATTTTCAAATTAACAAATATACTTCTTCAATAAACAATTTTTCATCATTCACATTTGAACTTATACTTTCATATGTTCATAATTTTGTGAAACTTGCCATATACACTTTCATTAAATCATTACAAGTTTCATACATACATTGTGAACATTTATATACATTGTTTGAGAATTGTTTATATCTTGAAGAAGAAGATCAATTGAAGATTGATAAAGCTCTCCATCTATTTCAAATCAATCATTGTATTACTTAAATAAATTATTCCCTTACTATCCAGGATTGTTGGAAGTAAGTGTTGTGATTTGAAGAGGATTGTTCTTCATTCACATTAGTGTTTGTTTGGTCTTAAAGGTGTTAAGAACCTTTGATCTCCCTATAGGTTAGATAGTAAGCATAGGCTGTACAATCATTCTAACTATAGTGAAATCTATTTCGTGTTGGAAAGGGGACTGGAGTACTCCCGGATTGTGAGGGGAACTAGGATATATCACTGTGTTCTTTACTTTTCCGCATTTATCGCTTTCATCACCATAATCAAGGAAAAGATAAGATATAATCAAAACATTCAAACACTTAACCAAAAAGTACTTCAAGTATTCTCATAAAACCGAATAAATTTTATAAGACCTAATTCACCCCCCCCCCCCCCTCTTAGGCACTCTGAGACTTACAATTGGCATCAGAGCAAGTTATAGGTAACTTGTTCCTAAAGATCCAGAATGGCTTCCGCAAATCCAAATCCAGTTTTCAAAGATGGTGGTAGTAACAACAAGCCTCCATTGTTTTGTGGTGAATACTTTGACTTTTGGAAAATTCGCATGAAGGCTCATCTTGAAGCGCAAGGAGAAGAAATATGGAATGCTGTTGTGAATGGTTCATTTACTCCGGTGTGTGTTGTCAATGGTGTTGGGTCATCAAAGCCTAAAGCATCATGGGATGACGATGACAAGAAAAAAGTTCTCTTTGACAAAAAGGCAATCAATATTCTCCAAAGTGCTCTTAGTATGGATGAATTTTTCCGAGTATCGGCATGTACAACAACAAAGGAAATTTGGGATACTCTTGTAGAAACTCATGAAGGAACCGCCAAAGTCAAAAGGTCTAGATTGAACACTTTGAGTCAAGAATATGAATTATTCAGAATGCTGCCCGGAGAATCCATCCTTGACTTGCAAAAGAGATTCGTTCACTTGACAAACCATTTGAAGGAACTTGGTAAGACTTTAACTAACGATGAATTAAATCTTAAAGTGCTTAGATCTTTAACAAGGGAATGGCAACCAAAAGTGACGGAAATATCCGAAAAGAAAAGCCTAGCAACTATGACTTCTGCAACACTTTTCGGAAAGCTTCAAGAATATGAGACGGAACTTGGAAGACTTGAAAAACATGAGAATAATGAGAATAAATCCAAAGGCATTGCCTTTAAAGTTGATTCAAAAGAAAGTCAAGATAAAGATGCATCGGAGGAAGATGAAAATCTCTTGCTTCTTGTAAAAAGGTTAGGAAAATATTTTGGTCATAAAAATAATCTTCATAATACTAACTTTGTCAAAAGAAAGAAATTCTATAAGCATAAAGACAAAGAAGCCTCCACATCAACACAAGATGTCACATTCTATGAATGTGGAAAGCAAGGTCACATAAAGCCAGATTTTCCAAAACTCTCCAAGAAAAATGGATTCAAAGGCAAAAAGGAGTTCAAGAACAAAAAGTCTTATGTTGCATGGGAAGATAATGAGATAAGTTCTTCATCCAATTCGGAAAGCGACGAATGTGCAAATCTAGCATTGATGGCTTCACATCACTCCGACGATGAAGAAGAGGTTAGTAATGAATTTAATCTTTTTGATGATAATGTTCAAGTTGCTATTGATGAACTCTTGGTAGAATGCAAAAGTTTATACAAAAAGGTGTCAAATCAAGAAAAAGAACTTCTAATTTGTCTAGAAAAAATTGACACCATGACTAAAGATTTTGATCTTCAAAAACAAAATTTTATTAAAGAAAAGGAAAACTTTGCATGCTCCAAGTGTGAATCAAATGTCTTTCAAATTGTTTAATTGAAAAGAGTCATTGAACGATATGAAAAAGGACAAATAGGATTGGAAGGATTACTAAGCCAACAACGTTATCCAAATGATAAAAGAGGTCTTGGTTATGTGAATACTAAGAAACCAAGTAACAATCCCACTGTTTTTGTAAAGGCTAGTAATAGTTCCAATCCCAAGAAAGTAGAAAAGAAGCAAGTTGTTCATAATCATCAAAAGAAAAAGGCTAATGTATCGAAAAAGAAAACATTTCCTAAGAAGAAATATTATCCTTCTAGATATAGAAGTAACTTTGAACCTACTTGTTTTTATTGTGGTATTAAAGGCCATACACCTAATGCTTGCTATGTTAGAAACTTTAGTATAGCAAGTGGGCATTATGTGTGGGTGAAAAAGGGAACTAACTATGAAGGACCCAAGGCAACTTGGGTACCTAACAAAGAATAATTTGTTTTTGTAGGTATGCTTGAAATCCACATCAAATGTTTGGTACCTTGATAGTGGATGTTCAAAGCATATGATAGGAGATGTACACCAATTTTCATATCTAGTACATAAAGCCAAAGGTTATGTCACCTATGGAGACAACACCAAAGGAAATATTCTTGGCGTTGGAATAGTTGGCACACCTCCATCCATTCAAATTGAGGATGTTCTCTATGTTGAAGGATTAAAGCACAATCTTCTTAGCATAAGTCAACTTTGCGATAGAGGGTTCAAGATCAAATTCAACAAAGATGAATGCCTTATTATGGATGAGGCAACCAATGAGGTAAAACTCAAAGGTATAAGAACTAACAATATTTTTATGATTACGTTAGATGATTTGTCTATGAAGGTACAATGTCTTATAGTAAACAACAATGACGCTTGGTTATGGCACAAGAGGATTGCTCACATTCACATGGAGCACTTGAACAAATTGGTTAAGCATGAATTAGTTATTGGTCTACCAAAGATGAAGTTCATCAAAGACAAATTATGTAGCGCTTGCCAAAAGGGCAAACAGACCAAAACAACTTTCAAATCTAAGAATGTGGTGTCTACTACAAGGCCACTACAATTGTTTCACATGGATCTCTTTGGTCCATCAAGAACAAAAAGCTTCGAAAAGAACTTGGTATTTTGGATGAAGGTGATCACTAAATGTTTCTCATAAGGTGCACTCCTTCTTTTATATGTTGTTTTTATTTGATAAAAATATGTGTGTATATATTGTTTGTACAAAACTTTTCCTTTCATAACTTTTTTTCAAGTTTTTTGGCAATATTTGCATGTGGAACCCGGTTCCCATAATGGTAGGAACCGGTTCCTGGTTCATTTTCCAAAAACGTTACTTTTTTTAAAAGCTAGGAACCGGGTTCACTATAGTGCAGAACCGGTTCCCAGCATGCAGAACGGCCACACGCACCTTTTTATGCTTAAGTGCTTTTTAATGTGTTTTAGTTCATAGTCAACATTCATCTCTCATTCCAACTTCATATTCCTCTTCTCAAACCCTTCCACCTCCATTGACACACCTCATAAAAGCTCCAACATCTCTTTTTCTTCACCAACATTTTAATACCCACTACTCCAAATCACTATATAATCACTTCTCCTTCCATATTTCATACTCAAATATCCCAATCTCTCACTATTCCGAAAATCCCAAATCAAAACCCCAACTTTCAGATTTCTCACAAATCTCCATGGGTCCTAAGAGAGCTACCAGATCCAGCAAGGGAAAGGCTCAGGTTGAAGAAGAGACTTCTAACATTCATCTTCAGACCATCAAATCCAGAAGGCTCACCTTCAAATCTCCTAATCGGAAGGTTCTTAAAGCTAAGTTTTGTAGGCTTCATACCTTTCCTGCTCATAGCTTTTTATTTCCTGCTCAGTTGGCCTCTGCTGGGGTTGCTAGATTTGTAGGTAACAATGGTGAAGTGTTTCCTGACCTTGTTAGAGAATTTTATCACAACTTAAAACTTATCCCTGATGAATTTGGTGATATTACTCTAACCTCTCATGTTCTGTCAAAGAGTATCTGTTTACTGTTGAGGAATTTGGTGAACTGTTGGGTATTCCGCATGAAGTTTTGGTTCTTGTTAATGGTGTTATTCCACATGATTGGCTACCATACAATAAGGTAGAGGTTTTTATTAACATGTGTAGGCCAAACCAGCAAAATACTGCTCGTCAACAACTTCTCTCATCATCAAATTTGTTTGGCTCAAATCTCTCTGTAAGTGACATAATGCTCCACCTTATTATTGCATATATTCTCTTTCCAAAGAATTCTAACCACTCTCGTATCAATGAGTTTGAATTAATGGTCCTTAATGCATTGAGACGTCGTTGTTCGGTTAATTGGGCACTTTCTATTATGTACCATATGCAACTTATGGAATCTCTAGATGGTGGTTTACCATATGCTCGAGCCATTTCTCTCATTCTGGAATATGCTAATGTTAACCTTCAAAGGGAAGTTACAAGAATTCAAGGAGATAAGGAGGATATTACAGATGCAACCGCTCTTAAGAACACCAGAATCATTCTTGATGCAAGAGGTAACTTTCACTACAAAGAGGATTTCGAACCAACTGTCCACTATGTTGCTCAACCTCCCGAAGGCGGCTACACCTTAGACATGTTGTTTAATCAGATGACCTCTTCCAAAGACATGTGGATGATCGCTTTGATGTGCTCCAACAAGAAAATGCTTCAGCACGGCGACAACTACGAAATGTACAAAGAACTCAAAAGCTTATTCTTGATCACCTTGATAAAAAAGAAGTTCAAGAGGAAGAGGAATCCGGAAGTGGTAGTGAAAATGAAAGTGAAGAAGATGATGATGAGATGAATGATGATGAAGACTAAAAAAATTTTACATTTAATTTCTATGTCATTTCTTTTTCGTGTTTTTACTTTGTAATGTCTAAACAATGTTCTATCTTTTTTTTCATTGTTATTTGATGTAATCGTACAATTCGTTGTTCGTGTTTTAGTATGTTTAAAATCGTACAAATCGTTGCTTGTGTTTAAAATCGTCTTAAATTTTAAAATGTATTTGTTTCACTCTTTTTCCCCATCCTTTTTGATGTTAACAAAGGGGGAGAAGAATATGCATATGTGTTGTTTTGTTTTCAAAGAAATTGCAGGCCCAAATAACTATCATACTCACTCCAAAAATTCAAAGAATCATGGACTTAGGGGGAGCATACAATTTAGGGGGAGCCTTGCATTTTCTTAACATGTTTGCTACTCAAAACAACATAAAACATTTCAAGAATCGTTTTCAAGACTTGGTTGTCATCATCAAAAAGGGGGAGAATGTAATTGCAACTTCTCAAGTCATATTTAAAGCATTTGTTTTGATGAAGACAACATGGACATCAACATTCAAAGGATGTGCAAAAAGCTTATCAACATCATATAAAAGTCTTGAAGATTAAAAGAAGAATTATTGAAGAATCATCAAATGTCAAATGGTATAAATAATTCTTAATCTTGAATATAGATGTTCACAAAAATTGCATTCATAATCATATACATATTCAACATGTTTTCATTTAAGAAAAAATTTGTTTGAAATATTTTTCAAAAAGAATTTTTGAAAATAACCTTTTAGGAACCGGTTCCTCCCTAACAGGGAACCGGGTTCCAAACTTCTTAAAAAAACATGTCCCTGGTTTTTGTACCAGGAACCGGGTTGTACGAATAGGGGAACCAGTTCCTGCGTGATATTTTTGAAATCTGACTTATAACGTTCACTAAGAACCGGATTCTGTCAGTGTCGAAACCGGTTCCTAGCGAACCAGTGCAGCTTTTCTTTTGGGTTTTGAACATTTTTCAAGTGGTATCTTTTCATGAATGCATTGCAACTTTTCATATGAATTGGCATGAATGAAGAGGTTCTTGTGACTTTATAAAATGCTGCAGATTTTCTTATTTCAAAAAACAATGCTTCAATTTTCAAATTAACAAATATACTTCTTCAATAAACAATTTTTCATCATTCACATTTGAACTCATACTTTCATATGTTCATAATTTTGTGAAACTTGCCATATACACTTTCATTAAATCATTACAAGTTTCATACATACATTGTGAACATTTACATACATTGTTTGAGAATTGTTTATATCTTGAAGAAGAAGATCAATTGAAGATTGATAAAGCTCTCCATCTATTTCAAATCAATCATTGTATTACTTAAAGAAATTATTCCCTTACTATCCAGGATTGTTGGAAGTAAGTGTTGTGATTTGAAGAGGATCATTCTTCATTCACATTAGTGTTTGTTTGGTCTTAAAGGTGTTAAGAACCTTTGATCTCCCTATAGGTTAGATAGTAAGCATAGGCTGTACAATCATTCTAACTATAGTGAAATCTATTTCGTGTTGGAAAGGGGACTGGAGTACTCTCGGATTGTGAGGGGAACCAGGATATATCACTGTGTTCTTTACTTTTCCGCATTTATCGCTTTCATCACCATAATCAAGGAAAAGATAAGATATAATAAAAACCTTCAAACACTTAACCAAAAAGTACTTCAAGTATTCTCATAAAACCGAATAAATTTTATAAGACCTAATTCACCCCCCCCCCCCTCTTAGGCACTCTGAGACTTACAATTGGCATCAGAGCAAGTTATAGGTAACTTGTTCCTAAAGATCCAGAATGGCTTCCGCAAATCCAAATCCAGTTTTCAAAGATGGTGGTAGTAACAACAAGCCTCCATTGTTTTGTGGTGAATACTTTGACTTTTGGAAAATTCGCATGAAGGCTCATCTTGAAGCGCAAGGAGAAGAAATATGGAATGCTGTTGTGAATGGTCCATTTACTCCGGTGTGTGTTGTCAATGGTGTTGGGTCATCAAAGCCTAAAGCATCATGGGATGACGATGACAAGAAAAAAGTTCTCTTTGACAAAAAGGCAATCAATATTCTCCAAAGTGCTCTTAGTATGGATGAATTTTTCCGAGTATCGGCATGTACAACAGCAAAGGAAATTTGGGATACTCTTGTAGAAACTCATGAAGGAACCGCCAAAGTCAAAAGGTCTAGATTGAACACTTTGAGTCAAGAATATGAATTATTCAGAATGCTGCCCGGAGAATCCATCCTTGACTTGCAAAAGAGATTCGTTCACTTGACAAACCATTTGAAGGAACTTGGTAAGACTTTAACTAACGATGAATTAAATCTTAAAGTGCTTAGATCTTTAACAAGGGAATGGCAACCAAAAGTGACGGCAATATCCGAAAAGAAAATCCTAGCAACTATGACTTCCGCAACACTTTTTGGAAAGCTTCAAGAATATGATACGGAACTTGGAAGACTTGAAAAACATGAGAATAATGAGAATAAATCCAAAGGCATTGCCTTGAAAGTTGATTCAAAAGAAAGTCAAGATAAAGATGCATCGGAGGAAGATGAAAATCTCTTGCTTCTTGTAAAAAGGTTAGGAAAATATTTTGGTCATAAAAATAATCTTCATAATGCTAACTTTGTCAAAAGAAAGAAATTCTATAAGCATAAAGACAAAGAAGCCTCCACATCAACACAAGATGTCACATGCTATGAATGTGGAAAGCAAGGTCACATAAAGCCAGATTGTCCAAAACTCTCCAAGAAAAATGGATTCAAAGGCAAAAAGGATTTCAAGAACAAAAAGTCCTATGTTGCATGGGAAGATAATGAGATAAGTTCTTCATCCAATTCGGAAAGCGACGAATGTGCAAATCTAGCATTGATGGCTTCACATCACTCCGACGATGAAGAAGAGGTTAGTAATGAATTTAATCTTTTTGATGATAATGTTCAAGTTGCTATTGATGAACTCTTGGGATAATGCAAAAGTTTATACAAAAAGGTGTCAAATCAAGAAAAAGAACTTCTAATTTGTCTAGAAAAAATTGACACCATGACTAAAGATTTTGATCTTCAAAAACAAAATTTTATTAAAGAAAAGGAAAACTTTGTATGCTCCAAGTGTGAATCAAATGTCTTTCAAATTGTTCAATTGAAAAGAGTCATTGAACGATATGAAAAAGGACAAATAGGATTGGAAGGATTACTAAGCCAACAACGTTATCCAAATGATAAAAGAGGTCTTGGTTATGTGAATACTAAGAAACCAAGTAACAATCCCACTGTTTTTGTAAAGGCTAGTAATAGTTCCAATCCCAAGAAAGTAGAAAAGAAGCAAGTTGTTCATAATCATCAAAAGAAAAAGGCTAATGTATCGAAAAAGAAAACATTTCCTAAGAAGAAATCTTATCCTTCTAGATATAGAAGTAACTTTGAACCTACTTGTTTTTATTGTGGTATTAAAGGCCATACACCTAATGCTTGCTATGTTAGAAACTTTAGTATAGCAAGTGGGCATTATGTGTGGGTGAAAAAGGGAACTAAATATGAAGGACCCAAGGCAACTTGGGTACCTAACAAAGAATAATTTGTTTTTGTAGGTATGCTTGAAATCCACATCAAATGTTTGGTACCTTGATAGTGGATGTTCAAAGCATATGATATGAGATGTACACCAATTTTCATATCTAGTACATAAAGCCAAAGGGTATGTCACCTATGGAGACAACACCAAAGGAAAGATTCTTGGCGTTGGAATAGTTGGCACACCTCTATCCATTCAAATTGAGGATGTTCTCTATGTTGAAGGATTAAAGCATAATCTTCTTAGCATAAGTCAACTTTGCGATAGAGGGTTCAAGATCAAATTCAACAAAGATGAATCTCTTATTATGGATGAGGCAACCAATGAGGTAAAACTCAAAGGTATAAGAACTAACAATATTTTTATGATTACGTTAGATGATTTGTCTATGAAGGTACAATGTCTTATAGTAAACAACAAATACGCTTGGTTATGGCACAAGAGGATTGCTCACATTCACATGGAGCACTTGAACAAATTGGTTAAGCATGACTTAGTTATTGATCTACCAAAGATGAAGCTCATCAAAGACAAATTATGTAGCGCTTGCCAAAAGGGCAAACAGACCAAAACAACTTTCAAATCTAAGAATGTGGTGTCTACTACAAGGCCACTACAATTGTTTCACATGGATCTCTTTGGTCCATCAAGAACAAAAAGCTTCGAAAAGAACTTGGTATTTTGGATGAAGTTGATCACTAAATGTTTCTCATAAGGTGCAATCCTTCTTTTATATGTTGTTTTTATTTGATAAAAATATGTGTGTATATATTGTTTGTACAAAACTTTTCCTTTCATAACTTTTTTTCAAGTTTTTTGGCAATATTTGAATGTGGAACCCAGTTCCCATAATGGTAGGAACCGGTTCCTGGTTCATTTTCCAAAAACGTTACTTTTTTCAAAAGCCAGGAATCGGGTTCACTATAGTGCAGAACCGGTTCCCAGCATGCAGACCGGCCACACGCACCTTTTTATGCTTAAGTGCTTTTTAATGTGTTTTATGTCATAGTCAACATTCATCTCTCATTCCAACTTCATATTCCTCTTCTCAAACCCTTCCACCTCCATTGACACACCTCATAAAAGCTCCAACATCTCTTTTTCTTCACCAACATTTTAATACCCACTACAACAAATCACTATATAATCACTTCTCCTTCCATATTTCATACTCAAATATCCCAATCTCTCACTATTCCGAAAATCCCAAATCAAAACCCCAACTTTCAGATTTCTCACAAATCTCCATGGGTCCTAAGAGAGCTACCAGATCCAGCAAGGGAAAGGCTCAGGTTGAAGAAGAGACTTCTAACATTCATCCTCAGACCATCAAATCCAGAAGGCTCACCTTCAAATCTCCTAATCGGAAGGTTCTTAAAGCTAAGTTTTGTAGGCTTCATACCTTTCCTGCTCATAGCTTTTTATTTCCTGCTCAGTTGGCCTCTGCTAGGGTTGCTAGATTTGTAGGTAACAATGGTGAAGTGTTTCCTGACCTTGTTAGAGAATTTTATCACAACTTAAAACTTATCCCTGATGAATTTGGTGATATTACTCTAACCTCTCATGTTCTGTCAAAGAGTATCTGTTAACTGTTGAGGAATTTGGTGAACTGTTGGGTATTCTGCATGAAGGTTTGGTTCTTGTTAATGGTGTTATTCCACATGATTGGCTACCATACAATAAGGTAGAGGTTTTTATTAACATGTGTAGGCCAAACCAGCAAAATACTGCTCGTCAACAACTTCTCTCGTCATCAAATTTGTTTGGCTCAAATCTCTCTGTAAGTGACAGAATGCTCCACCTTATTATTGCATATATCCTCTTTCCAAAGAATTCTAACCACTCTCGTATCAATGAGTTTGAATTAATGGTCCTTAATGCATTGAGACGCCGTTGTTCGGTTAATTGGGCACTTTCTATTATGTACCATATGCAACTTATGGAATCTCTAGATGGTGGTTTACCATATGCTCGAGCCATTTCTCTCATTCTGGAAAATGCTAATGTTAACCTTCAACGGGAAGTTACAAGAATTCAAGGAGATAAGGAGGCTATTACAGATGCAACCGCTCTTAAGAACACCGGAATCAATCTTGATGCAAGAGGTCACTTTCACTACAAAGAGGATTTCGAACCAACTGTCCACTATGTTACTCAACCTCCCGAAGGCAGCTACACCTTAGACATGTTGTTTAATCAGATGACCATCTTCCAAAGACATGTGGATGATCGCTTTGATGTGCTCCAACAAGAAAATGCTTCAGCACGGCGACAACTACGAAATGTACAAAGAACTCAAAAGCTTATTCTTGATCACCTTGATAAGAAAGAAGTTCAAGAGGAAGAGGAATCCGGAAGTGGTAGTGAAAATGAAAGTGAAGAAGATGATGATGAGATGAATGATGATGAAGACTAAAAAAATTTTACATTTAATTTCTATGTCATTTCTTTTTCGTGTTTTTACTTTGTAATGTCTAAACAATGTTCTATCTTTTGTTTCATTGTTATTTGATGTAATCGTACAATTCGTTGTTCGTGTTTTAGTATGTTTAAAATCGTACAAATCGTTGCTTGTGTTTAAAATCGTCTTAAATTTTAAAATGTATTTGTTTCACTCTTTTTCCCCATCCTTTTTGATGTTAACAAAGGGGGAGAAGAATATGCATATGTGTTGTTTTGTTTTCAAAGAAATTGCAGGCCCATATAACTATCATACTCACTCCAAAAATTCAAAGAATCATGGACTTAGGGGGAGCATACAATTTAGGGGGAGCCTTGCATTTGCGTAACATGTTTGCTACTCAAAACAACATAAAACATTTCAAGAATCGTTTTCAAGACTTGGTTGTCATCATCAAAAAGGGGGAGAATGTAATTGCAACTTCTCAAGTCATATTTAAAGCATTTGTTTTGATGAAGACAACATGGACATCAACATTCAAAGGATGTGCAAAAAGCTTATCAACATCATATAAAAGTCTTGAAGATTAAAAGAAGAATTATTGAAGAATCATCAAATGTCAAATGGTATAAATAATTCTTAATCTTGAATATAGATGTTCACAAAAATTGCATTCATAATCATATACATATTCAACATGTTTTCATTTAAGAAAAACTTTGTTTGAAATCTTTTTCAAAAAGAATTTTTGAAAATAACCTTTTAGGAACCGGTTCCTCCCTAACAGGGAACCGGGTTCCAAACTTCTTAAAAAAACATGTCCCTGGTTTTTGTACCAGGAACCGGGTTGTACCAATAGGGGAACCGGTTCCTGCGTGATATTTTTGAAATCTGACTTATAACGTTCACTAAGAACCGGGTTCTGTCAGTGTCGGAACCGGTTCCTAGCGAACCAGTGCAGCTTTTCTTTTGGTTTTTGAACATTTTTCAAGTGGTATCTTTTCATGAATGCATTGCAACTTTTCATATGAATTGGCATGAATGAAGAGGTTCTTGTGACTTTATAAAATGCTACATATTTTCTTATTTCAAAAAACAATGCTTCAATTTTCAAATTAACAAATATACTTCTTCAATAAACAATTTTTCATCATTCACATTTTAACTCATACTTTCATATGTTCATAATTTTGTGAAACTTGCCATATACACTTTCATTAAATCATTACAAGTTCCATACATACATTGTGAACATTTATATACATTGTTTGAGAATTGTTTATATCTTGAAGAAGAATATCAATTGAAGATTGATAAAGCTCTCCATCTATTTCAAATCAATCATTGTATTACTTAAAGAAATTATTCCCTTACTATCCAAGATTGTTGGAAGTAAGTGTTGTGATTTGAAGAGGATTGTTCTTCATTCATATTAGTGTTTGTTTGGTCTTAAAGGTGTTAAGAACCTTTGATCTCCCTATAGGTTAGATAGTAAGCATAGGCTGTACAATCATTCTAACTATAGTGAAATCTATTTCGTGTTGGAAAGGGGACTGGAGTACTCTCGGATTGTGAGGGGAACCAGGATATATCACCGTGTTCTTTACTTTTCCGCATTTATCGCTTTCATCACCATAATCAAGGAAAAGATAAGATATAATCAAAACCTTCAAACACTTAAACAAAAAGTACTTCAAGTATTCTCATAAAACCGAATAAATTTTATAAGACCTAATTCACCCCCCCCCCCCTCTTAGGCACTCTGAGACTTACAAATAAGATAGATTTTCAGCATGTCAGCACACATATGAATTGAGATGCAATCTCAGCAAACTTGTAACGAAACAAAACCAATGTCATTCACACATAATGAGTCTTGGAATACACATGGTAATAGATAATTTTAATAATCAAGTAAACAAAACTAATTATGGTGAAAGCATTTAACACGGAAAATATTCAATTTAATATAAGCTATAACAATAATTGTTTGAATAAAACATGAATACAAATGTTAGAACAAAAGACATAAGGATAAATTTTATGATATGTATGAAATGATATGTGTTGTACCCCAAAATTTTCCCTCTCATATTTCCCAAGACATGACAAGAAAAATCTCCAAGTGGCTCAAGATTGCTCAAGAGTTGGACAGTCAAGCTACCTCCTAAGGCAGTCAACCTCAAATTAGGTTTTTGTGTTGCATCAAGGTCCTTGCATCCAAATGACCTCAAGTGCTCCCAAATGTCCTAATATGTTCTCAAGTTCACCCATGTCAAATTTCAAGCCTTGCAGAGGAAGTTTGATCAGTCAATTGCTCAAAGGGTCCAAAAATCGACTGTGCTAGGGCAAAAGTCAACTGTGATCCAAATACAGTCAAACCTCAATATTTTTTATCAACATTCTCATTTTGAAGTATATTTCATCATTTTATCAAGGGTTGATCTTGATTCATCAAGGATTGCTCAAAATTCATCAAGACTCAAAAGTTGCTAAATTAGGGTTTTGTAGGAAAAGTCAACTCAACTTTGACCAAGCATAACTTTCTCATACTTTATGATAAATGACCCATCCAAAGCTAATTTTTAAGAGGCTTCAATTTCCTACAATCCATCTTCACACCCCAAGATCAAGAAATGCACTCACAAAAAGTTACAAATTTGGACATTATAGGTCATTTTTGAAAGTCAACAAAAACACCTTTATTTCCAAAGCTTATAACTTGAGCATGGAATATCAAAATTAGATGAGACCAAAAGGGTTGGTTATAGGACATCTTAATATTTCTAAAAAGTCAAAGAACACCTCCGAAAGTTAAAAATTGAAGAAGTTATGCATTGTTAAAGTTGGGCATTTTTGTAAAATTGCCAAAAGTCAACTATCCCCAAAACTTCAAATTTTGTCAAATGGGCCCATTCTTTTCCACTTGATTTGATCTTGTCACACTACACACGTGTCCTAGCTTTAGCCTTGTGTCCATTTATTAATTTTTCTATTTTATTTTTTATTGAATTAATTCATTTTAAATCAATTTAAATCAAATAAAATCCAAATATTGATCACTTGGAATCTTTTTGGTTGTTATAGGTCTTAATTGTCATCATGGACATGATCAAACTCGTATCTCACCATATCATGAACAAAAAGATGGATTTTGGACAAGTTTGGAAAGTTATCAATGGAGAATCAAATCAAATCCTAAAACATCAATGTGCAAAGATTCAAGACCCAAAACTTGACCTAGTCCAATGCTGCATACATATACAAGCCAAAGCATACCAGATCAGAGGCTAGAGGCTGCAAAATCACAAAAACCAAACTTGAGAAAATTGGCAAAAAGCTTGAAACTGAAATCACTCCTAGAGGCAAATTCAAGGTCAAATCTCATCACTAATCAATTGCTGGACCATCCTTGAAGCGAAATCAATCCATAACCAGTCCCCATACGCGTCCAGGAGCTTTGTAAGTGCTTCGAAAAACCACCTTTCAGTCGAATTCATATATCATTATTCTTGCATCTTTTTGACAAAATCTTTGCATATTCATGATCCTTGTTCAATTTGCAAGCTTTCTACATTAGCCAATTGTATTTATATGGTCTATAACCCCCTAGCCGAATCTAGGGTTCTTGGTTTGTATTTTTGGGAATTTCTTGTACAGGTGAAATCAAGGCCATTAATGGACATAGACGTGCTCAGGATGTCCAGACGAACATGTATATGGTCTTGGATTGTGTTTTTATAGCCTAGAACTAGTTTTAGGATGCAGATACGGATTTAGATGCGGATATAAATCTGCATGTAAATATCCAGGTTCCAGCGAAGAAGATGAAGATGTGCCTCCCTCCTATTGGGCAGTTCAAATATTCGCGCTTCTTTTTTTTATTTTTCTGGCATATTATTATGTTTTCCATATAATTATTGTTATCCATTATGATAACAACTAAAATGCGTTGGTGCAGTGGTAGTGGCAAGCGTGCTAAATCCAACAGGACCTGGGTTTGAATCCCAGGTTAATATTTTTCTTTAGATTATCCAGTGCAAACCAAGGCTGGGGACCTATCATACTCCCTCAAATCTCAAAACGCCAGATGGCCCCAAGCCAGATCTGGTGGTCCAGAGGAGATGTCCATCATACTCTCAAGTCAGCGTGTCACAAGGAATTCCCAAAGGTCAACGCATGCCTGCATAATTGGGCCATCAAATTGCAATTCTCACCTCCTTTCCAGCCCAAAACCCCCCTGAGTTTTCTATCTCTTTCTTTTACTATTTCTATTTAATTAATTAATTGTTATTATTTTATCATTTAACTAACCAATCAAATTTGTTTCTTCATAAATTAAAAACCAAAAAAACATTTTCATTATTAAAATTAATTTCCAGCATTTTTATTTTTGTTAATAAAAATTGATTTAATTAGTTTAGTTTAATTAGGAATTAACTTTTAATATATTTTGCAATAATTAAAATTAATTTAGATAATTAGGTTTTACTAACATTGATTAGTTTATTTTTATTTCTTTAAATATCCAAAAATCCAAAAATATCTTTTTTTAATTAATTAATTTATTTATTTAATTAACTTAGTTTATTTCCTCTTAATTCAAAAAATAACAAAAAAATCTTTTCTTTAATAAACCAAAGGGTCAAAACCCTAGAATGCGCCCGATTTAAATTTCTCACACGCGATCCATATTTATTCAATATTGTATCTGTTTCTCGGAATGTAATAGTTTAATTAGGATTTTGATTATTTTTATCGCTTTATTTATTTTCCGCATTTTAATTTCAAGGGTTGCTTTTGGCGATGTAAATACCTGACGCCTTGTAATAGTTAGTTTAATTTCCGCAATTTAATTTCCGTAACTTATAAACTGTTAGATGTTTGATAATAGGGATGCATGACAAGACTGAATGTTTTAACTTAAAATCAACTTAGATAACCATTAACATGTACAAAGATAAAATAAATTCAAAACAACATACTCGCACATGCGCACTCTTAGGGTACACCTCACTTGGTTGCCTTCGTACGCGGTCATTGAGTATAGGAAGTTTTAGAGGTCGCCCTCTTGTCCAAAGATCATAGTTGCCTCGAAACAGTTGCCTTGGAAAATGATCTAAGACATTAGGGTTACCGCTAAGGCGACCTAACATTGCTTTAGTGACCATACGTCCCTTAATCGAATTGACCCTTAAAACTCCAACGACGATGCTACCTACTCATCAATAGTGGGATAGCATTGTCTAAAGGACATTAGCACAGATTGATTCCTTTTTCGAGTAGGTAGATGGTTCTTAAGTACTTGCTCTCTTCAAAACAAAATACAACTTTTCGCACTTACACCTTTCAAACAAAAAACTCTTTTCAAACCCACAAACACAAAGAAAGCAATTTTAAAAACAATATGAGCAAGTACCTAAAAGCCCGTGGATAACCATGAATAGAAAGGGTGCTAACACCTTCCCTTTCTATAATCTACCCCCCAGACCCGAGAAACATCTCGAAAAAAGGAATTTTTCTGTGCTTTTTTCCTTTCCTGTTGGATAAAATAAAAGACGGTGGCGACTCTTGCTTACCGCGTGTTGTACCCCAAAATTTGCCCTCCCATATTCATCAAGAATTGTCAAGGTCAAGGTCACAAAATTCCCCCAGGGTTGTGCAGCTCAACTGTCTCCTAGACAGTCAAAACTAGGGTTTGAGTTCTGGTCAAGCAAATGAACTTTTCAAAGGCCCAATCAAGTCTCATATGCCCACAAAGATGTTCAAATACCCTCATATCAAGTTTCAAGGCATTCAGCTCAAAATTGCACAGTCAAAACCCTAGATTGCACTACAGTCAACTGTAGGGGCAAAATGGTCATTTGACAGTCAAAAGTTCAAATTTTTGGTCAACATATCATTTTGAAGCCACAAACATCATTTGATCAATGCTTGATCATGATTCTCAAAATTTGGCTCAGAAATCATCAAAGATGCAAAAGTTGCTATATTTGGACAGCTGAAAAAGTCAACTGAAATTGACCAGGGCATAACTTTCACATGGATTATCAGAAAAATTCCATCCAAAGCTCATTTTGAAGAGAAAGACATTTCCTACAATTCATCTTCATGTTCCAAGTCCAAGAAATGCTCTCACAAAAAGTTATCAATTTCAACATTATAGGTCATTTTCAAAAGTCAACAAAAAGTGACTTTAAGTCAAAGGCCATAACTTGAGATTGGTAAATCAAAATGACATGGGACCAAAGGCATTGGTTAAAGGACTCAAAGACCTTTCCAAAATGTCCAAGAACATGTGAAAAGCTTAAAAATTGACCAAGTTATGCCTTGTGGAAGTTGGGAAATTTTTGGAAATTTTTGAAAGTCAACAAGGATGCAAAAGGCCTAAAAATGCAAATGGGCCCATTTTTCTTCCAAGATTCTTCATGCCAAGCCTATGCACGACCACTAGGCCCAAAGGGAAGTATTCTCATATTTTTTAATTATTTATTTGAATTAATATTAATTTATATTCATTTAAATCATTTTAATTCATGAAAAATATAAACCTTAACCTAAAAAATCTTTTTATGCACATTCTAATGTCAATATTTCGTGCTTAATTGATTATGGCAAGTTTTGGTGTTAATTGATCAAATTTGATACAAAAACTATGAGAAAAAGATTTGAAAAGATCCATGAAATCAAATATCCAAAAATCATCAAAGCAATGGATTTGATTCAATCTTTTTAACCTAATTGCTTCCATATATGATCAACATCACAACCCTAATGTTTCAAGACTAAAAGCTGCGCATAAACAAGCTTTGGCATATTGAAAAATTCTCCAAAAACTCAAATACTGAATTCAAGGCTTGAGGTCGTTCCAAGCTTCAATTCTTGTCCCAATAGCATCCTGAGACCTTCTTGAACCTTTCTCAATCATTAACATCAACTAAAGCACAAAGGATTGTTGGTTAGAACTAAAACTGCAAAGTGAATTTTCTGAAATCGCATAGCACGAATCATACATCTTTTGCATATTTTGTTTATGAATTCTTGTTTCTCATGATGTTCTACAGCTAACCATACTAATTAATTTTATTTTTGAGCAATATACGTGAATCTGCCATGAATGGTCTTTAGGGTTTCAGGAACTCAAAAAGGGGGTTTCCTAATACCAGTAAAATTAGGCCATCTCAATACCATGGTTGAGTTCAGCGCACCAAGACGAAGAAGAATGCATACTCGCGAACAATTTATGATGCCCAGAATGCTATTCGCTATTTTCTTGAATCCCCCTTAAAACCACGCTTCAAAAACCGTTCCCCTTGAGTTTTGTTTTACAGGGTGGGGAAGGAGACGAAGACGTGTCCATCAACCAGTGGTCCTTTTGAAATTCGCGCGTCTTTTACCAATAAGCATTATGTTCCATTTATTATATTTGCGTATTATTATATATTAAATGAAAAGCATGTGGTTCAGTGGTAGCGTGTTAGGCATGTGACTTCAAAGACCTGGGTTCAAGCCCCAGGTCTTGCATATTTGCCATATTATTTTTCATAAAACATTCTTATGCAGCGCTAACATGAAAGACCACCATATTCCATCAGCATCCTATTGAACACGCGTCCAGCTGCTTACAAATCAAGGGTCTAGGATGGATGAGCACATAAACCCTGGTCAAACGCATTGCATGGGATTCAAAAAGTCAACCAACGACCAGCTTATTGGGCCAGGCTTTTCACATCAACACCTCAATAATGGGACAGAAACCCCCCCTGGTTCTATCTTTTTTTTTTTCTAAATTTTTCTTTTATCTTTTATTATTTTTAATTGTTTATTTGTTTATTTATTTTCTGATTTAAATTAAATATCTTTTTTTACAAAAAATACAAAAAAACATCATAAAACTAAAAATGTCCAATTAAAAATATAATTTATAATTTTTATTATTTTCATCAATAAATTAATATATGTAAATATTTAGTTAATTAGGTTATAGTTTTAATCCTTTTTTCAATAAAAAAAACACCAAAAATAGAATTTAGGTTTAATACCTTTTTTTGATTTCTCTTTTAATTTTTCCTTTTTTAGAGTAATATTATTTATTTATTTATTTTCCTATTTAAATTGTACATAAGTAAATTAGGGTTTAACTTAGATCATATTTTAATTTTTTTTCTTAATACTTAAAAAATAATAATAGAATTAGGATTTGCCTTTTAATTTAATTTCAATTAACTCTTTTTTTTTCTTTTAATAAATAAAGACATAAAAATCTAAAAAACATTTTCTTTTTGAATTTTAATTCTAATTCCCTATTTAATTCTAGCTAATTCATTCTTGTAATTTAATTTTTGCAAAAGGGTCCAACGCCCTAGTTTTGTTCAATTCCTTTATTTTGCGCATTTACTTTATTATCGCTTATTATAATTTTGTAATTGTCCCGAAGCCATGTAACTTTACTTTTCGCACTTTATTTCTTCGCGTTATTTATTTTCCGCTAAATCGGGTCCGGTTTAATTTTGGCGATGTGGACCCGCGCCATTTGTAATAGTTTAGATTTATTTCCTCGCAAAATATTTAACTGTTAACCAAGCATGAAAGAATGAATGTCTAATTAAAATCAAGCGTAGAACACTTCAAACATGACAAGACAAATAACTGAGACATGACACACAAATCACACACCACCCCTAGGGTACGCCTCACTGTTGCCTTTCGAAAGGTGATCGTCGAGTAGAGGATGTCTTAGTAAGTCCTCATGATCCGGGAACCTGGCATGAGGGTAGCTTCTAAGGTGTCTTCCCATTGCTCTGGTGATCACCACGTCCCTAAAAATCGAATTGACCCGAACACCTCCAACGGTGGTGCTACCTACCTCCCAATGGTGGGATAGCACTACTTTTAAGGACTCTTACACAGACGAATTCCTTAGGGTAGGTAGGTGCTCAAGGATACTTGCTCTAATCTCAAAACAAACTCAAAAGACTTTTTCACACTGACACATTTTCAAAAGCTTTCAAAGCAAACTTTTCAAACACTCTGACGTACGAGTCGATCTGAAATTTTTTCAAAGAAACTTTTTAAACCCACATTGAAAAGCAAGCAAACAATTTTGAAAACATTGAGCAAGTATCTAAGAGCCCATGGATTACCATGGATAGAAAGGGTGCTAATACCTTCCCTTTCTATAATCTACCTCCCGAACCGAGAGCAATCTCTATAAGGAATTTTTCTGTGCTTTTGTCCTTTCCATTTGGAGAAAATAAAAGACGGTGGCGACTCTTGCTTCCGCGACATTTCGCGAACCAGCGTTAAACAGTCAGTTCCAGATCCACCGATCACAGAACTGGCGACTCTGCTGGGGAATTATTTTAAAGTGAGGTGTACCTTAGGATTAAGATCACTGTGTTTTCAATTGTCTTCTTTGCTTGCTTTATTATTGTGGGTTGCTTGGGAGTTCTATAGGTCCTACACCCGGATCTGGGGGATACCTTTCTTAGAAAGTAGCAACAAGGCTGTGAGGGAACTGTGCGGGGTATACCGACACGGTTGAAACAGTCTGCTACGTTGATGTGACACTTTGGTGTGTACCGGTAACCCTTGAGTTCAGTCAAGGAGAGTACGGGGCCTCCGCGTGGTGTCGTGAAGCATCAACAGACCTTAGGAACCTTAATTGAACTATCTTGGCCTCTTTAGGGTAGTGAGATAACTGACTTTGGTGCAGTCCGAGGTTGGTTGATACTCGATACTACGCTCAATTGAGGGTTGCTTTCCTGGAATATTTCGGTCGCCAGTTCAGTGGCTAAATCGAAACGATGAACAATGAAAGCAATCCTGTGATATTGGGAACCTTAGAACCCGGTTACTTTGATTAGGACAGGTTGAACCCACCAACTCAAGAGGGTACTACCCAGACCCCATGCTGGCCTTAAACCTTAAGGGCTTGTCTTGTGTGCCTTGTTTGCCCTACATGTTTGTCTTTGTAAATATCTGTGGTGTGTTTAATCATAGCATCATGACATCATCCTGCATCATATGCATTGACTAACCATTTCAGGGGTTCGAATTTTCATCTTTGTTCTTGTTTTGTAGGACATGGAAACTGCTCGTAGAAAGACAATTCAGGTCAATCTTGTAAGGATCCCTCCTCAGCTTAAGGAGCTTATATCCAGGATTCCCGAGAACTCTTCATTCAGTGAAAAGCATGGAAGCCTCATCAGCTTGGTCAACACCAACATTGAGGAAGATATGATAAAGGTCTTGTTCCAGTTCTTTGACCCTCTGCATCACTGTTTTACCTTCTTGGACTATCAGTTGGTACCTACATTGGAGGAGTTCTCCCGGCTCCTGAAGATTCCTATCCTTGATCAGCTACCCTTCAATGGTACAGAAAAGGAACCTAAGCTCGAAGAGATTGCTAAAGCCTTGCACCTACAGTCATCTGACCTCAAGGGACATTGGGAAGTTAGAAGTGGTGTCAAAGGGTTCTTAGCCAGGTTTCTGTTTGAGAAAGCCCTTGAATGTTGGAACTCTCTTGACTTGCAAGCTTTTGAAGAGGTTGTGGCCCTCCTTGTTTATGGTTTGGTATTGTTCCCTAACCCAGATCAGCTCATTGATATCAGTGCCGTTCAGATCTTTATGTCCAGGAATCCTATACCTACATTGCTGGGGGACATCCTTCACTCATGTTACACTCGAACCATGAGAAAAAGAGGTGTCCTTATGTGTTGCACTCCTCTCCTGGGAAGGTGGTTTATTTCTCACCTTCCCCAATCAGTCCTGAAGAATGAGCGGGGTTTGAGATGGTCACAACGGTTGATGACTCTTACACATGCAGATATACATTGGTGTCCTAGATCCAGAGGAGATGTCACTATCATTGATCGTTGTGGGGAGTACCCTAATGTTCCTTTACTTGGAATCAGAGGGGGTATTACTTATAGCCCATGCCTGGCTTGGAGACAGTTTGGTTATGCTCGGAGGGACGGTCCTCATGACATGCTAATTCCTGACATAGCTTTTGACTTCGACAGTGATACTCAAGGACTCCGTCAGAGATTTATCAGAGCCTGGAGGATGCCTAGTAGGATAGACAGCAAGACACTGGGGCACAGGAACTCCATCCCTTTGGAGCCTTATCTCAAATGGGTACGCGCCCGCTCTCAGAAGTTAGTCATGCCTTATCCTCATATGCTTCCAGTAATCAAAGAGCCTGTCTTGGAAGGGGAAGTGTCTCATGTTATTCAGCACCCTGATATGCCCACATCCTGGGAAGAGATGCAGAAGAGCTGGATCCAGCTTAAAGAAGAGCGGAATTCTCTTGAGACTAGTCTGCATGCCAGTGAAAAGAAAGTCTTGGAGCTCACCCGTCTGCTGCATGAGGAGAGGAACCTCAACACCTACATAGCTCCGAAGAGGATGCGCAGTGTATTTTGGGATTGACTTGATTTTTGTACTTTCGCCCATGAGGCCTTGATGTATTAAACAATGATTTCTTTAATGATAACGTGTGTTCTTTTCTTGTCTACAATGAATTTGAACTTTCGAACCCTTGAATGCATTGCATACTCATTTCATACATCATGTGCATAGCAGGTTTTTCCCTTTTCAGGTTGCTTACAGTTCTTCGCTGTTTATTTCAGCATCATGAATCCCGGATCTGAATCAACTGAGACTTCAATCAAGGCTCTCCAGGCGCAGAATGCGCAGTTTCAAGAGCTAATCCTGGGTCTAGCCAAAGGCCAAGAGGAACTGAAGACCATGCTCCTGAAGAAGGAGAAGAAGAAGAAAAGAAGAACTGTTCTATTCAACACGGGCCGAAGGTTGGGTAATACTCTACACAATGAAGAGGTTGCTTCTTCTGTTGACAAGAGTCCTTCTCAGGCAGAAGCAAGGGTTCCTAGTCCGGTGGTCTCTGACAACGAGACAGATTTTGATGAAGAGCAGTACCCTCCTGAAGACAACAGATACAAACAACTGGAGGACAGGCTGAAAGCTATGGAGGTGCAACAGGCACCTGGGCTGGATTTCGGAGATCTGGGTTTGTCGACTGGTGTGATCATTCCACATAAATTCAAAGCTCCCACCTTCTCCAAGTATGACGGGGCATCTTGTCCCAAGCTGCATTTGAGGTCCTATGTGCGAAAGATTCAGCCGTACTCTGCGGACAAGAATCTATGGATCCACTTCTTCCAGGAGAGTCTTTCAGGGACTCATCTCGAATGGTTCTATCAGCTGGATGGGACCAAAGCTCGTAACTGGGAGGAGCTGGCCACTGCTTTCTACAAGCAGTATCAGTATAATGCCGACCTTGCCCCCACGCGTACCCAACTCCAGGGTATGTCGTTGGGCGTAAGCGAAGGTTTTAAAGAGTACGCGCAGAAGTGGAGAGACTTGGCTAGCAGGGTGCAGCCACCTTTGACTGATCGAGAGTTAGTGGACATGTTCTTGGGGACCCTATCTGGGCCGTTTTTCAACCATCTCATTGGGAATTCTTCTGCTGGTTTCACTGATTTAATCTTAACTGGAGAAAGGATTGAAGCTGGGTTGAAGTCTGGGAAGATTGCAAAGGCTGCATCATCATCTAGTTCGGACAAGAAACCATTTAAAAAGGAGTCTAGTGCCGTGTATGGCTCCAGGAAATCAGAAAGACCTGATCGCCGCCAATCTGTCAGTGCGGTCATGATCGCTACGCCTGCTGCCGCTCCCCGGCCAAACAATCCCCAAAGGGCTGATAGACCTCGGAGAGAGTTTACCCGGTTAAGCATGACCCTATCGCAAATCCTGCCACAGTTACTATCCACCAATTTGGTGACTGTTAAGGAGGCGCCAAAGTTCTCAAACACTACCTCTCCTAAGTACAACCCGAATGCCCGTTGTGCTTACCATTCAGACAGCCCGGGGCATGCCACTGATGACTGTTGGGCGTTAAAGAATAAGGTGCAAGACCTTATCGATGCTAAAGAGATACAATTCGAGGCGCCTGCAAAACCGAATGTAGTTACTGCCCCTATGCCTCAACATGGGGTAAATGTTATTGATGAAGATGTGTATGCTGTTTCCGTGGATGATCTAGCCACTCCTTTAAAGATCATTAAGAAGAACCTACTGCAGGCCGGTTTATTTCCGGGTCGTAGTGAGGGTTGCCTGTTCTGTGTTGTGTCCCCATCCGGTTGTCCCTTGCTAAAGTTAGGCATCCAAAGCTTAATGGATAGCAAGGAGATTCTATTCAAGAAGTCTGTTGTTCGTATGGTTCCAATGGAAGAAGTCTCCGTGGTGACTATCTTCAACAACCCGATCCCGGCTCTCCAGAAGAAGCCTGTCCAAATTCTGACCGTTGCACCTGTTACTATCACTGTTCCTGGGCCCCTGCCCTATGTATCCAACAAAGCTGTCCCTTGGCACTATGGGGCAGATGTATATATAAATGGAGTGAAACAAGAGCTCAACGCTGGCGCCAGCATCTGTGACATCACTGGCCCGGCCAAAGTTACCCGCAGTGGCAGGCTCTTCTCGCCTGACATTGCGCCACCTGCTGCTAGAAGACCACTCCTGATAATCCCTGCAAGTACACCTACTCCCATTGCTGATCAAGTTGTTGTCCCTGCTGCTGATCCGATTGTCTCTCCTGCTGCCGAGTCGTCCAATGCTCGGGGCAAGGGAATTGAAACTGAGCCTGCCCAGATGGAGGTACCCATACCCATAGCTGCTGAGGCCTCCCCACAAGAAATGGAGGAGATTTTGAAGATTATAAAGAAGAGCGATTTTAATGTTGTGGAACAGTTGGGGCATACGCCCTCCAAGATATCCATGCTCTCTTTACTGTTGTGCTCTGAGGCCCATGCAAAGGCCCTCATCTCATTCCTCAAGAAGGCCCATGTGCCACATGAAACCTCTGCAGTCCAATTCACTGATTGCGTGGCAAGTCTAACGGCAGACAATGGCTTGGGTTTTTCAGACGTTGATTTGACCATGAAAGGGAAAGATCATAATGATGCTCTGCATGTCTCAATCGAATGCAGGGGCACCACCTTGGCACATGTGTTGGTTGATACTGGGTCATCTTTGAATGTGCTACCCAAGAAGGCTCTGGATCGTCTAGATTGTGAAGGCCTTGATTTGAAGCCCAGCAACATCATTGTCAGGGCCTTTGATGGTTCGAAGAGGATGGTCCACGGGGAGGTTGACATTCCGATTCGTGTGGGTTCTCAGGTGTTCGACTCCACTTTTTATGTGATGGATATCCGTCCATCTTACTCTTGTCTGCTGGGTCGACCCTGGATACATAAGGCTGGAGCAGTGACCTCTACCTTGCATCAAAAACTGAAGTACCCCGTCAGAGGGAAGATCGTCACCGTGCAAGGTGAGGAAGAATACATGGTGAGCCACCTAAACTCGTTCAGATACATTGAGATGGATGGGGAGTTCATTGAGACCCCCTTTCAGCATTTCGAGGAGGTGTTTCCAATCGCAGCAGAAACAGCAGAAGCAGGTGGTCCTCTGAAGATGGCTTCCCTAAAGGATGCCAGGGCTGTAGTGCAAAAGGGTGAAGGTGCCAACTGGGGCAGACTGCCAGACTTCACCCAGAAAACTGATAAACTTGGGTTGGGCTTCACCTCAGAAGGGCAGAGAGCTATGAGGAAAGAGAAGATCGGAAGGCCTCCGGTATTTATCAAGGGTTCAGAAGTGAATGCTGTCGGGGAAGACTTTGAAGTGGACGAAGCCGAATTCAACAGCTGGATTTATCCGACGGCCGAAGAAGGATTGAACAATTGGAGTGCAAAGGATCATACCCCTGTTACCTTTGTGACACAATAATGAATTCCCATGTTTTGTTATTTTGTAATAGACAATGATAAACTCTATGGCCCGGTGTCTTACCCGAGGCACCGTGGTTCTATTTGTGAGGGCATATGAACTGTCATTTTATACATCATGAATGAAAATCTTGGACTATTTTCGCATTGCAAATATTGTGTTCCTTTTTTTATCTTTCATTTCCTTTACATAATTTTCAAAAACAGCTGTATTTACACACACACTCACTCATACAGGTTCCAATCCACTCTGGATCTCACTGATAACAGCTCTGCTAATGCCAATTATGACTTCGAAAATCCGATCAACTTAGCCGAAGACGAAGGTGAAGATGATTGCGAAGTGCCTGGCGAGCTTGCAAGACTGTTGCTTCAGGAAGAGCGGGCAATTCAACCCCATGAAGAGCCCGTGGAAACTATAAACCTGGGTACTGAGGCAGACAGAAAAGAGGTAAAGATTGGTGCCAACCTAGAGCTCAGCGTGAAGCAACGGTTAACCAAGATGTTACATGACTATATGGAGATCTTTGCCTGGTCCTACGAAGACATGCCAGGGTTGGATACCGATATTGTCGTCCATCATTTGCCGACTAGGGAAGACTGCCCTCCAGTTAAACAAAAGGTTCGTCGGATGCGTCCAGAGATGTCCGAGAAGATTAAAGCCGAGGTGATGAAACAGTTTGATGCCGGGTTTCTTGCAGTGACTTCTTACCCTCAGTGGGTCGCTAATGTGGTGCCGGTACCTAAAAAGGACGGCAAGGTCAGAATGTGTGTTGATTACAGGGATCTGAACAGGGCCAGCCCCAAGGATGACTTCCCCTTGCCTCACATTGATGTCCTTGTTGATAACACAGCTCAGCACAAGGTATTCTCTTTCATGGATGGCTTTTCAGGCTACAATCAGATCAAGATGGCATCTGAAGACATGGAAAAGACTACATTTGTTACTCAGTGGGGCACCTTCTGCTATAAGGTCATGCCGTTCGGATTAAAGAATGCTGGGGCAACCTACCAGCGTGCCATGGTTGCCTTATTTCATGATATGATCCATCATGAGATCGAAGTGTATGTGGACGACATGATCGCTAGGTCCCAGACTGAGGAAGAGCATCTAGATCATCTGCAGAAGTTGTTTGACCGGTTGAAATTGTACAAACTGAGATTGAATCCGAACAAGTGCACCTTCGGGGTAAGATCTGGGAAGTTGCTAGGCTTCGTGGTCAGCGATAAAGGTATTCAAGTGGACCCTGCTAAGGTCAAAGCTATTCAAGAGATGTCAGTTCCTAAAACAGAGAAAGAAGTCAGAGGCTTTTTAGGACGCCTGAATTACATCGCTCGATTCATATCTCATTTGACTGCTACCTGTGAGCCAATCTTCAAGCTACTGAAGAAAGATCAGGTAGTATGTTGGAACGATGAATGTCAGGCTGCCTTCGACAGAATTAAAGAGTATCTCCAAGAACCACCTATCCTTATGCCACCGGTTGAAGGGAGACCTCTAATCCTATATCTGACAGTACTTGACAATTCAATGGGGTGTGTGCTGGGGCAGCATGACGAGTCTGGCCGAAAAGAGCATGCCATTTATTACCTTAGCAAAAAGTTTACCGACTGTGAGACCCGATACTCACTGCTTGAGAAAACTTGCTGCGCTTTGGTATGGGCTGCTCGCCGGCTGAGACAGTATATGCTGACTCACACTACCTTGTTGATCTCAAAGATGGATCCGATAAAATACATATTCGAAAAGCCTGCTCTGTCTGGGAGAATTGCAAGATGGCAAATGATCTTGACGGAATACGACATTCAGTATACAACCCAGAAAGCCATCAAGGGGAGTGTATTGGCAGACCACTTAGCTCATCAAGCTGTAGATGACTATCAATCAATGAACTTCGAGTTTCCGGATGAAAGCATCATGATTGTAACTGACTGTGAAGTACCTGGACCGGATGAAGGACCTGAGCCAGGATCCCGATGGTCTATGCACTTTGACGGAGCCTCTAATGCTTTGGGAAATGGTATCGGCGCCATCATCATATCTCCTCAAGGTACTCATACTCCACTCACTGCCCGGCTGTGTTTCAACTGTACCAACAACATGGCGGAGTATGAGGCGTGTATCATGGGTCTTCAAGCGGCGATCGACTTACGGATCAAGTTCCTCAGTGTCTTCGGAGATTCCGCCCTAGTGATCAATCAGATCAACGGAGAGTGGGATACGAAACATCCAAACTTGATTCCTTACAGAGAATGTGTGTTGACCCTGATTCCCCACTTCACAGAGATAACCTTTGAGCACTTTCCAAGAGAAGAGAATCAGTTAGCGGACGCGTTAGCTACAATGTCTTCAATGTTCAAGGTTAAATGGGATAATGAAGCTCCCCAGATTACCATTTGGAAACTGGACGAACCGGCATACTGTTGTGATATCGAAACTGAATTGGTAACTGAGAAGCCTTGGTACCACGAAGTGAAGAGATATCTGGAAGCTCAGGAATACCCTGAAGGTGCCTCTATCAACGATAAGAAATTCCTGAGGAGGTTCGCAGCCAAATTCTTCCTAAGCAACGGCATCTTGTACAAGAGGAACCATGATTCAACCTTACTGCGTTGTGTGGACAAAACTGAAGCGGAGAGAATCATGGAAGAGCTACATGAAGGGACCTTTGGTACGCATTCCAGTGGACATACTATGGCTAAAAAGATCCTACGGGCAGGATATTACTGGTCCACAATGGAAGCTGACTGCTACCAACATTCCAGGACATGCCACAAGTGCCAGATCTATGCAGACAAGGTGCATGTTCCTCCAGTTCCCTTGAATGTTCTGACTGCGCCTTGGCCGTTTGCAATGTGGAGGCATAGACATGATCGGCGAAATCAAACCTACGGCATCCAATGGGCATCGCTTCATCCTAGTGGCGATCGATTATTTTACGAAGTGGGTTGAGGCAGCATCCTATGCTACGGTAACCAAGACTGTTGTGGCACGGTTTATTCGGCACTACCTGATCTGTCGATACGGCGTCCCTGAGCGGATTATTACAGACAACGGTACCAATCTGAACAATAAGATGATTGCTGAGCTTTGCGAACAGTTCAAGATACAGCACCACAATTCTTCTCCTTATAGACCGAAGATGAATGGGGCTGTAGAAGCAGCTAACAAAAACATCAAGAAGATCGTGCAAAAAATGACAGTAACTTACAAAGATTGGCACGAGATGTTACCGTTCGCTCTGCATGGATACCGTACCTCAGCTAGGACGTCAACCGGGGCAACTCCCTTCTCTCTGGTTTATGGCATGGAGGCAGTCTTGCCGATCGAAGTGCAAATTCCCTCTCTCCGGATAATGAAGGATGCAAACCTGAACGAAGATGATTGGATCCAGACACGACTTGACCAACTCAACCTTATTGATGAAAAGAGACTTGCTGCTATATGTCATGGTCAGACGTATCAGAAACGAATGATCAGGGCATTTAACAAAAAGGTCAGGCCACAAGAATATCAAGTTGGGGATCTGGTTATCAAGAGAATCATCCTTCCTCAGAGTGATCCAAAGGGCAAATGGACCCCTACGTATGAAGGGCCATTTGTGGTTAAGCATGTGTTCTCAGGAGGAGCAATGATCTTAACTAACATGGATGGTGACGACCTTCCTCACCCCGCCAATGCAGACATAGTTAAAAAATACTACACATGAAAAAAGACCCGCTAGGCTGACATGCCTAGGCAAAAATTAGGGCTTCCCGTCGAACCAAAAGGGTTCGGGCAAAATGTAGGGATGAAAATGAAAAAATCTGTACACCCGGCAAGTCGAAAACCTGAAAAGGCGGCTTGGGCAAAAATGGGTATCCCGGTGGACTGAAAACCCGAAAGGGCGGTCCAGGCAAAAGTTAGGGATAAAAGCGTGAAACTATGTCTCATTGATCACTTTGCATCCAGAATCCGGTATCTACATCAAGTTCAAAACGGCATCAATCAGTCAGCTTCACCTTCAACCAAGGTCATCAAGTGATGAGACGCTCGGAGTTATAAAGGCAATAGCAGAGTTGAAAACCCAATGGATCATTCATCTTTTACACAGCTGTTTTATTTTGTACAAAACATTGTATAAACTCTTTTGCTCAGCGACGTACCTCTTACTAGGACGTCAGCCTCTTGTACACCAAACGCCTATTTTCAGGCCATTCAAAAATCAATAAAAATACATTTTCAGTTAAACGTGCCAAATATTTTTCCTTTTTCTGTTTTGTTTTGCGAAGAACGTCCAAGGTTCAATTTGTGATGTATGCATTGACAATAATTTGCTAACTCATAAATATTTGCATACGAAACAAAGGAATTCATTGCAGGTGACACTAGAAACAGGGGCAATAAAGAGTGGTCTAAACAATCCAATTGCTCTATCCTCCAAGGTACCAGGGTAGGTTCAGCTAAAGAACGCGGCCAAGTGTATCTTAATTCCCAGAGAGTGGTTCAACAAATCAATACACTCTTCTCCAAGCAAAATCATCAAATATCAAGGAAATTGAGTATCCTCCCGTAGATCTCAATACCTCCCCAGCAGCACGCATTCTTAACAAGCATCCCCGGCAGTCTTGGTCTAAAGATTGTTCCCCGGCGGTATCCCAATATTCAAAGGAATCACTTCCCAACATATCAAACTCCCCAGGAGAGTCCAACCCAGTTTCCCCCGGAAAGTTGGAATTCATATCTCCCCAAGCAGTAAGCTTATCCCCAGTAGATTCTGGAAGCTTGTCCCTCGCAGAGCACGAACGCGTCGTCCCGGCTTGATTTAAAGAGTTATTTCCGTAACAGGATATAACTGGGTTATCCTCAGCCAAAAGCCACGAAAAGAGCGTCCTCGGCAAAGTATCTTCCTATCCCCAGCGAAGTCTATCAACACTTCCAGCACAACAAGGATATCCCCAGCATAACTCATCAACGGCATCCCCAGCGGAGTTATCTTCATCAGCTCAGCAAAGCATCGCTATCCCCACAGAGTAGCATTCCCCAGCATGATCGCTAGAGTATCTTTTCTCCCGCAGAATTATTCCGTTTGCCAAGTTTATTCCTCAACGGAGTTATCTTCTCCTACCGGTATTCTTGCAACAATCATCCACAGCGGAAGCAAAATCTCTTCCTCAACATCAGCCCAGGATATGACTTCCCGGCACCCGTCAAGGATTTATTTTCCTAGACGAAAACATACATAAAACTTTACATGCATCATCATAGCATGCATAACGCACTGCATCATATCATACGAATCTCATTTATGTTGAGAACATCATTGCTTGATCCATATCATGCATTGCATATAACTGACCTCTACCTTTCAGGAAAGATGCAGTTGAAATTCTCAAACATATTTCAAGGATTTCTCTAGTCCAGTTAAATCGACTCCAAACAGATTTTTCTGATGAAGACTCAGTAGAAATTCTCTTATGGTCCCCTCTCCAACGGCGTGTGAGGTGGTATTTCCTTCTTCAGATGTTCCCCTCTCCGGCATGAGCGTGAGGTGATATTCTCTTATGGTCCCCTCTCCAACGGCGTGTGAGGTGGTAATTCCTTCTTCAGATGTTCCCCTCTCCGGCATGAGCGTGAGGTGATATTCTCTTATGGTCCCCTCTCCAACGGCGTGTGAGGTGGTAATTCCTTCTTCAGATGTTCCCCTCTCCGGCATGAGCGTGAGGTGATATTCTCTTATGGTCCCCTCTCCAACGGCGTGTGAGGTGGTAATTCCTTCTTCAGATGTTCCCCTCTCCGGCATGAGCGTGAGGTGATATTCTCTTATGGTCCCCTCTCCAACGGCGTGTGAGGTGGTAATTCCTTCTTCAGATGTTTCCCTCTCCGGCATGAGCGTGAGGTGATATTCTCTTATGGTCCCCTCTCCAACGGCGTGTGAGGTGGTAATTCCTTCTTCAGATGTTTCCCTCTCCGGCATGAGCGTGAGGTGATATTTCCTTTCAGATTATAATTTCCTATAGTTCCCTCTCCAACGGTGAGTGAGGTGACTCCCTTTGAGGTTATAATGTCCTTTGGTTCTCTTCCTGACACTACGAAGATGGTAATTCTCACCAAGATTTTCTCAACGAGCGTTGTTGAGGTTGAAATCATTCAGGATTCTCTTACCATTCATGCTAAGGCAGTAACCATCCCTGGTTCATTCATCAACGTTTGAAGCTCCAGACTCAGCTCCTGTAACCAGTCAGGATACATTTGTACCAAGCATCTAAAATCAGCTCCTGCAACGTGTCAGGTACTCATTTTCTCTTTTGCAGGTATGCAGGTTCTCGCTAAGGAATCTCCTACGCAATCAGCATCCAGATGGCATCTATAAGCCCATCATCCTATCCAGCAATCTCCAAATGGCATCTATAAGCCCATTCCCTCATCATCATTGCTACTATGTGAGCGCAAATTTCTGGGCACTCTAGTGTCCAATCATCTTCTACCCTCGGATTACGAAAGGCACGTCAGCCAATCTGCATCCTCAGGTCTAAGAAGATTGAACAGGGGCAACTGTTGTACCCCAAAATTTGCCCTCCCATATTCATCAAGAATTGTCAAGGTCAAGGTCACAAAATTCCCCCAGGGTTGTGCAGCTCAACTGTCTCCTAGACAGTCAAAACTAGGGTTTGAGTTCTGGTCAAGCAAATGAACTTTTCAAAGGCCCAATCAAGTCTCATATGCCCACAAAGATGTTCAAATACCCTCATATCAAGTTTCAAGGCATTCAGCTCAAAATTGCACAGTCAAAACCCTAGATTGCACTACAGTCAACTGTAGGGGCAAAATGGTCATTTGACAGTCAAAAGTTCAAATTTTTGGTCAACATATCATTTTGAAGCCACAAACATCATTTGATCAATGCTTGATCATGATTCTCAAAATTTGGCTCAGAAATCATCAAAGATGCAAAAGTTGCTATATTTGGACAGCTGAAAAAGTCAACTGAAATTGACCAGGGCATAACTTTCACATGGATTATCAGAAAAATTCCATCCAAAGCTCATTTTGAAGAGAAAGACATTTCCTACAATTCATCTTCATGTTCCAAGTCCAAGAAATGCTCTCACAAAAAGTTATCAATTTCAACATTATAGGTCATTTTCAAAAGTCAACAAAAAGTGACTTTAAGTCAAAGGCCATAACTTGAGATTGGTAAATCAAAATGACATGGGACCAAAGGCATTGGTTAAAGGACTCAAAGACCTTTCCAAAATGTCCAAGAACATGTGAAAAGCTTAAAAATTGACCAAGTTATGCCTTGTGGAAGTTGGGAAATTTTTGGAAATTTTTGAAAGTCAACAAGGATGCAAAAGGCCTAAAAATGCAAATGGGCCCATTTTTCTTCCAAGATTCTTCATGCCAAGCCTATGCACGACCACTAGGCCCAAAGGGAAGTATTCTCATATTTTTTAATTATTTATTTGAATTAATATTAATTTATATTCATTTAAATCATTTTAATTCATGAAAAATATAAACCTTAACCTAAAAAATCTTTTTATGCACATTCTAATGTCAATATTTCGTGCTTAATTGATTATGGCAAGTTTTGGTGTTAATTGATCAAATTTGATACAAAAACTATGAGAAAAAGATTTGAAAAGATCCATGAAATCAAATATCCAAAAATCATCAAAGCAATGGATTTGATTCAATCTTTTTAACCTAATTGCTTCCATATATGATCAACATCACAACCCTAATGTTTCAAGACTAAAAGCTGCGCATAAACAAGCTTTGGCATATTGAAAAATTCTCCAAAAACTCAAATACTGAATTCAAGGCTTGAGGTCGTTCCAAGCTTCAATTCTTGTCCCAATAGCATCCTGAGACCTTCTTGAACCTTTCTCAATCATTAACATCAACTAAAGCACAAAGGATTGTTGGTTAGAACTAAAACTGCAAAGTGAATTTTCTGAAATCGCATAGCACGAATCATACATCTTTTGCATATTTTGTTTATGAATTCTTGTTTCTCATGATGTTCTACAGCTAACCATACTAATTAATTTTATTTTTGAGCAATATACGTGAATCTGCCATGAATGGTCTTTAGGGTTTCAGGAACTCAAAAAGGGGGTTTCCTAATACCAGTAAAATTAGGCCATCTCAATACCATGGTTGAGTTCAGCGCACCAAGACGAAGAAGAATGCATACTCGCGAACAATTTATGATGCCCAGAATGCTATTCGCTATTTTCTTGAATCCCCCTTAAAACCACGCTTCAAAAACCGTTCCCCTTGAGTTTTGTTTTACAGGGTGGGGAAGGAGACGAAGACGTGTCCATCAACCAGTGGTCCTTTTGAAATTCGCGCGTCTTTTACCAATAAGCATTATGTTCCATTTATTATATTTGCGTATTATTATATATTAAATGAAAAGCATGTGGTTCAGTGGTAGCGTGTTAGGCATGTGACTTCAAAGACCTGGGTTCAAGCCCCAGGTCTTGCATATTTGCCATATTATTTTTCATAAAACATTCTTATGCAGCGCTAACATGAAAGACCACCATATTCCATCAGCATCCTATTGAACACGCGTCCAGCTGCTTACAAATCAAGGGTCTAGGATGGATGAGCACATAAACCCTAGTCAAACGCATTGCATGGGATTCAAAAAGTCAACCAACGACCAGCTTATTGGGCCAGGCTTTTCACATCAACACCTCAATAATGGGACAGAAACCCCCCCTGGTTCTATCTTTTTTTTTTTCTAAATTTTTCTTTTATCTTTTATTATTTTTAATTGTTTATTTGTTTATTTATTTTCTGATTTAAATTAAATATCTTTTTTTACAAAAAATACAAAAAAACATCATAAAACTAAAAATGTCCAATTAAAAATATAATTTATAATTTTTATTATTTTCATCAATAAATTAATATATGTAAATATTTAGTTAATTAGGTTATAGTTTTAATCCTTTTTTCAATAAAAAAAAACACCAAAAATAGAATTTAGGTTTAATACCTTTTTTTGATTTCTCTTTTAATTTTTCCTTTTTTAGAGTAATATTATTTATTTATTTATTTTCCTATTTAAATTGTACATAAGTAAATTAGGGTTTAACTTAGATCATATTTTAATTTTTTTTCTTAATACTTAAAAAATAATAATAGAATTAGGATTTGCCTTTTAATTTAATTTCAATTAACTCTTTTTTTTTCTTTTAATAAATAAAGACATAAAAATCTAAAAAACATTTTCTTTTTGAATTTTAATTCTAATTCCCTATTTAATTCTAGCTAATTCATTCTTGTAATTTAATTTTTGCAAAAGGGTCCAACGCCCTAGTTTTGTTCAATTCCTTTATTTTGCGCATTTACTTTATTATCGCTTATTATAATTTTGTAATTGTCCCGAAGCCATGTAACTTTACTTTTCGCACTTTATTTCTTCGCGTTATTTATTTTCCGCTAAATCGGGTCCGGTTTAATTTTGGCGATGTGGACCCGCGCCATTTGTAATAGTTTAGATTTATTTCCTCGCAAAATATTTAACTGTTAACCAAGCATGAAAGAATGAATGTCTAATTAAAATCAAGCGTAGAACACTTCAAACATGACAAGACAAATAACTGAGACATGACACACAAATCACACACCACCCCTAGGGTACGCCTCACTGTTGCCTTTCGAAAGGTGATCGTCGAGTAGAGGATGTCTTAGTAAGTCCTCATGATCCGGGAACCTGGCATGAGGGTAGCTTCTAAGGTGTCTTCCCATTGCTCTGGTGATCACCACGTCCCTAAAAATCGAATTGACCCGAACACCTCCAACGGTGGTGCTACCTACCTCCCAATGGTGGGATAGCACTACTTTTAAGGACTCTTACACAGACGAATTCCTTAGGGTAGGTAGGTGCTCAAGGATACTTGCTCTAATCTCAAAACAAACTCAAAAGACTTTTTCACACTGACACATTTTCAAAAGCTTTCAAAGCAAACTTTTCAAACACTCTGACGTACGAGTCGATCTGAAATTTTTTCAAAGAAACTTTTTAAACCCACATTGAAAAGCAAGCAAACAATTTTGAAAACATTGAGCAAGTATCTAAGAGCCCATGGATAACCATGGATAGAAAGGGTGCTAATACCTTCCCTTTCTATAATCTACCTCCCGAACCGAGAGCAATCTCTATAAGGAATTTTTCTGTGCTTTTGTTCTTTCCATTTGGAGAAAATAAAAGACGGTGGCGACTCTTGCTTCCGCGACATTTCGCGAACCAGCGTTAAACAGTCAGTTCCAGATCCACCGATCACACCGCGACTCTGCTGGGGATGCTTAATAAGTGGGGTGTACCTTAGGATTAGATCATTGTGTTTTCAATTCATTTCTTTGTATGCTTTATATTTGTGGGCTTGTATCGGAGTTACTATAGATCCTAACCCAGATCTGGGGGATACCCTTTAGGTAAGTAGCAATAAACTGTGAGGGAACTGTACGGTGTAGACTGATACGATTGAAGCAGTAGCTACATTGGTGTGGCACTTTAGTCTGTACTGATATCCCTTGTGTTAGAACGAGGAGAATATGGGTCTTCTAAGGGGTCGTTAAGCACCAACTGACCTTAGAACCTTTAAATTGACCAACTTGGCCATAGAACAGTAGCAGTATGCTACACTCATTGAGACTAAACTCTCGCGATGATTCCAGTCGCAAGAAAAGGTTGCTAAACTGGAATTATGACCGATTGAGGGTAGTCAGTGATATTGAGATCCTCTAGAACCCGGTTACTATTTTTAGGACAGGTTTAAACCAACTGAACTGAAAGAGGGTAGTACCTAAGCTCCTTGCCAACCTGAAATCTAAGGGCTCTCTGGGTGACTTGTGTGCCTTTACCATGTTTGCTATTTGTGGATATTTGTGGTGTGCTTACTATCATGACATCACGACATCATAACATTGCATACATCTTACATTGGACTAACCTATTTCAAAGACATGAGGGATTCATCTTTATTCTGTTTTATAGGTCATGATGCCCATGCGTAGGAATACCATTCGGATCAACTTTGTCCAGGTTCCCACCATGCTTAAAGAGTTGATTGCAAAGATGCCTGATACCACCTCATTCATCAGGAGACATGGTTATCTTCTCAGTTTGGTCACCTCCAAATTGGACGAGCAGATGATGAGTGTCCTAGTCCAGTTCTATGATCCGCTGTACCATTGCTTTACTTTCCAAGACTACCAGTTGGTCCCCACTTTAGAAGAATTCTCTGAGTTGCTCGGTATCTCTATTCTGGAGAAGACCCTGTTTACTGGTTGGGAAAAGATCCTTAGGCCGGAAGAGATTGTTGTAGCCCTTCATATGACAAAAGATGAGGTAATGGATAATTGGGAGACTAGAAGTGGAGCAAAGGGTTTTCTGTCTAAGTTCTTGGTTGGGAAGGTTAACTATTTCTTAGATAGTCTAGACTTCAAGGCATTCGAGGATATTCTGGCTCTTCTGATATACGGCTTGGTATTGTTTCCGAACTTTGACTCCTTTGTTGATGTGAATGCGGTAAAAATCTTCATCTCTTGTAATCCTGTACCCACTCTCTTGGGTGACATTCTTCATCAGCTTTATGCCCGTACTGCCCGAAAGCAGGGAACCTTGATGTGCTGTGCTCCATTATTGGCGAGGTGGTTTATTTCGCACCTCCCCAAATTAGTGCTGAAGAACAAAGAAGGCATGGGCTGGGCCTATAGGGTTATGTCTCTCTCATAATGACATCATCTGGACTCTCAAGGGTATGGACGAGGTGGCTATTATTGATCGATGTGGGGAGTAACCCAATGTTCCCCTGATAGGGACCAATGGAGGAATTTCTTACAACCTGTGCTTGGCCTTACGTCAGTTTGGGCGAGCCAGAAGAGAAAGACCTCATGAGCTGTTAATGCCTAGTATCATCTTTGATTTTCAAGGGGATAGCGACGAGCAACGGCGTAGATTCATAAGGGCTTGGGATAGAGTTCACAGATCTGATCCACATGAGCTGGGTCCAAAGATTTCCCTCCCGATGGAGCCATATCTCAGATGGGTTTGTATCCGTGCCCAAAAGCTAGGTATGTCGTATGAAGCCATTCGGCCAATCATTGTTGAAGTTGCTAATGAAGAAGGGGTTCTTCCAACCATCCTCCATCCTTATATGCCCACTGACATTGGGGCACTGAAAAGATCTTGGATGCAACTGAGAGAAGAACGGGATTCTTACCGAGAAAAGTTCAACGAGCAAGAGCAGAAGATCCAGAAGTTGACTAGGTAGTTGGAGAACAAGCGGATTCTCAATGACTATGCCCGCACCGACAAGAAGAGACCATGGGAGCACTGATTGCCCTTTGATGATTTCCTTTCCAGTTTTTATTTACTTTTCATTATTTCCATTCCTGTAACGCCTTAAGGGCAATTTGTTGAACAATTTAAATTTCAAAGTTTACCTAATAAAAGTGTGTTTCCTTTCTGGTTTACGAATTTGAATCTCTCGATTGTCTTTGAAATCATGTCATACGCATTTCATCCCATGCACTTCATAACAGGTACCCATTACAGGTCTCTTATCTTCTTCGTTGTTTATTTCAGCACTCATCATGTCTGCTGAACCATCAACTGAGCAAGCCATCAAGGCCCTACAGGCCCAGAATACCCAATTCCAAGAGCTGTTCATGAATCTAGCTAAGGGTCAGCAAGATCTGAAGACCCTGATTCTGAAAGAGAAGAAAACGAAGAAGAAGAGTACAGTCCTGTTTAACACAGGTCACCGGTTTGGAAACAAGCTACGGGATGAAGTTAATTTGACCACCTCATCTGGAGGGAAAGATAGTCAGGAAGAAAGGAGGGCTCCTAGCCCTGTGGTCTCAGACAATGAGACGGACTTTGACGAAGACCAGTATCCTCCGGTTGAGGATAGATACAAACAATTGGAAGACCGGTTGAGTGCGATGGAAGTTCAGAAAGTGCCTGGTCTGGATTTTGGTGATCTAGGTCTATCATCTGGGGTGGTAATTCCCCACAAGTTCAAAGCACCAGCCTTTGCTAAGTATGACGGAGTTTCTTGTCTGAAGCTGCACCTCCAGTCATATGTAAAGAAGATTCAGCCATACACCGCTCATAAGAACTTATGGATCCACTTCTTTCAAGACAGTCTCTCAGGGACTCAACTTGAGTGGTTTTACCAGTTGGACGGAACCAGTATCCTCAGTTGGGAAGATTTGGCTACTGCTTTCTACAAGCAGTACCAATACAATTCCGACCTCGCTCCCACACGTACCCAACTCTAGGGTATGTCTATAGGAACGGGCGAAGGTTTCAAAGATTATGCTCAGAAGTGGAGGGACCTCACCGGAAGAGTGCAACCACCCTTGGCTGATCGGGAGCTTGTGGACATGTTTCTGGGGACCTTGTCTGGTCCATTTTTCAACCATCTTATC
This sequence comes from Vicia faba, assembly GCA_948472305.1. NCBI lineage: Eukaryota > Viridiplantae > Streptophyta > Magnoliopsida > Fabales > Fabaceae > Vicia > Vicia faba. Next base: position 144,975,294 of record OX451740.1, read on the forward strand.
GGAAGTTCTTCATCTGGGTTTACAGAGCTAATCATGACCGGTGAAAGGATTGAGGCTGGTATTAAGGCTGGTAAGATACAGAAGGGTACTTCATCGAGCACCGAGAGGAAGCCCTTTATGAAAGAGTCAAGTGTTGTCTACAGTTCGAAAAGCCAGAATAGACCTGAACACCGCCAAGCTGTTAATGCGGTTGTTATTTCATGACCTGCTAGTGCTCCTCAACACAATAATCAACAAAAGGACGAGAGACCTCGAAGGCAATTCACCCGTCTCAGCATGACTTTGTCTCAGATTCTGCCACAGTTACTGAAAACCAATCTAGTGATTCCAAGGGAGGCCCCGAAGAATCCTAATAGTACATCACCAAAGTACAACCCTAATGCCCGATGTGCTTTTCACTCTGATAGCCCGGGGCATGATACGGATGATTGTTGGGTTTTGAAGAACAAGGTACATAACTTGATTGATGCTAAGGAGATCGAGTTCGGAGCACCAGAAAAGCCTAAACAAGATGCAGGGGTGAATGCTATCGGAGATGACGATGATGAAGAGTTTGATATCGACAGTTGGATCTACCCGACTGCCAATGGTGGACTAAGCAACTGGAAAGCAAAGGATTCTATGCCCGTTTCTGTTATCACCCAATAAAGAAACTTTTTGTTTTGAATTTATAGCAGACAATATTTTAAACTATGGCCCGGTGTCTTACCTGGGGCACCGTGGCTTCATTTGTGAGGGCTTTATGTGTGTCATTTTCATATATCATTAATAAAAGCATTGGACGTTCTTGCATTTCAAATTTTGCGCTCCTTGTTTTTCTTTATTATATATTGCAAAACAGCTATTTTACACACACTCACATATACAGGTCTACATCCACTCTGGATCTCATTGGTAACGACTCTACTACTACCAGTTATGACTTCGAAAATCCGATCAACTTAGCCGAAGACGAAGGTGAAGATGATTGCGAAGTGCCTGGTGAAATTGAAAGACTGTTACTCCAGGAAGAGAGGGCAATACAGCCGCACGAAGAGCCGGTGGAATCAGTGAATCTGGGTACAGAGACAGATAAGAAAGAGGTTATGATCGGTGCAAATCTGGAGCTTAGTGTGAAACAACGATTGATTCAGATGTTACGTGACTATGTTGAGATCTTTTCCTGGTCTTACGAAGATATGCCTGGGTTGGATACCGATATTGTGGTTCATCGCCTGCCTACCAAGGAAGAATGTCCTCCAGTGAAACAGAAGGTCCACCGAATGCGCCCAGAGATGTCTGAGAAGATCAAGGCTGAAGTTATGAAACAGTTTGACGCTGGTTTTCTAGCAGTTACTTCTTACCCTCAGTGGGTGGCCAATGTGGTTCCGGTACCGAATAAGGATGGCAAGGTTCGAATGTGTGTTGACTATAGGGATCTGAACAGGGCAAGCCCCAAGGATGACTTCCCTCTACCTCATATCGACGTTCTGGTTGACAACACCGCTCAGCATATAGTCTTCTCCTTTATGGATGGTTTCTCCGGTTATAATCAGATTAAAATGGCTCCCGAAGACATGGAGAAGACAACCTTTGTTACTCAGTGGGGTACATTTTGCTACAAGGTCATGCCCTTTGGATTGAAGAATGTTGGGGCAACGTATCAGCGTGCCATGGTTGCTTTGTTTCATGACATGATCCATCATGAGATTGAAGTATACGTCGACGATATGATTGCAAGGTCCCACACTAAGGAAGAACACCTTGACCATCTACAGAAGTTATTTGACAGGCTGAAGTTGTACAAGGTGAGGTTAAACCCGAACAAGTGCACCTTCGGGGTGAGATCTGGTAAGCTATTGGGTTTCATCGTAAGTGATAAAGGTATTCAGGTGGACCCTGCAAAGGTAAAAGCTATACAGGAGATGCCAGCTCCCAGAATAGAGAAAGAAGTCAGAGGCTTCCTGGGACGACTGAACTACATTGCCCGATTCATCTCGCACCTGACTTCTACTTGTGAGCCAATCTTCAAGTTACTGAAGAAAGATCAAGTAGTACGTTGGAACGATGAATGCCAGACCGCTTTCGAAAGGATCAAAGAGTATCTCCAAGAACCACCTATTCTGATGCCTCCAGTTAAAGGGATACCTTTGATCTTATACTTGACAGTACTCGACAACTCAATGGGGTGTGTGCTGGGTCAGCATGATAAGTCTGGCCGAAAAGAGCATGCTATTTATTACCTTAGCAAAAAGTTTACCGACTGTGAGACCCGATACTCATTGCTCGAGAAAACTTGCTGTGCTTTGGCATGGGTTGCTCGCCGGCTGAGACAGTATATGTTGACTCACACTACTCTGTTGATATCAAAGATGGATCCGATCAAGTATATCTTCGAAAAGCCTGCCTTATCCGGAAGAATAGCAAGATGGAAGATGATCTTGACTGAGTATGACATCCAATATACGACCCAAAAGGCAATCAAGAGAAGTGTGTTGGCAGACCATTTGGCACATCAGGCAGTGGATGATTACCAGTCTATGAACTTTGAATTCCCGGACGAGAATATCATGTTGGTAACTTACTGTGAGACACCTGGACCGGATGAAGGACTTGAGGAAGGATCCCGATGGTCTATGTACTTTGATGGAGCTTCGAATGCTCTGGGTAATGGCATTGGCGATGTGATTATATCTCCTAAAGGCTCTCATACTCCGTTTACCGCCCGATTATGTTTCAATTGCACCAACAATATGGCAGAGTATGAAGCATGCATCATGGGTCTTAGAGCAGCAATTGATCTAAGGATTAAGTTCTTGAGTGTCCTCGGAGATTCTGCTCTCGTGATCAGTCAGATCAAAGGCCAGTGGGATACGAAACACCCAAATCTTATTCCTTACAAGGAGTATGTTTTGACGTTGCTTCCCCACTTCAAAGAGATAACCTTTGAGCACTTCCCTAGAGAGGAGAATCAGTTGGCGGACGCGCTAGCTACGATGTCTTCTATGTTCAAAGTCAATTTGGACAACGAAGCTCCCCGGATCATCATTGAAAGATTGGATGAACCTGCACATTGTTACGACATTGAGACTGAAGAGGTAGCAGATAAACCCTAGTTTCATGAGGTGAAGAGGTATCTTGAGGGTCAAGAATACCCCGAGGGTGCATCTGTTAATGACAAGAAGTTTCTGAGGAGGTTCGCAGCAAAGTTCTTCATCAGCAATGGAATTCTTTACAAGCGCAACCATGATTCGACCTTATTGCGTTGTGTGGATAAGAATGAAGCAGGAAGGATCATGGCGGAGTTACATGAAGGTACTTCCGGAACTCATTCCAGTGGACACACCATCGCAAAGAAAATCCTTCGAGCAGGATATTATTGGTCCACAATGGAAGCCGACTGTTATCAGCATTCTCGGACATGTCACAAGTGTCAAGTCTATGCTGATAAGGTGCACATACCTCCAATCCCTCTGAACGTCTTGATGGCACCTTGGCCTTTTGCAATGTGGGGCATTGACATGATCGGCGAGATCAGACCTATGGCATCCAATGGGCATCGTTTCATCCTGGTAGCGATTGATTACTTTACAAAGTGGGTTGAAGCAGCTTCCTTTGCTACTGTAACCAAGAACGTCGTGGCACGGTTCATTCGGCACAATTTGATCTGTTGATACAGTGTACCATAGAGGATCATTACAGACAATGGTACCAATCTCAACAACAAGATGATCAGTGAGCTCTGCAAGCAGTTCAAGATACAACATCATAACTCTTCTCCCTACCGGCCGAAGATTAATGGGGTTGTTGAAGTGGCTAATAAAAACATTAAGAAGATAGTGCAGAAGATGACAGTGACATACAAAGACTGGCACGAGATGTTACCGTTTGCTCTTCATGGGTACCGTACCTCAGCTCGGACGTCAACAGGGGCAACACCCTATTCCTTGGTATATGGTATGGAGGAAGTCTTGTCCATCGAAGTTCAGATACCCTCTCTTCGGATCATGAAGGATGCAGGTTTGAGGGAAGATGACTGGATTCAGACCCGGCTTGATCAGCTGAATTTAATTGACGAAAAGAGACTTACCGCTATTTGTCATGGTCAGACGTACCAAAAACGGATGATCAAGGCATTTAACAAGAAAGTCAGACGACAAGAGTATTAAGTTGGGGATCTGGTAATCAAGCGCATTATCTTACCTTAAGGTGATCCCAGGGGAAATGGACCCCTACTTACGAAGGGCCATTTGTGGTTAAGAACATTTTCTCAGGAGGAGCTATGATTCTAACCACCATGGATGGTGACGACCTTCCCCACCCCGTCAATGCAGACATAATGAAAATATACTACGCATAAAAAAAGACCCGCTAGGTTGACTGGCCTAGGCAAAAATAAGGGCTTCCCGGCGAACCAAAAGGGTTCGGGAAAAAATAAGGGATGAAAATAAAAAATCTGTACACCCGGAAAGTCGAAAACCTGAAAAGGCGGCTTGGGCAAAAAAGGGTATCCCGGTGGACTGAAAACCAGAAAGGGCGGTCCACGCAAAAATTAGGGATCAAGGCGTAACATTATGTCTCATTGGATCACCTTGCATCCAGACTTCGGTATCAACTATTAAGCTCGGACGACACTAATCAATCAGATTCATGTTCAACCAGTAGCAAAGTGATGAGAAGCTTGAGGACATAAAGGCAATAGCAGAGTTGGAACCCAGTGGGATTATTCACATAGCTATTTTGTTTTCTTTTAACAAATTGTGTAAATTCTATTATTCGGCGGCGTTCTCTTACTATGACTTCAGCCTCTTGTACAAAAACGCCTATTTACAGGCCAAACTTCAAAATCAATACAATTCATTTTCAAAGAAATTTCAAACTGTTTTTCCTTTATCTACTTTGTTTTGCAAAGAACGTCCAAGGTTCATTTTTGATATATGCATTTGACATTAATTGCTGCTCATAAATATTTACATGCGAAACAAAAGACGATTACGGGTAATATCAAAAACAGGGGCAATAAGAATTGTCCAAACTGTACAGTTGCTATGTTCACCAGGTACAAAGGTAGATTCAGCTGAAGAATTTGGCTAAGGTACTTTCACTCCCCGCAGAGTAAGACAATAATGGTAGCTCCCCCCAACTGGGACTTGCAACTATGAACGAATCAGCAATGCTCTCCCCAAGCAGAGTTTATCTACCATCAGCACTAACAAGGCTCGATATCCCCGACAGTCTTAATATTCCCCAGCGGAGTATAAGAATATTCCCCAGCAAAGTATAAGAATATTCCCCAGTAAAGTATAAGAATGTTCCTCGGCAGAATACAAGATACCCCCAGTGGAGTCAATATTTCCCCAGCACGGTCTGAAAAAGCTTCCCCAACAGAGTTGAATCATCATCCCCAGTAGACTCTAGAAGTTTATCCCCAGCGGAGTACAAAAATAAATCTCCCCAGCCGAGTTCAAAGGATCATTCCCAGCAGAATTCAAGGGATTATCCCCACAAGAGTCTAACAGGGTTATCCCCAGCAAATCGCAACTAAAAGATCATCCCCATCGAAGTTCTTTCCTTTCACAAGCAGGAATTCAATCCTCAACAGATTCAGTATCACCAGCAACGGTAATCCAACCCCAGCGGAGTTTATCAGTGGAATCCTCAGCAGAGCATCTCTTCCCCACAGAGTAATCTCCTCATCAGTTTATTCCCCAATGGAGCTCTCTTCTCCTACAGGTTTATTCTCGTAATCACCTTTGTTCACCATCCCTAGCGGAAGCGAAGAATTCAACTCTTATCCTCCAGCAGCTATCCGGGATTTATTTTCCCCAGCTAAAACATTACATTTCCATACATCATGATACATGCATATATGCATCATACCATACAATCTCATTTATGTTGAGAACATCATTGCCTGATCCATATCATGCATTGCATATGACTGACCTTTACCTTTCAGTAAAGATGCAGTTAAACTCTCAACTATGTGGAAGACCTCCTCTGGTTCAGTCAGATCGCCAATAAGATCTCTCTGATTCGTATTCTAGTTGAAGTTATTCCAAGACCTTGTCTGGTCCAGTTAAATCGATTCCTAAAGATTTTTCTGATGCCGATCCAGCCAAAGTTATTTCAAGACCTTGTCTGGTCCAGTTAAATCGATTCCTAAAGATTTTTCTGATGCCGATCCAGCCAAAGTTATTTCAAGACCTTGTCTGGTCCAGTTAAATCGATTCCTAAAGATTTTTTTGATGCCGATCCAGCCAAATTTATTTCAAGACCTTGTCTGGTCCAGTTAAATCGATTCCTAAAGATTTTTCTGATGCCGATCCAGCCAAAGTCATTTCAAGACCTTGTCTGGTCCAGTTAAATCGATTCCTAAAGATTTTTCTGATGCCGATCCAGCCAAAGTTATTTCAAGACCTTGTCTGGTCCAGTTAAATCGATTCCTAAAGATTTTTCTGATGTCGATCCAGTCAAAGTTAATCCAAGACCTCCTCTGGTTCAGTCAGATCGCTGATAAGATCTCCCTTATTCGTATTCCAGTTGAATTTATTCCAAGACTCTTGTCTGGTCCAGCTAAATCGTTTCCTAAAGATTTTTCTGATGCCGATCCAGCCAAAGTTATTTCAAGACCTTGTCTGGTCCAGTTAAATCGATTCCTAAATATTTTTCTGATGCCGATCCAGCCAAAGTTATTTCAAGACCTTGTTTGGTCTAGTTAAATCGATTCCTAAAGATTTTTCTGATACTAATCCAGTCAAAGCTAGTCTAAGACCTTGTCTGGTCCAGTTAAATCGATTCCTAAAGATTTTTCTGATGCTGATCCAGTCAAAGTTAATCCAAGACCTCCTCTGGTTCAGTTAGATCGCCGATAAGATCTCCCTGATTCGTATTCCAGTTGAAGTTATTCCAAGACTCTTGTCTGGTCCAGTTAAATCGATTCCTAAAGATTTTTCTGATGCCGATCCAGTCAAAGTTAATCCAAAACCTTCCCTGGTTCAGTCAGATCGACGATAAGATATCCCTGATTCGTATTCCAGCCAAAGTTCAGATCACCTATCAACAATCTCAAAATGGCATCTGTAAGCCCATTCCCGACATCACAATGTTGATACCACTTCATGCGAGTGCAAATTTCTGAGCACTCTAGTGTTCAATCATCTTCCACCTTCGGATCACGAAAGGCCCGAAAGCCAATCTATATCCTCAGGTTTAAGAAAATTGAATAGGGGCAGCTTTTGTACCCCAAAATTTTCCCTCTCATATTTCCCAAGACATGACAAGAAAAATCTCCAAGTGGCTCAAGATTGCTCAAGAGTTGGACAATCAAGCTACCTCCTAAGGCAGTCAACCTCAAATTAGGGTTTTGTGTTGCATCAAGGTACTTGCATAAAAATGACCTCAAGTGCTCCCCAATGTCCTAATATGTTCTCAAGTTCATCCATGTCAAATTTCAAGCCTTGCAGAGGAACTTTGATCAGTCAATTGCTCAAAGGGTCCAAAAATCGACTGTGCTAGGGCAAAAGTCAACTGTGACCCAAATACAGTCAAACCTCAATATTTTTTGTCAATATTCTCATTTTGAAGTATATTTCATCATTTTATCAAGGGTTGATCATGATTCATCAAGGATTGCTCAAAATTCATCAAGACTCAAAAGTTGCTAAATTAGGGTTTTGTAGGAAAAGTTAACTCAACTTTGACCAAGCATACATTTCTCATACTTTATGAGAAATGACTCATCCAAAGCTCATTTTGAAGCGGATGAAATTTCCTACAATCCATCTTCACACCCTAAGATCAAGAAATGCACTCACAAAAAGTTACAAATTTGGACATTATAGGTCATTTTTGAAAGTCAACAAAAACACCTTTTTTGCCAAAGCTTATAACTTGAGCATGGAATATCAAAATTAGATGAGACCAAAAGGGTTGGTTATAGGACATCTCAAGATTTCTAAAAAAGTCAAATAACACCTCCAAAAGTTCAAAATTGAAGAAGTTATGCATTGTTGAAATTGGGCATTTTTGCAAAATTGCCAAAAGTCAACTATCCCCAAAACTTCAAATTTTTTCAAATGGGCCCATTCTTTTCCACTTGATTTGATCTTGTCACACTACACACGTGTCCTAGCTTCAGCATTGTGTCCATTTATTAATTTTTCTATTTTATTTGATTTTTTATTGAATTAATTCATTTTAAATCAATTTAAATCAAATAAAATCCAAATATTGATCACTTGGAATCTTTTTGGTTGTTATAGGTCTTAATTGTCATCATGGACTTGATCAAACTCGTATCTCACCATATCATGAACAAAAAGATGGATTTTGGACAAGTTTGGAAAGTTATCAATGGAGGATCAAATCAAATCCTAAAACATCAATGTGCAAAGATTCAAGACCCAAAACTTGACCTAATCCAATGCTGCATACATATACAAGCCAAAGCATACGAGATCAGAGGCTAGAGGCTACAAAATCACAAAAACCAAACTTGAGAAAATTGGCAAAAGGCTTGAAACTGAAATCACTCCTAGAGGTGAATTCAAGGTCAAATATAATCATTAATCAATTGCTGGACCATCCTTGAAGCCAAATCAATCCAGAACCAGTCCCCATACGCGTCCAGGAGCTTTGTAAGTGCTTCGAAAAACCACCTTTCAGTCGAATTCATATATCATTATTCTTGCATCTTTTTGACAAAATATTTGCATATTCATGATCCTTGTTCAATTTGCAAGCTTTCTACATTAGCCAATTGTATTTATATGGTCTATAACCCCCTAACTGAATCTAGGGTTCTTGGTTTATATTTTTGGGCATTTCTTGTACGGGTGAAATCAAGGCCATTAATGGACATAGACGTGCTCAGGATGTCCAGACGAACATGTCTATGGTCTTGGATTGTGTTTTTATAGCCTAGAACTAGTTTTAGGATGCAGATACGGATTTAGCTGCGGATATAAATCCGCAGGTAAATATCCAGGTTCCAGCGAAGAAGATGAAGACGTGCCTCCCTCCTATTGGGCAGTTCAAATATTCGCGCTTCTTTTTTTTATTTTTCTGGAATATTATTATGTTTTCCATATAATTATTGTTGTCCATTATGATAACAACTAAAATGTGTTGGTGCAGTGGTAGTGGCAAGCGTGCTAAATCCAACAGGACCTGGGTTCGAATCCCAGGTCCCCATATTGCATTGTTAATATTTTTCTTTAGATTATCCAGTGCAAACCAAGGCTGAGGACCTATCATACTCCCTCAAATCTCAAAATTCCAGATGGCCCTAGGCCAGATCTGGTGGTCCAGAGGAGATGTCCATCATACTCTCAAGTCAGCGTGTCACAGGGAATTCCCAAAGGTCAATGCAGGCCTGCATAATTGGGCCATCAAATTGCAATTCTCACCTCCTTTCCATCCCAAAACCCCCCTGAGTTTTCTATCTCTTTCTTTTATTATTTCTATTTAATTAATTAATTGTTATTATTTTATCATTTAACTAACCAATTAAATCTGTTTCTTCATAAATTAAAAACCAAAAAAACATTTTCACTATTAAAATTAATTTCCAGCATTTTTATTTTTGTTAATAAAAATTGATTTAATTAGTTTAGTTTAATTAGGAATTAACTTTTAATATATTTTGCAATAATTAAAATTAATTTAGATAATTAGGTTTTACTAACATTGATTAGTTTATTTTTATTTCTTTAAATATCCAAAAATCCAAAAATATCTTTTTTTAATTAATTAATTTATTTATTTAATTAACTTAGTTTATTTCCTCTTAATTCAAAAAATAACAAAAAATCTTTTCTTTAATAAACCAAAGGGTCAAAACCCTAGAATGTGCCCGATTTAAATTTCTCGCACGCGATCCATATTTATTCAATATTGTATCTGTTTCCCGGAATGTAATAGTTTAATTAGGATTTTGATTATTTTTGTCGCTTTATTTATTTTCCGCATTTTAATTTCAAGGGTTGCTTTTGGCGATGTAAATACCCGACGCCTTGTAATAGTTAGTTTAATTTCCGCAATTTAATTTTCGTAACTTATAAACTGTTAGATGTTTGATAATAGGGATGCATGACAAGACTGAATGTTTTAACTTAAAATCAACTTAGATAACCATTAACATGTACAAAGATAAAATAAACTGAAAACAACACACTCGCACATGCGCACTCTTAGGGTACACCTCACTTGGTTGCCTTCGTACACGGTCATTGAGTATAGGAAGTTTTAGAGGTTGCCCTCTTGTCCAAAGATCATAGTTGCCTCGAAACGGTTGCCTCGGAAAATGATCTAAGACATTAGGGTTACCGCTAAGGCGTCCTAACATTACTTTAGTGACCACACGTCCCTTAATCGAATTGACCCTTAAAACTCCAACGACGATGCTACCTACTCATCAATAGTGGGATAGCATTGTCTAAAGGACATTAGCACAGATTGATTCCTTTTTCGAGTAGGTAGATGGTTCTTAAGTACTTGCTCTCTTCAAAACAAAATACAACTTTTCACACTTTCGCCTTTCAAACAAAAAACTCTTTTCAAACCCACAAACACAAAGAAAGCAATTTTGAAAACAATATGAGCAAGTACCTAAGAGCCCGTGGATAACCACGGATAGAAAGGAACACCTTCCCTTTCTATAATATACCCCCCGGACCCGAGAAACATCTCGAAAAAAGGAATTTTTTTGTGCTTTTTTCCTTTCCTGTTGGATAAAATAAAAGTCGGTGGAGACTCTTGCTTACCGCGACATTTTGCGAAAACAAACGCAAAACGCGAACCAGCATTCCAAAAACAGACAGATCTCTTCCCACCGTATCACAATATGCTTAAGGATTGTTTCCATCACAAGATTCATCATAGTTGTAGGGTGGAGGAGGCGGAGAAGTTGGGTTGATATCAGGGTTCTGGTTCATGAATTGATATCGTCGAAATCTACATTGGACATCGAAGTTTCTGAAGTTATTCATTATCCTAGGATTGTCACGACAATCATCCATAAAGCCTGTCATTTAATTGTAGAAAACTTGATGCCATTTGATCAAATCCAAGTGCCATGAATGCTGGTTTTGGTAGATTCGTGTATGCTCCTCATGCCATTGTTCATGCTCCTTGTGCTATTCATTTTGCTGATTATGCCAACGTCTCGCTTCCTCATTTCGTGATTCATTTGCAACCTCCATCTATTGAAACATGGCAGTGAGATAAGCAGGAGCTTCCGAAGAAGAGCCTACAGCAGTAGTGGCAGCAGCATGAGGTGGTGCGGCTTGATCAAATTGATAGTTTGTCGGAGACCACCGGTTTGGCACCCAATCACCCCAACTAGTTCCAGCCTGATTTGCCTCAGTTTAAGCATCCTCATTTATATCCTGCATGTCCTCATCAATAGGATCCTCATCCTCATAAATTTGTTCAGAGGGTATATCAAAATTGTATACCCTTATATAGGATCCTTTTTCCTTGAAATAAAGACACTGTCTATTTTTATCCCATATGTATCCCATATGCGACAGCGACAGGGTTGCCCGATTAAACTCTTGTGCAGCAGTAGGGGAGACAAGTGGGACAGGAGGAATTTCAACATTCCAAAACTTGATGATTCTTATTATTTGTGCAGTATATCCAAGAGCGGTATTCCTTTGACTATTACGCATAAGAAACATGCACTTGACAAAGTAATTTGGCCAGTTTAGGGGTACCCTATTTAGCATAATATGCAAAATATGAATGTCTGCCTGTCTAGTCTACAGTGGCCACCAGATCTAGGACGCAGTATATGAGAAATTATCCAGTGAAGCATTCTAGTAATACTTTTGATTGCACTAGTGGTTATAGGCTCAGACTCACCAAGAGGTTTATCAAGTTTCAAAATTGAAGCTATGAAGGCTTCCTCATCATAATCAGTGTCATAGTTTTCATTATGACAACTCTTCAGTAGTGTCCTCCCAAATGGAATGCCAAAAATAGTTTGTCAGTCAATGGCTTCAAATACATACCTTCTTGTTCCAATTTTAACCTTAAAACACCAACCTTTATTCGTTTCTAAGCCAACATAGAAGGCTCTTATAAAATCTTCATGGTAATCTTCTCTAACATTTAAAAAGGACCCTAACTGTTGAGCATCTAAAATATCACATACATCTATGATATGAAGAGACAAAACCTCATCCTTGTTGAAGATATAAGGCTTCATGACTAACCTCGTTTTGAAAGATTTCTCAAATTCTTCAGCAGTGGCTGGATGCATGATGGACAAAGCACTAGGAAGAATTTCTGTAGCAGATCCAGATGGTCCTGCACCAAGTTTTCCCTTGCCTTTTGTCTTTGGAGGCATTTCTTTGTTGAAGAAGAGTAGACAAGTATTTGGAGATAAGGGTATTGGAAGATGAAGTGAATGATGAGAATGATAAATAATGACTAGGGTTAGCCGATGTATGTAATGAATGAGATAATTGGAAGGAGTTTTAAAAAAAATTGAGTGGATGGGTCGACCAAACCCAAAATAAAGGCATTAGTTAACCTTATATGTCGACATGAAACACGAATGTGTCGACACATCCTGTATTGAAAAACTGATTTTAAGATTTCGTATTGACACAAGAATCGAATATGTCGACCGAAAGTAGCATGTGTCGACTCAAACCACTATGCATCGACCTGAAATAAATGTTAATTCAGCATGTGTCGATGCAAGCCTCTATGTATCGATCGGAAAACATTTTTGGTTTCTTTTTACATTTCTCTTCAGTATGGGTCGACTCATAACTGTATGAGCTGACTCATAATAGTAAATTTTAACAGAAATGCAGTTTTCTACAGGTTTATGTGAACAGTTGGATATGAGCTATCTAAAGATAATTATGCATACATAATGATGCAATGCAATTTGCATATGTCAAGTTCAAACAATTTATGTAAAAGAAATATATAGACAATATTAATGGAACAATTAAGGTCAATTTACAAGTAATCGTAGAATTCTTGGAGAGAAAGTAGAGAGGAACGATATTACCTCAGTTGATGAGATGTTAAGACACACGTACGAAGGCTAAAAACACATCTCAACAGCATGGTGATATATATATATATATATATATATATATATATATATATATATATATATATATATATATATATATATATATATATATATATATATATATATATATATATATATATATATATATATATATATATATATATTATTTAAGTACATGTATGCTTAAGACATCAAGTAAGAGAGATCCAAAATCTCTAGCTTACGACGAATGTTTAAGAAAGGTTCTATTGCTAGTGGTTTTGTAAAAATATCATCAGGTTGAATTTTAGTATCAAAATTCTCAAACACAACATCCTCCTTTTCAACATGATCGCGAAGAAAATGATGCCTAATCTCTATGTGTTTAGTGCGTGAATGTAAGACATGATTCTTAGTAAGATTTATAGCACTTGTGCTGTCATATTTTATTGGAATATGTTTTAATTGAATATCATAGTCTTGTAATTATTGTTTCAGCCATAAAATCTGAGCACAACAACTACCAGCTGCAACGTATTCAGCCTCAGCGGTTGACAATGCAACAAAAACCTACTTTTTGCTATGCCAACTCACTAAAGAGTTTGAAAACACGTGACATGTGCCACTACTGTTTTTCCTATCTGACTTGCAGCCAGCAAAATCAGAATCGGAGTAACCTACTAAATTGCAATCGCTTCCCTTGGAATACCATATCCCATACTTAGATGTGCCACTGAGATACCTAAGTATACGCTTGACAGCTTTCAAGTGGGATTCCTTAGCACCTGATTAATATCATTCACACATACAAACACTAAACATGATGTCAGGCCTAGATGTTGTAAGATACAAAAGGATCCAATCATACCTCTATATTTCTTGACATCTACACTTTTACCATGTTCATCCTTATCTAAGTTCCCGTTGGTAGGCATAGGGGTGTCAATTGATTTTGAGTCGTTCATTCCAAAGAGTTTAAGAAACTCTTTGCAATATTTTGTTTGACATACAATTGTGCCCTCATTAAGCTGTTTTATTTGAAGACCGAGAAAGTAGTTTAGCTCCCCCATTAGACTCATCTCAAATTCACCATGCATAACCTTAGAAATTTCTTCGACCAAATGTAGGTTACTTGAACCAAAAATAATATCGTCTACATATATTTGAACTAAAAGAATGTGCTTTCCTTTACGTTTAATGAAGAGAGTGGTACCCACTTTACCTCTTGAATATCCATGATCAAGTAAAAATTTACTAAGTCTTTCATACCAAACCTAAGGGGCTTGCTTAAGACCATATAATGCTCATTTTAATTTAAAAACATAGTCTGGATATTCATTACTCTCAAAACCAGGAGGTTGTGAGACGTATACCTCTTCATTTATGACACCGTTTAGAAAAGCACTCTTTACGTCTATTTGATAGAGCTTAAAATTGTTTGCACACACGTAAGCGAGCAAGAGACGTATAGCCTCAAGGCGGCAACTGCAGCATAAGTCTTCTCATAATCAATGCCCTCCTCTTGGTTATACCCTTGTGCCACTAAACGTGCTTTATTACGGGTTATCACTCCGTTTTCATCAAGTTTATTTCTAAAAACCCACTTAGTGCCTATGATATGATGGTCTCGTGAACAAGGGATAAGTTCCCAAACGTCATTTATTTGAAATTGATTAAGCTCTTCTTGCATGGCCATTAGCCAAAATTCATAAATCAAGGCCTCTTTGGCATTTTTAGGCTCTACTTGTGAAACAAAAGTGAAGTGATAACAGAAGTTACTTATCATAGAGCGAGTCACCACTCCTTTTGAAATATCTCCCAATATGTTGTCAATAGGATGGTCTTTTGAGGATTTCCAAGTTGGTGGAAGATCGTTTACTTTCGTTGGTTCTTCTTCCTCATCTTTTGCATGGCTTGTATCTTCTTCCTCCTCATTGTCAACTATTTTTAATTGATCAATTTCCTCAATAGTTTCCTTGATTATGTCTTCTATAGATACACCTGCACCATCAAGAGAAATACCTTTTCCGACATTTTTCGGATAAAATTCATCAAAAGAAACATGGACTGACTCCTCAACAGTAAGTAAATGCTTATTGTATACTCTATATTCTTTACTTAATTGTGAGTAACCGAGAAAGATACCTTCATCTGCTTTTGCATCGAATTTCCCAAGACTTTCTTTACCATTATTCAACACAAAACATTTACAACCGAATACGTGAAGATCTGACAAGTTTGGCTTTCTTCCTTTTAAAAGTTCATAAGGTGTTTTATCTAAAATAGGACGGATTAAAATTCTGTTTAAAACATAACAAGCTGTGCTAATTGCATCAGCCCAAAAATATTTTGGTAATCCACCCTCATTGAACATTGTTCTTGCTAACTCCTCTAAAACGCGATTTTTGCGCTCCACAACTCCATTCTACTGTGGAGTTCAAGGTGATGAAAAATTATGCTCAATACCATGCTTGTCACAATACTTATCAAAGATATGGTTTTGAAATTTACCTCCATGATCGCTTCGAATTGTAATTATTTTTAATTACATTTTGTTTTGGGATAGTTTTGCAAAACTCTTAAAAGCAGAAAAAGTTTCATCTTTGCTACGTAGGAATATAGTCCAAGTAAATCTAGAGTAGTCGTCAACGATTACAAAACCATAATGATTCCCACCTAGACTCTTTGTTCTAGAAGGTCCAAAGAGGTCCATATGAAGAAGCTCAAGGGGTCGTGAAGTGGAAATCATATTTTTAGATTTGAAAGAGACCCTTGTTTGCTTTCCCATTATGCACGCGTCACATAGGTGATATTTTGTAAATTTTATCTTTGGAAGACCAACTACTAGATCCTTATATACAACCTTATTAAGTAAATAAAAGTTAACATGTGCTAGACGTCTATGCCAAAGCCAAGAATCATCATTCAAGGTGACTAGACATTTAGTGCTTGTTAATGATACATCAAAAAGGTCAAGCATATAGACGTTGCTTACTCTAATACCCTTAAACACAATATTTTGTTCAATTTTTTCAATTATGAAGCAAGTGTTTGTGAAAGTAACTTTATAACCCTTGTCACACAATTGGCTAATACTTAACAAATTGTGTTTAAGCCCTTCTACTAAATGGACATCAGAAATAGTAGTGATAGAGGGATTACCTACACTACCTTTACCGAGTATTGCTCCTTTGTTATTGTCTCCATAAGTAACACATCCTTTCTTCTTTTCTTTGAAGTCAATGAAAAGTGATATGTCACCTGTCATGTGTCTTGAACACCTGTTGTCTAGAAACCATCTTCTATCCACGAATGTAAGACACTTTTTCTACAATATCAAAAGAGAGAGGTAGGTACCCAATTTTTATTGGGTCCATGTGGGCAAGTGGTAAAATGGTTGCCTTTAGGCCTCCATTGGTAAATGCCTTTAGCAACAAGAAATCTCCTAAACTTGCATTTTTCAATGGTATGACCAAAACGACAATAGTAATGACATAAACCATGATGATGATGTATTTTCTCACTTTTGCTCATTGAATCCTTTGGAATCTTTTCTACAAAAGAATATTTTGCATATGATGGATTCAACGTTTTCTTAAAAAATCTAGGATCAACGGCAAAAGTAACCTTGGGCTGTAAAGCTTTTTCCAATTTGGCATTAAGACTTCTAACCTCTTATTGCCAAATATGACAAACTTCACATTCCCTTCTAGGAATACACCTTCTAACATTATTATCCTTTGAACTTTCTGCAATACTAGCTTTTAGACATTTTAAGTGTTTTTCAACTTTATAGATTTTACCCTCCAAGAATGAAAATATTTGTTTATCGGAGGGTAATCTCTTAAAAGCTTCTTCATCTTTGTTTCTCAGTTTTTCAAAAGCTATTTTCAGTTCAGAAAAAGACATAGAAAAAAAGTTGTTATTATATGCTTGTTTTACTTGCTTGTCGTGGTTGTTTTTCTTGTGGTAGGACTGACTTTTGGTGTGTGCCATGAGACATAAATTTGCATTTTCATCACTATCACTCGAACTTTCATCATTTGATGAATCACTATCGCTTTCCCACGCAATGTAAGATCTTCTTTGTTTATTGTACTTCTTTGGTGGAGCTTTTCCTTTGTCCTTTTTCATCTTTGGACACTCCAGTTTGTAGTGTCCAACTTTACCATAATTGTAGCAAGGTCCTTTACTTCTTTGCTTTTTATTCTCTTCTTGTCTTGGCTCTTTGGACTGTTTTTGAAAATTTATGAGATTCTTATCGGAGTGCTTGATTCCATTATTTCGAATAAACCTATTACATCTCGGAACAAATAGTCCCATTTCTTCATCATCTGAATCTTCATAACTACTTGAGTCATTATCATTTTTCTATTTGTTTGAGGACTTGGAGCTAGAAGCCATTAGAGCTCTTGACTTCTTCTCACCCTCCTCATCTTTATTATTCTCCTTCTTACTTTTGTTTTCATATTTTTCAAGACTTTCTAGTTCTTATTGATTTTCTTCCAGCTTCCCAAATAGAGTTGTAATGGTAAGCGTAGTGAGGTCATTGGCTTTCTTGATAGCTGTTACTTTAGGTTGCCATTTCTTGCTAAGACATCTCATAATTTTATTAGTAGAAATTTCATTGGAAATGGGTTTTCCAAGTGCATTTAAACGTCTTACAAGATGAACGAATCTCCTTTGTATGTCGGAGATAGATTCTCCTTGTTTCATGCGAAAGAGCTCGAACTCTTGATTGAGTGGTCAATGCGGGACTGTTTAACTTCAGTAGTGCCCTCATGGGAAATTTCTAAAGCATCCCACATTTCTTTAGCATGCGTGCAATGAGACACCCTATAATACTCATCAACACCAAGTGATGAGATTATCATATTTATGCCTCTCCAATCGCACGACCACTTCTTTTCATCTATTTCATTCCATTGATCCTCAGGTTTAGGTACTATTGCACATGCACCATTCCTCATTGTAATTTGAAAAGGACCATTCTGAATGGAAATCCATACATTCCTGTCAATGGAATTTATGTGTACTCGCATGAAGTCTTTCCAGTAGCCATATTTTTCCCCATTGAAAACATGAGCACTATTATATGCCCCTTTGGTTCAAAAGCCATAGCGTTACTAGTAGACACAAAGCACCAGCGAGCTGGCGCTCTGATACCACTTGTTAGACGATGTGGAAAGTGATCGAGAGGGGGGGGTGAATAGATCATCTCCTTGTTTATCAAGGATTTAAAATCTTTTATCAAAGTTTGTTAAAAAAATAGCGGAAAAGTAAGGTCCAGAATTAACTTCCGTCTATTTTGAACCAATTACTAGAAAACCGGACATACGATAAACTTGCTGGATTTTATTAGTATGAAATAGATGAATCTTAAACACATATTGATTAACGTTTTTAATGCACTTATCACTAGAACAGTGTTTCCAATGAATTAAAACTTGCAATCAATTTTGTCAAATGTTTGGCGTATGCTTGTTTGATGATTAATAATGGTAATTTGATGAAAGTATTTGAACCACTATTTTATCATTAAACAGAAAACTCAACAAGCCAATTGAATCACAAAATTGCAGAAAATGTAAAGAGATAGAGAGAAAGAAAAATAATACGCAGGCAGTTTGGTAAAGAAGTTCCCCACTGTCGTCCTCGCATGTGGGTACGTCTCCCTCTCAATTCCAAAATTGAAATTGAGAACTCTTATATCAATTTTGCTGAAAGTTTGTATACAAGGTTACACTACAAAGACAGAATGAAATCCCTATGATCTTATTCTTCTTGTAAGAATCTCCACTTAATATGATCCTATCAATATTCCCTGCAAGATCCACAATTAATCCTCCGCTTCCACGACCTGTTTGCAAAAATCCCTCTGATTTCCAAACCCCTCGCTACGGCTGAATCTGACTTGTGCGACCGTGGCTAACAAACTCTCAAGAACACACAATTTCTTGAAGGATAAACCCTTGGTTTTTCCTCGAAGCCCCCTTCTGAATCTTTAACCCAGCTAAGATCCCTTGAATGAACAGCTTAACGTTATCTCTTGATTTCTTGATCCAATTGAACAAAGATGTTTGACTTTCGTTGTTGTTGTTGAATTAAGATGATTGAGAAGGTGATGAAGATGAAGTATCTTTCAGGCTTCTTGTTGCTCAATAATTGATTCACACAATTGTAATAATGTGTCACTTCAATTTGCTGCTGAAAACTTACTTATATATGTAATAGAAAACAGTTAGACAGAAATTCGCATTATGAGTCGATGCATGTTAGCATGAGTCGACTCATGTTAGTTATGCAACACAAAATGGGTCGATATAAGTTGTTATGAGTCAATGTAAACTGATACTACAACATATTACAGAGCCAACCATTTTACATGAGTCGATACATAACACGTATGTGTCGATATATACTGAATTGAATTTTGATTTTTGAAGATAAAATGTGTTATGTGTTGATGCATAGAGTTGTGTATCGATGCATAAAAGTTGAAACTTGTTTTCCAGGGACATCAACATGTCATGTGTTGATGCATGAAGTTATATATCGATGCATAAAGGTTGAAAGTTGTATTCCAAGAGCATCAACATGTTATGAGTCGATACATGGTATGGATGTGTCGACTCATACTGAAGTAGAATCGTTTTTATGATTCTTTGCTTAAGTATGTGTCGATGCAAAACTCTTTGTGTCGATTCATAACAGTGTTTTATGTGTAAAACACATTCTTAACTCTTTTTAAACATGTTATACTGTATTTTCACAATGCACACATATAGGTCAAGCATTTCCAACATTCATTGATTATTTCACACATATTTGCTATCATTCAAAACTAATTATATAAAGGGGTTTCTCACAAGGGTGATAAGTCTTCTACTGATAGACAAGTGACGAGATGACGGGACATAGTCGTACGCTTTAATCCCTAACTTTTTCTTGGATTGTCTGTGATATGGTGGGAGAAATGACTTGAGGTTTTGCGTTTCGTCGCAAATGTCGCGGTTTAGCAAGAGTCGCCATCGACTTTTATTTTATCCAAAAGGAAAGGTTAAAAAGCACATGAAAGACCTTTGGGATGTTTTCTTCAGTTCGAGGGGTAGATTATGAAAAGGGAAGGTGCTAGCACCCTTTTCATCCATGGTTTTCCATGGGCTCTTAGTTACTTGCTTAGATCACTTGCTTTGCTTTTGAAATTGTTTGAAATGGTGCTTTATGTTTGGTGTGATTTTGAAATTATTTTGAAAAGAGGCCACTCATTTGGGCAATCTTTGTAATGATTCTCGTTCGTAAGAATGTATACAAAGATGTTTGTCTTTTGAAAAATGTTTCAATGTTTTGAGAGATGTTTGGAAATGTTTTGAAGTGTGTGTGTGTGTGTGTGTGTGTTTGCTTTTGAAAATAGCAAGGATTGTTTGGAAGAGAGCAAGTAACTAGAAGCTATCTACCTACTCAAATGTCTTTCCTATGTATTTTTATTCCTTTGACATTGTTGATTTACCATTGATTTGGTAAACAACCCTATCTTTGGATGTAAACGGGACGGGTGTAGGTCATCGTATGACCATGGTAGCAATGTTGCCAAGTATATTAGCATTTTTGAGGGACCAAGATCATTTTGTTTTAGGCAACCTTTTGATAGCATCATCGAGGGACTATGATCTTATTTTTGTATTGTTTTGCCAAGATACTTTGCATGCATACCATGGCCATTTTGTTTAGGCAACCAAGTGGGTGAAACCCTAAGGGTTCTTGTGTGCAATGTGTGTCATTTTACATGCATTTTATTTGTTTGGGATTAGGTCATTTCTACTTGTTTGTTTTTGGTCTTATCATGCAAAACCCTAATTTACTACACATGGTATAAATGTGATCAATTGCGTAAATGTAAACTAAGCTATTACAACAATTATTATGGGAGGGGGGATACAAGTTTTTGAATGGGGATATTGCACAAATATAAACCCTAAAATACTATTACAACCCAATTGAATTATTGTGCAAATTAAATAAATGTACAAATATTTAAATATGCAACGCAATGTATTTATAGAAAAAATGTTTTGTATTTGATTTTTGTATGAGAAAAATGATTTATTTAAGCCCTAAAAAATAAGGAAAAATAAATATTATTATTTTTAAAAGGGTGAAACCCTAATTTTTTATTAAAGAAAATATATATTCTATATTATTATTTTGTCCATTTTTTATACAAGAAAATAATAAATAATATTATGTACAAATATTAAAAGTTAAAATATGTGTGAAAATAAATATTTTATGTGTAAAATAATAAATAAATAAATAAGTATAGTATTTTTAAATGTATTTATAATTTATTTAAGAAAATAAAGTATATTATCCTAATAAATTATTACTTATGCCAAAAAACAATAAAAAAATAAAATAAAAGTGCAAAAAATAAAGAAATTATTTTTAGGGATTTTTTATCATTAGAAAAAATATATGCAACCAATAAATATAAAAATATGCAAGAAAATGTAAAAATATAAGAAAATAGTCAGGGGGTGCAAAAGCAATACAGGGGGTGTGAAAAACAAAAACAAAAAGGCCAGAAATGCCAAAAAGCCCAAGCCAGCTCATCTTCATCCCTGTCCTTCAGCTCTGCGCGCGCATCATGTACAAACCTGTATCTTGCTATAGCTTGCATAAAAATAAAAACACATAACATAAAACATGTAGCTTGTAATCTCACGATTCCAATGATATAAAATTTGTAACCTAACTCTCAAAGATCAGAGAGAATTTAATCATCCCTAATTCGTGACCTAATTATTTCAGCAACTTCAAGCTTCAAATTCTCTTAGATCAGTTAACATAAATGAAAAGTATACATATGTACAGCTTCACCATGTTAAGGACTACATTTTTTCTTCACAAATCGTGGCTTGAGGATGCCTAAATAGAGAGATAGAGTTTTGAAAAATACCTCCTTCAGCTGGATTTGGATATGACAATGTGGGGACTTTGAGTGAGGCCTGAGGATCGTGTGAGCTTCCTTGCAGTTCCTTCAAGCTATTCCAATGCTTAGCTGGCTTAGTGGATGGCTGAAACTCTCTGTAGAAGTCAAGCTGCAACCTCCAAATTTGAAAATGGCAATGGCTAAAACAGGGCTTACAACAACAATGTAAAGGCTTGGATAGTTTGGATATGATGTGGAGAATATGTTTCAAGTGTTAAGAGGAAAAACGCACGAGCAAATAATGAGCTTGCTATGATTTTGCAGAACTGTATGTTTTTGGAAGAAAATTGGGGTTTTTGTGTTTTGGAGAGTTTCAGAGGTTATGCATTTGTGTCCTGGCTTGTGATAAGTTTTGCGAATGTGTCTAGAATGATACAAAGTCCACCCTTTATCAGCTTGTACCGGTTCTGATCTTTTGGCAACTTTTCTTGCCTTTGAAGAAAAGTGAAGTGACTATGCTAACAGGCCTGTACTTGTTTGCTTGTTAGCTGCAGAGAGTTGGTAAACAAGGCTTGAAACCTGTGGAAATTGCCTGCACCAAAGGGACAACTCCAAGGCTCAAGATTTGTAAAGTTGCAAAAGCTTGCCTTTATGAAAATTGCAATGTGCCCTTTATGCCATTAATGGAAAAATCCTTTGTACAATGCTCCAAAAGCAAAGATAAAGCCCTTATCCTATGAGTTAGCATTAAATTATGGAGTGTAGAATAATTTTAGGGCATGTAATGCAAGGTACAAGCGTCATGGATCTGATTTGCAACTTGATGCATTGTGAAAATGGCTTGAACAAAAGTGACAAAATGCCAATTTCTCTTCTTCGATTCTCCTTAACCACAAATGATCTTGGAGAGTTCTTGGACATTTTAGAAAGCTTGCAATGTGCTCTAAAATCCATCTTTGAAGTGCATTTTGAGATACCTCTTGGAACTAGGTGAAAAATGTCCATGAAGTTGGGTCAAAAACCTGCCTAAATTGTAGGCTTGATCTCCCCAATCATATTGATTCCCCACATAGCGAAGGACCAAGGAGCTGTTAAGACATTTAAAGGAACTGGAGGCTCGTGCACCTTGTCTGCATAGATTTGACATTTATGGAAGGTCCGGGAATGTTGATAGCAGTCTGCTTCCATGGTAGACCGGTAATAGCCTGCCCGTAGGATTTTCTTCATCGTCGTATGCCCGCTAGAGTGAGTGCCAAAGGTACCTTCATGCAATTCAGCCATAATCCTTTCAGCTTCAATCTTGTCCACACAATGGAGCAGAACAGAATCATGATTGCGTTTGTACAGGATGCCATTACTTAGGAAGAACTTAGCTGAGAATCTTCTTAAGAACTTTTTGTCGTTGACTGAAGCTCCTTCAGGATATTCTTGAGCCTCGAGATACCTTTTGACTTCATGAAACCAAGGCTGGTCCACTACTTCTTCGGTATTAATATTGTGACAGTGTGCTGGTTCGTCCATCCATTCAATGGTGATCTGGGGAGCCTCGTTATCCCAATTAAGTTTAAACATGGATGACATTGTATCTAGAGCATCTGCTAGCTGATTTTCTTCTCGCGGGAAGTGCTCGAAGGTAATCTGCTCGAAATGTGGTAACAATGTCAAGACATGTTCTTTGTAAGGGATAAGGTTGGGATGTTTAGTGTCCCACTCTCCTTTGATTTGACTGATGACCAAAGCTGAATCCCCAAACACAAATAAAGATTTGATTCCCAAGTCTATGGCAGCCTTAAGTCCAAAGATGCAGGCTTCGTACTCTGCCATGTTGTTCGTACATTTGAAGCAAAGTCTGGCTGTAAAAGGAGTATGGCAACCTTCTGGGGATATGAGTATTGTGCCGATAATGTTACCAAGTGCATTGGATTCCCCATCAAAGTACAGGGTCCATCGGAATCCTTGTTCAGGTCTGTCATATGGTCTGATTACTTCATAGTTGTCCACTGTCATGATGTCTTCGTCAGGGAAGTCGAACTTCATGGATTGATAATCTTCTACAGCTTGATGGGCCAGATGATCAGCTAGCACGCTGCCTTTTATAGCTTTTTGGGTCGTGTACTGTATGTCATACTCTATTAATATCATTTGCCATCTAGCTATCCTTCCAGACAAAGAAGGCTTCTCGAAGATGTATTTTATCGGATCCATCTTAGATATCAGCAAAGTGGTATGAGTCAACATATACTGTCTCAGCCGGCGAGCAGCCCATACCAGAGTGCAGCAAGTTTTCTCGAGCAGCGAATATCTGGTTTCAAAGTCGGTAAACTTTTTACTAAGGTAATAAATGGAATGCTCTTTTCGGCCAGACTCGTCATGTTGCCCCAACACGCACCCTATTGAGTTCTCTAAGATGGTCAGATACATGATTAGCGGTCTTCCTTCGACTGGCGACATCAAGACAAAAGGCTCTTGTAAATACTCCTTGATTTTATCGAAAGCAATTTGACAGTCATCATTCCATCTAACTACCTGATCTTTCTTCAACAGCTTGAAGATTGGTTCACAAGTAGATGTTAGGTGAGAAATGAACCTAGCAATGTAGTTTAGGCATCCCAAGAAACCTCTGACTTCCTTCTCAGTGCGAGGAGAAGGAATTTCTTGTATAGCTTTGACTTTGGCAGGATCAAACTCGACGCCTTTGTTGCTGACAATAAAACCCAAGAGTTTACCGGACCGGACTCCGAATGTGCACTTGTTCAGGTTCAACCTTAGCTTGTACTCCTTCAACCTTACAAACAGCTTTTGCAAGTGATCAAGGTGTTCTTCTTCAGTTTGTGATTGGGCTATCATGTTATCTACGTAGACCTATATCTCATGATGTATCATATAATGAAACAAAGCTACCATGGCACGTTGATAGGTTGTCCCGGCATTCTTCAGTCTGAATGGCATCACTTTGTAGCAGAACGTACCCCACTGTGTGACAAAAGTAGTTTTCTCCATGTCCTCGGGTGCCATTTTGATCTGGTTATAGCTTGAGAACCCGTCCATGAAAGAAAATACTTTGTGCTGAGCTGTATTGTCAACCAGGATGTCAATGTGCGGAAGTGGAAAGTCATCTTTAGGGTTGGCCCTGTTTAAATCTCTATAATCCATGCACATTCTGACTTTGTCGCCCTTTTTAGGCACAGGCACAATGTTAGCAACCCATTGTGGATAGGTAGTAACAGCCAGAAATCCAGCATTGAATTGCTTCATAACTTCTGCTTTGATCTTCTCTGACATGTCAGGTCTCATGCGGCGGACTTTTTGTTTCACTGGTGGACAGTCTTCTCTTGTGGGTAGACGGTGTACCACAATGTCTGTATCAAGTCCCGGCATGTCTTCGTATGACCAGGCAAAGATCTCAACATAATCATGTAACAGCTGAATTAAGCGCTCCTTGACACTCGGCTCTAGGTTGGCACCCACTCTGATTTCCTTTTTATCTTCCTCAGTACCCAAGTTGATTGTGTCCAACAACTCCTCATGAGGCTGAATTGCTCTTTCCTCTTGTTGTAGAAGTCTGGCCAATTCCCCTGGCACCTCACAATCTTCCTCACCTTCATATTCGGCTTGGTAGATCAGATCTTCAGAGTCACTGAAGGCTATAGCAGTATCGTTATCCATGGGATCCGGAATGGAAGGGTACCTGCATTTGTGAGTGTGAGTGTGTGTAAGGGTATAGCCATCTTAAAACAAACAAAATGTAAAAGAAAGACAATGAGAACAAAAAGGTTTATATATGAAAAATCGTCCATGATTCATTAAATGACATATGAAAATGAAATAAGAACCCTTACAAATGGACCTATGTGCCTCGGGTAAGACACAAGGTTGAAAAAGTACGAATTGTTTGTGAATTATTACAGATACAACATAAACGGAAAATATAAACTACTGCGGTATGAAAGTAATCCGAACAAAGTCTTTTGCTTCCCAGTTTCACAGTCCTTCGCTGATAGTAGGAAAAATCCAGTCTTCCAGGCTACCCTCTTCTTCACTGTCCTCCAGCGCATTAACCCCTCGGTGGCTGATCTTCACAGGTGGCCCTCCGGCACGGGCGCGGCGCACAGCCTTCTGAGCAATCGAGGTAAATCCCAGGCCAAACTTATCTGATTTGTAGGGGATGTCTGGAAGCTTCCCCCAGATGGTGGATCCGCCTTCTTCCACTACTGCCTTTTCATCTTTTAGAGAAGACATCTGAGTTAGAGGTCTTGTGATCACCGGAGTTGAGGACACCGCTTTGGTCGCTGCTATTTCCTGAGAAACTTCTTCAAAGTGTTGGAAAGGGGTTTCAATGAATTCGCCGTCCAATTTTACATATCGGAAAGAATTCAGATAACTGTTCATGTATTCCTCTTCACCATGGACAGTTATGATCTTCCCTTGGATGGGGTACTTTAGCATCTGATGCAAAGTGGAGGTGACAGCATCGGCATTGTGAATCCAGGGGCGTCCCAACAGGCAAGAGTAAGAAGGACGGATGTCCATCACGTAGAATGTTGAATTGAACGTCTGGGTACCCACCTTGATCGAGATGTCCACCTCCCCATGGACCATCCTTTTAGAGCCGTCAAATGCTCTCCCAATGATATTACTGGGTTTTAAAGTCAGCCCCTCACAATCCAACCTATCCAGGGCTTTCTTTGTCAAGGCATTTAAAGATGATCCAGTATCAACCAAAACATGGGCTAAGGTGGTTCCCCTACACTCCACTGAGACATGTAGTGCATCGTTGTGTTTTCTCCCTTTGGAGGTCAAGTCAGCATCGGAGAAACCCAGGCCATTGTCAGTTGTCAGACTGGCCACACACTCTTGGAATTGATCTGTAGATGTCTCTTGCGGCACATGAGCCGTCTTCAGAAATTTTACCAAAGCTCTAGCATATGCCTCAGAGCAAAGCAGCAACGCTAACATAGAGATTTTGGAGGGGGTCTGCCCCAGTTGTTCAACCACATCATAATCACTTTTCTTAATCATCCTCAGGATTTCTTCCATCTCCTTCTTGGATGTCTCAGGAATAGCTAGTGATTGAGCATTCGTCAGGACAGGCTCCTCTTGAACATTCTTTCCTTTATTCTCAGCAGCGGAAGTAGGGATAGGAATTGTGTTGTCATTGTTGGTGGGTACACTTGCAGGTACAATCACGGGTACAAATGTAATCTTCGGAACGGCCACGGGTCCAGAGATTGCCTTTGGAGGGGCAATCTCTGGAGAGAAAATTCTCCCACTGCGGGTAATTTTGCTTGTTCCGGCAATGTTATTGATGTTGAAATTGTCCTCCTCGGAGCTTTCTTCTTCGGCAGTCTGTTCAATCTATTTGACACCATGGTAGTAGATTTCTCCACCATAATTCCATGGTACCATTTTATCTAATTTGTATGGGGTTGGCCCGGGCATTGTTATCTTCAACGGAGTAATCATTGGAGCAGATGTAATCCTAACGGGTTTCTTAGGAACCCTGGAAGGATTGGCGTATATGGTTATTATTGAAACTTCTGGAACTGGAATAGGAGCTTTCTCAAACAAAATTTCCTGGTTATCAATCAATTGTTGGATACCTTTCTTCAATAGAGGGCAGTCAAATGATGAGGACAGGCAAGTATGGCAATCTTGGTCACAACCTGGGAACACCCCATCTTTCAACAAATTCAACTTGATGGTTAAGAGAGGAGTTAACAGTTCATCCACAGCAGAAACAAACAGATCTTCTTCCACAACATTGGCATTGTGTCCTTGCCTAGGCATCGGAGCAGAGATAACATTCGGTTTCTCAGGAGCTTCAAATTCAACTTCCTTTGCGTCAATCAGATCTTGAATCTTGTTCTTCAGAGCCCAACAGTTGTTGGTGTCATGCCCTGGACTTTCAGAATGGTAAGCGCACCTGGAATTCGGATGGTAATGTGGAGATGTAGTATTGGGATTTTTAGGGGCCTCTTTTAGCATGGCCAGGTTCAACTTCAGGAGATATGGTAGGACTTGAGCTAGAGTCATGTTAATCTTGGTGAATTGTCGTACAGGCCTTTCCACCCTTTCCTGGTTATTTCTCGGCTGATTATTTCTCGGCTGGTCTGATGCAGGCTTTTGAATCATAACGGCCCCCACTATTGGTCTTCGTTCGGTTCTTCCCTGATTCCTCTATGCATAGACAGCAGACACTTCCTTCTTTCCAATGAAGGGCTTTTTGCAACAGCAGAGGTAGACGCGTCTTTCTGAATTTTCCCGCTTCTAATACCAGCTTCCACCCTCTCGCCAGTTAAGGTCAATTCTGTGAAACCTGCAGAGGAGCTTCCAATCAGGTGATTAAAGAAAGGACCTGATAGGGTTCCCAAGAACATGTCCACTAGCTCCCTTTCAGATAAAGGTGGTTGCACCCTTCCGGCTAAATCCCTCCACTTTTGGGTGTAGTCTTTGAAGCCCTCATTGGACACCATAGCCATACTCTGGAGTTGAGTACAGGTTGGTGCCAAGTCGGTGTTGTATTGATACTATTTATAGTAGGTGGCTGCCAAGTCCTCCCAATTATGCACATCATACCTCTCCAACTGGTAGAACCAATCTAGCTGCGTCCCTGATAAACTGTCCTGGAAAAAGTGAACCCACAAGTCTTTGTCTACAGAATGTGGCTGCATCTTTCTGACATATGAGCGGAGGTGCATCTTGGGGAAAGACACCCCGTCATACTTAGAAAATAAAGGTACTTTAAACTTAGGAGGGATTACTATTCTAGACACCAACCCTAATTCCTCGAAATCCAGCCCGGGTACTCTCTATATCTCCATAGCAGTCAGACGTTCTTCCAGGTTTTTGTATTTGTCATCGGCCGGAGGGTATTGTTGTTCGGAGTAGTCCTCTTCTTCCTCTTCTTCTGATTCAGAATCAGATGGTATTGTCGTCTCTTTACCTTTTCTCTCCCCTTCCTCAGAGGTTGATAGAAATTCCAAGGTCCTTCTGGCTTGTCCTTGGAACCTTCTGCCCATAAGAACCACCCCAGCTGGCTTCTTCTTCTTTTTCTCATTTTATTTTTCTAGCAGTGTCTTCAGCTCCTCCTGCCCCTTGGCCAATGTCAGGAGTGACTGTTGGAATTGTGAATTCTGAGCTTGCAAGTCTTTAACCGTTTGTTCAAGATCCATTTTGCTGAAATAAACAGTAGAGGAATGAGGAAACTTCTTGCAAAGACCTGTTATGCTCATGATGCATGATATGTATTCATGCAATGTTTTCAAGGATTTGAAAAATCAAATTTGTGTTAAACAAAAAAGGAACACACGTTATATTAATTAAAATAGAATTTAAGTACATCAATGCCCCTAGGGAAAAATAATACAAAATTCTAAGATAAAAAGATGTTGCGCATCCCCTTTGGTGCAATGTAGGTGTTGAGAGTCTGCTCTTTGTGAAGTAACCGAGTGAGTTCCAAAACCTTCTTCTCGCTTGCGTAGAATTGGGCTTCGAAAGTATCGCGTTCTCCCTTGAGCTGTATCCAACTCCTTTGCAGGTCTTCGAGTGATGTCGGCATGTCAGGATATAGGAGGGTGTATGGAACCTCTCCTTCCTTAACAGGCTCTATAATCACTGGGAGAACAGAGGGGTAAGGCATCATAAGACTTTGGGTGCGGGTTCGTACCCACTTGAGGTAAGGCTCAAGAGGGATGAAATTCTTGTGTCCCAAGGTCTTAATGTCTACCTTGTTTGGCATCCTCCAAGCTCGGATGAACCTTTGACGAAGTCCTTGATTGTTGTTGTCGAAGTCGAAAACCAAACCTTGAATCAGCATATCATGTAGGCCATCCCTTCGGGCATAACCAAAATGTCTTAGAGCCAAGCAGGTGTTATAGGTGATGCCTCCCCTAATGCCAAGTAGAGGGACATTAGGGAATTCCCCACAACGGTCGATAATAATAACATTCTCTTTGGATCGAGAACACCAATGAATATCTGAATGTGTAAGAGTCATCAACCTTTGTGACCACCTCAAACCTTGCTCATTCTTTAAGACTGATTGGGGAAGATGAGAAATAAACCATCTTGCCAGGAGAGGAGTGCAACACATGAGAACACCTCTTTTCCTCATTGTACGAGTGTGAAAAGAGTGTAAGATATCTCCAAGCAGAGTAGGCATCGGATTGCATGACATGAAGATTTTGACAGCACTCACATCTATGAGTTGGTCAGGATTAAGGAACAAGACCATCCCATAGATGAGAAGAGCTACAATCTCCTCAAAAGCTTGTAAGTTCAAGGAGTTACAACATCTTTGGGCCTTCTCAAACAAGAATTTTGCCAAGAAGCCTTTGACACCACTTCTAGTTTCCCAATGGGTTGTGATATCAGATGAGTGCAAGTGCAGGGCTTGAGCAATCTCTTCTGGCTTTGGATATCTTTCTATACCGTTGAAAGTTAGTTGATTGAGAATAGGAATCCTCAAGAGTTGATAGAATTCTTCCAAAGTAGGCACAAGCTGGTAGTCAAGAAATGTGAAGAAGTGGTGCAAAGGGTCAAAGAACTGGAAGAGAACCTTCATCGTGTCTTCCTCTGTGTTGGAAGTGACTAAGTTGAGTAGACGACCATGCATCTCGGTGAATGGAGAATTCTCAAGAATCCTTGAAGCTAGCTCCTTGAGTTGTGGAGGAATTCTTACAAGGTTGACTTGGATAGTTTTCCTGCGAAGTGAATCCATAACCTACAAAACAAGAACAGAGATGAATTTCCAAAATCCTTGAAATGGTTAGTGGATGCATATGATGCTCATGATGTCCATGATGTTATGCACAAGTATGTATGTACAAGCAAATCACACAAGTTCCTAGTTTAGGCTTGCATGGGGTTTCATAGGTAAGTACCCTCTTAAAGTTTAGTTGGCTCAACCTGTCCTAGCAATAGTAACCGGGTTCTAAGGAGCTCAATATCACTGGATTGTTTCCTTGTTCATTGTTTCAATTCAAGCCTCTTACCGGCGACCGAAACATTCCAAGGAACCAACCCTCAATGAGTGTAGTATCGAGTATCTACCAACTTCGGACTGCACCAAAGTCGGTCATCTCACTACATCCTAAAAGGCCAAGTTGGTCAAGTAAAGATTCTAGAAGTTCGTTAGTGCTTCATGACATCACTCAGCAGCCCCGTATTCTCTTTGATTGACTCAAAGGCTACCAGTACCCACAAATATGTCACACTAACATAGCTATTGCTTAGACCGTGTCGGTATACTCCCCACAGTTTCCATAATGTATTGCTATTTACCTACAATGTTTCCCAAATCTGGGTGGAGGATTTCAAACCCAAAAAATAGAACCAAGATGTAAAGCAAACAAGTCAAACAATTGTAAGCAAATAAAGGTGATATAAGCCCTAAGGTAACCCCACTTTTATAATCTTCCCCAGCAGAGTCTCCAGTTCTATGATACGGTGGGAGAAATGACTAGAGGTTTTGCGTTTCGTCGCAAATGTCGCGGTTTAGCAAGAGTCGCCACCGACTTTTATTTTATCCAAAAGGAAAGGTAAAAAAGCACAGGAAAGACCTTTGAGATGTTTTCTTGAGTTCTGGGGGTAGATTATGAAAAGGGAAGGTGCTAGCACCCTTTTCATCCACGGTTTTCCATGGGCTCTTAGTTACTTGCTTAGATCACTTGCTTTGCTTTTGAAATTGTTTGAAATGGTGCTTTGTGTTTGGTGTGATTTTGAAAGTATTTTGAAAAGAGGCTACTCGTTTGGGCAATCTTTGTAATGATTCTCGTTCGTAAGAATGTATACAAAGATGTTTGTCTTTTGAAAAATGTTTCAATGTTTTGAGAGATGTTTGGAAATGTTTTGAAGTGTGTGTGTGTGTGTTTGTTTTTGAAAATAGCAAGGATTGTTTGGAAGAGAGCACGTAACTAGAAGCTATCTACCTACTCAAATGTCTTTCCTATGTATTTTTATTCCTTTGACATTGTTGATTTACCATTGATTTGGTAAACAACCCTATCTTTGGATGTAAACGAGACGGGTGTGGGTCATCGTATGACCATGATAGCAATGTTGCCAAGTATCTTAGCATTTTTGAGGGACCAAGATCATTTTATTTTAGGCAACCTTTTGATAGCGTCATCGAGGGACTATGATCTTATTTTTATATTGTTTTGCCAAGATACTTTGCATGCATACCATGGCCATTTTGTTTAGGCAACCAAGTGGGTGAAACCCTAAGGGTGCTTGTGTGCAATGTGTGTCATTTTACATCCATTTTATTTGTTTTGGATTAGGTCATTTCTACTTGTTTGTTTTTGGTCTTATCATGCAAAACCCTAATTTACTACACATGGTATAAATGCGATAAATTGCGTAAATATAAACTAAGCTATTACAACAATTATTATGGGAGGGGAGATACAAGTTTTTGAATGGGTATATTGCACAAATATAAACCCTAAAATACTATTACAACCCAATTGAATTATTGTGCAAATTAAATAAATGTACAAATATTTAAATATGCAATGCAATGTATTTATGGAAAAAATGTTTTGTATTTGATTTTTGTATGAGAAAAATGATTTATTTAAGCCCTAAACAATAAGGAAAAATAAATATTATTATTTTTGAAAGGGTGAAACCCTAATTTTTTATTAAAGAAAATATATATTCTATATTATTATTTTTTCCATTTTTTATACAAGAAAATAATAAATAATATTATGTACAAATATTAAAAATTAAAATATGTTTAAAAATAAATATTTTATGTGTAAAATAATAAAAATAAAAAAAAGTATAGTATTTTTAAATGTATTTATAATTTATTTAAGAAAATAAAGTATATTATCCTAATAAATTATTACTTATGCCAAAAAATAATAAATAAAATAAAATAAAAGTGCAAAAAATAAAGAAATTATTTTTAGGGATTTTTTATCATTAGAAAAAATATATGCAAGCAATAAATATAAAAATATGCAGGAAAATGTAAAAATATAAGAAAATAGTCAGGGGGGTGCAAAAGCAATACAGGGGGTGTGGAAAACAAAAACAAAAAGGCCAAAAATGCCAAAAAGCCCAAGCCAGCTCATCTTCATCCTTGTCCTTCAGCTCTGCGCGCGCATCATGTACAAACCTGTATCTTGCTATAGCTTGCATAAAAATAAAAACACATAACATAAAACATGTAGCTTGTAATCTCACGATTCCAATGATATAAAATTTGTAACCTAACTCTCAAAGATCAGAGAGAATTTAATCAGCCCTAATTTGTGACCTAATTATTTCAGCAACTTCAAGCTTCAAATTCTCTTAGCTCAGTTAACATAAATGAAAAGTATGCATATGTACAGCTTCACCATGTTAAGGACTACATTTTTGCTTCACAAATCGTGGCTTGAGGATGCCTAAATAGAGATATAGAGTTTTAAAAAATACCTCCTTCAGCTGGATTTGGATATGACAATGTGGGGACTTTGAGTGAGGCCTGAGGATCGTGTGAGCTTCCTTAAAGTTCCTTCAAGCTATTCCAATGCTTAGATGACTTTGTGGATGGCTGAAACTCTCTATAGAAGTCAAGCTGCAACCTCCAAATTTGAAAATGGCAATGGCTGAAACAGTGCTTACAGCAACAATGTAAAGGCTTGGATAGTTTGGATATGATGTGGAGAAGATGTTTCAAGTGTTAAGAGGCAAAACGCACGAGCAAATAATGAGCTTGCTATGATTTTGCAGAACTGTATGTTTTTGGCAGAAAATGGGGTTTTTGTGTTTTGGAGAGTTTCAGAGGTTATGCATTTGTGTCCTGGCTTGTGATAAGTTTTGTGAATGTGTCTAGAATGATACAAAGTCCACCCTTTATCAGCTTGTACCAGTTCTGATCTTTTGGCAACTTTTCTTGCCTTTGAAGAAAAGTGAAGTGACTATGCTAACAGGCTTGTACTTGCTTGTTTGCTAGCTGCAGAGAGTTGGTAAACAAAGCTTGAAACCTATGGAAATTGCCTTCACCAAAGGGACAGCTCCAAGGCTCAAGATTTGTAAAGTTGCAAAAGCTTGCCTTTATGAAAATGGCAATGTGCCCTTTATGCCATTAATGGAAAAATCCTTTGTACAATGCTCCAAAAGCAAAGATAAAGCCCTTATCCTCTGAGTTAGCATTAAATTATGGAGTGTAGAATGAGTTTAGGGCCTATAATGCAAGGTACAAGCGTCATGGATCTGATTTGCAATTTGATGCATTGTGAAAATGGCTTGAACAAAAGTGACAAAATGCCAATTTCTCTTCTTCGATTCTCCCTAACCACAAATGATCTACGAGATTTCTTGGACACTTTAGAAATATTGCAATGTGCTCTACAATCCATATTTGAAATGAATTTTGAGATACCTTTTGGAACTAGGTGAAAAATGTCTATGAAGTTGGGTCAAAAACCTGTCTAAATTAGGGCAAATTTTCACTAAGTTAAGAAGTTCATGGACCTCCATTCACAAATTCATAACTTGAGATCCAAGCATTTTTTGGGAAACGTTTGTGATTCAAAGTTGTATATTTCATAGAGGACTACAACTTTCATGTTGGAAGTTTTCTTTGAATCAAATTGCATCATGGTGAAAAAGTTGTGAAAAGTTGGGGAAAAATAAGAAAAAATTTATACTTAGAAAATTTCTAAGTTATGAAAAATTTTCAAATTAAAACCCTAATTTGAAAATTTAGTTTTCTTGGTCAACAATTTTTACATTTTGACATATCTTGATGAATTATGACCCTTGTCACTTGATTTTGACCAAAAAAGTCAAAGTTTGACTTTTCAGTGTACAGTTGACTTTTGATCAGTTGACTGGAAAATTTATTTGTCAATCCAATGATCTTGAGATCTTTTGAACCATGTGATTAGGTAAAGATGATGCTATTGATTCCTTTAAGTCATGCTTGAACCCAATTGGTCATTGGCTAGGTTAAAAATCAGAAATTGCCCTTTCTCAGTCAAAACCCTAATTTTGACCATTTTGCCCTTTTGATGATTTGATCAAATTTCTTGAGGAGTTGTGATCCAAACTTGATCAAATGGTACATATGAGTCTAAAATGTTGTTGTGGATCAAAAATCATGAAGTTTGACTGTAAATTGGCCATAGTTGACTTTTTCCCCAATACAGCTGATTTTTAGGTCAACTGTCAAATTGACTGAGCAAAAATGTGATTCAAGGTTTGAAACTTAACATGAGAAATCTTAGGGGTCCAAGATGGTGTATGAAAGTCACATGAAGCATTGATGGTCCAAAAATCCTTGTACAAACTCAAACCCTAATTTCAGGTTATCAGTGCAAGATGATGTCTTGAGCTGACCAAACCCTAATCTTGTCTTGAGTCCAAGAAGTCTTGTGAGAAAAATCTTGATAAATGAGAGGGAAAATTTTGGGGTACAACATTGTCCTTTCAAATTTTCAGTCCACCAGGATACCTTTTTTTGCCCAAGCCGCCTTTTCAGATTTTTGACTTGTCGGGTGTACAGTTTCATTTATATATCCCTAATTTTTGCCCGAGCTCTTTTGGTTCGTCGAGATGCCCTTATTTTTTCCTAGGTCAGTCAACCTAGCGGGTCTTTTTTCATGCGTAGTATTTTTCGACTATGTCCGTGTTCATAGGGTGCGGAGAATTGTCATTGTCCATAGTATTAAGTGTTGTAGCACTGCCAGAAAAATGTTTGCTCGATCATACGTGGACCTTTGCTGGAACTCATGTTCAATGCCCTAACTGATTCAGATAGAGGTCTTCCCCTGGCTCTTTGGCACTTTTGAGAGATTCCTCGAATCTTGACTCGACGGCCCCCAGATCAGTTAGATACCATGTCATGCCCCTTGATTATGAAAGGCTTGTTACTAGAAATGTCTTTCCAATTGAGGTGATTATGTCCATTGAGAGGAATTTCGTTCATTGAATTTCCGTCATGCGAATTTCTCTGTTGTCGAACGATTAGTCATATGCAAACAATGGCATTTAAAGAATGCAAAGCTTATGTCTGTCTTGAAGTTTTGAAAATGCATTTTCAGTAAACAAACAGAATTTTGTAAGAATATAAATTCAACTCAGGATTTATAGTAAACCTTACAGGAGTCAGGATACCTTTTTATAACAATATGCTTTCGAACTAACTCATGCTTTAGCTATGAATTTTAAGGGTTGTAGCGTGGCTTGGTTCACGGTTTAAGAAACAAAGGATAAAGGCTCAAAATTTATTTGTACCCAACCTGTTCTTCGTGATGTTCTTCAGTCCTATACACAGTTAATCATGCGTTTAAATCCCAATTGAGTCTGGTAACTTTTCCCTGATATTCCGGTGATGGTTCGTGTAACACCCCAATTCTACCCCAAACAATTATATAAATAAACCAGAGTTATAAAAATCATTCATGCAAACGAATCGGGACGTCACAAATTCTTCTATCAAATTCATTGCATTCACCATGGATATATAACACTTTTTAAAACAACGGATGAATCATCATCATAACATCTTTAATTAAATAACTTAACATCTATGCAGCGGAATTCTTAATAACATCTTTAACAATAATACAACAACTTCAAAACAGCACATATTTAATAATAATCAACTTAAAGTTCAACAACTGAAAATCAGCAATCAAAAACAGCAAGCGTTCATCCCCCCGAGTGTTACATATCAGAGCAATGACACTGACTCGAACTACCGAAGGTATACAGCCTTCACTCTCGATTACCTGCACGTTACCAATATAATAAAGTGCATGATAATTAATATATTAAATTAGATCAATAACACCACCACTTCTCGTCTCATATCAGAAATAATCACAACAATAATACACCATCACAACATCAATACACATTCACCACATCAAAATACACGTCTTTATACGATCATATAATGCGACTCAATACTATGCAAATGCATGTGGTACCATTAGAGCAGAACTCCCATCTTAAAAAATTTCCAATTAATAGAGGCATCAACAAGGCATGGCCTTCATCTTAAAATTCGCCAATACAGGCCATCTCAACGAGCATAAGCTCCATCTCAAAATGCAATGTATGTGACACAATCATGAATGTAATAACAACACCCAAATTAACAACATCTCAAATTAATAACATCTCAAAAGCATCTCAAATTAACAACATCTCAAAAGCATCTCAAATTCAAAACATCTCAAAAGCATCTCAAATTAACAACATCTCAAAAGCATCTCAAATTAACAACATCTCAAAAGCATCTCAAATCAACAACATCATTAATAACTGCTCACTAACAACTCAGTTGCACATTAATACCACAGTAGTTCATACTGCTATTCTGTAATCCTTACATCATTACTGTCACTAATCCTACTATTATAATTCAAACAGCAGCCTCTAGGCATCTCATCTTCATCATTCTGTACAAAACCAACGCAACGATCAACATGGAAATTAACTCTAAATCCTAAATTGGCTACTAGGATTACACTCCCTATTCTTCATTTTAATCCTCTAGAATAAAGTTCATCGCGTTATCTATTCAACGCTTTGAACGGCATCTCAAACGGCATCCTAAAACTCAAGTTATAGCACTTTAAAACTGAATCTGCCAAAAATCAAACATGGGTCGATGCAAAACCCCTTGGATCGACGTGTACTGCTCTAACTGCACAACATGAGTCGACGCATCCCCTCTTGGATCAACTCATCTTGAGTCTTGCACACAGCATGTATCGACACATGCATCCCACAGATCGACTCATCCTGATTCTTTCAACCTTCATGTATCAACACAAGTCTCTTCGTGTCGACTCATATTGAGTCTCTAGGCCCTCATGCATCAACGCATCAAGTTTGAGGTCGACACATCCTGAATCTTCCTGCATAATTTTGCGATTTCTTCCCTGCTTCTCACTACGGGATTCATGTATTTAGCCCTACAAACTTAATATAACCTTGATAAATCACTACCTACAGTTATCCTATGATTCTACATCGATTAAACAACATCGGGACATCATTATTCATCTAAAATTCATAAATTCCTCATCATACAACATCATATGTATTCAATTCAAGAACAAGACAGCAATCACCTCTAACCCCACACATCAATCATCATGAACCCAATTATAAAGTCAGAACCCCACCCTTACCTTGGATTGAAGGTCGCTCTATAATTTTGCGGTTGAAACCTCGTTCTGCCGTTTTTCCACTTTTCCAACAGCTTCACGTTCTTCCTCTCAATCCTTATTCTTCTACTACTTCTTCTTTCTTTTCTTTCTAACAACAATAAAATAACCCTATTATTCTTTATTCCTTATTGGGCTCAAACTAATACACCCTCCTTATTACTTCTATTCCTTCAAAATAAGCCCACACCACATAATATTATACTTTTAATATTATTTCTCCACTTAATAAAATAAATCCAATTAATCATAACACATCTTCACAATTATTCCAAAAATAATTTAATTAAATAAATAATTAAATTACGGGCGTTACAACTCTCCCCCACTTAGAATATTTTCGTCCTCGAAAATTTACCTTAATCAAACAACTCAGGATAGGAGTCTCGCATCTTGCTCTCCAACTCCCAAGTCATGCTTTCACCAGCAGCTCCTAGCCAAACCACTTTAACCAAAACAATCTCCTTGCCCCTCAGAGTCTTCATCTCACGATCCGCGATCCGTACAGGCATCGTCTCCACCGTAAGATTATCCCCTACTTGCACATCGTCCATATGAATCACATGAGATAGATCTGAAATATACTTCCGAAGTTGCGACACATGAAACACATCATGAAAATTCGAAAGATTAGGCGGTAAAGCCACTCTATAAGCAACATTCCCCACTCTCTCTGAAATCTGATACGGTCCAATAAAACGAGAAGTGAGCTTCTTAGACTTCAACGCTCGCCCAACACCAGTCACAGGTGTAACTCTCAAAAACACATGGTCACCAGCTTGAAATTCTAAATCCTTCCTTCGCTTGTCATGATAACTCTTCTGTCTACTTTGAGCAGCTTTCATCTTTTCTCGAATCAACTTCACCTTCTCAATAGTCTCACGAACAAGTTCAGGTCCAAGTACTACACTTTCTCCAGATTCATGCCAACATATCGGAGTTCTACATCTTCGACCATACAACGCCTCAAAAGGTGCCATCCCAATACTAGAATGGTAACTGTTATTATAAGTGAACTCTATCAAGGGAAGATAAGTATCCCACGAACCTCCATGCTCAAGAACACATGCCCTCAGCAAATCTTCCAACGATTGAATCGTCCGTTCAGTCTGACCATCTGTCTGAGGATGATACATTGAACTCAACCTCAACTTAGAACCCAACGCTTCTTGCAAACTCTTCCAAAAATCAGAAGTAAATCTTGGATCTCTATCTGACACAATGCACAAAGGAACACCATGCAGCTTCACAATCACACTAGTGTAAATCTCAGCCAACTTCGACACTGGAAAACTGATGTTAATAGGAATAAAATGAGTTGACTTCGTAAGCCTATCAACAATCACCCAAATCGAATCATGTCCTCTTAAAGTATTAGGTAACCCTGTCACAAAGTCCATTGAAATGCGATCCCATTTCCATTCTGGAACTTCCAACAGTTGCATCAATCATGCAGGCTTCTGATGTTCAACTTTCGACTTCTGACAAGTCAAACATGCATACATAAACCGAGCCACGTCACTCTTCATCCCAAGCCACCAAAACAAACCCTTCAAATCTTGATACATCTTTGTATCTCCTGGATGAATACTCAACTTACTTCTATGACTCTCCTCCAGTATCACTTTCTTCATCTCAGCATCATCAGGAATACAAATCCGATTACGAAATATCAACACACCTTGCACTTCTAGCTTAAAATCACTATTCTCAGACTGATCAATCCCAACCATCAAATCTACTAGTTTCACATCCAACTTCTGAGCTTCTCTGATACTGTCTAGAAATTCATTATTAATCTTCAACATACCCAACATAACACTCTACGGAGTAACCTCGCAAACTAAGCTCATATCTCTGAACTGCTCAATTAACTCCAACTCTTTAATCATCATAGCTGACATATGTAAAGTCTTTTCACTCAACGCATCAGCCACCGCATTCACTTTTCCTGGATGATAATTCAAACTGAAATCATAATCCTTTAACAATTCCAACCATCTTTGTTGCCTCGTATTCAACTCCTTCTGATCAAATAAATACTTTAAGCTCTTATGGTCACTAAACACTTCAAATCTAGAACCATAAAGATAATGCCTCCAAATCTTCAACACAAAAACAACTGCAGCAAGCTCTAAATCATGCGTAGGATAGTTCTTCTCATGAGTCCTCAATTGCCTTGACGCATAAGCAACTACCTTACCATTCTGCATAAGCACACCTTCTAAACCCATCTTAGAAGCATCACAATACACCATAAAAGGCTCTCCTGGGTTAGGTAACGTCAAAATCAGAGTCGATGTCAACCTCTTTTTCAATTCCGTAAAACTTTCTTCGCACTGAACATCCCATAAAAACACTCTACCTTTACAAGTCAAATTAGTCAACGGGAGTGACAACTTAGAAAACCCTTCGATAAACCTTCTATAATAACCAGCAAATCCCAAGAAGCTTCTAATCTCAGTAGCTGACCTCGGAGTTTCCCATTGCAACACAGCATCAAGCTTCGATGGATCTACAACAATGCCACTACCTGAAATCACATGACCAAGAAAACTAACCTCTTTCAACCAGAATTCACACTTGGACAACTTTGCATACAACTTCTTCTCTTTCAAAACATGCAATACTACTCTTAAGTGTTCTGCATGATCTTCTTCTGACTTAGAGTAAATCAAAATATTATCAATGAACACCACTACGAATCGATCCAAATAAGTATGAAAGATACGATTCATATATTCCATGAATACTCCTGGTGAATTAGTAACACCGAAAGGCATCATTGAATACTCGTAATGTCCATAACGCATTCGGAAAGCCGTCTTCTGGATATCTTCATCCTTCACTTTAATCTGATGGTAACCCGACCTCAAATCAATCTTACTAAACACATGAGCATCCACCAATTGATCCATTAAGTCATCCATTCTTGGAAGCGGATACTTGTTCTTAATCGTCACTTTATTCAACTGTCTATAAACAACACAAAGCCTCATACTTCCATCTTTCTTCTTTACTAACAACACTGGAGCTCCCCATGGCGATACAATTGGTCTCACAAACTTCTTCTCAAGTAACTCTTCCAATTGCTTCTTTAACTCTAACAATTCAGATGCACACATCTTGTATGGTGCCATAGACATAGGTCTGGTACCAGGTACAAGATCAATAGAAAATTCAACTTCCCTCTCCGGCGGTACATCAGGAATCTCATCGGGGAAAACTTCAGGAAATTCACACACCACCTGTAATTCCTCAATTACAGCTTGAGTTTCTACAGATAGCGACGCCATCAATGAGAACATATGTGCTTCCTCTTGCATCAACTTCCTCAACTGTCTAGCAGACAACAGACCATCTTCCTCTTCTTCAGGAGTAGAAAACCTCACAGACTTGTCATAACAGTTAATATGAACACTGTTATGCTCTAACCACCCAAAATCACATCCAAACCTCTTAACGGTAAACAAACCAAATCAACAGCAAAGTCTCTGTCGAAGATCGACAAGGGACACTTCAAACACACTAAAGAAGTAGCCATCGACCCCTTGGCTGGAGTGTCGATGACCATTTCTCCATTCAAAGAAGACAACATAAGACCCAATCTTTCAACACAATCAGCAGCAATAAAACAATGCGTAGCACCAGTATCAATAATAGTAATTAAAGGAGTAATATTAATGAAACATGTACCTATGATAAGTCTGTCCTCAGCAGCTGTCTGATCCTCAACCAAAGCAAACACTTTACCACTTGATTGATCCCTCTTCGGTTTCTCACACTGACTAACAATATGCCCTCCTTCTCTACAATTAAAACAAATCACATCCTTATGTTCACACTCAGATACAACATGTCCATTCTTACCACAACGGAAACACCTCTTCACCTCAGCAGTGCACACATTACTCTTGTGCCTAGACTTTCCACACTTAAAGAAAACAACACTAGCAGGAGCATCTCCCCCACTAGTCCTCTGACTCTGAGCAAATTTCTACTTACCTTTACCAGTTGGGGCATCATAAGGCTTAACATGATTCTGTTGGTGCTTACCCCTCTTCTCACTGATAATCTTGTAATGAGCATTATTATCCTCCTCATAAATCCTGCAGCTATCAACCAAATCAGCAAAGACACGGATCTTATGGTATCCAACTGCCTTCTTGATCTCCGAGCGCAACCCGTTCTCAAGCTTGATACACTTCGAAAACTCAGCATTTGCCTCAGCGTAATGCGGATAAAACTTAGCCAACTCAGCAAACTTGGCAGCATACTCAACAACTGACATACTTACTTACATCAGCTCAAGGAACTCAATTTCCTTCTTACAACGGACATCTTCAGGAAAGTACTTTCTCAGAAATTCTTTACAGAACACATCCCAAGTGACATTCTCACCTGTAGCTTCTAACTTCTTACAAGTCTCTAGCCACCAGTCATCAGCCTCGACTGCTAGCATATGAGTACCATAACGAACCTTATGTGCTGGAGTGCAGTCCATCACACAGAAGATTCTCTCAATCTCTTTCAACCACTCCAATGCTCCATCAGGATCATACTTTCCCTTGAACGTAGGTGGATTCTCTCTCTGGAAAGTCGTCAAGCTACGAGATCCAACATTCCCGTCAGTATTTGGCTGATTTTCCATCGCATAAGCCATTGCTTCAAGAGCATAAGCAAGTGCAGCATCATTCCTTCCAGCCATCTCAACTTATCACTACAACATAAACAACGGTTAGAACTCAAATTAACAATACTCGATTGTTAGACAACTACGACTCGATGACAAGGTCGGACCAACCTTTTGCTCTAATACCAACTTTGTAACACCCCAATTCTACCCCAAACAATTATATAAATAAATCAGATTTATAAAAATCATTCATTCAAACGAATTGGGATGTCACAAATTCTTCGATCAAATTCATTGCATTCATCGTGGATATATAACACTTTTTAAAACACCGGATGAACCATCCTCATAACATCTTTAATTAAATAACTCAACATCTACGCAGCAGAATTCTTAATAACATCTTTAACAACAATTTCAACAACTTCAAAATAGCACATATTTAATAATAATCAACTTAAAGTTCAACAACTGAAAATCAGCAATCAAAAACAGCAAGCATTCATCCCCTCGAGTGTTACATATCAGAGCAATGACACCAACTCGAACTACCGAAGGTATACAGCCTTCACTCTCGATTACCTGCACGTTACCAACATAAGGGCAACATTCAAACAGAAGGGGTGAGATATCTAACAATATAATAAAGCGCATGATAATTAATATATTAAATTAGATCAATAACACCACCACTTCTCATCTCATATCAGCAATAATCACAACAATAATACACCATCACAACATCAATACACATTCACCACATCAAAATACACGTCTTTATACGATCATATAATGCGACTCAATACTATGCAAATGCATGT
This sequence comes from Vicia faba, assembly GCA_948472305.1. NCBI lineage: Eukaryota > Viridiplantae > Streptophyta > Magnoliopsida > Fabales > Fabaceae > Vicia > Vicia faba. The sequence continues at coordinate 145,018,885 of OX451740.1, forward strand.
GGTACCATTGGATCAGAACTCCCATCTCAAAAAATTTCCAATTAATAGAGGCATCAACTAGGCATAGCCTTCATCTCAAAATTCGCCAATGCAGGCCATCTCAACGAGCATAAGCTCCATCTCAAAATGCAATGTATGCGACACAATCATGAATGTAATAACAACACCCAAAAGCATCTCAAATTAACATCATCTCAAAAGCATCTCAAATTAACAACGTCTCAAAAGCATCTTAAATTAATAACATCTTAAAAGCATCTCAAATTAACAACATCATTAATAATTGCTCACTAACAACTCAAATGTACATTAATACCACAGTAGTTCATACTGTTATTCTGTAATCCTTACATCATTATTATCATTAATCCTAATGTTATAATTCAAACAGCAACCTCTAGGCATCTCATCTTCATCATTCTGTACAAAACCAACGCAATGATCAACATGGGAATTAACTCTAAATCCTAAATTGGCTACTAGGATTACACTTCCTATTCTTCATTTTAATCCTCTAGAATAAATTTCATCGTGTTAGTTATTCAACGCTTCTAACGGCATCTCAAACGGCATCCTAAAACTCAAGTTACAGCACTCTAAAACTGAATCTGCCAAAAATCAAACAACATGGGTCGACGCAAAACCCCTTAGATCGATGTGTACTGCTCTAACTGCATAACATGATTCGACGTATCCCCTCATGGATCCACTCATCCCGAGTCTTGCACACATAATGTATCGACACATGCGTCCTACAGATCGACTCATCCTGAGTCTTTCAATCTTCATGTATCGACACAAGTCTCTTCGTGTCTACTCATACTGAGTCTCTAGGCCCTTATGCATCGACGCATCAAGTTTGAGGTCGACACATCCTGAATCTTCCTGCATAATTCTGCGATTTCTTCCCTGCATCTCACTACGGGATTCATGTATTTAGCCCTACAAACTTAATATAATCTTGATAAATCACTACCTACAGTTATCCTATGATTCTACATCGATTAAACAACATCGGGACATCATTATTCATCTAAAATTCATCAATTCCTCATCATACAACATCATATGTATTCAATTCAAGAACAAGATAGCAATCACCTCTAACCCCACACATCAATCATCATGAACCCAATTATAAAGTCAGAACCCCACCCTTGCCTTGGATTGAAGGTCGCTCTATAATTTTCCAGTTGAAACCTTGCTCTGTCGTTTTTCCACTTTTCCAACAGCTTCACGTTCTTCCTCTCAATCCTTATTCTTCTATTGCTTCTTCTTTCTATTCTTTCTAACAACAATAAAATAACCCTATTATTCTTAATTCCTTATTAGGCTCAAACTAATACACCCTCCTTATTACTTTTATTCCTTCAAAATAAGCCCACACCACATAATATTATACTTCTAATATTATTTCTCCACTTAATAAAATAAATCCAATTAATCATAACACATCTTCAAAATTATTCCAAAAATAATTTAATTAAATAATTAATTAAATTACGGGCGTTACAGTTCAGATACTGAAAGTTTATTTGAGAAGGCAGTCATCATTTTTTTTGTAATATTTTTGTGGAGGATTCGTAGCGACCTCTTTTTTTTATTATCCCTATTTTTTGCCTGAACTGTTTCTTTTGTGATTACAGCCAGCCGGATGCCCCAATTTTTCTTAAGTCTCCTTCATAGGTTTTGACTTAGTGGGCTTTTCTTTTGAAAAATAATGACTGCCTGATTATGCGGAACCATCACTATCTTTTGTTTTGGAATGATACCTCTGACTCTACTTATTATGTATGAGGGGAAAGCTTGCGATTGAATGCACCATTGAATTAACTGAGAAACTACCTTGCCCCAGGTTATGATTAAGGGTTTCAATTTGCGTGAAAAAGAAAACTCCTGCTTCTTAGGCTCAAAGGGGTTGACTAGGGATTATCTTCCTTATAACTCCATTATTTAGGATTTGAAACAACGCCTGTACATCGTCATCAAGGTCTGTTCAAAAGCATATTGTAGAGATTATGGTATCTTTTTTGCCATCCTCCCTCTAAAGGTTTAAGCTTTTAATCGAGAGTTGAATATCACAAAAAGAAAGTAAAAGTATAGTTTCAGTATAGTGACAATGAATAGATTAATTCAAGACAAACATATGCAATGTGTGACACGGTGGGAGAACTGACTTGAGGGTTTTGTGTTTGTGTTTGCAAATGTTGCGGTTTAGCAAGAGTCACCACCGACTTTTCTTTTATCCAAAAGGAAAGATGAAAAAGCACAGGAAAGACCTTTAGAGATGTTTTCTTGAGTTCGGGGGGTAGATTATGAAAAGGGAAGGTGTTAGCACCCTTTTCATTCATGGTTTTCCATGGGCTCTTAGTTACTCGCTAGATCACTTGCTTTTGTTTGAATGTGCTCTTGGTGTGGGTTTTGAAAGTATTTTGAAAACGTCTTTGTAATGGTTCTCGTCTCTATAAGAACGCATACAAAGTGTTTGTTTGAATAATAGTTTCAAAGATGTGTTTGTGAAATTTGTTTTTTGAAAGTAGTTTTCAAAAAGGTGCCTTTGTAATGGTTCTCTTCTCTATAAGAACGCGTACAAAGTGTTGTCTTTCAAAAATGTTTTCAAAATGAGAGAGTGGGTGTATAAAATGTTTTTGTTGTGAGCAAGCGAGTAACTAAGAGCGAACCTACCTACTCAAAAAGGTCTTAGATGTTCTTTCCCTCCTCCTTTAGACATTGCTATCTTACCATTGTTTTGGTAAGAAGCCCCATCGTTGGATGTGAAGGGACGGGCGTTGGGACGTTTGTATAGTCATAGAAGGAAACATATGGGACGTTTTAGCAATGTCATTTTAGGGAATAGATCGTTTACCGAAGGCAACATTGAGGGTCATCGAGGGACTACGATCTTTTATCGAGGATCTTTGCTAAAACGCCCATGTTCAAGGGACATGACTATTTTTCCGATAGGCCACAAAGTGAGATTACCCTAAGGGTGCTCGTGTGCAAGTGTGTTTTATTGCATGCATTTAGTCTTGATTAGGGTGATTTATTTGTTGATTTTCATATCTTTCCATACACACCCTAATTACTAACATTTACATTTGAAAGCGATAAGTTGCAGAAATGTAAAGTCCTACACTATTACAATATTTAGGGGGATGGGGGTACATATTTATGAATGGGGGTTGCAAGTAAAATTAAATCCTAAGTTACTATTACAACCATATTGAAATGTACAACATAAGAAAGAAAGAAAAAGGACTTGTCTAAAAAGGGTTTTTGTCTTAAAAAATTAATTAGTAAAAGGATAATATTTTTATGTTCTTTTTTGTGTTGGTAAAAAAGGTATTAACATTCAAATTGATAAAAAGGAAAACAAATGAAAGATAGAAACAGCGTGTTGCTGCAAGCAAAACAACAAGGGTCAAAAGTTCTGAAGCCAGACGCGTGGTGACTCAGAAAGAAACGTCAGTGGGTATCATAAGTTCTGATTGGAAAACTCTGAGATCCTGCAAGAAACGTAAGAGGGAAAACAACAGAAGTTTTGGGTGATATTCAGACAGTGGGCCAAAAGTCAGAAGCTCTGTGTTACGCTAAAATAGTGAGTGGGCATCAGCAATTCAGTGCGTTATCAGCATGTAAAAATCAGAAGTTCTAAGTGTCCAAACAGTGAGTGAACCTCAGTAGTTCAATGCGTTTGAACAGTGAGAAAATCATAGAAGTTTTGTGTGTTAAAACAGTGAAGAGAACTCAGAAGTTCTGTGTGCTTAAACAGTGATAAAATCCTAGAAATTTTGTGTTACATCAGCACAATGATAACTTATTAAGTTTTCAACATACAGCAAATTAAAAGGATAAAAGCATAACAGTTCATAGAAGTTCTAATCCTGATTCTAAGCCTAGCCTTAATCAAGAAGTTATGATCCACAGTATTTCTACTTATGCAATTATATGAACAACATCAATACTATGATATTTACATGTTTAATGATGTTCTGAATGAAAAAGATGCAAAGTCAGAAAGACTTACCTTGAACCTGGAGCATGGGCTTAGAGCTTTGAGTTGCTGCCTTTGGATGTTCTGGAATCAGCAAGAGTAACGGAAGAGAAGAATGCCAAGTTCTTTGATTCAAAAGGAAGAACAAAGGTTTGGTTTTCTGTTTGGGATTTCTGGATTTTTATGAAGGTTTCACAACTTCCTTTTCTCTCTCCAAAATCCAACCCCTTGAACGTGTGATGGAGCAAAGTATTTATAGGTGAATTTGTTTTGATTTTGGGGGGAAAACAAATGGGATTTTAACATGTTTTGGCATCTTGTTCCTTTGTTTTTTAATCACAGTTTTCGTATGCTAATTTGATGCAAATATGGGGTTTGAGAAAGTTCTGACCAAAGCTTTGAATATAGCCTTCATATGCTAAAATGTTGCCTTGTTATTGAAACAAGCATGGTGGTTGTCAGCAGGAATTAAGGAAAAGCGAAAAGCAAAGCATGGGCTTAGTACCAAAGTTTACTATCCCAAAACAGTAGAGGTACACGTGGTGGAAATCCTTTGGATAAAGACTCAAAAGTGGTTATGAGCATTAAATGAGCATTAAAAGATGATGAGACTTATCAAAACCAAAAATCCTGCAACGTGAGATTCTACACCATGGCTTAGTTCTGGATCAGAAGTTCTGCTTCAGCATAGCATCTAACCTCTGATCTTTGTATCTTCTGGCTCCAGCATGTTCTGAAGGAGCTCCCAGGCTTTCCAGGAAGTTTGTAACACGCTTTGTAAACCTTCTTTGAACTGCTCTTGCAAGCTCTGACTGAACCTTTGTGAAAACTGGCCCAGAAGTTCTGACCAAACTCTGTCTTGAGAGTGTCCAGAATTTGCTGAGTGTTTCAGTTTCATGGACGTGTCTTTGAGAAGTTAACTTGAAATCCCAGCATTTCTAGGAAAAGTTATGTTCTGCAATGTTTCAGATCTTGTTGAGATCTAAAAATCTTGTGTCAGAAGTTGATCCAAAATCAGCCTGCATCATGGTGATAACCTGATCAGAAGTTTTGAGTTTTGCCATGCTTCTTAAACACTTAGAAAAGTTCTAAGTATTTAGAATTTTGACCTTTCCCAAAGTAAATTGACTTTTGATTCTCTTGATGAAACAAACTTCATATTTCAACATGTCTTGATGAAATATGATTCTTGAAACTTGGTTTTGATCCAAAAGTCAAAGTTTGACCTTTCAGTGTATAAATGACCATTTTGCCCTTGTGAGTGATTTTCTTGGAAAATTTGTAATTCAAGGCTTGGAATTGGATGGAAGCAAACTTGGGGATCCAGGGTGATTCTTTGAGAAATGAGAGGGAAAATTTTGGGGTACAGCAGCTGCCCCTCTTCAATCTTCTTACACCTGAAGAGTTAGATTGGTAAATCTTCCATTCGTGACTTGAAGGTGGAAGATGATTGAACACTAGAGTGCCCAGAAAATTTGCGCTCGAAGATGTGTTAGTTGATTATGTAGGGAATGAGATTAAAGATGCCATTTGGTAAGATAATGGATAGTTGTTGGAGATGGGCTTAAATATGCCATCCAGAAATGATTGTTGGACTGTATCTATAAGCTGGAACTGAATGATTGCCAGAATAGCGTCCGTGTCTGGAGAGTATCTGAACTGTATCGGAAGGTTGGGCTGTTTGATGATGAGTCAGTTTGAAACTTCATCTTGGAAAGAGAAGGAACCGGTGTAGGGTTGCTTGATGATGAGTTCGTGTAAAACTGCATCTGAAATTTCCCGAGAAGGAACCTGTGTAGGGTTTCCTGATGATGAGTCCGTGTAAAACTTCATCTTGGAAATAGGAGGAACCGGTGTAGGTTTGCATGATGATGAGTCCGTGTAAAACTTCATCTTGGAAAGAAGGAACCTGTGTAGGGTTTCATGATGATGAGTCCATGTAAAACTTCATCTTGGAAAGAAGGAACCTGTGTAGGGTTGCTTGATGATGAGTCCGTGTAAAACTGCATCTTGGAAATGGAAGGAACCAGTGTAGGGTTTCTTAATGATGAATTCGTGTAAAACTGCATCTTGGAAATGGAAGGAACCGGTGTAGGGTTGCTTGATGATGAGTTCGTGTAAAACTGCATCTAAAATTTCCTGAGAAGGAACCTACATAGGGTTGCTTCATGATGAGTCTGTGTAAAACTGCATCTGAAATTTCTCGAGAAGGAACCTGTGTAGGGTTGCCTGATGATGAGTCCGTGTAAAACTTCATCTTGGAAATAGGAGGAACCAGTGTAGGGTTGCTTGATGATGAGTCCATGTAAAATTTCATCTTGGAAAGAAGGAACCTGTGTAGGGTTGCTTCATTTGGTCAAGTAGATAGTTGTCATGTCTGGTTTCAGGTATTAATCTTGGAACTTGAAAAGGTTGGTCGATGAGATAGTTGTCCTGTCTGGTTTCAGGTATTAATCTCTGACCTGAGAAAGAAAGATAGTTTTCTTGACTTGTTACAGGTGTTAATCTTCAATCTCTTCATGTAGATAGTTTTCCTGGGTTGTTACAGGTATTAATCTACAATCAGTCGTCCGCATATAGTTTTCCTGGCTTGTTACAGGTATTAATCTGGAACTTATCTGAAAATGGTTAATGGTAGCCATCTGTTGATTGCTATTTCCTGAAAAAGGTAGAACGTTAGTTGTATGCAATGTCGTTATGCATGAAATGCATGATGTCATGATGCTCTCAAAATAAATGAGATTGTTCCGTATGCACTCATCACGTATGTAAATAGGAGGTATGAAACGTGACATGTTTATTGAAGTGTATCTTTTTCTGGGAAAATAAATCCTTGACAAATGTCGGGGAGTCGTTAAACCCTGGACTGTTGTTTAAGAGTTGATGTGTCCTCAAACTTTGCTTAGAATGTTTCCACCGGGGATTCCTGTTTTGTTGTTTGAGGAGAACTTTGTTGGGGAATGTTGAAAACTCTATGGGGAGTGTTGATTCTTGTTTGTGAAAAAGATTTCAGGAGTCTCTGTTGTCCATTTCTCTACTGGGGAATTATCTTTTGCTGGAGAGAATCAAAAGTTAGTTGTTATCTGGTTGGATTCCAGGCATTCACAATGACTTGCTGGGGATTGTAGAGAAGAGGAGTTGTGGTCCTCTGATTTGTAGTAGTCGGAGAGGTAAAATCTAGTTGGGGAATCCTATCGTTTGTTGGGGAAATAAGCCCTATTGTCGGTCTGCTAGAGAGGTGACGACTTTGTTGGGGAAAGTCCTCGAGGATCCTTGAGGTTGTCTCAGCTGGGGAAAGGTTTTCAGAGATTAAACTCTTACTGCGAAATCATCCTATGAGAAGGACTTTCGGGAGACTTGTCATTTCCCCTAGCAGCAAATGTTTGTGGCATTGCCAAAAAAATGTTTGATTGTACGTAACCCTTTGCTGAGATTGACGTTCAATGCCCCAACTGACGAAGATGGAGACCTACCCCTGGTTACTCTACACTTCTTGAGAGGTTTCCTGGAATCTTGACTGGATTGCCCCACGTGTGCTGGATAGTGACATATCATGTCCCCTTATTGATAGGAGTTTTGACAATGGAAGTGTCATCCTTCTTGAATTGATTTTGTTCACTGAGAGAGCTTTCGTTCACTGGATATTCGTTGTGTGAATTTCTCCGCTGTAAAACAAATAGCCATATACAAACAGTGATATTCAAGTAATGCAAAGTTTATGTTTGTCTTGAAGTTTTGAAAAATGCGTTTTTAGCAAGTAAAGAAGTTTGTAATTCAACTCTGGATTTTGAGTAAAGCCTTACAGGAGTCAGGATACCTTTTGTAACAGTATGCTTTCGAACTAACCCATGCTTAAATTAGGACTTTTGAAGGGTTGTAACGTGGCTTGGTTCACGGTTTAAGAAATAAAGGATAAAGGCTCAAAGTGTATTTTTATCCACCCGCTCTTCGTGACGTTCTTCAGTCCTAAACTCAGTTGATTGTACGTTCGAACTCCAATTGGGTCTGGAATGACGTATTGGTGATGGTTCATACAAGTTAAGTTTGTCGGAAGGAAGTCATTCTTGCAACATTTTTCTTTCATGTTGTTGAGGATTTGTAGTGACCTATTTTTATTGGTTATCCCTGATTTTTTCCTGACTGTTCTTGTTTTGAGATTACAGTCAGCAGGATGCACCAGTTTTCTTAAGTCTCCTTTGTAGGTTTTGACTTAGTGGGATTTTCTTTTTGAGAGATAATGACTGCCTATGTGATAGGGAACCATCACCATCTTTTGATTCCAGAGGAATGTTTCTTGACGTCATTTGTTGTATTATGAGATGAGAGTTTGTGGCTTAACGCGCGTTTGAATTAACTGAGAGACTACCCTGCCCCGGGTTTTGATTAAAGGTTTCAATTTGTGTAAAATAGAAAAACTTCTACTTCTTTGGCTCGAAGGGTTTGACTAGGGATTATCTTCCTTATAACTCCAGTGTTTAGGATTCGAAAGAAACGCATGTACATCGTCAGCAAGGTCTGTCCAAAAGCATACTGTATGAGATTATGGCATTGTCTTCATCATCTTCCCTCTAAAGGCTTGTAACTTTTAGCAAAACTTGAATGTCATAAAGTGAGTAAAAAGCATTGTTTAAATGTAATTAAAATGAGTGGATCAAATCAAGACAAACATATGCAATGCATTAATGAAACAAAGTTTTACATTAATAGATAATTGTTTGGATAACAACAGAAATTACAATTGAAAATTCATAATGAACAAGACGCTCTCAATGATTTGGAAAAGAAGTAGTGATCACGTTTGGAGTCTCCGGAGGGTCAAACTCGATCTCTTTAACATCAATCAAATTCTGAATCTTGTACTTCAACACCCAGAAATCGTTAGTGTCATGCCCGGGACTGTCAGAATGATAAGCACACGTTGCATTAGGATTATAGTTAGGAGAAGAAGTTTTGGGTTTTGGATGAGATCCTATCAATGCAATCAAATTCATCCTCAACAAGTGTTGTAGCGCTTGAGACAACGGCATGTTGATGTTGGTAAACTGTCTTTTGGGCTCGTCTGGCCTTTGTTGATTTCCCCTTTGCTGTTTTCAGTGCGATGTGGAACCAGAGATCAGGACTGCCCCCACGTGTTGGTCATGACGACTCTTTTGACCAGACACAGCATTGGATTCTTTCTTCCCATTATATGGCTTTTTCTGAGCATCAGGAGGTGTAGCTCCTTGGACCTTTCCACTTTTGATGCCAGCTTCGATCCTTTCGTGGGTCAGTATTAGCTCGGCGAACCCGGATGAGGAGCTTTCGATCAGGTGTTTGAAGAAAGGCCCAGTCAAAGTTCCTATGAAGATGTCAATCAGCTCCCTGTCAGTTAAAGGGGGTTGCACCCTACCAGCCAGATCTCTCCACTTTTGGGAGTATCTTTTGAAGCTCTCATTGGAACCCATGGTCATTGTTGTACCCCAAAATTTGCCCTCCCATATTCTTCAAGGTTTGTCAAGAGTCATCTTCAAATGGTTCAAGATTTCTCAGGGATTGCACAGTCCAATTGCCTCCTAACACAGTCAAAATTAGGGTTTTGGTTCCTTCAAGGAAATTGGGGTTTACAAGGGCTCAATCAAGTCAAATATGCTTATATACATTGCCAAGCATCTACATACCAAGTTTCAAGACTCATAGCATCAAATTGCACAGTCAAAAGCCCTATTTGGTTCAAAGTCAACTGCAGGGGCAAAATGGTCATTTGGCTGTCAAAAGTCAAAATTTTTGGTCAACATATTATTTTGAAGCCACAATCATCATTTGATCAAGTCTTGATCATGATTCCACAAGCATGGCTCAAAAATCATCAAGATGCCAAAAGTTTCTATTTTTGGACAGCTGAAAAGTCAACTGTAACTTGACCAAGGCATAACTTTTTCATGGTTCATCAGAAAAATCCCATCCAATGCTCATTTTGAAGGGGATGACATTTACTACAACTCATCTTCACATTCCAAGTCCAAGAAATGCTCTCACAAAAAGTTATCAATTTCTACATTATAGGTCAATTTCATAAGTCAACAAAAAGGCACTTTAAGTCAAAGACCATAACTTGAGATTGGTAATTCAAAATGACATGGGACCAAAGGCATTGGTTAGAGGACTTCAAGACCTTTCCAAAATGTCCAAGAACATGTTCATATGATCAAAATTGAGCAAGATATGCATTGGAGAAGTTGGGAAATTTTTGGGAATTTGCAAAAGTCAACTTTGCCTAAAACACCTTGTTTTTGCTAATGGGCCTCAAATTCCTTCTTGAATCTTTACCCAAGGCTTATGCACGACCCATTGCGATTAATTTGAATTATTTTCTTATTTTTATTAATTATTTGGATTTTTAATTGATTAATAATTCATTTAATTAATTTAATTGTAGGAAAATGCCAAGATATGTTTTTCAAATCTTTTGTGAAGCAAATAAGATCAGGGCAAGCTGGAAATTTCGTGCATCCATCAAAGAGGCAAAAAACTCCATGTTTGGAAAGCTTTATAAATCAAAAATATGCAAAAAGATTTGATTGGAAATCAAAGATTGAAAACATAATTCCATGGATCTTTGACCTTGTTTGTACCCTAATTCCCTTCCAACATAAATACTGAAGCCAACCCTAGTGCTGTGGACGTGCAAAACTGCTGCAAGAAGCATAGCCAAATTCCAAAAAATTCAAAAGAAAACCAAAAACTGTTTTTCATATTTCAGATCAATTCAAAGCCTTAGAGTGATTCCAATACATTGCTGGAGGTGTAAGGAACCTTTTGCAATCAAAACCAAGTGTTAACACCCAAAGAATCCCAAGAACAGTCGTACGGTTTGCCCACTTTTTTCCATAATCGAAACTCAAGTTTTATGCATCATTAACATGTTATGATTGTTGTTTTGCATTGCTAACATCATTCTGAAGCTGATGATATAGTTTAATTGTATTATGGTGCCCTGAAACGTAAACCACCATTGTTGAATTCTAGGGTTTCAAAGCTCTTGATTTGGGGCTTTGCTATATAGGTAAAATTAGAACCTCCAACGCCTATGGTTGAGATCGCTGGAACGAGACAAACACAAAGCAACCCTCGCGCCCTATTTATATAGCATGGATTTATATTCGCTATTTTTGGTTGTTCCATATTGTGGGGGTTTAAAACCCCCGCTAATTGCTTCTGTTTTACAGGGAAAAAAGGAAGAAGATGATTACGTGTGGATGCAGGATTGGCTTATTCAAAAAATAATGCGCGCTTTTTCTCTTTCCAAGCATAATTGGTTTTTTTATATATTATTTTCATTATCCCTTATATTAACAAATGCAATGCAGTGGCTTAGTGGAAGAGGACGTGTCTGGCAATCAATGGGACCTGGGTTCGATTCCCAGGTCCCCCAAACATTTGTTTCATATTTTTCCTTATATAATCTCATGCAGCGCTTGTCCAGAATTCCATCATGCAACCTCACAAATCAGCTTGCCAAGTGGCCATAAAGCTCAATCCAAAGGCCAGGGATGGTTGACCACCATGTTCTCCAGTCAAAGCCATCGTAGACTATCCAGAAAGTCAAAGTAGGCCTGATTCTTAATGGGCCAAATTGCTTCACTAACCTCCCATGGGCCCAGAATACCCCCCTGGTTAATTACTTCTTTTCTTCTTATTTTTATTTTGTTTTAATTATTTCATTACTAATTATTATTATTATTATTTATTTAACTAACAAATTAATTAATTTTCATAATAAAATCAGGAGCTTAAAATATTATTTATTTTTATTAATTATTAATTTCACTTCAATTCATTATTTTGTAAATAAAATACTAACAAATTAATTAGTTTAATAGGTAAATTTTAATCTTTTTTCATAAATAAATAAAAATCAATCCGTAGCTCACAAATGCATGATCAAAGATAAATATAAACTGAAACAACATACAAGCACATGCCACTCCTAGGGTACGCCTCACTCGTTGCCTCGAACGTGGTCGTCAAGTATAGGGTGTTTTAGAGGTCGCCCTCCTGTCTAAGATCCAGTTGCCTCGAAACGGTTGCCTCGGATAAAAAGGATCTAGGACATTAGGGTTACTTCTAAGGTGTCCTACTATTGCTTCGGTGACCACACTGTCCCTATAATCGAATTGACCCGAATACCTCCAACGACGGTGCTACCTACCTCTCAATGGTGGGATAGCACTATCTAAAGGACTGTTACACAGCCTAATTCCTTAGAGTAGGTAGATTTCTCCTAGGTACTTGCTCTTCTCAAAACAAACAAAACAACTTTTCACACTGATACTTTCTAAAAGCTTTCAAACAAATTTTTCATACACTCTTGAGGACAGATACAAGAGTTACTTAGAAATTTTTCAAACAAAACTTTTTCAAAACCCACACACACTTGAAAAGCAAACAAATTTTGAAAACATAAGAGCAAGCACCTAAGAGCCCATGGATAACCATGGATAGAAAGGGTGCTAACACCTTCCCTTTCTATAATCTACCTCCCGAACCGAGAAACATCTCGAAAAGGAATTTTGTTGTGCTTTTGTCCTTTCCTTGTTGGAGAACATAAAAGACGGTGGCGACTCTTGCTTACCGCGACATTTTGCGAACCAGCTTTAAAACAGTCAGTTCTATTTCCACCGATCACAGAACTGGCGACTCCACTGGGGAAACTTTATAAAAGTGAGGTGTACCTTAAGATTAGATCATACTTATGTTTTCAATTGCTTGCTTTGATTGCTTTATATTTGTGGGCATTGCATCGGAGTTTCATGGATCCTAACCCGGATCTGGGGATACCCTTTTAGGTAGCATAAGCTGTGAGGGACCTGTCCGGCGTAGACCGACACGGGTGAAGCAGTGGCTACGTTGGTGTGACACCTTAGTTTGTACCGATATCCCTTGTGTTACAACGAGGAGAATATGGGTCTTCTGAGGAGTCATTAAGCACCAACCGACCTTAGAACCCTAATTGACCCAACTTGGCCATAGAACAGTAGCAGTATGCTACACCCATTGAGGCTAAACCCTCGCGATGGTTCTGGCTGCAAGAAAAGATTGCGACACTGGAGTTATGACCGATTGAGGGTAGTCAGTGATATTAGGATCCTCTAGAACCCGGTTACTTTTGATAGGACAGGTCTTAACCAACGAAACTGAAAGAGGGTAGTACCCAAACTTCATGCTGGCCTAAACTCTAAGGGCTATCTTGTGTGCCTTATCATGTTTGCCTTTGTGAATACTTGTGGTGTGCTTTATCATAACATCATGTCATCATACCATTGCATGCATCCTGCATAAGGACTGACGCATTTCAAAGACAAGAGGGTTTCATCTTTGCTCTGTTTTGTAGGACATTATGATGCCTGTGCGAAGGAATACCATCCGGCTCAACTTTGTTCACCCACCTGATTTTCTTAAAGAGTTGGTTGACAGAATTACAAATACTACTTCCTTCATCCAGAGGCATGGTTCTCTTCTCGGTTTAGTTACTTCAAAGTGGGACCAACAACTGATGAGTGTCCTGACCCAGTTTTATGATCCCTTATATCATTGCTTCACCTTTCAAGACTTCCAGTTGGTCCCTACCCTGGAAGAATTCTCCGATTTGCTTGGTATCCCTGTCTTGGATCAGACTCCCTTCACTGGTTGGGAAAAGGCTCTTAGGCTTGAGGAGATTGCTGCAGCCCTTCCTTTGACCAACAAAGAGGTAATGGATAACTGGGTGACTAGAAGCGGAGTTAAGGGCTTTTTGGCTAAATTTCTGATTGGTAAAGCTAATAGTTTCTGGAATGACTTAGACTTCAGGGCGTACGAAGACATTCTGGCTCTCTTAATCTATGGTCTGGTATTATTCCCAAATCCTGATAACTTTATTAATGTCAATGCCATAAGGATCTTCATGTCTCGGAACCCTGTGCCCACTCTCTTGGGTGATATCCTGCAACAACTCTATGCTCGTACTGCCCGAAGACGGGGAACTCTGTGGTGTTGTGCTCCTTTGTTAGTGAGGTGGTTTATTTCGCACCTCCCTAAGTCTGTGCTGAAGAACAAAGAAGGAAGGGGTTGGGCTCACAGGTTAATGTCTCTCACTGATAATGACATCATTTGGACTCTCAGAGGTATGGATGAGGTAGCTGTTATTGATTGTTGCGGTGAATATCCTAATGTTCCATTGATCGGTACTCAGGGAGGAATCTCTTATAATCCATGTTTAGCTCTCCATCAGTTTGGAAGAGCCAGAAGAGCAGGGCCTCATGAGATGTTGGTTCCTCACATCAGTTTTGAGTTTCAGGTAGATAGTGACGAGCTACGTCGTAGATTCATCAAAGCTTGGGACAGAATTCACAAAGCTGACCCACATGGGTTGGGACCGAAGACTTCTCTACCAATGGAATCCTACTACAGATGGGTCCGCATCCGTGCTCAGAAGTTAGGTATGCCATACGAAGCTGTCAGGCCTATCATCCTTGAGTGTCCTGATAGAGACGGGGTTCCTCCAACTGTACTCCCTCCACGGATACCTACTGACGTTGATACACTAAAGAGGTCTTGGGCGCAACTACAGGAAGAACGGGATTCTTATCGGGAAAAGTTCAACGAGCAGGAACAGAAAATCCAGAAGCTGACAAAGCAGTTGGAGAACGAACGAACCCTGAATGATTATATCCGGACTGAGAAGAAGAGGCCATGGGAGCACTGATGGGCTTTGGATGTTTCCTTTACTGCTTTTATTTCCTTTTCAGTATTTTCATTTATGTAACGCCTAAGGGCAATTTCTTGAACAATTTAAAAGTTTGAATCTAATGAAGTGTGTTTCCTTTTTGTTTACAAAGTTAAATCCCGATTGTCTTTGAAAACATAACTCATACGCATCCCATTCATCATATGCATCACAGGTACTCTTTTCTACAGGTTGCTTAATGTTCTTCGCTGTTTATTTCAGCAGTCATCATGAATCCTGAATCATCCAATGAACAAGCTATCAAGGCCCTGCAGGCCCAGAACGCCCAGTTTCAAGAGTTGGTCACGAGCTTAGCCCAGGGTCAGCAGGAATTGAAGACTCTGCTGTTGAAGAAGAAGAAGAAGAAGAAGAGGACTGTGTTGTTCAACACTGGACGGAGGTTTGGTAATACACTGCAAAATGAGGCTGATCAAGCTACTTCCTCTGTAGGGAAAGACAGTCCCCAAGGGGGAAGGGTTCCTAGTCCCGTGGTCTCCGACAACGAGATGGATTTCAATGATGAACAGTACCCTCCTGCTGAGGACAGGTACAAGCAACTAGAGGATCGTCTAAGTGCCATGGAGATTCAGCATGTTCCTGGGTTGGATTTTGGAGATCTGGGTTTATCTTCTGGGGTGGTGATCCTACACAAGTTCGAGGCACCTTCTTTTGCGAAGTATGACGGGGCATCTTGTCCTAAGCTGCATCTCATATCTTATGTAAGGAAGATCCAACCTTACACTGCAGACAAGAACTTATGGATCCATTTCTTCCAGGATAGCCTTTCAGGGGCTCAACTCGAGTGGTTCTATCAGCTGGATGGAACCAATATTCGTAACTGGGAGGACTTGGCTGCTGCATTTTATAAGCAGTATCAGTACAATGCCGACCTCGCTCCTACACGTACCCAACTCCAGGGTATGTCGCTAGGATCGGGAGAAGGTTTTAAGAAGTACGCGCAAAAGTGGAGAGACCTGGCTGGCAGGGTGCAGCACCGTTGACTGACCGGGAGCTTGTGGACATGTTCTTGGGGACCCTGTCTGGCCCGTTCTTCAACCACCTGATTGGTAATTCTTCCGCAGGGTTTACAGACCTCATTCTGACTGGTGAGAGGATCGAAGCTGGTATCAAGTCGGGAAAGATACAGAAAGGTGCATCCTCAAGTTCTGAAAAGAAACCCTTCAAAAAGGAAGCTAGTGTTGTTTATGGGTCGAGGAAACAGAATAAACCGGAACGCCGCCAAGCTGTCAACGTGGTGGTAATTTCAAAGCCTGTTGCCGCTCCTCGGCAATATAACCAACCAAGGGGTGAGAGACCTAGAAGAGAGTACACTCGGCTTAGTATGACCTTGTCTCAGATCTTGCCGCAACTGCTGTCAACCAATCTGGTAACTATCAAGGAAGCTCCGAAGGTAGTGAATACAACCTCTCCAAAATACAACCCCAATGCCCGCTGCGCTTATCACTCTGATAGCCCGGGGCATTCTACGGATGATTGTTGGGCTCTAAGGAATAAGGTTCAGGACCTTATTGATGCTAAGGAAATACAAATCGAGGCACCCGAAAGGCCCAATGTTGTGACTGCTCCCATGCCCCAGCATGGAGTGAATGCTGTGGAAGAAGACTTGTATGTGGCCTCTGTGGAAGATATTGTTACTCCGTTACTGACTGTCAAGAGGAACCTGTTGCTAGCCGGTTTATTTCTGAGATGTAGTAAAGGTTTCCTTCTATGTTCTGTTTCACCTGCTGGTTGTCCTTTGTTGAAGTCAGGCATCCAAAACCTGATGGATAATATAGAGATCTTGTTCAAGAAGATTGTTGTTCCTGTTGTCCCTGCTGAAGAAGTGTCTATTGTTACCATTTATTCTCCTAAGGCTCCCTCAAAGAAGCCTGTCCAAATCATGTTTGCTCAGAAAATTGCTCCTATCATCATCACTGTTTCGGGGCCCCTCCCCTATACATCTGACAAAGTTGTCCCTTGGCACTATGGGGCCGATGTTTATGTTCTTGGAGTAAAACAAGAATTTGATACTAGTACTGGCGTCAGTAACATCACCGGGCCTGCCAAAGTCACTCGTAGTGGTAGGCTCTTCTCACCTGATATTGCACCTCCAGCCATTCAGAGACCTCTTGTTATCACACCTGCCAGTGTGCCTGTTTCCCCTCCTGATCAAGTTTCTACCCCTGCTGCCGAGTCATCTGACGCTCGGGGCAAAGGGATTGCTACTGATGTGCCTGCCCAGACGGAGGTACCAAAGACCGTCAATGTTGAAGCTTCCAAGCAAGAGATGGAAGAGATTCTTAAGATTATCAAGAAGAGTGATTTCAATGTAGTTGAGCAGCTGGGGCACACCCCCTCTAAAATTTTTATGCTATCACTGTTGTTGTGTTCAGAGGCCCATGCCAAGGCTCTGATCTCCTTCCTGAAGACTGCCCATGTGCCACAAGAAACGTCTGCTGATCAATTTACCGATTATGTGGCCAACTTGACTGCTGATAACGGGTTGGGTTTCTCTGATGCTGATCTAACCGCTAAAGGAAAGAACCACAATGATGCCTGCACGTCTCTATTGAATGCAGGGGCACTACTCTTGCCCATGTGTTAGTAGACACCGGTTCTTCGTTGAACGTATTACCCAAGAAAGCTCTAGACAGGCTGGATTGCAAGGGTTTAGAGCTCAAGCCTAGTAACATTGTTGTCCGGGCCTTTGACGGGTCCAAAAGGATGGTACATGGGGAAGTTGACATTCCAATCAGGGTTGGTTCTCAGGTCTTCGATTCAACGTCCTATGTGATGGACATCCGACCATCCTACTCTTGTTTGCTGGGTCTCCCTTGGATCCACAAGGCTGGAGCTGTGACCTCCACACTACATCAGAAGCTTAAGTACCCGGTCAGAGGGAAGATTGTTACAGTGCAGGGGGAGGAAGAGTATATGGTCAGCCATCTTAACTCGTTCTGGTACATCGAGATGGATGGGGAGTTCATTGAGACCCCCTTTCAACACTTTGAAGAGGTGCCTCAGACACTGGCATCAGCAGAGACTGTGATTGAAGAAGATTCTCCGTTGAAGATGGCCTCCTTGAAGGATGCCCGGGCTGTGGTTGAGAAGGGTGAGTGTGCAAACTGGGGCAGACTTCCTGATTTCACTCCGAAGACTGACAAGTTTGGTTTGGGTTTCACTGCAGAAGCTTAGAGGGTTGTTCATAAGGCAAGGATTGGAAGACCTCCTGTATTCATCACCAACCCAGGAGTAAATGCTATTGAAGATAACACGGAGGAATCTGAATTCGACAACTGGATCTACCCAACGACCGACGGTGGACCGAACAACTGGACTGCGAAAGACTTTGTACCTATTACTTTTGTCACTCAGTAATGAACTCCTTTGTTTTAAATTTGTAACGAACAATATTTGAAACTTTATGGCCCGGTGTCTTACCCGGGGAACTGTGGCTTCATTTGTGAGGGCTTATTATTTGTCATTTTCATATATCATTAATAAAAGCATTGGACGTTTTTCGCATTTCTTGTGCTCCCTTTCTTTCTTTATATATTGCAAAACAGCTATATTTACACACACTCACTTATACAGGTTCCAATCCACTCTGGATCTCACTGGTAACGACTCTGCTACTGCCAGTTATGACTTCGAAAATCCGATCAACTTAGCCGAAGACGAAGGTGAAGATGATTGCGAAGTGCCTGGCGAGCTTGCAAGACTGTTACTCCAGGAAGAGAGGGCCATTCAGCCACATGAAGAGCCAGTGGAAACGGTAAATCTGGGTACTGAGACAGACAGAAAGGAAGTCAAGATTGGTGCCAATCTAGAGCTCAGTGTGAAACAACGGTTGATTCAGATGTTGCATGAATATGTGGAAATCTTTGCCTAGTCTTACGAAGACATGCCTGGGTTGGATACCGACATTGTGGTTCATCACCTACCTACCAAGGAAGACTGCCCTCCGGTTAAACAGAAGGTCCGCCGTATGCGTCCAGAGATGTCCGAGAAAATCAAAGCTGAGGTTATGAAACAATTTGACACCGGGTTTCTAGCAGTGACTTCTTACCCTCAGTGGGTTGCCAACGTGGTTCCAGTGCTGAAGAAAGATGGTAAGGTCAGAATGTGTGTTGATTACAGGGATTTGAACAGGGCGAGCCCTAAGGATGACTTCCCTCTACCCCACATTGACGTTCTGGTCGACAATACTTCTCAGCACAAGGTATTCTCCTTCATGGACGGGTTCTCAGGTTATAATCAGATCAAGATGGCTCCTGAAGACATGGAGAAGACCACTTTTGTTACTCAGTGGGGCACCTTTTGATACAAGGTCATGCCATTTGGGTTGAAAAATGCTGGGGCAACCTACCAACGTGCCATGGTTGCTTTGTTTCATGACATGATCCATCATGAGATAGAAGTATATGTCGATGATATGATCGCAAGGTCCCAAACTGAGGAGGAACACCTTGACCATCTACAGAAGTTGTTTGACTGTCTAAAGTTGTACAAGCTGAGGTTGAACCCGAACAAGTGCACCTTCGGGGTGAGATCTGGAAAACTACTATGTTTCATCGTGAGTGACAGAGGTATTCAAGTGGACCCTGCCAAAGTGAAAGCCATAGAAGAGATTCCAACTCCCAAGACAGAGAAAGAAGTCAGAGGCTTTCTAGGACGGCTGAACTATATTGCCCGATTCATCTCACATCTAACTGCTACCTGTGAACCAATCTTCAAGCTGCTGAAGAAAGATCAAGTGGTACGTTGGAACGATGAATGTCAGGCCGCTTTCGACAGAATCAAAGAGTATCTCCAAGAACCACCCATTCGTATGCCACCGGTTGAAGGGAGACCTCTAATCTTATACTTGACAGTACTTGACAGCTCAATGGGGTGTGTGTTGGGGCAGCATGACGAGTCTGGCCGAAAAGAGCACGTTATTTATTACCTTAGCAAAAAGTTTACCGACTGTGAGACCTGATACTCACTGCTCGAGAAAACTTGTTGCGCTTTGGTATGGGCTGCTCGCCGGCTGAGACAGTATATGTTGACTCACACTACTTTGTTGATCTCAAAAATGGATCCAATCAAGTACATATTCGAAAAGCCCGCCTTGTCCGGAAGAATAGCAAGATGGCAGATGATCTTGACAGAATACGACATCCAGTACACGACTCAGAAAGCAATCAAGGGAAGTGTATTGGCAGACCATTTGGCACACCAGGCAGTGGATGACTACCAATCTATGAACTTTGAATTTCCAGACGAGAATATCATGGTAGTGACTGATTGTGAAGTACCTGGACCGGATGAAGGACCTGAGGAAGGATCCTGATGGTCTATGCACTTTGATGGAGCCTCAAACGCTTTGGGTAATGGAATCGGCGCTGTGATCATATCCCCTAAAAGCACTCATACTCCATGTTGTACCCCAAAATTTGCCCTCCCATTTCTCATTGATTTCTCATCACAAAGCCTTTGAAGCTCAGGATCCAGTTAGGGTTTCATCTGCTCAAGACCTCTCCTTGCACTGTGGACTCAAAATTAGGGTTTGTGTTTGCATAAAGATGTTTTGACCCAAAATGCCCAAGATGACTTTCATGCCTCATATTGGACTCCCAAGCTTACCTATATCAAGTTTCAAGCCTTGATTCCAAGTTTTGCCCAGTCAATTGGACAGTTAACCTAGAAATCAACTGTATTGGGGAAAAAGTCAACTGTGGCCAATTGACAGTCAAACCTCATGAAATTTGACCCACATCAACATTATGAACTCATATGAACCATTTGATCAAGTTTGGATCACAATTCCACAAGAAAATTGATCAGATCACCAAAAGGGCAAAATGGTCATTTTTAGGGTTTTGACTGTACAAAGGCAATTTTTGACTGTTTGACCTAGCCAATGGCAAACCAAGATCACACATGGACTCAAGGACCCTATGGAATTATCTTGACATGATCAACAAGCTCAAAAGATCCCAAGTACACAGGTTTGACAGTTGAATTTCCCAGTCAATTGATCAATTTTGACTGTATACTGAAAAGTCAAACTTTGACTTTTTGGTCAAAATCAAGAGTCAAGATTCATTTTTCATCAAAACATGCCAAATCATGAAACTTTTTCACCAAGAAATCACAAAATGCAAATTAGGGTTAGAAATGGAATTTTTCATAACTTAGAATTTTTCTAAGTTATGAAAAACCCTAATTTTTTCCCAACTTTGCCCCACTTTTTCACCATGATCCATTTGGATTCAAACAAAAGTCCAAACATGAAAGTTATAGCTTGTTGCATAATATACAACTTTGATTCACAAAGTTTTCTCATTTGAAGCTTGTATCTCAAGTTACAATTTTTTGAATAAGGGCACTAAACCATTTTTAACTTAGTGAAATTTTAACCTATTTTGACAAGGTTTTCTACCCCACTTCAAGGCCATTTTCCATACACTTCCACTTGGAATTTCAATTTGCATTTCAAAGATGGATTGTAGTACACATTCCAAGCTTTCCAAAATGTCCAAGAACATCTCAAACAACCTCATGGTTAGAGAGAATCGAATTTCACAATATAGCAAAAAACCACTTTGTTCATGACCAAGTTCCATGCCCATAACTTTGCAATTTGAACTCAGCATGCTTTAGATTAGATTACAGGTCTTTAAACCAAGTTACACTCCATAATTTAATGCATATTCATTGTGTTAAGGTGTTGTTCTATGAGTTTGGACATTGTATGCAAGATTAATTCCAAATTAGATAAAGTGAACTATCCATTTTTGCTAAAATTCACTTTATGTCAATTTAGAAATCCAACAAGTACATTGCAAATCTGAATGGCACAAGTTTATGAACATAACACACTGATCAAGGAGGGATTATGCAGCACATTAGGGGCCCTCTACATGCCTAGAAACTCAAGTTGCATTTTGTTGCTTAAGAGTGAAGAAAAGTTCCATAACTCACAACAACTCTCATCTCAGCATTAGAACACAAGAACAAACTTATCAAACACACTCAAGACAACATAACCAAGCTAATACACGACCCTTGCACCTCTAAAACACCCTCCATCTCAGAATCATCCTCAACTTGGAAAAACAGAGTTGCCTCTGCAGTTTGAGTGACAACTCCCATTTCTCTCGAGCATTCTTGCCAAAACCTGTTCCTCTACCTTCCTTACAACCTATGCAAACTATCCAGAAGCTAAGACACAACCTGTAACACCTCTAAGCCACTTCACCATTTTTGTTTTTCTGTCTTGCAGTTGGAGTTCTCTAGCTTGATTCAGAAGCTCTCAAGACAAAGTAAGCATTGAAACAGCATCCCTGGACCTCAAGGAAGCTTTTCCAATAATCACCTTGCACTGAAGGTTCCTACATCTCCAGATAGAAGTTCAACTGAATAGGTAAAATTTTTAATTCGTATCTCTCTTATTATGCATCATTAGTCTTAAGTTTGTGAAGAAACAATGTCATACTCATGCCACTGAACATGTCCATGTCTTTACTTTTCATTTCTTTTGCCTGAGTAGAGAGAATTTGGAGTTTGAAAATGACAGAAAAACTAGGTTAGGATTTGGGGGAGGAGAAATTCTCCTTCATCTTAGAGAGTTAGGTCAAGTTCTATACATGGTTAGAATCGTCTCTTCATGCTGAACATTTTTTATGTTATGAGTTTTTGTTAAAAAGCCAGGAATCAGGAGTTAGCAGCTGGAGTACAGGGCGCGCGTTTTTGAATGTTGTTGAACGAAGGTTGAAGATGAAGCCACATGGGCTGGGCCTGTGTGGTCTCTTCTTTTTGCACCCTATTTCCATTTTCTTACCCCCCAAGCCCATTTGCTTCATTTTTCATGATTTTTGACTTTTTCTTTTCTCATTTGACTCATTTATTTTTTTCTCAGCATATTAAAATTTTGAAAATATTTTTCTCATCATTTTTTGATTTTTATTTGGTTTTTATTTGATTTTCTTTCGTTTATACATAAATAAATACATATTATTATTTAGGATAAATAGAAAAATATGTAAAAACACTTCTATTTTTATTTTTATTTTACATTACCCTCTGAAAATATTTTATATAAAAAAATACTATTTTCTAAAAAAATTAATTATTATTATTATTTATATATATAGTATATATTTAAAATAATATAAATATACATATATATATATATATTAATGCATTTAGAGTAAAAACACCAAAAAATGTACATATTTTATTTTTTAATATTTAATACTAAAAATGCCTTTTTTACAAATATATCATATTTTATTTTTGTATGTAAATAATGAATATTATATGAATTAATTAATTAATATACATTTTGATTAAAATTAGGGTTTTTTCCCTAAATTTGAAAATACCTCAAAATAATACCCTTTTTATTTTTATTTATCTTATTTTACATAAATAATACCCTTTTTTACATATACATGAAAATTCCTTTTATATTTTGCATGTTTATTTCAATTTCCATTTAATTATGCAATTATTTATCTTGTAAATATTCCTAAAAATGATGTAATAGCTTAGATTTAAATTCTTGCCCAAATAAACCCCATTTGAAACATTGTACCCCCCTCCCCATATTATTGTGATGTAATAGCGTAGGAATCTAAATTTCGCACTTTTAATGCTTTCTAAACATACTATGCTAGAATTAGGGTTTTGTATGCGAATAAAAATGAACAAAAATAGTTGGACCTAATACAAGATAAATGAGCATGAAAATAAACAACACATCTCACACTTGCACCCCCTAGGGTATTCCACTTTGTTGCCTTTCAAAAATGGGCCATATTGCATGTTGAATTTCTTTGGGTAAAACAAACAATCAAATGATCATAGTCCCTCAAAATGCTGCCTAAATAAAATGATCAAGTCCCTTTTAAAGAAAATTGCCCAAAGACATTTAACACTATTGCAACTATGGTCTAAACGATGACCCGCGCCCGTCCCTTTCATCTCCTAAGACAAGATTGTCCACCAAATGCAATGGTGGAACAAAATTGTCAAAAGGCTTAAAACATGACAAAAATCTTTGAGAAAATTTTAGGGTAGATGAACTCTTAAGTACTTGTCAACTTTCCAAGAAAAACACTTGCCTTATTTCAAAAACCCACTTCACAAACACTTTCAAAATCAACTTTTCAAACCCTTGAAACATCTTTTCAAAAAGACAAACACCTTTGTAAAACATTCGAGTAAAGAATTGTTACAAGGGTAGCCTATGCAAGGCATCTTTTTCAAAACCTTTTCAAAGCCACACACGAAGCACCATTTCAAACAAATGAAAACTAAGGCAAGTTGATCTAAGCAAGTACCTAAGAGCCCATGGATAACCATGGATAGAAGGGGTGCTAATACCTTCCCCTTCTATAATCTACTCCCCGAACCCAAGAAAACATATCAAAGGTTTTTGCTGTGCTTTTTAAACCTTTCCTTAGGATAAAATAAAAAGTCGGTGGCGACTCTTGCTCAACCGAAACATTTGCGAAAACAAACGCAAAACCCTAGTCAGTTCTCCCACCGTATCACAGAACTGGCGACTCTGCTGGGGATGATTTTAAAGTGGAGTAACCTTAGGGCTTAGATCACCCTCTTGCATGACTAATTGTTTGATTTGCTTGCTTTATACTTTGGCTCTATTGTTTGGGTTTACAATCCTCCACCCGGATTTTTGGGAAACATTCATAGATAGCAATACATTGTGGAAACTGTGCGGGGTATACCGACACGGTCTAAGCAATAGCTATATTAGTGCGACATATTTGTGAGTACCGGTAACCCTTGAGTTCAATCAAGGAGAGTACGGGGCCGCTGAGTGATGTCACTAAGCACTAATGACCTAGAACCTTACTTGACCATCTTGGCCTTTTATTAGGGGTAGTGAGATGACCGGCTTTGGTGCAGTCCGAAGTTGGTAGATACTCGATACTACACTCATTGAGGATTGTTTTCTTGGAATATTTTGGTCGCTAGTTAAGTGGCTAAACCAAAACAATGAACAATGAAAACAATCCATTGATATTGAGCTCCTTAGAACCCGGTTACTATTTATAGGACAGGTTTTTAAGCCAACTACACTCAAGAGGGTAATTACCTATGGAACCCCATGCAAGCCTGAAATTAGGGTTTGGTGTGATTTGCTTGTACATATGTTTTGTGCATACATCATAAACATCATAAAACATCATATGCATTCACTAACAATTTCAAGGGTTCTGGATCTTCAGCTTTGTTCTTATTTTGTAGGACATGGAAATTCTTCGCAGAAACACCATTCAAGTCAACCTTGTGAGAATCTCTCCTCAACTTAAGGAGATCACTTCAAGAATTCCGGAAAATTCATCCTTCAGTGAAAGACATGGTAGACTGCTCAGCCTAGTCAACACCAACATTGAAGAAGACATGATGAAAGTGCTATTCCAGTTCTTTGACCCTCTTCACCACTGCTTCACTTTCCCTGATTATCAGTTGGTTCCCACTTTGGAGGAGTTTTCTCAACTCCTAAGAATCCCTATCCTTAATCAACTACCCTTTAACGGTACGGAGAAGGAACCAAAGCCTGAAGATGTTGCTCGAGCGCTACATCTACAACCATCTGAAATCAAGGGGCATTGGGAAACCAGAAGCGGCGTCAAAGGATTCTTAGCAAAATTCTTGTTTGAGAAGGCACAAGAATGTTGGAACTCATTGGACCTACAAGCCTTTGAAGAGATTGTGGCGCTCCTTATCTATGGGTTGGTCTTGTTCCCAAATCCTGACCAATTGGTAGATGTCAACGCTGTCAAAATCTTCTTGTCCAGAAATCCAATACCGACATTGCTTGGGGACATTCTTCACTCATTTTACACACGAACAATGAGAAAGAGGGGTGTTCTCATGTGATGTACTCCTATCCTCGCAAGGTGGTTTATTTCGCACCTTCCACAATCTGTCTTGAAGAATGACCAAGGTATAAGGTGGTACCAACGATTGATGACTCTTACTCATTCTGATATGCATTGGTGTTCTTGGTCCAGAGAAAATGTCATCATCGTCGATCGTTGCAGAGAGTTTCCTAATGTTCCTTTACTTGGAATCAGGGGAGGTATCACCTACAACCCTTGCCTAGCTTTGAGGCAATTTGGATATGCACGGAGGGATGGCCCTCATGACATGTTGATTCCTAGCCTAGTTTTTGACTTCGACAACGATGCGCAAGGACTTCGCCAAAGATTCATCAGAGCTTGGGGAAAACTCAACAAGGTTGATAGCAAGACTCTGGGACACAAGAACTCCATCCCTCTTGAGCCCTATCTCAAGTGGGTACGAGCCCGAGCCCAAAGTCTAATGATGCCTTATCCTCATGTACTCCCAGTGATTAAAGAGCCCGTCAATGAAGGAGAGGTTCCCTACACCATCCTGCATCCAGACATGCCTACATCGTGGGAGGAAATACAGAAAAGTTGGATTCAGCTCAAGGAAGAACGGAACACTTTTGAAGCTAGCTACTACGCCAGTGAAAAGAAGGTTCTAGAGCTTACCCGCCGACTCCACGAGCAAGAGGCCCTCAACACCTACATCGCACCGAAGAGGATGCGCAATGTCTTTCTGCCTTGAGAAGTTTATTTTGTAACATTTGGCCCATGGGGCATTTATGTACTAACAAATTTCTTCTTATTAATATGACGTGCGTTCTTCTTTGTCTGAAACAACTTTGAACGTCCTAAATCCTTGAATGCATTGCATACATCAGCATACCATTCATCATGTGCATAAGCAGGTCTCACTCCAGGTTTCCTTATCTATCTGCTGTTTATTTCAGTAGGATGGATCTCGAGCAAACAGTCAAAGACCTACAAGCCCAGAATGCACAGTTCCAGCAACTCTTGATGACCTTGGTCAAGAGTCAAGAGGATATCAAGGCTCATATGGAGAGTAAGGACCCAGTGAAGAAGAAAAAGAGGGTCGGAGTGGCTACTTTGGGGAGAAGATTTGACAGAGAAGCTCGGAGGGTGCTTGAATTTCCTCCTACTTCTGATGAAGGGACTAGTAAAAGAGATCGAGTTGCGGTGCCTTCCAAGTATGATGCAGAGGAGGAAGAGGTTGAAGAGGAGGAAGATTATTCTGACCAGCAGTATCCTCCAGCTGATGACAAGTATAAGGGTTTAGAAGACAGATTGGCTGCCATGGAATTGCAAAGGGTACCGGGTTTGGATTTTGAAGACATGGGCTTGGTCGCCGGAATTGTGATTCCCCCAAAGTTCAAAGTGCCAGTGTTTGTGAGGTACGACGGGCTATCCTGTCCCAAAATGCATCTCAGGTCCTATGTGAGAAAGATTCAACCCTATACGGCAGATAAAAATCTCTGGATTCATTTCTTTCAAGACAGCCTGTCGGGAGCCCAGTTGGAATGGTTTTATCAGTTAGAAGGAACCAGTGTCAGAAATTGGGAAGATTTGGCCACCGCTTTCTATAAACAATACCAGTATAATTCTGATCTCGCTCCTACCCGTACCCAACTTCAGGGTATGTCACTAGGAACAAGTGAGGGATTCAAGGAATATGCACAAAAATGGAGGGATTTGGCTGGCAGGGTGCAGCCTCCTTTAACCGATCGTGAGCTCGTTGATATGTTTCTTGGGACCCTATCTGGGCCATTTTTCAATCATCTAATTGGTAACTCTTCCGCGGGGTTTACCGATTTGATCTTAACAGGCGAAAGAATAGAAGCTGGCATCAAGTCAGGAAAGATTCAGAAGGGTGTTGCTGCAAGTGTTGAGAAGAAGCCTTTTAAGAAGGAGACAGCTATGGTATATTCTCAGAGAAGAGCAGGGAAGATGGAGCGTCGGCCAACTGTGGGGGCCGTAATGATTCAAAACACCCCAAGTGAGCAGCCTCGCTACAACCAATCCAGACCAAATCAGCAACGGGTGGAAAGGCCACAACGGCAGTTCACCCGTATTAATATGACTCCAGCGCAGGTGCTTCCCCATCTTTTGAAATTGAATCTTGCCACTATCAAGGAGGCGCCGAAGAATGTAAATACATCCTCTCCGCATTATCATGCCAATGCTAAGTGCGCCTATCATTCAGACAGTGTTGGGCACGACACCAATGATTGTTGGGCACTCAAGCATAAGATCCAGGACCTGATAGAGGCTAAGGAGGTAGAGTTTGACGCCCCAGAGAAACCCAATGTGATATCCGCACCCATGCCGAAGCACGGTCGGAATGTCAATGCCATTGAAGAGGATCTGTATGTTGCTGACGTTAGCGATCTGACTACTCCACTGCTAACCATTAAGTTGAATTTGTTAAGGGCCGGGATCTTCCCGGGATGTAAAGAAGACTGCTACTATTGCCACTCTTTGCCGTTTGTTTGTCCGCTATTAAAGAAAGGCATCCAAGGCCTTATGGATAGCCGACAGATTTTGTTCGAAAAAGTTCCTGCTGTTCCAGTTCATGTTGAAAATATCTCAATCATAACCATTCACGCCAATCTTTCCAAGGCCGTCAAAAAGCCTGTTAAGATTACACCAGCTACAAAGTCTATACCTTTAAAGATAACAATGTCGGGGCCTATTCCCTATGTTTCTGAGAAGTCGATACCTTGGAACTATGGTGGTGACATCTATTACCATGGTATCAAGCAAGTTGAAATAATTGAAGAAAATTCAGATGATGAAGAAGCCAGCATTAGTAACATTGCGGGCACCAGCAAAATCACCAGAAGCGGGAGAATATTTTCTCCAGAGATTGCCCCTCCAAGAGCAGTCTTTGGACCCTCATCAGCTAAAGAAGCCATCCCTGCACCGGTAAAACTCTCCGCTAAAACTCCTTTGATTGAAGAAATCGTCATTCCTAGTGCTATCTCTCCTACCATTGCTGATAAAGGAAAGGGAATACAAGATGAGCCCGTCAGGACGAGGGTTCAGCCCTTGGTAATCCCGGAAGCCTCCAAGAAAGAAATGGACGAGATTTTGAGGATAATCAAGAGAAGTGATTACGATGTGGTGGAACAGTTGGGGCAAACCCCCTCCAAGATCTCCATGCTGGCACTATTGCTTTGCTCAGAAGCGCACGCTCAAGCTTTGATTAAGTTTCTAAAGGCAGCTCACGTGCCCCAGGAAACCTCTGCAGATCAATTTCAACATTGCGTGGCTAGCCTGACTGCAGACAATGGATTAGGTTTTTCTGATGCCGACCTGACCCCTAAAGGCCGAAATCACAATGATGCTTTGCATATTTCAATCGAATGTCGCGGAACCACCCTTGCACATGTTTTGGTTGATACCGGTTCATCGCTGAATGTTTTGCCTAAGAAGGCCTTGGACCGGCTAGATTGCGAAGGTTTGGAATTGAAGCCTAGTGATATTGTCGTCAGGGCTTTCGATGGGTCGAAAAGAATGGTCCATGGAGAAGTTAAAATTCCTGTCAAGATAGGTACTGAGGTGTTTAAATCCACTTTCTATGTAATGGACATCCGTCCATCATATTCCTGCCTGCTGGGTAGACCTTGGATACACCATGCCGGAGCGGTCACCTCCTCCTTGCATCAGATGCTGAAGTACCCTGTAAAGGGAAAGATCATTACTGTACACGGCGAGGAAGAGTACATGATTAGTCACTTAAATTCATTCCGGTATGTGGAGGTTGAAGGAGAGTTCATCGAGACACCGTTTCAACATTTCGAAGAAGTTCTTCCTGAAATAGCAGTGGCGAAGCTGGCAGCTGAGACACCAAGACAGGTGGCCAGGATGGCATCTCTGGAGGATGCAAGGGCTGCAGTTAAAGAGGGGAAGAATTCAGCATGGGGGCAGTTACCCGACTTTCCACATAAGACCGACAAGTTTGGATTAGGGTTCACAGCTGCTGGTCAGAAGGCTATGCGCCAGTCAAAGATTGAAAGAGCGCCGGTCAAAATTTCTCCTTACAGAATCAACGCCCTGGAAGATGAAGACAAGGAAAGCAACATTGAAGAGTGGATTTATCCAACTGTCAGAGGAGGATTGAGCAATTGGGAGGCTAAAGACTTTGTCCCCATCACCTTTATTCATCAGTAATTTATCTGTTAAACATTTCTTATTTGGTCTGTAATATTTACCTTCAAACAATCGGTACACTGTCTTTCCACCTCCTGCCTTGCCCGGGGCATGTAGGTCCACTTGTAAGGGTTTTGACTATTTTCATATTCATATGCCATGTTTAACGATTCATTGGACGTTTTTCATTTGATAAACTGCTTATGCTCATTTTCTTTTCTTTTTGCATTTTCGTTTAAGGATGGCTATCCC
The DNA here is from genome assembly GCA_948472305.1 of Vicia faba. Lineage (NCBI taxonomy): Eukaryota > Viridiplantae > Streptophyta > Magnoliopsida > Fabales > Fabaceae > Vicia > Vicia faba. Next base: position 145,048,910 of record OX451740.1, read on the forward strand.
TTACACACACCCACACTCACCAATGCAGGTACACATCCACTCCGGATTCCATGGGTGACTACTCTACTGTATCTTCCAATAACTCTGAAGATCTGGTCAATCTAGCCGAGTATGAAGAGGATGAAGGTTGTGAAGTACCCGGGGAACTAGCCAGACTCCTGCAACAAGAGGAGAGGGCCATCTTACCGCATGAAGAGCCATTGGAAACTGTTAACTTGGGAACCGAGGAGGACCGGAAGGAGGTACAAGTAGGTGCCAATCTAGAACCAAAAGTCAAGGAGCGCCTAGTACAGTTGTTGAATGAGTATGTTGAGATCTTCGCTTGGTCCTATGAAGACATGCCGGGTCTAGACACAGACATCGTGGTTCACCGTCTCCCCACAAGAGAGGATTGTCCACCTGTCAAGCAAAAAGTTCGCCGAATGAGGCCTGACATGTCCGAAAAGATCAAAGCAGAAGTAATGAAGCAATTCGATGCTGGCTTCCTGGCTGTTACGTCCTATCCCCAATGGGTCGCTAACATCGTACCGGTACCGAAGAAAGATGGCAAAGTCAGAATGTGTGTGGACTACCGGGATTTGAATAGGGCCAGCCCTAAAGATGATTTCCCGCTACCTCATATTGACATCTTGATCGACAATACAGCTCAGCATAAAGTGTTTTCCTTCATGGACAGATTCTCGGGCTACAATCAAATCAAAATGGCCCCCGAGGATATGGAGAAAACGACTTTTGTCACACAATGGGGCACTTTCTGTTATAAGGTGATGCCGTTCGGGCTGAAGAACACAGGGGCAACTTATCAACGCGCCATGGTAGCTTTATTTCATGACATGATACATCATGAGATTGAGGTTTACGTAGACGATATGATAGCTCGGTCACAAACAGAGGAAGAGCACCTTGAGCATTTGGAGAAGCTGTTTGCCAGATTGAGAGAATACAAGCTCAGACTAAATCCAAGTAAATGCACTTTTGGAGTTAGGTCTGGTAAACTCCTGGGATTCATTGTAAGCAACAAAGGCATTGAAGTCGATCCGGCAAAAGTAAAGGCAATACAAGAGATGCCTGCTCCCCGTACTGAAAAAGAGGTCAGAGGATTCTTGGGGCGCATAAACTATATTGCCAGATTCATCTCACATCTGACTTCTACCTGTGAGCCAATTTTCAAACTTTTGAAGAAAGATCAGGTAGTTGAATGGAACAACGATTGTCAAGCTGCTTTCGATAGAATCAAGGAGTATTTGCTAGAACCTCCCATTCTGATGCCACCCGTCGAAGGAAGACCATTGATCATGTATTTGACCGTCTTGGATAACTCAATGGGGTGTGTTTTGGGCCAGCATGACGAGTCTGGTCGAAAAGAGCATGCTATTTATTACCTTAGCAAAAAGTTTACCGACTGTGAGACTCGCTATTCACTGCTCGAGAAAACTTGCTGCGCTTTGGTATGGGCTGCTCGCCGACTAAGACAGTATATGTTGACTCATACTACCTTGTTGATTTCCAAGATGGATCCTATCAAGTATATCTTCGAGAAGCCCGCTTTATCTGGAAGGATAGCTAGATGGCAAATGATCTTAACTGAGTATGACATCCAGTACACCACCCAAAAAGCTACAAAAGGGAGTGTACTAGCTGACCATCTGGCTCATCAGGCTATTGAAGACTATCAACCCATGAGGTTTGACTTCTCAGACGAGGACATCATGAATTTGGACAACGCTGAAAGTGACGGACCGTATGACGGACCCGAAAAGGGATCCCGATGGACCCTGTACTTTGACGGTGCTTCAAATGCACTTGGAAATGGTATTGGCGCAGTACTCATTTCTCCGGAAGGTTGTCACACTCCTTTCACGGCCCGACTTTGTTTCAGCTGCACAAACAACATGGCTGAATATGAAGCTTGCATCTTTGGTCTCAAGGCTGCTATAGACTTGGGGATCAAATCTTTGATCGTATTTGGGGACTCGGCTTTGGTCATCAGCCAAATCAAAGGAGATTGGGATACCAAGCATCCTAATCTTATCCCATACAAAGAACATGTCCTGACATTGTTGCCTCATTTCGAGCAAATTACCTTCGAGCATTTCCCGCGAGAAGAGAATCAACTAGCCGATGCTCTGGCCACAATGTCTTCCATGTTTAAACTCAACTGGGATAACGAGGCTCCCCAAATCACCATCAAGCGAATGGATGAACCGGCACATTGCCACGAGATTAATACCGAAGAAGTAGTGGAACAGCCTTGGTTCCATGAAATCAAAAGGTATCTCGAGACTAGGGATTACCCTGAAGGAGCTTCCGTGAATGACAAGAAGTTCTTAAGGAAATTCGCTGCTAAGTTCTTCCTGAGCAACGACATCCTTTACAAACGAAGCCATGATTGTGTACTACTCCGATGTGTGGATAAAGTTGAAGCAGAGTTGATCATGACTGATATACACAGCGGCACATTTGGCACTCACTTGAGCGGGCATACAATGGCTAAGAAGATCCTAAGGGCAGGCTATTATTGGTCTACCATGGAAGCTGACTGCCATCAACATTCCCGTACTTGTCACAAGTGTCAAGTCTACGCTGACAAAGTTCATATCCCTCCGGTTCCCCTCAACGTCCTGACTGCTCCATGGCCCTTTGCAATGTGGGGCATTGATATGATTGGAGAGATCAAGCCCACGGCTTCCAACGGACATCGTTTCATCCTGGTTGCCATTGATTACTTCACTAAATGGGTCGAAGCAGCTTCCTTCGCCTCTGTCACCAAAAATGTGGTTGCCCGCTTTATCAAGCAAAATCTCATATGTTGGTATGGTGTTCCAGACAGAATCATCACGGACAACGGTACGAATCTGAATAACACAATGATCACTGCATTATGCGAACAGTTCAAGATTTATCATCACAATTCATCTCCCTATCGGCCGAAGATGAACGGTGCTGTTGAAGCTGCGAACAAAAACATTAAGAAGATCATTCAGAAAATGACAGTCACTTACAAAGACTGGCATGAGATGTTACCATTTGCTCTGCATGGATACCGTACGACGACGCGTACTTCAACTGGGGCAACCCCATTTTCTTTGGTTTATGGCATGGAAGTTGTTTTGCCTATGGAAGTCCAGATCCCTTCTCTGAGGATTATGAAGGATGCAGGTTTGAATGAAGATGATTGGATGCAGACCCGACTTGATCAACTCAATTTAATCGACGAAAAACGACTTGCTGCTATATGCCATGGTCAGACGTATCAAAAGCGGATGATCAAGGCCTTCAATAAGAAAGTCAGACGTCAAGTGTATCGAGTCGGGGATCTCGTAATCAAGCGGATTATCTTGCCGCAAAGTGATCCCAGGGGCAAATGGACTCCTACATATGAAGGACCATTTGTGATCAAGAGCATATTTTCTGGTGGTGCAATGATTCTGACCACCATGGACGGCGACGATTTGCCGCACCCTGCGAACGCAGACATAGTCAAAAGATACTACGCATAAGATAACCCGACAAGTTGAAAACCCGAAAGGGCGGCTTGGGCAAAAATGGGCATCCCGGTGAACCGAAAACCCGAAAGGGCGGTTCAGGCAAAAGTTAGGGATAAAAATAAAAAAAATCTGTACACCCGGCAAGTCGAAAACCCGAAAGGGCGGCTTGGGCAAAAAGGGGTTTCCCGGTGGATCGAAAACCCGAAAGGGCGATTCAGGCAAAAGTTAGGGAATTAAAGCGTATGACTATGTCTCGTCGGATCACTTCAAAGACAATCTCTTCATCAACCAGTTCCAGACTTCTGATCAATCCAGTCATCGTCAAACGAAGCACTGAACGGGCAGATATTCAGAGTTGGGAAAGCTATAGCAGAATGGAATCCCATGGAATTATTTCACATAGCCATCCTTCATTTTGTATAAAATCTTTCAATGTTTTCGACAAAGTCCTCTTACTAGGATGATTGTCTCCTTTGTACAAATATACTCAAAGAAAATCAATACAAATACTTTTCCCAGAAATTTGTGTCATGTCCCTTTTCTTTTTTCTCTTGCACCATTTGTTTTATTTTGAGAAACGTCCAATGTTTTGTTAAATAGGCATATGCATTTGAAACGTAATCACTTCCTAAATGAACCTAAAGAGGATTACTGATAGGATGAAGGTACAGATGAATACCTTGATACCCTTTTAAAGGAAACCCCCGGGAGATTTGGAATCCATATCCCTATCAAGTCCTGAAGCTCATCCCCAGTAGGTTCTGGAAGGTATTTCCCCGCAGAACACGAACGTCTCCCCCGAGTTTTATTCAAAGTTATTCCTCACAAGGGCTTATAACTGGGTTATCCTCAGCTAACAGCCACGGAAGATCGCACTCGCCAGATTTCTTCCTATCCCCGGCGGAGTTCATCGAAATTCCCCATCCTAACTTATCAATATGATCCCCGAAGAAGCTTATCTTTGTTATCCCCAGCCGAGTTAAAATTTCAAATTATCAACCCCCCAGCGGAGCCAGACTAATGAGCCTTCTCTCCACAGAGTCTTAGAAAGAGAAATCTTGAATTCCCCAGTGAGATCGCCAGAGTTACTTCCCATCAAATTGAAGGTTCTCAGTCTTACATCCTCAGCATGAGTCTACTAGTTTGATACTCCCCAGTAGAGGTCATCAGGAATTTTCTTCCCCGGTAGTAGCCAAGGATTTATTTTCCCCAGCAACAGTCAAGATGATTTTATCTTCAGCCACCTCGAATTCATTTATCTTCGGCACGTTAGCTCGTCAGCTTACATGCGCATCCATCACATTCATGTCATAAAACATTGATGTCACGTATATCGCAGCATGCATCATAACATTGCATGCAACTAACTTTTTACCTTTTCAGGAAAGATCAGTCGACAGACTAAGAATTATTCAACTTCAAGATTTCTGAAAACAGTTCACAGGTTCTCCAAGTAAACGGATGTTAACTTGTCACTTGTTCAGTTTCTTCTTCAAGACTTCTGAAAACAGTCTATGGATTCTTCCCAACAACGGATGTTAATCTATCGATTTATTCAGATGCAACTTTTGAAAACAGTTTACGGACGCTTCCCAACGACGGATGCTGCTCTATGGCTTATTCAACTTCAAGATTTCTGAAAACAGTTCACGGGTTCTCCAAGTAAACGGACGTTAACCTATCGCTTGTTCAGATTCTTCTTCAAGACTTCTGAAAACAGTCTATGGATTCTTCCCAACAACGGATGTTAATCTATCGATTTATTCAGATGCAACTTTTGAAAACAGTTTACGGACGCTTCCCAACGACGGATGCTGCTCTATTGCTTATTCAACTTCAAGATTTCTGAAAACAGTTCACGGGTTCTCCAAGTAAATGGACGTTAACCTATCGCTTGTTCAGTTTCTTCTCCAAACCACTGAAAACAGTTTACAGATTCCTCCCAACAACGGACGTCAATCTATTGCTTGTTCAGACCCCCCAGTTCAGAAATGGTCCGAAGCTTGGACACTTTCCTGATATTCCCTTCCAGATGGCATCTCTAAGCCCATCCCCGACAAGATTTCTGTCACTCTCCCAGATGGCATCGTTAAGCCCATCTCCAAATGGCATCTCTAAGCCCATTCCCGTATCCATTGCTTTGACGAGTGCAAATTTTCGGGCACTCTAGTGTCCAATCTCCTTTTACCCTCGAGTCACGAAAGGAAAGCTTGCCAATCTAACTCTTCGGATTCAAGAAGATTGAACAGGGGAAACTGTTGTACCCCAAAATTTGCCCTCCCATTTCTCATTGATTTCTCATCACAAAGCCTTTGAAGCTCAGGATCCAGTTAGGGTTTCATCTGCTCAAGACCTCTCCTTGCACTGTGGACTCAAAATTAGGGTTTGTGTTTGCATAAAGATGTTTTGACCCAAAATGCCCAAGATGACTTTCATGCCTCATATTGGACTCCCAAGCTTACCTATATCAAGTTTCAAGCCTTGATTCCAAGTTTTGCCCAGTCAATTGGACAGTTGACCTAGAAATCAACTATATTGGGGAAAAAGTCAACTGTGGCCAATTGACAGTCAAACCTCATGAAATTTGACCCACATCAACATTATGAACTCATATGAACCATTTGATCAAGTTTGGATCACAATTCCACAAGAAAATTGATCAGATCACCAAAAGGGCAAAATGGTCATTTTTAGGGTTTTGACTGTACAAAGGCAATTTTTGACTGTTTGACCTAGCCAATGGCAAACCAAGCTCACACATGGACTCAAGGACCCTATGGAATTATCTTGACATGATCAACAAGCTCAAAAGATCCCAAGTACACAGGTTTGACAGTTGAATTTCCCAGTCAATTGATCAATTTTGACTCTATACTGAAAAGTCAAACTTTGACTTTTTGGTCAAAATCAAGAGTCAAGATTCATTTTTCATCAAAACATGCCAAATCATGAAAATTTTTCACCAAGAAATCACAAAATGCAAATTAGGGTTAGAAATGGAATTTTTCATAACTTCGAATTTTTCTAAGTTATGAAAAACCCTAATTTTTTCCCAACTTTGCCCCACTTTTTCACCATGATCCATTTGGATTCAAACAAAAGTCCAAACATGAAAGTTGTAGCTTGTTGCATAATCTACAACTTTGATTCACAAAGTTTTCTCATTTGAAGCTTGTATCTCAAGTTACAATTTTTTGAATAAGGGCACTAAACCATTTTTAACTTAGTGAAATTTTAACCTATTTTGACAAGGTTTTCTACCCCACTTCAAGGCCATTTTCCATACACTTCCACTTGGAATTTCAATTTTCATTTCAAATATGGATTGTAGTACACATTCCAAGCTTTCCAAAATGTCAAAGAACTTCTCAAACAACCTCATGGTTAGAGAGAATCGAATTTCACAATATAGCAAAAAAACCACTTTGTTCATGACCAAGTTCCATGCCCATAACTTTGCAATTTGAACTCAGCATGCTTTAGGTTAGATTACAGGTCTTTAAACCAAGTTAAACTCCATAATTTAATGCATATTCATTGTGTTAAGGTGTTGTTCTATGAGTTTGGACATTGTATGCAAGATTAATCCCAAATTAGATAAAGTGAACTATCCATTTTTGCTAAAATTCACTTTATGTCAATTTAGAAATCCAACAAGTACATTGCAAATCTGAATGGCACAAGTTTATGAACATAACACACTGATCAAGGAGGGATTATGCAGCACATTAGGGGCCCTCTACATGCTTAGAAACTCAAGTTGCATTTTGTTGCTTAAGAGTGAAGAAAAGTTCCATAACTCACAACAACTCTCATCTCAGCATTAGAACACAAGAACAAACTTATCAAACACACTCAAGACAACATAACCAAGCTAATACACGACCCTTGCACCTCTAAAACACCCTCCATCTCAGAATCATCCTCAAACTGCAAAAACAGAGTTGCCTCTGCAGTTTGAGTGACAACTCCCATTTCTCTCGAGCATTCTTGCCAAAACCTGTTCCTCTACCTTCCTTACAACCTATGCAAACTATCCAGAAGCTAAGACACAACCTGTAACACCTCTAAGCCACTTCACCATTTTTGTTTTTCTGTCTTGCAGTTGGAGTTCTCTAGCTTGATTCAGCAGCTCTCAAGACAAAGTAAGCATTGAAACAGCATCCCTGGACCTCAAGGAAGCTTTTCCAATAATCACCTTGCACTGAAGGTTCCTACATCTCCAGATAGAAGTTCAACTGAATAGGTAAAATTTTGAATTCGTATCTCTCTTATTATGCATCATTAGTCTTAAGTTTGTGAAGAAATAATGTCATACTCATGCCACTGAACATGTCCATGTCTTTACTTTTCATTTCTTTTGCCTGAGTAGAGAGAATTTGGAGTTTGAAAATGACAGAAAAACTAGGTTAGGATTTGGGGGAGGAGAAATTCTCCTTCATCTTAGAGAGTTAGGTCAAGTTCTATACATGGTTAGAATCGTCTCTTCATGCTGAACATTTTTTATGTTATGAGTTTTTGTTAAAAAGCCAGGAATCAGGAGTTAGCAGCTGGAGTACAAAGCGCGCGTTTTTGAATGTTGTTGAACGAAGGTTGAAGATGAAGCCACATGGGCTGGGCCTGTGTGGTCTCTTCTTTTTGCACCCTATTTCCATTTTCTTACCCCCCAAGCCCATTTGCTTCATTTTTCATGATTTTTGACTTTTTCTTTTCTCATTTGACTCATTTATTTTTTCTTAGCATGTTAAAATTTTGAAAATATTTTTCTCATCATTTTTTGATTTTTATTTGGTTTTTATTTGATTTTCTTTTGTTTATACATAAATAAATACATATTATTATTTAGGATAAATAGAAAAATATGTAAAAACACTTCTATTTTTATTTTTATTTTATATTACCCTCTGAAAATATTTTATATAAAAAAATACTATTTTCTAAAAAAATTAATTATTATTATTATTTATATATATATAGTATATATTTAAAATAATATAAATATACATATATATATATTAATGCATTTAGAGTAAAAACACCAAAAAATATACATATTTTATTTTTTAATATTTAATACTAAAAATGCCTTTTTTACAAATATATCATATTTTATTTTTGTATGTAAATAATGAATATTATATGAATTAATTAATTAATATACATTTTGATTAAAATTAGGGTTTTTGCCCTAAATTTGAAAATACCTCAAAATAATACCCTTTTTATTTTTCTTTATCTTATTTTACATAAATAATACCCTTTTTTACATATACATGAAAATTCCTTTTATATTTTGCATGTTTATTTCAATTTCCATTTAATTATGCAATTATTTATCTTGTAAATATTCCTAAAAATGATGTAATAGCTTAGATTTAAATTCTTGCCCAAATAAACCCCATTTGAAACATTGTACCCCCCTCCCCATATTATTGTGATGTAATAGCGTAGGAATCTAAATTTCGCACTTTTAATGCTTTCTAAACATACTATGCTAGAATTAGGGTTTTGTATGCGAATAAAAATGAACAAAAATAGTTGGACCTAATACAAGATAAATGAGCATGAAAATAAACAACACATCTCACACTTGCACCCCCTAGGGTATTCCACTTTGTTGCCTTTCAAAAATGGGCCATATTGCATGTTGAATTTCTTTGGGTAAAACAAACAATCAAATGATCATAGTCCCTCAAAATGCTGCCTAAATAAAATGATCAAGTCCCTTTTAAAGAAAATTGCCCAAAGACATTTAACACTATTGCAACTATGGTCTAAACGATGACCCGCGCCCGTCCCTTTCATCTCCTAAGACAAGATTGTCCACCAAATGCAATGGTGGAACAAAATTGTCAAAAGGCTTAAAACATGACAAAAATCTTTGAGAAAATTTTAGGGTAGATGAACTCTTAAGTACTTGTCAACTTTCCAAGAAAAACACTTGCCTTATTTCAAAAACCCACTTCACAAACACTTTCAAAATCAACTTTTCAAACCCTTGAAACATCTTTTCAAAAAGACAAACACCTTTGTAAAACATTCGAGTAAAGAATTGTTACAAGGGTAGCCTATGCAAGGCATCTTTTTCAAAACCTTTTCAAAGCCACACACGAAGCACCATTTCAAACAAATGAAAACTAAGGCAAGTTGATCTAAGCAAGTACCTAAGAGCCCATGGATAACCATGGATAGAAGGGGTGCTAATACCTTCCCCTTCTATAATCTACTCCCCGAACCCAAGAAAACATCTCAAAGGTTTTTGCTGTGCTTTTTAAACCTTTCCTTAGGATAAAATAAAAAGTCGGTGGCGACTCTTGCTCAACCGAAACATTTGCGAAAACAAACGCAAAACCCTAGTCAGTTCTCCCACCGTATCACACTCCACTGACAGCCCGGCTATGTTTCAACTGCACCAACACCATGGCGGAGTATGAGGCGTGCATCATGGGTCTTCAAGCTGCAATTGACTTAAGGATCAAGTTTCTGAGTGTCTTCGGAGATTCCGCTCTCGTGATCAGTCAGATCAAAGGCGAGTGGGATACGAAACACCCAAATCTTATTCCTTAAAAAGAGTATGTGTTGACGTTGATTCCCCACTTCGAGGAGATAACTTTTGAACACTTCCCAAGAGAGGAGAATCAGTTGGCGGACGCGCTGGCTACGATGTCTTCTATGTTCAAAGTCAAATGGGACAACGAGGCTCCCCGGATCATTATTTGGAAACTGGATGAACCTGCATATTGCTGTGATCTTGAGGCTGAAGAGGTAACTGAAAAACCCTGGTATCATGAAGTGAAGAGGTACTTGGAAGCTCAAGAATACCCCGAGGGTGCATCCGTTAATGACAAGAAGTTCCTGAGAAGGTTCGCGGCAAAGTTCTTCCTCAGCAATGGCATTCTCTACAAGCGAAACCATGATTCGACCTTACTGCGGTGTGTGGATAAGACTGAAGCAGAAAGGATCATGTCAGAGCTACATGAAGGCACCTTCGGAACACACTCCAGTGGATATACCATGGCAAAGAAAATCCTTCGGGTAGGATATTTCTGGTCCACAATGGAAGCTGACTATTACCAACATTCTCGGACGTGTCATAAATGCCAGATCTATGCTGATAAGGTGCACGTTCCTCCAGTTCCTCTGAATTTCTTGACAGCACCTTGGCCTTTTTCAATGTGGGGCATTGATATGATCGGCGAGATCAGACCTATGGCATCTAACGGGCATCGCTTCATCCTGGTAGCAATTGATTACTTCACAAAGTGGGTCGAAGCGGCTTCCTATGCTATAGTAACCAAGAACGTCGTGGCACGGTTCATTCGGCATAACCTGATCTGTCGATACGGTGTACCTGAGAGGATCATTACGGATAATGGTACCAATCTCAACAACAAGATGATCACTAAGCTCTGCGAGCAATTCAAGATACAACACCACAACTCTTCTCCTTACCGGCCGAAGATGAATGGGGCTGTAGAAGCAGCTAATAAGAATATTAAGAAGATTGTGCAGAAGATGACAGTGACCTACAAAGATTGGCACGAGATGTTACCATTTGCTCTTCATGGGTACCGTACCTCAGCACGGACGTCAATGGGGGCAACACCCTTTTCCTTGGTCTACGGCATGGAGGCAGTCTTGCCTATTGAAGTCCATATACCCTCTCTCCGGATAATGAAGGATGCAGGTTTGAGCGAAGATGACTGGATCCAGACTCGACTTGATCAATTAAACCTAATTGATGAAAAGAGACTCACCGCTATTTGTCATGGTCAAACGTACCAAAAACGGATGATCAGGGTATTTAACAAGAAAGTCAGACGACAAGAGTATCAAGTCGGAGACCTGGTAATCAAGCGCATCATTCTTCCTCAAAGTGATCCCAGGGGAAAATGGACCCCTACGTACGAAGGGCCATTTGTGGTTAAACATATCTTCTCAGGAGGAGCTATGATTCTTACTACCATGGACGGTGACGACCTTCCTCACCCCGCCAATGCAGACATGGTAAAAAGATACTACGCATAATAAAAGACCCGCTAGGTTGACACACCTAGGCAAAAATAAGGGCTTCCCGGCGAACCAAAAGGGTTCGGGCAAAAATAAGGGATGAAATGAAAAAAAATCTGTACACCCGGCAAGTCGAAAACCTGAAAAGGCGGCTTGGGCAAAAATGGGTATCCCGGTGGACTGAAAACCCTAAAGGGCGGTCCAGGCAAAAGTTAGGGATAAAGCATAATACTATGTCTCATTGGATCACCTTGCATCCAGGATACGGTATCAACTATCAGGTTCAGACGGCATCGATCAGTCAGCTTCATCTTCAACTAAGCAGCCAAGTGATGAGACGCTTGGAGACATAAAGGCGATAGCAGAGTTGAAACCCAGTGGGATTATTTTTCACATAGCTGTTTTGTTTTCCTTTTCACAAAATGTATAAACTTTGTTGTTCCGCGGTGTTCTCTTACTAGGACGTCAGCCTCTTGTACATAAACGCCTATTTACAGGCAAATTTCAAAATCAATACAAATTCACTTTTCCAGACAAATTGTCAATTGTTTTTCCTTTTTCTGTTCTGTCTTGCGAAGAACGTCCAATGTTCATTTTTGATATATGCGTTTGACACTAATTGCTAATCATAAATATTTGCATGCGAAATAAAGGACTAATTACAGGTGACATTAGAAACAGGGGCAATAATGAGTTGTCTAAGCGATCTAGTTGCTCTGTCCACCAAGGTACCAAGGTAGGTTCGGCTGAAGAATGTAACCCAATACCTTCACTCCACGCAGAGTAAGACAAAGTCCAGCAACACTCTCCCCCGAGCAGAGTTGGTCTCCCATCATCCCTGAAAAGGCACAGTATCTCCAGCAAGTCAACAACACTCTCCCCAAGCAGAGTTAGCCTACTGTCAGCCTTAAGGAAGTTGGGTATCCCCAGAAGATCTCAATATTCCCCAGCGGAGTATACAGATGTTACTAAGCAAGCATCCCCGGCAGTCTTAGTATAAGATTGTTCCCCGGCGGAATCCAGACACCCCAGTGGAGCCATCTCCCCAGCACAGTTCAAAAGTTTCCCCAATAGATTCTAGAAGCTTATCCCCAGTAGATTCTGGAAGCTTATCCCCAGTAGATTCTGGAAGCTTATCCCCAATAGATTCTGGAAGCTTGTCTCCCGCAGAGTACAACGTGCCTCTCCCCGACTTTATTCAGAAGGTTATTCCCCACCAGAGCTTATAACTGGGTTATCCTCAACTAATTACAACGGAAAGATCGTCCTCGGCGAAGTTCTTCCTATCCCCCAGCGGAGTTCATCAATTCCCCAACAAACTTATCAATGGTATCCCTAGCGGAGTTATCATCAAAACCTCAGCGAAGTATCTCTTCCCACAGAGTAATTCCCCGCAGAGTGATCTCTTCAAACAAGTTTATTCCCCAACGGAGTCATCTTATCCTACCGGTTTATTCTTGCAATCATCATCCCCAGCGGAAATGAAGAACTCTACTCTTCAAACAGCAGCCCAGGATTCAACAAACTCCCGACATTCGTCAAGGATTTATTTTCCTAGACGAAAATACATTCATAGATATTTCACATTTCATACATCCTGCTTACATACATGATAAAGTGCATACGACACGATCTCATTTATTTTTGAGAACATCACGACATCATGCATTTCATACCTCATGACATTGCATACGACTGATGTTTTGCCTTTTCAGAAGAAAAAAAGGTCAATCCAAAGATGATTATTATCAACTGTCACAATCCCAGATTCGATTCCTGTATCTAGCCAGGGCATATCTGTGAGTGACTGATTGTAGATTCGATACTTGTATCTAGCCATGGCATGTCTGCATGAAGAGTTTAGAGATTCGATTCCTGTATCCAGCCAGGGCATATCTATAGACGACCATTTCCAGATTCGATTCATGTATCTAGCCAGGGCATATCTGAGAGTAACTGATTGTAGATTCGATACCTGTATCCAGCCAGGGCATGTCTGCATGAAGAGTTTAGAGATTCAATTCCTGTATCCAGCCAGGGCATATCTATAGACGACCAATTCCAGATTCGATTCCTATATCTAGCCAGGGCATATCTGAGACTAACTAATTGTAGATTCGATACCTGTATCCAGCCAGGGCATGTCTGCATGAAGAGTTTAGAGATTCGATACCTGTATCCAGCCAGGGAGTATCTGTAGACGACCAATTCCAGATTCGATTCCTGTATCTAGCCAGGGCATATCTGAGGGTAACTGATTGTAGATTCGATACCTGTATCCAGCCAGGGCATGTCTGCATGAAGAGTTTAGAGATTCAATACCTGTATCCAGCCAGGGCACGTCTGTAAGCAACCTTTTGAAGTTCCGGATTCGATTCCTGTATCTAGCCAGGGCATATCTGTGAGCGATTGATTGTGGATTCTATACCTGTATCTAGCCAGGAAGTTATCTGCATGAAGAGTTTGAAGATCAACACCTGTAACAGGCCAGGAAGTTATCTTTCTTTCTCAGGTACGCAAGTTCTCGCTAAGGAATCTCTTACGCGGTCGACACCCCCAGATGGCATCTATAAGCCCATCCTCCTATCCATCATCTCTCCAAATGGCATCCGTAAGCCCATTCCTGACATCGCATTGCTGATACTACACTATGCGAGTGCAAATTTCTAGGCACTCTAGTGTTCAAGCATCTTCCACCTTCGGATCACGAAAGGCACGCAAGCCAATATACATCCTCAGGTTTAAGAAGATTGAACAGGGGCAACTGTTGTACCCCAAAATTTTCCCTCCCATATTCTTCAAGGTTTGTCAAGAGTCATCTTCAAATGGTTCAAGATTTCTCAGGGATTGCACTGTCCAATTACCTCCTAACACAGTCAAAATTAGGGTTTTGGTTCCTTCAAGGAAATTGGGGTTTTCAAGGGCTCAATCAAGTCATATATGCTTATATACATTTCCAAGCATCTACGTACCAAGTTTCAAGACTCATAGCATCAAATTGCACAGTCAAAAGCCATATTTGGTTCACAGTCAACTGCAGGGGCAAAATGGTCATTTGGCTGTCAAAAGTCAAAAATTTTGGTCAACATCTTATTTTGAAGCCACAATCATCATTTTATCAAGTCTTGATCATGATTCCACAAGCATGGCTCAAAAATCATCAAGATGCCAAAAGTTTCTATTTTTGGACAGCTGAAAAGTCAACTGTAACTTGACCAAGGCATAACTTTTTCATGGTTCATCAGAAAAATCCCATCCAATGCTCATTTTGAAGGGGATGACATTTCCTACAACTCATCTTCACATTCCAAGTCCAAGAAATGCTCTCACAAAAAGTTATCAGTTTCTACATTATAGGTCAATTTCATAAGTCAACAAAAAGGCACTTTAAGTCAAAGACCATAACTTGAGATTGGTAATTCAAAATGACATGGGACTAAAGGCATTAATTAGAGGACTTCAAGACCTTTCCAAAATGTCCAAGAACATGTTCATATGATCAAAATTGAGCAAGATATGCATTGGAGAAGTTGGGAAATTTTTGGGAATTTGCAAAAGTCAACTTTGCCTAAAACACCTTGTTTTTGCTAATGGGCCTCAAATTCCTTCTTGAATATTTACCCAAGGCTGATGCATGACCCATTGGGATTAATTTGAATTATTTTCTTATTTTTATTAATTATTTGGATTTTGAATTGATTAATAATTCATTTAATTAATTTAATTGTAGGAAAATGCCAAGATATGTTTTTCAAATCTTTTGTGAAGCAAATAAGATCAGGGCAAGCTGGAAATTTCGTGCATCCATCAAAGAGGCAAAAAACTCCATGTTTGGCAAGCTTTATAAATCAAAAATATGCAAAAAGATTTGATTGGAAATCAAAGATTGAAAACATAATTCCATGGATCTTTGACCTAGTTTGTACCCTAATTCCCTTCCAACATAAATACTGAAGCCAACCCTAGTGCTGTGGACGTGCAAAACTGCTGCAAGAAGCATAGCCAAATTCCAAAAAATTCAAAAGAAAACCAAAAACTGTTTTTCATATTTCAGATCAATTCAAAGCCTTAGAGTGATTCCAATACATTGTTGGAGGTGTAAGGAACCTTTTGCAATCAAAACCAAGTGTTAACACCCAAAGAATCCCAAGAACAGTCGTACGGTTTGCCCACTTTTTTCCATAATCGAAACTAAAGTTTTATGCATCATTAACATGTTATGATTGTTGTTTTGCATTGCTAACATCATTCTGAAGCTGATGATATAGTTTAATTGTATTATGGTGCCCTGAAACGTAAACCACCATTGTTGAATTCTAGGGTTTCAAAGCTCTTGATTTGGGGCTTTGCTATATAGGTAAAATTAGAACCTCCAACGCCTATGGTTGAGATCGCTGGAACGAGACAAACACAAAGCAACCCTCGCGCCATATTTATATAGCGTGGATTTCTATTCGCTATTTTTGGTTGTTCCATATTGTGGGGGTTTAAAACCCCCGCTAATTGCTTCTGTTTTACAGGGGGAAAAGGAAGAAGATGATTACGTGTGGATGCAGGATTGGCTTATTCAAAAAATAATGCGCGCTTTTTCTCTTTCCAAGCATAATTGGTTTTTTTATATATTATTTTCATTATCCCTTATATTAACAAATGCAATGCAGTGGCTTAGTGGAAGAGGACGTGTCTGGCAATCAATGGGACCTGGGTTCGATTCCCAGGTCCCCCAAACATTTGTTTCATATTTTTCCTTATACAATCTCATGCAGCGCTTGTCCAGAATTCCATCATGAAACCTCACAAATCAGCTTGCCAAGTGGCCATAAAGCTCAATCCAAAGGCCAGGGATGGTTGACCACCATGTTCTCCAGTCAAAGCCAGCATAGACTATCCAGAAAGTCAAAGTAGGCCTGATTCTTAATGGGCCAAATTGCTTCACTAACCTCCCATGGGCCCAGAATACCCCCTGGTTAATTACTTCTTTTCTTCTTATTTTTATTTTGTTTTAATTATTTCATTACTAATTATTACTATTATTATTTATTTAACTAACAAACTAATTAATTTTCATAATAAAATCAGGAGCTTAAAATATTATTTATTTTTATTAATTATTAATTTCACTTCAATTCATTATTTTGTAAATAAAATACTAACAAATTAATTAGTTTAATAGGTCAATTTTAATCTTTTTTCATAAATTAATAAAAATCAATCCGTAGCTCACAAATGCATGATCAAAGATAAATATAAACTGAAACAACATACAAGCACATGCCACTCCTAGGGTACGCCTCACTCGTTGCCTCGAACGTGGTCGTCAAGTATAGGGTGTTTTAGAGGTCGCCCTCCTGTCTAAGATCCAGTTACCTCGAAACGGTTGCCTCGGATAAAAAGGATCTAGGACATTAGGGTTACTTCTAAGGTGTCCTACTATTGCTTCGGTGACCACACTGTCCCTATAATCGAATTAACCCGAATACCTCCAACGACGGTGCTACCTACCTCTCAATGGTGGGATAGCACTATCTAAAGGACTCTTACACAGCCTAATTCCTTAGAGTAGGTAGATTTCTCCTAGGTACTTGCTCTTCTCAAAACAAACAAAACAACTTTTCACACTGATACTTTCTAAAAGCTTTCAAACAAATTTTTCATACACTCTTGAGGACAGATACAAGAGTTACTTAGAAATTTTCAAACGAAACTTTTTCAAAACCCACACACACTTGAAAAGCAAACAAATTTTGAAAACATAAGAGCAAGCACCTAAGAGCCCATGGATAACCATGGATAGAAAGGGTGCTAACAGCTTCCCTTTCTATAATCTACCTCCCGAACCGAGAAACATCTCGAAAAGGAATTTTGCTGTGCTTTTGTCCTTTCCTTGTTGGAGAACATAAAAGACGGTGGCGACTCTTGCTTACCGTGACATTTCGCGAACCAGCTTTAAAACAGTCAGTTCTATTTCCACCGATCACAGTCATGTTTTGCAATTGCACATGTTGGATCAAGATCAGCATTATACTGATACTGCTTGTAGAAAGCAGCAACTAAATCCTCCTAGGTGTGGATGCGAGAACTCTCCAATTGATAGAACCATTCGAGTTGACACCCTACTAGGCTTTCTTGAAAGAAAAGGATCCAAAGCTTCAGATTAGTTGTGTATGGGTTGAATCTTGAGGACATAAGACTTTAAGTGCATCTTAGGGCAAGAGACTCCATCGTACAGGGCAAAAGTAGGGATTTGGAACTTTGGCGGGATGACCACTCCAGAAACCAGACCCATGTCTCCTAAATCTAAGTCGGGTATCTGTTAAATCTCCATGGCACTGAGGAGATCCTCCAGTTGTTTGTACTTGTCAACAGTGGGAGGAAATTGTTCCTCATAGTAGTTAGCTTCGGCTTCACCAATCTCTAGACTGTTGCCTTCTTCATGACTATCCCCCATGTTGGATGCAGTTGAAAGATCTAGAGCTCTCTTCACTGGTTCTCTAGGTCTTCTTCTCAAGTTCAGGACACCTACTGACTTCTTGGAATTCTTCCTCTTGTCTTTGAGAAGGAGAGTTTCCAGGTCCTCTTTCCCCTTAGCCATAGCCAGGAACATTTGTTGGAATTGAGTGTTTTGAGCTTGAAGATCTTTCACCGTTTGTTCCATATCCATCTTACTGAAATAAACAGTAGGAAGATAAGGATACCTGTATAGGAGAAACCTGTCATGATATGATGCATGATATGTGGATGCATGTTTTCAAGGATCTCGCGGGGTTAGTAGTCACTTGCAGTTTTGGATTGGAGAACTTTGTATCGATGAATGTCTTTCCATGAGAATTAAGCTCACCATGTCAAGTGGGTTGTAGCCTTTGACTCCGGTTTGTTGTACTTGATTTTTTTATGGCGTTTGGTTAGAGGAAAATAAATCCTCTTGCCCCTTGCTAGACGTCTGGTTCAACATGACTCTGTATCAAAGACCCTCGAGATCCTTGAAACGTCTATTGAAAATGCTATGGTATGATGTTATGATGTTATGTACAAATATGCGAGGTAAGCAAGTTTATATACAAATAATCATATTCACACAAAGCAAACAAATCCTTAGTTTTAGGCTTGCATGGAGTTTTGTAGGTAAATACCCTCTTGAAGTTTAGTTGGCTCAACCTGTCCTAGTTAATAGTAATCGGGTTCTAAGGGATCTCAATATCATTGACCTTTCTCACAAGCTTCATTCAATAGGTAATTGAATCGCAACCAAACAAAACTCAGGAGTTAAGTCTCAATGAGTGTAGCATCGAGTATCAACCAATTTTCAGCTTTACACTGAAACTGGCTATCTCACTACTTCCTAATGGCCAAGTTGGTCAAGTAAGGTTCTAAGGTCAGTTGATGCTTCACGACACCATGCGGAGGCCCCGTACTCTCCTTGATTCGACTCAAGGGTTACCAGTACCAACCAAAGTGCCACATCAACGTAGCTACTGCTTCAACCGTGTCGGTATACCCCGCACAGTTCCCTCACAGTCTATTGCTACTTACCTAAAAGGTGTCCCCCAAATCCGGGTGTAGGATTTAAAACCAACCCAAACAAGGAACCAAAAATGTAAAGCAAACAAATCAAACAATGTAAGCAATTAAATATGATCTAACCCTAAGGTAACCCCACTTTAATCTTGAATTCCCCAGCAGAGTCGCCAGTTCTGTGGTACGGTGGGAGAACTGACTTGAGGGTTTTGCGTTTGTGTTCGCAAATGTTGCGGTTTAGAAAGAGTCACCACCGACTTTTCTTTTATCCAAAAGGAAATATGAAAAAGCACAGGAAAGACCTTTAGAGATGTTTTCTTGAGTTCGGGGGGTAGATTATGAAAAGGGAAGGTGTTAGCACCCTTTTCATCCATGGTTTTCCATGGGCTCTTAGTTACTCGCTAGATCACTTGCTTTTGTTTGAATGTGCTCTTGGTGTGGGTTTTGAAAGTATTTTGAAAACGTCTTTGTAATGGTTCTCGTCTCTATAAGAACGCATACAAAGTGTTTGTTTGAATAATAGTTTCAAAGATATGTTTGTGAAATTTGTTTTTTGAAAGTGGTTTTGAAAAAGGTGCCTTTGTAATGGTTCTCTTCTCTATAAGAACGCGTACAAAGTGTTGTCTTTCAAAAATGTTTTCAAAATGAGAGCGTGGGTGTATAAAATGTTTTTGTTGTGAGCAAGCGAGTAACTAAGAGCGAACCTACCTACTCAAAAAGGTCTTAGATGTTCTTTCCCTCCTCCTTTAGACATTGCTATCTTACCATTGTTTTGGTAAGAAGCCCCATCGTTGGATGTGAAGGGACGGGCGTTGGGACGTTTGTATAGTCATAGAAGGAAACATATGGGACGTTTTAGCAATGTCGTTTTAGGGACTAGATCGTTTACCGAAGGCAACATTGAGGGTCATCGAGGGACTACGATCTTTTATCGAGGATCTTTGCTAAAACGCCCATGTTCGAGGGACATGACTATTTTTCCGATAGGCCACAAAGTGAGATTACCCTAAGGGTGCTCGTGTGCAAGTGTGTTTTATTGCATGTATTTAGTCTTGATTAGGGTGATTTATTTGTTGATTTTCATATCTTGCCATACACACCCTAATTACTAGCATTTACATTTGAAAGCGATAAGTTGCAGAAATGTAAAGTCCTACACTATTACAATATTTAGGGGGATGGGGGTACATATTTATGAATGGGGGTTGAAAGTAAAATTAAATCCTAAGTTACTATTACAACCATATTGAAATGTACAACATAAGAAAGAAATAAAAAGGACTTGTTTAAAAAGGGTTTTTGTCTTAAAAAATTAATTAGTAAAAGGAAAATATTTTTATGTTCTTTTTTGTGTTGGTAAAAAAGGTATTAAAATTAAAATTGATAAAAAAGAAAACAAATGAAAGATAGAAACAGCGTGTTGCTGCAAGCAAAACAACAAGGGTCAGAAGTTCTGAAGCCAGACGCGTGGTGACTCAGAAAGAAAAGCCAGTGGATATCAGAAGTTCTGATAGGTAAACTCTGAGATCCTGCAAGAAACGTTAGAGGGAAAACAACAGAAGTTTTAGATGATATTCAGACAGTGGGCCAAAAGTCAGAAGCTCTGCATTATGCTAAAACAGTGAGTGAGCATCAGCAATTCAGTGTGTTATCAGCATGTAAAAATCAGAAGTTCTAAGTGTCAAAACAGTGAGTGAACCTCAGTAGTTCAGTGCGTTTGAACAGTGAGAAAATCATAGAAGTTATGTGTGTTAAAACAGTAAAGAGAACTCAAAAGTTCTGTGTGCTTAAACAGTGAGAAAATCCTAGAAGTTATGTGTTACATCAGCACAACGATAACTTATTCAGTTTTCAACATACAGCAAATCAAAAGAATAAAAGCACAACAGTTCATATAAGTTCTAGTCCTGATTTTGAGCCTAGCCTTAATTAAGAAGTTCTGATCCACAGTTTTTCTACTTATGCAATTATATGAACAACATCAATACTATGATATTTACATGTTTAATGATGTTCTTAATGAAAAAGATGCAAAGTCAGAAAGACTTACCTTGAACCTCGAGCGTGGGCTTGGAGCTTTGAGCTGCTGCCTTTGGATGTTCTGGAATTATCAAGAGTAACGGAAGAGAAGAATGCCAAGTTCTTTGATTCAAAAGGAAGAACAAAGGTTTGGTTTTCTATTTGGGATTTTTGGATTTTTATGAAGGTTTCACAACTTCCTTTTCTCTCTTTTTGCCAATCTCTCTCCAAAAGCCAACCCCTTGAACGTGTGATGGAGAAAAGTATTTATAGGTGAATTTGTTGTGATTTTGGGGGAGAAAACAAATGGGATTTTAACCTGTTTTGGCATCCTGTTTCTTTTTTTTTTAATCACAGTTTTCGTATGCTAATTTGATGCAAATATGGGGTTTGAGAAAGTTTTGACCAAATTGTTGAATATAGCCTTCATATGCTAAAGCGTTGCCTTGTTCTTGAAACAATCATGGTGATTGTCAGCAGGAATTAAGGAAAAGCGAAAAGCAAAGCATGGGCCTAGTACCAAAGTTTGCTATCCCAAAACAGTAGAGGTACATGTGGTGGAAATCCTTTGGATAAAGACTCAAAAGTGGTTGTGAGCATTAAATGAGCATTAAATGATGATGAGACTTATAAAAACCAGAAATCCTACAACGTGAGATTCTACACCATGGCTTAGTTCTGGATCAGAAGTTCTGCTTCAGCGTAGCATCCAACCTCTGATCTTTGTATCTTCTGGCTCTAGCATGTTCTGAATGAGCTCTCAGGCTTTCCAGGAAGTTTGTAACACGCTTAGTAAACCATCTTTGAACTGATCTTACTAGCTCTGACTGAACCTTTGTGAAAACTGGCCCAGAAGTTCTGACCAAACTCTGTCTTGAGAGTGTCCAAAATTTGCTGAGTGTTTCAGTTTCATGGACGTGTCTTTGACAAGTTAACTTGAAATCCCAGCATTTCTAGGAGAAGTTCAGTTATGCAATGTTTCAGATCTTGTTGAGATCTAAAACTCTTGTGTCAGAAGTTGATCTAGAATTAGCTTGCATCATGGTGATAACCTGATCAGAAGTTCTGAGTTTTGTCATGCTTCTTAAACACTTAGAAAAGTTCTAAGTATTTAGAATTTTGACCTTTCCCAAAGTAAATTGACTTTTGATTCTCTTGATGAAACAAACTTCATATTTCAACATGTCTTGATGAAATATGATTCTTGAAACTTGGTTTTGATCCAAAAGTCAAAGTTTGACCTTTCAGTGTGTAAATGACCATTTTGCCCTTATGAGTGATTTTCTTGGAAAATTTGTAATTCAAGGCTTGGAATTGGATGGAATCAAACTTGGGGATCCAGGGTGATTCTTTGAGAAATGAGAGGGAAAATTTTGGGGTACAACACAATGCATTAATGGAATAACAAAGTTTAACATGAAATAAGTGTTCGAACAATCAAAATAAAATTACAATTTGAAAATTCTAATGAACAAAAAGCCTCTTTTTCTGAACTTGTCACTTCAGATGGTGTGCCTTTGAGGGATGGCAGAAGAATTCAGTCTGACCATCTTGTGTGAACTCCAACACCCCTTTGTCGGTTAAGTCCTGAATCTTATTTTTCAATGCCCAACAGCTATTAGTGTCATGCCCCAGACTATTGGAATGGTATGCGCACATTGCATTAGGATGATAGCCAAGAGCGGAGGTATTGGGATTCTGAAGAGGATCCCTCAACGTAATCAACTCCATCTTCAACATGTGTTGCAATACTTGAGCTAAGGACATGTTGATTTTGGTGAATTGCCTTTTGGGCGTGTCTGACTTACACTAATTGCCTTATCATTGTTGTTGCACCGGTGCTGGATTAGAGATCCGCATTTCCCCCACATATTGGTTGAGATCACTCTTATTACGACCCTTCTGGTTGTACATGATACTGGACTCCTTCTTTCCGTTGTATGATCTCTTTTAAGTACTTGAAGATGTAGTCCCCTGAATTTCACTGATCCTGAGTTTATTTTCAAAATGTTCCCGCATGAACATGTCACTCGATTCCCTGTCTTCCAAGAGAGATCGATTGTTGATTAGGCCCTAAGCTCTAGCAGTTTTCCCCAGGCGGTCGTATTTGTCTTAATGAAGCTTGCTGATGAGAATCTTTAACTTTTCTTGTTCCTGAGCTAAACTTTAGATAAGAGCCATCTGACTACTCGTCTAGATTCTCATCCTTTCCATCTCACTTGCAGTTGTTCCAACTGGTCATCCTTGTTGTCTTCAGGATTTTTCTTGGTCATGTTCCCAGCGAGGAGTGCTTTCATTTCTTCTTTCCCCTTGGATATGTTTAGGATTTCATTTTTCTTTGTCGTTCTGCTCGAGAGCCATTTTCCTTGCTGAAATAAACAGCCAGAAAATGAGAAACTTGTCTTGAGAATACCTGTTATATAATGACATGCATGAAATGTTTTCAAGGATCTCGCTGGGCAAACATAAGAAGATGTTAGCAACCGAATATGACTACAGCTTCGATTGAAGAACTTTGTATTGTTGAATGTCCTTCTTCGAGAATCAAGCTCACCATATCGAGTGGGTCATAGCCTCAGACTCAAGTTATCGTGCTTTGACGGCATTGGGTAGAGGAAAATAAATCCCCTTGCCCCTTTCTAGACGTCTGGTTCATCATACTTTGGTGGCTTTTGGTTAGAGGAAAATAAATCCTCCTACCCCAGGTTAGGCATCTAGTTCATGATAGCATGCATCACAGGCCCTTGAGATCCTTGAAATGGTTAACGACATACTATGGTATGATGTTATGATGTGTATGTTATGCACTAAGCAAAAGTTTAAGATAACGTAAACAAGTAAGTCTTGCAAGAAGTCCATGTTATTGGATAATGACTACAAACAAGTCCTGCAAGGAACTTACGTCGTTAGATAATGAATACAAACAAAACCCTGCCAGGAGTTCAAGTTGTTAGATAATGAAAGAAAATAAGTCACACAAATAGCCTTAGGTCCAGGCTTGCATGGAGTTTGTAGGTAAGTACCCTCTTGAAGTTTAGTTGGTTCAACTTGTCCTAAAAGAAGTAATCAGGTTCTAGGAATCTCAATATCACCGATCTTTCTTCACCAGGCATTGTTTCAGCTCAAGCAATCTTTTCTCGCGTACGAAATATCCCGAAAGTCCAATCTCAATGAGTGTAGTATCGAGTATCAACTAATCCTCAGTTTTATACCGAGTCCGGCTGTTGTACCCTAAAATCTTCCCTCTCACTTATCAAGAATTTGCTCATAAGATCTCCTTTGACTCAAGACTGCACTAGGGTTGATCAGCTAAGACACCTCCTTAAGCACTGATGACCAAAATTAGGGTTTGAGTTTGCACAAGGATATTTGAACTTAAAATGCCACATATGACTTTCATGGATCATCATGGACCCTCAAGATTACTCATGTCAAGTTTCAAGCTTTGGATCACACTTTTGCTCGGTCAATTGAGCAGTTGACCTAAAAATCAGCTGTATTGGGGGAAAAGTCAACTATGGCCAATTTACAATCAAACTTCAAAATTTTTTAACCACTTCAACATTTTAAACACATATGTATCATTTTATCAAGTTTGGACCACAATTCCTCAAGAAATTTGATCAAATCTTCAAAAGGGCAAAATGGTCAAAATTAGGGTTTTGACTGGGAAAGGGCAATTTCTGATTTTTGACCTAGAAAATGATCAATTGGTTTAGGGAATTATCTCAAGAGTCCAATTGAATCATTTTTACCTAATGACATGGCTCAAAACATTGCTCAAGTCCAATGGATTGACAGATGAATTTTCAGTCAACTGATCAAAAGTCAATTGTATACTGAAAAGTCAAACTTTGACTTTTTGGTCAAAATCAAATGTCAAAGATCAAAATTCATCAAAGCATGTCAAAATATGAAACTTATTCATCAAGAAATCAAAAATTCAAGATTTCATTTTGAAAAGTTAAAATTTCTAAGCTTAGAAATTTTTCTAAGTGTTGGAAATTTCTTATTTTTTCATAACTTTGAGCAAAATTTTCACCATGATGCAAGAGGATTCTGAAGAAACTTCCAACATGAAAGTTGTATATATCTATGAAATATACAACATTGCTTTACACAACTCCTTACAAAAGTGCTTGGATCTCAAGTTATAAATTTAAGAACACATGGTCATGAAATAAAACACTTAGTGAAATTTTGCCCTAATTTGATCAGGATTTTGACCCAACTTCATGGCACTTTTTCATATAGTTCCAAGGAGAATTTTCAAAAGTGAGTCAAATATGGGTTGTAGAGCACATTTCAATATTTCCAAAATGTCAAGTAACTCCTTGAGATCATTTTTTAGTAGGGAGAATCGAAGAGATGAAGTTAGGGTTTTATCACTTGAATTACAAGTCATTTTGTGATGAACAAATTCAAAATTCAAACTTATGCTGCATAACCTCTACTTTGCAGGCCTCAAACTTGTTAGGAACTCCATAGTTAATTGCTTGCATAGTTGTTAGAGGTCTCATTTCAAGCATTCAATGCAAGGCCATGTTTTATATCCATTTTGGGAAGAAAGTGCACATTGCCATTTTGATAAAGTGACTTTTTGCACAAAACTTGTTCTTGAGCCTTGCACTTGTTCTCTTCTAATCATACAAGTCTCATAACTCAAGAGAAACTTGTTAGACA
This sequence comes from Vicia faba, assembly GCA_948472305.1. Taxonomy (NCBI): domain Eukaryota; kingdom Viridiplantae; phylum Streptophyta; class Magnoliopsida; order Fabales; family Fabaceae; genus Vicia; species Vicia faba. The sequence goes on from OX451740.1 coordinate 145,074,625, forward strand.
CTTACAATCACTCATCCCATGCTTGTACCTCCTCTTGAAATTTATTTTCCCACTTTTCTTCAAAATCAAGTAACCTAGCAAATAGCTTGTAACTTGTACTTCTGACTTTGAAAAGCACTCAAACCTCTTTGATTATACATACACAAGTCATTTGCCACAAATCTTACGCATGCTTGAGCCCTGAAAACACCAAGAACACATAATCACGAAAAACACTTCAAAACTTGTCATTTTGAGTTTTGAAGCCAATCTCCAAATTTACTCGTGCGTTTCTTGGTCGTTTACTTTCAAACGATTCTAAAAAACATACACAAATAATCCCAACACCTGCAGCACCACTGTAACACCTCGATCATCATCCACCATTTTCAAAAACAACACCTTTCACCTTGACTTCTCTAGAACTCCTCAGGCACTTTCAGCTCAAGGTAAGCATCACATTAGCTTCTTTGGAACTTGAGGAATCTAGTCCAATCATTGGAACTCACTGAAAGCAACTCAAACTCCAAACACGATACCCTCTTGCAAGGTAAGTTTTCTGACTTCTGAACTCTTCATACATGCATCATTAATGGTTTATTTGTGAATGAAAAATGTAGATATCATTGACCTAAAGCTAACCATGTCCATAGTTTTCATTAATTTTGCTTGAGCTTAGAGAATTTTAAGATTGAAGTTTATGAAATTTTTAGGGTTCAGATTAGGGCCATTAAAATTCATGCTTATCTTTGATCTATAATTTTATTGCTTTGCATTTCTGGAATCGTGAGGAAATTTGCTACAAGTTTCTTGTTTACAGTTTTCATTTTTGTTAAGAATTGAACAAGATACAGAGGCTCTGGCTGGGCGTGAGGTTGAAGACGAAGTTCAGGCCATGGACTTGTTTACTATCATATATTTGTTGTTTTGATTATATAAACGGATGTATAGTCACCCCAGTGGTAGAAGCGTGCGCCTGTGACTGGAGGGGTCTGGGTTCGAGCCCCAGTGGTACCCTTTTGGATTTTTTTACATTTTTTCATACATTCTGACTTTTTTTGGACAGGCGTTGGGCCTCCCTTGGGCCTTATGATCTTTTTTCTTACTTCTGACCCCCTGTTGGCTATTTACACCCTGGCCAATTTTTATTTTTATTATTTCTTATTTTTATTTATTTTCTTTTCTTAAATATTTTATCTAATACTAAAAAATCAGAAAAAAAATATAAAAATATTAGATTTGTATTTTAATATAGTTTATTTATTTTTTACACAAAAAAAAATATTTTTATTTAATCATACTTTATTTATTTTACTAATTGTTGTGAATTTAATTAAAAACTAGGGTTTTAGTTATTTTCTCTTACACCATTTAATATATTACCTTAAAACCAAAAAAGACTAAAAATATTTTATAATACTATAAATTATTTTTAAGACAAAAATCCAAAAAATATTCTTCTTATAAACTTAATTTCCCTTTTTTTTATCAATTAATAGATTAGGGTTTTTATTTAATTTCTTTTCCTAGTAAATTTAAGTTTACTTTTTATTATTTTAATTAATTATTTTCTTTTAGTTAATTAGGTTAAACCAAAACCCCTTTTCTCTAAAAAAAATCCAAACAAAAATATCAATTTTCTCCACATTTACATTCTTGTATATTTCTTCATTTTGTACATTATTTACTCAATTCTTGTATAAATTCAATATGGTTGTAATAGATAATTAGGCTTTATTTTCTTACAATCCCCATTTATAATTTGTACACCCCCTCCCATAAGTATTGTAATAGCGTAGTAATTTTAAATTCCGCAATTTATCGCTTTATATGCAAATGCTAGTAATTAGGGTTTGTATGGAAAGACTAAAACCAATCAATTAGAAAATCCTAATCAAAGACAAAACCAAGCATGAAAATAATACACTTGCACACAAGCACCCCTAGGATAAAATCTACTTGGTTGCCTTATAAAAATGGCCATATTACGCATGTGAGGTATCTTAGCAAAAACAAGTAAAATATAAGATCATAGTCCCTCGATGACACTATCTATGTTGCCTTTCAAATGATCTTAGTCCCTAAAAGAGAATGCTAATATACCTTGCAACATTGCGAATCATGGTTATACGATGACCCACGCCCGTCCCGTTTACATCCAAAGATAAGGTTACTTACCAAATCAATGGTAAGATAACAATGTCAAAGGAAAAGGAGATGAACATGAAAGACTTTTGAGTAAGTAGAATGCTCCTAATTACTTGCTCCATTTCAAAACAAAACATCCTTGCTATTTTCAAATTTCAAAAACATCTTACAAACTTGAAAACATTTTCAAAAGATTAACATCTTTGTATACATTCTTACGAACGAGAATCATTATAAATTTTTCCTAAATAAAGGCCTTTTTACAAAATACTTTCAAAAACCACACAAGCATAATTTCAAACAAAAGCAAGTGATCTAGAAAGTAACTAAGAGTCCATGGAAAACCATGGATGAAAAGGGTACTAATACCTTCCCTTTTCATAATCTACCCCCCGAACTCAAGAAATAATCTCAAAGGTCTTTCCTGTGCTTTTTCACCTTTCCTTTTGGATAAAAGAAAAGTCGGTGGCGACTCTTGCTAACCGCAACATTTGCGATCAAACGCAAAACACCCAAGTTAGTTCTCCTACCGTATCACAGGATTGGCGACTCTGTTGGGGAAAATTCTAAAAGTGGGGTTACCTTAGGGTTAGATCACATTTACTTGTTTTCATTGTTTGACTTGTATGCTTTATAATATGGTTCTTTGTTTGGGTTTGGATCCTCTACCCGGATTTGGGATACCTTATAGGTAAGTAGCAATAAATTGTGGAAACTGTGCAGGGTATACCGACACTGTCTAAGCAATAGCTATGTTAGTGCGACATATTTGTGGGTACCGGTAGCCCTTGAGTAGTCAAGGAGAACACGAGGATGCTGAGTGATTTCATGAAGCACTAATGAACTTTTAGAACCTTTACTTGACCAACTTGGCCATTAGGACGTAGTGAGATGACCGACTTTGGTGCAGTCCGAAGTTGGTAGATACTCGATACTACACTCATTGAGGTTTGTTTTTTTAGGATATTTCGGTCGCCATTAAAGAGGCTGGTGCTGAAACAATGACCAAGGAAACAAACCAGTGATATTGAGCTCCTTAAAACCCGGTTACTATTGCTAGGACAGGTTTTAGCCAACTAAACTTCAAGAGGATACTTACCTATGAGACTCTATGCAAGCCTAAACCTAAGGACTTGTTTGCTTTGTTTGTGTATATTTACTTGTACATAACATCATAAACATCATAACATCATACTCATTCACTAACCATTTCAAGGATTTTGGGATTTTTCTTTGTTCTGTTTTGTAGGACATGGATTCTATTCGCATGAAAACTATTTAAGTCAATCTTGTAAGGATCCCTCCACAACTTAAAGAGCTAGCTTCAAAGATTCCTGAAAACTCTCCATTTACCAAAATACATTGTCGCCTACTAAACTTGGTCACCTCTAACACTGATAAAGACATGATGAATGTGCTCTTTCAGTTCTTTGATCCTCTACACCATTGCTTCACATTTCCCGATTATCAACTTGTGCCAACTTTGGAAGAATTCTCCCAACTCTTGCGGATTCCCATTCTCAATCAACTACCTTTCAACGGTACGGAAAGAGATCCAAAGCCAAAAGATATTGCTCAAGCTCTACACTTGCAACCATCTGATATCACAATTAATTGGGAAAGAAGGAGTGGTGTCAAAGGTTTCCTAGCAAAGTTCTTGTTTGAGAAAGCCCAAAACTGTTGGAACTCTTTAGATTTGCAAGACTTTAAGGAAATTATGGCTCTCCTCATATATGGGATGGTTTTGTTTCCAAATCCTGACCAACCCATAGATATGAACACCGTCAAGATCTTCATAACTCGTAACCCGGTGCCTACTTTGCTAGGAGACATCCTACATTCTTTTCACACTCACACTATGAGGAAAAGAGGTATCCTTATATGTTGTACTCCTCTTTCGGCAAGATGGTTTATTTCGCATCATCCCTGATATGTACTGAAGAACTAGCAAGGTTCAAGGTGGTCACAAAGGTTGATGACGCTCAAACATTCATACATTCATTGGTGTTCCCGATCCATAGAGAATGTTACTATTGTCGACCGTTGTGGAGAATTCCATAATGTCCCTTTACTTGGCATTAGGGGAGGTATCAGCTACAACCCTTGCTTAGCCCTAAGATAGTTTGGCTACGCCCGAAGGGACGGGATATATGAGATGCTCATTCAAGGTTTGGTATTTGACTACGAGAACGACAATCAAGGTCATCGCCAGAGATTTATCCGAGCTTGGAGGATGTTGAACAAGGTAGATAGTAAGACATTAGGGCACAAGAATTCCATCCCTCTTGAGCATTACCTCAAATGTGTACGAACTGGTGCTCAGAGCCTTATGATGCCTTATCCCTCCATTCTCCTGGTAATCATGGAGCCTGTTATGGAAGGAGACATTCCGTACACTATCCTGCATCCCGACATGCCCACCTCTCTTGAAGACTTACAAAGAGATTGGGTATAACTCAAGGGGAGCGAGACACTTTCAAAGCCCAATTCTACGCTAGCGAGAAGAAGGTTTTGGAACTCACTAAGCAACTCCATGAGGAGTGGAACCTGAATGCCTACATCGCACCAAAGAGGGTGCGTACAACCTTTTTATCTTAGAGTTTTTGTATTTGTTTTGCCCAAAGAGGCATTGATGTACTCAAGCTTTAATTTATTAATATAATATGTGTTCCCTTTTTGTCTAAAACAAATTTGAATCTTTAAAATCCTTGAAATCATTGCATATGCATTTACCATTCATCATAACATAAGCAGTTTTCTTGCAACAAGTCTCCTCATTTTCTACTGTTTATTTCAGTAAGATGGATCTCGATCAAACGGTGAAGGACCTCTCAAGAAAAAGAAGAAAACAAAGAAAATAATCGTAGTTCTAAATATGGGAAGAAGATTTCAAGGTCAAGCAAGAAGTACCCAAGACTTTGCAACTTCATTCAGTGAGAAAGACAATCAAGATGGAAAATGCAAGGAAGCAGTTGTCCATCCAGATTCAGAAGAGGAAGAGGAAGAAGAAGATTATTCTTAAGAACAATATCCTCCAGCCGACGATAAGTATAGGCATCTGGAAGAGCGGTTAAGTGCAATGGAAATCCAAAAAGTGCCTGGACTAGACTTTGAGGAGTTAGGGTTAGTATCTGGAATTGTCATTCCTCCAAAATTCAGGGCACCGATGTTCGCCAAGTACGACGAAGTTTCATGTCCCAAAATTCATCTCCGATCCTATGTGAGAAAAATACAGCCTCACACTGCTGACAAGGATTTATGGGTACACTTCTTTCAAGATAGTCTGTCCGGAACTCAACTTGATTGGTTTTATCAGCTAGAAAGAGCCAATGTTCATAATTGGGAAGATATGGCCACTGCCTTTTACAAACAATACCAATACAATGTTGATCTTGCTCCCACCCGTACTCAACTCCAGAGTATGGCCATGGTTTCAAGTGAAGGCTTTAAAGACTATGCGCAAAAATGGAGGGACTTAGAAGGAAGAGTCCAGCCTCCCCTATCTGAAAGAGAATTAGTAGACATGTTCTTGGGTACCTTGTCCGATCCTTTCTTCAATCACTTAATTGGGAGTTCATCGGCAGGTTCTACCGAATTGATATTGACAGGAGAAAGAGTGGAAGCCGGGATAAGGAATGGAAAGATTCAAAAAGATGCATCCTCTGCTGCTGTAAGGAAACCATTAATTGGAAGAAAAAAGAAGTTGTTGTTGTACATCCTCAGAGAAATCAAGATAGGACTGAACACCGTCCAATGGTGGGGGCTGTCATGATTCCTAAACTTTCACCTGCTCAGCAAAGAAGCAACCAGCCAAGAACGGAAAGACCAGTCAGACAGTTCACCCGAATTAATATGACACTATCTCAAGTATTGCCACATTTGTTAAGATCCAATCTAGTGACTTTGAAAGAAGCTCCAAAGAATCCTAACACAACCTCTCCTCACTATCATCCTAATGCCCGTTGTGCATACCATTCTGAGAGCCCCGATCATGACACTAACAACTGTTGGGCTGTGAAGAACAAGGTACAAGACCTTCTTGAAGCCAAAGAGATTGAATTCGATGCGCCAGAAATTCCCAATGTTATTACTGCCCCTATGCCCAAGCACGGCCGTGATGTCAACACCGTTGAGGAAGATATGTTTGTTACTTTGGTTGATGAACTTGTGACCCCACTCCTAACTGTCAAAAAGAACCTGTTAAATGTCGGTGTATTCCCAGGCTGTGATGAAAGCTGTCATTTATGTTTATCCTCACCAACCAGTTGTCCTTTGTTAAAAGCAGGCGTTCAATGCCTAATAGATGACAAGGAGATTTTGTTCGAAAAGACTTATGTTTCAACTGTTTCTTATAATGATGTTTCCATAGTGACCATTTCTGACTATTCTTCCCGGGTCTCCACCAAAAGACCCGTTAGAATTACATCAGTTCCTAAAGTAGCTAAGTTGATAATTACAATGCCTGGACCAATCCCGTATTCGTCAGACAAAACCGTTCCATGGAATTATGAAGGTGATGTCTACTATCACGGTATCAAGCAAGATTGGTCAGCTGCTGAAGATTCAAGTTCTGAGAAAGTTGACTATGATATCAGTAACATCGCAGGGACTAGCAAGATAACCCGGAGTGGAAGGGTATTCTCCCAAGAAATTTCTCCTCCAAAAGCTATTTTTGGACCTGTAATCATTCTTGTTATTGCTCCTCCAAAGGCTATTCCCAGTCCTACAATCATCTCTGATAGTACTCATGTTGACAAAACTGCTGCAGTCCATATTATCACCCCTACTAACATTCCTACTGCTGAGTCTGCCGAGACTCAAGGCAAAAGTATTCTGGTTGAGCCTGTCCAGATGAAGGCACAATCAATAGCTATCCCTGAGACCTCACGAAAAGAGATGGAGGAAATTCTAAAGATCATAAAAAGAAGCGACTACAATGTAGTTGAACAATTGGGGCAAACTCCATCAAAAATGTACATGCTAGCTTTATTATTATGTTCTGAGGCTCATGCAAAGGCCTTGGTAAAATTCCTTAAAACTGCCAATGTACCGCAAGAAACATCTGCCGATCAGTTCCAAGACTGCGTAGCCAGCTTGACTGTAGATAATGGTTTAGGTTTTTTGGATGCTGATTTAACGCCAAGAGGGAGGAAGCATAACGAGGCATTGCATGTCTCAGTCGAATGCAGGGGCACGACCTTGGCTCATGTCTTGGTTGACACTGGCTCGTCTCTGAATGTGTTTCCTAAAAAGGCTCTTGATAGGCTTGACTGTGAAGGATTGACCTTGAAGCCTAGCAACATAGTAGTAGGGGCCTTTGATGGTTCAAAAAGGATGGTGCATGGGGAAGTGAACATCCCTATAAAAGTTGGAACCCAAACATTTGATTCAACTTTTTATGTAATGGATATTCTCCCTTCATATTTCTGCTTATTAGGCCGACCATGGATTCACAATGCTGGTGTCGTTACCTCTACGTTGCATCAAATGCTGAAATATCCAATTCAAGGGAAAATCATCACTGTTCATGGAGAAGAAGAGTATATGGTCAGTCATTTAAATTCCTTCAGATATGTGGAATTAGATGGTGAATTTATTGAAACTCCATTCTAGCACTTTGAAGAAGTCCCACAAACTATGGCAGTAACCAAGGCTGTGTCTCAAATCCCGAAGATTACAAGGCCAACTCCCAAATATCCCAAACAAATCTGACAAATTTGGTTTGGGTTCACTTCAGGAGCCCAGAAATCTGTACGTCGCGCTCGTGCCGGAGGACCACCCTTGAAGATCAGCAACCGCGAAGTCAACACAATGGAGGATGATGAAGACAGTTATGACCTGGAGGATTGGATTTTCCCAACTGTAAATGGAGAGCTCAGCAACTGAGAAGCTATAGATTTTGTCCCGATCACTTTTATCCCACAGTAATTCATCTTTAAATTTTGTCGGATCTGTAATATTAAAACAATTCAGACTCTTAAAACCTTGTGTCTTACCCGAGGCATAATGGTCCATTTGTAAGGGTTATTATCTCATTTCCATATGACATCAATGAATCGTGGATGTTTTTGCATACAAACTTTGTGTTCATTGTTTTTTTTTTTAACATTTTCATTTCTTTCAAAGATAGCTATACTCTTACACACACTCACATTCAAAATGAAGATCTACATCCATTCGGGATCCCATGGGTAACAATTCCGCTATGGCCTTCTGTGATTCTGAAAATCTAATCTACCAAGCCGAAGACGAAGGTGAGGAAGATTGTAAAGTACCAGGGGAACTCACTAGGTTACTACAACAAGAAGAGAAGACCATTCAGCCCCACGAAGAACCAGTGGACACCATTAACCTAGGTACCGAAGAAGACAAGAGAGAAGTCAAGGTGGGTGCCAATCTGGAACCAAGTGTCAAAGAGCGTCTGATTCAGTTTCTACATGATTACATTGAGGACTTTTCCTGGTTGTACAAAGACATGTAGGGACTTGATGCAGATATCGTTGTACATCGTCTACCTACAAAAGAGGAATGTCCTCCGGTAAAGCAAAAGGTCTTCCGTATGCGACCAGACATGTGAGAGAAGATTAAGGCAGAAGTCATGAAACAATTCAATGTCGGATTCTTGGCCGACACTTCCTATCCACAATGGGTTACTAATGTTGTTCCCGTGCCCAAAAAGGACGGCAAGGTACGAATGTGCATGGACTATAGAGATTTGAATAGGGCTAGCCCTAAGTATGATTTTCCACTTCCCCACATTGATATTCTAGTTGACAATACGGCACAACATAAAGTGTTTTCCTTCATGGACGGTTTCTCAAGCTATAACCAAATCAAAATGGCGCCCGAGGACATGGAGAAAACAACCTTTGTCACGCAATGGGGCATATTCTGCTACAAGGTTATGCCATTCGGACTGAAGAACGCTGGGGAAACCTATCAGCGTGCCATGGTAGCTCTATTTCACGACATGATAAATCACGAAATAGAGGTCTATATGGATGACATGATAGATAGATCTCAAACAGAAGAAGAGCATCTTGATCATTTACAGAAACTCTTTGAAAGACTAAAGAAATACAAGCTGAGGTTGAACCCGAATAAATGCACATTTGGGGTGAGGTCTGGTAAACTCCTAGGCTTTATCGTTAGCGTAAAGGTATTGAAGTAGATCCTGCCAAGGTGAAAGCAATACAAGAAATGCCTGCTCCTCGTAATGAGAAGGAAGTATGAGGATTCTTGGGACGATTAAACTACATTTCCAGATTCATTTCTCACCTGACAGCTACTTGTGAACCAATCTTCAAATTACTGAGGAAAGATCAAGTAGTCAAATGGAATGATGAGTGCCAAACTGCCTTCGACAAGATCAAAGAGTACCTGCAAGAGCCTCCTGTTTTGATGCCACCAAGCGAGGGAAGACCATTGATCATGTATCTAACCATTTTGGAAAATTCAATGGGGTGTATGCTGGGGCAGCATGACGAGTCTGGCCGAAAAGACCATGCTATTTATTACCTGAGCAAAAACTTTACCAACTGTGAAACTAAATATTCATTGCTCGAGAAAACTTTTTGCGCTCTGGCATGGGCTGCTCGCCGGCTAAGACAGTATATGATGACCCATACTACCTTATTGATATCTAAAATGGATCCAATAAAATACATCTTTGAGAAACCTGCCCTCTCTGGGAGAATAGCAAGATGGCAGATGATCCTGATAGAATATGACATACAGTATACTACCCAGAAAGAAATAAAGGGCAGTGTACTAGATGATCACCTAGCTCACCAAGCTGTGGAGGACTACCAGTCCATGAAGTTCGAATTCCCAGATGAAGACATCATGATGGTAAACAATTGTGAAGAATTCAGACCATATGACGGACCTAAACAAGGATCCCGGTGGACCCTGGTTTTTTATAGGGCATCCAACGCACTTGACAATGGTATAGGTGATGTACTCATATCCCCTGAAGGATGCCATACTCCCTTTACTGCAAGACTCTGCTTCAATTGTACAAATAACATGGCAGAATACGAAGCGTGCATTTTTGGTCTCAAAGCTGCCATAGATTGGGGGATCAAATCCTTAAGTGTATTCGGAGGTTCGGCTTTGGTCATCAGCCAGATCAAAGGGGAATGGGACACCAAACACCCTAACCTTATCCCTTACAAAGAACATGTGTTTACATTGATCCCATACTTTGAGAAGATTACCTTCGAGCATTTCCCGCAAGAAGAAAATCAGCTAGCAGACGCACTAGACACAATGTCATCCATGTTTAAACTTAAATGGGATAACGAGGCTCCCTAGATCACCATTGAACGAATGGATGAACCAGCTCACTATCACGAGGTTAATATTGGAGAAGTAGTGGACCATCCTTGGTTTCACGAAGTCAAGAGGTATCTCGAGGCTCAAGAATATCTGGAAGGAGCTTCGGTCAATGATAAGAAGTTTTTAAGGAGATTCTCTGCTAAATTCTTCCTTAGTAATGGCATTCTCTACAAACGCAACCATGACTCTGTGTTACTTCGGTACGTAGATAATGTTGAAGCGGAAAAGATCATGGTTGAGTTACATGAAGGCACTTTTGGCACCCACTCCAGTGAGCATACGATGGCAAAGAAGATCCTACGAGCAGGCTATTACTGGTCTACCATAGAAGCAGATTGCTATCAACACTCTCGAACCTGTCATAAGTGTCAAATCTATGCTGACAAGGTGCAAGTACCTCTGGTTCCTCTGAATGTCTTGACGGCTCCTTGGCCCTTTGCTGTGTGAGGCATCGATATGATTGGGGAAATCAAACCAATAGCCTCTAATGGACACCGCTTCATCTTAGTGGCCATTGACTATTTTACAAAGTGGGTTGAGGCAGCCTCTTTCGCTTCCGTTACCAAGAGTGTTATAGCCCAATTCATTAAGCAGAATCTCATCTGTCGGTATAGTATCCTAGATAGGATCATCACAGATAATGGTATGAATCTAAACAATACTACGGTCACCTCCTTGTGCAAGCAATTCAAGATCCAGCATCACAATTCTTCCCCTTACCGGCCAAAGATGAATGTTGTTGTCGAAGCCGTAAATAAGAACATCAAAAAGATGATACAGAAAATGACTTTCACGTACAAAGACTGACATGAGATGCTACCATTCTCTCTCCATGGGTATCGTACCATAGCACACACATCAATCGGGGCAATACCTTACTCTCTGGTATACAGAATAGAGGTTGTCTTGCCTATTGAGGTCTAGACCCCCTCTCTGAGAATTATGAAGGATGCAGGTCTGAACAAAGACGATTGGATCCAAACTCAACTTGATCAACTGAACTTGATTGACGAGAAAAGGCTTAGTGCTGTCTATCATGGTCAGATGTATCAAAAACAGATGATCAAGGCTTTCAACAAAGAGGTCAAACGCCAGGTATATCAAGTCGGGGATTTGGTGATCAAGCGCATCATACTGCCGCAAGGTGATCCTAGGGGAAAATGAACTCCTACATACGAAGGACCATTTGTGATCAAAAGCATATTCTCTGGTGGAGTAATGATCCTAACCACTATGGATGGCGGCAACCTGCCACACCCCGTGAACACGGACATAGTCAAAGAGATACTACGCATAAGAGACATGCTCGGTTGACACACCTAGGCAAAACAAGGGCATCCCGGCGAACCAAAAGGTTCGGGAAAAAATTAGGGATAAAACAAAAAAAATCTGCACACCCGGCAAGCTGAAAACCCGAAAGGGCGACTTGGGCAAAAAAGGGTATCCCGGTGGACTGAAAACCCGAAAGGGAGTTTGTTGTACCCCAAAATTTTCTCTCCCATATTCTTCAAGGTTTGTCAAGAATAATCTTCAAATGGCTCAAGATTGCTCAAGGGTTGCACAGTCAGACCACCTCCTAAGCCAGCTGAAATTAGGGTTTTGGTTCTTTCAAGGAATTTGAGGTTTTCAATGGTTCAATCAAGTCTCATAGGCCCATATACATTCTCAAGCACCTACATGCCAAGTCTCAAGACTCACAGTGCCAATTTGCACAGTCAAAAGCCTCATTTGATCCACAGTCAACTACAAGGGCAAAATGGTCATTTTGCAGTCAAAAGTCATAATTTTAGGTCAACATATCATTTTGAGTACACAATCATCATTTGATCAAGTCTTGATCATGATTCCACAAGAACAGCTCAAAAATCATCAAGATGCAAAAGTTACTATTTTTGGACAGTAGAAAAGTCAACTGTATCTTGACCAGGGCATAACTTTTTCATGGTTCATCAGAAAAATCCCATCCAATGCTCATTTTGAAGGGGATGACATTTCCTACAATCCATCTTCACACTCCAAGTTCAAGAAATCCTCTCACAAAACGTTATCAATTTTGACATTATAGGTCAATTTCAAAAGTCAACAAAAATGCACTTTAAGTCAAAGACCATAACTTGAGATTGCTAAATTCAAATGACATGGGACCAAAGGCATTGGTTAGAGGACTTCAAGACCTTTCCAAAATGTCCAAGAACATGGTCATATGATCAAAATTGAGCAAGATATGCATTGGAGAAGTTGGGAAATTTTTAGCAATTTGCAAAAGTCAACTTTGCTCAAAACACCTTATTTTTGCTAATGGGCCTCAAATCTCTTCTTGAAACTTCATCCATGGCCTATGCACGACCCATCAAGCTTAATTGAATTTATTTTATTATTTTTTATTAATTAATTGGATTTTTAATTAATATTAATTCATTTAATTAATTTAAATTGTAGGAAAATACAAAGATGTGGTTTTTCAATCTTTTTGTGAAGCAAATATGGTCAAGATATGCTGGCAATTTCGTGTACAAATCAAAGATATCAAAAACTCCAAAATTGGCAACTTTCTTCAATCACGAAAATGCAAAAAGATTTGATTTTCAATCAAATATTCAATCATCAATTCCATGGATTTTTGCTCAAGCTTGTAACCTAATTTCATTCTCCTATATATATGCAAGCAAACCATGATGCCATACACGTGAGAAAGCTGCAGACAAAGGCCATAGCATATTGCAAAATTTCAAGAAAAACTCAAAACGGATTTCTATATCCAGAACGATTCCAAGGTTTTTATTGATTCTAACACCTTGCAGGAGTTCCCAGGAACGTGTAGCAATTGAATTCACACGCTAAATCTCAAAGAATCACAGGATACAGAACCACGGTTTGACACTTTTGTTCACAATCGTATATCATGATTCATGCATCTTTAATATGTTTTCATGATTGTTTTGTGTTGCTAGGGACTGTACAAAGCTAATGTTATAGCTTAATTGAACTGAAACGTCATAAATCACAAGATGCCATAGTTGATTTTCTAGGGTTCTTGAGTTTGAAATTGGGGCTTTCTAAACCCATAAAAATTAGGACTTGTAAGGCACATGGTTGGATTCGTGAGAACCAGACGAACATAACCGGACCCTCGCGAAACATTTATATAAATCACAGTGCTAATCGCTATTTTTCCTCATGGCATATTGTGGGGGTTAAAAACCCCCGCTATCTGATTTGTTTTTACAGGTACAAAGGAAGAGGATGAAGACGTGTTAGCATGCCATTGGATAGTTCAAAAGAGCGCGTGTTTTTTTTATAATTTCAGTCTATTAATTTGTTTGCATATATAATAATTACTTGTTATTTTACTAACGACTGAAGCGTGATGGTGGAGTGGTTGGCGTGTGGATTTGGAAGCATTGGGACCTGGGTTCGAATCCCAGGTCCCCCAAAACGCTTATATTATTTTTCTTAACATGATCATATGCAGGCTTCCAAAGGTGATCCACCATGTACCTCACTTATCAACACTCCAAATGGCTTGCAAAGCGAATCTAAAGGCCAGGATGGGATGACTACCATAGTCCCTGGTCAATGCACACATGGACAATCACCAAAGTCAAAAGGGCTTGCAGCGTGTTGGGCCTTCAAATTTCCAGAACTTACCTCCTAATTGGGCCAGCACCCCCCTGGTTCATTCATTCTTTTTTTTCTCTTTTCTTTTATAATTTCCATTTAATTATTTTACTATTAATAATTATTATTATTATTATTTAATTAACATAATTAATTATTTTCATAATAAAAATCAGAAACATAAAAAACAATAATATTTTTATTTATTAAATTTAATTTATTTATTTATTTTTGTAAATAAATACTAATATAATTAACTAACTTAGTTTTAATTAGGTTAACTTTAAATTTTTTGCAATAAATAAAATCCATGTAGAATTAGGTTTTTGACAACTTTTAATTTCTTTTATTTTATTTTCCTTAAAATATTAAAAAAACCAAAAATTTTTCTTTTTTTAATTAATTAATTAGGTTTAATTTAATTTAATTCATAAACCACCAAAGACTTCTTTCTTTCTCAAAAAAGGGTCAAAACCCTAGAACTTCTCCGATTCAATTCTTCTCGCGCGCATGTTTATTTTTTATACATATTTTCGATCATATTTATGTAATTGCTCCGAGGATGTAATAGCTTTTAATTAGGACTTTTTATCGCTTTCCTTTAATTTTCCGCAATTTACTTTTCAAGGGTTGTTTTTGGCGATGTAAATACCCGACGCCTTGTAATAGCGTAGCTTTACTTTCCGCAATTTACTTTCCGCAAATATTTAAACTGCTAGATGTATGTTAATTAGGCTATGCATGACAAGACTTATCTCTGAAATTAAAATCAACCCGTAGCTCACCATAACATGTACAAAGATAACATAACTGAAACCTGACACACTCGCACATGCCACTCCTAGGGTACGCCTCACTTGGTTGCCTCGACGTGGTCATTGAGTATAGGGTGTTTTAGAGGTCGCCCTCATGTCTAAAGATCAAGTCGCCTCGAAACGGTTGCCTCGGATAAAAAAGATCTAAGACATTAGGGTTACCGCTAAGGCGTCCTACTATTGCTTTGGTGACCACATGTCCCTATAATCGAATTGACCCGAAAAACTCCAACGACGGTGCTACCTACTTCTCAATAGTGGGATAGTACTGTCTGAAGGACATTTATACAGCTTAATTTCTTTTTAGTAGGTAGAGGTTCTTAGATACTTGCTCTTTTAAAACAAAAACAACTTTTCGCACATACACTTTTCTGACAAAAGTTTTCAAACAAACACTTCATACACTCTTGAGGACAGATACAAGAGTTAAGGTGAAGTTCTCAAAACAAAACTTTTTTCAAAACCCACAAACACAAAAAAAGCAAAAATCTTTTGAAAAAATAGTGAGCAAGTACCTAAGAGCCCGTGGATAACCATGGATAGAAAGGGTGCTAACACCTTCCCTTTCTATAATCTACCTCCCGAACCGAGAAACATCTCGAAAAGGAATTTTGCTGTGCTTTTATCCTTTCCTTGTTGGAGAAAATAAAAGACGGTGGAGACTCTTTCTTACCGCGACATTTCGCGAACCAGCATTCCAAAACAGTCAGTTCTATTTCCACCGATCACAAAACTGGCGACTCTGCTGGGGAAATTCATAAGTGAGGTGTACCTTAGGATTAAATCACTCTTGTTTTCAATTGTATGCCTGTATGCTTTAATTTTGTGGGCTTGTATCGAAGTTTTATAGATCCTAACCCGGATCTGGGGAATACCCTTTAGGTAAGTAGCAATAAACTGTGAGGGACCTGTCCGGCATAGACCGACACGGGTGAAGCAATAGCTACGTTGGTGTGACACCTTGGTCTGTACCAATATCCCTTGTGTTGGAACGAGGAGAATATGGGTCTTCTGAGGAGTCATTAAGCACCAACTGACCTTAGAACCTTAAATTGACCAACTTGGCCATAGAACGGTAGCAGTATGCTACACTCATTGAGGCTAAACTCTCACGATGGTTCCGGCCGCAAGAAAAGGTTGCGAAGCTGGAGTTATGACCGATTAAGGGTAGTCAGTGATATTGAGATCCTTTAGAACCCGGTTACTATTTTTTAGGATAGGTCTTAACCAACTGAAACTGAAAGAGGGTAGTACCTAAACTTCATGCTGGCCTGAAATCTAAGGGCTCTTTTGTGTGACTTGTGTGCCTTTACCATGTTTGCCTTTTGTGAATACTTGTGGTATGCCTTTATCATGACATCATAACATCATAACATCATAACATTGCATACATCCTGCATAAGGACTAACCCATTTCAAGGATCTCAAGGGTTTGTGATGCAGGTCATGATGAACCAACTGTCTAGCAAGGGGAAAAGGGGATTTATTTTCCTCTAGCCAAGGTTGTTGGAGATCAAAACATGATAACTTGAGTCAGGGGCTATGACCCACTCGATATGGTGAGCCTTGACTCTTGAAGAAGGACTCTCAACAACATGAAGTTCCTTCAATCAAGCTTCAAAATTCAAATTCTAACAATTTTCTTGTCTACCCCGCGAGATCCTTGAAAACATTGCATACATATATCATACATATCATTGCATAACAGGTCATCCGATACAGGTCTCTCATGTTCTCGCTGTTTATTTCAGCAATGGCTTTCCAACAAGACAACCAGGATCTTCATACTCAAGAGACTCAGTTCAGGGAGATCTTCCTAAGCCTATCCAAGGGGCAGGAAGAGTTGAGAACACTCCTCATGGGGAATTTGATCAAGAAGAGTCCTGAAGACAGCAAGGACGAACGGCTAAAACATCTGCAAGCTGAGGTAGATGCAATGAGAACCCAGATGCTGGGGCAGATGGCTCTTATCCAAAGCTTAGCTCGGGAACAAGAAGAGTTGCAAGCCATGATCAACCAACTTCATCAAGACAGATACAATAGTATGAAGCAAACGGTCAAGGCTGGGGATTAAACCAGTAATCAGCCTCCAAGAAGACAAGAGTTTGGTATGGTGAAAAATGGACCTCTCCAAGTTGCTACTACATCAAGGGTCCAACAACAACCTCACCAAAAACAACCGGTTAATCAGAGTAAGCCAAACATGCCCAAGAGGCAATTTACCAAGATCAACATGTCACTGACTCAAGCGCTACAACACTTGTTGAAGACATGGCTGATTACATTAAAGGCTCCTCCCCGGAACCCAAATACTTCCGCTCCTACCTATCATCCCAATGAAAGGTGTGCATACCACTCTGACAGTCCGGGACACGACACAAACAACTGTTGGAGTTTGAAGAACAACATCCAAGACATGATTGATGCCAAGGAGATCAAGTTTGACCCTCCGGAGACTCCAGACATAACCACTGCTCATATGATGAATCATTGAAAGCTTTTGTTCATTAGAATTTTCAATTTGTAATTTTCTTTTGATTGTTCGAACCTTTACTCATGTCAAATTTTATTACTTTATCAATGCATCGCATATGTCTGTTTTGAACCAATCCATTCGTATTCACTATATTCAAATTGCTTTCATTTTTTGTGATGATCAACTCTCTATTAAAAATTCTGAACCTTTTGAGGGAGGATGACGAAAACGATACCACAATCTACAGTATGCTTTTGAATAGACCCCGCTGATGAGGTACAAGCATTATTTCAAATCCTAAACAGTGGAGTTATAAGGAAGATAATCCCTAGTCAACCCCTTTGAGCCAAAGAAGTTGGAGTTTTTCTTTTTACAAATTAAAACCCTTAACTATAACCTGGGGCAGGGTAGTTTTCTCAGTTGATCCAGGTGCACAATGAATGGCATCACAGGAGTCCTTCCAAAACAAAAGACAGTGATGGTTCCGAATAATCATAAGGACAAGCAATCATTACCTCTCAAAATAAAAGCCTAATAAGTCAAAACCTATGAAGGAGACTTACAAAAAAAAACTGGGGCATCCCGCTGATTGTAATCACAAAAGAAACAGTTCAGGCAAAAAGACAGGGATAATAAAATAAAAAAAGAAAGAGGTCTTACAGACTCCCAACAAAATGACTGCCTATTCAAAATAAACAATCAGTATTCGAACCATCACTGGAATATCAGAGCAAAGACTCAAACAAGATCTAATGCACGATTAGCTGAGTTTAGGATCGAAGAACATCATGAAGAACGGGTGGGTACAAATAAAATTTGAGCCTTTATCCTTTGTTTCTTAAACCGTGAACTAGGCCACGTTATAACCCTTAAAAGTCCTAGCTGAAGCATGGGTTAGTTCGAAAGCATACTGTTACAAAAGGTATCCTGGCTCCTATAGGGCTTGCTGTACATCCTGAGTTGACATCACATTTTACAAAAAATTCATTTGTTTTATTAAAAACTGCATTTTCAAAAACTTCAAGACAGACATAAGCTTTGCATTTTTAAATAACATTGTTTGCATATGACTATTTGTTCAAACAGCAGAGAAATTCGCACGATGAATATCCAGTGAACAAAAATCTTCTCAACAAAAGGGTCATCTCAAGTGGAAGAAACACTTCCAACCAAGGGGCAGACATGAGCATTGTCCATCATCTGGGGCAGTCAAGTCAAGATTCAAGGAATCTCTCAAGATGCCAAATAGCCAGGGGCAGATCTCCATCTGAATCACTTGGAGCATTGGACATAAATTCCAGCAACGAATCTTGCATGATCAAACATCTTCTGGCAGTCTGGCGACATGACACTACCGACAGTGACACTCTGAGAACGTGGACATAGTCAAAAAAGTACTACGCATAATCAAAGACCCGCTAGGTCGACTGGCCTAGGCAAAAATAAGGGCTTCCCGACGAACCAAAAGGGTTCGGGCAAAAATAAGGGATGAAAATAAAGAATCTGTACACCCGGCAAGTCGAAAACCTAAAAAGGCGGCTTGGGCAAAAAAAGGGTATCCCGATGGACTGAAAACCCGAAAGGGCGGTCCAGGAAAAATTAGGGATCAAAGCATACGACTATGTCCCGTCACTCGCCTACCAGAAGAAGATTTGTCAATCGGCGGTTATCAAGCACCTCATAGGCCTTCTTCTCCCGCAGAAACTAGGGCAATAAGAATTCTCTGAACTGTGCAAATGCTCTTTCCACCAGGTACAAGGTAGATTCAGCTGAAGAATATGACCAAGATACCTTCGCTTCCTATAGAGTAAGACAAGATTCAGCAATGCTCTCCCCAAGCAGAGTTGGCCTCCCATCAGCCCCTAAAAAGGCACATCATCCCTAGCAAGTCAGCAATACTCTCCCCCAAGCAGAGTTGGTCTACCATCAATCCTGAAAAGTTGGGTATCCTAGAAGATCTTAGTATTCCCTAGCAGAGTGTACAGATATTCCTCAGCAAGCATCCCTGGAAGTCTTAATATTCTTCAACAAAGTATAAGAATGTTCCTCGGCGGAATACAAGATACCCTCAGTGGAACCATTTCCCAACACAGTCTGAAAAGCTTCCCCACCAGAGTTGAATCATCTCCCCAGTAGATTCTGGAAGCTTGTCCTCTGCAGAGTACAAATGCTTCTCCCCAGCCAAATTCAGAAGGTTATCCCAACCAAAGTCTAACTGGGTTATCCTCAGCAAGTTGCAACGGAA
Organism: Vicia faba; assembly: GCA_948472305.1. Classification (NCBI taxonomy): domain Eukaryota; kingdom Viridiplantae; phylum Streptophyta; class Magnoliopsida; order Fabales; family Fabaceae; genus Vicia; species Vicia faba. The sequence goes on from OX451740.1 coordinate 145,094,246, forward strand.
AGATCATCCCCAGCGAAGTTCTTTCTATCCCCCATCGGAGTTCATCAAAATCCCCAACAGAGTTTATCAACAGAGTCCCCAGCGGAGTTATCATTAAAATCTCAGTAGAGCATCTCTTCCCACAGAGTAATTCCCCGTAGAGTAATCTCTTCATCAAGTTTATTCCCCAACGGAGTTCTTTTCTCCTACAGGTTTATTTCACCCAATCATCTTCGTTCATCACCCTCAGCAGAAACGAAGAATTCAACATCATTCTCCAGCAGCTATTCGGGATTTATTTTCCCAGCTAAAACATCACATTTTCATACATCATGATACATGCACATATGCATCATATCATAAATCTCATTTACTTTGAGAACATCATTACACAATGCATGCATCATGACATTGCACACAACTAACTCTTTACCTTTTCAGGAAAGAACGATCAACAGATAAAAGTCATTACCTTTTGGAGTAGCAGTCGTCAAGATTCCTTCATCATCCAGTTGAGGTAGAAGTCGTCAAGATTCCTTCATCATCCAGTTGAGGTAGAAGTCGTCAAGATTCCTTCATCATCCCGCTGAGGTAGTAATCGTCCAAGATTCCTTCATCATCCAGTTGAGGTAGAAGTCGTCAAGATTCCTTCATCATCCAGTTGAGGTAGTAATCGTCCAAGATTCCTTCATCATCCAGTTGAGGTAGAAGTCGTCAAGATTCCTTCATCATCCAGTTGAGGTAGAAGTCGTCAAGATTCCTTCATCATCCAGTTGAGGTAGAAGTCGTCAAGATTCCTTCATCATCCTGCTGAGGTAGTAATCATCCAAGATTCCTTCATCATCCTGCTGAGGTAGTAATCATCCAAGATTCCTTCATCATCTTGTTGAGGTAGTAATCGTCCGAGATTCCTTCATCATCTTGCTGAGGTAGTAATCGTCCAAGATTCCGTCATCATCCTGTTGAGGTAGTAATCGTCCCCGATTCCTTCATCATCTATTTGGAGTAGCAATCGTCTCAGATTCCTTCATCACATCATTATCAAAAAAAAGAAACCTTTCTAAAGTTCCGGATTAACACCTGTATCTAGCCAGGAAATATCTGTGGACGACTGATTGTAGATTCGATACCTGTAACTAGCCAGGAAAGTTATCTACATGAAGAGATTGAAGATCAATACCTGTAGCAAGCCAGGAAGACTATCTTTCTTTCTCAAATCAGATATTAATACCTGAAACCAGACAGGACAACTATCTCCCCGACCAACTTTTTCTTAAGTTCCAGATCAACACCTGTAACTAGCCAGGAAATATTTGTGAACGACTGATTGTAGATCTATACCTGAAACCAGACAGGAAAGTATCTACATGAAGAGATTGAAGATCAATACCTGTAGCAAGCCAGGAAGACAATCTTTCTTTCTCAAGTCAGAGATTAATACCTGTATCCAGCCAGGAAAGCTATCTCGACCAACCTTTTTCAAGTTCCAGATCAACACATGTAACTAGTCAGGAAATATCTGTGAACGACTGATTGTAGATCTATACCAGAAACCAGACAGGAAAGTTATCTACACGAAGAGACTGAAGATCAATACCTGAAACCAGACAGGAAAACTATCTTTCTTTCTCAAGTCAGAGATTAATACCTGAAACTAGACAGGACAACTATCTACTTGACCATCATGAAGCAACCCTACACAGGTTCCTTCTTTCAACTCACAAAGTTACAATTCTACAAACTACATGTATGCAAGTTCTCGCTAAGGAATCTCTTACGCGATCGACACCCCTGGATGGCATCTATAAGCCCATCTCCGCAACTACCCATTACATCTCCAGATGGCATCTTTAAGCCCATCCCCGACAAGATTTTGTCACATCTCCAGATGGCATCTATAAGCCCATCCTCCTATCCATCATCTTTCCAAATGGCATCTGTAAGCCCATTCCCGACATCACATTGCTGATACTACACCATGCGAGTGCAAATTTCTGGGCACTCTAGTGTTCAATCATCTTCCACCTTCGGATCACGAAAGGAACGCAAGCTAATCTACCTCCTCAGGTTTAAGAAGATTGAACAGGGGCAACTGTTGTACCCCAAAATTTGCCCTCCCATATTCTTCAAGGTTTGTCAAGAATAATCTTCAAATGGCTCAAGATTGCTCAAGGGTTGCACAGTCAGACCACCTCCTAAGCCAGCTGAAATTAGGGTTTTGGTTCTTTCAAGGAATTTGAGGTTTTCAATGGTTTAATCAAGTCTCATAGGCCCATATACATTCTCAAGCACCTACGTGCCAAGTCTCAAGACTCACAGTGCCAATTTGCACAGTCAAAAGCCTCATTTGATCCACAGTCAACTGCAAGGGCAAAATGGTCATTTTGCAGTCAAAAGTCAGAATTTTTGGTCAAAGTCTCATTTTTAGTACACAATCATCATTTGATCAAGTCTTGATCATGATTCCACAAGAACAGCTCAAAAATCATCAAGATGCAAAAGTTACTATTTTTGGACAGTAGAAAAGTCAATTGTATCTTGACCAGGGCATAACTTTTTCATGGTTCATCAGAAAAATCCCATCCAATGCTCATTTTGAAGGGTATGACATTTACTACAATCCATCTTCACACTCCAAGTTCAAGAAATTCTCTCACAAAAAGTTATCAATTTTGATATTATAGGTCAATTTCAAAAGTCAACAAAAATGCACTTTAAGTCATAGACCATAACTTGAGATTGGTAAATCCAAATGACATGGGACCAAAGGAATTGGTTATAGGACTTCAAGACCTTTCCAAAATGTACAAGAACATGGTCATATGATCAAAATTGAGCAAGATATGCATTGGAGAAGTTGGGAAATTTTTAGGAATTTGCAAAAGTCAACTTTGCTCAAAACACCTTATTTTTGCTAATGGGCCTCAAATCTCTTCTTGAAACTTCATCCATGGCCTATGCACGACCCATCAAGCTTAATTGAATTTATTTTCTTATTTTTTATTAATTAATTGGATTTTTAATTAATATTAATTCATTTAATTAATTTAAATTGTAGGAAAATACAAAGATGTGGTTTTTCAATCTTTTTGTGAAGCAAATATGGTCAAGATATGCTGGAAATTTCGTGTACAAATCAAAGATATCAAAAACTCCAAAATTGGCAACTTTCTTCAATCATGAAAATGCAAAAAGATTTGATTTTCAATCAAATATTCAATCATCAATTCCATGGATTTTTGCTCAAGATTGTAACCTAATTTCATTCTCCTATATATATGCAAGCAAACCCTGATGCCATACACGTGAGAAAGCTGCAGACAAAGGCCATAGCATATTGCAAAATTTCAAGAAAAACTCAAAACTGATTTCTATATTCCAGAACGATTCCAAGGTTTTTATTGATTCTAACACCTTGCAGGAGTTCCCAGGAACGTGTAGCAATTGAATTCACACGCTAAAGCTCAAAGAATCACAGGATACAGAACCACGGTTTGACCCTTTTGTTCACAATCGTATATCATGATTCATGCATCTTTAATATGTTTTCATGATTGTTTTGTGTTGCTAGAGACTGTACAAAGCTAATGGTATAGCTTAATTGAACTGAAACGTCATAAATCACAAGATGCCATAGTTGATTTTCTAGGGTTCTTGAGTTTGAAATTGGGGCTTTCTAAACCCAGAAAAATCAGGACTTGTAAGGCACATGGTTGGATTCGTGAGAACCAGACGAACATAACTGGACCCTCGCGAAACATTTATATAAATCACAACGCTAATCGCTATTTTTCCTCATGGCATATTGTGGGGGTTAAAAACCCCCGCTATCTGATTTGTTTTTACATGTACAAAGGAAGAGGATGAAGACGTGTTAGCATGCCATTGGATAGTTCAAAAGAGCGCGCGTTTTTTTTTATAATTTCAGTCTATTAATTTGTTTGCATATATAATAATTACTTGTTATTTTACTAACGACTGGAGCGTGATGGTGGAGTGGTTGGCGTGTGGATTTGGAAGCATTGGGACCTGGGTTCGAATCCCAGGTCCCCCAAAACGCTTATATTATTTTTCTTAACATGATCATATGCAGGCTTCCAAAGGTGATCCACCATGTACCTCACTTATCAACACTCCAAATGGCTTGCAAAGCGAATCTGAAGGCCAGGATGGGATGACTACCATAGTCCCTGGTCAATGCACACATGGACAATCACCAAAGTCAAAAGGGCTTGTAGCGTGTTGGGCCTTCAAATTTCCATAACTTACCTCCTAATTGGGCCAACACCCCTCTGGTTCATTCATTCTTTTTTTTCTCTTTTCTTTTATAATTTCCATTTAATTATTTTACTATTAATAATAATTATTATTATTATTATTATTATTATTTAATTAACATAATTAATTATTTTCATAATAAAAATCAGAAACATAAAAAACAATAATATTTTTATTTACTAAATTTAATTAATTTATTTATTTTTGTAAATAAATACTAATATAATTAACTAACTTAGTTTTAATTAGGTTAACTTTAAATTTTTTGCAATAAATAAAATCCATGTAGAATTAGGTTTTTGACAACTTTTAATTTATTTTATTTTATTTTCCTTAAAATATTAAAAAAAACCAAAAATATTTCTTTTTTTAATTAATTAATTAGGTTTAATTTAATTTAATTCATAAACCACCAAAGACTTCTTTCTTTCTCAAAAAAGGGTCAAAACCCTAGAACTTCTCCGATTCAATTCTTCTCGCGCGCATGTTTATTTTTTATACATATTTTCGATCATATTTATGTAATTGCTCCGAGGATGTAATAGCTTTTAATTAGGACTTTTATCGCTTTCCTTTAATTTTCCGCAATTTACTTTTCAAGGGTTGTTTTTAGCGATGTAAATACCCGACGCCTTGTAATAGCGTAGCTTTACTTTCCGCAATTTACTTTCTGCAAATATTTAAACTGCTAGATGTATGTTAATTAGGCTATGCATGACAAGACTTATCTCTGAAGTTAAAATCAACCCGTAGCTCACCATAACATGTACAAAGATAACATAACTGAAACCTGACACACTCGCACATGCCACTCCTAGGGTACGCCTCACTTGGTTGCCTCGACGTGGTCATTGAGTATATGGTGTTTTAGAGGTCGCCCTCATGTCTAAAGATCAAGTCGCCTCGAAACGGTTTCCTCGGATAAAAAAGATCTAAGACATTAGGGTTACCGCTAAGGCGTCCTACTATTGCTTTGGTGACCACATGTCCCTATAATCGAATTGACCCGAAAAACTCCAACGACGGTGCTACCTACTTCTCAATAGTGGGATAGTACTGTCTGAAGGACATTTACACAGCTTAATTTCTTTTGAGTAGGTAGTGGTTCTTAGATACTTGCTCTTTTAAAACAAAAACAACTTTTCGCACATACACTTTTCTGACAAAAGTTTTCAAACAAACATTTCATACACTCTTGAGGACAGATATAAGAGTTAAGGTGAAGTTCTCAAAACAAAACTTTTTTCAAAACCCACAAACACAAAAAAAGCAAAAATCTTTTGAAAACATAGTGAGCAAGTACCTAAGAGCCCGTGGATAACCACGGATAGAAAGGGTGCTAACACCTTCCCTTTCTATAATCTACCTCCCGAACCGAGAAACATCTTGAAAAGGAATTTTGTTGTGCTTTTGTCCTTTCCTTGTTGGAGAAAATAAAAGACGGTGGCGACTCTTGCTTACCGCGACATTTCGCGAACCAGCATTCCAAAACAGTCAGTTCTATTTCCACCGATCACATCGGTCCAGGAAAAAGTTAGGGATTTAAAGCGTATGATTATGTCCTGTTGGATCACCTTACGGACAACCTTTGGCTTCAACTGACAAACTCAACGGTTTTGATCAATTCAATCAGCTTCGGACAAGGCAACAAATAGATAAGATGCTCAGAGACACGAAGGCTATAGTAGAATGGGAACCCCATGGGATTATTTCACATAGTGATCTTTTCTTTGTATCAAATTTTCACTTTTTATGACAGCATTATCTTACTAGAATGTTTGTCTCATTGTACAAAAATACTTACTCAAAGTCAATACAAAGATATCCCTTTGAAATTGCAAAACTATATGTTTTTTCTTTACTCTTGTGTTTTGTTTACAAAAACGTCCAATGATTTATTTTTGAACATATGCATTTGAACGTAACTACCGTTTGCAAATGAACAAAATAGAAAGACAATCACTAATGGCTTTAAGAGATGGGGAAATCTCTCTAAGTTATTTCCATAAAGTCCCTCGCAGTGTGCAGTTTAATCCCCAGAAGAACAGAGCTTCCAGTTATCAATCCCCAGTAGAAGTCGTCCAATTTCTCAGGATTCCCCAACAGGATTTTACAAGCAGTATACGACGCTTCCCCTTACAACAAAGTTTGTTTCTCTAAGTGGAAATTTATCAACACTTCAACTTCACAACATGAAGACTTGCACTCTGTATCCTCAGCAGCAGTCATGGATTTATTTTCCCTAAACCATCAAGCAGTGTAGCAGATTAGCTCACATGCGCATACATCGCATCCATATATCATAAACATCGATAACAGGAATACATGTATCACAATATCATTATACGATGCATTTAATACAACATGACATTGCATATTAGCTAACATTTTACCCTTTCAGGATAAGGTTAATCAATAGCTACCATTAACAATGTTCAAAAGACTTTCGGATACATTTCAGATATGCTCTAGATATGGATGTCATACTGATACTCATTCAGATTCAACTTTCAGAATACAGTATAGATACGCTCCAGACATGGATGCCATTTTGATACTCATTCAAATTCTCTCTCAGATACAGTTCAGATACGCTCTAGACACGGATGCCATCCTGATACTCATTCAGATTTAATCTTCCGATACAGTTCAGATATGCTCTAGACACGGATGCCATCCTGATACTCATTCAGATTCAATCTTTAGATACAATTCAGATACGCTCCAGACACGGATTACATCCTGATACTCATTCAGATTCAACTTTCAGATACGCTCCAGATACGGACGCCATTCTGATACTCATTCAGATTCAATCTTCAGATACAGTTCAGATACACTCCAGACGCGGATGCCATCTGTTGTACCCCAAAATTTGCCCTCCCACATTCTTCAAGAAATTGCCAAGCCAAGTCACAAAATTCCCCAAGGGTTGCACAGTGCAAGGGCCTCCTATACAGTCAAAATTAGGGTTTTGAGTCTGATCAAGAAAAGGAAGTGTTCAAAGGCTCAATCAAGTCTCATATGCTTACAAACATGGTCAAGCATCCTCATATCAAGTTTCAAGGCATTCAGCTCAAGATTGTACAGTCAAAACCCTAAATTGCACTACAGTCAACTATAGGGGCAAAATGGTCATTTGACAGTCAAAAGTTCAAATTTTTGATCAACATATCATTTTGAAGCCACAAACATCATTTGATCAATGCTTGATCATGATTCTCAAAATTTGGCTCAGAAAATCATCAAGAGGCAAAAGTTTCCTTATTTGGACAGCTGAAAAAGTCAACTGAAATTGACCAGGGCATAACTTTCACATGGATTATCAGAAAAATTCCATCCAAAGCTCATTTTGAAGAGAAAGACATTTCCTACAACTCATCTTCATACTTCAAGTCCAAGAAATGCTCTCACAAAAAGTTATCAATTTCAACATTATAGGTCATTTTCAAAAGTCAACAAAAAGGGACTTTAAGTCAAAGGCCATAACTTGAGATTGGAAAATCAAAATGACATGGGACCAAAGGCATTGGTTAGAGGACTCAAAGACCTTTCCAAAATGTCCAAGAACATGAGAAAAGCTTAAAAATTGAGCAAGTTATGCCTTGTAGAAGTTGGGAAATTTTTGTGAAATGGCAAAAGTCAACTATCCTTGAAACTTCAATTTTTGACAAAAGGGCCCACTTTCTTTCACTTGATTCAACCTTGTCATGCCACACACGTGTCCCATGATTAATTTCAAGATCAAACATTGATTTTTCTATTTTATTTAATTTCTGATAATTTAATTCATTTTAAATCTTTAAAAATTCAAATAAAATTTAAAAATCAATGGAATAGTGTCATTTGAATTGGAATAGCTTCCATATATCATGTGCCAGCTCACAAACTCATGCTAGGGTTAGGTTGTACACCAAGTCTTGGTTTTGCTTAAAAAAAGGGAAAGTTTGTTAATGGTGAAAAACCTAGGACTAGTTCTCTCATGGGCATGGATCAAGGCCAGCTAATGACCTAATTCCCTTCCCTCATAAGTGCTGAGTCAAAACCTAATGCCAACAGACTGAATGCTGCGCAGGAGACACCATTGCCAACTTGAAAAATTAGCCATAAAACTCAAAACTGAAATCCTTGTTTGAGGTGAATTCAAGCCCTAATACTCATTCCATAAGCTTCCTTGTGGTTCCCAGAAGCGATTCCAATCCCAAACATCCATCAACACGCAAAGAATTGGTAATAAGAACCTCTCCTGTACAGAGAAAAAGTGACAATCGTGTTTTTGGTTTGAGGCATTCTCATGGCATTCTAATCATAGATTCTTATTCCTTATGATGCTCTGATGCTGACCAATGCATTTGATTGCTTTTTTATGCCATATATACGATTACACCATGATTGAATGTTAGGGTTTCCAGAGCTTCAATTTAGGGATTCTTAAAAGAGGAAAAATTGGACATCCTCAGTATCACCATTCCATTTGACAAGCTTGGACGAACATGAATCACCTGTCGCGCCCAATTTATGGGCACCATGGCGCTAGTCGCTATTTTTCAATAGCCTGTCTAATGCAACGCGTGTAAAACCGTTGCTTTTGGTGTTTGTGTTACAGGGATGAAGAGGACGATGAAGCGTGGCAACCTGTGATTCGTGCGTTTAAATTTCGCGCGCTGAACCACTAATGCTTTTGTTTTTTCTTTTTGTTATTTATTGGTCATAATATATTTGAATGTCCACGTAGCTCAGCTGGCAAACGCTTAACGCTTCAACATCCAAGACCTGGGTTCGAACCCCAGGTCTGTATTATGTTCATATTATTTTTCCATTAGAAATCATGTGCAGGCGTAACCTTTGTGGATCACCATACGCTTGCCATCTCAAGCCGTCCACGCGTCTAGCACGTTCAAATCAAGGGCAGGGATTAAAGGACACCCATAAACCCCAGTCAACGCACCACAGGCTAGTCAGGAAAGTCAAAAAGATCAAGGACTTGTTGGGCCAGATTGCTAAGGCCTACACCTCCTAATTTGGGACTGAAACCCCCTGGTTTGCAATTTTCATTACATTTCATTTTTTATTTTATTTTATTTTCTTTATTGTTTTAATTAAATTAATTATTATTTTTTACAAATATACAAAAATGCCTAAAAACCAGAAAAAGATAAAAAAATGTAATAAATTATTTTGTTCTAATATTTTCATAAATAAATTAATATGTAATTATTTGGTTAAAATAGGTTTTAATTCTTTTCATAATAAAAAAATCCAAAAGAAGTAGAATTAGGTTTAGTTAATTTATTCTTTTTTTTATTTCTTTTTCACAATAATATTATTTACTTTATTTATTTTCATAATTAAATTGTACATAAAAATTAGGGTTTCATTTAGTTAAAAATTTCAACATTTTTATAATAACTTCAAAAAATAATTAGAACTAGGTTTAACATTTTATTTTAGTTTTAATTAATTCTTTTTCCTATCAAATCTTAAAAAACACAAAAATACCAAAAATGTTTTCTTTTAATATTAATTAATTCATGCAATTTAATATTTTGCAAAAGGGTCCAACGCCCTAGTTTTGTTTTTAATTCCTTTATTTCGCGTATTTATTTATTTCGCTCAAATAATTATGTATCTCTCCCAAAGCCGTGTAAACAATTGCTCGCACTTTTATTTCTTTCGCTTTATTTACTTTCCGTCAAATCGGGTCCGGTTTAATTTTGGCGATGTGGACCCGCGCCGTTGTAATAGCTTTAGATTTATTTTTCCCGCAAATTTTTTAACTGTTAATAAATGCATGCAAGAATGAATGACAAGAACAAAAACAAACGCGTAGATCACCTATAACATGACAAGACAAATATCAATGAAAACGATACACGAATCGCACACACCACCCCTAGGGTACGCCTCACTGTTGCCTTGCCTCGAAAGGTGATCGTCGAGTAGAGGATGTCTTAGTAAGTCCTCATGATCCGGGAACCTGGCATGAGGGTAGCTTCTAAGGTGTCTTCCCATTGCTCTGGTGATCACCATGCCCCGAACCTCGAATTGACCCGAACACCTCCAACGGTGGTGCTACCTACCTCTCAATGGTGGGATGGCACTACTTTAAAGGACATTTACACAGACGAATTCCTTAGGGTAGGTAGACGACTCGTGGATACTTGCTCTAATTAAAAACAAAACAAATCAAAAATACTTTTCACACCAACACATTTTCAAAAAGCTTTCGAAAGCATTTTTCAAACACTCTTGAGGACCGATACAAGAGTCGAACTGGAATTTTCAAAGAAACTTTTTTAAAACCCACAGTTGAAAAGCAAACAAACCAATTTTGAAAACACAAATGAGCAAGTATCTAAGAGCCCATGGATAACCATGGATAGAAAGGGTGCTAACACCTTCCCTTTCTATAATCTACCTCCCGAACCGAGAGCAATCTCTATAAGGAATTTTTCTGTGCTTTTGTCCTTTCCATTTGGAGAAAATAAAAAGTCGGTGGCGACTCTTGCTTCCGCGACATTTCGCGAACCAGCGTTAAACAGTCAGTTCCAGATCCACCGATCACAGAACTGGCGACTCTGCTGGGGACAAACTTAAAGTGAGGTGTACCTTAGGGTTAGTTCATAACTGTGTTTTCAATTGCTTTCCTTGTTTGCTTTAAATTGTGGGACTGTCTTGGGAGTTCTATAGATCCTAACCCGGATCTGGGGATACCTTTCTTAGAAAGTAGCAACAAGGCTGTGAGGGAACTGTGCGGGGTATACCGACATGGTTGAAGCAGTCTGCTACGTTGATGTGGCACTTTGGTGTGTACCGGTAACCCTTGAGTTCAGTCAAGGAGAGTACGGGGCCTCCGCGTGGTGTCATGAAGCATCAACAGACCTTAGGAACCTTAATTGAACCATCTTGGCCTCTTTAGGGTAGTGAGATAACTGACTTTGGTGCAGTCCGAGGTTGGTTGATACTCGATACTACACTCAATTGAGGGTTGCTTTCCTGGAATATTTCGGTCGCCAGTTCAGTGGCTAAATCGAAACGATGAACAATGAAAGCAATCCCGTGATATTGGGAACCTTAGAACCCGGTTACTTTGATTAGGACAGGTTGAACTCACCAACTTCAAGAGGGTACTACCCAGACCCCATGCTGGCCTTAAACCTTAAGGGCTTGTCTTGTGTGCCTTGTGTGCCTTACATGTTTGTCTTTGTACATATCTGTGGTGTGTTTAATCATAGCATCATGACATCATCCAGCATCATATGCATTAACTAACCATTTCAGGGGTTCGAATTTTCATCTTTGTTCTTGTTTTGTAGGACATGGAAACTGTTCGTAGAAAGACAATTCAAATCAGTCTTGTAAGGATCCCTCCTCAGCTTAAGGAGCTTATATCCAGGATTCCCGAGAACTCTTCATTCAGTGAAAGGCATGGAAGCCTCATCAGCTTGGTCAACACCAACATTGAGGAAGATATGATAAAGGTCCTGTTCCAATTCTTTGACCCTCTGCATCACTGTTTCACCTTCTTGGACTATCAGTTGGTACCTACATTGGAGGAGTTCTCCCGGCTCCTGAAGATCCCCATCCTTGATCAGCTACCCTTCAACGGTACAGAAAAGGAACCTAAGCTTGAAGAGATTGCTAAAGCCTTGCACCTACGGTCATCTGACCTCAAGGGACATTGGAAAGTTAGAAGTGGTATCAAAGGGTTCTTAGCCAGGTTTCTGTTTGAAAAGGCCCATGAATGTTGGAACTCCCTTGACTTGCAAGCTTTCGAAGAGGTTGTGGCCCTCCTTGTTTATGGTTTGGTGTTGTTCCCTAACCTAGATCAGCTTATTGATATCAGTGCTGTCCAGATTTTTATGTCCAGGAATCCTATACCTACATTGCTGGGGGACATCCTTCACTCATGTTACACTCGAACCATGAGAAAAAGAGGTGTCCTTATGTGTTGCACTCCTCTCCTGGGAAGGTGGTTTATTTCGCACCTTCCACAATCAGTCTTGAAGAATGAGCGGGGTTTGAGATGGTCACAACGGTTGATGACTCTTACACATGCAGATATACATTGGTGCCCTCGGTCCAGAGAAGATGTCACTATCATTAATCGTTGTGGGGAGTACCCTAATGTTCCTTTACTTGGAATCAGAGGAGGTATTACTTATAGCCCATGCCTGGCTTGGAGACAATTTGGTTATGCTCGGAGGGATGGTCCTCATGACATGTTAATTCCCGACATAGTTTTTGACTTCGACAACGATACTCAAGGACTTCGTTAGAGATTTATCAGAGCCTGGAGGATGCCCAGTAGGATAGACAGCAAAACACTGGGGCACAGGAATTCCATCCCGTTGGAGCCTTATCTCAAGTGGGTACGAGCCCGCTCCCAGAAGTTAGTGATGCCTTATCCTCATATGCTCCCAGTGATCAAAGAGCCTGTCTTGGAAGGGGAAGTGTCCTACACTATTCAGCACCCTGATATGCCCACATCCTGGGAAGAGATGCAGAAGAGCTGGATCCAGCTTAAGGAAGAGCGAAATTCTCTTGAGACTAGTCTGCATGCCAGTGAAAAGAAGGTCTTGGAGCTCACCCGCCTGTTGCATGAGGAGAGGAACCTCAACACTTACATAGCTCCAAAGAGGATGCGCAGCATATTTTGGGATTGATTTGATTTTTTTGTACTTTTGCCCATGAGGCTTTGATGTATTAAACAATGATTTTCTTAATAATAACGTGTGTTCCTTTTGGTCTACAATAAATTTGAACTTTCGAACTCTTGAATGCATTGCATAAACACATATCATTCATCATGTGCATCACAGGTACTCTTCTTTTCAGGTTGTTTACTGTTCTTCGCTGTTTATTTCAGCATCATGAACCCTGAATCATCAACCGAGGCATCTATCAAGGCTCTTCAGACGCAGAACGCCCAATTTCAGGAGCTGATCAAGGGCTTGGCTCAGGGTCAACAAGAGTTGAAGACCATGCTTCTGAAGAAGACTAAGAAGAAGAGGAGGACTGTGCTATTTAACACTGGGCGCAGACTCGGGAACACCTTACAGGTTGAGGCTGAAAGGACTACCCCATCTGTGGGGGAAGGTAGTCACCAAGAAAGGGAGGTCCCTACTCCTGTGGGCTCTGATACTGAAACAGACTTCAACGACGAACAGTACCCTCCTGCTGAAGACCGGTACAAGCAGCTGGAGGACAGATTAAAGGCTATGGAAGTTCAGCGGGTGCCTGGACTGGATTTCGGGGACTTGGGGTTATCTACTAGGGTGGTGATCCCACACAAGTTCAAGGCACCTGCCTTTGTGAAGTATGACGGGGCTTCCTGTCCCAAGATGCACCTCCGTTCTTATGTAAGGAAGATCCAGCCTTACACAGCAGACAAGAACCTTTGGATCCACTTCTTCCAGGAAAGTCTTTCAGGGACTCACCTCGAATGGTTCTATCAGCTGGATGGAATCAGCATTCGTAACTGGGAGGATCTGGCCACTGCTTTTTACAAGCAGTATCAATATAATTCCGACCTCGCTCCTACGCGTACCCAGCTCCAGGGCATGTCGCTAGGGTCGGGTGAAGGTTTTAAGGAGTACGCCCAGAAATGGAGAGACCTGGCTGGCAGGGTGCAGCCACCATTGACGGACCGGGAGCTAGTAGATATGTTTTTGGGGACCCTATCTGGTCCATTTTTCAATCATCTCATCGGTAATTCCTCTGCTGGGTTTACTGATCTGATCCTGACTGGTGAAAGGATCGAGGCCGGTATAAAATCGGGGAAGATACAGAAGGTTGCCTCCTCCAGTACTGAAAAGAAACCCTTCAAAAAGGAGGCTAGTGCTGTATATAGCTCCCGGAGACCAGAGCAACCTGAACGCCGCCAATCTGTCAGTGCGGTAATGATTGCCAAACCTGCTGCCGCTCCTCGGCCAACTAATCCTCAAAAGTTTGAAAGACCCCGGAGAGAGTTTACCCGGTTAAGCATGACCTTATCACAGATCCTGCCACAGTTGCTATCCACCAATTTAGTGACTGTCAGGGAGGCTCCAAAGTTTCCCAATACTGCATCCCCCAAGTTTAATCCAAATGCTCGCTGTGCTTACCACTCTGATAGCCCGGGGCATAGCACAGATGACTGTTGGGCGTTAAAGAACAAGCTGCAGGACCTTATTGACGCCAAGGAGGTACAATTTGAGGCATCTGACAAGCCTAATGTGGTAACAGCTCCCCTGCCTGCTCATGGGGTAAATGCTATTGGAGACGAAGAGGAAGTGGATGAGGCCGAGTTTGATAGCTGGATTTACCCGGCAACTGACGGAGGACTTGATAATTGGAGTGCAAAGGACAACCTATCTGTTTCTCTTGTTACTGAGTAATAAATTCCTATGTTTTTGGTATCTGTAATAAACAATAAATAAACTCTATGGCCCGGTGTCTTACCCGAGGCACCGTGGTTTCATTTGTGAGGGCTTTTGTTTGTCATTGTCATATATCATAAATAAAAGCATTGGACGTTTTTCACATTTCAAATTTTGCGCTCCTTTTCTTTCCTTTCTTTACATATTGCAAAACAGCTGTATTTACACACACACTCACTCATACAGGTTTCAATCCACTCTGGATTTCACTGGTAACGACTCTGCTACTGCCAGTTATGACTTCGAAAATCCGATCAACTTAGCCAAAGACGAAGGTGAAGATGATTGCGAAGTGCCTGGTGAACTTGCAAGACTGTTACAACAGGAAGAGAGGGCAATTCAACCCCATGAAGAGCCAGTGGAAATAATAAACTTGGGTACTGAAGAAGACAAGAAAGGGGTAAAGATTGGTGCCAACCTAGAGCTCAGCGTGAAGCAACGGTTGACTCAGATGCTGCATGACTATATGGAGATCTTTGCCTGGTCCTACGAAGATATGCTCGGATTAGATACCGACATTGTGGTCCATCACTTACCAACTAAAGAAGATTGCACTCCGGTTAAGCAAAAGGTCCGCCGTATGCGTCCAGAGATGTCTGAGAAAATTAAAGCCGAGGTTATGAAGCAGTTTGATGCCGGGTTTCTTGCAGTGACTTCTTACCCTCAGTGGGTTGCTAATGTGGTGCCGGTACCTAAGAAGGACGGCAAGGTCAGAATGTGTGTCGATTACAGGGATCTGAACAGGGCCAGCCCCAAGGATGACTTCCCTCTACCTCACATGATGTCCTTGTTGATAATACAGCTCAGCATAAAGTGTTCTCTTTTATGGATGGTTTTTCAGGCTACAATCAGATCAAGATGGCTCCTGAAGACATGGAAAAGACTACATTTGTTACTCAGTGGGGCACCTTCTGCTACAAAGTCATGCCTTTTGGACTAAAGAATGCTGGGGCAACCTACCAACGTGCCATGGTTGCTCTATTTCATGACATGATCCATCATGAGATAGAAGTGTATGTTGACGACATGATCGCTAGGTCCCAGACTGAGGAAGAACACCTTGATCATCTGCAGAAACTATTTGACCGTTTGAAACTGTACAAGCTGAGGTTGAACCCGAACAAGTGCACCTTCGGGGTAAGATCTGGAAAGTTGCTAGGCTTCGTAGTCAGTGATAAAGGAATTCAAGTGGACCCTGCTAAGGTCAAAGCCATTCAAGAGATGCCAGTTCCTAAGACAGAGAAGGAAGTCAGAGGCTTTTTAGGACGCCTGAATTACATCGCTCGATTCATCTCACATCTGACTGCTACTTGTGAGCCAATCTTCAAGCTGCTGAAGAAAGATCAGGTAGTACGTTGGAATGATGAATGTCAGGCTGCTTTTGACAGAATCAAAGAATATCTCCAAGAACCACCCATCCTTATGCCACCAGTTGAAGGGAGACCTTTGATACTTTACCTGACAGTGATTGACAACTCAATGGGGTGTGTGCTGGGGCAGCATGACGAGTCTGGCCGAAAAGAGCATGCCATTTATTACCTTAGCAAAAAGTTTACCGACTGTGAGACCCGATACTCACTGCTTGAAAAAACTTGCTGCGCTTTGGTATGGGCTGCTCGCCGGCTGAGACAGTATATGCTGACTCACACTACCTTGTTGATCTCAAAAATGGATCCTATAAAGTACATATTCGAAAAGCCTGCTCTGTCTGGGAGAATTGCAAGATGGCAAATGATCTTGACGGAATACGACATTCAGTACACAACCCAGAAAGCCATCAAGGGGAGTGTATTGGCAGACCACTTAGCTCATCAAGCTGTAGATGACTATCAATCAATGAACTTCGAGTTTCCGGATGAAAGCATTATGATAGTAACTGACTGTGAAGTACCTGGACCGGATGAAGGACCTGAACCAGGATCCCGATGGTCTATGCATTTTGACGGAGCATCCAACGCTTTGGGAAATGGTATTGGCGCCATCATCATATCTCCACAAGGTACTCATACTCCACTCACCGCCCGGCTGTGTTTCAACTGTACCAACAACATGGCGGAGTATGAGGCGTGTATCATGGGTCTTCAAGCTGCGATCGACCTGAGGATCAAATTTCTGAGTGTCTTCGGAGATTCCGCTCTTGTGATCAATCAGATCAAAGGAGAGTGGGATACGAAACATCCAAACTTGATTCCTTACAGAGAATGTGTGTTGACCCTGATCCTCCACTTCACAGAGATAACATTTGAGCACTTTCCAAGAGAAGAGAATCAGTTGGCGGACGCGTTAGCTACAATGTCTTCAATGTTCAAGGTCAAATGGGATAATGAGGCTCCCCGGATCATCATCTGGAAACTGGACGAGCCGGCATACTGTTGTGATCTCGAAACTGAATTGGTGACCGAGAAGCCTTGGTACCATGAAGTGAAGAGATATCTGGAAGCTCAGGAATACCCTGAAGGTGCATCTATCAACGATAAGAAGTTCCTGAGGAGGTTTGCAGCCAAGTTCTTCCTAAGCAACGGCATCCTGTACAAGCGAAACCATGATTCAACCTTACTGCGTTGTGTGGATAAAATTGAAGCAGAAAGGATCATGGAAGAGCTACATGAAGGGACATTTGGTACACACTCCAGTGGACACACTATGGCTAAGAAAATCCTACGGGCAGGATATTACTGGTCCACAATGGAAGCTGACTGTTACCAACACTCCAGGACATGCCACAAGTGCCAGATCTATGCAGATAAGGTGCATGTTCCTCCGGTTCCACTGAATGTTCTGACCGCGCCTTGGCCGTTTGCAATGTGGGGCATAGACATGATCGGCGAGATTAAACCTACGGCATCTAATGGACATCGCTTCATCCTAGTGGCAATTGATTACTTCACGAAGTGGGTTGAGGCAGCATCCTATGCTATGGTAACCAAGACTGTTGTAGCACGGTTCATTCGGCATAACCTGATATGTCGGTACGGCGTCCCTGAGAGAATTATTACAGACAACGGTACCAATCTAAACAATAAGATGATCGCTGAGCTCTGCGAACAGTTCAAGATACAGCACCACAACTCTTCTCCTTATAGACCGAAGATGAATGGGGCTGTAGAAGCAGCTAACAAGAACATCAAGAAAATCGTGCAGAAGATGACAGTGACTTATAAAGACTGGCACGAGATGTTACCGTTCGCTCTACATGGGTACCGTACCTCAGCTAGGACGTCAACCGGGGCAACTCCTTTCTCTTTGGTTTATGGTATGGAGGCAGTCTTGCCAATCGAAGTGCAAATACCCTCTCTCCGGATAATGAAGGATGCAAATCTGAACGAAGATGATTGGATCCAGACACGACTTGATCAGCTCAACCTTATTGATGAAAAGAGACTTGCTGCTATCTGTCATGGTCAGACGTATCAGAAACGGATGATCAGGGCATTTAACAAAAAGGTCAGACCACAAGAATATCGAGTCGGGGATCTGGTAATCAAGCGAATCATCCTTCCTCAGAGTGATCCAAGGGGCAAATGGACCCCTACGTACGAAGGGCCATTTGTGGTTAAGCATGTGTTCTCAGGAGGAGCAATGATCTTAACCAACATGGATGGTGACGACCTTCCTCACCCCGCCAATGCAGACATAGTAAAAAGATACTACGCATGAAAAAAAAAAGACCTGCTAGGCTGACATGCCTAGACAAAAATTAGGGCTTCCCGTCGAACCAAAAGGGTTCGGGCAAAATGAAGGGATGAAAATGAAAAAATCTGTACACCCGGCAAGTCGAAAACCTGAAAGGGCGGCTTGGGCAAAAATGGATATCCCGGTGGACTGAAAACCCGAAAGGGCAGTCCAGGCAAAATTAGGGATAAAAGCGTAATGCTATGTCTCATTGATCACTTTGCATCCAGAATCCGGTATCTACATCAAGATCAGACGGCATCGATCAGTCAGCTTCACCTTCAACCAAGGTCATCAAGTGATGAGACGCTCGGAGTTATAAAGGCAATAGCAGAGTTGAAACCCAGTGGATCATTTATTTCACACAGCTGTTTTATTTTCTTTTGTACAAAATTTGTATAAACCCTTTTTGCTTGGTGGCGTTCTCTTATTAGGACGACAGCCTCTTGTATACAAAACGCCTATTCACAGGCCACTCAAAAATCAATACAAATATACTTTTCAGTTAAAATGTGCCTTTTGTTTTTTTCCTTTTCTGTTTTGTTTTGCGAAGAACGTCCAAGGTTCAATTTGTGATATATGCATTGACAATAATTTGCTAGCTCATAAATATTTGCATACGAAACAAAGAATTAATTACAGGTGACATTAGAAACAGGGGCAATAAGGAGTTGTCTAGGCAATCTAACTGTTCTATCCTCCAAAGTACCAAGGTAGGTTCAGCTAAAGAACATAACCAGACATCTTAAATTCCCCAGAGAGTGAGACAGCAAGCAGTATACTCTCCTCAAGCAAAACAGTTATCAACCTTAAGGAAGTTGGGTGTCCTCCCGCAGATCTCAACGTTCCCCAGCAGCATATATTCTTAACAAGCATCCCCGGCAGTCTTGGTCTAAAGATTGTTCCCCGGCGGCGTATCAATATTCAAAGGAATCACTTCCCCAGCATATCAAAACTCCCCAGGAGAGTCCAATTAGTTTCCCCAGGAAAGTTGGAATTCATATCTCCCCAAGCAGTAAGCTTATCCCCAGTAAATTCTGGAAGCTTATCCTTCGCAGAGCACGAACGCGTCGTCCGGCTTGATTTAATGAGTTATTTCCTTAACAGGATATAACTGGGTTATCCTCAGCCAAAAGCCACGGAAAGAGTGTCGTCGACAAAGTCTTCCTATCCCCAGCAAACTATTATCAACACTCAGCAAGGCATCCCTCTTCCCACAGAGTATTGCTTCCCAGCATGGTCGCTAGAGTATTTTTTCTCCCCGCAGAATCCTCCATTTGCCAAGTTTATTCCGCAACGGAGTCATCTTCTCCTACCGGTATTCTTGCAGTTATCATCCCCAGCGGAAGCAAAATCTATTCTTCGACATCAGCCCAGGATACGACTTCCCGGCACCCGTCAAGGATTCACTTTCCTAGACAAAAACATACATAAAACATCACATACATCATTATAACATGCATAGACACATCATATCATACGAGTCTCATTTATATTGAGAACATCATTGCTTGATCCATATCATGCATTGCATATGACTGACCTTTACCTTTCAGGAAAGATCCAGTTAAATTCTTAGCTATATTCCAAGACTTTGTCTGGTTCAGTTAAATCGACCCTAAGATTTTCCTGATGCTTATCCAGTCAAAGGCCTTCTCTGGTTCAGTCAGATCGACCCTAAGATCTCCCTGATGTTTATCCAGTTGAAGATATTTCAAGACCTAGACCGGTTCAGTTAAATCGACCCTAAGATTTTCCTGATGCTTATCCAGTCAAAGGCCTTCTCTGGTTCAGTCAGATCGACCCTAAGATCTCCCTGATGTTTATCCAGTTGAAGATATTTCAAGACCTAGACCGGTTCAGTTAAATCGACCCTAAGATTTTCCTGATGCTTATCCAGTCAAAGGCCTTCTCTGGTTCAGTCAGATCGACCCTAAGATCTCCCTGATGCTTATCCAGTTGAAGATATTTCAAGACCTTGTCCGGTTCAGTTAAATCGACCCTAAGATTTTCCTGATGCTTATCCAGTCAAAGGCCTTCTCTGGTTCAGTCAGATCGACCCTAAGATCTCCCTGATGCTTATCCAGTTGAAGATATTTCAAGACCTTGTCCGGTTCAGTTAAATCGACCCTAAGATTTTCCTGATGCTTATCCAGTCAAAGGCCTTCTCTGGTTCAGTCAGATCGACCCTAAGATCTCCCTGATGCTTATCCAGTTGAAGATTTCAAGACCTTGTCCGGTTCAGTTAAATCGACCTTAAGATTTTCCTGATGCTTATCCAGTCAAAGGCCTTCTCTGGTTCAGTCAGATCGACCCTAAGATCTCCCTGATGCTTATCCAGTTGAAGATTTCAAGACCTTGTCCGGTTCAGTTAAATCGACCCTAAGATTTTCCTGATGCTTATCCAGTCAAAGGCCTTCCCTGGTTCAGTCGGATCGACCCTAAGATCTCCCTGATTCTTATTCCAGTAGAAGACACCCAAGATTTTTCTCAACAAGCGTTGTTGAAGTTAAAGTCACCCAAGATTTTTCTCAACGAGCGTTGTTGAAGTTAAAGTCGCCCAAGGTTCTCTTACCATTCATGCTAAGGTAGTAACCATCCCTGGTTCTTTCATCGCCGTTTGAAGCTCCAGACTCAGCTCCTGTAACCAGTCAGGACACATCTATACCAGGCATCTAAAAATCAGCTCCTGCAACGTGTCAGGTACTCATTTTCTGTTTTGCAGGTATGCAGGTTCTCGCCAAGGAATCTCTTACGCAATCAAACATCCAGATGGCATCTATAAGCTCATCATCCTATCCAGCGACCTCCAAATGGCATCTATAAGCCCATTCCCCCATCATTGCTAACATGTGAGCGCAAATTTCTGGGCACTCTAGTGTCCAATCATCTTCTACCCTCGGATTACGAAAGGCACGTCCGCCAATCTGCATCCTCAGGTCTAAGAAGATTGAACAGGGGCAACTGTTGTACCCCAAAATTTGCCCTCCCATATTCTTCAAGAAATTGCCAAGCCAAGTCACAAAATTCCCCAAGGGTTGCACAGTGCAAGGGCCTCCTATACAGTCAAAATTAGGGTTTTGAGTCTGATCAAGAAAAGGAAGTGTTAAAAGGCTCAATCAAGTCTCATATGCTTACAAACATGGTCGAGCATCCTCATATCAAGTTTCAAGGCATTCAGCTCAAGATTGTACAGTCAAAACCCTAAATTGCACTACAGTCAACTGTAGGGGCAAAATGGTCATTTGACAGTCAAAAGTTCAAATTTTTGATCAACATATCATTTTGAAGCCACAAACATCATTTGATCAATGCTTGATCATGATTCTCAAAATTTGGCTCAGAAAATCATCAAGAGGCAAAAGTTTCCTTATTTGGACAGTTGAAAAAGTCAACTGAAATTGACCAGGGCATAACTTTCACATGGATTATCAGAAAAATTCCATCCAAAGCTCATTTTGAAGAGAAAGACATTTCCTACAACTCATCTTCATACTTCAAGTCCAAGAAATGCTCTCACAAAAAGTTATCAATTTCAACATTATAGGTCATTTTCAAAAGTCAACAAAAAGGGACTTTAAGTCAAAGGCCATAACTTGAGATTGGAAAATCAAAATGACATGGTACCAAAGGCATTGGTTAGAGGACTCAAAGACCTTTCCAAAATGTCCAAGAACATGAGAAAAGCTTAAAAATTGAGCAAGTTATGCCTTGTAGAAGTTGGGAAATTTTTGTGAAATGGCAAAAGTCAACTATCCTTGAAACTTCAATTTTTGACAAAAGGGCCCACTTTCTTTCACTTGATTCAACCTTGTCATGCCACACACGTGTCCCATGATTAATTTCAAGATCAAACATTGATTTTTCTATTTTATTTAATTTCTGATAATTTAATTCATTTTAAATCTTTAAAAATTCAAATAAAATTTAAAAATCAATGGAATAGTGTCATTTGAATTGGAATAGCTTCCATATATCATGTGCCAGCTCACAAACTCATGCTAGGGTTAGGTTGTACACCAAGTCTTGGTTTTGCTTAAAAAAAGGGAAAGTTTGTTAATGGTGAAAAACCTAGGACTAGTTCTCTCATGGGCATGGATCAAGGCCAGCTAATGACCTAATTCCCTTCCCTCATAAGTGCTGAGTCAAAACCTAATGCCAACAGACTGAATGCTGCGCAGGAGACACCATTGCCAACTTGAAAAATTAGCCATAAAACTCAAAACTGAAATCCTTGTTTGAGGTGAATTCAAGCCCTAATACTCATTCCATAAGCTTCCTTGTGGTTCCCAGAAGCGATTCCAATCCCAAACATCCATCAACACGCAAAGAATTGGTAATAAGAACCTCTCCTGTACAGAGAAAAAGTGACAATCGTGTTTTTGGTTTGAGGCATTCTCATGGCATTCTAATCATAGATTCTTATTCCTTATGATGCTCTGATGCTGACCAATGCATTTGATTGCTTTTTTATGCCATATATACGATTACACCATGATTGAATGTTAGGGTTTCCAGAGCTTCAATTTAGGGATTCTTAAAAGAGGAAAAATTGGACATCCTCAGTATCACCATTCCATTTGACAAGCTTGGACGAACATGAATCACCTGTCGCGCCCAATTTATGGGCACCATGGCGCTAGTCGCTATTTTTCAATAGCCTGTCTAATGCAACGCGTGTAAAACCGTTGCTTTTGGTGTTTGTGTTACAGGGATGAAGAGGACGATGAAGCGTGGCAACCTGTGATTCGTGCGTTTAAATTTCGCACGCTGAACCACTAATGCTTTTGTTTTTTCTTTTTGTTATTTATTGGTCATAATATATTTGAATGTCCACGTAGCTCAGCTGGCAAACGCTTAACGCTTCAACATCCAAGACCTGGGTTCGAACCCCAGGTCTGTATTATGTTCATATTATTTTTCCATTAGAAATCATGTGCAGGCGTAACCTTTGTGGATCACCATACGCTTGCCATCTCAAGCCGTCCACGCGTCTAGCACGTTCAAATCAAGGGCAGGGATTAAAGGACACCCATAAACCCCAGTCAACGCACCACAGGCTAGTCAGGAAAGTCAAAAAGATCAAGGACTTGTTGGGCCAGATTGCTAAGGCCTACACCTCCTAATTTGGGACTGAAACCCCCTGGTTTGCAATTTTCATTACATTTCATTTTTTATTTTATTTTATTTTCTTTATTGTTTTAATTAAATTAATTATTATTTTTTACAAATATACAAAAATGCCTAAAAACCAGAAAAAGATAAAAAAATGTAATAAATTATTTTGTTCTAATATTTTCATAAATAAATTAATATGTAATTATTTGGTTAAAATAGGTTTTAATTCTTTTCATAATAAAAAAATCCAAAAGAAGTAGAATTAGGTTTAGTTAATTTATTCTTTTTTTTATTTCTTTTTCACAATAATATTATTTACTTTATTTATTTTCATAATTAAATTGTACATAAAAATTAGGGTTTCATTTAGTTAAAAATTTCAACATTTTTATAATAACTTCAAAAAATAATTAGAACTAGGTTTAACATTTTATTTTAGTTTTAATTAATTCTTTTTCCTATCAAATCTTAAAAAACACAAAAATACCAAAAATGTTTTCTTTTAATATTAATTAATTCATGCAATTTAATATTTTGCAAAAGGGTCCAACGCCCTAGTTTTGTTTTTAATTCCTTTATTTCGCGTATTTATTTATTTCGCTCAAATAATTATGTATCTCTCCCAAAGCCGTGTAAACAATTGCTCGCACTTTTATTTCTTTCGCTTTATTTACTTTCCGTCAAATCGGGTCCGGTTTAATTTTGGCGATGTGGACCCGCGCCGTTGTAATAGCTTTAGATTTATTTTTCCCGCAAATTTTTTAACTGTTAATAAATGCATGCAAGAATGAATGACAAGAACAAAAACAAACGCGTAGATCACCTATAACATGACAAGACAAATATCAATGAAAACGATACACGAATCGCACACACCACCCCTAGGGTACGCCTCACTGTTGCCTTGCCTCGAAAGGTGATCGTCGAGTAGAGGATGTCTTAGTAAGTCCTCATGATCCGGGAACCTGGCATGAGGGTAGCTTCTAAGGTGTCTTCCCATTGCTCTGGTGATCACCATGCCCCGAACCTCGAATTGACCCGAACACCTCCAACGGTGGTGCTACCTACCTCTCAATGGTGGGATGGCACTACTTTAAAGGACATTTACACAGACGAATTCCTTAGGGTAGGTAGACGACTCGTGGATACTTGCTCTAATTAAAAACAAAACAAATCAAAAATACTTTTCACACCAACACATTTTCAAAAAGCTTTCGAAAGCATTTTTCAAACACTCTTGAGGACCGATACAAGAGTCGAACTGGAATTTTCAAAGAAACTTTTTTAAAACCCACAGTTGAAAAGCAAACAAACCAATTTTGAAAACACAAATGAGCAAGTATCTAAGAGCCCATGGATAACCATGGATAGAAAGGGTGCTAACACCTTCCCTTTCTATAATCTACCTCCCGAACCGAGAGCAATCTCTATAAGGAATTTTTCTGTGCTTTTGTCCTTTCCATTTGGAGAAAATAAAAAGTCGGTGGCGACTCTTGCTTCCGCGACATTTCGCGAACCAGCGTTAAACAGTCAGTTCCAGATCCACCGATCACACCATCCTGATACTCATTCAGATTCAATCTTTGAGATACATTTTAGATACACTCCAAACACAGATGCCATCCTGATACTCATTCAGATTCAACTCTCAAATACAGTTCGGATACGCTCTAGACACGGATGTCATCCTGATACTCATTCAGATTTAACTTTCAGATATAGTTCAGATACGCTCCAGACACAGATGCCATCCTGATACTCATTCAGATTCAATCTTCAGATACAGTTCAGATACGCTCCGGACACGACGTCATTCTGATACTCATTCAGATTCAATCTTCAGATACAGTTCAGAGACGCTCCAGACACGAACGCCATTCTGATACTCATTCAGATTCAATCTTCAGATACAGTTCAGATACGCTCCAGACACGGCCACCATTCTGATACTCATTCAGTTTCAGCTTACAGATACTGTGATACGGTGGGAGAACTGACTTGAGGTTTTGCGTTTGTATTCGCAAATGTTGCGGTTAGCAAGAGTCGCCACCGACTTTTATTTTATCCTAAGGAAAGGTTAAAAAGCACAGCAAAAACCTTTTGAGACGTTTTCTTGGGTTCGGGGAGTAGATTATAGAAAGGGAAGGTATTAGCACCCTTTCTATCCATGGTTATCCATGGGCTCTTAGTTACTTGCTTAGATCACTTGCCTTTTATTTTCAATTGTTTTAAATGGTGCTTTGTGTGTGTGGGTTTTGAAAATGTTTTGAAAAGATGCCAATGTGGTGGCAACCTTTGTAATGATCCATGTGGGGATGTATACAAAGGTGTATGTCTTTTGAAAAGGTTTTCATTTGTTTTTTGAAAGTTGTTTTGAAAGTGTAGTGAGGTGTGGTTTTGAAATTAGGCAAGTGTTTTGTTTTGCAAGTTTGATTCAAGTAACTAAGAGGTTATCTACTCCTAAATTTCTCAAAAGATTATTGCTATGTTTTAACCCTTTTAACAAGTTTGTTCCACCATTGTATTTGGTGGACAATCTTGTGTTAGGATGTGAGAGGGACAGGCGCGGGTCATCGTTTAGACCATAATTGCAACGGCGTTAAATGTCTTTGGGCAATTTTCTTTAAGGGACTTGATCATTTGTTTTTGTTTGTTTTGAAAAGTTTTGTCGAGGGACTATGATCATTCAAACTGTTTGCTTTTCCCAAAGAAGTTCAACATACAATATGGCCCATTTATTTGAAGGCAACAAGTGGAATACCCTAGGGGGTGCAAGTGTGATTTGTGTGTCCATTTTCATGCTTGTTTATCTTGTATTAGGTCAAACTATTTTTTATCGTTTTTTCGCATTCAAACCCTAATTCTAACATGTTATCATTAGAAAGCAATAAAGTGCGAAATTAAAATTACTAAGCTATTACAAAACCAAATATGGGAAGGGGGTACAAATGTTCAAATGGGGATATTGACAAGAATTTAAATCTAAATTATTACATCATTTTGAATATTTGCAATGTAAATAATGTTCAAAAATTAAATAAGAATGCAAGATGCAAAAGAAATGTTTTGTATATGTATGAAAAAATATTATTTATGTAAAAGAGAAAAGAAAATGAAAATATATTGTTTTTTTGGAGTATTTTGAATTTAGGGCAAAAACCCTAATTTTAAAAGAAAAATGCATTATTATCTAATTTAATACAATTATTTATTTATTATTTATAAAAATAAAATAAAATGAAGTATATTATGGAAAAAGTATTTTTATGTTTTTTATATCATGAGAAAAAATAACCAAAGTCAACCAAAAAAGAAAAAGTCAAAAAGAGTCAAAAATGAAGCAAATGGGCTCAGGGGGTGTGAATCAAAATAAATGGTGTGAATAGGAAAAAATTCCAGGCCCAGCCCAGAAGACCTGTCTTCTTCAACCTCTGAACAACATCCTTCAAGCAAAACACGCGTTTTTTATCTCTGGATTCCTGGACTTTCAAGCAAAACTCATAACATGAAAAGTGTAGAGCATTAAGAGACGGTTTCAACCATATAAAGAACTTGACCTATCTCTCTAAGATGAGGGAGAATTTCTCCTCCCCTAATTTCTGACCTAACTTTTCATCAATGTTCAGACATGAAATTCTCTAAGCACACGAAATATAAATGAAATCTAATCATATGAGCATGTTCAGGGCTATGATTGTGACATGTTTTCTTCAAAAATCTAAAGCTAACAATGCCTAATAAGGGAGATAGAACTCCATGAATGTACCTGTTCAGTTGGAATCGAGCTTTGCAATGGAGGATGTTTCAGAGTGAAATGATGACTTGTATAGCTTCCTTGAAGTGTAAGGATGCTTTTCCAAGTCCTACTTTGTCTTGAAACTCCCTGAATCGAGCTAGTGAACTCCAACTGCAAAATAGAAAATTAAAAATGGTGAAGTGGCTTGGAGGTGTTACAGGTCTGATTTTAGGCCATGGTTAGCTTGCATATGTTGTAAGGAAGGTAGAGGAACAAGTTTGGACAAGAATGCTCGAAGGGATTGAGAGATAGCACTCAATCTGCAGGGGTTCCCCTGTTTGTGCAGTTTTGTGGTGTTTCTGAGATGGAGAGTGCTTGAGAGGCAAATGGCTCGTGCAAAAGCTTGGTTGGGTAGTTTGGAATGTGTTTGATAGCTTTTGTGTTGTGTTTCTATGCTGAAGAGAGAGTTGTGATAAGTTATGGACTTTTCTTCTATGTTAAGCAACAAAATGCCACTTGATGTTTCTAGCCTGTACAGGCCCTCCCACTATGCTGCTATCCCTTGCCTTGATCAGTGCAATTTGCTCACAAACTTGTGCCAAGAAGATCTTGATTGTACCACTTGGATTGCAAACTTGACATAAAGTTCTTCTTTTCAAGAATGGAAATAGTGCTTTTTCTAGTTTAGGCTTAATTCCTTGTGTAATGACCAAAGGCTTAGAATAACAACTTGGTTCAATGGTTTTGCATTAAATTTAGGAGTGTCAAAGGGTTTTAGGGCCTGCAATGTAGCACAAACTATGCTGATTTGAAAATGGTCCAAGTTATGAACATGTTCATGAACCATTCAAAAGTGGATTTTTGCCAACTTGTGAAATTCGAATCTCTCAAGTTATGAGGTTGTTTGGTGAGTTCTTGGACATTTTGGAAAGCTTGGAATGTGTACTACAATCCATCTTTGAAATGCAAATCAAAATTCCAAGTGGAAGGGTATGAAAAGTGGCCCTGAAGTGGGGTAGAAAACCTTGTCAAAATAGGTTAAAATTTCACTAAGTTAAAAATGGTTTAGTGCCCTTATTCAAAAAATTGTAACTTGAGATAAAAGCTTCAAATGAGAAAACTTTGTGAATCAAAGTTGTAGATTATGCAACAAGCTACAACTTTCATGTTTTGACTTTTGTTTGAATCCAAATGGATCTTAGTGAAAAGATGGGGCAAAGTTGGGAAAAAATTAGGGTTTTTCATAACTTAGAAAAATTCTAAGTTATGAAAAATTCCATTTTCAAACCCTAATTTGCATTTTGTGATTTCTTGGTGAACAAGTTTCATGATTTGGCAAGTTTTGATGAAAAATGAATCTTGACTCTTGATTTTGACCAAAAAGTCAAAGTTTGACTTTTCAGTATACAGTCAAAATTGATCAATTGACTGGGAAATTCAACTGTCAATCTTGTGTACTTGGGATCTTTTGAGCTTGATGAATGTGTTAAGACCATTTCATTGAGTCCTTGAGTCCCTATGTGAACTTGGTTTGCCATTGGCTAAGTCAAACAGTCAAAAATTGCCCTTGTGCAGTCAAAACCCTAAAAATGACCATTTTGCCCTTTTGGTGATCTGATCAAATTTCTTGTGGAATTGTGGTCCAAACTTGATCAAATGGTTCATGTGAGTTCATAATGTTGATGTGGATCAAATTTCATGAGGTTTGACTGTCAATTGGCCACAGTTGACTTTTTCCCCAATACAGCTGATTTCTAGGTCAACTGTCCAATTGACTGGGCAAAACTTGGAATCAAGACTTGAAACTTGGTATAGGTAAACTTGGGAGTCCAATATGAAGCATGAAAGTCATCTTAGGCATTTTAGGTCAAAACATCCTTAGGCAAACACAAACCCTAATTTTGAGTCCACAGTGCAAGGAGAAGTCTTGAGCAGAGGAAACCCTAATTGGATCTTGATCTTCAAAGGTCTTGTGATGAGAAAATGTTGAGGAAATGGGAGGGCAAATTTTGGGGTACAACAGTTGCCCCTGTTCAATCTTCTTGAACCTGAAGAGTTAGATTGGCAAGTTTGCCTTTCGTGACTCGAGGGTAAAAGGAGATTGGACACTAGAGTGCCCGGAAATTTGCACTCGCATGCTGGAGTCTCAACAATATGGTGTCGGGAATGGGCTTATAGATGCCATTTGGAGAGATGGTGGATAGGGAGATGGGCTTATAGATGCCATTTGGAGATGTGACGGAACCTTGTCGGGAATGGGCTTATAGATGCCATTTGGAAGTGTCGATCGCATAAGAGATTCCTTAGCGAGAACTTGTGTATTTGAGAAAGACGAATGTTTTCCTGGCTTGTTACAGGTGTTTGATCTTCAATCTCCTCATGCAGATATGCCCTGGCTAGATACAGGTGTCGAATCTACAATCGGTTGCTCACAGATGTGCCCTGGCTGGATACAGGAGTCGAATCTGGAAATAGTTGTCAATAGATGTGCCCTGGCTGGATACAGGAATCGAATCTTCGAACTCCTCAGACGTGCCCTGGCTAGATACAGGAATCGAGTCTGGAAACGTGGTCCACAGATATGCCCTGGCTGGATACAGGAATCGAATCTGGAGATGTTGTAGTTGATAGATGTGCCCTGGCTGGATACAGGAATCGAATCTTCGGACTCTTCAGACGTGCCCTGGCTAGATACAGGAATCGAGTCTGGAAACTGATCACCCTCAGATGTGCCCTGGCTAGATACAGGTATCGAATCTGGAATTGTGACAGTTGAAGGTAGTTGTCTTTGGGATTGTCTTTTTCCCTGAAAAGGCAAAAACATAAGTTGTATGCAATGTCATGATGTCATGATGTTCAACATGAGACAGTGTTGTATGCACTTTATCATGTATGTAAGCAAGATGTATGAAAATGTGAAATGTTTATGCATGTAACTTCGTCTTAGGAAAATAAATCCTTGACGAACGGCCGGAGAATTGCTCTGTGGATGAGATACTTGGCCGAAGTTTTGCTGAGAGGCCTGTTGAGGACTTTAAAGATGGATTCTGCTGGGGATAATGACGATAAAACTCCGCTGGGGATTGAAGGAACTTTGTCGAGGGCGATCTTCTGTGGTTTTTAGCTGAGGATAACCCAGTTATAAGTCCTTGTGAGGAAATAACTCTAATAAAACTCGGGAGAGACGTCCGTACTCTGCAGGGGATAAGCTTCCAGAATCTACTGGGGATGAGCTTTAAGACCTGCCGGGGAATGTTGTGTCCTTTCAGGATTGTCGGGGAGTCAACTCCGCTTGGGGAAAGTATTGCTGAATCTTGTTTTACTCTGCGGGGAAATTGAGATGATCTGGCTACCTTCTTCAGTTGACCCTACCTTGGTGCCTTGGCGGACAAAACAACCAGACTGCATTAAACAACTTCAATTGCCCCTGTCTCTAATGTCACCTGTAATCAATCTCTTGTTCCATATGCAAATATTTATGAATTAGCAATTTAATGTCAAATGCATATATCAAAAATGAACATTGGACGTTCTTCGCAAAACAAAACAGAAAAAGGGAAAACAATGGTAATTTGTATGGACAAGTGAATTTGTATTGATTTAAATTTTTGCCTGTGAATAGGCGTTTTTGTACAAGAGGCTGACATCCTAGTAAGAGGACGCCGCCAAATAACATAGAGTTTACAATTTGAAAAAAGAAACAAAACAGCTATGTGAACAATCCCACTGGGTTCCAACTCTGCTATCGCCTTTTTATGTCTTCGAACATCTCATCGCTTCGCTGCCTAGTTGAAGATGAAGCTGATTGGTCGATGCCGAAACCTGGAGCCAGATAGTTGATGCCGAATTCCGGATGCGGAGTGATCCAATGAGACATAGTGTTACGCTTTCATCCCTAACTTTTGCCTGGACCGCCCTTTCGGGTTTTCAGTCCACCGGGATACCCATTTTTGCCCAAGCCGCCCTTTCAGGTTTTCGACTTGCCGGGTGTACAAATTTTATTCATTTTATCCCTTATTTTTGCCCGAACCCTTTTGGTTCGCCGGGAAGCCCTTATTTTTGCCTAGGTATGTCAACCTAGCGGGTCTTTTATTTATGCGTAGTATTTTTTCACTATGTCTGCATTGGCGGGGTGAGGAAGGTCGTCACCATCCATGGTGGTTAGGATCATGGCTCCTCCTGAGAACACACGTTTAACCACAAATGGCCCTTCGTATGTAGGGGTCCATTTGCCCCGGGGATCACTTTGAGGAAGGATGATGCGTTTGATTACCAGGTCCCCAACTTGATACTCTTGCGGTCTGACTTTCTTGTTAAATGCCCTGATCATCCGTTTCTGATACGTTTGACCATGACAGATAGCAGTGAGCCTCTTTTCGTCAATTAGATTTAGTTGATCAAGTCGAGTCTGGATCCAATCATCTTCATTCAAGTCTGCATCCTTCATTATCCGGAGAGAGGGTATCTGGATTTCAATTGGCAAGACTGCCTCCATGCCATAGACTAAGGAGAAAGGAGTTGCCCCGGTTGACGTTCTGGCTGAGGTACGGTACCCATGAAGAGCGAACGGTAACATCTCGTGCCAATCTTTATAGGTCACTGTCATCTTCTGCACAATTTTCTTGATATTTTTATTGGCTGCCTCTACAGCCCCATTCATCTTCGGCCGGTAGGGAGAAGAATTGTGGTGCTGTATCTTGAATTGTTCATAGAGCTCAGTGATCATTTTGTTATTGAGATTGGTACCATTATCCGTAATGATTCTTTCCGGGACGCCGTACCGACAGATCAGATTATGCCGGATGAAACGTGTCACGACGCTCTTGGTTACTGTGGCGTAGGAAGCTGCCTCAACCCACTTCGTGAAGTAATCGATCGCCACCAAGATGAAGCGATGCCCATTGGATGCCGTCGGTCGGATCTCACCGATCATATCGATGCCCCACATTGCGAAAGGCCAAGGTGCCGTCAGGACATTCAAAGGAACCGGAGGGATATGCACCTTGTCAGCATAGATCTGGCATTTATGACAAGTTCGGGAGTGTTGGTAACAATCGGCTTCCATTGTGGACCAGAAATATCCTGCCCGAAGGATTTTCTTAGCCATGGTGTGTCCACTGGAATGTGTTCCAAATGTACCTTCATGCAGTTCCATCATGATTTTCTCTGCTTCTGCCTTATCCACACAACGTAGCAGAGTTGAATCATGATTCCGTTTGTAGAGAATGCCGTTGCTGAGGAAGAATTTTGCAGCAAACCTCCTCATGAACTTCTTATCATTGACAGATGCACCTTCAGGGTATTCCTGAGCTTCCAAGTACCTCTTCACCTCGTGATACCAGGGTTTTTCAGTCACCTTCTCAGCCTCGAGTTCGCAGCAGTATGCCGGTTCATCCAACTTCCAGATAATGATTCGGGGAGCCTCATTGTCCCATTTAACTTTGAACATTGAAGACATCGTAGCTAGGGCGTCCGCTAGCTGATTCTCCTCTCTAGGGAAGTGTTTGAAAGTTATCTCTTCAAAGTGGGGGAGCAAGGTCGACACATACTCTTTGTAAGGAATAAGATTCGGGTGTTTCGTATCCCACTCGCCTTTGATCTGATTGATCACGAGGGCGGAATCTCCGAAGACACTTAGAAATTTGATCCTTAAGT
This sequence comes from Vicia faba, assembly GCA_948472305.1. Lineage (NCBI taxonomy): Eukaryota > Viridiplantae > Streptophyta > Magnoliopsida > Fabales > Fabaceae > Vicia > Vicia faba. The sequence goes on from OX451740.1 coordinate 145,127,105, forward strand.
CGATTGCAGCTTGTAAACCCATGATACATGCCTCATATTCTGCCATATTGTTGGTGCAGCTGAAACATAATCGGGCGGTGAGGGGAGTATGAGTTCCTTTGGGAGATATGATTACAGCGCCGACGCTGTTACCCAAAGCATTGGAGGCTCCATCAAAATGCATAGACCATCGGGATCCTTCCTCAGGTCCTTCATCCGGTCCAGGTACTTCACAGTCAGTTACCACCATGATGTCTTCGTCCGGAAAATCAAAGTTCAATGATTGGTAGTCGTCCACAGGTTGGTGCGCCAAATGATCTGCCAGTACACTTCCCTTAATTGCTTTCTGAGTTGTATACTGGATATCATATTCTGTCAAGATCATTTTCCATCTCGCTATTCTTCCAGACAGAGCGGGCTTTTCAAATATGTACTTGATGGGATCCATTTTTGAAATTAATAAGGTAGTGTGAGTCAGCATATACTGTCTCAGCTGGCGAGCAGCCCATACAAGAGCGCAGCAAGTTTTCTCAAGCAGTGAGTAACGAGACTCACAGTCGGTAAACTTTTTGCTCAAGTAATAAATAGCGTGCTCTTTTCGGCCAGACTCGTCATGCTGCCCCAGCACACACCCCATTGAATTGTCAAGTACTGTCAAGTATAGTATCAGAGGTCTTCCTTCCACCGGTGGCATAAGAATGGGTGGCTCTTGGAGATATTCCTTTATCTTTTCAAAGGCAGCCTGACATTCATCATTCCAGCGTACTACTTGATCTTTCTTCAGTAATTTGAAGATTGGCTCACAAGTAGCAGTCAGATGTGAGATGAATCGGGCAATGTAATTCAGTCGTCCTAGGAAACCTCTGACTTCTTTCTCTGTTTTTGGAGTTGGCATCTCTTGAATGGCTTTTACCTTGGCAGGGTCCACCTGAATACCCTTATCACTCACAATGAAACCTAGCAATTTTCCGGACCTTACCCCAAAGGTGCATTTGTTGGGATTCAATCTCAGCTTGTACAACTTGAGTCGGTCAAACAACTTCCTCAGATGGTCAAGGTGCTCCTCCTCAGTTTGAGACCTTGCAATCATGTCATCAACGTATACCTCAATCTCATGATGGATCATATCATGAAATAAAGCAACCATGGCACGTTGATAGGTTGCCCCAGCATTTTTCAATCCGAACGGCATGACCTTATAACAGAAGGTGCCCCACTGAGTCACAAATGTAGTCTTCTCCATATCCTCTGGAGCCATCTTGATCTGATTATACCCTGAAAAACCATCCATGAAGGAGAACACCTTGTGTTGAGCTGTATTGTCAACAAGGTCATCAATGTGAGGTAGGGGAAATCATCCTTGGGGCTGGCCCTGTTCAGATCCCTGTAGTCAACACACATTCTGACTTTACCGTCCTTCTTCGGCACTGGTACCACATTAGCAACCCACTGAGGGTAAGAGGTCACTGCAAGGAACCCGGCATCAAACTGTTTCATAACCTCGACCTTGATCTTTTCAGACATCTCTGGACGCATCCGCCGGACTTTTTGCTTTACCGGAGGGCAATCTTCCTTGGTTGGCAGGTGGTGAACTACAATGTCGGCATCCAAACCAGGCATATCTTCATAGGACCAAGCAAAAATCTCCATGTAGTCTTGTAGCATCTGGATCAATCGTTGCTTCACGCTGAGCTCTAGATTGGCACCAATCTTGACCTCTTTCCTATCTGTCTCAGTACCCAAGTTAATTGTCTCCACCGGCTCTTCATGTGGCTGAATAGCTCTTTCTTCCTGGAGTAGCAGTCTTGCGAGTTCACCAGGCACTTCGCAATCATCTTCACCTTCGTCTTCGGCCAAGTTGATCGTATTTTCGAAGTCATAACTGGCGGTAGCAGAGCTGTTACCAGTGAGATCCAGAGTGGATTGAAACCTGTATAAGTGAGTGTGTGTAAATATAGCTGTTTTGCAATATATATAATACAGAAAGGAAAAGAGCACAAGATTTGAAATGCAACAAACGTCCAATGTTTTGATTGATGATATATGAAAATGTCATACAAAAAGCCCTCACAAATGGAGCTACGATGCCCCGGGTAGGACACCGAGCCAACAAAGTTTTAACATATTGTTTGTTACAAATTGGAAATCAAAAGAAATTAATTATTGCGTGACAAATGTGATAGGGGTAAAATCCTTTGCCGTTCAGTTGCTTGGTCCGTCGCTGGTAGTCGGGTAGATCCAACTGTCAAACTCTGCTTCCTCTACATCCTCCTCGATAGCATTCACCCTCGAGTTGGAAATAAACACCGGAGCCTTTCTGATCTTCTCTTTGCGCACAGCCCTCTGAGCCTCTGCAGTAAAGCCTAGCCCAAACTTGTCGTTCTTCTGAGTGAAGTCAGGAAGCTGACCCCAGTTTGCACAATTGCCTTTCTGAACCACAGCCCGGGCATCCCTTAGGGAAGCCATCTTCAAGGAAACATTCTCTTCGACCGCTGCCTCTGCTGCTGCTGAAATTGGATGTACTTCCTCGAAATGCTGAAAGGGGGTTTCAATAAACTCCCCATCCATCTCAATGTATCTGAAGGAATTCAAATGGCTCACCATATACTCCTCTTCTCCTTGCACAGTGACGATCTTCCCCCTGACGGGATACTTCAGCTTCTGGTGCAAGGTGGAGGTCACTGCCCCAGCTTTATGGATCCAAGGTCGACCCAGTAGACAAGAGTACGATGGACGTATATCCATCACATAAAAAGTAGAGTCAAACACTTGAGAGCCCACACGAATAGGGATGTTAACCTCTCCATGAACCATCCTTTTGGAACCGTCAAAGGCCCTGACGATGATATTGCTGGGCTTCAATTCCAGGCCTTCATAATCCAGACGGTCTAAAGCCTTTTTCGGTAGGACATTTAAGGAAGAACCAGTATCCATCAATACATGCGCCAGAGTAGTGCCCCTGCATTCGATAGAGACATGCAGGGCATCATTGTGGTCTCTTCCCTTCGCGGTCAGGTCAGCATTTGAAAAACCCAAGCCATTGTCTGCTGTCAGATTTGCTATGCAATCAGTGAACTGGACTGCAGACGTCTCCTGCGGCACATGGGCCGTCTTGAGAAATGAGATCAAGGCCTTAGCATGGGCCTCGGAACATAGCAATAAGGAGAGCAGGGAGATCTTGGAGGGTGTATGCCCCAGCTGCTCGACAACATTGAAATCACTTTTCTTTATTATTTTCAGAATCTCCTCCATTTCTTGTCGGGAGGCCTCAGCGTTTATGGGTAATGGTGCCTCCATCCGGGCAGGCTCTTCTTCAATCCCTTTGCCCCGAGCATTTGATGACTCGGCAGCAGGAGAAACAATTTGATCAGCAGCAGGAACAGGTAAACTTGTAGGTTTTATAAGGAGGGGTCTTCGAATAGCGGGCGGTGCAATGTCAGGCGAGAAGAGCCTGCCACTGCGGGTAACTTTGGCTGGACCAGTGATATCGAAGATACTGGCACCAGCGTCGAATTCTTGTTTGATTCCATTCACATACACATCTACCCCATAATGCCAGGGGACAGCTTTATCAGACACGTAGGGGAGAGGCCCCGGAACAGTAATGATCACAGGTGCAACAGTCAGGATTTGAACAGGCTTCTTCGGGGGAGCCTTGATTGGATTTTTGAAGATGGTAACCACAGAAATTTCTTTTATCGGAACCAACTGAACAGCAGACTTTTTAAACATAATCTCCTTGCTATCCATTAGGCTTTGGACGCCTAACCTCAACAAGGGGCAATCAAATAGGGAAACAGCACAGAACAGGCAACCTTCGCCGCAACCCGGAAATAAACCGGCCCACAGTAGGTTCTTCTTAACAGTCTTCAGAGGGGTGACAACTTCATTTACCGAAACATCGTACATTTCTTCTTCGATGGCATTTACTCTATGCTGGGGCATAGGAGCAGTTACAACATTTGGTCTTTCCGGGGCTTCAAACTGAATTTCCTTTGCGTCGATCAGATCTTGTACTTTGTTTCTCAAGGCCCAACAATCATCAGTAGTGTGCCCGGGACTATCAGAATGATAGGCACACCGGGCATTTGGGTTATACTTAGGAGACGCAGTGTTGACAACCTTAGGAGCTTCTTTGAGGGTCACCAGGTTGGTGGATAACAGTTGGGGTAAAATTTGAGATAAGGTCATACTCAGCCGAGTATACTGCCTCTTGGGCCTTTCGCTTCTTTGTTGATTGTACTGCTGAGGAGCAGCAGCAGGTTTCGAGATGACCAAAGCATTGACGGCTTGGCGACTTTCGGGCTTGACTTGTCTTCTAGGACCATAGACGGCACTTGCTTCTTTCTTAAACGGCCTCTTCTCAGCGCTTGTGGAGGCAGCCTTTTGTATCTTGCCTGACCTGATGCCAGCTTCAATTCTTTCTCCTGTCAATATCAAATCTGTAAATCCGGCGGAGGAGTTACCAACCAAATGATTGAAAAACGGACCAGACAACGTCCCTAGAAACATATCAACCAGCTCTCGATCAGTCAATGGAGGCTGCACCCTGCCAGCCAAATCTCTCCATTTCTGAGCGTACTCTTTGAACCCTTCACCCGTTCCTAGGGACATACCCTGAAGTTGGGTACGCGTGGGAGCGAGATCAGAATTGTATTGGTATTGTCTGTAGAACGCGGTTGCCAAATCTTCCCAGTGTCGGATGCTAGCTCCATCCAATTGGTAGAACCATTCAAGCTGTGACCCCGAGAGGCTATCTTGGAAGAAGTGAATCCAAAGGTTTTTATCTGTCGTGTAAGGTTGGATTTTCCTTACGTACGACCTTAGATGCAGCTTTGGGCAGGAGACCCCATCATACTTGGCGAAGGCAGGTGCCTTAAACTTGTGTGGAATTACTACTCCAGAAGATAACCCCAAATCTCCGAAATCCAGTCCCGGCACATTCTGAATTTCCATGGCGCTCAAGCGGTCCTCCAATTGCTTGTATCTGTCAGCAGCAGGTGGGTATTGTTCGTCGTTATAGTCCGTCTCGTTGTCAAAGACTGCGGGACTAGGAGCTCCTCCCCCTTGGGGACTGTTTTTCTCAGCAGAAGAGGTGGTTGGATCAGCTTCATTATGGAGTGTGTTCCCAAATCTACGTCCGGTGTTGAACAATGCAGTCCTCTTTTTCTTCTTCTTCTTCAGGAGTAGAGTCTTCAACTCCTGCTGACCTTGGGCTAGGCTTAGGACCATCTCTTGAAACTGTGCACTTTGAGCCTGAAGGGCCTTAATTGCTTGCTCACTGGAGAAGTCTGGATTCATGATGACTGTTCAAAATAAACAGCGAAGGGGATTAAGCAACCTGTGAAATAGGGTACCTGCTATGCATATGGTGCAATGGAATGCGTATGCTTTATGTTTTCAAAGACAAACAAGATTCAACTTTGTAGACAAAAAGGGAAACACACTTCATTAGATTAAAATTTCAATTGTTCAACAACTTGCCCTTAGGCATTACAGGAATGAAAAATACTGAAAAAGGAAATAAAACTACAAAAGGAAACATCCAAAGCTCATCAATGCTCCCATGGCCTCCTCTTTTCAGTGCTGATGTAGTTGTTCAGGACCCGTTCTTCCTCCAATTACTTAGTCAGCCTCTGGATCTTCCGTTCCTGCTCGTTGAACTTCTCCCGATAGAAATCCCGTTCTTCTTTTAGCTGCGCCCAAGATCTCTTCATGGTGTCAAAATCAGTAGGTATCTGAGGAGGGAGGACAGTTGGAGGAACCCCATCTTCATCAGGAGATTCAAGAATGAGAGGTCTAACAGCTTCGTAGGGCATGCCTAACTTCTGAGCACGGATGCGGACCCATTTGCAATAGGGTTTCAATGGCAGGGAAGTCTTTGGTCCCAACTCATGTGGGTCAGCTTTGTGAATTCTGTCCCAAGCTTTAATGAATCCTTGGCGTAGTTTGTCACTGTCTGCCTGAAACTCAAAATGGAAGTGAGGAACCAGCATTTCATGAGGCCCATCTCCTCTGGCTCTTCCAAACTGTCGGAGAGCTAAGCACGGATTGTAAGAGATTCCTCCTTGGATACCAATCAACGGAACATTCGGGTATTCCCCGCACCGATCAATAACAGCTACCTCATCCAAACCTCTGAGAGTCTAAGTGATGTCATTATCAGAGAGAGACATTAACCTCCGAGCCCACCCTTTTCCTTCTTCATTCTTCAGCACGAACTTAGGAAGGTGCGAAATAAACCACCTTACCAGCAAAGGAGCACAACACCACGGAGTTCCCCGTTTTCGAGCAGTACGAGCATAGAGTTGTTGTAGAGTATCACCCAAAAGAGTGGGTACCGGATTCCGAGACATGAAGATTCTTATGACATGGATACTGATAAAGGTGTCAGGGTTGGGAAACAATACCAGACCATAGATCAAAAGAGCCAGAATATCCTCGTACGCCTTGAAGTCTAAGTCATTCCAGAAATCATTAGCCTTGCCAACCAGAAATTTGACCAAAAAGCCCTTGATCCCATTTCTAGTTTCCCAGTTGGACAATACCTCTTCTTTGGTCAAGGGGAGAATTGCAGCAATCTCTTCAGGCCTAGGAGTCCTTTCCAAACCAGTGAATGGAGTTTGTTCCAAGACAGGGATCCCGAGCAAATAAGAAAATTCTTCCAGGGTAGGGACCCGCTGGAAGTCTTGAAAAGTGAAACAGTGGTACAGAGGGTCATAAAACTGGGTCAGAACGCTTATCAATTGTTGGTCCCATTTTGCAGTGACCAAGCCAAGGAGAGAACCATGTCTGTTGATGAAGGAGGAAGTGTTCGGAATCCTTCCAACCAAATCCTTGAGTAAAACTGGTGGTTGAACAAAGTTGAGCCGGACAGTATTTCTACGCACGGGCATCATGATGTCCTACAAAACAGAGCAAAGATGAAACCTTTTTTGTCTTTGAAATGGGTTAGTCCTTTATACAGGATGCATGCAATGGTATGATGGCATGATGCTATGATGAAGCACACCACAAGTATTCACATAAGCAAATAAGGCACACAAGTCACACAAGACACCCTTAGGTTTCAGGCCAGCATGAGTTTCAGGTATTACCCTCTTTTGGTTTTGTTGGTTAAAACCTGTCCTATCAGAAGTAACCGGGTTCTAGAGGATCTCAAATCATTGGCTACCCTCAATCGGTCATAACTCCAGCATCGCAATCTTTTCTCGCGGCCAGAACCATCTCGAGAGTTTAGCCTCAATGAGTGTAGCATACTGCTACTGTCCTAATAGTCAAGTTGGTCAATTTAGGGTTCTAAGGTTGGTTGGTGTTTAATGACCCCTTAGAAGACCTATATTCTCCCCGTTACAACACAAGGGATATAGGTACAGACTAAGATGCCACACCAACGTAGCCACTGCTTCACCCATGTCGGTCTACGCCGGACAGGTCCCTCACAGATTATGCTACCTAAAAAGGGTATATCCCAGATCCGGGTTAGGATCTATGAACTCCAATGTAAAGCCCATAAATGTAAAGCAAACAAAGCAAACAATTGAAAACAAAGGTGATCTAAGCCCTAAGGTTACTCCACTTTTAAAGTTATCCCCAGCAGAGTCGCCAGTTCTGTGATACGGTGGGAGAACTGACTTGAGGTTTTGCGTTTGTATTCGCAAATGTTGCGGTTAGCAAGAGTCGCCACCGACTTTTATTTTATCCTAAGGAAAGGTTAAAAAGCACAGCAAAAACCTTTTGAGACGTTTTCTTGGGTTCGGGGAGTAGATTATAGAAAGGGAAGGTATTAGCACCCTTTCTATCCATGGTTATCCATGGGCTCTTAGTTACTTGCTTAGATCACTTGCCTTTTATTTTCAATTGTTTTAAATGGTGCTTTGTGTGTGTGGGTTTTGAAAATGTTTTGAAAAGATGCCAATGTGGTGGCAACCTTTGTAATGATCCATGTGGGGATGTATACAAAGGTGTATGTCTTTTGAAAAGGTTTTCATTTGTTTTTTGAAAGTTGTTTTGAAAGTGTAGTGAGGTGTGGTTTTGGAATTAGGCAAGTGTTTTGTTTTGCAAGTTTGATTCAAGTAACTAAGAGGTTATCTACTCCTAAATTTCTCAAAAGATTATTTCTATGTTTTAACCCTTTTAACAAGTTTGTTCCACCATTGTATTTGGTGGACAATCTTGTGTTAGGATGTGAGAGGGACAGGCGCGGGTCATCGTTTAGACCATAATTGCAACGGCGTTAAATGTCTTTGGGCAATTTTCTTTAAGGGACTTGATCATTTGTTTTTGTTTGTTTTGAAAAGTTTTGTCGAGGGACTATGATCATTCAAACTGTTTGCTTTTCCCAAAGAAGTTCAACATACAATATGGCCCATTTATTTGAAGGCAACAAGTGGAATACCCTAGGGGGTACAAGTGTGATTTGTGTGTCCATTTTCATGCTTGTTTATCTTGTATTAGGTCAAACTATTTTTTATCGTTTTTTCGCATTCAAACCCTAATTCTAACATGTTATCATTAGAAAGCAATAAAGTGCGAAATTAAAATTACTAAGCTATTACAAAACCAAATATGGGAAGGGGGGTACAAATGTTCAAATGGGGATATTGACAAGAATTTAAATCTAAATTATTACATCATTTTGAATATTTGCAATGTAAATAATGTTCAAAAATTAAATAAGAATGCAAGATGCAAAAGAAATGTTTTGTATATGTATGAAAAAATATTATTTATGTAAAAGAGAAAAGAAAATGAAAATATATTGTTTTTTTGGAGTATTTTGAATTTAGGGCAAAAACCCTAATTTTAAAAGAAAAATGCATTATTATCTAATTTAATACAATTATTTATTTATTATTTATAAAAATAAAATAAAATGAAGTATATTATGGAAAAAGTATTTTTATGTTTTTTATATCATGAGAAAAAATAACCAAAGTCAACCAAAAAAGAAAAAGTCAAAAAGAGTCAAAAATGAAGCAAATGGGCTCAGGGGGTGTGAATCAAAATAAATGGTGTGAATAAGAAAAAATTCCAGGCCCAGCCCAGAAGACCTGTCTTCTTCAACCTCTGAACAACATCCTTCAAGCAAAACACGCGTTTTTTATCTCTGGATTCCTGGACTTTCAAGCAAAACTCATAACATGAAAAGTGTAGAGCATTAAGAGACGGTTTCAACCATATAAAGAACTTGACCTATCTCTCTAAGATGAGGGAGAATTTCTCCTCCCCTAATTTCTGACCTAACTTTTCATCAATGTTCAGACATGAAATTCTCTAAGCACACGAAATATAAATGAAATCTAATCATATGAGCATGTTCAGGGCTATGATTGTGACATGTTTTCTTCAAAAATCTAAAGCTAACAATGCCTAATAAGGGAGATAGAACTCCATGAATGTACCTGTTCAGTTGGAATCGAGCTTTGCAATGGAGGATGTTTCAGAGTGAAATGATGACTTGTATAGCTTCCTTGAAGTGTAAGGATGCTTTTCCAAGTCCTACTTTGTCTTGAAACTCCCTGAATCGAGCTAGTGAACTCCAACTGCAAAATAGAAAATTAAAAATGGTGAAGTGGCTTGGAGGTGTTACAGGTCTGATTTTAGGCCATGGTTAGCTTGCATATGTTGTAAGGAAGGTAGAGGAACAAGTTTGGACAAGAATGCTCGAAGGGATTGAGAGATAGCACTCAATCTGCAGGGGTTCCCCTGTTTGTGCAGTTTTTTGGTGTTTCTGAGATGGAGAGTGCTTGAGAGGCAAATGGCTCGTGCAAAAGCTTGGTTGGGTAGTTTGGAATGTGTTTGATAGCTTTTGTGTTGTGTTTCTATGCTGAAGAGAGAGTTGTGATAAGTTATGGACTTTTCTTCTATGTTAAGCAACAAAATGCCACTTGATGTTTCTAGCCTGTACAGGCCCTCCCACTATGCTGCTATCCCTTGCCTTGATCAGTGCAATTTGCTCACAAACTTGTGCCAAGAAGATCTTGATTGTACCACTTGGATTGCAAACTTGACATAAAGTTCTTCTTTTCAAGAATGGAAATAGTGCTTTTTCTAGTTTAGGCTTAATTCCTTGTGTAATGACCAAAGGCTTAGAATAACAACTTGGTTCAATGGTTTTGCATTAAATTTAGGAGTGTCAAAGGGTTTTAGGGCCTGCAATGTAGCACAAACTATGCTGATTTGAAAATGGTCCAAGTTATGAACATGTTCATGAACCATTCAAAAGTGGATTTTTGCCAACTTGTGAAATTCGAATCTCTCAAGTTATGAGGTTGTTTGGTGAGTTCTTGGACATTTTGGAAAGCTTGGAATGTGTACTACAATCCATCTTTGAAATGCAAATCAAAATTCCAAGTGGAAGGGTATGAAAAGTGGCCTTGAAGTGGGGTAGAAAACCTTGTCAAAATAGGTTAAAATTTCACTAAGTTAAAAATGGTTTAGTGCCCTTATTCAAAAAATTGTAACTTGAGATAAAAGCTTCAAATGAGAAAACTTTGTGAATCAAAGTTGTAGATTATGCAACAAGCTACAACTTTCATGTTTTGACTTTTGTTTGAATCCAAATGGATCTTGGTGAAAAGATGGGGCAAAGTTGGGAAAAAATTAGGGTTTTTCATAACTTAGAAAAATTCTAAGTTATGAAAAATTCCATTTTCAAACCCTAATTTGCATTTTGTGATTTCTTGGTGAACAAGTTTCATGATTTGGCAAGTTTTGATGAAAAATGAATCTTGACTCTTGATTTTGACCAAAAAGTCAAAGTTTGACTTTTCAGTATACAGTCAAAATTGATCAATTGACTGGGAAATTCAACTGTCAATCTTGTGTACTTGGGATCTTTTGAGCTTGATGAATGTGTTAAGACCATTTCATTGAGTCCTTGAGTCCCTATGTGAACTTGGTTTGCCATTGGCTAAGTCAAACAGTCAAAAATTGCCCTTGTGCAGTCAAAACCCTAAAAATGACCATTTTGCCCTTTTGGTGATCTGATCAAATTTCTTGTGGAATTGTGGTCCAAACTTGATCAAATGGTTCATGTGAGTTCATAATGTTGATGTGGATCAAATTTCATGAGGTTTGACTGTCAATTGGCCACAGTTGACTTTTTCCCCAATACAGCTGATTTCTAGGTCAACTGTCCAATTGACTGGGCAAAACTTGGAATCAAGACTTGAAACTTGGTATAGGTAAACTTGGGAGTCCAATATGAAGCATGAAAGTCATCTTAGGAATTTTAGGTCAAAACATCCTTAGGCAAACACAAACCCTAATTTTGAGTCCACAGTGCAAGGAGAAGTCTTGAGCAGAGGAAACCCTAATTGGATCTTGATCTTCAAAGGTCTTGTGATGAGAAAATGTTGAGGAAATGGTAGGGAAAATTTTGGGGTACAACAGATACGGTTCAACAAAAGGGCATCTTTAAGGGCATCTTTAAGCCCATTCCCTATACCATCAACCTTCACATCACTGAGTGCAAATTTCTAGGCACTCTAATGTCCAATTATCTTCCACCTTCGAGTCACGAATGGCAAAAATCGCCAATCTAACTCTTCAGGCCTAAGAAGATTGAACAGGGGAAGTTGTTGTATCCCAATATTTTCCCTCTCACTTATCAAGAATTTGCTCACAAGATCTCCTTTGACTCAAGACTTCACTAGGGTTGATCAGCTCAAGACACCTCCTTAAGCACTGATGACCAAAATTAGGGTTTGAGTTTGCACAAGGATATTTGACCTTTCAATTCCCCATATGACTTTCAAGGATCATTATGGACCCTCAAGATTACTCATGTCAAGTTTCAAGCTTTGGATCACACTTTTGCTCAGTCAATTGAGCAGTTGACCTAAAAATCAACTGTATTGGGGAAAAAGTCAACTATGGCCAATTTATAGTCAAACTTCATATTTTTTTATCCACGCCAACATTTTAAACTCATATGTATCATTTGATAAAGTTTGGACCACAATTCCTCAAGAAATTTGATCAAATCTTCAAAAGGGCAAAATGATCAAAATTAGGGTTTTGATTGTGAAAGGGCAATTTCTGATTTTTGACCTAGCAAATGATCAATTAGTTTAGGGCATGATCTCAAGAGTCCCATTGAATCATTTTGACCTAATGACATGGCTCAAAACATTGCTCAAGTCCAATGGATTGACAGATGAATTTTCAGTCAAATGATCAAAAGTCAATTGTATACTGAAAAGTCAAACTTTGACTATTTGGTCAAAATCAAATGTCAAAGATCACAATTCATCAAAGCATGTCAAAATATGAAACTTATTCATCAAGAAATAAAAAATTCAAGATTTCATTTTGAAAAGTTAAAATTTCTAAACTTAGAAATTTTTCTAAGTGTTGGAAATTTCTTATTTTTTCATAACTTTGAGCAAAACTTTCACCATGATGCAAGAGGATTCTGAAGAAACTTCCAACATGAAATTTGTAGATCTCAATGAAATATAGAACATTGATTTACACAACTCCTTCCAAAAGTGCTTAGATCTCAAGTTATAAATTTAAGAACACATGGTCATGAAACAAAACACTTAGTGAAATTTTGCCCTAATTTGTTCAGGATTTTGACCCAACTTCATGGCACTTTTCCATATAGTTCCAAGGGGAATTTTCAAAAGTGATTCAAAGATGGGTTGTAAATAACATTGCAAGATTTCCAAAATGCTCAAGAACTCCTTGGGATCATTTTTGAGTAGGGAGAATCGAAGAGATGAAGTTAGGGTTTTATCACTTGAATTACAAGTCATTTTGTGATGAACAAATTCAAAATTCAAACTTATGCTGCATAACCTCTACTTTGCAGGCCTCGAACTTGTTAGGCACTCCATAATTAATTTCTTACACAGCTGTTAGAGGTCTCATTTCAAGCATTCAATACAAGGTCATGCTTTATATCCATTTTGGGAAGAAAGTGCACATTGCCATTTTGATAAAGTGGCTTTTTGCACAAAACTTGTTCTTGAGCTTTGCACTTGTTCTCTTATGATCATACAAGTCTCATAACTCAAGAGAAACTTTTTAGACACTTACAATCACTCAGCCCATGCTTGTACCTCCTCTTGAAAAAAAATTTCCCACTTTTCTTCAAAATCAAGTAACCTAGCAAATAGCTTGTAACTTGTACTTCTGACTTTCAAAAGCACTCAAACCTCTTTGCTTATACATACACAAGTCATTTTCCATAAATTCCACGCATGCTTGAGCCCTGAAAACACCAAGAACACAGAATCACCAAAAACACTTTAAAACTTGTCATTTCTAAGTTTTGAAGCCAATCTCCAAATTTACTCGTGCTTTTCTTGGCCTTTTACTTTCAAAAGCTTCAAAAAAACATACACAAACAATCCAAACACCTGCAGAATCACTGTAACACCTCCATCATCATCCACCATTTTCATAAACAACACCTTACACCTTGACTTCTCCAGAACTCCTCAGGCACTTTCAGCTCAAGCTAAGCATCACATTAGCTTCCTGGGAACTTGAGGAAACTAATCCAATCATTGGAACTCACTGAAAGCAACTCAAACTCCAAACACGATACCCTCTTGCAAGGTAAGTTTTCTGACTTTTGAACTCTTCATACAGGCATCATTAATGGTTTATTTGTGAATGAAAAATGTAGATATCATTGCCCTAAAGCTAACCATGTCCATAATTTTCATTAATTTTGCTTGAGCTTAGAGAATTTTAAGAATGAAGTTTCTGAAATTTTTAGGATTTAGATTAAGGCCATTAAAATTCATGCTTATCTTTGATCTATAATTTTATTGCTTTGTGTTTCTGGAATCGTGAGAAATTTGCTACAAGTTTCCTGTTTACAGTTTTCATTTTTGTTAAGAATTGAACAAGATACAGAGGCTCTGGCTAGGCGTGAGGTTGAAGATGAAGTTCAGGCCATGGACTTGTTTACTATCATATATTTGTTGTTTTGATTATATAAACGGATCTATAGCCACCCCAGTGGTAGAAGCGTGCGCCTGTGACTGGAGGAACCCAGGTTCGAGCCCCAGTGGTACCCTTTTGGATTTTTTATATTTTTTCATACATTTTGACTTTTTTTGGATAGGCGTTGGGCCTCCCTTGGGCCTTATGATTTTTTTTCTTACTTTTGACCCCTTGTTGGCTATTTACACCCTGACCCATTTTTATTTTTCTTTTTTCTTATTTTTACTTATTTGTTTTTCTTAAATATTTTATCTAATACTAAAAAATCAGAAAAAAATATAAAAATATTAGATTTGTATTTTAATATAGTTTATTTATTTTTTACACAAAAAATTATTTTTATTTAATCATACTTTATTTATTTTACTAGTTGTTTTGTGAATTTAATTAAAAACTAGGGTTTTAGTTATTTTCTCTTACACCATTTAACATATTATCTTAAAACCAAAAAATACCAAAAATATTTTATAATACTATAAATTATTTTTAAGACAAAAATCCCAAAAAATATTCTTCTTATAAACTTAATTCCCTTTTATTTATCAATTAATAGATTAGGGTTTTTATTTAATTTCTTTTCCTAGTAAATTTAAGTTTACTTTTTATTATTTTAATTAATTATTTTCTTTTAGTTAATTAGGTTAAACCAAAACCCCTTTTCTCTAAAAAAATCCAAACAAAAATATCTATTTTCTTCACATTTACATTCTTGTATATTTCTTCATTTTGTACATTATTTACTCAATTCTTGTATAAATCCAATATGGTTGTAATAGATAATTAGACTTTATTTTCTTGCAATCCCCATTTATAATTTGTACACCCCCCTCCCATAAGTATTGTAATAGCGTAGTAATTTTAAATTCCGTAATTTATCGCTTTATATGCAAATGCTAGTAATTAGGGTTTGTATGGAAAGACTAAAATCAATCAATTAGAAAATCCTAATCAAAGACAAAACCAAGCATGAAAACAATACACTTGCATACAAGCATCCCTAGGATAAAATCCACTTGGTTTCCTTACAAAATGGCCATATTACGCATGTGAGGTATCTTAGCAAAAACAAGTAAAATATAAGATCATAGTCCCTCAATGACGTTATCTATGTTGCCTTTCAAATGATCTTAGTCCCTAAAGGAGAATGCTAAGATACCTTGCAACATTGCTAATCATGGTTATACAATGACCCACGCCCGTTCCGTTTACATCCAAAGATAGGGTTATTTACCAAATCAATGGTAAGATAACAATGTCAAAGGAAAAGGAGATGAGCATGAAAGACTTTTGAGTAGGTAGAATGCTGCTAATTACTTGCTCCATTTCAAAACAAAACATCCTTTCTATTTTCAAAACAAACACCTACACTTTCAAAAACATCTTACAAACTTGAAAACAGTTTCAAAAGATTAACATCTTTGTATACATTCTTACGAACGAGAATTATTACAAAGTTTTCCTAAATAAAGGCCTCTTTACAAAATACTTTTAAAAACCACACAAAGCACAATTTCAAACAAAAGCAAGTGATCTAACAAGTAACTAAGAGCCCATGGAAAACCATGGATGAAAAGGGTGCTAATACCTTCCATTTTCTTAATCTATCCCCCGAACTCAAGAAATAATCTCAAAGGTCTTTCTTGTGCTTTTTCACCTTTCCTTTTGGATAAAAGAAAAGCCGGTGGTGACTCTTGCTAACCGCAACATTTGCGATCAAACGCAAAACACCCAAGTCAGTTCTCCCACTGTATCACACCGGCTATCTCACTACTTTTCTAATGGCCAAGTTTGTTCAACTAAGGTTCTAAGGTCAGTTAGTGTTTTATGACACCACACAGCGGCCCTGTATTCTCCTTGATTTAACACAAGGGATACTGGTACCAACAAATGTGTCACACTAACGCAGCCACCGCTTCAACCATATCGGTCTATGCCATACAGTCTCCATGATTTATTGCTTCTTACCTAAAAGTGCCACAGATTCGGGTGTAGGAACTTTACAAGTAAACCCAAACAAACCCTTAAAGTAAAGCAAGCAAATCATACAAGGAAAGAAATTTTAAAATGACCTAACTCTTAAGGTAACCCCACTTTTTATTCTCTCCAGAAGAGTCACCAGTTCTGTAATACGGTGGCAGAACCGACTATTATACTAGTTTTGCATTTGTATTCGCAAATGTTTCAGTAAGCAAGAGTCGTCGCCGAATTTTCTTTTATCCAACAAAGGAAAGGGTGAAAAGAACAGAAAAAGACCTTTCGAGATTATTTCTAAGTAGGGGGTAGATTATGGAAAGGGAGTGTGTTAGCACCCTTTCCATCTGTAGTTATCTACGGGCTCTTAGATGCTAGCTCATTTGAAAATACCGTGTTTGTGTGTTTGAAGAAAATATTTTGAAAGGATGCCTTAGCGCGACGAACTTTGTAATGTTTCTCGTATTGTTGAGAATGTATAAAAAGTGTTTTGACAATGTTTTTGGAAAGAGTTTTGTGTATGTGAAAAATTATTTTATTTTGAGCAAGCATCTAAGAACTATCTACCTACTCGAAAAGGTTTATTCTTTTCCTCTTTTCCTTTAGACAGTGCTATCCTGCTATTAGTGAGTAGGTAGCCCTATAGTCGAATGTTTTGAGGGACAATCGAGAGTCATCGCACGGTCACAAAGGCAACTAGTAAGATATCTTAGTAATTACCCTAAGGTTTTAAGATCATTTTACCGAGGCAACGTCGAAAGGGTCATCGAGGGACTTATGATCTTTTAAACCAAAGGGTAGACACTAAAATATCTTAGGTTCGAGAATCGTGATCGTTTTCTGAAGGCAGCCAAAGTGGGGGTACCCTAGAGGTGCGCATGTGCAATTGTGTTTGTATTCAGTTATTTGTCTTGTGTTAGGTTTACTAGCGTTTGGAAGTGAAGTTAGAGACTTTGCAACTTTTTGATTTTTTTTTGAAATTTTGAGAAGAATTTTGGAGAGCTTTTTGAAGAGGAATTTTGTGCTCCTCTTGGCTTACATTGTTGTGTATTTATAGAGGAAAGATATGAGTGAACAAACATGGTAAAGAATCAATGCAATCATGGCCTTGGAGACAAGGATAAAACACATTGAAAAATGTCCATATTTGTGATATCTTTGCCTCTTTGGTAACTTGCATGAACCTAGTCCCTTTGGATGTATCTTGCACGAAAATATGGGCCTTCTAATAGATCAAATCAAACCTAAATATCATGGCCCATTATTCTTTGTATTTTATTTGATTTAATTCATATTTAAATGAATAAAAATTCAAATAAAAAAATGCATGGATAGATTTAGAGGTCCTTGGACACATCATGAATATATTTTAACTCCAAAAAGTTAGGCCCAATAACTTAAAATCACAAATTTGCTCAATTGAGATTTCATGCATTTCCTTTGAAAATTGCCTAACTTGTGCAATCCATAACTTGCTCGATTTTTATCCAATGATGATGATCTTGGACTTTTTGAAAAGCCCAGGATGTTTACTTCAATACCTCTTTTGATCAATTTTGCATTTGAAGATTTTATATTGATGTAAAAGGTCTTGGAAAAAAGTGTCTTTTATTGACTTTCTGAAAATGACATGTAATGTATGAGCTTGTATCTTTCAAATGGTGCATTTATTGAACTTGAGGATAAAAGAGAAGTTGTAGGGAATTGGATTATCTTAAAAATGAGATTTGGTTGGGGAAAATGGATGAAGTATGTGAAATTTATGCCTGGTCAAAGTGCAGTTGACTTCTCCTATAGAAACCCTAATTTAGCTATTTTGATTCTTGGGGATTTGAGAGCATTCCTTGAGGAATCATGATAAAAGATTGATCAAATGATGGATATCACTTCAAAATGTTGATGTTGACCAAAAATCTTGAAGATTGACTATATGTTGACCATAGTTGACTTTTTGACTCAATACAGTTGATTTTCAAACACTTGAGCAATTGACTGAGCAAACTTATAGTGCAAGGCATGAAACTTGTCATGGACATTATTGGAGACATATTAGGGACCATGGAAATCACTTGAGGTCTTTACAACCCAAAATTCTTTGTGAAAAGTGAAACCTTAGTTGGAGGTTCATTGCTTAGGAGAAGAATTTGTCTGATCAATTCTTGGTCAACCTTGAGCAATTGAAGACCTCAATGAGCATGTCTTGAGTAAAAATGGGAGGGAAATTTTTGGGGTACAACACCTGAGAATCAAGTTCTTAAGCGTATATGGAGACTCAACCTTGGTAATTAGTCAAGTTAAGGGAGAATGGGATATGATGCATCTGAATCTTATCCCTTACCAAGGACATGTGCTAACCTTGCTTATGTATTTCAAGGAGATTACTTTTGAGCATATCCCAAAAGAAGAGTGGACGCATTAGCTACCATGTCATCCATGTTAAAGGTCAGATGGGACAATGAGGCTCCCAAAGTTACCATTGAAAGATTCAATGAAACGACATATTGCTACGAAATTGATACTGATGGAGTAGAAGAAAAAACTTGGTTTCATGAAGTGAAAAGGTACCTTTAAGCTCAAGAATACATTGAAGGGGCATCGATCAATGACAAGAAATTCCTACGGAGGTTCTCGGCTAAGTTCTTCTTGAGTAATGGAATTTTGTACAAGCACAATCATGATTCGACTCTACTTCATTATATGGACAAGAAGGAAGCAGAGAAAATTATGGAAGATATGCACGAAGGCATCTTTGGTACTCATTCAAGTGGACATATTATGGCTAAGAGAATATTGAGAGCGGGTTACTATTGGTCGACCATGGAAACCGACTGTCACCACCACTCGAAAACTTGTTATAAGTTCCATATCTATGATGATAAAGTTCATGTTCCTCTAGTTCCTCTAAATGTCTTGACTGCTCCTTGGCCATTCGCAATGTGGGGCATTGATATGATAGGAGAAATCAATCCTACTACTTCTAATAGATATCACTTCATCCTCGTCGCCATTGATTACTTTACCAAGTGGGTTGAAGCAACCTCATTCGCCTCTATTACCAAGAATGTGGTCACCCGGTTCATAAAACATAATCGTATCTGTCAGTATGGCATCCCTGAGAGAATCATCACGGACAATGGTATCAACCTCAACAACACTATGATCACTGAACTCTGCATGCAGTTCAAGATCAAGCACCACAACTCTTCTCCATATCGGCCAAAGATGAATAGCTCAGTGGAAGTTATCAACAAGAATATTAAGAAGATCATACAAAAGATGGTTGTGACTTACAAAGACTGGAATGAGATGTTACCATTTGCTCTTCATGCCTATCGCACTTCATCATGAACATCAACTGGGGCAACCCCATTCTCTCTGGTCTATGGTATGGAAGTTGTCCTACCTGTCGAAGTTCAAATTCCTTCTCTGAGGATTATGAAAGATGTATACTTAGACGAAGACAGGTGGATTTAGACTAGGCTAGACCAGTTGAATATGATAGACGAAAAGAGGCTTGCGGCTATCTGTCACGGACAGATGTATCAGAAACATATGATCAAGGCATTCAACAAGAAAATCAAGCATCGGGTATATCAGGCTGGTGACTTGGTAATAAAGCGCATCATTCTACCGCAAGGTGATCCTAGGGGAAAATGGACTTCCACCTACGAAGGGCCATTTGTTGTCAAGAAAGTGTTTTCGAGCGGTGTTATGATACTAACTACCATGGGCGGTGAAGATTTCTCGCACCCTGTGAATGTGGACATAGTTAAAAGATACTATGCATAAAAAAGACCCGCTAGGTTGACTGGACTAGGCAAAAATAAGGACATCTCGGCGAACCAAAAGAGTTCGGGAACAAATAAGGGATACATATAAAAGATTGTACACTCGGAAAGTCGAAAAGCTGAAAAGGCGGCTTAAGGAAAAAAGGGTATCCTGGTGGACTGAAAACCCGAAAGGCGGTCCAGGAAAAAGTTAGGGATTTAAATAGTACGACTATGTCCCATTGGATCACTTATTACAAGCTTTATTACCAAATTCAAAAGTTCAAATGGTACAGATCAGTTTAATCAACTTCTTCCAACAACAAAGGATGAGATGTTTGAAGACATGGGGGCAATAGTAGAGTAGGAACCCGACGAGATCATTTTCACATAGCTATATGTTTTGTTTTCACTTTGTACTCTTTTCATTTCATGACAATTTCCTCTTACTAGGATTTATGTCTCTTTGTACAAAATTGCCTGTTTATAGACAAACTATCAATACAAATACACCCTAAAATTCAAACTTTTTGTTTTTTAATTTTTCTGTTTTGTTTGCAAAAACGTCCAATGACTAAAGTTGAATGAACATATGCATATGAACACGATTAACTGTTAACAAATATATGTATAAGAACAAGAATAAGCATTTACTCAAGACTCTAGGAGTTGGGATGACGTTTAAGCTGTCCATAAATCCCCACAGAGCCACTTCCATGAGATTATCCCCACAGAGCCACTTCCATGAGATTATCCCCACAAAGTAATCTTTACAAATTCATCTTCAATGAAGATACATTCCCCGTAATTTCCCCTGCAGATCGCTCGGGAGGATAAAGGAGTATGATCTCCTTCTCGACAATATCACCAACCTACAAAGTTCCATTCATTACATTTCATGGGAGTTCTCTTCCCTAGCTGAGTTTATTCCTCCAAAACTCTAAAAACCCCTGCAGATTTCTTCTCTCCAGCAGAGCTTGTTTCCTCAGCAGAGTATTTCTCCATCAGTAGGGTTTATTTACCCAACAAGGTTTATTTCCTCAATAGATTACAACCTCCTCCAGCTTGAGTCTATTCCTCAGATTGCTACAAATCACCAGCAATGACAACCTCCCCAATGAAATTGCAAATATCCCCAGAGAATTGCTACGGAACCTGGAACCGGACCAGATATCAATAAACTTTAAACTCCCAGATGAGTCGGAAGGTTATCCATCTCTTTTATCCCCAGTCAGGGTATATAAGAATTAAACTCCCTAGTAGAGCGACGAACGACTAATGTTCCTAAACTCTTCTCCCCAAACAGAAGTTAACACTTCCCAATAGAATTTCCTCAAACAGCAAGCAGGAATCCCCAGCGAAAGCATTCTAGACAAGGTTGAATATTACACCTATTCTTCATCCCCAACACCAGTCAGGGATTCATTTTCCCCAACAAGATGTCATACGGAACTGTTGATACACTTCGAACAATATTTCACATTCATACATCATTTACCAATATCATAGCATATCCATACGAAATGCATATAACAGTCTCATTTATTTTGAGAACATCATTACGCGATGCATTTCATGTATCATGACATTGCATACAACTAACTCTTTACCTTTTCAGGAAAGATCAATCAACAGACAAATATCATCAACTACTTATATGACCCGATAGTTTTCGCCAAGGTTGCATCTGACAAAGGGCTATTTCAGTAATTTCCTCAGAGGATCATTCTCAAAAATGACATCTTTTGGCTCAAATTAAATCAAGCGTAGATTTATTCTGATACTTCTTCTAGTAGACATTTTCTGGCTCAGATTAAATCAACCATAGATTTATTCTGATACTTCTTCCAGTTAAAGACAAAAAGACCTCTTCTGGCTCAGATTAAGTCGAGTATAGATTTATTCTGATACTTCTTCTAGTTAAAGACAGACGTAGATATCCTCTAGCTCAGATTAGATCGACCATATATTTATTCTGATACTTCTTCCAGTAGACATTTTATGGCTGAGATTAAATCAACCATAGATTTATTCTGATACTTCTTCCAGTTAAAGAGAGACGCTGACATCTTCTGGCTTAAATTAAATCGACCATAGATTTATTCGGATACTTCTTTCAGTATATATTTTTTGGCTCATATTAAATCGACCATAGATTTATTCTGATACTTCTTCTAGTAGACATTTTCTGACTCAGATTAAATCGACCATAGATTTATTCTGATACTTCTCCCAGTTAAAGACGAATGCATCTATCTTCTGGCTCAGATTAAATCGACCATATATTTATTTTGATACTTCTTCTAGTAGACATTTTGTGGCTCAGATTAAATCAAGTATAGATTTATTCTGATACTTCTTCCAGTTGAAGTCGAGCGTAGACTTAGTCTAATTTCTATCAATAGTTACTTTGGATGGCATATATAAGCCCATCTCCGACAACTCTCCATCACCTTTCCAAATGGCATCTTTAAGCCCATTTCCGGTATAATCGACCAATGGCATTACTTCGTGCACATGCGAATGCAAATTTCTGGGCACTTAAGTGTTCAATCATCTTCTTCCTTCAAGTCACGAATGACAGACATGTCAGTCTAACTCTTCAGGTTTAAGAAGATTGAACAGGGGCAGTTGTTGTACCCCAAAATTTTCCCTCTCATTTTCTTCAAAACATGCCTACAAAAGGTCTCAAATACTCAAAGGCACTCAAGAGTTGACTGGTCAAACCTCCTCCTAAGCAAGGGTCTTCAACTAGGGTTTGGTGCTTATCAAAGAAGACTAGGTTGCAAGGATCTCAAATGACTTTCATGGTTCATCATAGGTCCTCAATAGTGCTTATATAAAGTTTCAAGTCTTGCATCACAAGTTTGCTCAGTCATTTGCTCAGATGATTGAAAATCAACTATATTGAGTAAAAAGTCAACTATGGTCAACATACATTCAAACTTCAAGATTTTTTTTCAACATCAATATATTAAGGTGATATTTATCATTTTATCAAGGGTTGATCATGATTCCTCAAGGAAAGCCCTAAAATCATCAAAGGTAAAAAATTGCCAAAATTAGGGTTTTTATTGAAGATGATTGATCATTGACTGTTGGCCTAGTGCATGACCTAATGGATTAAAGCATGATCTCAAGGGCTCAAACACAACATATTGACCTAATTAAATTTATCAAGACATTTCCAAAGATGCAAGTGATTGATAGTTGAAGAATTGAATCCATTGAATGAAAAGTCAACAGTCACACAAAAGTCAAACTTTGATTTTTTGGTCAACATTGGAATTCAGAAATCAAGAATCATCAAAACTATCAAACTTTATCATCAAGAATCAAGAGAATCAAGAAATTCAATAAAAGTCAAAATTGAAGATTTTCAAACACTTACAAAAAATTCAAGTTTTTGTGCTTAGCCTAACTTCACGAGCAAGTTTCCTCAAGATACAAGTTGATTCAAGGAAAACTTTCAACATGAAAGTTGTATGGATTAATGAATTCTACAACTTCGTTAATGTGGGGTGATCCTTAAAAAGTTCTTGGATTAAGAGATATAGGCCCATGAAGTTCTGATATTTTTTATCCAACACTTGGAAAAAATTTCAACAAGTTTTGATCAGTTTTTTTATCTCAACTTCTTGGCCAATTTTCACCAAGTTTCCATTTGATTCATCCAAATTAGTCAATATGAAAGTTTTAGATCTTGGTTCAAGCTTTCCAAAATGTCCAAGAACACAAATTTATCATACTTGAACTAGAAGTTTCGAAGAGATGAAGATGGCATGTCAAACTTGAATTATAGGTCATTTTTTTGATGAACTCATAATCAAATATCATAGCCATGCCTTGTAATCTCCCTTTGCAGACCTATAAAATTGTAAATCTATCTCTAATCAGAAGATTACACAAGATTTTGAGCTATGGTCCATTTGATTCAAGCATTATCCAATCCATTTTTCCATTAAAGGAAGAAAGGTTACACTTCCATTCTAGTAAAGCAAGCCTTTTGCAAAACGTCAATGCATTAAGCTCATAAATTGTTTCCTATGATCACACTCCATTATAAAGTGAAGAAGCAACCTCCTGCACCCAACCAACTTCAGAACATGCTTGTACTTGATCCTTGAAACCACCATTTTCACCATAACTTGATATTTCGCTTCCAACCAAGCCATAACTTGACATCTTCATATTGTAACCAGCACAATCCCTTTAACCTTTGCCTATAAATATAGGGTTCATTTGCAAGCCAATGGACCCCTTTACAAGCCCTCTAAACCTCTCATACACTCTCAAACTCAGAATCACCAAGAAAAACTCCATTAATGCATATCTTGAGCCTTAAGAAGTCAACTCTCAATCCACTCGTGCGTTTTCCCTTTTTATCATTCAAACATCATCTATACATCATATATAAGTGATCTAAACTCCTATTTCATCACTGTAACATCATCTTCATCATCCACCGTTTTCACTTTTCATACTTGCAAGTCCACTTGGTCAGAGGTATCCAGAGGTTCTCAGCACCAAGTGAGTATCCAAACAGCTTCCTAAGAGTCTAAGCAAGCTCACCAAATCATCATTTCACCTCTGGAAGTCGTGTAGAGGGCATTGAAATTTTGTATCAAGAGGTAAGTTTTCCAAACTTTAAAATCTCTGTACAAGCATCATTTGCATTTATTTTCTGAAGATAAAATGTAGATATGATCTCTACAAAGCTAACCATATAATTAGTTTTCATTAATTTTGCATGAGGTGTGAAAATCGAAGCTCTGACCAGTTAGGGTTCATTTTGGTACCAATTGAAATTCTTGATAATCTTTGAGTGTTAGTAAAAATAAGTGGCATGGCTGAATTCGTGTTCAAATTTCAAGCAAGTTTGGTGTTTACACTTTTCAAAAAGATTGAGAAATGAAGCTTTTAAAAATTCAAAAATGTTGTTGTTGTTGTTTGGCGCGAGGAAGAAGAAGAAGTGGGAATTCCAATTTTTTGAAAACAAGTTTATTATATATTTATTGGATGTTGTTTCATAACCAGATGAAACAGTCACCCCGGTGGCAAGCGTATGTGTGAGTTAGGTGTTGGTGTGCTATGGCAGGGGTTCGATCCCTGCCTCTGGCATTTTATTTTTCAATATTTTCTTTGTAGATCAGGTACAAGCAAATCCAGCGCACAATGATGCACCCCCTCATCAACACCATCAAATCATCATACAATCAGATCCCACGCTCCAGATCAGCGCCTTCACCATGAGCCTTCATGAATTTCCCTCACTAGATCCAGCACAATGCCTAGGCTCTCTTGTTATTGAGCCTGGAGTTTTTGCTTTCTAACACCCCCCATTTCACTTATAGTGTAAGCCCATTTTAATTTCTTTTATTTTTTGGTTTTAATTAATATTTTATTTTCTTTAACAAATTTCATTATTTATTTATTTTATTTAATCAACAAAAACCACAAAAATCATTTAAAAAAATTATTAGACTTAGTTTTTTTTTTACTAATTAATTTAATTTTTGATAAAATAAAAATAATTTAACTTAATCACACTTTAGTTTTATTTTTAATAATTAATTTATAAAATAATTAGAATTAGGTTTTGTTATTATTTTACACTATAAAATGTCTTTTCTAAATAAAACACCAAAAATATTTTCTAAATACTTAGAATTCTTTAGATTTTGAATATCTTTCCCTTTTCACCATCTTCGCGCACTTTACTTTCGCATTAATATTTTCCAATATTGTAACTGCTAATAGTCTGTAATAGCTTGAATTAGGGTTTACTGCTTTTCATCCTCATTCATAAATTTGTACTCCCCATCCCCGAAGCGTTGTAATAGCGTAGGACATTTAATTTCCGCAATTTACTGCTTTTCTTATTACTGTTAGTAATTAGGGTTTGTATGGCAAGATTAAAACAGTCATGTCCCTCGAGCGTGGGATGCTTTAGCAAAGACCCTCAGTTAAAATATCGTAGTCCCTCGACGACCCTTCGATGTTGCCTTCGATAAACGATCTTAGTCCCTTACGACAATTGCTAAAGCGTCCTACAAGTTGCCTTCTATGACTGTACGATGACCCACGCTTGTCCCTCACATCCAATGATAAGGCTTCCTACTAACTAATGGTAGAGTAACACTATCTAAAGGAGGAGGAAAAGAGCAAAGACTTCTTTAAGTAGGTAGATCGCTCGTAGTCGCTTACTCACAAACTTTTCAAAACAAAAACATCTTTTCACAAAACAACACTTTTTCAATAAATATTTCCAAAATAAACATTTTGTATACATTCTCAACGATACGAGAATCATTATAAAATTTCCATACTTAGGCGTCTTCAGAATATTTTCAAACATACACAAAACACAAAACATTCCAAAAAGTGAGCTAGCGATTAAAAGCCCGTAGAAAACTACGGATGAA
The DNA here is from genome assembly GCA_948472305.1 of Vicia faba. Lineage (NCBI taxonomy): Eukaryota > Viridiplantae > Streptophyta > Magnoliopsida > Fabales > Fabaceae > Vicia > Vicia faba. The sequence goes on from OX451740.1 coordinate 145,153,215, forward strand.
AAGGGTGCTAACACCTTCCCTTTTCATAACCTACCCCCCTTACTCAAAAAATTCTCAAAGGTCTTTCATGTTCTTTTCACCTTTTCCTTTATTGGATAAAAGAAAAGTCGGTGGCGACTTTTGCTATCCTCAATATTTGCGATAAAATGCAAAACCCAAAAGTCAGTACTCCCACTGTATTACAATAGGGCTACCTACCAACTAATGATATGGATAACACTATCTCTAAAGAAGGAAGAAAATAACAAGAATGACCTTGAGTGGATATGATACTTTTAATCGCTTGCTCACAAACTTTCCTAAACAAAGCATTTCTCACATCACACTTTCAAAAATCAAATATTTTCAAATACATTGTACGTGTTCTTGAGGACTGATACAAGAACCGTTACAAAGTTTGCCTTACATTGGAAAATTTCAAAATATTTTCAAAACACACACACACAAAAAAAGCAAATTTTCAAAAGTGAGCTAAGCGATTAAGAGCCCGTACATAACTACAGATGAAAAATATGCTAACACATTCCCTTTTCATAACTTACCCTCCGAACTCAAAATCTATCAAGGTTTTTCATGTTTTTTTCACATTTTCCTTATTGGATAAAAGAAAAGTCGGTGACGACTATTGCTATTTACAATATTTGCGATAAAACACAAAAACTAGTAAGTTCTTCCACCGTATTACAATCTCAAACTTTGTTTTTAGTTCCTCTAAAATCTTCCTTTAAAGAATGATCCTTCTAAAAATTTAAAATTTAACTTTTGGTCTCTTCTACAATTTAGCGACGATTTTTACAATTTAACGATGGTTTTAACGATGATTTTTAGCGACGGTTTTTAATTTAACGACGAAATTAGAGGTCATTTTAACTACGATTTTGTCATAAAGAACCAAAAATTAAATTTAAAATTTTTAAATTTAAAAAAAAAAAAAGACTAAAAACAAAATTTAAAATATTTAAAGAGATAAAAAAATCCATTAACCCAAATATTATTTATATATTACAATTTAATTTTTATGTTTCAAAATAAAACAATCCTAATAAGGAATATTCTTTATAAATTTTTTTTAATAAATTCTATATAAATTAATATTTAAGAAAAAAAATATTTTTTGAGCTTATCATTTGTTGTGCGGCAAATTGAAGATGGCAATAACCATTTGATTTAACGCAAGGCGCATTGCAACCACGAGCCCCGCATACCACTAGGCAACTTCACCAATTAAATAAATACTACTCTCCAATCTTATTTTTAAATAAAGATTTATTTTTTTAAAATTCAATAAATAATAAATATATCTGATCTAAAAAATCATATACGTTTATTATTCAATTAATTTAAAAATATATTTATTTATAATAATAATCAGAGGGAGTGCAGCTTAAAACTCACCACGTCACTTCATCTCCCAACGCTCCCCAATCTGCCGCATCATCACAACAAACTCCGACACGAAAACGAAAAATAAGCCACGAAAACAAACTCCCCAATTCCCAAATTACCCTCACAACTTCTCCAAATTCACACCAAAACCACCCTTTTATTAACCATTTTCGTGTTCCTCCCACACATCGCACTCACTAAAACCATCTCAATTCTCAACCCATTTCCACCAACGCCACGTCATCATCATCATCATCTCTCTCTCTCTCTCTCTCTCTCAAAAATGGCTTCAACGATGCTCAAGCGAGCCATCAATAAGCTCTCATCATCCTCCCCAGCTTCTCGGCTAACTCTACTCCGAGCCCACGCCTCCGAAGCCGAAGCCCAGCAGGTCCAGCCCAAAGCCCGCGACACCACCGCTCTAAAGAAGTTCCAAATCTACCGCTGGAACCCTGACTCTCCGTCAAAGCCCGAACTCAAGGAATACGAAATCAACCTCAAGGAGTGCGGGCCTATGGTTCTCGACGCTCTTATCAAAATCAAGAACGAAATCGATCCGAGCCTCACTTTCCGTCGATCCTGCCGCGAAGGGATCTGTGGCTCCTGCGCGATGAATATTGACGGTTGTAATGGACTTGCGTGTTTGACGAAGATTCCCTCGGAGGGTGCGGATACGACGATAACGCCGTTGCCGCATATGTTTGTGGTGAAGGATCTTGTGGTTGATATGACGAATTTTTATAATCAGTATAAGAGTATTGAACCCTGGTTGAAGAGGAAGAATCCACCGTCGGAGCCTGGGAAGGAAATTCTTCAGAGTAAGGCGGATCGGGCTAAGCTTGATGGAATGTATGAGTGTATTTTGTGTGCATGCTGTAGCACTTCTTGCCCTAGTTATTGGTGGAACCCTGAGTCTTATCTTGGACCCGCTGCTTTGCTTCACGCTAATAGGTAACGCTTTCATTTTTAGCTTTTATGATTTGTGTGCGTAGAAGTTGATGATTTGTGGTAAACTATGGAACACTGGACACATGATAATGTTGGCACTATAACACTGATAGTAATTTAAAATTATATAAGTGATTGAATGTAATTCGTTAATAATAAGAAAGATCTCGAGATTAACAATTGGGATAGAAGCATTCTGGATAGAATATTATGGCAGTGGGATTAGGCTTTGTTGTTGTTGTTGATTGAATGTAACTAGTGTTAGTGTCTTGAGGTTGGAAGGTAACTCAAACATTTGTAAGCGATGAAGCACCGCCGCAAACACAGATAATTAACCTAATGCCAATCGAACAATTTAAGAAAATAGGAGTGGTAATCTGAATCTGAACTGCTAAACTTACATAGTGCTTCAATTTGAAAAGTTGGTGCTGCATATGAGGTAACTAATTTGTCTTATGCTGGATTTTCCGTTTGTTTGTTTGTTTTGTTGCTGTGGTTTGTCTGTTATCTATGTTGAATTGGATTGGAATTTGGAAGTTCATTTTGCTGGTATTGTGGTTTTGGCATGGTCTGATTCTGCATGATAGAATGACAGAGAAAGTGAACTATTGTGACAGAGATGGAATGCTAGCTCATTGTGACACTGGACACATGGTCTGATTTGCTGGTATTCGTTTTCTAAAATATGTGTTCGTTTTAACTTGCTATTAAGAAGACCTAAAACTCTTAAAAGTGAACTACTGTGACAGAGATGGAATGCTAGCTCATTTATGGAAATAATGAAAACAAAATTTTCACATTTTCATTGTTTCGAAAATATGCACACAAGTGTTCACTTCAAGGGTCTATTATTACTGTTAGCAAGTAAAATTAACCCAATTTTAGAAAATGTTTTCGCAAAGTAAACGAATAAAAGGGCTCACTAACTTATCCTCCTGGATTAGCCCAATGTTGAATTGAATGTCTTCTCCTTTTCTAAAATAGGGAGCAGATTGCTTCTCCTCTTGTTCCCTGGCCTCATTATTAGATAAAGTAAACAACTATTTGATTTATCTTTTTTCCCCAACTACTTTCATACTTCAATAGTTATATTATTTGTTCCAACCATTTTTTGTGGTTAATTCTCTCTAATGTATATTATATCACAAGCTCTGTAGTTCTATGATAGGTGTAATTTGGTCCTCTTTCAAGTGATTAAGATATTTGACTCCATTGGAGTTTGCATGTTCTTCACAAAATAACTTGTGAAAATAACTTTGCATTGTTCTATGATATAAATGCTTTGTCTACTCAAGAGTGTTCATATCTTACATTGATCGATAAGCATCATTATGTATACTCCTTGTCCTTCTAACTTTTCACAAAAATATAGAACGTGGTAATGGTGCCTATTCTGTACCCGAACCTGTAACACCATGGCATCTTAATGTTGAGTGTTCTCATAATTTCCATGCGTGTAACCAAAATATTCCTTGGGAAGACTTGTATAACATTGGGATCCTTCTGTTAACCTGGGGCTGTGCTAGGTCCGCAGTCATTCCGCTCCGTTCTATAATTCTAGTATGATCTCTGAGCCTATAATGTTTGTCATGTAAGGCCGGCATTCCAAAACTTCTAATCTATGCAGGAAGGGTTGGGTTTGTGTTGAAGTCCTGCCTAAAAGTATTCCTTGCAAAAAAACTTTGTTAATTCTCCTCCCTTACGCAAGCTTTTAGGATTTTGACCTAGTTCATTCTCAATTCTAATACTTAGCAAGTGGCAAGTTCTAATGTACACAAGTCACTCAAGTGGTGCTTGATGCAAGATTAATTTTTACCTTTTAAATCATAAAGTACAACTCAATGTGTCACTCTACTAACTAAATCAAATTCCTCTTCCCCTCCCCACAATCTCTATCGAAGAACCACAACACAACAAAACTTAACCTTCATTACTCTCTTCCCCCTTCAAGAATGTTTTACAGCCTCTTCACATTCTCCATAATCAATTAACTTTTGTTCCCTTCAAATTCAATCATATTAATATACTTACTTTTACAGTCTCCAATTGACATAACTTGGGTTTCAAAACTTTTACCTTAAATCCCAAACTTTTCTCTGTTGAAATTAAAAATTTCTACAAAGTTCATCTGTATTCCTGGAATCTTGTATTGGCCATCTCCCTCAACATGGACCAGCATTCCAAAAACATCAATTCCAAATCCTTTCCCAAATCAACGAACCTCTGGTTCCCTGCATCAACAACTTGGTTAATTTCGCACAGTACAACAATTGACGTTGCTAGGTAATTTCCGTCACTGGTTGTTGTAAGACTGAAACGACAACTCCTCAGGGAGCATGTGGAAAGCTCTTGGGTATACGGCAAAGAGAGAGGGATGACTAAAACTGGTTACTCGATATAATGGAGATCTCTTGTCGGTGAATTGAGGGGCTTATTGTGCTGTTGTTCTTTGGACAAAGAGGGCAATGAGAGCATGAGGGAAGGAAATGAGAGGAATTTAATATAGAGGGTATACCATACGTTTGGTGGAACTTTATAATTTAATGGTAAAAATTAGTCTTGCACCAGCACCACTTGAGTGACTTGCGCACATTAAAAGCTTCCCTTAGCAAATTAGCATAGATCTTAAATCAACCTAGCACATTTATGTAACATATAATTGTTTCTTCAGATCTCTTCATATTTACGTTTACTTGTTTTTTCTGCACAATTCTCTGCATCCTTCCAGTATTATTAATTAGTATTCCAAAATTTTCCATGTAATATTTGTTTGAAACATTTAGGGAGTTAAGATATACTAAATTATTCACCCTAGTTGACCAAATGTTTTTATCCAATAGTAACTGTTTTAGATGTGAGAAGTATTGGCAGTTTTTTTTTTGTGTGTTCTGTCTACAGCTGATATATTGTCTTTGATGGAATTTGCAGGTGGATAAGTGACACCCGTGACGAGTTCACCACAGAAAGATTGGAATCCATTAATGATGAATTCAAGCTCTATCGCTGCCACACAATATTGAACTGTGCTCGTTCCTGTCCAAAGGGTTTGAACCCTGGAAAGCAAATTGCACATATCAAGTCGCTTCAACCAAAAGCATGAGAGCCAATTATTAGAAGTGTGATTGTGTTTGCATTGACAATTTACCAACAAATTTTATTTATTCAGATGGGGGGATTATCTTAGTTATATTTCTTAATAATAAAACCCGAGCCCCCCTGTTGTAAACTCTGCTTTTAAGTTTATATTGCCTTTTTGTTTTTGAAATGAATGTTAAATAGCCAATAGAGACCCATCTCCTAAATTGGTTGAAAGCCATTTTGCACAAACAAGCTCTCTCTGAGAAGGACAGTCTAAAAGATTGAAATTTGCAATCAGAATATTAGAGCTTAAATTTTCTCGTCATTTGCTATCTTCTGGGATATGTTTGTTTAAGATATGTGCTTTATGATCCCAAATCAGATCAGGCTATTTGTCTTCTACATTAATCTTATCCGTGTTAGGAGTATGGTAGTTGAGTGTATTTGTTTTACCATTGATGCCCTATTGTTACAAATAAAGTCTTGATCAGAATAATATTGAATATGAAGCGTTTGCTCATAGAGTTGATATGAGTGACCTTAAATTACAAAATAAAATAACCAATAAGATGTTTATTTCCTAGTAACACAACTTCAGAATGACCATCATACCTAATCATAGCATACATAAAATTGTGTGGACACGTGAAAGGAGTTTAATGATTGATTAACATGGCAAAAATCCAACTGTCATAAGCGTATGACTTGTGATCTTTATATATTACACGAGTAAACTTCACATACCATAGATATCACCATCACAGGTCATGAAGTTGTTAGCAGTAGCTTGGCTTATAATTCTCACCATTTCTTTTGAATATGGGATTAATGTTCATGGCAGCACCCGTCTTTCAATGTTTAGGATTTCTCGCAGCATCCAATCATCTCAATATGTTACTATAACAGGTAAAATCCAATCATCTCAATATGTTACTATAACAGGTAAAGTGTTTTATATAGGTGACGATGGATCAACACAACAATGACAAATTCGATTATATGGATCAAATAACGCATAATGTTCTATCATATATCATATGAAAGAGCATTATGGTAATGGATGATAAGTACTTAAACATAATAGATAGTAAATAAACATGAGACCCTTTACATGAGACCCTTCTCCGAACTCTAGTATTTGTTTCTCATCCATATTCTTTTTAATATTAGACTGACAGTGTTGACATGTACGGACAAAATCATATTTCTAAGTACTAACAAGATAGAATAATGATGTTTCTACAGGATGCAACAATGATTGTGACACTGCATGCTGCAACTGTGATATCAAAAAACATCCACCACTCTGTGTTCTATGTTGTCAAGAAGATCCTTGAGAAGCACATAAATAACCACAATGTTGTACACTGTATTTCTCTTTTCGTTTCAACTTTATCAACAAATGCAAATTCCATTCATTTATACTTGTATATTGAAGTAATCAAAAGAAAATGCTTCCCTAATGTTATGAATTTGATGTATTTTTCTTTTGCCATAATCCTCTCCAGACATTATTTATTTTAGAAAGGTCATATGCTAATCGGCGTCGTGAGGACACTCTTTAAAAATACCAAATATGAAAAATATTCTTAACAAAAGTTAATAATTTTAAATTCCAATATATACACGCATTTCTAAAAAATTTACCACTTTAAATACTTTAAAGAGTACTCTGCCCCACCCCAAGAACATTGGATAGCATTTCCCATTTCAGAAAGATAAATAAACACTGGACACAATATTTAAATTTTTAACCAACCACTTGTTCAAAAAATTAATTTGCTAGGTTCCTTCTAGAGTCTTGTTACCAAAAAAACTATGCTGTGTCCACTTCCTAACTTGGCAAAATTGTAGTTGCAATAATAATAAGGTAGGTTTTTAATCCTTCCTCTTATTTATTTAAATGTCAAAAGACACTTAAATATGTCAAAAGACTGCATCATCATCATCATCATCATAATAATAATAATAATAATAATAAAAAAGATTATATTGAGATAAAAATCATGAGTGATTATAATAAAAGTAGATGAATAATCTGTATACATGTATGTCTCTTTGGTTGAATGAAAACTTTTTAAGCTAAACTAATTTAAAAATAGAAAGTAGAGTACAACATACAATTAGCATTATTCACAGTCCAACACAAATTCGTGTTAAACACACCTAAGATACAAAATAACTAGTCTATACTTTCTCGAATCGGGCTTCCAAAAAGCCTTGTTTATATATTATTATTATTATTATTAGAACTCGTCGGCAAAACAGTAACATGAACATAAAAAGTTATGGATATGATATATCATGGACCATCGCTGCTGCTAAAAATTACTCGGGATGATTAACAACAAAATAAAATGTTAACTATAAATTTCTTGACAAACCAAGAAATACAACTGGCGATGAAATCTGTACCCTAAGATCAGCTACGTCGATATCATGACCACCTTCAACCAGGCCCCACTTGTCCACCTGAAAAAGAGAATGAAGACATTTTCATCTCAGATCATGTTTACTGATAAACCAAATTAATAGACAATTCTTTTGAGATAACTCTCTCAGCCCAACCCAAGAGGTTTCTAACAAAAAAGATGCTGAATACACTCCATACTTTAACAACCTGTTCCGTTGTCACATCATACAATTCTTCTCTAACTTCCCTATTAAGCTTACTTGTTGGGTTAGGCCCAAACATAGAGTCCTATAATTTACATTCATGTCCTGTGCTTCAATATTCAAGCACAAGTATACAAAGACAAAATGAAAAGACAAAATGCATATGTATCAGGTTATGGGTTTTAGAACATAGCCATGCAAGTACCTGTAAATCTTCTTCAAGTCTAATAAGTTCAATTGCTTCCTCAATTTGCAATTTCCCTTGAACCACTGCAATGGCAATAGTTAATGAGTGTGCTGATGCTGCAATAGCATCAATTGCAGCCAATTCACAATCATCTGTTTTCTTTAGAAGGTTCTCTACAGCAATCGCAAGACCATCATCCTGTTTTCCACCATAAAAGCTGGAGTATACAACAGGCTTAACGCCAAATTCTGACTCCAACCAGCCTAGTAGAGGATCTATTTTCTCAACTTGGCGATCTGCAAGAACATAACTTCATATTAAATTATTTCCACACATCTTTTTCAATATCATTAAAATGTCTCTAATCCTAAAAAGTTTTCGTCAACAACATCATTGTAGTAAAAGCAATTTTATCACTCCAAGTCCAGGAAGGTAAAGCGAAAATATTCTCTAATTACATCTTCCATAGATGAGGCAAACATGAAGACAGCTTGCAAAAAATATAATCACAACATCACTTATCCAACCAAAAAATAATAATTAATCTTCATGGTAAACTCAATACCTGCAATATATCACATAATTCACATGATTTAAAAGTTCATGACACTATTAGTAAAAGAGAGGTGATTGTTATTTATCTTTCCTGTATAACAACAATTGCACCATGGCTAGAGCTATAGAACTTAAATAACTTCCATTGGCACAGTCAAGTTTATGATTCCAAAACCATCAATATCACTTTTCAATGCATTCATCGAAAATGTCAAATCAGTTAGCCATCCTAAAATTGATCTGTTAAATAATAAAAAGAGCACCAAAATTATGCTTTTTATAATAAATTTTTAAGTATGACTCCAACATTCCAAGTTCAATATACTCAGCATGTAATGTATTACTATTTTACGTCAGGAAATCACATTATTAACCGAAATCAAACAACTATAAGGAAATATCACGGCAACTAACACCATACCATGGACTCCGCTTGTGAGATCATTGTCATCAGGGGCACGGCAAAACACTAAATCTTGATTAAATTTCTTCATCAAGTGCTCAATAATTTTGGGCCTTGTCACAGGAACTCTTTCCAAGGCAGTGCAAGCAAGTCTCATAAGAGGCATTGTGAAAGGTCTTATCCCATCTATTTGCTACAATAATAAACCAAATTCATCACACATTTAACTCTAAATGATCCTCCTAAGCATCAATAACCATACTATACACCATTCAAAATATCTAAACTTCATAAACACTCAACCCAAATCAAAATCTGTTTTACAAAATCAACATGAAAAGAGATGTCTATATATCCGACACTTACACCGACACTTGTGATAAAGTTTAATTAATTTGTTTTGTATCAACGTGTCACTGTCGTGTTTCTGGTGTCAACAAAAAGCAGAAAGAAAACCAAAATCATACTTGATACTCCCATTCAGCAGCAATGGCCTTAGCAAGAGCAAGAGTGGGAAGCTTAAGCGGTCTCTTAGCAGGTGTCTTGAGTGTTCTATAATCAAGCATCACCGTCCAACCATTACCATCATCCGCTTCTCTCGTTTTCACTTCTTTGTAGAACCGTTTCCCGACTATAGATCCCGTCATGAACGACATCGGCATCGTTACCGACGAAGATTGTTTCCTCCTCGCCGCCGGTGCTCTCAAATGAACGCTGTCTGCGTCCGATGAAAACGTGAAGGAAGACGATTGCTCCTCGTCGGCGGCGGCCACGGAGCCGAAACGACGCAGGATCCGGGGAGCTGATAGCGTCGTTAGTAGTTTAGGGTTTATGGATTTAATGGAATTTCTTATTAATGACTGAGCCATTTTTTTCTTGTTTTAGAGGGAAAAAAACACAGTGCTAGTTCTTCAGAAGGGTTTTTGTTTACGAGAATCAGAAGAAAGAAATGGAGATGATGATAATTGAAAAAGAAAAATAAGAAGGAAAGAAGAAGTAGATAGTTGGGCCTTATGAATTTCCCATTGAATTAGCAATATTTCATTTTGCTATTGTTATACTCTTTTTCTAATGATACACCTCCTTTAGAATTTTATAATTATTTTTCCATAATATCACTTCCATAAAATTAATTAGAAAGATGATTATATATTTTCCAAATAATATGAATTTCAATTTCATTCAACTTTGAAAAATGATGGTATATGCTCTGCTGATAACGACTAGTTTTCTATTAAAAGTCTCTTTTCACGGTTGCTTTTTCTTGCTCCTCCTTTCTTTTCTCTTCTTATAATATGTTGTAATCCTATCCATAATACAAATGTGAAGAAAATAAATCAACAAACTAAAAATATTCATGTTAGTTTGTGAGGTCAGTTAGTAATCTAGAAAATAGTCTGAGGCGTTACACCGAGACTCTTTCTTTCACTATATAATTAGAGTGCTTCTATCAGTAAGATCTCATTCATCTCTTTTCCATTTCGTTCTTCAAAGACAGATAGAATGGACATGTCATCTAAAATTTCTAAGAGTGTCACTTCCAAGCGAGTTAGCAAGTCCAATGGAGTTGCTTCCCAAAGAAATTACTTCTCCAAGAAGGATGATAAGATCACGTCTTCAGATAGTGAAAGCTCTTATGTTGGATCAACATTAACAAAAAGAACCTCAGAGTCCAAGATGAAGATGCTCAGGAAGAAGGAGAAGAAGGGGAATTCAACTAAAGATATTGAATTTGGTTAGGATGTTGATGAGGACTGGGTGTTCTTCCTTAGATCAGGTGGTTGGGATGATAATGAATATTAAATGCTATTATCCTTGTTTGTTCTTTAGTTTGCTTTAGTTTATCATGCATCTGTAACACCTTTTGAGAAATAATAACTGATCTTTTTTCTCATTGCTTTTATTTTATGATTCTTTCACAACTTTGAATCTTCTGAGTGAATCAGAGATGTTAATAGAGAGGTTTCCAAACAAATCATTTGTGTGTGCTAAAAGAGTGTTATAGTGAATTTTTAAGACATACCAACAATTTTAAATAAAGATAACTTATAGAGGGGTAGCAAGATATGATTTTATTTTACCCAAAAAGAATAAACCCTAAAAGTCATACAACAATTTTGATAGATGTTTGAATTAGTGTCATAATTCTTTTGCTTTAACAATAGTGCTTGAATCTGACCATTAATATAACTTCAAAGTCCGGAGGACAGAAAACCCCATAGGGATTCTAACTTAGGATAATCTGACCCCAAAAGACTTTTGACTTTAGAGGGTGAAATAGATTCAGAAGCAAATAATTTAGAATCATATTTTATAATTATGATGCTACTCGTTATGAGATTTCATCATTCATTCAAGACAAACTTCCATTTTTATATTTTTAGAATGAAGAAAAATCTATCTCCGGCAAGAGGTTTTGTAAAGATAGCATCCCATTGATGGTTTGTATCAATAAGTTTTAAGTTTAAAATTCTCTTCTGAGCGTAATCTCTGATGAAATGATGTTTTATCTCAATATATTTAGCTTTAGAATGCAAAATAGGATTTCTAAATAAACAAAGAGCAAAAGTATTATCATACATAATAGGAATTTTACTCTCATTAATTTGATAGTCTTCTAGATGACTTTTCATCCAGAGGATCTGAGTGTTGCATCCCAATGCTGATATATATTCAGCTTTAGTTGTTGACAATGCTATTGTTGATTGTCTCTTGTTGAGTCATGAAATAATATTATCACCAAGAAACTAACAGCTTCCACTGGTGCTCTTTCTCTCTCGTTTATCTCCAGCATAGTCAGTATCGCAATAACCTACTAACTTGTATTCTTTGGATTTATATAAATTAAGCTAAGATTAGTAGTACCTTTTAGATATATAAAGATCCTTTTAAAAATTGTGAAGTGGGATTCTCTGGGATCTTATTGGAATCTGGCACATAAACTTTCGCTGAATAAAATGTCACGCCTAGAAGCAGTCAAATACAGGAGAGAACTAATCATACCTTTGTATAATTTTTGTTCTACGTTTTTACCTGCTTCATCCTTTTCAATAATACATGTTGGATGCATTAGAGTCTTAGTTGTTTCGCATTCTGACAAATCGAACTTCTTCTGAAGTTCCCTTGTGTACGTGCTCTGATGAATGTATGTTACTTATGAACTTTGGTTGATTTGAACCCCTATAAATAAATTTAACTCTCTCATTAGACTCGTCTCAAATTCTCCCTGCATATACTTAGAAAATTCATTGCACAAAGTGGCATTACTAGAACCAAAAATATTATCATTAATGTAAATTTGCACTACTAAGATATTATTTTTGAATTATTTACAAAAAAGTTATATCAACCTTCCCTATTGTAAAATCATTTTTCAAAAGAAAATTGCTTAGTCTTTCATACTAAGCTTTGGGAGTTTGTTTTAGACCATACAAAGATTTTTTCAGTTTATAAACAAAATTTGGATTTTTGTGATTTCCAAAACCAGGAGGTTGATGAACATAAACTTATTCTGTAATATAACCATTCACAAATGAACTCTTAACATCCATATGATATAAAATAATGTTATGAGTAACTACAAAGAAATTAGGAGACGAATATATTCTAACATGGTCACTGGTGCATAGGTCTCAGTATAGTCAATTCCTTATTATTGACTATAGCCTCGTGCAACCAGTTTGACTTTGTTCCTTACCACTTATCCTTGCGCATTCAAGTTATTTCTAAATACACATTTAGTTCAAGTAACATGCTTTCCCGTTGGTCTGGGTACCAGATCCCATACGACATTTCTAGATAATTGATTCAATTCTTCTTACATTTCCCCCAATCTATTCAGAGTCTAGACAAGCTTTATTAATGGATAATGGTTATATGATAGAAACCCGTCCTAGAAGAGTTTCTTCATCTTATTTGAATGAGGATATAATTCTGACAAGTTATGTCTTTTCACCTACAATCAGCTCTTTGGGATGAGATGATATGAGCTTATGCTTCTTCTGAGGTGATGAAGTGTTGACATATTCTGGTGTTGGTTGATCAGAGTCTTACTGAACATGTCCAGAATCCTTAACCTCATAATCTTTATTTTTAGAGTATGAATATGTGATCTTCATACCTACAAACTTATCAGCTAGATTTGACTTTTCAGGGTCAAACTTATCATCAAACTTAACATGGATTGATTCCTCAATAATTCGTGTTTTTGTGATGTACACTCTATAGCCTTTTGAGCATTCATAGTATCCTAACATGATACATTTTTGTGCTTTAGAATCAAACTTGTTAAGGGTATCTTTAGTATTAAGCATAAAACAAGTACAACCAAAAGGATACAAATATGAAATATTGGGCTTCATGTCCTTCCACAATTCATAGGGAGTCTTGTTTAGAATGGGTCTTATAGATTTCATGTTTTGAATATAGCACACTGTGTTGATTGCCTCTACCCAGAAGTGCTTTGCAACGTTTATCTCATTGATCATAGTTCTGGCCATTTCTTGCAAAGTGAGATTTTTCCTCTCCACAACTCCATTATGTTCAGGAGTTCTAGGGAAAAGATGTCATGATAAATTCCATTTTCATCAAAAAAAAATTCAAAGTCTTTGTTTTCAAATTCACCATCATGATCACTTCTGACAATTTTAATCCAGAGCATTTGAAGCAAACTTCAGATTTTGAAGGCCTCTAACTAGGTTTAACTTGTTTAGCTTTGAGATTCTTCTCATGATAACATGACATAATCGTCTATGGCAAGTCCATTACTCTTCATTCACAAACATGCAACATTTAACATTTTGATTTTTTTTTAAAATTTGAAAGTCTAATTTCTTAAATGTTGTTTTTCCTTTTGTCTTTAGGTACCCATATATTTTTGGGTCCTTTGTAATTATTTTTCTCAGATGTTTTATCCACACAAAGCTTTTGTGCATAGTTAATATCATGTGAGTGACCATAGGTGAAATAAGAGTACAAAGTTTTTGGTTTTATCACCATTTATTTTGGTTAAGGATCAAGCATTTCGTTCCTTGGTGCAAGATATATGACATTTCTTAATATTATTATTATTTGTTATCTTTAATTTTTATTTTATTATTATTTATTATTTATTAATTATTAGAAATTTTGACTTAGTCAAAATTAGGGCTTTTAAACCCCTTTATCCAAAGAAGCTGCGCCCAGGGAGTTCGTTTTTCAATCCTAAGCAAGCATCAAAGCCCAAATCCATTTTTATTTTTACAGAGAATCGTATCTAATCAAATCGGAAGATTGGAATGTTGTTTTATTGATTGAGCGAACTTACATACAAATTTGGACCAGATACATTACATAATCATAACCCTAATCTATTTTCTAAACAAATCTAATTAATCTAAAACTAATTTACAATCAATATAAATCTACTTCTCAATCAAAATATAACAACAATCAGTTGATCTATTTTCCTAATTCAACTATTCCTAAAATCTATAAATACCTAAGACCTAAACCTAGTAGAAGGGACTGAAGCTTGGAGATAGGAGAAGAATAAGAAGAAATTGGAGTTCCTTGTTACAAGTTCTTCAACCTCTTGTACCTACAAAACAGAGAAGAAGAAGGAGATTAGAAAGAGGAGATAAAGAGATTTTTTGCTAAAAGAATCACTGCAAGGACAGTAAGCCTTAAACTTAGCTAGGCTCTTATATCTTTTGTTATAATTGTTTGAATCAATTGGGTTTGATTGTTGTGTTTTTGTTAAAATTCGGGGCTTAGGGTTAAGTTTTGGGGTTAGGGCTCATCAGGCTAGGGTTGTTTAGGTTTAAGGTTTAAACTCATAAATTTTTAGGGTTCATATTTGTTTTTCCAGAAACAGATGAAGTCCCTGGCGGACTTACATCTGAGATGGCAGCCTCAATGGCCACCCACGGTGGATAAAGGTTTAGGGTTCTTGTTAGGGTTAGGATTCTACCTAGGTTTCTCAGGTGGATGAAGATCTGGATTGGGTTGATGAAAGTTAGGATGAACAAGGTGATTTTTTGGGTTTGTGTATGAACACAACCGGCGAATGCAATTTTCGGTCGACGGCTTTGTAGTGGAAGTGATTTTTGTTCACCAGAAATATAGAGAATGGTTAGAGCCTCCCTCACTAGATTTTACAAAGGGTTTGTTTGGTCGTTGGTTAGAGAGAGAAGAGAAGCGGGAAAAAATGAGCAAATGAGGAGTAAAACGAATATATAATGCTCATTGTACTCCATGCGTGTTTCTTACCATGTCCCTTCAGTTAACACTTAATCAGGATCGCTCGTTTGTCATACTTTAGATCAATGCCCCAGAGTTAACCTTTGGTGGCCCTTTAATATGAATCAAGCATTTCTGATCATCTTAGCATACCATAACTTCCTGAACCTCCCCCACAAGGGCCAAACGGACCTCAAATGTTATTTGGGTCAAGCCCATTTCTATTCACACCTCCCTTTTACTACTCTAATATAAAATCACACCCCCTGACTATTGGGCTTCAATATGATTTTCTGGACTCAAGCCCTTAATGTTTAAACCCCTTTTTTTTAC
Organism: Vicia faba; assembly: GCA_948472305.1. NCBI lineage: Eukaryota > Viridiplantae > Streptophyta > Magnoliopsida > Fabales > Fabaceae > Vicia > Vicia faba. Next base: position 145,168,940 of record OX451740.1, read on the forward strand.
TATTGAACTAAATTCGTACCCCCCTCTACGTTTGGGCTTCAGCTATTATTGAGCATGGCTTCTTCTATTTAAATCCCATAAAATACTACGCTTAATAAAATACACCCCCTTGTTTTTATTTAAATAATTTGTTTAATTAACTAATTTAATTTATTTATGTGTTTTATTTTATTTATTTAGTTTATATATTACATAATTACCAATTTTTCCTCTCATATAATTTTTATCATTTACATTAAAATTATATTTTTATTTATCAGAAAATAATCATGTTAGTAAATAAATATTTGACTATTATTAAGAATATTTAGTATATTTCTAATAATAAGAAATAATTATTTATCAACTATTTTTTTGAAATACTAACCTTTTTTCTATCAATTCATCAAACAATTTTTTCATAATTCAAACTTGTTATTTTCAAACTTCATCACGCATTCAAGACATCTAACCAATTAAACCTAATATTTTTCTACTAACCTAATTCAAATGCAATATTATTTTCAAAAAAAGGATTGTGAACTTGCTTTCAAATTAAACTTCGAACTACGCCTACGACTATGCAATTTTCAAACTCGGACGAATTTTAAAGAATCATTCGAAAGCATTTAGACAGTCCATAAAAAACTAATTAAACACATACGAACTATGAATTTGGACTCTGATTCTTCGTAAGGAGAAACATAGGCACGCGGTTAAAACTAAGGTGAGTCCCATAACTAAAAAATTAAACATTTTCTTGAATACATGGAAACCACATAGTTAAATAGGAAATTCCCGATTTACCCTAGAACTTAAAAAAGGATGCCCCTTGAGAACAAGGGAGATGAAGGGTGCCTAACACCTTCCCTTCGTCTAACCAACTCGCGAACTTAGAATCTCTAAACAATTAGGGTTATCAGTTCTTACCCGTCCTTAGGACAAAAATTAGTGGTGGAGACTCTCGTATTTTTAGCCGGTTACAACATCTAGCGACTATGCTGGGGAAACAATTCTAGGGTTTAGAGTTTCCATATCTTTTAGGTCTAGGGTTTTTGGGGTGCTTTCTATTTATAGCATGTTTTTGTTTCCATTTTTATTTATTGGTTTATTATTTATTTATTATTTATTATTTATCGCATTATTATATCTTTATCATGTTATTGTTGGTGGGTTTCAAATTTTTTTTTAAAAATCAAACCTTAGAAAGAAGGATTGTCAATTGGCCAAGGGGGTTTAACATCCCTATGAGTTTTTGCGACGACTTCGCCTAGAGTCGGTCGAGTTATAAGGAATATCTTTTAGAGAGCTAGACTCTCTTTAAGGTAGGCCTTCAGGATTTAGCCAATGACCCTTTGTATAACCCTAAAATAAAATCTCATGGTAAGACCTTGTATGACCTAAGAGACAAAAGTCTAGGTCCCTAAAGAGGCTCCACCTAAGGGAGGCCCTTGTGCCCTTTCCCTTTGGTGTTATCAATGATACCCTTAAGGAAGCCACCCTTATGGGGAGGGTAGAATATCCGTAGGACGAAACTAGGAACCTACCTACTAAGGATATATCTCATAATCCACCATAATGTTACATCACCATGCATACATATATCTTGCATTTCAAAATATTCATCATTTTTGCATTTGTGTTGTCTTATTCACAGGATTCCTAAGAAAAATAATCAATTTTTTTTTTGTGAGTATCCTAAAGATGAATACTAATGAGAAACAAACCATCTAAGTTAGCGTTGTGGTTCCTGATATCAAGAAGATCAAACTGATTAGGGGAAAACTAACAGAGAAAGCTACGAAGATGTTTGTTCGATGTTATGGGGATATCCTTGAGCTGACCAAGATAACTGTGCAAGTGGAAGCAGTCATTGTCCTTGCTCAACTCTACGACCCTCAGCTAAGATGTTTCCCCTTCCAGAACTTTTAACTAGCACCTACTTTGGAAGAATTTGATAGGATCTTGGATTTCTCTAGGATCAAAGATGAAGCTTACAAAGGGATTGGACAGACTATCAGTATAAATTTTTTAGCTAAGGAGATAGGAATACCTTTCACTGACTTGCTACTTAATTACAAGAAAGATGGGTAAGTTCAGGGTATTAAGAAGAAATACTTAGAATCCAAGGCTCTTTCTTTTGCTGATAAGAAAGAATGAGAAGCTTGTGTGGACTGTTTGGCACTACTAGTTTTTGATTTGGTTTTATTTCCAAATACTATCGACTATATTGATTCTGCGACCATTAATGTATTTTGGGCCATAAAGGTGTTAAATGTTGATTCTACTCCTGATCTACTTGCTGATGTTTACTACACCCTTCATACACGCTATGAAAAGGGGAGGGGCGTGCTAAATTGTTGTATTCATCTCTTATACTCTTGGCTCATTTCTCACATCTACAAAAAGGACTACATGGTTAAGGACTTAACAAAGAATGAATGGTCCCAAAAGTTGAGGGCTCTTAGTGCTGATCCAGTTTTGTGGTATGCTAGGAAGTGGAACATATGTGATATTATTTATAGCTGTGGAGAATTTCCAAATTAATACTGTGGAGAATTTCCTCTGATTGGGGCGAGAGGATGTATCAACCATAACCCCACTTTGGCTTTACGTCAACTTGGTTACCCTTTGAAAGATAAACTTTCTGACGAGCAACTTCAACAATTGGTCCTTTACAACGTGGATAAGAGAAACCCTGAGCTGCTCAAGAAAGTCATACAATCTTGGAGTAAGGTTCACAAGAAAGGTGCTGAATTTGGTAGAAAGAATGTTTTGGCAAGGGAACCCTATACTCAATGGGTTTTGAAGAGGGTTCAAATTGCCAAACTACTATTTGATATCGATCCTACGTACATACCAAATATACCAAATCCTCTTCCGATGTCAATAGAGGAGATATAAGAGATAAAGGATGCCCTTGAGCAAGCTCAAAGGGACAAGGAGAATTTGGAACATGGCCTTTATGACCTTGCTATTGAGAAGAATCGGTTGCAACAAGAACTTGTGTTGAATGATCAACAAATTCAGAATTGACCGTGAATTGGTTAAAAAAGAAAGGTCTAAAAGAAAGCGTTTAACCGAGGGGTTGCTAAGTGCTACTTTCAATATTGATTCCCACAATCAACGGTTGGATGCTGCTGCTAGGGAAATTTCCAGGCTAAATAAATGGTATGATAAAGCGTTACAAGAAAAAAAAGAGTTTGAAGAGGTTCTGAGAATCCAAATTCAAGGGTTGCAAGAAGGTGCTCAAGATCAAGAAAACCATATTCAAATACTTCTCACAAGTCTACAAGAAAGCCTAGAAGCAGAGGTGAGAGAACACCTTAGAAAAGTAAGAGCAGAAGAATCTCTTTCTCAAAAGGTGGAGGAATATGAACAAGTCTGCCAAGAGTTGGAAGGCCTCTGAAAGCATTTCCTTATACAAAGGGAACTCTATAAGGATATGAGAGATAAAAAGAGATATTGGGAAGAGTAATATGCAAAGATAGCTCAAGTGGTAGAAGACAACAAGGTCATAATCCCTACACTTTACAAGGAGTATCTGAGGTACAAAGACAAACACACAAAGATTGCCTTCTTAGAAAAAAATCTCATTGGTGACATTCCTAGAAGCTTGCGAGATGCAGAAGCCGTGATGGTCCTCTTCTGAAGGACGTTGAAGACTTCCTCAAACTTTTTAGGGAGATGGTGGATGGTTTCAGGGCAGAGATCCGTAAACGTGCTTAGGAGATTTTAGTTTCCCTTTGGTTATTTCGCTAAGTATTTGACACTTGTTTTTAGATTCAGTATTTCCCTTTAATATTTGTTTCGGTATCTGGATTGTATTTCCCTTTCAAGGATAATGGTTTCTATTCAATAAAAAGTACTTTGTTTTGGTATTTTATCTGTGTATATTTCTTTGGGATACTCACCAACAAAAAAGTAAAACTTGAATAATAATAATAATAATAAAAAGGAATCCAATGTGAATAAGACATTAAAAAATTCTTAGCATATTCATATGCATTCATCTAACCACAAGCATCGCATTTCATATGTCATACAAAAAACTTATCTTTTTCATCATCTGCAATTAAGTCATTGGTAAAAACGTACTACCTTCCCGACCTTCATATCAAACAGGAGCTCATCAAAAGAAAGTAATGGAGAAGATCGAAGAGAACCAAGCGGCCTTTCAAGAAGATTTGGAACAAGTGAAAGAAAGTATCGAATCGATGAAAGGAGACACGAGTCAAGCTTTGCTCGCCTTGAAAAATATCATAGCAAGACAAGACGAGATTCCCAAAGTGTCTTTTGAATAAGTAGACTAAACCATTGGTGCATCAAGTGGACACCAACCAAGACATGAGCCAGAATCTGGTCCCATGAAGTCAACTGTTGCCCAACAAGAGACCATCATAACTAAAGGTTTCCTTCCACCTCCTTTGAAGATGGGTGCATCCCATACTTTGAAAATTCCAGTCAACAACATGGATAACTACATAGACCTGTGTGATCCGTGGAAATAGAACTGACTATTTTGAAATGCTGGTTTGCGAAATATCGCGGTAAACAAGAGTCGCCACCGTCTTTTATATTCTCCAACAAGGAAAGGACAAAAGCACAACAAAATTCCTTTTCGAGATGTTTCTCGGTTCGGGAGGTAGATTATAGAAAGGGAAGGTGCTAGCACCCTTTCTATCTGTGGTTATCCATGGGCTCTTAGGTACTTGCTCACTATGTTTTCAAAAATGTTTGCTTTTCTGGTGTTTGTGGGTTTTGAAAAAGTTTGTTTTGAAAACTTCTAGGTAACTCTTGTATCAGTCCTCAAGAGTGTATGAAGTGTTTGTTTGAAAACTTTTGTTTGAAAGTGTGAGTGCGAAAAAAGGTTTTATTGTTTTGAAAGAGCAAGTACCCAGGAGAAATCTACCTACTCTAAGGAATTAAGCTGTGTAAATGTCCTTTAGATAGTACTATCCCACTATTGAGAAGTAGGTAGCACCGTCGTTGGAGTTATTCGGGTCAATTCGATTATAGGGACATGTGTGGTCACCAAAGCAATAGTAGGACACCTTAGCGGTAACCCTAATGTCCTAGATCCTTTTTTTATTCGAGGCAACCGTTTCGAGGCAACTTGGATCTTTAGACAGGAGGGCGACCTCTAAAACACCCTATACTCAATGACCACGTCGAGGCAACCAAGCGAGGCGTACCCTAGGAGTGGCATGTGCGAGTGTGTCAGGATTCAATTTATATTATCTTTGCATATTTTATGGTGAGCTACGAGTTGATTTTATTTTTCAGGCAAGTCTTGTCATGCATAGTTAACTGTTAATAATTTGCGGAAAGTAAATTACGGAAAGTAAATCTACGCTATTACAAGGCGTCGGGTATTTACATCGCCAAAAACATAACCCTTGAAAAGTAAATGCGAGAAAAAAAAGAAAGCAGTAAAAGTCCTAATTAGCTATTACATTCTCGGAACAGTTACATAAATATGATCAAAATAGGAATCAAGAATAAACATGCGCGAGAAAAAATTGAATCGGGAAAAGTCTTAGGGTTTTGACCCTTTTTTGAGACAAGAATGGAATTTTGGTCCTTTTTGCAATTAATTAATATTAAACCTAATTTACTAATTATTAAATAATTACAAGAAAAAAATATTTTTTAGTTTTTTAGGTCTTTAATGAAAATAAAATTAAAAGGATTAAAATTGTCAAAAGAAAAAACCCTAATTCTAGATTGATTTTATTTATTGTGAAAAAAGTCAAAGTTAACCTAATTAACTAAATTAATTATATTTAGAATTTATTTACAAAAAATAATTAATAGTGAAATTAATAAATAATAAAAATAAATAATATTTTAGGTTCCTGAATTTATTGTGAAAATAATTAATTTGTTAATTAAATACTAATAATAATAATAATTAAAAGTAAAATAATTAAAGATAAAATATAAAAAGAGAAAAAATAAGAACAAAACCCAGGGGGTGTTGGGCCCAGATGGAGGTGTTGATTGCAATTCTGGCCCATTAAGCTAGAAGCTTGGTTGACTTTCTGGAAATTGTCCACGCATGCTTTGACTGGGAATACCATGGTCTTCAAATCATGACCATTTGATTGATGCTTAAGGCCACTTGGCGCTTGGATGCCTGGAGATACATGGTAGAACGCTTTTGCTTCCCTGCTTGTGATCATGTTATGAAAAATAGAAACAAATATTGGGGGACCTGGGATTCGAACCCAGGTCCCAATGATTCCATGCCAGCACGTCCTCCACTACACCAACTTGCACGCTTTGTTAGTATAAGGATAAACAATTAATATATTGAGAAACACGCCACTAATGCTGTAAAACAAATAAAGCGCGCGTGCTTTTGAATTAGCCAACCACGCATCACCACCTCAACATCGTCTTCACTGAACCTGCAAAATACATGTTAGATAGCGGGGGTTTTTAACCCCCACAAAACATGATGAGGAAAAATAGCGAATAGCCCTACAGGCTATATAAATATTTCGCGATGGTAGCTTTGTGTTCGTCTGGCCTTGACGATTCCAACCATATGCCTTAGGGGTCCCAATTTTACTGGATTTGAAAAGCCCTATTTCAAGAACTCATGAACCCTAAAATTCTTCAATGGTAACTTGTGATTCTGGGCATCATAATGCAATTAACCAATACCATTAGCTTTGTATAGATTCAAGCAATGCAAAACAATGATTAAAACATGTTAATTATGCATGAAATATGAGTTACGATTCTGAAAAAAGTATGCAAACCGTGAATCTGTTTAGAGTGATTTCTTAAGCTTTAGCGTGTGGTTTTGATTGCAAAACGTTCCTCACACCTCCAGCAACGTGTTCGAATCCACAAATTGCTTTGAATTGGCCTGGAACCTGGAAAACAGTTTTCACTTTTCTTTGAATTTTCTTGAATGTGATTATGGTTTTTCTGCAGCAAATTCACGTCCATGGCATTAGGTTTAGCTTGTGTATATATAGTAGAAGAGAATTAGGTTAAATCTTGCACAAAAAATCCATTGCATGATGGTTTGAATATTTGATTTGCAATCACATCTTTTTGAATCTTTTTGATTGAAGAAACTTGCCAAACTTGGAGATTTTTGTCCCTTTGATTTGCACACGAATTTGCCAGCATGATTAAGTCATTCTTGCTTCAAAAAAAGATTGAAAAACCATATCTTTGAATTTCCTACAATTTAAATTAATTAAATGAATTAAAATCAATTAAAAATCCAATTAATTAATAAAAATAAGAAAATAAATTCAAATAGGCTTGATGGGTCGTGCATAAGCTTTGAATAAAGTTTCAAGAAGGAATTTGAGGCCCATTAGCAAAACAAAGTGTTTTGAGCAAAGTTGACTTTTGCAAATTCACAAAAATTTCCCAACTTCTCCAATGTATATCTTGCTCAATTTTGATCATATGAACATGTTCTTGGACATTTTGGAAAGGTCTTGAAGTCCTCTAACCAATGCCTTTGGTCCCATGTCATTTGGATTTACCAATCTCAAGTTATGGTCTTTGACTTAAAGTGCATTTTTGTTGACTTTTGAAATTGACCTATAATGTAGAAACTGATAACTTTTTGTGAGAGCATTTCTTGGACTTGGAATGTGAAGATGAATTGTAGTAAATGTCATCCCCTTCAAAATGATAATTGGATGGGATTTTTATGATGAACCATGAAAAAGTTATGCCTTGGTCAAGATACAGTTGACTTTTCTACTGTCCAAAAATAGTAACTTTTGCATCTTGATGATTTTTGAGCCATTCTTGTGGAATCATGATCAAGACTTGATCAAATGATGATTGTGTGCTCAAAATAAGATGTTGACCAAAAATTCTGACTTTTGATTGTAAAATGACCATTTTGCCCTTGCAGTTGACTGTGAAGCAAATAGGGCTTTTGACTGTGCAAACTGGCATTGTGAGACTTGAAACTTGACATGTAGGAGCTTGAGGATGTATAGAGGCCTATGAGACTTGATTGAGCCATTGAAAACCTAAAATTCCTTGAAAGAAACAAAACCCTAATTTCAGCTGGCTTATGAAGCATTTGGACTGTGCAACCCTTGAGCAATCTTGAACCATTTGAAGATGATTCTTGACAAACCTTGAAGAATATGGGAGGGAAAATTTTGGGGTACAACAGTTGCCCCTGTTCAATCTTCTTAAACCTGAGGATGTATATTGGCTTGCGTGCCTTTCGTGATCCGAAGGTGGAAGATGATTGAACACTAGAGTGCCCAGAAATTTGCACTCGCATGGTATAGTATCAGCATTGTGATGTCGGGAATGGGCTTACAGATGCCATTTGGAGAGATGATGGATAGAAGGATGGGCTTATAGACGCCATCTGGAGGTGTGACAGAATCTTGTCAGGGATGGGCTTATAGACGCCATCTGGAGATTGTTGGTAGGTGGATGGGCTTATAGATGCCATCTGGAGATTGTCTGTTGAATTGTGACCTTGTAAGTTGAACGAGGGAACCTGTGTAGGGTTTCCTGATGATGAGTTCGTGTAAAACAGCATCTTGGAAAGAAGGAAACCTATGTAGGGTTGACTGATGATGAGCCTGTGTGAAACTGCATCTTTGAAGGAAGGAAACCTGTGTAGAGTTTCTTGATGACGAGTCCGTGTAAAATTGCATCTGGAAAGAAGGAAACCTGTGTAGGGTTGACTGATGATAAGCCTGTATGAAACTGCATCTGGAGCTGAGAAGGAAACCTGTGTAGGGTTTCTTGATGATGAGTCCGTGTAAAACTGCATCTGGAAAGAAAGAACCTGTGTAGGGTTTCTTGATGACGAGTCCGTGTAAAACTTCATCTTTGGAAAGAGAGAACCTGTGTAGGGTTTCTTGATGACGAGTCCGTGTAAAACTACATCTTTGGAAAGAGAGAACCTGTGTAGGGTTTCTTGGCGACGAGTCCGTGTAAAACTGCGTCTTTGGAAAGAGAGAACCTGTGTAGGGTTTCTTGGTGACGAGTCCGTGTAAAACTGCGTCTTTGGAAAGAGAGAACCTGTGTAGGGTTTCTTGGTGACGAGTCCGTGTAAAACTGCGTCTGGAGTTGAGAAGGGACCGGTGTAAGGTTACTTCGGGATGAGTTCGTATAAAACTTCTGGAGGAACCGGGGTAAGGTTACTTAGGGATAAGTTCGTGTAAAACTTCTGGAGGAACCGGGGTAAGGTTACTTCGGGATAAGTTCGTGTGAAACTTCAGGAGGAACCGGGGTAAGGTTACTTTGGAATAAGTTAGTGTAAAACTTCTGGATGAACCGGGGTAAGGTTACTGTGATAAGTTCGTATGAAACTTCATCTTGGAATTGAGAAGGAACCGGTGTAGGGTTTCCTGATGATGAGTCTGTGTAAAACTTCTGGAGGAACCGGGGTAAGGTTACTGTGAGATAAGTTCGTGTAAAACTTCTGGAGGAACCAGGGTAAGGTTACTTTGAGATAAGTTCGTGTGAAACTTCAGGAGGAACCGGGGTAAGGTTACTTTATGATAAGTCTGTGTAAAACTTCATCTGAAAGGAGAAGGAACCGGTGTAGGGTTGCTTCATGATGAGTCCGTGTAAAACTTCATCTGGAGTTGAGAAGGAAACCGGTGTAGGGTTTCCTGATGATGAGTCTGTGTAAAACTTCATCTGGAGCTGAGAAGGAACCGGCGTAGGGTTTCCTGATGATGAGTCCGTGTAAAACTTCATCTTGGAATTGAGAAGGAACCGGTGTGGGGTTTCCTGATGATGAGTCCGTGTAAAACTTCATCTTGGAATTGAGAAGGAACCGGTGTGGGGTTTCCTGATGATGAGTCAGTGTAAAACTTCATCTTGGAATTGAGAAGGAACCGGTGTAGGGTTGCCTCGTGATGATCAAGTAGATAATTGTCCTGTCTGGTTTCAGGTATTAACCCACGATCAATCGTCCACAAAATTTTCCTGGCTTGTTACAGGTGTTGATCTGGAACTGCAAAGGTAGATGGTAATCATCTTTTGATTGACCTTTTCCTGAAACGGCAAAAACGTTAGCTATATGCAATGTCATGATGCATGAACTGCATGATATTAAGATGTTCTCAAGAATAAATGAGATTTGTGGTGTATGATGCGTATGCATGTCATAATGTATGAAGATGTGATGTTTTTAGCTGGGGGAAAATAAATCCCGGAGCTGCTGGAGAATAGTGTTGAGTTCTTCGTTTCTGCTGGGGATGATGAACGAAGATGGTTGCAAGAATAAACTTGTAGGAGAATATAACTCCGTTGGGGAATAAACTTGATGAAGAGATTATGCTGCAGGGAATTACTCTGTGGGGAAGAGATACTTCGCTGATAATTTAACGATAACTCCGCTGGGGATTCCGTTGATAAGCTCTGTTGGGATTTTGATGAACTCCGCTGGGGATAGGAAGAACTTTGCTGAGGACGATCTTTCCGTTGCAATTTGCTGAGGATAACCCAGTTAGATTCTGGTGGGGAATAACCTTTGAATATGGCCGGGGAGAGATATTTGTACTCTGCAGGGGACAAGCTTCCAGAATCTACTGGGTAAGATGATTCAACTCTCCTGGGGAAACTTTTGGACTGTACTGGGGAAATGGCTCCACTAGGGTGTCTGTATTCCACCGGGGAACAATATTATATTTCTGTCGAGGAATATTAAGACTGCCGGGGATTCTTGCTGAGGAATATCTGTATATTCTGCTAGGGAATATTAAGATCTTCTGGGGGTATCCAACCTCTTCAGGACTGACAGTAGCCTAACTCTGCTTGGGGAGAGTGTTGCTGACTTGCTAGGGATACTGTGCCTTTTTAGGGCTAATGGGAGATCGACTCCGCTTGGGGAGAGTATTGCTGAATCTTGCCTTACTCTGCGAGGAATGAAGGTATCCTGGTCAAATTCTTCAGCTGAATCTACCTGGGTACCTGGTGAGCAGAGCAACTAGATCGCTTAGACCATTCTTATTGCCCCAACTTCTGTGGGAGAAGGTACCTGTGGAGGTCTCGATAACTGCCGATTGACAAATCTTCTTCTGGTAGGTAAGTGACGAGATGCCGGGACATAGTCGTACGCTTTGATCCCTAACTTTTGCCTGGACCGCCCTTTCGGGTTTTCAGTCCATCGGGATACCCTTTTTTGCCCAAGCCGCCTTTTCAGGTTTTCGACTTACCGGGTGTACAGCTTTTTTTCCACTTTCGTCCCTTATTTTTGCCCGAACCCTTTTGGTTCGCCGGGAAGCCCTTATTTTTTCCTAGGCCAGTCGACCTAGCGGGTCTTTGATTATGCGTAGTATTTTTTTGACTATATCCGTGCTCTCAGGATGTAGGGAGTTGTCACTGTCAGTAATGCAATGTTGTCATATTACCAGAAGATGTTTGACCGTACCAGATTTGTCGCTGGAATTCATGTCCAATGCCCCAAGTGACTCAGGTGGAGATCTGCCCCCTGGCTATTTGGCATCTTGAGAGATTCCTTGAATCTTGACTTGACTGCTCCAGATGATGGATAATGATCATGCAGTGCCCCTTGATTGGAAGTGTTTTTCCGCTTGAGGTGATCCTTGAGAAGATTTTGTTGAGAAGGCGTTTGTTCACTAGATATTCGTCGTGCGAATTTCTCTGCTATTGAACAAATAGTCATATGCAAACAATATTATTTCAAGAATGCAAAGCTTATGTTTGTTTTGAAGTTTTTGAAAATGCGATTTTCAATAAAACAAGTGAATTTTTGTAAAATGTGATGTCAACTCAAGATTTTACAACAAGCCCTACAGGAGTCAGGATACCTTTGTAACAGTATTCTTTCGAACTAACCCATGCTTCAGCTAGGACTTTTAAGGGTTATAACGTGGCCTGGTTCACGGTTTCAAGAAACAAAGGATAAAGGCTCAAATTTTATTTGTATCCACCCGTTCTTCGTGATGTTCTTCGATCCTAAACTCAACTAATCGTGCATTAGATCTTGTTTGAGTCTTTGCTTTGATATTCCAGTGATGGTTCGGATGTTGACAGTTTATTTTGAATAGGCAGTCATTTTTTTTGTTGAGGGTTTGTAGGACCTCTTCCTTTTTTATTGCGTTATCCCTGTTTTTTGCCTGAACTGTTTCTTTTGTGATTACAGTCAGCGGGACACCCCAGTTTTTGTAAGTCTCCTTCATAGGTTTTGACTTAATGGGCTTTTATTTCTGAGAGATAATGACTGCCTGTCTTTATGATTATTCGGAACCATCACTGTCTTTTGTTTTAGAAGGACTCCTTTGATGTCGTTCATTATGCACCTGGATCAACTGAGAAAACTACCCTGCCCCAGGTTATAATTAAGGGTTTTAATTTTTGAAAAGAAAAACTCCAACTTCTTTGGCTCAAAGGGGTTGACGAGGGATTATCTTCCTTATAACTCCACTGTTTAGGATTTGAAACAATGCATGTACCTCATCAGCGGGGTCTGTTTAAAAGCATATTGTAAAGATCGCGGTATCATTTTCGTCATCCTCCCTCAAAAGGTTTAGAATTTCCTAATCGAGAGTTGAACATCACAAAAAAAATGAAAGCAATTTGAATATAGTGAATAATTACTTCAAAACAGACACGTGTAATGCATTAATGAAATAAAAGAGTTTGACATGATAATTGTTTGAATAAGCAAAGAAAAATACAATATCAGAATTCAAATGAACAAAAGTCTCTCAACCCTAGCCATGTTTTGGCAAGGGAGCAGTGATCAAATTGGGAGTCTCAGAAGGCTCGAATTCGATCTCCTTAGCATCAATCATATTCTGGATCTTGTATTTCAGCGCCCAACAATCATCAGTATCGTGCCCCGGGCTACCGGAATGGTAAGCGCACCTCGCATCCGGGTTGTAGTTTGGAGAAGAAGTCTTAGGATTCGCAGGAGGGTTTATCACCGCAATCAGGTTCATCTTTAACATGTGCTGCAATGCTTGTGACAATGGCATGTTGATGTTGGTGAACTGTCTTTTAGGCTCGTTTGGCCTTCGCTGGTTTCCCTTTTACTGTTGTCAGCGTGACGCAGAACCAGAGATCATGACTGCCCCTACATGTTGGTCACGATGACTCTTTTGACTGTATGCAGCATTGGACTCCTTCTTCCCACTGTAAGGCTTTTTATGAGCATCAGAAGGTGCAGCTTCTGGAATCTTCCCACTTTTGATGCCAGCTTCAATTCTCTCACCAGTCAAGATAAGGTCTGTAAACCCAGCAGAAGAATTTCCAATCAGATGGTTGAAGAACGGACCAGACAGGGTCCCCAGGAACATATCCACAAGCTCACGGTCAGTTAAAGGTGGTTGCACCCTTCCAACAAGGTCTCTCCATTTTTGAGCATGTTCTTTGAATCCTTCACCCGTCCCTAGTGACATACCCTAGAGTTGGGTACGCGTAAGAGCGAGGTCGGAATTATACTGATACTGCTTATAGAATGCAGTAGCCAAGTCCTCCCAGTTACGAATACTGGCTCCATCCAGCTGATAGAACCATTCGAGTTGAGTCCCTGAAAGACTATCCTGGAAGAAATGGATCCATAAATTCTTGTCAGCTGTATAAGGTTGGATCTTCCTTACATACGATCAGAGGTGCAGCCTAGGACAGGAAGCTCCGTCGTACTTTGCAAAAGCAGGTGCCTTAAACTTATGGGGAATCACCACCCCAGAGGACAGACCTAGATCTTCGAAGTCCAGACCGGGCACCTTCTGTATCTCCATAGCGCTTAACCGGTCCTCCAGCTGTTTGTACTTATCCTCAGCAGGAGGGTATTGTTCTTCATCATAATCTGTCTCGTTGTCGGAGACCATGGGACTAGGAACCCTTCTCTCTTGGGGGATGTCTTTTCCCACAGATGAGGTAGTCAGCTCAACCTCATTCTGTAATCCATTCCCAGATCTGCGTCTAGTGTTGAACAAAACAGTCCTCTTCTTCTTCTTCTTCTTCTTCTTCCTCTCTTTCAGAATCAGGGTTTTCAAATCCTGTTGACCCTGGGCTAGGCTCATAACCAACTCCTGGAACTGGGAATTCTGGGCCTGGAGGGCCTTGATAGCTTGTTCAGTGGAAGGTTCGGAAGACATGATGATTGCTGAAATAAACAGCGAAGAAGATAAGTGACCTGTAAAAAGGGTACCTGTAATGCAATGATATGTATGTATGCAATGTTTTCAAGGATCTCGTGGGGTAAACCAAGAAACTTGTTAGAATTTGAATTTGGTAGCTTGATTGAAGGAACTTCATGTTGTTGAGAGTCCTTCTTCAAGAGTCAAGGCTCACCATATCGAGTGGGTCATAGCCCCTGACTCAAGTTATCATGTTTTGATCTCCGAACAACCTTGGCTAGAGGAAAATAAATCCCCTTTGCCCCTTTATAGGCATTTGGTTCATCATGACCTGCATCACAAACCCTTGAGATCCTTGAAATGGGTTAGTCCTTATGCAGGATGTATGAAATGTTATGATGGTATGATGTTTTGCTATGCGTGGAGTGATGTAAGTAAACCCTGTTATAAGCCCAGATTAAGGACTGTAAACAAAACCTACAAGGAACTCATGTTGTCAGATAACAAGAATGTGCAAGTAGTTCAAGTTTGAAGGCACACAAGTCACACAAAAGGGCCCTTAGATTTCAGGCTGGCGTGAAGTTTAGGTACTACCCTCTTTCAGTTTCAGTTGGTTAAGACCTGTCCTAGAAAATAGTAACCGGGTTCTAGAGGATCTCAATATCACTGACTACCCTCAATCGGTCATAACTCCAGCTTCGCAATCTTTTCTTGCGGCCAGAACCATCGCGAGAGTTTAGCCTCAATGAGTGTAGCATACTGCTACTATTCTATGGCCAAGTTGGGTCAATTTAAGGTTCTAAGGTCAGTTGGTGCTTAATGACTCCTCAGAAGACCCATATTCTCCTCGTTCCAACACAAGGGATATCGGTACAGACCAAGGTGTCACACCAACGTAGCTACTGCTTCACCCGTATCGGTCTACGCCGGACAGGTCCCTCATAGTTTATTGCTACCTAAAGGGTATTCCCCAGATCCGAGTTAGGATATATGAAACTCTAATACAAGACCATAATATTAAAGCAAACAAGGCATACAATTGAAAACATAGAATGATCTAATCCTAAGGTACACCTCACTTATTAAGTATTTCCCCAGCAGAGTCTCCAGTTCTGTGATCGGTGGAAATAGAACTGACTGTTTTGAAATGCTGGTTCGCGAAATGTCGCGGTAAGCAAGAGTCACCACCGTCTTTTATATTCTCCAACAAGGAAAGGACAAAAGCACAACAAAATTCCTTTTCGAGATGTTTCTCGGTTCGGGAGGTAGATTATAGAAAGGGAAGGTGCTAGCACCCTTCTATCCGTGGTTATCCACGGGCTCTTAGGTACTTGCTCACTATGTTTTCAAAAATGTTTGCTTTTCTGGTGTTTGTGGGTTTTGAAAAAGTTTGTTTTGAAAACTTCTAGGTAACTCTTGTATTAGTCCTCAAGAGTGTATGAAGTGTTTGTTTGAAAACTTTTGTTTGAAAGTGTGAGTGCGAAAAAAGGTTTTATTGTTTTGAAAGAGCAAGTACCCAGGAGAAATCTACCTACTCTAAGGAATTAAGCTGTGTAAATGTCCTTTAGACAGTACTATCCCACTATTGAGAAGTAGGTAGCACCGTCGTTGGAGTTATTCGGGTCAATTCGATTATAGGGACATGTGTGGTCACCAAAGCAATAGTAGAACGCCTTAGCGGTAACCCTAATGTCCTAGATCCTTTTTTCTATCTGAGGCAACCGTTTCGAGGCAACTTGGATCTTTAGACTGGAGGGAGACCTCTAAAACACCATATATTCAATGACCACGTCGAGGCAACCAAGCGAGGCGTACCCTAGGAGTGGCATGTGCGAGTGTGTCAAGATTCAATTTATATTATCTTTGCACATTTTATGGTGAGCTACGAGTTGATTTTATTTTTCAGGCAAGTCTTGTCATGCATAGTTAACAGTTAATAATTTGCGGAAAGTAAATTGCGGAAAGTAAATCTACGCTATTACAAGGCGTCGGGTATTTACATCGCCAAAAACATAACCCTTGAAAAGTAAATGCGAGAAAATAAAGAAAGCGGCAAAAGTCCTAATTAGCTATTACATTCTCGGAACAGTTACATAAATATGATCAAAATAGGAATCAAGAATAAACATGCGCGAGAAAAAATTGAATCGGGAAAAGTCTTAGGGTTTTGACCCTTTTTTGAGACAAGAATGGAATTTTGGTCCTTTTTGCAATTAATTAATATTAAACCTAATTTACTAATTAATTAAATAATTACAAGAAAAAAGTATTTTTTAGTTTTTTAGGTCTTTAATGAAAATAAAATTAAAAGGATTAAAATTGTCAAAAGAAAAAACCCTAATTCTAGATTGATTTTATTTATTGTGAAAAAAGTCAAAGTTAACCTAATTAACTAAATTAATTATATTTAGAATTTATTTACAAAAAATAATTAATAGTGAAATTAATAAATAATAAAAATAAATAATATTTTAGGTTCCTGAATTTATTGTGAAAATAATTAATTTGTTAATTAAATACTACTAATAATAATAATTAAAAGTAAAATAATTAAAGATAAAATATAAAAAGAGAAAAAATAAGAACAAAACCCAGGGGGTGTTGGGCCCAGATGGAGGTGTTGATTGCAATTCTGGCCCATTAAGCTACAAGCTCGGTTGACTTTCTGGAAATTGTCCATGCATGCTTTGACTGGGAATACCATGGTCTTCCAATCATGACCATTGGATTGATGCTTAAGGCCACTTGGCGCTTGGATGCCTGGAGATACATGGTAGAACGCTTTTGCTTCCCTGCATGTGATCATGTTATGAAAATAGAAACAAATATTGGGGAACCTGGGATTCGAACCCAGGTCCCAATGATTCCATGCCAGCACGTCCTCCACTACACCAACTTGCACGCTTTGTTAGTATAAGGATAAACAATTAATATATTGAGAAACACGCCACTAATGCTGTAAAACAAATAAAGCGCGCGTGATTTTGAATTAGCCAACCACGCATCACCACCTCAGCATCGTCTTCACTGAACCTGCAAAATACATGTTAGATAGCGGGGGTTTTTAACCCCCACAAAACATCATGAGGAAAAATAGCGAATAGCCCTACAGGCTATATAAATATTTCGCGATGGTAGCTTTGTGTTCGTCTGGCCTTGACGATTCCAACCATATGCCTTAGGGGTCCCAATTTTACTGGATTTGAAAAGCCCTATTTCAAGAACTCATGAACCCTAAAATTCTTCAATGGTAACTTGTGATTCTGGGCATCATAATGCAATTAACCAATACCATTAGCTTTGTATAGATTCAAGCAATGCAAAACAATGATTAGAACATGTTAATTATGCATGAAATGTGAGTTACGATTCTGAAAAAAGTATGCAAACCGTGAATCTGTTTAGAGTGATTTCTTAAGCTTTAGCGTGTGGTTTTGATTGCAAAACGTTCCTCACACCTCCAGCAACGTGTTTGAATCCACAAATTGCTTTGAATTGGCCTGGAACCTGGAAAACAACTTTCACTTTTCTTTGAATTTTCTTGAATGTGATTATGGTTTTTCTGCAGCAAATTCACGTCCATGGCATTAGGTTTAGCTTGTGTATATATAGTAGAAGAGAATTAGGTTAAATCTTGCACAAAAAATCCATTGCATGATGGTTTGAATATTTGATTTGCAATCACATCTTTTTGAATCTTTTTGATTGAAGAAACTTGCCAAACTTGGAGATTTTTGTCCCTTTGATTTGCACACGAATTTGCCAGCATGATTAGGTCATCTTGCTTCAAAAAAAGATTGAAAAACCATATCTTTGAATTTCCTACAATTTAAATTAATTAAATGAATTAAAATCAATTAAAAATCTAATTAATTAATAAAAATAAGAAAATAAATTCAAATAGGCTTGATGGGTCGTGCATAAGCTTTGAATAAAGTTTCAAGAAGGAATTTGAGGCCCATTAGCAAAAACAAAGTGTTTTGAGCAAAGTTGACTTTTGCAAATTCACAAAAATTTCCCAACTTCTCCAATGCATATCTTGCTCAATTGTGATCATATGAACATGTTCTTGGACATTTTGGAAAGGTCTTGAAGTCCTCTAACCAATGCCTTTGGTCCCATGTCATTTGGATTTACCAATCTCAGGTTATGGTCTTTGACTTAAAGTGCATTTTTGTTGACTTTTGAAATTGACCTATAATGTAGAAACTGATAACTTTTTGTGAGAGCATTTCTTGGACTTGGAATGTGAAGATGAATTGTAGGAAATGTCATCCCCTTAAAAATGAGCATTGGATAGGATTTTTGTGATGAACCATGAAAAAGTTATGCCTTGGTCAAGATACAGTTGACTTTTCTACTGTCCAAAAATAGTAACTTTTGCATCTTGATGATTTTTGAGCCATTCTTGTGGAATCATGATCAAGACTTGATCAAATGATGATTGTGTATTCAAAATAAGATGTTGACCAAAAATTCTGACTTTTGACTGTAAAATGACCATTTTGCCCTTGCAGTTGACTATGAAGCAAATAGGGCTTTTGACTGTGCAAACTGGCATTGTGAGACTTGAAACTTGACATGTAGGAGCTTGAGGATGTATAGAGGCCTATGAGACTTGATTGAGCCATTGAAAACCTCAAATTCCTTGAAAGAAACAAAACCCTAATTTCAGCTGGCTTAGGAGGCATTTGGACTGTGCAACCCTTGAGCAATCTTGAACCATTTGAAGATGATTCTTGACAAACCTTGAAGAATATGGGAGGGCAAATTTTGGGGTACAACAACCTGCAATACGGAGACCACTATATGGAAGGTATTACTCAAGTGCCCAAACTGAAGATTGTTGAAGATCCTGTGGTAGCCAACCAATATAAATCCCTTGAAGAAAGACTGAAAGTTGTGGAGGGTTATGATGCTTTAGACGTGGATGCTCTTGAAATGGGTATAGTTCCAGATGTGGTGATTTCTCCCAAATTCAGAGTACATGACTTTGTAAAATATAAGGGACTTACATGTCCAAGGAATCATCTATGTATGTACTGTAGTAAGATGCATACTTATTCCCACGATCAATAACTAATGATCCACTGCTTTCAAGATAACCTAAGTGGAGCATACCTAGATTGGTATATGCACTTGAAGCAAGCGCATGTCTGATCATGGGTAGACCTTGCAAATGCCTTCGAGAAATAATACAAGTATAACTTGGACATGGCTCCTAATCGCATGAAACGTCATAATTTGTCCCAAAAGAAGGATGAATCTTTCAAAGAATATGCTCAACGATGGAGAGAAATGGCAACACGAGTACAACCACCACTCATTGAAAAGGAGTTTGTATACATGTTCATGGGTACTCTATAAGATTTGAATTATGAGAAAATGGTAGGCAGCGTCTCCTCCGAATTTTCGGATTTGGTGACAATTGGTGAACAAATTGAAGTTGGTGTGAAAAGTGGCAAGATACAAGGAGTGTCATCCAGTACTCCTTATAATCTAAAGAAGCATACTCCGAACTTATCAAAAAAGAAAGAAGGAGAAGCGAATGCTGTCGCAACACACCAAAAAGTACAACAACCATTGGTTATCCCACGAGAACAAATTAGGTTCGAAATACCTCAGAGAAGATTTGATCCTCTCCCTATGCCATGCATTCAACTACTATAACACTTACTCAAGGAATCTTTGGTAGAACTAAAGCCACTCGCTCCTCCAATTGGGGAACTCCCACCAAAATATGATGCAAATGCAAGGTGCAAGAATCACGCCAATTCTCCAGAGCATACCATAGAGAAATGTTGGGCTTTCAGACACGAAGTTCAAGATTTGTTAGATTCTCAAGATATCACTTTTAATAAACCAAATATCAAGACAAACCCCATACCTTAACATGGTGGTCCATCTCTGAACACAATCGAGATAATCACTAATCATAGAGAGGATAAACGAGTAAAAGCTTCAATAGATATGTTGAAGGAGCATTTATTAGAATATGGCTTTCTTTTGGAACACAATGATGCTTTCGAAAATACTTTCAAGAAATTGGTGGATCAAGGGGTAGTCCAATTTGGGTGCGTTACCCTGAAGAAGGATATGTAGCTGCGATCAATGGGAATACAAGAAAACCATTGGTGATTCCTTGCCAAGGTTTTAGTTCTGCAAAGAAACCACTCATCATTCTGT
This sequence comes from Vicia faba, assembly GCA_948472305.1. Taxonomy (NCBI): domain Eukaryota; kingdom Viridiplantae; phylum Streptophyta; class Magnoliopsida; order Fabales; family Fabaceae; genus Vicia; species Vicia faba. Next base: position 145,189,180 of record OX451740.1, read on the forward strand.
ATAGAGAGCCAATCTTAACAAAAATACCAGTAACAATACCAGTGCTTCTGAAGAGTATAATGGTGATTAGGGGGTTGTCTCCCACTCCTTATGAAAGTGACAAAGTCGTGCCATGGAGTTACTAAACTATTATCCATATTAATGGACAGAAACAGGAACGTGAACAAATAATGAACCAAGGGCCTGCATTTACAAATATAGAAGGAACGGGGGCATGACTCGCAGTGGTCGCATGTTCGCTCCAGATCAACACAAAAAGGATAATACTGTGACTAAGGATAAGAGAAAGGATGTGGTTGAATCTAATTGAGGGCAAGAATCTCCGAGTAAGACGTTCACTGATCAAGAGGCTGACGAATTCTTGAAAATGATCAAGAAAGGTGATTATAAGGTTGTGGATCAACTGCACCAAACCCCGGCCAAAATTTCAATACTCTCACTATTGATCAATTCAGAGGCGCACCAGGAATCTCTGATAAAAATTCTGAGTTGTGCGCATGTTACAAAGGAGATCACAGTAAATCAATTTGATGGAGTCATGGCTAATATGATGTCAGGAACATACCTAGGCTTCAATGACAGTGATTTACCTCCACAAGGTAGAGCTTACAACAAGGCGTTTCACATTTTAATACAAATAGGGATAACTAGCCTATCCAGAGTACTCATTGATACTAGTTCTTCCCTCAATGTGCTACCAAAGGCCAGCCTGATGAAACTAATAATGGACGACATCGTTATAAGACCAAGTTCTATGGTGGTCAAAGCTTTCGATGGTTACCAAAGCACTGTGTTTGGAGAGGTGGATCTCCCGATAAATATTGGTCTGCATATGTTCTCATCATCTTCCAGGTAATGGATATAGATCTGACATATACTTGCTTGCTCGTGCGACCTTAGATTCACGTTGTAGGAGTTGTTACCTCAACCCTGCATCAAAAATTGAAGTTCCTCGTTGAAGGAAAGTTGGTGATAATTGAAAGAGAAGAAGACATACTCGTAAGTCATTTGGATTCCTATTAATATATTAGTGTAGAAGAAGATTGTGTGAAGACGCCATTCCAAGTCCTGAAAGTGGCTACAATGGTTACACTCCCGATAGAGAAAGTCTCAAAACTTGGAAATCCTATGGCATGGAGAGATTTATAAACAACTATGGAGGATATAATGTCTAGAGGTTGGGGCAAGATCATGGAGATACTTGAGAATAAAAAGAATTTTGGTTTGGGCTATCGACCGTCAAAGGCTACTAAGAACGACAAAGGGCAGTTTCCTCCCATCCAGGAAACCTTCGTCAGTGAAGGAGTAGGTCATGGTGGACAAGTGTCAATGTTATCCAACAAAGGCAACAATAAAGGAGCATCAAACTTCATCCGAGAATGTGCTCCAAACGAATAGCTCAAAAATTGGTCAGTTGTGGAGATTCCAGAGATCCTTTTCTTTCCAAAGTAATTTTTCTGTTTTTAAAAAACCTATGTCCCACCCAAGGCATAAGATAGCTTGTAAGGGCCCCAATTAATTTTCAAGCAGATGTTTTTAATTAATAAAAATTGTGTTTGCATTCAATTAAGATCCACTAAAGCTCTTGCGTTTCTCTTTTATTTTTTTCAAAATGGCAATACTTTCTCTTCATACGCACTTTCCGAATTTGCATTCTTAAAAGCACCAAAACATGATAAAATGTACAGATCCACATCTAAACTCACCGATAATGATAATGCTACAACTAACCCAGCTGAAGCGGAAGATGAGGAAGATCTTGAACTCTCCAAAGAATTGGTAAGGGCACTAGAACAAAAAGCAGATAACATTCAACCATACCAGGAATCTATTGAGACCATCAATCTTGGGACCAAAAAGTACCCAAAAAATATCAAGCTAGGTGCAACCCTGGAGGAAAGTATTAAAGAAAGGTTGATCATGCTCCTACATGAATAATGGATATATTTTCCTGGTCTTACCGAGATATGTCAGGTTTGGATACAAATATCGTGGTGCATAAACTACCTCTCAAAGAAGGATGTTCTTCGGTTAGACAAAAACTCAGAAGGACTCGTCCAGACATGCCTGACAAGATTCGAGAAGAAGTCCTTAAAAAATTTGACGCAAGGTTCCTAGCCGTGGTAGATTATCCACCTTGGATAGCTAACATCGTGCCAATACCCAAGAAAAACGGAAAAGTATGAATGTGTGTAGACTATCGGGATCTAAACAAAGCAAGTCCTAAAGACGATTTCTTGTTGCCTCACATAGATGTTTTAGTGGACAATACAACTCAAGCTTCGATATTTTCTTTCATGGATGGTTTTTCAGGATATAATCAAATCAAGATATCGCCCGAGGATATATAAAAGTCTACTTTCATAACTCCTTGGGGCACTTTTTATTACAAAGTAATGCCCTTTGGTCTAGAGAATGCAAGGGCAACTTATCAACGAGCAATGGTCAAATTATTTCATGACATAATCCATAAATAAGTCGAGGTATATATGGATGATATGATTGCCAAATCTCACACAGAGGAGGACCACGTCATTAATTTACAAAAGTTATTCGAAGGTCTACGAAAATTCAAACTAAGGTTGAATCTGAACAAATGTACATTTGGTGTCAGGTCAGGAAAACTATTGGGTTTTGTTGTAAGCCATAGAAGTATTGAGGTGAATCCAGAAAAGGTGAAGGCCTTACAAGAAATTCCAACTTCGAGAATATAAAAAGAGGTTCATGGTTTCTTAGAACGATTGAACTACATCTCAAGGTTCATATTGCACCTAACTGCCACGTGCGAGCCTATATTCAAACTACTAAAAAAAGATCAACAGTGGAGCGGAATGAGGACTGTCAAACAACCTTTGAAACAATAAAATAGTATTTACAAGAGCCACCAATCTTGATGCCACCAGTTCCTGGAAGACCACTTATCATGTACTTAACAATTCTTAAAGGATCTATGGGATGTGTATTAGGGAAACACGACAAAACAGGTAGAAAAGAGCACGCCATCTACTACCTAAGCAAGAAATTTACTGACTGCGAAACCTAATACTCACTCCTTGAGAAAACTTATTGTGCTCTAGCCTGGGCTACTTAACGACTGAGACAATATATGTTAACTCACACTACATGGTTAATAGCAAGGATGGATCCTTTGAAGTATGTGTTTGAAAAGCCAGCTCTTATGGGAAGAATTGCTCGATGGCAGATGTTGTTATCCGAATACGACATTCAATATGTTACTAAAAAAGCTATCAAAGGCAGCGTAGTAGATGATCACCTGGCTCGTCAACCATTAGCAGAATATCAACCAATAAAGTTTTATTTTCTAAACAAAGAGATCATGGTTATAGGTGACTACGAAATACCAGGACTCGACGAAGGACCTGAACCAGGGGCACGATGGATAATCATGTTTGGCAGTGCTTCAAATTCACTAGGACATGGTATTGGGGTTGTATTAACTTCTTCAAAGAATTTTTATAAATCTTTTACTACTAGGTTATGTTTTGATTGCACCAATAATATTGCTGAATACGAAGCTTGTATTATGGGTCTAGAAGCTGCCATTGGTATAAGGATTAAATACCTCGAAGTGTTACTTCTCTAAAATTATGGTTGGCTTATATTTTGGTAAAACCATTTTAGCAGCAACATGTTGAACGAGATGTTTCAACATTCTGTTTCAACATGTCGAGTAAGATGTACCAACAAGGAAATAAGACATCGCGTCTGCAGCAAGCTGGTAGTGTGAATCAGCTGATTTATAGCTATTTAATATTCAGGGAATATTTAGTTAGCTTATGCGGTGTCCAAGATTGATAATTTAGAATATTATTTGAATGGTTTTCAAATATTTGATTAGTTTCTAAATATGGAGCTTTATTAGGAAACTAAAGATTGCAGACCTATTTTCTTGGAGGACTTTTTGCAAACTTTGTGCAACCTCACTGCTGCGATTTTGAAGCCCAACCCAGTCTAGAATAAAGTTATAAATAAACTGGTGTATACCTAGTATTAGGTGGAACTTACTGATATATTTGTGTTAGGGTTTTTAGAATCCTTATTATTGGGTTGTAAGTTTCCTGTTAGATGTTCAGAAGCTTTTAAGCATTGAACATATTGTGTGTCAATTCTCATAAGCTTTTAAGAATTGAGTCTTGCATGTTTTAGAAGTATAGCTTCCAGTTGTTTTTATTCTCTACTTGTGTTTAGAGTTTGCTCCAATTGCTGAGTGCAATTGAAGAGGGATTTGAGGAGGGTCTCATACCTAGGTGTGTCTTAGATGGAATTTAAGCAAATGGTAATGACTAAGTGCATAGACTGTAAACTAGAGGTTTTCTGTAAGGTCTGCAAATTGATACTATCTAGTTGATTTCATACCTGGCTTGGTAGCCCCTAGAGTAGAAAGGTTGTTCCAAGATGGGTAAACATATCATGTGTTATTTACTTTCAGCACTGCTATTTTTGTTTATACATCTTACTGTTGTGTGTGAAGTCGGATCCGGTGTCTCGACATCTCATAGGACATCCGAGATCTGATAGCCAGAATTTCAATTGGTATTAGAGCAGGCATCCTGCTCTGACTCTGGGTGAGATTGAGGGAAGATACTTTCTGATGCAATGGACAAGGATGGAAGAATTGTGGTTAAAAAGCCGATTCTGGATGGTACGAACTATAATAGTTGGAAACCTCGTATGGAAACATTCATAGAGTCCTTGGGTGATAAGGCTTGGAGAAATGTTGTTAAAGGTTGGGATTCATTGAAGGTTGTGAATGCATCAGGGAAAGTCAATGATGTGCTGAAGCCTGAAGAAGACTGGGATGATAATGATGAGGCGTTATCCCAAGGAAACTCCAAAGCATTGAACGCCATATTCAATGGAGTTGATAAAAGTATTTTCAAGCTGATAAAGAATTGTAAGCATGCAAAATTTGCATGGGAAACCCTGAAGAAAGTTCATTAAGGAAATCCTAAGGTTAAATTGGCAAAGCTTCGACTTCTCTCCTCCAAATTTGAGAACTTGAAGATGAATGAGTATGAAAGTCTCCAGGACTTTCACATGACTGTTCTAGATATTGCTAATGACTCAGAAGACTTGGGAGAGAAGATATCAGAGGATAAGCTAGTCAAGAAGATGCTTAGATATCTTTCCAAGAGATTTGACATGAAGGTGATTGCTATTGAAGAATCCCAAGATTTAAGCACTATGACAATTGATGAGCTTGTAAGTTCTCTTAAAACTTTTGAGTCTGCTATCAATGAAAAATATGAAAAGAAGAAGAGCATATATTTTGCTTCTAATGCCGAAGACTCGGAGGATCAAGGAAACATGAAGTCAGAAGGAATATCTGAGGATCTCGTGCTGTTGAGAAGATAATTTAGTAGAGTGTCGAGGAAGTCCAGGTTGGGTGCTAAGAACATGTCATACGACATCAACAAAAACATGACCTGGGAAGAAAGCTAAGATTTGAAGAAAAGCTAAACCAAGATAAAGGTGTTCAGTGTCATGAATGTGATGGGTATTGACACATAAGAACTGAATGTGCTACCTCTCTCAAAAAGCAAATAAATTTGTTGTCTGTATCATGGTCTGGTGGAGAATTGAAAAATGATCATGAGGAAGATTCAACCAATCAGATGACTGCCTCTACAAGTAAAAACAAGCAAAAAGTTCAAACAATATGAAACATGTTATTGAAATGTAAACAACAATACATAAAAAGACTTTGAAACATAAACTATTGTAAAAACGAATATGTAAGGTAGCCATTTACTAAGATTTGATCAACAAAGGTAACCCTTCGAAGAAGATGAATACGCTGCATAAGCTTGGGGTTTCCATATGAGAGAGACGAGTAAAATATATGTTAGAGTTTTTTTTTAGAGAGATGAGTGAAAGAGATGTTTGGGTTTTCTTTTGAGAGAGACAATTGTTATATACTGAAACGAGATATAATTTTGCTTATATTTAAATATGTAACACCTTTCACCATAATTGATAATATGAATCGTGCTGAAATGGTTAACTTTACACCATAGTTGATTATAGGAACCATGGTGATATACAAGGTCAAGCTCATTTTGTCACGATTAATGAAAAATTGTTGGTTCTAAGATTTAAACCCTTTTACTCCAGGTACATTTCACTACAGTTGTTAACTATGATTGTAGTTAAATGTCTTTTAGTAAATACTAATAAAAAAAGCTCCAAAATAAGAGTTATTACAACGATTAGCAATAGGTCCGTTGTAATATGGTGTTAAGAAAGGTCTATTTTGTAGTAGTTTCTTTTGTAGGTTAGAGAAATGAAAGCTTAAAGTGATCTAGAAATTTCCCTCAATTTAGAAGAAGAGTTTTAGAATTAGAAGTCTAGATTAAATTGGCATATATCTGATGATAGAAAAACTAACTTTTTCCACACTTATGCTAAAATCAAAAGGAAAACTAAATTGATTTCTTCTATAAATATCATTAATAATGTTGTTACTGAACAATGCATTCTAGAAAATCATATTGAGCAACATTTCAAAAACTTGTTTAACTAGTAAACTATTTTGCATGATAATGGCATGATAGAAGCTAAAATCCCTAAACTGGTGGATGACCAAACCAACTTCTTGCTCACAAATGTTCCTTCTACAGAGGGGATTCACTTAACTATCATGAAGCTTAAAGCTGACTATGCCCCTAAGCTTGATGGGTTTGGAGCTTTGTTTTATAAAAACATTTTGGGAAATTATTAAACTTAGGGTTAAATATATGTCACCCCTATAATATTAGTGAGATTCAGTTTACCCCCTGTAATATTTTTTAGATTCCCCTTTATAATGTCTTGATTTTGTGTGTATGGCCTCTTCTTTGACTATTTCAACCCATAATCTTATAATAATCCTACGTGGTTGTATTTGGATGGTATGGGTGGCATTTTTTCATTATCAATTATATTTTAAATGACATGTATAATATTCAATTTTTAATTCATTTATTTACCAGACTATTGCTTTTATTAACCCCCTGTAAAATTAGGGTTTGACTGAAATTCCCAAACCACGAAGAAGACGAATGACACATCACGAAGATGAAGAGTGCCATTGGAGCATGCAGATGAAGAACAAGGATGAAACACAAAGACGGAGCACGAATACACCATTAAATCTTCTAATGTTTGAGGTAAGTTTTTTTTGAACTCTCTTTCTTTAGTGAATGTAATGTCGAATGTAGAACATTAAACTTTGTTTTGAACTCCTTTTACAGAACATGCAACTATTTAATGTAATTTTTCACCATGGAGGTGAATTTTTAAGGGTCTTTGAGAAAGATATATTATACATAGGTTATGTGCATACGATAGATTCTGGGTAACATATTGAGAAATGGATAATGCTTAAAATTCATAAGTGAGTGAAGGGGCATGGTTATAAAGAAGGAAGTTATAGGGCTTGGACGAAAATTCTTGAAGTAGATGAAATTTTTTCAACTAAGAAAGGATGATGATGCATATGATTTTGCTGCATATGCTTGTGCAACTCAAGTTGATGGTAATATTTATCTGGAACATGATGTGAATGACATGGAATTGAAAGTAAGGGCACCTAAGTGAATTAGTGAAATTACATATATGAAAGGATTTGATGATAAGGGTGTTGAAGAAACATTTGATTGTTACAGGTGTAACACGGTGGGAGAAATGACTTGGTTGTTTTGCGTTTGATTGCAATTGTTACGGATAGTAAGAGTTGTCACCGACTTTTCTTTTATCCAACAAAGGAAAGTTTGAAAAGAACAGGAAAGATCTTTAGAGATGTTTTCTTGAGTTCATGGGGTAGGTTATGAAAAGGGAAGGTATTAGCATCCTTTTCATTCGTAGTTTTCTACGGGATCTTAGTTGCTTGCTAGATCACTTGCTTTTGTTTGAAAATGTGCTTGTGGTGTGGGTTTGAAAATATTTTGAAAACGTCTTTATAATGATTCTCGTCTCTATAAGAATGCGTACAAAGTGTTGGTTTTGAAAATAGTTCAAAGAGATGTTTGTTGTGGAAGATGTTTTTTGAAAGTGATTTTGAAAAGTGTCTTTGTAATGATTCTTGTCTCTATAAGAATGCATACAAAGTGTTTTTAATTTTGAAAATGTTTCAATTGAAAGTGTTGGTGTGAAAATGTTTTTTAGTTGTGAGCAAGCAAGCAACTACGAGCGTCCTACCTACTCAAAAGGTCTAATGTTCTTTTCCTCCTCCTTTAGATGTTGTTACCTTACCATCGATTTGTTAAGAAGCCCCACCGTTAGATGTGAAGGAACAGGCGTGGGTCGTTTGTATAGTCATAGAAGGCAACCTATGGGATGTTTTAGCAATTTTTGTTAGGGACTAGATCATTTACCGAAGGCAACATCGAGGGACATCGAGGGACTACGATCTTTTATCGAGGGTCTTTACTAAGACGCCCATATTCGAGGGACATGAATATTTTTCGAGGAAACAAGTGAGATTACCCTAGAGGTGTATGTGTGCAAAGTGTGTTGGATTGCATGCATTTTTGTATTGAATTTAGGGTGGTCTAAGTATTGTTTTAATCTTGCCATACACACCCTAATTACTAACATTTATATGAAAGCGGTAAATTGCGGAAAGTAAATTTACTACGCTATTACATCACTTGGGGATGGGGATACAAATGTATAAATGGGGATTGCAAGAAATTAAATCCTAATTAATTATTACAATCATATTGAATGTAAATAAATGTGCAAGAATTGGAATGAAGAGAAAATGAACTTTGTTTTGATTTTTGTTAAAGAAATGTTTTGATTAATTAAAATAATTATGAAAATAAAATATTTTTTGTAATATTTTTATATATTCATAAAATAAAACTTGTAAATAAATAGTGTGTAAAAAATCAACTCAAAAGAAGTTGCTTTGATTTGTTGGAAAGATGTTTGAAGTTTGTTAAAAAAGAGAAAAGGAAACAAACAGAGGGTAAAAATTGTCCTGGTCCTGCCAAGGTTTGAACCCAGGACCCTATACAGAAATGCCTTTCGTGCATGCTGTTTGTACCACTGGGGTGGTCAGTTTCATCCGTTCATAAGGAAACTTCGATTGGGTACAAGATGAAATTGTTTCTGAATGTTTGAAGTGCCCAGCTCCCTCCTTCGATTGCAGGAACACAAAGCTCCCAAGTTGAGATTCGAAAGGCTTAAATGTTTAGCCAATCAAAGGATACAGAAAACCTGTCTAAAGTTTGAAAATGAATCTAACAAAGGTAACTTTCGAAAGCTACAGGCCAGGGGTTAGCAAAAGTTTATTGGGAACCAAAACTTAAAGGCTAACTAGTTAGAGTTGAGATTCTCAACATATAGGCAGTGGGAATCGAAAGTTAAGGCATGGTCAACTTCCTAGATGGGATATCTATATTTTTATTTTATTTATATGTACAAATGATATTTAAATGGAAAGTTCCAAGTTTAGAGGAAACTTACCTCTTGAAGTGCCAATTGAAGGAGCTGTATATGTGACTTCCTTGGTGGTGGATGGAGCTTCGCTGGAACCTTCCTGAAGCTAGTTCAGTTGCTGCTTTGTTTGGGCAGTCACTGAATTGAAGGTGGGTGTGTGATAGTGTTGAGTGAATCGAGGGTTATTTTATAATAATCTAGGGAGTGAATCGAAAGACTATTATGTTGCAGTTAGGGAATGAATAGAAGGTTGGTTATCTGGATATTGGGGAGTGAATCGAAGGGTTCACTAATGCATGAAGGGATCTGAGATTTTTTGTGAGAGTTTTAGAGTTTGAATGTTTGAGAATGTTTGAGTATGTTTGAGAGTGTTTGATAGTTTGAGAGTTTTCCCACCCAGCAAAATTCTGTTTCAGCTTGCAAATGGTTTCTCTATTTATAGAGAAAAGGTTAAATATGTTGGAATAACCAGGTTTGTAGGATAACAAACCATGGTTTGGTTGAAAACAAAAACAAGTTTGATCCCTTTTCGTTGTTCCTATGTTTCAAGTACAAGTAGGGGACTGATGTCTGTTGAGGGCAGGAGATTGGACTTATACTTTTGGCACTGCTTGTGTTCAGACGGAAATCAGGTTGGGAGCTAACTTTGTGATTAAAGTATTCTTTATCAAAAAAGGGTACGTAGCTTTTTGCCATTTCATCCAAGAATGGTATTTATCCATTGGATAAAGCTTCGAATCTTTGTGTAATGTATCACAAATTTGTGTAAGCCTCTGATCATGTAAAGATTTGGAAGCAACATAGCATGACAAGTGAAATTTGGAGGATAAGGATATAAGCTTTTATCAAAGTTCTTCAGATAAGCTTGCTTGGAGGATTCAAAGTTGGATTTGAAGCATGTTGCTTCGAAGGAAACCCAAACTCCAATCGAAGCTTTGTGAGAAGGTAATCCTTGTCCAATCGAAAGCTGCGTGTAGGAGGTCACTACTTTGTGACTCCAAGCAAGCATACAAGAGGCCATTGCTCAAACGAAGGTTTGCATGAAGAGCCAATGTTCAATCGAAAGCTGCATTCAGGAGGTCATTGCTTTGTGACTCCAAGCAAGCATACAAGAGGCCATTGCTCAAACGAAGGTTTGTATGAAGAGCCAATTTCCAATCGAAAGCTGCATGCAGGAGGTCACATGGCCAAACGAAAGATGTATACCAATCTTGCACAAAGAAACTAAATGTTCAAACGAAATCAGGAATCAAGCTTGCTCAAAAGAAATCAAATGCCCAATCGAAGCAGGAATCAAGCTTGCTCAAAAGCAGTTCAATGCCCAATCGAAGCAGGAATCAAGCTTTCCCAAAAGAATTCCAATGCCCAATCGAAGCATAAAACAAGCTTGCTCAAAAGAAGTCTAATTCCCAAACAAAGCAGGAATCAAGCTTGCTAAAAAAAATCAAATGCCCAATCGAAGCAGGAATCAAGCTTGCTCAAAAGAAGTCCAATGCCCAATCAAAGCATATGAATCAAGCTTGCTCAAAAGAAATCAAATGCCCAATCGAAGCAGGAACCAAGCTTGCTCAAAAGAAGTCCAATGCCCAATCGAAGCATTGGAATCAAGCTTGCTAAAAAGAAACCAAATGCCCAATCGAAACTTCTGGATCGAAGCAAACTGTTTCAAAGTGAGACACTTCCCGATCGAAGCTAGCATGAAGGAAGGAGTTCAGTCGAAGCTAGCATGAGTCAAAGCAATGCCCAGTCGAAGCTAGTATGAATCGAAGCAAGCTTGCTTTTCTTAAATTTTGTCAAAAAAAATCAAATTTATCTGCTTTGCTCTTTCAATACTTTCCTCTTTTACTTGATGCTTGAAAATCTAAAATGACCCAATTGTATTTGTGCAACCTTGCGCTTTTGAAAATCTTCGCGAGAAATATCTTGAGAAATTGAGAGGGCAAATTTTGGGGTACAACAGCTGCCCCTGTTCAATCTTCTTAAACCTAAAGAGTTAGATTGGCGAGTCCTCCATTCGTGGCTTGAAGGTGGAAGATGATTGAATACTAGAGTGCCCAAAAATTTACACTCGATGATGTGGCAGTTGATTGTGTAGGGAATGGGATTAAAGATGCCATTTGGAGAGGTGATGGAGAGTTGTCGGAGATGGGCTTATAGATGCCACCCAAAAGTGATTGTTGACAAAAATTAGACTCAGTATAAGCTTGACTTCAACTGGAAAAGAATCAGAATAAATCATTGGTTGATTTAAACTGAACCAGAAGAAGTGTCTATCGGAACATAATCAGGATAAACCATCGATTGATTTAAACTGAACCAGCAAAGATCTTGAATAAACTTTAACTGGAAAATAATCATAATAAACCTTTAGAGCGATTTAACTGAACCAGAGAAAGTGTCTACCAGAACGGAATCAGGATAAACCATTGATCGATTTAAACTGAACCAGTAAAGGTGTCTACCGAAACGGAATTAGGATAAACCATTGATCGATTTAAACTGAACTAGCAGAGGTCTTGAATAATATTTAACTGGAAAAGAATCATAAATATTTGGATCTATTTAACTGAACCAGAGAAAGTGTCTACCAGAATGGAATCAGGATAAACCATTGATCGATTTAAACTGAACCAGCAAAGGTCTTGAATAATCTTTAACTGGAAAAGAATCAAAATAAATCTCTGGAGCGATTTAACTAAACCAGAGAAAGTGTCTACCGGAACGGAATCAGGATAAACCATTGATCAATTTAGACTTAACCAGTATAGGTATTGAATAATCTTTAATTGGAAAAGAATCAGAATAAATATTTGGAGCGATTTAACTGAACTAGAGAAAGTGTCTACCAGGATGGAATCAGGATAAACCATTGATCAACTTAAACTGAACCAACAAAGGTCTTGAATAATCTTTAACCAGAAAAGAATCAGAATAAATCTTTGGAGCGATTTAACTGAACCAGAGAAAGTGTCTACCGGAACGCAATCAGGATAAACCATTGATCAATTTAAACTGAACCAACAGAGGTCTTGAATAATCTTTAACTGGAAAAGAATCAGAATAAATCTTTCGAACAATTTAACTGAACCAGAGAATGTGTCTACTGAAACGAAATCAGGATAAACCATTGATCGATTTAAACTGAACCAAAAAAAGCGTCTATCAGAAAAGTATCAGAATAAATCTTTGGAGCGATTTAAACTGAACCAACAGATGTCTGAAGGAAGTGTTTGTCATGTAGATAGTCACTCCGTCTTGTTTCGGGAATTGATCTACAATCAATTTGTTCACAGATAGTTGTCCTGTCTGGTTTCAGGTATTAATCTGAAACTTGCTTTTGTTGATCGTTGAGATAGTTGTCCTGTCTTGTTTCAGGTATTAATCTCTGACCTATGCGAAAGAAAGATAGTTTTCCCATCTGGTTTCGGGTATTAATCTTCAATCTGCCCATGTAGATAATTGTCCTGTCTGGTTTCAGGTATTAATCTATAATCAGTCATTCGCAGATAGTTTTCCTGTCTTGTTTCAGGTATTAATCTGGAACTTGCTTTTGTTGGTCGTAGAGATAGTTGCGCTGTCTTGTTTCAGGAATTAATCTCTGACCTTTTGAAAATGGTTGTGGTATTTTCCAAATAGGACTTTTGTTGATTGACTTTTCCCTGCTAGGAAGAGGGTTAGTTGCATGCAGGTGTATGCATGGCTTGATGATGTTCTCAAAATAAATGAGATTATGTTGTATGCATTTATCATGTATGTAATATGATGCATGAAATGTGAAATGTTTTTGGAATGTATCTTTGTCTTGGAAAAATAAATCCTTGAAAAATGCTGGGGAGTTTTGGGAAGTTAAATCCCGGACTACCTTTGGGGACGAAGAGTATGCACGCCTTTAGACCTTGCTTTGGAATGTTTCTGTTGGGGACTCCTTTTTTGTTGTTTGAGGAGAAACTCTGTTGGGGAGTATTGACTTTGCTTGAGGAAAACTCTGTGGAGAGTGTTGATCCCTGCTTGGGGAAAAGAGTTCAGAAGTCTTAGTTGTCCGTTGCTCTATTGGAGAGTTATCTGTTGATGGAAGAGAAAGGAAGTTAACAACTTGTTGGGGATAAAGAAGTTGACTATTATCCGGTTGGCTTCCAGGATTTGCAGTAACTCACTGGGGCTTGTAGAAAAGTCTACTGGGGAAGAGGAGCTTTGTTGATGGCTTCATTGAGGATTAGGAGTTGTGGTCCCTTAATTTGTGAAAGCCTGAGAGGCAAACTCAAGCTGGGGAATATGTAGTTTGTTGGGGAAATAAACCCTGTTTGAAGAGAATATTTGACAAACTGCTGGGGAGGTGTCTTCTTTTGGAAGAACTCCTCGAGGATTCTTGAGATCAACTCAGTTGGAAATAAGGTTTTCTGGAGATTTGAAACTCTAACTGGGGATTGCATGGAACCAATTTTATGGGAATATGCATGAATTTGGCCTTGAGGGTTTTGGACCCTCGTCCATGAAGATTATTCTATGGGGATAACCTTATAGAGATGACTCTATGGGGACTTGACTAGGGATTACCCTATGAAAAGGACTTTGTGGGAAATTTGTCACTGCCCCTAGTGGTAAGTGTTGTAGTACTGCCAAAAAATATATGCTTGGCTGTACATAACCCTTTGCTGGAATTCATGTTCAATTTCCCAAGTGATTCAGATGCAGACCTGCCCCTAGTTATTCAGAACTTCTTGAGAGGTTTCTTGGAATCTCGACTTGACTGCTACAAATGAGTTGGACAGTGACATGTCATGCCCCCTTGCTTATGGATATATGTCATTGGAAGTGTCTTCCCACTTGAAGTGATTCTGTTTCTTGAGAATTTCCGTTCATTGGATATTCGTTGTGTGAATTTCTCCGCTGTCAAACAATTAGGCATATGCAAACAACAATATTTAAATAATGCAAAGTTTATGCTTGTCTTGAAGTTTTGAAAATGCATTTTAGCAAGTAGAAGAATTTTGTAAAAAACATGAATTTGACTCAGGATTTGCAGTAAGCCTTACAGAAGTCAGGATACCTTTTGTAACAGTATGATTTCGAACTAACCCATGCTTCTATTAGGACTTTTGAGAGGGTTGTAACGTGGCTTGGTTCACGTTTTAAGAAACAAAGGATAAGGCTCAAAGTGTATTTGTACCCGCCCGTTCTTCGTGATGTTCTTCAGTCCCTAACTCAGTTAATTGTGCCTTTGAATTCCACTTGAGTCTGAATGACATTTTGGTGATGGTTCAAAAATTTGGAAGTTTATTTGTTGGAAGGCAGTCATTTTTGCAACATTTTTCGTGTTGTCAAGGATTTGTAGTGACCTCTTTTTGATTTATTATCCCTGATTTTTGCCTTACTATTCTTGTTTGGAGATTACAGTCAGCGGGATGCCCCCCTTTTTCCGTAAGTCTCCTTCGTAGGTTTTGACTTAGCGGGTTTTTCTTTTGAGAGATAATGAATGCCTATTTGATAGGGAACCATCGTTGTCTTTTGATTCAGAAGGACGTTTTCATTGTCATTCATTGTTTATGAAGTGAAAGCTTGCGACTGAACATGCATTTGAATTAACTGAGAGATTACCCTGCCCCAGGTTTTGATTAAAGGTTTTAATCTGTCTGAAAAAGAAAACTCCTACTTCTTAGGCTCAAAGGGATTGACTAGGGATTATCCTCCTTATAACTCCAGTGTTTATGAATTGAAACAAACTCCTATACATCGTCAGCAAGGTCTGTCCAAAAGCATATTGCATGAGATTATGGCATTGTTTTCGTCATCCTCCCTTAAAGTCTTGCAACTTTTAAAACAAGAGTCGAATATCATAAAGGGAGTAAAAAAAAGCATAGTTTAAATAGAGTGAAAATGAATGGATTAATTCAAGACAAACATATGCAATACATTAATGAAACAAAGTTTAACATTAATAGATAAGTGTTTAAACAAGCAAAAGAAATTACAATTGAAAATTCGAATAAACACAAGTTTCTCTGCCTAAATTGGTCACTTCAGATGGTATGTTTTTTGAGGATGACAGAAGAACTCCAGTTGACCATCTTATGCGAATTCCAACGTGTCATACCCTAAATTTGTCCTACCTCAGTGATCCTTTTAATTAAAAGATGGTACAACAATATCTGATGGACTATCTTTATCCAAGATCAACGGGGGTATATTTTAAAACAAGAAGATTTAGTTGTTATTAAAAAAGGAGAGGTGAAAATTAAATCCGGGAGTATGCAAAAGAAAAGGGAAGAATTAACGCTAGGCCCAATTAAATTAAGGGAGAAGTTCTGACTGCAAACAAAGAAATGCTAGGCTGTATGGATCAAGCGCTGACCCATAAGAACTTCTGAGACAGAAATCCCAGAAGTCCTTCTTTACAGAAATAAACGCAAAAGTTGTGCAGATCAGAGCCAGAATCACGCACAAGCTAGTGTTGGTACATAACTAGAATACCAGATCTTCTAGCAGAGTCAAGCAAGGGCAGAATTAGATTATCTTCCACAGCCCAAGCTCAGAGTTTCAGAGGCTAAGCAACCCAAGCCCAAATCTGTTGGAGGTGCGCTGTATCAATTTCAATCAAATTTTCCACAGAGAATTAATTCCAATCAAATCTTTTTAATTTTATCCTCAATCTTTGTTTTAGCCATAGTCCAAGCCCAAAAATTGAAAACTATAAGTAGAGGAGCAAATTAGAAAATGAAAAGAAAAAAAGGAGGAAAAAGGAGAAAAAGTTTCTGCAGAGAGAGAGAGAGAGACGAATTTGCAGAAAAGTTTGCAAAAATAAGAAGAACGCAGTAGGAGCAAGAATAGGAAGAACACAAGAGTTTCTGGAAAACCCAGAAGAAGAACACGCAGAAGAGTAACTGAGGTTCCAATATCTGGAACCCTAGTTTCAATCTCCGTTGCTCCACCTTCTGTTGCTGTTGTCACCAGAATCTGCAGAAGAAGAAGGAAATGACAGTAAAACACGCACCAGAATCAGAAGTAAAAGCGCCAAAGGGGTAAATTTTAATCTGTTTTCAAGTAGGGTAGGGTCAGAAGAACATAGGCAGGGTTGAAACTATAGAAAAGATCTGTAGATAGTTTTATATTCTGATTGCATAGATTCATGCTAATTTCTTACATTCAGATGTAATTCCCCTTTTAGAAGTTCTGACTAGGCTTAACCCAGGATTCAAGTCTTTCCCTTGTCTAGAATCAGCATTAGACTTATATACTTTCTGTCTGCCCTTTTCCAGAAACTCTGAGTAGTGGGCTTAGCCCAGAATTTGACGTCCCTATTTTCTGACTTTGCTAACTAGCTTACAGCGTGCCTTTTCAGAAGTTCTGCGACTGGGCCAAAACCCAATCAACTTTCCTGCGCCCGTGCAGAATTTCTACCCCTTTCAGAACATCCCTTTTTTTCCCAAAATTTTCGCTAGGGCTTAACCACCAGAAGATGCAACCCCCCTGTTCATAAATTGTTTTTTTTCTTTTACTTTTCTAATTTTGCAATTATTATAATTATTGATTCTTACTGTAAATATTAATATTATTTATTATATCACTTAAATTATTTTTACATAAAAAAATTGCATATTATTTTCTTATATTATTTGCATTAAATATTTTTTTACGCCATGCATTAATAAGAATTTTTGCAATTAATATCTATAAAAAAACACTCAACAAATCACAAAATATTTTTCGCAACAAACTAATCTAAACTACTATTTTGCAAAAGGGTTTCAAGAAGATTTTGACTTACTGCGCATTTAGCCAAAATCTCCGCAATCACTACTCCCGGCCAAAATGCGAGGTGATTCAAAGTACGTTTGCAACCCCTAAAAAACACAAACCCATATGAACTACTATTGTACCCCAAAATTTGCCCTCTCAATTCTCAAGGCATCTCTCACAATGATTCTCAAAATTCAAGCTTGCACAAGTACATTGGGGTATTCCAGCACCAGAATTAAGAGGAAACTGTCAAAAAGGGAGAAAACAAATAAAAATAACATTTTGACGAATTTGGAGGAAAATAGTTCTCCTTCGATTCAACCCCCTTCGACTGGACTTTGCACCTCCTTCGATTTCTCAAAAGTTGCTGCTAGCATGCCTCTTTCATCTGGGAAATGTGACTTCAAATAGGTCTCCTTCGATTCAGAAGGAAATGATCTTCATACAAGTTTCAATTGAGTTTTTGGTTCCCTTTAAAACAGTGTCCTTCGACTCAGGAATGTTCTTCGACTCAGGAATGTCCTTCGACTCAGGAATGTCCTTCGACTCAGGAAATAAAGGCCTCCTTTTGGTTTTCTTCAATTCAAAAGTCAATAATCTTCTGGAAGCTTCCTTCAATTCAGAAGTTAATAACCTTCTGAAAAGGGCCATTCGAAGAACACACAATTGGTTCATTCGAAGGACACACAACTGGTGAAAACGAATGCTGTGTTGTTCTAGTCTGGTCGAAAGGTGTAGAAAGATGGAGGATTCGACTCAAAAGATCAAGTTGAATATTTAGACCCATAGGCTAGGCTACATGTTTTTCCCTTTTTAGGCCTTTACCCATTTGTTGTCCAAGACCACTTGCACTTAATAGCACAACACTACCTTTTAGAAAAGTTTGTCTTGAGCCTTGCGCCTATTTTCCTTCAGAAGGAAGCAACCCATCTAAACCATTCATCTTGCTTTTATGGCACTAGTGGACATTTACTTTCCAGTTGAGCCTTATTTTATTATTTTTTCTCCCCAAGCTTCCCAAAAGCCTTTCTCTATAAATAGAGAGTTCATTTTCACAAAAAAAGGAAAGAAGGAGAGGATCTCTGGACCAGAGGAACGAATTCCCCAAATTCTCTCAAACACAACAAAAAATTCTCAAACACTTCAACACTTGTGAAATCACAAAAAACCAGAATCATCGTTACCTCCTTCAATTCAGAAGAACAACACATTCCAGTTTCCTTCGACTCAAGGAGCATCCCACTTGTTCTTTCCTTTGAATCCAGCAAAGAAGGATATTTCACTTGTTTTTCTCTTTCTAATCCAGTGTCGAAGGCCTACCCTGGGTCTTTTCCTTCGAATCCAGAGGCATTCAAAGCAACCGCTTCAAAGTCCAGAACACGCTCCAACCTCCAGCAAGGTAAGTCATTTTTAACCTTTGTCCCTTCATTTCCAGCATAGCATGTAAATAAGTTTTCTTTTTCATTTAAAGCATGTACATACTATTTTCTTCTTTTTGTTTTAACTCTCTTAATATGTGTCATGATTAACAATCTGCTTGGCTTTTGCTCCTGGTACACTTAAATACACTTTAAAGAACTAATCTAGTCTTAAGGTGATGATTGGCATGGCCTTGGGCCATGTTGCTATTCAAACTCAAATGAAAGAAACAGGAGACAGAAAAGTTAGAGACAAAACCTCTGGCTTCCATACTAACCTTCAGGCCAAATGAAAGAGGCAGTCGAAAGGCACAACATGCTGGCCTCCAGGCCCCAATCGAAAGCCAAAATATGCTGGCTTCTAGGCCCCAGTCGAAACTTATTCTTTCACCCCTTTTCAGGTAAGGTCGAAGAGGGACATAAATGGCAGAGTCGAAGGGTTGCCGCCCTAAGTCGAAAGATCCATTTTTCTTGCTTTTACCTTATTTTTGCCTTTATATTTTCATGCAATTCAATATGGTTGTAATAGTGTAGGATTTATTTTTTGCACTTTTTTATTACCTTCATAAATGTTAAGTAATTAGGTATGTATGGCAAGATAAAATCAACAAGTAGACAACCCAAAAAATCAAAGACAAAATGCATGCAATCAAACACACTTGCACACATGCACCCTTAGGGTAATTCCACTCGTTGCCTTATAAAAATGGCCATGTTATGAATGTGGGATGTCTTAACACAAACAAATCGAAAAAGATCATATTCCCTCAATGACGCTATCAAAGTTGCCTTTCAAAATGATCTTAGTCCCTACAGAAAAGTGCTAAGTCATTTCACAACATTGCTATCATGGTCATACGATGACCCAACGCTCGTCCCTTCACATCCAACGATGGGGCTTCTTATCAAATCAATGGTAAGGTAGCAACATCTAAAGGAGGAGGAAAAACACATCTAAAACCTTTTGAGTAGGTAGATTACTTTTAGTTGCTTGCTCAATTTCAAAATAAATATCCTTTCTATTTTCAAAACAATCACATACACTTCCAAAACACTTTCCAAACATTGAAATATTTTTAAAAGCTCAACACTTTGCATACATTCTTACGAACGGGAATCATTGCAAAGTTCTCCTAAACGATGGCACCTTTTCAAAATACTTTCAAAAACTACACAAAAGCACAATTTTCAAACAAAAGCAAGTGATCTAACAAGTAACTAAGAGCCCATGGAAAACCATGGATGAAAAGGGTGCTAATACCTTCCCTTTTCATAATCTACCCCCCGAACTCAAGAAAGCATCTCGAAAGGTCTTTCCTGTGCTTTTTCACCTTTCCTTATTGGATAAAAGAAAAGTCGGTGGCGACTCTTGCTAAATCGCAACATTTTGCAAACACAAACGCAAAACCCCCCAAGTCAGTTCTCCCACCGTATCACAGAACTGGCGACTCTGCTGGGGAATAGAATCTAAAGTGGGGTTACCTTAGGGTAGATCATATTTACTTGCTTATATTGTTTGATTTGCTTGCTCTATATTTTGGTTCCTTGTTTGGGTTACTGTTAAAAAATCCTACACCCGGATTTGGGGACACCTTTTAGGTAAGTAGCAATAAACTGTGAGGGAACTGTGTGGGGTATACCGACACGGTTGAAGCAGTAGCTACGTTGATGTGGAACTTTGGTTGGTATCGGTAACCCTTGAGTCAATCAAGGAGAGTACGGGGCCGCCGCGTGGTGTCATAAAGCATCAATTGGCCTTAGAACCTTACTTGACCAACTTGGCCATTAGGACGTAGCGAGATGACAGGCTTTGGTGCAGTCCGAAGTTGGTTGATACTCGATGCTACACTCATTGAGGTTTGACTCTTGAGTTTTGTTTGGTTGCGAGTCAATCGCTTATCGAACAAAACTTGGGGGAAAGATCAGTGATATTGAGATCCTTTAGAACCCGGTTTCTCTTAACTAGGATAGGTTGAGCCAACTAAAACTTCAAGAGGGTACTTACCTGAAACCCCATGCAAGCCTAAACCGAGGACTTGTTCACTTTGTATATGCACTTGTACATAAACATCATAACATCATAAACATCATAAACATCACTAACCATTTCAAGGATTTTCTGGATTTATCTTTGTTCTGTTTTGTAGGACATGGCCTTCGCTCGTAGGAACACTATCCACGTCAGTCTTGTGAGGGTACCTCCACAACTCAAGGATTTGGTATCAAGGGTCCCTGAAGATTCCCCGTTCACCAAAAGACATGGACGACTCCTTAGTCTGGTTACCTCAAGTATTGAAGAAGAGATGATAAAGGTGCTTGTCCAATTCTTCGACCCTTTGCATTATTGCTTCACTTTTCCTGATTACCAACTTGTGCCCACTTTGGAGGAATTTTCTCAACTTGTAGGGATCCCTATTCTCAATCAGTTACCTTTCAACGGTATCGAAAGAGACCCCAAACCTGAGGAAATTGCTCGAGCTCTACATTTGCAACCATCTGACATAGTAGCAAATTGGGTAACAAGGAGTGGTGTTAAAGGGTTACTAGCAAAGTTTTTGTTGGAGAAGGCTCAAGAGTGTTGGAATACTTTGGATCTACAAGCCTTTGAGGAAGTTCTGGCTCTTCTCATCTATGGATTGGTACTATTTCCAAATCCTGACCAATTTATAGATGTGAATGTGATTAAGGTTTTCATATCTCGTAATCCGGTGCCTACGCTGCTTAGAGACATATTGCATTCTCTTCACTCTCGCACTTTGAATAAAATGGGGGCTTTGATGTGTTGCACTCCTCTGTTGGCTAGGTGGTTTATTTCGCACCTACCTCGATCAGAGGTGAAGAACGAACAAGGTATGAGATGGTCTAAAAGATTGATGTCACTTTCACATGCTGATATCTGTTGGTATTATCGCTCCTTAGAAGACATTATCATCATTGACCGCTGTGGGGAATTCCCTAATGTCCCTCTACTTGGCATTAGGGGAGGCATTACTTATAATCCGTGTTTAGCTTTGCGACAATTTGGATATGCTAGAAGAGATGGCCCTCATGAGGTACTCATCCAAGGAATTACATTTGACTACGAAAGCGATACCCAAGGTTACCGTCAAAGATTTATACGAGCTTGGGGTATGGTTAACAAAGTTGATAGCAAGACATTGGGGCGTAAGAATTCCATTCCTTTGGAACCTTATCTTAAATGGGTAAGGGCTCGCGCTCAAAGTCTCAAGATGCCTTATGAAGCCGTCTTACCTGTTATCATGGAGCCAATAGTCAAGGGAGACATTCCACATACGATCCTCTATCCTGATATGCCTACTTCTCTTGAAGATTTGCAAAACGCTTGGATTCAGTTAAAAGGAGAGCGAGACACCTTCGAAGATAAGTTCTATGAAAACGATTCAGTTAGGAGTTTACTTTATGCTTATTTTTGTTGTTGTAAGCCCAAGAGGCATGTTTGTATTCAAATCAAGATTTCTTTAATGTAAGTTAACGTTTGCTCACTCTTTGTCTATACAAATTTAAATTCTTTAAATCCTTGAAATCATTTGCATACTGCATATTCATGCATCATGACATGACAGGCGTCCGCATAACAGGTTTCCTTATCTCTCCACTGTTTATTCCAGCAAGCAAGATGGATCTAGAGAAAACTGTGACGGAACTCCAAGCTTAGAACTCTCAATTTCAGGAAGCTTTACTCGCCCTGGCCAAGGGGCAGCAGGATATGATGGCCTTGTTGGCCGCCAAGAAAAAGCCAAAGAAGAAAGCTCTGCTCAACATGGGTAAAAGGTTCAAAGAGACAATCCGTCAAATTCCAATAGAGGAAGATTCATCTGAAGAGGACGAGAACCAAATTGGTGAAGTCAAGAGTACTCAGGCCGACTGTATCAATGACCAAGAATCTGATGATGATTATTTCAACGAACAATATCCACCCGCAGATATCAAATACAAGCAACTAGAAGACAAATTAAAAGCAGTTTTAATCCAAGCTATTCCCGGTTTGAATTTTGATGATTTGGGCTTAATCTCTGGGGTAGTCATTCCCCACAAGTTCAAAATACCAACCTTCGCAAAATACGATGAGGTTTCTTGCTCAAAGCTCCATTTGAAGTCCTATGTGCGCAAGATACAACCGCACACTGCTGATAGAAAACTATGGATTCACTTTTTCCAAGAGAGTCTGGATGGAACAAAACTTGAATGGTTTTATCAGTTGGATGGCTCTCGCATCAATACTTGGGAGGGTCTAGCTACTAGCTTCTACCATCAATACCAGTACAACACCGACTTGGCACCGACGAGGGTTCAATTGCAAGGTATGACCATGGGGAAGGATGAATGATTTAAGGAGTATGCGCAGAAGTGGAGAGACCTTGCAAGTAGGGTCCAAACTCCCTTGACTGATAGGGAACACATTGACATGTTCATGAGCATATTATCTGGTCCTTTCTTTAATCTGTTGGTTGGCTTCTCTTCTTTTGGTTTTACCGAATTAATCCTAACCGGTGAAAGAGTAGAAAGTGGCATTAAAAGTGGAAATATCTCTGTGGCGTCTACTTCCACTCCCAATCCTGTCAAGAAACCTTTTGCCGCGAAGAAAGAAGTTAATGCTGTGTATAGAGCAAAGGCCCATACCAAAATGAATAATCATTCGTCTATCAATGCTGTCCGAATCTCCAATCCGACTGCTACTCAAAGACCATCTACAAATCATCAACGGGTCGAAGCTCCAAGAAGACAGTTCACAAGGTTAGGCATGTCACTATCTCAAGCCCTTCAACATATGCTCAGGATCAATTTAGTGACATTGCGGGATCCTCCTGCCAACCCTGACACCTCGTCACCGAGATATAATCCAAATGCAAAATGTGCCTATCATTCAAATAGCCCAGGGCATGAGACTGATCAATGTTGGGCTCTGAAGAACAAAATCCAGGATTTAATTGACAACAAGACTATTGATTTTGATCCTCCTCCAACGCCAAATGTAATTACCACTCCGATGCCGAAACACGACAAAGGTGTTAATACCGTCGAAGATACAACTTTCACTGCCTCTGTCAAAGGGTTAACTACTCCATTGAATGTAATCAAGAGTAATCTGTTGAAAGCTGGGACCTTCCCCGACTGTGGAAAAGACTGTGTGGGCTGTATGATACAATCTGATGGGTGTGAAAAACTGAGGAAGGGTATACAACGCCTAATGGATAGCCGCAAAATTCTATTTGAAAAGAATCCTGCCATCAAAAATTCAGTCGACAAAGCTGAAGAATTAGCCATCATAACAATTTCAAACAAACCTCTTAGGATCTCATCCAAAGGTCCTATCAGGATTTCAAACGAACCAATCATTGCTCCTCTCATAATCAGTGCTGCCAGACCCGTTCCATACACCTCTAATAAAGCGGTTCCATGGAATTATGGTGTCGATGTTTATTACCATGGGGTAAAACAAGATTCTTGGATTGATGATAATGAAGCAGGAGTTACTAATATCACTGGTTCTAGTAAAGTCACAAGAACAGGAAGAATCTTTTCCCCTGATATCTCACCACCAACCACTACCGCAGTTCCAATCCGCATAACCAACGGTAATGCTGGTGCCAGTACTAAAGGGAAAAAGAAAGAAAGTGAGCCTGCCAGAGAAGAGGCACTTTCTAAAAAGACTGTTATGGAAGAGCCATCCACTCAAGAGATGGAGGAGATTCTGAAAATCATCAAGAAAAGCGACTTCAAAAATAGTAGAGCAATTGGGACAAACCCCTTCTAAAATATCAATGTTGTCCCTATTGCTATGTTCCGACGCCCATGCACAAGCTTTGATTAAGTTCTTGAAAAAGGCTCACGTGCCTCAAGAAACTACAGCCGACCAGTTTGAGAATTGCGTAGCAAGTTTGATGGCTGACAATGGTCTGGGGTTCTCCGATGCAGATTTAACTCCCATGGGAAAGAATCACAATAAAGCCTTGCATGTTTCTGTTGAATTTAAGGGGACCACTCTGGCACATGTTTTGGTGGACACAGGCTCATCTTTAAACGTGTTACCTAAAGGCGCTTTAGATCGGCTAGACTGTGAAGGTTTGGTTTTGAATCCAAGTAACATTGTTGTAAGGGCATTCGATGGGTCGAAAAGGATGGTTCATGGAGAGGTGGATCTCCCAATTAAGGTTGGTTCACCGATTTTCAACTCTACATTCTACATAATTGACATACGGCCTGCGTATTCTTGTTTGCTTTGGCGCCCATGGATCCATGGGGCAGGTGCGGTCACTTCTACTCTCCACCAGAAGTTAAAATACCCAGTTCAAGGGAAGGTTGTCACTATTTACGGTGAAGAAGAATTTATGGTGAGCCACCTCACTTCTTTCAAGTACGTAGAAATGGAGGGCGAATTCATAGAGAATCCTTGCCAGACATTTGACGTTGTGGCCACCACCAAAATCTCCTCCGACACTCCAAAGGCCGATAAAGTTATTCCCAATATGGTTTCTCTTAAGGATGCCCGTGTGGTAGTAGAAGAAGGAAACAATGAGATGTAGGGTCAGCTCCCCGACATCCCGTTCAAAGCAGATAAGTTTGGGATAGGTTTCACCTCCAAAGCTCAGAAAGAAATTAAAGATGCTCGTACGGGAAAACCGTCTCTCCACCTCAAGAGTCATGAAGTGAACGCCGTAGAGGATTCCGATGATGAGTGTGCCTTCGAAGACTGGATCTACCCAACAACCGAGGGGAAGCCCAACAATTGGCATGCGAAGGACTTTGTGCCCATCTCCTTCATTGAGGAGTAATCTACTTGTTTTTGCTTTTAATCAATTCAAAGAACTCTTTGTCTGTAATATTTTGATATTGACTTTTAAGCCATGTGCCTAGCATAGGGCACTTTGTTTCTTTTGTCAATGGTTTTATATTTTGTTCATCTAATCATATGATCATTCAATACATTGGACTCTTTTGCATTCAAATATTTGTGTTCATTGTCTTTCTTTTCTTTTAAATACATTTCCAAAAGATAGCCATGTATCTTACACGCACACACACACACACACTCTTGCAGGTCTACATCCACTCTGGATCATATTGCCAATAACTCTATTATTGCCAACTATGAATTTGAATGTCCCATCAACCAAGCCGAAGACGAAAGCGAGGAAGATTGTGACATACCAGGAGAACTAGCCAGACTTCTGTTACAAGAGGAAAAGGCTATTCAACCACATGAAGAGTCAATTGAGGTTATCAACCTGGGTACTGAGTCAGATAAGAAAGAAATCAGGATCAGTGCTAATTTGGAAAGCAGTGTCAAAAGCCGTTTGGTTCAAATGTTGCGCGATTATGTGGAAGTATTTGCTTGGTCATATGAAGATATGCCTGGGTTGGATACCGACATTATGGTTCACCGTCTGCCAACTAAAAAAGACTGCCCTCCTATTAAACAAAAAGTTTGTCGCATGAGACCTGACATGTTTGAAAAGATCAAAGCCGAAGTAATGAAACAGTTTGATGCAGGATTCCTAGCTGTAACATCCTATCCTCAATGGGTGGCTAATATAGTGCCAGTGCCAAAGAAAGACGGGAAAGTTCGCATGTGCGTAGACTATAGAGATCTGAATAGGGCAAGCCCCAAGGATGATTTCCCTCTATCACATATTGACGTTTTAGTCGACAATACCGCTCAGCATAAAGTCTTCTCATTCATGGACGGCTTCTCGGTCTATAATCAAATAAATATGGCTCCCGAAGATATGGAAAAAACTATTTTCGTCACACAATAGGGCACTTTCTGCTACAAAGTCATGTCGCTCGGATTAAAGAATGCAGGGGCAACATATCAAAGGGCTATGGTTGCTTTATTTCATGACATGATTCATCAAGAAATAGAGGTATATGTGGATGATATGATCGCCAAATCATAAACCGAAGAAGAACATCTCGGTCACCTGCACAAACTATTTGAGAGACTGAAGAAATATAAATTGAGGTTAAACCCTAACAAGTGCACATTCGGGAGTACGCTCTGGAAATTTCTAGGATTTGTTGTCAGCAATAAAGGAATTGAAGTAGATCTCACCAAGATAAAGGCTATTGTACCCCAAAATTTTCCCTCTCATTTCATCAACATTTTCTCAATCACAAGACTCTTGGAACTCAAGATCAAGTTAGGGTTTGCTCTGCTCAAGACACCCCCTTGCACTGTTGACCTAAATTAGGGTTTGAGTTTGCACAGGGATGTTTTGACCTACAATGCCTAAAGTTACTTTCATACTTCATCTTGGACTCATAAGTTTGTCCATACCAAGTTTCAAGCCTTGATTCAAATTTTTGCCCAGTCAATTGGACAGTTGACCTAGAAATCAGCTGTATTGGAGAAAAAGTCAACTGTGGCCAATTGACAGTCAAAACTCATAAAATTTGACCCACATCAACATTATAGGATCCTATGTACCATTTGATCAAGTTTGG
This sequence comes from Vicia faba, assembly GCA_948472305.1. Lineage (NCBI taxonomy): Eukaryota > Viridiplantae > Streptophyta > Magnoliopsida > Fabales > Fabaceae > Vicia > Vicia faba. Next base: position 145,216,245 of record OX451740.1, read on the forward strand.
ATCACAATTCCACAAGAAATTTGATCAGATCACCAAAAGGGCAAAATGGTCATTTTTAGGGTTTTGACTGCACAAAGGCAATTTTTGACTGTTTGACCTAGCCAATGGCAAATCAAGCTCACACATGGACTCAAGGACTCAATGAAATTGTCTTGACCCATTCAACAAGTTCAAAAGATCTCAAATGCATAGGATTGACAGATGAATTTTTCAGTCAACTGATCAAAATTTGACTGTACACTGAAAAGTCAAACTTTGACTTTTTGGTCAAAATCAAGTGCCAAGAGTCATTTTTCACCAAGACATGTCAAATTATGAAACTTGTTCATCAAGAAACCCAAAAATGCAAATTAGGGTTTAAAATGGAAAATTTTCATAACTTATAAATTTTCTAAGTTATGAAATTTTCTTATTTTTTCCTAACTTTGTCCCATTTTTTCACCAAGATGCAGATGGATTCAAACAAAACTTGAAACATGAATGTTGTAGTCCATCACAAATTATACAACTTTGATTCACAAAGTTTTCTCAAAAGAGGCTTGTATCTCAAGTTATGATTTTTGGAACAAGGGTACCAAAAACGTTTAACTTAGAGAAATCTTGCCCTAATTTAGGCAGGATTTTGACCCATCTTCTTGGCCATTTTTCACATAGTTCCACTTGGATTTTCAAGTTGCATTTCAAATATGGATTATAGTACATGTTACAAGATTTTCAAATTGTCCAAGAACTCTTCAAACACCCTTGTGGTTAGAGAGAATCGAATGCTTGAAGTTGGCAAAAACTCACTTTGATCCATGGCCAATACATGTTCATACCAATTTGCAAATATGATCTAGCTAGCTTGGTTCACAATTACAGGACTCAAAACCAGTTTGTACTCCATAATTTAATGCATATCCATTGAGTTAAGGTATTGTCTTGGTCATTAGGGCATTGTACACTAGATTAAGCCTTAAATAGAAAAAGTAACAATGCCATTTTTGCTTAAACTTCACTTTATGTTAAAACAAGATCCTTGAGGTATGGGGCCATATCTCTGAGGCAAGATCAAGTCTACCAATTCCAGTAACCAAGAGCAAAGTGTGCAGCATGATATAGGACTTGTACATGCCTGCATTGAGAACATAGATACTCTTGCTTAAAGAAGAAGAAAGTTGCAAAATATAAGCCATCTTCCACATCTGATAAAACCAACTTACACAAACATTGCAAACAAGTTTTGTACCTCCTAACAAGCCAGAAACACGAACCCTTCGTCACTCAAACCTCCTCATACTCAAATTCCCCATTTTCTTGCAAAAGAGAGTCAATTCTGCAAACTTCAAGCCATAATCAAATTCCATCGTGCGTTTTGTCCAAAGATGCTTCAAACACCTTCCAACCAACACACCTAAGCTATCCAGATCATCCATTGCTAACTGTAACACCTTTAACACACATCGCCATTTTTGTTTCAAAGCTTTGCAGGTTGAGTTCTGTAGCACGATTCTGGCTACTTCAAAACAAACCAAGCATTGGAAAAGCTTCAGTGGACCTCAGGCAAGCTCAACAGAACCTCAAACACCCTTGGAAGTTGCTGCATTGGCCAACTCGAAGTCAACTGAAACAGGTATTTCATGAACTTCTATCTCTCTATTTAGGAATAGTTAGGCTTAGGTTTGTGAATGAAATATGTTGTACTCATAGCCCTGAAGCCATACATATGCTTAGTTTTCATTTATATTAATCGTGCTAGGAGAATTTCACCCATGAACTTTCTGAAAAAACTAGGTTAAAAATTAGGGCCAGTGAAATTCTCTCTGGTCTTTGAGAATTAGCTTAAGTTTTTTATATGGTTGAATTCGTTGTTTGATGCTCTACAAGTTTCATGTTGTGGGTTTTGTCAAAAAATCAAAGAATCAGGAGATAGCATTTGTGTACAGAAGCGCGCGTGTTTTGTTCAAAGGAAGAAGATGAAGTCTGACTGGGCTGGGCCTGATTGTTTTCACTTCTAACACCCCATTATTCAGTTTACACCCCCCTGGCCCATTTACTTGAATATTTGTCATTTTGATGTTTTTATTTTTTATTCTGACTTTATTATTTTTTGTCCAAATATAAAAAATGCCAAAAAAATTATTTTATATTTTTTCATATTTATTTTTTTACTTTACTAGCATAAGTATGTAAATAATTTATTTTTCTTTTATTAAAACTTAAAGAATAATGTAAAAAATATGTTTATTTTTTCATTTACTATTTTATTTATATTTAAAAACATTTTCTTGAATATACACATTTTTTGTAAATATTTATTTTTTATTTTTTATATCTTTAATATGTTTAATATATATATATATATATATATATATATATATATATATATATATATATATATATATATATATATCTTTAATATGTTTAATATATATATATATATATATATATATATATATATATATATATATATATATATATATATATATATATATATATCTCTTTAATATGTTTAATATATATATATATATATATATATATATATATATATATATATATATATATATATATATATATATATATATATCTCTTTAATATGTTTAATATATATATATATATATATATATATATATATATATATATATATATATATATATATATATATATATATATATATATATATATATATATATATATATATATATATATATATATATATATATATATATATATATATATATATATATATATATATATATATATATATATATATATATATATATATATACGCACTTTATTTTATTAAATAATTAGGACAAAAATACAAAAATAATACATTTTCATTTTTATTAATATTTTACACTAACAATATCTTTTTACAATATACTTTTTATTTTTTGTATAAATTAATGTATTATTGTATATATTTAATAAATAATACTATTTACTTAAAAAATTAGGGTTTTTGCTCTAAATAACAAAATAATTAAAATTGATACTTTTTATTTATTATTATTTACATTTCACATAAAAAAATACTTTTTACATACATAAAAACTTTTTGCATAATACATTTTATTTGACATTTATTTATTGTATTTTATTCAATTATTATACATTTAAATATTACCTATACATTCGATTTGGTTGTAATAATTTAGAATTTAATTTCTTGTCAAATACCCCCAATTCAAATTTGTACCCCCTCCCTATATCATGTTGTAATAGTGTAGGCTTTAAATTCTCGCACTTTTAAATACTTCCAATTATGCCATGATTAGACCTAGGGTTTGTTTGCAAAATAAAATCAATAAGTAGTTTGACCTAATCCAAAGATAACAATGCATGAAAGACAAACACAATGCACACTTGCACCCCTAGGGTTTCATCCACTTGTTGCCTTCAAAAATGGACCATGGTTGCATGTCAAGTACTTTGGCAAAACAAAAACAAAATAAAAGATCATAGTCCCTCGATGACGCTATCTGAGTTGCCTAAACAAAATGATCAAGTCCCTCAATAAAATTGCCAAAGATACTTGACACTATTGCTATCATGGTCTATACGATGACCCGCGCCTGTCCCGTTAACATCCTAACACAAGGTTGTTCACCAAATACAATGGTGAAACAACACTGTTAAAAGGGTTAAAAACATAAGAAAGATCTTTGAGTAAATTAGGGTAGACAACTCTTAGTTACTTGGTCAAGCTTGCAAAAAACATCCTTGCTATTTTTCAAAACACACTTCACAACACAACTTCAAAACCCTACTTTCAAACATTGAAAACTTTTCAAAAGACAAAAAACACCTTTGTATACATTCAAACAAGAATCATTACAAAGGTTGCCACAACGATGGCCTCTTTTCAAAACATCTTTCAAACTCACACACAAAGCACCATTTCAAACAATTGAAAAGCACCATTTCAAACAATAGAAATGCAAAGTAAGTGATCTAAGCAAGTAACTAAGATCCCATGGATAACCATGGATAGAAAGGGTGCTAATACCTTCCCTTTCTATAATCTACTCCCCGAACCCAAGAAAACATCTCTAAGGACTTTCCTGTGCTTTTTGACCTTTCCTTAGGATAAAATAAAAAGTCGATGGCGACTCTTGCTAAACCGAAACATTTGCGAACACAAAAGGCAAAATCCCAAGTCAGTTCTCCCACCATATCACAGAACTGGCGACTCTGCTGGGGAATTATTTTAGAAATGGAGTAACCGTAGGGCTTAGATCACCCTTTGCATGATTATATTGTTTGCTTTGATTTCTTTACATTTGGTTCTCTTGTTTGGGCTTGAAATCCTCTACCCGGATTTGGGAAACATTCATAGGTAAATAGCAATACGTTGTGGAAACTGTGCAGGGTATACCGACATGGTTGAAGAAATAGCTATATTAGTGCGACATATTTGTGAGTACCGGTAGCCTTTGAGTCAATTAAAGAGAATACGGGGCCACTGAGTGATGTCATGAAGCACTAATGAACTCTTAGAACCTTACTTGACCATCTTGGCCTTTTATTAGGAGTAGTGAGATGACCGGCTTTGGTGCAGTCCGAAGTTGGTAGATACTCGATACTACACTCATTGAGGGTTGTTTTCTTGGAATATTTTGGTCGCTAGTTAAGTGGCTAAACCAAAACAATGAACATAGAAAACAATCCAGTGATGTTGAGCTCCTTAGAACCCGGTTACTATTTATAGGACAAGTTTGAGCCAACTAAACTCAAGAGGGTATTTACCTATGAAACCTCATACAAGCCTGAAACTAGGGTTTTGTGTGACTTGCTTGTACATGTGTTTGTTCATACATCATGAACATCATAAAGCATCATATGCATCCACTAACCATTTTAAGGGTTTGGATCTTCATCTTTGTTCTTGTTTTGTAGGTCATGGAATCTCTTCGCAGGAAAACAATTCAAGTCAGCCTGGTGAGAATCCCTCCTCAACTCAAGGAGCTTACTTCTAGGATTCCAGAGAATTCTCTCTTCAGTGAAAGACATGGTAGACTCCTCAACTTGGTCAACACCAACATTGAAGAAGACATGGTGAAAGTCCTCTTCCAGTTCTTTGACCCCCTACATCACTGTTTCACATTCCCTGATTACCAATTGGTGCCTACTTTGGAGGAATTTTCTCAACTCCTGAGAATTCCTATTCTTTATCAACTACCCTACAGTGGTACGGAAAAAGAACCAAAGCCTGAAGATGTTGCTCAAGCATTACACTTGCAACCATCTGACATCAAGGGGCATTGGGAAACCAAAAGTGGTGTCAAGGGTTTCTTGGCGAAGTTTCTGTTTGAGAAGGCCCAAGACTGCTGGAATTCTCTTGATCTACAAGCATTTGAAGAGATTGTGGCACTCCTCATCTATGGGTTGGTCCTATTCCCAAACCCTGATCAGCTTATAGATGTGAATGCTGTCAAGATTTTCATATCCGGGAATCCTATACCTACATTTCTTGGGGACATCCTACACTCATTTTACACACGAACAATGAGGAAAAGAGGTGTTCTCATGTGTTGTACTCCTCTCCTAGCAAGGTGGTTTATTTCTCACCTTCCACAACCAGTTTTGAAGAATGAGCAGGGTTTAAGGTGGTCACAATAGTTGATGACCCTCACACATTCTGATGTACATTGGTGTTCTCGGTCTAGAGAAAATGTCATCATCATTGATCGTTGCGGGGAATTCCCTAATGTCCCCCTACTTGGAATTAGGGGAGACATTAACTACAACCCCTGTCTAGCTTTGAGACAATTTGGATATGCTCGGAGGGATGGCCCTCATGACATGCTGATTCCTGACCTAGTTTTTGACTTTGACAACGATGCGCAAGGACTTCGACAAAGGTTCATCAGAGCTTGGAGGATGCCCAACAAGGTGGATAGTAAGACACTGGGGCACAATAATTCCATCCCCCTTGAGCCTTATCTCAAGTGGGTACGAACCCGCTCCCAGAATCTTATGATGCCATACCCTCACATTCTCCCCTTGATCAAAGAGCCTGTTATAGAAGGAGAGGTTCCATACACCATCCTACATCCTGACATGACAACATCATGGGAAGAAATGCAAAAGAGTTGGATCCGACTCAAATAAGAACGAGATACTTTTGAAGCCAGCTTCTATGCCAGTGAGAAGAAGGTTCTGGAGCTTACCCGCCGACTTCACGAGGAGGAAACTTTCAACACTTACATCGCGCCAAAGAGGATGCGCAATGTCTTTTTACATTAAGAATTTTGTAATATTTTGCCCATGGGGCATGTGATACGGTGGGAGAACTGACTTAAGGTTTTGCGTTTGTTTTCGCAAATGTTTCGGTTGAGCAAGAGTCGCCACCGACTTTTTATTTTATCCTAAGGAAAGGTTAAAAAGCACAGCAAAAACCTTTGAGATGTTTTCTTGGGTTCAGGGAGTAGATTATAGAAAGGGAAGGTATTAGCACCCTTTCTATCCATGGTTATCCATGGGCTCTTAGTTACTTGCTTAGATCAACTTGCCTTGATTTTCAATTGTTTGAAATGGTGCTTTGTGTGTGGGTTTGAAAATGTTTTGAAAAGAGGCCAATGTGGTGGCAACCTTTGCAATGGTCCATGTTGGGATGTATACAAAGGTGTATGTCTTTAAGAAAGGTTTTCAATGTTTTTTGAAAGTTGTTTTGAAAGTGTGTTTTGAAAGTGTGTTTTGAAAAAATAGGCAAGTGTTTTTGTTTTGCAAGTTGGCAAGTAACCAAGAGCTATCTACCCTAAATTTCTCAAAGATCTTTGCTAGGTTTTAACCCTTTTAACAATTTTGTTCCACCATTGTATTTGGTGGACAATATTGTGTTAGGATATGAACGGGACGGGCGCGGGTCATCGTTTAGACCATGATTGCAATGGTGCCAAGTGTCTTTGGGCAATTTTTCCTTTAAGGGACTTGATCATTTTTCAGGCAACTTTCGAAAGCGTCATCGAGGGACTATGATCATTTGATTTGTTTTGTTTTGCCAAAGACACCCAACATGCAATATGGCCCATCATGGAAGGCAACAAGTGGAATACCCTAGGGGTGCAAGTGTGATTAGTGTTGTCCATTTTCATGCTTGTTTATCTTGAATTTAGGTCAAACTATTTGTTGTTTTTGATTTGCATACAAAAACCCTAATTCTATCATGGCATATTTAGAAAGCTTTAAAGTGCGAAATTTAAAGGTCCTAAGTTATTACGACACAAATATGGGATGGAGGGTACAAATGTTCAAATGGGGATATTTTAGCAAGAAATTAAAACCTAAACTATTACATCCAAATTGAATTATACAAATTATTTAATTGCACAATAATTAAATAAAATACAATAAATATGCAAGATGCACAAAATGATTTTTTTATATGTATGTGAAAAGTGTTTTTTATGTGTCAAATAAACAAAAACAAAAATAAAAAAGGTTAATTTTGGATATTTTTCAAGTTTAGGGTAAAACCCTAATTTTTGCTAAATAAAATGTATTAATTATTTAATGTATGCAATATTTATTAATTATGTATGAAAAAATAAATAAAAAAAGTATATTGTCAAAAAGTGATTTTTTAAGTTAAATATTAATAAAAATAAAAATGTATTATTTTTATGTTTTTAACCTAAATAGACTAATAAATATATAAGTATTTATATTATTTATTAAATATATTAAATATGTACAAGAATAAAATATTTAATATTTACAAGAAAAGTATATTTTTTATAAAATGTTTTCAAAGGTAAAATAAAATAAAAATCAGAAAATAAAAGTGTTTGTATTATTTTTTGTATTTTTAAATAAAAGGTATTATGTATTTATTTACATATAAAACTAAATGAAACCAAATAAATATCAAATAAAATGTAAAAATTGTGAGAAAAATATTTTTGATATTCTTTATATTTTAATAAAAAATAACAAATCAGAATAAAAAAGAAAAAGTTAAAAATGACAAATAAAACTCAAAATGGGCCAGGGGGGGTGCATGTGTAAAACAGTGGTGCAAAAAGGAAAAACAACACAGGCCCAGCCCAAAGAGGTTGTCTTCAACCTCCAGCAACAAAAATGTCAAAAACGCGCGCCTTTCCCACCTTGTTCAAACATCCTGATTCCTGGACTTTTAGCACAAACTTATAACACAAAAAATGTCAAGCATCAAGCCACGAATCCATACATATAAAAAACTTAACTTAACTCTCAGAAATGAGAGAGAATTTCTCCATCCCTAATCCCTGACCTAAGTTTTTTCTAATGTTCAGGTTCCAAATTCTCTCAGTACACACAACATAAATGCAAAGTGATTATATGTGTAGCTTCAGGGCCATGAGTAGAGCATTTTTCATTCATAAACTTAAAGCTAACTCTTCCTAGATTGAGAGATAGAAGTCCATGAACTTACCTGTTTAGCTTGGATCGTGTCTGGAAATGGAGGTACTTTCAGTGCAATGTGAGGACTTGTACAGCTTGCTTGAAGGTCAGGGATACTTCTCCAACATTTAGCTTGCTTTGAAACCAAATGAATCAAGCTATGGAATTCAACCTGCAAAACAGAAAAAGTGAAAATGGTGAAGTTGGTTAGAGGTGTTACAGGTCGTGTCCAATGCTTGGGATAGTTTGTATAGGTGGTATGGAGTGTGTATGAACTGGTTTTGGCCAAGGCGCACGAATCGATTAAGTTATGGACCTTAAACTGCAGGGATGCCCTGTTTTTGTGTAGTACAATGGTGTTTTGAGGTTTAGGGAGGTATGGAAGGTAGTTAGCTCGTGCCTTAGCTCAGGTTTGATGTTTTGAATGTGTTCAACAAGTTTGTCTAGGCTTGTGGTTGCAGCAATGTGAGATGATGTTCAAAATGCAAGGTTTCTTCTAACTTAAGCAAAAATTGTCAACTTGGTTTCTAGACTTATGCAGGCCCCCTAAACATGCTGCCTCAATCCCTCTTGATCAGTGTGTTATGTCCATGAATCCTGTGTCCAAAGATATGGCCTTGTACTTCTTGATTTGCAAACTTGACATAAAGCCATACTTTACAAAAATGGATAAAGTGCTTTTTCTAATTAAGGCTTAATTCTCCATACAATGACCAAATGCACAAAATAATGCCTTGGCACAATGGGTTGGCATTTAATTATTGAGTAAGAAAAGGATTAGAGGCCTGTAACTAGCTTGCTCATGCTGATTTGAAAAATTGCACAAGTTATGAACATGGAAATGGCTCATGAACAAAGTGAGTTTTGCCCATATTGACAAATTTGATTCTCCCTAACCACAAGGTTGTTTGATGAGTTCTTTGTCATTTTGGAAAGCTTGGAATGTGTACTACAATCCATCTTTGTAATGCAAATTGAAATTCCAAGTGGAAGAATGTGAAAAGTGGCCATGAAGTTAGGCAAAAATCCTGCCTAGAATAGGTCAAAATTTTGCTAAGTTAAGAATGTTTTGCACCCTTGTTCCAAAAATCATAACTTGAGCTACAAGCTTCTTTTGAGGAAACTTTATGAATCAAAGTTGTAGATTTTGCAATGGACTATAACTTTCATGTTTTGAGTTTTCCTTGAATCCATTTGCATCTTGATGAGAAAGTGGGACAAAGTTAGGAAAAAATTAGGGATTTTCATAACTTAGAAAAATTCTAAGTTATGAAAATTCTTCATTTCAAACCCTAATTTGTGATTTTTGATTTCTTGATGAACAAGTTTCATGATTTGACATGTTTTGATGAAAAATGAATCTTGACACTTGATTTTGACCAAAAAGTCAAAGTTTGACTTTTCAGTATACAGTCAAATTTGGCTCAGTTGATTGGAAAATTCATCTGTCAATCTTGTGCATTTGGGATCTTTTGAATTTGTTGAACATGTCAAGACAATTCCATTGGGTCCTTGAGTCCATATGTGATCTTGGTTTGCCATTGGTTAGGTCAAACAGCCAAAAATTGCCTTTGTGCAGTCAAAACCCTAAAAATGACCATTTTGCCCTTTTGGTGATTTGATCAAATTTCTTGTGGAATTGTGATCCAAACTTGACCAAATGGTTCATATGAGTTCATAATGTTGATGTGGGTCAAAAATCATGAGGTTTGACTGTATATTGACCACAGTTGACTTTTCCCCAATACAGCTGATTTCTAGGTCAACTGTCCAATTGACTGGGCAAAGATTGGAATCAAGGCTTGAAACTTGGTATGGATAAACTTGGGAGTTCAATATGAAGCATGAAAGTCACTTTGGGCATTTTGGGTCAAAACATATTTGTGCAAAATCAAACCCTAATTTGGGTCAACAGTGCAAAGGGGGAGTCTTGAGTAGAGCAAACCCTAACTGGATCTTGAGCTCCAAGGGTCTTGTGGTGAGAAAATGTTGAGGAAATGGGAGGGAAAATTTTGGGGTACAACAGTTGCCCCTGTTCAATCTTCCTGAACCCGAAGAGTTAGATTGGCAAGTTTGCCTTTCACGACTCGAGGGTAAAAGGAGATTGGACACTAGAGTGCCCTGAAATTTGCACTCGCATGCTGGAGTATCAATAATGTGATGTCGGGAATGGGCTTATAGATGCCATTTGGAGAGATAAGATGGATGGGATTATATATTCCATTGGGGGTGTGACAGAGCCTTGTCGGGAATGGGCTTATAGATGCCATTTGGAAGTGTTGACCGCGTAAGAGATTCCTTAGCGAGAACTTGCGTACTTTGAGAAAGGAAGATGTTTCCTGGCCTGTTACAGGTGTTGATCTTCAAACTCTTCATGCAGATATGCCCTGGCTAGATACAGGTATCGAATCTACAATTAGTTGCTCACAGATGTGCCCTGGCTAGATACAGGAATCGAATCTGGAACTGTTGTCTACAGATGTGCCCTGGCTGGATACAGGTATCGAATCTGGAATTATCGTCTACAGATATGCCCTGGCTGGATACAGGTATCGAATCTGGAATTAGTTGCTCACAGATGTGCCCTGGCTAGATACAGGAATCGAATCTGGAATTGCAAAAGGTTGGTAGAGATAGCTTTCCTGGCTGGATACAGGTGTAAGCCTCTGACCTGAGAATGAAAGATAATTTCCTGGCCTGTTACAGGGGTTGATCTTCCAACTCTTCATGCAGATATGCCCTGGCTAGATACAGGTATCGAATCTACAATCAATCGCTCACAGATATGCCCTAGCTAGATACAGGAATCGAATCTGGAATTGCGATAGTTGATAATAATCATCTTTTGATTGACCTTTTTCCTGAAAAGGCAAAACATTAGTTGTATGCAATATCATGATGTATGAGATGCATGATGTCATGATGCTCAAAATGAGGTAGTGTTGTATGCACTTTGTCATGTATGTAAGCGGGATGTATGAAATATGAAATGTCTATGAATGTATTTTCGTCTAGGAAAATAAATCCTTGACGACTGGCCGGGGAATCAAATCCTAGGCTGATGTTGAAGAGTAGAGTTCTTCGCTTCCGCTGGGGATGATGGTTGTGAGAATAAACCGGTAGGAGAAGATGACTCCGTTGGGGAATAAACTTGTTGGAGAAATTACTCTGCGGGGAATTACTCTGTGGGAAGAGATACTTCGCTGAGGTTTTGATGAGAGCTCCGTTGGGGGCTCCACTGGTAAGTTATGTTGGGGAACTTGATGAACTCCGCCAGGGATAGGAAGAACTTCGCTGAGGACGATCTTTCCGTGGTAATTAGCTAAGGATAACCCAGTTATACCCTGGTGGGGAAATAACCTTTGAATGAAATCGGGGAGGGACGTTCGTACTCTGTAGGGGATAAGCTTCTAGAATCTACTGGGGATAAGCTTCAAGACCTGCTGGGGATATGGATTCCACTTTCCTGGGGAAACTTTTCAGACTGTACTGGGAAATGGCTCCACTAGGGTGTCTTGTATTCCGCCGGGGAACAATCTTATATTAAGACTGCCGGGGATGCTTGCTGAGGAATGTCTATACTCCGCTGGGGAATATTTAGATCCTCCGGGGATATCCAACTTCCTTAAGGCTGACAGTAGACTAAACTCTGCTTGGGGAGAGTATCGCTGACTTGCTAGGGGAACAATGTGCCTTTTCAGGGCTGAGGGGAGACCAACTCTTCCTGGGGAGAGTATCGCTGACTCTTGGTCTTACTCTATGGGGAGTCGAGGTAACTTGGTTACATTCTTCAACTGAACTTACCTTGGTACCTTGGTGGATAAAGCAACTAGATCGCTCAGACAAATCTAAATTGCGCCTGTTTCTGATGTCATCTGTAATTAATCCTTTGTTTCGCATGCAACTATTCGTGATTAGTAATTAATGTCAAATGCATATATCAAAAGTGAACATTGGACGTTCTTCGCAAAACAAAACAGAAAAAAGGAAAAACAATGGATTATTTGTCTGAAAAATTGAACTTGTATTGATTTTGAAATTTGCCTGTAAATAGGCGTTTTTGTACAAGAGGCTGACGTCTTAGTAAGAGAACGCCGCCGAACAAAATAGAGTTTATACAATTTTGTGAAAGGAAACAAAACAGCTATGTGAAAAATAATCCCACTGGGTTCCAACTCTGTTATCGCCTTTATGTCTTCAAGCGTCTCATCACTTTGCTGCTTAGTTGAAGATGAAGCTGATTGATTAATGCTGAAGTCTGATAGTTGATGTCGAATTCTGGATGCAAGGTGATCCAATGAGACATAGTATTACGCTTTATCCCTAACTTTTGCCTGGACCGCCCTTTCGGGTTTTCAGTCCACCGGGATACCCATTTTTGCCCAAGCCGCCTTTTCAGGTTTTCGGCTTGCCGGGTGTACAGATTTTTTTATTATTTCGTCCCTTATTTTTGCCTGAACCCTTTTGGTTCGCCGGAAAGCCCTTATTTTTGCCTAGGCGTGTCAACCTAGCGGGTCTTTAGTTCATGCGTAGTATCTTTTTACTATGTCTGCATTGGCAGGGTGAGGAAGGTCGTCACCATCCATGGTGGTTAAAATCATAGCTCCTCCTGAGAAAATATGTTTAACCACAAATGGCCCTTCGTACGCAGGGGTCCATTTGCCCCGGGGATCACTTTAAGGAAGAATGATGCGTTTGATTACCGGATCTCCGACTTGATACTCCTGTCGTCTGACCTTCTTGTTAAATGCCCTGATCATCCATTTTTGGTACGTTTGACCGTGACAAATAACAGCGAGTCTCTTTTCGTCAATTAGGTTTAATTGATCAAGCCGAGTCTGGATCCAGTCTTCTTCGCTCAAACCCGCATCCTTCATTATCCGGAGAGAGGGTATCTGGACTTCAATAGGCAAGACTGCCTCCATGCCATAGACCAAGGAAAAGGGAGTTGCCCCTGTTGACGTCCGCGCTGAGGTACGGTACCCATGAAGAGCAAACAGTAACATTTCATGCCAATCTTTATAGGTCACTATCATCTTCTGCACAATCTTCTTAATATTCTTATTCGCTGCTTCTACAGCCCCGTTCATCTTCGGCCGGTAAGGAGAAGAGTTGTGGTGCTGTATCTTGAATTGCTCGCAGAGCTCAGTGATCATCTTGTTGTTAAGATTGGTACCGTTATCCGTAATGATCCTTTCAGGTATACCGTATCAACAGATCAGGTTGTGCCGAATGAACCGTGCCACGACGCTCTTGGTTACGGTGGCGTAGGAAGCTGCTTCAACCCACTTCGTGAAGTAATCAATCGCGACTAGGATGAAGCGATGCCCGTTGGATGCCGTAGGTCGGATCTCGCTGATCATATCAATGCCCTACATGGCAAAAGGCCAAGGTGCCGTCAGGACGTTCAGAGGAACCGGAGGAATATGCACTTTATCAGCATAGATCTGGCATTTATGACAAGTCCGAGAATGCTGATAACAGTCGGCTTCCATTATGGACCAGAAATATCCTGCCCGAAGGATTTTCTTTGCCATGGTATATCCACTGGAATGTGTCCCGAAGGTACCTTCATGTAGCTCTGCCATGATCCTTTCTGCTTCAGTCTTATCCACACAACGCAGCAAGGTTGAATCATGGTTTCGCTTGTACAGAATGCCGTTACTGAGGAAGAACTTTGGCGCAAACCTTCTCAGGAATTTCTTGTCATTAACATATGCACCCTCGGGGTATTCTTGAGCTTCTAGGTACCTCTTCACTTCATGATACCAGGGTTTTTCAGATACCTCTTCAGTCTCGAGATCGCAGCAATATGCAGGTTCATCCAATTTCCAGATAATGATCCGGGGAGCCTCGTTGTCCCATTTGACTTTGAACATAAAATACATCGTAGCTAGTGCGTCCGCTAACTGATTCTCCTCTCTTGGGAAGTGTTCAAAAGTTATCTCCTCGAAGTGGGGAATCAATGTCAGCACATACTCCTTGTAAGGAATAAGATTTGGGTGTTTCGTATCCCACTCGCCTTTGACCTGATTGATCACGAGAGCGGAATCTCCGAAGACACTCAGAAACTTGATCCTCAAGTCAATTGCAGCTTGAAGACCCATGATACATGCCTCATACTCCGCCATGTTGTTGGTGCAGTTGAAACATAACCGGGCGGTAAGTGGAGTATGAGTGCCTTTAGGGGATATGATCACAACGCCGATACCATTACCCAAAGCGTTCGAGGCTCCATCAAAGTTCATAGACCATCGGGATCCTTCCTCAGGTCCTTCATCCGGTCCAGGTACTTCACAATCAGTCACTACCATGATATCTTCGTCTGGAAATTCAAAGTTCAACGACTGGTAATCGTCCACCGGTTGGTGTGCCAAATGGTCTGCCAATACACTCCCCTTGATTGCTTTTTGAGTCGTGTACTGGATGTCATATTCCGTCAAGATCATTTGCCATCTTGCTATTATTCCGGACAGAGCAGGCTTTTCGAATATGTACTTAATTGGATCCATTTTTGAAATCAACAGAGTAGTGTGAGTCAACATATACTGTCTCAGCCGGCGAGCAGCCCATACCAGAGCGCAGCAAGTTTTCTCGAGCAGTGAGTACCGGGTCTCACAGTCGGTAAACTTTTTTCTCAGGTAATAAATGGCGTACTCTTTTCGGCCAGACTCGTCATGCTGCCCCAGCACACACCCCATTGAGTTGTCAAGCACTGTCAAGTATAAGATTAGAGGTCTCCCTTCAACCGGTGGCATAAGAATGGGTGGTTCTTGGAGATACTCTTTGATCTTTTCGAAAGAGGCCTGACATTCATCATTCCAACGTACTACTTGATCTTTCTTCAGCAGTTTGAAGATTGGTTCACAGGTAGCAGTTAGATGCAAGATGAATCGGGCAATGTAGTTCAACCGTCCTAGAAAGCCTCTGACTTCTTTCTCTGTCTTGGGAGTTGGCATCTCTTGTATGGCTTTCACCTTGGCAGGATCCACTTGAATACCCTTGTCGCTTACAATGAAACCTAGTAGTTTTCCAGATCTCACCCCAAAGGTGCACTTGTTCGGGTTCAACCTCAGCTTGTACAACTTCAGACGGTCAAACAGCTTCCGTAGATGGTCAAGGTGTTCCTCCTTAGTTTGGGACCTTGCAATCATATCGTCGACGTATACTTCTATTTCGTGATGGATCATATCATGAAATAAAGCAACCATGGCACGTTGGTAGGTTGCCCCAGCATTTTTCAACCCCAAAGGCATGACCTTGTAGCAAAAGGTGCCCCACTGAGTAACAAAGGTGGTATTTTCCATGTCTTCAGGAGCCATCTTGATTTGATTATAACCAGAGAATCCATCCATGAAGGAGAATACTTTATGCTGAGCAGTGTTGTCAACCAGAACATCGATATGAGGCAGAGGGAAATCATCCTTAGGGCTCGCCCTATTCAGATCCCTGTAATCAACACACATCCGGACCTTACCATCCTTTTTCGGTACTGGAACCACATTGGCAATCCACTGAGGGTAAGAAGTCACTGCTAGAAATCCGGCATCAAATTGTTTCATAAGCTCAGCTTTGATTTTCTCGGACATTTCTGGACGCATACGGCGGACCTTTTGTTTTACTGGAGGGCAATCTTCCTTGGTAGGCAAATGATGAACCACAATGTCGGTATCCAACCCAGGCATGTCTTCGTAAGATCAGGCAAAGATTTCCACATAGTCATGCAGCATCTGAATCAACCGTTGTTTCACACTGAGCTCTAGATTGGCACCAATCTTGACTTCCTTTCTGTCTGTCTCAGTACCCAGATTTACCGTTTCCACTGGCTCTTCATGTGGCTGAATGGCCCTCTCTTCCTGGAGTAGTAGTCTTGCAAGTTCACCAGGCACTTCGCAATCATCTTCACCTTCGTCTTCGGCTAAGTTGATCGGATTTTCGAAGTCATAACTGGCGGTAGCAGAGTCGTTACCAGTGAGATCAAGAGTGGATTGGAACCTGTATGGGTGAGTGTGTGTAAATATAGCTGTTCTGTAATATATAATAAAGAAAGAAAAGGAGCGCAAGATTTTGACATGCAACAAACGTCCAATGTTTTGATTAATGATATATGAAAATGTCATACAAAAGCCCTCACAAATGGAGCCACGGTGCCCCGGGTAGGACACCGAGCCAACAAAAGTTTCAACATATTGTTTGTTACAAATTGAAAACAAAAGAGTTCATTACTGAGTGACAAAAGTAATAGGTGTAAAGTCTTTGGCAGTCCAGTTGCTTGGTCCATTGTCGGTTGTTGGGTAGATCCAGCTGTCAAATTCAGATTCCTCCACGTCGTCTTCAATAGCATTCACTCCTGGTTTGGTGATGAACACAGGAGGTCTTCCAATCTTTACCTTACGAACAACCCTCTGAGCTTCTGCAGTGAAGCCCAAACCAAACTTGTCAGTCTTTAGAGTGAAGTCAGGAAGTCGGCCCCAATTTGCGCACTCACCCTTCTCAATCACAGTCCGGGCATCCTTTAAGGAAGCCATCTTCAAAGGAGGGTCTTCAATCACAGTTTCAGCTGATGCAAGTGTCTGAGGCACTTCTTCAAAGTGTTGGAATGGAGTCTCAATGAATTCCCCATCCATTTCTATGTACCGGAACGAGTTTAAGTGGCTGACCATATATTCTTCCTCCCCTTGAACTGTAACAATTTTCCCTCTAACTGGGTACTTAAGCTTCTGATGTAATGTGGAGGTCACAACTCCAGCCTTGTGGATCCATGGAAGACCCAACAAACAAGAGTAGGATGGACGGATGTCCATCACATAGAAAGTAGAATCAAAAACTTGAGAACCAACCCTGATTGGAATGTCAACTTCCCCATGTACCATCCTTTTCGAACCGTCAAAGGCTCGGACAACAATGTTACTGGGATTGAGCTCCAGACCCTCACAATCCAATCTGTCTAGGGCCTTCTTGGGCAATACATTCAATGAAGAACCGGTGTCTACCAACACATGGGCAAGAGTAGTGCCCCTGCATTCAATGGAGACATGCAGGGCGTCATTATGGTTTTTTCCTTTGGCAGTCAGATTGGCGTTAGAGAAGCCCAAACCATTATCGACAGTCAAGTTGGCCATACAATCAGTAAATTGATCAGCAGATGTTTCTTGTGGCACATGGGCCGTCTTCAGGAAGGAAATCAGGGCCTTGGCGTGGGCCTCTGAACACAACAATAGTGATAGCATAGAAATATTTGATGGGGTGTGCCCCAACTGCTCAACTACATTGAAATCACTTTTCTTGATAATCTTGAGGATCTCCTCCATCTCTTGCTGGGAGGCTTCAACAGTGGTTGTCTTCGGCGCCTCCGTCAGGGCAGGCAAATCAGTAGCAATCCCCTTGCCCCGAGCGTCAGAGGACTCGGCAGTAGGGGTAGAAACAGGAACTTGATTAGGAAGTGGAACATGCACACTTGCAGGTGTGATGACAAGGGGTTTCTGAATAGTTGGTGGCACAATATCTGGCGAGAACAGCCTACCACTGTGAGTAATTTTGGCAGGCCCGGTGATATTGCTGACATCGGTACTTGTATCAAACTCTTGCTTTACTCCAAGAACATAAACACCTGCCCCATAGTGCCATGGGACAGCTTTGTCGGATGTATAAGGGAGAGGCCCCGGAACAGTGATGATGATAGGAGCAACCTTCTGAGTGGACATGATTTTGAAAGGCTTCTTTGAAGGAGCCTTAGGAGGTTTGTTGAAAATAGTGACAATAGAAACTTCTTCGGCAGGGACAGCAGGAACAACAATCTTCTCGAACAGGATTTCTTTGCTATCCATCAGGCTTTGGATACCTGATTTCAGCAAAGGACAAACAAAAGGCGAAACAGCACATAGAAGGCAATCTTCACCACATCCCGGAAATAAACTGGCTAGCAACAGATTCCTTTTGACAGTCAACAACGGAGTAACAATCTCTTCCATGGAGGCTACATACTGGTCTTTTTCCACAACATTCACTCCATGCTGGGGCATGGGAGAAGTCACAACATTGGGTCTTTCGGGCGTCTCAAACTGTATTTCTTTAGCATCAATAAGGTCTTGAACCTTATTCCTCAAAGCCCAGCAATCTTCCGTAGTATGCCCCGGGCTATCAGAGTGATAAGCGCAACGGGCGTTGGGGTTATACTTTGGAGAAGCTGTGTTCACTACCTTCGGAGCTTCTTTGACAGTTACCAGATTGGTTGACAGTAGCTGCGGCAAAATCTGAGACAGGGTCATGCTGATCCGAGTGTATTGCCTTTTGGGTCTCTCACCCCTTTGTTGATTATACTGCTGAGGAGCAGCAGCAGGCTTTGAAATTACCAATGCATTGACAGCTTGGCGGCGTTCCGGCTTAACTTTTCTTCTGGGACCATAAACAACACTAGCTTCCTTTTTGAAAGGCTTCTTTTCAGTACTCGCAGCGGCACCTTTCTGTATCTTCCCCGACTTGATACCAGCTTCTATTCTCTCACCAGTCAAGATCAAGTCTGTAAACCCAGCAGAGGAATTACCAATCAGATGGTTAAAGAACGGACCAGACAGGGTCCCAAGGAACATGTCAACAAGTTCACAGTCAGTTAGCGATGGCTGCACCCTGCCAGCCAAGTCTCTCCACTTTTGCACATACTCCTTGAATCCTTCGCCCATCCCCAGTGACATACCCTGAAGTTGGGTACGCGTGGGAGCGAGGTCAGAATTGTACTGATATTGTTTATAAAATGCCGTAGCCAAGTCTTCCCAGTTTCGGATACTGGCTCCATCCAGCTGATAGAACCACTCGAGTTGAGCCCCAGAAAGGCTATCCTGAAAGAAATGGATCCAAAGGATCTTGTCTGCAGTGTAAGGTTGGATATTCCTTACATATGATCTGAGATGCATTTTCGGGCAGGATAGCCCGTCATATCTTGCAAAAGCTGGCACTTTGAACTTCGGGGGGATCACAATTCCAACAACTAATCCCAAATCTTCGAAATCTAAGCCGGGAACTCTCTGCAGCTCCATAGCTGCCAACCTGTCTTCCAAGCCTTTGTACTTATCATCGGCGGGCGGGTATTGTTGATCAGAGTAGTCTTCGTCTTCTTCAGCCTCCTCTTCTTCAACCTCGGATTCGGAAGGTACCACAGCCGCATTCCCTTTACTGGTTCCCTCTTCAGAAGTAGGGGGAAATTCAAGCACTCTTCTGGCTTCACCCTCAAACCTTCTCCCTAGGGTAGCCACCCCGATTCTCTTCTTCTTCTTTTTTACTTGGTCGTTGTTCCCCAGCAGGGCCTTTAGATCCTCCTGACCCTTAGCCAAGGTCATCAGGAGTTGTTGAAACTGTGAGTTCTGAGACTGCAAGTCCTTGACCGTCTGTTCGAGATCCATCTTACTGAAATAAACAGCAGAAAGATAAGGAAACCTAGTGTGGAGACCTGCTTATGCGCATGATGAATGATATGCTTATGTATGCAATGCATTCAAGGATTTAGAACATTCAAAATTGTTGCAAACAAAAAGAACGCACGTCATATTAATAAGAAGAAATTTGTCAGTACATAAATGCCCCATGGGCCAAATATTACAAAAACTTCTCAAGGTAAAAAGACGTTGCGCATCCTCTTTGGTGCGATGTAGGTGTTGAGGGTCTCTTCCTCATGGAGTTGGCGGGTAAGCTCCAAAACCTTCTTCTCACTGGCGTAGAAGCTGGCTTCAAAAGTGTTCCGTTCCTCCTTGAGTTGGATCCAACTCTTCTGCATCTCCTCCCACGATGTAGGCATGTCAGGATATAGGATGGTGTAGGGAACCTCTCCTTCTGTAACGGGCTCTTTAATCACAGGGAGAACATGAGGATAAGGCATCATTAGACTCTGGGCTCGGGTTCGTACCCACTTGAGATAAGGCTCAAGAGGGATGGAGTTCTTGTGTCCTAGTGTCTTGCTGTCAACCTTGTTAGGCATCCTCCAAGCTCTGATGAATCTTTGGCGAAGTCCTTGCACATCGTTGTCGAAGTCAAAAACTAGGTCAGGAATCAACATGTCGTGAGGGCCATCCCTCCGTGTGTATCCAAATTGTCTCAAGGCTAGACAAGGGTTGTAGGTAATGCCTCCTCTAATGCCAAGCAATGGAACATTAGGGAACTCTCCACAACGATCGACGATGATGACATTTTCTCTGGACCGAGAACACCAATGTACATCAAAGTAAGTGAGGGTCATCAACCGTTGTGACCACCTTAGGCCTTGGTCATTCTTCAAGACAGATTGTGGAAGGTGCGAAATAAACCACCTTGCAAGGAGAGGAGTACAACACATGAGAACACCCCTCTTTCTCATTGTTCATGTGTAAAATGAGTGAAGAATGTCCCCAAGCAATGTTGGTATTGGATTTCTGGATAAGAAGATTTTGACGGCGTTGACATCTACAAGCTGCTCAGGATTTGGGAACAAGACCAACCCATAAATGAGGAGTGCCACAATTTCTTCAAAGGCTTGTAGATCCAATGAATTCCAACACTCTTGTGCCTTCTCAAACAAGAATTTTGCTAAGAAGCCTTTGACACTGCTTCTAGTTTCCCAATGCCCCTTGATGTCAGATGGCTATAGGTGTAGTGCTTGAGCAACATCTTCAGGCTTTGGTTCCTTTTCTGTACCGTTGTAGGGTAGTTGATTAAGGATAGGAATTCTCAAGAGTTGAGAAAAATCCTCCAAAGTGGGTACCAATTGGTAGTCGGGGAAAGTGAAACAGTGGTGAAGGGGGTCAAAGAACTGGAACAACACCTTTACCATGTCCTCTTCAATGCTGGTGTTGACTAGGCTGAGCAGTCTACCGTGTCTTTCACTGAAGGGAGAGCTTTCCGGAATTCTGGATGTGAGCTCCTTGAGTTGAGGAGGGATTCTCACAAGGTTGACTTGGATAGTTTTCCTGCGAAGAATTTCCATGACCTACAAAACAAGAACAAAGATGAAGATCTAAACCCTTGAAATGGTTAGTGAATGTATATGATGCTTTATGATGCTCATGATGCATGCACAAACATATGTACAAACAATTCACACAAAACCCTAATTTCAGGCTTGCATGAGGTTTCATAGGTAAGTACCTTCTTGAGTGTAGTTGGCTTAAAAACCTGTCCTATAAATAGTAACCGGGTTCTAAGGAGCTCAATATCATTGGATTATTTTCCATGTTCATTGTTTTGGTTTAGCCACTTAACTAGCGACCAAAATATTCCAAGAAAACAAACCTCAATGAGTGTAGTATCGAGTATCTACCAACTTCGGACTGCACCAAAGCCGGTCATCTCACTACCCCTAATGAAAGGCCAAGATGGTCAAGTAAGGTTCTAGGTCATTAGTGCTTAGTGACATCACTCAGCGGCCCCGTACTCTCCTTGATTGAACTCAAGGGTTACCGGTACTCACAAATATGTCGCACTAATATAGCTATTACTTCAACCGTGTCGGTATACCCCGCATAGTTTCCACAACGTATTGCTATCTATGAATGTTTCCTCAAATCCGGGTGTTGTACCCCAAAATTTGCCCTCCCATATTCATCAAGAAATTACCAAGTCAAGGTCACAAAATTCCCCCAGGGTTGTGCAGCTCAACTGTCTCCTATACAGTCAAAACTAGGGTTTGAGTTCTGGTCAAGCAAATGAACTTTTCAAAGGCCCAATCAAGTCTCATATGCTTACAAAGATGGTCAAGTATCCTCATGTCAAGTTTCAAGGCATTCAGCTCAAAATTGCACAGTCAAAACCCTAGATTGCACTACAGTCAACTGTAGGGGCAAAATGGTCATTTGACAGTCAAAAGTTCAAATTTTTGGTCAACATATCATTTTGAGGCCACAAACATCATTTGATCAATGCTTGATCGTGATTCTCAAAATTTGGCTCAGAAATCATCAAAGATGCAAAAGTTGCTATATTTGGACAGCTGAAAAAGTCAACTGAAATTGACCAGGGCATAACTTTCACATGGATTATCAGAAAAATTCCATCCAAAGCTCATTTTGAAGAGAAAGACATTTCCTACAACTCATCTTCATATTCCAAGTCCAAGAAATGCTCTCACAAAAAGTTATCAATTTCAACATTATAGGTCATTTTCAAAAGTCAACAAAAAGTGACTTTAAGTCAAAGACCATAACTTGAGATTGGTAAATCAAAATGACATGGGACCAAAGGCATTGGTTAAAGGACTCAAAGACCTTTCCAAAATGTCCAAGAACATGTGAAAAGCTTAAAAATTGACCAAGTTATGCCTTGTGGAAGTTGGGAAATTTTTGGGAATTTTGAAAAGTCAACAATGGTTCAAATGACCTAAAAATGCAAATGGGCCCATTTTTCTTCCAAGTTTCTTCATGCCAAGCCTATGCACGACCACTAGGCCCAAAGGGAAGTATTTTCATATTTTTTAATTATTTATTTGAATTTATATTAATTTATATTCATTTAAATCATTTTAATACATGAAAAATATAAACCTAACCTAAAAAAATCTTTTTATGCACATTATAGGCTCAATATCTCGTGCTTAGTCAATTATGGAAGGTTTTGGGTTGATTGGAACTAATTGACACCAAATTGCATATGGAAAAGATATGGAAAAGATTTCATGAAATCAAATATTGAAAATCATCAAAGCAATGGATTTTGTCCAAGTTTTCTTAACCTAATCACTCCTTACATATACAGGAATGTAAACCTAATGCAATGAGACTGCAAGCTGCGCACAAGAAGCCATTGCATATTGAAATTTTTCACAAAAAGCTCAAACACTGAAAACCAGTTTTTAAGCCGAGTCAAGCTCTAATTCTTATACCAAAAGCTTCCTCAGGCACTCCTGATCAAATTCCAACCAAGAACATCCATTGAAACGCCCTGAATTGGTACCAAGAACTCAGACTGAACCTTGAAGTTTTTGAAATCGCATTGCATGATTCAAGCATATTTGTGCATTTTTATTTATGTATTCATATTCATAATGATGTTTCTAAACTAACTGATACGTTTGATTGTGTTTTTGAGCCACATATGCGTTTTCGCCATTGTCACACACTAGGGTTGCAGGTTTTTGAAATTGGGGATTTTGTATAGAGGAAAAATCAGGACCTATGAATGCCATGGTTGGATTCAGCACCCCAAGACGAAGATGTCTGAACCCTCGCGATGAATTTATGGTCCATAGGATGCTAATCGCTATTTTCTTGTAGGTTGCTTAAGGCCACGCATCCAAAACCGTGGCTAAAGGGTCTTGTTTCAGAAAACAATGGGGAAGATGACGCGCTGGCAACCACTGAGTGGTTCATTCAAACCAGCGCGCGCTTTTAGGGACCACTGACCAATTTTGCTTTTTGTTATTTAATTGATATTATATGTTAACTAAAAGCGTTTGGTTCAGTTGGTAACACGTGACATGAATGACCCTCAAGACCTGGGTTCAAGTCCCAGGTCTGTGTAAATTCTCACATTATTTTTCAATACATTATTCCATGCAGCGCTCATAGTGGTGATCACCATATTCCACTCTCATCCAAGCGTACACATGCCCAATGGTCCCAGATCAAGGGCTGATATTGAAGGTCCACTGTAAGGCAGGTCAAAACGCTGACACATGATTAGAAAAGTCAACGGATGCAAACTCAATTGGGCCAGGCTTTTCAAATCAACACCTCCATCTGGGGCCTGAACCCCCCCTGGTTTGATCTTCTTTTCTTTTTATTATTTTAATTATTGTGTTATTTATTTTTATTGCTTTAATTAATTTTCTCTTTTTTTTTTTTACAAAAATATAAAAACATCATAAAAATCCAGAAAAAGATAAAAAATGTAATAAATATTTTATTTTAATTATTTTATTTTCATGAATAAATTGTGTAATTGAATTTAGTATAATTAGGTTTTTTTTAATTTTAATTCTTTTCATAACAAAATATAAAAAATGTAGAATTTAGGTTTTAATTGTTAATTCTTTTTATTTCCCTTTTTTATCATAATACTATTATTTATTTTTATAATTAAATTGCACATAAATAAATTAGGGTTTAATTTAGACTATATTTTAATTCTTTCATAATAAATAAAAAATATTAGAATTAGGGTTTGCCATTTAATTTAATTAACTCCTTTTTCTCATTAAATCTAAAAACACAAAAATACCATTTAATCATTTAATTTTAATTTTAAATTCTTTGTCAATTTTAATTGTTTGCAAAAGGGTCCAACACCCTAGTTTGTTTAATTCCTTTATTTTGCGCATTTATCTTATGTCGTCTAATTATAATTATGTAAATCTCCCAAAGCCATGTAACTTTACTTTTCGCACCTTATTTATTTCGCTTTATTTATTTTCCGCTAAATCGGGTCCGGTTTAATTTTGGCGATGTGGACCCGCGCCATTTGTAATAGTCGTAGATTTCTTTTTTTTCCCACAACTTTATAACTGTTAAATATGCATGCAAGAATGAATGGACAAATTAAAATCAAGCGTAGAACACGACAAACATGACAAGACAAATAACTGAAACATGACACACAATTCGCACACACCACCCCTAGGGTACGCCTCACTGTTGCCTTTCGAAAGGTGATCGTCGAGTAGAGGACGTCTTAGTAAGTCCTCATGATCCGGGAACCTGGCATGAGGGTAGCTTCTAAGGTGTCTTCCTATTGCTCTGGTGATCACCATGTCCCGAACCTCGAATTGACCCGAACACCTCCAACGGTGGTGCTACCTACCTCTCAATGGTGGGATGGCACTACTTTAAAGGACATTTACACAGACGAATTCCCTAGGGTAGGTAGGTTCTCAAGGATACTTGCTCTAATTTCAAAACAAACTCAAAAAGGCTTTTCACACTGACACTTTTCAAAAGCTTTCAAAGTAAACTTTTCAAACACTCTGACGTACGAGTCGATCTGAAATTTTTCAAAGAAACTTTTAAACCCACATTGAAACGCAAACAAACAATTTTGAAAACACATTGAGCAAGTATCTAAGAGCCCATGGATAACCATGGATAGAAAGGGTGCTAACACCTTCCCTTTCTATAACCTACCTCCCGAACCGAGAGCAATCTCTATAAGGAATTTTTCTGTGCTTTTGTCCTTTCCATTTGGAGAAAATAAAAGACGGTGGCGACTCTTGCTTCCGCGACATTTCGCGAACCAGCGTTAAACAGTCAGTTCCAGATCCACCGATCACAGAACTGGCGACTCTGCTGGGGACTTAAACTTAAAGTGAGGTGTACCTTAGGGCTAGGTCATAACTATGTTTTCAATTGTCTTCTTTGCTTGCTTTATTATTGTGGGTTGCTTGGGAGTTCTATAGATCCTAACCCGGATCTGGGGATACCTTTCTTAGAAAGTAGCAACAAGGCTGTGAGGGAACTGTGCGGGGTATACCGACATGGTTGAAACAGTCTGCTACGTTGATGTGGCACTTTGGTGTGTACCGGTAACCCTTGAGTTCAGTCAAGGAGAGTACGGGGCCTCCGCGTGGTGTCGTGAAGCATCAACAGACCTTAGGAACCTTAATGGAACTATCTTGGCCTCTTTAGGGTAGTGAGATAACTGACTTTGGTGCAGTCCGAGGTTGGTTGATACTCGATACTACGCTCAATTGAGGGTTGCTTTCCTGGAATATTTCGGTCGCCAGTTCAGTGGCTAAATCGAAACGATGAACAATGAAAGCAATCCCGTGATATTGGGAACCTTAGAACCCGGTTACTTTGATTAGGACAGGTATGAACCCACCAGCTTCAAGAGGGTACTACCAAGACCTCATGCTGGCCTAAACCCTAAGGGCTCTTTTGTGTGACTTGCGTGCCTTCGCACTTGACTACTTGCATGCTTGTTATCTGACCCTTGATGTCTTGCAGGTTTTGTTCATAGTCCTTAATTGGGACTTATAACAGGGTGTACTGACTACTTGCAGGTCTCGTTTATAGTCCTTAATTGGGACTCATAACAGGGTACTAAGTTTTCTTGCAGGTCTTGTTTATAGTCCTTAACTAGGACTCATGACAGGGTTTACCAAATTTCTTGCAGGTGTTGTTTATAGTCCTTAACAAGGACTCATAACAGGGTACTAAGTTTCTTGCAGGTTTTGTTTATAGTCCTTAATTGAGACTCATAACAAAGTATACTGAATTTCTTGCAGGGTCTGTTTATAGTCCTTAATTGGGACTCATAACATGGTTTACCTACATCACCCCATGCATAGCATGACATCATACCATTGCATACCATTGCATACATCCTAACCCATTTCAAGGATCTCAAGGGCTTGTGATGCAGGTCATGATAAATCAAACATCTAGCAAGGGGAAAAGAGGATTTATTTTCCTCTAGCCAAGGTTGTCAGGGGCTATGACCCACTGGATATGGTGAGCCTTTGACCCTTGAAGAAGAATTCTCAACAACATGGGTTTCCTTCAATCAAGCTATAAATTCCGATGCTAACAATTTTCTTGTTTACCCTGTGAGGTCCTTGAAAACATTGCATGCATATCATACACATCATCGCATTACAGGTATCCCTTTTGCAGGTCACTTACCTTTCTCGCTGTTTATTTCAGCAATGGCCTCACAACAAGATAACCAGGACCTTCACGCTCAAGAGTCTCAGTTCAGGGAAATCTTCTTAGGTCTATCCAAGGGGCAGGAAGAGTTGAGGGCACTCCTCATGGGGAATCTGATCAGAAAAAGTCCTGAAGATGACAAGGACGAACAGCTGAAACGTCTACAAGCTGAGGTAGACACATTGAAAACTCAGATGCTGGGGCAAAGGGCCCTCATTCAAGGTTTAGCTCAGGAGCAAGGAGAGCTGAGAGCCATGGTCAGTCAGCTTCCTCAAGGCATGAAGCAACCAGCCCAAATCAGGGACCAGGTCATGGAACAGCTCCCAAGAGGGCAAAGGTCGGGTCCAGTGAATAGACCTCTCCGAGTTGCTACTACTTCACAGGTTCAACAACGACCTCGCCAGAAACAGCGGGTTGATCAGAACAGGCCGGACGAGCCTAAGAGACAATTCACCAATATCAACATGCCATGGTCACGAGCCTTGCAACACATGTTAAGGATGAATCTGATTGCGGTGATCAACCCTCCTGCAAATCCAAAGACCTCCTCTCCAAGCTACAACCCAGAAGCAAGGTGCGCTTACCATTCTGGTAGCCCGGGGCACGATACTGAGGATTGTTGGGCGCTGAAGTACAAGATTCAAGGCATGATCGATGCTGGAGAGATTCAGTTTGAAGTACCCAAGACTCCCAACGTGATCACTGCTCCCATGCCAAAACATGGCTAGGATAGAAAGCACTTTTTGTTCATTCGAATTCAAGTTGTGATTTTCTTTTGTTTAAACATTTATTCATGTTAAAACATTGTTATTCCATTAATGCATCGCTTATGTCTATTTTTGAATCAATATATTCGCATTCACTATATGCAAACTGTTTTCATATTTTTTCTGATGTCAACTCTTGATCTTAAATAATTCTAAGCCTCTTGAGGGAGGATGACGAAAACGATACCGCAATTTACAGTATGCTTTTGAACAAACCCCGCTGATGAGGTACAGGCATTGTTTCAACCCCTAAACTCTGGAGTTATAAGGATGATAATCCCTCGTCAACCCATCAGAGCCAAAGAAGTAGGAGTTTTTATTTTCGAAAATCAAAACCCTTAATCATAACCTGGGGCAGGGTAGTTCTCTCAGTTGATCCAAGTGCATCTTTACAAAACGAACAAAGACAGTGATGGTTCAGAACAATCATAAAGACAGGCAGTCTTTATCAAGAATCATAAATGAAAAGCCCAAGAAGTCTAAACCTATAAAAGGGATTTATGAAACTGGGGCATCCCGCTGACTGTAATTCCAAAAAAGGAAACAGTTCAGGCAAAAAAAGAAAGGGATAACAAAAATCAAGAAAGAGGTCTCACAAACCCTCAACCAAAGCAAAAAATGACTGCCTAGTCAAAATAAATCATCAATATCCGAACCATCACCGGAAAATCAGAGCAAAGACTCAAACAAGGTCTAACATATGATCAACTGAGTTTAGGTTTGGAGAACATCACGAAGAGCGGGTGGGTACAAATAATTTGAGCCTTTATCCTTTGTTTCTTAAACCGTGAACCAGGCCACGTTATAACCCTCAAAAGTCCTAGCTGAAGCATGGGTTAACTCGAAAGCATACTGTTACGAAAGGTATCCTGACTCCTTAAGGCTACGGTAAATACAGAGTTGACATCACGTTTTACAAACATTCACTTGTTTTATGAAAAGATGCATTTTCAAAATCTTCGAGACAGACATAAGCTTTGCGTTTTTAACATAACTTTGTTTACATATGACTTTTTGTTGGAACAGCAGGGAACTTCGCACGATGAATACCTAGTGAACAAAAGCACTTCCAATCAAGGGGCACGGCATGACTATTGTCCATCATTTGGGGCAGTTAAGTCAATATCCAGGGAATCTCTCAAAAGGCCAAAAAGCCTGGGGCAAATCTTTGCCTGAGTCACTTGGGACGCTCCAGCAACGAATCTTGCCCAATCAGACATCTTCTGGTAATATGGCAATACAAGCAGCCAGGGGCACCTCCCTACATCCTGAGAGCATGGACATAGTCGGAAAAATACTACGCAAAATCAAAGACCCGCTAGGTTGACACACCTAGGCAAAAATAAGGGCTTCCCGGCGAACCAAAAGGGTTCGGGCAAAATGAAGGGATGAAACGAAAAGAATCTGTACACCCGGCAAGTCGAAAACCTGAAAAGGCGGCTTGGGCAAAAATGGGTATCCCGGTGGACTGAAAACCCGAAAGGGCGGTCCAGGCAAAAGTTAGGGATTAAAGTGTACGACTATGTCTTGTCATCTTGTCACCTGCCTATCAGAAGAAGCTTGGTCTGTCAACAACAATCAGTACCCCACAGGTGCCTTCTCCCATAGAAACAGGGGCAATAATGGGTGGGCTAAGCAATCTGATCGTTCTGTCCTCCCGGGTGTCAAGGTAGGTTCCGTTGAAGAACATAACCGATGCAGTTCAAAACTCCCCCAGGAGAATCCAATCCAGTTCCCCAGGAAGGTTGGAATATATCTCCCCAAGCAATAAGCGTACCCCCAGTAGATTCTGGAAGCTTATCCCCTAGCAGGGCACGAACGCGTCGTCCGGCTTGATTTAAAGAGTTATTTCCTTAACAGGATATAACTGGGTTATCCTCAGCCAAAAGCCACGGAAAGAGCGTCGTCGACAGAATCTTCTTATCCCCAGCGAAGTCTATTCATACTTCCAATACAGCAAGGTATCCTCAGTGAGTCATCCTCAACAATTCAGCAAAATCATCCCCCCACAGAGTATTTCTTCCCAGCATGGTCGCTAGAATATCTTTTTCTCCCCGCAGAATCCTCCATTCGCCAAGTTTATTCCCCAACGGAGTTGTCTTCGTCTATTGGAATTCTTGCAACTATCCTTCAACACCAGCCCAGGATACGACTTCCCGGCACCCGTCAAGGATTCATTTTCTTAGACAAACATACATTCATAAAACGTCGCATACATCATTATAGCATGCATAGACGCATCATATAACCCCAATCTCATTTATTTTTGAGAACATCTTAAAATCATACAATTCATGCATTATGACATTGCATACAACTAATTCGTCACTTTTTCAAGAAAGAACGATCAACAGATAAAAGTCTTTACCCGCTGAGGTAGTAATCGTCCTGTTGAGGTAGTAATCGTCCCAGATTCCTTCATCATCCCGCTGAGGTAGTAATCGTCCCAGATTCCTTCATCATATATTTGGAGTAGCAATCGTCTCAGATTCCTTCATCATCCTGCTGAAGTAGTAATCATCCTAGGTTCCTTCATCATATATTTGGAGTAGCAATCGTCTCAGATTCCTTCATCAAAAAATCCCTATGATTCCCTCTCCAACGGCGTGTGAGGTGGTAATTCCTTTTTCAGATGTTTCCCTCTCCGGCATGAGCGTGAGGTGATATTCTCTTATGGTCCCCTCTCCAAGAGCGAGTGAGGTGGTAATTCCTTCTTCAGATGTTCCCCTCTCCGGCATGAGCGTGAGGTGATATTCTCTTATGGTCCCCTCTCCAACGGCGTGTGAGGTGGTAATTCCTTTTTCAGATGTTTCCCTCTCCGGCATGAGCGTGAGGTGATATTCTCTTATGGTCCCCTCTCCAACGGCGTGTGAGGTGGTAATTCCTTCTTCAGATGTTCCCCTCTCCGGCATGAGCGTGAGGTGATATTCTCTTATGGTCCCCTCTCCAACGGCGAGTGAGGTGGTAATTCCTTCTTCAGATGTTCCCCTCTCCGGCATGAGCGTGAGGTGATATTCTCTTATGGTCCCCTCTCCAACGGCGTGTGAGGTGGTAATTCCTTCTTCAGATGTTCCCCTCTCCGGCATGAGCGTGAGGTGATATTCTCTTATGGTCCCCTCTCCAACGGCGTGTGAGGTGGTAATTCCTTTTTCAGATGTTTCCCTCTCCGGCATGAGCGTGAGGTGATATTCTCTTATGGTCCCCTCTCCAAGAGCGAGTGAGGTGGTAATTCCTTCTTCAGATGTTCCCCTCTCCGGCATGAGCGTGAGGTGATATTCTCTTATGGTCCCCTCTCCAACGGCGTGTGAGGTGGTAATTCCTTCTTCAGATGTTCCCCTCTCTGGCATGAGCGTGAGGTGATATTCTCTTATGGTCCCCTCTCCAACGGCGTGTGAGGTGGTAATTCCTTCTTCAGATGTTCCCCTCTCCGGCATGAGCGTGAGGTGATATTCTCTTATGGTCCCCTCTCCAACGGCGTGTGAGGTGGTAATTCCTTCTTCAGATGTTCCCCTCTCCGGCATGAGCGTGAGGTGATATTCTCTTATGGTCCCCTCTCCAACGGCGTGTGAGGTGGTAATTCCTTTTTCAGATGTTTCCCTCTCCGGCATGAGCGTGAGGTGATATTCTCTTATGGTCCCCTCTCCAACGGCGTGTGAGGTGGTAATTCCTTCTTCAGATGTTCCCCTCTCCGGCATGAGCGTGAGGTGATATTCTCTTATGGTCCCCTCTCCAACGGCGAGTGAGGTGGTAATTCCTTCTTCAGATGTTCCCCTCTCCGGCATGAGCGTGAGGTGATATTCTCTTATGGTCCCCTCTCCAACGGCGTGTGAGGTGGTAATTCCTTCTTCAGATGTTCCCCTCTCCGGCATGAGCGTGAGGTGATATTCTCTTATGGTCCCCTCTCCAACGGCGAGTGAGGTGGTAATTCCTTCTTCAGATGTTTCCCTCTCCGGCATGAGCGTGAGGTGATATTCTCTTATGGTCCCCTCTCCAACGGCGTGTGAGGTGGTAATTCCTTTTTCAGATGTTTCCCTCTCCGGCATGAGCGTGAGGTGATATTCTCTTATGGTCCCCTCTCCAACGGCGTGTGAGGTGGTAATTCCTTCTTCAGATGTTCCCCTCTCCGGCATGAGCGTGAGGTGATATTCTCTTATGGTCCCCTCTCCAACGGCGAGTGAGGTGGTAATTCCCTTTCAAGATGTTTCCCTCTCCAGCGGCGAGTGAGGTGATATTTCCTTTCAGATTATAATTTCCTATAGTTCCCTCTCCAACGGTGAGTGAGGTGACTCCCTTTGAGATTATAATGTCCTTTGGTTCTCTTCCTGACACTACGAAGATGGTAATCCTCACCAAGATTTTCTCAACGAGCGTTGTTGAGGTTGAAATCATTCAGGATTCTCTTACCATCCACGCTAAGGCAGTAACCATCCCTGGTTCATTCATCAGCGTTTGAAGCTCCAGACCCAGCTCCTGTAACCAGTCAGGACATATCTATATCAAGCATCTAAAATCAGCTCCTGCGACGTGTCAGGTACTCATTTTTCTGTCTTGCAGGTATGCAGGTTCTCGCTAAGGAATCTCCTACGCGATCAACGTCCAGATGGCATCTATAAGCCCATCATCCTATCCAAGCAACATCCAAATGGCATCTATAAGCCCATTCCCTCATCATCATTGCTACTATGTGAGCGCAAATTTCTGGGCACTCTAGTGTCCAATCATCTTCTACCCTCGGATTACGAAAGGCACGTCAGCCAATCTGCATCCTCGGGTCTAAGAAGATTGAACAGGGGCAACTGTTGTACCCCAAAATTTGCCCTCCCATATTCATCAAGAAATTACCAAGTCAAGGTCACAAAATTCCCCCAGGGTTGTGCAGCTCAACTGTCTCCTATACAGTCAAAACTAGGGTTTGAGTTCTGGTCAAGCAAATGAACTTTTCAAAGGCCCAATCAAGTCTCATATGCTTACAAAGATGGTCAAGTATCCTCATGTCAAGTTTCAAGGCATTCAGCTCAAAATTGCACAGTCAAAACCCTAGATTGCACTACAGTCAACTGTAGGGGCAAAATGGTCATTTGACAGTCAAAAGTTCAAATTTTTGGTCAACATATCATTTTGAGGCCACAAACATCATTTGATCAATGCTTGATCATGATTCTCAAAATTTGGCTCAGAAATCATCAAAGATGCAAAAGTTGCTATATTTGGACAGTTGAAAAAGTCAACTGAAATTGACCAGGGCATAACTTTCACATGGATTATCAGAAAAATTCCATCCAAAGCTCATTTTGAAGAGAAAGACATTTCCTACAACTCATCTTCATATTCCAAGTCCAAGAAATGCTCTCACAAAAAGTTATCAATTTCAACATTATAGGTCATTTTCAAAAGTCAACAAAAAGTGACTTTAAGTCAAAGACCATAACTTGAGATTGGTAAATCAAAATGACATGGGACCAAAGGCATTGGTTAAAGGACTCAAAGACCTTTCCAAAATGTCCAAGAACATGTGAAAAGCTTAAAAATTGACCAAGTTATGCCTTGTGGAAGTTGGGAAATTTTTGGGAATTTTGAAAAGTCAACAATGGTTCAAATGACCTAAAAATGCAAATGGGCCCATTTTTCTTCCAAGTTTCTTCATGCCAAGCCTATGCACGACCACTAGGCCCAAAGGGAAGTATTTTCATATTTTTTAATTATTTATTTGAATTTATATTAATTTATATTCATTTAAATCATTTTAATACATGAAAAATATAAACCTAACCTAAAAAAATCTTTTTATGCACATTATAGGCTCAATATCTCGTGCTTAGTCAATTATGGAAGGTTTTGGGTTGATTGGAACTAATTGACACCAAATTGCATATGGAAAAGATATGGAAAAGATTTCATGAAATCAAATATTGAAAATCATCAAAGCAATGGATTTTGTCCAAGTTTTCTTAACCTAATCACTCCTTACATATACAGGAATGTAAACCTAATGCAATGAGACTGCAAGCTGCGCACAAGAAGCCATTGCATATTGAAATTTTTCACAAAAAGCTCAAACACTGAAAACCAGTTTTTAAGCCGAGTCAAGCTCTAATTCTTATACCAAAAGCTTCCTCAGGCACTCCTGATCAAATTCCAACCAAGAACATCCATTGAAACGCCCTGAATTGGTACCAAGAACTCAGACTGAACCTTGAAGTTTTTGAAATCGCATTGCATGATTCAAGCATATTTGTGCATTTTTATTTATGTATTCATATTCATAATGATGTTTCTAAACTAACTGATACGTTTGATTGTGTTTTTGAGCCACATATGCGTTTTCGCCATTGTCACACACTAGGGTTGCAGGTTTTTGAAATTGGGGATTTTGTATAGAGGAAAAATCAGGACCTATGAATGCCATGGTTGGATTCAGCACCCCAAGACGAAGATGTCTGAACCCTCGCGATGAATTTATGGTCCATAGGATGCTAATCGCTATTTTCTTGTAGGTTGCTTAAGGCCACGCATCCAAAACCGTGGCTAAAGGGTCTTGTTTCAGAAAACAATGGGGAAGATGACGCGCTGGCAACCACTGAGTGGTTCATTCAAACCAGCGCGCGCTTTTAGGGACCACTGACCAATTTTGCTTTTTGTTATTTAATTGATATTATATGTTAACTAAAAGCATTTGGTTCAGTTGGTAACACGTGACATGAATGACCCTCAAGACCTGGGTTCAAGTCCCAGGTCTGTGTAAATTCTCACATTATTTTTCAATACATTATTCCATGCAGCGCTCATAGTGGTGATCACCATATTCCACTCTCATCCAAGCGTACACATGCCCAATGGTCCCAGATCAAGGGCTGATATTGAAGGTCCACTGTAAGGCAGGTCAAAACGCTGACACATGATTAGAAAAGTCAACGGATGCAAACTCAATTGGGCCAGGCTTTTCAAATCAACACCTCCATCTGGGGCCTGAACCCCCCCTGGTTTGATCTTCTTTTCTTTTTATTATTTTAATTATTGTGTTATTTATTTTTATTGCTTTAATTAATTTTCTCTTTTTTTTTTTTTTACAAAAATATAAAAACATCATAAAAATCCAGAAAAAGATAAAAAATGTAATAAATATTTTATTTTAATTATTTTATTTTCATGAATAAATTGTGTAATTGAATTTAGTATAATTAGGTTTTTTTTAATTTTAATTCTTTTCATAACAAAATATAAAAAATGTAGAATTTAGGTTTTAATTGTTAATTCTTTTTATTTCCCTTTTTTATCATAATACTATTATTTATTTTTATAATTAAATTGCACATAAATAAATTAGGGTTTAATTTAGACTATATTTTAATTCTTTCATAATAAATAAAAAATATTAGAATTAGGGTTTGCCATTTAATTTAATTAACTCCTTTTTCTCATTAAATCTAAAAACACAAAAATACCATTTAATCATTTAATTTTAATTTTAAATTCTTTGTCAATTTTAATTGTTTGCAAAAGGGTCCAACACCCTAGTTTGTTTAATTCCTTTATTTTGCGCATTTATCTTATGTCGTCTAATTATAATTATGTAAATCTCCCAAAGCCATGTAACTTTACTTTTCGCACCTTATTTATTTTGCTTTATTTATTTTCCGCTAAATCGGGTCCGGTTTAATTTTGGCGATGTGGACCCGCGCCATTTGTAATAGTCGTAGATTTCTTTTTTTTCCCACAACTTTATAACTGTTAAATATGCATGCAAGAATGAATGGACAAATTAAAATCAAGCGTAGAACACGACAAACATGACAAGACAAATAACTGAAACATGACACACAATTCGCACACACCACCCCTAGGGTACGCCTCACTGTTGCCTTTCGAAAGGTGATCGTCGAGTAGAGGACGTCTTAGTAAGTCCTCATGATCCGGGAACCTGGCATGAGGGTAGCTTCTAAGGTGTCTTCCTATTGCTCTGGTGATCACCATGTCCCGAACCTCGAATTGACCCGAACACCTCCAACGGTGGTGCTACCTACCTCTCAATGGTGGGATGGCACTACTTTAAAGGACATTTACACAGACGAATTCCTTAGGGTAGGTAAGTTCTCGTAGATACTTGCTCTAAATTCAAAACAAATCAAAAATACTTTTCACACCAACACATTTTCAAAAAGCTTTCGAAAGCAATCTTTCAAACACTCTTGAGGACCGATACAAGAGTCAAACTGGAATTTTCAAAGAAACTTTTTAAAACCCACAATTGAAAAGCAAACAAACCATTTTTGAAAACACAAATGAGCAAGTATCTAAGAGCCCATGGATAACCATGGATAGAAAGGGTGCTAACACCTTCCCTTTCTATAATTTACCTCCCGGACCGAGAGCAATCTCTTTAAGGAATTTTTCTGTGCTTTTGTCCTTTCCATTTGGAGAAAATAAAAGACGGTGGCGACTCTTGCTTCCGCGACATTTCGCGAACCAGCGTTAAACAGTCAGTTCCAGATCCACCGATCACACCGGGTGTAGGATTTCAAGCCCAAACAAGAGAACCAAAATATAAAGCAATCAAAGCAAACAATTAGTCATGCAAGAGGGTGATCTAATCCCTAAGGTTACTCCACTTTTAAAATTTTTCCTCATCAGAGTCGCCAATTCTGTGATACGGTGGGAGAACTGACTTGAGGTTTTGCGTTTGTTTTCGCAAATGTTTCGGTTGAGCAAGAGTCGCCACCGACTTTTTATTTTATCCTAAGGAAAGGTTAAAAAGCACAGCAAAAACCTTTGAGATGTTTTCTTGGGTTCGGGGAGTAGATTATAGAAAGGGAAGGTATTAGCACCCTTTCTATCCATGGTTATCCATGGGCTCTTAGTTACTTGCTTAGATCAACTTGCCTTGATTTTCAATTGTTTGAAATGGTGCTTTGTGTGTGGGTTTGAAAATGTTTTGAAAAGAGGCAATGTGGTGGCAACCTTTGCAATGATCCATGTTGGGATGTATACAAAGGTGTATGTCTTTAAAAAAGGTTTTCAATGTTTTTTGAAAGTTGTTTTGAAAGTGTGTTGTGATATGTGTTTTGAAAAAATAGGCAAGTGTTTTTGTTTTGCAAGTTGGCAAGTAACCAAGAGCTATCTACCTTAAATTTCTCAAAGATCTTTGCTAGGTTTTAACCCTTTTAACAATTTTGTTCCACCATTGTATTTGGTGGACAATCTTGTGTTAGGATGTGAACGGGACGGGCGCGGGTCATCGTTTAGACCATGATTGCAATGGTGCCAAGTGTCTTTGGGCAATTTTTCCTTTAAGGGACTTGATCATTTTTTAGGCAACTTTCGAAAGCGTCATCGAGGGACTATGATCATTTGATTTGTTTTGTTTTGCCAAAGACACCCAACATGCAATATGGCCCATCATGGAAGGCAACAAGTGGAATACCCTAGGGGTGCAAGTGTGATTAGTGTTGTCCATTTTCATGCTTGTTTATCTTGAATTTAGGTCAAACTATTTGTTGTTTTTGATTTGCATACAAAAACCCTAATTCTATCATGGCATATTTAGAAAGCTTTAAAGTGCGAAATTTAAAGGTCCTAAGTTATTACAACACAAATATGGGATGGGGGGTACAAATGTTCAAATGGGGATATTTTAGCAAGAAATTAAAACCTAAACTATTACATCCAAATTGAATTATACAAATTATTTAATTGCACAATAATTAAATAAAATACAATAAATATGCAAGATGCAAAAATGATTTTTTTATATGTATGTGAAAAGTGTTTTTTTATGTGTCAAATAAACAAAAACAAAAATAAAAAAGGTTAATTTTGGATATTTTTCAAGTTTAGGCTAAAACCCTAATTTTTGCTAAATAAAATGTATTAATTATTTAATGTATGCAATATTTATTAATTATGTATGAAAAAATAAATAAAAAAAGTATATTGTCAAAAAGTGATTTTTTAAGTTAAATATTAATAAAAATAAAAATGTATTATTTTTATGTTTTTAACCTAAATAGACTAATAAATATATAAGTATTTATATTATTTATTAAATATATTAAATATGTACAAGAATAAAATATTTAATATTTACAAGAAAAGTATATTTTTTATAAAATGTTTTCAAAGGTAAAATAAAATAAAAATCAGAAAATAAAAGTGTTTGTATTATTTTTTGTATTTTTAAATAAAAGGTATTATGTATTTATTTACATATAAAACTAAATGAAACCAAATAAATATCAAATAAAGTGTAAAAATTGTGAGAAAAATATTTTTGATATTCTTTATATTTTAATAAAAAATAATAAATCAGAATAAAAAAGAAAAAGTTAAAAATGACAAATAAAACTCAAAATGGGCCAGGGGGGGTGCATGTGTAAAACAGTGGTGCAAAAAGGAAAAACAACACAGGCCCAGCCCAAAGAGGTTGTCTTCAACCTCCAGCAACAAAAATGTCAAAAACGTGCGCCTTTCCCACCTTGTTCAAACATCCTGATTCCTGGACTTTTAGCACAAACTTATAACACAAAAAATGTCAAGCATCAAGCCACGAATCCATACATATAAAAAACTTAACTTAACTCTCAGAAATGAGAGAGAATTTCTCCATCCCTAATCCCTGACCTAAGTTTTTTCTAATGTTCTGGTTCCAAATTCTCTCAGTACACACAACATAAATGCAAAGTGATTATATGTGTAGCTTCAGGGCCATGAGTAGAGCATTTTTCATTCATAAACTTAAAGCTAACTCTTCCTAGATTGAGAGATAGAAGTCCATGAACTTACCTGTTCAGCTTGGATCGTGTCTGGCAATGGAGGTACTTTCAGTGCAATGTGAGGACTTGTACAACTTGCTTGAAGGTCAGGGATGCTTCTGCAACCTTTAGCTTGCTTTGAAACCAAATGAATCAAGCTATGGAAGTCAACCTACAAAACAGAAAAAGTGAAAATGGTGAAGTTGGTTAGAGGTGTTATAGGTCGTGTCCAAGGCTTGGGATAGTTTGTATAGGTGGTATGGAGTGTGTATGAACTGGTTTTGGCCAAGGCGCACGAATGGATTAAGTTATGGACCTCAAACTGCAGGGATGCCCTGTTTTTGTGCAGTACAATGGTGTTTTGAGGTTTAGGGAGGTATGGAAGGTATGGAAGGTAGTTAGCTCGTGCCTTAGCTCAGGTTTGATGTTTTGAATGTGTTCAACAAGTTTGTCTAGGCTTGTGGTTGCAGCAATGTGAGATGATGTTCAAAATGCAAGGTTTCTTCTAACTTAAGCAAAAATTGTCAACTTGGTTTCTAGACTTATGCATGCCCCCTAAACATGCTGCCTCAATCCCTCTTGATCAATGTGTTATGTCCATGAATCTTGTGTCCAAAGATATGGCCTTGTACTTCTTGATTTGCAAACTTGACATAAAGCCATACTTTACAAAAATGGATAAAGTGCTTTTTCTAATTAAGGCTTAATTCTCCATACAATGACCAAATGCACAAAATAATTCCTTGGCACAATGGGTTGGCATTTAATTATTGAGTAAGAAAAGGATTATAGGCCTGTAACTAGCTTGCTCATGCTGATTTGAAAAATTGCACAAGTTATGAACATGAAAATGGCTCATGAACAAAGTGAGTTTTGCCCATATTGACAAGTTCGATTCTCCCTAACCACAAGCTTGTTTGATGAGTTCTTGGTTATTTTGGAAAGCTTGGAATGTGTACTACAATCCATATTTGTAATGCAAATTGAAATTCCAAGTGGAAGCATGTGAAAAGTGGCCATGAAGTTAGGCAAAAATCCTGCCTAGAATAGGTCAAAATTTTTCTAAGTTAAGAATGTTTTGCACCCTTGTTCCAAAAATCATAACTTGAGCTACAAGCTTCTTTTGAGGAAACTTTGTTAATAAAAGTTGTAGATTTTGCAATGGACTATAACTTTAATGTTTTGTGTTTTCCTTGAATCCATTTGCATCTTGATGAGAAAGTGGGACAAAGTTAGGAAAAAATTAGGGATTTTCATAACTTAGAAAAATTCTAAGTTATGAAAATTCTTCATTTCAAACCCTAATTTGTGATTTTTGATTTCTTGATGAACAAGTTTCATGATTTGACATGTTTTGATGAAAAATGAATCTTGACACTTGATTTTGACCAAAAAGTCAAAGTTTGACTTTTCAGTATACAGTCAAATTTGGCTCAGTTGACTGGAAAATTCATCTGTCAATCTTGTGCATTTGGGATATTTTGAATTTGTTGAACATGTCAAGACAATTCCATTGGGTCCTTGAGTCCATATGTGAGCTTGGTTTGCCATTGGTTAGGTCAAACAGTCAAAAATTGCCTTTGTGCAGTCAAAACCCTAAAAATGACCATTTTGCCCTATTGGTGATCTGATCAAATTTCTTGTGGAATTGTGATCCAAACTTGACCAAATGGCTCATATGAGTTCATAATGTTGATGTGGGTCAAAAATCATGTGGTTTGACTGTCAATTGACCACAGTTGACTTTTCCCCAATACAGCTGATTTATAGGTCAACTGTCCAATTGACTGGGCAAAGATTGGAATCAAGGCTTGAAACTTGGTATGGATAAACTTGGGAGTCCAATATGAAGCATGAAAGTCACTTTGGGCCTTTTGGGTCAAAACATCTTTGTGCAAACTCAAACCCTAATTTGGGTCAACAGTGCAAAGGGGGAGTCTTGAGTAGAGCAAACCCTAACTGGATCTTGAGCTCCAAGGGTCTTGTGGTGAGAAAATGTTGAGGAAATGGGAGGGCAAATTTTGGGGTACAACATGGCACTTATGTACTAACAAATTCTTCTTAATAGGACGTGTGTTCCTTTTTGTTTGCAACAAATTTGAATTTCCGAATCCTTGAATGCATTACATGAATAACATACCATTCATCATATGCATAAACAGGTCTTCACACTAGGTTTCCTTATCTTTCTGCTGTTTATTTCAGCAAGATGGATTTGGAGCAGACGGTAAAGGATCTACAGGCACAAAATTCACAATTCCAGCAACTCCTCATGACCTTGGCAAATGGTCAAGAGGACCTCAAAGTTTTGTTGGAGAAGAACAAAGAGAAAAAGAAAAAGAGACCTGGGGTAGCCACTTTCGGAAGAAGGTTTGAGAGCAATGCTAGGAAGGTTCTGGAGTTCCCTTCAACGTCTGGCGAAGGGGCTGGCAAAGGGAAAGGAGTTACTGTACCTTCTGAGTCTGAGGTAGAAGAGGAGGAAGAGGAAGAAGATGAAGACTACTCCAAAAAACAGTATCCACCAGCGGATGACAAATATAAGAATTTTGAGGATAGACTGACAGCTATGGAGTTGCAGAGAGTACCGGGTTTGGATTTTGAAGAACTGGGGCTGGTGGCTGAGATTGTTATCCCTCCCAAGTTCAAGGTGCCAATATTTGCCAAGTACGACGGTCTGTCTTGCCCTAAGATGCACCTGAGGTCGTATGTCAGAAAAATACAACCCCACTCATCCGATAAAGACCTTTGGGTACACTTTTTTCAAGACAACTTGTCAGGAACGCAGTTGGACTGGTTTTATCAGCTCGAGAGATCAGAGGTTCACAATTGGGAAGACTTAGCAGCTGATTTTTACCGTCAATATTAATACAATGCTGATTTGGCGCCCACTCGTACTCAGTTACAAAGTATGGGGATGGCTTCCAATGCAAGGTTTAAAGAGTACGCTCAAAAGTGGCGTGATCTGGATGGAAGGGTGCAGCCACCGCTATCAGATAGGGAGTTAGTTGACATGTTTCTGGGGACCCTGTCTGGCCCCTTCTTCAATTATCTAATTGGGAGTTCTTCCGCGGGATTTACTGAACTAATTTTGACCGGCGAAAGGGTTGA
The DNA here is from genome assembly GCA_948472305.1 of Vicia faba. Taxonomy (NCBI): domain Eukaryota; kingdom Viridiplantae; phylum Streptophyta; class Magnoliopsida; order Fabales; family Fabaceae; genus Vicia; species Vicia faba. The sequence continues at coordinate 145,257,831 of OX451740.1, forward strand.
GGCCGGAATTAAAAGTGGAAAAATTCAAAAGGATGCTTCCGCATCCACAACTGTTAAGAAACCATTTCCGGCTAAGAAGGAAGCATCTGCTGTGTATTCTCAGAAGGGTCAGGGAAGAACTGAGCATTGGCCAACTGTAAGGGCTGTGATGATTCAAAACTCGTCAAATGATCAACCTCGTAACAATCAGTCGAGACCTAATCAACAACGGGTGGAAAGGCTACAACGGCAGTTCACCCGCATCAACATGACGCCCGCTCAAGTACTTCCCCATTTGTTGAAGCTGAATCTGACCAGTTTGAAGGAAGCGCCACAAAACCCTAACACTTCCTCTCCATACTACCACTCTAATGCCAAGTGTGCTTACCATTCCGATAGTGTTGGGCACGATACCAATAATTGCTGGGCGCTTAAGAACAAAATCCAGGATCTGATTAATGCTAAAGAAGTAGAATTCGATACGCCTGAGAAGCCCAATGTTATTTTCTGCTCCGATGCCCAAGCACGACCACAATATTCATGTTGTTATGGAGGACACTCATGTTACTGATGTTGTTGATCTGTTGAAACCGTTACTTGTGATTAAAGAAAATTTGTTGAGAGCCGGGATCTTTCCTGGTTGTGGTAAAGATTGCTATTTTTGTTTGAACATACGAGGTGATTGCCCAATGTTGAAGTCAAGTGTCCAACGCCTGATGGATACCCAAGAGATACTTTTCCGGAAAACCCCTGTTGATACCTTCAATCCTGTTACTCCTGATACTTTTGCTACTACAACCAACGATATTGCAATCATAACCATTTCCGACAATCCTCCCAAGGCTTGCAAAATTCCTGTCAGGATTACACCCAACTCTGAATGTGTACCTTTAAAGATCACCATGCCGGGACCTGTCCCGTACCAATCAAGCAAAATGATACCATGGAACTATGGGGGAGAAATCTTCTACCATGGTATCAAAAAAATCGAAACAGTCCAAGAGATTTCTGAAGAAGAAAGCCCTGATATAAGGAACATTGAGGGTACAAGCAACATAACCCGCAGCGGCCGGATCTTTTCTCCAGATATTGCTCCCCCTCGAGCATTTTTCGGACCCTTGAAAGCTTCTGTACCTGTTGGACCATCTGTGCAGGGCCCAGTGATTGAAGAATTGGATACTCCTGAAGTAAGACCATCTGCTGATACTACCGACAAGGGTAAGGGGATACTAGAAGTGCCTGTCAGGACGAAGTCTCATGCTGTGGTTATCCCTGAAACCACTCAGAAAGAAATGGATGAAATCTTGAAAATAATCAGAAAAAGTGACTACGACGTTGTGGATTAGTTAGGGTATACCCCTTCTAAAATTTCAATGTTATCTCTCCTGCTTTGTTCGGAGGCCCATGCTAAGGCCCTAATCAAATTCTTGAAAGCGGCACATGTACCCCAAGAGACTTCGGCTGACTAGTTTCAGGAATGTGTGGCCAGTCTTACTGCTGAAAATGGCCTTGGCTTTTCCGATGCTGACTTAACTCCCAAAGGAAGGAAACACAATGATGCTCTACATGTCTCAGTTGAATGCCGGGGAACCACTCTCGCCCATGTCTTAGTTGATACTAGTTCTTCCTTGAATGTGCTGCCGAAGAAAGCTTTAGACCGTTTGGATTGCGAAGGATTAACCCTCAAACCTAGTAACATCGTGGTTAGGGCCTTTGATGGGTCCAAAAGAATGGTTCATGGAGAGGTTGATATTCCTATCAAGGTAGGCACAAAAGTTTTCAACTCCACCTTTTACGTGATGGACATCTGTGATACGGTGGGAGAACTGACTTGAGGTTTTGCATTTATATTCTCACTTGTTCGATTTAGCAAGAGTCGCCACCGACTTTTTATTTTATCCTAAAGGAAAGGTTAAAAAGCACAGGAAAAACCTTTGAGATGTTTTTGTGGGTTCGGGGGGTAGATTATAAAAAGGGAAGGTGCTAGCACCCTTTTCATCCATGGTTATCCATGGGCTCTTAGTTACTTGTTTTAGATCACTTGCCTTTGATTTTCAATTGCTTGAAATGGTGGTGTGTGTGTGTGTTTTTGAAAATGTATTGAAAAAGATGCCTTGTCTAGGCAACCGTTGTAACAATTCTTTACTCGAATGTTTTACAAAGGTGTTCGTCTTTTTGAAAAGATGTTTCAATGTTTTTGAAAGTTGTTTTGGAAGTTGTGTTTGTGAAGTGTGTTTTGAAAAGTAGGCAAGCGTGTTTTGCAAGTTTGATCAAGTAGCTAAGAGTTGTCTACCCTATTGTACTCAAAGGTCTTTCTTATGTTTTAACCCTTTTAACAGTGTTGTTTCACCATTGTATTTGGTGAACAACCTTGTGTTAGGATGTTAACGGGACGGGCGCGGGTCATCGTTTAGACCATAGAGGCAATAGTGCCAAGTATATTTGGCAATTTTCTTGAGGGACTATGATCATTTTGTTTAGGCAACAAGATAGCGTCATCGAGGGACTATGATCATTTGATTTGTTTTTGTTTTGCCAAAGACACTTAACATGCAACCATGGCCCATTTTTGAAGGCAACAAGTGGAGTAACCCTAAGGGTGCAAGTGTGAATTGTGTATTTGATTTTCGTGAATTTGTCTTGTATTAGGTTATCTAGCGGTTGATTTTGAATCTTCGCATACAAACCCTAATTACTATATAGTATATAGAAAGCGATAAATTGCGGGAATTTAAAGTCTAAGCTTTTACAAATAAGTATCCGGGGATGGGGGTACAAATATTTACAAATGGGGATGAATCTTAACAGGATAGTAGTGTCCAAATGTTATTTACAACCAAATCGAATCGCATTCTCAATGTAAAATATAGCAATGTATAAGAATCAAAGAAAAATAAAAGTATTATGCAATGTATGTGATTATTTATAAATGATGCAAATATTAACCTAATGTATTTATTAAGTATTTATTTATTTTTGTGTTTTTTATTAATGATATGAACAAAAGGTTCTTAAAGAAAGAAAATAAAAATGTTTAAGTTAAAGAAAACTAATGTTTATGTATTTAGTTAATGTTTTAAAGTTTATGTAAAAAGATTTATTAAAAAGAGTTTTAAGACAAAAATCTATTAACCTAATTAATCTAATATTTACATATTTTAAGTGTACTAATAGAAAAAAGGTATTAACAAAATTCTTACATGAAAAATTAACATATTATTTAACAACAAAGAAGAATTAGGTTATATATAAAAAAAATGAAAATTAAGGTGAAAATAAAATAATAAAAAGTAGTATTAGTTTGTAAAAAGAAAAAAAAGGTTAAATGGGCTTTTGAAGGAAGAGGGTTGGCCCAAAATAAAAATGAAGGAGAATCAGAGGGGGGGGGGGGGGGGGGAGGGGGGTGTAATGCCAGCAATGCATTGGGCTTTAACAGTTTGTTCAAGAGGCAGGCCCAAGCATTTTACAGGTTTTTGTTTAGGGTTGTTTTGTATTGTCTCAGAATAAGGGTTTGTACAGTTTGATGAGCGGCGCCGTTTCTATCCTTTCTTCTTCGCCTCTTCAAGCTTCTCGAACGAAAGCTTCTGACGTCTCTCTTCGCCTCAGCTTCCAGAGCGCCATCTCCATTTCCTCCCCCTCATGGTTGCTCAGGCGGTGACAACGAGGTACCGGTTTCTGTTTTCATGTTTTAGGTTTTTTTTTTGGATAGCAATCTTGCATGTTATTATTTCTATGTGTTCTGATCTTTATGTATTATTTTGGGCTTGTGTTGTGGGGTGTAAAAAGAAAAGGGAAGAGGAAATTATACCTTTGGAGAGGAGACGGAGGAATAGACTGGAGGCGTGTCTCAGGTGGTCGGAGGCAGAGACGCGATGATAAAAGCTTCCTGGTACTTGTATCTTGCTTTTGTTAGGTTTTATGATGATAGTTTTCTGAAAACCCTAGAGTACGTTTCTGACTCTTTTCCTCTCTGAATACATGCTTTGTTCTGATGACGAGCTTATCTCTGAAGATTGTTTATTGTTGGCTTATTGTTTCACTTTTGGCCTCTTCCTCTCTTTGAACTTTGATTCTCAATGATGATTTCTGAGATGCTCTTGCTTCTGACTTGTTGAATATTGGCTTTGTTGGCTTTTTTCAATAATGATGATATTGAATCTGAGAATGTGAATGCTTCAGCTTTTTGACTTTGGTTTTGTTCCAGCTGCTACTGATATGTTGATGTTGTTGCCTTATTCTGAGATGTTTGCCTTTTGTTCTGATTCTCTTTCTCTCTTTTGGACTGGGCTGGCTTTTGTTTTTGTTATGATATCTGGTTTTGGCTTGGTTGGAATTTTGCTTGCTTTGAACACAGGTTTGAAGACAGTTTTGACAGGTTTTTAGGCTTTGGTTTGAAGCAAGCTGTTAGGTTTGAAGTTTTATGTAGGTTTGTATGGCTTTGGGCAGGCTTCTGGTTCCAGGCTTGCTTGAAGCAGGTTAAGGCTATATGTTTGGGTTGTGTTTGACAGGTTTGAGGCAGGTTAAGGCTTATGCAGGCTTCTGGTCACAGGCTTGCTTGTTTTTATGCAGGTTTGAAGTTGTAACAGGTTTTGTCCTTAGGCTATGCAGTTTGAACACAGGTTTGTGTTTGTGTTTTGATGCAGGCTTAAGGCTTGATGTTTTAGGCTTCTCAATTTGCTTCCTTGAAAATAGTTTTGAGGTTACAAGCTGTGTGATCTTTTTCTATGTGTTCTCTCCCTCCTCTTACAGTGTTCTGATTCTGTTTGTTTTATATCTCTTAAGCCTGCCTCAAAAAAACTGTAAGCCTCCTACTTTTTACTCTCTTTTCTCTCTCTCTTAAAGCATATTATATTGCTTAAAGGTACTCTTTTATGAAAAAGTGTTTGGCTGGGAAATAATGATAAATTTGAAATATGTTGCTTGCATTTTGTCTTTCCTCTGCATATCTTCTTTCTTCAGATTTTCTGCATTTTGTGTACTTGTTGACAGCTTTATGACAGTTCTTGAACTTGTGACTTAGTTGGCCATTTTGACTTAGTTTGGTTTGCCTTGTTTGATAGTGCAATTCAGTTTGGATTTTTGCAGCTTGGTTGGCATTTTTGTTGACACTTTGCAATTTGAAATTATGCAGCCTTGTACATTTTGTTTAATATGGTGCCTTGTATTAATTCATATGCTTGCAACATTATTTTCTTTCCATCTTTGCGAAACAAGAGTCTTCTTGCGATTTGAAGAGAGGGCGAACAAACTGATTCCGGCCAACACTTTTAATGATGAGTTTTGATTAACTGTCTGAGAATGTTTTTTTTTAAATTCATCTGTACTGACTTCTTTCTTTTTTGTCTTTGCAGATAAAAATCAGTTGAGTAATGGGGAGCAGCAATAGAAGATGAAGACTTAGGAAAATTAGGATATAGCTTTATTTTATTTTAATCATTTGTAATAAATATTATTATAAATACTTGTAAATAAAATTACTGTATTTAAATAACACTTGTACCAATAATTAAAAATAAATAAAAGTCTTTTTGTCAGATATCTCTTTTATTTCACTGTCTATTTAATTATTTAAGTTTTCTTGAATTAAAATAACTGGAAGTAAATCCCAATTATTCTAACTTAGATAAAATTAATAATTAATAAACACTGTAGTCTTGCAACTTCGCATTAATCAATAATAAACCCGGCGTCCCAATTAACCATAAGCATTGCACAGTTAATCAAACAAACGTCCATATGCCTTTCCTTTTACTGATTAAACCAAACACTGCAAATTTTCAACCAGCAGCCTCAACTTCTAACCCAGAGGTTCAGGTTTATTGAGAAACAAACTGAAATCTTGAGCAGGCGTCAAAGCAGTGTAACAGCTAATTAATACACTGTGGATTCAAATTCTTCTGAAAATGCGCGTGCAAACCCTAATTCTTGATTTATTGTCAAAGAAACGTCCGCCTGATCAAACCCTGAGCCAAACTCAACCAAATCACTAAAAACCCTAATAATCTGCTTGAACTGATTCAAAATCAATGGAAACCCTAATTTTGTCTGACTGATGAGAAAAGTCTGTTTGACCGATTCTTAAGCCAATCTGAAAAATCAGGAAAAGCCCGAAGCTGTGATTTCTTGTGGAAAAGAGAGAGGGCAAATTTTAGGGTACAACAGTTGCCCCTGTTCAATCTTCTTGAACCTGAAGAGTTAGATTGGCAGGTTTGCCGTTCGCGACTCGAAGGTAAAAGAAGATTGGACACTAGAGTGCCCAAAAAATTTGCACTCGTCAAAGTGTAGTTTGAGGGAATGGGCTTAAAGATGCCATTTGGTGATGGGCTTAAAGATGCCATCTGGAGACGTGACAGGGGGATGGGCTTAGAGATGCCATCTGGAAATTGCTGGTAGGAGGATGGGCTTAGAGATGCCATCTGGAAATGATTGTTGAATTGCTTTTGGATGAGTGACAGAATTACCTCCGAATCTGGATCGTATCCGGACTGTATTTGAATGAATCTGGAATAAGTATCAGAATGTCGCCATATCTGGGTCACATCTGAACTGTCTCTGGAAGGAATCTCAGAATAAGTATCAGAATTTCGCCATGTCTGGGTCACATCTGAACTGTCTCTAGAAGGAATCCCGGAATAAGTATCAGAATGTCGCCATGTCTGGGTCACATCTGAACTATCTCTAGAAGGAATATCGGAAGATGATGATCTTTGTCTGTTGATTGACCTTTCCTGAAAAGGTAAAGAGTTAGTTGTATGCAATGTCATGATGTAATGAATTGTACTTCATCAATGTTTATGATATGAATGGATGCGCATGTAAGCTGAGTAGCTGTCTTGCTGAGGAAGACGAATCCTGGGTAGCCGGAGATAATAGAATCTTGACTGCTGCCGGGGAAAGTGAATCCTTGCCTGCTGCAGGGGATTGCAAGAATCTTTTGATCATTGAAAATGAGAAGTCCTGGGACCACTGTTGGGGAATCAGGAGCTTGGGTTGTATGCCAATCTACTGGGGATTCCTGTCTTGAGGAGATCTTCACTGGAGAATATTTGAATACTCTGTGAGGAACTGAGAATGAGAGTCTTCATTCTGCTTGGGGATTGATAGTTGGAAGTTTTAGCTCCGCTGGGGAATATGTTTATTCCAAAAGGGGATGAAGGAATCTTTGACGATTACTACTTCAAAAGGTGATGAAGGAATCTTTGACGACTATTACTCCAAAAGGTGATGAAGGAATCTTGGACGATTACTACTCCAAAAGGTGATGAAGGAATCTTGGACGACTATTACTCCAAAAGGTGATGAAGGAATCTTGGACGATTACTACTCCAAAAGGTGATGAAGGAATCTTGGACGATTACTACTCCAAAAGGTGATGAAGGAATCTTGGAGGATTACTACTCCAAAAGGTGATGAAGGAATATTGGACGATTACTACTCCAAAAGGTGATGAAGGAATCTTGGACGATTACTACTCCAAAAGGTGATGAAGGAATCTTGGACGATTACTACTCCAAAAGGTGATGAAGGAATCTTGGACGATTACTACTCCAAAAGGTGATGAAGGAATCTTGGACGATTACTACTCCAAAAGGTGATGAAGGAATCTTGGACGATTACTACTCCAAAAGGTGATGAAGGAATCTTGGACGATTACTACTCCAAAAGGTGATGAAGGAATCTTGGACGATTACTACTCCAAAAGGTGATGAAGGAATCTTGGACGATTACTACTCCAAAAGGTGATGAAGGAATCTTGGACGATTACTATTCCAAAAGGTGATGATAACCTTTACCTTGAGATTGACATTCGAATGCCCCAAGTGATGGAGATGGAGACCTGCCCCAGGTTAACCTGCAATTTGAGGGATTTTTTTTTGAAATCTTGACTGGACTTCCCCAGGTTAAATGGACTTGGAAAGATTTGTTGAAATCTTGACTGGACTGCCCCAGGTTAACTGAACTTTGAAAGATCTGTTGAAACCTTGACTGGACTGTCCCAGGTTAATTGAACTTTTGAAAGATCTTGACTGGACTGCTCCAGGTGTGCTGGATAGTGACATGTCATGTCCCTTTGTTGATAGGAGATTTGTCAATGGAAGTGTCATCCTTTTTGAAGTGATTTTACTCACTGAGAGAGTTTTCGTTCCTCCGAACATTCGCTGTATGAATTTCTTCGCTGTTAAACAAATAACCATGTGCAAACAACGATATTCAAATAATGCAAAGTTTATGCTTGTCTCGAAGTTTTGAAAAATGCGTTTTTTAGCAGAACACTTTTTGTAAGACAAATTCAACACAAGATTTAGGGCAAAGCCTTACAGGAGTCAGGATACCTTTTGTAACAGTATGCTTTCGAACTAGCCCATGCTTCAATTAGGACTTTTGAAGGGTTGTAACGTGGCTTGGTTCATGGTTTAAGAAACAAAGGATAAAGGCTCAAAGTATATTTGTACCCACCCGCTCTTCGTGATGTCCTTCAATCCTAGACTCAGTTAATTGTGCGTCGAACTCTATTCGAATTTGGAACGAATTTTTTTTTGTGTGATGGTTCACACAAGTTGAATTTGGAGGGCAGTCATCATCTCCTTTTTTCTTTTGCGACATTTTTCATGTTGTTAAGGATTTGTAATGACCTCTTTCTTTTGATTCGTTATCCCTGACTTTTGCCTGACTGTTCCTGTTTTCGAGATCACAGTCAGCGGGATGCCCCGACTTCCTTAAGCCTCCTTTGTAGGTTTTGACTTAATGGGCTTTTCTTTTTTGAGAGACAATGACTGCCTATGAGATAAGGAACCATCACTTTCTTTCGATTCCAGAGGAATGCTTTTATCTTTTTTTTTTGTCGCTCGTTGTATTACGAACTGATAGTTTGCGACTTCAATGCGCGTCTTTTTTTTGAATTAACTGAGAGACTACCCTACCCCAGGTTTAAATCAAAGGTTTCAATTTGTTTAGAACAGAAAACTCCTACTTCTTTGGCTCGAAGGGGTTGACTAGGGATTATCTTCCTTATAACTCCAGTGTTTGGGAATTGAAAGAAATGCCTGTACATCATCAGCGAGGTCTATTCAAAAGCATACTGTATGAGATTATGGTATTGTTTCGTCATCCTCCCTTTAAAGGCTTGTAGGTTTTTATCAAGAGTTAAATATCATAAAGAAAGCATAAGAGTAGTGAAAACGAATGGATGAATTCAAGACAAACATATGCAATGCATTAATGAAATAGAGTTTGACATTAACGGATAATTGTTTGAATAACAAAAGAAATTACAACTTGAAAATTCAAATGAAACAAAGACATTCTCAATGAATTGGCATAGGAGCAGTGATTATGCTAGAGTCTCCGGAGGGTCAAACTCGATCTCCTTGGCATCAATCATTTCTTGAATCTTGTTCTTCAAAGTCCAACAGCTGTCGGTGTCATGTCCAGGACTGTCAGAATGGTAGGCACATCTCCCGCTCGGGTTATACTTAGAAGAGGAAGTATCAGGATTTTGAGGAGGATCCTTTAGCGTGATTAGTTTCAACTTCAGCAAATGTTGTAATGCTTGAGACAAAGGCATGTTGATGTTAGTATACTGCCTTTATTGATATCTTACCCTACGCCTATTGCTTTGTCTTTGTTGAACAGGCGTAGGATCAGAGATTAGGATTGCCCCTGCATGTTGATCATGACGACTCTTTTGACCAGTCACTGCATTGGACTCTTTCTTCCCATTGTAGGGAATTTTCTGAATATCAGAGGGTGTAACTCCTTGGATCTTTCCACTTTTGATGCCAGCTTCGACCCTTTCGCCGGTCAGTATTAGCTCAGTGAACCCGGCTGAGGAGCTTCCAATTAAGTGATTGAAGAAAGGCCCTGTCAAAGTTCCCATGAAGATGTCAATCAGCTCTCTGTCAGTTAAAGGGGGTTGCACCCTACCAGCCAGATCTCTCCACTTTTGAGCGTATCCTTTGAAGCTCTCGTCGGAACCCATGGTCATGTTCTGCAATTGCACACGAGTTGGTGCAAGATCAACATTGTATTGATACTGTTTGTAAAAAGCCATAGCTAAATCTTCCCAGGTGTGGATGCGAGAACTCTCCAATTTATAGAACCACTCGAGTTGAGCCCCTACCAGGCTTTCTTGGAAGAAATGGATCCAAAGCTTTGGATCAGTTGTGTATGGTTGAATCTTGCAGACATAAGACTTTAGATGTATCTTAGGGCAAGAGACTCCATCATACAGGGCCAAGGTAGGGACTTTGAACTTTGGAGGGATGACCAATCCAGAAACCAAACCCATGTCTTCTAAATCCAAGCCAGGTATTTGTTGAATCTTCATAGCATTGAGGCGATCCTCCAACTGTTTTTACTTGTCATCAACGGGAGGATATTGTTCTTCAGAGTAGTCAGCTTCATCAATCTTCAAATTATGGTCTTCTTCAAGACTGGCCCCTATGCTGGGTGGAGTTGAAAGATCTAGGGTTTTATGTCTTCTCTTCAGGATGCCCGTTGCCTTCTTGGACTTCTTCTTCTTGTCTTTGAGAAGGAGAGCTTTCAGATCCTCTTGCCCTTTTCCCATAGTCAGAAGCATTTGTTGGAATTGAGCGTGTTGAGCTTGGAGGTCTTTCATTGTTTGTTCCATATCCATCTTACTGAAATAAACAGTAGGAAGATAAGGAGACCTGTATGGGAGAAACCTGTTATGCAATGATATGTATGATATATGTATGCAATGTTTTCAAGGATCTCTTGGGGTAAACACAAGAGAATGTTAGAGGTTGAACTTCGATCTTTGATTGGAGAACTTTGCATCGGTGGATGTCTTTCCACGAGAATCAAGCTCACCATGTCAAGTGGGTCATAGCCCCTGATTCAAGTTGTTGCACTTGATCTTTGATGGCATTTTTTTAGAGGAGAAACCTCTTGCCCCTTGGTAGACGTCTGGTTCAACGTGACCCTGCATCAAAAGAACCCTCGAGATCCTTGAAATGGTTATTGAAAAATGCTATGGTATGATGTCATGATGTTATGTACATGTATGCAAAAGTAAGCAAGTATATATATACATGCAATCATATTCACACAGAGCAAACAAGTCCTTAGGTTTAGGCTTGCATGGGTTTTGTAGGTAAGTACCCTCTTGAAGTTAGTTGGCTCATCCTGTCCTAAAATAGAAACCGGGTTCTAAGGAGCTCAATATCATTGGATTATTTTCAGTGTTCATTGTTTTGGTTTAGCCACTTAACCGGCGACCAAAATATTCCAAGAAAAGAATCCTCAATGAGTGTAGTATCGAGTATCTACCAACTTCGGACTGCACCAAAGTCGGTCATCTCACTACCCTAAAAAGGCTAAGATGGTCAAGTAAGGTTCTAGAGTTCGTTAGTGCTTCATGACATCACTCAGCGGCCCCGTATTCTCCTTGACTACTCAAGGGCTACCGGTACTCACAAATATGTCACACTAACATAGCTTACTGCTTCAACCATGTCGGTATACCCCGCATAGTTCCCTCACAGTTTTATTGCTATTTACCTAAAAAGGTGCCCCCAAATCTGGGTGTAGGATTTACAACAAACCCAAACAAGGAACCCAAAAAGTAAAGCAAACAAAGCAATCAAAGCAAGCATGTAAAGGTGATCTAAAACCCTAAGGTAACCCCACTTTTAAAAACTCCCCAGCAGAGTCGCCAGTTCTGTGATACGGTGGGAGAACTGACTTGAGGTTTTGCATTTGTATTCGCACTTGTTCGGTTTAGCAAGAGTCGCCACCGACTTTTTATTTTATCTTAAAGGAAAGGTTAAAAAGCACAGGAAAAACCTTTGAGATGTTTTCGTGGGTTCGGGGGGTAGATTATGAAAAGGGAAGGTGCTAGCACCCTTTTCATCCATGGTTATCCATGGGCTCTTAGTTACTTGTTTTAGATCACTTGCCTTTGATTTTCAATTTCTTGAAATGGTGGTGTGTGCGTCTGTTTTTGAAAATGTTTTGAAAAAGATGCCTTGTCTAGGCAACCGTTGTAACAATTCTTTACTCGAATGTTTTACAAAGGTGTTCGTCTTTTTGAAAAGATGTTTCAATGTTTTTGAAAGTTGTTTTGGAAGTTGTGTTTGTGAAGTGTGTTTTGAAAAGTAGGCAAGCGTGTTTTGCAAGTTTGATCAAGTAACTAAGAGTTGTCTACCCTATTGTACTCAAAGGTCTTTCTTATGTTTTAACCCTTTTAACAGTGTTGTTTCACCATTGTATTTGGTGAACAACCTTGTGTTAGGATGTTAACGGGACGGGCGCGGGTCATCGTTTAGACCATAGAGGCAATAGTGCCAAGTATCTTTGGCAATTTTCTTGAGGGACTATGATCATTTTGTTTAGGCAACAAGATAGCGTCATCGAGGGACTATGATCATTTGATTTGTTTTTGTTTTGCCAAAGACACTTAACATGCAACCATGGCCCATTTTTGAAGGCAACAAGTGGAGTAACCCTAAGGGTGAAAGTGTGAATTGTGTATTTGATTTTCGTGCATTTGTCTTGTATTAGATTATCTAGCGGTTGATTTTGAATCTTCGCATACAAACCCTAATTACTATACAATATATAGAAAGTGATAAATTGCAGGAATTTAAAGTCTAAGCTTTTACAAATAAGTATCCGGGGATGGGGGTACAAATATTTACAAATGGGGATGAGTGTTATCAGGATAGTAGTGTCCAAATGTTATTTACAACCAAATCGAATCGCATTCTCAATGTAAAATATAGCAATGTATAAGAATCAAAGAAAAACAAAAGTATTATGCAATGTATGTGATTATTTATAAATGATGCAAATATTAACCTAATGTATTTATTAAGTATTTATTTATTTTTGTGTTTTTTATTAATGATATGAACAAAAGGTTCTTAAAGAAAGAAAAGAAAAATGTTAAAGTTAAATAAAACTAATGTTTATGTATTTAGTTAATGTTTTAAAGTTTATGTAAAAATATTTATTAAAAAGAGTTTTAAGACAAAAATCTATTAACCTAATTAATCTAATATTTACATATTTTAAGTGGAATAATAGAAAAAAGGTATTAACAAAATTCTTACATGAAAAATTAACATATTATTTAACAACAAAGAAGAATTAGGTTATATATAAAAAAAAATGAAAATTAAGGTGAAAATAAAATAATAAAAAGTAGTATTAGTTTGTAAAAAGAAAAAAAGGTTAAATGGGCTTTTGAAGGAAGAGGGTTGGCCCAAAATAAAAATGAAGGAGAATCAGAGGGGGGGGGGGTGTAATGCCAGCAATGCGTTGGGCTTTAACAGTTTGTTCAAGAGGCAGGCCCAAGCATTTTACAGGTTTTTGTTTAGGGTTGTTTTGTATTGTCTCAGAATAAGGGTTTGTACAGTTTGATGAGCGGCGCCGTTTCTATCCTTTCTTCTTCACCTCTTCAAGCTTCTCGAACGAAAGCTTCTGACGTCTCTCTTCGCCTCAGCTGCCAGAGGGCCATCTCCATTTCCTCCTCCTCATGGTTGCTCAGGCGGTGACAACGAGGTACCGATTTCTGTTTTCATGTTTTAGGTTTTTTTTTGGATAGCAATCTTGCATGTTATTATTTCTATGTGTTCTGATCTATATGTATTATTTTGGGCTTGTGTTGTGGGGTGTAAAAAGAAAAGGGAAGAGGAAATTATACCTTTGGAGAGGAGACGGAGGAATGGACTGGAGGCGTGTCTCAGGTGGCCGGAGGCAGAGACGCGATGATAAAAGCTTCCTGGTACTTGTATCTTGATTTTGTTAGGTTTTATGATGATAGTTTTCTGAAAACCCTAGAGTACATTTCTGACTCTTTTCCTCTCTGAATACATGCTTTGTTCTGATGACGAGCTTATCTCTGAAGATTGTTTATTGTTGGCTTATTGTTTCACTTCTGGCCTCTTCCTCTCTTTGAACTTTGATTCTCAATGATGATTTCTGAGATGTTCTTGCTTCTGACTTGTTGAATATTGGCTTTGTTGGCTTTTTACTATAATGATGATATTTAATCTGAGAATGTGAATGCTTCAGCTTTTTGACTTTGGTTGTGTTCTAGCTGCTACTGATATGTTGACGCTGTTGCCTTATTCTAAGATGTCTGCCTTTTGTTATGATTCTCTTTCTCTCTTTTGGACTGGGCTGGCTTTTGTTTTTGTTATGATATCTGGTTTTGGCTTGGTTGGAATTTTGCTTGCTTTGAACACGGGTTTGAAGACAGTTTTGACATGTTTTTAGGCTTTGGTTTGAAGCAAGCTGTTAGGTTTGAAGTTTTATGTAGGTTTGTATGGCTTTGGGTAGGCTTCTGGTTCCAGGCTTGCTTGAAGCAGGTTAAGGCTATATGTTTGGGTTGTGTTTGACAGGTTTGAGGCAGGTTAAGGCTTATGCAGGCTTCTGGTCACAGGCTTGCTTGTTTTTATGCAGGTTTGAAGTTGTAACAGGTTTTGTCCTTAGGCTATGCAGTTTGAACACAAGTTTGTGTTTGTGTTTTGATGCAGGCTTAAGGCTTGATGTTTTAGGCTTCTCAGTTTGCTTCCTTGAAAACAGTTTTGAGGTTACAAGCTGTGTGATCTTTTTCTATGTATTCTCTCCCTCCTCTTACAGTGTTCTGATTCTGTTTGTTTTATATCTCTTAAGCCTGCCTCAAAAAAACTGTAAGCCTCCTACTTTTTACTCTCTTTTCTCTCTCTCTCTCTCTCTCTTAAAGCATATTATATTGCTTAAAGGTACTCTTTTCTGAAAAAGTGTTTGGCTGGGAAATGATGATAAATTTGAAATATGTTGCTTGCATTTTGTCTTTCCTCTGCATATCTTCTTTCTTCAGATTTTCTGCATTTTGTGTACTTGTTGACAACTTTATGACAGTTCTTGAACTTGTGACTTAGTTGGCCATTTTCACTTAGTTTGATTTGCCTTGTTTGATAGTGCAATTCAGTTTGGATTTTTGCAGCTTGGTTGGCATTTTTGTTGACACTTTGCAATTTGAAATTATGCAGCCTTGTACATTTTGTTTAATATGCTGCCTTGTATTAATTCATATGCTTGCAACATTATTTTCTTTCCCTCTTTGCGAACCAAGAGTCTTCTTGCGATTTGTAGAGAGGGCGAACAAACTGATTCCGGCCAACACTTTTAATGATGAGTTTTGATTAACTGTCTGAGAATGTTTTTTTTTAAATTCATCTGTACTGACTTCTTTCTTTTTTGTCTTTGCAGATAAAAATCAGTTGAGCAATGGGGAGCAGCAGTAGAAGATGAAGACTTAGGAAAATTAGGATATAGCTTTATTTTATTTTAATCATTTGTAATAAATATTATTATAAATACTTGTAAATAAAATTACTGTATTTAAATAACACTTGTACCAATAATTAAAAATAAATAAAAGTCTTTTTGTCAGATATCTCTTTTATTTCACTGTCTATTTAATTATTTAAGTTTTCTTGAATTAAAATAACTGGAAGTAAATCCCAATTATTCTAACTTAGATAAAATAAATAATTAATAAACACTGTAGTCTTGCAACTTCGCATTAATCAATAATAAACCAAACACTGCAAATTTTCAACCAGCAGCCTCAGCTTCTAACCCAGAGGTTCAGGTTTATTGAGAAACAAACTGAAATCTTGAGCAGGCGTCAAAGCAGTGTAACAGCCAATTAATACACTGTGGATTCAAATTCTTCTGAAAATGCGCGTGCAAACCCTAATTCTTGATTTATTGTCAAAGAAACGTCCGCCTGATCAAACCCTGAGCCAAAATCAACCAAATCACTAAAAACCCTAATAATCTGCTTGAACTGATTCAAAATCAATGGAAACCCTAATTTTGTCTGACTGATGAGAAAAGTCTGTTTGACCGATTCTTAAGCCAATCTGAAAAATCAGGAAAAGCCTGAAGCTGTGATTTCTTGTGGAAAAGAGAGAGGGCAAATTTTGGGGTACAACAACATCCGTCCGTCATACTCGTGTTTGCTAGGAAGACCGTGGATCCATTTTGTCGGGGCAGTTACCTCCTCTTTGCACCAAATGTTGAAATATCCTGTTAAGGGTAAGATTATAACAGTGCACGGCGAGGAAGAGTACATGATAAGTCATCTCAATTCCTTCCGCTATGTGGAATTGGATGGCGAATTCATCGAAACGCCTTTCCAGCATTTTGAGGAAGTTTCCCCTGAGATAGAAGTTGCGAAGACAATGGTTGAGGTGCCTGTCATTTCCAAGCATGTATCTAGGATGGCATCTCTCAAGGACGTAGAGGCTGTAATTAAAGAAGGGAAGAGTACAATATGGGGGAAATTTCCTGACTTTCCCCATAAGACGAACAAGTTTGGGTTAGGGTTCACCGCTGAAGGACAAAAGGCTGTGCGTCGCTCCAAGATTGGAAGACCACCCGTCAAGATCTCTCACCATGGAATCAATGCTATAGAAGATGAAGATGAAGAGAGCCACTTTGAAGATTGGATCTTTCCGACTGTCGAAGGGGGTTTGAGCAACTGGGAAGCAAAGGATTTTGTTCCCATCACCTTTATCAACCAGTAATTTTATCTTTGAACAATTTCCCGTTTTTATGGTCTGTAATAACTAAACAATTTGCACACTATTTTCACCTCATGCCTTGCCCGGGGCATGTAGGTCCATTTGTAAGGGCTTGATTTTCTTCATAATCATATGCCATGTTTTAATGAATCATTGGACGTTTTTCATCTATAAACTGTTGTGTTCATTTTCTTTCCTTTTGCATTTTTGTTTGTTTAAGGATGGCTATCCCTTACACACACCCACACTCACAAATGCAGGTACCCATCCACTCCGGATTCCATGGGTGACTATTCTGTTGTGGCCTTAGATAACTCTGAAGATTTGGTCAATCATGCTGAGTACGAAGTTGACGAAGATTGTGAAGTGCCAGGAGAGTTAGCCATACTTTTACAATAAGAAGATATGGCTATTCTGCCTCATGAAGAGTTGCTAGAAACCATCAACTTGGGGACAAAGGAAGACATGAAGGAAGTGAAAGTGGGTGCCAACCTGGAACCAAGTGTCAAAGAGCGCTTAGTGCAGTTTTTGAACGAATATGTTGAAATCTTTGCCTGGTCTTATGAAGACATGCCAGGGTTAGACACAGATATTGTGGTTCACCGTCTCCCTACAAGAGAGGATTGTCCACCGATCAAGCAAAAGGTCCGCCGGATGAGGCCTGACATGTCTGAGAAAATCAAGGCTGAAGTAATGAAGCAATTCAACACTGGCTTTCTGGCTGTTACCTCCTACCCACAATGGGTTGCTAACATCGTGCTCGTGCCTAAGAAGGATGGCAAAGTCAGAATGTGCATGGACTATCGGGATTTAAACAGGTCTAGCCCTAAAGACGATTTTCCACTGCCACATATCGACATCTTGGTTGACAACACAACTCAGCACAAGGTATTTTCCTTCATGGATGGATTCTCGGGATACAACCAAATCAAAATGGCCCCTGAGGACATGGAGAAAACTACCTTTGTCACGCAATGGGGTACCTTCTGCTACAAAGTGATGCCATTCAGACTGAAGAATGTAGGGGCAACTTATCAACGCACCATGGTAGCTTTGTTTCATGATATGATACATCATGAGATCGAAGTTTACGTAGACGACATGATAGCTCGATCACAGACAGAAGAAGAACACCTTAATCATCTGCAAAAGCTGTTTGCCAGGTTGAAGGAGTATAAGCTCAGACTGAACCCAAGCAAGTGTACTTTTGGGGTTAGGTCTGGTAAACTTTTGGGATTTATTGTCAGCAACAAAGGCATTGAGGTTGATCCAGCTAAAGTAAAGGCTATACAAGAAATGCCTGCCCCCCGTACTGAAAAGGAGGTTAGAGGATTCTTGGGACGTTTGAACTACATTGCCAGGTTCATCTCTCATCTGACATCTACCTGTGAGCCAATCTTCAAGCTGCTGAAGAAAGATCAGGTGGTTGAGTGGAACAATGATTGTCAAGTTGCTTTTGATAAGATCAAGGAGTATTTACTAGAACCTTCTATTCTGATGCCACCTGTCGAAGGAAGGCCGTTAATCATGTATCTGACTGTTTTGGATAACTCAATGGGGTGCGTGCTGGGCCAACATGATGAGTCTGGCCGAAAAGAGCATGCCATTTATTAACTTAGCAAAAAGTTTACCGACTGTGAGACTCGCTACTCACTGCTCGAGAAAACTTGCTGCGCTTTGGTATGGGATGCTCACCGGCTAAGGCAGTATATGTTGACTCACACCACTTTGCTGATTTCCAAAATGGATCCGATCAAGTATATCTTCGAGAAGCCTGCTTTATCTGGAAGAATCGCTAGATGGCAAATGATCCTGACTGAGTATGACATCCAGTATACTACCCAAAAAGCTATAAAAGGGAGTGTACTAGCTGACCATCTAGCTCATCAAGCCGTCGAAGATTACCAATCTATGAGATTCGACTTCCCTGACGAGGACATCATGACATTGGACAACATCGAAGGTAACGGACCGTATGACGGACCTGAACAAGGATCCCGATGGACCCTGTACTTTGATGGTGCTTCAAATGCACTTGGAAACAGTATCGGTGCGGTACTCATTTTTCCGGAAGGTTGCCATACACCCTTCACTGCCCGACTTTGTTTCAGCTGTACCAACAACATGGCTGAATATGAAGCTTGCATATTTGGTCTCAAGGCTGCTATAGACTTGGGAATCAAATCTTTGGTCGTATTTGGGGACTCGGCTTTGGTTATCAGTCAAGTCAAAGGAGAGTGGGACACTAAACATCCCAATCTTATCCCATACAAAGAACATGTCCTGACATTGTTGCCTCATTTCGAGCAGATTACTTTCGAACACTTTCCGCGAGAAGAAAATCAGCTAGCAGATGCTCTGGCTACAATGTCTTCCATGTTTAAACTCAAATGGGATAACAAGGCTCCCCAAATTACCATCGAGCGAATGGACGAACCTGCGCACTGTCATGAGATTAATACCGAAGAAGTAGTGGAACGACCCTGGTTTCATGAAATCAAGAGGTATCTCCAGACTAGAGAATATCCTGAAGGAGCTTCCGTCAATGACAAAAAGTTCTTAAGGAGATTTGCTGCCAAGTTCTTCCTAAGAAATGGCATCCTTTATAAGCGCAACCATGATTGTGTTCTACTTCGTCGTGTGGACAAAGCTGAGGCGGAGTTGATCATGACTGAGATACACAATGGCAAATTTGGCACCCACTTGAGCGGACATACAAT
This sequence comes from Vicia faba, assembly GCA_948472305.1. Classification (NCBI taxonomy): domain Eukaryota; kingdom Viridiplantae; phylum Streptophyta; class Magnoliopsida; order Fabales; family Fabaceae; genus Vicia; species Vicia faba. The sequence goes on from OX451740.1 coordinate 145,277,074, forward strand.
GGCTAAAAAGATTCTAAGGGCAGACTACTACTGGTCTACCATGGAAGCTGATTGTCACCAACATTCCCGTACTTGCCACAAGCGCCAAGTCTATGCCGACAAGGTACATATTCCTCCTGTTCCTCTCAACGTTCTGACAGCTCCTTGGCCATTTGCAATGTGGGGAATTGACATGATTGGAGAGATCAAGCCCACGGCATCCAATGGACACCGCTTCATCTTGGTCGCTATTGACTATTTTACCAAGTGGGTCGAAGCAGCTTCCTTTGCTTCAGTTACAAAGAATGTGGTTGCCCGCTTTATCAAGCAGATCCTTATATGCCGGTACGGTGTCCCCGACAGGATCATCACGGACAATGGTAAGAATTTGAACAACACTATGATCACCGCTCTATGCGAACAGTTCAAGATTTATCATCACAATTCATCTCCAAGATGAACGGTGGTGGATAAGCCACGAACAAAAATATCAAGAAGATCATTCAAAAGATGACAGTCACTTACAAGGACTGGCATGAGATGTTACCATTTGCTCTGCATGGATATCGTACCACGGCACGTACTTCAACAGGGCAACCCCATTTTCTTTGGTGTATAGCATGGAAGCTGTTTTACCTATGGAAGTTCAGATTCCTTCCTTAAGGATTATGAAGGACGCTGGTTTGAGTGAAGACGATTTGATTCTGACTCGGCTTGATCAACTTAACTTGATTGATGAGAAGCGACTTACTGCTGTTTGTCATGGTCAGACGTATCAAAAACGGATGATCAAGGCTTTCAACAAGAAAGTCAGACGTCAGTTATATCAAGTCGGAGATCTTGTAATCAAGCGGATCATCCTACCGCAAAGTGATCCCAGGGGCAAGTTGACTCCTACTTACGAAGGACCATTTGTGATCAAGAACATATTTTCTGGTGGGGCAATGATTTTGACCACCATGGACGGCGACGATTTTCCGCACCCTGCGAACGCAGATATAGTCAAAGATACTACGCATAAAACGACCCGACAAGTTGAAAACCCGAAAGGGCGACTTGGGCAAAAATGGGCATCCCGGTGAATCGAAAACCCGAAAGGGCGGTTCAGGCAAAAATTAGGGATAAAACAAAAAAATCTGTACACCCGGCAAGTTGAAAACCCGAAAGGGCGACTTGGGCAAAAAAGGGTTTCCCGGTGGATCGAAAACCCGAAAGGGTGGTCCAGGAAAAAGTTAGGGAATTAAAGCGTATGACTATGTCTCGTCGGATCACTTTAAAAACAATCTCTTCACCAACAAGCTCTAGGCTTCTGATCAATCCAGTTATCAGCGGGCGAAGCAGCAAATGGACAAGATATTCAGAGTTGTGAAGGCTATAGCAGAATGGGAATCCCATGGAATTGTTACACATAGCCATCTTTCTTTTGTATAAATTTTTTCAATTTTTACGACAACATTCTCTTACTAGGATGTCTGTCTCCTTTGTACAAAGATACTCACAAAAGTTAAATACAAATATACTTCAAAGTACAAAAATTTGTTTGCCTTTCCTTTCTTTTTACACTTATGTTTTATTTGAAAACGTCCAATGTTTTGTTAAATAGGCATATGCATTTGAATATAATCACTGCTTAAAACGAAATTGAAAAAGGATGATTACTGATAGGTTGAAGGTGTAGGAAGATATCTTTATGTCATTCCAGGAAAAAATCCCCTGCATTACATCATTCAGATCCTCAACAAGGCTAAATTTGGAGTATATTTCCCCAACGGAGTTAAGCTTCAAGATCTGCAGCGGAGCCAGTGCAGCCTAAAGCTTGATTCCCCAGCCGAGTTGAATTTCAAAATTCCCATCAGAGTTAAGCTTCAAGATCCCCGGTAGATCCCGAAAACCTTGAAAATCCTATCCCCAGCGGAGCCAGAATAGTGAATATTTCCCCACAGAGTTATCTCCCGGCAAGATCGAAGATTCTCGATCTCATTTCTCCAAGCAAAAGCCTCCTAGGTTTTAACTCCCCAATAGAGATTTTCAAGAGTTTTCCCTATATCCCAGGAAGGTCATGAAGGATTCTCATTCCCTACAAAAATTGTCAAAGGCTTTGTCAATCCCCACAAATCGCCAAGGATTTTTAATCTCCAGCAGTGGTCCCAAGATTTCTCATTCTCAGCAATCAGAGATCTTTAATCCCCAAGCAGTCATTAGTCAGCAAGGGTTTCTCATCTTCAGTAATCAAAGATTTTTGGAATCCCCAGCATTGGTCAAGGATTTACTTTCCCCGACAGCAATCAAAGATTTCACTATCTCCAATCATCAAGGATTTATCTTCCTCAGCAAGACAGCTACTCAGCTTACATGCACATCCATTACATTCATATATCATAAACATTGATGAAACATGATTCATTGCATCATACATATCATGCAACATAACTTTGTGTTTAGCTAACATTTTACTCTTTTCAGGATAAGTTTAAAAGGCTATTGTTAACAATTATTCAGATACAATATGGATACACCCCAGACACGGCGGTCATTCTATTACTCATTCAGAATCTCAAGTTAAATACAGTACGGATACACCCCAGACACGGTGGTCATTCTACTACTCATTCAGACTTCAGCAATCCGATACAGACTAGATATGCTCCAGACACGGAAGCCATTCTATCTCTCATTCAGATTCAACTATCAACTTCAAGTTTAGATATGCTCTAGACACGAATGCCATTCTGACCTTTACACCAGCAGTTTGATCCTCCCCAGTGCAATCGCCACGAAAGTCATTCTGTCACTTATTCAGATCCCAGTTACAGTCTTAGATACACTCCAAACACGGAAGTCATTCTGCTACTCATACAGATCTCAACTTCAGATACAGTCCAGATACGCTCCAGACACGGTTGCCATTCTGTCACTCATTCAGAGTTTATCCCTAACACACAGTTGCCCCATATACAGATGTCTCTCTGTTACCCATTCAGAATACAAATACACTCCAGACACGCCAGTCATTCTAATATTCATTCAAAGTTCAAATACAGTTACAGCTCAGACACGCTCCAGACACGGACACTATTCTTTTGCTCATACAGACTCAGTCTCCAGATACAGTTCAAATGCATTCCAGACACGGATACCATTTTGATGCTCATTCTTCTGACCTACCACATTGCAGTTCAATAAACACTCTTGGATGGCATATTTAAGCCCATATCCAGAAAGGTTCTACCATCTCCAAATTTCATCTTTAAGCCCATTCCCTCAATAATATTTTGACGAGTTCAAATTTACGGGCATTCTAGTGTCCAATCCTCTTTTACCTTCGAGTCGCGAAAGGCAAACTTTCCAATCTAACTCTTCAGGTTCAAGAAGATTGAACAGGGGAAACTGTTGTACCCCAAAATTTTCCCTCTCACTTAATCAACATTTTCTCAATCACAAAACTCTTGGAACTCAAGATTAAGTTAGGGTTTGCTCTACTCAAGACACCCCCTTGCACTGTTGACCTAAATTAGGGTTTGAGTTTGCACAGGGATGTTTTGACCTACAATGCCCAAAGTGACTTTCATACTTCATGTTGGACTTGCAAGTTTGTCCATACCAAGTTTCAAGCCTTGATTCAAATTTTTGCCCAGTCAATTGGACAGTTGACCGAGAAATCAGCTGTATTGGAGAAAAAGTCAACTGTGGCCAATTGACAGACAAAACTCATAAAATTTGACCCACATCAACATTATAGGCTCCTATGTACCATTTGATCAAGTTTGGATCACAATTCCACAAGAAATTTGATCAGATCACCAAAAGGGCAAAATGGTCATTTTAGGGTTTTGACTGCACAAAGGCAATTTTTGACTGTTTGACCTAGCCAATGGCAAATTAATCTCACACATGGACTCAAGTACTAAATTAAATTTTCTTGACCCATTCAACAATTTCAAAAGATCTCAAATGCATAGGATTGACAAATGAATTTTTCAGTCAACTGATCAAAATTTAACTGTACACTGAAAAGTCAAACTTTGACTTTTTGGTCAAAATCAAGTGCCAAGAGTCATTTTTCACCAAGACATGTCAAATTATGAAAATTTTTCATCAAGAAACCCAAAAAATTCAAATTAGGGTTTAAAATGGAAAATTTTCATAACTTAGAAATTTTCTAAGTTATGAAATTTTCTTATTTTTTCCTAACTTTGTCCCATTTTTTTACCAAGATGAAAATGGATTCAAACAAAACTTGAAACATGAATGTTGTAGTCCATCACAAAGTCTACAACTTTGATTCACAAAGTTTTCTCAAAAGAGGCTTGTATCTCAAGTTATGATTTTTGGAACAAGGGTACCTAAAACTTTTAACTTAGAGAAATTTTGCCCTAATTTAGGCAGGATTTTGACCCATCTTCTTGGCCATTTTTCACATAGTTCCACTTGGATTTTCAAGTTGCATTTCAAATATGGATTATATTACATGTTCCAAGCTTTCTAAATTATCCAAGAACTCCTCAAACACCCTTGTGGTTAGAGAGAATAGAATGCTTGAAGTTGGCAAAAACTCACTTTGATCCATGGCCAATACATGTTCATACCAATTTGCAAATTTGATCTAGATAGTTTGGTTCACAATTACAGGCCTCAAAACCAGTTTGTACTCCATAATTTAATGCATATCCATTGAGTTAAGGTATTGTCTTGGTCATTAGAGCATTGTACACTAGATTAAGCCTTAAATGGAAAAAGTAACAATGCCATTTTTGCTTAAACTTCACTTTATGTCAAAACAAGATCCTTGAGGTATGGGGCCATATCTCTGAGGCAAGATCAAGTCTACAAATTCCAGTAACCAAGAGCAAAGTGTGCAGCATGATATAGGACTTGTACAGACCTGAATTGAGAACATATACACTCTTGTTTAAAGAAGAAGAAAGTTGCAAAATACAAGCCATCTTCCACATCTGATAAAACCAACTTACACAAACATTGCAAACAAGTTTTGTACCTCCTAACAAGCCAGAAACACGACCCATGCGTCACTCAAACCTCCTCATACTCAAATTCCCCATTTTCTTGCAAAACAGAGTCAGTTCTGCAAACTTCAAGCCATAATCAAATTCCATCGTGCGTTTTGTCCAAAGATACTTCAAACACCTTCCAACCAACACACCTAAGCTATCCAGATCATCCATTGCTAACTGTAACACCTTTAACACACATTGCCATTTTTGTTTCAAAGCTTTGCAGGTTGAGTTCTGTAGCACGATTCAGGCTACTTCAAAACAAACCAAGCATTGGAAAAGCTTCAGTGGACCTCAGGCAAGCTCAACAGAACCTCAAACACCCTTGGAAGTTGCTGCATTGGCCAACTCAAAGTCAACTGAAATAAGTATTTCATGAACTTCTATCTCTCTATTTAGGAATAGTTAGGCTTAGGTTTGTGAATGAAATATGTTGTACTCATAGCCCTGAAGCCATACATATGCTTAGTTTTCATTTATATTAATCGTGCTAGGAGAATTTCACCCATGAACTTTCTGAAAAAACTAGGTTAGAAATTAGGGCCAGAGAAATTCTCTCTGGTCTTTGAGAATTAGCTTAAGTTTTTTATATGGTTGAATTCGTTGTTTGATGCTCTACAAGTTTCATGTTGTGAGTTTTGTCAAAAAATCAAAGAATCAGGAGATAGCATTTGTGTACAGAAGCGCGCGTGTTTTGTTCAAAGGAAGAAGATGAAGTCTGACTGGGCTGGGCCTGGTTGTTTTTACTTCTAACACCCCATTATTCAGTTTACACCCCCTGGCCCATTTATTTGAATATTTGTCATTTTGATGTTTTTATTTTTTATTCTGACTTTATTATTTTTTGTCCAAATATAAAAAATGCCAAAAAAATTATTTTATATTTTTTTCATATTTATTTCATATTTATTTTTTACTTTACTAGCATAAGTATGTAAATAATTTATTTTTCTTTTATTAAAACTTAAAGAATAATGTAAAAAATATGTTTATTTTTTCATTTACTATTTTATTTATATTTAAAAACATTTTCTTGAATATACACATTTTTTGTAAATAAATAATTTTTATTTTTTATATCTTTAATATGTTTAATATATATATATATATATATATATATATATATATATATATATATATATATATATATATATATATATATATATATATATATATATATATATATATATATATATATATATATATATATATATATATATATATATATATATATATATATATATATATATATATATATATATATATATATATATATATATATATATATATATATATATATATATATATATATATATATATATATATATATATATATATATATATATATATATATATATATATATATATATATATATATATATATATATATATATATATATATATATATATATATATATATATATATATATATATATATATATATATATATATATATATATATACTTATATACTTTATTTTATTAAATAATTAGGACAAAAATACAAAAATAATACATTTTCATTTTTATTAATATTTTACACTAAAAATATCTTTTTACAATAGACTTTTTATTTTTTGTATAAATTAATGTATTATTGTATATATTTAATAAATAATACTATTTACTTAAAAAATTAGGGTTTTTGCTCTAAATAACAAAATAATTAAAATTGATACTTTTTTTTTTTTAATTATTATTTACATTTCACATAAAAAAAATACTTTTTACATACATAAAAACTTTTTGCATAATACATTTTATTTGACATTTATTTATTGTATTTTATTCAATTATTGTACATTTAAATATTACCTATACATTCAATTTAGTTGTAATAATTTAGAATTTAATTTCTTGTCAAATACCCCCAATTCAAATTTGTACCCCCCTCCCTATATCATGTTGTAATAGTGTAGGCTTTAAATTCTCGCACTTTTAAATGCTTCCAATTATGCCATGATTAGACCTAGGGTTTGTATGCAAAATAAAATCAACAAGTAGTTTGACCTAATCCAAAGATAACAATGCATGAAAGACAAACACAATGCACACTTGCACCCCTAGGGTCTCATCCACTTGTTGCCTTCAAAAATGGGCCATGGTTGCATGTCAAGTACTTTGGCAAAACAAAAACAAAATAAAAGATCATAGTCCCTCGATGATGCTATCTGAGTTGCCTAAACAAAATGATCAAGTCCCTCAAGAAAATTGCCAAAGATGCTTGACACTATTGCTATCATGGTCTATACGATGACCCGCGCCTGTCCCATTAACATCCTAACACAAGGTTGTTCACCAAATACAATGGTGAAACAACACTGTTAAAAGGGTTAAAAACATAAGAAAGATCTTTGAGTAAATTAGGGTAGACAACTCTTAGTTACTTGGTCAAGCTTGCAAAAAACATCCTTGCTATTTTTCAAAACACACTTCACAACACAACTTCAAAACCCTACTTTCAAACATTGAAAACTTTTCAAAAGACAAAAAACACCTTTGTATACATTCAAACAAGAATCATTACAAAGGTTGCCACAACAATGGCTTCTTTTCAAAACATCTTTCAAACTCACACACAAAGCACCATTTAAAACAATTGAAAAGCACCATTTCAAACAATAGAAATGCAAAGCAAGTGATCTAAGCAAGTAACTAAGAGCCCATGGATAACCATGGATAGAAAGGGTTCTAATACCTTCCCTTTCTATAATCTACTCCCCGAACCCAAGAAAACATATCTAAGGTCTTTCCTGTGCTTTTTGACCTTTCCTTAGGATAAAATAAAAAGTCGGTGGCGACTCTTGCTAAACCGAAACATTTGCGAACATAAAACACAAAATACCAAGTCAGTTCTCCCACCGTATCACAAAGGCCATCCAAGAAATGCCAGTACCTTGTTTTGAAAAAGAAATCAGAGGATTCTTGGGTCGTCTCAATTACATTTCCCATTTCATATCACACTTAACTGCTACCTGTGAGCCACTCTTCAAACTCTTGAAGAAAGATCAGGTAGTCAAATGGAACGATGAATGCCAGATTGCCTTTGACAAAATCAAGGAACACCTGCAAGAACCTCCTATTCTCATGCCTCCGGTTGAAGGAAGACCGTTGATCATGTACTTAACAGTACTATGGGGTGTGTTTTGGGCCAAAATGACGAGTCTGGCCAAAAAGAGCATGCAATTTACTACCTAAGCAAAAAGTTTACCGACTGTGAAACCAGATATTCATTGCTCGAGAAAACTTGTTGTGCTTTAGCGTGGGCTGCTCGCAGGCTAAGGCAGTACATGTTGACTCATACCACTTTGTTGATTTCTAAAATGGATCCGATTAAGTACATCTTCGAAAAACCGACCCTTTTCGGACGAATAGCCAGATGGCAAATGATCTTGACTGAGTACGACATTCAATACACAAATCAAAAAGCCATCAAAGGAAGTGTACTAGCAGATCATTTGGCCCATCAAGTTGTGGATGATTATCAGTCAATCAACTTCGACTTCCCTAACGAGAATATTATGCTGGTAACCGACTGTGCAAAACCTAGACCGTATGACGGACCTGAACAAGGATCCCGATGGACTATGGTATTCGATGGGGCTTCCAACGCCTTAGGTAACGGAATTGGTGCTGTGATCATCTCTCCTGAAGGATGCCACACTCCTTTTACTGCCAGACTATGCTCCGATTGTACAAATGATATGGCTGAGTATGAGGCATGCATCTTAGGTCTAAGAGCTGCTATTGACTTAAGGATCAAGCATTTGGATGTGTTTGGAGATTCCGCTTTGGTGATCAGCCAAGTAAAAGGAGATTGGGACACTAAACACCCTAATCTTATCCCTTACAAGGAAATTGTGCTATCCCTAATTCCTCACTTCGAAGAGATCACTTTTGAACATTTCCCTAGGGAAGAAAACCAGTTGGTTGACGCTCTGGCAACCATGTCCTCAATGTTCAAAGTCAGATGGGACAACGAAGCCCCTATGATTACAATCGAAAGATTTGATGAACCTGCACATTGCTATGAGCTTGACACCGATGCGGAAAAGCCGTGGTACCATGAGGTAATGAGATACCTTGAAGCGCAAGAGTATCCAGAGGGAGCATCTATCAATGATAGAAAGTTCTTACGAAGATTTGCAGCCAAATTCTTCCTAAGTAATGGGATATTGTACAAGCACAACCATGTACTCCGATGTATGGATAAGAGGGAGGCAGAGGAAATCATGGAAGACATGCACGATGGCCTTTTCGGTACTCACTCAAGTGGGCATACAATGGCTAAGAAAATCTTAAGAGCTGGCTACTATTGGTCAATGATAGAGACAGATTGCCATCAACATTCAAGAACTTGCCACAAACGTCAAATTTATGCTGACAAGGTCCATGTACCTCCAATCCCTCTGAATGTCATGACCTCTTCATGGGCATTTGCAATATGGGGTATCAACATGATCAGAGAGATCAAGCCCACAACTTCCAACAGACACCGCTTCATTCTTGTTGCTATCGACTATTTCACCAAATGGGTCGAAGCCGCCTCATTTGCCTCAGTCACCAAGAACATGGTATCCAGATTCATCAGACACAATCTCATCTATCGTTATGGTATCCCCAAAAGGATTATCACCGATAATGGGACTAACCTCAACAATGCCATGATCAGGGAATTGTGCACTCAATTTAAGATCAAGCATCACAATTCTTCTCCGTATAGACCGAAAATGAATGGCGCAGTTAAAGCAGCCAACAAAAATATCAAGAAGATTGTGCAGAAAATGGTAGTGACCTATAAAGATTGGCATGAGATGCTACCATTTGCTCTACATGGTTACCGTACTTCAGCTAGAACATCAAATGGGGCAACTCCCTTCTCTCTAGTCTATGGCATGGAAGCCGTTTTGCCAGTGGAAGTTCAAATTCCCTCGCCGAGGATTATGATTGAGGCAGGCTTAAGTAAAGACGAATGGATTCAAACGAGATTGGATCAGCTGAACTTGATCGATGAAAAACGATTAGCTGCTATCTGCCATGGCCAGACGTATCAAAAATGGATGATCAAAGCTTTCAACAAAAAGGTCAAGCCTCGAGTATATCAAGTTGGTGACCTGGTGATAAAACACATCATTTTACCACAAGGTGACCCCAGAGGAAAGTGGACCCCCACCTATGAAGGGCCGTTTGTTGTCAAAAGAATTTTCTCTGGTGGTGCCATGATACTGACCACCATGGATGATGAAGACTTCCCACATCCTATAAACACAGACATAGTTAAAAAATACTACGCATAAGAGACCCGTTAGGTTGATACACCTAAGCAAAATTAGGGCATCCCGGCAAACCAAAAGGTTTAAGCAAAAATTAGGGATATATACAAAAGACTGTACACCCGACAAGTTGAAAACCCGAAAGGGCGACTTGGGAAAAAAAGGGTATCCTGGTGGACCGAAAACCCAAAAGGGTGGTTCAGGCAAAAATTAAGGATTAAAAGCGTATGACTATGTCCCGTAAAATCAACACGGTCAACACTATCACCAAGGTCCAAGTTCAAATGGTCCAGGATCAGTCCAATCAACTTCGATCAACAGCAAGGGACATTCAAAGACATTGGGGCAATAGTAGAGCTGAAAGGCAATGAGATCATTTCACATGGCTATTTGTTTTTCATTCTCAATTTTGTTTTCTTTTCGGCGATTTCCTCTTACTAGGATTTCCGCCTCTATGTACAAAAGCGCCTATTCATGGGCAAAATATCAAATACAAATACACTTTGAAGTGCAAAATTATCTATCTCTGTTTTGAATGCAAATTTGTCCAATGACTAAAATTGAATAAATATATGCATATGAACATAATTAAAGTTATTTGGCACATGTGTCATGCCAAGCAGCAGCCTCAACAGGGCATCAGTGTACAACTGCAGTAAGAATCCCTTTAATGAATGTGAAGTAGCCCCACAGAGTTATCTCACCATCATTATCCCCACCGGGGCGTTGGTAATAAACCTTTCCCCAACGGAGTTGCCCGCAAAATATCCTTGCACGGGACGATCCTTTGCCAAAGTCTCAATCTCTTGACAGCTTTTTCCAGCTAAAGCATATGAGATCTCTTCTTAAAGGGAATCCATCTCCTCAGCAGATTTTATTCCCCACAGAGTTATCTCGTCATCATTATCCCTATCGGAACAACCCCAATGCAACCTTTCCCCAGCGGAATTGCCTACAAAAATTTCTTCACAAAGGATAAACCCCCTTCCAGAGCCTCAATCTCTCGACAAATTTGAAGCTTAGAGGTCTCTGTCTAAAAGAAATTCATCTCCTCAGCAAGGTTTATTTCCCTAACAGAGTTATTTCTCTGGGCCAAGTGCAAATTCCTCAACATACAAGACACCCCGATTTCCCCAGTCGAGTAAGCACTTCCCATTGAGTCCAAAATTTCCCAGATAATCCCATCATCCCCAGTGGAGTATATCTCCCAACCATGATTTTTTATCCCCAGTAGAGAGTATCTTCCAACCTGGATTTTATTCTCCAAGCTGAGTCCATCCTCCCCAGCTGAATAAACACCCCCCACTGAGTCCATCTTCCCCAGCAGAGTATATCTTCCAACTAAGATTCTATTCCCCCAACGGAGTACAAATCCCTCAACGGAACCCAAATTCCCCATTTGAGTCTGAATCTCCCAGCCGAGTACATCTTTTCCCACCAAGGTTATTTTCTCCAAAACATAATCTATCCTCCCCAGATGAGTCCATCATCCCCAGCTGAGTATATCCTCCCCAAGATAAGTCGGCCTCGCCTGACTGAGTCTATACTCTCCAATTAGAATTTTCCCTTCAAATAACTGCAAATCACAGGGCCACAACCCCTAATCCCTAGTAAAGTCTTCAACAAAGCCTTTATTATTACCAAGAAATGCTATGAAGCCTGGATCCGACCAGATATTAGCACAATTTTCAAGTTATACTGAAGCCTGGACCCAACTAGATAATAGTTTGACTTCTTGAGTTATTGAAGCCTGGACCCGACCAGATAACAGTTTGATTTCTTCGATTACTAAAGCCTGGACCCGACCAGATAACAATTTGACTTCTTGAGTTACTGAAGTCTGGATCCGACCAGATAACAGTTGATCTCATTTCTCAAAGAGCTATGAAACCTGGACACGACCAGCCCAACTCTTCAAAGATATAGAAGAACCTAAACTTAATCCAACCAAGGTTTTAACCACTTGTCGTCAGTAGAGTTGCCTCTTTATTCCCCGACAAAGGACTGAGAAACCTGGATCCGACCAAATATCATTCCTCATTTCCATCTTTTCAAGAAAGTCGTTGTGAAGCCTAGATCCGACCAGATAGCAATCATCCTCAGAGATTCGTTATGAAGCCTGGACCCGACCAGATAACAACTAAATACCCAAGTAGTTCATTGTGAAGCCTGGACCCGACCAGATAACAATTAACTTCATCAGAAATCTGCAAAGCCTGGACCCGACCAGATAACAGTTTTCAAGCAGTTCATTGTGAAGCATGGACCCGACCAGATAACAATTAACTTAATCAGAAATCTGCAAAGCCTGGACCCGACCAGATAACAATTTTCAAGCAGTTCATTGTGAAGCCTGGACCCGACCAGATAACAATTAACTTCATCAGAAATATGCAAAGCCTGGACCCGACCAGATAATAGTTTTCAAACAGTCTATTATGAAGCCTGGATCCGACCAGATAGCAATTGACCTCATCAAATCCCAGAAATTTGCAAGCCTGTACCCGACCAGATGACAATTTTCGAACGATATATTGTGAAGCCTGGACCCGACCAGATAATAATTGATCCTGATCCCCAAAAAGACACTATGAAACCTGGACTCGACCAGATAATAGTACAACTTTCCAAAAGACCATAAAGCCTGGACCCAACCAGATAACAGCCTCCAACAAGTTACTATGAAGCCTGGATCCGACCAGATAACAGTCAACCTCCACCTCCCCAACAAGTTGTTATGAAACCTGGACCCGACCAGACGACTATTCAATTTCAAGGAATTTTCTGCAAAGCCTAGATCCGACCAGATAACACTTAATTCATCTCTTCCCCCAGTAAGTTGCCATGAAACCTGGACCCGACTAGATAGCAACCGATTACTTCATCCTCAACAACTGTGAAGCCTGGATCCGACCAGATAACAGCTGATCTTTGAGTGATGTTCCCCAGCAAAAGCATCTCTTCAAAAGAATTTAAGGATATGTATATCCTTCATTTCCAACAGGCAATCAAGGATTCAACCTCCGAAGATTTCCTCAACAGTAGTCAGGGATTTATTTTCCCGGACGAAAACACACATTTCGCATTCATACATCATAACATGTACATAACAACGCATTTAGCATGATACCACATCTGGTAAGCATCATGCAAGCATCTGCATTTTCCTAACCCCTTTCTCACAAGTAAAACAACAAGTTTAGAATGGATCAACATGAGATTTGTGCTGATACTTCTTCCAGAGTTTACCAACATTCCTCCAAATGGAATCTATAAGCCCATTCACCATCCATCTTCGAGTGCAAATTTCTGGGCACTCTAGTGTTCAAACTTCTTTCACCATCAAGTCATGAATTCCGGATCCGCCAATCTAACTCTTCAGGCTCAAGAAGTTTGAACAGGGGCAGCTGTTGTACCCCAAAATTTTCCCTCTCAATTCTCAAGGCATCTCTCACAATGATTCTCAAAATTCAAGCTTGCACAAGTACATTGGGGCATTCCAGCACCAGAATTAAGAGGAAACTGTCAAAAAGGGAGAAAACAGATAAAAATAACATTTTGACGAATTTGGAGGAAAATAGGTCTCCTTCGATTCAGCCCCCTTTGACTGGACTTTACACCTCCTTCGATTGCTCAAAAGTTGCTGCTAGCGTGCCTCTTTCGGCTGGGCAATGTGACTTCAAATAGGTCTCCTTCGATTCAGAAGGAAATGATCTTCATACAAGTTTCAATTGAGTTTTTGGTTCCCTTTGAGACATTATCCTTCGACTCAGGAATGTCCTTCGACTCAGGAATGTCCTTCGACTCAGGAATGTCCTTCGACTCAGGAAGTAAAAGACTCCTTTTGGTTTTCTTCAATTCAAAAGTCAATAATCTTCTGGAAGCTTCCTTCGATTCAGAAGTTAATAACCTTCTGAAAAGGGCCATTCGAAGAACACACAGTTGGTTCATTCGAAGGATACACAGCTGGTGAAAACGAATGCTGTGTTGTTCTAGTCTGGTCGAAAGGTGTAGAAAGATGGAGGATTTGACTCAAAAGATCAAGTTGAACATTTAGACCCATAGGCTAGGCTACATGTTTTCCCTTTTTAGGCCTTTACCCATTTCTTGTCCAAGACCACTTGCACTTAATAACACAGTACTACCTTTTAGAAAAGTTTGTCTTGAGCCTTGCGCCTATTTTCCTTCAGAAGGAAGCAACCCATCTGAACCATTCATCTTGCTTTTATGGCACACGTGGACATTTACTTTCCAGCTGAGCCTTATTTTATTATTTTTGCTCCCCAAGCTTCCCAAAAGCCTTTCTCTATAAATAGAGAGTTCATTTGCACAAAAAAAGAGAGGAAAGAAGGAGAGGATCTCTGGACCAGAGGAACAAATCCCCCAAATTCTCTCAAACACAACAAAAAATTCTCAAACACTTCAACACTTGTGAAATCACAAAAAACCAGAATCATCGTTACCTCCTTCAATTCAGAAGAACAACACATTCCAGTTTCCTTTGACTCAAGGAGCATCCCACTTGTTCTTTCCTTTGAATCCAGAAAAGAAGGATATTTCACTTGTTTTGCTCTTTCGAATCCAGTGTTGAAGGCCTACCCTGGGTCTTTTCCTTCGAATCCAGAGGCATTCAAAGCAACCACTTCAAAGTCCAGAACACACTCCAACCTCCACCAAGGTAAGTCATTTTCAACCTTTGTCCCTTCATTTCCAGCATAGCATGTAAATAAGTTTTCTTTTTCATTTAAAGCATGTACATACTATTTTCTTCTTTTTGTTTTCACTCTCTTAATATGTGTCATGATTAACAATCTGCTTGGCTTTTGCTCCTGGTACACTTAAATACGCTTTAAAGAACTAATCTAGTCTTAAGGTGATGATTGGCATGGCCTTGGGCCATGTTGCTATTCAAACTCAAATGAAAGAAACATGAGACAGAAAAGTTAGAGATAAAACCTCTGGCTTCCATACTAACCTTCAGGCCAAATGAAAGAGGCAGTCGAAAGGCACAACATGCTGGCCTCCAGGCCCCAATCGAAATCCAAAATATGCTGGCTTCTAGGCCCCAGTCGAAACTCATTCTTTCACCCCTTTTCAGGTAAGGTCGAAGAGGGCCAGAAATGGCAGAGTCGAAGGGTTGCCACCCTAAGTCGAAAGATCCATTTTTCTTGCTTTTACCTTATTTTTGCCTTTATATTTTCATGCAATTCAATATGGTTGTAATAGTGTAGGATTTATTTTTTACACTTTTTTATTACCTTCATAAATGTTAAGTAATTAGGTATGTATGGCAAGATAAAATCAACAAGTAGACAACCTAAAAAATCAAAGACAAAATGCATGCAATCAAACACACTTGCACACATGCACCCTTAGGGTAATTCCACTTGTTGCCTTATAAAAATAGCCATGTTATGCATGTGGGATATCTTAGCACAAACAAATAAAAAAAGATCATAGTCCCTCGATGACGCTGTCAAAGTTGCCTTTGAAAATGATCTTAGTCCCTACATAAAAGTGCTAAGTCATTTCACAACATTGCTATAATGGTCATACAATGACCCAACGCTCGTCCCTTCACATCCAACGATGGGGCTTCTTATCAAATCAATGGTAAGGTAGAAACATCTAAAGGAGGAGGAAAAACACATCTAAAAACTTTTGAGTAGGTAGATTACTTTTAGTTGCTTGCTCAATTTCAAAACAAACATCCTTGCTATTTTTAAAACAATCACATACACTTTCAAAACACTTTCCAGACATTGAAATATTTTCAAAAGCTCAACACTTTGCATACATTCTTACGAACGGGAATCATTGCAAAGTTCTCCTAAACGATGGCACCTTTTCAAAATACTTTCAAAAACCATACAAAAGCACAATTTTCAAACAAAAGCAAGTGATCTAACAAGTAACTAAGAGCCCATGGAAAACCATGGATGGAAAGGGTGCTAATACCTTCCCTTTTCATAATCTACCCCCTGAACTCAAGAAAACATCTCGAAAGATCTTTCCTGTGCTTTTTCACCTTTCCTTATTGGATAAAAGAAAAGTCGGTGGCGACTCTTGCTAAACCGCAACATTTTGCGAACACAAACGCAAAACCCCCCAAGTCAGTTCTCTCACCGTATCAGAACTACGAATTGAGACTCTGATTCCTCATAAGAGGATACGTAGGCATATGATCAAAAATCATAGCGAGTTCCCCTATAAAAATATTTAAACCCTTTCCCCTAATTAAAATTAAAAACCCTATTTTACCCAGACCTAAACCTAAAACCTAGTATTCTTTTGAACAAGGTAGATGAAAGGTGCCTAACACCTTCCTTTCGTCTAAAGAAGTCTGAAACCTAGAATCTTTGTCTGCGAATTAGGGTTTCCTATTAGATTCCCTTCCCTAGGATAAAAACTGATAGTGGCGACTCTTGATATAAAAACCAGTTGCTACAGTTGGTGACTCTCGTCAATTAGGTTTTGAATCTTGTACTTCAGCGCCCAACAATCGTTTGTATCATGCCTAGGACTGTCGGGATGATAGACACGCCTTGCATCAGGATTGTAGTTAGGAGAAGAAGTTTTGGGGTTTGGATAAGGTCCTATCAACTTAATTAGATTCATCCCCAACATATGTTACAATGCTTGATACGGTGACATGTTGATTTTGGTAAACTGTCTCTCGGACTCATTTTGCCTTTGCTGATTTCCCGGTTGACGTTAGCAAGGTCGTTGTTGAGCTCGTGACATAGCAGTAACTTGGAAAGGTCTACTCTCCACCAAGCCAATTTCTTGTCTCATCGGAGGCTGATTAATGACTCGATCCTCAATTCTAGCTGTTTGCCCCATATGGTTGCATCCGTCTTGATGAAGTTTATTGACGAGGGCCCTTAGCTCTTCCTGTCCCTGAGCCAAGTTTTGGATAAGATCCATATGGCCCACCATTTGTCCCATCATCTGGATCTTCATTGTAGATATCTCGGTTTGTAGCCGTTCCAACTAGTCATCCTTGTTGTCCTCAGGATTATTCATGGCCATACCCCTTGTGAGGAGTGCTTTCACTTCTTATTGCCCCTTGGATAGGTTCAAGAACATTTCTTGAAGTTGAGCATTTTGAGTCTAAATGTCCTTGATAGCATGTTCTAGAGCCATCTCTACTGAAATAAATAGTAAGCAGATGAAAGACGTGTGTGGGGAAAACCTGTTATTATAACATGCATGATATGTAGATGTAATGTTTTCTAGGATATTGCAGGGTAAACACAAGAAGATGTTAGAAGTTTAAACTTTGATCACATCTTTGATTAGATAACTTCGTATCAGTGGATGTCCTTCCACGAGAATCAAGCTCACCATGTCAAGTGGGTCATAGCCCTTGACTCTTGTTATCGTGCTTTGGTATTTGACGGTGTTTGATTAGAGGAGAATGAATCCTCTTGCCCCTTGATAGGTGTCTGGTTCAACATGACCCTACTTCAAAGGCCCTTGAGATCCTTGAAATTGTTATTGAAAAATGCTATGGTATGATGTCATGATGCTATGTACAAGTATGCAAAGCAAGCAAGTCATTATGTACAAATAATCATATACACACAAAGCATATAAGTCCTTAGGTTTAGGCTTGCATGGAGTTTGTAGGTAAGTACCCTCTTGAAGTTTAGTTGGCTCAACCTGTCCTAGTAATAGTAACCGGGTTCTAGGGGATCTCAATATCACTGATCTTTCTTCATCAGACATTGTTTCAGCGCAAGCCTCTTTATCAGCGACTAAAATATCCCAAAAGTCTGATCTCAATGAGTGTAGCATCAAGTATCAAACAATCTTCGGTCGGAACCAAAGTCGGCTATCTCACTACTTCCTAATGGCCAAGTTGTTCAATTAAGGTACTAAGGTCAGTTAGTGCTTCATGATACCACACATCGGCCCCGTATTCTCTTTGACAGACTCAAGGGCTACCGGTACCAATAAATGTGTCACACTAATATAGCTGTTGCTTTAACCATGTCGGTATACGCCGCACAACCCTCACGATTTATTGCTACTAACCTAAAAGGTGCCCCAGATTTGGGTGTAGGATCTTTAAAAATAACCCAAACAAGGATCCAAAAATGTAAAGCAAGCAAGTCAAACAAGGAAAGTAAATAATGGTGATCCAGCCCTAAGGTAACCCCACTTTTAAGTAGCTCCCCAGCAGAGTCGCCAGTTCTGTAATACGATGGGAGAACTGACTTGGTTGTTTTACATTTGATCGCAATTGTTGCGGATAGCAAGAGTCGTCACTAACTTTTCTTTTATCCAACAAAGGAAAGATTGAAAAGAACAGGAAAGACCTTTAGAGATGTTTTCTTGAGTTCGAGGGGTAGGTTATGAAAAAGGAAGGTATTAGCATCTTTTTCATCCGTAGTTTTCTACGGGCTCTTAGTTGCTTACTAGATCACTTTCTTTTGTTTGAAAATGTGCTTGTGGTGTGGGTTTGAAAATATTTTGAAAACGTCTTTGTAATGATTCTCGTCTCTATAAGAATGCGTACAAAGTGTTGGTTTTGAAAAGAGTTCAAAGAGATGTTTGTTGTGGAAGATGTTTTTTGAAAGTGATTTTGAAAAGTGTCTTTGTAATGATTCTCGTCTCTATAAGAATGCATACAAAGTGTTTTGACTTTTGAAAATGTTTCAATTGAAAATGTTGGTGTGAAAATCTTTTTTAGTTGTGAGCAAGCAAGCAACTACGAGGGTCCTACCTACTCAAAAGGTCTATTGTTCTTTTCCTCCTCCCTTAGATGTTGCTATCTTACCATCGATTCAGTAAGAAGCCCCATCGTTAGATGTGAAGGGACGAACGTGGGTCGTTTGTATAGTCATAGAAGGAAACCTATGGGACATTTTAGTAATTTTCATTAGGGACTAGATCCTTTACCGAAGGTAACATCGAGGGACATTGAGAGACTACGATCTTTTATCGAGGGTCTTTGCTAAAACGCCTATATTCGAGGGACATGACTGTTTTCCGAGGCAACAAGTGAGATTACCCTAGAGGTGTATGTATGCAAAATGTGTTGGATTGCATGCATTTTTGTCTTAAATTTAGGATGGTCTAAGTATTGTTTTAATCTTGCCATACACACCCTAATTACTAACATTTATATGAAAGCCGTAAATTGCGGAAAGTAAATTTACTACGCTATTACATCACTTGGGGATGGGGATACAAATGTACAAATGGGGATTGCAAGAAATTAAATCCTAATTAATTATTACAACCATATTTAATGTGAATAAATGTGCAAGAATTGGAATGAAGAGAAAATGAACTTTGTTTTGATTTTTATTAAAGAAAGGTTTTGATTAATTAAAATAATTATGAAAATAAAATATTTTTTGTAATATTTTTATATATTCATAAAATAAAACTTATAAATAAATAGTGTGTAAAAATCAACTCAAAAGGAGTTGCTTTGATTTGTTGGAAAGATGTTTGAAGCTTGTTAAAAAGAGAAAAGGAAACAAACAGAGGGTAAAAACTGTTCTGGTCCTGCCAAGGTTTGAACCCAAGACCCTATACAGAAATGCCTTTCGTGCGCACTGTTTGTACCACTGGGGTGGTCTGTTTCATCCGTTTATAAGGAAACTTCGATTGGGTACAAGATGAACTTGTTTCTGAATGTTTGAAGTGCCCAACTCCCTCCTTCGATTGCAGGAATACAAAGCTCCCAAGTTGAGATTCGAAAGGCTTCAATGTTTAGCCAATCGAAGGATACAAAAAACATGTCTAAAGTTTGAAAATAAATCTAACAAAGGTAACTTTCGAAATATACAGGCCAAGGGTTAGCACAAGTTTATTGGGCACCAAAATCCAAAGGCTAACTAGTCAGAGTTGAGATTCTCAACATATAGGCAGTGAGAATCGAAAGTTAAGGCATGGTCAACTTCCTAGATGGGATATCTACATTTTTATTTTATTTATATGTATAAATGATATTTAAATGGAAAGTTCCAAGTTTAGAGGAAACTTACCTCTTGAAGTGCCAATCGAAGGATCTGTTTGTGACTTCCTTGGTTGTGGATGGTGCTTCGCTGGAACCTTCCTGAAGCTAGTTAGTTGCTGCTTTGTTTGGGCAGTCACCGAATCGAAGGTGGGTGTGTGATAGTGGTGAGTGAATCAAGGGTTATTATATAACAATCTAGGGAGTGAATCAAAAGACTATTATGTTGCAGTTAGGGAATGAATCGAAGGTTGGTTATCTGGAAACTGGGGAGTGAATCAAAGGGTTCACTAATGCATGAAGGGATCTGATATTTTTTGTGAGAGTTTTAGAGTTTTAATGTTTGAGAATGTTTGAGAGTGTTTGAGAGTGTTTGATAGTTTGATGATTTGAGAGTTTTCCCACCCAGCAAAAATTTGTTTCAGCTTGAAAATGGTTTCTCTATTTATAGAGAAAAGTTTTGAGATGTTGGAGTAACCAGGTTTGTAGGATAACAAACCATGGTTTGGTTGAAAACGAAAATAAGTTTGATCCCTTTTCATTGTTCCCAAGTTTCAAGTACAAGTAGGGGCCTGCTGTCTGTTGAGGGCAGGAGATTGGACTTATGCTTTTGGCACTGCTTGTGTTCAGACAAAAATCAGGTTGGGAGCTAGCTTTATGATTAAAGTATTCTTTATCAAAAAAGGGTACGTATCTTTTTGCCATTTCATCCAAGAATGGTACTTATCCAGTGGATAAAGCTTCGAATATTTGTGTAATGTATCACAAATTTGTGCAAGCCTCTGATCATGTAAATAGTTGGAAGCAACATAGCCTGACAAGTGAGATTTGGAGGATAATGCTATAAGAATTGATCAAAGTTCTTCAGCTAAGCTTGCTCGAAGGATTCAGAGTTGGATTCGAAGCATGTTGCTTCGAAGGAAACCCAAACTCCAATCGAAGCTTTGTGAGAAGGTAATCCTTGTCCAATCGAAAGTTAAGTGCAGGAGGTCACTACTTTGTGACTCCAAGCAAGCATACAAGATGCCATTGCTCAAACGAAGGTTTGCATGAAGAGCCAATGTCCAATCGAAAGTTGCATGTAGGAGGTCACTGCTTTGTGACTCCAAGCAAGCATACAATAGGCCATTGCTCAAACGAAGGTTTGTATGAAGAGCCAATGTCCAATCGAAAGCTGCATGCAGGATGTCACATGGCCAAATGAAAGATGTATACCAATCTTGCACAAAGAAACTAAATGTTCAAACGGAAGCAGGAATCAAGCTTGCTCAAAATAAATCCAATACCCAATCGAAGCAGGAATCGAGCTTGCTTAAAAGAAGTCCAATGCCCAATCGAAGCAGGAATCAAGCTTTCCCAAAAGAAGTCTAATGCCCAATCGAGGCAGGAAACAAGCTTGCTCAAAAGAAGTCTAATGCCCAAACGAAGTAGGAATCAAGCTTGCTCAAAAGAAATCAAATGCCCAATCGAAGCAGGAATCAAGCTTGATCAAAAGAAGTCCAATGCCCAATCGAAGCGTAGAAATCAGGCTTGCTCAAAAGAAATCAAATGCCCAATCGAAGCAGGAATCAAGCTTGCTCAAAAGAAGTCCAATGCCCAATCGAAGCATAGGAATCATGCTTGCTAAAAAGAAACCAAATGCCTAATCAAAACTTCTGGATTAAAGCAAACTGTTTCAAAGGGAAACACTTCCCGGTCGAAGCTAGCATGAAGGAAGGAGTTTAATCGAAGCTAGCATGAGTTGAAGCAATGCCCATTCAAAGCTAGTATGAATCGAAGCAAGCTTGCTTTTCTTTAATTTTGTAAAAAAAAAAATCAAATTTATCTGCTTTTCTCTTTCAATACTCTCCTCTTTGACTTGATGCTTGAAAATCCAAAATGATCCAATTGTATTTGTGCAGCATTGAGCTTTTGAAAATCTTCGTGAGAAATATCTTGAGAAATTGAGAGGGAAAATTTTGGGGTACAACAACAGGGTTTGGTGATTATTTTTAAATAAATGTTTGAAAAAATTGAGCATAGGTTATGTCTCAGACACTTGTTTGAAAATTTTAAGAAAAAGTTTGGAGGTGGAACATGTATAAGGGATTTAATGATGGGAGCTTCCAAGGAAACATACTATCAAGGTTGGCTTAAAAAGATGAATAAACTGAAACAACTTGATGTCAAGGCTTGGAATTGGCTAATGAGAGTTCCTAATAAATGCTGGTGTAAGCATGCATTTAATTATTACCCTAAATGTGATGTGTTAATGAACAATATTATTGAGTTATTTAATGCTAAAACTTTAGTTGCTAAGGATAAGCGTATATTAACCATGTGTGAGTGGATTAGAAAGTACCTTATGAACAGGTTAGTAACATCTGCCACCAAACTTGAGAAGTGGTAACATAGAGTTATGTAAATGCCTAGGAAAAGGTTAGATAATAAGGTATTTATAAGTGGTCATTGGACACTAACTTGGTTTATTTATGAACAATTCCAAGTTACACATTCTTTTAAAATACAAGAACTTATTTGTTTACATTGCCAAAAGATCATGTAGTTGTAATTTCTGGGAATTGGTTGGAATAACTTGTAGGCATGTGGTTGCTACATTGAGTTATAGGAAACAAAACCCTGAAGATTTGGTGGATGAATGTTATTCTAGACAAAATTATGCCCTATGTTATGGTTTTTCTATGAGTCCTATAAATGGCCAGGACATGTGGCCTGAAGTTCAAGCTGATGAACTTCACCTACACGTGTACAAAAATGGACATGGAAGACCTAGAAAAGTTAGGATAAGGGAATATGGTGAGGATAATGCTAGGAGAAGAATACTTGGTGTGTCTTATAAGTGTACCAAATGTGATAACTTTGGTCACGATGCAAGTTCATGCAAGAGCACTACTCAAAATCCAAATGCCCTAAAAAGAAAGGTAACTAATACTCATAATCTAATTTTGTACATGATGTGTCATTTGCGCACTACTCATAACCTGTTAATTTTTGTTTTGTTTTAGAAGAACCAAAAGGAGGCTAAACTGATGTAAAACCAGGTCCAGTAGAAGTAGAAACATGCCACAATGGTGTAAAACCATACCACGATGCTGCATAACCAGGCCTCAATGCTTATTTAGAACCAAGTAAATTGATGGGAGTCAGGTTGAAGCTGAACCAGGTCTCACTGATGCAAGTCAAGTTGAACCAACTCATGATTTGTTTGGTGATATACGTGATGAATTTATGGCTATAATAGCCGACATTAACACATATGCTATAATAAAAAAGGGTAAATCTAAGGTGTAGAAAGTTGTTGTCAAGATCAGAAAAAGGGAAAGTGAAAGATTGAAGCTCAAATGGTTTCAAAAACTAATTATATGTACTAGTTCAAATGTTGACCAACTTATGGATTTGACAAAGAATGAAGCAGGTACTTTGTCACAAGAAGAAACTGGTTCCTAGAAGTTAAAGAAATCTTGTAACAAGAAGTCAAAGAAGCCTTCTAAGTAGTTTTGTTTTTTGAACAAGTGATGACTAGTTGTAGTTTTCTATACTTTATGCGCCCTTTTGTAATGACTTATGCACTTTATGTGCCCTTTTGCAATAAATAATGCACTTTATTTGCTTCTTAACATCAATACAAAGTATTTCACTTTATTTCAAATTTTGAATGAATAAATATCAAATATTTCATTACTAAACTTGCAATTCATACACTAAACTTGCAATTCATACATTGTCATTTCATACATCAAATATTACATGAATTGTTAATACAAACTACTTATTTGTAGAACACCTAATTAGTGCAACCATTAAACTACATATTACGTTAACTTGTAGACAATGGAAAATGTAATCCAAGACATCATAAGTGCAACCATTAAACTATAACTTTTGTTCTTCTCAATTTGAAGCTTCTTCTTCGTCTTTTCATGCTTCTTTGAACTGACTTGTACCCCTTACTCCTTACAAAATTCCTTCCTAAATTCCTTTCCAATGTCCTTCCCGAATTCCCTCAAGTAAGCCATTATCATATCACAATATTGCAACTTGTTTGGATCTTTTGATTTTCGTTCCTACCATGAAACTGACCATGCACAATATCATCATCCCAGGAAAATAAGTCACAATTTTCAACACTCTATACACAAATACAAAAGTTACGCACACCAGAAAAAAAACGAATACAAGAAACTAAAACTAATTTACCCCAGCATTTCGACATCTCAAAAATTTTCTATTGGGGTTTTCGATTGTGTTTGCGACCTACATCTTCATCGCTTTATCACATCCACATCTGGGTAAATTCGAATTCAAACCACTTGAAATAACAACTGATGATGTTTTCCTTCCACCCGTTTTTTTAAAGGAAAAATGAAGAAGATGATTCCAGAAGACAAGAGAAATTTATGTAACGAAAACAATGGAATTGAAGTCTAAAACGAAAACGACTGCGCTTTAGGGTTTTTGAGAAAACGAGCATGAAAACAATGGAAGTGAAGGAGGAAAATGATGGTAATAAAATAAAAATATGTTTCATTTAAAATATAATTGAAAATAAAAAATACCACCTCTACCATCCAAAAGTAAGAAGAAGATCTTGATCTATGTTCAAATCTCTGAGTTTTGATGATAACAAGCATATATTTTATGAAGAATAATTTTAGTTCTAATGGTTTCATTAAGTGTGCAGATACATGATTAGAATTCTGGATAGTCTTAATCAAGATATCATCAGAATCACATTACCACTCAGAAGAAGAACCATTGAGTTTTGTTTCTAATGTAACATCAGTAGTTCTATGGAATGCTGAATGCTCAACAAGAAAATTATCTCAATGAGTTTCCAAGAAGAAAGAGTTTATGATAAGCTACTGCTACAAGATCAAAAATCAAGAATACACAAGAAACAAGCTTACAACGCAAAAGATCATAAGTCAAGATTCGTTCATTAGAAGAGTTGTTGCTTGGATTCTAAAGACGAAGTCAAATTCTGAACACATGTGAAGAAAGTTTCTACTCCAAGATCAGAAGTCAATATTTTCTCATCAGAAGAGTTACTGCTCATAGTCTGAAGACAAAGTCAAGATTCTGAAGACTCAGAGAGTTTGTGGAATATGCACCTTTATTCAACATCATAAGTATTCCATCAGAAGAAAGGAAGAAAGATCTTGTGGACTTACATCTAATTAACATCTCAAAGTCCATCAGAAAACAAGATCAAAGGTTGATACTTCTCAAGCTAATCTACTCAACAAAAGTAATATTCATTAGAAGATAAATGTCATAAAAAAGACCACTACACTCAGCAAAAGAAATATTGTGACCACTTCTACAAAAACATCATCAGTTTTAAGGAATGTTAAATGTTCATTAGAAAGGGAATAAATACAAAGATCAAGAGATCATAATGAAGATACTCAATAACAAATTAGATGTACTGATATAAGCTGTTGCTTCAGAAATCAAATAGCAGATATACAACTTAGAAAATCTGATTATCAAGGAATCAATACAAAGTCAGGATTAGAAAGAAGGAACTCAACATGAAAAATCAGATGTACTGATATAAGTTGTTGCTTCAGAAATCAAACATTAGATATACAACTTAGAAAAGATGATAAGCAAAGTATCAAGACAAGATCAAGATGTAGTAGATTAGAAGAGCTTTCACTCAAAGAAGTTGTTCATCAGATAAGTTGTTGCTTGTATATCTAAAGACACTGTTCAAATATCTGAAAGACCATGACTCTACAACAAAGAAGAATCTTATGAATCATTATCACTCCTCAATTAGAAATAATCCAGCAAGAAGAAAATAATCAAAGCTCAAGAATTCAAAGACTTGAGAATCAGATAGGTTGTTGTCATAATATCTGATTTCAATGTCTATCATCAGAAAAACTTTTGATATCTTCATCAGAAAAGCTTTCACATACAATTAAGACTTGTTTTATTCAGATATGTTATTGTCGGTCATTCTGTAAACAAGAATCCACTATTGAAAGTAACTGAAGTAAAAACATCTTCTCAACACAATATTTATCTCTCAGATCAGAAAAGAAATATGCCCTCAAGAGTAGCTCTAGATCAAAAGAAAAACTTTGTGTTTCAGATAGGCTATTGCCCATAATTCTTAAGACAAGATTTGTCTCTGAAACTCTGGTTCTCCCGTGCTATAATAAAGTAGTTTATGAACTACTCATCAGTCAATCATCAGAAGAACGAAGACAAATTGATTGATCTCTTCCAAGCTTAATACTTCATAATCATAAGTACATAATCAGAAGATAAAGGTTAAGAAACTTAGTTAATAAGACATGAGTATAATAATAATACTATTCATAATAGTTGCTATCCCACTGATGTAAACCATTACTGCAAGCAGTAGGCATAGGAAAGTTACGTTTTATACTGTTCCAAACCTTTCTTGAATATATTTGTTATGTTTCAACTGTTGGAAGGAGAAAAGACTTATATATCCTTACAACTATTCTTTTCATCTAAAGGCTATTTAAAGAAGACTAAAGCTTCAAATTCAAATTGACAAAGATATTGATAAAGAAGACAATGTCTAAGTCCAAACAACGTTGTTGTTCTGAATAGAAAATATTTACAACGTTGGAAGAATAAGCAAGGAGTTGCTGCTCATATCTTGCTTAATAAAGAAATAAGACGAAGAGGAAGAATTCTACAAGATGTTATTCAAACTACCAATCATATACATCTTAGAAGAATGATGAAGAAGCAAGAAGTTGTTGCTCATAGCTTGCTCAATGAAGAAGATGAAAATAATAAGACTACAAGATGCTGCATTTAATTTAGATTATATTCATCTATGTAGAAAGATTGTAAAACACAAGAGTTGTTGCTCAGATTGTGTTATTTCTTAAGAATCTTCATGTAAGTTGTTTGTACACAAGAGTTGTTGCTCAAAATTGTGTCAAACAATATGTACTTAAGATAGAAGTAATCTGCTTGATAAGAAGCACTCATGTAATATCCAGAAAAACAATTCTATTTAGATTTGATGGTTCCGTAAGTGATCAAGTGAAGATCAGAAAGCTTGAGAAGACGAGTGGTTGTGGCCTTCTTAGATGAAATCATATTCTAAGGAAACTAATTGGTCAGAATTCTTATGGGGTCAATGATCGCTATCATCTCTAAGTGTATCGTGTGGGTTATAAATCTTAGGAGATCACTGGCTGAGGGTTCCTGTGAGAAATCCCTCATAGAAATATCAGGTTTGACCATATTTCTGATAAGGTCAATGATCGTTATATCTCGTAGAGATCACTGAATGTATCATTATGTTATTCCTCAAGTGATCGAGTGAAGATCAGAAGACTTGAGATGACAATGGCTATGGGTCATTGTGAAATCCTGTTATGAAGACCGAGTAGGTCAAATTTCTTAAGGGGTCAATGGTTGTTGATCATTATGTTTGTTAGTCACCGACGGGTAGCCCATGAGATTGTAATCAGTTTGGTTATAATGGATGAAGTCCTTGTTGAAGGAAAAATCACCTGAGGAGGGTGGACATGAGTAGCCTAGTTAATGATGAACCTGGATAACTGAATGTGTCTATTTATATTTATTGCATTCTATATTCTTTCATGGTTCAATCAATTAATTTTCTAAAGGGGAATATTTATCTCAAAACCTAATTCAAATCCTCCTTTTCTTGTGTTTTTCTCTACCTTCACTAAATACATCCACATAGGATTATTATAATATTTTGGGTTGAAATAGTCAAAAAAAGGGGTCATACACATGGAATCAATACATTATAAAGGGGAATCTAAAAAAAAAATCTTACAGGGGGTTAAACTAAATCTTGCAAATATTAAATGGGGTGGCATATATTTAACCATTAAACTTGACGTCATTAATGATGTAACTCAATTATTTTTTTAGGATTGGATTCTTCCTCATTATAATGCTAACCATATTGTTCTTATTCCTAATACTAATGACGATAAGAGTTTAAATAATTTTAGGCCTATAACTCTTGCTAACTTCAACATAATATAGTCACTAAGATCATTGTTGATAGGCTCTTCACCATTCTTACCTTCCTAATTTCCCCTGAGAAAAAAGGGGTTGTTAATGGTAGAACCATTAGAGATAATATTTTCCTTACCTTTGAAGCTATAGACCTCTTAAACAATAAGAGTTTTGGTGGAAATATCGCTCTTAAGATAGACATTTCTAAATCCCTTTACACCCTTAGTTGGCCTTTCATTATCAAAACACTTGATTTCTTTGGGTTCAGTAGCAAGATTTGCAAGTGGATTCTTGTAATTCTTCAATACTCTTTCTTTTCCATAAGCTTAAATGGAAAACAAGTTGGTTTCTTTAAATTCTCTAATGGTGTTAGGCAAGGGAACACTCTCCCTGTAACACCCCAAATATTATAATTAATTATTTGATTAGTTGTTTGTGATTTATATGATGCAATGGGTGGTTTGATGATGCTATGTGTGGGGAGTATTGGATTAAAGTAGTGACGAGAATTATTTTTTAATTTAAATAATTTAGTTGGAATCATGTGGATTTGAGAATAATTGTTTAAATTTTTTTTAATATTTAAATAGAATAAAATGTGTAAAAATATAGAGGGAAATATGGTAATTGTCATGAGGTTTTGTGAGGGTAAGGAAAGAATGTCATATTGGGGGGTCAAAGGGATAAACTAGTAAAAATGAAGAAATAGAGAGTTGAATCTTTTTTTGGAACGATCGTACTCCGAGAGGAGTAGAAGCACGAACGTGAGAAAGAGCTAGGACAAGAGAAAGCTATTGTTAAATCTTGGGAATCATCAATCTAAGGTAATAGTGGGGTTCCAACTTTCTAAGAGAATTATGTAAGGATGGGTAGGTTAAGGATTTTGATTTGCCATAGTTGTTGGGTGCTTTATTCATAAAATTTCTCTTTTGTGTACTTGAGTTCATGTGATAGAATGTTGACATATTTATGGTTTAATTGGTAAAATTAATATGATAGAATGAATATAAATATTATGTAATATGTATGTATAAATTATGGAAGTGAGAAACATGTTTGTTATTTCAATTTGAGGTTTGGAGGAGAAAATAAGTGATTTTGGTATTTTAAAAATAGCAGAAAAACTGATTTTTGTCAGTGATAACCATTTACTAGTTTTGGGTTAACCATTTACCCTATAAAACAAGGCGTGGAGGTTTGGTTACAGGGGGTGTAACCGGTTACCACTTTTTGGGTAACCGGTTACCCTATAAAACAGTGGCACTGGATTTTGGGTTACAGGGGGTGTAACCAATTACGAGTCTGGAGATAACCAGTGTGATACGGTGGGAGAACTGACTTGAGTGTTTGTGTTTTGATCACAATTGTGTGAATAGCAAGAGTTCCCACCGGCTTTTCTTTTATCCAAAAGGAAAGGTAAAAAAGCACAGGAAAGACCTTTCGAGATTATTTCTCGGGTTCGGGGGGTAGATTATGAAGAGGGAAGGTATTAGCACCCTTTTCATCCGTAGTTATCTACGGGCTCTTAGTTACTCGCTAGATCACTTACTTTTACTTTGACAATATGCTTGCGGTGTAGGCTTTGAAAGTATTTTGAAAATATCTTTGTAATGGTTCTCGTTTCTATAAGAACGCGTACAAAGTTTTGTTTTGAAAGATAGGTCAAAGATGTGTTTGTGGAATGTGTTTTTGAAAAGATGTTTTGCAATGGTTCTCGTCTCTATAAGAACGTATACAAAATGTTTTGTCTTTTTGAAAATATTTTTGAGATGAAAGTGTCGGTGTAAAAAAAGATTTTTGTCGCGAGCAAGCGAGTAACTAGGAGATAATCTACCTACTCAAAAGGTCTTAAATGTTCTTTTCTTCCTTCTTTAGATGTTGCTATCTTACCATTGATTTGGTAAGAAGCCCCATCGTTGGATGTGAAGGAACATGCGCGGGTCAATTTTACAGTTATCGAAAGCAACTTATGAGACGCTTTAGCAATTTTCGTAAGGGACTAGATCGTTTTACCGGAGGCAACATCGAGGGTCATCGAGGGACTACGATCTTTTTTATCGAAGGGTCTTTGCTAAAACGTCCCATATTCGAGGAACATGATTGTGTTTTCGAGGCAACAAGCGAGGTTACCCTAGAGGTGCGCGTATGAAAAGTGTGTTTGATTCAAATTAATTTTGTCTTTGAAATTAGGTTATCTAGCGGTTGATTTTTGAATCTTTCCATACACGCCTAATTACTATACAGTATAAGAAAATGCAGTAAAGTGCGAAAAATAAAATTCTACGCTATTACAGAGCTTTTTGGAATGGGGGTACAATTTTTTACAAATGGGGATGAGTCGAATGCGATTAAAAGTTCAAATAGCAAACAATACAACCAAATCGAATTTAACAATTAATTAAAATTATAACCGTCTATGAAATAAAATTAATTAACGAAGTAAGGGAATAAAATTCTAAGTTTTTGTCTTGTGAGAGTTTTGGGAAGAAAAATAAAATCTATTCTATTTTTTTGGAGTTTTGGTTTATTATGAAGAAAATAAAACAATTTTAAAAGAAATCAACTAAACAAATATTAAAAATAGAGTAAAGTGTTTAACTAACAAAATTGATTTATTCATAAACTTCTTTAAACAAATTTTTAAAAACTAAGGATAAACAATCAATTAGTTATATAAAAAAAACTTGAATTTAAAACCTAAACTAAAAATTCTAAGTTTATCAAAAAGGTTAAAATTTCTAAATCACTAAATTAAAATCTAAACTAAACTTAATTCTAAGGATTGTTAATTGAATCTAAAGTAATTTGATTCTAAATATTACTAAATTATATCTAAACTAGTTTAAATATAAACTGTGTTAATTATAAAATGACTAATTTGAATCTAACTAAATTAGTAATAATAAAAAGATGAAACAGAAAAATGGGGGTATATACTGCAGAATTCGGATTTGGGCTTATGGTTAGTGGTGAAGGCCCAAGAATGCACAAAGCAAACAAAAAAGAGAATTAAAAAAACAAAAAAACGGCTGGGCTGAACCGGGTCAGGCCCAGACCCAGCCCCCATCATAGGAACACAAGGGTTGTGAAAACCCTAAGGCAAACCAACGCGCCTCTCATCTCAGTTCATCAATCCTTGTTCATCTTCCTCTGTCTCTCTCGGCACCTCTCTATTCTAATGGCAAATTAATCTCCCTCTCTATTATCTCTCCAAACTCTCTCGATTTCTCAACAATTTCACCCGATTCCAAACCTATTTCTCTTCACAAGACTTCACGGAGGCAACACTCTCTTTCAACCCTAATTTCGACGATGGAAAAATTACAACAACCAACAACTCCGTCTCTCTCAGAAGAACAAACTTAAAGTAAAGGGACAAAGACAAATCCAGTTGAAGGTAAAAAATATAAAAGGAGAATTCATAAAAATCTACCGAATCATAGTTTCTTCGATGAGACTTTAATCTTCTAGGTATGGTGTCCGAATCTTCTGCTTTGTATTTCTTCTTTTCAATTCTGCTTCTGTATATTTTTGCCTTTGCGTGTTTATGTGCTGTTGTTATTGCGCATGTTCTTATTGTTGCTGTATTTGAAACATTGTAGGTTTCTATCGTTGGTGTATATTGATAACTGAATGTTTGAGGATGAAGTGTATTTCCGTCGTGTTTGCTGTAGGTGCAGAGAAAATGGAGGTTATGAGGTATGCGTTGTTCTTAGGATGGAGGCTGATGGTCAAAGTTGTTGAATGTGTATTAGTAATGTAAGGTTCAAGGTTTTTGTGATTACAGCATGTTTTGAGTCATTTGTGATTTTGCTGGTTTTTTGAGTTACTGTAAAAATGTTATGCTGTTTTTTTATTCTTTTTCTGGTGTATTCTCGCCCCCCCCCCTTTGAGTATGCTCATGTCTTGGGATTTTATAGTAGTCTAGAAGTGGGAATTGGAGGGAATGTTTGATGAGTTTTGAATAAAATTGGTTTTTTAACCTTGGGCTTTAGTGTGTAGGTTATGTTTTTGCCATTTTGGTGCAAGTTTTGGTGCAGGCTGTAGCAGGGCTGTTTTTGCAGCCAATTTGTTTTGTGATAGAGTTGGCTTGGCAATTTTGGGACTGTTTGTGGCCTAGGTGATACCTTTCCAAAACTTGTCTCTTTCCCTCTTCATCTTTCCATGAAATAAAGCAAGCTTTGCTTATTATATATTTTTCTGAAGGGTTTGTATTATGGAAATGTTGACATACTTGGTTTGATGAGCAAGTTAACTTGCTATTTTTCCTTGTTCCAATTTGTCTTTCTCATTGCTGCTTTTTGTTGTTATCTTGGCAGCCTATGCTACCTTGCTTGCTATGTTTTGTTTGTTTTCCTATTGTGTACTTTGCTGCAGGTTGGGTAGCTTGCTTGCCCTGTTGCATTGCAGTTTGCTTTGCTCAGGTTCCATAGCAGCCTATGCTGCCTTGTTTGATAGCAGGTTCAGGCTGTGTTGCATTGTAACTTTATGTTGCTTGTTATATATCTTGCTGCAGGTTTTTGTTTGCTTTAATGCTGCTGTGCTACCTTGCTTGCTATGCTTGCTTTACGAACTGTTGTAGTAGATTTTTGGGAAGCTTGCTTACCCTGCTAGTTTTGCTTTGCAGGCTTGGTTCCGTTGTGGCTTTTGCATTTTGTTGTTGTTGTTTGCTGCAAGTGTAATGCAGCCCTGTTTTTGTATATTTTCTTTTTCCCTTTTTTTGTGAACCGAAATTTAAGTTTTGAGATTTGCAAAAATAGGGAGAAATGGATGATGATTAAACAAACAAAAATCTGATTCCAAAATGCAAACCCTAATGATGAATCTCTCCTTTTTCACATATTACTTTGCTTGAATTTTTGCTAACTTTTCTTTTCTTGTTTCATGAACGGCAAGCGAGACTTGGATGCAAACGAAGGTTGGATGGCTTACTTGAAGATGAAGCCACGAAGAAACAAAATTTCCTCTTTGAAAACAAGAAATTGTAACTCTTTGTAAATGAGAAAAAACTTTGTAATTTACCTTTATTTGCGATGTAACAATACAAAGCCTTGAACAAACTTGTATGATGGGATTTTTGTACAGATCTTTGTATCTTAAATGAATTTTTTGAAATTCCCAATTGGAATGGTTTGAAATGAATTACTTTAGTCCGATAACTTGAATTCTAAGCAATCACAAATGATCTTGTGATTTGTATTTCAAACAAACATGCACCTTGTACTCTAATTCCTAAACAAAATAAATGTTTAAGAATGTAATTCATTTGGTCAACTTGAATCCAAAATCATGATTGTTTTAAATGATAGTCTTAATCTTCACATCTTATCCAAACAAACATGCTCTGAGAATAATCGTCAATCTTTCAGTAAACTATGGTTAAGAAAATTCAAAATCAACAAATGGCTTGTGACAATTCGATAATTTAAAAGTCTTCCAAACACAATTTTCCTTCGATTCTTTGAAAATAAACCCGTGAGCGACATCACATATGACCATGAACATAAATAATCATCTCAAGGCCCTGTAATTTGAAGAAATCACAATTCTTAGAAATCAGACGGCTGTTATTTAAATTTAGGTCAAATTCCATGATGCGACTTCTAACGCATTCGAATTTTTGGTGATCTTCTACACAAAATCAGTTCTTGATTTGTGAATAGAAATTGGATATGGAATCAAGGAGAATCGTACGCAAGAAAAATCACTAAAAATATTGAATAATGAAGAAGTTACGATCGTTTGAATTTGTTCTCGCAAAAGGGTCGATTCTTGGGTTAATGTAGTCGTTTTCAGTTATCTGGACCATTGTTTGAGCAAACTTACAATGCGAGGTTTGAAAACTGGCTTAAACAACCCGGAAGAGATATAAAAACCCATGTAGACCAATTGAGACCTTGAAGACTCAATTTTCTTTGAGAAATGCAAAACCCTAATTGCTGATTTACTACTTAGGGAGAGAATCTGTCTGATTAAATTCTGAGCCAAATTGAGTATTCGAGAAACCCTAGGATAGTATCTTGTATGAAAAATGGGAGGGCAAATTTTGGGGTACAACAATCGGTTACTACTTTGTCTGGCAGATTTGTTTCAAAACTTTTTCAAAAATTCATAACTTTTGTTTCGGGTGTTCGATTGGAGCATGTTTGAATTGTTGGAAGGCTGGTTACATTATTTTTGTGTAATGTTGCAAATGCATTGTAATTTATTGCTATGTCGTTGTTTTGTTATTACTGCATGTTCTGAAATGTGTTTGGTGAATGGTGGCCGGTATTGGTGAAGTTCACTGACTATGGTAAAAGTCTAGGTGCATATTGTTGTTGTTGCATGTAAAATGTTGCATGCATTCATGGTGAAGACTTTAGTCTTGTTGGTGGCCCTGGTCCTAGATGGCAAGGATCGAGAGCGATATGAACCTAATTGTTCACGATATTGGTGGCTTTGGTCCTAGATAGCGTGGATCAGGAGCGAGTGAACTTAACTGTTCATGAATGGTACCACATGCATTGAGTCTCTGAGTCGATCACATTGCATTACATGGTCATTAACAGTATATTTGAGTTTGTGTGGTTGGTGTATGTATTACATGATTATTCAATGATACATTCTGATGATAAGTGATTGTATAATTAACATGTAATATGATTATTGTTGGTTGTGTGAAGGTGTGAGATGTGGAATGTGTGAATATGCATGAATATATCTATTGTCTACTTATAATTATACATTTCTTTATATTATTGTGATATCTCACCTTTATGTTGGAATGATTCTTTATTTTTCATTGTGCAAATAGTCAGGAGTAGTCTGAGGCTGCAGAGACCGGAAAAGGTTACCCTTCGTTTTATTTTGAGTTTGCGTCCTTTCTCTGATACATAACACCGGGGGATGAAT
Source organism: Vicia faba (assembly GCA_948472305.1). Classification (NCBI taxonomy): domain Eukaryota; kingdom Viridiplantae; phylum Streptophyta; class Magnoliopsida; order Fabales; family Fabaceae; genus Vicia; species Vicia faba. Next base: position 145,312,199 of record OX451740.1, read on the forward strand.
GCTTAGTTATGTTATTAATTTTAAATGATTTATTTGGAGTCTTTTGAACTCCTTATTACTTGAATAAATGTTTATTTATGTTTGGATGTTATTTATTTAATTCCAAGTATTATTCTTTTTTCGATGCTTAATAAAAAGTAAATATATGTTATGAGCAGGTTTTATATGTTTTAGAAACTATAACATCCTAATTGTATGTTGAATGTTTTAAAAATTACTCTGATTTTAATTACTCTTCTTCGGGGAAATTTAGGGTGTTACATAGTGGTATTAAAGCAGGTCGTTATGTCCGGCCAAGTTGTCTAATTTTGTTTATTCCTTGGTGTGCGACATATGTGCGTGTTGTACCCAAACATTTTCTCTCTTTTCTCAAGAAATTTTCTCACAAGGATTTTCAAAAGTCCAAGTTTGTACAAATACAATTGGATTTTTTATGCCCCATATAGTTTCCATGGATAACATTGGGATTTCAAGCATCAAATCGAAGAAAAGCAAGCTTGCTTCAATTTCCCAAGTTTCGACAGGACTTTTGCCTCCTTCAAGTTTGCTTCGATTTCCCAAGCTTTGATTGGACATTGGTCTTCTTCAAGTTTGATTCGATTTCCCAAGCTTCGATTGGACTTTGGCCTCCTTCAACTTGCTTTCGATCCACAAGGCAAAGGCTCCTTCAACTTGCCTTCGGTCCACAAGGCAAAGGCTTCCTCTTTGATTGCCTTTGATACACAAGGAAAAGACTTCCTCTGGTCTTGCCTTCGATCAACAAGTCAAAGGCTCCTTCAACTTGCCTTTGATCCACAAGGCAAAGGCTTCCTCTATGCTTGCCTTTGATCCACAAGGAAAAGACTTCCTCTGGGCTTGCCTTTGATCCACAAGGCAAAGGCTCCTTCAACTTGCCTTCGATCCACAAGGCAAAGGCTTCCTCTGTGCTTGCCTTTGATCCACAAGGCAAAGGCTTCCTCTTCATGCTTTCCTTCGGTTCACAAGGCAATAACTTCTTTCATGCGTACTTCAATTCACAAAGAAGTGGCATCCCTCATTCTAGCTTTGACTCCACCTCTGAATCCTCCAACACATAATTTCTACATTATGAACACACATTGGTGGCCCATTCGAAGAACGCACAAGGGGTGCATGTGGGCTATTCGAAGAAACTCACAAGTGGTGCCTTCGAAGGACATACATTTGGCCCATTCGAAGAACACACAAGTGGTGTATGTGGTCCATTCAAAGAAACATACAAGTGGTGCCTTCGAAGGACATACAATTGGTCCATTTGAAGGACATACAATTGTTGGAAACAAGTTTTGCTTTGTCTTTTGATGAGCCTGGTTCAAGATGCTTGTTGGCCAAAGTCCTACGTGCTGCCAAGCCCAAGCCCCCTGCACAATTACATTCGAATGAAATAACAAAAGAAGCTTCGACTGGTGTGATACGGTGGGAGAACAAACTTGGGATGTTTTGCATTTGATCGCAAATGTTGCAGTTAGCAAGAGTCCCCACCGACTTTTCTTTTATCTAAAAGGAAAGGTTGAAAAGAACAGGAAAGACCTTTGAGATTATTTCTTGAGTTCGAGGGGTAGATTATGAAAAGGGAAGGTGTTACCACCCTTTTCATCCATAGTTATCTATGGGCTCTTGGTTGCATGCTAAATTACTTGCTTTTGTTTGAAAATATGCTTTGTGTGGTTTTTGAGAGTATTTTTGAAAAGGCGCATTCGTTTAGGCAAACTTTGTAATGGTTCTCATTCGTAAGAACGTATACAAAGTGTTGGGCTTTTGAAAATATTTCATGTTTGAAAAGTGTTTTGTAAGTGTTCGGTGTTTATTTTGAAAATAAGCAAGAATGTTTGACTTGAAAATGAGAAAGCAACTAGGAACAATCTACCTACTCAAAAGTATTTGTTCATTTCTTCCTTTCCTTTGATATTGATATCTTACCATTGATTTTGTAAGAAGCCTTATATTTGGATGTAAAAGGAATGGGCGTGGGTTATCGTATAGTCATGATACCAATGTTGTGAGATATCTTAGCATTTCTCTTTGAGGGACTAAGATCATTTTGAAAGGCAACATTGATAGCACCGTCGATGGACTATGATCTTGTATTTTTGATTGCTTTTTGCTAAGATATCCCACATGCATAACATGGCCATTTTTTTAAGGTAACAAATTGGAATTACCCTAAGGGTGCAAGTGTGCAAGTGTGTTTGATTTACATACATTGTTTATCTTGAATTAGGGTTTGCTACTTGTTGGTTTTAGTCTTGCCATACAAACCCTAATTACTAGCATTTATATAAAGCGATAAATTGCTGAGTAAAATTACTACGCTATTACATCATTAGGGGAGGGGGTATACAAATTTACTAATGGGGATTGCAAGAAAATTAAACCTAATTATTTATTACAACCATATTGAATATTGTACAAGAATTTAAAATATAATGCAAGAATATAAATGGAAAAAGAAATGATTTTTGTTTGGTTTTTTATGAAAGGATTTAGTCTTAACCTAATTAAGAAAATGATTAGTTAAAAATAAACAAAATTAAATTTAAACTAATTAAGAAAGAAATTAAGTTAAAAATGATTTTTAGGGTTTTTATGAAAAAGGTTTTAAGTTAATAAAATAAATTTGAAAATTAATTAATTAAAAGAAAACCTAAATTCTAAGTTAATTTTGATTTAAAAGAAAATAAAATAATAATTAAACCTAAATCTAAATATTAATTATTTAAGAAAAAAAGAAATTAATTTATTAAAAAAATGTTTTTTGTTCTTTTTGTTTCATAAAGAAAATAAACATAAATGAGTGTAAAAATAATAAATAAAATATTTTTGGATTTTTTATTAATAATAATAATAATAATAATAAAAATATAATAAAAGAAAACTGAAAATAAAAATAAAATAATAAAAATAAAAATAAAAATGAAAATATAAAAAAAAGGTTGGGTCAACATGCAAAAGTAAACAGGGGGGTTAGAAATCAGCAAGAAAACAAAAGCCCAAAGGGGGAGGCCCAGGCGCTGCTGTATGGAGCAAAAAAAAAAGAAAATATGAGAATAATGCATAAAAGGTAGAGCTGGGTGTTGAATCCCTGACCCTTAGCATACACGCGTATTACCTTTGCCACTGGGGTGGTTGTACATCCGATAAAATAAACAAAACAAATAATACATAACACAAATCCAGTCCTGAATATGACTTCATCTTCAACCTCCAACCTGAACATCTGTAACTTCACCATTTCTCAACAAAAATGAAATATGCAAACATGAAAGTTGCTCCATTTTTGCATACGATTCCAACCATATAAATATCATAAGCTATAAATCAAAGATGAATGAGAATTTCTAAAAGTACCAAATTCTGACCTAATTATTTTCAGAGATTCAAACCTAAAATTCTCTAAGCTGAATCAATATAAATGAAATCTATGGACATGTACAGTCTCAGGGCATTGATGTCTACATTTTATCTTCACAAATGCAAGCCTAACAATGCATAAATGAAAAGATAGAATTTCAAAAAATGTACCTCAAAACTGGAAGTCGTGAAATGAGTTTGAGATGCTTTCAAGGAGTTGTGATGATCTGGTTAGCTTCCTCAAGTTCCCATGAAGCTAATGCAATGCTTACTTGATGCTGGCAGTGTTTGAATCGTGCTAGAGAAGTCAAGGTGCAAGCTCTATTTTTCGGTTATGGAATTTGATGAAGATGATGTTACATTCGTGTAGCAGGGTGTGGGATTGTTTGTATTTGATGTATATGAGCTTTAGGAACCAAAAGGCCAAGAAATGCACGAGTAGATTCTGAGTTTGGAGTTTTTGGTCAGAATGTGCAACAATGGTGGTTTGTTATGCAATTATGAGTTTGGGAGAGTTTTAGAGCTTGTGCATTCGTGTATCCTCTTGTAATAGACTTGTATAATTATAAGAAAAAGGTTAGAGCACTTAAGGTTGACATATCTGTGAGATATATAGTTATGGCTATGTTACTTGATTTTGAAGAAAAGTGGGAAAACATGGTTTCAAGGCATAGTACAAGCATGTCCTGAGTTTATGGGAGACTCTAGACATGTTAGTTTTGTCTTTGACATTGCTTGTACTTAGATGGAACAAGTTGGGAACTCTATGCATTGACTTTTGCAATAAAGCTTGCTTTTCCAAAATGGAAGTGTTACCTTTGTGCCATTAATGGAATAACCATTTGGACAATGCCTCAAATTCTTTGATCAAAGATCTAAAAGTTGTGTAAACATTTAATTATGGAGTGAAAGGCAAGTTAGAAGCCAGCAAAGTGAGATTTGTGCAGCATTCTTGAAGATTGGATCAAGTGTTCTTCACAAATTTGCTTTGCAAAACAAGAATGAAACCCTAACTTCTTGCCTCCGATTCTTCTAGCACAAACATGATATCAATAAGTTCCTGGACATTTTGGAAAGATTGTAACATCCTCTACAACCTATATATTGGACATTTATGAAGATTCGTCTTGGAACTATGTGAAAAATTGCCATGAAGTTAGGTCAAAATCCTGCCTAAACTAGGGCAAAATTTCACTAAGTTTCCAAGTTTCATGAACATGTCTTCTTAAAATCATAACTTGAAATCCATGCATTTCTAGAAAAAGTTATGTTCTACAGTGTTTTATATCTCATTGAGATCTACAACTTTCATGTTGGAAGTTTCCTTTGAATCATCTTGCATCATGGTGAAAATTTGGCTCAAAGTTATGAAAAAAATGTAAATTTCAACACTTAGAAAAATTCTAAGTCTTGGAAATTTTGACTTTTCAAAATGAAATCTTGACTTTTTGATTTCTTGATGAACAGGTTTCATATTTTAACATGTTTATATGAATTGTGATCTTTGACACTTGATTTTGACCAAAAAGTTAAAGTTTGACTTTTCAGTGTACAGTTGACTTTTCATCAGTTGACTGAAATTAATCTGTCAATCAATTAATCTTGAGGAATATTTTGAGCCATGTCATTAGGTCAAAATGAAGCATTTTAATCCTTGAGATTATGTCTCAAACTAAAAAGTCATTTTCTAGGTCAAAAATCAGAAATTACACCTTCTCAATCAAAACCCTAATTTTGACCATTTTTGCCCTTCTGATGATCTGATCAAATTTCTTGAGGAATTGTGATCCAAACTTGAGCAAATGACATATACGAGTTCATGATGTTGATATGGATAAAAAAATATGAAGTTTGACTATAAATTGACCACAATTGACTTTTTGCCCAATACAGCTGATTTTAGGCCATCTGATCAATTGACTGAGCAAAAATATGATCCAAGACTTGAAATTTGACATGAGAAATATTGAGAGTTCAAAATGATCCATGAAAGTCATATGGGGCATTAAAAGTCCATTTGTCCTTGTGCAAACTCAAACCCTAATTTTCAGTCATTAGTGCTTAAGGAGGTGTCTTTAGCTGATCAACCCTTGTGCAGTCTTGAATTAATGGAGATCTTGTGAGAGATTACCTGAGAAATGAGAGGGAAAATTTTGGGGTACAACATCTTCCCCTATTCAATCTTCTTAAACCTGAAGAGTTAGATTGGCGGATCCGTCATTCGTGACTTGAAGGTGGAAGATGATTGAACACTAGAGTGCCCAAAAATTTGCACTCGACGATGGATTGGGAATGGACTTATAGATTCCATTTGGAGGAATGATGGTAAATACTAGAAGAAGTATCAACACAAATCTGTGGTCGATTTATACTAAAACTCGATGTTTCACCTGTGGGAAAAAGGTTAGTTAAATGCAGATATATGCATGATGTTCACAAAATGTGGTCTTATGCTAAATGCATTTTGTATGTATATGCTATGATGTATGAATGTGGGATGCATATTTGCCTAAGAAAATAAATCCCGGACTGCTGCTGAGGAGTTTTGAATCCCGGATTGCTGTTGGGGATTATCTCTTGAATATTAGCTATTATCTGGTCGGATCCATGCTTCACAACTTGCTGAGGATGAGGAAGTCAACTGCTATCTAGTCGGATCCAGGATTCACGGTAACTTAATAGGGAAGGATAAATTAACTGTTATCTGGTCGGATCCCAGGCTTCGCAGAAAATTTCTTGAGGAGAGCGGAGTTAGGCTATTATCTGGTTGTATTCTCAGCTTCACAACAACTTGCTGGGGATAAAGAAGTTATCTGCTATCTGGTCAGATTCTAGGCTTTACAATAACTTACTAGAAAGGATGAAGTTGAATTGATATCTGGTCGGGTCCAGGCTTCATAGTAACTTGAAGTGGTAACTACTATCTGGTCGGGTCCAGACTTCATAATTTTTTAAAGGTTATACTATTATTTGGTCGAGTCCATGCTTCATAGTGTCTTGCTGACATTGTAGCTAGTTGTTATCTGGTCGGACTCCAGGTTTAGAAATAACTTGCTTGGATAGACGAATTTGAACTGATATCTAGTCGGATCCAGGCTTTACAAATTTTGAGGTGGATGAAGTTAATTGCTTTCTGGTCGAGTCCAGGCTTCACAATAAACTTGTCTGAAGAGATAAAGTTGAACTAATATCTGGTCGGGTCCAGGCTTTACAGTAACTGGCTTAGGAACTTAGTTGTTATCTGGTCGGATCCCAGGCTTCGCAATAAACTTGTATGAAGAGATAAAGTTGAACTGATATCTGGTCGGGTCCAGGCTTTACAGTAACTTGCTTGGGAACTTAGTTGTTATCTGGTCGGATTCCAGGTTTCACAATAAACTTCTGAGGGGAATTGCTATCTGGTCAGATCCAGGCTTCACAATAACTTGTTGGGGTAGAGCCAAACTCTACTGGGGAAAAGAAGTTAAACCTTGGTCTGGTTGAGTCCATGTTCTTCAATATCTCGAAGAATCAAACTATTATCTGGTTGGGTCCAAGTTTCATAGTATCTTGAGAAGTTAATTATCATCTGGTCAGGTCCAGGCTTCATAGTAGCTTGAAAATTGTACTAATATCTGGTTGAATCCAGGATTCATAGTATCTTTTGGAGATATTAAAGGTTTTGTTGACAACTTTACTGGGGACTAGGGATTGTGGCCCTATGATTTGCAATAGTTTGAAAGGAAAACTCAAGCTGGAGAGGATAAACTCAGCTGGGGAAGACCGGCTCAGCTGGGGAGGATAGACTATGCCGGAGGAATTTTGCTGTTCGTTGATTGTTGTATGTTGTTTATTGGGGAAATAAACCCTGTTGATGAATACTTGATGAACTGCTGACGAGGTGAGTTTTTTGAGGAAAAGACCCACAAGGTTTTTCTTGTAGGACCAACTTAGCTGGGAGAGAGTTGTCAAGAGATTGAAGCTCTGGTTGGAGATTAATCTATGCAAAGATACTTTGTGGGTAACTTTGTTGAGGATTGGTTTATTGTAGCCATTCTTGTGGGGATGATATTAATGAAAATAAACTCTGTGGGGGATATTCCATATACATTAAAGAGATGTTTGTGGCTGCTTAGCAGGACACATGTGCCAAAGAGTTTTAGTTATGTTCATATGCATATGTTCATTCAATTTTAGTCATTGGACAAATTTGCATTCAAAACAAAGACAAAGTTTGCACTTCAAAGTATATTTGTATTGATATTTTTCCCATGAATAGGCGTTTTTGTACAAAGAGACGGAGATCCTAGTAAGAGGAAATCTTCGAAAGGAAAACAAAGATTGAAAACAAAAACAAATAGCCATGTGGAAATGATCTCATTGCATCCCAACTCCACTATTGCCCCAATGTCTTCGAATTCCCCTTGCTGTTGACAAAAGTTGATTGGATTAATCTTGGACCGTTTGAACTCGGACCTTGGTGATAAAGTTGACTATGGTGATTCCACGGGACATACTCATACGCTTTCAATCCTTAATTTTTGCCTGGACCTCCCTTTCAGGTTTTTAGCCCACCAGGATACCCATTTTTTCCCAAGTCGCCCTTTCGGGTTTTCAACTTGTTGGGTGTACAATCTTTTGCATATATCCCTAATTTTTGCCCAAACCTTTTGGTTCTCCGGGATGCCCTTATTTTGCCTAGGTGTGTCAACCTAGCGGGTCTCTTATGCGTAGTATTTTTTTAACTATGTCCGTGTTTATAGGATGTGGGAAGTCTTCACCATCCATGGTAGTCAGCATCATGGCACCGCCAGAGAACACTCTCTTGACAACAAATGTCCCTTCATAGGTGGGAGTCCAGTTGCCTCTGGGGTCGCCTTGTGTCAAAATGATGCGCTTTATCACCAAGTCTTTGACTTGATATACTCGAGGCTTAATCTTTTTGTTGAAAGCCTGATCATACGTTTTTGGTACGTCTGACCATGGAAAACAGCAGTCAGTCGCTTTTCGTTGATCAAGTTCAACTGATCCAATATCGTTTAAATCTACTCGTCTTTGCCTAGGCCTGCTTCATTCATAATCCTCAGTGAGGGAATCTGAACTTCCACTGGCAAAACAACTTCCATGCTATAGACTTTAGAAAATGGAGTTGCCCCAGTTGATGTCCTATCTGAAGTATGGTAACCGTGAAGAGAAAACGGTAACATCTCATGCCAGTCCTTATAGGTTACTACCATCTTCTACATAATCTTATTAATGTTTTTATTGGCCGTTTCAATTGCGTCATTCATTTTAGGTCTATATGGAGAAGAATTGTGATGCTTGATTTTGAACTGAGCGTAAAGTTCAATAATCATAGCATTGTTGAGGTTAGTGCCATTGTCGGTGATGATCCTTTCGGGGATACCATAGCGGCAGATGAGGTTATGTTTGATGAATCTGGCTACCACACTCTTGGTGACTAAGGCAAACGAGGCGGCTTCGACCCATTTGGTGAAATAATCAATATCGACCAGAATGAAATGATATCCATTGGAAGCGATGGGATTGATCTCCCCAATCATGTCAATGCCCCACATTGCAAATGGCCACAGAGCGGTCATGACGTTCAGAGGGATATGTGGCACATGGACCTTGTCAGCATAGATTTGGCATTTATGGCAAGTTCTTGAATGTTGATGGCAATCAGTCTCCATCGTTGACCAATAGTAGCCAACTCTCAGTATTTTCTTAGCCATCGTATGTTCGCTTGAGTGGGTACCAAAGAGACCATCGTGCATGTCTTCCATAATTTCCTCTGCCTCCTTCTAGTCCACACATCGGAGTAGAGTAGAGTCATGGTTGCGCTTGTACAATATTCTGTTGCTTAGGAAGAATTTAGCTAAAAATCTTTGTAAGAACTTTCTGTCATTGATGGATGCTCCCTCGGGATACTCTTGTGCTTCAAGATATCTCTTCACTTCATGGTACCATGGCTTTTCTGCGTCAGTGTCAAGATCACATCAGTGTGGAGGTTCGTCGAATCTTTCAATTGTAATCATAGGGGCTTCGTTGTCCCACCTGACCTTGAACATTGAGGACATGGTTGCCAAGGCATCAACCAACTGATTTTCTTCTCTAGGGAAGTGTTCAAAGGTGATCTCTTCGAAGTAGGGAATCAGGGATAGTACAAGTTCCTTGTAAGGGATGAGATTAGGAAGCTTAGTGTCCCAATCTCCTTTTACTTGGCTAATCACTAGATCAGAATCCCCAAACACATTCAAATGCTTGATCCTCAAGTCAATGGCAGCCCTCAGACCCAAAATGCACGTTTCGTACTTGGCCATATTGTTCGTGCAATCGAAGCATAATCTGGCAGTGAAAGGAGTGTGGCAACCTTCAGGAGATATGATCACAACACCAATTCTGTTACCCAAGGCGTTGGAAGCCCCATCGAAGACCATAGTCCATCGGGATCCTTGTTTAGGTCCGTCATACGGTCCAGATTTCATGCAGTCGGTCACTAGCACGATGTTCTCATCCGGGAAGTCGAAGTTCATAGACTGATAATCATCAACAGCTTGATGGGCCAAATGATCTGCTAGTACGCTTCCTTTGATGGACTTTTACATTGTGTATTGAATGTCTTACTCAGTCAAGATCATTTGCCACCTAGCTATCCTTCCGGAAATTCGACACTTACCATATTTGGTCTTTTAGGCCAAATAACTGGAATGAATCAAGCTAGGAAGTATGATTCGACACATGAAATAACTTAAGGGAAAAATCTAAGTTATATTGGAATCTTCGACCAAGGGCTCATTCGACTGAAGGAGACTTATGTTACTCGACCAAGAGAAAGTATTCTCACTTTGACACATGATACGAGGATCATTTGAATTTTTAATTATTGGAGGGAAAGGCAGTTTCGCCAAAGTTTAAGAAGAGGCAACGTGGCTGAGAGCCATAGGTCGAAGGACATGCAGAAGACACTTGTCTTCATCCTAGCGCAGAATGTTCCCTCGATGGTTACCTACTTTTAGTATAAATTAAGAAACTTGTATAATATTTAGGTGTGTTCAATCTATTGTACTAAGTCACTTAAACATTATCCAAGTAACTACTGCGTGAGAAAGGATAAAGCTGAGAAATGTACGTTGGAAACACCTTTTTTCCTTAATGAAAGTCTTTTTACATTACTTTACTATTATCCTGCAAAGTTATCTTTTTTACTTCTTTTACTTGCATTTCTACTTCTGCTTACTTTTCAACACTCTCAAACATCTTTCCTCTGGGTCGAACGTGCATTCTTCCTGCTTATCCATTTTACATAAAAATTAGCATATGTCCTGGGATTAGTTTGATCGATCCCGTAAGTAAACCAAAAAAACTTACCTTTTTGGAGATCAGCGGTTGTTTACCAAAAACAACGGTAAATAAATTGGCACACCCGGTAGGACGTTGCTAATTTTCTATGTTATTGTGTTTTTTCCTGTACAGTTATAACATTGCATGTCATTAAGAAGTGGTAGAGTAACCAACAAATATACTGTTGGAAGGAAAATAGAGAAAGTAGTATGGCTAACGAGCCAAACCATGGGGAAATACCTCCACCAATCACAGGAACAGTGGTTACTACTGCTGTCGAAGTGAATATCCCAACTTCTCTTGGATCAATGCCAGCGTTAACCACAAATCAAACTGTACCCTTACTTTTATATGTGGGTCCAAGAGGTCCTTTAGGAACGCCTCCACCAAGGATAAATCTAGGATCTCGATCAACTATACCCCCAGGCTTTTCGACAACCTGGATGGGTCGAGAACAACCATATGGTATGCCAACTACTGAAATGGCTAGCCTTATGAATGCTACGTCCATCTTTTCAGAACCTTTGGTGAATGCAACATTGCCATTACAAGGTTCTGGAGCCAGTAGAAACCAATTTTTAGGAGGGCCATCTCACATGATACCAAGCCTCACAAATGTTTCGACAACAATTTTGAGGCAACAGATGGACGAAAGTAATCATGAAATGGTACAAATGTTAGCACAAACTCTAAGTACAGTGCTAAATCCCCTCATTCATCCTGCTACACAGTTGAATCAACAGATGACAGCGCAAATGACGCGCATGGCTGAATTCTTTGGGGTACCCCAAGTTGTTCGACAACCCCAGAGGATACCAATAAGAGTAAACCAGGGGGTCATTATGGAAGAGGATTTGACCGTTAATCCAAACCCCCAGATTCCTAGGGTAGAAGTAGAACAACCAAGGATAGAGATACCACGAAACCTTCGAGAAATCGATCAAGGTGTTATTATGGCTAATAGAAACCAAAATGCTGACGAATTAATACAGCAAGTTTGACACCAAAACTATGGGACGGACAATAATTTAACCGCCATGATCGAGAGGGTCATGCTTCAAAACGGGATGAATGTTGGCTTTCACAGGCCAAACTTTTCATCCCCATTGTCAAAATATATTCTGCAAACAGACTTACCACCTAGAGGAAAAGTCCCAAAATTCACTAAATTTTCAGGGGATACGACAGAGTCGACTGTCGAACATGTGGCTAGATATTTGATAGAGGCCGGAGAAATAGCAAACAATGAAAATCTTAGAATCAAATATTTCCCAAGTTCCTTAACAAAAAATGCTTTCACTTGGTTCACCACCCTCCCAGCCAATTCGATCCACAACTGGAATTAATTGGAAAGATTGTTCCATGAACAATTTTACATGGGTCAAACCAAGATAAGTCTAAAAGAATTGGCTAGTGTGAAGAGGAGGTTTACAGAGCCAATTGATGAATATTTAAATAGATTTCGATTACTCAAAGCCATATGCTTTACTCAAGTTCCTGAGCATGAATTAGTTGAAATAGCAGTAGGAGGCCTGGATTATTCGATTAGGAAAAAGTTAGATACATAATACCTAAGAGATATGGCCCAACTGGCTGATAGAGTTCGACAAGTAGAACACCTTAAAGCTGAAAAAGCTAAGACTGCCAAAACTCATCAACGATAAAGGGTAGCTCATGTCGAAATGGATGATACCGATCCGGAGACATACATCGATCCTATAGATGTCGAAGAAGGCGAAATTGATTTAGCTTAATTAAAACAAGGACCACCATATTCTTGTAAATTGTTAGTGCCATCAAATGGGAAAAATCCTGTAGAACCTGAGAAAAACAGTGATAAATTTCCTAAGAAAACTTTTAGCTTCGACATATCCAAGTGTGACGAAATATTCGATCTATTAGTTAAAGATGGACAGATGATAGTGCCCCCAGGGGCTAAATTGCCTCCTTTAGAACAAAGAAAGAAAAGAGGTTTTTGTAAATACCATAATTTTTTGGGACATAAAACCTCACAATGTTTCCTTTTCAGGGATCTCGTTAAACATGCGCTGAAGGAAGGAAGGCTGAAATTTGCTGATAAACCAGCAATGAAGATCGACACAAACCCACTGCAGACAGAGGAATATTATGCCGAACCAGTTGGCATTCATATGGTGGAAGTGTCTGAAGATTTTATCACAAAACCCATCTTTGGAAGTTTCACTGGAAACATCTCCAGGAAAACTATTGAAGGGGTGAGAAAGGCCACTGAAGGCCTGGATTTAAAAAAGGAAGTTGGCCAAGGGTCGAATAAGAAGGCTGCTGGTAGACTGAAACTGATCAAACGGGTTACTGAAGACCCAAACAAAATCAAAGGAGTTGCTAAAAGCTCCAGCAAAAGAACCACAACAGGTTCTTATTTGGCTGCCGCAAAGGGTTCGACAGAAGACTTGGAGGCCAAAATGCAGAAGATGAACCTGGTTGCCAAAAGTAACATGCAGGTTAACGTGGTTGAAGTCTCTGGAGCTAAAGCTTCAGAGGAAGCCATTCGACAAGAAGAAGTAAACAAAACTGCATTCCCAAAGGAGGATGAAGATTTGGCAGATTTTCTGCATAGGTACCGAAAGAAGAAATCAGAAGTAATGCTATGCCCTAGATGTAGCTCCATTTTCGATAAGAAAGCCGCTGAGCATATACAAGTTATGCGGGTTGTAAAAGCAAAACAGGGCACCAATGCCCAACAAAGAATGGGTTCAGAAATCCGATTTGACCCCAGAAGGGGGCATCAACAAAGACCGATGAATCAGGAAAGGAGGCCACCAAATTTTAGGCCTCCAACTAATGTGCCTACAGATACTTGGCTAAATACCATGGGTAGGAAGAGGCCAAATGAAGAAAGATGGCATGCATTCGACGTACCTAGAGGTTCTTCTCTAGATTACAGAAAGGAGTACCATGCTTCTGCGTCGAACAAAATGACCCACGTGTCGAGCAATTACAAAGGAAAAAATCCTATGTCTCATTCGCAGTGGAGAAGGTTCCAAAGATGGCGAAATGCCGAGAAAGAGGCAGCTGGACCTCATCCAGAACTTAGCACTAATGTGCAGAAGAAACAAAGGAAACCTCTGGAGAGAAATCCTATGCCTTGGGCGGAGGAATGTGGGTCGAATGATGAAGATGACTCTGACTCCAGTGACAGTTTAGACATCATGGTGAATGTCATATCCGTGTTGCCCACAGAATACAACTGTGAGGTCAAAGTCGAAGAAACTGACCTAATGGTTGAATAAGAACTGGCTAGACATAAGCCAGTATGTTACTATATAATGAACAATGGATGCGTCGAGGAACAAAATGCATTTTTTGAACCACCAACAGAGGCAATGAAGAGCCATCTGAATCCCCTGTTCATTAGAGCAAAGGCGGGGGAGGTAACCATAAACAAAATTCTAGTTGATTGTAGGGCAACCATCAATATCATACCACAATTCATGTTGGAAAAATTAGGCAAAGGAGATGCTGACATAAAGCCACATAACATGGTCTTATCCAACTATGAAGGGGGCATTGGCACCACGAGGGGTGTCATTCAACTAGACCTCAAAGTGGGTTCAATCCTTCGACCCACTATGTTCATGGTTATTTCAGCAAAGCCCAACTACAATCTACTCCTTGGTCGGGAGTGGATACATGGCATTGGAGCAGTGCCATCTTCAATGCACCAAAGGGTCACAGTATGGCGTCCCGACGGCATTGTGGAGAACATTGAAGCAGATCAGAGTTATTACTTAGGTGAAATCAACAGTGTAGGAAAGAATAGTGTCGACAAAAAATTGGCTCATATAGGACCATGTAACCCACCTGAGTTTGACTTAACCCCAACTCCTAATGCATTCTGCTCCCTATACCTACACTCCGATCACGGATTTCAGTGGGATAGAGAAAACTTATCCAACATCGACTTTGGAGGAGTCAGTGATATACGGCCAACAGGTTGGGGAAGCGAGTTTGATGATGATGACTGAGTCATCAACTCTCCAAAAGATTTCGGCATATGTGGCCAAAAACAGAATGATAGCGGCCTTAGAGGCTGAAGTTAAATATGTGGCTTTCGAAGCCAATGAGCAAGTCCTTTTGAAGACAGGGCCTGGGAAAGATTTCGACCCAGAGCCCCCCGACTTGGGAATGAAAGACTTTCTAGACCAGAGGTTAGACGCCATCTATGACGACGAACCTCTAGGTTTCAAAAAGGATCCTCTGGCGAACAATGTCAAAATGTTGGCGCAAGATCCTCTAGAAGAGGTAAATCTAGGCGAAGGTCCTGTGAACAAGCCCGCATACATAAGCACAAAAATGGATCCAGGACTCAGGGTCGAAATGATCAAATTACTAAAAGAGTTCAAGGATTGCTTTGCGTGGGACTATGACGAGATGCCTGGTCTCGACAGAAGATTACTAGAACTACAATTACCAATAAAGCCTGGAAAGAAACTTGTTAAGCAGACTCCAAGACAGATTGCACCAGAGATTTTATCAAAAATCAAAACGGAGGTCGAAAGGCTGTTGAGATTCAAGTTCATAAGAACGACCAGGCACGTCGAATGGATTGCAAATATTTTACCTGTTATAAAGAAAAACGGTACCTTAAGGGTGTGCATCGATTTCAGAGATCTAAATGCTGCGACACCCAAAGATGAATATCCAATGCCAGTGGCGGAAATGCTTGTGGATTCTGCCGCTGGTTTCGAGTACATGAGTATGCTGGATGGCTACTCTAGATACAATCAAATCTACATTGCTGAAGAAGATGTGTCGAAAACGGCATTTCGTTGCCCTGGGGCTTTAGGCACCTATGAATGGGTAGTAATGCCTTTTGGCCTAAAGAATGCAGGGGATACATATCAAAGAGCCATGAATTCGATCTTCCATGACTTTATTGACACTTTCATGCAAATTTATATTGATGATATTGTTTTCAAATCTCTTTCAGGGAAGGCTCACATGGATCATCTTCGTCAATCCTTTGAGAGGATGAGACACTACGGCCTGAAGATGAATCCTTTGAAGTGTGCTTTTGGTGTAAAAGCAGGAGATTTCTTAGGTTTTGTGGTCCACAAAAAGGGCATTGAGATAAACCAAAACAAGACCAAGGCTATCTTGCAAGCCAAAGCACCAACTAACAAAAAGGAATTGCAATCCTTACTTGGGAAGATAAATTTCCTAAGGAGATTTATATCCAACCTTAGTGGGAAAACGCAAGCCTTTTCGCCATTACTTCGACTCAACAAAGGAGGATTTGAATGGAGGGAGGAACATCAAGAAGCCTTCGATAAAATCAAAGAGTACCTCATTAAACCACCTATTTTGGTGCCTCCTTGTTGAAGAAGAAGTATGAGACTGTACATAGTTGCGTCTGATAAGACTTTAGGGAGCATGCTGGCTCAGGAGGATGAACATGGTGTCGAAAGGCCCATATACTACCTCAGTAGAGTTTTAAACGATGCAAAAACTAGATATAACGAAGTTGAAAAACTGTGTTTATGTCTATATTTTTCATGTACAAAACTTAAGCAATGTATAAAGCCAGTTAATGTTTATGTTTCGTCTCATTTTGACGTTTTTAAATATATGTTGTCGAAACCCATTTTGCATAGTAGAATTGGCAAATGGGCACTTGCATTAACTGAGTATTCATTAACTTTTATGCCTCTCAAGGCTATAAAAGGCCAAGTGGTCGCATACTTTATAGTCGACCACTCTATTCAAGAAAGATCACTAAATTATTTGGAGATCAAACCGTGGAAACTTTACTTTGATGGTTCTAGTTATAAAGATGGAGTTGGAGTCGGAGTCCTTATTATTTTTCCAAATAAAATTCCAACAACATTTAAATACAAAATAGACGGGGATTGCTCCAATAATGAGGATGAATACGAAGCGTTAATCATAGGCCTTGAAATATTGTTGGAATTGGGGGCAACTCAAGTCGAAATAATGGGAGACTCAGAGTTAGTCCTAAAACAAATTACGAAAGAATACAAATGCATAAAAGAAAACCTTATCATGTATTTCGTAATAGCCAGACGGTTGTTAAAGAACTTCGAGGCAGTTAGCATTCAACACATACCCAGATTGGAAAATCAAGCAGCCAACGACTTGGCACAAATTGCTTTTGGGTATAAAGTTTCGAAAGATAGGCTACGACAAGCAATCGAAGTTAGAGGGAGAGTAACTGCCACTAGGTTATCTCCATCGGATTTAAGGACCACAACATTAGGATACACTGATCATGAAAATTTTGAAATTTTGTTCATAGACAATCTAACAGAGCAAGATTGGAGAAAGCCTGTAGTGGACTACTTATAAAATCCAGCGACTTCGACAGAATGAAAGATAAAGTACAGAGCGCTGAGTTATGTGTTGATGGGAAATGAACTATTTAAGAAAACACCAGAAGGTGTGCTTTTGAAATGCTTAAGTGAAACAGAAGCATATATAGCTCTTTCCACCACACACGCTGGGGCATGTGGAGCACACCAAGTAGGCCAAAAGATGAAATGGTTATTGTTTCGACAAGGCTTATATTGGCCCACTATGTTAAAGGATTGTGTTGAGTTTACCAAAGGATGCCAAGAATGCCAAAAACATACAGGCATTCAACATGTGCCAGCAAACGAACTTCACTCGATTGTGAAACCTTGGCCTTTTAGAGGATGGGATTTGGATCTCATTGGAGAAATTCGACCATTATCTTCTAAAGGTCAGAAGTATATACTGGTGGGCATTGATTATTTTACTAAGTGGATTGAAGAAATTCCTTTAGTCAATGTAGACCAGGAGAATGTCATTGAATTCATTCAGAGGTACATCATATACAAATTTGGAATCCCTGAAACAATAACTACAGACCAATGGCCAGTCTTTACTGGTCGAAAGATGCAAGACTTCGCTGCAGAAATGGGGTTTAAACTGTTAACGTCTACGCCTTATTATGCACAAGCTAATGGCCAGGTCGAAGCAGCAAATAAATTAGTGATCAGTTTAATAAAGAAACATGTGGGAAAGAAACCCAGAAACTGGCACAAGACACTAGATCAAGTCCCATGGGCGTGTCGAACTTGTCCAAAAGAAGCCACAGGGACAACACCATTTCGCCTAACCTATGGTCATGATGCAGTGTTACCAGTAGAAATCCACTTGCAGGTGACAAGGATTCAGATACATCATGAGATCCCTTCTGAAGTCTATTGGAGCATGATGTTGGATGAACTAGTAGACTTAGACAAAGAAAGGTTGAAAGCTTTGGATCTTTTGAGACTACAGAAGAAACGAGTCGAGAAATCCTACAATCATAGGGTAAAGTCCAAGAAGTTTCAGCCTGAAGATCTAGTTTGGAAAGTAATACTCCCAATGGATCGAAAAGACAGAAATTTGGGAAAATGGTCCCCTAAGTGGGAAGGACCTTTTAGGATTGTTCAAGCATTCTCGGGCGGAGCCTATGAGATCGAAGAATTAAGCGAGGATCAAATACTCTTGAAGGTGAATGGTAAATACCTGAAAACATATAGACCTATTGTGATCGGTGGAAATAGAACTGACTGTTTTTGAAATGCTGGTTCGCGAAATGTCGCGGTAAGCAAGAGTCGCCACCGTCTTTTATTTTCTCCAACATGGAAAGGACAAAAGCACAGCAAAATTCCTTTTTGAGATGTTTCTCGGTTCGGGAGGTAGATTATAGAAAGGGAAGGTGTTAGCACCCTTTCTATCCGTGGTTATCCACGGGCTCTTAGGTACTTGCTCACTATGTTTTCAAAAAGAGTTTGCTTTTCTTGTGTATGTGGGTTTTTAAAAAGTTTAGTTTAAAAAACTTCTAGGTAACTCTTGTATCAGTCCTCAAGAGTGTATGAAGTGTTTGTTTAAAAACTTTTTGAAAGTGTAAGTGTGAAAAGTTTGTTTTGTTTTTGAAAGAGCAAGTACCCAGGAGAAATCTACCTACCCTAAGGAATTAAGCTGTGTAAGAGTCCTTTAGACAGTACTATCCCACTATTGAGAAGTAGGTAGCACCGTCGTTGGAGTTATTCGGGTCAATTCGAATATTAGGGACTTGTGTGGTCACCAAAGCAATAGTAGGACGCCTTAGCGGTAACCCTAATGTCCTAGATCCTTTTTATCCGAGGCAACCGTTTTGAGGCAACTGGATCTTTAGACAGGAGGGCGACCTCTAAAACAACTGATACTTGACGACCACGTCGAGGCAACCAAGTGAGGCGTACCCTAGGAGTGGCATGTGCATGTGTGTCAAATTCAGTTAAGATTATCTTGTACATGTTATTTGTGAGCTACAAATTGATTTTATTTTCCAGTCAAGTTTTGCATGCATAATTAACAGTTTAATAATCGTGCGGGAAATAAATTGCGGAAAGATAAATCTACGCTATTACAAGGCGTCGGGTATTTGCATCGCCAAAAACATAACCCTTGAAAATAAATGCAGAAAGTAAAATAAAGTGATAAAAGGTCCTAATTATCTATTACATCCTCGGAAACAGATACATCAATATAATCAAAATAGGAATTAAAATAAATATGCACGCGAAAGAATTGAATCGGGACGTCCTTAGGGTTTTGACCCTATTTGAGAAAAAGAATTGAATTTGTCCTTTTTGCAAATTAATTAAATATCAAACCTAATTTACTAATTAATTAATTAATTAAAAGAAAAAGTATTTTTTAGTTTTTTAATGAAAATAAAAATAAATTAAAATCACAAGTTAATAAAAACCGTAATTTCTATATTAATTTTATTTATTATGAAAAAGATTAAAATTGTCCTAATTAAACAACTAAACTAATTAATTAGAATTTATTTACAAAATAATAATTAATAGTGAAAATAAATAAATAAATAATATATTTAATATTTAGGTTTCTGATTTTATTATGAAAAAAATAATTAATTTGTTAATTAAATACTAATAATAATAATTATTAAAAGAAAAGAAAAAAAATAAAAAAAATAAGAAGTAATAAAACCAGGGGGTGATGGATCCAACATGGAGGTTAATCTGGAATTTTCTGAGGCCCAATAAGCTCAAGCCTGCGTTGACTTTGGAAATTGGCTGCATGTTGGTTGACTAGGAACATGGTGGTCGGCACCTCATGACCTTCAGATTTGTGTTGGAAGACAACTGGCGCCTGGATGGCTGGAGTCCATGGTGGAATGTTTTGGATAGCCTGCACATGATTATGTTATGCAAAATAGAAACAAATATGGGGTGGACCTGGGAATTTCCCAGGTCCCAAGGCACTTTGCACGTTTCCTCCAACCACTCATCCAATTGCACGCTTTTGTTAATGTAATAAGAAACAAATATAATATAACAAAAACAAGTCACATGCTGAAAAAGAAAAAAAGAAGCGCGCGTGTTTTGAGTGAGCCAATGGAATGTCACCACGTCTTCATCTTATCCTGCGTACCTGTAAAAAATAAATGGATAGCGGGGGTTTTTAACCCCCACAAAACAGCATGACGAAAAATAGCGAACAGGCCTATGGTCAATATAAATTGTTCGCGAGGGTTCCACTAGATTCGTCTGAATGCCACGAGTTCAACCATGGGCATCATGAGGCTTAATTTTTCTTGTATGGGAAAACCCCAATTTTGAAACTGAAGAACCCTAAAATTCGTTAATGGCAATTTCTGTTTCAGTGCATTTTAACGCAATTAACCTATGCCAAAAGTTTCCTGTAGATTCAAGCAACACAATACAACCAAAAAATCATGTTAATGATGCATAAATTTAGAGTTACGATTCTGAAAAAGAGTGACAAACCGAGGGACTGTTCTTGGCAATTTCTTAAGCTTTAGTGTGCGATTTTGATTGCAAAAGGTTCCTCACACTCCCAGCAATGTATTTGAATCACTATAATGCTTTGAATCGACTTGGAATGTGGAATTCAGTTTTCAAGTTTTCTTGAATTTTTTGGAATTGGTTATGGCCTTTCTTGCAGAGTTTTCACGTGTCAGGCATTAGGTTTAACTTGTGCATATATAGTAGAATGGTTTTAGGTTAAATCTTGCACAAGAAATCCCTTGCATTGATGTTTCAATATTTGATTGAAAATCAAATATTTTTCAATCTTTTTGATTGAAAAACCTTGCCAAATTGGGAGATTTTTCTCCCCTTGATGTGTACACGAAATCTCCAGCACATGTAGGTCATATTTGCTTCATGAAAAGATTGCAAGACCCTATCTTGATATTTTCCTACAATTAAATGAATTAAATGAATTAATATTGATTAAAAATTCAATTAATTAATAAAAAATAATAAAATAATTCAATTAATCTCAATGGGTCGTGCATAGGCCTTGGACAAAGTTTCAAGAAGAAATTTGAGGCCCATTAGCAAAAATGATGTGTTTTGAGCAAAGTTGACTTTTGCAAATTCACAAAAATTTCCCAACTTCTCCAATGCATAGCTTGCTCAATTTTGATCATATGAACATGTTCTTGGACATTTTGGAAAGGTCTTGAAGTCCTCTAAACAATGCCTTTGGTCCCATGTCATTTGGATTTACCAATCTCAAGTTATGGTCTTTGACTTAAAGTGCATTTTTGTTGACTTTTGAAATTGACCTATAATGTAGAAATTGATAACTTTTTGTGAGAGCATTTCTTGGACTTGGAATGTGAAGATGAGTTGTAGGAAATGTCATCCCCTTCAAAATGAGCATTGGATGGGATTTCTCTGATGAACCATGAAAAAGTTATGCCTTGGTCAAGATACAGTTGACTTTTCAACTGTCCAAAAATAGTAACTTTTACATCTTTGATGATTTTTGAGCCATGCTTGAGGAATCATGATCAAGACTTGATCAAATGATGATTGTGTGCTCAAAATAAGATGTTGACAAAAAATTCTGACTTTTGGCTGTAAAATGACCATTTTGCCCCTGCAGTTGATTGTGAACCAAATAGGGCTTTTGACTGTGGATTTTGCCTCTGTGAGTCTTGAGACTTGACATGTAGATGCTTGAGAATGTATATAGGCATATGGGACTTGATTGGACCATTGAAAACTTCAAATTCCTTGCAAGAAACAAAACCCTAATTTTGACTGGCTTATGAGGCATTTGGACTGTGAACCCTTGAGTGGTCTTGAACCATTTGAAGATGATTCTTGACAAACCTTGAAGAATATGGGAGGGCAAATTTTGCGGTACAACAGTTTCCCCTGTTCAATCTTCTTAAACCTGAGGATGTAGATTGGCTTGTGTGCCTTTCGTGATCCGAAGGTGGAAGATGATTGAACACTAGAGTGCCCAGAAATTTGCACTCGCATAGTAGAATATCAGCAATGTGATGTCGGGAATGGGCTTACAGATGCCCTTTGGAAAGATGGTGGATAGGAGGATGGGCTTAAAGATGCCATCCGGAGGTGTGACGGAGCCTTGTCGGGAATGGGCTTATAGATGCCATTTGGAAGGGTAATGGATAGTTGTGGAGATGGGCTTAAAGATGCCATCCGGAGGTGTCGATCGCGTAAGAGATTCCTTAGCGAGAACTTGCGTACTTGAGAAAGAAAGATAATTTCCTGGCCTGTCACAGGGGTTGATCTTCAAACTCTTCATGCAGATATGCCCTGGCTAGATACAGGTATCGAATCTACAATCAATCGCTCATAGATATGCCATGGCTAGATACAGGTATCGAATATGGAACTTCAAACTCTTCATGCAGATATGCCCTGGCTAGATACAGGTGTCGAATCCACAATCAATCACTCACAGATATGCCCTGGATAGATACAGGTATCGAATCTGGAACTAGTCGTCTACAGATATGCCCTGGCTGGATACAGGTATCAAATCTCTAAACTCTTCATGCAAATATGCCCTGGCTAGATACAGGTATCGAATCCACAATCAATCGCTCACAGATATGCCCTGGCTAGTTACAGGTATCGAATCTGGAACTTCAAACTCTTCATGCAGATATGCCCTGGCTAGATACAGGTATCGAATCTACAATCAATCGCTCACAGATATGCCCTGGCTAGATACAGGTATCGAATCCGGAACTGGTCGTCTACAGATATGCCCTGGCTGGATACAGGTATCGAATCTCTAAACTCCTCATGCAGATATGCCCTGGCTAGATACAGGTATCGAATCCATAATCAATCGCTCACAGATATGCCCTGGCTAGATACAGGTATCGAATCTGGAACTTCAAACTCTTCATGCAGATATGCCCTGGCTAGATACAGGTATCGAATCTACAATCAATCGTTCACAGATATGCCCTGGCTAGATACAGGTATCAAATCCGGAACTTCAAACTCTTCATGCAGATATGCCCTGGCTAGATACAGGTATCGAATCCATAATCAATCATTCACAGATATGCCCTGGCTAGATACAGGTATCGAATCCAGAACTTCAAACTCTTCATACAGATATGCCCTGGCTAGATACAGGTATCGAATCCACAATCAATCGCTCACAGATATGCCCTGGCTAGATACAGGTATCGAATCTGGAACTTCAAACTCTTCATGAAGATATGCCCTGGCTAGATACAGGTATCGAATCCACAATCAATCGCTCACAGACATGCCCTGGCTAGATACAGGTATCGAATCTAGAACTTCAAAAGGTTGGTCGAGATAACTTTCCTGGCTGGATACAGGCGTAGACCTCTAACCTGAGAATGAAAGATAATTTCCTGGTCTGTTACAGGGGTTGATCTTCAAACTCTTCATGTAGATATGCCCTGGCTAGATACAGGTATCGAATCTACAATTAATCGCTCATAGATATGCCCTGGCTAGATACAGGTATTGAATCTGGAACTGCGAAAGTTGATGGTAATCGTCTTTTGATTGACCTTTTCTTGAAAAGGCAAAACATTAGTTGTATGCAATGCCATGATGTATGAAATGCATGATGTCATGATGTTTTCAGGAATAAATGAGATTGTATGATGTGATACGTATATGTATGTATCGTGATGTATGACAATGTATATGTTTATGAATGTATTTTCGTCTAGGAAAATAAATCCTTGACGAATGCCGGGAGCTTGTTGAATCCTGGGATGATGTTTGAAGAGTAGAGTTCTTCGTTTCCGCTGGGGATGATGAGTGCAAGAATAAACCGGTAAGATAAGATGACTCCGTTGGGGAATAAACTTGATGAAGAGATTACTCTGCGGGGAATTACTCTGTGGGAAGAGATACTTCGCTGAGAATTTGATGATAACTCCGCTGGGGATTCCGTTTATAAGTTTTGTTGAGGAATTTGATGAACTCCGCTGAGGATAGGAAGAAATTCGCCGAGGACGATCTTTCCGTTGTAGTTAGCTGAGGATAACCCAGTTATAGGCTCTAGTGGGGGACAACCTTTGAATAAAGTCGGGGACGCATTCGTACTCTGCTGGGGATAAGCTTCCAGACTCTACTGGGGATAAGCTTCCAGAATCTACTGGGGATAAGCTTCCAGAATCTACTGGGGAGGATGATTCAACTCTCCTGGGGAAACTTTTGAGGACTGCACTGGGGAATGGCTCCACTGGGATGTCTGGTATTCCTCCGGGGAATAATCTTATATTTCCGTCGAGGAATATTAAGACTACCGGGGATGCTTGCTTAGGAACATCTGTATACTCTGCTGGAGAATATTGAGATTTTCTGGGGATATCCAATTTCCTTAAGGCTGACAGTAGACTAACTCTGCTTGGGGAGAGTATCGCTGACTTGCTAGGGATATTGTGCCTTTTCAGGGTTGACGGGAGACCAACTCTGCTTGGGGAGAGTACTGCTGAATCTTGTCTTGCTCTGCGGGGAGTGAAGGTATCCTGGTCATGTTCTTCAGCTGAACTTACCTTGGTACCTCGACGGACAGAGCGACTAGATCGCTTAGACAACTCTTATTGCCCCAACTTCTGTGGGAGAAGGTACCTGTGGAGGTGCTTGATGACTGTCGATTTACGAATCTTCTTCTGGTAGGCAAGTGACGAGATGACGGGACATAGTCGTACGCCTTGATCCCTAATTTTTGCCTGGACCGCCCTTTCGGGTTTTCAGTCCATCGGGATACCCTTTTTTGCCCAAGCCGCCTTTTCAGGTTTTCAACTTGCCGGGTGTACAGATTTTTTCATTTTCATCCCTTATTTTTGCCCGAACCTTTTTGGTTCGCCGAGAAGCCCTTATTTTGCCTAGGTGTGTCGACCTAGCGGGTCTTTGATTATGCGCAGTATTTTTTCGACTATGCCCACGCTCTCAGAATGCAGGGAATTGTCACTGCCAGTAGTGTTGTGTTGCCATACCACCAGAAGATTTTTGATCATGCAAGATTCGTTGCTGGAATGCCCCAGGTGACTCAGGCGGAGATTTGCCCCTGGCATTTTGAGAGATTCCTTGAATCTTGACTTGACTGCCCCAGATGATGGACAATGATCATGCCGTGCCCCTGGGTTGGAAGTGTTTTTTCATTTGAGGTGACCTTTTTGTTGAGAAGATTTTTGTTCACAAGATATTCATCGTGCGAATTTCTCTGCTGTTCGAACAAATAATCATATGCAAACAATGTTATTCTAAGAATGCAAAGCTTATGTCTGTCTTGAAGTTTTTGAAAATGCATTTTTCAATAAAACAAATGAATTTTTGTAAAATGTGATGTCAACTCAAGATTTTACAGCGAGCCCTACAGGAGTCAGGATACCTTTTGTAACAGTATGCTTTCGAACTAACCCATGCTTCAGCTAAGATTTTTAAGGGTTATAACGTGGCCTGGTTCACGGTTTAAGAAACAAAGGATAAAGGCTCAAAGTATATTTGTACCCACCCGCTCTTCGTGATGTTCTTCAAACCTAAACTCAGCTAATCGTGTATTAGACCTTGTTTGAGTGTTTGCTCTGATATTCCGGTGATGGTTCGGATACTGACAGTTTATTTTGAACAGGCAGTCATTTTTGTTGTTGAGGGTTTATAGGACCTCTTTCTTTTTGATTTAGTTATCCCTGTTTTTTTCCTGAACTGTTTCTTTTGTGATTAAAGTCAGCGGGATGCCCCAGTTTTGTAAGTCTCCTTCATAGGTTTTGACTTGTTGGGCGTTTATTTCTGAGAGATAATGACTGCCTATCTTTATGATTATTCGGAACCATCACTGTCATTTGCTTTGGAAGGACTCCTTTGATGCTGTTTATTGTGCACCTAGATCAACTGAGGGAACTACCCTGCCCCAGGTTATGATTAAGGGTTTTAATTTTTGAAAAGAAAAACTCCAACTTCTTTGGCTCAAAGGGGTTGACGAGGGATTATCTTCCTTATAACTCCACTATTTAGGATTTGAAACAATACTTGTACCTCATCAGCGGGGTCTGTTCAAAAGCATACTGTAGATCACGGTATCGTTTTCGTCATCCTCCCTCAAGAGGCTTAGAATTATTAATCGAGCGTTGAACATCACAAAAAATGAAAGCAGTTAGAATATAGTGAATACGAATATATTGATTCAGAACAGACATATGCGATGCATTAATGAAAGTAATAAAGTTTGCTATGACAATAATTGTTTGTATAAGCAAAGAAAAATACAACTTGAAAATTCCAATGAACAAAAAATCTTCTAGTCTCAGGACTTGTCACTTCAAATGGTGAACCTTGGAGGGATGGTAGAAAAACTCAGCCTGACCACCTTGGGTGAACTCCACTGCTCCTTCATCAATCAGGTCCTGGATCTTGTTCTTCAGAGTCCAACATGAAGGGGTGAAAAACACAAGAAGGGGGGGGTTGAATTGTAAAACTGGAAACTTTAAAGCAAATGACAAGGTATTTTTATCCTGGTTCGTTTGATCTCAAACTACTCCAGTCCACCCGTTCAAGGTGATTTCGCCTCTCTCCCACGAGGTCTTAATTCACTATATTCAACTGAATACAAATCTGCTTTAGCAACTGCTAAAACCTTCTTGATTCAAACCACAATCCAGTTTGTCAAGGCAACACTTTCTTACAAAGGAATGAACAAGTGTGTATGAATGTTTTCTACAAAAACTATATCACAACTGTGATGTTTACACAAATGAAGCTTAGAATACTAAGATGCTAAACGCTAATAGAGTATCAGAGTTTGGAGGTTTAGCAACACTTGTAGAGTGAAGATTACTGTTCAGCTTTGTGCGTGTAGAGAGTTTGGAAGCATTAGCCGTGATAATCTTCAAAGCTTGGTTTATATAGCACTTTGAGAAGATGAACGTTGAAGCAAATATTCTTGATTCAATGCTATTAACAAGCTTTCCTTTTTGAGCAGATCTTGTCTTAGAATGATGCCGTTGGTATTGATTAGCTTTCAATGCACAGTACCGTTGCTTCTTCAATGCACGATCTGGCTTGGCTCATTCTGATTCTGCTTCGCTGCTGATGAACTAATTTGTTTCTGTATCAGAGTGTTTTACGCGCAGTTCTGTTCATCAAGCTTCAGCATGTGCAAGCGTTGATCATCTGATCTTGACGTTCTGATTCAGCAACTTCTGATGCTGATGTGCAGACTCATATTCTGATGCTGAAAACGTGATCTTGCTTATTTTAATCAGCATATCTGCAAGTCAGAGCATAGTAATTTTAGGCAGCATATAATTCAATCATAAAATATTTAACTACTATATCTTTTCACTTTGTTATCATCAAAACTTAAATATAGGGTACTAGATTCAAACATTGTTCTAACAATCTTCCCCTTTTTGATGATGACAAAAACTAGATATTTTAAATGAAAAATAACGTGAAAAGTTATCAGATCTATGTATCAGAATAAGAAGTACGGAGAAGTCAGAGTTAAGAGATACTCCCCCTGAGTTTGTTACTTCCCTTTGATATGTGTGTTCTTCAGAGTCAGATCTTTTTCTATCTTTGAGCATCAGATTATAAGTCTTTGACTTATCAGAGAGCAGAGCTTCAGAGCTTTTCCTGTCAGAGCTTTGCTTCGGATCAGAGTGTTAGGTCGATCAGATCTTCATATATCAGAACTTCATATTTGATTAGAGCAACATGAGCTTTTATATTTTGATCAGAGCTTCTAGTTCTTAGTCTTCATAGTGTTCAGAGCTTCCTTGTGCCTGTAGACTTAACAACAAAACAGAAAAACATTTCAAGTAATAGAGTTAGAATGTTTGAGAATTTCTGTCTAGTTAGCCGTTATTGATTTTAAATATCATTCTTGTTCTCCCCCTTTTTGTCAGCAATCAAAAAGTGTTAGTGATGTGCTAAAACAATTTAGATCAGAAAAACAAATTATATTAAAAATAGTTCAGAGGAAAGAACATTACACAAGCATAGTCAAAACATAGTCAAAAGTACATCAGAAAATGACGAAAATATAGAGAATGTTATGCATGAAAAAAATTTCAAGGTTGTGGGGGCATGCGTGAGAACAGGCTTTCCAGCATTGCTTGAATCTTTTCAGAAGTTGCATTCTGCTTCTGAACCATGGTGACAACAGTATCAATCTTGCTGTCCTGGACATTCATTCTTGCTTCCATCTTCTGATCACTCTCGTCCATCCGCTGCTGTAGACGCAAGTCATTCAGCCTTAATTCTTCCAGAGCCTGCCTGTCCAAGGCAGCTTGAGAACTTTCAGCAGGAGGAAGCTTCTCAGAACTTTCAGCTACATCTTCTGCTGGATTCTCTTCCTGAAGAGTCTTGTCTTCTTCTGAAGGTTGCACCTGTGCAGCTTGTTCTTTCTCAGACCACGATTCAGAGTCCAGAGGGAGCACAACTTCTTGAGGCAGCTGACTCTCAACTTCCTTCAGCAGCTTGCTAAAGTTCTGTTGAGCCTGCTCATAGTTGACGTCCTGCAGCTTGAGTGCTTCAGCACGAACCCATACTCTGAACTGTGACCAGAGCTGATCAGAAGCAGCTGGGTCGATCATCCCCGGACAAACTTGCTTCAACGAAGCAATCCACTGCAGCATACCTGTTTCAAAGTCCAAAATACCAGAGCCAACATCTAATTGCTTTGGTTTGGGAATGGCCAATTTGTGTCTTAAATCAGCAAGACGTTCAAGACTTGTTAAGTCAATGAATGTTCTGCTGGGGTTTTCAGATGATTGGTTTTCAGAGGTGTGCTGAGGTGCTGTTTGTTTTGGTGGATGGTTATCAGAGTCAGAGGATATGTCTATTGGAGTGGTTGGAGTTTTTGGAGGTGTTGATTCCTCTGATGATGGTAACTGGGGTGTGACAATGGTGGTTCCACATGGCAACTGTATTGCCAGCGGTGAAGGTTGAGATGAGAGGGGATCAGAATGATGAGGAGATGGGGTTTCATAGCGATGAAACTCTGTTTGAGGTGAGGGAGGATTATTTTCTGGTTGAGGAGGTGGAACTTCTGATTGTTCAGGGATCAGAGGTTCTTCTGTGATAGGTTGTTGTTGTTCTGGTTCTGGTTGTGGTTCTGGTTGAATTTCTGGTTCAGGTTGTGGAGGAGGAATATTTGGTGGTTCAGAGTGAGGTTGAACAGAAGTATGTTCACGCTCAATATCAGCTAGCACGCTATCAAGTGCTGATGTTGTTGAAACAGTTGGTTGTTGTTTGGTAATTTTGAGGGGAATTTTGATTCTGGTTCTTCTGAGTTGTAAGGCCTCAGAAGGGTCTTCTGGTATTGTTTCATCAATAGTGGGGATTGGAATGGAAATTCTGTGAGAGGTTTGAGGCGGAGCAACAGATGTTGGAATAGTAGAGGAAATTGAAATAGGAGCAGCAGATGAATTACCTCGTTTCTTTGGAGTCTGGTGAGATGATCCTTCTGCTTTCCTCTTCTTTGACTTCTTCTGAGTCACTTCAGGTTGAACTTGACTCAGGTCTTTGATCTTCAGCTTAGAACCTGCAACTTCTGCCTTGGGAGAATCTGGATACTTGGCAAACATGTCAGGATGGGATTCCATTTCAGAAAATCTTGGGAAATCACTCAGAGGCACTCTTCTTCTGGAGATGTCAGCAGTTAAAGAAGCTCTGGGTTCCTTCCTGATATTGTCTATCAGCTTCATCTTTTTCAGATTCTTAGCATTCAGCGGTTTTCCAACAGTTGGTTCAAAATTGCCCAGTACTTTAGCTTCACTCAGATAATCTATCAGCTTATTCTCTGTCAGAATATCTGATATGAGCCTCCCAAATGGTATCCAGTCTCTTTTCGTCCTTTCTTCTTCTCTAGTCTCTTTCACACTAGTCTTCAGATGATTGAACAGGAAGTGTGCCAAATTGATCTTCACCCTCTGATTAATAAAGTAGATCAGAAATTGCTGATCCACGTTTATATAGTCAGGAGAGCTTGTGGGCTTCCTGTGATTGAAACAGCCTAGAACAATCTTGGCCCACACTCTGCAGTGATCCTTCAGATCCTTGATTTTGCTGCTGGGAAAACCAAGAGTGAATATGCAGTTTGCTACCACACCTATATCAGGGCACCTATCAGCCATGTCCACACAACGGACTCCACCACCACTTTGACCTATTAACCTGGCAATGAGGTCTTCAGAAATTATTATCTTCTTCCCCATGACAGAAGAGATGACTAGATGCTTATCAATCTTGGCATGAATCCAAAATTCTTTGACAAGCTCTGGGAAGGTTGGTCCAACCAATCTATCAAAGTACCTCTCCCACTTCTGAGCTTTGACTTCAGCAGTTAGGTCAAATCCATTATCCTTCAAACTTTCGAAATCGATGATTAATTCAGAGAGAACCTCAAGATTCTTAACCGGTGTGAGAAGAGTTCTGGTAGGCGCTTGATATTGCTCAGAGGTTTCTTTCTTCTGATTTCCTGCAGAAATGCTGGAGGATGCCATTGTTCTCACACAAAAAGCTTGAGAGTGATTTGAGAAAAGCTAGGGTTTTGAAGGAGATATGCAGAAAAATTCTTAAGAGATTATGAATAAGCGTAAAGAATAAACATGAAGGGTAATGTGCTTAAATAGGATTTTCAAAAATTATTTTGAAAAATAAAACGTTTTTAAGAGAGAAAAAAAAAATAATGATTGCCATTAACAAGCGTGATTACTTTTGCATTTAATGCTTGCTGATTTTGGGGGATTTGAGAAAGATACTTAAAAACGGTTACCAGACATGTGTCTCAATGCACCCAATCAGCGCTTTGCCTTCTCAGAAACGTGCACGCGTTCTGCTTCAGGGATTTGCTGATGATTGGATGACACTTGTTTGATGTAGTGATCAGCACGTCTGTATTTGAGATTAGACTCTCAGATCTTTAGACTTGCCTCTGATACAATCTGCATGTTCTAGCTTTCTGAAAGAAGATTGATCAGAAGTTCACAGTAATATAAATACATTCTGAAAGATAAAAATATGGAATTAAAGCATTTTCATTCTGGGCATACTTTCATGCTGAGATGTTTCAGAATGAAATTAAACCTATCTTCTGAAAGGGGTTTTGTAAAGATATCAGCCCATTGATGGTCTGTATCTATAAATTTCAAGTTTAAAATTCCTTTCTGAATATAGTCCCTAATGAAATGATGTTTTATTTCTATATGCTTAGCTCTAGAATGTAAAATAGGATTCTTACTTAAGCAAATAGCAGAAGTATTATCACAAAGAATAGGAATGTTACTCTCAAAAATCTGGAAGTCTTCAAGCTGACTTTTCATCCAGAGCATCTGTGTGCTACATCCAGCTGCTGCTATGTACTCAGCTTCTGCTGTTGACAGAGCAATAGTTGATTGCCTTTTGCTGGACCATGAGATCAGATTTTCTCCCAGAAACTGGCAGCTTCCAGAAGTACTTTTTCGTTCCACTCTGTCTCCAGCAAAATCAGCGTCGCAGTAGCCTACTAAACTGTAATCACTAGATTTTCTATAAAACAAACCCAGATTAGTAGTACCTTTCAGATACTTGAAAATTCGCTTAACAGCTGTTAAGTGAGATTCTCTAGGATCTGATTGGAATCTAGCACAAATACATACGCTGAATAGAATATCAGGTCTTGAAGCAGTCAGATAAAGGAGAGAACCAATCATACCTCTGTAGACCTTCTGTTCTACGCTTTTGCTTACCTCTTCTCTTTCCAGAATGCACGTGGGATGCATTGGAATCTTTGATGGCTTACATTCTGAGAGGTCAAATTTCTTCAGAAGATCTCTGATGTATTTGCTCTGATGAATGTAAGTTCCCTCTGGAGTTTGATTGATCTGAATTCCTAAAAAGAACTTCAGTTCCCCCATGAGGCTCATCTCAAATTCTGCCTGCATACACTTAGCAAATTTTCTTCCAAGAGAAGGATTAGTAGAACCAAAGATTATATCATCAACATAAATTTGACAGACTAAAATGTCACTCTTAACTGTTTTACAGAATAGAGTGGTGTCCACTTTCCCTCTGGTGAACTCATTTTCAAGCAGAAAGTTACTTAGCCTTTCATACCAAGCTCTGGGAGCTTGTTTCAGACCATACAGTGACTTTTTCAGTTTGAAAACATGTTCTGGATGTTTTGTATTTTCAAAACCTGGGGGTTGGTGAACATACACTTCTTCTTCTATATAACCATTTAAGAATGCACTTTTGACATCCATCTGATACAGAGTGATGCCTCTGTTAACAGCAAATGAAATTAAAAGTCTGATAGATTCTAACCTGGCGACTGGGGCAAAGGTTTCTGTATAGTCTATCCCCTCTTGCTGACTATAACCTTGTGCAACCAGTCGTGCCTTGTTTCTGACGACTTCACCTTGTTCATTGAGCTTGTTTCTGAACACCCATCTTGTTCCAATGACGTTGAATCCTTTTGGTCTTGGAACGAGATCCCAAACGTCGTTTCTGGTGAATTGATTCAGCTCTTCTTGCATTGCCAGAATCCAGTCATTGTCCAGAAGTGCTTCATCAATAGAAGAAGGTTCAATCAGAGACACAAGTCCCATCAGAGTTTCTTCAGAGTTTCTGAAGCTTGCTCTTGTTCTGATTGGATCTTCCTTTCTTCCTAGGATAGTCTCTTCTGGGTGATCCAAACTGCTTCTGGGTAATCTCTTCTGAGGTTGATCAGCAGCAGTTGTAGGATTTCTAGCATTGCTTCTTTTAGACGTTGAAGGAGTGTCTGTGTTGAGAGCTTCTGATGACTTGTCTTCAGAACCTGCAAATTCAATTTCTATACCTGCAAGATTTTCATTCTGCTTTGACTTTTCAGAGTCAAGCTTGTCATCAAAACGAACACTGATTGATTCTTCCACAATCTGTGTTTCTGTATTGTATACTCTGTACCCTCTTGAGCGTTCAGAGTATCCTAACATAATACACTTCTGTGCCTTAGAATCAAACTTGTTCAAATAATTCTTAGTGTTTAACATATAACAAGTACATCCAAATGGATGAAAATACGAAATGTTGGGCTTTCTGTTCTTCCACAATTCATATGGAGTCTTTTCCAGAATAGGTCTTATTGAGATTCTATTCTGAATGTAGCACGCTGTGTTTATTGCCTCTGCCCAGAAAGTCTTAGCAACGTTTGTCTCGTTGATCATGGTTCTGGCCATTTCTTGCAATGTTCTGTTCTTTCGTTCTACAACTCCATTTTGTTGGGGAGTTCTAGGACAAGAGAAATCAAGCAGAATGCCTTTGTCATTAAAGAATGACTCAAAATCTTTATTTTCAAATTCTCCACCATGATCACTTCTGACTTTAACGATTCTAAGATCTTTTTCATTCTGAACTTGGTTACAGAAGGTAACAAACACAGAGTGTGACTCGTCCTTGTGTCTTAAGAACTTTACCCATGTCCATCTGCTATAGTCATCTACGATTACTAACCCATACTTCTTGCCACTGACAGAAGCAGTTTTAACTGGTCCAAATAAGTCAATGTGCAGAAGTTCTAATGGCTTAGAGGTAGAAACAACATTTTTGGATTTAAAAGAGGGTTTTGCAAATTTGCCTTTCTGACATGCTTCACACAGAGCATCTGAATTGAACTTCAAATTTGGAAGTCCTCTGACCAGATTGAGTTTGTTAATCTGAGATATTCTTCTCATACTAACATGTCCCAATCTTCTGTGCCAGATCCATTGCTCGTTGTTAACAGACAGAAGACATTTTACGTTCTGACTCTTAAGTTCAGAAAGTTTGATTTTGTAAATGTTGTTTTTCCTCTTACCATTAAATAGGATAGTCCCATCTTTCTGACTAACAGCTTTACATGATTTTTGATTAAAGATTATATCATAACCGTTATCACTTAATTGACTTATGGATAACAGGTTATGCATCAATCCATCAACAAGCAGAACATTATTAATAGAGGGAAGATTTCCGTTACCTACAGTTCCAGAGCCAATTATCTTTCCCCTCTGATTGCCTCCAAAGCCAACGTGGCCTCCAGGCTTAAGTTCCAGGCTTTGGAACATATGCCTTCTTCCCGTCATGTGACGTGAGCAGCCAGAGTCCAGGTACCATGACTGGTGTTTCTGACTTGCTGCTAAAGATATCTGCAACATGTATTATTTTATCCTTAGGTACCCAGATCTTCTTGGGTCCTGATTTGTTAGTTTTACCAAAACTCTGGTTGAATTTTGGTTTCACAAAGTGATTACTACTAGTATATTTGATGTCATGTGTGTGACCATACACAAAGTGTGAATTTAGAGGAGTGTATTTAATTGTTAAATCCATGACATTTTTAGGTGTAGGAACCTTACCTAGGTATCCTATTCCTTTCCTGCCGTTTCCGCTAACTCCATAGATCATTGAAGCCATTCTGCTTCTATCTATGCTTTTAGCAAGGAACTTCTGGAAACTATGATCATACTCCTTGATGATCTCATCAGCGTTGCTGGGAGTTTCAGAAATTGGTACCTTCTGAGAGTTTTGTAAAGAGTTTTCTAATTTTAAAATTTTATCTCTCAGTTCAGAGTTTTCCAATTTGAGACTCTCAGACTTATTAGAGTCAGATTCAAGAGTCCTTTTCAGGTCTCTGAATTTAGCTCTAATCTGCTGATAACGTTCCAGAATTTCATTGAGGCTTTCAGCAAGTTCAGCCTTTGTAAAATTAACAGCGAAGTTAGGGAATACCTCTTCTGTGTCTGATTCTGAGTCTGAGTCAGAAGCTTCACTGTCATCTGGAATGTTAGCCATAAGCGCTATGTTCGCCCTTTCATCATCTGATTCTGAGTCAGCTTCAGACGAGTCAGAGTCATCCCATGTGGCCATGAGACTTTTCTTCTTCTCTCTTCCAAACTTCCTTTTTGGCTTTTCCCTCTGAAGCTTTGGACAGTCACTCTTGTAGTGACCTTGCTCATTGCACTCGTAGCAGATGATGTCTTTTGTATTTGGCTTCTTGCTACCTGAGGAGCCTTCAGATCTTCTGTATCCAGAGGAAGAATCTGTTCTTCTGTATCTGGAAGAAGACTCGTTCTGATCAGATCTTCTGGGATTCCTGAATTTCTTTTGTCTTTGCTTCCACAGTTGATTTACTCTTCTGGAGAGAAGAGAAAGCTCGTCTTCTTCTGATGAGGATCCATCAGATGTTTCTTCAACTGCCTGCAAAACTTTAGATTCAGATTTTCTGTTAGATTTTAAAGCTATAGGCTTACCTTGCTTCTGAGGCTCGTCAGCTTCCAGCTCTATCTCATGACTTCTGAGGGAGCTTATAAGTTCCTCCAGAGTGATTTTGTTGAGATCTTTCGCCAGCTTCAGAGCAGTAACCATAGGCCTCCACTGCTTGGGTAAACTTCTGATTATCTTCTTGACATGGTCAGCAGTAGAGTACCCCTTGTCCAGAACTTTGAGACCAGCTACCAGAATCTGGAATCTGGAGAACATAGTTTCAATGGATTCAGATTCTTCCATTTTAAACGCCTCATACTTCTGAATGAGCGCCAGAGCCTTTGTTTCCTAGACTTGGACGTTGCCCTCATGCGTCATTCTGAGAGAATCAAAGATGTTCTTAGTTGTGTCTCTGTTGGAGATCTTCTCATACTCAGTATAGGAGATAGCACTGAGGAGGATGGTTCTGGCCTTATGGTGATTCTTGAAGTCACGCTTTTGTTGATCAGTCATTGATTTTCTGTCAATCTTCTGACCAGTTGCATTAACAGGGTGCGTGTATCCATCTGTCACCATATCCCACAGATCAGCATCATGTGCTAGAAAGAAGCTTTCAATTCTGTCTTTCCAGTAGTCAAAGTTTTCTCCATCAAAGACTGGAGGTTTGCCGCTGAATCTGTCTCTGTCCTCATTGGTGTCATTGCTGAAATGAGAGTTGTTTCCTGCCATAGTGTTTTTCTGACGCTGGATCTTTTACTGACACGGTTAAGTGTTTTAGCTCAGAACCAGGCGCTCTGATGCCAATTGAAGGGGTGAAAAACACAAGAAGGGGGGGTTGAATTGTAAAACTGGAAACTTTAAAGCAAATGACAAGGTATTTTTATCCTGGTTCGTTTGATCTCAAACTACTCCAGTCCACCCGTTCAAGGTGATTTCGCCTCTCTCCCACGAGGTCTTAATTCACTATATTCAACTGAATACAAATCTGCTTTAGCAACTGCTAAAACCTTCTTGATTCAAACCACAATCCAGTTTGTCAAGGCAACACTTTCTTACAAAGGAATGAACAAGTGTGTATGAATGTTTTCTACAAAAACTATATCACAACTGTGATGTTTACACAAATGAAGCTTAGAATACTAAGATGCTAAACGCTAATAGAGTATCAGAGTTTGGAGGTTTAGCAACACTTGTAGAGTGAAGATTACTGTTCAGCTTTGTGCGTGTAGAGAGTTTGGAAGCATTAGCCGTGATAATCTTCAAAGCTTGGTTTATATAGCACTTTGAGAAGATGAACGTTGAAGCAAATATTCTTGATTCAATGCTATTAACAAGCTTTCCTTTTTGAGCAGATCTTGTCTTAGAATGATGCCGTTGGTATTGATTAGCTTTCAATGCACAGTACCGTTGCTTCTTCAATGCACGATCTGGCTTGGCTCATTCTGATTCTGCTTCGCTGCTGATGAACTAATTTGTTTCTGTATCAGAGTGTTTTACGCGCAGTTCTGTTCATCAAGCTTCAGCATGTGCAAGCGTTGATCATCTGATCTTGACGTTCTGATTCAGCAACTTCTGATGCTGATGTGCAGACTCATATTCTGATGCTGAAAACGTGATCTTGCTTATTTTAATCAGCATATCTGCAAGTCAGAGCATAGTAATTTTAGGCAGCATATAATTCAATCATAAAATATTTAACTACTATATCTTTTCACTTTGTTATCATCAAAACTTAAATATAGGGTACTAGATTCAAACATTGTTCTAACACAACAGTCGTCGATGTCGTGTCCAGGACTGTCAGAATGGTAGGCACATCTCACACTCGGGTTATACCTGGAAGAGGAAGTGTTGGGATTCTTAGGAGGGTCCCTTAGCATTACCAGATTCAATCTCAACAGGTGTTGTAAAGCTTGAGACGGTGATACGTTGAGTTTGGTGAATTGCCTCCTAGGCTTGTCTGGCTTGCTCTGATCAACCCGTTGTTCTTGGCGAGGTCGTTGTTGGACCTGTGAAGTAGTAGCAGCTTGGAGAAGTCGATTCATTGAACCAAACCTTTGACTTCTTGGGGGCTGATTACCGGTTTGGTCCCCAGCCCTGACTACTTGCTTCATACTGTCTTGCTGAAGCTGGTTGATCACAGTTCTCAAATCTTCTTGTTCCCGAGCTAAGCCTTGGATGAGAGCCATTTGCCCCAGCATCTGGGTTCTCATTGCTTCTACCTCAACTTGTAGATGTTTCAGCCGTTCATCCTTACTGTCTTCTGGACTGTTCTTGACCAAATTCCCCATGAGGAGCGTTCTCAACTCTTCCTGCCCCTTGGATAGGCTTAGGAAGATTTCCCTGAACTGAGTCTCTTGAGTACGGAGATCCTGATTGTCTTGTTGGAAAGCCATTGCTGAAATAAACAGCGAAGAAGGTAAGTGACCTGCAAAAATGGTACCTGTAATGCAATGATATGTATGATATATGTATGCAATGTTTTCAAGGATCTCGCGGGGTAAATAAGGAAATTGTTAGAATTTGAATTTTTGTAGCTTGATTGAAGGAACTTCATGTTGTTGATAGTCCTTCTTCAAGAGTCAAGGCTCACCATATCGAGTGGGTCATAGCCCCTGACTCGAGCTACCACATTTTGATTTACAAGCAACCTTGGCTAGAGGAAAATAAATCCCCTTTTGCCCCTTGCTAGACATTTTGATTCATCATGACCTGCATCACAGACTCTTGAGATCCTTGAAATGGGTTAGTCCTTATGCAGGATGTATGCAATGGTATGATGGTATGATGTTATGCTATGCGTGGAGTGATGTAAGTAAACCCTGTTATGAGCCCAGATTAAGGACTGTAAACTAAACCTGCAAGGAACTCATGCATCAGATAATCAAGAATGCGCAAATAGTTCGAGTTTGAAGGCACACAAGTCACATAAAAGAGCCCTTAGATTTCAGGCCAGCATGAAGTTTAGGTACTACCCTCTTTCAGTTTCAGTTGGTTAAGACCTGTCCTAAAAATAGTAACCGGGTTCTAGAGGATCTCAATATCACTGACTACCCTCAATCGGTCATAACTCCAGCTTCACAATCTTTTCTTGCGGCCAGAACCATCGCGAGAGTTTAGCCTCAATGAGTGTAGCATACTGCTACTGTTCTATGGCCAAGTTGGGTCAATTTAAGGTTCTAAGGTCGATTGGTGCTTAATGACTCCTCAGAAGACCCATATTCTCCTCGTTCCAACACAAGGGATATCGATACAGACCAAGGTGTCACACCAACGTAGCTACTGCTTCACCCGTGTCGGTCTACGCCGGACAGGTCCCTCACAGCTTATTGCTACCTAAAGGGTATTCCCCAGATCCGGGTTAGGATCTATGAAACTCCGATGCAAGCCCAAAAATATAAAAGCAATCAAGGCATACAATTGAAAACATAGAATGATCTAATCCTAAGGTACACCTCACTTATTAATAGTCCCTAGCAGAGTCGCCAGTTCTGTCATCGGTGGAAATATAACTGACTGTTTTTGAAATGCTGGTTCGCGAAATGTCGCGGTAAGCACGAGTCGCCACCGTCTTTTATTTTCTCCAACATGGAAAGGACAAAAGCACAACAAAATTCCTTTTCGAGATGTTTCTCGGTTCGGGAGGTAGATTATAGAAAGGGAAGGTGTTAGCACCCTTTCTATCCGTGGTTATTCACGGGCTCTTAGGTACTTGCTCACTATGTTTTCAAAAAGAGTTTGCTTTTCTTGTGTATGTGGGTTTTGAAAAAGTTTAGTTTGAAAAACTTCTAGGTAACTCTTGTATCAGTCCTCAAGAGTGTATGAAGTGTTTGTTTAAAAACTTTTTGAAAGTGTAAGTGTGAAAAGTTTGTTTTGTTTTTGAAAGAGCAAGTACCCAGGAGAAATCTACCTACCCTAAGGAATTAAGCTGTGTAAGAGTCCTTTAGACAGTACTATCCCACTATTGAGAAGTAGGTAGCACCGTCGTTGGAGTTATTCGGGTCAATTCGATTATTAGGGACTTGTGTGGTCACCAAAGCAATAGTAGGACGCCTTAGCGGTAACCCTAATGTCCTAGATCCTTTTTATCCGAGGTAACCGTTTCGAGGCAACTAGATCTTTAGACAGGAGGGCGACCTCTAAAACAACCGATACTTGACGACCACGTCGAGGCAACCAAGTGAGGCGTACCCTAGGAGTGGCATGTGCATGTGTGTCAAATTCAGTTAAGATTATCTTGTACATGTTATTTGTGAGCTACGGATTGATTTTATTTTTCAGTCAAGTCTTGCATGCATAATTAACAGTTTAATAATCGTGCGGGAAATAAATAGCGGAAAGATAAATCTACGCTATTACAAGGCGTTGGGTATTTACATCGCCAAAAACATAACCCTTGAAAATAAATGCAGAAAGTAAAATAAAGCGATAAAAGGTCCTAATTATCTATTACATCCTCGGAAACAGATACATCAATATAATCAAAATAGGAATTAAAATAAATATGCGCGCAAAAGAATTGAATCGGGACGTCCTTAGGGTTTTGACCCTTTTTGAGAAAAAGAATTGAATTTGTCCTTTTTGAAAATTAATTAAATATTAAACCTAATTTACTAATTAATTAATTAATTAAAAGAAAAAGTATTTTTTAGTTTTTTAATGAAAATAAAAATAAAATAAAATCACAAGTTAATAAAAACCCTAATTTCTATATTAATTTTATTTATTATGAAAAAGATTAAAATTGTCCTAATTAAACAACTAAACTAATTAATTAGAATTTATTTACAAAATAATAATTAATAGTGAAAATAAATAAATAAATAATATATTTAATATTTAGGTTTATGGTTTTATTATGAAAAAAATAATTAATTTGTTAATTAAATACTAATAATAATAATTATTAAAAGAAAAGAAAAAAAATAAAAATAATAAGAAGTAATAAAACCAGGGGGTGATGGATCCAACATGGAGGTTAATCTGGAATTTTCTGAGGCCCAATAAGCTCAAGCCTGCGTTGACTTTGGAAATTGGCTGCACGTTGGTTGACTAGGAACATGGTGGTCAACACCTCATGACCTTCAGATTTGTGTTGGAAGACAACTGGCGCCTGGATGGCTGGAGTCCATGGTGGAATGTTTTGGATAGCCTGCACATGATTATGTTATGCAAAATAGAAACAAATATGGGGTGGACCTGGGAATGGAACCCAGGTCCCAAGGCACTTTGCACGTTTCCTCCAACCACTCAGCCAATTGAACGCTTTTGTTAATGTAATAAGAAACAAATATAATATAACAAAAACAAGTCACATGCTGAAAAAGAAAAAAAGAAGCGCGCGTGTTTTGAATGAGCCAATGGAATGTCACCACGTCTTCGTCTTCATCTTCATCCTGCGTACCTGTAAAAAATAAATGGATAGCGGGGGTTTTTAACCCCCACAAAACAGCACGACAAAAAATAGCGAACAAGCCTATGGTCAATATAAATTGTTTGCGAGGGTTCCACTAGATTCGTCTGAATGCCACGAGTTCAACCATGGGCATCGTGAGGCTTAATTTTTCTTGTATGGGAAAGCCCCAATTTTGAAACTGAAGAACCCTAAAATTCGTTAATGGCAATTTCTGTTTCAGTGCATTTTAACGCAATTAACCTATGCCAAAAGTTTCCTGTAGATTCAAGCAACACAATACAACCAAAAAATCATGTTAATGATGCATAAATTTAGAGTTACGATTCTGAAAAAGAG
Organism: Vicia faba; assembly: GCA_948472305.1. NCBI lineage: Eukaryota > Viridiplantae > Streptophyta > Magnoliopsida > Fabales > Fabaceae > Vicia > Vicia faba. The sequence goes on from OX451740.1 coordinate 145,353,167, forward strand.
TGACAAACCGAGGGACTGTTCTTGGCAATTTATTAAGCTTTAGTGTGCGATTTTGATTGCAAAAGGTTCCTCACACTCCCAGCAATGTATTTGAATCATTATAATGCTTTGAATCGGCTTGGAATGTGGAATTCAGTTTTCAAGTTTTCTTGAATTTTTTGGAATTGGTTATGGCCTTTCTTGCAGAGTTTTCACGTGTTAGGCATTAGGTTTAACTTGTGCATATATAGTAGAATGGTTTTAGGTTAAATCTTGCACAAGAAATCCCTTGCATTGATGTTTCAATATTTGATTGAAAATCAAATATTTTTCAATCTTTTTGATTGAAAAACCTTGCCAAATTGGGAGATTTTTGTCCCCTTGATGTGTACACGAAATCTCCAGCACATGTAGGTCATATTTGCTTCATGAAAAGATTGTAAGACCCTATCTTGATATTTTCCTACAATTAAATGAATTAAATGAATTAATATTGATTAAAAATTCAATTAATTAATAAAAAATAATAAAATAATTCAATTTAATCTCAATGGGTCATGCATAGGCCTTGGACAAAGTTTCAAGAAGAAATTTGAGGCCTATTAGCAAAAATGATGTGTTTTGAGCAAAGTTGACTTTTGCAAATTCACAAAAATTTCCCAAATTCTCCAATGCATAGATTGCTCAATTTTGATCATATGAACATGTTCTTGGACATTTTGGAAAGGTCTTGAAGTCCTCTAACCAATTCCTTTGGTCCCATGTCATTTGGATTTACCAATCTCAAGTTATGGTCTTTGACTTAAAGTTCATTTTTGTTGACTTTTGAAATTGACCTATAATGTAGAAATTGATAACTTTTTGTGATAGCATTTCTTGGACTTGGAATGTGAAGATGAGTTGTATGAAATGTCATCCCATTAAAAGTGAGCATTGGATGGGATTTCTCTAATGAACCATGAAAAAGTTATGCCTTGGTCAAGATACAGTTGACTTTTCAACTGTCCAAAAATAGTAACTTTTGCATCTTTGATGATTTTTGAGCCATGCTTGAGGAATCATGATCAAGACTTGATCAAATGATGATTGTGTGCTCAAAATAAGATGTTGACCAAAAATTCTGACTTTTGGCTGTAAAATGACCATTTTTCCCCTGCAGTTGATTGTGAACCAAATAGGGCTTTTGACTGTGGATTTTGCCTCTGTGAGTCTTGAGACTTGACATGTAGATGCTTGACAATGTATATAGGCATATGGGACTTGATTGTACCATTGAAAACCTCAAATTCCTTGCAAGAATCAAAACCCTAATTTTGACTGGCTTATGAGGCATTTGGACTGTGCAACCCTTGAGTGGTCTTGAACCATTTGAAGATGATTCTTGACAAAATGGAAACTTAAAAATTTCATTAAAAGTGCCAAAATGGCTCTGAAATCGTTACAAACAAGTGATTACATGAATAGGAGAAACAAGATTCAAAAGGGAAGATTAGTTTTAAGCTGGAGATACTTGATTCTTTGCAATTCTAGTCGTCGATCAACTAGAGCTTTCAATTGGTGAAGAGTCTCGAGCTTAGCATCCAGAGATTGAGCTCGATCGGCATGTCTTAACCCTTCAGCCAATTCTTCTTGGCTCTCTGATTCAGTATTCACAGCAAGAAGTTCCTCTTTCTTTTTGTCGTTGGCAGCAATTTTGGCTTCCAACTCTGCAATCTGCACCCTCAGTCGAGCATTGTCTCGATCTATCTCCTCGACCGCCTTTTGTCTAGCCTCTTGGGCCTTCAACAAATCCTTTACCCTAGAAGATGACTTAGTAGCAGCATGCCAGGCGGCAGCCACTTGACCATTGGCTTCTTCAATCTCACGATTGAGAGTTCTCTGACGGTTGTAATCCGCTGATACCTGGTCGACAATGGAGAGTAAATCCAAGATTACACTGGCCACATCCGGAGGAGCAACAAGGAGATCAACAGCCTTTAGGATAGTCTTCATAAAAGAAGGAGTTGTTTGTTTCCCCTCTAAAGTTAACATCAGATCTCTTTTAAAGATTTGTGCTTTAACTTTCTGAAGAGCCTCGTCGAGAGGGGAAGTCGAAGTAGATCTCCCAGATGCAGTCGAGGCGCTGTGATAAGAGGAACTCTCTCGGCCTTCTAGAATTGTAGTCAGATAACCTAACAAATTCTGTTGTTTCAGTAAGGCCAAATCCTCTTTGGTTCTAGATCCCGTCGAAGGAATACTTTCGTTGGCTGTAACAACCACGTTGGCCACTTGACTTGGAATTGTTTCAGAACCTGGAGGATTTTGGCTTCCTTCAGCAAAACCTTCTTCACCGTCAGCCTCTGGGATCTCTACATTCTCCCTCTCTGTTTCAATTTCAACGCCAGGGATACCTTCCTCCTCATTCTCTTGCACATCAACTAGCGGAACCCTACTCTCCTCTTGGTTTCCTGCAGCTTCTTCTTCATTGACCTCTTTTATGGTTTCGTGCTGAGGTTCAGAAGTCTGATTTACTTCGTCAACTGAACTCATGAAAGAGCCTTTCGCTGAAGAAAGCCTATAGGTAGGATCCACTTCACTATTCAAGAGAGTGACAAAGTCCTCGACATGAGCAGGAATTCGTGTGGAAGTACCAGCAGTGTCCTGGAAAAAAGAAGAGATTCGTTTCTTTCAGAATCCAAATGAAGCAGAAGGGAGTGGAGGAATAAATAATGAAGAAATCAAAGTAGAATACCTAGACTGGGATTTCAGCACCAGGACTGGAGTTGTCACTTTCACTGGGATTGTTTAACCTAGAGATTACCTCTTGTTCAGTAGGCTCATTGATGACTACAGGAGGAGGCCTCGCAGCTGTAGTCTTAATCCTAATTTTTGGAAGGGGTTCGACGGCAGGAGCTGGTTTTTTCAATCTTCGTCTCTGCAAAGGAACAGGAGGAGACTCCTCTTCTTCATCGCTAGAGATTTGGATCTCCTGAACCTTTCGTTTTTTGGGGGTAGGTTTCTGAATACCCAGGAAACCAAGTCGAAGGGATCAGTACCTATGTCAGAAAAAAACTAAGGGTATGAAGGAAAAGTAAATACCTTGGGAGATGGGTTGACGGCAGAATCTCCCCCTTTTGTACTCTCAGCAGTTTTCTTCGAGGTGGCTCTCTTGACAGCTAAACAGAAGACAAGACAACTATAGTTAATTAAGTGTCGAAAGACAAATCTAAGACGAAGAGATGGAGAAGAATAATACCTTTCTTGACTCTGTCGAGAACTAGCTTAAACGCCTCACGTAGATGGTGGGCGAAGTCCTTCTCATTGAAGAACTCTTCGTCATAATACTGTTTCCACCACTCCTCAAAGGTAACGGAACTCATAAAATGAAGGTTAAAGTCGAACAGGGTCAGTATAGTTCGACCGGAATACCTACCAATGTGCTTGGTAGCGGCATCTTCTGAGTAGTCTGCATTATAAAAAAGTAGCAGCTTCTCTCGAGGATAAATAGGTGAGGGAAGTGATTGAGCAATACCAAATTGTCGAGAGACAAGATTTGGTTGATAAGAAATTAAGCTCAATTGATTTTTTGAGCTCTTGAATCTCAAGGGCATGATCTTGGGTCGCAGAAACGATTCCCACATGCTCACGAACTCATCAGTCACGTCATCCTCCTCATTCGAAGGGTTTGGTCTGGTGAACCATTCCAGACCAACTTTTCGACTGGCAAAGGGAGCCATGGTCGAAACAAAGCTCTTTCGCTCCGCAAACATCATTACGAAGCTTGTGAAAGCCTTCTGAAACTGTTGGCCTTCATCAGTGGGAGTTAGCAATGCAAGCCTGGTGCCTTCGACTCTCCTGTTCAGGATTTCAGGAGCCTCTTCGTTAATCTTGTTCTTCCGGGGAAGGAAAGATTTAAAGGTGGCATTGAGCCACAGCTGGAGAAGCCAAAAGGGACCAGATAGCAGCAGGCTCCCCCTGTCCCCTATAACCTTAAGTTGAGTCACACCATTACTGATGGACTCATATAGGTTGGCCAAAATCAATTCGGCCAGGCAAAAAGGGTATTTGTGGTGAAGCTGTGTCGCGAGCGTCAGCATATTTTTTGTCACTTGCAGTGATTTAGTACAAAAAACAAAACGAGACAGCCACATAGCCAAGAAGGCTATATGCTCCACCTCTGACACGGTACTAGAGGTTTTGTCATGAAAGTGGTTTATAAAGGTGGTGTAAGTGGGTTTTGTAGCAACAAACCCAATAGCATCCTCAGACAAGTCTTCAGGGTCGAAATAGTCACCAGTGGGTCGAAGACCAGTGATGGCAGCTATGTCGAATAAAATGGGGGTCATCATCCCACAAGGAAGATGAAAAGTGAAATGTGCGCTATCCCAAAAGTACAATGAAGATACCAGCATGAGGGGACAATAAGGAAATCCTGTCTTCGACAACATCACCAAGTCATAAATGCCCATCTCCTTCCAGACAGAAGCTTGCGCCCTCTCCATTTTATTCAACCAGTCTGAGTATTCAGAAGAAAGGTTAGGGCTTGATCGAAATATTCGGTTCCCTTTGTTCATGAACTGGAGGTTGATATCCTCTGTAGTCTGAGGATGCTGCTGGTTAGCCGGAGTAGCGTCTTCAGGGTCCTCCCTAGGTTTCTTCACGCAACCTATAGGTTTAAGCCTTGGGTGAGTAGGAAAGAAGGCGTAGTTTTTCAAGGGATTTTTGACGCATGAAGATAATGAACCAGATATAGCATACATGTTTCCACCGTATCTCATGGGAATGAGGAGCTGAGAATCATATTCTTCTCGCCATTCTTTCGTCATGGGTTCAACAATATACCTATTGGTCGAGGAAGAAGGAGGGTTGGTGGAAAAGACCTCTAGTGGTTTCTGGACATCATTAGCATTTTTGGGTTGAGGATTGTTTGGTGCATTAGAGAGGAAAGCCATTGTTAAGGGTTTGAGAGAAGACGAAGTTGACAGTACAATGTTGTGAGAAAGCAAGAGATTTGAGAATGCTGGAAATGGTAAGAGTTCCAAATATAAAGGCTCAGAAGTATTTATATCCTTCAGAAGAGGGATATGTCTCGTCAAGGCCATTTAATGTTTCACAGGTAGTGGGACACGTGGCGAAGCGCGAAATGGTTACCGTGCAGGCATTGGGAAACGTTTAGACATGCTTGCCTAGGTTATAGGAATATGGTCATCATGGCAAGTGTGGTAACGGCAGTTTGAAGAGACATCTTGGAGAAAAAGTAATGATGGTTTTATCAAGTGTAGGAGCTGTTGGAAGGAGAAAAGCACACGTCAAGACTCGGTGGACAACTGGGAAGACTGTGTCAAATGGGAAGTTCAAAGAATGGCTATTTCTTTGAGCGTCGAAATAGACATTCTTGGGGGCAATTTGTTGGCTCCGAAATTCGACACTTACCATATTTGGTCTTTTAGGCCAAATAACTGGAATGAATCAAGCTAGGAAGTATGATTCGACACATGAAATAACTTAAGGGAAAAATCTAAGTTATATTGGAATCTTCGACTAAGGGCTCATTCGACTGAAGGAGACTTATGTTACTCGACCAAGAGAAAGTATTCTCGCTTTGGCACATGATACGAGGATCATTTGAATTTTGAATTATTAGAGGGAAAGGCAGTTTCGCCAATGTTTAAGAAGAGGCAACGTGGCTGAGAGCCATAGGTCGAGGGACATGCAGAAGGCACTTGTCTTCATCATAGAACAGAATGTTCCCTCAATGGTTACCTACTTTTAGTATAAATTAAGAAACTTGTGTGATTTTTAGGTGTGTTCAATCTATTGTACTAAGTCACTCAAACATTATCCAAGTAACTACTGCGTGAGAAAGGATAAAGATGAGAAATGTATGTTGGAAACACCTTTTTTCCTTAACGAAAGTCTTTTTACATTACTTTACTATTATCCTGCAAAGTTATCTTTTTTACTTCTTTTACTTGCATTTCTACTTCTGCTTACTTTTCAACACTCTCAAACATCTTTCCTCAGGGTCGAACGTGCGTTCTTCCTGCTTATCCATTTTACATAAAAATTAGCATATGTCCTGGGATTAGTTTGATCGATCCCGTAAGTAAACCAAAAAAACTTACCTTTTTGGAGATCAGTGGTTGTTTACCAAAAACAACGGTAAACAGGTCCATCTTAGAAATCAACAAAGTGGTATGAGTCCACATATACTGTCTTAGCCAGTGAGCATCCTATGCAAGAGCACAACAAGTTTTCTCGAGCAGTGAATATCTAGTTTCATAGTCGGTAAACGTTTTTCTCAGGTAGTAAATAGCATGCTCTTTTCGGCCAGACTCGTCATGTTGGCCTAAAACACACCCCATAGAATTCTCTAGTACTGTCAAGTACATGATCAAGGGTCTTCCTTCAACTGGAGGCATGAGAGTAGGAGGTTCTTGCAGATATTCTTTGATTTTGTCGAAGGCAGCTTGGCATTCATCATTCCATCTGACTACATGGTCTTTCTTCAAGAGTTTGAAGATTGGCTCACAGGTAACAATCAAGTGAGATATAAAGCGGGAGATGTAATTAAGATGACCCAAGAATCCTCTAACTTCCTTTTCAGAGTGGGGGCTGGCATTTCTTGGATGGCCTTTACCTTGGCAGGATCAACTTCAATGCCTTTCTTGCTGACAACAAAACCTAGAAGCTTTCAAGATCGTACTCCAAATGTGCACTTGTAAGGATTTAACCTCAACTTGTACTTTTTCAGCCTTTCAAATAGCTTGTACAGGTGATCGAGGTGTTCCTCTTCAGTTTTTGATCTGGAAATCATATCATCCACATATACCTCTATTTCATGATGAATCATATCATGAAACAAAGCTACCATAGCCCTTTGATATGTTGCCCCTGCATTCTTCAATCCGAACGGCATGACCTTGTAGCAAAAGGTGCCCCATTGCGTGACGAAAGTTGTATTCTCCATGTCTTCGGGAGCCATCCTAACTTGATTATAGCCAGAGAAGCCATCCATGAAAGATAAGACTTTATGCTGAGTAGTGTTATCGACTAAGACATCAATATGAGGTAGAGGGAAATCACCCTTGGGACTTTCCCTATACAGATCCCTATAGTCTACGCACATGCGAAATTTTCCTTCTTTCTTTGGCACTGGCACCACATTAGAAACCCATTGGGGATAAGATGTCACAGCTAGGAACCCTGCATCAAATTGTTTCATCACTTCAGCTTTTATGTTTTCAGACATGTTGGGCCTCATGCGACGAACTTTTTGTTTGACAGGAGGACAATCTTCCTTTGTTGGCAAACGATGAACTACGATATCGGTATCCAACCCTGGCATATCTTTATAAGACCAAGCAAATACTTCCACATAATCATGCAACATTTAAACCAACCTTCTCTTGACACTACTTTCTAGGTTAGCACCGATTTTGACTTCCTTCTTGTCTGTCTCAGTACCCAGATTAATGACTTCAACTGACTCTTCGTGCGGCTGAATAACTTTTTCCTCTTGTAATAGAAGTTTGGCTAGTTCTCCCGGTATTTCACAATCTTCCTCGCATTCATCTTTGGCTTAGTTGATTGGACATTTGAAGTCATAATCGACAATAGTAGAGTCATTGGCAATAAGATCCAGAGTGGATGAGGACCTGCAAGAGTGTGTGTGTGTGTGCATGTAAGATACATGGCTATTTTGAAAAATGTATTTGAAGGAAAAGAAAGACAATGAACACAAATATTTGAATGCAAAAGAGTCCAATGATTTGTATTGAATGATCATATGATTAGATGAACATAAATAAAACCCTTGACAAATGGACCAAAGTGCCCCGGGCCAGGCACATGGCTTAAAAGTCATTGTTAAATATTACAGACAAAATGTTCTTGAATTGAAAGAAAGGCGATAAACAAGTAGATTACTCCTCAATGAAGGAGATGGGCACGAAGTCCTTTGCATGCCAATTCTTTAGCTCCGTTGTAGTTGGATACATCCAATCTTCAAATGTAACTTCATCATCCGAATCACCCACAATGTTAACCTCATGGCTTCCAATGCAGAGAGGTGGCTTTCCTGCACGAGCGCGCCTCACTTCCTTCTGAGCCTTGACGGTGAAACCCAAACCAAACTTGTCCGCTTTGAATGGTATCTCGAGGAGTTGCCCCCAAGTATCACAATTTCCTTCTTCAAATGCAGCATGAGCATCTTTGACTGAAACCATTTTCAGCACGATCTTAACAGCTTTGGACTCATCAGAGGAACATTTGGTAGCAGCAACCATTGGTGGCACAACTTCAAAGGCTTGACATGGGGCCTCAATGAATTCTCCGTCCATATCTACATATTTGAAAGAGTTAAGGTGGCTTACCATAAACTTTTCCTCTCCATAGACTATGACAATTCTTCCTTTAATCGGATACTTGAGCTTCTGATGAAGAGTTGAAGTTACTGCCCTAGCTTTATGGATCCAAGGGCGACCCAACAGACAAGAATAGGCAGGACGGATATCCATGATGTAGAAGGTGGAATTGAAAATTTGTGAGCCCACCTTGTTTGGAAGATCTACCTCTCCATGAGATGTCCTTTTTGATCCATCAAAGGCCCTCACAATGATATCACTGGGTTTCAAGACTAAACCTTCACAGTCTATACGGTCTAACGCCCCCTTGTGTAGCATGTTTAAAGAAGTACCAGTGTCAACCAGAACATGTGCTAAGGTAGTCCCTTTACACTCGACAGAAACATGTAGAGCTTTATTGTGGTTCTTCCCAAGCGGTTTTAGATCGGCATCTGAAAATCCTAAACCATTATTAGCTGTCAAGCTCACCACGCATTTCTCAAACTGGTCCGTTGTGGTCTCATGAGGGACATGGGCCTTCTTCAAGAATTTGATTAATGTCTGAGCATGGGCATCAGAACAAAGTAGCAACGACAACAAAGAAATCTTAGAAGGGGTTTTCCCCAACTGTTCTACAATCTTAAAATAGCTCCTTTTTATTATCTTCAAGATCTCGTCCATCTCACGAGCGGAGGGTTCTCCATCAGCAACGTCCTTTGCGGATATTTCTATTGCGACAGGCTCAACAACCTTCTCCTCCCCTCTTGTATCAGTACTTGGCCTAGCAGCAGTGATGCAGACAGGTGTCTTTGTAATAACTGGTGGTGAGATATTGGGTGAAAAGATTCTCCCAGTTCGAGTTACCTTACTTGAGCCAGTTATGTTACCAACATCATCAACTTTTTCTTCTTCGATCCAAGCTTTTTATTTTATCCTGTGGTAAAACACCTCAACACCATAGTTCCATGGCACCGCCTTGTTTGAAGAGTAGGGAATTGGTCAGGGATTGGTAATTATTAAGGGAGCAACAGTTGGAGCAGATCCTAAGAGGCTCGTTTGAGATGGTTATAATGGAGAGATCTTCACATTTATTAGTCAAACTTTTGGCAAGAGCAGTCTTCTCAAATAGGATCTCGTGGCTATCCATTAGGCGTTGAATGCCTTCCTTCGGCCCTTCGCATCCATTGAGTTATTTAGTACAACAAACACAATCTTTCACACAGCCAGGGAAGATCTCGGCTTTCAACATATTCTTTTTGATGATTTTCAAAGGAGTAGTCAAGTCTTTGACAGAGGAAACAAAAATTGTATCTTCAACAGCATTAACACCCTTGCCATGGTACGACATAGGCACCGTGATTACTTTCAGAGTTGGAGGAGGATCAAACTCAATAGTCTTGTTATCAATCAAGTCCTAAATTTTGTTCTTCAAGGCCCATCATTGGTCAGTCTCATGCCCGGGGCTACTTGAGTGGTAAGCACATTTAGCGTTTGGATTATACTTTGGTGAAGAGGTATCTGGGTTGGCAGGAGGATCGCGCAATGTCACCAAATTAGCCTTTAGTAAGTGTTGTAAGGCTTGGGATAGTGACATTCCTATCCTCGTAAATTGTCTTCTCGGAGTTTCAAAACATTGAGGATTTGCAGATGGTCTTGGAGCAGGAGTTGGATTGGAGATGCGGACAACATTAACAGACGAATGATCATTCTTCTTGGTACAGGCCTTTTCCCCGTACACAACATTGATTTCCTTCTTTGCAGCAAAAGGTTTCTTTACAAGATTGGAGGTGGAGGCAGATGCCATGGAAATCTTCCCACTTTTGATGCCGCTTTCAACTCTTTCACCGGTTAAGATTAATTCAGTGAAACCGGAAGAAGAACAACCAACCAACAGGTTAAAGAATGGACCATATAAAGTGCCCATAAACATGTCGATATGCTCCCTATCAGTCAAAGGTGGTTGAACCCTACTGGCAAGGTCTCTCCACTTTTGTGCATATTCTTTAAATCCTTCATTCTTCCCCATTGCCATATCTTGTATTAAACTCTTGTTGGTGCCAAGTCGGTGTTATACTGGTATTGGTGGTAGAATGCGGTGGCTAAATCTTCCCAGGTATTGATATGGGAACCATCTAACTGATAAAACCATTCTCGTTGCGTTTCGGTCAAGCTCTCTTGAAAAAGTGAACCCAGAGTTTCTTATCAGTGGTGTGCGGCTGTATCTTGCGCACATAAGATTTCAGGTGAAGTTTTGGACAAGAAACTCCATCGTACTTTGCAAAGACTGGTATTTTGAATTTGTGGGGAATGACAACTCCAGAGATCAAACCCGAATCATCAAAATCTAAACCGAGGACGACTTGGATCTCGACGACTTTCAATATGTCTTCTAACTGCTTGTACTTGACATCGGCGGGGGGATACTGCTCATCAAAATAATCATCATTAAACTCTTTACCGTTGATGCACCCATCCTGGGTACTCTTAGCTTCTCCAATCCGATTCTCATCTTCTTCAGATAAGTCTCCACTACCGGGATTTGACGGACTGACTCCTTGAACCTTCTACCCATATTGACCAGTGCTTTCCTCTTGGGCTTCTTCTTAGCTGCCAGCAATGCCATCATATCTTGTTTCCCCTTGGCTAGGGCTAGTAGAGTCTCTTGGAATTGAGAGTTTTGTGCTTGAAGATCCTTCACAGTTTTCTCTAGATCCATCTTGCCGAAATAAACAACATAAAGATAAGGCATGTTGTGTGAAAACCTATCATGTTATGATGCATGGAAGAAGTATATGCAAATTATTTCAAGGATTTATGAAATTTAAATTTGTATAGACAAAAGAAATGAACAAACGTCAATTTTAATTAATTAGTTTGAAAATATTACAACATGCCTCTTGGTCTTACAAAATAACTCTCTAAGATAAAAAGATTGAATGCATCCTCTTTGGTGCGAGATAAGCGTTCACACATTATTCTTCTTGTAGCTTCTTTGTAAGCTCCAAGACCTTCTTCTCACTAGCATAGAATTGAGCTTGGAAAATATGTCGTTCTTCCTTGAGATGAATCCAACCTTTTTGCAAGTCTTCAAGAGAAGTAGGCATGTTAGGATGGAGGACAGTGTACAAGATATCTCCTTCAACCACAGGTTCCATGATAACTGGTAAGATGGAGGGATAAGGCATCACAAGTTTCTGAGCACGAGCTCGCACCCACCTAAGGTAAGGCTCAAGGGTAATGGAATTATTGTGTCCCAGCATCTTGCTATCCACTTTGCTTACTGTGATCGGTGGAAATAGAACTGACTGTTTTGGAATGCTGGTTCGCGAAATGTCGCGGTAAGCAAGAGTTGCCACCGTCTTTTATTTTCTCCAACAAGGAAAGGACAAAAGCACAGCAAAATTCCTTTTCGAGATGTTTCTCGGTTCGGGAGGTAGATTATAGAAAGGGAAGGTGTTAGCACCCTTTCTATCCGTGGTTATTCACGGGCTCTTAGGTACTTGCTCACTATGTTTTCAAAAATTGTTTGCTTTTCTTGTGTTTGTGGGTTTTGAAAAAGTTTGTTTGAAAAACTTCTAGGTAACTCTTGTATCAGTCCTCAAGAGTGTATGAAGTATTTGTTTGAAAACTTTTTGAAAGTGTAGGTGCGAAAAGTTTGTTTTTGTTTTTTGAAAGAGCAAGTACCCAGGAGAAATCTACCTACTCTAAGGAATTAAGCTGTGTAAATGTCCTTTAGACAGTACTATTCCACTATTGAGAAGCAGGTAGCACCGTCGTTGGAGTTATTCGGGTCAATTCGATTATAGGGACATGTATGGTCACCAAAGCAATAGTAGGACGCCTTAGCGGTAACCCTAATGTCCTAGATCCATTTTTATCCGAGGCAACCGTTTCGAGGCAACTGGATCTTTAGACAGGAGGGTGACCTCTAAAACACCCTATACTTAATGACCACCTCGAGGCAACCAAGTGAGGCGTACCCTAAGAGTGGCATGTGCGAGTGTGTCAGGTTTCATATTATATTATCTTTGCACAAGTCATGGTGAGCTCCAAGTTGATTTTATTTTGAGAACAATTCTTGTCATGCATAGCAGTTAATAGTTGTGCGGAAAGTAAATTGCGGAAAGTAAATCTACGCTATTACAAGGCGTCGGGTATTTACATCGCCAAAAACATAACCCTTGAAAAGTAAATGCGAGAAAATAAATAAAGCGATAAAAGTCCTAATTATCTATTACATTCTCGGAGCAGTTACATAAATATGATCAAAATAGGAATCAAGAATAAACATGCGTGAGAAAAATTGAATCGGGAAAAGTCTTAGGGTTTTGACCCTTTTTGAGAAAAGAATGAAATTTTGGTCCTTTTGGCAATTAATTAAACCTAATTCTAATTAATAATAAAAAGAAAAAGTATTTTTTTTTATGTTTTTTAGGTTTTAATGAAAATAAAAATAAAAGAAATTAAAAGTTATCAAGAAAACCCTAATTCTAGATTGATTTTATTTATTGTGAAAAGAAAGTCAAAGTTAACCTAATTAACTAAATTAATTATATTTAGAATTTATTTACAAAAAATAATTAATAGTGAAATTACTAAATAATAAAAATAAATAATATTTTAGGTTTCTGAATTTATTATAAAAAATAATTATGTGAGTTAATTAAATAATACTAATAATGATAATAAAAGTAGAATAATTAGTGAAAGAAATAAAAAATATAAAGAAAGAAAGAAAAAGAACCCAAGGGGTGTTGGCCCATTAGGGAGGTTTGTTCTGGAATCTGAAGCCCATTTATTTCTCAAGCCTGTTTGACTTTGAGATTCCCCATGCGCATGGTTGACTGGGAGTATGGTGATCACTCCATCCTGGCCTTTGGATTCATGCCTGAAGCCACATGGCGTTTGGATATTGGAAGCGCATGGTGGAACGCCTTTAGAAGCCTGCACGTGAACACATGAAGAAAAAGAACAAACAATTATTTTGGGGGACCTGGGATTCGAACCCAGGTCCCAATGCCTATTGCGCGTTTGCCTTAACCACTCCACCAACTTGCTTCAGTCGTTAGTAAAACAACAAATAATTAATATATTAAATAATTAATTCCTATGCTGTAAAAACCAAAACGCGCGCATATTTTTCAAATGGCCCAATGGTATATCAATACGTCTTCATCTTCCTCGTTGAATACCTGCAAAAACAAATCAAATAGCGGGGGTTTTTAACCCCCACAATATGGAACGAGAAATAATAGCGATTAGGCGTATGGGCTACATAAATGTTTCGCGATGGTGGCTTTGTGTCTGTCTCAACCTAACGAATCCAACCATGGGTCTCACAAGGCTTGATTTTTCCTGTATTGCAAAGCCCTAATTTGAAAGCTTGGAAACCCTAGAATTCATCAATGGCATCTTTCAATTCAATGCATAATTATTCAATTAACCTATGCCAAAATCTTCCTGTGGATTCAAGCAATGTAAAACAACCAATAAATCATGTTAAATGCGCATGAAATAAGCTGTACGATTCTCAAAGTAGAACGCAAACCGTGACTCTGTTCTTGATGATTCTTGGGGCTATGGAGCTTGGTTTTGATTGCAAATCATTCTGGGAACCTCCTGCAATAGATTAGAAACCACAAAAGCCTTTGAATCGGCCTGGAACCTGGAAAACAGTTTTCACTTTTCTTTGAATTTTCTTGAATGTGATTGTGGTTTTCTGGCAGCAAATTCACGTTTTTGCATTAGGGTTGGCTTGTGTATATATAGAAGAGCTGAATTAGGTTACAATCTTGCACAAAAGATCCATGGAATGATGATTCAATATTTGATTTGCAATCATATATTTTTGAATCTTTTTGATTGGAAAAACTTGCCAAACTTGGAGATTTTTGTCCCTTTGATTTGCACACGAATTTGCCAGCTTGATTAGGTCATTCTTGCTTCAAAAAAAGATTGAAAAACCATATCTTTGAATTTCCTACAATTTAAATTAATTAAATGAATTAAAATCAATTAAAAATCCAATTAATTAATAAAAATAAGAAAATAAATTCAAATAGGCTTGATGGGTCGTGCATAGGCCTTGGATAAAGTTTCAAGAAGAAATTTGAGGCCCATTAGCAAAAATAAAGTGTTTTGAGCAAAGTTGACTTTTGCAAATTCACAAAAATTTCCCAACTTCTCCAATGCATATCTTGCTCAATTTTGATCATATGAACATGTTCTTGGACATTTTGGAAAGGTATTGAAGTCCTATAACCAATGTCTTTGGTCCCATGTCATTTGGATTTACCAATCTCAAGTTATGGTCTTTGACTTAAAGTGCATTTTTGTTGACTTTTGAAATTGACCTATAATGTAGAAATTGATAACTTTTTGTGAGAGCATTTCTTGGACTTGGAATGTGAATATGGATTGTAGGAAATGTCATCCTCTTAAAAATGAGAATTGGATGGGATTTTTATGATGAAGCATGAAAAAGTTATGCCTTGGTCAAGATACAGTTGACTTTTCTGCTATCCCAAAATAGTAACTTCTGCATCTTGATGATTTTTGAGCCATGCTTGTGGAATCATGATCAAGACTTGATCAAATGATGATTGTGGACTCAAAATAAGATGTTGACAAAAAATTATGACTTTTGACTGCAAAATGACCATTTTACCCCTGTAGTGGATTGTGGATCAAATAGGGCTTTTGACTGTGGAATTTGACATTGTGAGTCTTGCAACTTGACATGTAGATGCTTGACAATGTATACAGGCCTATGAGACTTGATTGAGCCATTGAAAACCTCATATTCTTTGAAAGAACCAAAACCCTAATTTTGACTGGCTTAGGAGGCATTTGGACTGTGCAATCCTTGAGTAATCTTGAACCATTTGAAGATGATTCTTGATAAATCTTGAAGAATATGGGAGGGAAAATTTTGGGGTACAACAGTTGCCCCTGTTCAATCTTCTTAAACCTGAGGATATAGATTGGCTTGCGTGCCTTTCGTGATCCGAAGGTGGAAGATGATTGAACACTAGAGTGCCCAGAAATTTGCACTCGCATAGTAGAATATCAGCAATGTGATGTCGGGAATGGGCTTACAGATGCCATTTGGAGATATGATGGATAGGAGGATGGGCTTATAGATGCCATATGGAGATGTGACAGAATCTTGTCGGGAATGGGCTTATGGATGCCATTTGGAGATGTTGATCGCGTAAGAGATTCCTTAGCGAGAACTTGCGTACCTGAGAAAGAAAGATAATTTCCTGGCCTGTTACAGGTGTTGATCTTCAAAATATTCATGTAGATAACTTTCCTGGCTAGATACAGGTATAGACCTACAATCAATCGCTCACAGATATGCCCTGGCTAGATACAGGTATCGAATCTGGAACTTCAAAAGGTTGGTCGAGATAGCTTTCCTGGCTAGATACAGGTGTAGATCTCTGACCTGAGAAAGAAAGATGACTTCCTGGCTAGATACAGGTATTGATCTTCAATCTCCTCATATAGATACTTTCCTGACTAGATACAGGTATAGATCTACAATCAAACACTCACAGATATGCCCTGGCTAGATATAGGTATCGAATCTGGAACTTCAAAAGGTTGATCGAGATAGCTTTCCTGGCTGGATACAGGCGTAGACCTCTAATCAGTCGCTCACAGATATGCCCTGGCTAGATACAGGTATCGAATCTGGAACTTCAAAAGGTTGATCGAGATAGCTTTCCTGGTTGGATACAGGCGTAGACCTCTAATCAGTCGCTCACAGATATGCCCTGGCTAGATACAGGTATCGAATCTGGAACTTCAAAAGGTTGATCGAGATAGCTTTCCTGGCTGGATACAGGCGTAGACCTCTAATCATTCGCTCACAGATATGCCTTGGCTAGATACAGGTATCGAATCTGTAACTTCAAAAGGTTGATCGAGATAGCTTTCCTGGCTGGATACAGGTGTAGACCTCTAATCAGTCGCTCACAGATATGCCCTGGCTAGATACAGGTATCGAATTTGGAACTTCAAAAGGTTGATCGAGATAGCTTTCCTGGCTGGATACAGGCGTAGACCTCCAATCAGTCGCTCACAGATATGCCCTGGCTAGATACACGTATCGAATATGGAACTTCAAAAGGTTGATCGATATAGCTTTCCTGGCTGGATACAGGCGTAGACCTCTAATCAGTCGCTCACAGATATGCCCTGGCTAGATACAGGTATCGAATCTGGAACTTCAAAAGGTTGATCGAGATAGCTTTCCTGGCTAGATACAGGCATAGACCTCTAATCAGTCGCTCACAGATATGTCCTGGCTAGATACAGGTATCGAATCTGGAACTTTAAAAGGTTGATCGAGATAGCTTTCCTGGCTGGATACATGCGTAGACCTCTAATCAGTCGCTCACAGATATGCCCTGGCTAGATACACGTATCGAATATGGAACTTCAAAAGGTTGATCGAGATAGCTTTCCTGGCTGGATACAGGCGTAGACCTCTAATCAGTCGCTCACAGATATGCCCTGGCTAGATACAGGTATCGAATTTGGAACTTCAAAAGGTTGATCGAGATAGCTTTCCTGGATGGATACAGGCGTAGACCTCTAATCAGTCGCTCACAGATATTCCCTGGCTAGATACAGGTATCGAATCTGGAACTTCAAAAGGTGATGGTAATATCTTTTGATTGATGTTTTCCTGAAAAGGCAAACATTAGTTGTATGCAATGCCATGATGTATGAAATGCATGATGTCATGATGTTCTCAGAACGAGATCGTGTCATATGCACTTTATCATGTATGTCAATAGGAGATATGAAATGTGAAATATTTATGAATGTATTTTCGTCTGGGAAAATAAATCCTTGACAAATGTCGGGAAGTTTGTTGACTCCTGGGCTGATGTTGAAGAGTAGAGTTCTTCATTTCCGCTGGGGATGATGAACAAAGATGGTTTGCAAGAATAGACCGGTAGGAGAAGATGACTCCGTTGGGGAATAAACCTGATGATATTACTTTGTGGGGAATTGCTCTGTGGGAAGAGATACTTCGTTGAGAATTTGATGATAACTCCACTGGGGATTCCATTGATAAGCTTTGTTGGATATTTGAATGAACTCCGCTGGGGATAGGAAGAACTTCACCGAGGACGATCTTTCCGTTTGCAAGTTGCTGAGGATAACCCAGTTAGACTCTGGTGGGGGATAACCTTCTGAATATGGCTGGGGAAATGCATTTGTACTCTGCAGGGGACAAGCTTCCAGAATCTACTGGGGAGGTGATTCAACTCTTCTGGGGAAACTTTTGAGGAAATGGCTCCACTGGGGTATCTTGTATTCCGCCGGGGAACAATCTTATATTTCTGTCGAGGAATATTAAGACTGCCGAGGATGCTTGCTGAAGAATATCTGTATACTCTGCTAGAGAATATTGAGATCTTATGGGGATATCCAACTTCCTTAGGGCTGACAGTAGCCTAACTCTGCTTGGGGAGAGTATCACTGACTTACTGGGGATATTGTGCCTTTTTGGGGCTGATGGGAGACCAACTCTGCTTGGGGAGAGTATTGCTGATTTTTGCCTTACTCTGCAGGGAGTGAAGGTATCCTGGTCATATTCTTCAGCTGAACATACCTTGGTACCTGGAGGACAAGGCAGCTTGTACAGTTCGGACAATTCTTACTGCCCCAGTTTCTGCTGGAGAAGAAGATACCTGTGGAGGTCTTGATAACTGCCGATTTGACAAATTTTCTTTTGGTAGGCAAGAGACGAGATGACGGGACATAGTCGTACGCTTTGATCCCTAACTTTTGCCTGGACCGCCCTTTCGGGTTTTCAGTCCACCGGGATACCCTTTTTTTCCCAAGCCGCCTTTTCAAGTTTTCGACTTGCCGGGTGTACAGATTTTTTCATTTTCGTCCCTTATTTTTGCCCGAACCCTTTTGGTTCGCCGGGAAGCCCTTATTTTTTCCTAGGCCAGTCGACCTAGCGGGTCTTTGATTATGCGAAGTATATTTTTCTACTATGTCCACGCTCTAAGAATGTAGGGAGTTGTCACTGTCAGTAGTGTTGTGTTGCCCTATTACCAGAAGATGTTCGATTAGGCAAGATTCGTTGCTGGAATTCATGTCCAATGCCCCAAGTGACTCAAGCAGATTTGCCCCTGGCTATTTGGCATTTTTGAGAGATTCTCTAAATCTTGACTGGACTGCCCTAGATGATGGACAATGATCATGCCGTGCCGCTGGATTGGAAGTGTTTTTCCACTTGATGTGATCCTTGAGAAGATTTTTGTTCACTAGATATTTGTCGTGCGAATTTCTATGATGTTGAACAAATAGTCATATGCAAACAATATTATTTTAAGAATGCAAAACTTATGTCTGTCTTGAAGTTTTTGAAAATGCATTTTTCAGTAAAACAAGCAAATTTTGTAAAATGTGATGTCAACTCAAGATTTTACAGCAAGCCCTACAGGAGTCAGGATACCTTTGGTAACAGTATGCTTTCGAACTAACCCATGCTTCAGCTAGGACTTTTTAAGGGTTATAACGTGGCCTGGTTCACGATTTAAGAAACAAAGGATAAAGGCTCAAATTTTATTTGTACCCACCCGTTCTTCGTGATGTTCTTCAAACCTAAACTCAGCTAATCGTGCATTAGATTTTGTTCGAGTCTTTGCTCTGATATTCCGGTGATGGTTCGGATAGTTTATTTTGAATAGGCAGTCATTTCTTTTTTTGTTGAGGGTCTATAGGACCTCTTTCTTTTTTATTTCATTATCCCTGTTTTTTGCCTGAACTGTTTCTTTTTGTATTTACAGTCAGCGGGATGCCCCAGTTTTTGTAAGTCTCCTTCATAGGTTTTGACTTAATGGGCTTTTATTTCTGAGAGATAATGACTGCCTGTCTTGATGATTATTCGGAACCATCACTGTCTCTTGCTTTGAGAGGACTCCTTTGATGCCATTCATTGTGCACCGGGATCAAATGAGAGAACTACCCTGCCCCAGGTTATGATTAAGGGTTTTAATTTTTGAAAAGAAAAACTCCGACTTCTTTGGCTCAAAGGGGGTTGACTAGGGATTATCTTCCTTATAACTCCCCTGTTTTAGGATTTGAAACAATGCCTGTACCTCATCAGCAAGGTCTGTTCAAAAGCATACTGTAAAGATCGTGGTATCATTTTCGTCATCCTCCCTCAAAAGGCTTAGAGTTTTTTAATCGAGAGTTGAACATCACAAGAAATGAAAGCAATTTGAATATAGTGAATACGAATGGATTGATTCAAAACAGACATATGCAATGCATTGATAAAGTAACAAAGTTTGACATGAATAAATGTTTGAACAATCAAAAGAAAATTACAAATTGAAAATTCTAATGAATAAAAGACATTCTTAATGATTTGGTGTAGGATCAGTGATTAAACTTAATCTCATTGGCATCAATCAAGCCTTGGATCTTGTTCTTCAAACTCCAACAGTCGTCAGTATCATGCCCCGGGCTGTTAGAATGGTAGGTGCATCTCACACTCGGGTTATACTTGGAAGATGAAGTATCAGGGTTTTGAGGAGGATCCTTTAGTGTGATCAGTTTCACCTTCAGCAATTGTTGTAACGCTTGAGACAAAGGCATGTTGATGTCAGCATACTTCCTTTCTTGATATCTTACCCTACGCCTATTGCTCTGTCTTTGTTGAACAAGCGTGGGATCGAAGATCTGGGTTGCCCCTACATGTTGGTCATGACGACTCTTTTTACCAGACACAGCATTGGACTCTTTTTTTTCCATTGTAGGGCTTTTTCTGAGTATCAGGAGGTGTAGCCTCTTGAATCTTCCCGCTTTTGATGCCAGCTTCAATTCTTTCACCAGTCAAAATAAGGTCTGTAAACCCGGCTGAAGAATTTCAATTCAAATGGTTGAAGAACGGACCAGACAGGGTCCCCAAGAACATATCCACAAGTTCACGATCAGTTAAGGGCGGCTGCACCCGTCCAGCAAGGTCTCTCCACTTTTGAGCATACTCCTTAAATCCTTCACCCGTCCCTAGTGACATACCCTGGAGTTGGGTACGCGTAGGAGCGAGGTCGGAATTATACTGATACTGCTTATAGAATGCAATAGCCAAGTCTTCCCAGTTGCGGATACTGGCCCCATCCAGCTGATAGAACCATTCCAGCTGAGTCCCTGAAAGACTATCCTGGAAGAAATGGATCCACAAATTCTTGTCAGCGGTGTAAGGCTGGATCTTCCTTACATATGATCGGAGGTGCAGCTTTGGGCAGGAGGCTCCGTCATACTTGGCAAAGTCGGGCGCCTTGAATTTATGGGGAATCACCACCCTAGAGGATAGACCTAGATCTTCGAAGTCCAGACCGGGCACCTTTTGTATCTCCATAGCACTTAAGCGGTCCTCCAACTGTTTGTACTTATCCTCAGCAGGAGGATACTGTTCTTCATCATAATCCGTCTCGTTGTCGGAGACCACGGGACTAGGGACCTTTCTCTCTTGTGGGTTGTCTTTCCCTACAGAGGAGGTGGTCAGATCTACCTCATTCTGCAGTCCATTCCCAAATCTGCGTCCAGTGTTGAATAGGACGATCCTCTTTTTCTTCTTCTTCCTTTCCTTCAGAATCAGATTCTTCAAATCCTGTTGACCCTGGGCTAGGCTCATAACCAACTCTTGGAACTGGGCATTTTGGGCCTGGAGGGCCTTGATAGCTTGTTCAATGGTAGGTTCGGTAGACATGATGATTGCTGAAATAAACAGCGAAGAAGATAAGTGACCTGTAAGAAGGGGTACCTGTTATGCATATGATGGCATGAAATGCGTATGATCTATGTATGCAATGTTTTCAAGGATCTCGCGGGGTAAACAGAGAGACTTGAATTTGAATCTGGTAGCTTGATTGAAGGAACTTCATGTTGCTGAGAGTCCTTCTTCAAGAGTCAAAGCTCACCATATCGAGTGGGTCATAGCCCCTGACTCAAGTCATCATGTTTTGATCTCCAAACAACCTTGGCTAGGGGAAAATAAATCCCCTTTGCCCCTTGCTAAACAGTTGGTTCATCATGACCTGCATCACAAACCCTTGAGATCCTTGAAATGGGTTAGTCCTTATGCAAGATGTATGCAATATTATGATGTTATGATGTTATGTACATGGATGCAAAAAGTAAGCAAGTGTATATACAGACAGTCATATTCACACAAAGCAAACAAGTCCTTAGGTTTAGGCTTGCATGGGGTTCATAGGTAAGTACCCTCTTGAAGTTAGTTGGCTCCAAAACCTATCCTATCAATAGTAACCGGGATCTAAGGAACTCAATATCATTGGATTGTTTTCTATGTTTATTGTTTTGATTTAGCCACTTAACTGGCGACCAAAATATTCCAAGAAAACAACCCTCAATGAGTGTAGTATCGAGTATCTACCAACTTCGGACTGCACCAAAGTCGGTCATCTCACTACCCCTAAAGAGGCCAGGATGGTCAAGTAAGGTTCTAAGGTCAATTGATGCTTCGCGACACCACGCGGCGGCCCCGTACTCTCCTTGACTTGACTCAAGGGTTACCGGTACTCACCAAAGTGCCACATAAATGTAGCAACTACTTCAACCATGTCGGTATACCCCACACAGTTCCCTCACAGTTTGTTGCTACTTCTAAAGGGTATCCCTAGATCCGAGTTAGGATCTATAAAACTCCGATACAAGCCCACAATATTAAAGCATTCAAAGCATTCAATTGAAAACATAAGAGTGGTCTAATCCTAAGGTACACCTCACTTATGATATTCCCCAGCAGAGTCGCCAGTTCTGTGATCGGTGGAAATAGAACTGACTGTTTTGGAATGCTGGTTCACGAAATGTCGCGGTAAGCAAGAGTCGCCACCATCTTTTATTTTCTCCAACAAGGAAAGGACAAAAGCACAGCAAAATTCCTTTTCGAGATGTTTCTCGGTTCGAGAGGTAGATTATAGAAAGGGAAGGTGTTAGCACCCTTTCTATCAATGGTTATCCACGGGCTCTTAGGTACTTGCTCACTATGTTTTCAAAAATTGTTTGCTTTTCTTGTGTTTGTGGGTTTTGAAAAAGTTTGTTTGAAAAACTTCTAGGTAACTCTTGTATCAGTCCTCAAGAGTGTATGAAGTATTTGTTTGAAAACTTTTTGAAAGTGTAGGTGCGAAAAGTTTGTTTTTGTTTTTTGAAAGAGCAAGTACCCAGGAGAAATCTACCTACTCTAAGGAATTAAGCTGTGTAAATGTCCTTTAGACAGTACTATCCCACTATTGAGAAGCAGGTAGCACCGTCGTTGGAGTTATTAGGGTCAATTAGATTATAGGGACATGTGTGGTCACCAAAGCAATAGTAGGACGCCTTAGCGGTAACCCTAATGTCCTAGATCCTTTCTTATCCGAGGCAACCGTTTCGAGGCAACTGGATCTTTAGACAGGAGGGCGACCTCTAAAACACTCTATACTTAATGACCACCTCGAGGCAACCAAGTGAGGCGGACCCTAGGAGTGGCATGTGCGAGTGTGTCAGGTTTCATATTATATTATCTTTGCACAAGTCATGGTGAGCTACGAGTTGATTTTATTTTGAGAATAATTCTTGTCATGCATAGCAGTTAATAGTTGTGCGGAAAGTAAATTGCGGAAAGTAAATCTACGCTATTACAAGGCGTCGGGTATTTACATCGCCAAAAACATAACCCTTGAAAAGTAAATGCGAGAAAATAAAGAAAGCGATAAAAGTCCTAATTATCTATTACATTCTCGGAGCAGTTACATAAATATGATCAAAATAGGAATCAAGAATAAACATGCGCGAGAAAAATTGAATCGGGAAAAGTCTTAGGGTTTTGACCCTTTTTGAGAAAAGAATGAAATTTTGTTCCTTTTGGCAATTAATTAAACCTAATTCTAATTAATAATAAAAAGAAAAAGTATTTTTTTTAATGTTTTTTAGGTTTTAATGAAAATAAAAATAAAAGAAATTAAAAGTTATCAAGAAAACCCTAATTCTAGATTGATTTTATTTATTGTGAAAAGAAAGTCAAAGTTAACCTAATTAACTAAATTAATTATATTTAGAATTTATTTACAAAAAATAATTAATAGTGAAATTACTAAATAATAAAAATATATAATATTTTAGGTTTCTGAATTTATTATAAAAAATAATTATGTGAGTTAATTAAATAATACTAATAATGATAATAAAAGTAGAATAATTAGTGAAAGAAATAAAAAATATAAAGAAAGAAAGAAAAAGAACCCAGGGGGTGTTGGCCCATTAGGGAGGTTTGTTCTGGAATCTGAAGCCCATTTATTTCTCAAGCCTGTTTGACTTTGCGATTCCCCATGCGCATGGTTGACTGGGAGTATGGTGATCACTCCATCCTGGCCTTTGGATTCATGCCTGAAGCCACATGGCGTTTGGATATTGGAAGCGCATGGTGGAACGCCTTTAGAAGCCTGCACGTGAACACATGAAGAAAAAGAACAAACAATTATTTTGGGGGACCTGGGATTCGAACCCAGGTCCCAATGCCTATTGCGCGTTTGCCTTAACCACTCCACCAACTTGCTCCAGTCGTTAGTAAAACAACAAATAATTAATATATTAAATAATTAATTCCTATGCTGTAAAAACCAAAACGCGCGCATATTTTTCAAATGGCCCAATGGTATATCAACACGTCTTCATCTTCCTCGTTGAATACCTGCAAAAACAAATCAAAGAGCGGGGGTTTTTAACCCCCACAATATGGAACGAGGAATAATAGCGATTAGGCGTATGGGCTACATAAATGTTTCGCGATGGTGGCTTTGTGTCTGTCTCAACCTAACAAATCCAACCATGGGTCTCACAAGGCTTGATTTTTCCTGTATTGCAAAGCCCTAATTTGAAAGCTTGGAAACCCTAGAATTCATCAATGGCATCTTTCGATTCAACGCATAATAATTCAATTAACCTATGCCAAAAGCTTCCTGTGGATTCAAGCAATGCAAAACAACCAATAAATCATGTTAAATGCGCATGAAATAAGCTGGACGATTCTCAAAGTAGAACACAAACCGTGACTCTGTTCTTGATGATTCTTGGGGCTATGGAGCTTGGTTTTGATTGCAAATCGTTCTGGGAACCTCCTGCAATAGATTAGAAACCACAAAAGCCTTTGAATCGGCCTGGAACCTGGAAAACAGTTTTCACTTTTCTTTGAATTTTCTTGAATGTGATTATGGTTTTCTAGAAGCAAATTCACGTTTTTGCATTAGGGTTGGCTTGTGTATATATAGAAGAGCTGAATTAGGTTACAATCTTGCACAAAAGATCCATGGAATGATGATTCAATATTTGATTTGCAATCATATATTTTTGAATCTTTTTTATTGGAAAAACTTGCTAAACTTGGAGATTTTTGTCCCTTTGATTTGCACACGAATTTGCCAGCTTGATTAGGTCATTCTTGCTTCAAAAAAAGATTGAAAAACCATATCTTTGAATTTCCTACAATTTAAATTAATTAAATGAATTAAAATAAATTAAAAATCCAATTAATTAATAAAAATAAGAAAATAAATTCAAATAGGCTTGATGGGTCGTGCATAGGCCTTGGATAAAGTTTCAAGAAGAAATTTGAGGCCCATTAGCAAAAACAAAGTGTTTTGAGCAAAGTTGACTTTTGCAAATTCACACAAATTTCCCAACTTCTCCAATGCATATATTGCTCAATTTTGATCATATGAACATGTTCTTGGACATTTTGGAAAGGTCTTGAAGTCCTCTAACCAATGTCTTTGGTCCCATTTCATTTGGATTTACCAATCTCAAGTTATGGTCTTTGACTTAAAGTGCATTTTTGTTGACTTTTGAAATTGACCTATAATGTAGAAATTGATAACTTTTTGTGAGAGCATTTCTTGGACTTGGAATGTGAATATGGATTGTAGGAAATATCATCCCCTTCAAAATGAGCATTGGATGGGATTTTTCTGATGAACCATGAAAAAGTTATGCCTTGGTCAAGATACAGTTGACTTTTCTGCTATCCCAAAATAGTAACTTCTGCATCTTGATGATTTTTGAGCCATGCTTGTTGAATCATGATCAAGACTTGATCAAATGATGATTGTGGACTCAAAATTAGATGTTTACCAAAAATTCTGACTTTTGACTGCAAAATGACCATTTTACCCCTCCAGTGGACTGTGGATCAAATAGGGCTTTTGACTGTGGAATTTGACATTGTGAGTCTTGCAACTTGACATGTAGATGCTTGACAATGTATAAAGGCCTATGAGACTTGATTGAGCCATTGAAAACCTCAGATTCTTTGAAAGAACCAAAACCCTAATTTTGACTGGCTTAGGAGGCATTTGGACTGTGCAATCCTTGAGTAATCTTGAACCATTTGAAGATGATTCTTGATAAATCTTGAAGAATATGGGAGGGAAAATTTTGGGGTACAACACTTACCATCCTCCAAGCTCGTATAAACCTCTGACGGTAGATTTGATCGTCGCTCTGGTAGTCGAATACCACTCCCTGGATGAGCAAATCATACGGACCATCCCTTCGGGCGTAACCAAACTGTCGTAAAGCTAAGCAGGGGTTGTAAGTGATACCTCCCCTAATTCCAAGCAAAGGGAAATTAGGGAATTATCCACAACGGTCGATGATAGTAACGTTCTCCAAGGATCGAGAACACCAATGAACATCTGAATGTGTGAGCGTTATTAACCTATGGGGCCACCTCAAACCTTGCTCATTCCTCAACACAGATTAGGGAAGATGCGAAATAAACCATCTATCCAAGAGAGGAGTGTAACACATAATAATCCCTCTCTTCCTCATAGTGCGAGAGTGAAAAGAATGTAGGATATCTCCCAACAAAGTAGGCACCAGATTGCGAGACATGAAGATTTTGACAGCATTTACATCTATGAGTTGGTCAGGGTTTGGAAACAAAACCATACCATAGATGATAAGGGCCAAGATTTATTCAAAGGCTTGTAAATCCAAAGAGTTACAACAATCTTGAGCTTTCTCAAACAAGAACTTGGCTAAGAAACCTTTGGCATCACTCCTTGTTTCCCAAATAGTTGTGACATCAGATGGTTGCAAGTGTAATGCTTGGGTAATCTCCTTAGGTTTTGGATCTCTTACCGCACCATTGAAGGGTAGTTGGTTGAGAATGAGAATCCTCAAGAGTTGTGAGAATTCTTCTAGAGTAGGAACAAGCTGGTAATCAGGAAAAGTGAAGCAATGGTGTAAAGGATCAAAGAATTGGAAAAGCACCTTCATCATATCTTCATCAGTGTTGGAGGTAACCAAGTTTAAGAGGCGACCATGTATTTTGGTGAATGAAGAATTCTCATGGACCCTTGATGCTAACTCTTTGAGTTGAGGAGGAATTCTTATGAGATTGACTTGGATGGTATTCCTGCGGATAGAAGCCATGTCCTACAAAACAAAACAAGGATAAATCCCAAAAATCTTTGAAATGGTTAGTGATTATGAGTATGATGTTATGATGTTTATGATGTTATGTACAAGTAAGCATATACAAACAAGGAAAACAAGTCCTTAGGTTTAGGATTGCATGGAGTCTCATAGGTAAGTACCCTCTTGAAGTTTAGTTGGCTCAAACCTGTCCTAGAAATAGTAATCGGGTTCTAAGGGATCTCAATATCACTGATCTGTCTTCTCGGGCATTGTTTGAGCGCGAGACTCTTTCACGGTGACCAAAATATCTAGGTGAAATCTCAATGAGTGTAGTATCGAGTATCAACCAACTTTGGACTGCACCAAAGTCGGTTATCTCACTACGTCCTAATGGCCAAGTTGGTCAAGTAAAGGTTCTAAAACTAAGTTAGTGCTTCATGACACCACACAGCGGCCCCGTATTCTCCTTGACTACTCAAGGGCTACCGGTACCCACAAATGTGTCACACTAATGTAGCTATTGCTTAGACCATGTCGGTATACCCCGCACAGTTTCCACAATGTATTGCTACTTACCTATAAGGTATCCCAAATCCGGGTAGAGGATTTAAACAAGCCCAAACAAGGAACCAAAATGTAAAGCAAGCAAATCAAACAATGAAAGCAAATAAAGGTGATCTAGCCCTAAGGTAACCCCACTTTTAAGTATTGTCCCCAGCAGAGTCGCCAGTTCTTTGATACGGTGGGAGAACTGACTTGGGATGTTTTGCGTTTGATCGCAAATGTTGCGGTTAGCAAGAGTCGCCACCGACTTTTCTTTTATCCAAAAGGAAAGGTTAAAAAGAACATGAAAGACCTTTTACATTATTTCTTGAGTTCGGGGGGTAGATTATGAAAAGGGAAGGTGTTAGAACCCTTTTCATCCACAATTATATATGGGCTCTTAGTTACTTGCTAAATCACTTGCTTTTGTTTGAAAATATGCTTTGTGTGGTTTTTGAAAGTATTTTTGAAAAGGTGCCTCCGTTTAGGAAAACTTTGTAATAGTTCTCGTTCGTAAGAGCGTATACAAAGTGTTGGGCTTTTGAAAATATTTCATGTTTGAAAAGTGTTTGGTGTTTTTTTAAAAAAATAAGCAAGGATGTTTGATTTGAAAATGAGCAAGCAACTAGGAACAATCTACCTACTCAAAAGTATTTGTTCATTTCTTCCTTTCCTTTGATATTGCGATCTTACCGTTGATTTGGTAAGAAGCCTTATCTTTGGATGTAAAAGGGAAGGGCGTGAGTCATTGTATAGTCATGATAGCAATGTTGTGAGATATCTTAGCATTTCTCTTTGAGGTACTAAGATCATTTTGAAAAGCAACATTGATAGCGTCATCGAGGGACTATGATCTTGTATTTTTGATTGCTTTTTGCTAAGATATCCCACATGCATAACATGCCCATTTTTGTAAGGCAACAAAGTGGAATTACTCTAAGGGTGCAAGTGTTCAAGTGTGTTTGATTTACATGCATTGTTTATCTTGAATTAGGGTTTGCTACTTGTTGATTTTAGTCTTACCATACAAACCCTAATTACTAGCATTTATATAAAGCGATAAATTGAAAAAATTAAAATTAATACGCTATTACATCATTAGAGGATGGGGTATACAAATTTACAAATGGGGATTGCAAGAAAATTAAACCTAATTATCTATTACAACCATATTGAATATTGTACAAGAATTGAAAATATAATACAAGAATATAAATGGAAAAAGAAATAATTTTTGTTTGGTTTTTTATGAAAGGGTTTAGTCTTGACCTAATTAAGAAAATGATTTTTTAAAAATAAAAAAAATTAAATTTAAACTAATTAAGAAAGAAATTAAGTTAAAAAAGGTAGCGCTGGGTGTTGAACCCCTGACCCTCAGCATACACGCGCACTACCTTTGCCACTGGGGTGGTTGTACATCCGGTAACATAAACAAAACAAATAGTACATAACACAAATCCAGTCCTGAATATGACTTCATCTTAAACCTCCAGCCTAAATATCTGTAACTTCACCATTTCTCAACAAAAATGAAATTTGCAAACATGAAAGTTGCTCCATTTTTCCATAGATTCCAACCATATAAATATCATAAGCTATAAATCAAAGATGAATGAGAATTTCTAAAAGTACCAAATTTTGACCTAATTATTTTCAGAGATTCAAACCTAAAATTCTCTAAGCTCAATCAATATAAATGAAATCTATGGACATTTACAATTTCAGGGCAACAATGTCTATATTTTATCTTCACAAATGCAAGCCTAACAATGCCTAAATGAAAAGATAGAAGTTCATAAAATGTACCTCAAAACTGGAAATCGTGAAATGAGTTTGAGCTGCTTTCAAGGAGTTGTGATGATCTGGTTAGTTTCCTCAAGTTCCCAGGAAGCTAATGCAATGCTTACTTGATGCTGGGAGTGTTTGAATCATGCTAGAGAAGTCAAGGTGCAAGCTATGTTTTTTGGTTATGGAAGTTGATGAAGACGATGTTACAGTTATGTAACATGGTGTGGGATTGTTTGTATTTGATGTATAGGAGCTTTAGGAACCAAAGAGCTAATAAACGCACGAGTAGATTCCGAGTTTGGAGTTTTTGGTCAGAATGTGCAACAATGGTGGTTTTTTATGCAATTCTGAGTTTGGGAGAGTTTGAGAGCTTGTGAATTCGTATATCCTCTTGCAATAGACTTGTATAATTATAAGAAAAAGGTTAGAGCAATTGAGGTTGACAGATCTGTGAGATATAGAGTTATGGCTATGTTACTTGATTTTGAAGAAAAGTGGGGAAACATGGTTTCAAGGCATAGTACAAGCATGGCATGAGTTTATGGGAGGATCTAGACATGTTGCTTTTGTCTTTGACATTTCTTGTACTCAGATGGAACCAGTTGGGAACTTTATGCATTGACTTTTGCAATAAAGCTTGCTTTTCCAAAATGGAAGTGTTACCTTTGTGCCATTAATGGAATAACCATTTGGAAAATGCCTCAAATGCTTGGATCAAATCTCTAAAAGTTGTGTAAACATTTAATTATGGAGTGAAAGTCAAGTTAGAAGCCTGCAAAGTGAGATTTGTGCAGTATGCTTGAAGATTGGATCAAGTGTTCTTCACAAATTTGCCTTGCAAAACAAGAACGAAACCCTAACTTCTTGCCTTCGATTCTCCTAGCACAAACATGATATAAATGAGTTCTTGGACATTTTGGAAAGATTGTAACATCCTCTACAACCTATATGTTGGACATTTATGAATATTCGTCTTGGAACTATGTGAAAAATTGCCATGAAGTTAGGTCAAAATCCTGCCTAAACTAGGACAAAATTTCACTAAGCTTCCAAGTTTCATGAACATGTCTTCTTAAAATCATAACTTGAAATCCATGAATTTCTAGAAAAAGTTATGTTCTACAGTGTTTTATATCTCATTGAGATCTACAACTTTCATGTTGGAAGTTTCCTTTGAATCATCTTGCATCATGGTGAAAATTTGGCTCAAAGTTATGAAAAAAAATGTAAATTTCAACACTTAGAAAAATTCTAAGTCTTGGAAATTTTGACTTTATCAAAATGAAATCTTGTCTTTTTGATTTCTTGATGAACAAGTTTCATATTTTAACATGTTTAGATAAATTGTGATCTTTGACACTTGATTTTGACCAAAAAGTTAAAGTTTGACTTTTCAGTGTACAGTTGATTTTTCATCAGTTAACTGAAATTCATCTGTCAATCAATTAATCTTGAGGAATGTTTTGAGTCATGCCATTAGGTAAAAATGAATCATTTTAATCCTTGAGATTATATCTCAAACCAATAAGTCATTTGCTAGGTCAAAAATCAGAAATTGCACCTACTTAGTCAAAACCCTAATTTTGACCATTTGGCCCTTTTGACGATCTGATCAAATTTCTTGAGGAATTATGATCCAAACTTGATCAAATGACATATATGAGTTCATGATGTTGATATGGATAAAAAATTATGATGTTTGACTGTAAATTGACCATAGTTGACTTTCCCCCCAATACAACTGATTTTAGGTCATCTGATCAATTGACTGAGCAAAAATGTGATCCAAGACTTGAAACTTGACATGGGAAATCTTGAGAGTTCAAAATGATCCATGAAAGTAATATGGGGAATTAAAAGTCCATTTGTCCTTGTGCAAACTCAAACCCTAATTTTCAGTCATCAGTGCTTGAGGAGGTGTCTTGAGCTGATCAACCCTTGTGCAGTCTTGAATCAATGGAGATCTTATGAGAGATTACTTGAGAAATGAGAGGGAAAATTTTGGGGTACAACAACTGTCCAGAAGGAAGTGTTCGATTGGGCTAATAGGAGAATTTTCCAGGTTATTCTGAAAATCATCTCCTTCAGAAGCTTATTCTGATAAGCATCTCCTTTAGCACTTCGTTCTGAAAAGCATTTCCTCTTTAGAGACGGAATCCTGAAAAGCACCCTTCAAGATACAGTCAAGTGTAGACTTATCCTGATACTCCTATTAACAATTACTTTAGATGGCATCTGTAATCCCGTCTCCAGCGACACTCCATCACCTTTCCTAATGACATCTTTAAGCCCATTCAAGCAATATAATCAACCAACAAGTATTACTTCGTTCACATGTGAGCGCAAATTTCTGGGCACTTAAGTGTTCAATCCTCTTCCACCTTCAGATTCTGAATGGCGAGCATGTAAATCTAAATCTCCAGGTTTAAGAATATTGAACAGGGGCATATGGTTTACCCCAAAATTTGACCTCTTATTTTCAAATGAATTTCTCATGCCCCTAAGCTTCTCAAGTATTCAAGACTACTCAAGAATGATCAGATGATCCTCCTCCTAAGTAGTGGCCTACAATTAGGGTTTTGGATTTCTCAGAGGAAATTGAGCTTCTAGTGTCTCAAATGAGTTTCATGGTTTCTTATATGCTTCAAAGAATCCTCATATCAAGTTTCAAGCGTTACATCACAAATTTGCTCAGTCAACTGCTGAGATGATTGAAAATCAATTATATTGGGTATAAAGTCAACTATGGTCAACATACATTCAAACTTCAAGATTTTTGGTCAACATCAATGTTTTGAAGTTACATTCATCATTTGACCAAGGGTTGATCATAACTCCTAAAAAAAGCTCAAGATTCATCAAAAGCCAAAAGTTGCTAAATTAGGGTTTCCTTTAGGAGAAGTCAACTGAACTTTGACCAAGCATAACTTTCACATGCTTCATCATATTTTTCTCAACCAAAGCCCATTTGGATGGAAATTCATTTCTCTACAACTTTGTCTCTCTAAGCTCAAGGCCCAAAAATGCTTCTTTTGAGAGATATAGGCTAAATCATTATAGGTCATTTTAAAAGTCAACAAAAGGACACTTTTTGTCAAAGCAACTTACATCAAGATAAAATCTTCAAATGGAAAAATAATCAACATGCGAGTTGTATAGGACAACTTGAGCTTTCCAAAAAGTCTAAGATCACCTTCATATGATAAACATTGAGCAAGTTATGAGTTGTACAAGTTAGGCAATTTTGAGAAAATGCATGAAACCTAAATTGAGCAAACTTGAATTTTTGGGCTAATAGGCTTATCTTTCAAGGTCCAAAGGTGTTCTTGACCTCATAATGGATCTTTAAATCCATTCATGCACCATAATAATTTTTATCTTGTTTATTTTGATTTTTATTCATTTAAGTTCAAATTAAATAAAAAAATATCAAATGGAGGTGCAAGCCTTAAAAGGCTTAAGTTTGATTTATTTTGAGGCCCCAAAACCATACAAAACTGTGTGAGGTTTTTCTTGTAGCAAATCTTGATATTTGGTCTTATTCAAGTTCTATTTTTCAAGCAAAATCAAAGTTGTTTCATACAAGGTCCAAGCTCATTCTCATTGACCTAATCTTCATCTATATATACACTTCATTTTTAGACAAGAGAGGACACGAAAACCTTGCAAGAATACGCCCACAAAAATCCTAAAAATTTCTCAAAGTATGACAAACTTGAAACTTTGTTTTCATCCTTTCTCCAAGCAAGATAGCCATCCAAATCGATTCCAGGGACATTACAGAGTAAGTTGGGATCATCTTTGATGATCAAAAGAGCATGAAACGAGCATCCATGCATCACCGATTTACATAATTTCTGGAATTTTGTATTTTATATTTAATTTTGCTTTGATTCATACTAATGTTTCTAATGTGTCTCTGAGATGTAACTATACAAGATTGAGCCATCACATAAGTCCCATGAGGCCTGAATCATGAAATGCCATTGTTACACGATTTAAATTATTTTCTTCGTATCTCATCATGCATAAAGAATTAGCCAAAATTAAGGCCACCAATGGATTCACAAGGATCAAATTAGGGGGGGTAGGGTCCTCTTTGTTTACTAACGCGTGTTTATTTTATAGGTTATAAAAACATACTCATCAGAGAAGACGAACGGAGCTAGGACTCCGGTGCTTCTCCGGTCCCTCTGGTTTGGTTTATTTATATTTATTTGATTTCATTCCACTATCAGATATAACAGCCACCCCAGTGGCAAGAACACACGCGTTAAGGCATTGATCTATAAGGGTGTGGGTTCGATCCCTGCCTTTTGCAACATTTCTTATATTTTTCCAAATTTTGTAGGTTTTATATATTATGCAACATGCCTTTATTTCTAACACCAACCAGCACTTGGCCTGGTGATAAGCTGCGCATGGAAAGTACTGAAGGGCGTGGATTCAAAACTCACCCTATACATTTTTTCTTCATATTTTGCACTAACCGTATTTTCTTCTTTTTCACTTACTTTTTTTTAATTAAACCCTAATTTTAATTAAACTTAATAATCTTCTAATACTAATTAAAATAGATTTAGTTTTTTTTAATAATTAAAATTTTGACTTTTATTTTTATCAATTAAATTAATTAAACTTTTTTAATATTAAAATCAATTAGAGATTTTAGGGTTTATTAATTCTTTTTATCACTTAAATTTTTTTTCTAAAAACAAAATATTTTCTTTCTCCAAAATTGTTTCTCATATTTTCTTTTCTTTTACTATTTTAATTCTTAGATAAAAATGTATAGGTCGCATTATTCGATTATAATAGCTTAGGTTTATTTTCTCGCGTTTTTTTCCTAATTATGTATCTACTCTGAGGATGTAATAGTTATAGGTTTAAATTCTCGCATCTTTATTATGTAACTGCCCTGGAGCCATGTAATAGCGTAGAAACTTTACTTTTTGCACCTTTACTTTTCCTGCTATATTTTATACTGCTAGTAATTAGGATTTGTATGGCAAGATAATAATCAACTGATAGCATAACCCTAAATACAAGATAAAATAACTGAATTGAATCACTATTCACACTCGCACCACTAGGGTAACCTCTCTTTGTTGCCTTCAGAAACATGGTAATGTTCCTTGAAAGTAGGGATACTTTAGAAAAGTTCCTCTGAATAAAAGATCATAGTCCCTCGATGACCCTTCGATGCTGCCTACGAAAAATGATCTAGTCCCTCCGATCAATGGCTAAAGTATCCTTATATGTTGCCTTTAATGACCATACAATGACCCTTCGATTGTCCTTTCACATCCAATAGATGAGGCTACCTACTAACTAATGGTACGAATGAAACTATCTCTAAAGGAGAAGGAAAATAACAAGAACGACTTTGAGTGGGTAAAACGGTTAATCGCTCGCTCACAACCTTTCTAAAAAACATTTTCACACATCACTTTCAAAAATATTTTCTAAAACACTTTGTACGCGTTCATAAGGACTGATACAAGAACCATTACAAAGATAGTCATACTTTGGATTTTCAAAACACTTACACAAAAAAGAAAATTTCAAAAGTGAGCTAGTGATTAAGAGCCCGTAGATAACTATGGATGAAAAGGGTGTTAAAACCTTCCCTTTTCATAACTTACCCCCCGAACTCAAAATCTATCAAAGGTCTTTCCTGTTCATTTCACCTTTCCTAAATATTGGATAAAAGAAAAGTCAGTGGCGACTTTAGCTATCCCCACATTTTGGATAAAACCAAAAAAAAAGTCAGTTCTCCCACCGTATTACACTAGCAATTTTGTTTTTAGTACAACACGCCATCCTCGTTTACATGGTACAAATGAAGGATAAGGAACACACCATCCTCCTTACGTGGTACAAGATTCCCACAAATGAAAACCAGGCAATTTGAGGTTTTGCTTTCTTTCATTTGTGAACTCTACAAGACTCGTGTGGAATCTTCCATCCTTTTGTTCTTTGATTGTCTTTTTCTAAGGAATATTTGGGTTTGGTTTGAAGATACTTTTGGCATTCATGCTAGCATTATGAATTTCTTAGACTGCAAGACAATTATTCTTGGAAACTGGTATCCTCAAGCTCTAACCGTGGTTATAACTTGCATTGTAAATATATTTCATCAAGTTTGGAGGGCCAAAAACTTATTAAGATTTAAATACAAGAAAACTCATTAGAAAAATTGAATTTCTAACATCTCTATTCAGGCCAAGCTTGTGGGCAATCTTACCTCCAAGTTATCTAACTCTTCCATCTCAAGTTCACCATATTGAAGAAATTTGACATTTCTATTCATTCTAGAAAGGCATTAGTAACCAAGGATTTTCTTTGGGCTCCTTCATCTGCAGGATGGAATAAGTGCAACATAGAAGATTTAGCTAGGGGTTTTCCTACTGTATGCTCTTGTGGAGGCATTTTCAGAAATGAGAAATCTTATCATGTTGGAAGCTTTTGCACCTTCCTTGATTCCAGATCTACCCATATTGCATAAATGTCTACAACTATTATATCCATTGAGAAAGCAATGGAGTTCAATTGGAAGAAATTTTGGCATCATATAAATTGTACGCTTGTTGTCAAAGATTTTTCAAATTCTAGCTTGGTCCCTTGGAAAATCAAATCTTGTTGGCTGAATTTTTTGTCTTACACCCACTCCCTTGATTTCATGACCACTCATATTTATAGAGAAGCCGACTTTTGTGCTGATTTGCTTGCTAACTTAGTTAAAATCTAAGAATTTCTCTTGGTTTACTCATGTTCATAGTATTATTGTTAAAGATTACTTGTTAGACAAGTTTGATACTCCTAGACAAAGAAATTTCTCCTAAGGGGTCTTGGTTTGGTCCCCATTGTATACTTGTATATTTTTGGTTTTATTCAATCTCTCTTGGTTAAAAAATTGAAAAATCTGTATAAGATGTATTTTAAATTAATTAGAAGTTTTTATCAGATTAATTATTTATAGCGAAAATTTGGGATGTTCCGACTGTGTAAAATAATTTAGGGTTAATACCATTTTACCCTCTGTCATATAAGTGATTTCTGGTTTATCCCCCTGTAATTTTTTGTTGTTGTAAAACTAACATTGATACTTGAAGATTCTGTCGTTTTAAACCTTGTAAAAAATTTGTTTTGAAAACCAACCTTTCCACTTGAAGATTATGTCATTTTGAACCCTATAAACTTGAAGATTTTGTCATTTTAAGGTTGGTTTTACCAAAAAAACAATTTATAGGGTTTAAAATGACATAATCCTTCAAGTGATAAGGTTGGTTTTAAAAACAAAATTTTTATAAGGTTTAAAACGACAGAATCTTCAAATGGCAAGGTTAATTTTTTTAAAAAATTTTACAGGGAATAAACCAAAAATCACCTATATGACAGGAGGTAAAATAGTAATAACATAATAATTTAACAATCCATCAATAATTAACATGTATTCCGTCAAATCATAATAATATTTTATTATTTTAAAAGTTGAAAGTATAACATGACATAACAATGATTTTTATTATATGACAATGTTAAATTATTTTGCAATGTCGGTGAATATGCATTATACTCTTATTTATATTTTTTTCTTATCAAATTAATTTTGGTTTAAAAAATTCAATTATACTTGATAAATTTCATTTTTCTAATCTAGTTGATTCTAACGTGATGCTAAGCTTTATTAAGGTTTTCATTAGTCTTACGAGAGAACTCTATTAAAACCTTGATAAGACAACTTTCCACTTATGCAATAAGAAGAAAGTACACTAATGGGTATAAGGTGTTTGTCTCAATTCCAACGCCATGTACAGGGAATTAGGGAAACATCATCTTATAAGGAATAACTCTTAGTCTTTTGGTGAGGCGATTCTCTAAAAGTTTGATGTGGAGACTTTGAAATTATCTTCAACGTGCAAAACTAATAGTGAGACTTGTTAATGTACAAATTTACAAGATGAATCATCGAGTAGATGATGTGATCTTGTATCACCAGTTTTATTTTTGAAATCTTCTTCCTACTATTTTAAAAGTAGTATTTCAGAGACCATTACTATATGTGATACAGTGGTAGAACCGACTGTTTATACTGGTTTTGCGTTTGTGTTCGTAAATATTGCGGTAAGCAAGAGTCGCCACCGACTTTTCTTTTATCCAAATTAAGGAAAGGGTGAAAAGAACAGAAAAAGACCTTTTCGAGAATTTTCTGAGTAAGGGGGATAAATTATGGAAAGGGAAGGTATTAACACCATTTCAATCCGTAGTTTTCTACGAGCTCTTAGATGCTTAGCTCATTTTAAAAGTACATTGTACTTTGTGTGTTTTGAAAAATATTTTGAAATGCCTTAATGCGACGATGTGCTTTGTGTTAACTCTTGTATCAGTCCTCAAGAGCGTTGACAAAGAAAATGTTTTTGAAAGTTGTTTTTGAAATGTGTAAGTGTAAAAAGTTTGTTTTGAGCATAACATCGAAAAACTATCTACTTATACTCGAAAAAGTTCATTCTTTTCCTCCTATCCTTTAGACAATGCTATCCTACTATTAGTGAGTAGGTAGCCATTTCGTTGGATGTTGAGGGACAATCGAAGGGACGTACAGTCATAAAGGCAACATGTGGAGACGCTTTAGCAATTTTGTTTAGGGACTAGATCATTTACCGAAAGGCAACTGTAGGGTTATCGAGGAACTATGATCTTTTGTTTTGCGGGTCTTTGCTAAAGTGTCCCTGTTTCGAGGGACATGACTATTTTATTTCCAAAGGCAACCAAAGTGGGGTACCCTAGAGGTGTATATGTGAACTTGATTTAATTCAGTTCATTTATATTTGAATTTAAGTTTGCTAGCGTTTTGTTATTAGTCTTTCCATACAAGCCTAATTACTAACAATTAATATTTTGCAGAAATTTAAAATGCGAGAATTGTAAATCCTACGCTATTACAATGCTTAGAGGAGGGGGTATTTACATGTCCAGATGGGGGAATAATAAAGAAAGTGATAAAGTAAATGCCCTAGTTTAAGCTATTACATACTGTCAGCAGATACATTGGTATTAAAAATGCAAAAATAAACAATGCGTGCGTAATGGAACGAGACGTCTAAAAACCTAAAAAAATATAAGTAAAAAGAAAATCTTTTTGGTTGTTTTCAATTATTAAAAAAAATGGTTAAATTAAAAAGGAAAACTAAAACTAGTCCTAATTAATTAAATAAGAGAAAAATAATTGTTAATTAAAATTAATTCTAACAAAACTAATTCTACTATTTTTGTATTTTTATATAGAAAAATTTGAATGAAATAAATCTAAACTTAATTAATTTTAAATTGATAAAATAAAATTAAAATAATTAATTTAATTAAATTCAAATTAATTTAAGAAAAACCTAAGTCTATTTGATATTTTTTTTATTTTATGATTTGTTAAAAAAAAGATTAAAAGAAAAAAAACTAGGAAATAATTAAATAAGTAAAAAAAAATGGATTGGGCTGGATATGCAAAAGCAGAATGGGGGTGCTAATTGAAATTTGCTAGGCCCATATATGGAAGAGCCTAGCATCCACCTGATCCTGTGAGGACAAATCTTTATGGCACGTGGTAGATCTGCGCATGGAAGCTCTTGGATCTAAAATAATCATGATCTGATGGTTGTCAATTGGGGGTGTATGGTATACGTCTGGAATGTTGTGCATTGGATCTGTAGCAAATTTGTTAGAAAATGTAAAAACACCAAGCCTGGGGATCGAACCTAGCCCTTTTAGCTTCACAAACACACGCCTTGCCATCTGAGCCACCTGTTCATTTGTTAACTTATATAACATAATAATATTATATATATAAAACCAAGTCAGAAGTATGTTTGAAATGAAAAAAACGCGCGCTGATTCAGACGAGCCAATAGACAGGAGACACATGGGGCCACCGGAGTCAACATTTTCAGAGGTGCCGGAGTCAAACTCCGGTCACCTATCCGGCCATCCAAAATTGTAAAACCTGCAAAGAAACGAAATCCAGGCTCAAGCTTTAGGCTATCCCCCCTAAATTGGGGTATGCGAGTTCAACCACGGGGTTAATTCCTCCTGAAACGGCTTGCATCTATGAAAACAAAGCTCGACTGGAGTTTTTCCCTAAAAATGGAAAAACTCCATCCTCACGCCAAACCTTGCATGTAATGGATCTAAACATTTGCAAACATCAATATGAATGTATGTATGCACATAAAGAAACATTTATATTACATATGAAGAAAGTTTGAGATCATGATACTATACCCAATCGGAGTGACTGAAGCTAGTGGTTCCTGTGGGCGTTGGACTTGTGCAAGGGGTGGAAATGATCCCTGGAGACTTTGGGAACACACTTAGACACTTGGATTGGATTGAAAATGGCTAGGAGTCAGGTTTTGGAATTTGATAACTTTGGAGATTTTTGCAATTTTGTGGCTCTTTCTAGGCTGTCTGTATCGTGTGTTTGGCTTGCAGATGGATGTTATTTATAGAGGAGAGGGTGTTAAGACGAAAGCATGGAAAGAAATCAAGCATTAAGGTTGTGTTTTAAAGCCATGAATGACATTTTTAATTCTTGCCAAAAATGAGATTTCATGCCTTGTTTGATGCTGAATGAATCTGGACACCACCTGCACGTGTTCATGGGCCTCATGTCAAGATAAAACAATAGCCTAAGGGTCAAGGCCAATTTCCAATTATTTTGTACAATTTATTTTATATTTATTTGAAATAAATCAAATAAATATGATTAAAATAAAGGAAAAATGCAAGGTAAGGTAGAAATGCTTTTAGAGGTCCTTTATAATGTTAGAATGGTGTTTGAAGTCCAAAAATTTAAGCCATTGACTTAAAAGTTTAAGTTTGCTCAATGCACAAATCTTAAAATTTCCAAAATTTTCCCAACTTGGGCAAGCCATAACTTTCTCAATTTTGATCTCATGATGATGATCTTGGACTTTTTGGAAATCCCAATATGTCTACTTCAATCTCTATTTTGATTAATTTTACATTTGAATAATTTATCTTGATGTAAATGGTCTTGGCAAAAAGTGTCTTTTGTTGACTTTCTGAAAATGACCTATGATGTATAAGCTTGTATATTTCAAATGATGCATTTCTTGGACTTGAGGGAAAAAGAGAAGTTGTAGGGAATGAGATTATCTTCAAACTGAGCTTTGGTTGGGGAAAAATGGATGAAGTATGTCAAAGTTGTGCCAGATCAAAGTTCAATTGACTTTTCCAATAGAAACCCTAATTTAACAATTCTTGACTTTTGATGAATTAGGAACATTTCTTGAGGAATCATGATCAACGCTTGATCAAATGATGGATATCACTTAAAAGTGTTGATGTTGACCAAAAATCATGAAGTTTGACTGTATTTGGGCCACAATTGACTTTTGACCTAGTACAATTAATTTTCCAACATTTGAGTAATTGATTGAGCAAACTTGTAGTGTAAGGCATGAAACTTGTCATGGACAATCTTGAAGACATATTAGGACCATGGAAAACATTTGAGACCTTTGGAGCTCAAACATCTTGGGGAAAAGTGAAACCCTAATTAGTGGTTCATTGCTTAGGAGGATAATTTGTCTGGTCAATTCTTGGTCAACCTTGAGAAATTGAGGACCTTTAGGAGCATGCCTTGAGTAAAATTGGGAGGGAAAATTTTGAGGTACAACAGCTTCCCCTGTTTAATCTTCTTAAACCTGAGGATTTAGATTGGCCTGTTTGCCTTTCGTGATCTGAAGGTGGAAGAGGATTGAACACTAAAGTGCCTAAAAATTTGCACTCGCATGAAGTAATACTGTTGGTTGATGCCGTCGGGAATGGGCTTAAAAATGCCATTTGGATAAGATGACAGAGATTCGTCGGAGATGAGCTTAAATATGCCATCCAAAGTAGATTCTTATTCACAAATGGTCCCTTTGGGGGTTCCTGTTCTTGCTGTCTGAGGAGGAGTCTGCTGGGGAATATGGATTTTGATTATTTTCCTACTTGAGGAAAACTCTGTGGGGAATAGAGTCTAGGAACTTCAGTTGTCCATGGCTCTACTGAGGGGTTATCTCTGAATTGGAGAGATGAAAGTTTGTTATTTTCTGGTTGAAATCCAGGCTTCACAGTAACTTGTCGGGGATAATGGAATTAACTGTTATCTAAAAATGTATTAGAAAGAGTCTGTGTAGGGCTGTTTCATGATGAGTCTGTGTTAGTCTGCATCCGGAGATATATGAGAAGGATCCTGTGTGGGGCTTCTTTAGGATGAGTCTGTGTTAGACTGCATCTGGGTGATGAGAAGGAACCCGTGTAAGATTGCTTTGTTTGGTCATGTAGATAGTGTTCCTGTATGGTTTCAGGTGTTAATCTACAAATCAACTGTTTGCAGATAGGTGTCCTGTATGGTTTCAGGTATTAATCTGGAATTTGAAAATTGTCGGTCGCTGGGATAGTTGTCCTGGCTGGTTTCAGGTATTAATCTCTGACCTGAGAAAGAAAGATTGTTTTCTTGGCTTGTTACATGTATTAATCTTCAATCTCCTCATGTGGATAGTTCTCATGGCTTGTTACAAGTATTAATCTGCAGTCGGTCATCCACAAATAGTTCTCCTAGCTTGTTACAGGTGTTAATCTGGAACTTGAAAATTTCCGGTCGCTGAGATAGTTGTCCTGCCTTGTTACAGGTATTAATCTCTGACTTGAGAAAGAAAGATAGTTTTCCTGGCTTATTACATGTATTAATCTTCAATCTCCTTATGTAGATAGCTTTTTTGGCTTATTACAGGTATTAATCTACAATCGGTCGTCCACAGATAGTTCTCCTGGCTTGTTATAGGTGTTAATCTGGAACTTGAAAATTGTCGGTCGCTGAGATAGTTGTCTTGGCTTGTTACAGGTATTAATCTCTGACCCGAGAAAGAAATATAGTTTTCCTGGCTTGTTACATGTATTAATCTTCAATCTCCTTATGTAGATAGCTTTCCTGGCTTGTTACAGGTATTAATCTACAATCGGTCGTCCACAAATAGTTCTCCCGGCTTGTTACAGGTATTAATCTGGGACTTGGCAACATTGGTCACTGTTGTACCCCAAAATTTTCCCTCTCATTTGTCAAGTATTTGCTCACAAGATATTCTAAGACGTCAAGTTTGCAGCACTGATACATCAACTTAGGCTTGAAATTGGCACAAGGGCAAAATGGTCAATTACATACTGGAAAGTCAAACTTTGACTTTTTGGTCAACATTACATCCCATAGATCAAATTTCATCAAGACATTCAAAAATATCAAGCTTGATCATTAAGAAGTTAAGAAAGTCAAAAGTCAACTTGAAAAGTCAAGATTTCCAAGACAAAAATTTTCGGTGTTTTTATACATGATAATTGCATCACTTCATGCCATTATTTCACCAAGATGCAAGATGGTTCAAGGAAAAATTTCAACATTAAAGTTGTAGATCTCCATGATATGTATAACATTGCTTTACACAACTTCTCCTAAATATGCTTGGATCTCAAGTTATAAATTCATGAAGTCATGACATTTTCATTTAACACTTAGAGAAATTTTCAGCAGTTTTGGTCAGGTTTTTATCCCAACTTCTTAGTCAATTTTCATCAAGTTCCAATTTGATTTAACAAAAGTGGTCAACATGAAAGTTATATAGGGTGTTTCAAGCTTTCGAAAACATCCAAGAGAATGAATTTATCATACTTGAGCTAGGATATTCAAGGGCATGAAGTTAGGCATCCACCCTTGATTTGCAAGTCATTCTATTGAAGAACACACAACAAAACCCTTATGATATGCTGCATAATCTTATGTTGCAGGCCTTCTTGCTTGCAAATCTCTACATAATTTAATGTTTACACAAGAGCTTGAGCTATTACCCAAGTGCTTGAGCCCTTGTCCAAAATATCTTTCCATTTATGGCATAAAGGCACCATTGTTATTCTTGAAAAGCAAGCTTTTTGTACAAAGTTTGTCTTGAGCCCATACTTTCTTTATTTCTGATTTTACTCTACCATAAAACATGGAAATCAACCCCTCTAAATCAGCAACTTTGGTACTTCATCTTGGAACCATGGAGTACTTTACATAGTTTGATACTTACATCCCAACCAAACCATAACATGTTGTGTTGTAAACATATTCAGCCTTTGTTCACAAGTCCTTCGCCTATAAATAGAAGAAGCATTTGCAAGACAAAGAGGTTAGAACAAGGATAGAGAGAAAAGCCAGAAGTTATATTGGTAAACCCTCAAAATCTCATATTCACAAAAGCCATAACAGTCCATAAAACTTCCACTCTTGAGTTTTAAAGTCCAAACCTTTGAGCCTCTCAAATTCTGTCCAACCATCTAAACACTCCACATACGTCATATAGAAGTTGTTCAAACATAAAGACAATTTCTGTAACATCACTATCATCACTTCCACAGCTCAACAACAGCCCATACAATAGCTCAAACTCAAAGCAAAAATTTCAGTTTCAAGGTAACTTTCTTGACTTTGAACTCTTCATACAAGCATCATTAATGGTTCACTTGTGAAGATAAAATGTAGATATAATTGCTTTGAAGCTAGCCATATGCTTGCTTTTCATTTTTACTAACCATGTGTTGAGAACTAACTTTTACATGTAGCAAAATAGTGATAAAAGCAAAAAACAGCAGTTATGCGCGATACGAAATTCTATGCGTCGACACATACTGTGTTAAAAACAGGTTATGAGCCGATGCAAACTGTTATGCATCGATACAAAATGTTGCATGCGTCAACACGAAATGCGAATGCGTCGACTCATACTGAGTTAATTTTCATTTTTCAGCAGCAAGGAAGTTTTCGTATCAATACGTAATGGCATGCGTCAATACATAAACTGTTTTCGTATCAATACGTAATGGCATGCGTCAATACATAAATTGTTTTCGTATCAATACATAATGGCATGCGTCAATACATAAACTGTTTTCGTATCAATACGTAATGGAATGCGTCAATACATAAACTATTTTCGTATCAATACAGAAGTGTATGTGTCAATACATAAAAAAATTTCAAAACAATTTTCTTTTATTGTTATTATTTATT
Source organism: Vicia faba (assembly GCA_948472305.1). Lineage (NCBI taxonomy): Eukaryota > Viridiplantae > Streptophyta > Magnoliopsida > Fabales > Fabaceae > Vicia > Vicia faba. The sequence goes on from OX451740.1 coordinate 145,397,366, forward strand.
TATTTTTGTACATTATTTATTCATTCAATATGGTTGTAATAGTAAATTAGGATTTATTGGCTTTCATCCCCCCATTTGTAAATTTGTATCCCCATCCCCCAAATGATGTAATAGCATAGGATTTTAATTTCCGCAACTTATTGCTTTAATATAATTGTTAGTAATTAGGGTGTGTATGGAAAGATAAAATCAACAAGTAGAAAACCCTAATACAAGACAAAACAAGCATGAAAATCAATACACTTGCACACAAACACCCCTAGGGTTACTCCACTTGGTTGCCTTGACCAAAATAGCCATGTTACGCATGTAAGGTATCTTAGCAAAACAAACAAAAAAACAAGATCATAGTCCCTCGATGACGCTATTCAAAGTTTCCTTATAAAAATGATCTTAGTTCCTCAAATGCTAAGATACTTTGCAACATTGCTAATCATGGTCATAAGATGACCCGCGCCCGTCCCTTAACATCCAAAGATAGGGTTGCTTACCAAATCAATGGTAAGACAACAATGTCAAAGGAATAGAAAATGAACAAGAAAGACATTTGAGTAGGTAGATTACTTCTAGTTACTTGCTCCATTTCAAAACAAATATCCTTGCTATTTTTCAAAACAAACAGCCACATATTTCCAAACTTCTTACAAACTAGAAAACATTTTCGAAAAGACAAGCATATTTGTATACATTCTTACGAACGAGAATCATTACAAAGATTTCCTAAACGATGGTCTCTTTTACAAAATACTTTCAAAAACCACACAAAGCATAAATTCAAACAAAAGCAAGTGATCTAGCAAGTAACTAAGAGCCCATGGAAAAACATGGATGAAAAGGGTGCTAACACCTTCCCTTTTCATAATCTACCCCCCAAACTCAAGAAAACATCTCAAAGGTCTTTCCTGTGCTTTTTCACCTTTCCTTTTGGATAAAAGAAAAGTCGGTGGCGACTCTTGCTAAATCGCAACATTTGCGATAAAATGCAAAACCTCAAGTCAGTTCTCCCACCGTATCACAGAACTGACGACTCTGTTGGGGAATATTCTAAAAGTGTGGTTACCTTAGGGCTAGATCACATTTATTTGCTTACATTGTTTGACTTGTTTGCTTTACATTATGGTTGTTTGTTTGGGTTTGAATCCTCTACCCGGATTTCGGATACATTATAGGTAAATAGCAATACGTTGTGGAAACTGTGCAGGATATACCGACATGGCCTAAGAAATAGCTATGTTAGTGCGTCATATTTGTGGGTATCGGTTGCCTTTGAGTCAATCAAAGAGAATACGGGGCCGTTGAGTAATGTCATGAAGCACTAATGAACTTCTAGAACCCTTTACTTGACCAACTTGGCCTTTAGGATGTAGTGAGATGATCGTCTTTGGTGCAGTCCGAAGTTGGTAGATACTCGATACTACACTCATTGAGGTTTGGTTTCTTGGGATATTTTGGTCGCCATTAAAGAGGCTTGAGCTGAAACAATGACCAAGGAAACAATCCGGTGATATTGAGCTCCTTAGAACCCGGTTACTATTACTAGGACATGTTTAAGCCAACTAAACTTCAAGAGGGTACTTACCTATAAAACTCCATGCAAGACTAAACTAAGAACTTGATTGATTTTCTTGTATATGAATACTTGTACATAACATCATGGACATCATGAACATCACATGCATCCACTAACCATTTCAAGGATTTTGGAGATTCATCTTTGTTCTTATTTTGTAGGATATGGATTCACTTCGCAGGAAAACTATCCAAGTCAACCTAGTAAGAATTCCTCCACAACTTAAGGAGCTAGCTTCAAGGATCCCTTAGAACTCTCTGTTCACCGAGAGACATGGTCTTCTACTCAACTTGGTCACCTCTAACACTAGTGAGGATATGATGAAGGTGCTCTTTCAGTTCTTTGATCCTTTGCACCATTGCTTCACATTTCCCGACTATCAGCTTGTGCCTACTTTGGAAGAATTCTCTCAACTCTTGAGAATTCCCATTCTCAATCAACTACCTTTCAATGGTACGGAAAGAGATCCAAAGCCAGAAGAGACTTCTCAAGCTCTGCACTTGCACTCATCTGATGTCATAACTCATTGGGAAACTAGGAGTGGTGTTAAAGGCTTCTTAGCAAAGTTCCTGTTTGAGAAAGCCCAAATCTGTTGGAATTCCTTAGACTTGCAAGCCTTTGAGGAAATTGTGGCTCTTCTTATCTATGGGATGGTCTTGTTACCTAATCCTGACCAACTCATAGATGTAAGCGCCGTCAAAATCTTCATGTCATGCAACCCGGTGCCTACATTGCTTGGAGATATCCTACACTCTTTTCACACTCGTACAATGAGGAAAAGAGGTGTCCTTATGTGTTGCACTCCTCTCCTGGCAAGATGGTTTATTTCTCATCTTCCCCAATCAGCCTTTAAAAATGAGCAAGGTTTGAGGTGGTCACAAAGGTTAATGACACTCAAACATTCAGACATTCATTGGTGCTCCCGATCCAAAGAGAATGTTATCATTGTTGACCGTTGTGGGGAATTCCCTAATGTCCCTCTACTTGGCATTAGGGGAGGCATCACCTACAACCCATGCTTAGCTTTAAGACAGTTTGGTTATTCCTGAAGGGATGGCCCGCACGAGATGCTGATTCAAGGTTTGGTATTCGACTACGACAACGACGATCAAGGTCTTCGCCAGAGATTCATCCGAGCTTGGAGGAAGCTAAACAAGGTAGATAGAAATACTTTTGGGCACAAGAATTCCATCCCTCTTGAGCCTTACCTCAAATGGGTACGAACCCGTGCTCAAAGTCTTATGATGCCTTATCCTTCCATCCTTCCGGTGATCATTGAGCCTGTTAAGGAGGGAGAAGTTTGTTAGAATATAGTTTGATTCTACAACCCTCAATTAGAGTTTTGATGATAAAATACAAGAATAAATAAATTGTAAGATTTATATATAAGACATATGTGCTACTTAAAATTATGTTGTGTACTTACAGAAACTCTGATGGAATCAGCATCAGAAGATAAGTATCAACATCAGCATCAGAAGACATGTCAGAATCAGAAGATCAATAACATGTGTTACACGCTGAAGTTACCAGATCATACGCTGAAGCCTGATGACCAGAATCTGCACATAAAATACTCTGATTCTGATCAAGATCCTTACCAAGTCATCAGCACTCAGAAGCATCAGAATAAGTTAAATCCAAGAACACTATGATTACCATAAGCAGAGAACACTCTGAAGCGTTACTAAGCATTCAAGACAGATTAATTACCAATGGCTTTATTCCAAGACAAGATCTTCTCAAAAAGGAAAGAATGTTATTATCATTGAAAGTGATTTATGGACAACAACGTATCTTTGCCTTGGCTATATAAACAAGTCAGTATGAGAAAAGATGCATACATATAAACGCCTACAAAAATGCACGCACTCATACAATTTTCTAAGCTTTTAAACCACGCCTACTCAAAAGCACTAGCAATCCAGTTTTTATTCCAAGCTTAATATTGTGTATTATCACAGTTGTGATATATAGTTTTGTTAGAAAACATTAACACATTTTTTGTTCAATTATCTGTAAGAGAATTTCCTTGAGATAAACCGGTATGTGGTTAGACTCAAGAAGGCTTTAACAGTTGTTAAAGTAGACTGTTGTAATCCTATTGAATATAGTGGATTAAGACCTCGTTGGAGAGAGGCGAAATCACCTTGATGGGTGGACTGGAGTAGTTTGAGATCAAACGAACCAGGATAAAAATACAGTGTTGTCTGCACATTTGATTTAAGTTTTACAATTCAACCCTCCTTCTTGTGTTTTTCACATCTTCAATTGGCATCAGAGCGCCTGGTTCTGAGCTTATAACACTTAACCGTGTCAGTATAAGATCCAGCGTCAGAAAAACACAATGGCAAGACCACATCAAAACATCAGCAATGACAACAATGAAGAAAGAGACAAATTCAGTGGCAAACCTCCAGTCTTTGATGGAGATAACTTTGACTACTGCAAAGACAGAATTAAAAGCTTCTTTCTGGCCCATGATGCTGATCTGTGGGACATGGTGACTGATGGATACACGCATCCAGTGGATGGAAGTGGTTATAAGATTGACAGGAAAGCAATGTCTGATCAGCAAAAGTGTGATTTCAGAAATCATCACAAGGCCAGAACAATTCTTCTCAGCGCCATCTCATATTCAGAATATGAAAAGATATCAAACAGAGACACTGCAAAGAATATGTTTGACTCTCTGAGAATGACGCATGAAGGCAACATTCAAGTCAAAGAAACCAAAGCTCTTGCGCTCATTCAGAAATACGAGGCATTCAAGATGGAAGAGAGTGAATCAATATAGACTATGTTTTCAAGATTTCAAATTCTTGTTGCTGGTCTAAAAGTTCTTGACAAAGGGTATTCCACTGCTGATCATGTTAAGAAGATCATCAGAAGCTTGCCAAAACAGTGGAGGCCAATGGTCACAGTGCTTAAGCTAGCCAAGGATCTCAATAAAATCTCTCTGGAGGAACTTGTCAGCTCCCTCAGAAGTCACGAGATAGAGCTAGAAGCAGATGAACCTCAAAAGCAAGGTAAGCCATTAGCTTTAAAATCTAACAGAAAATCTGACTCCAAGGTTTTACAGGATGTAGAAGAAACCTCTGATGGGTCTTCATCAGAAGAAGATGAACTATCTCTCCTATCCAGAAGGGTGAACCAATTATGGAAGCAGAGGCGAAGGAAGTTCAGGAATCCCAGAAGATCAGAGAATCAGAATGAATCCTTCTCTAGATACAGAAGGTCAGAATCCTCCTCTGGACACAGAAGATCTGAAGGCTCTTCAGGAAGCAGAAAGCCAAAAAACAAAGACATCATCTACTATGAATGTAACGAGCAAGGGCACTACAAAAGTGATTGCCCAAAGCTTCAGAAGGAAAAGCCCAAAAAGAAGTTTGGCAAGGAAAAGAAGAAAAGTCTCATGGATACATGGGATGATTCGGACACATCTGAAGCTGACTCAGAATCAGATGATGAGAGAGAAAACATAGCTCTCATGGCAAACATAACAGAATACAGTGAAACTTCTGAGTCAGACTCTGAATCAGATACAGAAGAGGTATTCCCTGACTTTGCTATAAACTTTACTAAGGTTGAGCTAGACGAAAGCCTTAATGAAATTCTGGAAAGATATCAGCAGATCAGAGTCAAATTCAGAAAACTGAAAAGGAATCTTACTTCTGACTCTGATAAGACTGAGAGTCTCAAATTGGAGAATTCTGAGTTAAAAAATAAAATTTCAAAATTAGAAAATCTAGTGCAAAACTCTCAGAAGGAAACAATCCCTGAAACTCCCAGCAGTGCTGATGAGATCATCAAGGAGTATGATCACAACTTTCACAAGTTTCTAGCTAAAAACATAGATAGAAGCAAAATGGCTTCAATGATCTATGGAGTTAGAAGAAATGGCAGAAAAGGAATATGATACCAAGGTAAGGTACCTACACCAAAGAATGCCATGGATTTAGTTATAAAACGCACTTCACTTGATTCACACTTTGTATATGGGCACACACATGACATCAAATATACAAGTAGTAATTATTCTGTCAAACCAAAATTCAACCAGAGTTTTGGTAAAACTAACAAATCAGGACCCAAGAAAATATGGGTACCTAAGGATAAAATAATACATGTGGCAGATATCTTTAGCAGCAAAGCAGAAACACCAGTCATGGTACCTGGACTCTGGCTGCTCATGACACATGACGGGAAGAAGGCATATGTTCCAAAGCCTGGAACTTAAGCCTGGAGGCCACGTAGGTTTTGGAGGCAATCAGAGAGGAAAGATCATTGGCTCTGGAACAGTAGGTAATGGAAATCTTCCCTCTATAAGTAATGTTTTATTAGTAGATGGATTAATGCATAACCTGTTATCCATAAGTCAATTAAGTGATAACAGTTATGATATAATCTTTAATCAAAATTCATGCAAAGCTGTTAGTCAGAAAGATGGGACTATCCTATTTAATGGAAAGAGGAGAAATAACATTTATAAAATAAAACTTTTTGAACTGAAAAGTCAGAATGTAAAGTGTCTTCTGTCTGTTAACAACGAGCAATGGATCTGGCACAAAAGATTGGGACATGTTAGTATGAGAAGAATATCTCAGATTAACAAACTCAATCTGGTCAGAGGAATTCCTAACCTGAATTTCAATTCAGATGCTCTGTGTGAAGCATGTCAGAAAGGCAAGTTTGCAAAACCAGCTTTCAAATCTAAAAACATTGTTTCCACCTCTAAGCCTCTAGAACTTCTGCACATTGACTTATTTGGACCAGTTAAAACTGCTTCAGTCAGTGGCAAGAAGTATGGGTTAGTAATCGTAGATGACTATAGCAGATGGACATGAGTAAAGTTCTTAAGACACAAGGACGAGGCACACTCTGTGTTTGTCACCTTATGCAACCAAGTTCAGAATGAAAAGGATCTTAGAATCGTCAAAGTCAGAAGTGATCATGGTGGAGAATTTGAAAACAAAGATTTTGAGTCATTCTTTAATGACAAAGGCATTCTGCATGATTTCTCTTGTCCTAGAACTCCCCAGCAAAATGGAGTTGTAGAACGAAAGAACAGAACATTGCAAGAAATGGTCAGAACCATGATCAACGAGACTAACGTTGCTAAGATCTTCTGGGCAGAGGCAATAAACACATCGTGTTACATTCAGAATAGAATCTCCATAAGACCTATTCTGGAAAAGACTCCATATGAATTGTGGAAGAACAAAAAGCCCAACATTTCATATTTTCATCCATTTGGATGTACTTGCTTTATGTTGAATACAAAAAATTATTTGAACAAGTTTGACTCTAAAGCACAAAAGTGTATTATGTTAGGATACTCTGAACGCTCAAGAGGGTACAGAGTATACAATACAGAAACACAGATTGTGGAAGAATCAATCAGTGTTCGTTTTGATGATAAGCTTGACTCTCAAAAGTCAAAGCAGAATGAATTCCTTGCAGGTATGGAAGTTGAATTCACAGGTACTGAAGACAAGTCATCAGAAGCTCTTAACAGAGACACTCCCTCAACATCAGAAAGAGGCACTGCAAGCAATCCAACACCTTCTGTTGATCAACTTCAGAAAAGACCATCCAGAAGCAGCATGGATCATCCAGAAGAAACAATCTTAGGAAGAAAGGAAGATCCAATCAGAACAAGAGCTAGCTTCAGAAACTCTGAAGAATCCCTCATGGGACTTGTTTCTCTAATTGAACCATCAACAATTGATGAAGCACTTCTGGACAATGACTGGATTCTAGCAATGCAAGATGAGCTAAATCAATTCACAAGAAATGACGTATGGGATCTAGTTTCCAAACCAAAAGGATTCAACGTCATTGGAACAAAATGGGTGTTCAGAAACAAACTGAATGAACAAGGTGAAGTCATCAGAAACAAAGCACGATTGGTAGCACAAGGTTATAGTCAGCAAGAGGGGATAGACTATACAGAAACCTTTGCTCCAGTCGCCAGGTTAGAATCTATCAGACTCTTAATTTCTTTTGCTATTAATAAAGGCATCACTCTGTATCAGATGGATGTTAAGAGTGCATTCTTAAATGGCTATATAGAAGAAGAGGTATATGTGCACCAACCCCCTGGTTTTGAAAGTTCAAAAAATCCAGAATATGTTTTCAAACTAAAGAAGTCACTCTATGGTCTGAAACAAGCTCCCAGAGCTTGGTATGAAAGACTAAGTAACTTCCTGTTAGAAAAGGAATTCACCAGAGGGAAAGTGGACACAACCTTATTCTGTAAGACAATTAAGAATGAAATTTTAGTATGTCATATTTATGTTGATGACATCATATTTGGATCTACTAAACCTTCTCTGGGAAGAAAGTTTGCTCAGTGTATGCAGGCAGAATTTGAGATGAGCCTAATGGGGGAACTGAAATTCTTTCTGGGAATTCAGATTAATCAAACCCCAGAAGGAACTTACATTCATCAGAGCAAACATGTCAGAGAACTTCTGAAGAAATTTGATCTCTCAGAATGTAAGCCATCAAAATTCCAATGCATCCCACGTGCATTCTGGAAAGAGAAGAGGTAAGCAAAAAGGTAGAACAGAAGGTCTACAAAGGTATGATTGGTTCTCTTCTATATCTGACGGCTTCAAGGCCTGACATTTTATTCAGTGTTTGCATCTGTGCTAGATTCCAATCAGATCCTAGAGAATCTCACTTAACAGCAGTTAAGAGAATTTTCAAGTATCTGAAAGGTACTACTAACCTGGGTTTGTTTTATAGAAAATCAAGTGATTACAGCTTAGTAGGATACTGTGATGCTGATTTTGCTGGAGACAGAGTAGAACGTAAAAGCACTTCTGGAAGCTGCCAGTTTCTGGGAGAAAATATGGTCTCTTGGTCCAGTAAAAGACAATCCACAATTGCTCTATCAACAGTAGAAGTTGAATACATAGCAGCAACTGGATACAACACACAAATGCTCTGGATGAAAAGTCAACTTGAGGACTTCCAGATATTTGAGAGTAACATTCCTATCCTCTGTGACAATACTTCTGCTATTTGTCTCAGCAAAAATCCTATTTTACATTCTAGGGCTAAGCATATAGAAATAAAACATCATTTTATTAGGGACTATATTCAGAAAGGGATTTTAAATTTTAAATTTATTAACACAGACCATCAATGGGCTGATATTTTTACAAAACCACTTTCTGAAGATAGGTTCAACTTCATTCTAAAACATCTCAGCATGAAGCTCTGCCCAGAATAAAATTGTTTTGATTCCATATATTAACCTTCAGAACTTTGTTTATTTTCTGTGAACTTCTGATCAATCTTCTTTCAGAACTTTAGAAATGCAGATTGTATCAGAATCTATCCATGAAGATCTGAGCGCTTCATTTCAAGGATAGAAAAGTACTGTTCACTCAAGCAAACAAGTGTCATCCAGTCATCAGCCATTTTTTGAGGCTGAACACGCGTTCACGTTTCTGAAAAAGGAAAAGCGCTGATTGGATGCATTGAGACACATGTCATGGGTAACCGTTCCAAATATCTTTCTGAATCCCCTAAAATCAGCTATCATTAAATGCTAATAATCATTATTAAATTTCTCTCTCTTAACGTTTATGTTTTCAAAACCTTTTTAGAAATCTATTTAAACACACTTCACACCATTTACACTCTTTTACCGTCTCCTTCATTTTCTCTAAATATTTCTGATTTCAGTGTTCTTACTTTCTCAAAAATCCTTTCAATCTTTTTCACAAAAACCTCGTGTGAACATGGCTTCTTCCAACATTCCTTCTTCAGGTTCCCAGAAAACTGTTTCATCTGAACAATATGAAGTACCCTTCAGAACGCTTCTAACACCAGTCAAAAATCTTGAAGTTCTGTCAGAATTAATCGTAGATTTCAACAGTCTCCAGGAGAATGGGTTTGATCTATCTGAAGAGGTTAAAGCTCAAGGCTGGGAAAAGTATTTTGACAGACTGGTGGGTCCAACATTTCCTATTCTGGTAAAGGAATTTTGGATTCACGCTTCTTCTTCAAATCATCAAGTTACGTCCTACATCATGGGGAAGAAGATTGTTATCACTGAAGACCTTATTGCTCGCTTAATAGGCTCTAATGGTGGTGGTGTTTGTTGCATTGATATGGCAGAAAGGTGTGCTGATGCTGCCCTAATTGCAAGGGAAATCTTTACTCTAGGGCTCCCCTCCAGCAAGATAAGGGATTTGAAGGACAAGCACAGAATTTGGGCCAAGATCTTCTGGGCTACTTCAACCACAGGAAGCCTACCAGCTCTCCTGATTACATTAATATTGATCAGCAGTTTCTGATCTATTTCATCTCTCAGAAGGTCAAGATAAATCTGGCTCATCTTCTGTTCAATCATCTCAGAACAAGTGTTAAAGAAACAAGAGAAGAGGAGCGAACAAAAGGGGCTGGATATCCTTGGGAAGACTGATATCAGATACAAAGAATAGGCTGATTGATCATCTGACAGAGGCTCAAGAAATCAACACTCTGGAAGCTTCTATTGGCAAGCAGCTGAATGCCAAAAATCTGAAGAAAATGAAGTTGATAGAGAACATCAAGAAGGAGCCCAACGTCACTTCTTTTGATGCTATCTCCAGCAGAAGAGTCCCTCTGGATAACTTCCCTCTGTTCTTAGAAATTGACTCTAAACCTGAAATCATTCTGAGATATCTGGATGCTTGTAAAGCTGATGGTACATCACCAAATCTGAATATTCAAGATCTTCAGCAGAAGGCTCCAGAGGTTGTTCTGAAGAAGACAAAGAAAAGAAAAGCCATTGCAGAAGGATCATCTCAGCAGACTCCTAAGAAGAGAGGTAATCCTTCTTCTGTAACTGTTTTAGATTCAACTGTTGTATCAACATCTATCCCAATTCCAACTCCATCTGAAAACCCAACACCTCAAACTTTCGATGATTTTGACCTTGACTTTGATCCTTCTGAATCATTAACTCTCAGAAGATCTCGCTCCCAACCACAAAATCCAAATATTGAAGCCATACCAGAACAAGAACTTGAAAATTTTCTTTCTGATATAGACCAACATACATCTGCTCCCATACTAGATAATCCAAATTATGAAACCCACACAGAAGCACAACCAGAAATTCCCCTCTCACCAATACCAGAAATTCCACTCTCTCCGGAACCAGAAATCCCACTACCTTCATCTCCTCAACCAGATATTAATCCACCCTCTCCTCAACCTAAACAATCTCCACAACCTGAGATTCAAACCTCTGAGGCTCAACACTCTGAATCCCTTGAACCACAACCTCTGGCCATTCAATTGCCCTTTGGCACCATTGTGAATATTCCTCAACTTCCCTCTTCACCAGAATTAACTCCACCAAATTCCCCATCATGTCCAATCATAATTCCTGACTCTCCCACTCCCTCACCAAAAGACAATTCAGACGACCACAACAAGACTGTCATTGATTTAACAGTCCTTGAACGCCTTGCTGTAATAACTAACAAAACTGCCATCCCAAAACCAAAACATCCAGATGTTGGTTCCAGCATATTGAACTTTGAAACAGAAGTACATAAGTGGATCACTTCTTTGAAACAAGAAAGTCTGGAACTGGTTGATCCTGCTGCATCAGACTACCTATGGACAAAGTTCAGAAGATGGGTATGCTCTGAAACCTTTAAGCTGCAAGAACAAAGCTATGGACAAGCTCAACAGAACTTCAGCAATCTGCTGAAGGAAATTGAAGGTCCAGTTCTGAGCAAGCTGCTTAAGGAAGAAGTAATCCCGCTGGACATTGCCCCTTGGTCTGATCATCGTCAACCAGAGTCAGAAGAACAGATGATTCCACCTGAAGAATAGGGTCAAGAAGAAGATTTTGCTGAAAGCTCTGAGAAGCATCCTGTTTATGAAGATCCTCAAACTTCCTCTCTTGACAAGAAGACTCTGGAGGACTTGAAAAGATCTAATATGCTGATGAATGAAAGAATGGATAAGCAGGACACCAAAATTGATGCTATAGCCAGCATGTTATCTCAGTAACAGGAAACCAGCACCTAAATCAAGAGCATGTTGGAAGCTCTGTTCACACGACTTCCTCCTCCTTCTTAGAATTTCCTTGTTATTTTTATAACTTGTTTATCTGTAATATTTTTACATGTTCTGAACTTATCATTGCTTCTGTTTTTAATATAAACGCATTTAAAGCTCTGATCATTTTAGCTCTGATTATTTGTGCTTTTTGATAATTGACAAAAAGGGGGAGAAAGAATGATATTTTTCAATAACGGATTACTGAGACATAAGTCTCAAACATTCTAACATTCTGATATATTTGAATTTCTTTTCTTCTGAAAAGCTTACAGGTACAAAACTCTGATGAACCTGATGAACTCTGATACAGTAAAGTTCTGATGCTCAACGTCTCATGGAATTAAAGGGAAGTAATGAACTCAGGGGGAGTTTTCTCTTCTTAGCTCTGATACCTTTTATTCCTTATCTTTAATCTCTGATACCTTTTATTCTTTATTTTTAATTGAAAAAAATCTGGTTTTTGTCATCATAAAAAAGGGGGAGACTGTTAGAACATAGTTTGATTCTACAACCCTCAATTAGAGTTTTGATGATAACAAAATACAAGAATAAATAAATTGTAAGATTTATATATAAGACATATGTGCTACTTAAAATTATATTGTGTACTTACAGAAACTCTGATGGAATCGGCATTAGAAGATCAGTATCAACATCAGCATCAGAAGACATGTCAGCATCAAAAGATCAATAACATGTGCTACACGCTGAAGTTACCAAATCATACGCTGAAGCCTGATGACCAGAATCTGCACATAAAATACTCTGATGCTGATCAAGATCCTTACCAAGTCATCAGAACTCAGAAGCGTCAGAATAAGTTAAAGCCAAGAACACTCTGATTACCATAAGCAGAGAACACTCTGAAGCTTTACTAAGCATTCAAGACAGATTAATTACCAACAGCTTTATTCCAAGACAAGATCTTCTCAAAAAGTAAAGAACGTTATTATCATTGAAAGTGATTTATGGACAACAACGTATCTTTGCCTTGGCTATATAAACAAGTCAGTATGAGAAAAGATGCACGCATATACACGCCTACAAAAATGCACACACTCATACAATTTGCTAAGCTTTCAAACCACGCCTACTCAAAAGCACTAGCAATCCAGTTTTTATTCCAAGCTTAATATTGTGTATTATCACAGTTGTGATATATAGTTTTATTAGAAAACATTAACACACTTTTTGTTCAATTATCTGTAAGAGAATTTCCTTGAGATAAACCAGTTTGTGGTTAGACTCAAGAAGGCTTTAACAGTTGTTAAAGTAGACTGTTGTAATCCTATTGAATATAATGGATTAAGACCTCGTTGGAGAGAGGCGAAATCACCTTGACGGGTGGACTGGAGTAGTTTGAGATTAAACGAACCAGGATAAAAATACAGTGTTGTCTGCACATTTGATTTAAGTTTTACAATTCAACCCCCCTTCTTGTGTTTTTCACATCTTCAAAGTTCCATACACTATCATACATCCTGACATGCCCACCTCTCTTGAAGACCTACAAAGGGATTGGATACAGCTCAAATGAGAGCGTGATACTTTCGAAGCCTAATTCTACGCAAGCGAGAAGAAGGTTTTGGAACTCACTAGGCTACTTCATGAGGAGCATACTCTAAATGCCTACATTGAACCAAAGAGGATGCGCACTACTTTTTTATCTTACAATTTTGTATTATTTTGCCTAAGGGGCATTGATGTACTCAAACTTCATCTTATTAATATAACGTGTGTTTCTTTTTTTGTCTAAAACGAACTTGAATCTTTGAAATCCTTGAAAACATTGCATATGAACATATCATTCATCATAACATAAACATGTCTTTTGTAACAAGTTTCCTCATCTCTCTACTGTTTATTTCAGTAAGATGGATCTCGAACAAACAGTCAAAGACCTCCAAACTTAGAACATGCAGTTTCAATAGTTGCTCATAACCATAGCCAAGGGCCAAGAGGAGTTGAAGACTCTATTGGCCAAAGAGAAGAAGAAAGTGAAGAAACCAACTGGTGTTGTAATCATGGGGAGAAGGTTTCAAGGACAGACTAGAAGAACCTTGAATTTCGCAACAACATCTGATGAAGGAGAAGGGAAAGGAAAGGAAACAGCAGTCTCGTCAGAATCTGAAGAGGAGGAAGAAGAGGAAGACTACTCTGAGGAACAGTATCCTCCAGCTGATGACAAGTAAAGACACCTCGAAGATCGTTTGGACGCAATGGAAATACAAAGGGTACCGGGCCTAGATTTCGAAGACTTGGGACTAGTATCTGGGATTGTGATTCCCCCGAAGTTCAAAGTACCTTTGTTTGCAAAATATGATGGAGTGTCATGCCCAAAGATGCACCTCCGATCATATGTGAGAAAAATCCAACCACACTCCACTGATAAAGACTTGTGGGTGCACTTTTTCCAGGATAGTCTATCTAGAACACAACTCGACTGGTTTTACCAACTAGAAAGAGCCAACATCCATAATTGGGAAGATCTCGCCGCAGCTTTCTATAAGCAGTATCAATATAATGTCGATTTGGCGCCTACCCATACTTAACTTCAGATTATGGCTATGGTTTCCAATGAGGGTTTCAAGGATTACACACAGAAGTGGAGAGATCTAGCGGGGAGAGTCCAACCCCCTCTATCTGAAAGGGAATTGGTGGACATGTTCTTAGGCACTTTATCGGGCCCTTTCTTCAACCATTTAATTGGAAGCTCATCTGCAGGATTTACTGAGTTAATACTGACCGGAGAGAGGGTGGAATCTGGCATAAGAAAATGGAAAGATTCAGAAGGATTCGTCTTCTTCTACTGCTGTGAGGAAGCCTTTTATCGGTAAGAAAGTGGTATCTGCTGTTTATCCATAAAGAAACCAAGAGAGAGCCGAGCGCCGACCAATGGTAGGGGCTGTTATGATTCCAAAGCCTATGTCTGATCAACAAAGAAGTAACCAACCAAGGGTGGAGAGGCCAGTCCGGCAATTCACCAGAATCAACATGACTCTATCTCAAGTACTACCGCATCTTTTAAAGTCCAATTTGGTAACCCTGAAGGAAGCTCCGAAAAACCCCAACACAACATCCCCTCATTATCACCCCAATGCTCGTTGCACATATCACTCCGAAAGTCCTGGGCACGATACCAATAACTGTTGGGCCTTGAAAAACAAAATACAAGATCTCATTGAAGCAAAAGAAATTGAGTTTGATGCGCCCGAGAAGCCAAATGTTATCTCTACTCCCATGCCCAGACATGGTCACTACACCAATGCTATTGAAGAAGATTTCTTTGTTACCACAGTTGATGAACTCGTGACTCCACTTCCAATCATTAAGATAAATTTGTTGAAAGCCGGTGTGTGATACGGTGGCAGAACCGACTATTTTGAAATGCTAGTTTGCGTTTTGCTTTTTTCTGTTTGCAAAATGTTGCGGTAAGCAAGAGTCGCCACCGACTTTTATTTCATCCAATCGGAAAAGAAAAAAGTACAGAAAAAATCCTTTTTCGAGATAGTCTGAGTACGGGGGGTAGATTATAGAAAGGGAGGTGTTAGCACCCTTTCTATCCATGGTTTTCCATGGTCTCTTAAGTACTTGCTCATCTTTAAAATTTCTTGTGTATGTGTTTTGTTTCGAAAAGGTTTGACTTCGTGATAACCCTCGTATCAGTCCTCAAAGGTGTGACGAAGTTGTTTTAAAAATTGTTTTGAAATGTGCAAGTGTGAAAAAAGGTTTGATTTGAGCAAGTACCTACTAGCATCTACCTACTCGAAAAAGGATCGTTTCTATTCTTGTTTCCTGTAGACAGCGCTATCCCACTATTAAGGAGTAGGTAACACCGTCGTTGGAGTTGTAAGGGTCAATTCAAAAGGGATGCACAATCACTAAAGCAATGTTAGGACACCTTAGTAGTAACCCTAGATTCTTAAGATCATATTCGAGGCAACATTTCTGAGGCAACATTTCCGAGGCAACGTTTGATCTCTTTAGACAAGAGGGTAACCACTAAGACATCATATACTCAATGACCGTTTACCGAAGGCAACCGAAGTGAGAGTATACCCTAGGAGTGCGCATGTGCGAGTGATTTGATTTCAATTATTATCTTTGCACATTAGGGGTTTCTAGCCGCTTTAAATTATCATGCAATCTTGTCATACAATCCTATTAACATACATCTAAACAGTTAATATTTGCGAGAATTAAAATGCGAGAAAGTGAATCTACGCTATTACAAGGCTTCGGGGATGGGGATTAATTACATAGCCAAAAACCCGTAAAAGATAATAAATAAAAGAAAATCTTAAATTAAACTATTACATACCGTGCACAGTTACATCAATATTGCAAAAAATAATAAACGCGCGCGATGAATCGAATGCAAAATAATTAGGGTTTTGACCTAACTATACCTAATTGCAATTTAAAAGGAAAATCATTTTTTATCGTTTGTGTCATTTGAGAAAATAAAGCTTAATTGAATAATAAAAACCTAATTACTAATTAATTTTAATTTAAGAGAAAATAATTAAAATAACCTATTTTTGTATTTTTTATTTTGAGAAAAGAAATAAAAATTGAATCGAGAGTCTAACACTAATTTTTCTAATTGATTTTAATTATATAAAAAAAGTTAAAATTTCCCTAAATTAAATTAAACTAATATTAAATTAAATTTGATAAAATAAAACCTAATTCTAATTTTTTTGTGAAATTCTTGATTTTATGATTTTTGTGAAAAAAGAAATTAATTTTGGTTAAAAATAATTAAGCAAATTATATTAAATAAAAGAAATAAATAGAAAAGAAAGAAAAATGGGCCTGATGTTGTTTTAGCAAGGGGGTGTGAATCTGATCTCTTGGCCCAACAATTCCTGGCCCTTTTGACTTTGTCCAATCCCATGCACACGCTTGACTGGGGCGCATGGTGGTCCTTCATGGAGGAGGCCTTAGATCTGAAGCCTTGATGGATTGAACTCTCAGATCTGGATAGTGCATGGTGTAACCCTTGCCAAGTAGCACGCTGGATTGCATATTCAAGAAAAACATGAATAAAAGTTGGGACCTGGGGATCGAACCCAGGTCCTTGAGCATTCTCCCCTTACCACGTTGCCAGTTGAGCCAGGATGATTAGTTGTAATTACAATAACAAACAATTATTATATAATATAAACAAAATGTTAGTCCTTAAAACGCGTGAAATTCAAACTGGTAAGTCAGGGAGCACCACGTAACCATCTTCTTCCTCCCACTGTCGCTGTAAGTTTCATAGCTTTTACCTACGGACATTAAGCGTAGGTATAACCCTTGTGCATTTCCAAAATCTTGTACACGCATGATAAACGAAAACCAATGGTACCAATCAACTTGTTTCAACCTCACGAGCATCATGGTACAATTATTAATGTCCAATTTTCCCTGTATAAGAAAACCCTAAAAATGAAGAAAAAACCCTAGCCATGGCAATTTGATGTACAGTCAGTAAAAATGCAATTGAATATAGTCATCATCTTGCAAACTTCTCAAGGATTATAAATATGCCAATCAAACATGCTAAATATGCTAGAATCAATGTATTTGATTTCAAGAAAAGAGACAAACCATGGGACTGCTACGATGCGTTTCAGGGCGTGGGGAGGCTTGCTAATGATTGAAACACAATCCGGGGGCGTCCAACAATTGATTGGGATGGTTAGAATGGCTTGATATGGCTTGAAACTTGGAAATTAGTTTGCACTTTTTCTTGAGTTTTTTGCAATTTGTTCTCTGCCTTTGCACGCCTCTAGCCCATCTCTTTTGGTCTGCTTTTGTTCTTTATGTATAGTAGAGTGCATTAGGGTTACAGTTTGTATCAAATCTTTTCCAATTATGAAGATTGATCAATGATTCAATCCTTGCATCAAATCTTTCCAAAACAAGCATATTCAATCTTTTTGTGTCCATATGAAGCCTTGCAAGATTTTATCTTGTCTCCAGCTGTATAATGCACCTAATCATGCACAAAATCTCAAGGTTTTAATGATTTTTGTTATTTTCACTATTTTATATTGATTTTATTTGATTTAAATGAAATAAAATCAAAATAAATAACAAAAATAAAAGAATGCCAAGTGGAAGGGCTCATGAGTCGTGGGTCACATTACAAACTTAGTGCAAGCGTAAAAGGTTGGGCCCATTTAGCAAAAAATGCAATTTTGGACACATTTGACTTTTGGCAATTTTGCAAAAAGGGTCAACTAGGCCAATGCATAACTCCTTCAATTTTGACCATAGAGATGTGTTCTTGGACTTTTTATAAATATTAAGATGTCCTCTAAGCAACCATTTTGGCCTCATCTCAATTGAGTCTTCCATGTTCATGTATGAAGCTTTGACCCAAAAGGTGTTTTTGTTGACTTTTCAAAATGACCTATAATGTCCAAATTCATATCTTCTTGTGAATGCATATTTTGAACTTGGGAGATGAAGATGAATTGTAGGGAATTAATTCCTCTTCAAAATAAGCTTTGGATGGGTCATTTTTGATAAAGTATGAGAAAGTTATGCTTGGTCAAAGTTGAGTTGACTTTTCCTGCAAAACCCTAATTTAGCAACTTTTGGGTTTTGATGAATTGTGAGCAATCCTTGATGAATCATGATCAAACCTTGATAAAATGATGAATGGTACTTCAAAATGAGGATGTTGACCAAAAATATTGAGATTTGACTGTATGTGGGCCACAGTTGACTTTTGACCTAGCATAGTCGACTTCTAGGTATTTGAGCAAATTGACTGAGAAAACTTCCTCTGCAAGGCTTGATACTTGACATGGATGATCTTGAGAACATATTAGGACTATGGTGAGCATTTGAGTCCTTTTTGGTTCACACATATTGATGAAAAATTAAACCCTAATTTGGTTATACTACATTAGAAGAGAGTTTGTCTGGTCAACTCTTGAACTTCCTTGAGCAATTTGAGGACCTCACTTGACATGTATTGAGAAAATATGGGAGGGAAAATTTTGGGGTACAACACGGTGTGTTCCCAGGCTGTAATGAAATTTTCCACCTCTACTTATCCTCACAAACAAATTGCCCTTTGTTGAAAGTAGGCATTCAACGCTTGATAGACAACAAATAGATTCTGTTTGAAAGTACTCCTGTTTCACCTGTTTCTGTTGAAGATGTTTCGATCATTACCATATCCGCCAATTCTTCCAGGGTTTCCAAAAAACCCGTTAGAGTTACATCAGTTCCGAAAGCAACTCCTCTAATAATCACAATGCCTGGGCCAGTCCCATATGAATCAGACAAGACTCTGCCGTGGAATTACGGTAGGGACATCTACTACCATGGCATCAAACAAGATGGGCTGGCCGCCGAAGAGATGAACTCCGAAGAAGAAGATTCTGACATTAGCAATATTGCCGGAACCAGTAAGATTACCTGAAGCGGTATAATCTTTTCTCCAGAGATTTCCCCCCAGAGGCAGTTTTTGGACCCGTGGCTGCTCCAAAGGTTACTTCCGTACCCATAATCATCTCTGCAAGTGCTCCTATTGATGAAGCCGTTAAAACCCCTAATGTCATTCCTACCAACACTTCTGCTGCTGAAACCCGAGGAAAAAGTATTCAAGAAGAGCCTGTCCGGACGAAGGCTCAATCACTGACTATTCCCAAAGCTTCCAAGAAAGAAATGGAGGAGATCTTAAAAATTATAAAGAGGAGCGACTACAACGTAGTCGAATATTTGGGGAAAACTCCCTCCAAAATCTCCATGCTATCATTACTACTGTGTTCCGAGGCACATGCGAAAGCCTTGGTGAAGTTCCTTAAAACAACACATGTGCCTCAAGAGACGTCTGCTGACCAATTTCAAGATTGTGTGGCCAGTCTGACAGCGGATAACGACCTAGGCTTCTCGAATGCTGATCTGACACCAAGGGGAAGAAAGCACAACGAGGCTTTACATGTCTCTGTGGAATATAGGGGCATAACTCTGGCACATGTCTTGGTGGATATCGGCTCATCTTTGAATGTTTTGCCGAAGAAAGCTATTGACAGACTTGACTGCAAAGGACTGACGTTAAAGCTAAGTAACATAGTAGTAAGGCCATTTGATGGCTCGAAGAGGATGGTACACGGGGAGGTAGATATCCCCATAAAGGTTAGAACTCAAACTTTCAATTCAACCTTTTATGTAATGGACATCCGCCCCTCTTACTCCTGTCTGCTAGGACGACCATGGATCTATAATGCTGGCGCCGTCACCTCTACATTGCACCAGATGTTGAAATATCCGGTTCAAGGAAAGATCATAACTGTCCACGGAGAGGAAGAATACATGATTAGCCATCTCAATTCCTTTCGGTATTTGGAATTGGACGGTGAGTTCATTGAAACTCCTTTTCAACACTTCGAAGAGGTCCCCCAAGAGATTGTAGTGACCAAGATTGTGTCCTAGATTCCCAAGATTACAAGACCTCCATTCTGGATGTCATCTCTGAAGGACGCCAAAGCTGTAGTAGAGGAAGGAGGATGCACCATCTGGGGGCAACTTCCATACATCCCGTATAAGTATGAAAAGTTTGGCTTAGGTTTCACTTCAAGTGCTCAAAAGGTTGTACGTCGTGCCCGTGCTGGAGGGCCACCCTTAAAGATTAGTGTGATCGGTGGATCTGGAACTGACTGTTTAACGCTGGTTCGCGAAATGTCGCGGAAGCAAGAGTCGCCACCGTCTTTTATTTTCTCCAAATGGAAAGGACAAAAGCACAGAAAAATTCCTTATAGAGATTGCTCTCGGTTCGGGAGGTAGATTATAGAAAGGGAAGGTGTTAGCACCCTTTCTATCCATGGTTATCCATGGGCTCTTAGATACTTGCTCACTTGTGTTTTCAAAATGATTTGTTTGCTTTTCAACTGTGGGTTTTAAAAAGTTTCTTTGAAAATTTCAGTTCGACTCTTGTATCAGTCCTCAAGAGTGTTTGAAAAGTTGCTTTCGAAAGCTTTTTGAAAAGGTGTCGGTGTGAAAAGTATTTCTTGATTTGTTTTGAAATTAGAGCAAGTATCTAGAGTCGTCTACCTACCCTAAGGAATTCGTCTGTGTAAATGTCCTTAAAGTAGTGCCATCCCACCATTGAGAGGTAGGTAGCACCACCGTTGGAGGTGTTCGGGTCAATTCGAGGGTTCGGGACGTGGTGATCACCGGAGCAATAGGAAGACACCTTAGAAGCTACCCTCATGCCATGTTCATGGACATGAGGACTTACTAAAACGTCCTCTACTCGACGATCACCTTTCGAGGGGCAAGGCAACAGTGAGGCGTACCCTAGGGGTGGTGTGTGATTTGTGTGTCGTTTTCGATTATGTTTATCTTGTTCATGGATTGGTGATCTACGCATTGTTTTTATTTTTTGACATTCATTCTTTCATGCAAATTAATTAACAGTTAAAAAGATGCGAGAATTAAAAGTCCTACGCTATTACAAAGGCGCGGGTCCACATCGCCAAATTAATCCAGGACCCGATTTGAAATAAAAAATAAAGTGCGAGAAATAAATGTCTAATTAGTCTATTACATGGCTTTGGGAGAATTACATGAATATTCACAAAAAAGAGGAAATAAGAATAAAATGCGCGAATAAGTGAAATCGGGAATGCGAGGGCGTTGGACCCTTTTTAGGAAATTAAATTATAATTAACAAAATTAATTAAGTTAAAATAAAAAAGAAAAGATTTCTGAGTTTTTGTATTTATGGATTTTAATGAGAATTAATGGAATTAAAAAGAAAAGTTAATTAACCCTAATCCTAAACTATTTTTAATTTATTAAGAAAAGTGTGAAAATTAAACCTAAAGTTAACCTAATTAATTAATACAATTTTATTTACAAAAATAAATAATTAATTATTAGTAATGATAAAAGAAAAGAAAAAAGGATAGAAGTAATTAAAACCCTAATTCTACATTTTTTAATTTATTACAAAATATTAAAATTTAACCCTAGAATTAACTAAATTAATCAATGCAATTTATTTACAAAGAAAACATTTAAATAAAATATGTTTTTATATTTTTTTAGTTTCTGGATTTTTTATTATTTTTTATGTTAAAGAAAAAATTAATTTATGAATTAAACTAAAAAAGAAATAAAACAAATAAATAGAAAGAATAAAAAGAAAGAAAAGTAATGCAAACCAATGGGGGGTGTTGACCCCAATTTGGAGGTATCTGGCCAGCAATTAGGCCCATTTAGTTCCTGGCCTTGTTGACTTTTCTGGGCGCGTGTAGCTTCATTGACCAACGAGTATGATGTTCATCAGACCAGGGCCCTTGGATTGAGATTCTGAGCCATGTGGCACGCTGGGATTGTGGGTGTATGATGAACCCCTGGGCGTACCCTGCATAGGATTATGGAAAAGAAAATAATATGAGAAAGGGAGGGGACCTGGGAATCGAACCCAGGTCTCGTTGCTTACCAAACCATGTGCCTGCCAACTGAGCTGTTAACGCGCTTTGTATATAATATGACAAATAATCAATATAATGTAAAACAAGGGTTAGTGGGATATTTCGCGCGAAATTCAAATGCGCCTGTAAGCCATGGACACGTCTGTCTTCTTCTTCAATTGCCTGTAAAATAAAAAGAGATAGCGGGGGTTTTAAACCCCCACTAAATGATGAACAGAATAATAGCGATTAGCACCCTGTTGATCATAAATTGATCGCGAGCTATGGGAACGATTGGTCATGAGCTTCTGGTTTCAATGGCATGGGTCTCGTGGTCTGATTTTTCCTGAAGAGGAAACCCCTAATTTTGCAACTCTGAAACCCTAGAAAGCTTCAATGGTAATTTGGCATATAGGGCACGAAAATCCAATTAAATAACATCATTATCTTTAGAATGGTTAGATTAGTATAAATCAGTAGAAAGAATGCAATGAAGATGCTTAAAAATTGAAACACGAATATGTACAAAACTGGAAACAGGACCACTTGATTCTACCGTTTCTTGATGTTAGAGGTTATGATTTTGATTCAGGAAGATCCCTGGAGGTGTCAGGAGTGCAATGGAATTGTTGTTTTGCCTTGAAACCTGCTGAAAATAGGAAAACAGTTTTGAAATTTTCTTCAAAAAATACAAAGTTTGTTTATGGCTTGAGCGCAGCTTCCAGGGTCTTTGTGCATTAGGTTTTGATCAGTATATGTATGGGAAGGGATTAGGGTTGAAATCAAGTCCAAAAGATCCTTGTATTGATGTATGGAATATTTGATTTTTCATAAATATTTTTCAAATCTTTTCCATGTGTTTTTTATTCCAATCATGGCCAATCTTTCCAACTTTGTTGTGCACGAATCTTGAATGACCAATGGGAGCAAATGCTGCATAAAAAGATTCACACACATTTGTTTTAGTATTTTTTCATATTTTATTTTATTAAATGAATTAATGGTAATTAAAAATTCAAATAAATAATAAAAAATGATGAAATAAATCCCCTTTGGGCCAAATGGTCGTGCATAGCCTTTGGATGATGAATCTTGGAAGAAAGTGTGGCCCATTAGCAATTTTAAGGCATTTGAAGCAAAGTTGACTTTTCAAAATTTCCCAAAAATTTCCCAACTTCCACAAGGCATATCTTGCTCAACTTTTAAACTTTGATCATGTTCTTGGACATTTTGGAAAGGTATTGAAGTGCTTTAACCAATGCCTTTGGTCCCATGTCATTTTGATTTACCAATCTCAAGTTATGGTCTTTGACTTAAAGTCCCTTTTTGTTGACTTTTGAAAATGACCTATAATGTTGAAATTGATAACTTTTTGTGAGAGAATTTCTTGGACTTGAAGTGTGAAGAGGAGTTGTAGGAAATGTCATTATCTTTAAAATTATCTTTGGATGGAATTTTTCTGATAATCCATGTGGAAGTTATGCCTTGGTCAAGTTACAATTGACTTTTTCAACTGTCCAAATATGGAAACTTTTGCATCTTGAGACCTTTTGAGCCATACCTTGAAAATCATGATCAAGAATTGATCAAATGATGTTTGTGGCTTCAAAATGAGATGTTGACCAAAAATTTGAACTTTTGACTGTCAAATGACCATTTTGCCCCTGTAGTTGACTGTAGGGCAATTAGGGTTTTTGACTGTGCAATTTTGTGCTGTAAGTCTTGAAACTTGGCATGAGGATGCTTGACCATGTTTGTAGGCATGCGGGACTTGTTTGGGCCCTTGGAAACTTCATTTACTTTGTCAGAACCAAAACCCTAGTTTTTGACTGTTAGGAGGCCCTTGAACTGTGCAACCCTTGGGGAGATTTTGAAGCATGCTCTTTGCAAATCTTGAAGAATATGGGAGGGAAAATTTTGGGGTACAACAGTTGCCCCTGTTCAATCTTATTAGACCTGAGGATGCAGATTGGCTGACGTGCCTTTCGTAATCCGAAGGTGGAAGATGATTGAACACTAGAGTGCCCAAAAATTTGCGCTCACATAGAGTGTGATGGTAGGAATGGGCTTATAGATGCCATTTGGAGATTAGTGGATAGGATGATGGGCTTATAGATGCCATGCTAAAAGATGATGGAAGGTGGATGGGCTTATAGATGCCATCTGGATGTCGATCGCGTAAGAGATTCCTTAGCGAGAGCTTGCGTACCTGAAAAAGAAAATGGTTACCTGACCTGTTACAGGAGCTGGTCTTCAAACTTTTGTATAGATGCGCCCTGACTAGTTACAGGAATTAAATCTGGAACTTCAAACGGTGATGAATGAACCAGGGATGGTTACTACCTCAACGGGACGGTGAGAGAACCTTGGACGATTACTACCTCAACAGTAACGCTGAGAGAATCTTGGGCGACTTCAACCTCAACAGTAACGCTGAGAGAATCTTGGATGACTTCAACCTCAACAGTAACGCTGAGAGAATCACAGGCGACTTCAACCTCAACAGTAACGCTGAGAGAATCTTGGATGACTTCAACCTCAACAGTAACGCTGAGAGAATCATAGGCGACTTCAACCTCAACAGTAACGCCGAGAGAATCTTGGATGACTTCAACCTCAACAGTAATGCTGAGAGAATCATAGGCGACTTCAACCTCAACAGTAACGCTGAGAGAATCTTGGGCGATTACTACCTCATCAGTAACGCTGAGAGAATCTTGGATATCTTCTACTGAGTCTTCATCAGGAAAATCTTTTAGGGATCGATTTAACTGGACTAGCGAAGGCCTTTGACTGGATAAGAAACAGGAAAATCTTAGGGGCGATTTAACTGAACCGGTCAAGGTCTTGAAATCTTCAACTGGATAAGAAACAGGGAGATCTTAGGGTCGATCTGACTGAACCAGAGAAGGCCTTTGACTGGATAAGAAACAGGAAAATCTTAGGGTCGATTTAACTGAACCGGTCTAGGTCTTGGAATCTTCAACTGGATAAGAATCATGGAGATCTCAGGGTCGATCTGACTGGACCAGAGAAGGCCTTTGACTGGATAAGAAACAGAAAAATCTTAGGGTCGATTTAACTGAACCAGACTAGGTCTTGAAATGTAGCTGAGAACTTAACTGGATATTTCCTGAAAGGTAAAGGTCAGTCATGTGCAATGCATGATATGGCTCAAGCAATGATGTTCTCAACATAAGTGAGCTTTGTAAGATATGATGCATATATGCATGCTATAATGTATGAAAATGCGATGTTTATGAATGTATCTTTTTGTCTTAGGAAAATAAATCCTTGACGGGTGCCAGGAAGTCACTCCTGGGCTGATGTTGAAGAATAGATCTTTTGCTTCCACTGGGGGTGATAGTTGCAAGAATACCGGTAGGAGAAGATAACTCCATTGGGGAATAAACTTGGCGAATGGATTACTCTGCGGGGAGAAAAGTACTCTAGCGATCTTGTTGGGGAGAAATACTCTATGGGGAGAGAGGTACTTTGCTGAAGTGATGATAACTCCGCTGGGGATACCATCGTTATGTTGGAAGTGTTAATGGACTTCGCTGGGGATAAGAAGACTTCGCCGAGGACGATCTTTCCGTGGCTTTTGGCTGAGGATAACCCAGTTATATCCTGGTAGGGAAATAACTCTTTGAATAAAGCTGGGAGACGCGTTCGTGCTCTACGGGGATAAGCTTCCAGAATCTACTGGGGATAAGCTTACTGCTTGGGGAGATGGATCTCAACTTTCCTGGGGAAGCTGGATTGGACTCTCCTGGGGAAAATTTGAACTACTGGGGAAGTGACTCTATTGAATGTTTGATATACCGCCGGGGAACAATCTTTAGGTCAAGACTGCCGGGGACGCTTGTTAAGAATTCATGTATGATGTGCTGGGGAATGTTGAGATCTGTTGGAGGAGACTCAATTTCCTTTAAGATTGATAGCAGCTTTGCTTAGGGAGAGTGTACTGACTTGTTGGCTCACTCTCTGGGGAATTGAGATATCTGGTTACGTTCTTCAGCTGAACCTATCTTGGTACCTTGGTGGACCGAACCATTAGATTGCTTAGACCACTCATTATTGCCCCAGTTTCAGTGGGAGAAGGCACCTGTGGGGGTAATTGACAAATCTTCTGGTAGACATGTGACGAGATGCCAGGACATAGTCGTACGCTTTGATCCCTAATTTTTGCCTGGACCGCCCTTTCGGGTTTTCAGTCCATCGGGATACCCTTTTTTGCCCAAGCCGCCCTTTCAGGTTTTCGACTTGCCGGGTGTACAGATTTTTTCCATTTCATCCCTTTTTTTGCCCAAACCCTTTTGGTTTGACGGGAAGCCCTAATTTTTGCCTAGGTATGTCAACCTAGCGGGTCTTTGATTATGCGTAGTATTTTTCGACTATGTCCACGCTCTCAGAATGTAGGGAGTTGCCCCTGTTAGAAGTGTTTTGTCATACCCCCAGAAGATGTTTGATCAGGCAAGATTTGTTGTTGGAATGCCCCAAGTGACTCAGGCGGAGATTTGCCCCTGGCTGTTTGGCCTTTTGAGAGATTCCCTGAATCTTGACCTAACTGCCCCGGATGATTGACCATGATCATGTCATGCCCCTTGATTAGAAGTGCCTTTGTTCACTAGGCTTTCATCGTGCGAATTTCCCTGCTGTTCAAACAAATAGTCATATGCAAACAATGTTATATCAAAAATGCAAAGTTTATGTCTGTCTTGAAGATTTTGAAAATGCATTCTTTTTCATAAAACAAGTGAATGTTTGTAAAACGTGATGTCAACCCGTATTTACCGTAAGCCTTAAGGAGTCAGGATACCTTTCGTAACAGTATGCTTTCGAACTAACCCGTGCTTCAGCTAGGACTTTTAAGGGTTATAACGTGGCCTGGTTCATGGTTTAAGAAACAAAGGATAAAGGCTCAAATTATTTGTACCCACCCACTCTTCGTGATGTTCTCCAAACCTAAACTCAGTTGATCGTACGTTGGACCTTGTTTGAGTCTTTGCTTTGATATTCCGGTGGTGGTTCGGATACTGAACGTTTATTTCGGATAGGCAGTCATTTTTGTTTTTGTTGAGGGTTTGTAGGACCTCCTTTTTTGATTTTATTATCCCTATTTTTTTTTGCCTGAACTGTTTCCTTTTGTGATTACAGCCAGCAGGATGCCCCAGTTTCGTAAGTCCCTTTTTATAGGTTTTGACTTTTTGGGATTTTCATTTATTTTTTTGGTAATGACTGCCTATCCTTATGATTATTCTGAACCATCGCTGTCTTTCTTTGTTTTGTAAGGACCTTTTTGGTGCCATTCGTTATGCACTTGGATCAACTGAGAGAACTACCCTGCCCCAGGTTATGATTAAGGGTTTTAATTTTCGAAAAGAAAAACTCCTACTTCTTTGGCTCAAAGGGGTTGACGAGGGATTATCTTCCTTATAACTCCAGTGTTTAGGAATTGAAACAATGCCTGTACCTCATCAGCGGGGTCTGTTCAAAAGCATACTGTAAAGATCGTGGTATCGTTTTCGTCATCCTCCCTCCAGAGGCTTAGAATTATTAATCGAGCGTTGATCATCAGAAAAAATATGAAAATAATTTGCATATAGTGAATATGAATATAGTGCTTCAAAACAGACATATGCGATGCATTAATGAAATAACGACGTTTAACATGAGTAAATGTTTGAACAAAAGAAAATTACAACTTAAAAATCCTAATGAACAAAAGCCTTTTTATCTCAGGGCTTGTCACTTCAAATGGTGAGCCTTGGAGGGATAGTAGAAAAACTCAGCCTGACCATCTTGTGTGAACTCCAATGCTCCTTCATCAATCAGGTCCTGGATCTTGTTCTTCAGAGCCCAACACTCATTTGTATCATGTCCTGGACTGGCAGAGTGGTAGGCACACCTTTTATTGGGATCATAGATAGGAGATGCTATGTTGGGGTTCCGGGGATGAGCCCTTAATGTGATCAGATTCAGTCTCAACAGGCGTTGTAAAGCTTGAAATAGCGACATGTTGAGCTGGGTGAATTGCCTCCTGGGCTTGTCTGGCTGAAGCTGGTGAGGTTGATGCTGAATCTGTGACATTGAAGCCATTTGAAGAGCTCTCTCCTTATCTCCTTGTCTCAAAGGTGGTTGAATGATGACTGGCTCTTTACCCTTAGATGTTTGCCCCAGTTGGTTATCCCGAAGCAATTGGTTGACAAGAACCCCGAGCTCATCCTGTCTTTGAGCTAAGTCTTGAATGATAGTCACCTGCCCCAGCATCTGGGCTTTCATTGCATCCATCTCAGCTTGCAGGTGTTTCAGCCGTTCATCCTTAGCGCTGTTCCTGACCAAAGTCTCCATGATAAGTGTCCTTAGCTCCTCCTGCCCCTTGGGTAGATTCAGGAGGATTTCCCCGAAACGAGTCTCTTGAGCAAGAAGGTCCTGGTTATCTTGTTGGGAAGCCATTGCTGAAATAAACAACGGAGAAGGTAAGTGGCCTGTCAAAAGGGTACATGTTATGCAATGATATGTATGATATGCATGCAATGTTTTCAAGGACCTCGCGGGGTAAACAAGGAAAATTATTAGAATCTGGTAACTGGTGGCTTGATTGAAGGCACTTCATGTTGTTGAGAGTCCTCTTTCAAGGGTCAAAAGCTCACCATATCCAGTGGGTCATAGCCCCTGACAACCTTGGCTAGAGGAAAATAAATCCCCTTTGCCCCTTGCTGGACAGTTGGTTCATCCTGACCTGCATCACAGACCCTTGAGATCCTTGAAATGGGTTGGGATGTATGCAATGGTATGATGGTATGCTATGCATGGGGTAATGTAGGTCAACCCTGTTATAAGTCCCAATTAAGGACTGTAAACAAAACCTGCAAGAAACTCAGTAAACCCTGTTATGAGTCCTAATTAAGGACTATAAACAAAACCTGCAAGAAACTCAAGTGTCAGATAACGAGCATGCAAGTAGTCAAGTTGGAAGACACACAAGTCACACAAGAGAAACCCTTAGAGTTCAGGCCAGCATGGGGTCTGGGTATTACCCTCTTGAAGTTGGTGGGCTCAACCTGTCCTATCAGAAGTAACCGGGTTCTAAGGGTCCCAATATCACTGTATTGCTTTCATTGTTCATCGTTTCAATTTAGCCACTGAACTGGCGACCGAAATATTCCAGGAAAGAAACCCTCAATTGAGTGTAGTATCGAGTATCAACCAACCTCGGACTGCACCAAAGTCAGTTATCTCACTACCCTAAAGAGGCCAAGATGGTTCAATTAAGGTTCCTAAGGTCAGTTGATGCTTCACGACACCACGCGGAGGCCCCGTACTCTCCTTGACTGAACTCAAGGGTTACCGGTACACACCAAAGTGCCACATCAACGTAGCAGACTGTTTCAACCATGACGGTATACCCCACACAGTTCCCTCACAGCCTTGTTGCTACCTTCTAAGTAGGTATCCCCAGATTCGGGTTAGGATCTATAGAACTCCCGAGACAACCCACAATAATAAAGCAAACAAGTCAAAGCAATTGAAAACACAGTCATCTTAGTCCTAAGGTACACCTCACTTTAAATTTAATCCCCAGCAGAGTCGCCAGTTCTGTGATCGGTGGATCTGGAACTGTCTGTTTAACGCTGGTTCGCGAAATGTCGCGGAAGCAAGAGTCGCCACCGTCTTTTATTTTCTCCAAATGGAAAGGACAAAAGCACAGAAAAATTCCTTATAGAGATTGCTCTCGGTTCGGGAGGTAGATTATAGAAAGGGAAGGTGTTAGCACCCTTTCTATCCATGGTTATCCATGGGCTCTTAGATACTTGCTCACTTGTGTTTTCAAAATGATTTGTTTGCTTTTCAACTGTGGGTTTTAAAAAGTTTCTTTGAAAATTTCAGTTCGACTCTTGTATCAGTCCTCAAGAGTGTTTGAAAAGTTGCTTTCGAAAGCTTTTTGAAAAGGTGTCGGTGTGAAAAGTATTTCTTGATTTGTTTTGAAATTAGAGCAAGTATCTAGAGTCGTCTACCTACCCTAAGGAATTCGTCTGTGTAAATGTCCTTAAAGTAGTGCCATCCCACCATTGAGAGGTAGGTAGCACCACCGTTGGAGGTGTTCGGGTCAATTCGGGGGTTCGGGACGTGGTGATCACCGGAGCAATAGGAAGACACCTTAGAAGCTACCCTCATGCCATGTTCATGGACATGAGGACTTACTAAAACGTCCTCTACTCGACGATCACCTTTCGAGGGGCAAGGCAACAGTGAGGCTTACCCTAGGGGTGGTGTGTGATTTGTGTGTCGTTTTCGATTATGTTTATCTTGTTCATGGATTGGTGATCTACGCATTGTTTTTATTTTTTTGACATTCATTCTTTCATGCAAATTAATTAACAGTTAAAAAGATGCGAGAATTAAAAGTCCTACGCTATTACAAAGGCGCGGGTCCACATCGCCAAATTAATCCAGGACCCGATTTGAAATAAAAAATAAAGTGCGAGAAATAAATGTCTAATTAGTCTATTACATGGCTTTGGGAGAATTACATGAATATTCACAAAAAAGAGGAAATAAGAATAAAATGCGCGAATAAGTGAAATCGGGAATGCGAGGGCGTTGGACCCTTTTTAGGAAATTAAATTATAATTAACAAAATTAATTAAGTTAAAATAAAAAAGAAAAGATTTCTGAGTTTTTGTATTTATGGATTTTAATGAGAATTAATGGAATTAAAAAGAAAAGTTAATTAACCCTAATCCTAAACTATTTTTAATTTATTAAGAAAAGTGTGAAAATTAAACCTAAAGTTAACCTAATTAATTAATACAATTTTATTTACAAAAATAAATAATTAATTATTAGTAATGATAAAAGAAAAGAAAAAAGGATAGAAGTAATTAAAACCCTAATTCTACATTTTTTAATTTATTACAAAATATTAAAATTTAACCCTAGAATTAACTAAATTAATCAATGCAATTTATTTACAAAGAAAACATTTAAATAAAATATGTTTTTATATTTTTTAGTTTCTGGATTTTTTATTATTTTTTATGTTAAAGAAAAAATTAATTTATGAATTAAACTAAAAAAGAAATAAAACAAATAAATAGAAAGAATAAAAAGAAAGAAAAGTAATGCAAACCAATGGGGGGTGTTGACCCCAATTTGGAGGTATCTGACCAGCAATTAGGCCCATTTAGTTCCTGGCCTTGTTGACTTTTCTGGGCGCGTGTAGCTTCATTGACCAACGAGTATGATGTTCATCAGATCAGGGCCCTTGGATTGAGATTCTGAGCCATGTGGCACGCTGGGATTGTGGGTGTATGATGAACCCCTGGGCGTACCCTGCATAGGATTATGGAAAAGAAAATAATATGAGAAAGGGAGGGGACCTGGGAATCGAACCCAGGTCCCGTTGCTTACCAAACCATGTGCCTTCCAACTGAGCTGTTAACGCGCTTTGTATATAATATGACAAATAATCAATATAATGTAAAACAAGGGTTAGTGGGATATTTCGCGCGAAATTCAAATGCGCCTGTAAGCCATGGACACGTCTGTCTTCTTCTTCAATTGCCTGTAAAATAAAAAGAGATAGCGGGGGTTTTAAACCCCCACTAAATGATGAACAGAATAATAGCGATTAGCACCCTGTTGATCATAAATTGATCGCGAGCTATGGGAACGATTGGTCATGAGCTTCTGGTTTCAATGGCATGGGTCTCGTGGTCTGATTTTTCCTGAAGAGGAAACCCCTAATTTTGCAACTCTGAAACCCTAGAAAGCTTCAATGGTAATTTGGCATATAGGGCACGAAAATCCAATTAAATAACATCATTAGCTTTAGAATGGTTAGATTAGTATAAATCAGTAGAAAGAATGCAATGAAGATGCTTAAAAATTGAAACACGAATATGTACAAAACTGGAAACAGGACCACTTGATTCTACCGTTTCTTGATGTTAGAGGTTATGATTTTGATTCAGGAAGATCCCTGGAGGTGTCAGGAGTGCAATGGAATTGTTGTTTTGCCTTGAAACCTGCTGAAAATAGGAAAACAGTTTTAAAATTTTCTTCAAAAAATACAAAGTTTGTTTATGGCTTGAGCGCAGCTTCCAGGGTCTTTGTGCATTAGGTTTTGATCAGTATATGTATGGGAAGGGATTAGGGTTGAAATCAAGTCCAAAAGATCCTTGTATTGATGTATGGAATATTTGATTTTTCATGAATATTTTTCAAATCTTTTCCACGTGTTTTTGATTCCAATCATGGCCAATCTTTCCAACTTTGTTGTGCACGAATCTTGAATGACCAATGGGAGCAAATGCTGCATAAAAAGATTCACACACATTTGTTTTAGTATTTTTTCATATTTTATTTTATTAAATGAATTAATGGTAATTAAAAATTCAAATAAATAATAAAAAATGATGAAATAAATCCCCTTTGGGCCAAATGGTCGTGCATAGCCTTTGGATGATGAATCTTGGAAGAAAGTGTGGCCCATTAGCAATTTTAAGGCATTTGAAGCAAAGTTGACTTTTCAAAATTCCCAAAAATTTCCCAACTTCCACAAGGCATATCTTGCTCAATTTATAAGATTTGATCATGTTATTGGACATTTTGGAAAGGTCTTGAAGTCCTTTAACCAATGCCTTTGGTCCCATGTCATTTTGATTTACCAATCTCAAGTTATGGTCTTTGACTTAAAGTCCCTTTTTGTTGACTTTTGAAAATGACCTATAATGTTGAAATTGATAACTTTTTGTGAGAGAATTTCTTGGACTTGAAGTGTGAAGAGGAGTTGTAGGAAATGTCATTCTATTTAAAATTATCTTTGGATGGAATTTTTCTGATAATCCATGTGGAAGTTATGCCTTGGTCAAGTTACAGTTGACTTTTTCAACTGTCCAAATATGAAAACTTTTGCATCTTGAGACCTTTTGAGCCATACCTTGAAAATCATGATCAAGAATTGATCAAATGATGTTTGTGGCTTCAAAATGAGATGTTGACCAAAAATTTGAACTTTTGACTGTCAAATGACCATTTTGCCCCTGTAGTTGACTGTAGGGCAATTAGGGTTTTTGACTGTGCAATTTTGTGCTGTAAGTCTTGAAACTTGGCATGAGGATGCTTGACCATGTTTGTAGGCATGTGGGACTTGTTTGGGCCCTTGGAAACTTCATTTACTTTGTCAGAACCAAAACCCTAGTTTTTGACTGTTAGGAGGCCCTTGAACTGTGCAACCCTTGGGGAGATTTTGAAGCATGCTCTTTGCAAATCTTGAAGAATATGGGAGGGAAAATTTTGGGGTACAACAGTTGCCCCTGTTCAATCTTATTAGACCTGAGGATGCAGATTGGCTGACGTGCCTTTCGTAATCCGAAGGTGGAAGATGATTGAACACTAGAGTGCCTAGAAATTTGCGCTCACATAGAGTGTGATGGTAGGAATGGGCTTATAGATGCCATTTGGAGATTAGTGGATAGGATGATGGGCTTATAGATGCCATGCTAAAAGATGATGGAAGGTGGATGGGCTTATAGATGCCATCTGGATGTCGATCGCGTAAGAGATTCCTTAGCGAGAGCTTGCGTACCTGAAAAAGAAAATGGTTACCTGACCTGTTACAGGAGATGGTCTTCAAACTTTTGTATAGATGCGCCCTGACTGGTTACAGGAATTAAATCTGGAACTTCAAACGGTGATGAATGAACCAGGGATGGTTACTACCTCAACGGGACGGTGAGAGAACCTTGGACGATTACTACCTCAATAGTAACGCTGAGAGAATCTTGGGCGACTTCAACCTCAACAGTAATGTTGAGAGAATCTTGGATGACTTCAACCTCAACAGTAACGCTGAGAGAATCACAGGCGACTTCAACCTCAACAGTAACGCTGAGAGAATCTTGGATGACTTCAACCTCAACAGTAACGCTGAGAGAATCATAGGCGACTTCAACCTCAACAGTAACGCTGAGAGAATCTTGGGCGATTACTACCTCATCAGTAACGCTGAGAGAATCTTGGATATCTTCTACTGAGTCTTCATCAGGAAAATCTTTTAGGGATCGATTTAACTGGACTAGCGAAGGCCTTTGACTGGATAAGAAACAGGAAAATCTTAGGGGCGATTTAACTGAACCGGTCAAGGTCTTGAAATCTTCAACTGGATAAGAAACAGGGAGATCTTAGGGTCGATCTGACTGAACCAGAGAAGGCCTTTGACTGGATAAGAAACAGGAAAATCTTAGGGTCGATTTAACTGAACCGGTCTAGGTCTTGGAATCTTCAACTGGATAAGAATCATGGAGATCTTAGGGTCGATCTGACTGGACCAGAGAAGGCCTTTGACTGGATAAGAAACAGAAAAATCTTAGGGTCGATTTAACTGAACCAGACTAGGTCTTGAAATGTAGCTGAGAACTTAACTGGATATTTCCTGAAAGGTAAAGGTCAGTCATGTGCAATGCATGATATGGCTCAAGCAATGATGTTCTCAACATAAGTGAGCTTTGTAAGATATGATGCATATATGCATGCTATAATGTATGAAAATGCGATGTTTATGAATGTATCTTTTTGTCTTAGGAAAATAAATCCTTGACGGGTGCCAGGAAGTCACTCCTGGGCTGATGTTGAAGAATAGATCTTTTGCTTCCGCTGGGGGTGATAGTTGCAAGAATACCGGTAGGAGAAGATAACTCCGTTGGGGAATAAACTTGGCGAATGGATTACTCTGCGGGGAGAAAAGTACTCTAGCGATCTTGTTGGGGAGCAATACTCTGTGGGGAGAGAGGTACTTTGCTGAAGTGATGATAACTCCGCTGGGGATACCATCGTTATGTTGGAAGTGTTAATGGACTTCGCTGGGGATAAGAAGACTTCGCCGAGGACGATCTTTCCGTGGCTTTTGGCTGAGGATAACCCAGTTATATCCTGGTAGGGAAATAACTCTTTGAATAAAGTCGGGAGACGCGTTCGTGCTCTACGGGGATAAGCTTCCAGAATCTACTGGGGATAAGCTTACTGCTTGGGGAGATGGATCTCAACTTTCCTGGGGAAGCTGGATT
Source organism: Vicia faba (assembly GCA_948472305.1). NCBI lineage: Eukaryota > Viridiplantae > Streptophyta > Magnoliopsida > Fabales > Fabaceae > Vicia > Vicia faba. The sequence continues at coordinate 145,432,516 of OX451740.1, forward strand.
GGACTCTCCTGGGGAAAATTTGAACTACTGGGGAAGTGACTCTATTGAATGTTTGATATACTGCCGGGGAACAATCTTTAGGTCAAGACTGCCGGGGACGCTTGTTAAGAATGCATGTATGATGTGCTGGGGAATGTTGAGATCTGCTGGAGGAGACTCAATTTCCTTTAAGATTGATAGCAGCTTTGCTTAGGGAGAGTGTACTGACTTGCTGGCTCACTCTCTGGGGAATTGAGATATCTGGTTACGTTCTTCAGCTGAACCTATCTTGGTACCTTGGTGGACCGAACCATTAGATCGCTTAGACCACTCATTATTGCCCCAGTTTCAGTGGGAGAAGGCACCTGTGGGGGTAATTGACAAATCTTCTGGTAGACAGGTGACGAGATGCCAGGACATAGTCGTACGCTTTGATCCCTAATTTTTTCCTGGACTGCCCTTTCAGGTTTTCAGTCCATCGGGATACCCTTTTTTGCCCAAGCCGCCCTTTCAGGTTTTCGACTTGCCGGGTGTACAGATTTTTTCCATTTCATCCCTTTTTTTGCCCAAACCCTTTTGGTTTGCCGGGAAGCCCTAATTTTTGCCTAGGTATGTCAACCTAGCGGGTCTTTGATTATGCGTAGTATTTTTCGACTATGTCCACGCTCTCAGAATGTAGGGAGTTGCCCCTGTTAGAAGTGTTTTGTCATACCCCCAGAAGATGTTTGATCAGGCAAGATTCGTTGTTGGAATGCCCCAAGTGACTCAGGCGGAGATTTGCCCCTGGTTGTTTGGCCTTTTGAGAGATTCCCTGAATCTTGACCTAACTGCCCCAGATGATTGACCATGATCATGTCATGCCCCTTGATTAGAAGTGCCTTTGTTCACTAGGCTTTCATCGTGCGAATTTCCCTGTTGTTCAAACAAATAGTCATATGCAAACAATGTTATATAAAAAATGAAAAGCTTATGTCTGTCTTGAAGATTTTGAAAATGCATTCTTTTTCATAAAACAAGTGAATGTTTGTAAAACGTGATGTCAACCCGTATTTACCGTAAGCCTTAAGGAGTCAGGATACCTTTCGTAACAGTATGCTTTCGAACTAACCCGTGCTTCAGCTAGGACTTTTAAGGGTTATAACGTGGCCTGGTTCATGGTTTAAGAAACAAAGGATAAAGGCTCAAATTATTTGTACCCACCCACTCTTCGTGATGTTCTCCAAACCTAAACTTAGTTGATCGTACGTTGGACCTTGTTTGAGTCTTTGCTTTGATATTCCGGTGGTGGTTCGGATACTGAACGTTTATTTCGGATAGGCAGTCATTTTTGTTTTTGTTGAGGGTTTGTAGGACTTCCTTTTTTGATTTTATTATCCCTATTTTTTTTTGCCTGAACTGTTTCCTTTTGTGATTACAGCCAGCAGGATGCCCCAGTTTCGTAAGTCCCTTTTTATAGGTTTTGACTTTTTGGGATTTTCATTTATTTTTTTGGTAATGACTGCCTATCCTTATGATTATTCTGAACCATCGCTGTCTTTCTTTATTTTGTAAGGACCTTTTTGGTGCCATTCGTTATGCACTTGGATCAACTGAGAGAACTACCCTGCCCCAGGTTATGATTAAGGGTTTTAATTTTCGAAAAGAAAAACTCATACTTCTTTGGCTCAAAGGGGTTGACGAGGGATTATCTTCCTTATAACTCCAGTGTTTAGGAATTGAAACAATGCCTGTACCTCATCAGCGGGGTCTGTTCAAAAGCATACTGTAAAGATCGTGGTATCGTTTTTGTCATCCTCCCTCCAGAGGCTTAGAATTATTAATCGAGCGTTGATCATCAGAAAAAATATGAAAATAATTTGCATATAGTGAATACGAATATAGTGCTTCAAAACAGACATATGCGATGCATTAATGAAATAACGACGTTTAACATGAGTAAATGTTTGAACAAAAGAAAATTACAACTTAAAAATCCTAATGAACAAAAGCCTTTTTATCTCAGGGGTTGTCACTTCAAATGGTGAGCCTTGGAGGGATAGTAGAAAAACTCAGCCTGACCATCTTGTGTGAACTCCAATGCTCCTTCATCAATCAGGTCCTGGATCTTGTTCTTCAGAGCCCAACACTCATTTGTATCATGTCCTGGACTGGCAGAGTGGTAGGCACACCTTTTATTGGGATCATAGATAGGAGATGCTGTGTTGGGGTTCCGGGGATGAGCCCTTAATGTGATCAGATTCAGTCTCAACAGGCGTTGTAAAGCTTGAAATAGCGACATGTTGAGCTGGGTGAATTGCCTCCTGGGCTTGTCTGGCTGAAGCTGGTGAGGTTGATGCTGAATCTGTGACATTGAAGCCATTTGAAGAGCTCTCTCCTTATCTCCTTGTCTCAAAGGTGGTTGAATGATGACTGGCTCTTTACCCTTAGATGTTTGCCCCAGTTGGTTATCCCAAAGCAATTGGTTGACAAGAACCCCGAGCTCATCCTGTCTTTGAGCTAAGTCTTGAATGATAGTCACCTGCCCCAGCATCTGGGCTTTCATTGCATCCATCTCAGCTTGCAGGTGTTTCAGCCGTTCATCCTCAGCGCTGTTCCTGACCAAAGTCTCCATGAGAAGTTTCCTTAGCTCCTCTTGCCCCTTGGATAGATTCAGGAGGATTTCCCCGAAACGAGTCTCTTGAGCAAGAAGGTCCTGGTTATCTTGTTGGGAAGCCATTGCTGAAATAAACAACGGAGAAGGTAAGTGGCATGTCAAAAGGGTACCTGTAATACAATGATATGTATGATATGCATGCAATGTTTTCAAGGACCTCGCGGGGTAAACAAGGAAAATTATTAGAATCTGGTAACTGGTGGCTTGATTGAAGGCACTTCATGTTGTTGAGAGTCCTCTTTCAAGGGTCAAAAGCTCACCATATCCAGTGGGTCATAGCCCCTGACAACCTTGGCTAGAGGAAAATAAATCCCCTTTGCCCCTTGCTGGACAGTTGGTTCATCCTGACCTGCATCACAGACCCTTGAGATCCTTGAAATGGGTTGGGATGTATGCAATGGTATGATGGTATGTTATGCATGGGGTAATGTAGGTCAACCCTGTTATAAGTCCCAATTAAGGACTGTAAACAAAACCTGCAAGAAACTCAGTAAACCCTGTTATGAGTCCTAATTAAGGACTATAAACAAAACCTGCAAGAAACTCAAGTGTCAGATAACGAGCATGCAAGTAGTCAAGTTGGAAGGCACACAAGTCACACAAGAGAAACCCTTAGAGTTCAGGCCAGCATGGGGTCTGGGTATTACCCTCTTGAAGTTGGTGGACTCAACCTGTCCTATCAGAAGTAACCGGGTTCTAAGGGTCCCAATATCACTGGATTGCTTTCATTGTTCATCGTTTCAATTTAGCCACTGAACTGGCGACCGAAATATTCCAGGAAAGCAACCCTCAATTGAGTAAAGTATCGAGTATAAACCAACCTCGGACTGCACCAAAGTCAGTTATCTCACTACCCTAAAGAGGCCAAGATGGTTCAATTAAGGTTCCTAAGGTCAGTTGGTGCTTCACGACACCACGCGGAGGCCCCGTACTCTCCTTGACTGAACTCAAGGGTTACTGGTACACACCAAAGTGCCACATCAACGTAGCAGACTGTTTCAACCATGTCGGTATACCCCGCACAGTTCCCTCACAGCCTTGTTGCTACCTTCTAAGTAGGTATCCCCAGATCCGGGTTAGGATCTATAGAACTCCCGAGACAACTCACAATAATAAAGCAAACAAGTCAAAGCAATTGAAAACACAGTCATCTTAGTCCTAAGGTACACCTCACTTTAAATTTAATCCCCAGCAGAGTCGCCAGTTCTGTGATCGGTGGATCTGGAACTGTCTGTTTAACGCTGGTTCGCGAAATGTCGCGGAAGCAAGAGTCGCCACCGTCTTTTATTTTCTCCAAATGGAAAGGACAAAAGCACAGAAAAATTCCTTATAGAGATTGCTCTCGGTTCGGGAGGTAGATTATAGAAAGGGAAGGTGTTAGCACCCTTTCTATCCATGGTTATCCATGGGCTCTTAGATACTTGCTCACTTGTGTTTTCAAAATGATTTGTTTGCTTTTCAACTGTGGGTTTTAAAAAGTTTCTTTGAAAATTTCAGTTCGACTCTTGTATCAGTCCTCAAGAGTGTTTGAAAAGTTGCTTTCGAAAGCTTTTTGAAAAGGTGTCGGTGTGAAAAGTATTTATTGATTTGTTTTGAAATTAGAGCAAGTATCTAGAGTCGTCTACCTACCCTAAGGAATTCGTCTGTGTAAATGTCCTTAAAGTAGTGCCATCCCACCATTGAGAGGTAGGTAGCACCACCGTTGGAGGTGTTCGGGTCAATTCGAGGGTTCGGGACGTGGTGATCACCGGAGCAATAGGAAGACACCTTAGAAGCTACCCTCATGCCATGTTCATGGACATGAGGACTTACTAAAACGTCCTCTACTCGACGATCACCTTTCGAGGGGCAAGGCAACATTGAGGCGTACCCTAGGGGTGGTGTGTGATTTGTGTGTCATTTTCGATTATGTTTATCTTGTTCATGGATTGGTGATCTACGCATTGTTTTTATTTTTTTTACATTCATTCTTTCATGCAAATTAATTAACAGTTAAAAAGATGCGAGAATTAAAAGTCCTACGCTATTACAAAGGCGCGGGTCCACATCGCCAAATTAATCCAGGACCCGATTTGAAATAAAAAATAAAGTGCGAGAAATAAATGTCTAATTAGTCTATTACATGGCTTTGGGAGAATTACATGAATATTCACAAAAAAGAGGAAATAAGAATAAAATGCGCGAATAAGTGAAATCGGGAATGCGAGGGCGTTGGACCCTTTTTAGGAAATTAGATTATAATTAACAAAATTAATTAAGTTAAAATAAAAAAGAAAAGATTTCTGAGTTTTTGTATTTATGGATTTTAATGAGAATTAATGGAATTAAAAAGAAAAGTTAATTAACCCTAATCCTAAACTATTTTTAATTTATTAAGAAAAGTGTGAAAGTTAAACCTAAAGTTAACCTAATTAATTAATACAATTTTATTTACAAAAATAAATAATTAATTATTAGTAATGATAAAAGAAAAGAAAAAAGGATAGAAGTAATTAAAACCCTAATTCTACATTTTTTAATTTATTACAAAATATTAAAATTTAACCCTAGAATTAACTAAATTAATCAATGCAATTTATTTACAAAGAAAACATTTAAATAAAATATGTTTTTATATTTTTTAGTTTCTGGATTTTTTATTATTTTTTATGTTAAAGAAAAAATTAATTTATGAATTAAACTAAAAAAGAAATAAAACAAATAAATAGAAAGAATAAAAAGAAAGAAAAGTAATGCAAACCAATGGGGGGTGTTGACCCCAATTTGGAGGTATCTGGCCAGCAATTGGGCCCATTTAGTTCCTGGCCTTGTTGACTTTTCTGGGCGCGTGTAGCTTCATTGACCAACGAGTATGATGTTCATCAGACCAGGGCCCTTGGATTGAGATTCTGAGCCATGTGGCACGCTGGGATTGTGGGTGTATGATGAACCCCTGGGCGTACCCTGCATAGGATTATGGAAAAGAAAATAATATGAGAAAGGGAGGGGACCTGGGAATCGAACCCAGGTCCCGTTGCTTACCAAACCATGTGCCTGCCAACTGAGCTGTTAACGCGCTTTGTATATAATATGACAAATAATCAATATAATGTAAAACAAGGGTTAGTGGGATATTTCGCGCGAAATTCAAATGCGCCTGTAAGCCATGGACACGTCTGTCTTCTTCTTCAATTGCCTGTAAAATAAAAGGAGATAGCGGGGGTTTTAAACCCCCACTAAATGATGAACAGAATAATAGCGATTAGCACCCTGTTGATCATAAATTGATCGCGAGCTATGGGAACGATTGGTCATGAGCTTCTGGTTTCAATGGCATGGGTCTCGTGGTCTGATTTTTCCTGAAGAGGAAACCCCTAATTTTTCAACTCTGAAACCCTAGAAAGCTTCAATGGTAATTTGGCATATAGGGCACGAAAATCCAATTAAATAACATCATTAGCTTTAGAATGGTTAGATTAGTATAAATCAGTAGAAAGAATGCAATGAAGATGCTTAAAAATTGAAACACGAATATGTACAAAACTGGAAACAGGACCACTTGATTCTACCGTTTCTTGATGTTAGAGGTTATGATTTTGATTCAGGAAGATCCCTGGAGGTGTCAGGAGTGCAATGGAATTGTTGTTTTGCCTTGAAACCTGCTGAAAATAGGAAAACAGTTTTGAAATTTTCTTCAAAAAATACAAAGTTTGTTTATGGCTTGAGCGCAGCTTCCAGGGTCTTTGTGCATTAGGTTTTGATCAGTATATGTATGGGAAGGGATTAGGGTTGAAATCAAGTCCAAAAGATCCTTGTATTGATGTATGGAATATTTGATTTTTCATGAATATTTTTCAAATCTTTTCCATGTGTTTTTGATTCCAATCATGGCCAATCTTTCCAACTTTGTTGTGCACGAATCTTGAATGACCAATGGGAGCAAATGCTGCATAAAAAGATTCACACACATTTGTTTTAGTATTTTTTCATATTTTATTTTATTAAATGAATTAATGGTAATTAAAAATTCAAATAAATAATAAAAAATGATGAAATAAATCCCCTTTGGGCCAAATGGTCGTGCATAGCCTTTGGATGATGAATCTTGGAAGAAAGTGTGGCCCATTAGCAATTTTAAGGCATTTGAAGCAAAGTTGACTTTTCAAAATTCCCAAAAATTTCCCAACTTCCACAAGGCATATCTTGCTCAATTTATAAGATTTGATCATGTTATTGGACATTTTGGAAAGGTCTTGAAGTCCTTTAACCAATGCCTTTGGTCCCATGTCATTTTGATTTACCAATCTCAAGTTATGGTCTTTGACTTAAAGTCCCTTTTTGTTGACTTTTGAAAATGACCTATAATGTTGAAATTGATAACTTTTTGTGAGAGCATTTCTTGGACTTGAAGTGTGAAGAGGAGTTGTTGGAAATTTAATTCTCTTTAAAATGAGCTTTGGATGGAATTTTTATGATAATCCATGTGGACGTTATGCCTTGGTCAAGTTATAGTTGACTTTTTCAACTGTCCAAATATGGAAACTTTTGCATCTTGAGACCTTTTGAGCCATACCTTGAAAATCATGATCAAGAATTGATCAAATGATGTTTGTGGCTTCAAAATGAGATGTTGACCAAAAATTTGAACTTTTGACTGTCAAATGACCATTTTGCCCCTGCAGTTGACTGTAGGGCAATTAGGGTTTTTGACTGTGCAATTTTGTGCTGTAAGTCTATAAACTTGGCTTGAGGATGCTTGACCATGTTTGTAGGCATGTGGGACTTGTTTGGGCCCTTGGAAACTTCATTTACTTTGTCAGAACCAAAACCCTAGTTTTTTACTGTTAGGAGGCCCTTGAACTGTGCAACCCTTGGGGAGATTTTGAAGCATGCTCTTTGCAAATCTTGAAGAATATGGGAGGGCAAATTTTGGGGTACAACAATTAGCAACCGAGAGGTCAAAGCGATAGAAGATGGTGAAGAGGATTTCAGCTTGGAGGATTGAATCTTTTCGACTATCAATGGAGGACTTCCCAATTGGGAGGCCAGAGACTTTGTCCCAATAACTTTCATCCCTCAGTAATTTATCTTTTCTTTTTGTTGTTGGATCTGTAATATTCACAAACAATTCGCACTCCTAAAACCCTATGTCTTTCCCGAGGCACAATGGTCCATTTGTAAGGGTTATTATTTTCATCTTCATATGACATTCAATGAATCATGGACGTTTTTCGCATACAAACTTTTTGGCTCATTGTTTTTTCTTTTACATTTTATTTTCTTTTAAAGGAGGCTATACCCTTACACACACCCACACTCACAAATGCCGGTACCCATCCACTCTGGATCCCATGGGTAACAATACTGCTATGGCCTTTTGTAACTCTGAGGATCTAATCTACCAAGCCGAAGACGAAGGTGAGGAAGATTGTGAGGTACCAGGGGAACTTGCCAGACTGCTACAACAAGAGGAAAGAGCTTTTCAGCCTCACAAAGAACCTGTGGATACAATCAACTTGGGTACCGAGAAGGATAAAAAAGAGGTCAAGGTGGGTGCCAATTTGGAACCCAGTGTCAAAGAGCGCCTGATTCAGCTATTACATGACTATGTTGAGATCTTTGTCTGGTCATATGAAGACATGCCGGGACTGGATACGAACATCGTAGTACATCGTCTGCCTACTAGAGAAGACTGCCCGCCAGTAAAACAAAAGGTTCACCGCATGATACTTGACATGTCAAAAAAGATTAAAGCGGAGGTCTTGAAGCAATTCAATGTTGGGTTCTTGGCTGTCACTTCCTATCCTCAATGGGTTGCTAACATTGTTCCCGTAGATAAAAAAGATGGAAAAGTACGAATGTGTGTGGATTATAGAGATTTGAATAGGGCGAGCCCTAAAGATGATTTTCCACTCCCCCACATTGATATCCTGGTTGACAATACCGCATAACACAAAGTGTTTTCCTTCATGGACGAATTCTCAAGTTATAACCAAATCAAAATGGCACCTGAGGACATGGAGAAAACTACATTTGTCACACAGTGGGGCACATTCTGCTACAAGGTGATGCCATTCGGATTGAAGAATGCTGGGGCAACCTATCAACGCACCATGGTAGCTTTATTTCACGATATGATACATCATGAAATAGAGGTCTACATAGACGATATGATAGTCAGATCGCAAACGGAATAAGAACACCTTGATCACTTACAAAAGTTGTTTGAGAGACTGAAGAAGTATAAGCTGAGGTTGAATCCAAACAAGTGCACATTTGGAGTACGGTCCGGTAAACTCCTAGGTTTTGTCGTCAGTAACAAAGGTATTGAGGTTGATCCTGCCAAAGTTAAAGCAACACAAGAGATGCCTGCTCCTCGTACTGAGAAGGAAGTCATAGGATTCTTGGGACGCTTGAACTATATTGCCAGATTCATTTCTCACCTAACAGCTACTTGTCAGCCAATCTTCAAACTATTGAAGAAAGATCAGGTAGTCAGATGGAATGATGAATGCCAAGTTGCTTTTGACAAAATCAAAGAGTATTTACAAGAGCCTCTTATGTTGATACCACCAGTCGAGGGAAGACCGTTGATCATGTATCTGACTGTTTTAGAAAACTCAATAGGGTGTGTATTGGGGCAGCATGACGAGTCTGGCCGAAAAGAGCACACTATTTATTACCTGAGCAAAAAGTTTACCGATTGTGAAACCATATATTCACTGCTCAAGAAAACTTGTTGCGCTCTGGCATGGGCTGCTCGCCGACTAAGACAGTATATGCTGACTCATACTACCTTATTGATATCTAAGATGGATCCGATAAAATATATCTTTGACAAGCCTGCTCTTTCTGGGAGAATAGCCAGATGGAAGATGATCCTAGCGGAATACGACATACAATACACTACCCAAAAAGCTATAAAGGGCAGTGTATTGGCTGATCATCTTGCTCACCAAGCTGTGGAAGACTATCAGTTCATGAAGTTTGATTTCCCAAATGAAGACATCATGACATTAGATAATTGTGAAGAAATCAGGCCATATGACGGACCTAAACAAGGATCTTGATGGACCCTGTTCTTTGATGGAGCATCCAATGCACTTGGTAATGGTATCGGCGCCGTACTCATATCTCCAAAAGGGTGTCATACTCCCTTTACTGCCAGACTTTGCTTCAACTGTAGAAACAACATGGCGGAGTACGAAGCATGCATCTTCGGTCTCAGAGCTGCCATAGACTTGGGGATCAAGTCCTTAGACGTGTTTGGAGATTCAACTTTGGTCATCAGTATGATCAAAGGAGAGTGGGACACTAAGAACCCAAACCTTATCCCTTACAAAGAACATGTTTTGACATTACTACCACATTTTGAGAAGATTACCTTCGAGCATTTCCCGCGAGAAGAAAATCAGCTAGCAGATGCCCTAGCCACGATGTCATCTATGTTTAAACTTAATTGGGATAACGAGGCTCCCCAAATCACCATCGAACGAATGGATGAACCAGCACACTGTCATAAGATTAATACTGAAGAAGTAGTGGACCAACCTTGGTTTCATGAAGTCAAGAGGTATCTCGAGGCTCAAGAATATCCAGAAGGAGTTTCAATCAATGACAAGAAGTTCTTAGGGAGATTCTCTGCTAAGTTCTTCCTTAGTAACGACATCCTGTACAAACGCAATCACGACTCCATTTTGCTTCGGTGTATGGATAAGATTGAAGCTGAAAAGATCATGGCTGAATTAAACAAAGGTACTTTTGGCACCCACTCCAGTGGGCATACGATGGCAAAGAAAATCTTACGGGCAGGCTATTATTGGTCTACCATGGAGGCAGATTGCTATCAACACTCTCGGACCTGCCATAAGTGTCAAATTTATGCTGACAAGGTGCACGCGCCTACGGTTCCTCTGAATGTCTTGACGGCTCCTTGGCCCTTTGCTATGTGGGGAATTGATATGATTGGAGAAATCAAGCCCACAGCCTCCAATGGACACCGCTTCATCCTGGTGGCCATTGACTATTTTACAAAATGGGTCGAAGCAGCTTCCTTCGCCTCTGTTACCAAGAATGTTGTGGCCCCCTTCATCAAGAAAAACCTTATTTTCCGGTACGGTATCCCGGAAAGGATCATCACTGACAATGGTACAAATCTCAACAACACTATGATCACTGCCTTGTGCAAGCAATTCAAAATCCAGCATCATAATTCTTCTCCCTATCGGAAAAAGATGAATGGTGCTGTCGAAGCGGCAAATAAAAACATTAAGAATATCATACAGAAAATGAAAGTCACATACAAAGACTGGCATGAGATATTACCATTCGCTCTCCACGGGTACCGTACCACGGCTCGCACCTCAACCGGGGCAACACCCTATTCTTTGGTTTACGACATGGAGGCTGTTTTGCCTATTGAGATTCAGATCCCCTCTCTGAGGATTATGAAAGATGCAGGGTTGAATGAAGACGATTGGATCCAGACTCGACTTGATCGACTGAATTTAATCGATGAGAAGAGACTTACTGCTGTTTGTCATGGTCAGATGTATCAAAAACGGATGACCAAGGCCTTCAACAAGAAAGTCAGACGTCAAGTATATCAAGTTGGGGATCTAGTGATCAAGCGTATCATCTTGCCACAAAGTGATCCCAGGGGAAAATGGACTCCAACCTATGAAGGACCATTTGTAATCAAAAATACATTCTCCGGTGGGGCAATGATCTTGACCACCATGGATGGCGACGACCTGCCACACCCTGCGAACACGGACATAGTCAAAAGATACTACGTATAAGAGACCCGCTAGGTTGACATACCTAGGCAAAACAAGGGCATCCCAACGAACCAAAAGGTTCAAGCAGAAATTAGGGATAAAATAAAAATCTGTACACCCGACAAGTTGAAAACCCGAAAGGGCGACTTGGGAAAAAAAGGGTTTCCTGGTGGACTGAAAACCCGAAAGGACGGTCTAGGAAAAAGTTGGGGAATAAAAGCGTATGACTATGTCCCGTCGGATCATTTAACGGATAACCTTTGGCTTCCGCTGACAAACTCAGAGTTTTTGATCAATTCAATCATCTTCGTACAAGGCAAATAGACAAGATACTCGGGGATATGAAGGCTATAGCAGAATGGGAACCCCATGGGATTATTACACATAGCTATCTTTCTTTGTATTAAATTTTTATTATTTACGATAACATTCTCTTACTAGAATGTTTGTCTCCTTTGTACAAAATATTTACTCAAAGGCAATACAAAGATATCCCTTTGAAAGTGCAAAAAAAAACTATTTATCTTTTTCTTTACACTTGTGTTTTGTTTACAAAAACGTCCAATGATTCATGAATGAACATATGCATTTGAACATGATTACTGTTTACAAATAAACAAAATGAGAAAGATAATTACTGATAGGTTGAAAGATTAAGGAAATGTCTCTAGGCTATTCCATGAGAAATCTCCTACAGTACGTATTTTTTAAATCCCCAAGCGGAACAAAGTTTCAAATTATTGATCCCCAGTAGAAGTCGTCAAAATCTCAGGATTCCCCGAGTAGATCTTACAAGTAATACATGGATTTTCCCTCACAACATAACTTATTTATCTCAATGAAAGATCATCAGTACTTCAACTTCAAGACATAAAAATTCAACATATCCTCAGCAGCATGCGGGGATTTATCTTCCTCAAGCAGACATCAATACAGCTAATCAGTTCACATACGCATACATTGCATCCATATATCATAAACATTAATAAAGTCAATACATTGCATCATACATTTCATGCAACATGACTTTGTATTTTAACTAACATTTTACCCTTTTCAGGATAAGATTAAACAGTTACCATTGGCGATATGCAATCATGATACAGTTCAGATACGCTCCAGACACGGATGCCATCCTGATAGTCATTCAATTTCAACCTTTTGATACAGTTCAGATACGCTCAAGATACGGATGCCATTCTGATACTCATTCAAATATAATATTCAGATATAGTACATATACGCTCGAGACACGGATGTCATTCGGATACTCATTCAGATACAACATTCAAATGCAGTTCAGATACGCTCCAGACACGGATGCCATTCTGATACTCATTCAGATATAGCTTTCTGATACAGTGTGGATACGCTCCAGACATGGATGCCATTCTGATACTCATTCAAAGTTCAAATACAGATACAGTTCAGATACGCTCAAGACACAAATGCCTTTTTGATACCCATTCAAACTCAATATGGATACGCTCCAGGCACGGACACCATTCAGATACTCTTTCGGACACAACTTACAGATACAGTTCAGATATGCTCCCGATAAGGATGCCATCTTGATACTCATTCAGATTCAACTTTCAGATACAGATTAGATACGCTCCAGATACGGATGCCATCCTGATACTCATTCAGATTCAACTTTCAGATACAGTTCAGATACGCTCCAAATACGGATGCCATCCTGATACTCATTCAGATTCAGCTTCTAGATACAGTTCAGATATGCTCCAGATACGAATGTCATCCTGATACTCATTCAGATACAGCTCAGATACACTCCAGACATGGACGCAATTCTGATACTCATTCTTTCAACTTATAAATTACAATTCAACAAGCATTCTTGGATGGCATCTACAAGCCCATCTCCAAAAAGATTCTATCACCTCTCCAAATGGCATCTTTAAGCCCATTCCTCCTATCATCGCATCGTCGAGTGCAAATTTCTGGGCACTCTAGTGTCCAATCATCTTCCACCTTCGAGTCGCGAATGGCAAAACTCGCCAATCTAACTCTTCAGGTTTAAGAAGATTGAACAGGGGAAGCTGTTGTAACCCAAAATTTGCCCTCTCATTTGTCAAGTATTTGCTCACAAGATATTCTAAGACGTCAAGTTTGCAGCACTGATACATCAATTTAGGCTTGAAATTGGCACAAGGGAAAAATGGTCAATTGCATATTGGAAAGTCAAACTTTGACTTTTTGGTCAACATTACATCCCAAAGATCAAATTTCATCAAGACATTCAAAAATATCAAGCTTGATCATTAAGAAGTTAAGAAAGTCAAAAGTCAACTTGAAAAGTCAAGATTTCCAGGACTTAGAAATTTTCTAAGTGTTTTTATACATGATAATTTCATCACTTCATGCCATTCTTTCACCAAGATGCAAGACGATTCAAGGGAAAATTTCAACATGAAAGTTGTAGATCTCCATGATATGTACAACATTGCTTTACACAACTTCTCCTAAATATGCTTGGATCTCAAGTTATAAATTCATGAACTCATGACATTTTCATTTAACACTTAGAGAAATTTTCAACAGTTTTGGTCAGGTTTTTATCCCAACTTCTTAGTCAATTTTCATCAAGTTCCAAGTTGATTTAACAAAAGTGGTCAACATGAAAGATATAGAGGGTGTTTCAAGCTTTCCAAAACATCCAAGAGCATTAATTTATCGTACTTGAGCTAGGAGATTCAAGGGAATGAAGTTGGGCATCCACCCTTGATTTGCAAGTCATTCTATGAAGAACACACAACAAAACCCTTATGCTATGCTGCATAATCTTATGTTGCAGGCCTTCTTGCTTGAAAATCTCTACATAATTTAATGTTTACACAAGAGCTTGAGCTATTACCCAAGTGCTTGATCCATTGTCCAAAAGATCTTTCCATTTATGGCATAAAGGCACCATTGCTATTCTTGAAAATCAAGCTTTTTGTACAAAGTTTGTCTTGAGCCCATACTTTGTTTATTTCTAATTTTACTCTACCATAAAACATGGAAATCAACCCCTCTAAACCAGCAACTTTGGTACTTCATCTTGGAACCATGGAGTACTTTACATAGTTTGATACTTACATCCCATCCAAACCATAACATGTTGTGTTGTAAACATATTCAGCCTTTGTTCACAAGTCCTTCGCCTATAAATAGAAGAAGCATTTGCAAGACAAAGAGGTTAGAAAAAGGATAGAGAGAAAAGCCAGAAGTTATATTGGTAAACCCTCAAAATCTCATATTCACAAAAGCCATAACAGTCCATAAAACTTCCACTCTTGAGTTTTAAAGTCCAAACCTTTGAGCCTCTCAAATTATGTCCAACCATCTAAACACTCCACATACATCATATAGAAGTTGTTCAAAGACAAAGACAATTTCTGTAACATCACTATCATCACTTCCACAGCTCAACAACAACCCATACAACAACTCAAACTCAAAGCACAAAATTTAGTTTCAAGGTAAGTTTCTTGACTTTGAACTCTTCATACAAGCATCATTAATGGTTCACTCGTGAAGATAAAATGTAGATATAATTGCTTTGAAGCTATCCATATGCTTGCTTTTCATTTTTACTAACCATGTGTTGAGAAATAAGTTTTACATGTAGTAAAACAGTGATAAAAGCAAAAAACAGCAGTTATGCGTCGATACGAAATGCTATGCGTCGACACATACTGTGTTTAAAATAGGTTATGAGCCGATGCAAAGTTTTATGCGTCAATACGAAATATTGCACGCGTCGACACGAAATGAGAATGCGTCGACTCATATTGAGTTAATTTTCATTTTTCAGCAGCAAGGAAGTTTTCGTATCAATACGTAATGGCATACGTCAATACATAAACTATTTTCGTATCAATACGTAATGACATGCGTCAATACATAAAATATTTTTGTATCAATACGTAATGGCATGCGTCAATACATAAATTGTTTTTGTATTAATACGTAATGGAATGCGTCAATACATAAACTATTTTCGTATCAATACATAAGTGTATGTGTCAATACATAAAAAAATTCAAAACAATTTTCTTTTATTTTTATTATTTATTTATTTTTGTACATTATTTATTCATTCAATATGGTTGTAATAGTAAATTAGGATTTATTTTCTTTCATCCCCCCATTTGTAAATTTGTATCCCCATCCCCCAAATGATGTAATAGCGTAGGATTTTAATTTTCGCAACTTATCGCTTTAATATAATTGTTAGTAATTAGGGTCTGTATGGCAAGATAAAATCAACAAGTAGAAAACCCTAATACAAGACAAAACAAGCATGGAAATCAATACACTTGCACACAAACACCCGTAGGGTTACTCCACTTGGCTGCCTTGAACAAAATGGCCATGTTATGCATGTAAGGTATCTTTGCAAAACAAACAAAAAAATAAGATCATTGTCCCTCGATGACGCTATTCAAAGTTGCCTTACAAAAATGATCTTAGTCCCTCAAATGCTAAGATACTTTGAAACATTGCTAATCATGGTCATACAATGACCCGTGCCCGTCCCTTAACATCCAAAGATAGGGTTGCTTACCAAATCAATGGTAAGACAACAATGTCAAAGGAATAGAAAATGAACAAGAAAGTCATTTGAGTAGGTAGATTACTTCTAGTTACTTGCTCCATTTCAAAACAAATATCCTTGCTATTTTTCAAAACAAACACCCACACATTTCCAAACTTCTTACAAACTTGAAAACATTTTCGAAAATACAAACATCTTTGTATACATTCTTATGAACGAGAATCATTACAAAGATTGCCTAAATGATGGCCTCTTTTACAAGATACTTTCAAAAACCACACAAAGCACAAATTCAAACAAAAGCAAGTGATCTAGCAAGTAACTAAGAGCCCATGAAAAACCAAGGATGAAAAGGGTGCTAACACCTTCCCTTTTCATAATCTACCCCCCGAACTCAAGAAAACATCTCAAAGGTCTTTTCTGTGCTTTTCATCTTTCCTTTTGGATAAAAGAAAAGTCGGTGGCGACTCTTGCTAAACCGCAACATTTGCGATAAAACGCAAAACCTCAAGTCAGTTCTCCAACCGTATCACAGTCACATAGATAGTTCCCCGTCTGGTTTCAGGCATTAATCTGTGGCCTGTTGTATTTGTTGGTAAACCTGTCTTGCTTTGGGAGTCCATACCACTTGGTCGTGTAGATAGTTTCCCCGTCTGGCTCTGGGCATTAATCTTTGACCTGCTGTATAGATTGACAGTGTTTGTCTTTCTGCGAACTTAACCTGAAAGGTAAAGTCAGTTTCATGCGATGTCATGATGTATGAATTACATGATGCTCTCAAAATTAATGAGATTGTGATATATGCATTCGTGCTACATATGCTATGATGTTTGTAAAATGATGTATGAATGAAATGTATGAACGTGTCATTCATTCCATTCATGTATTGTTAAATTAGGGAAAATAAATCCCTAATTGTTGCTGGGGGGAAGAATGTATGTCTTCAAATTTGTTAAAGTTGAAGTGCTAGGAGATGAACTTCCGTTGTTAGAGAAATAAACTCTATTGGGGAAAGTAAACTCCGTGAACTGTTTGGGGGATTTTATTGAAGTCCTGTTGGGGAATCCTGAGAAGCTTGGTGACTTCACTGGGGGATCTTTTGTTGGAGCAGTAATTTGGAGATTCTTGCTCCGCTGAGGATATGAGAAACTGACACCATTAGGTTGCATATTGAGAATATGGCAGTGACCTTGTAGTAGGATATCTCTACCTCTGTATCTGCTGGAGAAGGTATCTGCTGGAGGAAATATCTGCGGGGATTTTGTGGATGGCCCTTAAATATTGTCCCACTTCTTAAAGTCATTAGCAATTGTCCTTTTGTTTTTAGGTGTATATTTGTAAGCAGTAATCACATTCAAATGCATATGTTCAAAAATAATCACTGGACGTTTTCGCACACAAAACAGAAAAATAAAAACAGAAGTTTTGCACTTTCAAAGGAATAGGTTTGTATTAACTTGAATAAGCGTCTTTGTACAAAGAGACAGACATCCTAGTAAGAGAATGCCATCATAAAAATGGAAACTATACAAAAATAGTATACAAAGAAAAACAGATATGTGAAATAATCCCATTTGGTTCCCATTCTGCTATTGTCTTTATGCCTTTGAGCGTCTCATCTTTTTCGCTGCTTGTCCGAAGCTGACTGGATTGATTAGTACCACTTTAGCTTGATAGTTGATACTGAAGATTGGATGTAAGGTGATCCAACGGAACATAGTTATACGCTTTAAATACCTAACTTTTGCCTGGACCGCCCTTTCGGGTTTTTAGTCCACCGTGATACCCTTTTTTTCCCAAGCCGCCTTTTCAGGTTTTCGACTTGCCGGGTGTACATATTTTTTTCATATGTATATTCCTAATTTTTGCCCAAACCCTTTTGGTTCGCCGCGATGCCCTTATTTTTGCCTAGGCCAGTCAACCTAGTGGGTCTTTGTTCATGCGTAGTATGTTTTAACTATGCCCGTGTTTACCGGGTGTGAAAGGTTGTCACCGTCCATAGTAGTTAAGATCATGGCCCCACCAGAAAATATGTTCTTGATCATAAATGGTCCTTCGTATGTGGGAGTCCATTTTCCCCTGGGATCACCTTGCGGCAGTATGATGCGCTTGATTACCAGGTCACCAGCTTGATATACCTGACGTCTGATCTTTTTGTTAAAAGCTTTGGTCATACGTTTTTGGTACATCTGACCATGAAAAACAGCCACGAGCCTCTTCTCGTCAATCAGGTTTAATTGGTCAAGTCGAGTCTGAACCTATTCGTTTTCGCTCAACCCTGCATCTTTCATGATCCTCAAGGAAGGGATCTGGACCTCAATAGGCAAGACAACTTCCATACCGTATACCAAATAGAAAGGAGTTTCCCCTGTTGATGTGCGCATTATGGTACGGTAACCATGAAGAGAAAATGGTAACATCTCGTTCTAGTCTTTGTATGTCATCGTCATCTTCTGCATGATCTTCTTGATATTTTTGTTAGCAGCTTCAACAACGCCATTCATCTTCGGCCGGTAAGGAGAAGAGTTATGTTACTGGATCTTGAATTGCATGCAGAGCTCGGTGATCATAGTGTTATTGAGATTGGTACCATTATATGTGATGATTCTTTCTGGAATACCATACCGACAGATAAGGTTATGTCTGATGAATTGAGCCACAATGTTCTTGGTAACAGAAGAAAATGAAGCTGCCTCGACCCACTTCATGAACTAATCAATGGCAACCAAGATGAAGTGATGCCCATTAGAAGTTGTAGGTCTGATTTCCCCAATCATATTGATGCCCCACATTGCGAACGACCAAGGAGCAGTCAAGATGTTCAGAGGAACCGGAGGCACATGCACATTATCAGCATAGATCTGGCATTTCTGACAGGTCCGCGAATGTTGATAACAGTCTGCTTCCATAGTGGACCAGTAGTATCCTGCCTGTAGTATCTTTTTAGCCATCATGTGCCCACTAGAATGGGTGCCAAAGGTACCTTCGTGTAAATCGTCCATAATCTTTTTTGCTTCACCCTTGTCTACACACCAAAGCAAACTAGAGTCATGGTTGTGCTTGTAAAGGATCTCGTTACAGAGGAAGAACTTGGCAGAGAACCTTCTTAAGAACTTCTTATCATTGACTGAAGCTCCTTCAGGATACTCTTGGGCTTAGAGATATCTTTTGACTTCGTGGAACCATGGTTTGTCCATTACTTCTTCAGCATCAATCTCGTGACAGTACGCCGACTCGTCCATCCTCTAAATGGTGATCTGAGGAGCCTCATTATCCCACCTGACCTTGAACATGGATGAAATCTTAGCTAGCGTGTCCGCTAGTTGATTTTCCTCTCGTGGAAAATGCTCAAAGGTAATGTCTTCAAAGTATGGAATCAATGTCAACACATGCTCTTTGTACGGGATGAGATTAGGATGCTTCATGTCCCATTCTCCTTTGATTTGGATGATTACTAAGGCCGAGTTTCCAAATACACTCAAGAATTTAATCCTCAAGTCGATAGCTTCTTTGAGACCCATGATACATGCTTCATATTCAGCCATATTATTGGTACAATTGAAACATAATCTGGAAGTGAAGGGAGTATGACAGCCTTCAAGAGAGATAATCACGGCACCGATGCCATTACCAAGAGAGTTGGAAGCTCCTCCAAAAACCATAGTCTATCGAGATCCTTTTTCAGGTCCTTCATCTGGTTTGGGTTCTTCACAATCAGTTACTAACATGATGTTCTCATCCAGGAACTTAAAATTCATGGATAGGTAGTCGTCCACAACCTGATGAGCCAAATGATCAGCTAGTACACTTCCCTTAATTGATTTATGGGTTGTGTATTGAATGTCGTATTCGGTCAGGATCATTTTCCATCTTGTTATTCTTCCAGAGAGAGCGGGCTTCTCAAAGATGTACTTGATAGGATCCATTTTAGATATTAACAAGGTAGTGTGAGTCAACATATACTATCTAATTCAGTGAGCAGTCCATGCCAAAGCACAACAAGTTTTCTTGAGCAATGAGTATCTTGTTTCACAGTCGGTAAACTTTTTGCTAAGGTAGTATATTGCATGCTATTTTCGACCAGACTCGTCATGCTGCCCCAACACACACCCTATTGAATTCACTAACACTGTTAAGTATATGATCAAAGGTCTTCCTTCAACTGGAGGCATCAAGATTGAAGGCTCTTGAAGATATTCTTTGATTTTGTCAAAGGTGTTATGGAAGTCGTCATTCAACTTCACTGCTTGATCTTTCTTCAGTAACTTGAAGATTGGCTTGCAAGTAGCGGTTAAATGTGAAATGAATCTGGAAATGTAGTTCAGGCGTCCCAAGAATCCCCTAACTTCCTTCTCAATGTGAGGAGTCAGAATTTCTTGTATAGCTTTGACCTTTGCAGGGTCTACCTCAATACCTTTACTGCTGACAATGAAGCCTAAGAACTTACCATATCTTACTCCAAAGGTGCACTTATTCGGGTTCAACCTCAGTTTGTATTTCTTCAGCCTTTCAAAAAGCTTATGTAGGTGATCAAGGTGCTCCTCTTCAGTCTGAGACATGGCTATCATATCAGCAACGTAGACCTCTATCTCGTGATGGATCATATCATGAAACAAAGCTATCATGGCATGTTGATAGGTTTCCCTGATGTTCTTTATCCCAAATGGCATAACCTTGTAACAGAAAGTGCCCCACTGTGTGACAAAGGTGGTTTTCTCCATGTCTTCAGGTGCCATTTTGATCTGATTGTATTCGGAGAAGCCATCCATGAAGGATAACACCTTATGTTGTACGGAGAAGCCATCCATGGGGCAGCAGAAAGTCATCCTTGGGGATTTCCCTATTCAGGTCTCTAATCCACACGCATACGTACCTTATCATCCTTCTTAGGTACCGGAACAACGTCGGTGACCCATTGTGGATAAGACGTAACAACTAAGAAACCAGCAATGAATTGTTTCATGACTTCAGCCTTGATCTTTTCTTACATCTCCGGCCGCATACGACGAACCTTCTGTTTCACGGGAGGGCAGTCCTCTTTTGTCGGCAGATGATGAACCACGATATCAGTGTCAAGTCCCAGCATGTCTTCGTATGCCCAGGCAAAAACCTCAACATAGTCATGTAGCATCTAAATTAACCGCTCCTTGTCACTATGATCCAAATTAGTTCCTATCTTGACTTCTTTCTTGTCCTTTTTAGTACCCAAGTTAACTATCTCAACTGGCTCTTCATGAGGCTGTATTGCCCTTTCTTCCTGTTGTAATGGTCTGGCAAGTTCCCCTAGTACTTCACAATCTTCCTCACCTTCGTCCTCGGCTTGGTAGATCGGATTTTCAAATTCATAACTGGCAATAGCAGAACCATTATCAATGGGATCCAGAGTGGATATGGATCTGCAATTTGATATGTGAGTGTGTGTAAGAGCATAGCTGTATATTTTTTGATAAAGTAAAGAGGCAGAAAAGAAAAACAAAGAGCGTAAAATTTGTATGCGAAACATCCAATGTTTTATTGATGACATATGAAAATGAAGTAATGACCCTCACAAATAGACCATTATGCCTTTGGTAAGACACAAGGCTTTAATGTTTCAATTGTTCAAATATTACATTTCCTCAAAAACAAAAAAGACAAATTATTCTTGAATAAAAGTAATGGGAACAAAATCTTTAGCCTCCCAATTGTTGAGTCCACCACTGATGGTTGGGAAGATCCACTTGTCTAGGTCGCAATTGCTATCATTGTCTTCCAGAGAATTGACTCCATGGTTGCTGATCCGTAAAGGTTGTCCCCCGGCACGAGCATGACGAACAACTTTCTGGGATCCTAAAGTAAAACTCAAACCAAATTTGTCAGATTTGTAGGGAATATCTGGGAGTTATCCCCAAATGGTACACCCACCTTCTTCAATTACTGCCTTGGAATCTGTTATACCCCAAAATTTTCCCTCTCATTTATCAAGAATTTGCTCACAAGATTTCCTTAGCTCAAGACTGCACTAGAGTTTGATCAGCTCAGACACTTACTTAAGCATTGATGACCAAAACTAGGGTTTGAGTTTGCACAACTATTTTTGAACTTCCAATGACCCATATGATTTTTATGGATCATTATGGACCCCCAAGATTATTCATGTCAAGTTTCAAGCTTAAGATCACACTTTTGCTCAGTCAATTGAGCAGTTGACCTAAAAATCAACTGTATTGGGGAAAAAGTCAACCATGGCCAATTTACAGTCAAACTTCATAATTTTTTATCCACGTCAACATTTTAAACTCATATGTATCATTTGATCAAGTTTGAACCATAATTCCTCAAGAAATTTGATCAAATCTCCAAAAGGGCAAAATGGTCAAAATTAGGGTTTTGACTGGGAAAGAGAAATTTCTGATTTTCGATCTAGCAAATGGTTAATTGGTTTAAGGAATGATCTCAAGAGTCCAATTACACCATTTTAACCTAATGACATGGTTCAAAACATTGCAAGTCCATTGGATTGACAGATGAATTTATCAGTCAACTCATCAAAAGTCAACTGTATACTGAAAAGTCAAACTTTGACTTTTTGGTTAAATTCAAGTGCCAAAGATCACAATTCATAAAAACATGTCAAAATATGAAACTTATTCATCCAGAAATCAAAAAGTCAAGATTTCATTTTGAAAAGTCAAAATTTCTAAACTTAGAAATTTTTCTAAGTGTTGGAAATTTCATATTTTTCACAACTTTGAACAATTTTTTCACCAGGATGCAAGATGATTCAAGAGAAACTTCCAACATGAAAGTTGTAGATCTCCATGAAATATAAAACTTTGCTTTACACAACTCCTTCCAAAAGTTCTTGGATCTCAAGTTATAATTTTAAGAACACGTGGTCATGAAACTAAACACTTAGTGAAATTTTGCCCTAATTTGGTCAGGATTTTGACCCAACTTCATGGCAATTTTTCATATAGTTCCAAGGGGAATCTTCAAAAGAAATTAAAATATGGGTTGTAGATAACATTACAAGATTTCCAAAATGTCCAATAACTCCTTGAGATCATTCTTGAGTAGGGAGAATCGAAGAGATGAAGTTAGGGTTTTATCACTTGAATTACAAGTCATTTTGTGATGAACCAAGTTCAAAATTCAAACTATGCTGCATAAAATCTACTTTGCAGGCCTCAAAATTGTTAGGCACTCCTTAATTAGTGGTTTACACAACTTTTAGAGGTCTCACTTCAAGCATTCAATGCATGGACATGCTTTATATCCATTTTTGGAAGAAAGGTTACATTGCCATTTTCATAAAGTGACTTTTTGCACAAAACTTGTTCTTGAGCCTTGAACTTGTTCTCTTCTGATAAAACAAGTCCTATAACTCATAAGAATTGGTTTAGACACTTAAAATCACCCAGCCCATGCCTGTACCTCCTCTTGAAACTTGTTTCCCTCTTTTCTTCAAAATCAAGTAACCTAGCCAAAAGCTAAAAACTTGTACTTCTGATTGTCCAAAGCTCTCAAACACTTTTATTTATACCTACAAAACCATTGGCCCCAAATACACGAATGCTCATGCCCTGAAAAGACCAAGAACTCAGAAACACATCTCATACTTCCATTTTCACACAAACTGACCAAAAACTTGAAACTCATAATCTACTCGTGCGTTTCTTGGCCTTTTGGTTTCTAAAGCTTCTAAACATCATATAGAATTGATCCCACACCCTCTTACAGAACTGTAACACCATTAACACCATCCTCCATGTTCAAAAACAGAGCTCTGCACATTGACTTCTCCAGACCATTTCAGCCATCCATTGCTCAAACTAATCATTGCATTAGCTTCCTGGGACCTCAAGGAAGCTAACCTGATCAAACTCAAAACATGATTTCTAGTTTTTAGGTAAGTTTTCTTGACTTTGAACTCTTCATACAAGCATCATTAATGATTTATTTGTGAACAAAACATGTAGATATCTTTTTCCTAAAGCTAACCATGTCCATAGTTTCCATTAATTTTACTTGAACTTAGAGAATTTTGAGACTAAAATTTCTGAGATTTTTAGGGTTCAGATTAGGGCCATTAAAATTCATAATTATCTTTGATCTATAGTTTTAATGTTTTACATTTCTAAAACCGTGAGGAAATTTGCTACAAGTTTCATGTTTACAATTTTTATTTTTGATGAGAAATGAGCAAGTTACAATTGGTCTGGCTGGAGGTTGAAGATGAAGTAATCAGGGCGTGTTTTGTATCATATATTTGTTGATCTGCTTATGTTAACGAATGTATAGCCACCCCAGTGTTAGAAGCGAGCGCTTGTAACCTTTGGGACCTGGGTTTGAGCCCTAGTGGTACCCTTTTGGATTTTTTCACATTTTCTTGTTTTCTGACTTTTCTTTTTTGCACGCGCTGGACCTTTTTTTTGTTTTTTTTTCTTTCTAACCCCCTGCAGGCTGTTTGTGCCCCTGGCCCAAGTTTATTTATTTTCTTTTTTATTTCATTTTATTTTCTTAAATATTTTTCCTAATACTAAAAGAAATCATAAAAATACAAAAAATGATAAATTTATATTTTGGCTTAGTTTATTTTATTTTTCTCACAAAAATATTTTATTTAACTATACTTTATTTATTTTTACTAACTAGTCTTGTAAATTTAATTTAAAACTAGGTTATTATTTATTTTCTTTTACACCAATTAAAATATATTATTTTAATACAAAAAAGACCAAAAATATTTTATAACACAATATATTATTTTCAAGACAAAAATACCAAAAAAATACTTTTCTCATAAAAATTAATTTCTTTTATTTTTAATTAATAGATTTAGGGTTTTGTCTAAAAAATATTTTCTTAATAAATTTAGGGTTTACTTTTTATTAATTATTTTTCTTTTAATTAATTATGTTAAAACTAATACCTTTTCTCTAAAAAATCCAAATAGAAATATTCATTTTCTCCACATTTACATTGTTGCATATTTATTCTTTTGTACATTGTATTCATTTAATTCCTTGTACATTGATACCAATTCAATATGGTTGTAATAGACTAATTAGGTTTATATTCTTGCAATCCCCATTTACAATTTGTATACCCCCCCCCCCCCCCACAAACGTTGTAATAGCGTAAGTAACTTTAAATTCTGTAATTTATCGCTTTATACATAATATGCTAGTAATTAGGGTTTGTATGGAAAGACTAACACCAATACTTAGAAAACCCTAATTCAAGATAAAATCAAGCATGGAAGCAATAAACTTGCACACAAACACCCCTAGGGTAAATCCACTTGGTTGCCTTTACAAAATGGCCATATTACGCATGTGAGGTATCTTAGCAAAAACAAAGCAAATACAAGATCATAGTCCCTCGATGACGCTATCTAAGTTTCCTTTCAAATGGTCTTAGTCCCTAAAAAAGAATGCTAATATACTTTGCAACATTGCTAGTCATGGTTATACGATGACCCACACCCGTCCCGTTTACATTCAAAGTTAGGGTTGCTTACCAAATCAATGGTAAGGCAACAATGTCAAAGGAAAAGAAAATGAACAAGAAAGACTTTTGAGTAGGTAGAATGCTCCTAAGTACTTGCTCTATTTCAAACAATACATCCTTGCTATTTTCAAAAACAAACACCTACACTTTCAAAACATCTTACAAAACTTGAAGACATTTTCAAAAGATCAACATCTTTGTACACATTCTTACGAACGAGAATCATTACAAAGATTGCCTAAACAATGGCCTCTTTTACAAAATATTTTCAAAAACCACACAAAGCACAATTTCAAACAAAAGCAATTGATCTAGCAAGTAAAAAAAAGCTCATGGAAAACCATGGATGAAAAGGGTGCTAATACCTTCCCTTTTCATAATCTACCCCCCGAACTCAAGAAACAATCTCAAAGGTCTTTCTTGTGCTTTTTCACCTTTCCTTTTGGATAAAAGAAAAGTCAGTTGCGACTCTTGCTAACCGCAACATTTGCGATCAAACGCAAAACCTTCAAATCAGTTATCCCACCGTATCATAGCATCCTTCAGAGAAGCCATCTTTAATAGAGGTCTAGTAGTCTTAGGAACACTGGCAGTGGTCTTGGTTGCAGCAACAGTCTGTGGAACCTCCTCAAAGTTCTGACAGGGAGTCTCAATGAACTCGCCGTCCATTTCGACGTACCTGAAAGAGTTCAGGTGGCTCACCATGTATTCATCTTCTCCATGAATTGTGATAATCTTCCCATTTACTGGGTACTTCAGCATATGATGTAGGGTGGAAGTCACAGCACCAACCCCATGGATCCAGGGTCGACCCCATAAATAGAAGTAAGATGGGAAGATGTCCATCACATAGAAGGTGGAATTAAAGGTCTGGGTACCAACTTTGATAGGGACGTCCACCTCCCCATGCACCATTCTTTTATAAGCATCGAAGGCCCTCACCATAATGTTATTGGGCTTTAGTGTGAGCCCTTCGCAATCCAACCTGTCTAGAGCATTCTTGGGTAATACATTCAGTGATGAACCTGTATCCACCAGAACATGGGCTAATGTAGTTCCCCTGCACTCAATGGAGATATGCAGGGCATTATTGTATTTCCTTCCCTTGGGAGTTAAATCTGCATCAGAGAATCCCAGGCTATTATCAGCTGTCAAACTAGCCACACAATTCTCGAATTGATCAGCGGGGGTCTCTTGAGGCACGTGGACAGAGTTTAGGAATTTCACTAAAGCTTTAGCGTGGGCTTCAGAGAACAGTAGTAGGGACAACATTGAGAATTTTGAAGGGGTCTTCCCCCAATTTCTCCACGACATTATAATCACTTTTCTTGATTATCTTTAAAATCTCTTCCATCTCCTTTTTAGAAGCCTCGGGAATGACTTCTGGATGCGCCTTCGTCCGGACAGGCTCAACCAATACCTCTTTCCCCCGAGTCTCGGTCGACCCAGTAGCAGGGATAATAGCAGGACTAGTAGTAGGAGTAGCCATGGGAATACTGATTGGAGCATCAACAGGAATAATCACAGGAGTAGTAATGGGAGTATTAGCAGGAATGATCACAGGAGTTACAACAGTTTTTGGAGAGATCTCAGGAGAGAAAACTCTTCCGCTTCTCATTATTTATTGGTCCCAACGATATTGTCGACGTCAGGATCAGTACAATTGTACCCCAAAATTTTCCCTCCCATTTTTACTCAAGACACGCTCATTGAGGTTCCCAATTGCTCAAGGTGACCATGAATTTACCAGACAAATTCTCCTCCTAAGCAATGTACCTCTAATTAGGGTTTCACTTTTCATCAATATGTGTGAGCTCCAAAGGTCTCAGATGTTTTCCATTGTCCTAATATGCCTTCAAGATTTTCCGTGACAAATTTCATGCCTTACACTACAAGTTTGCTCAGTCAATTGCTCAAAGGTTTGAAAATCAACTATATTATGTCAAAAGTCAACTGTGGCCAATAAACAATCAAACTTCAAGATTTTTGGTTAACATCAACATTTTGAAGTGATATCCATAATTTGATCAAGGGTTGATCATGATTCTTCAAGAAATGCTCTTAATCCATCAAAAGTCAAAAATTGCTAAATTAGGGTTTCTATAGGAAAAGTCAACTGAACTTTGACCAGGCATAAATTTCACATACTTCATCCATTTTTCTGCAACCAAAGCTCAGTTTGAAGATAATATCATTCCCTATAAATTCTATTTTATCCTCAAGATCAAGAGATGCACCATTTGAAAGATACAAGCTCATACATTATAGGTCATTTTCAGAAAGTCAACAAAAGACACTTTTTTCCCACACCTTTCACATCAAGATAAATTTTCAAATACAAACTTTATCAAAAGAGGGATTGAAGTAGACATCTTAGGCTTTCCAATAAGTCCTAGATCATCATCATGAGGTCAAAATTGAGCAAGTTATGGCTTGCCCAAGTTGGGAAAACTTTGGAAATTTCAAGATTTGTGCATTGAGCAAACTTAAACTTTTAAGTCAATGACTTAATTTATTGGACTTCAAACATCTTCTTAACCTTGTAGGGGACCTCTAATCTCAATTCCACATTACCTTACCTTTTTATCTATTTTGTTCACATTTATTTAAATTTATTTCAAATAAATATAAAATAAAATTGCACAAAATGTATAGAGATGAGCCTTGACCTTTGGGCTAGTGTTTTTAGTCAGCTTTGGGCCCAAGATTTCGTGCAAGGATGTCCAGGTTCATCCAAGTTTGAGAATGGTATGAAATCTCCATTTTAGGCATTTTAAAAAAAATTATGATCATGATTTAACAACAATGTTTATGAGAAAGATTCTTTCCATACAACTTCGCTCCCTCTTTCTCCTTTATATAAGGATTGTTTTTGCAATCCAAAGACACACGAAAATTTCTTGAGAAGAACCACATGAAATTGCCAAAAATTCTCAAAGTTGTGAAATTCAAAACTGAATTTCCAACCACCATCCATCCAAACCAAGCGTGCCATCCTCTTCCTGAAGATCCCAGGATTCATCCCCAACTCTCACTCAAGCTAACACACGCTAGAACTACCACTTTCAATCATCACCATTATGGTAAATTTCTAAAATTCAAATCCTTATTTTTGCATGTTTTTGAATGCTCTGACATATATGTATGAGTTTTTAGGCATCATTAGAATAGGTTAAGGGCCTAACATGAAGTTCATGACGCGTGGATCATAAAATGCCATGATCAAACCGTGTTAGGGTATTTGATTCATACTCAAGGTGCAAGAGTTTTCTGGCCAATCTAAGGCCAGATTTCTGATCAGGGCAAAATTTTAGGTGGAATGGGGTCTTGTTCCAGTCTTAAAATTAACGAATTTGCAGGTTTCATATTTTGATATACCGAAGAAGACGACCGGAGTTTGACTCTGGGGTCTCTCTGGTCAGTTGACTTAGGCAAGGGCTGGCGTGGCAAGACCGCGTGTCATGATTGGCCCATTCAAATGCAAAGGGGCCCATCAGCGCGCCCGTATTATTTTTTAATATATTTTGAATCATTTTTACATATAATACTATGATTGTATATTAATACACGAATTATAAGGAAGTCTAGTGGTAAGAAGCGTGTGTGTTATCCTGAAAGGCCTGAGTTTAAATCTTAGGTTTGCATTTTATTTTTTCTAACAATCTCCCTGCAGATCCAATACATATAAAGGTTAGCCAGCACGTGATATGGCCTTCATCTGGACCATCAGATACCAACAGAGGTAGATCCAACGCTCCTAGAGTGATCCTTCATGATGGACCCCCCATGAACCAACAACACTGAATCAAGTCAGCTTCTGGGCTCCCCCTGGATTGGGCCTAACGAATTTTTAACCCTCACCCCCCATTTTTATTTTGCATATCCAGGCCCATTTTTTTATTTTCTCATTTATTTTATTTATTTCCTTTTTAGTTTCAAAAATCACTTTTTTTAACAAATCATAAAAAATCAAAAATATTAAATAGACTTAGGTTTTCTTAAATAAATTTTAATTTTGTAAATTAATTTAATTGATTATTTGGACATTATTTTATTATTTTAAAATCAATTAGATTTAGCTTTATTTTATTCAAATATTTTCTTAATAAAAACCCAAAAATGGTAGAATTAGTATATTTAATTGACAATCGTTTTTTCTTTTATTTAATTAATTAGGATCATATTTTTCTCACTTTAACTTTAGGTGTTTTCTTAATAAACACAAAAACAACCAAAAAGTTTTTACTTAGCAATTTTTTAGGGTTTTAGACGTTTCTTTATTTTGTGCGTATTTATTTTATTCTCGCATTTTTTATAATACTGTACCTGCTGATAGTATGTAATAAACTAAACTAGGACTTTATCGCTTTCTTGTTCTCCCATTTGGATATGTAAATACCCCCTCCCCGAAGCATTGTAATAGCGTAGGATTTAAATTCCCGCACTTTAAATTTCTGTAAAATATTAACCGTTGGTAATTAGGCTTGTATGAAAAGACTAATAACAAAACGCTACAAAATGTAATAACAAAGACAAATAAACTGAATTGAATCATTTGCACATATACACCTCTAGGATACTTCCACTTCGATTGCCTTCGGAAATAGTCACAACTCTCGAAACATGAGAGATTTTAGTGGCCACCCTCCGGTTCAAAAGATCATAAGTCCCTCGATGACCCTCTCGATGTTGCCTCCGTAAAAATATGATCTTAGAACTCTAGGGTAGTTACTAAAACTTATTGCCTAGTTGCATTTGTGACTATAAGTCATCCCTTCGATTGTCCCTCATACATCCAACGATAGGGCTACCTACTCACTAATAGTAGGATAGAGATGTCTAAAGGAAAATAGGAAAAGAACGAACATTTTCGAGTACAAGTAGATAGTTGTTAGATGCTTGCTCAAAACAAACTCTTTTTACACTTACACATTTTAAAAACAACTTTCAAAAACATTTGCTTTGTCAACACTCTTGAGGACTAATACAAGAGTTAACGTAAAGAGAATCTCTGCACTAAGGCATTTTCAAATACTTTTCAAAAGCACAAAGCACAAGATATTTTAAAATGAGCTAAGCATCTAAGAGCTCGTAGGTAACTATAGATGGAAAGGGTGCTAACACCTTCCCTTTCTATAATCTACCCCCATTACTCAGAAAATTCTCGAAAAGGTCTTTTTCTGTTATTTTCACCCTTTCCTTAATTTGGATAAAAGAAAAGTCGACGGCGACTCTTGCTTACCGCAACATTTGCAAACATAAACGCAAAACCAGTATAACAGTCGGTTCTGCCACCGTATCACAGAACTGGCGACTCTGCTGGGGAAAAATAAAAGTGGGGTTACCTTAAAGTTAGTTCATTTTAATACTGTTTTAATTGCTTGCTTTGTATGCTTTATCCTTGGAGGGTTTGTTTGGGTTGTTACTATAGATCCTACACCCGCATCTGGGGCATCTTTTAGGTAAGTAGCAATAGATCGTAGGGGCTGTGCAGGGTACACCGACACGGTTGAAGCGATAGCTACGTTGATGTGACACTTTGGTTAGTACTGGTAGCCCTTGAGTAGTCAAGGAGAATACGGGGCCGCTGCGTGGTGTCATGAAGCATCAACTGGCCTTAGAACCTTTAATTGAACGACTTGGCCATTAGGAAGTAGTGAGATAGATGTCTTTGGTGTAGTCCCAAGTCAGTTGATACTCGATACTACACTCATTGAGATTTGACTCCCGAGTTTTGTTTGG
The DNA here is from genome assembly GCA_948472305.1 of Vicia faba. NCBI lineage: Eukaryota > Viridiplantae > Streptophyta > Magnoliopsida > Fabales > Fabaceae > Vicia > Vicia faba. Next base: position 145,463,708 of record OX451740.1, read on the forward strand.
TTGCAAGTCAGTTGTTGATCGGAACGAAACTTGTGGGAAAAATCAATGATATTGAGATTCCTTAGAACCCGATTACTATTGATAGGACAGGTTGAACCAACTATACTTCAAGAGGGTACTTACCTATGGAATTCATGCAAGCCTAAACCTAAGGATCTATTTGTGTGATTATATATATCATAACATCATAACATCATAACATCATAACACGGCATATCATACTAACCATTTCAAGGACTTTTAAGACTTATCTTTGTGTCTGTTTTATAGGACATGGCTCTCATTCGCAGAAGTACTATCCAGGTCAACCTTGTAAGAGTACCTCCTCAACTCAAGGAATTAGCATCAAGGGTTCCTGAGAGCTCTCCATTCACTGAGAGACATGGTAGACTTCTCAATCTGGTCACCTCAACCCTAATGAAGAAATGTTGAAGGTACTCTTTCAGTTTTTCGACCCTTTACATCACTGCTTCACCTTTCCCGATTACCAATAGGTGCCTACTATGGAGGAGTTTTCTAAGTTATTGGGAGTACTTATCCTTAACCAATTACCATTAAACGGTATGGAAAAGGACCCAAAACCTGAGGAGATTGCTCAAGCTCTGTCTTTAAAACGGTCAGATGTCGTGGCAAATTGGGAAACAAGAAGAGGCGTCAAAGGTTTTCTAGCTAAGTTTCTATTTGAGAAGGCTCACCATTTTTGGGATACCCTAGATTACAAGCTTCTGAAGAAGTGTTGGCCCTTCTCATCTATGGGATGGTACTATTTCCTAATCCAAACCAACTCATAGATGTGAACACATTCAAGGTTTTTCTGTCTCACAATCCGGTTCCTACTTTACTTGGAGACATTCTACACTCTAGGCATACCTGCACTGTAAAGAGAAGAGGGACTCTTATGTGTTGCACTCCTTTGTTAGCTAGGTGGTTTATTTCACACCTACCTCGATCTGTTTTGAAGAATGAGCAGGGCATGAGATAGTCTAATAGGTTGATGTCCCTCACACATTCGGATATTCATTGGTGTCCTCGATCCTTGGTGAATGTTAACATCATTGATCATTGTGGGGAATTCCCTAATGTCCCTTTCCTAGGCATTAGGGGAGGAATCATTTATAATCCTTGTTTGGCATTGCGACAGTTTGGGTATGCTAGGAGGGGTGGTCCTCATGATGTATTGGTTCAAGGCATTGTGTTCAACTACGAGGATGATGTTTAAGGTTACCATTAGAGGTTCATACGAGCTTGGGGAATGGTAAACAAAGTGGATAGTAAGACATAGGGGCATAAGAACTCCATCCCTTTGGAGCCTTATCTTAAGTGGGTACGAGCATGCACTCAAAATCTTATGATGCCTTATCCTGCCATCCTACCTATCATAATGGAACCCGTTGCTAATGAAGAGGCACCTTTTACCATTCTCCATCCTGACATGCCGAATACTCTTGAAGAGTTGCAAAGATCTTGGATCCAGCTCAAAGAGGAGCGAGATACCTTTGAAGCCCAGTTCTATGCAAGCGAGAAAAAAGCTTTGGAGCTTACAAGACAATTGCAGGAAGAACAGAGTTTGAACGCCTATATTGCACCAAAGAGGATGCGCCCATGGGAAGCCTGAGTCCTGTCTGATTTAGGAGTTTTGTTTTATCTTTGTTTCTTCTTTTGTAAATCCCAAAAGGCATATTTGTAACGATTCAAACTATTGAATGCAGTTAATATTTGTTCTTTTTTTTTTGGCTAAGCAAATTTAAGATCTTAAAAGTCCTTGAAAACATTGCGTAAACATTATCATGCATATCATAGCATAAATAGGTTTTCAAGATAGGTTTCTTATTCTTTTCGTTGTTTATTTCAGCAAAAGAAATGGATCTCGAACAGACAGTGAAGGACCTCCAAGCTCAGAACGCTCAGTTTCAGCAAATGTTCCTGGCTCTAGCCTAGGGGCAAGAAGATCTGAAAGCTTTAATCATCAAAGAGAAGACCAAGAAGCCAAAGAAACCAGCTGGTGTAGTGAATTTGGAAATAAGGATTAGAGGACCGGTTAAGTGATCTATAAATTTCACAACCATGTTGAATGAAGGGGACAATGAAGGAGAGAAGCCAGTGGAAGAAAACAACAATCCAGGGTATGAGGAAGATGAACCTGACTATTCTGAGGAGCAGTATCCTCCTGTTGATGATAAATACAAACAGCTGGAGGATCGGCTCAATGCTATGGAGATCCAGAGGATACCCGGGCTAGATTTTAAGGAGTTGGGATTGATTTCAAGGGTGGTCATCCCACAAAAATTCAAAATTCCTACCTTTGTTAAGTACGATGGTGTCTCCTGTCCTAAGCTACATTTAAGATCGTATGTCAGGAAGATTCAACCCCTCACTACTGACAGGAATCTGTGGGTACTGTTGTACCCCAAATTTTTCTCTCTCATTTATTAAGACTTTTCTCACAAGGTTTCTTAGACTCAAGACTGGATTAGGGTTTGGTCAGCTCAAGACATCTCATCCTGCACTGACAACTCAAAATTAGGGTTTGAGTTTGCACAAGGATTTTTGGACTATTAATGCTTCATATGACTTTCAAACATCATTATGGACCCCTAAGATCACTCATGACAAGTTTCAAGCCTTGAACCACATTTTTGATCAGTCAATTGAACAGTTGACCTAAAAATCAGCTGTATTGGGGAAAAAGTCAACCATGGCTAATTTACACTCAAACTTCATAATTTTTGATCCACATCAATATTTTGAACTTACATGTATCATTTGTTCAAGTTTGGATCACAATTCCTCAAGAAATTTGGTCAAATCACAAAAAGGGCAAAATGGTCAAAATTAGGGTTTTGACTGAGGAAGGGCAATTTCTGATTTTTAACCTAGCAAATGACCAATTGAGTTAAATCATGATTTCAAGGATTCAATTACATCATCTTGGCTTAATTACATGGCTCAAAACATTTCAAATTCATTGGATTGACAGATGAAATTTGCAGTCAACTGATAAAAAGTCAATTGTATACTGAAAAGTCAAACTTTGACTTTTTGGCCAAAATCAAGTGCCAAGGGTCATAATTCATCAAGACATGTCAAAATATGAAAATTGTTCATCAAGAAAACCAAATTTCAAAATTAGGGTTTGAATTTGAAAATTTTCCTAACTTAGAAATTTTGTAAGTATAGAAACTTTTCTTATTTTTTCTCAACATTAAGCCACTTTTTCACCATGATGCATAATGATTCAAGGAAAGTTCCCAACATGAAAGTTGTATACCTCCATGAAATCTAAAACTTTTCTTCACACACTTTTCTATAAAGATGCTTGGATCTCAAGAAATAAATTTGTGAATACATGGTCATGAACTTGTTAACTTAGTGAAATTTTGCCCTAATAAGGCAGGTTTTGGACCCAAATTCATGGCAATTTTTCACCTAGTTCCAAGAGGTATCTCAAAATGTATTTCAAAGATGAATTATACAGAACATTTCAACCTTTCAAAAATATTCAAGAACTTCTCAAGATCATTTTTGAGTAGGGAGAATCGAAGAGATGAAGTTGGCAATTTCTCACTTTTTGTCCAAGCCATTTCATGAAGAACAAAGATGCAATCAATACCTATGCTGCCTAATCCATGCTTTACAGGTCCCAAACTTGTTCCATACTCCTTAATTAAATGCTTACTCAGATGATAAAGCTTTTATCCATTCCTTAGAACCATTATCCAACTTGCAATTCCATTTATGGCAAAAAGGGACCATTGCCATTTTGAAAAAGGTCAACTTTTGCAAACTTTACAATCTTGAGCATTGGACCTGTCCCCTTGACACATGCAAGTACCACATACCTAAGGCAACTTGTATAGAAGAAATACCAACCCTAAGCCATCCAGTACAAGCATGTGAGGTTTTGTCTTATCACTTTACTTCAAATACAAGAAAAGTGGCAAAAAGGTGAAAACAAGCATAGCTGTTGGAGGGTTGACATCAAACCACTTCCATACTAATATACAAACATTATACAACACAATACACGTTTTGAAAAGACCTGAAACACTCCCAACCAACAAAACACCAAAAATATATCCAAAACTGCAGATTTTGCATAAGCACATCCATCTTCCCTTTGGCTCGTGCGTTTTGAGTTTGGATCATTCAAACATCTTACATACTTGATACCTAGCCAATCCATGCCTTCATCCTTGTTCTGTAATCAATCTTCCATCATATGCCCTTGTTGACTTCAGAGCTTGCAATTTGACTTGGCCAAGGAGTTCCAGCTACTTTCAGAGCAAGGCAAGGGTTGGGATACATCCAGGGAAGTTCAAGGAAGCTCAAGCAAGCATCAGGCCTCCATCAAACTCACCCCAGTTCCATTCACGATTCCAACTGAAGGAGAAGTATGAGAGAGTTACAGGGTGTCTGGCCAAGCTTGAGGAAGAAGATGAAACAGGGCAAGGACTTGGTTTAGGATATGTTATTTTCATTTCACTTAAGACAATGGAAGTATAGCCACCCCAGTGGCAAAGTAGTGCGCTGGTGAGACCCTTGTCCTGGGTTCGAACCTGGGCGCGCTACTTTTCTTTTTGCATTTTACCGTTTTTTAGTTTTGACACTTTTTTGCAGTTGGGCTGAGTCTTTGGGCTTGGCATCTTTTTGCTAACATGTTACCACTAATCTGCTACATTACCCCCCCCCCCCCCCCCCCCTTGCCAACTTTTATATTTTTATTTTTATTTGTTTTATTCTCATATTTAATATTTTAAATATTTTCTTTAATGAATAAAAATCCTAAAAAAATGTGAATTAATAACATTTCACTTTTATTTTATTTTTTATTTTATTTCTCACATAAAAATAGATTTTATTTTAATAGGATATCATTTATTTTCTTAATAAACTTGTAAATATAATTAAACATATTTAGTTCAATTTATTTTTTATTTCATACTTATAAATACTTATTTTTGCATATATATAATTTTATACAATATTATTTATTATTTTTACACAAGAAAATGCACAAAATAATACCTATAAAAACTTTATTTTCTCTTAAAACAATAATTAGGGTTAAACCCCTTTTAAAAATTAATTCATTTTCTTTATATTTTTAGGTTTAGATTAAATTTTCTTTTACATAAAAGCAAGACACAAAAATCTTTTTTTATATGTACATTGCATTGCATTTTCCTTTTAATATTATATTGTATTTATTCTAATACGTACAAATTCGATTTGGTTGTAATAATTTATTTAGGTTTATATTCTTGCAAATCCCCATTCAAATTTGTATTCCCCCTCCCATAAATTGTTGTAATAGCTTAGAAATATTTACATTACGCAATTTATCGCTTCATATGCCATGATTAGTAATTAGGGTTTGTATGACAAGAACAAAACAAAGCAAAATAGAACACCCTAAATACAAGACAAAATCAAAGCATCAAAATGATACACTTGCACACAAGAACCCTTAGGGTTTCTCCACTTGGTTGCCTAAAACAAAATAGCCATATTACGCATGTGAAATATCTTAGCAAAACAAAACAAATATGAGATCATAGTCCCTCGATGACGCTATTCAAAATTTGCCTTACAAAATGATCTTGGTCCCTAAAAAACAACTTGCAAACATTGAAAACATTTTCAAAAGACAAACATCTTTGTATACATTCTTACGAACGAGAATCATTGCAAAGATTGCCTAAACGAATGACCTCTTTTACAAAATACTTTCAAAACCACACCAAACACAATTTCAAACAAAAGCAAGTGATCTAAGAAAGTAACTAAGAGCCCATGGAAAACCATGGATGAAAAGGGTGCTAACACCTTCCCTTTTCATAATCTACCCCCCGAACTCAAGAAATAATCTCAAAGGTCTTTCCTGTGCTTTTTCACCTTTCCTTTTGGATAAAAGAAAAGTTGGGGGCGACTCTTGCTAACCGCAACATTTGCAATAAAACGCAAAAAAACTCAAGTCAGTTTTCCCACCGCATCACAGAACTGGCGACTCTGCTGGGAAATTTTATAAAAGTGGGGTTACCTTAGGGTTTAGATCAAATTTATTTGCTTACATTGTTTTATTTGTTTGCTTTACATTTTGGTTCTTTGTTTGGGTTTGAATCCTCCACCCGGATTTGGGAAAACATTGTAGGTAAATAGCAATACATTGTGGAAACTGTGAGGGGTATACCGACATGGTCTAAGCAATAGCTATGTTAGTGTGACATATTTGTGGGTACCGGTAGCCTTTGAGTAAATCAAAGAGAATACGGGGCCGCTGAGGGATGTCATGAAGCACTAATGAACTTCTAGAACCCTTTACTTGACCAACTTGGCCTTTAGAATGTAGTGAGATGACCGACTTTGGTGCAGTCCAAAGTTGGTAGATACTCGATACTACACTCATTGAGGGTTTGTTTCTTGGGATATTTCGGTCGCCATTAAAGAGGCTTGAGCTGAAACAATGACCAAGGAAACAATCCAATGATATTGAGCTCCTTAGAACCCGGTTACTATTGTTAGGACAGGTTGAGCCAACTAAACTTCAAGAGGGTACTTACCTATAAAACCCCATGCAAGCCTAAACTAAGAACTTGTTTGATTTGCTTGTATATGCATACTTGTACATAACATCATGGACATCATGAACATCATATGCATCCACTAACCATTTCAAGGATTTTGGAGATTCATCTTTGTTCTTGTTTTGTAGGATATGGATTCGCTTTGCAGGAAAATATCCATATCAACCTTGTAAGAATTCCTCCACAACTCAAGAAGCTAGCTTCAAGGATCCCTGAGAACTCTCTGTTCACTGAGAGGCATGGTCGTCTACTCAACTTGGTCACCTCCAACACAGAGGAGGATATGATGAAGGTTCTCTTCCAGTTCTTTGACCCTTTGCATAATTGCTTCACATTTCCTGACTATCAGCTTGTGCCTACTTTGGAAGAGTTATCTCAACTCTTAAGGATTCCTATTCTTAATCAACTACCTTTCAACGGTATGGAAAGAGATCCAAAGCCAGAAGAGATTGCTCAAGCCCTGCACTTACACTCATCTGATGTCACAACTTATTAGGAAACTAGAAGTGGTGTCAAAGGCTTCTTAGCAAAGTTCTTGTTTGAGAAGGCCCAAAGCTGTTGGAGTTCCCTAGACTTGCAAGATTTTAAGGAGATTGTGGCTCTTCTTATCTATGGGATGGTCTTGTTCCCCAATCCTGACCAACTCATAGATGTTAGCGCTGTCAAAATCTTCATGTCACGCAATCCGGTGTCTACATTGCTAGGGGATATCCTACACTCTTTTCAAACTCGCACAATGAGGAAAAGAGGTGTCCTTATGTGTTGCACTCCTCTCCTGGCAAGATGGTTTATTTCTCATCTTCCCCAATCAGTCTTAAAGAATGAGAAAGGATTAAGGTGGTCACAAAGGTTAATGACGCTCAAACATTCAGATATTCATTGGTGTTCCCGATCCAAAGAGAATGTTATCATTGTTGACCGTTGTGGGGAATTCCCTAATGTCCCTCTACTTGGCATTAGGGGAGGCATCACCTACAACCCATGCTTAGCTCTAAGACAGTTTGGTTATGCCCGAAGGTATGGCCCACATGATATGCTGATTCAAGGCCTGGTATTCGACTACGACAACGACGATCAAGGACTTCGCCAGAGATTCATCCGAGCTTGGAGGATGCTAAACAAGGTGGATAGCAAGACTTTGGGACACAAGAATTCCATCCCTATTGAGCCTTACCTCAAGTGGGTACGAACCCGCGCTCAAAGTCTTATGATGCCTTATCCTTCCATTCTCCAAGTGATTATTGAGCCTGTTAAGGAAGGAGAAGTTCCATACACTATCCTACATCATGACATGCCCACATCACTCGAGGATCTACAAAGGGATTGGATAAAGCTCAAAGGAGAGCGAGATACTTTCGAAGCCCAATTCTACGCAAGCGAGAAGAAGGTTTTGGAACTCACTAGGCTACTTCATGAGGAGCAGACTCTCAATACCTACATTACACCAAAGAGGATGCACAATACTTTTTTATCTTAGAATTTTATATTATTTTTCCCAAGGGGCATTGATGTATTCAAATTCTATCTTATTAATATAACGTGTGTTTCTTTTTGTTTAAAACGAATTTGAATTTTTGAATCCTTGAAAGCATTGCATGTATACATATCATTCATCATAACATAAACAGGTCTTTTGCAACAAGTTTGCTCATCTCTCTAACTGTTTATTTTAGTAAGATGGATCTCGAATAGACGGTCAAAGATCTTCAAGCTCAAAAAACGCAATTTCAACAGTTACTCATGACCCTAGCCAAGGGGCAAGATGAGTTGAAGACTCTGTTAGCTGAAGAAAGAAAGAAGAAACCAAAGAAAGCCACTGGGGTTTTGAATATGGGGAGAAGATTTCAGGGACAGACTAGAAGGACCATGAATTTTGCAACCACTTTCGGGGAAGGAGAAGGAAAAGGAAAGGAAACAGCGGTACCATCAGAATCTGAGGAAGAGGAAGAAGAAGAAGACTACTCTGAGGAGAAGTACCCTCCGGCTGATGATAAGTACAGACACCTTGAAGACCGTTTGAGCGCTATGGAAATACAAAGGGTACCAGGTCTAGACTTTGAAGAATTGGGGCTAGTGTCGGGAATTGTGATTCCACCAAAGTTCAAAGTGCCGTTGTTTGAAAAATATGATGGGGTGTCATGCCCTAAAATGCACCTCCGATCATACGTGAGAAAGATTCAGCGGCACTCTACCGATAAAGACCCATGGGTGCATTTTTTCCAAGATAGTTTATCCGGAATGCAACTCGATTGGTTTTACCAATTAGAAAGGGTCGGCGTCCACAACTGGGAAGACCTTGCCGCAGCTTTCTATAAACAATACCAGTATAATGCAGATTTGGCGCCTACCCGTACTCAACTTCAGAGTATGGCTATGGCTTCAAATGAGGGTTTCAAAGATTACACGCAAAAATGGAGAGACCTAGCTGGGAGAGTGCAACCCCCTCTGTCTGAAAGGGAGTTAGTGGATATGTTCTTAGGCACTCTATCGGGCCCTTTCTTCAACCATTTGATTGGGAGCTCATTTGTTGGGTTTACTGAGTTAATATTAACCGGAGAGAGGGTGGAAGTTGGAATAAAACGTTGAAAGATTTAGAAGGATTCATCTACCTCTACAGCTGTGAGAAAGCCTTTCACCGGAAAGAAGGAGGTATCTACTGTTTATCCACAAAGGAACCAAGGGAGAGCTGAACGCCGACCAATGGTAGGGGCCGTTATGATCCCAAAATCTACATCTGATCAGCCAAGAAGTAACCAACCATGGGTGGAAAGGCCAGTCCAGAAATTCACCAGAGTTAATATGACTCTAGCCCAGATTTTACCGCATCTGCTGAAATCTAATTTGGCCACTTTGAAGGAAGCTGCAAAGAATCCCAACATGGCGTCCCCTCATTATCACCCGAATGCCAGATGCGCATACCATTCCGAAAGTCCGGGTCATGACACTAACAACTGTTGGGCCCTGAAAAACAAAATTCAAGACCTTATAGATGCAAAAGAAGTTGAGTTTGACGCGCCTGAGAAACCAAATGTCATTTCCGCTCCGATGCCTAGGCATGGTCACAACACCAACGCTATCGAGGAAGGTTTATTTATTGCCGCAGTGGATGAACTTTTGACTCCGCTCCCAATCATTAAGATGAACTTGTTGAAAGTTGGTGTATTCCAAGGTTGTAAGGAAGACTGTCATCATTTCTTATCCTCATCAATTGTTTGCCCTCTATTGAAGATAGGCATTCAACGCCTAATAGACAATCAAGAAATTCTGTTTGAAAATGCTCCCATTTTACCTATTCCTGTTGAAGACATTTCAATCATAGCCATCTCCGCCAATCCTTCCAGGGTCCCTAAAAGACCCGTTAGGATTACATCAGTTCTAAAAACTACTCCTCTTAAGATCACAATGCCCGGGCCGGTCCCGTATGAATCAGAAAAAACAGTACCGTGGAATTACGGTGGAGAAATCTACTACCATGGTATTAAACAAGATGGGTTGACCACCAAAGAAGTGAGCTCCGAAGAAGAAGATTCCGACATTATAAATATTTCCGGAACTAGTAAGATTACCCGTAGCGGTAGAATCTTCTCTCCAGAGATTTCCCCTCCAAAGGAAATTTTTGGACCCGTGGTTGTTCCGAAGACTACCTTTGTACCATTAATTATACTTGCAAGCACACCTACCGACAAAGATGACGCGACCCCTGCTGTTGTCCCTACCAACACTTCTACTGCTGAAAATCGAGGAAAAAGCATTCAAGAAGAGCCTGTACGGACGAAGGCTCAATCACTAGCTATCCTCGAAACATCCAAGAAGGAAATGCAAGAGATCCCGAGGATAATAAAGAAGAATGATTATGACGTGGTTGAACAGTTGGGGCAAACTCCCTATAGGATCTCCATGCTAGCATTGCTGCTGTGTTCTGAGGCACATGCGAAAGCTCTGGTGAAGTTTCTAAAGACAACCCATGTACCACAAGAGACATCCGTCGACCAATTCCAAAATTGTGTGACCAGTTTGACAGCTGATAATGGCTTAGGTTTCTCTGATGCTGATTTGACACCAAAAGGGAGAAAGCACAACGAGGCATTACATGTCTCTGTGGAGTGTAGAGGAACGACTCTGGCCCATGTCTTGGTGGACACGGGTTCATCTTTGAACTTCTTACCGAAAAAAGCCCTTGACAGATTGGATTGCAAAGGGCTGACATTGAAACCTAGTAACATAGTTGTGAGAGAATTTGATGGCTCAAAGAGGATGGTCCACGGGGAGGTGGACATCCCCATAAAGGTGGAAACTCAGACTTTCAACTCAACTTTCTATGTAATGGACATCCACCCCTCTTAATCCTGTCTGCTAGGACGGTCTTGGATCCATAATGCTGGTGCTATCACCTCTAGACTACACCAGATGCTGAAATACCCGGTCCATGGAAAGATTATCATTGTCCACGAAGAGGAAGAGTACATGATTAGCCATCTAAATTCTTTCCGGTATGTAGAATTGGATGGCGAGTTCATTGAAACACCTTTTCAACATTTCGAAGAAGTCTCTCAAGAGGTAGCAGTAACCAAGACGATATCCTCGATTCCCAAGATCACAAGACCTCCGCTTCAGATGTCATCTCTAAAGGACGCCAAGGCGGTAGTAGAAGAGGGTGGATGCACCATATGAGGGCAGCTTCCGGACATCCCGTATAAATCAGACAAGTTTGGCTTGGGGTTTACTTCAACTTCTCAGAAGGTTGTGTGCTGTGCCCGTGTTGGAGGGCCACCTTTGAAGATTATTAACCGGAAGGTCAACGCAGTGGAAGATGGTGAAGCAGATGGCAACTTGGAAGATTGGATATTTCCTACTGTCAATGGAGGACTTTGGAACTGGGAAGCCAGAGACTTTGTCCCAATAACTTTCATCTCTCAGTAATTTATCTTTTACATTTCTGTTGGACTTGTCATATTCACGAACAATTCACACTTTAAAAACCTTGTGTCTTACCCGAGGCACAATGGTCCATTTGTAAGGGTTTTTATTTCATCTTCATATGACATTCAATGAATCGTGGACGTTTTTCCACATACAAACCTTTTGTGCTCATTGTCTTTCTTTTACATTTTTTTGTTTAAAGATGGATATACCCTTACACACACCCACACTCACAAATGCAGGTACCCCTCCATTCCGGATCCCATGGGTAACGATACTGCTATAGCCTTTAGTGACTCTGAAGATCTAATCTACCAAGCCGAATACGAAGGTGAGGAAGATTGTGAAGTGCCAGGGGAATTGGCCAGACTGCTACAACAAGAGGAAAGAGCTATTCAGCCTCATGAGGAACTGTTGGATACAATCAACTTGGGTACTGAGGAAGATAAAAAGGAAATCAAAGTGGGTGCCAATCTAGAGCCGAGTGTCAAGGAGCGCCTAATTCAGCTATTGCATGATTATGTTGAGATCTTTGCCTGGTCATACGAAGACATGCCAGGACTTGATACAGACATCATGGTACATTGTCTACCCACAAGAGAAGATTGTCCACCAGTGAAACAAAAAGTCCGCCGCATGAGATCTGACATGTCAGAGAAGATCAAAGCGGAAGTCATGAAACAGTTCAACGCTGGATTTTTGGCTGTGTAGCGGTGAAAATCGGAGATCAAGCTATTAATTAACTTGACTCACAAAAGCAAGAGTCGCCACCGCGCTTTATTATTTCCAAGGGAAAAGGGAAAAGAGCGAAATAAAACCCTAAAAAAACATGCAATGTAAAATAAAAAGTAATACAATACGTTTTTGAAAAGAGATTGAGAGTTCGGGGGTTGGTTATGCAATGGGAAGGTATTAGCACCCAATGCATCTGCGGTACTCCGCAGGAACCTTTTGAAACATCTGTTTTTGGTTAAAATTGTTTGTTTGATTAAAATGGTTCGTTTGGCTAAAAATGGGTGTTGGCGAGATTTTGAAGATGTGATAACCTAATGTCGAAGTTTTGACTTAAAAGGGGTGTGAGTTTAAAAATTGATTTGTAGGAGATTCGTCTTAAGATTAATAAAACTAAAAAAGGTATGAAGGGATTTCACATAATAGTATTATATACTCGATGACATGAAGTCAACAAATTAATTCTTTCCCTTGGATTTAAAGCCACAGACAGATAAGTAAGCTAAGAATATACCAAACCTTAGGTGAAAATAAATCATAAGCCGACAACATCAAAAAAAACCTGATGTGAGATAATACTCCAAGTATCAGATAAAGCACATCAAGTGAAAATAAATCACATACGAGAAAAGCGTGTCAGGAGAGGAATCAGATAAAGCACAAAGGCGATGGATAAAGCTCACGGTGTCAGATAAGAATCCCTGCATCACAAGAGATATACCGACAAAATCTAACAGCACGGGGAAACTTATGTGCGTCCGCACAATTTTCAGAAGTTAGTTGGAATTAAAAATAAAATCACAATGCAATGAAAATAATATTTTCAAAACCTGAATTTATTTACAAGTGAAGTGAATAGACAGTCAAAATATTATGTACAAGTATATATTTACAATACCAAATATTAAATCAAAATAGTAAGGTAAAAAGGGAATAACGAAAAATTATAAATGCGCTATGCGAGAACGAACGCTTGAAACTGTTCTCGAAAACCTTCACAGTAAGCAAACTTGTTAGTAGCATAAGCGGTATACAAATTAAAATGAAACGAAATTGTAACAAGATTTGAATTTATGTTAGTAATCACAAAGTATAAAAATCAAAATGAACTTGTATGATGCCTATGAACAAATGAATATTTACACAAATAAAAATCAAGAATTCCTGATATTATTCAATGTAAACACAAAAATCAGCATTGCATACATGTATTCCATTAAGTAATTTCAAAAGTGATCGCTATTTTAAACCACAACGGAAAACAAGAATCAATAGTTCACATAAAGGAAACAAAATGTTGTCTCAATAGTTTCTCGGTCAGATTTACATGCGAATAGAATGCGGCATTATCGTCACCTTCATCGAAACTAAACTTCGAACATCCTTCATTCATAATCTCAATTGAAATTAAAATGGAAGCAAGTTATTACGCTATAGGTGTCTAATGAATTCAAAATGAATAATCATGATAACAAACTTCATCAAACACAACGAAATGCATTCAACACAGTAATTCGGACAATCCCGACACACTCAACATAAGCATTACCGAACCAAATTCTATCACAAATTTCGTGGCATAAGGATATCAACACTAAATCAACAACAACTAAACCAAAACTGACCAATCTTAATCATATTTTCCAGCATATCAGTTCAAAAGTATCAACCATCCATACTATTGCAAACCGTTTTTAATCAGAAATTCATTACAGCATTTGTGTTTTCACCACATAACAACAACTATGACTTCAATAGCATAACAGTTACTTAATTCAAAATAAATAAAAAACCAAAACAAGCAGCAATCCAATATCGATTTTCCAGAATTATATCAATAGATTCAAACAGCATAATTGTTAAGAAAACGAAAAGAATTACTGAAAATGTTGAAACCGAAAGCAGATGTACTGTTAGAGATGAGCGGCTGGAGGTGCTGTGTGTGTTCTCTCTTTACGGATTGAAGAGAGAGCAAGGAGGATGATGTTACGGAGAGTTGCTATTTGTAGCGAAATGGGAGAAACAAGGGAGGCTGTTGATGAACGATGGTGATACAGAATTGAACAGAGGAGGTTTGCATGAAAGGTAGCTAGCGGAGAGTGTAATCGGTGAGGAGGTAGCTACTGGTTGTTGATACGGTTTGATAGTGATGGTTGTGGTTGAAAGGTTAACAGTGGCGAGGGAGTATGTTGCGCGTGAGAAGGCGTTACCGTGAAGAGGAACAAAGTTGGATTGGTGATGACGAGAGGAATAAGAGGCGGGGCAGCGTGATGCTAGCGGAGACAGATCGGAGATAAACAATGGTGGTGTGGTTGAAAGGTTTACATTGGAGGAGAGCGATGACGGTTTCGCGGATTAAAGAGATGCGGTGTGTTGTTGTTGGATTTTTTGTGTGAAGAGAGAAAGGAATTGAATTGAAGGGAGGTCTCAGTTTGTGCTAACGGAGGTGGAAGGAATTTGAATGGAGAGTTAGAGAAAGGAAGTCGAGATTGAAAGAGAAGGTGATGGTTGATTTTAATGGAGAAACAAAGGGGCACGCTGTTATGTGAGGAAGTGAAGGGAGATTGAGATGCTTTTTTTGGAATGGAGGAAAGGATTAAAAGTGATTAATATTGTTTTGGCAATTTTCGTATCGATTCTCAATTTCATCCAACAACCAATAGGAATAGAGTATAGTGTAAATAATATATTTTTGTGATCAAATAGCCCTTAAATGATAAAAATAACCAAAAAAACTAAATGTATTAAAATTAACTCAATTTAAAATAATTTTTGAATTTTTTTTGAATAAAAAATAAAGACCCAAAATGACTAAAAACAATAAAAACGGACGGAAATTTATCCGAAAAAATAAAATGAACATATTAAAATAAACTACATGTAAAAAAGATTAAAGAAAAAATATTCAAAAAGTCAAAGTCAAAATAAAATGAGAATAAAAATATCAGGCCGAACAGACGTTTACGGTTAAAAATGAGACTTCAAACTACACCGAAAAAATAAAGCGAGCATACCGTCATAATCTACGTGAAACGCAGATTCATAAAATGATCGGTAAAAGGTTAAAACTTGAAATATTTTTCTCGCTAATTTTCGTATAGTGTCGAATCGCTTTTAACAGCCTGTCTGTAAAACCTGAATATTTTTATTATTGACATATAAGAAACTTGGAGCCATGCAAGAAATGAGTAAACAGATAAAAGTGAATAAAGTGAAATGTCGGGTATTTTTCAACTACAGAATGATGCAAATGTCGATTTAAACTGACTTTTGGTCAACTTAAACACGATTAAATGATGCAAATGTGACGAATGAAGCTATTTACTAATGATTGTGACCAAATGAAAAAATATGGTATGAATGTGCGACTGAAAAAATTAGGGGCGAAATTTAGGGTGCAAAGGTTGTGCCTTGATGAATCAGTCATAGAGAATCCACAATCAACCGTACTTCTGGCTTGGGAGACTCAAAACCTTAATTGAGACGTGACACTTGATGCTCTTGATTCAGACCTGTCTCTGCACATGAAACAAAAGAAAACATGAACATACACCTTTGTATGCGATTAGAAATTAGTGATACATAGGCTAAAAATGTTCAAAACACTTGACAATCTTCGCATAGTCCAAGCTCGAAGGTGAGAGGTTAAAACCGACCGTATTTCGTAACCTTGACTTATGTTTAAAAATGCAAAAATAAAAATGGGATCTTAGGTCAAAAATTGGGGTATGACAGCTGCCCTTATTTAAGTTTCTTCTATCTAGAGATATGAATATTGTAATCTTCATTTCGACGAGATTGGAGGGACTTAAATATAGAATACACAATTTTTGGCCTTAAGATACCGCAATTATGTTTATGATATGATATGAATGTAATATTTTGAATTTAATGAGGAACGATGCCGCATGAGGCAAACTATGCTGGAGAAACCAAGCATATTATACTAATCCTACAGGGGAACAGATTATAACACCACTAGGGAAACAAAGTCATAGACTTCAAATGAGAGACTCTTGAATGATTTACATCAGTATTGAGACTGGAGAAGGGAAAGGATTGACATTAACATTGTGAATGGAAAAGGAAATGATTGACATCAGTACTGAGACTGGAAAATGATTGACATCAGCACTGTGGCTGGAAAACAAAATGATTGACATCAGCACTGTGGCTGGAAAACAAAATGATTGACATCAGCACTGTGGCTGGAAAACAAAATGATTGACATCAGCACTGTGGCTGGAGATAAACATCTCTGATTTCTGAATTTTACCAAGAACGGTAACACATTTCTTCTTTAACCAAGATATCGCTTGAAAAGGATAAAATAACAAACTTCCCCACAGGACTTTTCCGAAGGGATGCCATTTGCTGAGTAGACATTATTGTTGGGGATACACAAGCTGCTCAAATAAAGAGGCCGCCACTTGCTTCCTTTCAAAGGTGTCAATAACATACAAGTTGCTCATGAAGAGACCGCCACTTGCTGTCTTCAAAGAATATTAAAGCACACAAGCTGCTCATAAAGAGTCCGCCACTTGTTGCCAAAAACCTACAAGCTGCTCATAAAGAAGCTGCCACTTGCTGTCTTCAAAGAATATCAAAGCACACAAGCTGCTCATGAAGAGTCTGCCACTTGTTGCCAATAATCCACAAGCTGCTCATAAAGAAGCTTCCACTTGTTGTCTTCAAAGAATATTAAAGCACACAAGCTGCTCATGAAGAAGCTGCCACTTGTTGCCAATAACCCACAAACTGCTCATAAAGAAGCTGCCACTTGACGTTTTCAAGGGAACAATAACACACAAGTTGCTCAAGTAGATAAGCTGCCACTTGCCGTTTTCAAGGGAACAGTAACACACAAGTTGCTCAAGTAGATAAGCTGCCACTTGCTGTCTTCCAAAAATACTAACGTACAAGCTACTCATGAAGAAGCTGCCACATGCCGTTTTCAAAAAGTGTTGATAACATACAAGTGGTCCATGAAGAGACTGCCGCTTGCTGTTTTTAAAAAAGTATTGATAACATACAAGTTGCCCATGAAGAGACTGCCGCTTGCTGTTTTCTCAAAGATACCCATAAAATATCATGAAGATATCGCTGGAGGTGAGAATCAATAATTTCATCGAGGATGGACAAACTGCTCATGAAGAGACCGCCATTTATCATAGAGAAATCAGAAATAATCAAACTGCTCAAATAAAGAGTCAGTCGCTTGTTGTCATGTCGATATTCCAGAAGAAGGTTGTGATAACACTGTTGGGGAATAAAGTTCATCTTCAATGGGGAACCATGAATAAATCCTTCTTGAGGAGACCAAGTATTTACGTTGCAAAATAAATGCACTCTCCATCTAGGTTTCACAGCCTAGAGAGATCCACAGGGTATCGTTCAAAAGAGACAAAGCTCAATCCAGGAATAAACTGGAGAGAAAATAGTCAAACAAGACTCCACCCAATGAGGAAACAACTCAAATGGGGGTTTATCCTATCCAGAGATGGAAAAGGAAAGCTAAAGCAAGATTCTTCCACGAGAGTTAACTCAGTGGGGAATTAGAAAAGAGGCGCGCTTTCTGCTTAAGTTGACACTCTATTTGGAAAGATCAAATACACTATTTGAATAGACATAACCAAGGTATACGAACTTCAATGACATCAACAAATACAAATGTGCGTGCAAGATGCAATTGTGAATGAATATATGAATCTCATGTATATGTTTGAAAAAACAGATAGAAGAGATAAGCTGGGGATGATACGACCTCACAGTACAACTAGATACTCGGCTAACCTCAACAAGATAGGAACATTACTAGAGATAGAACCAAAGCCATCATTGAAGTAGAGTCCTTTTACAAGGCTTAAATCTCTTTGGAGAGGAAGATATTTTTCGGTAGAAAACCCAAAGTCTAATCTTCTAATGTCAATAATTCATTGAAAGGATAACAACACGAACAATGCTTCAGCTTGACAAATCTGGATTGCCCCTGGGACTAATTTTGGATGCCCCAAGTTTATTGCTGATAAGCTGTGTGATGCACGACAATTCTTGCAAATAACTTCACTTCTAAAATGCCCCAAGCTATATGGCTGATGAGGAGAAATCGTCTCAAGAGGATTTTACAAAAGACCTGGCATCCACCATGCTCTGGTGTCTTCAAACTCTTAGAGAGATTCATCGAATCTCGACGTGATTGCCCCGAATTGACTGTAGTTGGCACAACAAAGTCTTCAAATTTTGCCCCAACAGGGTAAACAAGTTGGAGAAGCATTAACTGGGAGAAGCAACATGTCTGTGCTTAAGGTCTTCATGTGGCATGCCTCTGGATATGATTTTTTGAAATGATTCGCCAATTGCTCAACATAGTTTCAGGCCTTAAAAGAATAAACTCATCGCTAGTGCTTATATGTGAGCTTCCTTGATATCAAACAAATGTTTTGCAGTTAGAAAAAGTTTATTATGAGAATGAAAATTCCAATGCAACAGTTATGTAAGTCTTGAAGATTTTGAAAAGATATCGCACAAATTTTGCGAGTTAGAGCACCATTAATTTTTGTATAGCAAAAGCATATGATACCAACATAACTATTTAACAAACATTCATGGGAGTCAGGAACACCATCTCATTGAAGTATGCTTTTAAAATAACCTTGCTTCAATTAGGACTTTTGAAGGTTGTAACGTGGTCTGGTTCACGGTTTTTTAGAAAAAAGGTTTTTAAGGCTCAAAATTTATAAGTGCCCGCCCATTCTTCATGATGTTCTTCAGTCCTATGTTCAGTTAATTCAATATGAGTGTTCATCTCTCAAAAGGATTTTGTGACGGTTAAGGAAACGACGAGGCTTTCGGAGTAGAAACCACCCTCATGTCTTCGTGTTTGTAGTCACCAATTTGTTCTTTGCTGAGGAATTTTCTTTGTAGTCCTTTCTTTGCAATTTTTATTTTCCCTAACTTTTGCCTGAACTAATTCTTTTGAATTGATAGTCCAGCGGGATGCCTTAGTTTTTGCCTAAGTCATAAGTTTTCATGTTTTTGACTTAGAAGGCTTTTTCTTTTTCTTGATTTTTGACTTTTTGAACAAAATGTGTGACATTAGCTTGTCTTTACTGGTTGAGAGGATTGTGACTGCCTCGTTTCTTGATGAATGAGGGATAACATTGTGGTTCCACATCTTCTGGGTTCATTGTACATGAAGGATGGCCCTCGCAGTTTCTCTTCAGAAATATCTTCCTTATGAATTTTGAACACTCAATCGGATTAACTGAAAACTACCCTGCCCCAGGTTAAAATTCAAGGTTTTTTTCGTATAGAAAAGAAACTCCTACTTCAAGGCTCAAAAGAGGTTAGCAAGGGATTATCTTCCTTATATCTCCAGTGTTTAAGGATTTGAAACAATGCATGTACATCATCAGCAAGATTTTATCCAAAAGCATGCAACCAGAGATTTTGTGTTCTTTAGATCATCATCCTCCCTTCAATCTCTGCCTAGGTAAGAGAATGGGCAACAAGTTGGTATCATAATGAAAAAAGCAATTTAGAATTTGAAAACAAATATGTGTGAAACAAATGAATTTCTTCAAGACAAACATGCTCATTGTATTAAGATAATCATTCAAATGCAAACAAGTTCTTACATGCAAACAATGTTTTGATAAACAAGAAAAATTTCAACAAGCAGAAATAAGTTAATGATCGGGGAAGGCTTTCCATCTGGACTTGAATCACCGAAAACATCCTTCAAAACTCAAAGTGACCATCAATCGTGTTTACTCTTCGGCACATGCTTGATTTGAACTTCAAAACCAACGTCTTTGAATGACAATCAGTGAATACTTTTATCATCGCTTCCTCCTTCTTAGAAGGATTGACTTGGGCAGCAACCAAAATTTCAACCAAAACAGTTGAGTGATCCATACCAGCTTTCAAAATAGTCATCTCTCTACGGAGTTCAGAAACCTCTTGCATGATATTCTCCATTGTTCTCTTAGCGCGAGTGTTGTACTGGTGAGACCAAAGGAAAAATAAGACTCGGAAAAAGACCTTTGAAAGTGAAACAAAAAATGTAGAATGATGTATGATATGCAAAAGAGAGTTTTTATTTGATTTTCAAGGAACTCAAGATATTAAGTTGTAAACATCAAAGTATGAAGATAGAAGATGAATTTTAAATTGGCTCCAAACATTGATCAAGTTATCATCAAGATCAATCATCCATTTTGGTGGATTAGGGTTTTCGCCCTATCAACACCCAAGATCCATTGAGCTTGACGAAACTTGTGATGTTTACAAAGAAAGACCTCCAAATTCATTCAAAGTCAAGTGAAAAGGGTTTTATGGATGCATGAATGCATGGCTATGCAACAACCACAAGCAAGGTCACAAATAAAGTCGAAAGGTTCAACGTCACGAGCATGGAGTCAAGGTAAGGAACATCCCCAAGGTATGTACTAACGGTTTAATCACACCTGCAAGACAAGGTTCTAAGAGTTCCCGGAGTCTATATTCCTCCTTCGGATATTACCAACGTCTTGATTACTCAATAATCAGCAATATTCTTATGAGAAACTCATCCGAGCGTAGCATCGCGTGACAACTACTTCCGGATTACTCCGTTATAATCTTCGCGCTACACCTAAAAGGCCAAGGTGGGTTAAGGGTTCTACGGTTCTCAGTTTCTTTGGCTCCCAGGTCGAAAATAATAATGTCTTCCCGATTACTCGGTAAACAAATATTACGTTCAAAAGGGCCTTCCACTGAGTGGGGGATCTCATGCCTCCTTCTTCGGGATTACTCCCTCAAAGTTAACATGACTATACCGCCCGTCCTATTCCTAAGTGTAACTTAGTCCGGGTATAGGACTTGTCCTTTGCAAAAACCCAAATAATATATCACAATTAATCAAACAAACAAGTAATAATAACAAAAACAAATATGACAAATTAGGCTTAACCCACTTTAGGGATGGACCAGCAAGAGGTCAATCTTTCCCCAGCAGAGTCGCCAATTCTGTAGAGGTGAAAATCGGAGATCAAGCTATTAATTAACTTGACTCACAAAAGCAAGAGTCGCCACCGCGCTTTATTATTTCCAAGGGAAAAGGGAAAAGAGCGAAATAAAACCCTAAAAAAACATGCAATGTAAAATAAAAAGTAATACAATACGTTTTTGAAAAGAGTTTGAGAGTTCGGGGGTTGGTTATGCAATGGGAAGGTATTAGCACCCAATGCATCTGCGGTACTCCGCAGGAACCTTTTGAAACATCTGTTTTTGGTTAAAATTGTTTGTTTGATTAAAATGGTTCGTTTGGCTAAAAATGGGTGTTGGCGAGATTTTGAAGATGTGATAACCTAATGTCGAAGTTTTGACTTAAAAGGGGTGTGAGTTTAAAAATTGATTTGTAGGAGATTCGTCTTAAGATTAATAAAACTAAAAAAGGTATGAAGGGATTTCACATAATAGTATTATATACTCGATGACATGAAGTCAACAAATTAATTCTTTCCCTTGGATTTAAAGCCACAGACAGATAAGTAAGCTAAGAATATACCAAACCTTAGGTGAAAATAAATCACAAGTCGACAGCATCAAAAAAAACCTGATGTGAGATAATACTCCAAGCATCAGATAAAGCGCATCAAGTGAAAATAAATCACATACGAGAAAAGCGTGTCAGGAGAGGAATCAGATAAAGCGCAAAGGCGATGGATAAAGCTCACGGTGTCAGATAAGAATCCCTGCATCACAAGAGATATACCGACAAAATCTAACAGCATGGGGAAACTTATGTGCGTCCGCACAATTTTCAGAAGTTAGTTGGAATTAAAAATAAAATCACAATGCAATGAAAATAATATTTTCAAAACCTGAATTTATTTACAAGTGAAGTGAATAGACAGTCAAAATATTATGTACAAGTATATATTTACAATACCAAATATTAAATCAAAATAGTAAGGTAAAAAGGGAATAACGAAAAATTATAAATGCGCTATGCGAGAACGAACGCTTGAAACTGTTCTCGAAAACCTTCACAGTAAGCAAACTTGTTAGTAGCATAAGCGGTATACAAATTAAAATGAAACGAAATTGTAACAAGATTTGAATTTATGTTAGTAATCACAAAGTATAAAAATCAAAATGAACTTGTATGATGCCTATGAACAAATGAATATTTACACAAATAAAAATCAAGAATTCCTGATATTATTCAATGTAAACACAAAAATCAGCATTGCATACATGTATTCCATTAAGTAATTTCAAAAGTGATCGCTATTTTAAACCACAACGGAAAACAAGAATCAATAGTTCACATAAAGGAAACAAAATGTTGTCTCAATAGTTTCTCGGTCAGATTTACACGCGAATAGAATGCGGCATTATCGTCACCTTCATCGAAACTAAACTTCGAACATCCTTCATTCATAATCTCAATTGAAATTAAAATGGAAGCAAGTTATTACGCTATAGGTGTCTAATGAATTCAAAATGAATAATCATAATAACAAACTTCATCAAACACAACGAAATGCATTCAACACAGTAATTCGGACAATCCCGACACACTCAACATAAGCATTACCGAACCAAATTCTATCACAAATTTCGTGGCATAAGGATATCAACACTAAATCAACAACAACTAAACCAAAACTGACCAATCTTAATCATATTTTCCAGCATATCAGTTCAAAAGTATCAACCACCCATACTATTGCAAACCGTTTTTAATCAGAAATTCATTACAGCATTTGTGTTTTCACCACATAACAACAACTATGACTTCAACAGCATAACAATTACTTAATTCAAATAAAAAAAATACCAAAACAAGCAGCAATCCAATATCGATTTTCCAGAATTATATCAATAGATTCAAACAGCATAATTGTTAAGAAAACGAAAAAGAATTACCGAAAATGTTGAAATCGAAAGCAGATGTACTGTTAGAGATGAGCGGCTGGAGGTGCTATGTGTGTTCTCTCTTTACGGATTGAAGAGAGAGCAAGGAGGATGATGTTACGGAGAGTTGCTATTTGTAGCGAAATGGGAGAAACAAGGGAGGTTGTTGATGAACGATGGTGATACAGAATTGAACAGAGGAGGTTTGCATGAAAGGTAGCTAGCGGAGAGTGTAATCGGTGAGGAGGTAGCTACTGGTTGTTGATACGGTTTGATAGTGATGGTTATGGTTGAAAGGTTAACAGTGGCGAGGGAGTATGTTGCGCGTGAGAAGGCGTTACCGTGAAGAGGAACAGAGTTGGATTGGTGATGACGAGAGGAATAAGAGGCGGGGCAGCGTGATGCTAGCGGAGACAGATCAGAGATAAACAATGGTGGTGTGGTTGAAAGGTTTACAGTGGCGGAGAGCGATGAAGGTTTTGCGGATTGAAGAGATGCGGTGTGTTGTTGTTGTATTTTTTGTGTGAAGAGAGAAAGGAATTGAATTGAAGGGAGGTCTCGGTTTGTGCTAACGGAGGTGGAAGGAATTTGAATGGAGAGTTAGAGAAAGGAAGTCGAGATTGAAAGAGAAGGTGATGGTTGATTTTAATGGAGAAACAAAGGGGCACGTTGTTATGTGAGGAAGTGAAGGGAGATTGAGATGCTTTTTTTGGAATGGAGGAAAGGATAAAAAGTGATTAATATTGTTTTGGCAATTTTCGTATCGATCCTCAATTTCATCCAACAACCAATAGGAATAGAGTATAGTGTAAATAATATATTTTTGTGATCAAATAGCCCTTAAATGATAAAAATAACCAAAAAAACTAAATGTATTAAAATTAACTCAATTTAAAATAATTTTTGAATTTTTTTTGAATAAAAAATAAAGACCCAAAATGACTAAAAACAATAAAAACGGACGAAAATTTATCCGAAAAAATAAAATGAACATATTAAAATAAACTACATGTAAAAAAGATTAAAGAAAAAATATTCAAAAAGTCAAAGTCAAAATAAAATGAGAATAAAAATATCAGGCTGAACAAACGTTTACGGTTAAAAATGAGACTTCAAACTACACCGAAAAAATAAAGCGAGCATACTGTCATAATCTACGTGAAACGCAGATTCATAAAATGATCGGTAAAAGGTTAAAACTTGAAATATTTTTCTCGCTAATTTTCGTATAGTGTCTAATCGCTTTTAACAGCCTGTCTGTAAAACCTGAATATTTTTATTATTGACATATAATAAACTTGGAGCCATGCAAGAAATGAGTAAACAGATAAAAGTGAATAAAGTGAAATGTCGGGTATTTTTCAACTACAGAATGATGCAAATGTCGATTTAAACTGAATTTTAGTCAACTTAAACACGATTAAATGATGCAAATGTGACGAATGAAGCTATTTACTAATGATTGTGACCAAATGACAAAATATGGTATGAATGTGCGACTGAAAAAATTAGGGGCGAAATTTAGGGTGCAACGGTTGTGCCTTGATGAATCAGTCTTAGAGAATCCACAATCAACCGTACTTCTGGCTTGGGAGACTCAAAACCTTAATTGAGACGCGACACCTGATGCTCTTGATTCAGACCTGTCTCTGCACATGAAACAAAAGAAAACATGAACATACACCTTTGTATGCGATTAGAAATTAGTGATACATAGGCTAAAAATGTTCAAAACACTTGACAATCTTCGCATAGTCCAAGCTCGAAGGTGAGAGGTTAAAACCGACCGTATTTCATAACCTTGACTTATGTTTAAAAATGCAAAAATAAAAATGGGATCTTAGGTCAAAAATTGTGGTATGACAGGCTGTCACTTCCTATCCTCAATGGGTTGCCAACATTGTTCCCGTGCCTAAAAAGGACGGCAAAGTACAGATGTGTGTGGATTATAGAGATTTAAACAGGGCCAGCCCTAAAGATGATTTTCCACTTCCCCACATCGACATCCTGGTTGATAATACGACCCAACACAAAGTGTTTTCCTTCATGGACGGATTCTCAGGCTATAACCAAATCAAAATGGCACCTGAGGACATGGAGAAAACTACATTTGTCACACAGTGGGGCACGTTCTGCTACAAAGTGATGCCATTCGAACTGAAGAATGCTGGGGAAACCTATCAACACTCCATGGTAGCTTTATTTCATTATATGATACATCATGAGATAGAGGTCTATGTAGATGACATGATAGCCCGATCACAAACTGAAGGGGAGCACCTTGATCACTTGCAGAAGTTGTTTGTAAGATTGAAGGAGTACAAACTAAGGTTGAACCCAAACAAGTGCACATTCGGAGTCCGGTCCTGTAAACTCTTAGGTTTCGTTGTCAGCAAAAAAGGCATCGAGGTTAATCCTGCTAAGGTTAAAGCAATAAAAGAAATGCCTGCTCCTCGTACTGAGAAGGAAGTCAGGAGATTCTTGGGACGCCTAAACTATATTGCCAGATTCATTTCTCACCTAACATCTACTTGTGAACTAATCTTCAAACTGTTGAAGAAAGATCAAGTAGTCAGATGGAATGATGAATGTCAAATTGCTTTTGACAAGATCAAAGAGTACTTACAAGAGCCTCATGTCTTGATGCAACCAGTCGAGGGAAGACCGCTGATCATGTATCTGACCATATTAGAAAACTCAATGGGGTGTGTATTAGGGCAGCATGACGAGTCTGGCCGAAAAGAGCACGCTATTTACTACCTGAGCAAAAAGTTTACCGATTGTGAAACCAGATATTCATTGCTCGAGAAAACTTGTTGCGCTCTGGTATGGGCTTCTCGTCGACTAAGACAGTATATGTTGACTCATACCACTTTGCTGATATCTAAGATGGACCCGATAAAGTACATCTTTGAAAAGCCTGCTCTATCAGGAAGGATAGCTAGATGGCAGATGATCCTAATAGAATATGACATACATTCACTACCCAGAAATCTATAAAGGGTAGTGTGCTAGCTGATCATCTTGCTCATCAAGCTGTAGAAGATTATCAGTCCATGAAGTTTGAATTCTCGGATGAAGACATCATGACATTAGACAACTGTGAAGAAATCAGACCATATGACGGACCTGAACAAGGAACCCGATGGACCCTGTTCTTTGATGGGGCTTCCAATGCACTTGGTAATGGTATCAGCGCTATACTCATATCTCCGGAAGGGTGCCATACTCCTTTTACTTCCAGACTTTGCTTCAACTGCACGAACAACATGGCAGAATACAAAGCATGCATCTTTGGTCTCAAGGGTGCCATAGACTTGGGAATCAAATCTTTAGATGTATTCGGAGATTCAGCTTTGGTCATCAATCAGATCAAAGGAGAATGGGACACTAAGCACCCAAACCTTATCCCTTACAAAGAACATGTCTTGACATTGCTACCACATTTTGAGCAGATTACCTTCGAGCATTTCCCGCGAGAAGAAAATCAGCTAGCAGATGCTCTAGCCACAATGTCATCTATGTTTAAACTTAATTGGGATAACGAGGCTCCCCAAATCACCATTGAACGAATGGGCGAACCAGCACACTGTCACGAGATTAATACTGAAGAAATAGTGGACCAACCTTGGTTTCATGAAGTCAAGAGCTATATCGAGGCTCAAGAATATCCAGAAGGAGCTTCAATCAATGATAAGAAGTTCTTAAGGAGATTCTATGCTAAGTTCTTCCTGAGTAATGGCATCCTGTACAAGCGTAATCATGACTCTACTCTGCTCCGTTGTATGGATAAGATTGAGGCTTAAAAGATCATGGATGAATTACATGAAGGTACCTTTGGCACTCACTCCAGTGGGCATACGATGGCGAAGAAAATCCTACGGGAAGGCTATTACTGGTCTACCATGGAAGCAGATTTCTATCAACACTCTCAGACCTATCATAAATGTCAAATTTATGCTGACAAGGTGCACGTACCTCCGGTTCCTCTGAATGTCTTGACGACTCCTTGGCCCTTTGCTATGTGGGGAATTGATATGATTGGGGAGATCAAGCCTACATCCTCCAATGGACACCGTTTCATTCTAGTGGCCATTTATTATTTCACAAAGTGGGTCGAAGCAGCTTCCTTCGTATCCGTCACTAAGAATGTTGTTGCCTGCTTCATCAAGCAGAATCTCATTTGCCAGTACGGTATCCCAGAAAGGATCATCACTGATAATGGTACAAGCCTTAACAATACTATGATCACCGCCTTGTGCGAGCAGTTCAAGATTCAACATCACAATTCATCCCCCTATCGGCCAAAGATGAATGGTGCAGTCGAAGCTGCTAATAAAAACATTAAAAAGATCATACAGAAAATGATAGTCACCTACAAGGACTGGCATGAGATGTTGCCATTTGCTCTCCACGGGTACCGTACCATGGCTCGCACATCAACTGGGGCAACACCCTATTCTTTGGTTTATGGCATGGAGGCTGTTTTGCCTATTGAGGTTCAGATCCCCTCTTTGAGAATTATGAAGGATGCAGGTTTGAATGAGGATGATTGGATCCAGACTCGACTTGATCAACTAAACTTAATTGATGAAAAGAGACTTACTGCTATTTTCCATGGTCAGATGTATCAAAAACGGATGATCAAGGCTTTCAACAAGAAAGTACAACGCCAAGTATATCAAGTTGGAAATCTAGTTGCCAAACGCATTATCTTACCACAAAGTGATCCCATGGGCAAATGGACTCTTACCTACGAAGGACCGTTTGTAGTCAAGAACATCTTCTCCGGTGGGGCAATGATCTTAACCACCATGGACAATAATGACTTGCCACACCCTGCGAACGCAGACATAGTCAAAAGATACTACGCATAAGAGACCCGTTAGGTTGACACACCTAGGCAAAAAAAAGGGGGCATCCCGGCGAACCAAAAGGTTCGGGCAAAAATTAGGGATAAAATAAAAACAATCTGTACACCCGGCAAGTTGAAAACCCGAAAGGGAAACTTGGGAAAAAAAGGGTTTCCCGGTGGACTTAAAACCCGAAAGGGCGGTCCAGGCAAAAGTTAGGGAATTAAAGCGTATGACCATGTCCCGTCAGATCACTTTGAGGATAATCTATTCACTGACAAACTCGGAGTTTCTGATCAATTCAATCATCTTCGGACGAAGCAACAAATAGACAAGATGTTCGGAGATACGAAGGCTATAGTAGAATGGGAACCCCATGGGATTATCACACATAGATATCTTTCTTTGTATAAATTTTTATTATTTTCACGGCACTATCCTCTTACTAGGATGACTGTCTCTTTTGTACAAAATACTTATTCAAAGTAAATACAAATATATCCCTTTAAAGTACAGAAAACTATTTGTCCTTTTCCTTTACACTTGTGTTTTATTTGCAAAAACGTCCAATGATTCATTAATGAACATATGCATTTGAACATAATTATTGTTTACAAATAAACAAAATGAAAAAGACAATTACTGACAGATTGAAAGAATAGGAAAACGTATTTAGGCTATTCCATGATCAATCCCCACGATACGTCATTTAGATCCCCAACGAAACTAAAACTTCAAACTATTAATCCCCGGTGGAAACCATTCAGTTTCTCTAAATTCCCCAGCAAGTTGTTTTGAAGCCTGAAATCCAACCGGATAACAGCTGACTGCTGATACTCCCCAACGGAACAAAGACTCCCATTATTAATCCCCAGTAGAAGTCATCAAAATTCTATGGATTCCCCGAGCAGTTTCCTCAAGTAGTATATGGCATTGCTCTCACAACTGAATTTTTGTCAAATACTCCAACTTCAAGACATGAAGATTCCACATGTCCTCAGCAGCAGTCAAGGATTTATTTTCCTCAGCAATACAATAAATCAGCTTACATGCGCATACATTACATCCACATATCATAAACATTGATAAAACACATATATTGCATCATACATTTCATGCAACATAATTTTGTGTTCCAGCTAACATTTTACCCTTTTCAGGATAAGATTAACAACTACTGTTAAACAATGTGCAATCATGATACAGTTCAGATACGCTCCAGACACGGATACCATTCTGTTATTTATTTAGATTCAGCTTTCAGATACAGTTCAGATACGCTCCAGACGTGGCTGCCATTCTGATGCTCATTCAAAATTCAGATACATTTCAGATACGCTCCAGACACGGATGCCATTATGATAATCATTTAGTTTTCAAGATTCAGATACAGTTTAGATATGCTCCAGACACGGAGGACATTCTGATACTCATTCAGATTTCAACTATCGGATTTAGTTCATATACGCTCTAGATACGGATGCCATTCTAACACTTATTCAGATTTCAAGTTCAGATACAGCTCAGATACGTTCCAGACGCAGACACCATTTTGATGCTCATTCTTTCAGCTTACAACTTAAAATTCAACAAACATTCTTGGATGACATCTACTAGCCCATCTCCAACAAGATTCTATCACTTCTCCAAATGGCATCTTTAAGCCCATTCCCTCAAATACACATCGCTGAGTGCAAATTTATGGGCACTCTAATGTCCAATCATCTTTCACCTTCGAGTCACGAACGACAAAGCTCGCCAATCTAACTCTTTAGGTTTAAGAAGATTGAACAGGGGCAGTTGTTATACCCCCAAATTTTCCCTCTCATTTATCAATACTTTTCTCACAAGGTTTCTTTGACTCAAGACTAGATTAGGGTTTGGTCAGCTCAAGACATCTCATCCTGCACTGACAACCCAAAATTAGGGTTTGAGTTTGCACAAGTATTTTTGGACTATCAATGCTTCATATGACTTTCAAACATCATTATGGACCCCTAAGATCACTTATGACAAGTTTCAAGCCTTGAACCACATTTTTGACCAGTCAATTGGACATTTGACCTAAAAATCAACTGTATTGGGGAAAAAGTCAACCATGGCCAATTTATAGTCAAACTTCATAATTTTTGATCCACATCAACATTTTGAACTTACATGTATCATTTGGTCAAGTTTGGATCATAATTCCTCAAGAAATTTGGTCAAATCACAAAAAGGGCAAAATGGTCAAAATTAGGGTTTTGACTGAGGAAGGGCAATTTCTGATTTTTAACCTAGCAAATGACCAATTGAGTTAAAGAATGATTTCAAGGATTCAATTATATCATCTTGGCTTAATTACATGGCTCAAAACATTTCAAATTCATTGGATTGATAGATGAAATTTGCAGACAACAAATCAAAAGTCAACTGTATACTGAAAAGTCAAACTTTGACTTTTTGGCCAAAATCAAGTGCCAAGGGTCATAATTCATCAAGACATGTCAAAATATGAAACTTTTTCATCAAGAAAACCAAATTTCAAAATTAGGGTTTGAATTTGAAAATTTTCCTAACTTAGAAATTTTCTAAGTATAGAAAATTTTCTTATTTTTTCTCAACTTTAAGCCACTTTTTCACCATGATGCATAATGATTTAAGGAAAGTTCCCAACATGAATGTTATAGACCTATATGAAATATACAACTTTTATTCACACACTTTTCCCTAAATATGGTTGGATCTCAAGATATAAATTTGTGAATATATGGTCATGAACTTGTTAACTTAGTGAAATTTTGCCCTAATTTAGGCAGGTTTTGGACCCAACTTCATGGAAATTTTTCACCTAGTTCCAAGAGGTATCTCAAAATGCATTTCAAAAATTAATTATAGAGCACATTGAAACCTTTCCAAAATGCCCAAGAACTCCTCAAGATCATTTTTGAGTAGGGAGAATCGAAGAGATGAAGTTGGTAATTTCTCACTTTTTGTCCAAGCCATTTCATGAAGAACAAAGATGCAATCAGTACCTATGCTGCCTAATACATGCTTTACATGTCCCAAACTTGTTCCATACTCCTTAATTAAATGATTAATCAGTTGACAAAGCTTCTATCCATGCCTTAGAACCATTATCCAACTTGCGATTCCATTTATGGCAAAAAGGGACCATTGCCATTTTGAAAAAGGCCAACTTTTGCAAACTTTACAATCTTGAGCATTGGAATTGTCCCCTTGACACATGCAAGTACCACAGACCTAAGGCAACTTGTAGAGAATAAATACCAACCCTAAGCCAGCCAGTACAAGCATGTGAGGTTTAGTCTTATCACTTTACTTCAAATACAAGAAAAGTGGCAAAAAGGTGAAAACAAGCATAGCTGTTGGAGGGTTGACATCAAACCATTTCCATACTAATATACAAACATTATACAACACAATACACGTTTTGAAAAGACCTGAAACACTCCCAACCAGCAAAACACCAAAAATATATCCAAAATTGCAGATTTTGCATAAGCACATCCATCTTCCCTTTGCCTCGTGCGTTTTGAGTTTGGATCATTCAAACATCTTACATACTTGATACCTAGCCAATCCAGCCCTTCATCCTTGTTCTGTAATCAATCTTCCATCATCTTCCCTTGTTGACTTCAGAGCTTGCAGTTTGACTTGGCCAAGGAGTTCCAGCTACTTTCAGAGCAAGGCAAGGGTTGGGATACATCCAGGGAAGTTCAAGGAAGCTCAAGCAAGCATCAGGCCTCCATCAAACTCACCCCAGTTCCATTCACGATTCCAACTGAAGGAGAAGTATGAGAGAGTTACAGGGTGTCTGGCCAAGCTTGAGGAAGAAGATGAAACAGGGAAAGGACTTGGTTTAGGATATGTTATTTTCATTTCACTTAAGACAATGGAAGTATAGCCACCCCAGTGGCAAAGTAGTGCGCTGGTGAGACCCTTGTCCTGGGTCCGAACCTGGGCGCGCTACTTTTGTTTTTGCATTTTACCATTTTTTAGTTTTGACACTTTTTTGCGGTTGGGCTGAGTCTTTGGGCTTGGCATCTTTTTGCTAACATGTTACCACTAATCTGCTGCATTACCCCCCCCCCCCCCCCCCCCCCCCCCTTGCCAACTTTTATATTTTTATTTTTATTTGTTTTATTCTCATATTTAGTATTTTAAATATTTTCTTTAATGAATAAAAATCCTAAAAAAATGTGAATTAATAACATTGCACTTTTATTTTATTTTTTATTTTATTTCTCACATAAAAATAGATTTTATTTTAATAGGATATCATTTATTTTCTTAATAAACTTGTAAATATAATTAAGCATATTTAGTTCAATTTATTTTTTATTTCATACTTATAAATACTTATTTTTGCATATATATAATTTTATACAATATTATTTATTATTTTTACACAAGAAAATGCACAAAATAATACCTATAAAAACTTTATTTTCTCTTAAAACAATAATTAGGGTTAAACCCCTTTTAAAAATTAATTCATTTTCTTTATATTTTTAGGTTTAAATTAAATTTTCTTTTACATAAAAGAAAGACACAAAAATCTTTTTTTATATGTACATTGCATTGCATTTTACTTTTAATATTATATTGTATTTATTCTAATACGTACAAATTCGATTTGGTTGTAATAATTTATTTAGGTTTATATTCTTGCAATTCCCCATTCAAATTTGTATTCCCCCTCCCATAAATTGTTGTAATAGCTTAGAAATATTTACATTACGCAATTTATCGCTTCATATGCCATGATTAGTAATTAGGGTTTGTATGACAAGAACAAAACAAAGCAAAATAGAACACCCTAAATACAAGACAAAATCAAAGCATCAAAATGATACACTTGCACACAAGCACCCTTAGGGTTTCTCCACTTGGTTGCCTAAAACAAAATAGCCATATTACGCATGTGAAATATCTTAGCAAAACAAAACAAATATGAGATCATAGTCCCTCGATGACGCTATTCAAAATTTGCCTTACAAAATGATCTTGGTCCCTCAAAAATGCTAAGATACTTTGCAATATTGCTAATCATGGTTATACGATGACCCACGCCCGTCCAGTTAACATCCAAAGATAGGGTTTCTTACCAAATCAATGGTAAGACAACAATGTCAAAGGAATAGAAAATACATAAGAAAGACATTTGAGTAGGTAGATAGCTTCTAGTTACTTGCTCCATTTCAAACAACAATCCTTGCTATTTTCAAAAACAAACACACACACATTTCAAAAACATCTTGCAAACATTGAAAACATTTTCAAAATACAAACATCTTTGTATACATTCTTACAAACGAGAATCATTGCAAAGATTGCCTAAACGAATGGCCTTTTTTACAAAATACTTTCAAAACCACACCAAACACAATTTCAAACAAAAGCAAGTGATCTAAGAAAGTAACTAAGAACCCATGGAAAACCATGAATGAAAAGGGTGCTAGCACCTTCCCTTTTCATAATCTACCCCCCGAACTCAAGAAATAATCTCCAAGGTATTTTTCACCTTTCCTTTTGGATAAAAGAAAATTCGGTGACGACTCTTGCGAACCGTAACATTTGCGATAAAACGCAAAAAACCTCAAGCCAGTTCTCCCACCGCATCACAGGTACATTTCTTCCAGGAGAGTTTGACAGGGACTCAGCTGGAATGGTTCTATCAACGGGAGAGAACCAGTGTCTGCAATTGGGAAGATCTGGCTACTGCTTTTTACAAGCAGTACCAATATAATGTTGACCTTGCACCGACTCGTACATAGTTGCAAAGTATGTCTATGGGTTCCGGCGAAGGTTTTAAATATTATGCCAAACAATGGAGAGACCTTGCGGGAAGAGTCCAGCCTCCGTTGTCTGATAGGGAGCTGGTGAACGTGTTCTTGGGCATATTATTCGGGTCGTTCTGTAACCATCCGATTGGAAGTTCTTCTCCTGGATTTACTGAATTGATCTTGACTGGTGAACGGGTAGAAACGGGCATTAAAAGTGGTAAAATATAGAGAGATGCATCCTCCAGTACTGCAAAGAAACCTTTCACTTGAAAGAAGGAGGTAAGTGCTTCCTATGCCAGAGAAATCACAACAAAATTGAGTATCGTCCGACGGTAGGGGCTGTTATGATTTCCAATCCCTCTTCAAACCAACAACGAAACAATCAGCGCAGACCAGATGCACCCAGAAGATAATTTACTCTAATCAACAAGACCATATCCCAGGTTTTTCCACACCTGCTGAAGTCCAATTTGGTAACTCTGAAGGAAGCCCCGAAGAATCCTAATACTTCCTCTCCCCGCTACGATTCGAATGCTCGATGTGCTTACCATTTTGAGACTCCTAGGCATGATACAAATGATTGTTGGGCTTTAAAGAATAAGGTATGTGATCTTATTGAGGTGAAAGAGATTGAGTTTGACCTTCCCGAGACACCTAACGTAATAACAGCGCCAATGCCCAAACATGGCCAAGGTGTCAATGCTATTGATGATGACTGTTTGGTTTCTTCTGTGGATAAATTAACTACTCCTCTTCTGACTATCAAAGAGAATCTATTGAGAGCTGGTTTATTTCCAGGTTGTGGTGAAGGTTTCCACTTATGTATGTCTCTACCAGATGGTTGTTTGTTGTTGAAGATGGGCGTCCAGCGCCTGATGGTTAACAAAGAAATCATGTTCGTGAAAGTTCCTCTCACAAAAATTTCATGTGAAGATGTTACAATAATCACCATTCCCGACAATCCTCCTAGGGTCTCCACCAAAATACCCGTCAGGATTACATCTGTTCCAAAGTTTGCTCCCATGATCATCACCATGTCGGGGTCAATAACATATTCCTCGGATAAAGTTGTTCCCTGGAACTATGGGGCTGACGTCTATGACCATGGCGTCAAGCAAGACCTGTTGGCTACTAAAGACAAATTTGCTGAAGGTATTGATCTTAACGTCGACAATATCATTGGGACCAGTAAGATAACAAGAAGCGAGAGAGTTTTTTCTCCTGAGATCTCTCCAAAAACTATTGCTACTCCTGTGATCATTCATGTTGTTGCTCCTGCTAATACTCCCATTACTACTCCTGTGATTATTCCTGCTGCTGCTCCTGTCAGTATTCCCATTGTTATTCCTACTGTTAGTCCTGGTGTTATCCCTACTACTGAGTCGGCCGAGACCCGGGGCAAAGAGGTATTGTTTGAGCCTGTACAGACGAATGCACACAAAGAAGTCATTCCTGAGGCCTCTAAAAAGGAGATGGAATATATATTGAAAATAATCAAGAATAGTGATTACAATGTCATAGAACAATTGGGGCAGGCCCCTTCGAAAATCTCAATGTTGGCCCTACTGCTGTGCTCTGAAGCCCATGCTAAGGCTTTGGTAAAATTTATGAAGTGCTCCCATGTGCCTCAGGAGACCTCCACTAATCAATTCGAGAATTGCATGGCTAGCTTAACAGCTATAATGGTCTGGGATTCTCTGATACAGACCTAACTCCCAAGGGAAGGAAACACAATGATACCCTACATGTCTCCATTGAATGCAGGGGCACTACATTAGCCCATGTTTTGGTGGATACAGGTTCATCACTGAATGTCTTACCCAAGAATGCTCTAGACATGTTAGATTGAAAAGGGCTCACACTAAAGCCCAAGAACATTGTGGTGAGGGCCTTCAACGGTTCTAAAAGAATGGTTCATGGGGAGGTGGACTTCCCTATCAAAGTTGATACTCAAACTTTTAATTCCACTTTCTATGTGATGGACATACGCCCGTCTTAATCCTGTTTATTGGGTCGACCATGGATCCATGGGGCTGGTGCTGTGACTTCCACCCTGCATCAGATGCTGAAGTACCCAGTCAATGGGAAAATTATCATAGTCCATGGGGAGGAGGAATACATGGTGATCCACCTGAACTCTTTCAGGTACGTCGAAATGGACGACGAGTTTATTGAGACCCCTTGTCAGAACTTCGAGGAGGTTCTACAGACCGTTGCTGCAACCAAGACTGCTTCCAAATTCCCGAAGATTTCCAGACCGCCACTGAAGATGGCTTCTCTGAAGGATGCCAAGGCATTAGTCGAAGAAGGTGGGTGTACAATTTTGGGCCAAATTCCGGATATTCCCTACAAATCTGACAAATTTGGTTTGGGTTTTAGTTCAGGATCCCAGAGAGCTATTCGTCGTGCTCGCACCAGGGGACTACCTTTGCGGATCAGCAACCATGGAGTCAATGCTCTGGAAGACAGTGATAGTGATTATGACCTGGACAAGTGGATCTTCCCAACCATCAACGGTGGACTCAGCAATTGGGAGGCTAAAGATTTTGTACCCATTACTTTTATTCAAGAGTAATTTATCTTTTTGTTTTGAGGATATGTAATATTTTAACAATTGAAACATTAAAGCCTTGTGCCTTACCCGAGGCACAATGGTCTATTTGTGAGGGTCATTACTTCATTCCCATATATCATTAATAAAACATTGGACGTTTCGCATATAAATTTTACGCTCTTTGTTTTTCTTTTCTGCTTTTTACTTTATCAAAAAAATACAGTTGTTCTCTTACACACACCCACGTATCAAACTGCAGATCCACATCCACTCTGGATCCCATCAATAACGGTTCTGCTATTGCCCATTATGACTTTGAAAATCTGATCTACCAAGCCGAGGACGAAGGTGAGGAAGATTGTGAAGTACCGGGAGAACTTGTCAGACTGTTACAACAGGAAGAAAGGGTAATACAGCCTCACAAGGAGCCAGTTGAGACAGTGAACTTGGGTACTGAAGAGGACAAGAAAGAAGTCAAGGTAGGTGCCAATCTGGAGTATAGTGTCAAAAAGCAGTTAATACAGATGCTACATGACTATGTTGAGGTTTTTGCCTGGTCATACAAAGACATGTCGGGACTTGACACTGACATTGTGGTTCATCGCCTACTTACAAAAGAGGATTGCCCTCCAGTGAAAGATAAGGTTCGTCGTATGCGGCCAGAGATGTCAGAAAAGATCAAGGTCGAAGTTATGAAAGAGTTCAACACTGGTTTCTTAGCTGTCACCTCTTATCCATAATGGGTTGCCAATGTTGTTCCAGTACCTAAGAAGGATGGTAAGGTATGTATATGTGTGGATTACAGAGACCTGAACAGGGCAAGCCCCAAGGATGACTTTTCACTTCCCCATATTGATGTTCTGGTTGACAAAACTGCATAACATAAGGTATTCTCCTTCATGGATGGTTTCTCCGGGTATAATCAGATCAAGATGGAACCTGAGGACATGGAGAAGATGACCTTTGTCACATAGTGGAGCACTTTCTGTTACAAAGTTATGCCATTTGGGTTAAAGAATGCTGGGGCAACCTATCAGCGTGCTATGGTAGCTTTGTTTCACTATATGATCCATCAAGAGATAGAGGTCTATATTGATGATATGATAGCCAGGTCTCAGACTAAAGAGGAGCACCTTGATCACCTACAGAAGCTTTTTGAAAGGTTGAAAAAATACAAACTGAGGTTGAACCCGAATAAGTTCACCTTTGGAATAAGGTCTGGTAAACTCTTAGGCTTTGTCGTCAGCAACAAAGGAATTGAAGTCGACCCTACAAAAGTCAAAGCTATACAAGAAATGCCAACTCCTTGCACTAAGAAGGAATTTAGGGGATTCTTGGGACGTCTGAACTACATTGCCAGATTCATTTCACATATGACCGCTACTTGTGAGCTAATCTTCAAATTACTGAAGAAAGATCAAGCAGTGAAGTGGAATAACGATTGCCATAACGCCTTTGACAAAATTAAAGAATATCTCAAAGAGCCTCCAATTTAGATGCCGCCATTTAAAGGAAGACCTCTGATCATGTACTTAACAGTATTAGAGAACTCAATGGGGTGTGTGTTGGGGCAGCATAACGAGTCTGGTCGAAAAGAGCATGCAATATACTACCTTAGCAAAAAGTTTACCGACTGTGAAACAAGATACTCACTGCTCGAGAAAACTTGCTACGCTTTGGTATGGGCTGCTCGCCGACTAAGACAGTATATGTTGACTAACACTACCTTGTTAATATCTAAAATGGATCCTATCGAGTACATCTTTGAGAAGCCCGCTCTCTCCGGAAGAATAGCAAGATGGCAGATGATTCTGACTGAATACAACATTCAGTATACAACCCATAAAGCAATTAAGGGAAGTGTACTAGCTGATCATTTGGCTCATCAGGTTGTGGACGACTACCAATCCATGAATTTTGAGTTCCCGGATGAGAACATCATGTTAGTGACTGATTGTGAATAGCCTTGACCGGATGAAGGACCTGAAAAAGGATCCTGATGGACCATGGTTTTTGACGGAGCTTCCAACTCTCTTGGCAATAGCATTGGCGTTGTGATCATATCTCCTGAAGGCTGTCATACTCCTTTCACTGCCAGAATATGTTTCAATTGTACCAACAATATGGCTGAATATGAAGCATGCATTATGGGTCTCAAAGCCGCTATCGACTTGAGGATCAAATTCTTGAGTGTATTGGGAGACTCAACTCTAGTAATCAGTCAAATCAAAGGAGAATGGGACACGAAGCATCCTAATCTCATCCCGTACAAAGAACATGTGTTGACCTTGATTCCGCATTTTGAAGAAATTACATTTGAGCATTTTCCATGAGAGGAAAATCAACTAGCGGACGCGCTAGCTACCATGTTGTCCATGTTCAAGGTTAGGTGGGACAATTAAGCTCCTCAGGTCACTATAGAAAGGATGGATGAACCAACATATTGTTACGAGATTGGTACTGAAGAAGTAGTGGATAAGCCTTGGTTCCATGAAGTCAAAAGATATCTCGAAGCCCAAGAGTCCCCTGAGGAAGCTTCAGTCAATGATAAGAAGTTCTTAAGAAGGTTCTCTGCCAAGTTCTTCCTCAGTAACGGGATCCTCTACAAGCGCAATCTTGATTCTACCTTGCTTCGGTGTGTAGACAAGGGTGAGGCGGAAAAGATTATGGCTGATTTGTATGAAGGTACCTTTGGCACTCATTCTAGTGGGAACTCGATGGCTAAAAAGATCCTACGGGCAGGATGCTACTGGTCCACTATGGAAGAAGACTGATATCAGCATTCACGAACTTGTCACGAGTGCCAGATCTATGCTGATAAAGTACATATGCCTCCAGTTCCTCTAAAAGTCTTAACTTCTCCTTGGCCATTCGCAATGTGGGGCATTGACATGATTGGAGAGATTAGACCGACAACTTCTAATTGGCACCACTTCATCCTGGTTGCCATTGATTACTTCATGAAGTGGGTCGAGGCAGCTTCATTTGCTTCTGTTACCAAGAACGTTGTGGCCCGATTCACCAGACATAACATTATCTGTCGGTACGGTATTCCAGAAAGAATCATTACAAATAATGGTACCAATATCAATAATACAATGATCACCGAGCTCTGCATGCAATTCAAGATTCAGAATCATAACTCTTCTCCTTATCGGTCAAAGATGAATGGCGTTGTAGAAGCTGCAAACAAAAATATCAAGAAAATCATACAGAAGATGATGGTGACATACAAAGTCTGGCATGAGATGCTACCATTTTCTCTTCATAGTTACCTCACCACAATGCGCACATCGACAGGGGCAACTCCTTTCGCTTTGGTATACGGGATGGAAGTTGTCCTACCCATAGAAGTATAGATCCCTTCCTTAAGAATCATGAAGGATGCAGGGTTGAGCGAAGACGAATGGGTTCAGACTCAACTTGAACAATTAAACTTGATTGATGAGAAGAGGCTCGCGGTTGTTTGTCATGGTCAGATGTACCAAAAGCGTATGATTAAAGCTTTTAACAAGAAGGTCAGACGTCAGGTATATCAGGCTGGTGACCTGGTAATTAAGTGCATTATATTTCCACAAGGTGATCCCAGGGGTAAATAGACTCCCACATACGAAGGGTCGTTTGTAATCAAGAACATATTTTCTGGTGGGGCCGTGATCTTAACTACTATGGATGGTAACGACCTTCCGCACCCTGTAAACGCAGACATAGTTAAAAGATACTATGCAGAAACAAAGACCCGCTAGGTCGACTGGCCTAGGCAAAAATTAGGGCATCCCGGCAAACCAAAAGGGTTCGGGGAAAAATTAGGGATATACATAAAAAATTTGTACACCCGGCAAGTCGAAAACCTGAAAGGAGGCTTGGGCAAAAAAGGGTATCCCGGTGGATTGAAATTCCCGAAAGGGTGGTCCAGGAAAAAGTTAGGGATTTAAAGCATATAACTATGTCTCGTTGGATCACCTTACAACCAATCTCCAGTATCAACTATCGAGCACAACTGGTACTAATCAATCCAGTCAGCTTCGGACAAGCAGCGAAAGAGATGAGACGCTCAAAGACATGAAGGCTATAGCAGAATTGGAACCCAACGGGATTATTTCACATAGATGTTTTTCTTTGCATACTATTTTTGTATAGTTTCCATTCTTACGACGGCATTCTCTTGCTAGGATTTTCGTCTCCTTGTACAAAAACGCTTATTCAAGTTAATGCAAAGATATCTCTTTGAAAGTGCGAAACATCTGTTTTTATTTTTCTATTTTGTTTGCAAAACATCCAGTAATTATTTTTGAACATATGCATTTGAATGTGATTACTACTTACAAATACATGCATAAAAAACAGAAAGATAGTTACTAATGACTTTAAGAAACGAGACAATATTTAAGGGTCATCCATAAAATCCCCGCAGATATTTCCTCCAGCAGATACCTTCTCCAGCAGATACAGAGGCAGAGACATCCTACTACAAGGTCACCGCTCATTCTCAGTATGCAACCTAATGGTGTCAGGTTCTCATATCCCGGCGGAGAAAGAATCTTCAAATTACTGCTTCAACAAAAGATCCCCCAGTGAAGTCGCCAAGCTTCTCAAGATTCCTCAGCAGGATTCCAACAAAATCCAAAGACAGTGCACAAAGTTTTTCTTCCCCAACAGAGTTTATTTCTCTAACAAATGGAAGATCATCTCCCAGCATTTCAACTTCAACAAATACCTGAAGACCTACATTCTTCATTCCCTGCAACAATTAGGGATTTATTTTCCTTAGTTCAACAGCGCTGCAATGGAACAACTAACATATTCATACATTGCATCCATACATCATTCTACAAACATCATAGCATATGTAGCACAAATGCATATATCACAAATATCATTTATTTTGAGAGCATCATGCAATTCATACATCATGACATCGCATGAAACTGACTTTACCTTTTCAGGTTGAGTTCGCAGAAAGACAAACGCTGTCAACCTATACAGTAGGTCAAAGATTAATGCCCGAAACCAGACGAGGAAGCTATCTATGTGACCAACATTGCCGAGTTCCAGATTAATACATGTAGTAAGCCAGGAGAACTATCTGTGAATGACCAACTGTAGATTAATACATGTAACAAGCCAGGAAAACTATCTACATGAGGAGATTGAAGATTAATACATGTAACAAGCCAGGAAAACTATCTTTCTTTCTCAGGTCAAAGATTAATACCTGAAACCAGCCAGGACAACTATCTCATTGACCAACAAAAGCAAGTTCCAGATTAATACCTGTAACAAGCCAGGAGAACTATCTGTGAACGACCGACAATTTTCAAGTTCCAGATTAATACCTGTAACAAGTCAGGAGAACTATATGTGGATGACCAACTGTGGATTAACACCTGTAACCAGCCAGGAGAACTATCTACATAAAGAGATTGAATATTAATACCTGTAACAAGCCAGGAAAACTATCTTTCTTTCTCAGGTCAGAGATTAATACCTGTAACAAGCCAAGATAACTATCTCAGCGACCGAAAATTTTCAAGTTCCAGATTAACACCTGTAACAAGTTAGGAGAACTATCTGTGGATGACCGGTTGTAGATTAACACATGAAACCAGACATGAAAACTATCTACATGACCATCCTGAAGCAATCTTACACGGGTTCCTTCTCATCATCTTGATGCAGTCTAACACGGACTCATCCTGAAGCAATCTTACACGGGTTACTTCTCATCATCCAGATGCTGTCTAACACAGACTCATCCTGAAGCAGTACTACACATGCTCCTACTCATATATCTCCGGATGCAGACTAACACATACTCTTCCTGAAACAGCCCTACATAGGCTCTTTTTATTACATCTTCAGGTAACGGTTAATTCCATTATCCCCAGCAAGTTATTGTGGAGCCTGGACTTCAACCAGAAAATAGTAATCTTTCATCTCCCTGGTACAAAGATAACTCTTAGGTAGAGCCTTGGACAACTGAAGTTCCTAGATTTTATTCCCCACAGAGTTTTCCTTAAGTAGGAGAACAATAGAAAACCACATTCCCCAGCGGACTCCTCCTCAGACAGCAGGAACAGGAATCCCCACAAAGAGACCTCTTATGAAATAAACATCTACTTTAGATGGTTTTGTACCCCAAAATTTTCTATCTCATTTATCAAGTATTTTCTCACAAGATCTCCTTTGGTTCAAGACTGCACAAGGGTTGATCAGTTCAAGATACCTCCTTAAACACTGATAACTGAAAATTAGGGTTTGAGATTGCACAAGGACAAATGTACTTTTAATGTCTCATATGACTTTCATGGATCATTTTGGACTCTCAAGATTGCTCATGTCAAGTTTCAAGTCTTGGATCACATTTTTGCTCAGTCAATTGATCAGTTGACCTAAAAATCAATTATATTGGGGAAAAAGTAAATTATGGTTAATTTACAGTAAAACTTCATAATTTTTAATCCATGTCAACATTATGAACTCATATATATCATTTGATCAAGGTTGGACCACAATTCCTCAAGAAATTTGATCAGATCATCAAAAGGGCAAAATGGTCAAAATTAGGGTTTTGATTGAGAAAGGCCAATTTCTGATTTTTGACCTAGAAAATGGTTAATAGGTTTGAGACATGATCTCAAGGTTTCAAATGAATCATTTTGACCTAATGATATGACTCAAAACTTCCCTCAAGATCAATTGATTGATAGTTGATTTTCAGTCAACTAATCAAAAGTTAACTGTACACTGAAAAGTCAAACTTTGACTTTTTGGTCAAAATCAAGTGTCAAAGATCACAATTCATCAAAACATGTCAAAATATGAAACTTTTTCATCAAGAAATAAAAAAGTCAAGATTTCATTTTGAAAGGTCAAAGTTTCCAAACTTAGAAATTTTTCTAAGTGTTGGAAACTTCATATTTTTTCACAACTTTGAGCCAACTTTTCATCATGATGCAAGATGATTTAAAGGAAACTTTCAACATGAAAGTTGTAGATATCAATGAGATATAAAACATTTCTGAACATAACTCCTCCTAGAAATGCTTGGATTTCAAGTCATTAATCCATGAAATCATGTTCATGAAACTAAAACACTTAGTGAAATTTTGAGCATTTTGGTTAGGATTTTGACCTAACTTCTGGGACAAGTTTCACATAGTTCCAATTGGATTTTGAAAAAGTGATTCAAAGAGGGCTTGTAGAGCACATTGCAATATTTCTAAAATGTCCAAGAACTCCTTCAGATCATTTTTGAGCAAGGAGAATCGAAGGCAAGAAGTTAGGGTTTTAAGTTATTTTAGAAGGCCGAATTTGTGATGCACAATAGACCAAATCACATAGCCATGCTGCATAATCTCACTTTGCAGGATTCTAACTTGCAATTTACTCCTTAATTAAATGTTTACACAACTGATAGAACCATTATCCAAGCATTTGAGGCATTATCCAAGTTGTATTTCCATTTTGGGAAGAAAGTTCACACTTCCATTTTGGAAAAGTGGCTTTAATCACAAAGTCCACTCTCCTTGAGCATTGAACTTGTTATTTTTGCACACACAAACCCTATAAACCAAAAGCAAGCATGTCTAAAGTACTAACCACTCTATGCATCCCTGTACCATGCCTTGGAACAAGATATTTCAACATTGCTTCAAAAACAAATAAAGATTCTACAACTTGAGATTTCAAATTCTAGCTTGTTGTAACATACAAGACCTCTTGCCTATAAATATACAAGTCATTTTCAAGCTAACACATGCATGCTCAAGCCCTGGAAACCCTTAAAGCTCAGAATCATACACAAAAACTCCATTGTTGCACAATCTGACAAAAAACTTGAAACTTACATTTCCCTAGTGTGTTTCCAAGCCTTTTGGTTCCTAAAGCTTCTAAACATCAAATACAAACCATCCAAAGTCCTTTTGCCCAACGGTAACACCTCCATCATCAAGTTCCATTTTCAAAAATAGAGGTATGCAACTTGACTTCTCCAGAACTCCTCAGCCACTTTCAGCTCAAGCCAAGCATCACATTAGTTTCCTGGGAACTTGAGGAAGCTAACCCAATCACTAGAACTAATAAAAAGCTTCTCAAACTCAAAACATGATCTCCATTTGCAAGGTAAGTTTTCTGATTTTTGAACTCCTCATATAGGCATTGATAGGCTTTCATTTTC
Source organism: Vicia faba (assembly GCA_948472305.1). Lineage (NCBI taxonomy): Eukaryota > Viridiplantae > Streptophyta > Magnoliopsida > Fabales > Fabaceae > Vicia > Vicia faba. Next base: position 145,508,224 of record OX451740.1, read on the forward strand.
AAAGATAAAATGTAGACCGCATTGCCACGAAGCTGTACATATCCATAGTTTGCATTTATATGGCTTGAGCTTAGAGAATTTTGGAGTTCAAGTTTCTGAAATTTTTAGGTTTCAGATTAGGGCCAGTAAAATTCATGTTTGTCTTTGATCTATAGTTTTAATGCTTTACATTTCTGAAATCGTGAGGAAATTTGCCACGAGATTCATGTTTACACTTTTGCAAATGAATGAGAAATGAACAAGATGCGGGTGGTATGGCTAGGCGCGAGGTTGAAGATGAAGTTGTCTTCAGGAAGCAATTTCTAATATATATTTATGGTTTAATATAAATAAACAGATGTATAGCCACCCCAGTGGTAAGGCAGTGCGCTGGTAATCAAGAGGGCGTGGGTTCGAACCTCAGCACGCTGCCTTTTGTTTCTTTTTTCACTTTTTTTCTCTTTTCCCTTTGCAGCGCTGGGCCTCCCCCTTTGGACTTCCTTTATTTTTCCTAAACATCACCCCCCTATTTGCTTATAGCACACAACCCATCTATTTTTTTCTTATTTATTTTTTCTATTTACAAAAACAATAATGGGCCAGGCTTAGTCAAAAACTATTTTATTTTACTTGAAAACACCACAAATCAAATCTTCACCCCCTTGACTTACCCTTTTTTATTTTTATTTTTATTTATCTTTTTATTTTTATTATTATTAATATTATCATGATATTCATTTTTATTAATAAAAAAATCCCAAAAAATATTTTATTTATTATTTAGGTAATAATATGTTTATATTTTATTTCTTTTAAGACTAAAAAGACAAAGACAAAAAACATATTTCTTTAACAAATTAATTTTTTTTTAAGTAATAATAGACTTAGGTTTAATTAGTTTTTTTAATTAAGATTAATTTGGGAGACCTAGTTCCTTTTGTTTAATTAATACTAGTTTAATATTCAAAACCTCTTTCATAAAAAAGCTAAAAAACTTTTCTTTTCTAATTAACTTAATTAAATTTTCTTATTTCTTTAGGTTAAATATTTTCTTCTAGTTTATTTAGGTTAAAATTAACAAAACCTTTCTTAACAAAAATCAAAACAAATTCATACTCTTTCCCATTTATTCATGCTTGTACATTATTATTTCAATTCTTGTATATTGTTCAATATGGTTGTAATAGTTAATTAGATTTAAAATTATTGCAATCCCCATTTGTAAAAATGTATACCCCATCCCCCAAATAATGTAATAGCGTAGAATATTTACTTTCCGCAATTTATCGCTTTATATAAATGCTAATAATTAGGGTTTGTATGGAAAGATAAAATCAATGCTTATAAAACCCTAATACAAGACAAATCAAGCATGAAAAAGATACACTTGCACACTTTGCACCTCTATGGTTAACTCCACTTGTTGCCTTGAGAAATAAATGGTCATAATACGCACGTAAGACGTCTTAGCAAAAACAAACAAAAATACAAGATCATAGTCCCTCGATGACGCTACAAATGTTGCCTTACGAATGATCTTAGTCCCTTAAAGAAAATGCTAAGATATCTTACAACATTTCTATTCATGACTATACGATGACTCTTGCCCGTCCCTTTTACATCCAAAGATAAGGTTACTTACCAATCCATGGTAAAATAGCAATGTCAAAGGAAAGAGGAAATAAACAAGAGAGACTTTTGAGTAGGTAGAATGTTCCTAGTTTCTTGCTCATTTTCAAATCAAAGCATCCTTTCTATTTTCAAAACAAACACCAACACTTTCAAAATATATTTCAAACGTGAAACATTTTCAAAAGATCAACACTTTGTATACGTTCTTACGAACGAGAACTATTACAAAGTTTGCCTAAACGATGGCGCCTTTTCAAAATGCTTTCAAAAACCACACAAAGCATAGTTTCAAACAAAAGCAAGTGATCTAGCAAGCAACTAAGAGCCCGTAGATGACTACGGATGAAAAGAGTGCTAATACCTTCCCTTTTCATAATCTACCCCCCGAACTCAAGAAAACATCTCTAAAGGTATTTCCTGTTCTTTTCAGCCTTTCCTTTTGGATAAAATAAAAGTCGGTGGCGACTCTTGCTATTCGTATAATTGCGATCAAACATAAAACAACCAAGTCAGTTCTCCCACCGCATTACAGAACTGGCGAATCTGCTGGAGAGTTACTTAAAAGTGGGGTTACCTTAGGGCTATATCACCTTTACTTGCTTTCTTTGTTTGACTTGTATGCATTACATTTTGGTTCTTTGTTTGGGCTTGAATCCTCTACCCAGATTTGGGATACCTTATAGGTAAGTAGCAATACATTATGGAAATTGTGCGGGGTATACCGACATGGTCTAAGCAATAGCTATGTTAGTGACATATTTGTGGGTACCGGTAGCCCTTGAGTAGTCAAGGAGAATACGGGGCCGCTGAGTGATGTCATGAAGCACTAACTGACTTTTAGAACCTTTACTTGACCAACTTGGCCATTAGGACGTAGTGAGATGACCGACTTTGGTGCAGTCCGAAGTTGGTAGATACTCAATACTACACTCATTGAGGTTTGGCTTTTTGGGATATTTCGGTCGCCATTAAAGAGGCTTGCGCTGAAACAATGCCCGAGAAGACAATCCAGTGATATTGAGCTCCCTTAGAACCCAATTACTATTTCTAGGACAGGTTTAAGCCAACTAAACCTCAAGAGGGTACTTACCTATAAGACTCCATGCAAGCCCAAACCTAAGGACTTGTTTGTTTTGTTTGTATATATTTACTTGTACATAACATCATAAACATCATAACATCATACTCATACTCACTAACCATTTCAAGGATTTTTGGGATTTATCTTTGTTTTGTTTTGTAGGACATGGATTCTATTCGCAGGAATCTATGGGTGCATTTCTTCCAAGAAAGCTTGTCAGGAACACAGTTGGATTGGTTCTATCAATTGGAAGGTGTGATACGGTGGGAGTACTGACTTGATTGTTTTGCGTTTTATCGTAAATGTTGCGGTTTAGCAAGAGTCACCGGTGACTTTTCTTTTATCCAAAAGGAAAGGTGAAAAATCACATAAAATACCTTTGAGATTGTTTCTTGAGTTCGGGGGGTAGATTATGAAAAGGGAAGGTATTAGCACCCTTTTCATCCATGGTTTTCCATGGGCTCTTAGTTACTTGCTAGATCACTTTCTTTTGTTTGAAATTATGCTTTGTGTGGTTTTTGAAAGTATTTTGTAAAACAGGCTATTGTTTAGGCAATCTTTGTAATGATTCTCGTTCGTAAGAATATATACAAAGATGTTTGTCTTTTTGAAAATGTTTCCAATGTTTGTAAGATGTTTGAAAGTGTGTAGGTGTTTGTTTTGAAAATAGCAAGGATATTTGTTTTGAAATAGAGCAAGTAACTAGAAGTAATCTACCTACTCAAATGCCTTTCTTGTTCATTTTATTTTCCTTTTATATTGTTGTCTTAACATTGATTTGGCAAACAACCCTATCTTTGGATGTGAACGGGACGGGCGCGAGTCATCGTATAACCATGATTAGCAATGTTGCAAAGTATCTTAGCATTTTTGAGGGACTAAGATCATTTTGTAAGGCAACTTTGGATAGCGTCATCGAGGGACTATCATCTTATATTTGTTTGTTTTGCTAAGATACTTCACATGCGTAATATGGCCATTTTTATGTAAGGAAAACAAGTGGAGCAACCCTAGGGGGTGCTTGTGTGCAGTTGTGTTATTTTCGCGCTTGATTTTGTCTTGGATTAGGATTTTCTATTTGATTGGTTTTATCTTGCCATACAAACCCTAATTACTAACATGTTATGTAAAAGCGATAAATTGAGAAATTTAAAGATTACTACGCTATTACAACACTTTGTGGGAGGGGGTATACAATTTGTGAATGGGGATTTGCAAGAAAGTAAAAACCCTAATTATCTATTACAACCATATCGAATTTATCAAATGTACAAAGAAAAGAATGTAAATATAATGTATAATAAGTGAAATGAATATAATGTACAAGTATGAATGAATAAGGCCATGGATTTTGTTTTGACTTTAATTAATTTAGAAGAAAAAATAATTAACTAAAAAAGAATATTAGAATTAAGTTAGCAAAAGAAACTAGTTTAAAGAAACAAATTTCTAAATAAATAATAATCACAAACCTAATCTAATTATTTAATTAATTTTGAAAAAAAATGAATTTTAACAAGAAAATATTTTAGTCTATTAAACAAATATGAATATATTTAATATGTATGCATAAATAATATTTTTGAGATTTTTATTTATAAAAATAAATACTGTTATAATATTAATAATAGTAATTAAAAGAAAGTAAAGAAAAATAAAATAAAATAAGTCAAGGGGGTTAACAATTAAAAAGGGTGTTTGGAGAAAGCAATAATAAAAAAACTGTTGGACTTTTAGCCCATAAAACTCATGGCCAAAAATCAGATTTTTATGAAGGGGATGGGGGTGTAGCGAATCTAAAGGGGGTTGGGCTCAGTGTTATTGTTTTGCGCCTGATATGAGAAGGCCTGGTTGTTTTAAACAAAACAACCAGGTTCAAGGGACGTGGTTCATTTGGTTGATTTGTTTCTCTCTCTCACTTCTCTGATTCTCTCACTCATTCTCTGAGGTTCCTCCACCGGAGAAGAAAAAAAGGCCGCGCCGGAAATCGCCTCGCGGCGGTGACGGCGGCGGCTGGGTTCAAAATCTCAACTTTTTTACATCAATCTCTTCCTCTCTTCTTCCTGATTACTAATTTAGTGTTTGATTTTGCAGAAAATATGAGATTCGGCCTAGATCTAAAAGGGGACGACCAGAACCCTAGGGTTTCCGATTTGCTTCTTCTACATGATTTGGTGAGATCTTTCATTTCTTATCTCTTTGCTAGTTCTGAGGGGTTAGGTTTTTTTGAAAATGATGATAAAAATTTTGTTAGGGTTTGTGTCTTGCATGCGGTACTGTGCTTCTATCTTTGACGATGATAAATTTGAAAGAATGATTTTTGAGGGCTTGATGGTTTAAGGCATTATTGTGTTGCTATGATTCTGTATATTTATTTTTTTTGGATAGAAATGGAAAGGGTTTGTTGGCTTGTTGTGACTTTGATTCTGTTTCTTTCTATATTTCTGATGATGAGGAGAAAACGGGAAATGGTTTGGTTGGTTTTTTTGTTTCTGAGTAATTCGTATGTTTTTTATAAATGATTTTTCTGAAGGTTTTGGCTCTGTTTGTCTGTAAAGATTGGTTTCTGTATGTTTTCTTTGTAAAAAAAATGATGTTTGGCCCAAAGGGGTTCACTGATTGTTTGGGGTTTGGAACGTCTGTATGTTTTTTTTTTGTAAAAAAACTAAAAAGAAGATGATGTTATTACTGATCTTTTTTAAAAAGATGAATGATGATGGCTTTGTGTTCTCTTTTTTTACAAGCTCTCTTGTCCCTATGTGCTCTATTTGGCTTCTATAAGTTTGTGAATTGACCCTAAACTATATGCTTTGTAAAAGAAAGCTAAGAAAAAGTTCAAAGAGTTTGTATATTTCTATGAAAAGAAGCTAAAAACAAATTTGAAAAAATTTACCTCTTGGCTTTGTTGCTGTCTTTTAATATCCTGTGGCTTGGCTGGATCTTTGTTCTTTCTGTATATTTTTTCTTGCTGGCCAAAAAAAACTCCTTTTTTATGTGCACAGTATTGCTGTCTTTTATATTGGTTGATTTCTGATAAAAAATGATAAAATATTGCTGGCTTTGTTGCTTGTACTGTTTTTTTTTATAAATCAACTTTGCTAGTTGACTTTGCTTGCTGCTGGTACAGTGTCTGTTGTACTGTCTTTGCTTTTCTTGTACTTGTTGTATATTTTCTGACCTTGGCTTCTCTTGTGATACAAGACTTAAATGCTTGAGATTTTGTACAGCTAGGCCCCTCTCTTTTGAGTTTGCTTCTTTACTGATATGTCAAATGCTGATTTTGTGATTTTCTGTATTGCTTATTTTCAAACTTGTATTTGCTGATGGCTTTTGTATTTTGTCACTTGTGGACTTTCGCTATGAACCAAACAATTTTGCTTTGAGATTTGTGGTAAAGTATCCTAGGCCTATGACATGACTTTACAAATTTTGAGGCTCTTTGATTGTTGATTGTACTGGTTTTCTTGTTGAGACTATTTTCTGATTTGAAGCAACATGAGGCTTTTGCTTGTTGATTTGATATTTTCCAATTTCCTCTTTATCTTTTGTGAACCAAGATTTGAGATTTGCAAGAGACTAACCCTAGCTAATCATGTACGATCCTGATTTTCTGTTACTGGTTGTACTGGTTTTTTTTCTTCTGAATTAGACCTGCACTTGTTGCTTGATGAATTCTGGTTTGCACCTTTTAGTTTATTGTGAACCAATTCTTTTGAGATTTGCAATATAATTTTAGCCTATGATAAAACTAAAATTGTATGAGGCTTTTTTTTGAATTGTTTCAAATCATGTTGGGCTGAAATCTGTTGGGCTTGTACTTGTGTTGGACTTGAAACTCTGTTTACACTATTGTGAACCAATTCTTTTGAGATTTGCAATATAATTTTATCCTATGATAAAACTGAAGTTGTTTGAGGCCTTAGAACACAAAACCTTCTTTTTCTGAACTCTGGCAGTTTGTAGTGTGCCCTGTTGTTGGTTACAGTTTGCTTGCCTTGATATCTTGCTGCCTGTTATGCAGCTTGCCCTGCTGTTTGTTGCAGTTGGTTTGTGCTGATATCTTGCTGCCTGTTATGCAGCTTGCCCTACTTTTTGTTGCAGTTTGCTTGCATTGTTTGTGAACCAAGCTTGCACCTTGTAATTTGCAAACCATAAACTCCCAGGCCAATGATTAAACAAGAATTGTATGAGGCCTTAGAACACAAAACCCCTTTTTTTCTGGTTCAAAAACCACCCTAATGATGAATTAGAATACTTTGTATTTTTTTTGTTCATTTATGGATATTTAAGTTACTAACAAACTTCTCCCTCCTTTTTTTTTGCATGAACATGAGGCATGGATGGCCAATGAAGGTTGGAGTTGCTGCTTGAAGATGAAGAATTTGAAGAAATAAAATTACTCTTTTTTTAATCAAATCTTTGTAATTTATTGCATTTGTAGACAAAACAATTTTGTAAATTCAAACTTGTAATGTAATGAATACAATACCTCTGAATAAATGTTGTATGAAATGGAAATATTGTACCAATCTTAACTTTGAAATTCTTACTTAAATGTTCTGAGGAAAACACCTTGTTTTGGGTAACTTGTATTTCAAGCAACCACCAAATATGATCAAGCAAAAATAAACACTTTGTACTCCAATCAAACTTCTAAAACAAAATAAATGTTTAAGAATTTTAATTCCACTTGATTAACTTAAATCCAAAGACTTATGGTCAAAAGTCTTAATCTTCAACCTTTGTCCAATAGCTAACTAGTAATCAAAATGAGTTCGCATGTCATTCTTGATTCAAACGGGATTTCATCATCTACCAAACATATTTTAAGAACAATCGCCAGTCTTGTAGAATTAACAAACTTCAACGAAATGTGTTTAAGAATATTTGAAAATTTGAAGACTTAATTATCCCTGAGAAATCCCAAACCCTAATTATTGATTTACCGTCTAGGAAGAGAATCTGTCTGATCGACCCTCGAGCTAAATGAGTGTACAAGAAACCCTAGGATAGCATCTTGTATGAAAATTTATAGGGAATATTTTGGGGTACAACAGCTGCCCCTGTTCAATTTTCTTGCACTTGAAAAGCGAAATTGGCATGCTTGCCGTTTGTAGCTTGAAAGTGGAAGATGATTGGACACTAGAGTGCCCGAAAATTTGCACTTGTTGGTGTACAAAGTAATGCCTTGAATTTATCGTATCGGGAATGGGCTTAAAGATGCCATTGAATGAACTGAGGGATAACTGTCGGAGATGGGCTTACAGATGCCATCCAAGGGTGACTGTTGACAGGAAATGGACTAAGTCCGACCTTGATTTCAACTGAAAGAGTGTCAGAATTGCATCCATGTCTAGAACTATCTGAACTCTATCTGTAAGATGCTCTGAATGAGTATCAGAATGGCATCCGCGTCTAGAGCGTATCTGTACTGTATTTGTAAGATGCTCTGAATGAGTATCAGAATGTGTCCGTGTCTGGAGCGTATCTGAACTGTATCAAAAGATTGAAGCTAAATGAGTATCATAATGGCTTCTGTGTCTAGAGTGTATCCGAACTGTATCAATAGATTGAATCTGAATGAGTATGAGAATGGCGTCCGTTTCTTGGAGTGTATCTGAACTGTATCAAAAGGTTGAATCTGAATGAGTATCAGAATGGCATCTGTGTCTGGTGCATATTTGAACTGTATCTGAAAACTTTGAACATTGTTAATGGTAGTTGTTGATTAATCTTATCCTGAAAAGGGTGAAATGTTAGCTAGTATGCTAAGTTATGTTGTATGAAATGCATAGTGTAATGTATTCGTGTTATCAATGATTATGATATATGGATGCAATGTATGTGTATGTGACCTAATCTGCTGCATTGTTGTTGGATTGAAGGAAATAAATCCTTGAATGCTGCTGAGGACATGTGAGCCTTCATGTCTCGAAGTCGAAGTATTGATGGATTTCTGCCGAGAGAAATAAATTCTGTTGTAAGGGAAATGCCAAGTACTACTTGTAAAACCTGTTGGGGAGTTTTGAGAAATTTTTACAATTTCTATTGGGGATCAATAGTTTGAAACTTTGTTCCGCTGGGGATTTAAATGGTGTACTGTAGGGGATTACTTATGGAATGGCCTAGATACATTTTCCTATTCTTTTAACCTATCAGTAATTGTCTTTCCCATTTTGTTTATTTGTAAACATTAATTGCGTTCAAATGCATATGTTCAAAAATAAATCATTGGACGTTTTCGACAATAAAACACGAGCGTAAAGAAAATAAAGACCAATAGTTTTTGCACTTTCAAAGGGATATCTTTGTATTGACTTTGAGTAGAAAAATTGTACAAAGGGGACAAACATCTTAGTAAGAGAATGCTATCATAAAAAAGAAAAATTTGATACAAAGATGGATAGCTATGTGTAATAATCCCATGGGGTTCCCATTCTGCTATAGCCTTCGTATCTCTGAGCATCTTGTCTATTTGTCGCCTTGTCCGAAGATGACTGAATTGATCAGAACCTCTGAGTTTGTCAGTGGAAGCCAAAGGTTGTTTGTAAAGTGATCCGATGAGACATAGGCATACGCTTTAATTCCCTGACTTTTTCATGGACCGCCCTTTCAGGTTTTCAGTTCAACGGGAAACCCTTTTTTGCCCAAGTCTCCCTTTCGGGTTTTCAACTTACCGGGTATACAAATTTTTTTTGTTTTATCCCTAACTTTTTCCCGAACCTTTTTGGTTCGCCAGGATGCCCTTGTTTTGCTTAGGTATGTCAACCTAGCGGGTCTCTTATGCGTAGTATCTTTTGACTATGTCCGCGTTCGCAGGGTGTGGCAGGTCGTCGCCATCCATGGTGGTCAAGATAATTGCCCCACCGGGGAATATGTTTTTGATTACAAATGGTCCTTCATAGGTAGGAGTCCATTTTCCCCTGGGATCACTTTGTGGCAAGATGATGCGTTTGATCACTAAATCCCAAACTTGATACACTTGGCGTCTGACTTTCTTGTTAAAAGCCTTGATTATCCATTTTTGATACATTTGACCATGGCAAACAGTAGTAAGTCTGTTCTCATCAATCAAGTTTAGTTGATCAAGTCGAGTCTGGATCCAATCGTCTTTGTTCAATCCTGCATCCTTCATAATCCTTAGAGAGGGGATCTGGAACTCAATAGGCAAGACAGCTTCCATGCTGTAAACCAAAGAATAGGGTGTTACCCCGATTGATATGCGATCCGTGGTACGGTACCCGTGGAGAGTGAATGGTAGCATCTCATGCCAGTCTTTGTATGTGACTATCATTTTCTGTATGATCTTTTTAATGTTTTTATTTGCAGCTTCGACAACACCATTCATCTTTGGCCGATAGGTAGAAGAATTGTGATGCTGAATCTTGAATTGCTCGCATAATGCGGTGATCATAGTGTTGTTGATATTTGTACCATTGTCAGTAATGACCCTTTCCGGGATACCATACCGGTAAATAATGTTTTGCTTGATGAAGCGGGCAACAACATTCTTGGTATCAGAGGTGAATGAGGCTGCTTCAATCCACTTTGTAAAATAGTTAATGGCCACTAGGATGGAGCGATGTCCATTGGAGGCTGTCGGCTTGATTTCCCCAATCATATCAATTCCCCACATAGCAAAAGGCCAAGGAGCCGTCAAGACATTCAGAGGAACCAGAGGTAGATGCACTTTATCGGTATAAATTTAGCATTTATGACAGGTTCGAGAGTGTTGATAGCAATATGCCTCCATGGTAGACCAATAATAGCCTGCCCGTAGGATCTTCTTCGTCGTCGTATGCCCACTGGAATGGGTGCCAAAAGTACCTTCATGTAATTCAACCATGATCCCTTCATCTTCAACCTTATCTATGCACCTAAGCAATACGAAGTCGTGATTGCGTTTGTACAGGATGCCATTACTAAGGAAGAATTTAGCAGAGAATCTCCTTAAGAACTTCTTATCATTGATTGAAGTTCCTTCTGGATATTCTTGAGCCTCGAGATACCTCTTGACTTCATGAAACCAAGGCTGGTCCACTACTTCTTCAGTATTAATCTCGTGACAGTATGTTGGTTCATCCATTCGTCTGATGGTAATTTGGGGAGCCTCGTTATCCCAATTAAGTTTAAACATAGATGACATTGTGGCTAGAGCGCCTGCTAGCTGATTTTCTTCTTGTGGGAAGTGCCCGAAGGTAATCTCCTCCAAATATGGTAGCAATGTCAAAACATGTTCTTTGTAAGGGATAAGGTTAGGGTATTTAATTTCGCATTCCCCTTTGATCTGACTGATGACCGAGTCTGAGTCTCTGAATACATCCAATGATTTGATCCCCAAGTCTATGGCTGCTCTGAGACCAAAGATGCACGCTTCGTATTCCACCATATTGTTTGTATAATTGAAGAAAAGTCTGGCGGTAAAGGGAGTATGACAGCCTTCCAGAGATCTGAGTACAACACTGATACAATTACCAAGTGCATTGAATGCTCCATCAAAGAACAGGGTCCATCGGGATCCTTGCTCAGGTCTGTCATATGGCCTGATTTCTTCGCAGTTGTCTAATGGCATGATGTCTTCATCCGGGAATTCAAACTTCATGGACTGGTAGTCTTCTACAGCTTGGTGAGCAAGGTGATCAGCTAGCACACTGCCCTTTATAGCTTTCTGGGTAGTATATTGTATGTCGTACTCTGTCAGGATCATCTGCCATCTAGCTATTCTCCCAGAAAGAGCAGGCTTCTCGAAGATGTATTTTATCGGATCCATTTTAGATATCAACAAGGTAGTATGAGTCAGCATATACTGTCTTAGCCGGCAAGCAGCCCATGCCATAGCGCAGCAAGTTTTCTCGAGCAGTGAATATCTGGTTTCACAGTAGGTAAACTTTTTGCTCAGGTAGTAAATAGCGTGCTCTTTTCGGCGAGACTCGTCATGCTGCCCCAATACACACCCCATTAAATTTTCTAAAACAGTTAGATACATGATCAATGGTCTCCCATCGGCTGGTGGCATCAATACAGGAGGCTCTTGTAAGTATTCTTTGATTTTGTCAAAAGCAATTTGGCACTCACCGTTCCATTTGACTACTTGATCTTTCTTCAAGAGCTTGAAGATTGGCTCACAAGTAGCTGTCATGTGAGAAATGAATCTGGCAATATAGTTCAAACATCCCAAGAATCCTCTGACTTCCTTCTCAGTACGTGGAGCTGGCATCTCTTGTATTGCTTTAACTTTGGCAGGATCGACCTCAATAGCTTTGTTACTGACTAAAAAGCCTAGGAGTTTACCAGACCGTACCCCAAATGTACACTTGTTTGGATTCAACCTCAGCTTGTACTTCTTCAGTCTCTCAAATAGTTTTTGTAAGTGGTCAAGATGCTCTTCTTCTGTTTGCGATCTAGCTATCATATCGTCTACGTAGACCTCTATTTCATGATGTATCATGTCATGAAATAAAGCTACCATGGCGTGCTGATAGGTTGCCCCAACATTCTTCAGTCCGAATGGCATCACCTTGTAGCAGAATGTGCCCCACTGTGTGTCAAATGTTGTTTTCTCCTTGTCCTCAAGTGCCATTTTGATTTGGTTGTAACCTGAGAATCCGTCCATGAAGTAAAACACTTTGTGTTGTGCCGTATTGTCAACTAGGATTTCAATGTGGGGAAGTGGAAAATCATCTTTAGGGCTCGCCCTATTCAAATCTCTGTAGTCCACACACATTCGTACTTTGCCGTCTTTTTTAGGTACGGGAACAATGTTGGCAACCCATTGAGGGTAGGAAGTGACATCCAAGAATCCAGCATTGAATTGCTTCATGACCTCTGCTTTAATCTTTTCTGACATATTAGGTCTCATGCGGCGAACCTTTTGTTTTACTGGCGGACAATCTTCTCTTGTAGGCAAATGATGTACCACAATGTCTGTATCAAGTCCCGACATGCCTTCATATGACCAGGCAAAGATTTCAACATAGTCATGTAACAACTGAATCAGACGCTCCTTGACACTGGGTTCCAAATTGGCACCTACCTTGACCTCTTTTTTGTTTTCTTCGGCACCCAGGTTGATTGTATCCACGGGTTCCTCGTGAGGCTGAATGGTTATTTCTTCATGTTGTAGCAGTCTAGCCAGTTCCCCTGGTACTTCACAATCTTCCCCACCTTCGTCTTCGGCTTGGTAGATTAGATTCTCATATTCACGAAAGGCCATAGAAGTATTGTTACCCATGGGATCCAGAATGGATGGATACCTGCATTGTGAGTGTGGGTGTGTGTAAGGGTATAGCTATCTTTGAAAGAAAATAAAATGTATAAGAAAAAAATGAGCACAAAAGTTTGTATGTGAAAACGTCCATGATTCATTGATGTCATATGAAGATGAAATAATAACCCTTACAAATGGACCATTGTGCCTCGGGTAAGACACAAGGTTTTAAGAGTGCGAATTGTTTTTGAATATTACAGATCCAACAAAATTTAAAGATAAATTACTATGGGATAAAAGTGATTGGGACAAAGTCTCTAGCCTCCCAATTGCTGAGTCCTCCATTGACAGTCGGAAAGATCCAATCCTCTAGGTTGCAATCATCTTCACCATCTTCTACCACGTTGACCTCAGGGTTGCTAATCTTCAAGGGTGGCCCTCCAGCACGGGCGCGACGTACAACCTTTTGAGCACTTGAAGTGAAACCTAGGCCAAACATTTCAGACTTATACGGGATATACGGAAGTTGCCCCCAGATGGTGCATCCACCTTCCTCTACCACTGCTTTGGAGTCCTTTAGTGATGACATCCGGAGTAGAGGTCTTGTAATCTTGGGAATCTGGGACACAGTCTTGGTCACTGCCACCTCTTGGGGGACCTCTTCGAAGTGTTGAAATGGAGTTTCAATGAATTCACCGTCCAATTCCACATATCTGAAGGAATTGAGATGGTTGATCATGTATTCTTCCTCTCCATGGACAGTGATAATCTTCCCTTGAACCGGATACTTCAGCATCTGGTGCAATGTAGAGGTAACAACGCCAGCATTGTGGATCCATGGCCATCCTAGCAGACAGGAGTAAGAAGGGCAGATATCCATTACATAAAAGGTTGAATTAAAAGTTTGAGTCCCAACCTTTATGGGGATATCCACTTCCCCGTGCACCATCCTCTTCGAGCCATCAAATGCCCTTACTAATATGTTGCTTGGCTTTAACGTCAGTCCCTCGCAGTCAAGTCTGTCAAGAGCTTTTTTCGATAATACATTCAAGGATGAGCCTGTGTCCACCAAAACATGGGCTAGAGTTGTGCCCATGCATTCCACTGAAACATGTAATGCCTCATTGGGCTTTCTTCCCCTTGGTGTTAGATCAGCATCCGAGAAACCTAGGCCATTATCCGCTGTCAAGCTGGCTACGCAGTCTTGGAATTGATCAGTAGACGTCTCTTGAGGCACATGGGTTGTTTTTAGGAACTTCACCAAGGATTTTGCATGTGCCTCGGAACACAGTAGTAATGCCAGCATGGAGATTTTGGAGGGAGTTTTCCCCAATTGTTCAACTACATCGTAGTCGCTCCTCTTTATAATTTTTAGGATCTCCTCCATTTATTTTGTGGAAGTTTTGGGGATAGTCAATGGCTGGGCCTTCGTCCGGACAGGCTCGACCAAAATACTTTTTCCTCGAGTTTCAGTAGCAGGAGCGTTGGTATGAATGATATCAGGGGTTGTAACATCTTTGTCGATAGGAGAACTTGCAGAGATGATTATGGGTACAGAAGTAACCTTTGGAGCAGCCACAGGGATGATCACGGGTCCAGAAACTGCTTTTGGGGGAGCAATTTCTAGAGAAAAGATCCTACCGCTTCGGGTAATTTTACTAGTTCCGACAATATTGCTGATGTCAGAATCTTCTTCTTTGGATTTTATCTCTTCGGCGGCTGGCCAGTATTGCTTGATGCCATGGTAGTAAATGTCCCCTCCGTAATTCCACGACACAGTTTTGTCTGATTCATATGGGATTGGCCCATGCATTGTGATTATTAAAGGAGTTACTTTCGGAATCGATGTAAGTCTAACGGGTCTTTTGGTGGAGACCCTGGAATAATTGGCGGAAATGGTAATGATAAAAACATCTTCAAAAGGAATAGGTGAAACATGAGTTTTTTCAAACAAAATCTCTTTGTTATCTATCAGGCATTGAATGCCTGCCTTCAACAAAGGGCAATCAGTTGGTGAGGACAAGAAGAGATGGCAAACTTCATTACAGCCCGGGAACACACCGGCTTTCAACAAGTTTATCTTAATGGTTGGAAGTGGAGTCATGAGTTCATCAACTGTGGTAACAAAAAAATCTTCTTCAATAGAATTGGTATTGTGACCATGTCTTGGCATAGGAGCAAAAATGACATTTGGCTTCTTGGGCGAATCAAACTCAATTTCTTTTGCTTCGATGAGGTCTTGTATTTTGTTCTTCAAGGCCCAACAGTTATTAGTATCGTGGCCAGGACTTTTAGAGTGATATGCGCAACAGGCATTGAGATGATAATGAGGGGATGTTGTATTGGGGTTTTTCGGAGCTTCTTTCAAGGTTACCAAATTGGATCTCAAAAGATGCGGTAATACTTGAGACAGCGTCATGTTAATTCTGGCGAATTTTCTGACTGGCCTTTCCACCCTTGGTTGATTACTTCTTTGTTGATCAGATGTAGGCTTGGGATGTTAGAACAATGTTTGAATCTAGTACCCTATAATTAAGTTTTGATGATAACAAAGTGAAAAAGATATAGTAGTTAAATATTTCATGATTGAATTATATGCTACTTAAAATTACTATGCTCTGACTTGCAGATATGCTGATTAAAATAAGCAAGATCACGTTCTCAGCATCAGAATATGAGTTTGTGCATCAGCATCAGAAGTTGCTGAATCAGAACGTCAAGATCAGAAGATCAACGCTTGCACATGCTGAAGCTTGATGAACAGAACTGCGCGTAAAATACTCTGATACAGAATCAAATCAGTTCATCAGCAGCGAAGCAGAATCAGAATGAGCCAAGCCAGATCGTGCATTGAAGAAGCAACGGTACTGTGCATTGAAAGCTAATCAATACCAACGGCATCATTCTAGACAAGATCTGCTCAGAAAGGAAAGCTTGTAAATAGCATTGAATCAAGAATATTTGCTTCAACGTTCATCTTCTCAAAGTGCTATATAAACCAAGCTTTGAAGATTAACACGGCTAATGCTTCCAAACTCTCTACACGCAAAAAGCTGATCAATAATCTTCACTCTACAAGTTTTGCTAAACCACCAAACTCTGATACTCTATTAGCGTTTAGCAACTTAGTATTCTAAGCTTCATTTGTGTAAACATCACAGTTGTGATATAGTTTTCGTAGAAACATTCACACACATTTGATTATTCCTTTGTAAGAAAGTATTGCCTTGACAAACCGGATTGTGGTTTGAATCAAGAAGGTTTTAGCAGTTGCTAAAGCAGATTTGTATTCAGTTGAATATAGTGAATTAAGACCTCGTTGGAGAGAGGCGAAATCACCTTGAACGGGTGGACTGGAGTAGTTTGAGTTCAAACGAACCAGGATAAAAATACCTTGTCATTTGCTTTAAGTTTCCAGTTTTACAATTCAACCCCCCCTTCTTGTGTTTTTCACTCCTTCAATTGGCATCAGAGCGCCTGGTTCTGAGCTAAAACACTTAACCGTGTCAGTAAAAGATCCAGCGTCAGAAAAACACTATGGCAGGAAACAACTCTCATTTCAGCAATGACAACAATGAGGATAGAGACAGATTCAGCGGCAAACCTCCAGTCTTTGATGGAGAAAACTTTGACTACTGGAAAGACAGAATTGAAAGCTTCTTTCTAGCACATGATGCTGATCTGTGGGATATGGTGACAGATGGATACACGCACCCTGTTAATGCAACTGGTCAGAAGATTGATAGAAAATCAATGACTGATCAACAAAAGCGTGATTTCAAGAATCACCATAAGGCCAGAACCATCCTTCTCAGTGCTATCTCCTATACTGAGTATGAGAAGATCTCCAACAGAGACACAGCTAAGAACATCTTTGATTCTCTCAGAATGACGCATGAGGGCAACGTTCAAGTCAAGGAAACAAAGGCTCTGGCGCTCATTCAGAAGTATGAGGCGTTTAAAATGGAAGAATCTGAATCCATTGAAACTATGTTCTCTAGATTCCAGATTCTGGTAGCTGGTCTCAAAGTTCTGGACAAGGGGTACTCTACTGCTGACCATGTCAAGAAGATAATCAGAAGTTTACCCAAGCAGTGGAGGCCTATGGTTACTGCTCTGAAGCTGGCGAAAGATCTCAACAAAATCACTCTGGAGGAACTTATAAGCTCCCTCAGAAGTCATGAGATAGAGCTGGAAGCTGACGAGCCTCAGAAGCAAGGTAAGCCTATAGCTTTGAAATCTAACAGAAAATCTGAATCTAAAGTTTTGCAGGCAGTTGAAGAAACATCTGATGGATCCTCATCAGAAGAAGACGAGCTCTCTCTTCTCTCCAGAAGAGTAAATCAACTGTGGAAGCAAAGACAAAAGAAGTTCAGGAATCCCAGAAGATCTGATCATAACGAGTCTTCTTCCAGACACAGAAGGACAGATTCTTCCTCTGGATACAGAAGATCTGAAGGCTCCTCAGGTAGCAAGAAGCCAAATACAAAAGACATCATCTGCTACGAGTGCAATGAGCAAGGTCACTACAAGAGTGACTGTCCAAAGCTTCAGAGGGAAAAGCCAAAAAGGAAGTTTGGAAGAGAGAAGAAGAAAAGTCTCATGGCCACATGGGATGACTCTGACTCGTCTGAAGCTGACTCAGAATCAGATGATGAAAGGGCGAACCTAGCGCTTATGGCTAACATTCAAGATGACAGTGAAGCTTCTGACTCAGACTCAGAATCAGACACAGAAGAGGTATTCCCTAACTTCGCTGTTAATTTTACAAAGGCTGAACTTGCTGAAAGCCTAAATGAAATTCTGGAACGTTATCAGCAGATTAGAGCTAAATTCAGAGACCTGAAAAGGACTCTTGAATCTGACTCTAATAAGTCTGAGAGTCTCAAATTGGAAAACTCTGAGCTGAGAGATAAAATTTTAAAATTAGAAAACTCTTTACAAAACTCTCAGAAGGTACCAATTTCTGAAACTCCCAGCAACGCTGATGAGATCATCAAGGAGTATGATCATAGTTTCCAGAAGTTCCTTGCTAAAAGCATAGATAGAAGCAGAATGGCTTCAATGATCTATGGAGTTAGCGGAAACGGCAGGAAAGGAATAGGATACCTAGGTAAGGTTCCTACACCCAAAAATGTCATGGATTTAACAATTAAATACACTCCTCTAAATTCACACTTTGTGTATGGTCACACACATGACATCAAATATACTAGTAGTAATCACTTTGTGAAACCAAAATTCAACCAGAGTTTTGGTAAAACTAACAAATCAGGACCCAAGAAGATCTGGGTACCTAAGGATAAAATAATACATGTTGCAGATATCTTTAGCAGCAAGTCAGAAACACCAGTCATGGTACCTGGACTCTGGCTGCTCACGTCACATGACGGGAAGAAGGCATATGTTCCAAAGCCTGGAACTTAAGCCTGGAGGCCACGTTGGCTTTGGAGGCAATCAGAGGGGAAAGATAATTGGCTCTGGAACTGTAGGTAACGGAAATCTTCCCTCTATTAATAATGTTCTGCTTGTTGATGGATTGATGCATAACTTGTTATCCATAAGTCAATTAAGTGATAACGGTTATGATATAATCTTTAATCAAAAATCATGTAAAGCTGTTAGTCAGAAAGATGGGACTATCCTATTTAATGGTAAGAGGAAAAACAACATTTACAAAATCAAACTTTCTGAACTTAAGAGTCAGAACGTAAAATGTCTTCTGTCTGTTAACAACGAGCAGTGGATCTGGCACAGAAGATTGGGGCATGTTAGTATGAGAAGAATATCTCAGATTAACAAACTCAATCTGGTCAGAGGACTTCCAAATTTGAATTTCAATTCAGATGCTCTGTGTGAAGCATGTCAGAAAGGCAAATTTGCAAAACCATCTTTTAAATCCAAAAATGTTGTTTCTACCTCTAAGCCATTAGAACTTCTGCACATTGACTTATTTGGACCAGTTAAGACTGCTTCTGTCAGTGGCAAGAAGTATGGGTTAGTAATCGTAGATGA
This sequence comes from Vicia faba, assembly GCA_948472305.1. NCBI lineage: Eukaryota > Viridiplantae > Streptophyta > Magnoliopsida > Fabales > Fabaceae > Vicia > Vicia faba. The sequence goes on from OX451740.1 coordinate 145,527,138, forward strand.
CTATAGCAGATGGACATGGGTAAAGTTCTTAAGACACAAGGACGAGTCACACTCTGTGTTTGTTACCTTCTGTAACCAAGTTCAGAATGAAAAAGATCTTAGAATCGTTAAAGTCAGAAGTGATCATGGTGGAGAATTTGAAAATAAAGATTTTGAGTCATTCTTTAATGACAAAGGCATTCTGCATGACTTCTCTTGTCCTAGAACTCCCCAACAAAATGGAGTTGTAGAACGAAAGAACAGAACATTGCAAGAAATGGCCAGAACCATGATCAACGAGACAAACGTTGCTAAGACTTTCTGGGCAGAGGCAATAAACACAGCGTGCTACATTCAGAATAGAATCTCAATAAGACCTATTCTGGAAAAGACTCCATATGAATTGTGGAAGAACAGAAAGCCCAACATTTCGTATTTTCATCCATTTGGATGTACTTGCTATATGTTAAATACTAAGAATTATTTGAACAAGTTTGATTCTAAGGCACAGAAGTGTATTATGTTAGGATACTCTGAACGCTCAAGAGGGTACAGAGTATACAATACAGAAACACAGATTGTGGAAGAATCAATCAGTGTTCGTTTTGATGACAAGCTTGACTCTGAAAAGTCAAAGCAGAATGAAAATCTTGCAGGTATAGAAATTGAATTTGCAGGTTCTGAAGACAAGTCATCAGAAGCTCTCAACACAGACACTCCTTCAACGTCTGAAAGAAGCAATGCTAGAAATCCTACAACTGCTGCTGATCAACCTCAGAAGAGAGTACCCAGAAGCAGTTTGGATCACCCAGAAGAATCCATTCTAGGAAGAAAGGAAGATCCAATCAGAACAAGAGCAAGCCTCAGAAACTCTGAAGAAACTCTGATGGGACTTGTGTCTCTGATTGAACCTTCTTCCATTGATGAAGCACTTCTGGACAATGACTGGATTCTGGCAATGCAAGAAGAGCTGAATCAATTCACCAGAAACGACGTATGGGATCTCGTTCCAAGACCAAAAGGATTCAACGTCATTGGAACAAGATGGGTGTTCAGAAACAAGCTCAATGAACAAGGTGAAGTCGTCAGAAACAAGGCACGACTGGTTGCACAAGGTTATAGTCAGCAAGAGGGGATAGACTATACAGAAACCTTTGCTCCAGTCGCCAGGTTAGAATCTATCAGACTTTTAATCTCATTTGCTGTTAATAGAGGCATCACTCTGTATCAGATGGATGTCAAAAGTGCATTCTTAAATGGTTATATAGAAGAAGAAGTGTATGTTCACCAACCCCCAGGTTTTGAAAATACTAAACATCCAGAACATGTTTTCAAACTGAAAAAGTCACTGTATGGTCTGAAACAAGCTCCCAGAGCTTGGTATGAAAGGCTAAGTAACTTTCTGCTTGAAAATGAGTTCACCAGAGGGAAAGTGGACACCACTCTATTCTGTAAAACAGTTAAGAGTGACATTTTAGTCTGTCAAATTTATGTTGATGATATAATCTTTGGTTCTACTAATCCTTCTCTTGGAAGAAAATTTGCTAAGTGTATGCAGGCAGAATTTGAGATGAGCCTCATGGGGGAACTGAAGTTCTTTTTAGGAATTCAGATCAATCAAACTCCAGAGGGAACTTACATTCATCAGAGCAAATACATCAGAGATCTTCTGAAGAAATTTGACCTCTCAGAATGTAAGCCATCAAAGATTCCAATGCATCCCACGTGCATTCTGGAAAGAGAAGAGGTAAGCAAAAGCGTAGAACAGAAAGTCTACAGAGGTATGATTGGTTCTCTCCTTTATCTGACTGCTTCAAGACCTGATATTCTATTCAGTGTATGTATTTGTGCTAGATTCCAATCAGATCCTAGAGAATCTCACTTAACAGCTGTTAAGCGAATTTTCAAGTATCTGAAAGGTACTACTAATCTGGGTTTGTTTTATAGAAAATCTAGTGATTACAGTTTAGTAGGCTACTGCGACGCTGATTTTGCTGGAGACAGAGTGGAACGCAAAAGTACTTCTGGAAGCTGCCAGTTTCTGGGAGAAAATCTGATCTCGTGGTCCAGCAAAAGGCAATCAACTATTGCTCTGTCAACAGCAGAAGCTGAGTACATAGCAGCAGCTGGATGTAGCACACAGATGCTCTGGATGAAAAGTCAGCTTGAAGACTTCCAGATTTTTGAGAGTAACATTCCTATTCTTTGTGATAATACTTCTGCTATTTGCTTAAGTAAGAATCCTATTTTACATTCTAGAGCTAAGCATATAGAAATAAAACATCATTTCATTAGGGACTATATTCAGAAAGGCATTTTAAACTTGAAATTTATAGATACAGACCATCAATGGGCTGATATCTTTACAAAACCCCTTTCAGAAGATAGGTTTAATTTCATTCTGAAACATCTCAGCATGAAAATATGCCCAGAATGAAAATGCTTTAATTCCATATGTTTATCTGTCAGAATGTAATTATATTACTGTGAACTTCTGATCAATCTTTGTTTCAGAAAGTTAGAACATGCAGATTGTATCAGAGGCAAGTCTGAAGATCTGAGAGTCTAATCTCAAAGACAGACGTGCTGATCACTATATCAAACAAGTGTCATCCAATCATCAGCAAATCCCTGAAGCAGAACGCGTGCATGTTTCTGAGAAAGGAAAACGCTGATTGGGTGCATTGAGACACATGTCTGGTAACCGTTTTTAAGTATCTTTCTCAAATCCCCCAAAATCAGCAAGCATTAAATGCAAAAGTAATCACGCTTGTTAATTGCAATCATTATTTTTTTTCTCTCTCTTAAAAACGTTTTATTTTTCAAAATAATTTTTGAAAATCCTATTTAAGCATATTACTCTTCATGTTTATTCTTTACGCTTATTCATAATCTCTTAAGAATTTTTCTGCATATCTCCTTCAAAACCCTAGCTTTTCTCAAATCACTCTCAAGCTTTTTGTGTGAGAACAATGGCATCCTCCAGCATTTCTGCAGGAAATCAGAAGAAAGAAACCTCTGAGCAATATCAAGCGCCTACCAGAACTCTTCTCACACCGGTTAAGAATCTTGAGGTTCTCTCTGAATTAATCATCGATTTCGAAAGTTTGAAGGATAATGGATTTGACCTATCTGCTGAAGTCAAAGCTCAGAGGTGGGAGAGGTACTTTGATCGATTGGTTGGACCAACCTTCCCAGAACTTGTCAAAGAATTTTGGATTCATGCCAAGATTGATAAGCATCTAGTCGTCTCCTCTGTTATGGGAAAGAAGATCATAATTTCTGAAGACCTCATTGCCAGGTTAATAGGTCAGAGTGGTGGTGGAGTCCGTTGTGTGGACATGGCTGATAGGTGCCCTGATATTGGTGTGGTAGCAAACTGCATCTTCACTCTTGGTTTTCCCAGCAGCAAAATCAAGGATCTGAAGGATCACTGCAGAGTGTGGGCCAAGATTGTCCTAGGTTGTTTCAATCACAGGAAGCCAACAAGCTCTCCTGACTATATAAACGTGGATCAGCAATTTCTGATCTACTTTATTAATCAGAGGGTGAAGATCAATTTGGCACACTTCCTGTTCAATCATCTGAAGACTAGTGTGAAAGAGACTAGAGAAGAAGAAAGGACGAAAAGAGACTGGATACCTTTTGGGAGGCTCATATCAGATATTCTGACAGAGAATAAGCTGATAGATTATCTGAGCGAAGCTAAAGTACTGGGCAATTTTGAACCAACTGTTGGAAAACCGTTGAATGCCAAGAATCTGAAAAAGATGAAGCTGATAGACAATATCAGGAAGGAACCCAGAGCTTCTTCAACTGCTGACATCTCCAGAAGAAGAGTGCCTCTGAGTGATTTTCCAAGATTTTCTGAGATGGAATCTCACCCTGATATGGTTGCCAAGTATCCAGATTCTCCCAAGGCAGACGTTGCAGGTTCTAGGCTGAAGATCAAAGACCTGAGTCAAGTTCAACCTGAAGTGACTCAGAAGAAGTCAAAGAAGAGGAAAGCAGAAGGATCATCTCACCAGACTCCAAAGAAACGAGGTAATCCATCTGCTACTCCTATTTCAATTTCAACTACTATTCCATCATCTGTTGCTCCACCCCAAACCTCTCACAGAATTTCCATTCCAATCCCCACTATTGATGAAAACATACCAGAAGACCCTTCTGAGGCCTTACAACTCAGAAGAACCAGAATCAAAATTCCTCTCAAAATTACCAAACAACAACCAACTGTTTCAACAACATCAGCACTTGATAGCGTGCTAGCTGACATTGAGCGTGAACATGCTTCTGTTCAACCTCACTCTGAACCACCAAATATCCCTCCTCCACAACCTGAACCAGAAATTTAACCAGAACCACAACCAGAACCAGAACAACAACAACCTATCACAGAAGAACCTCTGATCCCTGAACAATCAGAAGTTCCACCTCCTCAACCAGAAAATAATCCTCCCTCACCTCAAACAGAGTTTCATCGCTATGAAACCCCATCTCCTCATCATTCTGATCCCCACTCACCTCAACCTTCACCGCTGGCAATCCAGTTGCCATGTGGAACCACCATTATCACACCCCAGTTACCATCATCAGAGGAATCAACACCTCCAAAAACTCCAACCACTCCAATAGACATATCCTCTGACTCTGATAACCATCCACCAAAACAGACAGCACCTCAGCACACCTCTGAAAACCAATCATCTGAAAACCCCAGCAGAACATTCATTGACTTAACAAGTCTTGAACGTCTTGCTGATTTAAGACACAAATTGGCCATTCCCAAACCAAAGCAATTAGATGTTGGCTCTGGTATTTTGGACTTTGAAACAGGTATGCTGCAGTGGATTACTTCGCTGAAGCAAGTTTGTCCGGGGATGATCGACCCAGCTGCTTCTGATCAGCTCTGGTCACAGTTCAGAGTATGGGTTCGTGCTGAAGCACTCAAGCTGCAGGACGTCAACTATGAGCAGGCTCAACAGAACTTTAGCAAGCTGCTGAAGGAAGTTGAGAGTCAGCTGCCTCAAGAAGTTGTGCTCCCTCTGGACTCTGAATCGTGGTCTGAGAAAGAACAAGCTGCACAGGTGGAACCAGCAGAAGAAGACAAGACTCTTCAAGAAGAAAATCCAGCAGAAGATGTAGCTGAAAGTTCTGAGAAGCTTCCTCCTGCTGAAAATTCTCAAGCTGCCTTGGACAGGCAGGCTCTGGAAGAATTAAGGCTGAATGACTTGCGTCTACAGCAGCGGATGGATGAGAATAATCAGAAGATGGAAGCAAGAATGAATGTCCAGGACAGCAAGATTGATACTGTTGTCACCATGGTTCAGAAGCAGAATGCAACTTCTGAAAAGATTCAGGCAATGCTGGAAAGCCTGTTCTCACGCATGCCCCCACAACCTTGAAATTTTTTCATGCATGACATTCTCTATATTTTCCTTATTTTCTGATGTACTTTTGATTATGTTTTGACTATGGTTTGTAATGCTATTTTGCTCTGATTCTGAACTATCTTTAATACTATTAGTTTTTCTGATCTAAATCATTTTAGCACATCACCAGCACTTTTTGATTGCTGACAAAAAGGGGGAGAACAAGAATGATATTTAAATCAATAACGGATAACTAGACAGAAACTCTCAAACATTCTAACTATCTATTACTTGAAATGTTTTTCTGTTTTGTCTTTAAGTCTACAGGCACAAGGAAGCTCTTGAACACAATGAAGACTAGAAGACCATGTTGCTCTGATCAAATATGAAGTTCTGATATATGAAGCTCTGATCAACCTAACACTCTGATCTGAAGCAAAGCTCTGACAGGAAAAGCTCTGAAGCTCTGCTTTCTGATAAGTCAAAGACTTACAATCTGATGCTCAAAGACAGAAAAAGATCTGACTCTGAAGAACACGCATATCAAAGGGAAGTAACAAACTCAGGGGGAGTATTTCTTAAACTCTAACTTCTCCGTACTTCTTATTCTGATACATAGATCTGATAACTTTTCACGTTATTTTTTATTTAAAATATCTAGTTTTTGTCATCATCAAAAAGGGGGAGATTGTTAGAACAATGTTTGAATCTAGTACCCTATAATTAAGTTTTGATGATAACAAAGTGAAAAAGATATAGTAGTTAAATATTTCATGATTGAATTATATGCTACTTAAAATTACTATGCTCTGACTTGCAGATATGCTGATTAAAATAAGCAAGATCACGTTCTCAGCATCAGAATATGAGTTTGTGCATCAGCATCAGAAGTTGCTGAATCAGAACGTCAAGATCAGAAGATCAACGCTTGCACATGCTGAAGCTTGATGAACAGAACTGCGCGTAAAATACTCTGATACATAATCAAATCAGTTCATCAGCAGCGAAGCAGAATCAGAATGAGCCAAGCCAGATCGTGCATTGAAGAAGCAACGGTACTGTGCATTGAAAGCTAATCAATACCAACGGCATCATTCTAGACAAGATCTGCTCAGAAAGGAAAGCTTGTAAATAGCATTGAATCAAGAATATTTGCTTCAACGTTCATCTTCTCAAAGTGCTATATAAACCAAGCTTTGAAGATTAACACGGCTAATGCTTCCAAACTCTCTACACGCAAAAAGCTGATCAATAATCTCCACTCTACAAGTTTTGCTAAACCACCAAACTCTGATACTCTATTAGCGTTTAGCAACTTAGTATTCTAAGCTTCATTTGTGTAAACATCACAGTTGTGATATAGTTTTCGTAGAAACATTCACACACATTTGATTATTCCTTTGTAAGAAAGTATTGCCTTGACAAACCGGATTGTGGTTTGAATCAAGAAGGTTTTAGCAGTTGCTAAAGCAGATTTGTATTCAGTTGAATATAGTGAATTAAGACCTCGTTGGAGAGAGGCGAAATCACCTTGAACGGGTGGACTGGAGTAGTTTGAGTTCAAACGAACCAGGATAAAAATACCTTGTCATTTGCTTTAAGTTTCCAGTTTTACAATTCAACCCCCCCTTCTTGTGTTTTTCACTCCTTCATGGGAATCACAACAGCCCCCACCATTGGTCGGCGTTCGGCTCTATCTTGGTTCCTTTGTGGATATACATCAACTACCTCTTTCTTCCTGATGAAAGGCTTCCTTACAGTTGTAGAAGAAGATGAATCCTTCTGAATCTTTCCACTTTTTATGCTAGCTTCCACCCTCTCTTCGGTCAATATTAGTTCAGTAAAGCCTGCAGATGAACTTCTGATTAAATGGTTGAAGAAGGCACCGGATAAGGTTCCTAAGAACATGTCCACCAATTCCCTTTCAGACAGAGGGGGTTGAACTCTTCCAGCCAAATCTCTCCATTTTTGTGCGTAATCCTTGAAACCTTCATTGGAAGCCATGGCCATACTCTGGAGTTGAGTACGGGTAGGCGCCAAATCAACATTGTATTGATATTTCTTGTAGAAAGTTGCGGCAAGATCTTCCCAATTATGGACGTTGGCTCTTTCTAGTTGGTAAAATCAATCGAGTTGTGTTCCAGACAGACTGTCTTGGAAAAAGTGCACCCATAAGTCTTTATCAGCGGTATGGGGTTGGATTTTTCTCACATATGACCGGAGATGCATTTTAGGGCATGACACTCCATCATATTTGGCAAACATATGCACTTTAAATTTCGGAGGAATCACAATCCCTGACACTAGTCCCAATTCTTTAAAATCTAAGCCTGACACCTTTTATATTTCCATCGCGCTCAACCGCTCTTCGAGATGTATATACTTGTCATCAGTTGGAGGATATTGTTCCTCAGAGTAGTCTTCATCTTCTTCCTCCTCTTCAGATTCTGACGGGACCGCTGTTTCCTTGCCTTTCCCCTCTCCTTCATCGGATGTTGTTGCAAAGCTCAAAGTCCTTCTTGTCGGCCCATGAAACCTTCTCCCCATGTTTAAGACTCCAGTTACCTTTTTTGTTTTCTTTTTCTCTCTTCAGCTAGCAGAGTCTTCAATTCTTCTAGCCCCTTGGCTAGGGTCATGAGCAACTGTTGAAACTGCGTATTCTGAGCTTGGAGATCTTTCATTGTTTGCTCGATATCCATCTTACTGAAATAAACAGTAGAGAGATGAGGAGACTTGTTGCAAAAGACTTGTTTATGTTATGATAAATGATATATGCATATGTAATGATTTCAAGGATTTCAAAGATTCAAATTTGTTTTAGAAAAAAAGAAACACACGTTATATTAATAAGATAAAGTTTGAGTACATCAATGCTCCTTGGATAAAATAATACAAAACTCTAAGATAAAAAGGTAGTGCGCATTCTTTTTGGTTCAATGTAGGCATTTAGAGTCCGCTCCTCATGAAGTAGCCTAGTGAGTTCCAAAACCTTCTTCTCGCTTGGACTGTATTGGGGGAATTGATTCCATTGGGGTGTCTGGTATTCCGCCGGGGAACAATCTTATATTAAGACTGCCGGGGATGCTTGCTTAGGAACATCTGTATACTCCGCTGGGGAATATTGAGATCTTCTGGGGATACCCAACTTCCTTAAGGCTGACAATAGACTAACTCTGCTTGGGGAGAGTGTTGTTGACTTGCTGGAGATATTGTGCCTTCTCGGGGCTGATGGGAGACCAACTCTGCTCGGGGAGAGTTTTGCTGATTTGCTGGAGATACTGTGCCTTCCCGGGGATGATGGGAGACCAACTCTGCTCGGGGAGAGTTTTGCTGATTTGTCTTACTCTGCAGGGAGTGGAGGTATCTTGGTCATGTTCTTCAGCTGAACCTACCTTGGTACTTTGGTGGACAGAGCAACTAAACCACTCAGACAATTATTATTTCCCCAGTTTCTGCGGGAGAAGGTACCTGTGGAGGCCTTGATAACTGCCGATTTGACAAATCTTCTTCTGGTAGGCAAGTGACGAGATGACGGGACATAGTCGTACGCTTTGATCCCTAATTTTTGCCTGGACCGTCCTTTCGGGTTTTCAGTCCACCGGGATACCCTTTTTTGCCGAAGTCGCCTTTTCAGGTTTTCGACTTGCCGGGTGTACAGATTTTTTTATTTTCATCCCTTACTTTTGCCCGAAGCATTTTGGTTCGCCGGGAAGCCCTTATTTTTGCCTAGGTGTGTCAACCTAGCGGGTCTTTGATTATGCGTAGTGTTTTTCCGACTATGTCCACATTCTCGGAGTGTAGGGAGTTGTCACTGTCAGTAGTGTTGCCATGCTACCAAAAGATCTTCGTTTGCTCATGCAGGATTCGTAGCTGGAGTTCATGTCCAATGCCCCAAGTGACTCGGGCGGAGATTTCCCCCTGGCATTTTGAGAGATTCCCTGAATCTTGACCTAACTGCCCCAGATGATGGACAATGATCATGCCGTGCCCCTTGGTTGGAAGTGCTTTTGTTCACTAGATATTCTTCGTGCGAATTTCTCTGTTGTTCGAACAAATAGTCACATGCAAACAGTGTTATTTAAAAATGCAAAGCTTATGTCTGTCTTGAATTTTTTTGAAAATGCAGTTTTTTAAGCAAATTTTGTAAAATGTGATGTCAACTCAAGATTTTACGGCGAGCCTTAAGGAGTCAGGATACCTTTGTACCAGTATGCTTTCGAACTAACCCATGCTTCAGCTAGGACTTTTAAGGGTTATAACGTGGCCTGGTTCACGGTTTAAGAAACAAAGGATAAAGGCTCAAAGTATTTGTACCCACCTGCTCTTCGTGATGTTCTTCAAACCTAAACTCAGCTGATCGTGCGTTAGACCTTGTTTGAGTCTTTGTCCTGATATTCCAATGATGGTTCGGATATTGACAGTTTATTTTGAATAGGCAGTCATTCCTTTTTTGGTTGAGGGTTTGTAGGACCTCTTTCTTTTTTGATTTTGTTATCCCTGTTTTTTTGCCTGAACTGTTTCTTTGTGGTTACAGTCAGCGGGATGCCCCAATTTTTGTAAGTCTCCTTCATAGGTTTTGACTTAATGGGCTTTTATTTTGAAAGGTAATGACTGTCTGTCTTTATGATTATTCAGAACCATCACTGTCTTTTTCTTTGAAAGGACTCCTTTGATGCCATTCATTGTGCACTTGGATCAACTGAGAGAACTACCCTGCCCCAGGTTATGATTAAGGGTTTTAGTTTTTTTTTTGTGAAAAGAAAAACTCCTACTTCTTTGGCTCGAAGGGGTTGACGAGGGATTATCTTCCTTATAACTCCAGTGTTTAGGAATTGAAACAATGCATGTACCTCATCAGCGGGGTCTATTCAAAAGCATACTGTAAAGATCGTGGTATCGTTTTCGTCATCCTCCCTCAAGAGGCTTAGAATTTTTAATTGAGAGTTTGATCATCACCAAAAATGAAAGCAGTTTGAGTATGGCGAATGCGAATATATTGATTCAAAACAGACATATACGATGCATTAATGAAAGTAATAAAGTTTGCTATGACAATAATTGTTTGTATAAGCAAAGAAAATACAACTTGAACATTCGAATGAACAAAAGGTCTTCTCGTCTAGGGATAGTAGAAGAACTCGACCTGACCATCTTGGGTGAATTCCACTGCTCCTTCATCAATCAGGTTTTGGATTTTGTACCTCAACTTCCAACAGTCGTCAGTATCATGCCCCGGGCTGTTAGAATGGTATGCGCACCTGGCCCCAGGATTATAGTTGGGTGAAGAAGTCTTAGGATTAGGGTGAGGTCCTATCAACGTCATCAGATTCAACTTTAACAGGTGTTGCAAAGCTTGGGACAGCGGCATGTTGAGCTTGGTAAATGGCCTCAGAGGCTTGTTTGGCTCGCTCTGATCAACCCGTTGTTCTTGGCGAGGCTGTTGTTGGACCGGTGAAGTAGCAGCAACTTGGAGAGGCCTATTCATTGAACCAAACCTTTGACTTCTTGGAGGCTGATTACCGGTTTGGTCCCCAGCCCTGACTACTTGCTTCATACTATCTTGCTGAAGCTGGTGAGGTTGATGCTGAATTTGTGACCCTGAAGCAAGTTGAGGAGCTTTTCCCTTGTCTTCTTGTCTCAAAGGGATTTTAATGATGACTGGCTCTTCAACCTTAGATGTTTGCCCCAGTTGGTTATCCCGAAGCAGTTGGTTGACGAGAACCCTGAGCTCTTCTTGTCTTTGAGATAAGTCTTGAATGAGAGTCATCTGCCCCAGCATCTGGGCTCTCATTGTATCCACCTCAGCTTGCAGATGATTCAGCCATTTGTCTTTACTGTCTTCTGGACTGTTCCTGACCAAATTCCCCGTGAGGAGTGTTTTCAGCTCTTCCTGCCCCTTGGATAGGCTCAGGACGATTTCCCTGAACCGAGTCTCTTGAGCATGAAGATCCTGGTTGTCTTGTTGGGAAGCCATTGCTGAAATAAACAGCGAAGAAGGTAAGTGACCTGTAACAAGGGTACCTGTTATGCAATGATGAGTATGTATGCATGCAATGTTTTCAAGGATCTCGCGGGGTAAACAAGAAAATTGTTAGAATCTGGTAGCTTGATTGAAGGAACTTCGTGTTGTTGAGAGTCCTTCTTCAAGAGTCAAAGCTCACCATATCGAGTGGGTCATAGCCCCTAACTCAAGTTATCAACCTTGGCTAGAGGAAAATAAATCCCCTTTGCCCCTTGCTAGACATTTTGATTCATCACGACCTGCATCACAGACCCTTGAGATCCTTGAAATGGATTAGTTCTTATGCAGGATGTATGCAATGGTATGATGTTATGCTATGCGTGGAGTGATGTAAATAAACCCTGTTACAAGTTCCGATCAAGGACTGTAAACAAAACCTGCAAGGAACTCATGCGTCAGATAACAAGAATATGCAAGTAGTCAGGTTTGAAGGCACACAAGTCACACAAGACATCCCTTAGAGTTTAGGCCAGCATGAAATTTAGGTACTACCCTCTTTCAGTTTCGTTGGTTAAGACCTGTCCTAGAAAATAGTAACCGGGTTCTAGAGGATCTCAATATCACTGACTACCCTCAATCGGTCATAACTCCAGCATCGCAATCTTTTCTTGCGGCCAGAACCATCGCGAGAGTTTAGCCTCAATGAGTGTAGCATATTGCTACTGTTCTATGGCCAAGTTGGGTCAATTTAGGGTTCTAAGGTCGGTTGGTGCTTAATGACTCCTCAGAAGACCCATATTCTCCTCGTTGCAACACAAGGGATATCGGTACAGACCAAGGTGTCACACCAACGTAGCCACTGCTTCACCCGTGTCGGTCTACGCCGGACAGGTCCCTCACAGCTTATGCTACCTAAAGGGTATTCCCCAGATCCGGGTTAGGATCTATGAAACTCCGATGCAAGCCCACAAATATAAAAGCAAACAAAGCAAGCAATTGAAAACAAGAGTGGTCTAATCCTAAGGTACACCTCACTTATTAATTTTCCCCAGCAGAGTCGCCAGTTCTGTGATCGGTGGAAATAGAACTGACTGTTTTTTAAGCTGGTTCGTGAAATGTTGCGGTAAGCAAGAGTCGCCACCGTCTTTTATGTTCTCCAACATGGAAAGGACAAAAGCACAGCAAAATTCCTTTTTCGAGAATGTTTCTCGGTTCGGGAGGTAGATTTATAGAAAGGGAAGGTGTTATCACCCTTTCTATCCGTGGTTATCCACGGGCTCTTAGGTACTTGCTCACTATGTTTTCAAAAATTGTTTGCTTTTCAAGTGTTTGTGGGTTTTGAAAAAGTTTCGTTTTGAAAACTTCTTGGTAACTCTTGTATCAGTCCTCAAGAGTGTATGAAGTATTTGTTTGAAAACTTTTTGAAAGTGTAGGTGCGAAAAGATGTTTTTTGTTTTTGAAAGAGCAAGTACCCAGGAGAAATCTACCTACTCTAAGGAATTAGGCTGTGTAAGAGTCCTTTAGACAGTACTATCCCACTATTGAGAAGTAGGTAGCACCGTCGTTGGAGGTATTCGGGTCAATTCGATTATTAGGGACACGTGGTCACCAAAGCAATGGTAGGACGCCTTAGTGGTATCCCTAATGTCCTAGATCCTTTTTATCCGAGGCAACCGTTTCGAGGCAACTGGATCTTTAGACAGGAGGGCGACCCCTAAAACACCTTATACTTGATGACCACGTCGAGGCAACCAGTGAGGCGTACCCTAGGAGTGGCATGTGCATGTGTGTCAGGTTCAGTTAAGATTATCTTGTACATGTTATTTGTGAGCTACGGATTGATTTTATTTGTCATACAAATCTTGTCATGCATAATTAACAGTTTAATAGTTTGCGGGAAATAAAGTGCGGAAAGGTAAATCTACGCTATTACAAGGCGCAGGTCTATACATCGCCAAAAACAAAACCCGTTTGAAAAATAAATACGAGAAAGTAAATAAAGCGATAAAAGCCTAATTAACTATTACATTTCCGGAGCAGATACATAAATATAATGAATTAAAGTAAACATGCGCGCGAAAGATTTAATCGGGACGTCCTTAGGGTTTTGACCCTTTTTGAGAAAAGAATGTAATTTGTCCTTTTTTGCAATTAATTAAATATTAAACCTAAACCTAATTAATTAATTAATTAAAAAAATATTTTGGTGTTTTTTATGTTTTAATGAAAATAAAAATAAAAGAAATTAAAAGTCAAGAAAACCCTAAGTCTAATTCATTTTATTTATTATGCAAAATAGTCAAAATTAAACCTAATTATACTAAATTAATCGGTTAGCATTTATTTACAAAAAATAATATGAAATAAATAAATAATAATAATATTAGTTTTCTGATTTTATGAAAATAATAGTTTGTGAGTTAATTAAATAATAATAATAATAGTTATTAATTAGAATAAAGAATAATAAAAAAAGAAAATATAAAGAAAGAAAGAAAAGAACTCAGGGGGTGTGTTGACCCATTAGGAGGTGAGGCCTGGAATTTCTGGCCCAACAGCACTCAAGCCCTTCTGACTTTTGGAATTGCCTAGAGCGTGCTTTGACTTGGAACATGGTGGTCAACACCTTATGGCCTTTGGATTTGTGATAGTGGCCACATGGCAGGCTGATGCTTGGAGTCCATGGTGGAATGTTGTTGTGAATCTGCATAAGATCATGTTATGAAAAATAATACAAGGAATTTGGGTGGACCTGGGAATCGAACCCAGGTCCCAATGGTTGCCAGACAACTCATCCTCCACTACACCAGCTAAATGCCTTTGTTAATATAGTGAACAATAAATATATTATATAAAACAACAACATGTGCTAACAATTATGAAAAAGCGCACGTTTCATTTAAATGGACCAATCACGTGTAAACACGCAGTCATCTTCTTCATTAAACCTGCAGAAAACAAAACAAATAGCGGGGGTTTTTAACCCCCACAATATGGAATGTCCAATAATAGCGATTAGGCGTAGGATTAATATAAATTCATCGTGAGGGTTCCATCTTGCTCGTCTTGTTCAGGCGGTTTCAACCATGGGCATTAGGGGTCCTGATTTTTCTGGATGTGGAAAGCCCCAAAAGTAAAGCTTCGGAACCCTAAAATTCTCCAATGGCAACTTGCGTTTCAGGGCGTCTTAATGCAATTAACCAGTACCAAAAGCTTCATGGGAGTTCTAGCGATGCAATACACACAAAAAATCTCATTAATAATGCATGAATATTGAATTACGATTATGGAAGAAATAACCAAACCGTGTGACTGTTTGTGGAGATTTCTTGAGCTTTGGCGTGTGATTTTGATTGCAAATTGTTCCTGGGAGTTCCTGCAATATATTAGAAACAAGAACAAGCTTTGACCCACGTTAAATTATGGAATTCAGTTTTGAATTTTCTTGAGTTTTTTGGAATATTGCATATGGCTTTTTGCAGCAGCTCTCACGTGCCAGGCATTAGGGTTGGCTTCAGTACATATAATGGAATGAAACTAGGGTAAATCTTGCACATGAAATCCCATGCATTGATGTTTCAATATTTGATTGAAAATCAAATATTTTTCAATCTTTTTGATTGAGAAAACTTGCCAAACATGGATATTTTTGCCTCTTTGATTGATACACGAATTTTCCAGCTTTCCCTGAGTTTATTTTCTTCACAAAAGATTTGAAAAAACATATCTTTGAATTTCCTACATTTTAAATTAATTAAAGGAATTAAAATCAATTAAAAATCCAATTAATTAATAAAAAATAAGAAAATAATTTCAAATAGGCTTAATGGGTCGTGCATAAGCTTTGGACAATGTTTCAAGAAGGAATTTGAGGCCCATTAGCAAAAATGATGTGTTTGGAGCAAAGTTGACTTTTGCGCATTCATGAAAATTTCCCAACTTCTCCAATACATATCTTGCTCAATTTTGATCATATGAACATGTTCTTGGACATTTTGGAAAGTTCTTGAAGTCCTCTAACCAATTCCTTTGGTCCCATGTCATTTGGATTTACCAATCTCAAGTTATGGTCTTTGACTTAAAGTTCCTTTTTGTTGACTTTTGAAATTGACCTATAATGTAGAAATTGATAACTTTTTGTGAGAGCATTTCTTGGACTTGGAATGTGAAGATGAGTTGTAGGAAATGTCATCCCCTTCAAAATGAGCATTGGATGGGTTTTTTCTGATGAACCATGAAAAAGTTATGCCTTGGTCAAGTTATAGTTGACTTTTCTGCTGTCCAAAAATAGTAACTTTTGCATCTTTGATGATTTTTTAGCCATGCTTGTGGAATCATGATCAAGACTTGATAAAATGATGATTGTGGCTTCAAAATAAGATGTTGGCCAAAATTTCTGATTTTTGACTACAAAATGACCATTTTACCCCTACAGTTGATTGTGAAGCAAATGGGACTTTTGACTGTGCAATTTGACCCTGTGAGTCTTGAGACTTAACATGTAGATGCTTGACAATGTGTATAGGTCTATGGGACTTGGTTGAGCCATTGAAAAACCTCAAATTCTTTGTAAGAACCAAAACCCTAATTTTGACTGGCTTAGGAGGCAATTAGACTGTGCAATCTCTTAAATAATCTTGAATCATTTGGAGATGATTCTTGATGAATCTTGGAGAATATGGGAGGGAAAATTTTGGGGTACAACAGTTGCCCCTGTTCAATCTTCTTAGACCTGAGGATGTAGATTGGCTTGCGTGCCTTTCGTGATCCGAAGGTGGAGGATGATTGAACACTAGAGTGCCCAGAAATTTGCACTCGCCTAGTGTGGTATCAGCAATGTGATGTCGGGAATGGGCTTACAGATGCCATTTGGAGAGATGGTGGATAGGAGGATGGGCTTATAGATGTCATCTGGAGATGTGACAGAACCTTGTCGGGAATGGGCTTATAGATGCCATTTGGAATTGTGTGTCGATCGCGTAAGAGATTCCTTAGCGAGAACTTGTGTACCTGAGAAAGAAAGATAATTTCCTGGCTTGATACATGTGTTGATCTTCAAACTCTTCATGCAGATATGCCCTGGCTAGATACAGGTATCGAATCTACAATTAATTGCTCACAGATATGCCCTGGCTAGATACAGATATCGAATCTGGAATTAGTCGTCTACAGATATGCCCTGGCTAGATACAGGTATCGAATCTGGAACTTCAGAAGGTTGATGAGTTGTCTCTACTGACAGGTTATCTCAGAAAAATCTTTAGGGATTAATTTAACTGAACCAGGGGAAGTTTTGTCTTCTTTGACGAGTTGTCTCTTTCAACAGTTTGTCTTCATGGACGAGTTGTCTTTAACGACGAGGTTGTCTTCAATGACAGGTTGTCTTCAATGACAGGTTGTCTTCAGCGATGGGTTGTCTATAATGACGAGTGTCTATAATGACGGGTGTCTATAATGATGGGTGTCTATAATGACGGGTGTCTATAATGACGGGTGTCTATAATGACGGGTGTCTATAATGACGGGTGTCTATAATGACGGGTCTTTAGGAATTGATTTAGTTGGATTTGTCTTCTTTGACTGGATTTGTCTCTTCTGACTGGATTTGAGACTTAACTGCATCTTTCCTGAAAGGTAAAGGCCAGTCATATGCAATGCATGATATGGATCAAGCAATGATGTTCTCAATCATAAATGAGATTGTATGATATGATGCGTATATGCATGTATCACGATGTATGACAATGTGATGTTTATGAAAGTATTTTCGTCTGGGAAAATAAATCCTTGACGAATGACGGGAAGTTCGTTGAATCCTGGGCTGACGCTGAAGAGTAGAGTTCTTCATTTCCGCTGGGGATGATGGTTGCAAGAATAAACCGGTAGGAGAAGATGACTCCGTTGGGGAATAAACTTGTCGAAGAGATTGCTCTGCGGTGAATTACTCTGTGGGAAGAGATACTTCACTGAGATTTTAGTGATAACTCCGCTGGGGATTCCGTTGATAAGCTCTATTGGGGAATTTGATGAACTCCGCTGGGGATAGGAAGAACTTCGCCGAGGACGATCTTTCCATGGTAATTAGCTGAGGATAACCCAGTTATAAGCTCTGGTGGGGAATAAATTTCTGAATAAAGCCGGGGAGAGGCATGTACTCTGCAGGTGATAAGCTTCCAGAATCTACTGGGGATAAGCTTCCAGAATCTTACTGGGGAGGACTGATTCAGCTCTCCTGGGGAAACTTTGGACTGTATTAGGGGAATTGATTCCACTGGGGTGTCTGGTATTCCGCCGGGGAACAATCTTATATTAAGACTGTCGGGGATGCTTGCTTAGGAACATCTGTATACTCTGCTGGGGAATATTGAGATCTTCTGGGGATACCCAACTTCCTTAAGGCTGACAATAGACTAACTCTGCTTGGGGAGAGTGTTGCTGACTTGCTGGAGATACTGTGCCTTCCCGGGGCTGATGGGAGACCAACTCTGCTCGGGGAGAGTTTTGCTGATTTGCTGGAGATACTGTGCCTTCCCAGGGCTGATGGGAGACCAACTCTGCTCGGGGAGAGTTTTGCTGATTTGTCTTACTCTGCAGGGAGTGGAGGTATCTTGGTCATGTTCTTCAGCTGAACCTACCTTGGTACTTTGGTGGACAGTGCAACTAAACCACTCAGACAATTATTATTGCCCCAGTTTCTGCGGGAGAAGGTACTTGTGGAGGCCTTGATAACTGCCGATTTGACAAATCTTCTTCTGGTAGGCAAGTGACGAGATGACGGGACATAGTCGTACGCTTTGATCCCTAATTTTTGCCTGGACCGCCCTTTCGGGTTTTCAGTCCACCGGGATACCCTTTTTTGCCCAAGCCGCCTTTTCAGGTTTTCGACTTGCCGAGTGTACAGATTTTTTTATTTTCATCCCTTACTTTTGCCCGAAGCATTTTGGTTCGCCGGGAAGCCCTTATTTTTTCCTAGGTGTGTCAACCTAGCGGGTCTTTGATTATGCGTAGTGTTTTTCCGACTATGTCCACATTCTCGGAGTGTAGGGAGTTGTCACTGTCAGTAGTGTTGCCTTGCTACCAGAAGATCTTCGTTTGCTCATGCAGGATTCGTAGCTGGAGTTCATGTCCAATTCTCCAAGTGACTCAGGCGGAGATTTGCCCCTGGCATTTTGAGAGATTCCCTGAATCTTGACCTAACTGCCCCAGATGATGGACAATGATCACGCCGTGCCCCTTGGTTGGAAGTGCTTTAGTTCACTAGATATTCTTCGTGCGAATTTCTCTGCTGTTCGAACAAATAGTCACATGCAAACAGTGTTATTTAAAAATGCAAAGCTTATGTCTGTCTTGAATTTTTTTGAAAATGCAGTTTTTTAAGCAAATTTTGTAAAATGTGATGTCAACTCAAGATTTTACGGCGAGCCTTAAGGAGTCAGGATACCTTTATACCAGTATGCTTTCGAACTAACCCATGCTTCAGCTAGGACTTTTAAGGGTTATAACGTGGCCTGGTTCATGGTTTAAGAAACAAAGGATAAAGGCTTAAAGTATTTGTACCCACCCGCTCTTCGTGATGTTCTTCAAACCTAAACTCAGCTGATCGTGCGTTAGACAGTGTTTGAGTCTTTGTCCTGATATTCCAATGATGGTTCGAATATTGACAGTTTATTTTGAATAGGCAGTCATTCCTTTTTTGGTTGAGGGTTTGTAGGACCTCTTTCTTTTTTGATTTTGTTATCCCTGTTTTTTTGCCTGAACTGTTTCTTTGTGGTTACAAACAGCGGGATGCCCCAGTTTTTGTAAGTCTCCTTCATAGGTTTTGAATTAATGGGCTTTTATTTTGAGAGGTAATGACTGCCTGTCTTTATGATTATTCGGAACCATCATTGTCTTTTGCTTTGAAAGGACTCCTTTGATGCCATTCATTGTGCACTTGGATCAGCTGAGAGAACTACCCTGCCCCAGGTTATGATTAAGGGTTTTAGTTTTTTTTTGTGAAAAGAAAAACTCCTACTTATTTGGCTCGAAGGGGTTGACGAGGGATTATCTTCCTTATAACTCCAGTGTTTAGGAATTGAAACAATGCATGTACCTCATCAGTGGGGTCTATTCAAAAGCATACTGTAAAGATCGTGGTATCGTTTTTGTCATCCTCCCTCAAGAGGCTTAGAATTTTTAATCGAGAGTTTGATCATCACAAAAAATGAAAGCAGTTTGAGTATGGCGAATGCGAATATATTGATTCAAAACAGACATATGTGATGCATTAATGAAAGTAATAAAGTTTGCTATGACAATAATTGTTTGTATAAGCAAAGAAAATACAACTTGAACATTCGAATGAACAAAAGGTCTTCTCGTCTAGGGATAGTAGAAGAACTCGACCTGACCATCTTGGGTGAATTCCACTGCTCCTTCATCAATCAGGTTTTGGATTTTGTACCTCAACTTCCAACAGTCGTCAGTATCATGCCCCGGGCTGTTAGAATGGTATGCGCACCTGGCCCCAGGATTATAGTTGGGTGAAGAAGTCTTAGGATTAGGGTGAGGTCCTATCAACGTCACCAGATTCAACTTTAACAGGTGTTGCAAAGCTTGGGACAGCGGCATGTTGAGCTTGGTAAATGGCCTCGGAGGCTTGTTTGGCTCGCTCTGATCAACCCGTTGTTCTTGGCGAGGCTGTTGTTGGACCGGTGAAGTAGCAGCAACTTGGAGAGGCCTATTCATTGAACCAAACCTTTGACTTCTTGGAGGCTGATTACCGGTTTGGTCCCCAGCCCTGACTACTTGCTTCATACTATCTTGCTGAAGCTGGTGAGGTTGATGCTGAATTTGTGACCCTGAAGCAAGTTGAGGAGCTTTTCCCTTGTCTTCTTGTCTCAAAGGGATTTTAATGATGACTGGCTCTTCAACCTTAGATGTTTACCCCAGTTGGTTATCCCGAAGCAGTTGGTTGACGAGAACCCTGAGCTCTTCTTGTCTTTGAGCTAAGTCTTGAATGAGAGTCATCTGCCCCAGCATCTGGGTTCTCATTGTATCCACCTCAGCTTGCATATGTTTCAGCCGTTCGTCTTTACTGTCTTCTGGACTGTTCCTGACCAAAGTCCCCGTGAGGAGTGTTTTCAGCTCTTCCTGCCCCTTGGATAGGCTCAGGAGGATTTCCCTGAACCGAGTCTCTTGAGCATGAAGATCCTGGTTGTCTTGTTGGGAAGCCATTGCTGAAATAAACAGCGAAGAAGGTAAGTGACCTGTAACAAGGGTACCTGTTATGCAATGATGGGTATGTATACATGCAATGTTTTCAAGGATCTCACGGGGTAAACAAGAAAATTGTTAGAATCTGGTAGCTTGATTGAAGGAACTTCGTGTTGTTGAGAGTCCTTCTTCAAGAGTCAAAGCTCACCATATCGAGTGGGTCATAGCCCCTGACTCAAGTTATCAACCTTGGCTAGAGGAAAATAAATCCCCTTTGCCCCTTGCTAGACATTTTGATTCATCACGACCTGCATCACAGACCCTTGAGATCCTTGAAATAGATTAGTTCTTATACAGGATGTATGCAATGGTATGATGTTATGCTATGCGTGGAGTGATGTAAATAAACCCTGTTATAAGTCTCGATCAAGGACTGTAAACAAAACCTGCAAGGAACTCATGCTTCAGATAACAAGAATATGCAAGTAGTCAGGTTTGAAGGCACACAAGTAACTCCAGCATCGCAATCTTTTCTTGCGGCCAGAAAATAGTATCTGGGTTCTAGAGGATCTCAATATCACTGACTACCCTCAATCGGTCATAACTCCAGCATCGCAATCTTTTCTTGCGGCCAGAACCATCGCGAGAGTTTAGCCTCAATGAGTGTAGCATACTGCTACTGTTCTATGGCCAAGTTGGGTCAATTTAGGGTTCTAAGGTCGGTTGGTGCTTAATGACTCCTCAGAAGACCCATATTCTCCTCGTTGCAACACAAGCGATATCGATACAGACCAAGGTGTCACACCAACGTAGCCATTGCTTCACCCGTGTCGGTCTATGCTGGACAGGTCCCTCACAGCTTATGCTACCTAAAGGGTATTCCCCAGATCCGGGTTAGGATCTATGAAACTCCGATGCAAGCCCACAAATATAAAAGCAAACAAAGCAAGCAATTGAAAACAAGAGTGGTCTAATCCTAAGGTACACCTCACTTATTAATTTTCCCCAGCAGATTCGCCAGTTCTGTGATCGGTGGAAATAGAACTGACTGTTTTTTAAGCTGGTTCGCGAAATGTTGCGGTAAGCAAGAGTCGCCACCGTCTTTTATGTTCTCCAACATGGAAAGGACAAAAGCACAGCAAAATTCCTTTTTCGAGAATGTTTCTCGGTTCGGGAGGTAGATTTATAGAAAGGGAAGGTGTTAGCACCCTTTCTATCCGTGGTTATCCACGGGCTCTTAGGTACTTGCTCATTATGTTTTCAAAAATTGTTTGCTTTTCAAGTGTTTGTGGGTTTTGAAAAAGTTTCGTTTTGAAAACTTCTAGGTAACTCTTGTATCAGTCCTCAAGAGTGTATGAAGTATTTGTTTGAAAACTTTTTGAAAGTGTAGGTGCGAAAAGATGTTTTTTGTTTTTGAAAGAGCAAGTACCCAGGAGAAATCTACCTACTCTAAGGAATTAGGCTGTGTAAGAGTCCTTTAGACAGTACTATCCCACTATTGAGAAGTAGGTAGCACCGTCGTCGGAGGTATTCGGGTCAATTCGATTATTAGGGACACGTGGTCACCAAAGCAATGGTAGGACGCCTTAGTGGTAACCCTAATGTCCTAGATCCTTTTTATCCGAGGCAACCGTTTCGAGGCAACTGGATCTTTAGACAGGAGGGCGACCCCTAAAACACCCTATACTTGATGACCACGTCGAGGCAACCAGTGAGGCGTACCCTAGGAGTGGCATGTGCATGTGTGTCAGGTTCAGTTAAGATTATCTTGTACATGTTATTTGTGAGCTACGGATTGATTTTATTTGTCATACAAATCTTGTCATGCATAATTAACAGTTTAATAGTTTGAGGGAAATAAAGTGCGGAAAGGTAAATCTAAGCTATTACAAGGCGCATGTCTATACATCGCCAAAAACAAAACCCGTTTGAAAAATAAATACGAGAAAGTAAATAAAGCGATAAAAGCCTAATTAACTATTACATTTCCAGAGCAGATACATAAATATAATGAATTAAAGTAAACATGCGCGCGAAAGATTTAATCGGGACGTCCTTAGGGTTTTGACCCTTTTTGAGAAAAGAATGTAATTTGCCCTTTTTTGCAATTAATTAAATATTAAACCTAAACCTAATTAATTAATTAATTAAAAAAATATTTTGGTGTTTTTTATGTTTTAATGAAAATAAAAATAAAAGAAATTAAAAGTCAAGAAAACCCTAAGTCTAATTCATTTTATTTATTATGAAAAATAGTCAAAATTAAACCTAATTATACTAAATTAATCGGTTAGCATTTATTTACAAAAAATAATATGAAATTAATAAATAATAATAATATTAGTTTTCTGATTTTATGAAAATAATAGTTTGTGAGTTAATTAAATAATAATAATAATAATAGTTATTAATTAGAATAAAGAATAATAAAAAAGAAAATATAAAGAAAGAAAGAAAAGAACTCAGGGGGTGTGTTGACCCATTAGGAGGTGAGGCCTGGAATTTCTGGCCCAACAGCACTCAAGCCCTTCTGACTTTTGGAATTGCCTAGAGCGTGCTTTGACTTGGAACATGGTGGTCAACACCTTATTGCCTTTGGATTTGTGATAGTGGCCACATGGCAGGCTGATGCTTGGAGTCCATGGTGGAATGTTGTTGTGAATCTGCATAGGATCATGTTATGAAAAATAATACAAGGAATTTGGGTGGACCTGGGAATCGAACCCAGGTCCCAATGGTTGCCAGACAACTCATCCTCCACTACGCCAGCTGAATGCCTTTGTTAATATAGTGAACAATAAATATATTATATAAAACAACAACATGTGCTAACAATTATGAAAAAGCGCGTGTTTCATTTAAATGGACCAATCACGTGTAAACACGCAGTCATCTTCTTCATTAAACCTGCAGAAAACAAAACAAATAGCGGGGGTTTTTAACCCCCACAATATGGAATGTCCAATAATAGCGATTAGGCGTAGGATTAATATAAATTCATCGCGAGGGTTCCATCTTGCTCGTCTTGTTCAGGCGGTTTCAACCATGGGCATTAGGGGTCCTGATTTTTCTGGATGTGGAAAGCCCCAAAAGTAAAGCTTCGGAACCCTAAAATTCTCCAATGGTGAAACAACCGGCTGAAAATCATCAAAACAATGAAGTCGCCATCGAACGTCTTTTATCCCACATGTAGGGAAAGGTAAACTTCGAGAAAACCTGATGAGGGAGAAGTCACGGTCTTGCGACCGAGAGATAAGGGTAAGGGAGTCTGTTACGCAAGGGGAAGGTATTAGCACCCCACACGCCCGTAGTACTCTACGGTATCCATTCTTGTTGTCTATCTTATGGGTGTGTTTAATCTATGCTTACTGTCTACTATTGCTAAGGGGAAATGCATGCAAAATAAAGGGGAAAAGAATGTAGGGAAAATAAAATTGTGCTCGCCTGGGCCCTACCCCAATGCCTACGCATCCTTTTTGAGGAATCAGAGCTACCATAGTTCGGCTCATATGTTTTTGTTTGTTTGTGTTTTCTTTAACGAACAATATTAATCTCGCCTTCTGCCGCAACTCGACCTTTTGAGATTTACGCGTCAGCACAGAAGTGAATTAATACACTCTTTTGAAAAGGGTTTGAAAGAAAGGCCCGAGGGCAAAAAGATTTTTATGTTTGTTGGTGTTTTTGCTTGTAGATAATAGCTAGTTAACCTCAAGAGAGAGATTTTAGCCATTTCTCTATTTATTCATGAAATGAGTCTTTGAGACTTGAATCATACCAAAGCTTAGAACAAGAGAATAATAATGTCGAGAAGAAACCCGCTCATCATCTCTCAAACTTAGCCAAGACATGGTTTTTTGTCAGTAAATTTTTATGTATTTTTGAAGTTTGTTAAAAAAAGTTTTTTTGTTTTAACTGCATATGCAAAGGAGGAAAGAAAGTCACAGGAAGACAAAAGTCACAGGAAGACGAAAGTCACAGGAAGACGAAAGTCACAGGAAGACGAAAGTCACAGGAAGACGAAAGTCACAGGAAGACGAAAGTCACAGGAAGACGAAAGTCACAGGAAAACGAAGGTCACAGGAAGACGAAAGTCACAGGAAGACGAAGGTCACAGGAAGACGAAGGTCACAGGAAGACGAAAGTCACAGGAAGACGAAAGTCACAGGAAGACGAAAGTCACAGGAAGACGAAAGTCACAGGAAGACGAAGATCACAGGAAGACGAAAGTCACAGGAAGACGAAAGTCACAGGAAGACGAAAGTCACAGGAAGACGAAAGTCACAGGAAGACGAAAGTCACAGGAAGACGAAGGTCACAGGAAGACCAAAGTCACAGGAAGACAAAAGTCACAGGAAGACTAGCCTATTTCTAAATCTAATGTTATCGTGCATTGGTAGCCATAAGGTTTAGGTTAAAAGGGAAATTTCTACCTGATGTTAGTATGTATGAATTTGAAAGCCTAACGTCTAATTTTAGTTCAATTAAATCGAAGATTAAATTTGAACCAAAATCTCCTAAGGAATCATGAAATAATACACGAAAAAGTAAAATTAGGCAGCAAGTATCAAAATATTGCATACAATCCATAAAAATTGCAAGCGAAACACATGACATAAAAATGAGTAAAACTAATGATTAAAACTGAGAAGAAAAAAGTGAGAGAGTTGAAAAGAAATCTCTTTTATTTACCAATATTGCCAAAGAAAATAAATCGCCAAAATTAATCGCAATCGAAATGAGTATTGGAAATAAAATCTCAGGAGGTACGAACCGAATTCACTATGTGCTGCAAAAAATGCAATGACATTAGGCCCCATCAAAAATAGACACAATCAGCAAGAAAATAAAAATAATCATAGTCCAAGAATTGATTAGTTTGGCCCATTTTATTAATCATCATATTATTATATTTATAATTATATTTATCTGAATTAAAAGAATTAAAACATAATAAAAAGAAAGTAAAAAAAGAGAAAAAAAAGGAACTGAATGAAAAATAAGAAAAAAGGGAATTTAGGGTTGAAGATGTGGTTGTTCTCTTCTTCCCCGATCAACGGTGGCGCGATCTCCCTTCACACTCTCCCCGCCTTCGCTTCCTCGTCTTCTCCGATTCCTTTTCCGATGGTCTCCGCCGCGCCGTCTCAGCTTCTTGCTTCAAACCATGTTTGCTCACTCATTCTTCTTCTTCACGTTCGATACTGCATTTGGTGTTGATTGATGTGCTGCGTTTCGAAATCAATGAAGATTGTTGTTGTTGTTGTTGTGGATTTTCGTTGAATATGATACAGCAACTTGGAGATGCAGAAGATTGGCGCATTGAAACGGTTGCATATATGGGATTGAGACAATGAAGATGATGATGGTTATGAGCTGCAGAAGAAGCTTGTTGTAAATGATGGATGAAGTTTTGAAGATTGCAGGAATTATGATGAAGATTGGGTATGGAAGTTGAAGATTGCAGAGAGGGAGCACTGAGAATTTTTAAGGAGATTTTCTTGGTTTGGATTCTTCAAAAATGGTGAAGAATGAGATGATTGAGAGGTAATAAATTCTTTTTTTTTGTGTTGAATCCTCTCCTATTCTCCTTTCTGTCTATCTGCTATATATGCCTGTAAAAGTTAGTTTGAAATCTGTTATTAGTTTTCTTTTTTGTTAGAAGTTAGTTGGCTGGAATTTTGGTTAGGAACTGTTTAGAGTTTTTTTTAGAAGTTGGTAACTGTTAGAAGTTATGCAGTTATAAGTGGTTAGAAGGTCTGAGAGTTTGTTATGAATTGGTTACTGAATGTTAGGTATGCTGTAACTGTTTTTGGGTTAGTTAAGTTGGTTAATTGAGATATGGTTTTGGATAGGAAGTTATGGTTAGAAAATTCTGTTAGGGAATTTAGTTGGGGAATAGGTTGTAAGAAAGCTGGAAATTTGTTGTTTAGAAATTCTACTTTGGAAGTTGGTTAAGAAACAGTTAGGAATCTGTGAATTAGAAAGGTTGGTTGAAATTGTGTTAGTTATAAGTTAGAAGTCCTGTTTGGAATTGGTTGGAGTTAGAGGAGTAAGGCTGTTAGAGGAAGTTGTGTTACGGTAGTTAAGAGATGAGCTGGAAAATCGGTTAGAGGGGAGGTTATGTGTTAGTTTTGGAATGAAGAGTAGCTAGGATACTGTTTAGTTATTTTTCTACTGGACAGTTAGGGAATATGACAGTTTAGTAGCAAATTAGTTATAAATTCTATTGTGAAAGGAGGTTAATGGATTTATCTAAGTTTGTTGAAGGCAATTTTGTTATTAAGAGGTAATATGCTATGTGAAGAAGTTAGTAGTTGAACGAAAATGTTAGTTGGAATTGGTTAATTTCGGTTAGGAGTTGGTTTGTTGTCTTCTGTGGCCTATCACCCTCTTTCTTTTCAGGAAATAGTAAGCTATCATCATCATCAATGGGTAAGCCAAAATCATCATACTCCCTCACATCCTTTCTGCTAGCTTTTGTTGGTAAACTACCTCTTGCATTTAGAACCACCTTCCCAAGGCCCGTGCCTGGATTCGTTTGTTTATCAGCATAGGGAACATGTTCAGTTTTTGATTTCTTAGGAATTCCAGAACTAGATTGATCAGCATCTGTCTTACGTTTCAACTTAATATACTTTCTGGTACCTTCACTACAAGCAAATCTATTGGAAAAAGTTACGTAGAAAGGGATCAGTCCAATCTCAAGAGGTGGAGCTTGACAGCATAGAATTCCATTAGCTAAAACAGTAGCTGGAACTTCAACTTCCCCAAACATACAGGACCAGTTACATATTTCCACATTTGGTTTACTCTTCAAAACTGTTCCAATAATAAACACCTGAATTTCTGATTCAGCATAAGCCCATTTAGGTGAAAAATCATGTATGCTAAAGAGTTGGTCTTGAGATAGGGAAAGGTTCAATGAGGTATCATCTATCATATTCCCACATTCATCTGTGCCCCATGGAATACCAAGGGAAGACTGCATGTATGGCAGACTGCAAGATGCGACGAGTCACCGGCAAAATGTAGTCTATATGACTAAGAAATTCATTCTTTACTACCTCAATCAGCAACCCCAAAACCTGTGTGGCAGCAGCCCAGGACTTGAGAAAATGAAATCTAGCCAAAACAGATGTCTCATGATCAGCCATGTTTTTCCCAGGAATTAAAAAAATCCGGAAGAAATTGACCTGGTTTTGATTATTTGCTACTTGAGCTGCCAAGATGTCTGCTGTGTGCGATGGTGTCTCCAAATCATTAGCGTTGATGCACGAATTGTCATCCCTGGATTTAATAACATTGTATCTGGCCATAACAGAAGCCTCGTCATTTTCGGCCACTTCCTTGTTTATGCCAGAAACATCATAATTGTGGATGAAATTATACAAGTTTTGACCACCATCTGCTTCAGGTGTCAATGAATAAAGCCTGTTCATATCAGAAGAAAATTTCGACTGGGAAAGTTCCTTTGGAATGGTAGCAGTAGAAGAATCAGAGTTTAGACATTTGTTAACTTCAATTGCAGAACTCTCACTCCTGCTTAAACTAGGAATAACTTCTGATTTTGAATGCTGCTCCATGTCTCTTTGCTTGTATGACTGTTTCTCCATTTCAATCTTCATTTGATTGTAGCGATTTTTGTGAGAGACGGAACATAATGCAGCCTCAGCCTCAAGCCATAGATTTTTATACAATAGAGTCTGAGACTCTGTTGCTTCATCATCATCAAAATTCTCACTAAGAATATTCTTTATAACCTTAGTCATGTTCTCTTCCTTTGTCATTTATGCACCACCGCTTAGGGAAATGAAGCCTGAAGGCATCCAATGTGGCTTCTCAGATCTAAAACAGAGATCTGCTTTTTGAGCAAGCTGATTTTCAGGCCCATCCACAGAGTACTCTGGTGCTATCTTGGTTAATTAATGGTTTTTCATGTGTCGAGTAATTTGTATGAGCATAGGATATTTTGGCATGATTGCTTGTATTGACTTGGATTTTTTTGTATGAATGTGCAGGTCATGAACTGAAGATGAAGAACTTTGGCATGGCATGGAATTAGAAGTTTACTCATGGAATTTTAGCACCTTTAGGACTAAGGAATTTTGTTCAAGTGTATTTTGTAACCGTTTTCTTTTCTTTGTAGAATATTGGTGTAATGGGATTGTAATGATTTTATAATGAATGTTTGATTTGGATGAACTTGAAATTTATAGTGTGAATTATTAATGACTTTGAGCTTGAAATGTCGGGTGATGGATTTTTTTTGGACGGAGTTTAAATGACAAAGTCTTGAAAAAATGCTTGAAGATATGAAAGCATCAAATTTTCTTGTGGGGTGTTGTTACAATTGAATGAAATTGAATGGAATTGGATAGTATTTTCTTGAACCGTGAATGAGAATGAAATTGAATGAAATTGGATAGTATTTTCTTGAATAAATGTTTGAACGCATTGTGAACTTAAATCTAAAATAACGGTGAACATCTTTGTAATGCGTATGAACTCTGACTTGAAACAAAACCTCGCCGTCTGTACTTTAACTTCCAAGAAAGCCATATGAACAATACTTAAGACTCTTTGTCGACTTTAATCCAGTCAAACACTTTCGAACATCTTGAATTTAAATCAAACTTCAAATCCAAATCACACTTGCATTCTCAATGAATTCCTAACTTCAATCTTGAATCCCAAATCAACTTGAATGACAAATAATTCGAATAGCCAATAAGATCTTGATCCTAAAAATTCACAACCTTGACGACCTTTAATCCACAAGTCTCTTATCTTGACATAGTCCTTCTCTAATTGACGACCTTTAATCATCAAAGATGTACACAAATGATAATGAAAGAACATGATCAAGATTAACATGAAACTTTACTTCCCCTGATCTTCAATTACTTGAACATTTATCAATGAATAGAAACCCTGATTTTTAATGAAATCTTCCTTTTCTGAACCAATATTTCTTTTCCTTTACCATACTATTCTTCAAATGCAACTCGAATTCCCAACACACATATTAGATGAAAATTCAAGGGAGACCTTGGCCCCAAAGTTAATTGTTCAGAGCTTACTTTAACCAAAGTCAACAGATCTTATCCTCGTATTTTTGAACTTGGCCCATGATTATGCGTCTCAAGGTCTCATAAGAGCTTGTAAGCCCATCAACCAGGTATGCCATGTTGAACAAACCCTGCCTTGAATGCCTTGAACCTTGAATTACCTTGCATGAATTCTTCTATGAGAAACTTACTTCAATCCAAACCTACTTGCATCGCAGATAACAAATGACAATGATGAGGATAATGATTGCCTTGGTTAAGGAGAAATCTATGAATTCACATCTTAGGTCATGAACCACGCTTCACAATTCAATCCCCAGCCCTTAGCGATCGGTTATTTCAACTTGAAATTAGTGTCATAAGGAACATCTTACAGAGGGATGATAAAGTCTGAATCACAGAAGAATTCCCTTGACGTGAAATCTAGTTGCCCAAATGAAAACCCCAGCACTTGCCAAGACTGGATAAAAGCAATTATATCTTGAAGAGAAAGAAATCATGTTAACCACACCTCACAATCTTGATTCCCCGTTCAGATGCACAGAGAAATATCCGGATAAAACATCTTTGAACCATGATTCAACAAAACTTAAATTGATTAACTGAGGAGTAGATGAATGTCATGTCACAGTCATTAATCCTAATCAAATGACAAGCATACTTATAGGAAATGATGTCATGCTTCAAAGTCCACATATGCTAGGTCACGTCCTAGAGTTCTTGACCAGAATGACCTACAACCAGTTGTTCATCAAAAGATATTAGCCCAGTAACTTGGTGGAGAAGAAGTCCAGAAATGAGCCTAAAAAACCTAATTCCAAAGCTTGTTGCATGAATAAGAAATCATCCTTTATTGGATACGAGTGCCTTAACCACTGTGAAACCCTAGTATCGCACAACCACTGAACTTTGAACCTCAGAGCTATATTGAATGAAATGTATGCCATGTTAGTGACCTAATGAAATAGATGCAGATGAATGCAAAAGTCTAAGCCAAGAATAAAAGAAATTAGGAGGGCAAATTTTGGGGTGCAACAGCTGCCCCTATTTAATCGCCTTCAACCTGAAGGTGAGATTGGCGCCATCCTTTCGAACTTTCAAGGTAGAAGAAGATTAAATACTAAAAGAACCCGAAAATTTGCGCTCCGAAGCCAGTCAGGTATCAATTTTGGTTTTTTTTTTGTATTATTTTTTTTTTGCTAGGTAAAAGGGGTTATCAGGTTAGATGTATGTTCAACCAGGGTTTGACACACAGCGGAATAACTTGGTTATCAAGGAACATCTGTTGGGATTTAGTAACAAACAACTGTAAGAAAGGTATCAAAAGATATATGCCTGAAGCCTGTAGTAGACATACGAAAAAATATCAGAGACACATATCCGGGGTTGGTAGCGGATATACCAGAAAGAGACATCAAAAATACATATCCGTGGTCGGTATCGGACACGTAAGAAAGAGATAGAAAAGATACATATCTGTGGTCGGTATCGGATACGCACAAAAGATATAGAAAAGATACATATACGTGGTCGGTATCAGATACACACAAAAGAGACATCAAAGTTACAAGAACATATGTCTGAGGTTGGTAGCAGACATATGAAACAGGTATGAAAATACATATCCGTGGTTGGTATCGGATACGCACAAAAGAGACAGACCGAAGAAAGCTCTTGCAAAGAAACACCAATCGAAGGCGGACTTACTGGGGAAGGAGACCAAACGAATGGGACTCCGGACAAATGAGGTCAATCGAAGGTGGATTTAAAAGAAATGACATCATCCAAAGCGGGATTTTGACAAAAGATACCAGCCGACGCGGGGTTTTGAAAGATACAGGTATGCATGTCTGGTCAGAGTTAGATACACAAGAGCGAAGTTGATCATTAAGAAAAAAATGTTTATAATTGCTAGCGAACACAGGAACAAGACTAACCGAAGAAAGCCCCAATAAAAAAGGCGCATTCGCCTAAATAAGGATGCTAGACAACTAGACTTTGAAGAGACACTGAAAGACTCTTAATCATAAAAGATTAGCTAGGCTAACGAAAGGAGGACCCGACTAACGTGGATAAACCAAAACAAGGAACCGACTAAGCAGGACCTTCAAAGAGCACCGGTCGAATGTGTACTCTGCAAGAGAAAGGGACTGGTCCAAGCAGACTCTAACGAAGAAAAACATGTTAGGCTTTCGGTAGGTTGCAAATACGCAAGAACTAAAAAATCCCTCAGGCCAAAGGCGGGGTATAATTCTTCAAGAGTGGCAATCATCTGAATTACCATACACCAAGTATGGACACTCAAATACTTGAGAAATAAGAAAGGCTATATGTCGACTCTTACTCGCACTCTAACGGCAAAGCGAACACGGGTAAAATAACAAAAGGCTTGCAAAGGCAAGCGCAAACCACAAACTTACTGGGGAGATGGAGGAATACCAAAGACCTGACTGGTGGTGAATCCAAACAAACTCTGCTGGGGAAACATAATAGAATTACCCTAAGCTTCTTGTGGAGATAGATCAAATCTGAGCGTTATAACAATCTGGTTACCACAGGTGGACACAATTGGCTTATACTCATGCATGTTTGAATTATTATTATTATTTTTTTTTAGAGTAATGCTCCATACAATAGAAATGCTACGCGTTTTAGTAGATGCAATGTAATGATGCAAGTTTAGTAATGCATTATGAAAACATATCAATAATCGGCTGCTGAGAAGTCAGTGAACTTCTGGACAATTATTCTGGAACATTTGATCTTCTGTGGAGAAAAAGCAATTTGTACTTCAATGGGGAACCGAGATTTGAAATCATCAATGTTTAAACGATTGATCTCACTGGGGATAACAACGCCGGGGGATAAAAATCTTCACTTGGGGAAGAACCAAACATCCTAGGACAGAAACTCCACCGCTGACATCTCAACAAAATCTTTCATATTCCGGGATGAAGGAGTTATAATTGGTGTTCCCATGTGCGCCATACTGGGGAGAAGATGACACTTGTTCTAGAAAGCAAGCTCCACTAGGGAATGAAAACTCGCCTCACTGGGGAAAATACTGCAAAAATAAATTGCAGTTCAGGGAAATTTTCGAACTCTGATCCAACTCCCAACTTCTTAGGGAAAAATCCAACATCTCTTTCCAAGGATAAAGAGAATCTTGCTGGGAATTGGGACCTTCCGATGTAAGTCTTCGATAGAAGTGACTTTGATTGGGGAATTGCAAAAATAAAATAATTCTAACCAGGCCACACAGAGGATATTACTGTCGAGGGTAACAATCTTCACTTGAGGAAGAGAAAGTCATCTTTGAACCATAAGCTTGAGGTTTGGAACTCTTCCGAGGAAATATTTCATCCATATCCCATCACTGGGATGAAAGAATTTTAAACGGCATTTGTCCATGTACTCTGCCCCAGAAAAAAATATAGGAGACCTGCTCTGCTGGGCATAACAAACATGTTAATCAAACATCTCTTCAAGAAAACCTGACTTGGGAAAAACTTCCCTAGGGAGAAAAGATACGAACTTCAGAGAGACGATGACCAGCAACCTCCCTAGGGAGATAAGTACCTACAACGGAGATATATGGTACTGACTTCGAGAGGATATAACAAAGGTCTACAATCCAATGAAATGATCTTTTCAGGATTTATCGAAGCTGAGTCGACTATGCTGATGAAGAAGTTTATACAAAACTTGTTGAAATGCATTTATTCAGAGATAAGTCTTATGGGAGGGACAAACTCTTAAACAAACTCTCATTGAGAGTACTGACTTCAGTGGGGATTACGCACGGACATACTTTTAATGGAGATAAGGATTTATGTCTGGGAGAGAGTACGCCCTTATTGGGGATACATGATTCTGTCTTGAGAAGAAGTGAGCATTCACTCGGGAGATTGAATCCCATTCTACAGAAATCCTCATGTTGGTCACATGCAGACCTTTCTTGATTCACTTGCTGGTATGCTTCTTGTCATAAAAGACCAACAATACTTGCAAAATAGAAAATTGTGGCAATATGCCCCATGCGTGGAATGGAAAACTTCACTGATGAATAAGCAATTTGAACCACCAATCGATGGTAAAAAAAATGTGATGCAAGATTACAACTTCATCATGTCAACTCTGAGGAGGAATGCCACTGAAAAGTGGACTTTGGAGAAGATGCTGCAAAAATAAATTGTTGTCCACCGAAAACAAATCATCTTGACTTTAAACAACTTCTGAATTTCCAGGGAGAAGAACCAATCTCCTCTTGCAGAGAAATGAGGATGCTTTCTTGGGGAATAAAGATCTCAGAAGAGAAACCCTTTGGTAGACAGACTTTTGTCAAGTAGCAACAGATCTTTTACTAGGGAGAGGCGTCCTCCTAGGAAGCAATATTTCCATCACATCTTGTATGGGTAAACAATCTCAAATGATCTTTGCGTTACTGCTCGTATCCTACCGAGGATAACAATCCCGACTTCTTGACACGATTTTCGAACTCACGAGTCATTTAGCTTGCGTATGGACTTGGTCTAATCAACCCTTGAAGAGGAGAAAATGCCCCTGCATAATGCCTTGTCCCAGTCTGTAAGGCTTTTGCAGAGAAATTGCCTCGAGAGGACTTTTTGAGGTATGTACCACCAAGATAAACTGCCCCAGTGTTATGAACTTCAGAATACTGCCCATGGCTGACCAAAGTTGGAAATAACTTCAACAATGCTTGATTGAATTCTCGTGCATCTCTGAATTCTGCAAAGATTCTCCCCTAATCAACAAATTTTTAGAGAGATTTATCAAATCTCGACATAACTGCCCCAGTTTGACTGCCTTTTGAGGGATGAAATCCCGACTTGAATGCCTCAGATTGGCTGAATACCTACTCGATAGAGTACTTGATATGCTTCCCCCTGCTCAACAGAGTCTTGACAGATCTTGTCCTTGTCCCATGCTCACGGAGAGATGAAGGCTTGAGTATTTTTTGAAGACAACATAACCTTAGGGTGGTTGGCTCTTGAATATAGGTTACCTCACAACCATACTCCTCGACTTGAACTGCTTCAATCTCTAATCAGATACTTGAAGAAGTATGTCCCTTGGGACCAACCGAAATTAATGTACCGCTGCTTATCAGAAACTTTGGGCGATCAACTTTTGCAATCTACTTCAGATCATTTCTCAGACTGGTATTCTTTTACTCGACGGAGTCGATAGAAGATTTGCCCCAGGTTAAGACCATTCCCACAAATGATTTACCTTTAAACGGTGTCCTGAAGCAATTTGTCCTTTGAGATAATTAAATTCTCATCTGATGCTCATTATGCAAGCTTACTCGATGTTTAAGCACTTGCTCATATGAAAAGAATGTTTATTATAAGAATAATAATTATAATGCAAAGTTCATGTTTGTCTTGAAATTTGAAAACTTTTATTGAAAAGACAAAATAAAAAAAAATTGTACAAAAGATGGTAAAAAGATGGAGTGATACCAACTCAAAAGTTTTTGTAAGCCTTCCTAGGAGTCAGATTACCGTATTTCTTGTTACAGTGTGCTTTCGAATTAACCCTTGCTTCAGTTAGGACTTTTCAGGGTTGTAACGTGGCCTGGTTCATGGTTTAAAAAAATGGATTTAAAGCTCAAAACATTTGGTGCCCACCCATTCTCCATGATGTTCTCCAATCCTAAATTCAGTTAAACTAATACGAGCACTCATCCCTCAAAAGAGTTTACCATGGTTGAGAAGGATATGGCATTCACTCACCCTTTCATTATTGGTATTTTGATCACACGACTTTATTTTTTGTGGAGAACCTTTATTTGGTAATCCCCTTTTTCTCTTTTCGCGCTTTTCGCTTTCTTTTTGTATTCCCTAACTTTTGCCTGGACAAATTCCTCTTGCATTTGATTTTGAAGTCCAGCG
This sequence comes from Vicia faba, assembly GCA_948472305.1. NCBI lineage: Eukaryota > Viridiplantae > Streptophyta > Magnoliopsida > Fabales > Fabaceae > Vicia > Vicia faba. Next base: position 145,562,632 of record OX451740.1, read on the forward strand.
GGATACCCTGACTTTTGCCTAAGCGACTTGTTTTTCAAGTTTTGACTTAGCAAGGCTTTTTGTCTCTTTCTTTTACTATTTCTTTTAGTTTGAACCAGTCGTGTGATTTTGAGTCATTATTTAATTTGTTGAAAAAGGTGTGACTGCCTTGCTGTTTGGTTGACGGGAAATAGCCATTATGGTATTGTCACCTTTTGACTTTTCGATGTGCGAGAGATATCTGTTAGGATATCATTATCATTGATGCACACTGTTGATATATAAGAGTTTAACCACTGTGGTTTTGTTCTTTCTCAACCTTCTGAAGGATAACCTTTGTTGTATCCTTTGATGTGCACTTTTAATGAGTTTTGAATGCCCAATCAGATTAACTGAAATCTACCCTGCCCCGGGTTAAATGTGAGGGTTTTTCTGAAAAGCAAAGAAACTCCTACTTCAAGGCTCAAAGGGGTTGACGAGGGTCTATCTACCTTATATCTCCGGTGTTTGGGAATTTGAAACAAGGCATGTACATCGTCAGCAGGGTCCTACTCAAAAGCACACCGTTTGAAATTTTTGGTATATTACTCATCATTCTCCCTTCAGATTTTTTTATTTAACAAGAGTTAAGTATCAAAAAGTAAAGAAAAAACATTAATGAGTGAATACGAATGGATTAATTCAAGACAAGCATATTCAATGCATTATGATTAATATTCAAGAATCAACAAGTTTTGCATACAAGAAAGTACTGAACCAAAGCAAGAAAGATTACAAATGAGAATTGAAAATGAAACTAGGAATTACTACGTTGAGGAGACCAGTCTCGGTATGGACTTGTTTCTTCAGATGATGATCTGGAAATCTTGACATTTACTGAGTCAAAGGGGACCTCAAATTCAACTGACTGGCCCGAAATTGATAGCCTTTGCATCAAGCAGGTCTTGCACATTTTCTTTGAAAGCCCAGCAGTCTTCAATGGAATGACCTAGTGCCCCAGCATGGTAATCACACTGCACATTAGGATTGGAATCCATAGAACAAGGAGGAATGACAGGCTTCAGTGGCTTGGGTTCCACCAAGGAAAGCTTGAGTAACTGAGAGAACAGCTGGCCATAAGTCAAAGGAACAATGTCGAACACCCTCTTAGGCTTCTTATCGTTTTTCTTACCTTGTTGCGTATGTCTTTGTTGATAGGTTTGTTGCCGAGTATCACACTGAGCCAAGTGAACACGAGGAACATTCTGGTTTTGATTAACCAACTGATTTCCACAACTTACAAACGACTGCTGGTGAGAACTTTCCGGGATTATAGGTTATGGATGACGTGACTCCGATCGTGAGATAGAACTTTGAAGAGGAGAAGGCGTAGCCCTATTCTTTGTAGTGGTTGGTATAAGATTGATTTGCACACTCAGACCTTCGGGAGTGAAGAGAATTGTCCCTGCATCAAGCAAGTCCTAGACTTGGTGCTTAAAAGCTACGCAATCTTCAGTATCATGACCAGGTGTCCCAGAATGAAAATCGCACCTAGCATTGTCATCAAAGCCATGAGGGCGTTTTTCATGTGTAGTGAAAATTCGGAGTTTAACCAAATGTAATTCTAGCAGGGGAGGGAGCAATTGTGCATACAACATTGGAATAGGATCAAATTTTCGTTCAGCCTGTTTTGGCCTCTGCTGACGGACTTTGCCTTTTGGGTCCTCTCGGGAAGTGACAACTTGTTGCGGATGGGAGGATCCTGGAATGCACGATTGCGGAGGAGATGCTCCCTGACCTACAAGAGTCCTCAGGTTATGGGGAGGAATGGTAACTCCTATTGTGGCAGGCATAGAAACATCTTCTTTCTTCAACATTGTCCCCAAAATTTCCATAACCAAATTCAATTGAGTCTTCAACTGAGTGTTCTCTTCTTTCAGGAGTTCTTGTCCACGGACCAAATCCTACATGTCTAGTACCACGAATCCCATCTGTTCTTTCATCTCGTCCAATTCCCCACGAAGTTGTTCCATATCTTGAATCTGACCACGAAGCGACGAGAAGTCAAGATTTGCAGCTCTGAAAAGAAAATACCGAGTCTGAATAAGGATTCCCCATTCTGAGTACCTTCGGAGTACCTGCTATGGATGCATGAGGTGAATGAGCGGATGCAATGCCATGTTCAAACATTTTTTTTTTGCATATAATCTTTCACATTTCCTTTTTTGTGTAAAATAAACATGTTATGATGCAAGGTGCAATGACATAAGTTTAAAAGTTCAGCATAACAATTGTACAATCCTCTGGATAACTGCTGTATAAATCTGCTGAATAATATGGATATCACAGGATCAAAGGATCAGAACCAAATTCAGCATACAATGGAACCAAGTACCATGATTAACCGTTGTATAATCTCTGACCAAGTAAAATATATCAGGATCAAAGGTCCGGAACATAACTAGATAACCATCCTGAATACCGAATCCAGAAGAAAAAAAATCTGAGACCCATATAGTCACCAACAGAACAACAGTCACTATCAGAACATAGTCACCAACTGAGCACGAGTAACCATTTGAACATAGTCACCAACTGTACCTGTAATGATAAATCCCTCCCCACTCACGTGTAAAGACTAGGTCAGGGTGAGATAATGGTAACTCGAAAATCACGGGTCCGCCTGAAAGTAAAATCATCGCAACACAGACGTGCATGATGAAAGTACTTTCAATTGAACCTCATCCGAGCATGGTATATGACATGACTGCACTAATCGGACCATGTCCTATAGCCGTCATGCCCCCACTCTATTCCTAGGTGTCCTGGTGCACTCTGGCCTGGGTACTGGGCCTTTTACCTCAATAGTAACATCCCCACCCAACATGGAAAACAGAGTCCAGCATAATAGATAACAAATAGGGAAAGCAATAAAATGCAATGCAAACTTATGCTCAGGCAAACATGTACAAATGAGTAAACTGAAAGCATAAAAATAGACACCCAAAGAAAAGAAAGCAAGAGCTAGGAGCGACTCCGGGATGGACCAGCATTTGGTCGACCTAGTCCCCAGTAAAGTCGCCAGCTGAAACAACCGGCTGAAAATCATCAAAACAATGAAGTCGCCATCGAACGTCTTTTATCCCACATGTAGGGAAAGGTAAACATCGAGAAAACCTGATGAGGGAGAAGTCACGGTCTTGCGACCGAGAGATAAGGGTAAGGGAGTCTGTTACGCGAGGGGAAGGTATTAGCACCCCACACGCCCGTAGTACTCTACGGTATCCATTCTTGTTGTCTATCTTATGGGTGTGTTTAATCTATGCTTACTGTCTACTATTGCTAAGGGGAAAAGAATGTAGGGAAAATAAAATTGTGCTCGCCTGGGCCCTACCCCAATGCCTACGTATCCTTTTTGAGGAATCAGAGCTACCGTAGTTCGGCTCATATGTTTTTGTTTGTTTGTGTTTTCTTTAACGAACAGTATTAATCTCGCCTTCTGCCGCAACTCGACCTTTGGAGATTTACGCGTCAGCACAGAAGTGAATTAATACACTCTTTTGAAAAGGGTTTGAAAGAAAGGCCCGAGGGCAAAAAGATTTTTATGTTTGTTGGTGTTTTTGCTTGTAGATAATAGCTAGTTAACCTCAAGAGAGAGATTTTAGCCATTTCTCTATTTATTCATGAAATGAGTCTTTGAGACTTGAATCATACCAAAGCTTAGAACAAGAGAATAATAATGTCGAGAAGAAACCCGCTCATCATCTCTCAAACTTAGCCAAGACATGGTTTTTTGTCAGTAAATTTTTATGTATTTTTGAAGTTTGTAAAAAAAAGTTTTTTTGTTTTAACTGCATATGCAAAGGAGGAAAGAAAGTCACAGGAAGACGAAAGTCACAGGAAGACGAAAGTCAGAGGAAGACGAAATTCACAGGAAGACGAAAGTCACAGGAAGACGAAACTCACAGGAAGACGAAAGTCACAGGAAGACGAAAGTCACAGGAAGACGAAAGTCACAGGAAGACGAAAGTCACAGGAAGACGAAAGTCACAGGAAGACGAAAGTCACAGGAAGACGAAAGTCACAGGAAGACGAAAGTCACAGGAAGACGAAAGTCACAGGAAGACGAAAGTCACAGGAAGACGAAAGTCACAGGAAGACGAAAGTCACAGGAAGACGAAGGTCACAGGAAGACGAAGGTCACAGGAAGACGAAGGTCACAGGAAGACGAAAGTCACAGGAAGACGAAAGTCACAGGAAGACGAAAGTCACAGGAAGACGAAAGTCACAGGAAGACGAAAGTCACAGGAAGACGAAGATCACAGGAAGACGAAAGTCACAGGAAGACGAAAGTCACAGGAAGACGAAAGTCACAGGAAGACGAAAGTCACAGGAAGACGAAAGTCACAGGAAGATGAAGGTCACAGGAAGACGAAAATCACAGGAAGACAAAAGTCACAGGAAGACTAGCCTATTTATAAATCTAATGTTATCGTGCATTGCTAGCCATAAGGTTTAGGTTAAAAGGGAAATTTCTACCTGATGTTAGTATGTATGAATTTGAAAGCCTAACGTCTAATTTTAGTTCAATTAAATCGAAGATTAAATTTGAACCAAAATCTCCTAAGGAATCATGAAATAATACACGAACAAGTAAAATTAGGCAGCAAGTATCAAAATATTGCATACAATCCATAAAAATTGCAAGCGAAACACATGACATAAAAATGAGTAAAACTAATGATTAAAACTGAGAAGAAAAAAGTGAGAGAATTGAAAAGAAATCTCTTTTATTTACCAATATTGCCAAAGAAAATTAATCGCCAAAATTAATCGCAATCGAAATGAGTATTGGAAATAAAATCTCAGGAGGTACGAACCGAATTCACTATGTGCTGCAAAAAATGCAATGACATTAGGCCCCATCAAAAATAGACACAATCAGCAAGAAAATAAAAATAATCATAGTCCAAGAATTGATTAGTTTGGCCCATTTTATTAATCATCATATTATTATATTTATAATTATATTTATCTGAATTAAAAGAATTAAAACATAATAAAAAGAAAGTAAAAAAGAGAAAAAAAAGGAACTGAATGAAAAATAAGAAAAAAGGGAATTTAGGGTTGAAGATGTGGTTGTTCTCTTCTTCCCCGATCAACGGTGGCGCGATCTCCCTTCACACTCTCCCCGCCTTCGCTTCCTCGTCTTCTCCGATTCCTTTTCTGATGATCTCCGCCGTGCCGTCTCAGCTTTTTGCTTCAAACCATGTTTGCTCACTCATTCTTCTTCTTCACGTTCGATACTGCATTTGGTGTTGATTGATGTGCTGCGTTTCGAAATCAATGAAGATTGTTGTTGTTGTTGTGGATTTTCGTTGAATATGATGCAGCAACTTGGAGATGCAGAAGATTGGCGCATTGAAACGGTTGCATATATGGGATTGAGACAATGAAGATGATGATGGTTATGAGCTGCAGAAGAAGCTTGTTGTAAATGATGGATGAAGTTTTGAAGATTGCAGGAATTATGGTGAAGATTGGGTTATGGAAGTTGAAGATTGCAGAGAGGGAGCACTGAGAATTTTTATGGAGATTTTCTTGGTGTGGATTCTTCAAAAATGGTGAAGAATGAGATGATTGAGAGGTAATAAATTCTTTTTTTTCTGTGTTGAATCCTCTCCTATTCTCCTTTCTGTCTATCTACTATATATGCCTGTAAAAGTTAGTTTGAAATCTGTTATTAGTTTTCTTTTTTGTTAGAAGTTAGTTGGCTGGAATTTTGGTTAGGAACTGTTTAGAGTTTTTTTAGAAGTTGGTAACTGTTAGAAGTTATGCAGTTATAAGTGGGTAGAAGGTCTGAGAGTTTGTTATGAATTGGTTACTGAATGTTAGGTATGCTGTAACTGTTTTTGGGTTAGTTAAGTTGGTTAATTGAGATATGGTTTTGGATAGGAAGTTATGGTTAGAAAATTCTGTTAGGGAATTTAGTTGGGGAATAGGTTGTAAGAAAGCTGGAAATTTGTTGTTTAGAAATTCTACTTTGGAAGTTGGTTAAGAAACGGTTAGGAATCTGTGAATTAGAAAGGTTGGTTGAAATTGTGTTAGTTATAAGTTAGAAGTCCTATTTGGAATTGGTTGGAGTTAGAGGAGTTAGGCTGTTAGAGGAAGTTGTGTTACGGTAGTTAAGAGATGAGCTGGAAAATCGGTTAGAGGGGAGGTTATGTGTTAGTTTTGGAATGAAGAGTAGCTAGGATACTGTTTAGTTATTTTTCTGCTGGACAGTTAAGGAATATGACAGTTTAGTAGCAAATTAGTTAGAAATTCTATTGTGAAAGGAGGTTAATGGATTTAGCAAAGTTTGTTGAAGGCAATTTTGTTATTAAGAGGTAATATGCTATGTGAAGAAGTTAGTAGTTGAACGAAAATGTTAGTTGGAATTGGTTAATTTCGGTTAGGAGTTGGTTTGTTGTCTTCTGTGGCCTATCACCCTCTTTCTTTTCAGGAACTAGTAAGCTATCATCATCATCAATGGGTAAGCCAAAATCATCATACTCCCTCACATCCTTTCTGCTAGCTTTTGTTGGTAAACTGCCTCTTGCATTTAGAACCACCTTCCCAAGGCCCGTGCCAGGATTCGGTTGTTTATCAACATAGGGAACATGTTCAGTTTTTGATTTCTTAGGAATTCCAGAACTAGATTGATCAGCATCTGTCTTACGTTTCAACTTAATATACTTTCTGGTACCTTCACTACAAGTAAATCTATTTGAAAAAGTTACGTAGAAAGGGATCAGTCCAATCTCAAGAGGTGGAGCTTGACAGCATAGAATTCCATTAGCTAAAACAGTATCTGGAACTTCAACTTCCCCAAACATACAGTACCAGTTACATATTTCCACATTTGGTTTACTCTTCAAAACTGTTCCAATAATAAACACCTGAATTTCTGATTCAGCATAAGCCCATTTAGGTGAAAAATCATGTATGCTAAAGAGCTGGTCTTGAGATAGTGAAAGGTTCAATGAGGTATCATCTATCATATTCCCACATTCATCTGTGCCCCATGGAATACCAAGGGAAGACTGCATGTATGGCAGACTGCAAGATACGGCGAGTCACCGGAAAAATGTAGTCTATATGACTAAGAAATTCATTTTTTACTACCTCAATCAGCAACCCCAAAACCTGTGTGGCAGCAGCCCAGGACTTGAGAAAATGAAATCTAGCAAAAACAGATGTCTCATGATCAGCCATGTTTTTCCCAGGAATTAAAAAAATCCGGAAAGAAATTGACCTGGTTTTTATTATCTGCTACTTGAGCTGCCAAGATGTCTGCTGTGTGCGATGGTGTCTCCAAATCATTAGCGTTGATGCATGAATTGTCATCCCTTGATTTAATAACATTGTATCTGGCCATAACAGAAGCCTCGTCATTTCCGGCCACTTCCTTGTTTATGCCAGAAACAGCATAATTGTGGATGAAATTATACAAGTTTTGACCACCATCTGCTTCAGGTGTCAATGAATCAAGCCTGTTCATATCAGAAGAAAATTTCGACTGGGAAAGTTACTTTGGAATGGTAGCAGCAGAAGAATCAGAGTTTAGACATTTGTTAACTTCAATTGCAGAACTCTCACTCCTGCTTAAACTAGGAATAACTTCTGATTTTGAATGCTGCTCCATGTCTCTTTGCTTGTATGACTGTTTCTCCATTTCAATCTTCATTTGATTGTAGCGATTTTTGTGAGAGACGGAACATAATGCAGCCTCAGCCTCAAGCCATATATTTTTATACAATAGAGTCTGAGACTCTGTTGCTTCATCATCATCAAAATTCTCACTAAGAATATTCTTTATAGCCTTAGTCATGTTCTCTTCCTTTGTCATTTCTGCACCACCGCTTAGGGAAATGAACCCTGAAGGCATCCAATGTGGCTTCTCAGATCTAAAACACAGATCTGCTTTTTGAGCAAGCTGATTTTCAGGCCCATCCACAGAGTACTCTGGTGCTATCTTGGTTAATTAATGGTTTTTCATGTGTCGAGTAATTTGTATGAGCATAGGATATTTTGGCATGATTGCTTGTATTGACTTGGATTTTTTTGTATGAATGTGCAGGTCATGAACTGAAGATGAAGAACTTTGGCATGACATGGAATTAGAAGTTTACTCATGGAATTTTAGCACCTTTAGGACTAAGGAGTTTTGTTCAAGTGTATTTTGTAACCGTTTTCTTTTCTTTGTAGAATATTGGTGTAATGGGATTGTAATGATTTTATAATGAATGTTTGATTTGGATGAACTTGAAATTTATAGTGTGAATTATTAATGACTTTGAGCTTGAAATGTCGGGTGATGGATTTTTTTTGGACGGAGTTTAAATGACAAAGTCTTGAAAAAATGCTTGAAGATATGAAAGCATCAAATTTTCTTGTGGGGTGTTGTTACAATTGAATGAAATTGAATGGAATTGGATAGTATTTTCTTGAACCATGAATGAGAATGAAATTGAATGGAATTGGATAGTATTTTCTTGAATAAATGTTTGAACGCATTATGAACTTAAATCTGAAATAACGGTGAACATCTTTGTAATGCGTATGAACTCTGACTTGAAACAAAACCTCGCCGTCTGTACTTTACCTTCCAAGAAAGCCATATGAACAATACTTAAGACTCTTTGCCGACTTTAATCCAGTCAAACACTTTCGAACATCTTGAATTTAAATCAAACTTCAAATCCAAATCACACTTGCATTCTCAATGAATTCCTAACTTCAATCTTGAATCCCAAATCAACTTGAATGACAAATAATTCGAATAGCCAATAAGATCTTGATCCTAAAAATTCACAACCTTGACGACCTTTAATCCACAAGTCTCTTATCTTGACAAAGTCCTTCTCTAATTTACGACCTTTAATCATCAAAGATGTACACAAATGATAATGAAAGAACATGATCGAGATTAACATGAAACTTTATTTCCCCTTATCTTCAATTACTTGAACATTTATCAATGAATAGAAACCCTGATTTTTAATGAAATCTTCCTTTTCTGAACCAATATTTCTTTTCCTTTACCATACTATTCTTCAAATGCAACTCGAATTCCCAACACACATATTAGATGAAAATTCAAGGGAGACCTTGGCCCCAAAGTTAATTGTTCAAAGCTTACTTTAACCGAAGTCAACAGATCTTATCCTCGTATTTTTGAACTTGGCCCATGATTATGCGTCTCAAGGTCTCATAAGAGCTTGTAAGCCCATCAACCAGGTATGCCATGTTGAACAAACCCTGCCTTGAATGCCTTGAACCTTGAATTACCTTGCATGAATTCTTCTATGAGAAACCTACTTCAATCCAAACCTACTTGCATCGCAGATAACAAATGACAATGATGAGGATAATGATTGCCTTGGTTAAGGAGAAATCTATGAATTCATATCTTAGGTCATGAACCACGCTTCACAATTCAATCCCCAGCCCTTAGCGATCGGTTATTTCAACTTGAAATTAGTGTCATAAGGAACATCTTACAGAGGGATGATAAAGTCTGAATCACAGAAGAATTCCCTTGACGTGAAATCTAGTTGCCCAAATGAAAACCCCAGCATTTGCCAAGATTGGATAAAAGCAATTATATCTTGAAGAGAAAGAAATCATGTTAACCACACCTCACAATCTTGATTCCCCGTTTAGATGCACAGAGAAATATCCGGATAAAACATCTTTGAACCATGATTCAACAAAACTTAAATTGATTAACTGAGGAGTAGATGAATGTCATGTCACAGTCATTAATCCTAATCAAATGACAAGCATACTTATAGGAAAGGATGTCATGCTTCAAAGTCCACATATGCTAGGTCACGTCCTAGAGTTCTTGACCAGAATGACCTACAACCAGTTGTTCATCAAAAGATATTAGCCCAGTAACTTGGTGGAGAAGAAGTCCAGAAATGAGCCTAAAAAACCTAATTCCAAAGCTTGTTGCATGAATAAGAAATCATCCTTTATTGGATACGAGCGCCTTAACCACTGTGAAACCCTAGTATCGCACAACCACTGAACTTTGAACCTCAGAGCTATATTGAATGAAATGTATGCCATGTTAGTGACCTAATGAAATAGATGCAGATGAATGCAAAAGTCTAAGCCAAGAATAAAAGAAATTAGGAGGGCAAATTTTGGGGTGCAACAAATGGCAACTTGCGTTTCAGGGCGTCTTAATGCAATTAACCAGTACCAAAAGCTTCATGGGAGTTCTAGCGATGCAATACACACAAAAAATCTCATTAATAATGCATGAATATTGAATTACGATTATGGAAAAAACAACCAAACCGTGTGACTGTTTGTGGAGATTTCTTGAGCTTTGGCGTGTGATTTTGATTGCAAATTGTTCCTGGGAGTTCCTGCAATATATTAGAAACAAGAACAAGCTTTGACCCACGTTAAATTATGGAATTCAGTTTTGAATTTTCTTGAGTTTTTTGGAATATTGCATATGGCTTTTTGCAGCAGCTCTCACGTGCCAGGCATTAGGGTTGGCTTCAGTACATATAATGGAATGAAACTAGGGTAAATCTTGCACATGAAATCCCTTGCATTGATGTTTCAATATTTGATTGAAAATCAAATATTTTTCAATCTTTTTGATTGAGAAAACTTGCCAAACATGGAGATTTTTGCCTCTTTGATTGATACACGAATTTTCCAGCTTGCCCTGAGTTTATTTGCTTCACAAAAGATTTGAAAAAACATATCTTTGAATTTCCTACATTTTAAATTAATTAAAGGAATTAAAATCAATTAAAAATCCAGCTAATTAATAAAAAATAAGAAAATAATTTCAAATAGGCTTAATGGGTCGTGCATAAGCTTTGGACAATGTTTCAAGAAGGAATTTGAGGCCCATTAGCAAAAATGATGTGTTTGGAGCAAAGTTGACTTTTGCACATTCATGAAAATTTCCCAACTTCTCCAATGCATATCTTGCTCAATTTTGATCATATGAACATGTTCTTGGACATTTTGGAAAGGTCTTGAAGTCCTCTAACCAATTCCATTGGTCCCATTTCATTTGGATTTACCAATCTCAAGTTATGGTCTTTGACTTAAAGTGCCTTTTTGTTGACTTTTGAAATTGACCTATAATGTAGAAATTGATAACTTTTTGTGAGAGCATTTCTTGGACTTGGAATGTGAATATGAGTTGTAGGAAATGTCATCCCCTTCAAAATGAGCATTGGATGGGATTTTTCTGATGAAGCATGAAAAAGTTATGCCTTGGTCAAGTTACAGTTGACTTTTCTACTGTCCAAAAATAGTAACTTTTGCATCTTTGATGATTTTTGAGCCATGCTTGTGGAATCATGGTCAAGACTTGATCAAATGATGATGTGGCTTCAAAATAAGATGTTGGCCAAAATTTCTGATTTTTGACTGCAAAATGACCATTTTACCCCTACAGTTGATTGTGAAGCAAATGGGACTTTTGACTGTGCAATTTGACCCTGTGAGTCTTGAGACTTGACATGTAGATGCTTGACAATGTGTATAGGTCTATGGGACTTGGTTGAGCCATTGAAAAACCTCAAATTATTTGTAAGAACCAAAACCCTAATTTTGACTGGCTTAGGAGGCAATTGGACTGTGCAATCTCTTAAATAATCTTGAATCATTTGGAGATGATTCTTGATGAATCTTGGAGAATATGGGAGGGAAAATTTTGGGGTACAACAGTTGCCCCTGTTCAATCTTCTTAGACCTGAGGATGTAGATTGGCTTGCGTGCCTTTCATGATCCGAAGGTGGAAGATGATTGAACACTAGAGTGCCCAGAAATTTGCACTCGCCTAGTGTGGTATCAGCAATGTGATGTCGGGAATGGGCTTACAGATGCCATTTAGAGAGATGGTGGATAGGAGGATGGGCTTATAGATGCCATCTGGAGATGTGACAGAACCTTGTCGGGAATGGGCTTATAGATGCCATTTGGAATTGTGTGTCGATCGCGTAGGAGATTCCTTAGCGAGAACTTGTGTACCTGAGAAAGAAAGATAATTTCCTGGCTTGATACAGGTGTTGATCTTCAAACTCTTCATGCAGATATGCCCTGGCTAGATACAGGTATCGAATCTACAATTAATTGCTCACAGATATGCCCTGGCTAGATACACGTACCGAATCTGGAATTAGTCGTCTACAGATATGCCTTGGCTAGATACAGGTATCGAATCTTGAACTTCAGAAGGTTGATGAGTTGTCTCTACTGACAGGTTATCTCAGAAAAATCTTTAGGGATTAATTTAACTGAACCAGGGGAAGTTTTGTCTTCTTTGACGAGTTGTCTCTTTCAACAGTTTGTCTTCATGGACGAGTTGTCTTTAATGACGAGGTTGTCTTCAATGACAGGTTGTCTTCAATGACAGGTTGTCTTCAATGACAGGTTGTCTTCAGCAACGGGTTGTCTATAATGACGGGTGTCTATAATGACAGGTGTCTATAATGACGGGTGTCTATAATGACGGGTGTCTATAATGACGGGTGTCTATAATGACGGGTGTCTATAATGACGGGTCTTTAGGAATTGATTTAGCTGGATTTGTCTTCTTTGACTGGATTTGTCTCTTCTGACTGGATTTGAGACTTAACTGCATCTTTCCTGAAAGGTAAAGGTCAGTCATATGCAATGCATGATATGGATCAAGCAATGATGTTCTCAATCATAAATGAGATTGTATGATATGATGCGTATATGCATGTATCATGATGTATGACAATGTGATGTTTATGAATGTATTTTCGTCTGGGAAAATAAATCCTTGACGAATGCCGGGAAGTTCGTTGAATCCTGGGCTGACGCTGAAGAGTAGAGTTCTTCATTTCCGCTGGGGATGATGGTTGCAAGAATAAACCGGTAGGAGAAGATGACTCCGTTGGGGAATAAACTTGTCGAAGAGATTGCTCTGCGGGGAATTACTCTGTGGGAAGAGATACTTCACTGAGTTTTTGTGATAACTCCGCTGGGGATTCCGTTGATAAGCTCTATTGGGGAATTTGATGAACTCCGCTGGGGATAGGAAGAACTTCGCCGAGGACGATCTTTCCATAGTAATTAGCTGAGGATAACCCAGTTATAAGCTCTGGTGGGGAATAACTTTATGAATAAAGCCGGGGAGAGGCATGTACTCTGCAGGTGATAAGCTTCCAGAATCTACTGGGGATAAGCTTCTAGAATCTTACTGGGGAGGACTGATTCAGCTCTCCTGGGGAAACTTTGGACTGTATTGGGGGAATTGATTCCACTGGGGTGTCTGGTATTCCGTTGGGGAACAATCTTATATTAAGACTGCCGGGGATGCTTGCTTAGGAACATTTGTATACTCCGCTGGGGAATATTGAGATCTTCTGGGGATACCCAACTTCCTTAAGGCTGACAATAGACTAACTCTGCTTGGGGAGAGTGTTGCTGACTTGCTGGAGATAATGTGCCTTCCCGGGGCTGATGGGAGACCAACTCTGCTCGGGGAGAGTTTTGCTGATTTGTTGGAGATACTGTGCCTTCCCGGGGCTGATGGGAGACCAAATTTGCTCGGGGAGAGTTTTGCTGATTTGTCTTACTCTGCAGGGAGTGGAGGTATCTTGGTCATGTTCTTCAACTGAACCTACCTTGGTACTTTGGTGGACAGAGCAACTAAACCAATCAGACAATTATTATTTCCCCAGTTTCTGCGGGAGAAGGTACCTGTGGAGGCCTTGATAACTGCCGATTTGACAAATCTTCTTCTGGTAGGCAAGTGATCAGATGACGGGACATAGTCGTACGCTTTGATCCCTAATTTTTTCCTGGACCGCCCTTTCGGGTTTTCAGTCCACCGGAATACCCTTTTTTGCCCAAGCCGCCTTTTCAGGTTTTCGACTTGTCGGGTGTACAGATTTTTTTATTTTCATCCCTTACTTTTGCCCGAACCATTTTGGTTCGCCGGGAAGCCCTTATTTTTGCCTAGGTGTGTCAACCTAGCGGATCTTTGATTATGCGTAGTGTTTTTCCGACTATCTCCACATTCTCGGAGTGTAGGGAGTTATCACTGTCAGTAGTGTTGCCATGCTACCAGAAGATCTTCGTTTGCTCATGCAGGATTCGTAGCTGGAGTTCATGTCCAATGCCCCAAGTGACTCGGGCGGAGATTTGCCCCTGGCATTTTGAGAGATTCCCTGAATCTTTACCTAACTTCCCTAGATGATGGACAATGATCACGCCGTGCCCCTTGGTTGGAAGTGCTTTTTTTCACTAGATATTCTTCGTGCGAATTTCTCTGCTGTTTGAACAAATAGTCACATGCAAACAGTGTTATTTAAAAATGCAAAGCTTATGTCTGTCTTGAATTTTTTTGAAAATGCAGTTTTTTAAGCAAATTTTGTAAAATGTGATGTCAACTCAAGATTTTACGGCGAGCCTTAAGGAGTCAGGATACCTTTGTACCAGTATTCTTTCGAACTAACCCATGATTCAGCTAGGACTTTTAAGGGTTATAACGTGGCCTGGTTCACGGTTTAAGAAACAAAGGATAAAGGCTCAAAGTATTTGTACCCACCCGCTCTTCGTGATGTTCTTCAAACCTAAACTCAGTTGATCGTGCGTTAGACCTTGTTTGAGTCTTTGTCCTGATATTCCAATGATGGTTCGGATATTGACAGTTTATTTTGAATAGGTAGTCATTCCTTTTTTGGTTGAGGGTTTGTAGGACCTCTTTCTTTTTTGATTTTGTTATCCCTGTTTTTTTGCCTGAACTCTTTCTTTGTGGTTACAGTCAGCGGGATGCCCCAGTTTTTGTAAGTCTCCTTCATAGGTTTTGACTTAATGAGCTTTTATTTTGAGAGGTAATGACTGCTTGTCTTTATGATTATTCGGAACCATCATTGTCTTTTGCTTTGAAAGGACTCCTTTGATGCCATTCATTGTGCACTTGGATCAGCTGAGAGAACTACCCTGCCCCAGGTTATGATTAAGGGTTTTAGTTTTTTTTTTGTGAAAAGAAAAACTCCTACTTCTTTGGCTCGAAGGGGTTGACGAGGGATTATCTTCCTTATAACTCCAGTGTTTAGGAATTGAAACAATGCATGTACCTCATCAGTGGGGTCTATTCAAAAGCATACTGTAAAGATTGTGGTATCGTTTTTGTCATCCTCCCTCAAGAGGCTTAGAATTTTTAATCGAGAGTTTGATCATCACAAAAAATGAAAGAAGTTTGAGTATGGCGAATGCGAATATATTGATTCAAAACAGACATATGCGATGCATTAATGAAAGTAATAAAGTTTGCTATGACAATAATTGTTTGTATAAGCAAAGAAAATACAACTTGAACATTCGAATGAACAAAAGGTCTTCTCGTCTAGGGATAGTAGAAGAACTCGACCTGACTATCTTGGGTGAATTCCACTGCTCCTTCATCAATCAGGTTTTGGATTTTGTACCTCAACTTCCAACAGTCGTCAGTATCATGCCCCGGGCTGTTAGAATGGTATGCGCACCTGGCCCCAGGATTATAGTTGGGTGAAGAAGTCTTAGGATTAGGGTGAGGTCCTATCACCGTCACCAGATTCAACTTTAACAGGTGTTGCAAAGCTTGGGACAGCGGCATGTTGAGCTTGGTAAATGGCCTCGGAGGCTTGTTTGGCTCGCTCTGATCAACCCGTTGTTCTTGGCGAGGCTGTTGTTGGACCGGTGAAGTAGCAGCAACTTGGAGAGGCCTATTCATTGAACCAAACCTTTGACTTCTTGGAGGCTGATTACCGGTTTGGTCCCCAGCCCTGACTACTTGCTTCATACTGTCTTGCTGAAGCTGGTGAGGTTGATGCTGAATTTGTGACCCTGAAGCAAGTTGAGGAGCTTTTCCCTTGTCTTCTTGTCTCAAAGGGATTTTAATGATGACTGGCTCTTCAACCTTATATGTTTGCCCCAGTTGGTTATCCCGAAGCAGTTGGTTGACGAGAACCCTGAGCTCTTCTTGTCTTTGAGCTAAGTCTTGAATGAGAGACATCTGCCCCAGCATCTGGGTTCTCATTGTATCCACCTCAGCTTGCATATGTTTCAGCCGTTCGTCTTTACTGTCTTCTGGACTGTTCCTGACCAAAGTCCCCGTGAGGAGTGTTTTCAGCTCTTCCTGCCCCTTGGATAGGCTCAGGAGGATTTCCCTGAACCGAGTCTCTTGAGCATGAAGATCCTGGTTGTCTTGTTGGGAAGCCATTGCTGAAATAAACAGCGAAGAAGGTAAGTGACCTGTAACAAGGGTACCTGTTATGCAATGATGGGTATGTATACATGCAATGTTTTCAAGGATCTCGCGGGGTAAACAAGAAAATTATTAGAATCTGGTAGCTTGATTGAAGGAACTTCGTGTTGTTGAGAGTCCTTCTTCAAGAGTCAAAGCTCACCATATCGAGTGGGTCATAGCCCCTGACTCAAGTTATCAACCTTGGCTAGAGGAAAATAAATCCCCTTTGCCCCTTGCTAGACATTTTGATTCATCACGACCTGCATCACAGACCCTTGAGATCCTTGAAATGGATTAGTTCTTATGCAGGATGTATGCAATGGTATGATGTTATGCTATGCGTGGAGTGATGTAAATAAACCCTGTTATAAGTCCCGATCAAGGACTGTAAACAAAACCTGCAAGGAACTCATGCGTCAGATAATAAGAATATGCAAGTAGTCAGGTTTGAAGGCACACAAGTCACACAAGACAGCCCTTAAAGTTTAGGCCAGCATGAAGTTTAGGTACTACCCTCTTTCAGTTTCGTTGGTTAAGACCTGTCCTAGAAAATAGTAACCGGGTTCTAGAGGATCTCAATATCACTGACTACCCTCAATCGGTCATAACTCCAGCATCGCAATCTTTTCTTGTGGCCAGAACCATCGCGAGAGTTTAGCCTCAAGGAGTGTAGCATACTGCTACTGTTCTATGGCCAAGTTGGGTCAATTTAGGGTTCTAAGGTCGGTTGGTGCTTAATGACTCCTCAGAAGACCCATATTCTCCTTGTTGCAATACAAGGGATATCGGTACAGACCAAGGTGTCACACTAATGTAGCCACTGCTTCACCCGTGTCGGTCTACGCCGGACAGGTCCCTCACAGCTTATGCTACCTAAAGGGTATTCCCCAGATCCGGGTTAGGATCTATAAAACTCCGATGCAAGCCCACAAATATAAAAGCAAACAAAGCAAGCAATTGAAAACAAGAGTGGTCTAATCCTAAGGTACACCTCACTTATTAATTTTCCCCAGCTGAGTCGCCAGTTCTGTGATCGGTGGAAATAGAACTGACTGTTTTTTAAGCTGGTTCGCGAAATGTTGCAGTAAGCAAGAGTCGCCACCGTCTTTTATGTTCTCCAACATGGAAAGGACAAAAGCACAACAAAATTCCTTTTTCGAGAATGTTTCTCGGTTCGGGAGGTAGATTTATAGAAAGGGAAGGTGTTAGCACCCTTTCTATCCGTGGTTATCCACGGGCTCTTAGGTACTTTCTCACTATGTTTCAAAAATTGTTTGCTTTTCAAGTGTTTGTGGGTTTTGAAAAAGTTTCGTTTTGAAAACTTTTAGGTAACTCTTCTATCAGTCCTCAACAGTGTATGAAGTATTTGTTTGAAAACGTTTTGAAAGTGTAGGTGCGAAAAGATGTTTTTTGTTTTTGAAAGAGCAAGTACCCAGGAGAGATCTACCTACTCTAAGGAATTAGGCTGTGTAAGAGTCCTTTAGACAGTCTATCCCACTATTGAGAAGCAGGTAGCACCGTCGTCGGAGGTATTCAGGTCAATTCGATTATTAGGGACACGTGGTCACCAAAGCAATGGTAGGACGCCTTAGTGGTAACCCTAATGTCCTAGATCCTTTTTATCCGAGGCAACCTTTTCGAGGCAACTGGATCTTTAGACAGGAGGGCGACCCCTAAAACCCCCTATACTTGATGACCACGTCGAGGCAACCAGTGAGGCGTACCCTAGGAGTGGCATGTGCATGTGTGTCAGGTTCAGTTAAGATTATCTTGTACATGTTATTTGTGAGCTACAGATTGATTTTATTTGTCATACAAATCTTGTCATGCATAATTAACAGTTTAATAGTTTGCGGGAAATAAAGTGCGGAAAGGTAAATCTATGCTATTACAAGGCGCGGGTCTATACATCGCCAAAAACAAAACCCGTTTGAAAAATAAATACGAGAAAGTAAATAAAGCGATAAAAGCCTAATTAACTATTACATTTCCGGAGCAGATACATAAATATAATGAATTAAAGTAAACATGCGCGCGAAAGATTGAATCGGGACGTCCTTAGGGTTTTGACCCTTTTTGAGAAAAGAATGTAATTTGTCCTTTTTTGCAATTAATTAAATATTAAACCTAAACCTAATTAATTAATTAATTAAAAAAATATTTTGGTGTTTTTTATGTTTTAATGAAAATAAAAATAAAAGAAATTAAAAGTCAAGAAAACCCTAAGTCTAATTCATTTTATTTATTATGAAAAATAGTCAAAATTAAACCTAATTATACTAAATTAATTGGTTAGCATTTATTTACAAAAAATAATATGAAATTAATAAATAATAATAATATTAGTTTTCTGATTTTATGAAAATAATAGTTTGTGAGTTAATTAAATAATAATAATAATAGTTATTAATTAGAATAAAGAATAATAAAAAAGAAAATATAAAGAAAGAAAGAAAAGAACTCAAGGGGGGTGTTGACCCATTAGAAGGTGAGGCCTGGAATTTCTGGCCCAACAGCACTCAAGCCCTTCTGACTTTTGGAATTGCCTAGAGCGTGCTTTGACTTGGAACATGGTGGTCAACACCTTATGGCCTTTGGATTTGTGATAGTGGCCACATGGCAGGCTGATGCTTGGAGTCCATGGTGGAATGTTGTTGTGAATCTGCATAGGATCATGTTATGAAAAATAATACAAGGAATTTGGGTGGACCTGGGAATCGAACCTAGGTCCCAATGGTTGCCAGACAACTCATCCTCCACTACGCCAGCTGAATGCCTTTGTTAATATAGTGAACAATAAATATATTATATAAAACAACAACATGTGCTAACAATTATGAAAAAGCGCGCGTTTCATTTAAATGGACCAATCACGTGTAAACACGCAGTCATCTTCTTCATTAAACCTGCAGAAAACAAAACAAATAGCGGGGGTTTTTAACCCCCACAATATGGAATGTCCAATAATAGCGATTAGGCGTAGGATTAATATAAATTCATCG
Organism: Vicia faba; assembly: GCA_948472305.1. Lineage (NCBI taxonomy): Eukaryota > Viridiplantae > Streptophyta > Magnoliopsida > Fabales > Fabaceae > Vicia > Vicia faba. Next base: position 145,581,883 of record OX451740.1, read on the forward strand.
CGAGGGTTCCATCTTGCTCGTCTTGTTCAGGCGGTTTCAACCATGGGCATTAGGGGTCCTGATTTTTCTGGATGTGGAAAGCCCCAAAATTAAAGCTTCGGAACCCTAAAATTCTCCAATGGCAACTTGCGTTTCAGGGCGTCTTAATGCAATTAACAAGTACCAAAAGCTTCATGGGAGTTCTAGCGATGCAATACACACAAAAAATCTCATTAATAATGCATGAATATTGAATTACGATTATGGAAAAAATAACCATACCGTGTGACTGTTTGTGGAGATTTCTTGAGCTTTGGCGTGTGATTTTGATTGCAAATTGTTCCTGGGAGTTCCTGCAATATATTAGAAACAAGAACAAGCTTTGACCCACGTTAAATTATGGAATTCAGTTTTGAATTTTCTTGAGTTTTTTGGAATATTGCATATGGCTTTTTGCAGCAGCTCTCACGTGCCAGGCATTAGGGTTGGCTTCAGTACATATAATGGAATGAAACTAGGGTAAATCTTGCACATGAAATCCCTTGCATTGATGTTTCAATATTTGATTGAAAATCAAATATTTTTCAATCTTTTTGATTGAGAAAACTTGCCAAACATGGATATTTTTGCCTCTTTGATTGATACACGAATTTTCCAGCTTGCCCTGAGTTTATTTGCTTCACAAAAGATTTGAAAAACCATATCTTTGAATTTCCTACATTTTAAATTAATTAAAGGAATTAAAATCAATTAAAAATCCAATTAATTAATAAAAAATAAGAAAATAATTTCAAATAGGCTTAATGGGTCGTGCATAACCTTTGGACAATGTTTCAAGAAGAAATTTGTGGCCCATTAGCAAAAATGATGTGTTTGGAGCAAAGTTGACTTTTGCACATTCATGAAAATTTCCCAACTTCTCCAATGCATATCTTGCTCAATTTTGATCATATGAACATTTTCTTGGACATTCTGGAAAGGTCTTGAAGTCCTCTAACCAATGCCTTTGGTCCCATGTCATTTGGATTTACCAATCTCAAGTTATGGTCTTTGACTTAAAGTTCCTTTTTGTTGACTTTTGAAATTGACCTATAATGTAGAAATTGATAACTTTTTGTGAGAGCATTTCTTGGACTTGGAATGTGTATATGAGTTGTAGGAAATTTCATCCCCTTCAAAATGAGCATTGGATGGGATTTTTCTGATGAAGCATGAAAAAGTTATGCCTTGGTCAAGTTACAGTTGACTTTTCTACTGTCCAAAAATAGTAACTTTTGCATCTTTGATGATTTTTGAGCCATGCTTGTGGAATCATGATCAAGACTTGATCAAATGATGATTGTGGCTTCAAAATAAGATGTTGGCCAAAATTTCTGATTTTTGACTGCAAAATGACCATTTTACCCCTACAGTTGATTGTGAAGCAAATGGGACTTTGACTGTGCAATTTGACCCTGTGAGTCTTGAGACTTGACATGTAGATGCTTGACAATGTGTATAGGTCTATGGGACTTGGTTGAGCCATTGAAAAACCTCAAATTCTTTGTAAGAACCAAAACCCTAATTTTGACTGGCTTAGGAGGCAATTGGACTGTGCAATCTCTTAAATAATGTTGAATCATTTGGAGATGATTCTTGATGAAACTTGGAGAATATGGGAGGGCAAATTTTGGGGTACAACAGACACCACTCTTAGTTTCCCAATAAGTTGTGACATCAGATGAGTGCAAGTGTAGAGCTTGAGCAATCTCTTCTGGCTTTGGATCTCTTTCCGTACCGTTGAAAGGTAGTTGATTGAGAATGGGAATCCTCAAGAGCTGGGAGAATTCTTCCAAAGTAGGCACAAGTTGATAGTCGGGAAATGTGAAGTAATGGTGTAAAGGACCAAAGAACTGAAAGAGCACCTTTATCATATCCTCATTTGTGTTGGAGGTGACCAAGTTGAGTAGACGTCCATGTCTTTCGGTGAATAGAGAGTTCTCGGGAATCTTTGAAGCTAGCTCTTTAAGTTGTGGAGGAATTCTTACAAGGTTGACTTGAATAGTTTTCCTGCAAAGTGAATCCATATCCTACAAAACAAGAACAGAGATGAATCCCCAAAATCCTTGAAATGGTTAGTGGATGTATATGATGTTCATGATGTCCATGATGTTATGTACAAGTATGCACATACAAGCAAAGCAAACAAGTCCTTAGTTTAGGCTTGCATGGAGTTTTATAGGTAAGTACCCTCTTGAAGTTTAGTTGGCTTAAACTTGTTCTAGTAATAGTAACCGGGTTCTAAGGAGCTCAATATCACTGGATTGTTTCCTTGGTCATCGTTTCAGCTTAAGCCTCTTTAATGGCGACCGAAATATCCCAAGAAACCAAACCTCAATGTGTGTAGTATCGAGTATCTACCAACTTCGGACTGTACCAAAGCCGGTCATCTCACTACATTATAAAGGCCTAGTTGGTCAAGTAAAGGTTCTAAAAGTTCATTAGTGCTTCATGACATCACTCAGCGGCCCCATATTCTCTTTGATTAACTCGAAGGCTACCGGTACCCACAAATATGTCGCACTAACGTAGCTATTTCTTAGACCATGTCGGTATACCCCACACAGTTTCCACAACGTATTGCTACTTACCTATAATGCATCCCAAATCCGGGTAGAGGATTCAAACCCAAACAAAGATCCATAATGTAAAACATACAAGTCAAACAATGTAAGCAAGTAAATGTGATATATCCCTAAGGTAACCCCACTTTTAGAATTTTCCCCAGCAGAGTCGCCAGTTCTGTGATACGGTGGGAGAATTGACTTGATTGTTTTGCATTTTATCACAAATGTTGCGGTTTAGCAAGAGTCGCTACCGACTTTTATTTTATCCAAAAGGAAAGGTGAAAGAGCACAGAAAAGACCTTTGAGATTGTTTCTTGAGTTCGAGGGGTATATTATGAAAAGGGAAGGTATTAGCACCCTTTTCATCTATGGTTTTCCATGGGATCTTAGTTAGTTTCTAGATCACTTGCTTTTGTTTGAAATTGTGCTTTGTGTGGTTTGTGAAAGTATTTTGTAAAAGAGGCCATTGTTTAGGAAATCTTTGTAATGATTCTCATTTGTAAGAATGTATACAAAGATGTTTGTCTTTTTGAAAATGTTTTCAATGTTTGTAAGATGTTTGAAAGTGTGTAGGTGTTTGTCTTGAAAATAGCAAGGATATTTGTTTTGAAATGGAGCAAGTAACTAGAACTAATCTACCTACTCAAATGTCTTTCTTGTTCATTTTCTTTTCCTTTGATATTGTTGTCTTACCATTGATTTGACAAACATTCATATCATTAGATGTAAACGGGACGGGCGTGAGTCATCGTATAACCATGATTAGCAATGTTGCAAAGTATCTTAGCATTTTTGAGGGACTAAGATCATTTTGTAAGGCAACTTTGGATAGAGTCATCGAGGGACTATGATCTTATATTTTTTTGTTTTGCTAAGATACTTCACATGCGTAATATGGCCATTTTTGTGTAAGTCAAACAAGTGGAGTAACCCTAGGGGGTACTTGTGTGCAGGTGTGTTATTTTCGTGCTTGATTTTGTCTTGGATTAGGGTTTTCTATTTGATTGGTTTTATCTTGCCATACAAACCCTAATTACTAAAATGTTATGAAAAAGCGATAAATTGTGAAATTTAAAGATTACTACGCTGTTACAACACTTTATGGGGGGGTGGGGTATACAATTTGTGAATGGGAATTTGCAAGAAAGTAAAAACCCTAATTATCTATTACAACCATATCGAATTTATCAAATGTACAAAGAAACGAATGTAAATATAATGTATAAGAAGTGAAATGAATATAATGTACAAGTATGAATGAATAAGGCCATGGATTTTGTTTTGACTTTAATTAATTTAGAATAAAAAATAATTAACTAAAAAAGAATATTATAATTAAGTTAGCAAAAGTAACTAGTTTAAAGAAACAAATTTCTAAATAAATAATAATCACAAACCTAATCTAATTATTTAATTATTTTTGAAAAAAATGAATTTTAACAAGAAAATATTTTAGTCTATTAAACAAATATGAATATATTTAATATGTATGCATAAATAATATTTTTGAGATTTCTATTTATAAAAATAAATATTGTTATAATATTAATAATAGTAATTAAAAGAAAGTAAAGAAAAATAAAATAAAATAAGTCAAAGGGGTTAACAATTTAAAAGGGTGTTTGGAGAAAGCAATAATAAAAAAAATGTTGGACTTTTAGCCCACAAAACTCATGGCCAAAAATCAGATTTTTATGAAGGGGATGGGGGGTGTAGCGAATCTAAACGGGGGTTGGGCTCAGTGTTATTGTTTTGGGCCTGATATGAGAAGGCCTGGTTGTTTTAAACAAAACAACCAGGTTCAAGGGACGTGGTTCATTTGGTTGATTTGTTTCTCTCTCTCACTTCTCTGATTCTCTCACTCATTCTCTGAGGTTCCTCCACCGGAGAAGAAAAAAAGGTCGTGCCGGAAATCACCTCGCGGCGGTGACGGCGACGGCTGGGTTCAAAACCTCAACTTTTTTACATCAATCTCTTCCTCTCTTCTTCCTGATTACTAATTTAGTGTTTGATTTTGCAGAAAACATGAGATTTGGCCTAGATCTAAAAGGGGACGACCGGAACCCTAGGGGTTTCGATTTGCTTCTTCTACATGATTTGGTGAGATCTTTCCTTTCTTATATCTTCGCTAGTTCTGAAGGGTTAGGTTTTTTTGAAAATGATGATAACATTTTTGTTAGGGTTTATGTCATGCATGCTGTGATACGGTGACAGAACCGACTATTTTGGAAAATGCTAGTTTGCGTTTTGCATTTTGTATTCACAAAAATGTCGCGGTAAGCAAGAGTCACCACCGACTTTTATTTTATCCAACTGGAAAGGACAAAAGCACAGAAAAATTCCTTTTTTGAGATTTTGAGTACGGGGGGTAGATTATAGAAATGGAAGGTATTAGCACCCTTTCTATCCATGGTTTTCTATGGGCTCTTAGGTACTAGCTCATCTTTAACCCTTGCTTCTGTCTTCAAGAGTGTTACGAAGCGTTTTTAAAAACTTTGTTTGAAAAGTGTATGGTGTGAAAAGTTTAATTTTGAGCAAGTACGTACTAGCATCTACCTACTCGAAAAAGGATTGTTTCTATTCTTGTATCCTTTAGATGGCGCTATCCTACTATTGAGAAATAGGTAGCACCATCGTTGGAGTTGTAAGGGTCAATACAAAAGGGACATACGATCACTAAAGCAATGTTAGGACGTCTTAGTAATAACCCTAATGTCTTAAGATCATATTCGAGGCAACATTTTCGAACGGGACTTTTGATCTTTGTTAGACATGAGGGCAACCACTAAGACACCCTATACTTAATGATCGTTTACCGAAGGCAACCGAACTGAGAGTATACCCTAAGAGTGCGCATGTGCGAGTGATTGGATTTCAAGTTATTATCTTTGCACATTAGGGTTTTCTAGCCATTTTAAGTTATCATGCAATCTTGTCATACAATCATATTAACATACATCTAACAGTTAATATTTGCAAGAATTAAAATACGAGAAATAAAAACTACGCTATTACAAGGCTTCGAGGTAGGGATTAATTACATAGCCAAAAAACCCGTAAAAGCGGTAAATAAATAAAATCCTAATTTAAACTATTACATACCATGGACAGATACATTAATATTTGCAAAAATATAAACGCGCGCGATGAATCGAAAACGAGAGAATTAGGGTTTTGACCCCACCTAAGCCTAATTGCAATTAAAAAGAAAAATCATTTTTTGTGGTTTTTTTTTATTATTTTGAGAAAATAAAGTTTAATTGAATAAATAAAAACCTAAGTACTAATTTATTGAGGTTTAAGAAAAATAATTAAAATAACCTATTTTTGTATTTTTATTTTATTTGAGAAAAGAAATAAAAAATAAATCAAGCTAACCCTAATTTTCTAATTTATTTTAATTATATGAAAAAAATTAGAATTAATCCTAAATTAAGTTAAACTAACATTAAATTAAATTTAGTAAAATAAAATAAAAACTAATTCTAAATTTATGAAAATTGATTTTATGATTTTTGGAAAAAAAGAAATTAATTTTGGTTAGAAAAAAAAACAATTAAATTAATTAAATCAAAAGAATTAAAATAAATAAAAAAGAAAGCAAGATGGGCCTGATTTTTTCAGCAAAAAGGGGGGTGTTGTTGGAAATTCTGGGCTCAATAGCGCCTGGCCCTGTTTGACTTTTTCATTCCAATGCCACGCTTGACTAGGGTGTATTGTGGACCTCCATGTGAGAGGCCTTGGATCTAGCATGTTGGGGATCTGGTGGTTGAAGACTGATGGCGCACGGTGGTCATATAGGACGCCTGGGCACCTGATTGCACAAGGAAAAATAATATTGAACAAATATGGGGACCTAGGGATCGAACCCAGGCCCCTAGGCATTCTCACGCTGCATGATGACCATCTGAGCTGGCTTGTTTTTTTGTATCAATAACAATAAGCTAATATTATATGATAAAGACAAAAAGTGAATCTTGAAAATGCGCGAAATTTGAATGGGCCAGTCAGGGAAGGCCACGTTACTTTCTTCTTCCTCCCTCCGTTGCTAAAAGTTTTTGGACTTTTACCTACAGTCATTTGGGCGTAGGTACAACCCTGTGCATCTCCAAAATCTTATCCCTGCATGATAAATCATAACCAGTGGTACCAATCAACTCGTTGCAACCTCACGAGCATCATGGTACCACTATCCATGGCCAATTGTTCCTGCACGCAAAACCCCTAAAAATGAAACTAAAACCCTAACCATGGCAACTTGTTGTATAGCCAATAAAAATACAATTGGATATTACCATTAGCTTGCAAACACCTCGAGGATTAAGAATATATCAATGAATCATGTTAAAGATTCCAAAATTGATGGATTCCAAATCAAGAAAATATGAAAACCGCGTGGTACTTACAGTGCGTTTCAAGGCTTGAGGGAGCTTGCTAAGGGTTGCAATGTGATCCCTGGATGTCCAGCAAACGATTGGTGTGCCTGGAATGGCTTGAGGAAGCCTGGAACTGGGAAATCAGATTGCAACTTTTCCTTGAAATTTTGAGATTTGTTCTCTTCTTTGCACGCCTCCAATCTCACTGTTTGTGGTCTACAATCCTTCCTTATGTATCCAAGAATGAATTAGGGTTGGCATTGGTTTCAAATCTTCTTCAATTAAGATCATTGATTCAAGATTTGATCCTTTGTGTAATTCTTTTCAAATCAAGCAAAATGCAATCTTTTGTATCCATATGAGCCTTGCATGATTTTATTCCATCTCCAGCTGTATAATAGACCTAAACATGCACAAAATCTCAAGCTTTGATTAGTTTTTGATATTTTCATGATTTTATTTTGATTTTATTTGATTTAATTGAAATAAAATCAAAATAAATGTCAAAAATAAAAGAATGACTAATGGAAGGGATCATGGGTCGTGGGTCACATTATAAACTCAATGCAAGCATAAAAAGTTGGGCCCATTTGGCAAAAATTGTAATTTTGGCCACATTTGACTTTTGGCAATTTTGCAAAAAGGGTCAACTTTACCAATGCATAACTTCTTCAATTTTGACCCTAGAGATGTGTTCTTGGACTTTTTAAAAACCTTCAGATGTCCTCTAAGCAACCCTATTAGTCTCATCTCAATTGAGTATTCCATGTTCACGTATGAAGCTTTGACATAAAAGGTGTTTTTGTTGACTTTCCAAAATGACCTATAATGTCCAAATTTATATCTTCTTGTGAGTGCATATTTTGAACTTGGGGGCTGAAGATGAATTGTATGGAATTGCATCCTCTTAAAAATGAGCTTTGGATGGGTCACCTTTTATAAAGTATGAGAAATTTATGCTTGGTCAAAGTCGAGTTGACTTTTCCTACAAAACCCTAATTTAGCAACTTTTGGGTTTTGATGAATTGTGAGCAAACCTTGAGGAATCATGCTCAGCCCTTGATCAAATGGTGAATAATACTTCAAAATGAGAATGTTGACCAAAAATCTTGAGGTTTGACTGTATGTGGGCCACAGTTGACTTTTACCCTAGCATAGTCGATTTTCAGGCATTTGAGTAGTTGACTGAGCAAACTTCCTCTGCAAGGCTTGAAACTTTGACATGGATGATCTTGATAACATTTTAGGACAATGGTGAGCATTTGAGACCCTTTGGACTCAAACATCTTGATGCAACATGAAACCCTAATTTGGGGTAAACTGCCTTAGGAGAGAGTTTGTCTGGTCAACTCTTGGACTTCCTTGAGCAATTTGAGGACCTCTCTTGAAATGTTTTGACAAATATGGGAGGGAAAATTTTGGGGTACAACAGCTGCCCCTGTTCAATCTTCTTAAACCTGAGGATGTAGATTGGCTTACTTGCCTTTCGTAATCCGAAGGTGGAAGATGATTGAACACTAGAGTGCCCAGAAATTTGCACTCACATGAAGTGGTATCCGTCTTGCGATGTCGGGAATGGGCTTATAGATGCCATTTGGAAGTTGATGACGGAAGTTGGGCTTAAAGACGCCATCATAAGAAGTGTCGATCGCCTAAGAGATTCCTTTGCGAGAACCCGTATACCTGTTGTTGAGGAAGATTTCGCTGGGGAATGCTAGTCTCTGTCTTGAGAGAAATAGAGGTTTAGGAACTTCAGTTGTCCTTTACTCTAATGGGGAATCATATCTTAGTCGAGGAGGTGACAATGAACTGCTATCTGGTCGTGCTCCAGGCTTTACAGTGTTTCGCTGAGAAAAATAAGACAGACTGATATCTGGTCGTGCTCCAGGCTTCATAGCGACTTACTGGGGGATGAGATTAAACTTGCTATCTGGTCGTGCTCCAAGCTTTGCAATTTCTCAATTCTTATATGGTCGTGCTCCAGGCTTCAGAATAAATTATGTGGTTATCCGGTCGCATTCGGGCTTCCATCTGATTTTAAGGCATACTAATATCCGGTCGATTTTCGGGCTTCATAGTAATTGGCCAAGTGAACTGCTATTTGGTCGAATTCCAAGCTTCGCAGTACCGTATACTATTATCTGGTCATGTCCCAAGTTTCAGTGTCATTTGCTGCTATCCGGTCGTGATCCAGTCTTCAGTGTCTTATACCATTATCTGGTCGATTCCAGGCTTTATGGTATCTTGTATTGTTATCTGGTCGATTTCCAGGCTTCACAATAACTTGCTGAGGGTTAAGCTGTTTTCTGGTCGATTTCCGGGCTTCATAGCTTGTATTTAAGATATACCACTATCTGGTCGATTCCAGGCTTCACAGTATTTTGGAGAAATCAAGATATTATTCGGTTGCATCCGGGCTTCATAGCTTGAACAGGAATAGAAATCTTAGTATCGATTTGACTGAACCAGAGAAAACTTGTGAGAACTTGATGGTATCTTTCCCTGAAAGGTAAAGAGTTAGTCGTATGTAATGTCATGATGTATGAAATGTATTAAGTAATGATGTTCTCAAAATAAATGAGATTGTGTTATATGATGCATATGTGCATGCCACAATGTATGGATATGCAATGTTCTTGTGATGTTCTCCGACTGAGGAGAGTGACCGAAGATGATTAACTGGAGACTTGCGTCTATTCTGCTTGAGAACATTCCTCTGGGAGAAAATCTATGGGCAAGAAAGATACTCTGTTGGATGATCGGCTGATTTGGAGAAAACACTCCTCTGGGGATGAATTAATGTTGCTGGTGATGATGAACTTTGTTGGGGATTGAATTTCTACCTGTGGGAGAAATAAACTCAGTAGATGGGAATCTTCTATTGCTGGTGGTAGGTAAATTCTGCTTGGAGAGAATTTTGTCGACTCATTCGCGACTATGAACCTCAGCTGGGTAGAGCTAACACCATTATCTTTGGATACTTCCTACTCTGCGGGGGATGTATGTACCCTTAGTTATATTCTCAAACTAGCTATATCCCTGTACCTGGTGGGTAGAGCAACTGTAAGGTTTGGACATTTCTTGTTTGCCCCTGTTCCTGGAATTTACGAGTAATTGTCTTTTGGTTCGCATGTAAATATTTATGAGCAGCAATTATGTTCAAATGCATATATCAAAAATGTATCATTGGACGTTCTTGCAAAACAAAACAGAAAAAGAAAAACAATTTTGAAATTTCTTGTGAAAAAGAATTGTATTGATTTTGAAGTTAGCCTGTAATAGGCGTTTTGTACAAGAGGCTGACGTCCTAGTAAGAGAACACCGCCGAAGAATAGAAATCATACAATTTGTGTAAAAGAAAAAAACAGCTGTGTGAAACAATCCCACTGGGTTCCAACTCTGCTATTGCCCTTATATCTTCAAGCGTCTCATCGCTTTTCCACTTGGTCGAAGGTGGATCAGATTGATTGGCGTCATCCGAGCTTGATAGTCGATACCGAAGTCTGGTCGCAAGGTGATCCAATGGGACATAGTGTTACGCTTCAATCCCTAATTTTTACTTGGACCGCCCTTTCGGGTTTTCAGTCCACCGGGATACCCTTTTTTGCCCAAGCCTCCTTTTTAGGTTTTCGACTTGCCGGGTGTACAGTTTTTTTTCATTTTCATCCCTTACTTTTGCCCGAACCCTTTTGGTTCGCCGGGAAGCCCTTATTTTTGCCTAGGCCAGTCAACCTAGCGGGTCTTTGATTATGCGTAGTATCTTTTCACTATGTCTGCATTGACGGGGTGAGGAAGGTCGTCACCATCCATGGTGGTTAGAATCATAGCTCCTCCCGAGAAAATGTTCTTAACCACAAATGGCCCTTCATATGTGGGGGTCCATTTGCCCCTGGTATCACCTTGCATCAAACGTCAATACATACTCTTTGTAAGGAATAAGATTTGGGTGCTTCATATCCCACTCGCCTTTGATCTGACTGATCACTAGAGCAGAATCTCCGAATACACTCAAGAACTTAATCCTCAGGTCAATAGCAGCTCAAAGACCCAGGATACATGCTTCATACTCCGCCATATTGTTGGTGCAGTTAAAACATAATCGGGTGGTGAACGAAGTATGACAGCCCTTAAGAGATATGATCACAGCGCCAATGCCATTACCTAACACGTTTGATGCTCCATCAAAAAACATAGACCATCGAGATCCTTCCTCAGGTCCTTCATCCGGTCCAGGTTCTTCACAGTCGGTCACCAACATGATATTCTCATCTGGGAATTCGAAATTCATGGACTGGTAGTCATCCACGGCCTGATGCGCCAAATGATGCCAATACACTCCCCTTGATTGCTTTTTGGGTTGTGTATTGGATGTCATACTCAGTTAAGATCATCTGCCATCTTGCTATTCTTCTGGATAAGGCAGGCTTTTCGAAGATATACTTGATTGGATCCATCTTTGATATCAATAAGGTGGTGTGAGTCAGCATATACTGTCTCAGCCGGCGAGCAGCCCATGCCAAAGCACAACAAGTTTTCTTGAGCAATGAGTATCGGGTCTCACAATCGGTAAACGTTTTGCTAAGGTAGTAAATAGCATGCTCTTTTCGGCCAGACTCGTCATGCTGCCCCAGCACACACCCCATTGAATTGTCCAGCACTGTCAAGTAAAAGATTAAAGGTCTTCCTTCAACCAGATGCATCAAAATTGGCGGTTCTTGAAGATATTCCTTGATTCTCTCGAAAGCGGTTTGGCATTCGTCATTCCACTTTACCACTTGATCTTTTTTCAGCAGATTGAAAATTGGCTCACAAGTAGCAGTTAGGTGTGAAATGAACCTGGCAATGTAATTCAGACGTCCCAAAAAGCCTCTTACTTCCTTTTCTGTGCGGGGATCCGGTATCTCCTGTATGGCTTTTACCTTGGCAGGGTCCACTTGAATACCCTTATCACTGACGACGAAACCCAGCAGCTTACCAGACCTTACCCCGAAAGTGCACTTGTTTGGGTTCAACCTCAGCTTGTACGTCTTCAACCTGTCGAATAGTTTCTGGAGATGGTCAAGGTGCTCTTCCTCAATCTGAGACCTTGCAATCATGTCATCAACATAAACCTCAATCTCATGGTGAATCATGTCGTGGAACAAAGCGACCATGGCGCGCTGATAAGTTGCCCCAGCATTCTTCAACCCAAAAGGCATTACCTTGTAGCAAAAGGTGCCCCACTGTGTAACGAAGGTTTTCTTCTCCATGTCTTCGAGAGCCAATTTGATCTGATTGTAACCAGAAAAACCATTCATGAAGGAGAAGATCTTATGTTGCGTGGTGTTGTCTACCAGAACATCAATGTGAGGAAGTGGGAAGTCATCCTTGGGGCTCTCCCTGTTCAAATCTCTATAGTCCACACACATCCGTACCTTACCATCTTTCTTAGGCACCGGAACAACATTGGCAACCCACTACGGATAAGAAGTGACATCTAAAAATCCCGCGTAGAACTGTTTCATGACCTCAGCTTTGATTTTCTCAGACATCTCAGGGCGCATGCGACGAACCTTCTGCTTTACCGGAGGACAGTCTTCTTTGGTTGGTAGGCGGTGTACCACAATATCAGTATCCAAACCAGGCATATCTTCGTAGGACCAAGCGAAGATCTCAACATAGTCGCGTAGCATCTATATCAACCTCTGCTTGACACTAGGCTCCAGATTCGCACTTATCTTAACCTTTTTCCTATCTTCCTCTATACCCAAATTCACTGATTCAACTGGCTCTAAATGGGGCTGTATGGCCCTTTCTTCCTGCAGTAACAGTCTAGCAAGTTCTCCAGGAACCTCACAATCATCCTCACCTTCGTCCTCAGCTTGGTTGATCATATTTTCGAAGTCATAACTGGCAGTAGCAGAGTTGTTATTAATGGGATCCATAGTGGATATGGATCTGCATTATGATACGTGAGTGTGTGTAAGAGCATAGCTATTTTAATAGAGTGAGAGACATAAAAGAAAAACAAAGAGCGCAAAATTTGTAATGCAAGAAACATCCAATGCTTTATTAATGATATATGAAAATGACAAATAATAAGTCCTCACAAGCAAGTCCAAAGTGCCTCGCGCAAGGCACCAGGCCGTAAAGTTTCAAACTGTTTATTACAACTCTTTAAAACAAAAGTCAATTACTGTGAAATAAAATAAACAGGTATGAAGTCCTTTACCGTCCAGTTGTTCAATCCACCATTGGTTGTAGGGTAGATCCAGCTGTCGATGTCTGAATCTTCTTCATCATCTTCAATTGCATTAACTCCCTGATTGCTGATATACAGAGGAGTTCTTCCAATCAGTGCGCGTCTAACAGCCCTTTGAGCCCCTGTAGTAAAGCCCAAACCAAATTTGTCAGTTTTGTATGGGAAATCAGGGGGCTGACCCTAATTTGTACACCCACCTTCTTCGATTACAGCCCTGGCATCCTTGAGAGAAGCCATCTTCATCAGAGGGTTGTCGGTAGCAACTTTAGTTGACGCCAAAGTCTGGGGGACCTCTTCAAAGTTTTGACAAGGGGTTTCAATGAACTCCCCATCCATCTCCACGTAGCGAAAGGAATTGAGATGACTCACCATATACTCCTCTTCACCTTGTACCGTGACAATCTTCCCTTTTACCGGATATTTTAGCTTTTGATGGAGCGTTGAAGTCACTGCCCCAGCCTTATGAATCCAAGGGCGACCCAGCAAGCAAGAATATGATGGTCTAATATCCATTATGTAGAAAGTGGATCCAAAATTCTGAGAGCCAACTTTAACAGGGATGTCCACCTCCCCGTGCACCATCCTTTTTGACCCATCGAAAGCCCTGACCACAATATTGCTCGGCTTCAGAATCAAATCTTCATAATCCAGACGGTCTAATGCTTTCTTTGGAAAAACATTCAATGAGGACCCGGTATCCACCAGTACATGGTCCATAGTTGTGCTCCTGCACTCGATCGAGACGTGCAGAGCATTATTATGATTTCTTCCTTTAGCAGTCAGATCTGCATCTGAGAAACCCAACCCATTGTCGGTGGTCAGGCTCGTTACGCAATCTTTGAATTGGTCAGCTGAAGTTTCCTGTGGCACATGCGCGGTCTTGAGGAATGCAATTAAAGCCTTTGCATGGGCTTTAGAACATAACAACAAGGACAACATGGAGATTTTTGACGGGGTCTGCCCCAGTTGCTCGACTACATTGTAGTCGCTCTTCTTGATAATCTTTAGGATTTCTTCTATCTCTTGTTTAGAGGCTTCCAACATAATTTTTCTAGGCGCCTCCGTCCGGGCAGGCTCACCTGTGATTTCTTTGCCCCGAGTCTCAGATGGCTCGGCGACATGGGTGATAACTGGCGTAAGAACTAGAACAGTAGTTGATGTACTAGCAGATGGAATAACAACAAGTTTATGGATAGTCAAAGGGGAAATCTTGGGAGAAAAGAGTCTTCCGCTTCTGGCGACCTTGCTGGCCCCGGAAATATTGCTGACATCAGCATCAGCTTCCTCACTTTTAAAGACTTTTTTAACTCCATGGTAGGACACATCATCACTATAGTGCCACGGGACAGCCTTTTCTGAAGTGTATGGGATAGGACCGGGAACGACGATTATTAGCGGAGCAATTCTTGGGACAGATGTAATCCTAACAGGCTTTCTCGAGGAAACCTTGGAAGGATTATAGGAAATGGTTATGATGGCAACATATTGAATTGGAACCAGCGGAATCAAAGTCTTTTCGAACAGGATCTCTTTGTTATCCATCAGGCGCTGAACACCTGATTTCAATAAGTGGCAACCAGCAGGCAACATTAAACATATGTGGCAACCTTCACCACAGTCCGAAAATAAACCGGCTAACAGCAAATTCTTCTTAACTATCATCAAAGGAGTAGAAATTTCTTCCACAGAAGTCACAAATAAATCATCGTCCACAACATTTACTCCATGACCATGTTTAGGCATGGGAGCAGTTATAACGCTTGGCTTTTCTGGAGTGTCAAACTCAATCTCTTTGGCTTCGATCAAGTCTTGCACTTTGTTTTTCAAGGCCCAACAGTTGTTTGTATCATGACCTGGACCTTCGGAGTGATAGGCGCAACGGGAATTCGTGTTATAGTGGGGAGAAGTGGTGTTGGGGTTCTTCGGGGCCTCCCTCAGAGTTACCAGATTGGTCTTCAATAATTGTGGTAGAATTTGGGGCAAGTTCATATTGAGTCGAGTGTACTGCCTTTGTGGTCTTTCCACCCTTTGTTGATTGTTGCATTGTGGAGCAACTGTGGGTCTTGATATCACTACCGCATTCACTGCTTAACGGTGTTCAGGTTTGCTTTGGCCCCTCGGGCCGTAGACTTCACTAGCTTCTTTCTTACCGGTGAAAGGCTTCTTCACTGCACTTGATGAAGTATCCTTTTGTATCTTACCACTCCGGATACCAGCTTCTACTCTTTCTCCAGTCAAGATCAACTCAGTAAACCCAGATGACGAACTGCCGATCAGATGATTGAAAAATGGACCAGATAGCGTCCCCAAGAACATGTCAACCAACTCCCCATCAGACAAAGGGGGTTGGACTCTGCCAGCCAATTCTCTACACTTTTGAGCATAGTCCTTAAAACCTTCACTTGCACCCACAGACATACCCTGAAGCTGAGTACGAGTGGGAGTAAGGTCGGCGTTATACTGATATTGTCTGTAAAAAGCAGCAGCGAGGTCTTCCCAGTTTCAGACATTAGCTCCTTCCAATTGGTAAAACCATTCAAGCTGAGTCCCTAACAGACTATCTTGAAATAAATGCTCCCACAAATTTCTATCAGCAGTGTGGGGTTGGATTTTCCTGACATACGAGCGGAGATGGAGTTTTGGACATGATACTCCATCGTACTTGGAAAAAACTGGAGCTTTGAACTTATGAGGGATCACCACTCCCGTCACCAATCCCAGTTCTCCGAAATCCAAACCAGGAATCTTCTGAATCTCCATAGCACTCAGCCGATCTTCTAGTTGCTTGTACCTATCCTCAGCAGGAGGATATTGCTCATCATCAAAATCAGTATCATTATCAGAAACTACAGAACTGGAACCCTTTTCTTCTTCTTGATTTTCCCCGTCCTTGGACGAGGAGATCAGATCAGCTTGTTATTGCAATCTATTCCCAAACCTTTTGCCCATACTCAGAAGAACGATCTTCTTCTTCTTCTTCTTCTTCTTCTTCTTCTTCTTCTTCTTCTCTTTCAGAATGAGAGTCTTCAAATCCTCTTGCCCTTTAGCCAAGCTCAAGAACATCTCTTGGAATTGGGCGTTCTGTGCCTGAAGATCTTTGATGGCTTGATCAGAAGACATTTCTAAAGACATTTCTGCTGAAATAAACAGCGAAGGAGATGATAAACCTGTAATGGCACTTGTGATGATGTGCATGATAATGGGATGCGTATGTAATGATTTCAAAGACTTTGAGAGATTTAAATTTGCAAACCAAAAATAAACAAACTTTATTAGAATAACTTATAAAAGGTTCAACAATGCCTTTGAGGCGTTACAAAGAAGTAAACGAAAAATAAATCTAAAACTAGAAAAGCAAAAATCAAAAATCCCATGGATGCTTCCCCTTTGTGCTGACATAGTCATTGATCACTTTTTCATTCTCGAGCTGCCTGGTGAGCTTCAAAATCTTCCTTTCTTGCTCATGGTACTTCTCCCGGTAAGTATCCCTTTCCTCTATCAGCTGAATCCAAGACCTCTTCAATGCCCCAAGATCAGTAGGCATGTAAGGATAAAGAACCGTGTAATGAACTCCTTCTTCTTTAGCGGGCTCCACAATCACAGGCAATACGGCTTCATAAGGCATCCCAAGCTTCTGAGCACGAGCTCGGACCCGTTGGAGGTAAGGCTGCATAGGAAGGGAAGTCCTTGGTCCCGACTCTTGGGGGTCAGATCTGTTCACCATGCCCCAAGCTCGTATAAACCTCCGACGGTGCTCCTCAATGTCTTCCTTGTAGTCAAAGGCAATATCCTCAAGAAGTAGCTCATGGGGACCATCTCTCCGAGCACGACCAAATTGTCGCAAATCTAAACAAGGGCTGTAGGTTATACCCCCTCTGATTCCAAGCAATGGGACATTAGGGTATCCCCCACAACGATCAATGACAGCAGTGTTTTCCATAGCCCAGGAACACCAAAGAATGTATGTATGGGCAAGTGACATTATTTTGTAGGACCAACCCAAACCTTCTTCGTTTTTCAACACAGACTTAGGGAGGTGTGAAATAAACCACCTCGACAGCAACGGCATACAACACATAAGAGTCCCTCTTCTTCGCATAGTACGGGTGTAGAGGGCATGCAAGATATCACCCAATAGAGTAGGAACATGATTGCGAGAAAGGAAGATCTTAACCGCATTCAAATCTATAAAGGAATCTAGATTCTGGAAGAGAACCAAGTCGTAGATAAGGAGAGCCAAGATATCTTCGAAAGCCTGAAAGTCCAAACTATCCCAGAATAGTTGAGCTTGATCTATCAGAAACTTGGATAAGAAACCTTCAACCCCGCATCGTGTTTCCCAATTGGATACTACATCAGCCCGTTTCAGATGTAGAGCTGAGGCAATGTCTTCTGGTCTAGGAGTATCTTCCATACTTGTGAAGGGTACCTGCTCAAGGATGGATATGCCCAATAAGTGAGAGAACTCTTCCAAAGTGGGAACCAGCTGATAATCTAGAAAGGTAAAACAATGATGCACAGGGTCAAAGAACTGGAAAAGCACACTCATCATCTGCTCATCAAACTTTGAGGTGACCAAGCTAATAAGTTAACCATGTCTCTTGATGAACCTAGAAGTCTCAGAAACTCTTAAGGCTAACTCTTTAAGTTGAGCAGGTATTTGCACAAAGTTAACTCGGATGGTATTTCTGCACATGGAAGCCATAATCTGCAAAATAGCACAAAGATAAATCCCATTGGTCTTTGAAATGGTTAGTGTAATGAAGTATGCATTCTATGTTATGATGCATGATGTCATGATAAAAACAACAGGTGTAGCAGATAACAGGCATGGCAAAGGCAAACAAGTCACACAAAAGCCCTTAAGTTTAAGGCTTGCATGGAGTCAAAGGTATTACCCTCTTGAACTTCAGTTGGTTTCAACCTATCCTAGCAAAAGTAATCGGGTTCTAGAGGTTCTCAATATCACTAACCATCCTCTATCGGTCATGGTTTCAGCTCACGCAATCTTTTCTTGCGGCCAGAACTATCTCGAGAGTATGGTCTCAATGAGTGTAGCATCGAGTATCAACCAGTTCTCAGCTTTATACTGAGGCCGACTATCTCACTACTTTCTAATGGCCAAGTTGGTCGATTAAAGGTTCTAAGGTCAGTTGATGCTTAACGACACACATAGCAGCCCCGTATTCTCCTCGTTTCTCTACAAGGGATACCGGTACCAACCAATGTGCCACATCAATATAGCTACTGCTTCAACCGTGTCGGTCTACGCCATACAGTTCTCTCACAGTTTATTTCTACTTACCTAAAAGGTGTCCCCAGATCCGGGTTAGGATCTATAGTAACTCCCAAACAAAACCCTTAAAAGTAAAGCAAGCAAAATAAACAAGAGAAGCAATTTATGATGAACTAAGTCCTAAAGTATACCCCACTTATTTAGTCCTCAGCAGAGTTTCCAGTTCTGTGATACGGTGGCAGAACCGACTGTTTTGGAAAATGCTGGTTTGCGTTTTGCGTTTTGTATTCGCAAAAATGTCGCGGTAAGCAAGAGTCGCCACCGACTTTTATTTTATCTAACTGGAAAGGACAAAAGCACAGAAAAATTCCTTTTTTGAGATTTTGAGTACGGGGGTAGATTATAGAAAGGGAAGGTATTAGCACCCTTTCTATCCATGGTTTTCGATGGGCTCTTAAGTACTAGCTCATCTTTAAAAATTGCTTGTGTGTTTGTTTTGAAAATTTTTGTTTACTTCGTTTTAACCCTTGCTTCTGTCTTCAAGAGTGTTACGAAGCGTTTTTGAAAACTTTGTTTGAAAAGTGTATGGTGTGAAAAGTTTGATTTTGAGCAAGTACCTACTAGTATCTACCTACTCGAAAAAGGATTGTTTCTATTCTTGTGTCTTTTAGATGGTGCTATCCTACTATTGAGAAATAGGTAGCACCGTCGTTGGAGTTGTAAGGGTCAATTCGAAAGGGACATACGATCACTAAAGCAATGTTAAGACGTCTTAGTAATAACCCTAATGTCTTAAGATCATATTCGAGGCAACATTTCCGAGGCAACATTTCTGAGGCAACATTTCCGAACGGGACTTTTGATCTTTGTTAGACAGGAGGGCAACCACTAAGACACCCTATACTTAATGATCATTTATCGAAGGCAACCGAACTGAGAGTATACCCTAAGAGTGCGCATGTGCGAGTGATTGGATTTCAAGTTATTATCTTTGCACATTAGGGTTTTCTAGCCATTTTAAGTTGTCATGCAATCTTGTCATACAATCCTATTAACATACATCTAACAGTTAATATTTGCGAGAATTAAAATGCGAGAAATAAAAACTACGCTATTACAAGGCTTCGGGGTAGGGATTAATTACATAGCCAAAAAACCCGTAAAAGCGATAAATAAAGAAAATCCTAATTTAAACTATTACATACCATGGACAGATGCATTAATATTTGCAAAAATATAAACGCGCGCGATGAATCGAAAATGAGAGAATTAGGGTTTTGACCCCACCTAAGCCTAATTGCAATTAAAAAGAAAAATCATTTTTTGTGGTTTTTTTTTATTATTTTGAGAAAATAAAGTTTAATTGAATAAATAAAAACATAAGTACTAATTAATTGAGGTTTAAGAAAAATAATTAAAATAACCTTTTTTTTTATTTGAGAAAAGAAATAAAAATTAAATAAAGCTAACCCTAATTTTCTAATTTATTTTAATTATATGAAAAAAATTAGAATTAATCCTAAATTAAGTTAAACTAACATTAAATTAAATTTAGTAAAATAAAATAAAAACTAATTCTAAATTTATGAAAATTGATTTTATGATTTTTGGAAAAAAAGAAATTAATTTTGGTTAGAAAAAAAACAATTAAATTAATTAAATCAAAAGAATTAAAATAAATAAAAAAGAAAGCAAGATGGGCCTGATTGTTTCAGCAAAAAGGGGGGTGTTGTTGGAAATTCGGGGCCCAATAGCGCGTGACCCTGTTTGACTTTTTCAGTCCCATGCCCACGCTTGACTAGGGTGTATTGTGGACCTCCATGTGAGAGGCCTTGGATCTGGCATGCTGGGGATCTGGTGGTTGAAGGTTGATGGCGCATGGTGGTCATATAGGACACTTGGGCACCTGATTGCACAAGAAAAAATAATATTGAACAAATATGGGGACCTGGGGATGGAACCCAGGCCCTAGGCATTCTCACGCTGCATGATGACCATTTGAGCTGGCTTGTTTTTTTGTATGAATAACATTAAGCAAATATTATATGATAAAGACAAAAAGTGAATCTTGAAAGCGCGTGAAATTTGAATGGGCCAGTCAGGGAAGGCCATGTTACTTTCTTCTTCCTCCCTCCGTTGCTAAAAGTTTTTGTACTTTTACCTACAGTCATCTGGGCGTAGGTACAACCCTGTGCATCTCCAAAATCTTATCCCTGCATGATAAATCATAACCAGTGGTACCAATCAACTCGTTGCAACCTCACGAGCATCATGGTACCACTATCCATGGCCAATTGTTCCTGCACGCAAAACCCCTAAAAACGAAACTAAAACCCTAACCATGTCAACTTGCTGTATATCCAGTAAAAATACAATTGGATATTACCATTAGCTTGCAAACACCTCAAGGCATAAAAATGTATCAATAAATCATGTTAAATATGCCAGAATTGATGGATTCAAAATCAAGAAAATATGAAAACCGCGTGGTACTTACAGTTTGTTTCAAGGCTTGAGGGAGCTTGCTAAGGGTTGCAATGTGGTCCTTGGATGTCCAGCAAACGATTGGTGTGCCTGGAATGGCTTGAGGAAGCCTAGAACTGGGAAATCAGATTGCAACTTTTCCTTGAAATTTTGAGATTTGTTCTCTTCTTTGCACGCCTCCAATCTCCCTGTTTGTGGTCTACAATCCTTCCTTATGTATCCAAGAATGAATTAGGGTTGACATTGGTTTCAAATATTCTTCAATTAAGATCATTGATTCAAGATTTGATCCTTTGTGCAAATCTTTCCAAATCAAGCAAAATGCAATATTTTGTATCCATATGAGCCTTGCACGATTTGATTCCATATCCAGCTGTATAATAGACCTAAACATGCACAAAATCTGAAGCTTTGATTAGTTTTTGATATTTTCATGATTTTATTTTGATTTTATTTGATTTAATTGAAATAAAATCAAAATAAATGTCAAAAATAAAAGAATGACTAATGGAAGGGATCATGGGTCGTGGGTCACATTACAAACTCAATGCAAGCATAAAAAGTTGGGCCTATTTGGCAAAACTTGCAATTTTTGCCATATTTGACTTTTGGCAATTTTGCAAAAAGGGTCAACTTTACCAATGCATAACTTCTTCAATTTTGACCCTAGAGATGTGTTCTGGGACTTTTTAGAAATCTTAATATTTCCTATAAGCAACCCTCTTGGTCTCATCTCAATTGAGTCTTCCATGTTCATGTATGAAGCTTTGACATAAAATGTGTTTTTGATGACTTTCCAAAATGACCTATAATGTCCAAATTTATATCTTCTTGTGAGTGAATATTTTGAACTTGGGGGCTGCATATTAATTGTAGGGAATTGCATCCTCTTCAAAATGAGCTTTGGATGGGTCATTTTTGATAAAGTATGAGAAAGTTATGCTTGGTCAAATTTGAGTTGACTTTTCTTATAAAACCCTAATTTAGCAACTTTTGGGTTTTGATGAATTGTGAGCAAACCTTGAGGAATCATGATCAACCCTTGATCAAATGATGGATAACACTTCAATATGAGAATTTTGACCAAAAGTCTTGAGGTTTGACTGTATGTGGGCGACATTTGAATTTTACCCTAGCATAGTCGATTTTCAGGCATTTGAGTAGTTGACTGAGCAAACTTCCTCTACAAGGCTTGAAACTTTGACATGGATGATCTTGAGAACATTTTAGGACAATGGTGAGCATTTGAGACCCTTTGGACTCAAACATCTTGATGCAACATGAAACCCTAATTTGGGGTAAACTGCCTTAGGAGAGAGTTTGTCTGGTTAACTCTTGGACTTCCTTGAGCAATTTGAGGACCTCTCTTGAAATGTTTTTCCAAATATGGGAGGGAAAATTTTAGGGTACAATAGATGCGGTACTGTGCTTCTATCTTTGATGATGATGAATTTGAAAGAATGATTTTTGAATGCTTGATGGTTTAAGGCATTATTGTGTTGCTATGATTCTGTATATTGCTTTTTGTTGGATAGAAATGGAAAGGGTTTGTTGGCTTGCTGTGACTTTGATTCTATTTATTTCTATATTTCTGATAATGAGGAGAAAATGGGAAATGGTTTGGTTGGTTTTTTTGTTTCTGAGTAATTCGTATGTTTTTGATAAATGATTTTTCTGAAGGTTTTGGCTCTGTTTGCCTGTAAAGATTAGTTTTTGTATGTTTTCTTTGTAAAAAAATGATGTTTGGCCCAAAGGGGTTCACTGATTGTTTGGGGTTTGGAACGTTTGTATGTTTTTTTTGTAAAAAAACTAAAAAGAAGATGATGTTATTACTGATCTTTTTTAAAAAGATGAATGATGATGGCTTTGTGTTCTCTTAAGCTCTCTTGTCCCTATGTGCTCTATTTGGCTTCTATAAGTTTGTGAATTGACCCTAAACTATATGCTTTGTAAAAGAAAGCTAAGATAAAGTTCAAAGAGTTTGTATATTTCTATGAAAAGAAGCTGAAAACAAATTTGGAAAAATTTACCTCTTGGCTTTATTGCTGTCTTTTGATATCCTGTGGCTTGGCTGGATCTTTGTTCTTTCTATATATTTTTTCTTGCTGGCCAAAAAAAACTCCTTTTTTATATGCATAATATTGCTTCCTTTTATATTGGTTGATTTCTGATAAAAAATGATAAAATAATGCCGACTTTGTTGCTTGTACTGTTTTCTTTTTATAAATCAACTTTGCTAGTTGACTTTGCTTGCTGCTGGTACAGTGTCTAATGTACTGTCTTTTCTTTTCTTGTACTTGTTGTATATTTTCTAACCTTGGATTCTCTTGTGATCCAAGACTTAAATTCTTGAGATTTTGTACAGCTAGGCCCCCCTCTTTTATGTTTGCTTCTTTATTGATATGTCAAATGCTGACTTTGTGATTTTCTGTATTGCTTCTTTTCAAACTTGTATTTGCTGATGGCTTTTGTATTTTGTCACTTGTGGACTTTTGCTATGAACCAAACAATTTTTCTTTGAGATTTGTGGTAAAGTATCATAGGCCTATGACATGACTTTACAAATTTTGAGGCTCTTTGATTGTTGATTGTACTGGTTTTCTTGTTGAGACTCTCTTCTGATTTGAAGCAACATAAGGCTTTTGCTTGATGATTTGATATTTTTTTATTTCCTCTTTATCTTTTGGGAACCAAGATTTGAGATTTGCAAGAGACTAACCCTAGCCAATGATGTATGATCCTGATTTTCTGTTGCTGGTTGTACTGGTTTTTTTTCTCTAAATTAGACCTGCACTTGTTGCTTGATGAATTCTGGTTTGCACCTTTTAGTTTATTGTGAACCAATTCTTTTGAGATTTGCAATATAATTTTAGCCTATGATAAAACTGAAATTGTATGAGAGTTTTTTTTTGAATTGTTTCAAATCATGTTGGGCTGAAATCTGTTGGGCTGAAATCTGTTGGGCTTGTACTTGTGTTGGACTTGAAACTCTATTTACACTATTGTGAACCAATTCTTTTGAGATTTGCAATATAATTTTAGCCTATGATAAAACTGAAGTTGTTTGAGGCCTTAGAACACAAAACCTTCTTTTTCTGAACTCTGGTGTTGTACCCCAAAATTTGCCCTTCCATATTTCTCAATACATTTCAAGTAAGGTCTTCAAATTGCTCAAGGAAGTCCAAGGGTTGACTAGACAAACTCTCTCCTAAGGCAGTCTACCTCAAATTAGGGTTTCATGTTGCATTAAGATGCTTGAGTCTAACGGATCCCAAATGCTCACCATTTTCCTAATATGATCTCAAGATCATCCATGTCAAGTTTCAAGCCCTGTAGAGGAAGTTTGGTCAGTCAATTGCTCAAAGGCCTGAAAATCGACTGTGCTAGGGAAAAAGTCAATTGGGGCCTACATACAGTCAAACTTCAAGATTTTTGGTCAACATTCTCATTTTGAAGTATCATTCATCATTTTATGAAGGGTTGATCATGATTCATCAAGGATTGCTCACAATTCATCAAAACCCAAAAGTTGCTAAATTAGGGTTTTGAAGGAAAAGTCAACTCAACTTTGACCAAGCATAACTTTCTCATACTTTAAGAGAAATGAACCATCCAAGCTCATTTTGAATAGGATGCAATTCTCTACAATCCATTTTCATCTCCCAAGTTCAAAATATGCACTCACATGATGTTATGAATTTGGACATTATAGGTCATTTTGAAAAGTCAACAAAAACACCTTTTTTGTCAAAGCTTCATACATGAACATGGAAGACTCAATTGAGATGAGAACAAAAGGGTTGCTTAGAGGACATCTCAAGCTTTCTAAAAAATCCAATAACACCTTCAAAGAGTCAAAATTGAGGAAATTATGCATTGGTGAAGTTGACCCTTTTTGCAAAATTGTCAAAAGTCAACTATGCCTCAAATTGCAATTTTTGCTAAATGGGCCTAACTTTTTGAACTTGTTTTGAGTTGGTAGCATGGTCCACGAGCCATAGATCTTCCCATTTGTCTTTATCTTATTTTTACTATTTATTTTGATTTTTTATTGCAATTAAATCAATTTAAATCAAAACAAATCATGAAAAAATCCAAATCATTGAAACCTCAAGATCTTGTGCATATTTCAGGTCCTATATCCAGCTGGCAAGTGAATCAATTCGTACAAGGCCTTTGTGTGCATGAAAAGATTGGTTTCTGCCTATTTTTGGACAGATTTTCAAGTGAATCAAATCAAGATCAAAAGCCATAATGGATAAAGATGTAGAGCATAATTTCAACCCTAATTCAATCCTTGGTATATAGTGAACATTTGCAGACCTAAAACAGAAGGCTTTAGAGGCGTGAAAAGGCAGAACAAACTTGGAAAAATCACAAAAAAGTGCTGAGTTGATTTCATATTTCCAGGCGTTTACAGGACTCCTTAGCCATCTCATTCGATTCCTGGGATTGCAAGGAAGCTGTACCAATCGAAAGCAAGCACGCTAGTGCCCATAATTCATGCCCACGACTCCCACGGTTTGCCCTTATTTCCAAAATTGAATCTTGTTATTCTTGCACATTCATCATGTTTCAATAGCATATTCTGAATCCTTAACATGTTTGCAAACTAATGGCACCATTTAATAACATTATTGTTAGCTGTACAGGAATCCACCATTGTTAGGGTTCCTTGTTGTGCTTTGGGTTTTTCTTATACAGGTAAAATTGGCCCTCAAGAAGAGCACCATCGTGCTCAGCAGGCCAAGACGAATCAATCCACGGCCTTAGAATTCATTGATCATGCCTATATATGATTTTGCAATGTGCAAGGTTTATAGTGATGGACGTTTGTCTGTAGGTAAAAGTCTATGACTTTTACCAACGGAGCAAGGAGGAAGATGACTGGCGTGGCACATTCCCATTCGTCTGTATAAAATCTCGCGCGCAGGAAGTTAACAAAGTTGTTTCTTTTTTATATTATTTGTTTGTTTCTTTACATACAACAGAAGCGCGTGGCTCCGTTGGTAGTAGAGGCATTGGACAAAGCCATGGGGCCTGGGTTCGAATCCCAGGTCCCCCCATTATTTCATATTGTTTTTCATTGTTTGATCAGGCGCATGCATAGATAAGAAGTCTACCATGTAACCTCAAGGATCCTCCATTGGATCTCCAGATGGCCAGATCTAAAGGCCATCAGATGAAGGAGCATCATAGGCCTTGGTCAACATGCAGCATGGGAACCTTGAAGGTCAACGTGGACCTTTGGTTTTGGGACAGAATTGCTAGCAACACACCCCTCCAATTGCTATCCACAGGCCCATTTTCTACTTTTCTTTTCTTTTTATATTTTCCTTATTTAATTTATTTAATTAGTTTTGTTAACACCAAATTAATAATTCTTTTTATCAAAAAATCACAAAAATAATATTTTCATCCAATTAGATTTAGAATTTATTTTTTATACAAATATTAATTTAATTAGTTTATTTAATTTTAGGGTAACTTTAATTATTTTGTAAATAAATTTAAAAAAAATTAGAAAATTAGGGTTTTGTCTAATTTAAATTCTATTTTCTTTTTCTTAAAAAATAACCAAAAATATAAAAATAGGCCATGTGAATTATTTTCTTTAATTTAATTTAATTACTAATTAGTTTTGTATTTATTTTAAAAACATTATTCTTTTTTCTTAAAAATAATTGAAAATAACAAAAATAATTTGTTCTTTTAATTAGGTTAGACGGGGTCAAAACCCTATTTCTCTCTCGTTCTCGATTCATCGCGCTTATTCATTTTTACCATATTGATGTAATTGCTCATAAGATGTAATAGATTAATTAGGGCTTTTACTTTCATTTATCGTTTTTTTACGGGTTGTTTTTGGCTATGTAATTAATACCCGATGCCTTGTAATAGCGTAGCTTATTTTCCGCACTTTAAATTCCGCAAATATTAACTGTTAGATGTATGAATATTAGGGATGCATGAAAAGAATGTATGTAAACTTTAAAACGGTTAGCAAACCCTAAATGTGCAAAGATAACAAACTTGAAATTCAATCACTCGCACATGCGCACTCCTACGGTATACTCTCACTTCGGTTGCCTTCGGTAAACGATCATTAAGTATAGGGTGTTTTAGTGGTCGCCCTTTTGTCTCAAAGATCAAAGTTGCCTCGGAAAGGTTGCCTCGGAAAGGTTGCCTCGAATATTGATCTTAAGACATTAGGGTTATTACTAAGACGTCCTAACATTGCTTTAGGGATCGTACGTCCCTTTCGAATTGACCCTCAAACGCCAACGATGGTGCTACCTACTTGCTAATAGTAGGATAGCGCTGTCTAAAGGAAACGAACATAGAACAATTATTTTTTCGAGTAGGTAGATGCTAGTAGGTACTTGCTCAATACAAACAAACTTTTCCACACTTACACTCCTTTCAAACAAAGTTTTCAAAAACACTTTGTAACACTCTTGAAGACAGAAGCAAGGGTTAAATCGAAGTCAAACAAAAACTTTTTTCAAATTAAACACACACAAGAAATTTTTAAAATGATGAGCAAGTACCTAAGAGCCTGTGGAAAACCACGGATAGAAAGGGTGCTAATACCTTCCCTTTCTATAATCTACCCCCTGGACTCAAAATCTCGAAAAAGGAATTTTTTTGTGCTTTTTTCCTTTCCAGTTGGATAAAATAAAAGTTGGTGGCGACTCTTGCTTACCGCGACATTTTGCGAACAAAAATGTAAAACGTAAACCAGCATTCAAACAGTCGGTTCTGGCCACCGTATCACAGAACTGGAGACTCTGCTGGGGAGTAATTAGTGGGGTATACCTTAGGATTAGTTCATCATATTGCTTCTATTGTTTGATTTGATTGTTTTATATTTGTGGGCTTTGTATCGGAGTTACTATAGATCCTAACCCGGATCTGGGGAACACCTATTAGGTAAGTAGCAATAAACTGTGAGGGAACTGTATGGCGTAGACCGATACGGTTGAAGCAGTAGCTACGTTGATGTGGCACATTAGTTGGTACCGGTATCCCTTGTGGAGAAACAAGGAGAATATGGGGCTTATATATGGGTCGTTAAGCATTAACTGACCTTAGAACCTATAATTGACCAACTTGGCCATAGGAAGTAGTGAGATAGCCGGCCTCGGTATAGAGCTGAGAACTGGTTGATACTCAATACTACACTCATTGAGACCATACTCTCGAGATAGTTCCGCTGCAAGAAAAGATTGTGTGAGCTGAAACCATGACGGATGGAGGATGGTCAGTGATATTGAGAACCTCTAGAACTCTGTTACTATTATTAAGACAGGTTGAACCAACTGAACTTCAAGAGGGTAGTACCTAGACTCCACGCAAGCCTAAAACTTAAGGGCTTTTTTGTGTGACTTGTGTGCCTTTACCATGTCTGTTACCTGCTATACCTGTTGTGTGTTTTATAATGACATCATGCATCATGACATAGCATGAATACTTCATTGTACTAACCATTTCAAAGACCGAGGGGATTTATGTTTGTTCTGTTTTGCAGATTATGGCTTCCATGCGCAGAAACACCATTTGGGTTAACTTCGTGCAAATCCCTGCTCAGCTCAGAGAGTTAGTCTCAGAAGTTCCTGATACTTATTCCTTTGTTAGAAGACATGGTCATCTCCTTAGTTTGGTCACTTCAAAGTTGGATGAGCAGATGATGAGTTTCCTTTTCCAGTTCTTTGATCCGGTGTATCATTGTTTTACCTTCCCGGATTATCAGCTAGTCCCCACTTTGGAGGAGTTTTCTGATTTATTAGGCATATCTATCCTCGAGCAGACACCCTTCACAGGTTTGGAGGAGGTTCCTAGACCTGAGGACATTGCTTCAGCCTTACATCTAAAAAGGGCTGATGTAGTATCCAACTGGGAGACACAGAGCGGGGTTAAAGGTTTTTTGGCTAAGTTTCTGATGGAGCAAGCTCAATAGTTCTGGGATAACTTGGATTTTCAAGCATTTGAAGACATCTTGGCTCTCCTCATCTACGGCTTGGTTCTTTTCCCAAATCTAGATTCCTTCATAGATGTGAACGCAGTTAAGATCTTCTTGTCCCGCAATCCAGTGTCTACTCTTCTAGGTGATATTTTACATGCTCTCTATACCCGTACTGTGCGAAGAAGGGGGACCCTCATGTGTTGCATACCGCTGCTGGTGAGGTGGTTTATTTTGCACCTCCCCAAATCTGTATTGAAGAATGAAGAAGGGTTAGGTTGGGCTTACAGAATCATGTCCCTTTCCCATACGGACATTCTTTGGAGTTCTAAGGATATGGAAAGAGTAGTTGTCATTGATTGATGTGGGGAATACCCTAATGTCCTGTTGCTTGGAATTAGAGGGGGAATAACCTATAGTCCTTGCTTGGCTCTATGACAGTTTGGTCGCGCTCGGAGAGACGGTCCCCATGAGCTGCTTCTTACAGATATTGTCTTTGACTACAAGGGGGACGTGGATGAGCATCGCCGAAGGTTTATACGAGCCTGGGGCAGGGTGAACAGGTCTAACCCTTACGAGCTAGGACTGAAGACTTCTCTCCCTATGTAGCCTTATCTCCAGTGGGTTCGAGCTCGTGCTCAAAAGCTGGGGATGACTTATGAAGCTGTTTTGCCAGTGGTTGTGGAGCATACTAATGAAGAAGGGGTTCCTTATATGGTCCTTTATCCATACATGCCTAGTGATCTTGGGGCATTGAAGAGATCTTGGATCCAATTGAAGGAAGAAAGGGATACCTACCGGGAGAAGTATCATGAGAAGGAAAGGAAGATCTTGAAGCTCACAAGGCAACTTGAGAATGAGAGGAAAATCAATGATTATGTCAGCACGAAAGGAAAACGACCATGGGATTTCTGATGTCTTTTATTGTTTCTAGTTTAGATTTGCTTTTCAGTTTATTTCTTTTGTAACGCCTTGAAGGCATTGTTAAACATTGTTACAAGTTTAATCTAATAAAGTGTGTTTTATTTTGGTTTACAAATTCGAATCTCCCAAAGTCTTTGAAATCATTTCATACGCATTCCATTACCATGCACCTCATTACAGGTACCATTACAGGTTTCTTATCTTCTTCGCTGCTTATTTCAGCACAAAATGTCTTCTGAAATACCTACCGATCAGGACATCAAAGCTCTTCAGGAACAGAATGCCCAATTCCAAGAGATGTTCTTGAACTTGGCCAAAGGACAACAGGATATGAAGACTCTCATCTTGAAGGAGAAGAAGAAGAAGAAGAAGGTGGTTCTGCTGAATATGGGTCACAGGTTTGGGAATAGGTTGCGACAGGAAGATGGTCTGTCTCATTCATCTAGAGGAGGAGAGAATCAAGAGGAAGGAAAGGGTCCTATCCCTGTGGTCTCTAATAATGACACTGATTTTGACAATGAACAGTACCCTCATGCTGAGGATAGGTACAAACAACTTGAAGACCGTCTGAGTGCTATGGAGATTCAGAAGGTTCCTGATTTGGACTTTGGAGATTTGGGACTGGCATCGGGAGTGTCTTGTCCAAAACTCCATCTCCTCTCATACGTCAGGAAAATTCAAGCTTACACTGCCGATAGGAATTTGTGGGTACATTTCTTTCAAGATAGTCTGTCAGGGACTCAACTAGAATGGTTTTATCAATTGGAAGGAGCTAATGTCCGAAACTTGGAGGACCTTGCTGCTGCTTTCTACAAGCAGTACCAATATAATGCCGACCTTGCTCCCACTCGTACTCAGCTTCAGAGTATGTCCATGAGTGCAAGCGAAGGTTTCAAAGATTATGCTCAGAGGTGGAGGGATCTGGCTGGAAGAGTCCAACCCCCTCTGTCCGATAGAGAGTTAGTTGATATGTTTTTAGGGACCTTATCTGGTCCATTTTTCAAACATCTGATTGGTAGTTCATCATCTGGGTTTACTGAATTGATTATGACTGGGGAGAGAGTAGAAGCTGGTATCAGAAGTGGCAAGATACAGAAAGGTGCTTCATCAAGTACAGAAAAGAAGCCTTTCAGAAAAGAAGCTAGTGCAGTTTACGGCTCGAGGAGCCAAAGCAGACCTGAGCGCCGCCAAGAAGTAAATGCGGTAGTAATTTCAAGACCTAAAGTTGCCCCGCAACGCAACAATCAGCAAAGAATAGAGAGGCCGCAAAGACAGTACACTCAACTTAATATGACCTTGTCACAAATTCTACCGCAATTGTTGAAGACCAACCTGGTAACTCTTAGGGAAGCCCCGAAGAATCCCAGCACCACATCTCCGCTGTACAATCTGAATGCCCGCTGCGCCTATCATTCTGATAGCCCAGATCATGATACGAACAACTGCTGGGCCTTGAAGAATAAGGTGCAAGATTTGATCGAAGCTAAAGAGATTGAGTTTGACGCTCCATAGAAACTCAACGTCATAACTGCTCCCATTCCCAAGCATGATCAGGGAGTGAATGCAATTGAAGATGATGAAGAAGAGTCAGATATCGACAGCTGGATTTACCCGACTGCCAACGGTGGCTTGAACAATTGGACGGCGAAGGACTTCGTGCCCGTTTCTTTTATTACATAGTAATAGACTTTTGTTTTGAGATTTGTAACAGACAATTTGAAAATTTACGGCCCGGTGCCTTGCCCGAGGCACTGTGGCTTTGTTTGTGAGGGATCATTATTTGTCATTTTCATATATCATCAATAAAGCATCGGACGTTTTCTTGCATTACAAATTTTGCACTCCCTGTTTTTGTTTTCTATCTTACATTTTATCAAAACGGCTATTTGTCTTACACACACTCACATATCATAATACAGGTCCACATCCACTCTGGATCCCACTGATAACGACTCTGTTATCGCCAGTTATGACTTCGAAAATCTGATCAACCAAGTCGAGGACGAAGGTGAGGATGATTGTGAGGTTCCTGGGGAACTTGCTAGACTGTTACTTCAGGAAGAGAGGGCCATACAGCCGCATGAAGAGCCAGTGGAATCAGTGAATTTGGGTACCGAGGAAGACAAGAAAGAGGTCAAGATCGGTGCAAACCTGGAGCCTAATGTCAAGAAACGGTTGATACAGATGCTACGCGACTATGTTGAGATCTCTGCTTGGTCTTATGAGGATATGCCTAGTTTAAACACTGATATTGTGGTTCACCACTTGCCAACCAAAGAAGACAGTCCTCCGATAAAGCAGAAGGTTCGCCGTATGCGCCCAGAGATGTTTGAGAAAATCAAAGTTGAGGTCATGAAACAATTTGATGCCGGTTTTCTAGCTATCAATTCTTACCCGCAGTGGGTTGCCAACGTTGTTCCGGTGCCGAAGAAAGATGGTAATGTACGAATGTGTGTGGACTATAGAGATCTAAACAGGGCGAGCCCCAAGGATGATTTCCCACTGCCTCACATCGATGTTCTGGTCGACAACACCGCACAGCATAAGGTCTTCTTCTTTATGGATGGTTTTTCTGGTTACAATCAGATTAAGATGGCTCCCGAGGACATGGAGAAGATAAATTTTGTTACACAGTGGGGCACTTTTTGTTACAAGGTAATGCCTTTCGGGTTGAAGAATGTTGGGGCAACTTATCAGCGCGCCATGGTCGCTTTGTTCCATGACATGATTCATCATGAGATTGAGGTTTACGTTGATGACATGATTTCAAGGTCCCAGACTGAGGAAGAACACCTTGACCATCTCCAGAAACTGTTCAATAGGTTGAACACGTACAAGCTGAGGTTAAACCCGAACAAGTGCACCTTCGGAGTGAGGTCTGGTAAGCTGCTGGGTTTCGTCGTTAGTGATAAAGGTATTCAAGTGGATCCTGCAAAGGTGAAGGCTATACAGGAGATTCCAGCTCCCCGAACAGAAAAGGAAGTTAGAGGCTTTTTGGGACGTCTGAATTACATTGCCTGATTCATTTCACATTTGACTGCTACTTGTGAGCCAATCTTCAAGCTGCTGAAGAAAGATCAAGTAGTAAAATGGAATGATGAATGTCAGGTCGCTTTCGAAAGAATCAAAGAATATCTTCAAGAGCCACCTATTCTGATGCCTCCAGTTGAAGGAAGACCTTTGATCTTATACTTGACAGTACTGGATAATTCAATGGGGTGCGTGTTGGGGCAGCATGACGAGTTTGGCCGAAAAGAGCACTCTATTTACTACCTTAGAAAAAATTTTACCGACTGCGAGACCCGATACTCGTTGCTCGAGAAAACTTGTTGCACTTTGGCATGGGCTGCTCGCCGGCTGAGACAGTATATGCTGACTCACACCACCTTATTGATATCAAAGATGGATCCAATCAAGTATATATTCGAAAAGCCTGCCTTGTCGAGAAGAATAGAAAGATGGCAAATGATCTTAACTGAGTATGACATCCAATACACAACCCAAAAGGCAATCAAGGGGGGTGTTGGTAGATCATTTAGGGCATCAGGCCGTGGATGATTACCAATCCATGAATTTCGAGTTCCCGGACGAGAACATCATGTTGGTGACTGACTGTGAAGAACCTGGACCGAATGAAGGACCTGAGGAGGGATCCCGATGGTCTATGTATTTTGATGGAGCCTCTAATGCGTTGGGTAATGGCATTGGTGCTATGATTATATCTCCTGAGGGCTGTCATACTCCGTTCACCGCCCGATTATGTTTTAACTGCACCAACAATATGGCAGAGTATGAGGCGTGCATTATGGGCCTTCGAGCATCTATTGACCTAAGGATTAAGTTCGTGAGTGTATTCATAGATTCCGCTCAAGTGATCAGTCAGATCAAAGGCGAGTGGGATACGAAGCACCCAAATCTTATTCCTTACAAAGAGTATGTATTGACATTGCTCCCACACTTCGAGGAGATAACCTTTGAACATTTCCCCAGAGAGGAGAATCAGTTAGCGGACGCGCTAGCTACTATGTTTTCTATGTTCAAGGTCAGGTGGGATAATGAAGCTCCCCAGATTACCATTGAGAGGTTGGACGAACCCGCACATTGTTGTGACATCGAGACTGAAGAGGTAGCAGATAAACCCTGGTTCCACGAGGTAAAGAGGTATCTTGAGGCTCAGGAGTACCTCGAGGGTGCATCTTTTAATGATAAGAAGTTTTTAAGAAGGTTCACGGTGAAGTTCTTCATCATCAATGGCATTCTCTATAAACGTAACCATGACTCAACCTTACTGCGGTGTGTGGATGAGAACGAGGCAGAAAGGATCATGGAAGAGTTACATGAAGGTACTTTCGCAACTCATTCCAGTGGACATACTATGGCAAAGAAAATCCTACGGGCAGGATATTATTGATCTACTATGGAAGCCGATTGTTATCATCATTCTTGGACCTGTCATAAGTGCCAAGTCTATGCTGATAAGGTGCACATACCTCCAGTTCTTCTAAACGTCTTGACAACTCCTTGGCCTTTTGCAATGTGGGGCATCGATATGATTGGCGAGATCAGACCTATTGCGTCCAACGGGCATCGTTTCATTCTGGTGGCTATTGATTACTTTAAAAAGTGGGTTGAAGCAGCTTCCTTTGCTACAGTAACCAAGAATGTTGTGGCACGATTCATCCGACACAATCTGATCTGTCGATATGGTGTACCAGAGAGGATCATTACGGACAATGGTACAAATCTCAACAATACAATGATCACCGAGCTCTGCAAACAATTTAAGATACAGCATCACAACGCTTCTCCTTACTGGCCGAAGATGAATGGGGCTGTTGAAGCAGCTAATAAGAACATCAAGAAGATTGTGCAAAAGATGACAGTGACATACAAAGACTGGCATGAGATGTTACCATTCGCTCTTCATGGGTACCGTACCTCAGCACGGACGTCAACAGGGGAAACACCCTACTCTTTGGTTTATGGTATGGAGGCAGTCTTAACCATTGAAGTACAAATACCCTCTCTTCAGATTATGAAGGATGCAGGTTTGAGCGAGGATGATTGGATTCAGACCCGGCTTGATCAGCTGAACTTAATTGATGAAAAGAGACTTACTGCTATTTGTCATGGTCAGACGTATCAAAAGTGAATGATCAAGGCATTTAACAAGAAAGTTAGACGACAAGAGTATCAAGTCGGGGATCTGGTGATCAAACGCATCATACTGTCGCAAGGTGATCCCAGGGGCAAATGGACCTCTACGTACGAAGGGCCATTTGTGGTTAAGAACATTTACTCGGGAGGAGCTATGATTCTAACCACCATGGATGGTGACGACCTTCCTCACCCCGTCAATGCAGACATAGTGAAAAAATACTACGCATAATCAAAGACCCGCTAGGCCGACTGGCCTAGGAAAAAATAAGGGCTTCCTGGCGAACCAAAAGGGTTCGGGCAAAAGTAAGGGATGAAAATAAAAAAATTGTACACCCGGCAAGTCAAAAACCTGAAAAGGCGGCTTGGGCAAAAAAGGGTATCCCGGTGGACTGAAAACCTAAAAGGGC
Source organism: Vicia faba (assembly GCA_948472305.1). Lineage (NCBI taxonomy): Eukaryota > Viridiplantae > Streptophyta > Magnoliopsida > Fabales > Fabaceae > Vicia > Vicia faba. The sequence goes on from OX451740.1 coordinate 145,617,259, forward strand.
GGTCCAGGCAAAAATTAAGGATTAAAGTGTAACGCTATGTCTCATTGGATCATCTTGCAACTAGACTTCAGTATCGACTATCAAGTTCGGACGGCGCCAATCAATCATATTTACCTCCAACCAAGTAGAAAAGTGATGAGATGCTCGAAGATATAAAGGCAATAGTAGAATTGGAACCCAGTGGGATTGTTCACATAGCTGTTTTTCTTTATTTTTCACAAATTGTATAATTCATCTTTCGGCGGCGTTCTCTTACTAGGACGTCAGCCTCTTGTACAAATACGCCTATTTACAGGCCAACTTCAAAATCAATACAATTCATTTTCACAAAGAAATTTCAAATTATTTTCCTTTTTCTGTTTTGTTTTGAAAGAACGTCCAATGATTCATTTTTTATATATGCATTTGACAATAATTGTTACTCATAAATATTTACATGCGAAACAAAAGACGATTACTCGTAATTCCAGAAACAGGGGCGAACAAGAAATGTCTGAGCCTTATAGTTGCTCTATGCACCAGGTACAGGGATAGACCTAACTGAAGAATATGACTAAAAATGAATACACTCCCCGCAGAGTAGGAAGCACCAGAATACAGTATTATCAACTCTCCCCAGCTGAGGTTCGCAATCGCGAATGAGTCCGTAAGATTCTCCCCAAGAAGAGTTCATCTTTCACCAACGATGAAGACCACCCCCAGTGGAGTTTATTTCTCCCACAAACAGAAAACTTTATCCCCGATAGAGTTTATCATCACCAGCATCGATAATTCATCCACAAGCCGAGGTCATTGCTCTAAATCAGCAGATCTTCTAACAGAGTATCTCTTCCCCACAGAGTCATTCTCTCACCAATGTATTCTCCAGCAGGATTATTCTCCCAATCATCTTTGGTCATTATCCCCAGCGAGCGAAACTCTTTTATCCTCCAGCAGCAGTTCGGGATTTATTTTCCCCCAGCTAGAGAACATCACAAAAACATCACATTGCCATACATCATGACACATGCATACGTATCATACAGCACAATCTCATTTATTTTGAGAACATCATTACTCAATACACGTCATGCATCATGACATTACATATGACTAACCCTTTACTTTTTAGGAAAAGATACAATCAAATTCTCACAAAGTTCAAGCTATGAAGCCCGGGTACGACCGGATAGTATCTTGATTACTCCATCATATTGTGAAGCCCGGAGAATGACCGAATAACAATATCAGAATATCGCGAAGCCTGGATTACGACCAGATAGTGGTATCTCTTAAAAGCAAGATATGAAGCTCGGATTCGACTGAATAATAGTTTAACCCCCTACAAGTTACTATGAAGCCTGGATTACGACTAGATAGCAGTACAAAGACGCCATGAAGCCTGGATTCGACCAGATAGTGGTATATCATAAACACAAGTCGTGAAGCCCGGAGTCGAGCGGATAGAAGCTTAATAAGTTATTGTGAAGCCTGGATTACGACCAGATAGCAATACAAGACACCATGAAGCCTGGATTCAACCAGATAATGGTACAAGAAGCCGTGAAGCTCGGATTCGACCGGATAACAGCTCAGCAAGTTATTGTCAAGCCTGGATTATGACCAGATAGCAATACAAGACACCATGAAGCCTAGGTTCGACTAGATAATGGTACAAGATATTGTGAAGCCTGGGTTACGACCAGATAGCAGCCAAGAATACTAAGAAGCCTGGAGTCGACCAGATAGTGGTATATCTTTAATGCAAGTTATGAAGCCCGGGTCCGACCGGATAGTATCTTGATTTCTCCGAACACCATGAAGCCTGGATTCGACCAGATAATGGCATGAGACATCGTGAATCCCGGATTACGACCAGATAACGGTAAGAGACACTGAAGCCTGGATTACGATCAGATAACAGTGAGGGACACTATGAAGCTTGGATTTCGACCAAATAGAAGTTCACCCGGCCAATTACTATGAAGCCCGGAGTTGACCAGATATTAGTAGGCCTAAAAATCAAATGGAAGCCCGGATGCGACTGGATAACCACTTGATTTCTTCCGAAGCCTGGATTTCGACCAGATAAGAAGTAGGGTATTGTGAAGACTGGATTCGACCAGATAACAGTACAAGACACCATGAAGCCTGGATTCGACCGGATAATGGTATAATACATCGTGAAGCCTGGATTATGACCAGATAACAGTACAAGACATTGTGAAGCTTGGATTTCGACCAAATAGCAATCTTACTTGGACAGTTACTAAGAAGCCTGGAGTCAACCAGATATTAGTGTGCCCTAAATTCAAGTTAAAGCCCGGATGCGACCGGATAACAACTGAATTCCTTTTGAAGCCTGGATTACGACCGGATAGCAAGTTTAATCCCATCTCCCCAGTAAGTCACTGTAAAGCCTGGATTACGACCAGATAACAGCCGATCTTATCACTATGAAGCCTGGATTACGACCAGATAGTAGTTCATTTTCTCCTCTTCGACCAAGGGATGATTCCCCAGTAGAATAACGAACGACTGAAGCTCCTAAAGTTCAACTTTCTCTCAAGACAGAGACCAGCATTCCCCGACGGAATCTTCCTCAACAACAGGTATGTAAGCTCTCGCTAAGGAATCTCTTAGGCGATCGAAACTTCTTCTGATGGCATCTTTAAGCCCATCTTCCAACATCAACTTCCAAATGGCATCTATAATCCCATTCCCTACATCAAAAGACAAGTACCACTTCATGCGAGTTCCAATTTCTGGGCACTCTAGTTTTCAATCATCTTCCACCTTCGGACCACGAAAGGCAGACAGGCGAATCTACATCCTCAGGTTTAAGAAGATTGAACAGGGCCAGCTGTTGTACCCCAAAATTTTCCCTCCCATTTTTCTCAATACATTTCAAGTAAGGTCTTCAAATTGCTCAAGGAAGTCCAAGGGTTGACTAGACAAACTCTCTCCTAAGGCAGTCTACCTCAAATTAGGGTTTCATGTTGCATCAAGATGCTTGAGTCCAAGGGATCCAAAATTCTCACCATTGCCCTAATATGTTCTCAAGATCATCCATGTCAAGTTTCAAGCCCTACAGAGGAAGTTTGCTCAGTCAATTGCTCAAAGGCCTGAAAATCGACTATGTTAGGGCAAAAGTCAACTTTGGCCTACATACAGTAAAACTTCAAGATTTTTTGTCAACATTATCATTTTGAAGTATCATTCATCATTTGATCAAGGTTTGATCATGATTCATCAAGGATTGCTCACAATTCATCAAAACCCAAAAGTTGTTAAATTAGGGTTTTGTAGGAAAAGTCAACTCAACTTTGACCAAGCATTACTTTCTCATACTTTATGAGAAATGACCCATCCAAATCTCATTTTTAAGAGGATGCAATTCTATACAATCCATCTTCAGCTCCAAAGTTCAAAATATGCACTCACAAGAAGTTATGAATTTGGACATTATAGGTCATTTTGAAAAGTCAACAAAAACACCTTTTTTGTCAAAGCTTAATACATGAACATGGAAGACTCTATTGAGATGAGACAAAAAGGGTTTCTTAGAGGACATCTCAATATTTCTAAAAAGTCCAAGAACACCTTCAAAGATTCAAAATTGAGGATGTTATGAATTGGTGAAGTTGACCCTTTTTGCAAAATTGTCAAAAGTCAACTATGCCTCAAATTGCAATTTTTGCTAAATGGACCTAACTTTTTGCACTTGTTTTGAGTTGGTAGCATGGTACACGATCCCTAGCTCTTCCCATTTGTCTTTATCTTATTTTTACTATTTATTTTGATTTTTTATTGCAATTAAATCAATTTAAATCAAAACAAATCATGAAAAAATCCAAATAATTGAAACCTCAAGATCTTGTACTTCTTCAGTCTCTCAAACAGTTTTTGTAAGTGGTCGAGATGCTCTTCTTCTGTTTGGGATCTAGCTATCATATCGTCTATGTAGACCTCTATTTCATGGTGTATCATGTCATGAAATAAAGCTACAATGGCGCGCTGATAGGTTTCCCCAGCATTCTTCAGTCCAAATGGCATCACCTTGTAGCAGAATGTGCCCCACTGTGTGACAATTGTTGTTTTCTCCATGTCCTCAAGTGCCATTTTGATTTGGTTGTAACCTGAGAATCCGTCCATGAAGGAAAACACTTTGTGTTGTGCAGTATTGTCAACTAGGATATCAATGTGGGGAAGTGGAAAATCATCTTTAGGGCTAGCCATATTCAAATCTCCGTAGTCCACACACATTCTTAATTTGCCGTCTTTTTTAGGTACGGGAACAATGTTGGCAACCCATTGAGGGTAGGAAGTGACAGCCAAGAATCCAGCATTGAATTGCTTCATGACCTCTGCTTTAATCTTTTCTGACATATCAGGTCCCATGCGACGAACCTTTTGTTTTACTGGCGGACAATCTTCTCTTGTAGGCAAACAATGTACCACAATGTCTGTATCAAGTCTCGACATGTCTTTATATGACCAGGAAAAGATTTCAACATAGTCATTTAACAACTGAATCAGACACTCCTTGACACTGGGTTCCAAATTGACACCTACCTTGACCTCTGTTTTGTCTTCTTCGATACCCGGGTTGATTGTATCTATGGGTTCCTCGTGAGGCTGAATGGTTATTTATTCTTGTTGTAGTAGTCTGGCCAGTTCCCCTGGTACTTCACAATCTTCCTCACCTTCGTCTTCGGCTCGGTAGATTAGATTCTCAGAGTCACGAAAGGCCATAGCAGTATTGTTACCCATGGGATCCAGAATGGATTGATACATGCATTATGAGTGTGGGTGTGTGTAAGGGTATAACTATCTTTGAAAGAAAATAAAATGTAAAAGAAAAAAAATGAGCACAAAAGTTTGTATGCAAAAACGTCCATGATTCATTGATGTCATGTGAAGATGAAATAATAACCCTTACAAATGGACTAGTGTGCCTCGGGTAAGACACAAGGTTTTAAGAGTTCAAATTGTTTTTGATTATTACAGATCTAACAAAATGTAAAGATAAATTACTCTGGGATAAAAGTGATTGGGACGAAGTCTCTAGCCTCCTAATTGTTGAGTCCTCCATTGACAGTCGGAAAGATCCAATCCTCCAGGTTGCAATCATCTTTACCATCTTCTACCGCGTTGACCTCACGGTGGCTAATATTCAAGGGTGGCCCTCCAGCATGGGCGCGACGTACAGCCTTTTGAGCACTTAAAGTGAACCCTAGGCCAAACTTGTCAGACTTATACGGGATATCCAGAAGTTGCCCCCATATGGTGCATCCACCTTCCCCAACCACTGCTTTGGCGTCCTTTAGTGATGCCATCCAAAGTGGAGGTCTTGTAATCTTGGGAATCTGGGACACAGTCTTGGTCACTGCCACCTCTTGGGGGACCTCTTCGGAGTGTTGAAATGGAGTTTCAATGAATTCACCGTCCAATTCCACATATCTGAAGGAATTGAGATGGTTGATCATGTATTCTTCCTCTCCATGGATAGTGATAATCTTTCCTTGAACCGGATACTTCATCATCTGGTGCAATGTAGAGGTAACAACGCCAGCATTGTGGATCCATGACCGTCCTAGCAGACAGGAGTAAGAAGGGCAGATATCCATTACATAAAAGGTTGAATTGAAAGTTTGAGTCCTAACCTTTATGGGGATATCCACTTCCCCGTGCACCATCCTCTTCGAGCTATCAAATGCCCTTACTACTATGTTGCTTGGCTTTAAAGTCAGTCCCTCGCAGTCAAGTCTGTCAAGAGCTTTTTTCAATAATACATTCAAGGATGAGCCTGTGTCCACTAAAACATGGGCCAGAGTTGTGCCCCTGCATTCCACTGAGACATGTAATGCCTCATTGTGCTTTCTTCCCCTCGGTGTTAGATCAGCATCCGAGAAACCTAGGCCATTATCCGCTGCCAAGCTGGCTACATAGTCTTGGAATTGATCAGCAGACGTCTCTTGAGGCACATGGGCTGTTTTTAGGAACTTCACCAAGGCTTTCGCATGTGCCTCAGAACACAATAGTAATGCCAGCATGGAGATTTTGGAGGGAGTTTGCCCCAATTGTTCAACTACATCGTAGTCGCTCCTCTTTATAATTTTTAGGATCTCCTCCATTTCTTTCTTGGAAGTTTCGGGGATAGTCAATAGTTGGGCCTTTGTCCGGACAGGCTTGACCAAAATACTTTTTCCTCGAGTTTCAGCAGCAGGAGAATTGGTAGGAATGATATCAGGGGTTGTAACATCTTTGTCGATAGGAGCACTTGCAGAGATTATTATGGGTACGGAAGTAACCTTTGGAGCATCCATAGGGATGATCACGGGTCCATAAACTGCTTTTGGGGGAGCAATTTCTGGAGAAAATATCCTACCGCTTCGGGTAATTTTACTAGTTCCGGCAATATTGCTGATGTCGGAATCTTCTTCTTTGGAGTTTATCTCTTCGGCAGCCGGCCAGTCTTATTTGATGCCATGGTAGTAAATGTCCCCTCCGTAATTCCATGACACAGTTTTGTCTGATTCATATGGGACTGGCCCAAGCATTGTGATTATTAAAGGAGTTGCTTTCGGAATCGATGTAATTCTAACGGGTCTTTTGGTGGAGACCCTGGAAGAATTGGCGGAAATGGTAATGATAGAAACATCTTCAACATGAATAGGTGAAACAGGAGTTTTTCAAATAAAATCTCTTTGTTATCTACCAGGCACTGAATGCCTGCCTTCAACAAAGGGAAATCAGTTGGTGAGGACAAGCAGAGATGGCAAACTTCATTACATCCCGAGAACACATCGGCTTTCAACAAATTTATCTTAATGGTCGGAAGTGGAGTCATGAGTTCATCAACTGTGGTAACAAACAAATCTTCTTCAATAGCATTGGTATTGTGACCATGTCTTGGCATAGGAGCAGAAATGACATTTGGCTTCTTGAGCGCATCAAACTCAATTTCTTTTGCTTTGATGAGGTCTTGTATTTTGTTCTTCAAGGCCCAACAGTTATTAGTATCGTGGCCGGGACTTTCAGAGTGATATGCGCAACGGGCATTGGGATGATAATGAATGGATGTTGTATTGGGGTTTTTCGGAGCTTCTTTCAAGGTTACCAAATTGGATCTCAGAAGATGCGGTAATACTTGAGACAGAGTCATGTTAATTCTGGTGAATTTCCTGACTGGCCTTTCCACCCTTGGTTGATTACTTCTTTGTTGATCAGATGTAGGCTTGGGAATTATAACATCCCCCACCATTGGTCGGCGTTCGGCCCTATCTTGGTTCCTTTGTGGATATACAGCAGCTACCTCTTTCTTCCTGATGAAAGGCTTCCTTAAAGCTGTAGAAGAAGATGAATCCTTCTGAATATTTCCACTTTTTATGCCAGCTTCCACCCTCTCTCCGGTCAATATTAGTTCAGTAAAGCCTGCAGATGAACTTCCAATTAAATGGTTGAAGAAGGGACCGGATAAGGTGCCTAAGAACATGTCCACCAATTCCCTTTTAGACAGAGGGGGTTGAACTCTTCCAGCCAAATCTCTCCATTTTTGTGTGTAATCCTTGAAACCTTCATTGGAAGCCATGGCCATACTCTGGAGTTGAGTATGGGTAGGCACCAAATCAGCATTCTATTGATATTGCTTGTAGAAAGTTGGGGCAAGATCTTCCCAATTATAGACGTTGGCTCTTTCTAGTTGGTAAAACCAATCGAGTTGTGTTCCAGACAGATTGTCTTGGAAAAAGTGCACCCATAAGTCTTTATCAGCGGTATGGGGTTGGATTTTTCTCACATATGACCGGAGATGCATTTTAGGGCATGAAACTCCATCATATTTGGTAAACATAGGCACTTTGAATTTTGGAGGAATCACAATCCCTGACACTAGTCCTAATTCTTCAAAATCTAAGCCTGGCACCTTTTGTATTTCCATCGCGCTCAACCGCTCTTCGAGATGTCTATACTTATCATCAGCTAGAGGATACTGTTCCTCAGAGTAGTCTTCCTCTTCTTCCTCCTCTTCAGATTCAGACAGGACCGTTGTTTCCTTGCCTTTCCCCTCTCCTTCACCGGATGTTGTTGCAAAGCTCAAAGTCCTTCTTGTCTGCCCATGAAACCTTCTCCCCATGTTTAAGACTCCAGTTACCTTCTTTATTTTCTTTTTCCTCTCTTCAGCTAGCAGAGTCTTCAATTCTTCTTGCCCCTTGGCTAGGGTCATGAGCAACTATTGAAACTGTGTATTCTGAGCTGGAGATCTTTCACTATTTGCTCGATATCCATCTTACTGAAATAAACAGTAGAGAGATGAGGAGACTTGTTGCAAAAGACCTGTTTATGTTATGATGAATGATATATGCATATGTAATGATTTCAAGGATTTCAAAGATTCAAATTTGTTTTAGAAAAAAAAGAAACACACGTTATATTAATAAGATAAAGTTTGAGTACATCAATGCCCCTTGGACAAAATAATACAAAACTCTAAGATAAAAAGGTAGTGCGCATCCTTTTTGGTGCAATGTAGGCATTTAGAGTCCGCTCCTCATGAAGTAGCCTAGTGAGTTCCAAAACATTCTTCTCGCTTGCGTAGAATTGGGCTTCGAAAGTATCTCGCTCTCCTTTGAGTTGTATCCAATCCCTTTGTAGGTCTTCGAGAGATATGGGCATGTCAGGATGTAGGATAGTGTATGGAACATCTCCCTCCTTGACAGGCTCAATGATTACCGGGAGAATGGAGGGGTAAGGCATCATAAGACTCTGAGCACGAGTTCGTACCAATTTGAGGTAAGGCTCAAGAGGGATGGAATTCTTGTGTCCCAAAGTCTTGCTATCCACCTTGTTTAGAATCCTCCAAGCTCGGATAAATCTCGGGCGAAGACCTTGAACATCGTTGTCGTAGTCGAATACCAAACCTTGAATCAGCATCTCGTGCGGGCCATCCCTTCGGGCATAACCAAACTGTCTTAAGGCTAAACATGGGTTGTAGGTGATGCCTCCCCTAATTCCAAGTAGAGGGACATTAGGGAATTCTCCATAATGGTCAACAATGATAACATTCTCTTTGTATCGGAAGCACCAATGAATGTCTGAATGTTTGAGCGTCATTAACCTTTGTGACCAACTTGAACCTTGCTCATTCTTTAAGTCTGATTAGGGAAGATGAGAAATAAACCATCTCTCCAGGATAGGGCTGCAACAGATAAGGACACCTCTTTTCCTCATTGTGCGAGTGTGAAAAAAGTGTAGGATATCCCCTAGCAATGTAGGCACCGGGTTGCATGACATGAAGATTTTGACGGCATTCACATCTATGAGTTGGTCAGGATTTGTAAACAAAACCATCTCATAGACGAGAAGACCCACAATTTCCTCAAAGGCTTGCAAGTCTAAGGAATTCCAACAACTTTGAGCTTTCTCAAACAGGAACTTTTCTAAGAAGCCTTTGACACCACTCCTAGTTTCTCAATAAGTTATGACATCAAATGAGTGCAAGTGTAGAGCTTGAGCAATCTCTTCTGGCTTTGGATCTCTTTCCGTACCGTTGAAAGGTAGTTGATTGAGAATTGGAATCCTCATGAGCTGGGAGAATTCTTCCAAAGTAGGCACAAGTTGATAGTCGAGAAATGTGAAGCAATGGTGCAAAGGATCAAAGAACTGAAAGAGCACCTTCATCATATCCTCACATGTGTTGTAGGTGACCAAGTTGAGTAGACGTCCATATCTTTCGGTGAATGGATAGTTATCAGGAATCTTGGAAGTTGCTCTTTAAGTTGTGGAGGAATTCTTACAAGGTTGACTTGAATAGTTTTCCTGCGAAGTGAGTCCATATCCTACAAAACAAGAACAAAGATAAATCTCCAAAATCCTTGAAATGGTTAGTGGATGTATATGATGTTCATGATGTCCATGATGTTACATACAAGTATGCACATACAAGCAAAGCAAACAAGTCCTTAGTTTAGGCTTGCATGGAGTTTTATAGGTAAGTACCCTCTTAAAGTTTAGTTGGCTTAAACTTGTCCTATTAATAGTAACCAGGTTCTAAGGAGCTCAATATCACTGGATTGTTTCCTTGGTCATTGTTTCATCTCAAGCCTCTTTAATGGCGACTGAAATATCCCAAGAAACCAAACCTCAATGAGTGTAGTATCGAGTATCTACCAACTTCGGACTGTACCAAAGTCGGTCATCTCACTACATCCTAAAGTCCAAGTTGGTCAAGTAAAGGTTCTAAAAGTTCATTAGTGTTTGATGACATTACTCAGCGGCCCCATATTCTCTTTGATTAACTCAAAGGCTACCAGTACCCATAAATATGTCGCACTAACATAGCTATTGCTTAGACCATGTAGGTATACCCCGCACAGTTTCCACAACGTATTGCTACTTACCTATAATGCATCCCAAATCCGTGTAGAGGATTCAAACCCAAACAAAGAACCATAATGTAAAACATACAAGTCAAACAATGTAAGCAAGTAAATGTGATCTATCCCTAAGGTAACCCAACTTTTAGAATTTTCCCCAACAGAGTCGCCAGATCTATGATACGGTGGGAGAACTGACTTGATTGTTTTGCGCTTTATCGCAAATGTTGCAGTTTAGCAAGAGTCGCCACCGACTTTTCTTTTATCCAAAAGGAAAGGTGAAAAAGCACAGAAAATATCTTTGAGATTGTTTCTTGAGTTCGGGGGGTAGATTATGAAAAAGGAAGGTATTAGCACCCTTTTCATCCATGGTTTTCCATGGGCTCTTAGTTACTTGCTAGATCACTTGCTTTTGTTTGAAATTGTACTTTGTGTGGTTTTTGAAAGTATTTTGTAAAAGAGGCCATTGTTTAGGAAATCTTTGTAATGATTCTCATTCGTAAGAATGTATACAAAGATGTTTGTCTTTTTGAAAATGTTTTCAATGTTTGTAAGATGTTTGAAAGTGTGTAGGTGTTTGTTTTGAAAATAGCAAGGATATTTGTTTTGAAATGGAGCAAGTAACTAGAAGTAATCTACCTACTCAAATGTATTTCTTGTTCATTTTCTTTTCCTTTGATATTGTTGTCTTACCATTGATTTGGCAAACAACCATATCTTTGGATGTAAACGGGACGGGCGTGAGTCATCGTATAACCATGATTAGCAATGTTGCAAAGTATCTTAGCATTTTTGAGGGACTAAGATCATTTTGTAAGGCAACTTTGGATAGCATCATCGAGGGACTATGATCTTATGTTTGTTTTGTTAAGATACTTCACATGCGTAATATGGCCATTTTTGTGTAAGGAAAACAAGTGGAGTAACCCTTGGGCGTGCTTGTGTGCAGGTGTGTTATTTTCGCGCTTGATTTTGTCTTGGATTATGGTTTTCTATTTGATTGGTTTTATCTTGCCATACAAACCCTAATTACTAACATGTTATGTAAAAGCGATAAATTGCGAAATTTAAAGATTACTACGCTATTACAACACTTTGTGGGAGGGGGTATACAATTTGTGAATGGGGATTTGCAAGAAAGTAAAAACCCTAATTATCTATTACAACGATATCGAATTTATCAAATGTACAAAGAAACGAATGTAAATATAATGTATAAGAAGTGAAATGAATATAATTTACAAGTATGAAAGAATAAGGCCATGGATTTTGTTTTGACTTTAATTAATTTAGAAGAAAAAATAATTAACTAAAAAAGAATATTAGAATTAAGTTAGCAAAAGAAACTAGTTTAAAGAAACAAATTTCTAAATAAATAATAATCACAAACCTAATCTAATTATTTAATTAATTTTGAAAAAAAATGAATTTTAACAAGAAAATATTTTAGTCTATTAAACAAATATGAATATATTTAATATGTATGCATAAATAATATTTTTGAGATTATTATTTATAAAAATAAATATTGTTATAATATTAATAATAGTAATTAAAAGAAAGTAAAGAAAAATAAAATAAAATAAGTCAAGGGGGTTAACAATTAAAAAGGGTGTTTGGAGAAAGCAATAATAAAAAAACTGTTGGGCTTTTAACCCACAAAACTCATGGCCAAAAATCAGATTTTTATGAAGGGGGTGGGGTGTAGCAAATCTAAAGGGGGGTTGGGCTCAGTCTTATTGTTTTGGGCCTCATATGAGAAGGCCTGGTTGTTTTAAACAAAACAACCAGGTTCAAGGGACGTGGTTCATTTGGTTGATTTGTTTCTCTCTCTCACTTCTCTGATTCTCTCACTCATTCTCTGAGGTTCCTCCACCGGAGAAGAAAAAAAGGCCGCGCCAGAAATCGCCTCGCAGCGGTGATGGCGGTGGCTGGGTTCAAAACCTCAACTTTTGAACATCAATCTCTTACTCTCTTCTTCCTGATTACTAATTTAGTGTTTGATTTTGCAGAAAACATGAGATTCGGCCTAGATCTAAAAGGGGAAGACTGGAACCCTAGGGGTTCCGATTTGCTTCTTCTACATGATTTGGTGAGATCTTTCCTTTCTTATTTCTTCGCTAGTTCTGAGGGGTTAGGTTTTTTTGAAAATGATGATAAAAAATTTGTTAGGGTTTGTGTCTTGCATGTGGTACTGTGCTTCTATCTTTGATGATGATTATGATCGGTGGAAATATAACTGACTGTTTTTTAAGCTGGTTCGCGAAATGTCACGGTAAGCAAGAATCGCCATCGTCTTTTATATTCTCCAACATGGAAAGGACAAAAGCACAGCAAAATTCCTTCTTTGAGAATGTTTCTCGGTTCGGGAGGTAGATTTATAGAAAGGGAAGGTGTTAGCACCCTTTCTATCTGTGGTTATCCACGGGCTCTTAGGTACTTACTCTTATGTTTTCAAAATTGTTTGCTTTTCAAATGTGTGTGTGGGTTTTGAAAAAGTTTCGTTTGAAAAAAAACTTCTAAGTAACTCTTGTATCAGTCCTCAAGAGTGTATGAAGTGTTTTGTTTGAAAACTTTTTGAAAGTGTGGGGTGTGAAAAGTTGTTTTGTTATTTTGAAAAGAGCAAGTACCCATGAGATCTACCTACTCTAAGGAATTAGGCTGTGTAAGAGTCCTTTAGATAGTGCTATCCCACCATTGAGAGGTAGGTAGCACCAACGTTGGAGGTGTTCGGGTCAATTCGATTATTAGGGACAGTGTGGTCACCGAAGCAATGGTAGGACACCTTAGAAGTAACCCTAATGTCCTAGATCCTTTGTATCTGAGGCAACCGTTTCGAGGCAACTGGATCTTTAGACAAAGGGGCGACCTCTAAGACACCCTATACTTGATGACCACGTTCGAGGAAACCAGTGAGGCGTACCCTAGGGGTGGCATGTGCATGTGTGTTGTTTTTCAGTTAATGTTTGTCTTTGCATGTTATTTGTGAGCTACGGATTGATTTTATTTACATACATTCTTGCAGGCATATTTTAGCAGTTAGGAATGCGGAAAAAATAAATTGCGGGAATGTAAATCTAGCTATTACAAGGCGCGGGTCTATACATCGCCAAAAACAAAAACCCATTTTGAAAAATAAAGTGCGATAATTTAAATAAAGCGATAAAAATCCTATTTAACTATTACATACTCTGTACAGATACATAATTATAATCAATAAGAAAATAAAGCGCGAAAGAAAATTGAATCGGGAACGTCTTAAGGGTTTTGACCCTTTTTAGAAAAGAATTGAAATTGTCCCTTTTTTTGCAATTAATTAAAAATTAAGCCTAATTACTAATTAATTAATTATTTATTAAAAGAAAAAAATGTTTTTTTTGTATTTTTATGTTTTAATGAAATAAAATAAAAAAAGAATTAAAATGTTTTAAGGAAAGCCTAAGTCTAAATTTGTTTTTATTTATTAAGAAAAATATTAAAGTTGCCTAATTTAAACTAATTTAATTTAATTTATATTTATTTACAAAAAAGTGATATGAAATTAATAAGAATATTTTTTGGTTTTTTCTGAATGTTTATTTGTAAAAATGATTAATTGGCTGGGGAATAATTAATAACAAAAAAAAACAATAGAAATAAATAAAACAATAAAAAGAAAGAAAATAAAATGTAAAATGCAAAACCCAAGGGGGGGGGTGTGGGCCAAATCTGGAAGTGTATATGGAAATTAGGCCCAATAGAAGCAAGCCTGTTTGACTTTGTGAGATTCTCCATGGCACGGTTGACTGAGAGCGTGGTGTCCAGCATCTTTTGGCCATTAGATCAGCGTTTGAGGACACATGGCGTGCATCAGGATGAGGTGTATGGTAGGACACTTGGGATAGCCTGCGCAGAATCATGTTAAGAAAAATATAGAAATAATGTTTGGGGGACCTGGGAAAACTTACAGCGTGGTATGATGGACCTTAGGACGTGGCAAGGGTTGCTTTAGCTTCAGAGTATGGCAAAGAAGAGAGTCACGTTCTCCTTTTGGCCTGAAAATGCTTGCAACACTCCTTTTGATCTCACACTTTTTTTGACACTTTTGGATTTTGCTCTGGCCTTTTGTGCACACTCTAGGTTGTGAATGAGGCTTGCAAGGCTTGTATATATAGTAATGAGTGAGAATAAGTCACATTTAGGAGCCTTTAACCATTGCAATTAAGCTTTGGATTTTGTCTTAACCACCATTAAAGGCCTTTCAAAGCTTGTTCAAAATTTGAATTTTCATGCCTAAATGAGCTTAGCACGAAATTGGTAGGTTGCAAATGCTTCATGAAGGCTATTCAAACCATAAGATACCATTTAATTAATTTTTTTTAGATTTACTTGAATTATTATGGATTAAAATGAATTAAATCCATAAAAATTAAATAAAAATAGAAAAATAATTATTTGGTCTTGAAATTGATCATGGGACACGTGGGTGGCATGACAAGGCTGAACCAAGTGGAAAAAAGTGGGCCCTTTTGTCAAAAATTGAAGTTTCAAGGATAGTTGACTTTTGCCATTTCACAAAAATTTTCCAACTTCTCCAATGCATATCCTGCTCAATTTTGATCATATGAACATGTTCTTGGACATTTTGGAAAGGTCTTGAAGTCCTCTAACCAATGCCTTTGGTCCCATATCATTTTGATTTACCAATCTCAAGTTATGGTCTTTGACTTAAAATGCCTTTTTGTTGACTTTTGAAAATGACCTATAATGTTGAAATTGATAACTTTTTGTGAGAGCATTTCTTGGACTTGGAATGTGAAGATGAGTTGTAGGAAATGTCATTCCCTTCAACATGAGCATTGGATGGGATTTTTCTGATGAACCATGAAAAAGTTATGCCTTGGTCAAGTTACAGTTGACTTTTCAGCTGTCCAAAAATAGAAACTTTTGACACCTTGATGATTTTTGAGCCATTCTTGTGGAATCATGATCAAGACTTGACCAAATGATGATTGTGGCTTCAAAATAAGATGTTGACCAAAAATTTTGAATTTTGACTGCCAAATGACCATTTTGCCCCTGCAGTTGACTGTGGAGCAATTAGGGTTTTTGACTGTGCAACTTGACCTTGTGAGCCTTGAAACTTGACATGTGGATGCTTGACAATGTATATAGGCATATGTGACTTGATTGAGCCCTTGAAAAGCTCAACTTCCTTGCAAGAACCAAAACCCTAATTTCGACTGGCTTAGGAGGGTGTTTGAACTGTGCAACCCTTGAGTAGACTTGAGATGATGCTTGTCAAAACTTTGAAGAATATGGGAGGGAAAATTTTGTGGTACAACAGTTGCCCCTGTTAAATCTTCTTAGACCTGAGGATGTAGATTGGCTTGGGTGCCTTTCGTGATCCGAAGGTGGAAGATGATTGAACACTAGAGTGCCCAGAAATTTGCACTCACATAGCGAGGTATCAGCAATGTGATGTCGGGAATGGGCTTACAGATGCCATTTGGAGAGATGGTGGATAGGAGGATGGGCTTATAGATTCCATATGGAGATGTGACAGAACCTTGTCGGGAATGGGCTTATAGATGCCATTTGGAAAGATGGTATGGGAGGATGGGCTTATAGATGCCATCTGGAGACTGTTGATAGGTGGATGGGCTTATAGATGCCATCTGGAGGTGGTCTGTTGAATTGTAATTTTTGTAAGTTGAAAGAGGGAACCTGTGTAGGGTTTCCTGATGATGAGCTCGTGTAAAAATGCATCTTGGAAAGAAGGACACCTGTGTAGGGTTGACTGATGATGAGCTCGTGTAAAACTACGTCTGGAGAGAGAGAGAACCTGTGTAGGGTTTCTTCGAGATAAGTTCGTGTAAAACTTCCGGAGGAACCGGGGTAAGGTTACTTCAGGATAAGTCCGTGTAATACTTCTGGAGGAACCGGGGTAAGGTTACTGCAGGATAAGTTTGTGTAAAACTTCTGGATGAACTGGGGTAAGGTCATCTTGAGATAAGTCCGTGTAAGACTTCTGGAGAAACCGGGGTAAGGTTACTGCAGGATAAGTTCGTGTAAAACTTCTGGATGAACCGGGGTAAGGTCATCTTGAGATAAGTCCGTGTAAGGCTTCTGGAGAAACCGGGGTAAAGTTACTGCAGGATAAGTTCGTGTAAAACTTCTGGATGAACCGGGGTAAGGTCATCTTGAGATAAGTCCGTGTAAGACTTCTGGAGGAACCTGGGTAAGGTTACTGCAGGATAAGTTCGTGTAAAACTTCTGGATGAACCGGGGTAAGGTAATCTTGAGATAAGTCCGTGTAAGACTTCTGGAGGAACCGGGGTAAGGTTACTGCAGGATAAGTTCGTGTAAAACTTCTGGATGAACCGGGGTAAGGTCATCTTGAGATAAGTCCGTGTAAGACTTCTGGAGGAACCGGGGTAAGGTTACTGCAGGATAAGTTCGTGTAAAACTTTTGGATGAACCGGGGTAAGGTCATCTTGAGATAAGTCCGTGTAAGACTTCTGGAGGAACCGGGGTAAGGTTACTGCAGGATAAGTTCGTGTAAAACTTTTGGATGAACCGGGGTAAGGTCATCTTGAGATAAGTCCGTGTAAGACTTCTTCTGAAAGAAAAGGAACCGGTGTAGGGTTACTTTGATGATAAGTCCGTGTAAGACTTCGTCTGAAAATTGAGAAGGAACCGGTGTAGGGTTGCCTGATGATGAGTTCGTGTAAAAATGCATCTTTGGAGGAAGGAAACCTGTGTAGAGTTTACTGGTAATGAGTCCGTATAAGACTGCATCTGAAATGGAGAAGGAACCTGTGTAGGGTTACTTTGATGACGAGTCCGTGTAAAACCGCATCTAGAGCTGAGAAGGAAACCTGTGTAGGGTTTACTGATGACGAGTCTGTGTAAAACTACGTCTGGAGTTTGAGAAGGGAACCTGTGTGGGGTTACTTTGATGATGAGCCCGTGTAAAACTGCATCCTGGAAGAAGTAAAACCTGGGTAGGGTTTCTGATGATGAGTCCGTGTAAAACTACGTCTGGAAGAGAGAACCTGTGTAGGGTTTCTTTGATGATGAGCCCGTGTAAAACTGCATCCTGGAAGAAGTAAAACCTGGGTAGGGTTTCTGATGACGAGTCCGAGTAAAACTGCATCTTTGGGAAGAGAGAACCTGTGTAGGGTTTCTTTGACGATGAGCCCGTGTAAAACTACGTCTGGAGAGAGAGAACTTGTGTAGGGTTTCTTCGGGATAAGTTCGTGTAAAACTTCTGGAGGAACCGGGGTAAGGTTACTTCGGGATAAGTCTGTGTAAGACTTCTGGAGGAACCGGGGTAAGGTTACTGCAGGATAAGTCCGTGTAAGACTTCTTGAGGAACCGGGGTCAGGTTACTGCAGGGTAAGTTCGTGTAAAACTTCTTGATGAATCGGGGTAAGGTTATCTTGAGATAAGTCTGTCTAAGACTTTTGGAGGAACCGGGGTAAGGTTACTGCAGGGTAAGTTCGTGTAAAACTTCTTGATGAACCGGGGTAAGGTCATCTTGAGATAAGTCCGTGTAAGACTTTGGGAGGAACCGGTGTAGGGTTACCTTGAGATAAGTTCGTGTAAGACTTCTTCTGGAAGAAAAGGAACCGGTGTAGGGTTACTTTGATGATAAGTCCGTGTAAGGCTTCTTCTGGAAGAAAAGGAACCAGTGTAGGGTTACTTTGATGATAAGTCGGTGTAAGACTTCTTCTGAAAGAAAAGGAACCGGTGTAGGGTTACTTTGATGATAAGTCTGTGTAAGACTTCTTCTGGAAGAAAAGGAACCGGTGTAGGGTTACTTTGATGATAAGTCCGTGTAAGACTTCGTCTGAAAATTGAGAAGGAACCGGTATAGGGTTGCCTGATGATGAGTTCGTGTAAAACTACATCTGAGGTTGAGAAGGAACCGGCGTAGGGTTGCCTGTTGATGAGCCCGTGTAAGACTTCTTCTGAAAGAAAAGGAACTGGTGTAGGGTTACTTGAGGATTATCAAGTAGATAATTGTCCTGTTTGGTTTCGGATATTAACCCACGATCAGTCGTCCACAGAATTTTACCGGCTTGTTACCGGTGTTGATCTGGAACTGTAAAGGTAGATGGTAATCATCTTTTGATTGACTTTTTTTTTTGAAAAGGCAAAGTATTAGTCGTATGCAATGTCATGATGCACGAACTGCATGATTTTAAGATGTTCTCAAAAATAAATGAGGTTTGTGTTGTATGATGCGTATGCATGCTATAACGTATGAAGATGTGATGTTTATGAATGTATTCTCGTCTGGGAAAATATATCCTTGACGAATGCCGGGAGTTTGTTGAATCCTGGGCTGATGTTGAAGAGTAGAGTTCTTCGTTTCCGCTGGGGATGATGATTGCAAGAATAAACCGGTAGGAGAAGATGACTCCGTTGGGGAATAATCCTGGTGAAGATATTACTCTGCGCGGAGTCACTCTGTGGGAAGAGATACTTTGCTGAGGTTTTGATGATAACTTCGTTGGGGATTCCGTTGATAAGTCTTGTTGGGGAATTAGCTGAACTCCGCTGGGGGTAGGAAGAACTTCGCCGAGGATGATCTTTCCGTGGTAATTAGCTGAGGATAACCCAGTTATAAGCCCTGGTGGGGAATAACCTTCTAAATAGATCCGGGGAGATGCGTTCGTACTCTGTAGGGGATAAGCTTCCAGAATCTACTGGGGATAAGCTTCTAGAATCTACTGGGGAGATTGATTCACCTCTCCTGGGGAGACTTTTGGACTGCACTGGGAAGTGGCTCCACGGGATGTCTGTATTCCGCCGGGGAATAATCTTATATTAAGACGGCCGGGGATGCTTGCTTAGGAACATCTGCATACTGCTGGAGAATATTGAGATCTTCTAGGGATACCCCACTTCCTTAAGGCTGACAGTAGGCTAACTCTGCTTGGGGAGAGTGTTGCTGACTTGCTGGAAATAATGTGCCTTTTCGGGCTGATGAGAGACCAACTCTGCTCGGGAGAGAGTATTGCTGAATCTTATCTTACTCTGCGGGGAGTGGAGGCCTCTTGGTTATGTTCTTCAACCGAACCTTCCTTGGTACCTTGGTTGACACAGCAACTAGATCGCTTGGACAACTCATTATTGCCCCTGTTTCTGATGTGGGAGAAGAAGATACCTTGTGGAGGTGCTTGATAACTGCCGATTGACAAATCTTCTTCTGGTAGGCAAGTGACGAGATGACGGGACATAGTCGCACGCTTTTGATCCCTAACTTTTGCCTGGACCGCCCTTTCGGGTTTTCAGTCCACCGGGATACCCTTTTTTGCCCAAGCCGCCTTTTCAGGTTTTCGACTTGCCTGGTGTACAGATTTTTCATTTCATCCCTTATTTTTGCCCGAACCCTTTTGGTTCGCCGGGAAGCCCTTATTTTTGCCTAGGTGTGTCAACCTAGCGGGTCTTTGATTGTGCGTAGTATTTTTGACTATGTCCACGCTCTCAGAATGTAGGGAGTTGCCCCTGTCAGAAGTGTTTTGCCATGCCACCAGAAGATGTTTGATCAGGCAAGATTTGTTGCACGACTTCCTACCCAATGCCCCAAGTGACTCAGGCGGAGATTTGCCCCAAGCTGGTTGGCCTTTTGAGAGATTCTCCGAATCTTGACTTAACTGCCCCAGATGATGGACAATGATCATGCCCTGCCCCTTGATGGGAGGTGCTTTTGTTCATTAGACATTCGTCGTGCGAACTTCCATGTTGTTCAAACAAATAGTCATATGCAAATAAATGATATTTTAAAAATGCAAAGCTTATGTCTGTCTTGAAGTTTTTGAAAATGCATTTTTTTCCAGTAAAACAAGCAAATTATGTAACACGTGATGTCAACTCAAGATTTTACAGCGAGCCTTAAGGAGTCAGGATACCTTTGTAAAAGTATGCTTTCGAATTATCCCATGCTTTAGCTAGGACTTTTGAGGGTTATAACGTGGCCTGGTTCACGGTTTAAGAAACAAAGGATAAAGGCTCAAATTTATCTGTACCCACCCGCTCTTCGTGATGTTCTTCAAACCTAAACTCAGTTGATCGTGCGTCAGACCTTGTTTGAGTCTTTGCTATGATGTTCCGGTGATGGTTCGAATGTTGACAATTTACTTTGAATAGGCAGTCATTTCTTTTTGTTGAGGGTTTGTGTGACCTCTTTCTTTTTGATTTTATTATCCCTATTTTTTTCCTGAACTGTTCCTTTTTGTGATTACAGTCAGCGGGATGCCCCAGTTTTTGTAAGTCTCCTTCATAGGTTTTGACTTGTTGGGCTTTTATTTTTGAGAAATGATGACTGCCTGTCTTTATGATCATTCGGAACCATCACTGTCTTTTGTTTTGTGAGGACTTCTTTGGTGCCGTTCATTGTGCACCTGGATCAGACTGAGAGAACTACCCTGCCCCAGGTTATGATTAAGGGTTTTAATTTTCGAAAAGAAAAACTCCTACTTCTTTGGGTCAAAGGGGTTGACGAGGGATTATCTTCCTTATAACTCCGGTGTTTAGGAATTGAAACAATGCCTGTACCTCATCAGCGGGGTTTGTTCAAAAGCATACTGTAGATTGTGGTATCGTTTTCGTCATCCTCCCTCAAGAGGCTTAGAAATATTAATTGAGAGTTGAACATCACAAAATATGAAAGCAATTTTAAGCATAGTAAACATAATTACTCCAGATCAAACACGTGTAATGCATTAATGAAATAATAGAGTTTGACATGATAATTGTTCGAATAAGCATAGAAAAATACAATATCAGAATTTAAATGAAACAAAAGTCTCTCAATTCTAACCATGTTTTGGCAAGGGAGCAGTGATCACGTTGGGAGTCTCGGCAGGCTCGAATTCGATCTCTTTGGCGTCAATCATATTCTGGATCTTGTATTTCAGCGCCTAACAATCCTCAGTATCGTGCCTCGGGCTACCGGAATGATAATCACACCTCGCAGCTGGGTTGTAGCTTGGAGAAGAAGTTTTAGGATTTGCAGGAGGGTTGATCACCGCAATCAGGTTCATCTTCAATATGTGCTGCAATGCTAGTGACAACGGCATATTGATGTTGGTGAACTGTCTTTTAGGCTCGTCCGGCCTTCGCTGATTTCCATTCTGCTGTTGTCGGCGTGGTGTAGAACCAGAGATCAGGACTGCCCCTACGTGTTGGTCACGACGACCCTTCTGACTGTATGCAGCATTGGACTCTTTCCTCCCCGTGTAAGGCTTTTTCTGAGTGTCAGAAGGTGTGGCCTCTTGAATCTTCCCAGCCTTGATACCAGCTTCAATTCTTTCCCCAATCAAGATCAAATCTGTAAACCCAGCTGAAGAATTCTCGATCAGATGGTTGAAGAAAGGCCCAGACAGGGTCCCTAAGAACATGTCGACAATTTCCCGATCAGTCAACGGTGGCTGCACCCTGCCAGCCAGGTCTCTCCACTTTTGCGCGTACTCCTTAAAACCTTCACCCGTCCCCAGTGACATACCCTGGAGTTGGGTACGCGTAGGAGCGAGGTCGGCATTATATTGATAATGCTTATAAAAAGCAGTTGCCAAGTCCTCCCAGTTACGAATATTGGTTCCATCCAGCTGATAGAACCATTCGAGCTGAGTCCCTGAAAGACTTTTCTGGAAGAAATGGACCCATAGATTCTTGTCTGCCGTGTAGGGCTGGATCTTCCTTGCGTATAAACGGAGGTGCAACTTAGGACAGGAAGCCCCATCGTATTTTGCAAAGGCAGGTGCCTTGAACTTGTGAGGGATCACCACCCCAGAAGATAAGCCTAGGTCTCCAAAGTCCAACTCGGGTACCTGTTGAATCTCCATAGCATTTAGACGGTCCTCTAGTTGCCTGTACCTGTCTTCAGCGGGAGGGTACTGTTCGTCATTGAAATCTGTCTCGGTGTCAGAGACTACGGGACTAGGAACCCTTCCCTCTTGGTGACTGCCTTCCCCAACAGATGGAGTAGTCCGCTCAGCTTCATTCTGCAGTGTATTCCCAGATCTGCGTCTAGGGTTGAACAAAACAGTCCTCTTCTTCTTCTTTTTCAAGAGCAAAGTCTTCAATTCCTGTTGTCCTTGTGCTAAGCTCATGACCAGCTCCTGGAACTGGGCGTTCTGGGCCTGGAGGGCCTTGATAGCTTGTTCATTGGATGATTCAGGATTCATGATGACTGCTGAAATAAACAGCGAAGAAGGTAAATGACCTGTACAGAGGGTACCTGTAATGCAATGATATGTATGTATGCATGCGATGTTTTCAAGGATCTTGCGTGGTAAACAAGAAAAGTTGTTAGAATTTGAATTTGGGTAGCTTGATTGAAGGAACTTCGTGTTACTGAGAGTCCTTCTTCAAGAGTCAAGGCTCACCATATCGAGAGGGTCATAGCCCCTGACTCAAGTTATCAACCTTGGCTAGAGGAAAATAAATCCTCTTTGCCCCTTGATATACAGATGGTCCATCATGACCTGCATCACAAGCCCTTGAGATCCTTGAAATGGATTAGTCTTTACGCAGGATGTATGCAATGGTATGATGTTATGCTATGCATGGAGTGATGTAAATAGGCCCTGTAATGAGTCCCAATCAAGGACTGTAAACAAAACCTGCAAGGAACTCGTGTTATTATATAACAAGTATGCAAGTAGTCAAGTTTGAAGGCACACAAGTCACACAAAGAGCCCTTAGAGTTTAGGCCAGCATGAAGTTCAGGTACTACCCTCTTTCAGTTTCGTTGGTTAAGACCTATCCTATCAAAAGTAACCGGGTTCTAGAGGATCCCAATATCACTGACTACCCACAATCGGTAATAACTCCAGCGTCGCAATCTTTTCTTGCGGCCAGAACCATCGCGAGAGTTTAGCCTCAATGGGTGTAGCAAACTGCTACTGTTCTATGGCCAAGTTGGGTCACATTAGGGTTCTAAGGTCAGTTGGTGCTTAATGACTCCTCAGAAGACCCATATTCTCCTTGTTGCAACACAAGGGATATCGGTACATACCAAGGTGCCACACCAACGTAGCCACTGCTTCACCCGTGTCGGTCTACGCCAGACAGGTCCCTCACAGCTTACGCTACCTAAAAGGGTATCCCCAGATCCGGGTTAGGATCTATGAAACTCCGATGCAAAGCCCACAAATATAAAGCAATCAAAGCAAGGCAATTGAAAACATAAGTATGATCTAATCCTAAGGTACACCTCACTTTTATCGTCCCCAGCAGAGTCGCCAGTTTTGTGATCGGTGGAAATAGAACTGACTGTTTTTTAAGCTGGTTCGCGAAATGTCGCGGTAAGCACGAGTCGCCACCGTCTTTTATATTCTCCAACATGGAAAGGACAAAAGCACAACAAAATTCCTTCTTTGAGAATGTTTCTCGGTTCGGGAGGTAGATT
This sequence comes from Vicia faba, assembly GCA_948472305.1. Lineage (NCBI taxonomy): Eukaryota > Viridiplantae > Streptophyta > Magnoliopsida > Fabales > Fabaceae > Vicia > Vicia faba. Next base: position 145,641,019 of record OX451740.1, read on the forward strand.
TATAGAAAGGGAAGGTGTTAGCACCCTTTCTATCTGTGGTTATCCACGGGCTCTTAGGTACTTGCTCTTATGTTTTCAAAATTGTTTGCTTTTCAAATGTGTGTGTGGGTTTTGAAAAAGTTTCGTTTGAAAAAAAACTTCTAAGTAACTCTTGTATCAGTCCTCAAGAGTGTATGAAGTGTTTTGTTTGAAAACTTTTTGAAAGTGTGGGGTGTGAAAAGTTGTTTTGTTTGTTTGAAAAGAGCAAGTACCCGTGAGATCTACCTACTCCAAGGAATTAGGCTGTGTAAGAGTCCTTTAGATAGTGCTATCCCACCATTGAGAGGTAGGTAGCACCATCGTTGGAGGTGTTCGGGTCAATTCGATTATTAGGGACAGTGTGGTCACTGAAGCAATGGTAGGACACCTTAGAAGTAACCCTAATGTCCTAGATCCTTTGTATCCGAGGCAACCGTTGCGAGGCAACTGGATCTTTAGACAAAAGGGCGACCTCTAAGACACCCTATACTTGATGACCACGTTCGAGGCAACCAGTGAGGCGTACCCTAGGGGTGGCATGTGCATGTGTGTTGTTTTTCAGTTAATGTTTGTCTTTGCATGTTATTTGTGAGCTACGAATTGATTTTATTTACATACATTCTTGCAGGCATATTTTAGCAGTTAGGAATGCGGAAAAAATAAATTGCGGGAATGTAAATCTAGCTATTACAAGGCGCGGGTCTATACATCGCCAAAAACAAAAACCCGTTTTGAAAAATAAAGTGCGAGAATTTAAATAAAGCGATAAAAATCCTATTTAACTATTACATACTCTGTACAGATACATAAATATAATCAATAATAAAATAAAGCGCGAAAGAAAATTGAATCGGGAACGTCTTAAGGGTTTTGACCCTTTTTAGAAAAGAATTGAAATTGTCCCTTTTTTTGCAATTAATTAAAAATTAAGCCTAATTACTAATTAATTATTTATTTATTAAAAGAAAAAAAATGTTTTTTTGTATTTTTATGTTTTAATGAAATAAAATAAAAAAAGAATTAAAATGTTTTAAGGAAATCCTAAGTCTAAATTTGTTTTTATTTATTAAGAAAAATATTAAAGTTGCCTAATTTAAACTAATTTAATTTAATTTATATTTATTTACAAAAAAGTGATTTGAAATTAATAAGAATATTTTTTGGTTTTTTCTGAATGTTTATTTGTAAAAATGATTAATTGGCTGGCGAATAATTAATAACAAAAAAAAAACAATAGAAATAAATAAAACAATAAAAAGAAAGAAAATAAAATGTAAAATGCAAAACCCAAGGGGGGGTGTGGGCCAGATCTGGAAGTGTATCTGGAAATTAGGCCCAATAGAAGCAAGTTCTCCATGGCACGGTTGACTGAGAGCATGGTGTCCAGCATCTTTTGGCCATTAGATCAGCGTTTGAGGACACATGGCGTGCATCAGGATGAGGTGTATGGTAGGACACTTGGGATAGCCTGCGCAGAATCATGTTAAGAAAAAAATAGAAATAATGTTTGGGGGACCTGAGAAAACTTACAGCGCGGTATGATGGACCTTAGGACGTGGCAAGGGTTGCTTTAGCTTCAGAGTATGGCAAAGAAGAGAGTCACGTTCTCCTTTTGGCCTGAAAATGCTTGCAACACTCCTTTTGATCTCACACTTTTTCTTGACACTTTTTGGATTTTGCTCTGGCCGTTTGTGCACACTCTAGGTTGTGAATGAGGCTTGCAAGGCTTGTATATATAGTAATGAGTGAGAATAAGTCACATTTAGGAGCCTTTAACCATTGCAATTAAGCTTTGGATTTTGTCTTAACCACCATTAAAGGCCTTTCAAAGCTTGTTCAAAATTTGAATTTTCATTCCTAAATGAGCTTAGCACGAAATTGGTAGGTTGAAAATGCTTCATGAAGGCTATTCAAACCATAAGATACCATTTAATTAATTTTTTTAGATTTACTTGAATTATTATGGATTAAAATGAATTAAATCCATAAAAATTAAATAAAAATAGAAAAATAATTAGTTGGTCTTGAAATTGATCATGGGACACGTGGGTGGCATGACAAGGCTGAACCAAGTGGAAAAAAGTGGGCCCTTTTGTCAAAAATTGAAGTTTCAAGGATAGTTGACTTTTGCCATTTCACAAAAATTTCCCAACTTCTCCAATGCATATCTTGCTCAATTTTGATCATATGAACATGTTCTTTGAAATTTTGGAAAGGTCTTGAAGTCCTCTAACCAATACCTTTGGTCCCATGTCATTTTGATTTACCAATCTCAAGTTATGGTCTTTGACTTAAAATGCCTTTTTGTTGACTTTTGAAAATGACCTATAATGTTGAAATTGATAACTTTTTGTGAGAGCATTTCTTGGACTTAGAATGTGAAGATGAGTTGTAGGAAATGTCATCCCCTTCAACATGAGCATTGGATGGGATTTTTATGATGAACCATGAAAAAGTTATGCCTTGGTCAAGTTACAGTTGACTTTTCAGCTGTCCAAAAATAGAAACTTTTGACACCTTGATGATTTTTGAGCCATTCTTGTGGAATCATGATCAAGACTTGACCAAATGATGATTGTAGCTTCAAAATAAGATGTTGACCAAAATTTTTGACTTTTGACTGCCAAATTACCATTTTGCCCCTGCACTTGACTGTGGAGCAATTAGGGTTTTTGACTGTGCAACTTGACCTTGTAAGCCTTGAAACTTGACATGTGGATGCTTGACAATATATATAGGCATATGTGACTTGATTGAGCCCTTGAAAACCTCAACTTCCTTGCAAGAACCAAAACCCTAATTTGGACTGGCTTAGGAGGGTGTTTGAACTGTGCAACCCTTGAGTAGACTTGAGATGATGCTTGTCAAAACTTTGAAGAATATGGGAGGGCAAATTTTGGGGTACAACAATGATGAATTTGAAAGAATGATTTTTGAGGGCTTGATGGTTTAAGGCATTATTATGTTGTTATGATTTTGTATATTGCTTTTTGTTGGATAGAAATGGAAAGGGTTTGTTCGCTTGCTGTGACTTTGATTTTGTTTCTTTCTATATTTATGATGATGAGGAGAAAATGGGAAATGGTTTGGTTGGTTTTTTTATTTCTTAGTAATTCTTATGTTTTTGATAAATGATTTTTCTGAAGGTTTTGGCTCTGTTTGTCTGTAAAGATTGGTTTCTGTATGTTTTCTTTGTAAAAAAATGATGTTTGGCCCAAAGGGGTTCACTGATTGTTTGGGGTTTGGAACGTTTGTATGTTGTTTTTGTAAAAAAAACTAAAAAGAAGATGATGTTATTGCTGATCTTTTTTAAAAAGATGAATGATGATGGCTTTGTGTTCTCTTCTGTTACAAGCTCTCTTGTCCCTATGTGCTCTATTTGGCTTCTATAAGTTTGTGAATTGACCCTAAACTATATGCTTTATAAAATAAAGCTAAGAAAAAGTTCAAAGAGTTTGTATATTTCTATGAAAAGAAGTTGAAAACAAATTTGGAAAAATTTACCTCTTGGCTTTGTTGTTGTCTTTTGATATCCTGTGGCTTGGCTGGATCTTTTTTCTTTCTGTATATTTTTTCTTGCTGGCCAAAAAAACTCCTTTTTTATGTGCACAATATTGCTGCCTTTTATATTGGTTGATTTCTGATAAAAATGATAAAATACTGCTGGATGTGTTGCTTGTACTGTTTTTTTTTTATAAATCAACTTTGCTAGTTGACTTTGCTTGCTGCTGGTACAGTGTCTGCTGTACTGTCTTTGCTTTTCTTGTACTTGTTGTATATTTTCTAACCTTGGCTTCTCTTGTGATCCAAGACTTAAATGCTTGATATTTTGTACAGCTAGGCCCCCCTCTTTTGAGTTTGCTTCTTTACTGATATGTCAAATGCTGACTTTGTGATTTTCTGTATTGCTTCTTTTCAAACTTGTATTTGCTGATGGCTTTTGTATTTTGTCACTTGTGGACTTTTGCTATGAACCAAACAATTTTGCTTTGAGATTTGTGGTAAAGTATCCTAGGCCTATGATATGACTTTACAAATTTTGAGGCTCTTTGATTGTTGATTGTACTGGTTTTCTTGTTGAGACTATTTTCTGATTTGAAGCAACATGAGGGTTTTGATTGTTGATTTGATATTTTCTTATTTCCTCTTTATCTTTTGTGAACCAATATTTGATATTTGCAAGAGACTAACCCTAGCCAATGATGTATGATCCTGATTTTCTGTTGCTGGCTGTACTGGTTTTTTTTTCTAAATTAGACTTGCACTTGTTGCTTGATGAATTTTGGTTTGCACCTTTTAGTTTATTGTGAACCAATTCTTTTGAGATTTGCAATATAATTTTAGCCTATGATAAAACTGAAATTGTATGAGGCTTTTTTTTGAATTGTTTCAAATCATGTTGGGCTGAAATATGTTGGGCTTGTACTTGTGTTGGACTTGAAACTCTGTTTGCACTATTGTGAACCAATTCTTTTGAGATTTGCAATATAATTTTAACCTATGATAAAACTGAAGTTGTTTGAGGCCTTAGAACATAAAACCTTCTTTTTCTGAACTCTGGTATTTTGTTGCCTTTAGATTCTGCACAAGTTTTGTTCTGGCAGTTTGCAGTGTGCCCTGTTATTGGTTACAGTTTGCTTGCCTTGATATCTTGCTGCCTGTTATGCAGCTTTCCCTGTTGTTTGTTGCAGTTGGTTTGTGTTGATATCTTGCTGCCTGTTATGCAGCTTGCCCTGTTGTTTGTTGCAGTTTTCTCGCATTGTTTGTGAACCAAACTTGCACCTTGTGATTTGCAAACCATAAACTCTCAGGCCAATGGTTAAACAAGAATTGTATGAGGCCTTAGAACACAAAACCCCTTTTTTCTGATTCAAAAACCACCCTAATGATGAATTAGAATACTTTGTATATATTTTTTTGTTCATTTCTGGATGTTTAAGTTACTAAAAAACTTCTCCCTCCTTTTTTTTGCATGAACATGAGGCATGGATGGCCAGCGAAGGTTGGAGTAGCTGCTTGAAGATGAAGACTTTGAAGAAATAATTTTTTTCTTTTTTTTAATCAAATCTTTGTAATTTATTGCATTTGTAGACAAAATAATTTTGTAAATTCAAACTTGTAATGTAATGAATACAATACCTTTGAATAAATGTTGTATGAAATGGAAATATTGTACCAATCTTAACTTTGAAATTCTTACTTGAATGTTCTGAGAAAAACACCTTGTTTTGGGTAACTTGTATTTCAAGAAACCACCAAATATGATCAAGCAAAAATAAACACTTTGTACTCCAATCAAATTTCTAAAACAAAATAAATATTTAAGAATTTTAATTCCACTTGATTAACTTAAATCCAAATACTTATGGTCAAAAGTCTTAATCTTCAACCTTTGTCCAATAGCTAACTGGTAATCAAAATGAGTTCGCATGTCATTCTTGATTGAAACGGGATTTCATCATCTACCAAACATGTTTTAAGAACAATCGTCAGTCTTATAGAATTAACAAACTTCAGCGAAATATGTTTAAGAATATTTGAAAATTTGAAGACTCAATTATCCCTGAGAAATCTGAAACCCTAATTATTGATTTGCCGTCTAGGAAGAGAATCTGTCTGATCGACCCTCGAGCTAAATGAGTGTACAAGAAACCCTAGGATAGCATCTTGTATGAAAATTTAGAGGGCAAATTTTGGGGTACAACAGAAGGGACCAACATCCACAATTAGGAAGATTTGGCAGCCGCTTTTTACAAGAAATACCAGTATAATGCTGACTTAGCTCCAACACGGACACAGTTGCAAGGCATGTCTATGGGTATAGGTGAAGGTTTCAAGACTTATGCTCAAAAATGGCGGGATCTCGCGGGAAGGGTCCAACCCCCTCTATCTGACAGAGAATTGGTGGATATGTTCTTAGGCACGCTATTTGGTCCATTCTTCAAACACTTGATCGGAAGCTCCTCGACTAGATTTACCGAATTAATCATGACCGGTGAACGGGTAGAAGCGGGCATAAAAAGTGGCAAAATTCAAAGAGATGCATCCTCGAGCACGATAAAGAAGCCCTTTACCGGAAAGAAGGAGGTCAGTGTTGCATATGACCATAAGAATCAGGACAGAACTGAACGTCGTCCAGCGGTAGGGGCTGTCATGATCTTTAAGCCTGCACCTATTCAACAAAGGAATAACCATCCTAGAACAGAAAGGCCGGTAAGACAGTTTACCCGAATAAATATGACGTTGTCTCAAGTCTTTCTGCATTTGTTGAAATCTAATCTGGTGACCTTGCGGGAAGCTCCGAAGAATCCCAACACTGCCTCTCCCTGTTATAAGCCAAATGCCCGTTGTGCTTACCATTCAGAAAGTCCAGGTCATGATACAAACGACTGATGGGCTTTGAAAAACAAGGTGCGAGACCTTCTCGAGGTAGAGGAAATTGAATTTGACACTCCTGAGATCCCAAATGTTATCACCGCTCCTATACCCAAGCACGATCGTGGTGTTAACGTTGTTGAAGATGATGTGTTTGTTGTTGTTGATGAAATTGTTACTCCTCTCCTAACCGTCAAAAGGAACTTGTTGAAGGTCAGTTTATTTCTGGGCTGTGGAGAAGGCTACCACCTCTGTTTATCCCTACCGACTGGTTGTCATTTATTAAGGGCAGGTGTCCAACGCCTGATGGATGACAAAGAGATTTTGTTTGAAAAGACTCCCGTTCCAACCATTGCTTACAAGGATGTTTCAATAGTAACCATTTCCGCAAATCCTCCCAGGGTCTCTACCAAAATACCTGTTATGATTACTTCTGTTCCAAAGGTGACTCCACTGATAATTATTATGCCAGGGCCGATCCCGTACTCCTCAGACAAAACTGTTCCCTGGAACTATGGGGGTGACGTCTACTACCACGGTGTCAAGCAAGAATGGCTGGCTGTTGAAGACTCGGTTTTTGAGAGGGCTGACCCCAACATCGGCAACATTATTGGAACCAGCAAAATAACCAGAAGTGGAAGAGTGTTCTCCCCTGAGATTTCTCCTCCGAAAACTATTATCGGTCCTGTGATCATGCCTGCTTTTGTTCCTGCTGATACTACTACTACAGTTCCTGTGGTTACCCCTGCTGACACCCATATCGCCGAGTCGATCGAGACTCGAGGCAAAGGCATTTTGGTTGAACCTGTCCGGATGGAGGCGCAATCAGTATCTATCCCAGAGGCTTCCAAGAAGGAGATGGAATAAATTTTGAAAATTATAAAGAGAAGCGACTACAATGTAGTCGAACAGCTAGGGAAGACCCCTTCAAAGATTTCTATGCTAGCTTTACTATTGTGCTTCGAAGCTCATGCGAAGGCCTTGGTGAAATTTCTTAAAACTGCCCATGTGCCACAGGAAACCTCTACTGACCAATTCGAAGATTGTGTGGCCAGTTTGACAGCTGATAATGGTTTGGGATTTTCTATGTTGATCTGACACTTAGAGGAAGGAAACACAATAAGGCGTTGCATTTCTCTGTCGAATGTAGGGGCACTACTTTGGCCCATGTCCTGGTAGATACTGGTTCATCATTGAATGTGCTGCCTAAGAAGGATCTGGATAGACTAGAATGTGAAGGTTTGACCTTAAAACCCAACAACATAGTGGTAAGGGCCTTCGACGATTTAAAGAGAATGTTGCACAGGGAGGTGGACATCCCCATTAAAGTTGGAACTCAGACCTTTTATTCAACTTTCTATGTGATGGATATTCGCCCTTCCTATTCCTGTTTATTGGGCCGACCTTAGATTCATGACGCTGGTGTTGTCACCTCTACATTACATCAGATGTTGAAGTACCCAATCAAGGGAAAATCATCACTGTCCATGGAGAGGAGGAATATATGGTCAGTCACCTGAACTCCTTCAGATATGTGGAAATGGATGGTGAATTCATCGAAACTCCGTGTCAGCATTTCGAGGAAGTTCCACAAATAGTTGCAGCAACCAAGACTGTTTCCAAAGTTCCGAAGTTTACCAGACCTCCACTGAAGATGGATTCTCTGAAAGATGCCAAGGCATTAGTCGAAGAAGGTGGGTGTACCATTTGGGGCCAACTCCCAGATATTCCCTACAAATCTGACAAATTTGGTTTGGGTTTTACTTCAGGAGCCCATAAAGTTGTTCGTCGTGCTCGTGTCGGGGAACCACCTTTGCGGATCAGCAACCATGGAGTCAACGCAATGGAGGATAGTGATGACAATTGTGACCTGGAAGAATGGATTTTCCAACTATCAGCGGAGGACTCAACAACTGGGAAGCCAAAGAATTTGACCCTATTACTTTTATCCAACAGTAATTGTCTTTAAATTTTTGTCGAACTTGTAATAATTAAATAATTTAGACTTTTAAAACCTTGTGTCTTACCCGAGGCACAACGGTCCATTTGTAAGGGTTGTTACTTCATTTTCATATGTCATCAATGAATCATGGACATTTTTGCATGCAAATTTTACGCTCTTTGTTCTTCTTTTTTCTATGTTTTTATTTTTTTCAAAGATAGCTATGCTCTTACACACACTCACATATCAAAATGCAGATCCACATCCACTCAGGATCCCATGGGTAACGATTCTGCTATGGCCTATTGTGACTTTGAAAATCCGATCTACCAAGCCGAAGACGAAGGTGAGGAAGATTGTGAGGTGCCATGGGAACTAGCCAGGTTACTACAACAGGAAGAAAGGACCATACAGCCCCACGGAGAACAGGTTGACACAGTTAACTTAGGTACCAAAGAGGACAAGAAAGAAGTCAAGGTATATGCCAATCTGGAAACTAGTGTCAAGAAGCTCTTAACTCAGTTACTACATGACTATGTTGAGGTCTTTGCCTGGTCATACAAAGACATGCCAGGACTTGACGCTGATATCGTGGTTCATCGTCTACCGACAAAAGAAGAATGCCCTCCGGTAAAATAGAAAGTCCGTTGCATGCAGCCAGAGATGTCAGAGAAGATCAAGAATGAAGTCATGAAACAATTCAACGCCAGATTCTTAGCCGTCACCTCCTATCCATAATTGGTTGCCAATGTTGTTCTAGTGCCTAAAAAGGACGGTAAAGTACGCATGTCTGTGGATTACAGAGATTTGAATAGGGCAAGCCCTAAGGATGATTTCCCGCTTCCCCATATCGATATTGTGGTTGACAATACTGCACAACATAAAGTATTCTCCTTCATGGATGGTTTCTCCGGGTACAATCAAATCAAAATGGCACCTGATGACATGGAGAAAACGACCTTCGTCACACAATGGGGCATGTTCTGTTACAAAGTTATGCCATTCGGGTTGAAAAATGCTGGGGCAACTTATCAGCGTGCCATAGTAGCTCTGTTTTGTGATATGATCCATCACGAGATAGAGGTCTACGTGGATGACATGATAGCCAGATCTAAAACTGAAGAGGAACATCTTGACCATTTGCAGAAAATGTTTGAAAGGCTAAAGAAATACAAGCTAAGGCTGAACCCGAGTAAATTCACATTTGGAGTGAGGTCCGGTAAACTCCTAGGCTTCATCGTCAGCGGTAAAGGTATTACCCTACAAAGGTAAAAGAAATAAAAGAAATTCCTGCTCCTCGCACTGAGAAGGAAGTCAGAGGATTCTTAGGACGGCTAAACTACATCACCAGATTCCTTTCTCACCCAACCGCTACTTGTGAACCAATCTTCAAATTACTGAAGAAAGATCAAGTGTTGTATTGGATCGACGACTGCCAGGCTGCCTTCGACAAGATCAAAGAGTACCTTCAAGAGCCTCCTATTTTGATGTCTCCATTCAAGGGAAGACCTTTGATCATGTATCTAACTGTCTTGGAAAATTCAATGGGGTGTGTGTTGGGGCAGCATGACGAGTCTGGCCGAAAAGAGCATGCAATATGCTACCTGAGCAAAAAATTTACCGACTGTGAAACCAGATATTCACTGCTCGAGAAAACTTGTTGTGCTCTGGCATAGGCTGCTCGCAGGCTAAGACAGTATATGTTGACCCATACTACCTTATTGATATCCAATATGGATCCAATTAAATACATATTCGAGAAGCCCGCCCTCTCTGGAAGAATAGCAAGATGGCAGATGATCCTGACTGAATACGACATTGAGTACACTACCCAAAAAGCAATAAAGGGCAGTTTGCTAGCCGATCACCTTGCTCATCAGGCTGTGGATGACTACCAGTCCATAAAATTTGAGTTCCCAGATGAAGACATCATGTTGGTAAACAATTGTGAAGAACTCAGACCATATGACGAACCTGAACAAGGATCCCGATGGACCTTGGTTTTTTACGGAGCTTCCAACGCACTCGGCAATGGCATAGGTGTTGTTATCATATCCCCTGAAGGATGTCATACTCCCTTCACTGCAAGACTTTGTTTCAACTGTACCTATAATATGGCGGAATATGAAGCGTGTATTATGGGTCTCAAAGCCTCCATAGATTTGGGAATAAAGTCCTTAAGGGTATTTAGAGATTCAGACTTAGTCATCAGTCAAATTAAAGGAGAATGGGATACGAAGCACCCTAATCTCATCCCCTACAAAGAACATGTGTTGACATTAATCCCACATTTTGAGGAAATTACCTTTGAGCATTTTCCACGAGAGGAAAATCAACTAGCAGACGTGCTAGACACTATGTCATCCATGTTTAAAATTAAGTGGGATAACGAGGCTCCCCAGATCACCATTGAGCGGATGGGTTCTTATTGCATCTACCTCAGCTTGCAGATGTTTCAGTCGTTCGTCCTTATTGTCTTCGGGACTTTTCTTGACCAAGTTCCCAATGAGGAGTGTTTTCAACTCTTCCCTTGGATAGGTTTAGGAATATCTCCCTGAACTAAGCTTCTTGGGTTTGAAGATCTTTGTTGTCTTGTTTGAGAGCCATTGCTGAAATAAACAGCGAGAACATGAGAGACCTGTACTGGAAGACTTGTTATGCAATGATATGTATGCAATGTTTTCAAGGATCTCGCGGGGTAAACAAGAAACTGTTAGAATTTGAATTTTGTAGCTTTGATTGAAGAAACTTCGTGACGTCAAGAGTCCTCCTTCAAGAGTCATGCTCACCATATCGAGTGGGTCATAGCCATCGGCTCAAGTGATCATGTTTTGATCTCTAGACGAAATTGGCTAGAGGAAAATAAATCCCCTTTGCCCCTTGTGCTAGATGTATGATTTACCATAACCTGCATCACAAACCCTTGAGATCCTTGAAATGGTTAAGGAAATGTTTAGGCAATGATGTTATGATGTGTATGCTATGCGTTTAAGCAAAAGTGTGAGGTGATGTAAGTAAACCATGCAATAAATCCAAATTGTTGGATAAGGACTGTAAACAAAACCTGCAAGGAACTCATGTTGTCAGATAACAAGAATATGCAAGTAGTTCAAGTTTGAAGGCACACAAGTCACACAAACAACCTTAAGTTTAGGCTGGCATGGAGTTTAGGTATTACCCTCTTTCAGTTTAGTTGGTTCAACCTGTCCTAGTAATAGTAACCGGGTTCTAGAGGTTCTCAATATCACTGACCATCCTCGATCGGTCATAATTCCAGTTTAGCAACCTTTTCTTGCGGCTAGAATCATCGCGAGAGTATGGTCTCAATGAGTGTAGCATACTGCCACTTTTCTATGGCCAAGTTGGTCAATTATAGGTTCTAAGGTCAGTTGGTGCTTAATGACCCCTTAGCATCCCCATATTCTCCTTGTTGCGCCACAAGGGATATCGGTACAAACTAAAGTGTCACACCAACGTAGTTACTGCTTCAACCGTATCGGTCTACGCCGTACAGTTCCCTCATAGTCTATTGCTACTTACCTAAAAGGTATCCCCAGATCCGGGTTAGGATCTATAGTAACTCCGATTCAAACCCACAAAGATAAAGCAAACAGATCAAGCAATTGAAAACAATATGATGAACTATTCCTAAGGTACACCCCACTTATTAATTTCCCCAGTAGAGTCGCCAGTTCTGTGACACGGTGGGAAGAACTGACTGTTTTTGGAATGCTGGTTTGCGTTTTGCGTTTGTGTTTGCAAAATGTCGCAGTAAGCAAGAGTCGCCACCGACTTTTATTTTATCCAACAAGGAAAGTAAAAAAGCACAGAAAAATTAATTTTTCGAGATATTTTTGAGTACGGGGGGTAGATTTGTAGAAAGGGAAGGTATTAGCATCCTTTCTATCCGTAGTTATCTACGGCTCTTAGGTACTTGCTCGTTGTTTTCAAAATTGTTTTCTTTGTGCTTGTGGGTTTTGAAAAAGTTTTTGTTTTAACTTCGATTTAACTCTTGCTACTGTCCTCAAGAGTGTAATGAAGTGTTTTTGAAAACTTGTTTGTAAAAGAGTAAGTGTGAAGAGTTTTGTTTTGAATGAAAGCATCTAATATCTAATCTACCTACTCGAAAGAGGAATCATTCTATGCTAATTTTCTTTAGACAATGCTATCCCATTATTAGTGAGTGGGTAGCACCGTCGCTGGAGTTTGAGGGTCAATTCGAAAGAGGGACATACGGTCACCAAATCAATGTTAGGACGCCTTAGCGGTAACCCTAATGTCTTAGATCATTTGTTTGAGGCAACCATTTCGAGGCAACTATGATCTTTTAGACAAGAGGGCGACCTCTAAAACAACCTATACTTAATGACCGTGTACGAAGGCAACCAAGTGGGGTGTACCCTAGGGGTGCGCATGTGCGAGTGTGTTGATTTCAGTTATTTTTATCTTTGCACATGTTTAGGGTGATCTAACTGTTTTTTAAATTAGGCATTCATTCTTGTCATGCAAGCCCTATTATCAAACATCTAACAGTTGTATAATTTGCAGAATTAAAATGTGGAATTTAAACTAAATTATTACAAGGCGTCGGGTATTTACATCGCTAAAAGCAACCCTTTGAAAATAAAATAAAGCGGTAAAAATAAATAAAATGTCCTAATTATTTATTACAAACTGGGAGCAGATATATTAATTGGATAAAGAAAAATAAAGCGCGACGCGAAATTATATCGAATGCAAAATTAGGGTTTTGACCCTCTTTAAAGAAAATGTTTTTTTGTTGTTTTTATTTAAGAAAAGAAATTAAGTCCTAAATTAAATACTAAATTGATTATTAAATAAAGTAATTAATGAAAAATAATAAATGACATATTTTTGGATTTTTTGATATTTTAAGAAAGAAAACAAAAATAATTAAACTAAAGTTAAAACCTAATTAATTCTAATTGATTTTATTTATTTATAATATAAATTAATGTTACCTAATTAATATTCTAATTAATTAGTATTTATTAATAAAAAATAGAATTCTAAATTTTAATTGGACAAAAAAGTATTTTTGTGATTTTTTGATAAAAAAAGAAAATTTGTTATTGGTTAGTAAATTAATTTGAACAAAATAAAATAATTGAATTAAAATAAATAAAATATAAGAGAAAAAGAGAATGGGCCTGATTTTTTGGAGGTGCAAAAAGCAAGGATATTGGCCCAATTGATGCTGGTCCGTTTGACTCTTCTGATCCATTGCATAAGCGTTTGACCTGCCTATGGTGCTCCTTCAATACTTGACCACCAGATCTGGCCATCTGGCCATCTGGCGCATGGAGGAGGGATGAGCAGGGTGGACCTCAGACTTGAAGACGCACATGATTACCTAAAATTGTTAAGAAAAATAGCAAATGCTGGAGGCAGGGATCTAACCCCTGACCTCCAGCCTTCAACGCCTTGAACGTTCCCCTTGTAGCCACTACACCACTTGTTTCTTTTTGTTCATATAACACAAATGAATAATAATATAATAAAACAAGAATTAATGGTCAGAAACAAGAAAACGCGCGCTTGTATTTGAATGGGCGAATGATTGCGTGACAACGCATCATCCCTGTCCTCCAACCGTGGCTAAAAACTAAACAAAGCTATACCCACGGGCAGATGTCTGTCACTACAAACCATGTCCATTCCAAAATCTTGCATAGGCCATGGAAATGCATTCTAAGACCATGGTTGGATTCGTCTCAACCTACTGATCACAACCATAGCCATTACTGAGGCTAATTTTTCTTGAAACAAAAAGCCCTAAAAACAAGGACGAAACCCTAGCAATGGTGGAACTTGATATAGGTCAGATGAATGAAATTGGTTATTACAAAAAGCTTGCAAATGGCATGGTGATTACAAATATGCAATTATTTCATGTTAACAATGCCTAATTTCTGAAATACGAAATCAAGAACAGGGTTGCTTTGTGAATGACTTACAGTGCTTGGAAGGGTATGAAAATGCGTGATTTTGATTGGTTTCACTTGTGGAGATGGCCAGGAAACGATTGAGATTATTGTCAAGACCCAAGGATTCCTCTATGCCCTGTTTCGATCTCAAGCTTTTTCTTGTTTTTTGCAAATTTTGTTCTGCCTCTAGAACTGATCTCCAACCCCTATTTCTAGTCTGCCTCACTTCCTTATGTATTGTACAATACATTAGGTTAGAATTTGTTGTCCAAATCTTCCTCTATTGATGATTGAATATTTGATTTGATCCTCCTTTCAAAGTTTTCCAAATTTGATCTAAATATCATCTTTTTGTACACTTATGCCTTGATACGAGTTTGGAAAGGTGCTAGCTGTGTAACAAGACCTGAAATGATCACAAGATCTTTAGTTTTCAATGTTTTTGATTTTATGTGATTTTATTTGATTAAAAATGAATTAATTCAAATAAAAATCAAATTAAATAATAAAAATATGATATGGACACATGGCCAAGGCTAGAGCACGTGGGAAATAATGCAAACTCAAAACAAGTGAAAAAGAATGGGCCCATTTGGCAAAATTTGAAGTTTTGGGGATAGTTGACTTTTGTCAATTTTGCAAAAAAGTCCAACTTCAACAATGCATAACTTCATGAATTTTGAACTTTTGGATATGTTCTTAGACTTTTTAGAAATCTTGAGATGTCCTCTAATCAATCCTTTTGGTGTCTTCTCATTTTGATATTTCATTCTCAAGTTAGAAGCTTTGATAAAAAAGGTATTTTTGTTGACTTTTCAAAGTGACCTATAATGTCCAAATTCATAACTTCTTGTGAGTGCATATTTTGATCTTAGGGTATGAATATGTATTGTAGGGAATTTCATCCTATTAAAAATGAGCTTTGGATGGGTCATTTCTCATAAAGTATGAGAAAGTTATGCTTGGTCAAAGTTGAGTTGACTTTTCCGGCAAAACCCTAATTTAGCAACTTTTGAATCTTGATGAATTGTGAGCAATCCTTGATGAATCATGATGAACCTTTGATCAAATGATGAAATATACTTCAAAATGGGAATTTTGACAAAAAATCTTGAAGTTTGACTGTATGTAGGTCACAGTTGACTTTTGCCCTAGCACTGTCGACTTTTGGACTTTTGAGCAATTGACTAAGCAAACTTCCTCTGCAAGGCTTGAAACTTGACATGGATGATCTTGAGAACATATTAGGACATTGGTGAGAACTTGGGGTCACTTGGACTCAAGGATCTTGATGCAACATGAAACCCTAATTTGGGGTAGACTGCCTTAGGAGAGAGCTTGTCTGACCAACTCTTGGACTATTTTGAGCAACTTGGAGATCTTTCTTGCAATGTTTTGAGAAATATGGGAGGGCAAATTTTGGGGTACAACAGCTGCCCCTATTCAATCTTCTTAAACCTGAGGATGTATATTGACTTCCATGCCTTTCGTGATCCAAAGGTGGAAGATGATTGAACACTAGAGTGACCAGAAATTTGCACTCGCATGAAGTGGTATCTACCTTGTGATGTCGGGAATGGGCTTACAGATGCCATTTGGAGATTGCTGACGAGGGGATGGGCTTAAAGATGCCATCTGAAGGAGCTTCGATCGCATAAGAGATTCCTTAGCGAGAGCTTGTATACCCGTTGCTTGAGGAAGATTCCGCTAGGGAAGTCTGATCTTTGTTGAGATTTAGGAACTTGTAAGTAATTCGACTTGGGGAAACATCTTCGTCGAGATTTAAGAACTCTCCCGTAATTCAACTGAGAAAACTTCTCTGCTGAGATTTAGGAACTTGTTTGTACTTCAATGGAGGAACTTTGTCGAGATTTAGGACCTTGTCGGTAATTCAACTGAGAAAAACATCTCTGCTGAGATTTAAGAACTTGTCAATAATTCGACTTGGGGAAACATCTTCATCGTGATTTAAGAATTCGCCTGTAATTCAACTGAGAAAACTTCTATGTTGAGATTTAGGAACCTGTCTGTAATTCAACAGAGGAACTTTGTCGAGATTTAGGACCTTGTCTGTAATTCAACTGAAAAAACATCTCTGCTGAGATTTAAGAACTTGTCAGTAATTCGACTTGGGGAAACATCTTCGTCGAGATTTAAGAACTCGCTCGTAATTCAACTGAGAAAACTTCTCTGCTGAGATTTAGGAACCTGTCTGTACTTCAACAGAGGAACACTTTGTCGAGATTTAGGACCTTGTCTGTAATTCAACTGAGAAAAACATCTCTGCTGAGATTTAAGAACTTGTCAGTAATTCGACTTGGGGAAACATCTTCGTCGAGATTTAAGAACTCGCCCGTAATTCAACTGAGAAAACTTCTCTGCTGAGATTTAGGAACCTGTCTGTAATTTAACGGAGGAACTTTGTCGAGATTTAGGACCTTGTCTGTAATTCAACTGAGAAAAACATCTCTGTTGAGATTTAAGAACTTGTCAGTAATTCGACTTGGGGAAACATCTTCGTCGAGATTTAAGAACTCGCCCGTAATTCAACTGAGAAAACTTCTCTGTTGAGATTTAGGAACTCGTCTGTAATTCAAAGGAGGAACTTTGTCGAGATTTAGGACCTTCTCTATAATTCAACTGAGAAAAACATCTTTGCTGAGATTTATGAACTTGTCAGTAATTTGACTTGGGGAAACATCTTCGTCGAGATTTAAGAACTCGCCCGTAATTCAACTGAGAAAACTTCTCTGCTAAGATTTAGGAACGTGTCTGTAATTAAACGGAGGAACTTTGTCGAGATTTAGGACCTTGTCTGTAATTCAACTGATAAAAACATCTCTGCTGAGATTTAAGAACTTGTCAGTAATTCGACTTGGGGAAACATCTTCATCGAGATTTAAGAACTCGCACATAATTCAACTGAGAAAACTTCTCTGCTGAGATTTAGGAACTTGTCTGTAATTCAATGGATGAACTTTGTCGAGATTTAGGACCTTGTCTGTAATTCATTTGAGAAAAACATCTCTGCTGAGATTTAAGAACTTGTCAGTAATTCGACTTGGGGAAACATCTTCGTCGAGATTTAAGAACTCGCCCGTAATTCAACTGAGAAAACTTCTCTACTGAGATTTAGGAACTTGTTTGTAATTCAACGGAGGAACTTTATGTCGAGATTTAGGAACTCGCCTATACTTCAACTTAGAAAACAACTCTGTTGATATTTAAGGACTCGTCCGTACTTCGACTGAGGTAAAAACTTCATAGCTTTGAATTTTGTGAGAGTTTAACCGCATCCTTCCTTAAAGGTAAAGGTCAGTTGTATGTAATGCATGATATGTATCAGGCAATGATGTTCTCAAAATAAATGAGATCATGTTGTATGATGCGTATATGCATGTGTCATGATGTATGGAAATGTAATGTTTTTAGCTGGGAAAAAGAAATCCCGGATAGCTGCTGGAGAAAAAGAGTTGAATTCTTTGTTTCCGTTGGGGATGGCGCATGAAGATGATTGTGAGAATAAACTTGCAAGAGAGGATAACTCTGCTGGGGAATAAACTGATGAGGAGATTACTCTGTGGGGGAGAGATGTTCTGCTGAGGATTCCACTGATAAATTCCGCTGGGGATGAACTATTGTTGCTGGTAATACTGAATCCTGTTGGGGATTGAATTCTTGTTTGTGAAAGGAATGAACTTCGCTGGGGATGATTTTCAGTTGCGAATTCACTGGGGATAACCTTTTAGACTCTACTGGGGACAATCTTCTAGAGTCTACTGGGGATGATTCTCCAAACTCCACTGGGGAAGATTTTCCAGACTCCACTGGGGATAATTGTATAGTGTTGATGATGGATAAATTCTGCTTGGGGAGAATATTACCGACTCATTTGCCGTTGCGAGCCTCAGCTGGGGAGAGTTAACTCTACTGTCTTTCTTTTACTCTGCGGGGAGTGGATGTTACTGGGACGCATGCCGAAGATATGATGATGGCTTTGCATCGGGACTTTTCTGCCCCTGCATTTGCGGGAGACGGTGCCTGTGGAGGCCCTGTGGATCGAGTATTATCCCAACCTATGAGGTGCTTGGTAACTGCCGATCGGAATGATAAGTCTTCTTCTGATAGACAAATGACAAGATGACAGGACATAGCCGTACGCTTTGATCCCTAACTTTTGCTTGGACTGTCTTTTCAGATTTTCAGTCCACCGGGATACCCTTTTTTGCCAAAGCCGTCTTTTCAGGTTTTCGACTTGCCGGGGGTACAAATCTTTTTTGTTTTTATCCCTAATTTTTGCCAGAACCTTTTTGGTTCGTCGGGATGCCCTTATTTTTTCCTAGGCCTGTCAACCTAGCGGGTCTTTGTTCATGCACAGTATTTTCTGACTATGTCCATGCTCTCAAGGTGTAGGAAGTTGTCACTGTCAGTAGCGTTGTGTTGCCATGATACTAGAAGATGTTTGTCTGATCATGCAAGATTCGTTGCTAGAATTCATGTCCAATACCCTAAGCGACTCAGATGGAGATTTTCCCCTGGCTATTTGGCATCTTTGAGAGATTCCTTGAATCTTGACTTAACTGCCCCAGATGATGGACAATGGTCATGCCGTACCCCTTGGTTGGAAGTGTTTTTCCACTTGAGGTGATCCTTTTTATTCATAAGGTTTTTGTTCACTAGATATTCGTCGTGCGAATTTCTCTGCTGTTGAGCAAATAGTCATATGCAAACAATGTTATTTTAAGAATGCAAAGCTTATGTCTGTCTTGAAAATTTTTTGAAAATGCATTTTTCAGTAAAACAGGCAAATTTTGTAAAATGTGATGTCAACTCATGATGTACAACAAGTCCTACAGGAGTCAGGATACCTTTCGTAACAGTATGCTTTCGAACTAACCCATGCTTCAGCTAGGACTTTTAAGGGTTATAACGTGGTCTGGTTCACGGTTTAAGAAACAAAGGATAAAGGCTCAAAATTTATTTGTACCCACCCGCTCTTCGTGATGTTCTTCGATCCTAAACTCAGCTAATCATGCATTAGATCCCGTTTGAGTCTTTGCTCTGATATTCCAGTGATGGTTCGGATACTAAAAATTTATTTTGAACAGTGTGATCGGTGGGAATGAGAACTGACTGTTTTAAAGCTGGTTCACGAAATTTCGCGGTAAGCAAGAGTCGCCACTGTCTTTTATGTTCTCCAACAAGGAAAGGACAAAAGCACAGCAAATTCCTTTTCGAGATGTTTCTCGGTTCGGGAGGTAGATTTATAGAAAGGGAAGGTGTTAGCACCCTTTCTATCTGTGGTTATCCACGGGCTCTTAGGTACTTGCTCACTATGTTTTCAAAAATTGTTTGCTTTCTTGTGTTTGTGGGTTTTGAAAAAGTTTGTTTTGAAAACTTCTACGTAACTCTTGTATCAGTCCTCAAGAGTGTATGAAGTGTTTGTTTGAAAACTTTTTGAAAGTGTAGGTGCGAAAAGATGTTTTTGTTTTTTGAAAGAGCAAGTACCCAAGAGAAATCTACCTACTCTAAGGAATTAGGCTGTGTAAGAGTCCTTTAGACAGTACTATCCCACTATTGAGAAGTAGGTAGCACCGTCGTTGGAGTTTGTCGGGTCAATTCGATTATAGGGACATGTGTGGTCACCAAAGCAATAGTAGGACGCCTTAGCGATAACCCTAATGTCCTAGATCCTTTTTTTATCCGAGGCAACCGTTTCGAGGCAACTAGATCTTTAGACAGGAGGGAGACCTCTAAAACACCCTGTACTCAATGACCACCTCGAGGCAACCAAGTGTGGCGTACCCTAGGAGTGGCATGTGCATGTGTGTCAAGTTCAGTTTATATTATCTTTGAACATGCATCATTGTGAGCTACGGATTGATTTTATTTTTTCAGACAAGTCTTGCATGCATAATTAAGAGTTAATAATTTACGGAAAATAAATTGCGGAAAATGAATCTACGCTATTACAAGGCGTCGGGTATTTACATCGCCAAAAACATAACCCTTGAAAATAAATGCGAGAAAATAAAGAAAGCGATAAAAGCCCTAATTATCTATTACATTCTCGGAGCAGATACATAAATATGATCAAAATAATAATAATGCGCGAAAGAAATTAAGTCGGGGACGTCCTTAGGGTTTTGACCCTTTTTGAGAAAAGAATTGAATTTGGTCCTTTTTTGCATTTAATTCAAATCAAACCTAAAACTAATCAATTAATTAATTAAAAGAAAAAGTATTTTTTATGTTTTTTAGGTCTTAATGAAAAATAAAAATAAAAAATAAAAAAGAGATTAAAATTATCAAAAGAAAAACCCTAATTCTAGATTTATTTTATTTATTATAAAAAATAGTCAAAATTAACCTAATTAAACTAAATCAATTTGGTTAGTATTTATTTACAAAATAATAATTAAAGGTGAAAATAATAATAATAATATAAATATTTACATTTTAATGGTCTGGATTTATTATGAAAATTAATTAATTTGTGAGTTAAATAATAATAATGGTAATTAATAAAAATAATTAGTAAAAGAAAATAAAAAGAAAAATTATGAAAGAACCAGGGGGGTGTTGGACCCATTAGGAGGTTAATTTGTAAATCTGAGGCCCATTAATCAGCACAAGCCTTGTTTGACTTCTTGAATTGTCTAGCGCGTGGTTGACTAGAGATCATGGTAGTCTTTCAACATGAGCCATGGGATTTGCATTGGAGGCCACATGGCGCCTGATCGCTTGAGAGATATGGTGGAATACTTTTGAATGCCTGCACATGATTATATTATGAAAAATAGAAACAAATATGGGGTGGACCTGGGAATCGAACCCAGGTCCCAATGGTTGCCAGCCACCTCATTATCCACTTAGCCATGCGCCTGTATTTGTTAGTATAATGAGCAACGAAATTAATATATAAAAAAGATCAATTATGCTGGAAACAAATAAAAGCGCGCGTTATATTTGAATCGTCTAATAACATGTCAACAACTCATCATCGTCTTCCCTAAACCTGCAAAACAAAGATTAGATAGCGGGGGTTTTTAACCCCCACAAAATAGGATGACTAATAATAACGAATAGGCATAGGATTAACATAAATTGTTCGCGAGGGTTCCACTAGATTCGTCTGAATGCAACGAGTTCAGTCATGGGCATCATGAGGCTTGATTTTTCCTATACTGAAAAGCCCTAATCTGGAAGCTTGGAAACCCTAGAATTCATCAATGGTGATTTCTGTTTCAGGGCGTTTTAATGCAATTAAACTATACCAAAAGCTTCCCGTGGATTCAAGCAACACAAAACATACAAGAAATCATGTTAATGATGCATAAATCATGAGGTTCAATTATGGAAAAAATAAGCAAACCGTGAGTTTGTTCTGGACAGTTCCTGTAGCTTTAACACTTGGTTTTGATTGCAAATCGTTTCTCACACCTCCAGCAATGTTTTTGAATCACTAAAATGCTTTGAATTGGCCTGGAAGGTTGAAAACAGTTTTGGATTTTTCTTGATTTTTCTCAATGGTGGCTATGGCTTTCTGCAGCAATTCTCACGTCCAATGCATTAGGTTTAGCTTGTGCATATATAGTAGAATGGAATTAGGTTAAATCTTGGCCAAGAAATCCATTGCATTGATGTTTCAATATTTGATTTTCAATCATATCTTTTTGCATCTTTTTGATTGAGAAAACTTGCCAAACATGGATATTCTTGTCTCCTTGGTGTGTACACGAATTTTCCAGCACATATTGGTCATATTTGCTTCATGAAAAGATTGAAAAACCATGTCTTGATATTTTCCTACAATTAAATGAATTAAATGAATTAATATTGATTAAAAATTCAATTAATTAATAAAAAATAAGAAAATAATTCAATTTAATCTCAATGGGTCGTGCATAAGCCTTGGACAAAGTTTCAAGAAGGAACTTGAGGCCCATTAGCAAAAACAAGGTGTTTTGGGCAAAGTTGACTTTTGCAAATTCCCAAAAATTTCCCAACTTCTCCAATGCATATCTTGCTCAATTTTGATCATATGAACATGTTCTTGGACATTTTGGAAAGGTCCTGAAGTCCTCTAACCAATTACTTTGGTCCCATGTCATTTGGATTTACCAATCTCAAGTTATGGTCTTTGACTTAAAGTGCATTTTTGTTGACTTTTGAAATTGACCTATAATGTAGAAATCGATAACTTTTTGTGAGAGCATTTCTTGGACTTGGAATGTGAAGATGAGTTATAGGAAATGTCATCCCCTTAAAAATGAGCATTGGATGGGATTTTTATGATGAACCATGAAAAAGTTATGCCTTGGTCAAGATACAGTTGACTTTTCTGCTGTCCAAAAATAGTAACTTTTGGCATCTTGATGATTTTTGAGCCATCCTTGTAGAATCATGATCAAGACTTGATCAAATGATGATTGTGGACTCAAAATAATATGTTGACCAAAAATTCTGACTTTTGACTGTAAAATGACCATTTTACCCCTGCAGTTGATTGTGAAACAAATGGGCTTTTTGACTGTGCAATTTTGACACTGTGAGTCTTGAAACTTGACATGTAGATGCTTGACAATGCATATAGGCCTATATGACTTGATTGAGCCCTTGAAAACCTCAAATTCTTTGAAAGAATCAAAACCCTATTTTTGACTGGCTTAGGAGGCATTTGGACTGTGCAACCCTTGAGTAGTCTTGAACCAATTGAAGATGATTCTTGAAAAATCTTGGAGAATATGGGAGGGCAAATTTTGGGGTACAACAGTTGCCCCTGTTCAATCTTCTTAGACCTGAGGATGTAGATTGGCTTGCGTTCCTTTCGTGATCCGAAGGTGGAAGATGATTGAACACTAAAGTCCCCAGAAATTTGCACTCGCATGGTGTAGTATCAGCAATGTGATGTCGGGAATGGGCTTATAGATGCCATTTGGAGAGATGATGGATAGGAGGATGGGCTTATAGATGCCACCTGGAGATTGTAATTTTGTAAGTTGAAAGAGGGAACCTGTGTAGGGTTGCCTGATGATGAGTCCGTGTGAAACTGCATTTTGGAAGGAAGGAAACCTGTGTAGGGTTGACTGATGATGAGCCCGTATGAAACTGCATCTTGGAAGGAAGGAAACCTGTGTAGGGTTGACTGATGATGAGTCCGTGTGAAACTGCATCTTCGGAAAGAGAGAACCTGTGTAGGGTTTCTTGGTGACGAGTTCGTGTAAAACTACGTCTGGAGTTGAGAAGGAACCTGTGTAAGGTTACTTCGGGATAAGTTCGTGTAAAACTTCTGGGTGAACCGGGGTAAGATTATTTTTAAGATAAGTTCGTGTGAAACTTCAGGAGGAACCGGGGTAAGGTTACTTTGAGATAAGGTCGTGTAAAACTTCAGGAGGAACCGGGGTAAGGTTACTTTGAGATAAGTTCGTGTAAAACTTCAGAAGGAACCGGGGTAAGGTTACTTTGAGATAAGTTCGTGTAAAACTTCGTCTTGGAACTGAGGAGGAACCGGTGTAGGGTTGCCTGAGGACGAGTCCGTGTAAAACTTCGTCTGAAAGGGAGGGGAAACCTGTGTAGGGTTACCTTGATGATGAGTCAGTGTAAAACTTCATCTTGGAATTGAGAAGGAACCGGTGTAGGGTTTCCTGATGATGAGTCTGTGTAAAACTACATCTGAAGTTGAGAGCGAACCGGTGTAGGGTTGCCTGATGATGAGTCCGTGTAAAACTACATCTGAAGTTGAGAAGGAACTGGTGTAGGGTTGCCTAAGGATGATCAAGTAGATAAATGTCCTGTCTGGTTTTAGGTATTAACCCACGATCAGTTGTTCACAGAATTTTCCTGGCTTGTTAGAGGCGTTGATCTGGAACTGCAAAGGTAGATGGTAATCATCTTTTGATGGACCTTTTCCTGAAAAGGCAAAACGTTAGTTGTATGCAATGTCATGATGTATGAAATGATGTCATGATATTCTCAAATGAGATCGTGTCGTATGCACTTTATCATGTATGTAAGCAGGAGATATGAAATGTGATATGTTTATGAATGTATTTTCGTCTAGGAAAATAAATCCTTGACGAATGTCGGGAGCTTGTTGAATCCTGGGCTGATGTTTGAAGAGTATAATTCTTCGTTTTCGCCGGGGATGATGATTGCAAGAATAAACCGGTAGGAGAAGATGACTCCGTTGGGGAATAAACTTGTTGGAGAGATTACTCTGCAGAGAATTACTCTGTGGGGAGAGATACTTCGCTGAGAATTTGATGATAACTCCGCTGGGGATTCCGTTGAGAAATTTTGTTGGGGATAGAATATGAACTCCGCTGGGGATAGGAAGAACTTTGCCAAGGACGATCTTTCCGTTGTAATTTGCTGAGGATAACCCATTCAGGCTCTGGTGGGGAATAACCTTTGAATATGGTCGGGGAGAGATGCATGTACTCTGCAGGGGATAAACTTCCAGAATCTGCTGGGGATAAGCTTCCAGAATCTACTGGGGATAAGCTTCCAGAATCTACTGGGGATAAGCTTCTAGAATCTACTGGGGAGATTGATTCAACTCTCCTGGGGGAACCTTTGGACTGTACTGTGGAGATTGATTCCACTGGGGTGTCTGGTATTCCACCGGGGAACAATCTTATATTAAGATTGTCGGGGATGCTTGTTGAGGAATATATGTACTCCACTGGAGAATATTGAGATCTTCTGGGGATACCCAACTTGATGGTAGACTAACTCTGCTCGGGGGAGAGTATTGCTGACTTGTCTTACTCTGCAGGGAGTGAAGGTATCTTGGTCAAATTCTTCAGCTGAATCTACCTTTGTACCTGTACAGTTCGGACAACTCTTATTGCCCCAATTTTTGTGGGAGAAGGTACCTGTGGAGGTCTTGATAACTGCCGTTTTGACAAATCTTCTTCTGGTAGGCAAGTGACGAGATGATGGGACATAGTCGTACGCTTTGATCCCTAATTTTTGCTTGGACCGCCCTTTTGGGTTTTTAGTCCACCGGGATACCCATTTTTGCCCAAGCTGCCTTTTCAGGTTTTCGACTTGCCGAGTGTACAAATTTTTTCATTTTCATCCCTTATTTTGCCCGAACCCTTTTGGTTTGCCGGGAAGCCCTTATTTTGCCTAGGCCAGTCGACCTAGCAGGTCTTTGATTATGCGTAGTATTTTTCCGACTATGTCCATGCTCTCAGAATGTAGGGAGTTGTCACTATCAGTAGCATTGTGTTGCTATACCACAAGAAGATGTTTGATCATGCAAGATGCGTTGCTGGAATTCATGTTCAATGCCCCAAGTGATTCAGATGGAGATCCACCCCTGGCTATTTGGCATATTGAGAGATTCCTTGAATCTTGACTTAACTGCCCCAGATGATGGACAATGCTCATGTCGTGCCCCTGGATTGGAAGTGTTTTTGTTCATTAGACATTCGTCCTGCGACTTTCTCTGTTGTTTGAACAAAATAGTCATATGCAAACAATGTTATTTTAAAAATGCAAAGCTTATGTCTGTCTTGAAGTTTTTGAAAATGTATTTTTCAATGAAACAAGCAAATTTTGTAAAACGTGATGTCAACTCAGGATTTTATAGCAAACCCTACAGGAGTCAGGATACCCTGGTAACAGTATGCTTTCGAACTAACCCATGCTTCAGCTAGGACTTTTAAGGGTTATAATGTGGCCTGGTTCACGGTTTAAGAAACAAAGGATAAAGGCTCAAAATTTATTTGTACCCACCCGTTCTTCGTGATGTTCTTCGATCCTAAACTCAGCTAATCGTGCATTAGATCTTGTTTGAGTCTTTGCTCTGATATTCCGGTGATGGTTCGAATACTGACAGTTTATTTTGACCAGGCAGTCATTTCCTTTTGTTGAGGGTTTGTAGGACCTCTTCCTTTTTTATTGTGTTATCCCTATCTTTTTGCCTGAACTGTTTCTTTTGTGATTACAGTCAGCGGGATGCCCCAGTTTTGTAAGTCTCCTTCATGACTTATTGGGCTTTTATTTTGAGAAATAATGGCTGTCTGTCTTTATGATTATAGGGAACCATCACTGTCTTTTTGTCTCTGAAGGACTTATTTGATGTCATCCATTGTGCACCTGGATCAACTGAGAGAACTACCCTGCCCCAGGTTATGATTAAGGGTTTTAATTTTTGAAAAGAAAAACTCTAACTTCTTTGGCTCAAAGGGGTTGACGAGGGATTATCTTCCTTATAACTCCACTGTTTAGGATTTGAAACAATGCTTGTACCTCATCAGCGGGGTCTGTTCAAAAGCATACTGTAAAGATCGTGGTATCATTTTCGTCATCCTCCCTCAACAGGCTTAGAATTTTCAATCGAGAGTTGAACATCAAAAAAAATGAAAGCAGTTTTAAGCATAGTGAACACAATTACTTCAAAACAGACATGTGTAATGCATTAATGAAATAATAGAGTTTGACATGATAATTGTTTGAATAAGCAAAGAAAAATACAATGTCAGAATTCAAATGAACAAAAATCTCTCGATCCTAGCCATGTTTTGGCAAGGGAGCAGTGATCACATTAGGAGTCTCATAAGGCTCCAATTCGATCTCCTTGGCGTCAATCATATTCTGGATCTTGTATTTCAGCGCCCAATAGTCATCAGTATCGTGCCCCGGGATACCGGAATGATAAGCACACCTCGCATCTGGGTTGTAGTTTGGAGAAGAAGTCTTAGGGTTCGCAGGAGGGTTTATCACCGCAATCAGATTCATCTTCAACATGTGCTGCAATGCTTGGGACAATGGCATGTTGATGTTGGTGAACTGTCTCTTAGGCTCGTCCGGCCTTCGTTGATTTCCCTTTTGCTGTTGTCAGCGTGATGCAGAACCGGAGATCATGACTGCCCCTGCATGTTGGTCATGACGACTCTTTTGACTGTACGCAACATTGGACTCCTTCTTCCCACTGTAAGGTTTTTTATGAGTATCAGAAGGTGCAACTTCTGGAATCTTCCCACTTTTGATGCCGGCTTCAATTCTTTCCCCAGTCAAGATAAGATCTGTAAACCCAGCAGAAGAATTCCCAATCATATGGTTGAAGAACGAACCAGACAGGGTCCCCAGGAACATATCAACAAGCTCACGGTCAATTAAAGGTGGTTGCACCCTTCCAGCAAGGTCTCTCCACTTTTGAGCGTACTCCTTAAATCCTTCACCCGTCCCTAGTGACATACCCTGGAGTTGGGTACGTGTAGGAGCGAAGTCGGAATTATACTGATACTGCTTATAGAACGCAGTAGCCAAATCCTCTCAGTTACGAATACTGGCTCCATCTAGCTGATAGAACTATTCGAGTCGAGTCCCTGAAAGACTATCCTGGAAGAAATGGATCCATAAGTTCTTGTCTGCAGTATAAGGTTGGGTCTTCCTTACATATGATCGGAGGTGCAGCTTAGGACAGGAAGCTCCGTCGTACTTTGCAAAAGCAGGTGCCTTGAACTTATGTGGGATCACCACCCCATAGGATAGACCTAGATCTTTGAAGTCCAGGCCGGGCAGTTTCTGTATCTCCATAGCACTTAAACGGTCCTCCAGCTGTTTGTACTTATCCTCAGCAGGAGGATACTGTTCATCATTGTAATCTGTCTCGTTGTCGGAGACCACGGGACTAGGAACCCTTCTTTCTTGGGGACTGTCCTTGCCTACATATGAGGTAGTCAGCTCAGCCTCATTCTGTAATCCATTCCCAGATCTGCGTCTAGTGTTGAACTGAACAGTCCTCTTCTTCTTCTTCTTCCTCTCTTTAAGAATCAGAGTTTTCAAGTCCTGTTGACCCTGGGCTAGGCTCATAACCAAATCCTGGAACTGGGCATTCTGGGCATGGAGGGCCTTGATAGCTTATTCAGTGGAAGGTTCAGTAGACATGACGATTGCTGAAATAAACAGCGAAGAAGGTAAGTGACCTATAAAAAGGGTACCTGTAATGCAATGATATGTATGATATATGTATGCAATGTTTCCAAGGATCTCGCGGCGTAAACAGAGAAACTCGTTAGAAGTTGAATACGGTAGCTTGATTGAAGGAACTTCATGTTGTTGAGAGTCCTTCTTCAAGAGTCAAAGCTCACCATATCGAGTGGGTCATAGCCCCTGACTCAAGTTGTTATGTTTTGATCTCCGAACAACTTTGGCTAGAGGAAAATAAATCCCCTTTTCCCCTTGCTAGACATTTGGTTTATTATGACCTGCACCACAAACCCTTGAGATTCTTGAAATGGGTTAGCCCTTATGCAGGATGTATGCAATGTTATGATGGTATGATGTTATGCTATGCGTGGAGTGATGTAAGTAGACCCTGTTATAAGCCCAGATTAAGGACTGTAAACAAAACCTGCAAGGAACTCATGTGTCAGATAACAAGAATATGCAAGTAGTCACATTTGAAGGCACACAAGTCACACAAGACAACCCTTAGAGTTTAGGCCAGCATGAAGTTTAGGTACTATCCTCTTTTAGTTTCGTTGGTTAAGACATGTCCTAGAAAATAGTAACCGGGTTCTAGAGGATCTCAATATCACTGACTACCCTCAATCGGTCATAACTCCAGCTTCGCAATCTTTTCTTGCGGCCAGAACCATCGCGAGAGTTTAGCCTCAATGAGTGTAGCATATTGCTACTGTTCTATGGCCAAGTTGGGTCAATTTAGGGTTCTAAGGTCGGTTGGTGCTTAATGAATCCTCAGAAGACCCATATTCTCCTCGTTCCAACACAAGGGATATCGGTACAGACCAAGGTGTCACACCAATGTAGCTACTGCTTCACCCATGTCGGTCTACGCCAGACAGGTCCCTCATAGCTTATGCTACCTAAAGGGTATTCCCCAGATCCGGGTTAGGATCTATGAAACTCCGATGCAAGCCCACAAATATAAAAGCAATCAAGGCATACAATTGAAAACATAAGAGTGGTCTAATCCTAAGGTACACCTCACTTATTAAAGGTCCCCAACAGAGTCGCCAGTTCTGTGATCGGTGGGAATGAGAACTGACTGTTTTAAAGCGGGTTCGCGAAATGTCGCAGTAAGCAAGAGTCACCACCGTCTTTTATGTTCTCCAACAAGGAAAGGACAAAAGCACAGCAAAATTCCTTTTCGAGATGTTTCTCGGTTCGGGAGGTAGATTTATAGAAAGGGAAGGTGTTAGCACCCTTTCTATCCGTGGTTATCCACGGGCTCTTAGGTACTTGCTCAGTATGTTTTCAAAAATTGTTTGCTTTCTTGTGTTTGTGGGTTTTGAAAAAGTTTGTTTTGAAAACTTCTAGGTAACTCTTGTATCAGTCCTCAAGAGTGTATGAAGTGTTTGTTTGAAAACTTTTTGAAAGTGTAGGTGCGAAAAGATGTTTTTGTTTTTTGAAAGAGCAAGTACCCAGGAGAAATCTACCTACTCTAAGGAATTAGGCTGTGTAAGAGTCCTTTAGACAGTACTATCCCACTATTGAGAAGTAGGTAGCACCGTCGTTGGAGTTTGTCGGGTCAATTCGATTATAGGGACATGTGTGGTCACCAAAGCAATAGTAGGACGCCTTAGTGGTAACCCTAATGTCCTAGATCCTTTTTTTATCCGAGGCAACCGTTTCGAGGCAACTGGATCTTTAGACAGGAGGGCGACCTCTAAAACACCCTGTACTCAATGACCACCTCGAGGCAACCAAGTGAGGCGTACCCTAGGAGTGGCATGTGCATGTGTGTCAAGTTCAGTTTATATTATCTTTGAACATGCATCATTGTGAGCTACGAATTGATTTTATTTTTTCAGACAAGTCTTGCATGCATAATTAACAGTTAATAATTTGGGGAAAATGAATCTACGCTATTACAAGGCGTTGGGTATTTACATCGCCAAAAACATAACCCTTGAAAATAAATGCGAGAAAATAAAGAAAGCGATAAAAGCCCTAATTATCTATTACATTCTCGGAGAAGATACATAAATATTATCAAAATAATAATAATGCGCGAAAGAAATTAAGTCGGGGACGTCCTTAGGGTTTTGACCCTTTTTGAGAAAAGAATTGAATTTGGACCTTTTTTGCATTTAATTCAAATCAAACCTAAAACTAATCAATTAATTAATTAAAAGAAAAAGTATTTTTTATGTTTTTTAGGTCTTAATGAAAAATAAAAATAAAAAATAAAAAAGAGATTAAAATTATCAAAAGAAAAACCCTAATTCTAGATTTATTTTATTTATTATAAAAAATAGTCAAAATTAACCTAATTAAACTAAATCAATTTGGTTAGTATTTATTTACAAAATAATAATTAAAGGTGAAAATAATAATAATAATATAAATATTTAGATTTTAATGGTCTGGATTTATTATGAAAATTAATTAATTTGTGAGTTAAATAATAATAATGGTAATTAATAAAAATAATTAGTAAAAGAAAATAAAAAGAAAAATTATGAAAGAACCAGGGGGGTGTTGGACCCATTAGGAGGTTAATTTGTAAATCTGAGGCCCATTAATCAGCACAAGCCTTGTTTGACTTCTTGAATTGTCTAGCGCATGGTTGACTAGAGATCATGGTAGTCTTTCAACATGAGCCATGGGATTTGCATTGGAGGCCACCTGGCGCCTGATTGCTTGAGAGATATGGTGGAATACTTTTGAATGCATGCACATGATTATATTATGAAAAATAGAAACAAATATGGGGTGGACCTGGGAATCGAACCCAGGTCCCAATGGTTGCCAGCCACCTCATTATCCACTGAGCCATGCGCCTGTATTTGTTAGTATAATGAGCAACGAAATTAATATATAAAAAAGATCAATTATGCTGGAAACAAATAAAAGCGCGCGTTATATTTGAATCGTCCAATAACATGTCAACAACTCATCATCGTCTTCCCTAAACCTGCAAAACAAAGATTAGATAGCGGGGGTTTTTAACCCCCACAAAATAGGATGACCAATAATAGCGAATAGGCATAGGATTAACATAAATTGTTCGTGAGGGTTCCACTAGATTCGTCTGAATGCAACGAGTTCAGTCATGGGCATCATGAGGCTTGATTTTTCCTATACTGAAAAGCCCTAATCTGGAAGCTTGGAAACCCTAGAATTCATCAATGGTGATTTCTGTTTCAGGGCGTTTTAATGCAATTAAACTATACCAAAAGCTTCCTGTGGATTCAAGCAACACAAAACATACAAGAAATCATGTTAATGATGCACAAGTCATGAGGTTCGATTATGGAAAAAATAAGCAAACTGTGAGTTTGTTCTGGACAGTTTCTGTAGCTTTAACACTTGGTTTTGATTGCAAATCGTTTCTCACACCTCCAGCAATGTTTTTGAATCACTAAAACGCTTTGAATTGGCCTGGAAGATTGAAAACAGTTTTGGATTTTTCTTGATTTTTCTCAATGGTGGCTATGGCTTTCTGCAGCAATTCTCACGTCCAATGCATTAGGTTTAGCTTGTGCATATATAGTAGAATGGAATTAGGTTAAATCTTGGCCAAGAAATCCATTGCATTGATGTTTCAATATTTGATTTTCAATCATATCTTTTTGCATCTTTTTGATTGAGAAAACTTTCCGAACATGGAGATTCTTGTCTCCTTGATGTGTACACGAATTTTCCAGCACATATTGGTCATATTGCTTCATGAAAAGATTGAAAAACCATGTCTTGATATTTTCCTACAATTAAATGAATTAAATGAATTAATATTGATTAAAAATTCAATTAATTAATAAAAAATAAGAAAATAATTCAATTTAATCTCAATGGGTCGTGCATAAGCCTTGGACAAAATTTCAAGAAGGAATTTGAGGCCCATTAGCAAAAACAAGGTGTTTTGGGCAAAGTTGACTTTTGCAAATTCCCAAAAATTTCCCAACTTCTCCAATGCATATCTTGCTCACTTTTAATCATATGAACATGTTCGTGGACATTTTGGAAAGGTCTTGAAGTCCTCTAACCAATGCCTTTGGTCCCATGTCATTTGGATTTACCAATATCAAGTTATGGTCTTTGACTTAAAGTGCATTTTTGTTGACTTTTGAAATTGACCTATAATGTAGAAATTGATAACTTTTTGTGAGAGCATTTCTTGGACTTGGAATGTGAAGATGAGTTGTAGGAAATGTCATCCCCTTCAAAATGAGCATTGGATGGGATTTTTCTGATGAACCGTGAAAAAGTTATGCCTTGGTCAAGATACAGTTGACTTTTCTACTGTCCAAAAATAGTAACTTTTGGCATCTTGATGATTTTTGAGCCATCCTTGTAGAATAATGATCAAGACTTGATCAAATGATGATTGTGGACTCAAAATAAGATGTTGACCAAAAATTCTGACTTTTGACTGTAAAATGACCATTTTACCCCTATAGTTGATTGTGAAGCAAATGGGCTTTTTGACTGTGCAATTTTGATACTGTGAGTCTTGAAACTTGACATGTAGATGCTTGACAATGTATATAGGCCTATATGACTTGATTGAGCCCTTGAAAACCTAAAATTCTTTGAAAGAATCAAAACCCTAATTTTAACTGGATTAGGAGGCATTTGGACTGTGCAACCCTTGAGTAGTCTTGAACCAATTGAAGATGATTCTTGATAAATCTTGGAGAATATGGGAGGGCAAATTTTGGGGTACAACAAACAGGCAGTCATTTCTTTTTTGTTGAGGGTTTGTAGGACCCTTTTTGATTTTATTATCCCTCTCTTTTGTCTGAACTGTTTCTTTTTGTGATTACAGTCAGCGGGATGCCCCAGTTTTTCTTAAGTCTCCTTCACAGGTTTTGACTTATTGGGCTTTTATTTTGAGAGATAATGACTGCATGTCCTTATGATTATACGGAACCATCACTGTCTTTTGTTTCAGAAGGACTTCTTTGATTCCATTCATTATGCACCTGGATTAACTGAGAAAACTACCCTGCCCCAGGTTATAATTAAGGGTTTTAATTTTTGAAAAGAAAAACTCCAACTTATTTGGCTCAAAAGGGTTGACTAGGGATTATCTTCCTTATAACTCCACTGTTTAGGATTTGAAACAATACTTGTACCTCGTTAGCAGGGTCTGTTCAAAAGCATTATGGAGAGATTTTGATATCATTTTCGTCATCCTCCCTCTAAGGCTTAAAGTTTTAATCGAGAGTTGAACATCACAAAAGGAAATAAGAACGCATTTTTTGAAATAGTGAATATGAATGGATTGATTCAAAACAGACATATGCAATTCATTGATAAAGTAACAAAGTTTGACATGAATAAATATTCGAACAATCAAAAGAAAATTACAAATTGAAAATTCTAATGAACAAAAAGCCCTCTCTTGTCGGAACTTGTCACTTCAAATGGTGAGCCTTGGAGGGATGGTAGAAACATTCAAGTTGACCATCTTGTGTGAATTCTAAAGTTCCTTCATCAATCAGGTCTTGAATTTTGTATTTCAACTTCCAACAGTCGTCAGTATTATGCCCCAGACTGTTGGAGTGGTATGCACACCTCGCATTAGGATTGTAGTTAGGTGAAGAAGTCATGGGATTCGGATGAAGTCCTATCAACGTCACCAGATTCATCCTCAACTGGTGTTGTAAAGCTTGAGACAGCAGCATGTTGAGCTTGGTAAACTGCCTCTTGGGTATATCTGGCTTACTCTGATTTACCCGTTGTTTTTGGAAAGATTGTTGTTGGACCCGTGAGGTAGTAGCAACTTGGAGAGATCTATTCTTCATCAAACCAAACCTTTGACTTCTCGGAAGTTGATCAATGACTTGGTCCCCGGCCTCGACTGTTTGCTTCATACTGTTATGTCGGTCTTGATGAAGCTGGTTGATAATGGTTCTCAACTCTTCTTGTTCTCGGGCTAAACCTTGGATAAGAGCCATCTTCCCTAGCATCTGGGTTCTTATTGCATCTACCTCAGCTTGCAGATGTTTTAGTCGTTCGTCCTTATTGTCTTCAGGACTTTTCTTGACCAAGTTCCCAATGAGGAGTGTTTTCAACTCTTCCTTTGGATAGGTTTAGGAATATCTCACGGAACTGATCTTCTTGGGTTTGAAGATCTTTGTTGTCTTGTTTGAGAGCCATTGCTGAAATAAACAGCGAGAACATGAGAGACCTGTACTGGAAGACCTGTTATGCAATGATATGTATGATATGTATGCAATGTTTTCAAGGATCTCGCGGGGTAAACAAGAAACTGTTAGAATTTGAATTTTGTAGCTTTGATTGAAGAAACTTCGTGACGTCAAGAGTCCTCCTTCAAGAGTCATGCTCACCATATCGAGTGGGTCATAGCCATCGACTCAAGTGATCATGTTTTGATCTCTAGACGACATTGGCTAGAGGAACATAAATCCCCTTTTCCCCTTGTGCTAGACGTATGATTTACCATAACCTGCATCACAAACCCTTGATATCCTTGAAATGGTTAAGGAAATGTTTAGGCAATGATGTTATGATGTGTATGCTATGCGTTTAAGCAAAAGTGTGAGGTGATGTAAGTAAACCCTGCAATAAATCCAAATTGTTGGATAAGCACTGTAAACAAAACCTGCAAGGAACTCATGTTGTCAGATAACAATAATATGCAAGTAGTTCAAGTTTGAAGGCACACAAGTCACACAAACAGCCTTAAGTTTAGGCTGGCATGGAGTTTAGGTATTACCCTCTTTCAGTTTAGTTGGTTCAACCTGTCCTAGTAATAGTAACCGGGTTCTAGAGGTTCTCAATATCACTGACCATCCTCGATCAGTCATAATTCCAGTTTAGCAACCTTTTCTTGCGGCCGGAATCATCGCGAGAGTATGGTCTCAATGAGTGTAGCATACTGCTACTTTTCTATGGCCAAGTTGGTCAATTATAGGTTCTAAGGTCAGTTGGTGCTTAATGACCCCTTAGCAGCCCCATATTCTCCTTGTTACGCCACAAGGGATATCGGTACAAACTAAAGTGTCACACCAACGCAGCTATTGCTTCAACCGTATCGGTCTACACCGTACAGTTCCCTCACAGTCTATTGCTACTTACCTAAAAGGTATCCCTAGATCCGAGTTAGGATCTATAGTAACTCTGATTCAAACCCACAAAGATAAAGCAAACAGATCAAGCAATTGAAAACAATATGATGAATTATTCCTAAGGTACACTCCACTTATTAATTTCCCCAGCAGAGTCGCCAGTTCTGTGACACGGTGGGAAGAACTGACTGTTTTTGGAATGCTGGTTTTCGTTTTGTGTTTGTGTTCTCAAAATGTCGCGGTAAGCAAGAGTCGCCACCGACTTTTATTTTATCCAACAAGGAAAGGAAAAAAGCACAGAAAAATTCCTTTTTCGAGATATTTCTCAGTACGGGGGTAGATTTATAGAAAGGGAAGGTATTAGCACCCTTTCTATCCGTAGTTATCTACGGGCTCTTAGGTACTTTCTCATTGTTTTCAAAATTGTTTTCTTTGTGCTTGTGGTTTTTGAAAAAGTTTTTGTTTTAACTTCGATTTAACTCTTGCTTCTGTCCTCAAGAGTGTAATGAAGTGTTTTTGAAAACTTGTTTGTAAAAGAGTAAGTGTGAAGAGTTTTGTTTTGAATGAGAAAGTATCTAAGAGCTAATATACCTACTCGAAAGAGGAATCATTCTATGCTAATTTCCTATAGACAATGCTATCCCATTATTAGTGAGTGGGTAGCACAGTTGTTGGATTTTGAGGGTCAATTCGAAAGAGGGACATACGGTCACCAAAGCAATGTTAGGACGCCTTAGCGGTAACCCAATGTCTTAGATCATTTGTTTGAGGCAACAATATCTGAGGCAACCATTTCGAGACAGCTATGATCTTTTAGACAAGTGGGCGACCTCTAAAACAACCTATACTTAATGACCGTGTACGAAGGCAACCAAGTGGGGTGTACCCTAGGGGTGCGCATGTGCGAGTGTGTTGATTTCAGTTATTTTTATCTTTGCACATGTTTAGGGTCATCTAACTGTTTTTTAAATTAGGCATTCATTCTTGTCATGCAAGCCCTATTATCAAACATCTAATAGTTGTATAATTTGCAGAATTAAAATGCGGAATTTAAACTAAATTATTACAAGGCGTCGGGTATTTACATCGCCAAAAGAAACCCTTTGAAAATAAAATAA
This sequence comes from Vicia faba, assembly GCA_948472305.1. Lineage (NCBI taxonomy): Eukaryota > Viridiplantae > Streptophyta > Magnoliopsida > Fabales > Fabaceae > Vicia > Vicia faba. The sequence goes on from OX451740.1 coordinate 145,677,443, forward strand.
AGCGGTAAAAATAAATAAAATGTCCTAATTATTTATTACAAACTAGGAGCAGATACATTAATTGGATAAAGAAAAATAAAGCGCGACGCGAAATTAAATCGGATGCAAAATTAAGGTTTTGACCCTCTTTAAAGAAAATGTTTTTTTGTTGTTTTTATTTAAGAAAATAAATTAAGTCTTAAATTAAATACTAAATTGATTATTAAATAAATTAATTAATGAAAAATAATAAATGACATATTTTTGGATTTTTTGATATTTTAAGAAAGAAAACAAAAATAATTAAACTAAAGTTAAAACCTAATTAATTCTAATTGATTTTATTTATTTACAAAATAAATTAATGTTACCTAATTAATATCCTAATTAATTAATTAGTATTTATTAATAAAAAATAAAATTCTGAATTTTAATTGGACAAAAAAGTATTTTTGTGATTTTTTGATAAAAAAAGAAAAATTGTTATTGGTTAGTAAATTCATTTAAACAAAATAAAATAATTGAATTAAAATAAATAAAATATAAGAGAAAAAGAGAATGGGCCTGATTTTTTGGAGGTGCAGAAAGCAAGGATATTGGCCCAATTGATGCTGGTCCATTTGACTTTTCTGATCCAGTGCACAAGCGTTTGACCTGCCTATGGTGCTCCTTCAATACTTGACCACCAGATCTGGCCATCTGGCGCATGGAGGAGGGATGAGCATGGTGGACCTCAGACTTGAACACGCACATGATTACCTAAAATTGTTAAGAAAAATAGCAAATGCTGGAGGCAGGGATCGAACCCCTGACCTCCAGCCTTCAACGCCTTGAACGTTCCCCTTGTAGCCACTACACCACTTGTTTCTTTTTGTTCATATAACACAAATAAATAATAATATAATAAAACAAGAATTAATGGTCAGAAACAAGAAAGCGCGCGCTTGTATTTGAATGGACGAATGATGGCGTGACAACGCATCATCTCTGTCCTCCAACCGTGGCTAAAAACCAAATAAAGCTATACTCACGGACAGATGTCCGTCACTACAAACCATGCCCATTCCAAAATCTTGCATAGGCCATGGAAATGCATTCTAAGACCATGGTTGGATTCGTCTCAACCTACTGATCACAACCATAGCCATTACTGAGGCTAATTTTTCCTGAAACAAAAAGCCCTAAAAACAAGGACGAAACCCTAGCAATGGTGGATCTTGATATAAGTCAGATGAATGAAATTGGTTATTACAAAAAGCTTGCAAATGGCATGGTGATTACAAATATGCAATTATTTCATGTTAACAATACCTAATTTCTGAAATACGAAATCAAGAACAGGGCTGCTTCGTGAACGACTTACAGTGCTTGGAAGGGTCTGAAAATGCGTGAAAATGTGGAGATGGCTAGGAAACGATTGAGATACTTGCCAAGCCCCAAGGATGCCTCTATGCCCTGTTTCGATCTCAAGCTCTTTCTTGTTTTTTGCAAATTTTGTTCTGCCTCTAGAACTGATCTCCAACCCCTATTTCTTGTCTGCCTCACTTCCTTATGTATTGTACAATACATTAGGTTAGAATTTGTTATCCAAATCTTCCTCTATTGATGATTGAATATTTGATTTGATCCTCCTTTCAAAGCTTTCCAAATTTGATCTAAATCACATCTTTTTGTACACTTATGCCTTGATACGAGTTTGGAAAGGTGCTAGCTGTGTAATAAGACCTGAAATGATCACAAGATCTTTAGTTTTCAATGTTTTTGATTTTATGTGATTTTATTTGATTAAAAATGAATTAATTCAAATAAAAATCAAATTAAATAATAAAAATATGATATGGACACATGGCCAAGGCTAGAGCACGTGGGAAATAATGCAAACTCAAAACAAGTGAAAAAGAATGGGCCCATTTGGCAAAATTTGAAGTTTTGGGGATAGTTGACTTTTGTCAATTTTGCAAAAAAGTCCAACTTCAACAATGCATAATTTCATGAATTTTGAACTTTTGGAGATGTTCTTAGACTTTTTAGAAATATTGAGATGTCCTATAATCAATCCTTTTGGTATCATCTCATTTTGATATTCCATGCTCAAGTTAGAAGCTTTGACAAAAAAGGTGTTTTTGTTGACTTTTCAAAATAACCTATAATGTCCAAATTCATAACTTCTTGTGAGTGCATATTTTGATCTTGGGGTATGAATATGGATTGTAGGGAATTGCATCCTATTCAAAATGAGATTTGGATTGGTCATTTATCATAAATTATGAGAAAGTTATGCTTGGTCAAAGTTGAGTTGACTTTTCCTGCAAAACCCTAATTTAGTAACTTTTGAATCTTGATGAATTGTGAGCAATCCTTGATGAATCATGATCAAACCTTGATCATATGATTAAATATACTTCAAAATGGGAATGTTGACAAAAAAATATTGAAGTTTGACTGTATGTAGGTCACAATTGACTTTTGCCCTAGCACAATCGACTTTTGGACTTTTGAGCAATTGACTGAGCAAACTTCCTCTGCAAGGCTTGAAACTTGACATGGATGATCTTGAGAACATATTAGGACATTGGTGAGCACTTGAGGTCACTTGGACTCAAGGATCTTGATGCAACATGAAACCCTAATTTGGGGTAGACTGCCTTAGGAGAGAGCTTGTCTTACCAACTCTTGGACTACTTTGAGCAACTTGGAGATCTTTCTTGCAATGTTTTGAGAAATATGGGAGGACAAATTTTGGGGTACAACAGTTTGCAAAAATGTCCAATGATTATTTTTGAACATATGCATTTGAACGTGATTACTGTTTACAAATGAGCAAAAAAAGGGGAACAAAAAATAGAAAGACAAACACTAATGGCTTTAAGAAACAGGATAATATCTATAAACCATTCCATAAAATCCCCCGCAGGTACTTTTTCCAGCAAGAGCGGAAAATGGGAGATCCCACTACAGGATCGCTAACCTATCTCCAGTATGCAGCCTAATGATATCAAGTTCTCTCACATCCCCAACGGAACAAAACTTCCAGTTACCGCTCCAAAGATTCCCTAGTGAAAGTCGCCCAGTTTCTCAGGATTCCCCAGCAGGATTTCACGAGGTCCACAAGCAATGCACGATGTTTCCCTTCCACAACAGAGTTTATTTCTCTAATAAATGGAAACTCATCCATCAACACTTCAACTTCAAAATATGAAGACTTACACTCCTCATTCCCAACAGTACTCAGGGATTTATTTTCCTCGACTCCAGCAACACTGTGGTATAATAATTAATGTGTCCATACATTACATCCATATGTCATAGCATTGACAACACAGATGAATACAGCGCGATCTCATTTATTTTGAGAAACAGCATTATACCGTGCATTTCATACATCATGGTATTGCATGCAACTGACCCTTCACCTTTTTAGGAAAGATCAATCAACAGAAAATTATCGTCAAATTTTTAAACAAGTTAATTATAGATCAATTCCTGAGAAAGGACTGGTCGACCATCTACATAACAGATATTTCCTTCAGACCCCTGTTGGTTCAGTTTAAATCTCTCAACGGTTTATTCTGATTCTTTCCTGCAGACGCTTTCTCTGGTTCAGAAGTTTTCTCTGGTTCAGATGAATCTCTCAATGATTTGTTCTGATTCTTCTTCAGATCCCTGTCGGTTCAGTTTAAATCTCTCAATGGTTTATTCTGATTCTTTCCCACAGACGTTTTCTATGGTTCAGACGTTTTCTCTGGTTCAGATAAATCTCTCAATGATTTGTTCTGATTCTTCTCCAGATCCCTGTCGATTCAGTTTAAATCTCTCAACGGTTTATTCTGATTCTTTCCTGCAGACATTTTCTCTGGTTCAGATAAATCTCTCAACAATTTGTTCTGACTCTTCTCCAGATCCCTGTCGGTTCAGTTTAGATCTCTCAACGGTTTATTCTTATTCTTTCCCGCAGACGTCTTCTCTGGTTTAGATAAATCTCTCAACGATTTATTCTGATTCTTCTCCAAATCCCTGCTGGTTCAGATAAATCTCTCAATGATTTATTCTGATTCTTTCCTAGTAGGCACTTTCTCTGGTTCAGATAATCGCTCAAAGATCTACTCTAATTCACTCCAGTTAAAGAATATTCAAGACCTCTTTTGGTTCAGTTTAAACCACTCAACGGTTTATCCTGATACTTTCCAAATGAGCATTTCTGGTTCAGATAAATCGCTCCAAGATTTATTTTGATTATTCCCAGTCAAACAACATACAAGACTTCTGCTAGTTTCAGATAAATCGCTCCAAAGATTTATTCTGATTCTTTTCCAGTTGAAATCAAGTTCAGACTTAGTCTATTTTCTGTCAACAGTCACCTTTGTATGGCATCTACAATCCCATCTCTGACAAATCTCCATCATTTCTCCAAATGGCATCTATAAGCCCATTCACAATTCATCTCCGAGTGCAAATTTCTGGGCACTCTAGTGTTCAATCATATTCCACCTTCAAGTCACGAATGGCGGATCCTCCAATCTAACTCTTCAGGTTTAAGAAGATTGAACAAGGGAAGTTGTTGTATCCCAAAATTTGCCCTCTCATTTATCAAGTATTTTCTCACAAGATCTCCTTTGGTTCAAGACTGTACAAGGGTTGATCAGTTCAAGATACCTCCTTAAGCACTGATGACTGAAAATTAGGGTTTGAGATTGCACAAGGACAAATGTACTTTTAATGTCTCATATGACTTTCATGGATCATTTTGGACTACCAAGATTGCTCATGTCAAGTTTCAAGTCTTGGATCACATTTTTGCTCAGTCATTGATCAGTTGACCTAAAAATCAATCATATTGGGGAAAAAGTCAATTGTGGTCAATTTACAGTCAAACTTCATAATTTTGATCCATGTCAACATTATTAACTCATATATGTTATTTGATCAAGTTTGGACCATAATTCCTCAAGAAATTTGATCAGATCATCAAAAGGGCAAAATGGTCAAAATTAGAGTTTTGACTGAGAAAGGGCAATTTCTGATTTTTGATCTAGCAAGTGGTTAATTGGTTTGAGACATGATATAAAGGTTTCAAATGCATCATTTTGACCTAATTATATGACTCAAAACTTCCCTCAAGATCAATTGATTGATAGTTGATTTTCAGTCAACTGATCAAAAGTCAATTGTACACTGAAAAGTCAAACTTTGACTTTTTGGTCAAAATCAAGTGTCAAAGATCACAATTTATCAAAACATGTCAAAATATGAAACTTGTTCATCAAAAAATCAAAAAGTCAAGATTTCATTTTGAAAAGTCAAAATTTCCAAACTTAGAAATTTTTCTAAGTGTTGAATACTTCATATTTTTTCATAACTTTGAGCCAACTTTTCATCATGATGCAAGATGATTCAAAGGAAACTTTAAACATGAAAGTTATAGATCTCAATGATATCTAAAACATTTCTGAACACAGCTCCTCCTAGAAATGCTTGGATTTCAAGTTATTAATCCATGAAATCATGTTCATGAAACTAAAACACTTAGTGAAATTTTGGTCCGGATTTTGACCTAACTTCTGGGCCAAGTTTCACATAGTTCCAATTGGATTTTTCAAAAGTGGTTCAAAGAGGGGTTATAGAGAATATTACAAGCTTTCTAAAATTTCCAAGAACTCCTTGAGATCATTTTTGATCAAGGAGAATCGAAGGCAAGAAGTTAGGGTTTCAAGTTGTTTTACAAGGCAGAATTTGTGATGCACAATGGACCAAATCAAATAGCCATGTTGCATAATCTCACTTTGCGGGCTTCTAAATTGAAATTCACTCCTTAATTAAATTTTTACACAACTGATAGAACCATTGTCCAAGCATTTGAGCCATTATCCAAGTTGTATTTCCATTTTGGGAAGAAAGTTTACACTTCCATTTTGGAAAAGTGGCTTTAATCACAAAGTCCACTCTCCTTGAGCATTGAACTTGTTATTTATGCACACACAAACCGTATAAACCAAAAGCAAGCATGTATAAAGTACTAACCACTCTATGCAGCCCTGTACCATGCCTTCGAACAAGATGTTTCAACATTGCTTCAAAAACAAGTAAAGATGCTATAACTTGAGATTTCAAATTCTGGATTATTTTAACATACAATACCTCTTGCCTATAAATATACAAGTCATTTGCAAGCTAACACATGCATTCTCAAGCCCTAAAAACCCTTGAAGCTCAAAATCATACACAAAAACTCAATTGTTGCACAATCTGACCAAAAAACTTGAAACTTACATTTCCCTCGTGTGTTTCCAAGCCTTTTGGTTCCTAAAGCTTCTAAACATCAAATACAAACCATCCAAAGTCCTTTTGCCTAACTGTAACACCTCCATCATCATTTTCCATTTTCAAAAACAGAGGTCTGCAACTTGACTTCTCCAGAACTCCTCAGCCACTTTCTGCTCAAGCCAAGCATCACATTAGTTTCCTGGGAACTTGAGGAAGCTAACCCAATCACTAGAACTCATCAAAAGCTGCTCAAACTCAAAACACGATCTCCATTTGCAAGGTAAGTTTTTTGATTTTTGAACTCTTCATATAGGCATTGTTAGGCTTTCATTTTCAAAGATAAAATGTAGACCTCATTGCCACGAAGTTGTACATATCCATAGTTTGCATTTATATGGCTTGAGCTTAGAGAATTTTGGAGTTGAAGTTTCTGAAATTTTTAGGTTTCAGATTAGGGCCAATAAAATTCATGTTTGTCTTTGATCTATAGTTTTAATGCTTTACATTTCTGAAACCGTGAGGAAATTTGCCACAAGATTCATGTTAACACTTTTGCAAATGAATGAGAAATGAACAAGATGCAGGTGGTCTGGCTAGGCGCGAGGTTGAAGATGAAGTTGTCTTCTGGAAGTAGTTTCTAATATATTTATGGTTTGATATAAATAAACAGATGTATAGACACCCCAGTGGTAAGACAGTGCACTGGTAATCAAGAGGGTGTGGGTTCGAACCTCAGCGCACTGCCTTTTGTTTCTTTTTTCACTTTTTTTCCTCTTTTCCCTTTGCAGCGCTGGGCCTCCCCCTTTGGGCTTCCTTTATTTTTGCTAAACATCACCCCCTATTTGATTATAACTCACAGCCCATCTCTTTTTTTCTTATTTATTTTTTCTGTTTACAAAAACAATAATGGGCCAGGCTTAGTCAAAAACTTTTTTTTTACTTGAAAACACCACAAATCAAATCTTCACCCCCCTGTAGGGATGTCAGTTTGGACCTGTTAATGGGGATCCCCGCGGGGAACGCCCCGTTCGGGGCCCCAAAGATGGGGAATTTTCCCCCGTGGGGGGCGGGGATGGGGAGAAAAATTCCCCCGAGAGCATTTCGGGGACGGGGACGGGGAATACACCCCCCGCCCCGCGGGGACCCCGCCCCGCCTATTATTTTAATATAGTTAATTTAATATATATATTTTAGATTAGGTTTTTTAGTCATTTCCTTTATGTTTATTTATAAAAATAAATAAATAAATATTCATGTATTTATTAAGAGAGAGAAATGTAAATATTAGACCCTAAAAAAGTTGAAGCGTTTCATTTTCTTCTGCCAGACATTTAGAGTCTCACACGTTAGACTCCTTTTTTTCTTCTCCAGTCAAATCTCCATTCATCTTCCTCTTCCAATTCCATCTTCTCTATTTGGTGTGCTTCCATTATTCACAGCTCTTACAATTTCATCAATAAGGTTTGATTTTCATAAATTTGTTCATGTAATTATTTATAGGAAAAAATAGATTATTTCTCTTTGATTCTCATAAATCTGTTTATATTATTGTTTATAGAAAAAAGTAGATTGTTTCTCCTTGATTCTCATAAACCTGTTCATGTAATTGCTTATAGGAAAAGTTGGTTATTTTGATTAAATTTAAATTAAATTGTTTAGAAATTTTAGAGTTATCAAATCATTTGCATATTAAAAAAATATAAAATAATCAAAAAGTTACTCATTTTTATCTCCTTTTAAATATTTTTGTGTTCATTTTTTATCTATACTATGCATTTGTAATTAAAATAATGTCGTCAGTTTTTCCTTAAAAAATATTAAAATATACTTTTCCTATTTTTTATTAATATATCACACTATAATTTAATTTTCTATATTAAACAAAAAAATATTACTTTTTAAATGAATCAATATATCATGCTATCACGGTATCACCCATAAAAAAAACCAAATATCTTATATTTCTAATTATTAATGAAATAATAACATATAAACAATAATATATCATGCTATCACCCATAAAAAAAATATATATCTTATATTTCTAATTATAAAACCAAAGCCATTAAGTGAAATAATAACATATAACTTTTTACACGAGTAAATATATCATGTATATAGGTAAATAAATGTATTCTCAATGTATATAATTAATTAATATATGTTATTATTTCTAATTGAAAAGTTACAGTAAATAAGGCATATTTAGAAATATGTGTAATGCATCATATATTTAGAAATATAAGATTTTTCTTATTAATTATTTTTTGTGTGAATTTCATGTATTTACTATTTCATTTATTTATTATTTTTTCATATATTTATTATTTTTGTTCTACTTCCATGTAGCCTTTTAAAATTTGTGTTTGTGTGTGCCAGGTTTTTGGTAAAAGAATGGTTGGTGAAGTTCAATCATCTAATAGTCCTAATGTTGCTTTGGAAGGGAATGAAGTTCCTATAGAAAGTAGTGGAGTTTCACTCACACAGGAAGTTCAATCTACTCCAAATGAAATAAATATAGAAAATCAAGATCCTGAAGCTCCCGTTGAACCCACTACAAGTCCTAACAAAAGGGGATTAAAATCAGATGCTTGGCCCTATTTTAAAAGGCAAAAAATAGGAGGCATTTGGAAGGCTATATGCAAATCTTGTGATAAGAAAATTGGTGGTGATACAAAAAATGGTACTAAACATTTATTTGATCATATTAGCATATGTCCAAAACGCACAGAGAGAGGTCCAAAACAAGCCATGCTTAAAGTGACAGAAAAAAAATCCGGAAACAGACATGAATCATTTGTGGTTGGAAATTATACATTTAATCAAGATGTTTCTAGGAATGAACTCGCGAAGATGATTATATTGCATGAATATCCCATCATGATGGTTAACCATATTGGTTTTAGAAATTATAGCCATTCTCTTCAACCTTTGTTCAAGATAGTTTCTCGCAACACCATGAAGAATGATATAATGAAGTTGTATGAAAGTGAGAAGTCAAAGCAAATGAAAATACTTGCAAAGAATAAAAGCCGCATTGCAATAACTACTGATATGTGGACTGCTAGCAACCAGAACAAAGGATATATGTCTGTTACAGCTCATTACATTGATGAAAATTGGATTTTGCAGAATCGGATCATCAGGTAACTTCTCCCTTCCATTTAGGTTATTATTATAATATAGTTATTTTATGTGATATTTATTATAATTTATTTTTAGGTTCATTTATGTCCCTACGCCACATACTGCTGAGGTCATTTGTGATTTTTTGGTAGATTGTTTGATGGATTGGAATATTGATAGAAAATTGTCAACATTAACCGTTGATAATTGTAGCACCAATGATGCTCTGATTGACCATTTGATTGATAAGATGTCACCTTCTTCTTTTATTTTAAAAGGGAAATTGTTTCATATGCGTTGTTGCGCCCACATATTAAACTTGATAGTGAAAGATGGCATGCAAACAATTTCTAGTTCAATTGAAAAGATTAGGGAAAGTGTCGGTTTTTGGGTAGCAACACCAAAGAGGGAGGATAAATTTAAAGAAACTTGTAATAAATTGAACATGACTTATGAAAAGAAGCTTGCACAAGATTGTAGAACAAGATGGAACTCTACTTATTTAATGCTTGCTTCTACATTGCCTTACGAACAAGTTTTTAAACGTTTAAAATAACGCCGTGATTCCCAATATAAGTGTGCACCAAGTGAAGAAGATTGGAAAATGGCAAGAGAAATTTGTGACAAGTTGAAATTATTTTTTAGTGTCACTGAGTTGTTCTCGGGTACTAAGTATCCAACATCAAACATTTATTTTCCCAAAGTTTGTCAAATAAGATTAGCTTTAAGAAAGTGGGAAGATTCTTCTAGTGATACTATACAAAGTATGGCAAGAAGTATGATAGTGAAGTTTGACAAATATTGGAGTTTGATTAATGGGGTGATGGCAATAGGGGCTGTTTTGGATCCTAGATATAAAATAACTTTGTTGAATTACTTCTTCCCACTTATGTATGGGAATAATGCTCCCAAAGAATTGGAAAAGGTAATACAAATGTGTGAAGATTTAGTTGAAGAATATCAACCAAATAATGATATGGTTCCTACAAGTAGTGAAGTTGGTGCATCAACATTGGTAGATGACATTGATGTCACAAGTCAAGATTGGGAGAAGGCTTATTCGGAATATGTGATGGAAAATACTTCAACTACAAATGTCAAGTCAGAATTTACTTCCTACTTGGAAGATGGTGTCTTGCTTGATAAACAAAAAAAGGAAAATTTTGACATCTTAGGATGGTGGAAACAAAATGGTTTGAAATTTCCAACTTTGCAAAAGATTGCAAGGGACTTTTTAGCAATTCCTATCTCTACCGTTGCTTCAGAGTCCGCCTTTAGTACTAGTGGTCGTGTTTTAAGTCAACAACGTAGTAGGTTGAAGGAAGACACTTTAGAGGCTTTGATGTGCACTCAAGATTGGATCCGAAAAGATATAAAAGGTAATATATTTTTATCTTTTACAAGATTAATTGAAAAGGATTTTTAAATTTTAATTTAGCTATTTGTTTCTTAGGTTATTCAAAAACGTTGACTCAATTCGAATGTGTGGATGAAGATATGGATGATGATGATGATGATGATAATAAGGTAATTTACATATTAGTGTTGATTACCTTTTAGTTTTTAAAGTATTTTTTTAAGTAAATATAATTATTGATTGTTTACTTTTCGTAGGAAAAAGAAAGTCATATCTAATTGTGGAATGAGGAAGAAGACCTTGCAAGGAGAAGTTGGAAAGAGAGACATGATTGATCATTACTTGTTTGGATATTTTGCTTAATATTTTAGTTTATTTATATGTAACTTTGTTTTAAGTATTTTGATATTTCTACTTTACGTGTGTTATCAATTGAGCAAATAGAGATATGTTAACTTTTGCTTTTAGTTGACTTATTATGAAGTATTTTTTAGCTTTTCAAGCATACTCATGATGCTAAATTTTATAATTATCCCTTATTAGTTTTGATGAAGTATAGTTTTTTAAGCATAATTATGTTGTTGGATTTTTTTAGTTGTTTAGGCATATTGTTACTTTAAAAAGTATTATAGTTCATTTTGTTGAATTTTATAGCATTTTATAGAAATTTATAAAAAAAATATTATTATTTTGTGTTCCATTAGTATTTTTAATAAAAAATAATAAATGTCAAATACTAGTATTTTTTAATAACATAATAAATATGTGAATTCTTTGTGCTTTTTATTTTTATAGAAAATATAAACATTTTAAAAAAATAAAATATTAATGAATAAATGTAGGATCTATGGGGATCCCCGCGGGGAACGGGGATCCGCGGGAAACGGGGATGGGGATAGAAATTCCCCCATGACGGAGATCGGGGACGGGGACGGGGAATGAATTTGATGGCGGGGAAAAAGATGGGGAAGTGTCCCCCCGGCCCCGCCCCGCCCCATTGACATCCCTACCCCCCTGACTTACCCTTTTTTTTTTCTTTTTTTTATTTTTTTATTATTATTAATATTATCATAATATTTATTTTTATTAATAAAAAAATCCCAAAAAATATTTTATTTATTATTTAGGTAATAATATGTTTATATTTTATTTCCTTTAAGACTAAAAAGACAAAGACAAAAAACATGTTTCTTTAACAAATTAATTTCTTTTTTTAATTAATAATAGACTTAGGTTTAATTAGTTTTTTAATTAAGATTAATTTAGGAGACCTAATTCCTTTTGTTTAATTAATACTAGTTTAATATTCAAAACCTCTTTCATAAAAAACCTTAAAAAAAATTCTTTTCTAATTAACTTAATTAAATTTTCTTATTTCTTTAGGTTAAATATTTTCTTCTAGTTTATTTAGGTTAAAACAAACAAAACCTTTCTTAACAATAATCCAAACAAATTCATACTCTTCCCCATTTATTCATGCTTGTATATTATTATTTCAATTCTTGTATATTATTCAATATAGTTGTAATAGTTAATTAGATTTAAAATTCTTGCAATCCCCATTTGTAAAAATGTATACCCCATCCCCCAAATAATGTAATAGCATAGAATATTTACTTTCCGCAATTTATCGCTTTATATAAATGCTAGTAATTAGGGTTTGTATGGAAAGATAAAAATCAATGCTTAGAAAATCCTAATACAAGTCAAATCAAGCATGAAAAAGATACACTTGCACACTTTACACCTCTAGGGTTAACTCCACTTGTTGCCTTGAGAAATAAATGGTTATAATACGCACGTAATACGTCTTAGCAAAAACAAACAAAAATACAAGATCATAGTCCCTCGATGACGCTACAAATGTTTCCTTACGAATGATCTTAGTCCCTTAAAGAAAATGCTAAGATATTTTACAACATTGCTATTCATGACTATACGATGACCCTTGTCCGTCCCTTTTACATCCAAAGATAAGGTTACTTACCAATTCATGGTAAAATAACAATGTCAAAGGAAAGAGGAAATAAACAAGAAAGACTTTTGAGTAGGTAGAATGTTCTTAGTTGCTTGCTCATTTTCAAATCAAAACATCCTTGCTATTTTCAAAACGAACACCAACACTTTCAAAATATCTTTCAAACTTGAAATATTTTCAAAAGATCAACACTTTGTATACGTTCTTACGAACGAGAACTATTACAAAGTTTGCCTAAACGATGACGCCTTTTCAAAATAGTTTCAAAAACCACACAAAGCACATTTTTAAACAAAAGCAAGCTATCTAGCAAGAAACTAAGAGCCTGTAGATAACTATGGATGAAAAGGGTGCTTATATCTTACCTTTTCATAATCTACCCCCCGAACTCAAGAAAACATCTCTAAAGGTCTTTCCTGTTCTTTTCAGCCTTTTCTTTTGGATAAAAGACAAGCCGGTGGCGACTCTTGCTATCCGGACAATTGCGATCAAATGTGTTGTACCCCAAAATTTGCCCTCTCTTGTCTCAAGGGCTTTTAGAATTACCTCAGTCAAGTTTCAAGCCTCGGATCATATTTTCTAAGAATAATCATTCAAATTATCAAAAGGGGGCAAGATGAGCAAAATTGGAGTTTCAGTTGGAAAAAGTCAACCGGACTTTAAAAAGTCAAATTTTGACTTTTTGACCAAATTTGAGTCCCAAAAATCACATTATGTCAAGACATCCAAAAAATGAAGTTTGATCATCAAAGGTCAAGAGAATAAAAAATCCAACTTTGCAAGACTTTGAAATTTTTCTAAGTATTTTCTATACTTGGTTAATTTCATTTGCTTCATGGCATTTTACTATAATTCCAAATAATTCAGGATGATGCAAGTAATTCAAGTTATTACAAAGTGGCCTTTTTGCAAAATTACAAATTCTAAAACCATGTCTTGATTGGGTTCTCTCAAAAGGAAAAAAACCTTGCCACAACATTTTTGGCCTTTGACATAATGTACATGAAATATTCCACAAGACCAAAATTGTGACATGCTACAAATCATGTTGTCCAAGTTGAACAAAATGTGATGTGCCCCATTGCCACAACACCCCATGCTTCCCTGCAAGAAAGCTTGTGCTATGTTGCACCCCAAGTATGCATGCTGCCAATACAGTCCAAAACTGCTCTATGCAGTCTGCCCAAGTCTACATCACAACAACCCCAAAATTGCACCAAAATGGCAAAGGAAAATTGTGTGAAGAAAGTGTCAAAGCAGTAAGCAAAAAAAATTCAAAATAACTTATATGGTTTCCCCCCTAAACCACAGTCAAGGGTCTACAAAAAGAGGACTGTCTCATAAGACAAAGGGGTTGGATTTTAAAAAGAGAGGTTTTGAGAGAGAGAATAGAGAGTTTTTGTTGAGCAGAAAAACAATATTCTTGTTAACCTTGACTGATTTTTCAAAATCAAATCTGTTCTTGTTCAAAACAGAAACCCCAACCCATTACTCCACCATACAAACTCTCCATAAGCCAAACATTTCACCATATACAAAGTTTGGCCAAACATAAAAAATAGTCCTTGTAGTTCTATTCACCTTCACCATCAAAAATACCAAAAATATTACAGTACAGTCCAACTCAGTTCCAGCAGTCCAGAGAAGCTTTCTAAAGACTCACAAAATCATCACAGCATTTGGAAAAGCATTCAGATCTAAAACAACCAGTGCAGCCCAAAGGTAAGTCCTCTTGACTCGATATCTTATCATTACATCATTAACAATCTGTTGTTCTTTGAGGATAAGATGTAGTATTTTATTATCCCTTTAAGTTAATCATTTTCTTATGGTTTAGGCTTCTTCAATCATGTGTTATTTACATTTATCCATCATATGCCATAAACTAACATGTACAATCAGTAAAACAATGTTTAAGGCAGAAAAATGCAGCATGTATCAACACATATCATCATGTGTCGACCCATCCTAGTGAAAAAACAGGGTATGAGTCGACACATAACCCTTATGCATCGACCCATACTGAGTTTAGGTCACAAAGCAGAAGCTGGAAAAGCCTATGAGTCAATAAATACGCGTTTTGCGTCGATACTAGAAGGTGTATGAGTCGATACATCCCATTATATGTCGACCCATACTGAACAGATTTTATTTTACAGGAGCAAGGAAAGGCTATGTGTCGATGCATAGCAGCATGGGTCGACACATAGCAGTTCAAAACGCATTTTTCTCTTTATTTTACACTGTTTTCACATTGTTTTCATTATCATTCGATATGGTTGTAATATTTTAGTTTCTACTTCATCCCCATTATTAAATTGTACCTCCATTCCCCTAAAGTGATGTAATAGCTTAGATTTTACTTTCCGCATTTTACTTGCCTTTCATATATTGCTAGTAAATAAGAGGTATGGCAAGGTAAAATCAACAAATAGATGACTTTCAAAAACAAGACAAAATGCATGCAAACTAACACACTATTCACACATTCACCCTTAGGGTAATCCCATATCGTTGCCTATCAGGAAAATAGTCATGTCCCTCGAACATGGACGTTTTAGCAAAGACCCTCGATAAAAGATCGTAGTCCCTCGATGACCCTCGATGTTGCCTTTGGTAAACGATCTAGCTCCTAAAACGACATTGCTAAAACGTTCCATGAGTTGCCTTCTATGACTATACAAACGTTCCTACACTTGTCCCTTCACATCCAACGATGGGACTTCTTACCAAATCAATGGTAAGATAGTCATATCTAAAGGAGAAGGAAAAGCATATTTAAAATCTTTCAAGTAGGTAGATTCGCTCCTAGTTACTCGCTAGCTCGCAACAAAAACATTTTATACACCAACACTCTCATTTCAAAAAATTTTCAAAAGATAAAACATTTTGTATACGTTCTTATAGAGACGAGAACCATTGCAAAATAGCTTTCCGAAAACCACTCTCCACAACACAATCCATAAACACGTCTTTGAACTATCTTTCGAAACAAAACTTTGTACGCATTCTTATAGAAACGAGAACCATTACAAAGATATTTTCAAAACACTTTCAAAACCCACATCACAAAGCACATTCAAACAAAAGCAAGTTGATCTAGCGAGTAACTAAGAGCCCATGGAAAACCATGGATGAAAAGGGTGCTAACACCTTCCCTTTTCATAATCTACCCCCCCCCCCCCCCCCCCCCCCCGAAACTCAAAAATATATCTAAAGGTCTTTCCTGTGCTTTTTTACCTTTCCTTTTTGGATGAAAGAAAAGTCGGTGGCGACTCTTGCTAAACCGCAACATTTGCAAACAGAAACACAAAACCTCAAGTCAGTTCTCCCACCGTATCACAGAACTGGCGACTCTGCTGGGGATATTCTTAAAAGTGGGGTTACCTTAGGGTTAGATCACATTTACTTTCTTTCATTGTTTGATTTGTATTCTTTATATTTTGTTCTTTGTTTGGGCTTGCTTTGATCCTCCACCCGGATATGGGATACCTTTTTAGGTAAATAGCAATAGATTATGGAAATTGTACGGCATAAACCGATATGGTTGAAACAATGGCTATGTTAGTGCGACGCATTTGTGGGTACCGGTATCCCTTGTGGTGAATCGAGGAGAATACGGGGCTGATGAGTGGCATCATGAAGCACTAACGGACTTTAGAACCCTAATTGAACAAACTTGGCCATTAGGACGTAGTGAGATAACCGATTTCGGTGTAGAGCTGAAAATTGGTTGACACTCGATACTACACTCATTGAGGCTAGAATTTTGGGATATCTCGGCCGCAAGAAAAGATTGATTGTGCTGAGACAATACCTAAGAGAAAGGTCGGTGATATTGAGATCCTTTAAAACCTGATCACTATTACTAGGACAGGTTTGAGCCAACTAAACTTCAAGAGGGTACTTACCTATGAAACCTCATGCAAGCCTAAAACATAGGGATTTGTTTGCTTTGTGTGTATATACTTGTACATAAAATCATAAACATCATAAGCATCATGAGCATGTTCACTAACCATTTCAAGGATTTAGAAGTTTATCTTTGTTTTTTGTTTTTTAGGTCATGAATTTTGTCCGAAGAAACACCATCCGAATCAGCTTTGTAAAAGCACACCCTCAGCTTCAAGAGTTAGCCTCAAGATTTCCTAGGGATTCTCCTTTTACTAAGAAATACGGTCGACTCCTCAGTTTGGCTGCATCCAGTTTCCAAGAAGAGATGATGTGTGTACTATTCCAATTCTTTGATCCCGTGCATCATTGTTTCACTTTCCCAGACTATCAGTTGGTACCTACATTGGAAGAGTTCTCTCTACTATTAGGGGTGCTCGTGCTCGATCAGATACCATTCACCGGTCTAGAAGAGATTCCAAAACCTGAAGTCGTCGCCGAAGCTTTGCATCTGAAGAGAGCCGACATCATAGCCAATTGGGAGACAAGAAGCGGGGTTAAAGGCTTTCTAGCTAAGTTTCTATTGGAAAAAGCTCGTTCATGCTGGGACGACATGGATTTCCAAGCTTTTGAAGACATCCTGGCTCTTCTCATTTATGGTTTGGTTCTATTTCCCAATTTGGACCAATTCATAGATGTCAACGCCATCAAAGTCTTTCTCTCTCGCAATCCTATACCTACCTTACTAGGAGACATCTTGCATTGCCTTCATACCCGCACCATGGAGAAAAGAGGTACTCTTTTATGTTGTATCCCCCTACTCACTAAGTGGTTCACTTCACACCTGCCTCAGTCAGCATTGAAGAACGAGCAAAGACTAACATGGTCCCAAAGGATGATGTCTCTCACCCACTCTGATATTCGTTGGTGTTCGAGATCCTTGGAAGATGTCTCTATCATTGACCTCTGTGGGGAGTTCCCTAACGTACCTCTGCTTGGTATTAGGGGAGGTATCACCTACAACCCATGCTTAGCTCTTCGACAGTTTGGGTATGACCGAGGAGACGGCCCTCACGAGATGCTCATCCAAGGTTTGGTGTTCGACTACGACAAAGAATACCAAGGTTACCGCCAGAGGTTTACACGAGCTTGGGAAATGGTGAACAAGGTGAACAGTAGAACTTTGGGACACAAAAACTCTATCCCTCTCGAGCCTTACCTTAGGTGGGTATGGGCTCGTGCCCAGAGTCTCTTGATGCCTTACCCTTCCATCCTTCCTGTCATCATGGAGCCTGTTGTTGAAGGAGACGTCCCATACACTGTTCTTCATCCTGACATGCGTACCTCTCTTGAAGATTTGCATAAAGCTTGGGTTCATTTGAAGGAAGAACGAGACACCTTTGAAGCCCAGTATTACGCCAGTGAGAAGAGGGTTCTGGAGCTCACCAAGCTGCTTCATGAAGAGAAAAACCTGAATGCCTACATTTCTCCAAAGAGGATGTGATCGGTCTTTTTGTCTTAGGAGCTTTGCTGTATTTTGTTTCTTTCATTATAAGCCCAAGGAGGCGTGATGTATTCAAACTTGTTTTTATTAATATAACGTGTGTTCTTTTTGGTTTGAACAAATTTAAATCTCTAAATTTCGTTGAAATCATTTGCATATTGCATCTTCGTTCATCATGACATCATACAGGTTTCTCATAACAGGTCACCTTATCCTTATACTGTTTATTTTAGTAAGATGGATGTTGAACAAACTGTGAAAGAACTTCAGGAGCAGAACGCCCAGTTTCAACAAATGCTCTTGGCTCTGACAAAAGGACAAGAGGAGTTAAAGACTATGCTTGCCAAAGAGAAGAAGAAGAAAGCGAAGAAATCAACCGGTGTTGTGATCATGGGGAGGAGGTTTAAAGGACAAGCCAAATGAACTTTGGACTTTGCGACATCATCAGGCGAAGTAGATAATCCAACCTAGGAAGTGAACAACGACCCAGCATCCGAGGAAGAGGAAGAGGAAGAGCCTGACTACTCTAAGGAACAATATCCTCCTGCCGATGATAAATACAAACAGCTAGAGGATCGTTTGAATGCTATGGAGATTCAGAGGGTACCCGGTTTAGATTTTGAAGAATTAGGACTCATTTTAGGGGTAGTCATCCCACAAAAATTCAAGGTCCCCACTTTCGCCAAATACGACGGTATCTTCTGCCCGAAACTACATCTAAGGTCATACGTCAGAAAGATTCAACCCCACACGGCTGACAAGAATTTGTGGGTGCATTACTTCCAAGAGAGCTTATCTGGGACGCAGTTGGATTGGTTCTATCAATTAGAAGGGACCAATGTTCACAATTGAGAAGATTTGGCCGCCGCTTTCTACAAACAATATCAGTACAATGCTGATTTTACTCCGACTAGGACATAATTGCAAAGCATGTCTATGGGAACAGGTGAAGGTTTCAAAACCTATGCTCAAAAATGGAGGGATCTCACAGGCAGGGTCCAGCCCTCTCTATCCGACAGAGAATTAGTGGATATGTTCCTAGGCACCTTGTCAGGACCATTTTTCAATCACCTAATTGGAAGTTCCTCAGCTGGGTTTACTGAATTAATCATGACTGGTGAGCAGGTCGAGGCCGGTATAAAAAGTGGTAAAATTCAAAGAGATGCATCCTCGGCCGTGATGAAGAAGCCTTTTGTTGGAAAGAAAGAGGTCAATGCTGCATATGACTATGGGAATCAAAACAAAACTGACTGTCGCCTGGCGGTAGGGGTTGTCATGATTTCTAACCCTGTGCCAAACCAACAGCGAAATTATCAGCACAAACCAGAAGCGCACATGAGACGGTTTACCCGGATCAAAATGACCATGTCTCAAATTTTACCACACCTTTTGAGGACCAATCTGACAACTTTAAAAGAAGCTCCCAAGAACCCCAATATCGCGTCTCCTTGTTATAACCCAAATGCTCGATGCGCCTACCATTCTGAAAGCCCGGGGAACGATATAAATGACTGTTGAGCCTTAAAGAATAAGGTGCAAGACCTTATCGATGCGAAAGAGATTGAGTTTGATCTCCCGGAAACGCCTAATGTAATAACGGCACCAATGCCCAGACATGGCCAAGGTATCAACGCCATTGATAACGATCATTTTGTCTCCTCCATGAACGACTTAATTACTCTTTTGTTGACCATTAAATAGAATCTACTGCAAGCCGGTCTATTTCTGGGTTGTGATGAAAATTGCCACTTATGCAAGTCTCTACGGAACGGTTGTTTGTTACTGAAGATATGCGTCCAGCGCCTGATGACTAGCAAAGAAATCCTATTTGAAAAGCTACCCCTTATCAAAAGTTCTTATCAAGATGTTTCGATAATCACCATTTCCAACAATCCTCCCAAGGTCTCCACCAAAAGACCTGTTAGGATTACATCTATTCCAAGATCCGCACCTTTAATCATCACTATGTCAAGACCAATATCATACTCTTCGGATAAAGATGTTTCCTGGAGTTATGAGGCTGACGTTTATTACTATGGCGTCAAGCAAGATCAGTTGACTGTCAAAAATGAAGTTGCGAGAGATATTGATCCCGGTATTGGTAACATCACTGGGACCAGCAAAATAACAAGAAGCGGAAGAGTCTTCTCACATGAGATTTCTCCGAAGACCGTTGCTACTCCTGTGATCATTCCTACTGCCACTCCTACCGACACTCCCAACAATACTCCTAATTTTATCCCTGCTACTGATACAAGGGGCAAAGAGGCTTTGATTGAGCCTGCCCAAGCAAGAGAATGTCCTGAGATCATCCTTGAAGCTTCTAGAAAAGAAATAGAAGAAATAATGAAGATAATCAAGAAAAGTGACTACAACATTGTCAAACAGTTGGGGCATACCCCCTCGAAGATATCAATGTTGTCCTTACTTTTGTGTTCTAAGACCCACGCCAAAACCTTGGTAAAGTTTCTTAAGACCGCCCACGTGCCCCAAGAAACCTCCATCGACCAATTTGAAAACTGTGTGGCCAATCTAACGGCTGATAACAGATTAGGCTTTTCTGACGCTGATTTAACCTTTAAGGGAAGGAAGCACAATGATTCCTTGCATATTTCCATTGAATGCAGGGGCACCACACTTGCCCATGTTTTGGTGGGTACCGGCTCATCATTGAATGTTTTGCCTAAAAATGCTCTCGACCGACTGGATTGCGAGGGGCTCATCTTGAAACCTAGCAACATCATAGTAAGGGTCTTTGATGGCTCCAAGAGGACATTGCACTGAGAAGTTAGTATCCCCATAAAAATTGGGACTCAGAATTTTGACTCAACTTTCTATGTGATGGACATCCGCCCTTCGTACTCTTGTTTATTGGGTCGACCCTGGATCCATGGTGCTAGTTCCGTCACTTCTACCCTACACTAAATGCTAAAATACTCTATCAAAGGAAAGATTGTCACAGTTCACGGAGAGGAGGAGTACATGGTTAGCCATCTGAACTCTTTCAGGTATGTTGAAATGGATGGTGAATTCATAGAGACTCCCTGTCATAACTTTGAGGAGGTTCCAGCAACGGTCGTGGCAACCAAGTCTACTCTGAAGGTCCCGAAGATTACCAGACCTCCACTGAAGATGGCCTCTTTGAGAGATGCTCGAGCAGTAGTTAAAGAAGGAGGATGTACTATCTGGGGTCAGCTTCCGGATATTCCCTACAAGTCTGACAAATTTGGGTTGGGGTTCACTTCAGAGGCCCAAAGAGCCGTTCGACGTTCTCGCGTTGGGGTACCACCTCTGCGTATCAACAATCAAGGAGTCAATGCAATAGAAGACAGTGATGGCAGCTGTGACATGGACGAATGGATTTTTCCAACCATCGGCGGAGTTCTCAACAATTGGGAGGCCAAAGATTTCATTCCTATTACTTTTATTCAAGAGTAATTGTCTCTTAATATTTTCAGGCTTGTAATATTTAAACAATTCAGACTTTTAAAACCTTGTGTCTTACCCGAGGCACAACGGTTCATTTGTGAGGGTTGTCACTTCATTCTCATATGTCATTAATGAATCATGGACGTTTTTGCATCAAATTTTGTGTTCTTTGTCTTTCTTCCTTACATTTTATTTTCTTTCAAAAGTAGCTATGCTCTTACACACACTCACATATTAAAATGCATATCTACATCCACTCAGGATCCCATGGGTAACAGTTCTTCTATGGCCAATTGTGACTTTGAAAATCCGATCTACCAAGTCGACGATGAAAGTGAGGAAGATTGTGAGGTGCCAGGGGAGTTGGCTAGGTTGTTGCAATAGGAAGAAAGGACTATTCAGCCACACGAAGAGCCGGTCAAAACAATTAACTTGGGAACTGAGGAAGACAAAAAGCAAGTCAGGGTGGGTGCCAACTTGGAACCTAATGTCAAAGAGCGTCTGATTCAGTTGTTGCACAATTATGTTGAAGTCTTTGCCTGGTCATACAAAGACATGCCGGGACTGGATACAAACATTATGGTACATTTTTTGCCTACGAGGGAAGATTGTCCTCCAGTAAAGTAAAAGGTTCACCGCATGAGGCCTGATATGTCAGAAAAGATCAAGGCAGAAGTCATGAAGCAATTCAATGTTGGATTTTTGGTTGTCACCTCTTATCCCCAAAGGGTGGCCAATGTTGTTTTTGTGCCCAAGAAAGACGGTAAAGTGCGAATGTATGTGGACTACAGAGATTTGAATAGGGCAAGCCCCAAAGATGATTTCCCACTCCCCCACATCGACATTCTAGTTGATAATATGGCACAACATAAAGGGTTTTCCTTCATGGACGGTTTCTCAGGCTACAACCAGATCAAAATGGCGCCTGAGGATATGGAGAAAACAACCTTTGTTACACAGTGGGGCACATTCTGTTATAAGGTCATGCCATTCGGACTGAAGAATGCTGGGGAAACTTATCAACGCGCCATGGTAGCTTTATTTAATGACATGATGCATCATGAGATAGAGGTCTACGTAGACGATATGATAGCCAGATCGCAAACGGAAGAAGAGCATCTTGACCACTTATAGAAGCTGTTTGAGAGGCTGAAGAAGTATAAGTTGAGATTGAATCCAAATAAGTGCACGTTTGGAGTACGGTCTAGTAAACTCCTAGGCTTTGTCGTCAGCAACAAAGGTATCGAGGTTGATCATGCCAAGGTTAAAGCGATAAAAGAAATGCCATCTCCTCATACTGAGAAGGAAGTCAGAGGATTCTTGGGACGTTTGAATTACATCTCCAGGTTCATTTCTCACCTGACAGCTACTTGTGAGCCAATCTTCAAGCTCTTGAAGAAAGATAAATAGTCAAATGGAATGATGAATGCCAAGTTGCTTTTGACAAAATCAAGAAATACTTACAAGAGCCTCCTGTGATGTTACCACTCGTCGAGGGAAGGCATTTAATCCTGTATTTGACTGTTTTAGAAAACTCAATGGGGTGTGTGTTGGGGCAGCATGACGAGTCTGGCCGAAAAGAGCATGCTATTTATTACCTGAGAAAAAAGTTTACCGACTGTGAAATAAGATATTCACTGCTCGAGAAAACTTGCTGCGCTCTGGCATGGGCTGCTCGTCGGCTGAGACAGTATATGCTGACCTATACTACTCGGTTGATATCTAAAATGGATCCGATAAAATACATCTTTGAGAATCCTTCTCTTTCTGGAAGAATAGCGAGATGGCAGATGATCCTGACAGAATATGACATACAGTATACTACCCAGAAAGCTATAAAGGGTAGTGTATTGGCTGATCACCTTGCTCACCAAGCTGTGGAAGACTATCAGTCCATGAAGTTTGAATTCCCGGATGAAGACATCATGACATTAGACAACTGTGAAGAAATCAGGCCATATGACGGACCTGAACAAGGATCCCGATGGACCCTATTCTTTGATGGAGCATCCAATGCACTTGGTAATGGTATCGGTGCCGTACTCATATCTCCGGAGGGATGTCATACTCCCTTTACTACCAGACTTTGCTTCAACTGTACAAACAACATGGCCGAATACGAAGCACTCATCTTTGGTCTCAAAGCTGCTATAGACTTGGGGATCAAATCTTTGGTTGTGTTTGGAGACTCCACTTTGGTCATCAGTTAGATCAAAAGGGAATGGGATACCAAACACCCTAACCTTATCCCTTACAAAGAACATATCTTGACATTGCTACCTCATTTTGAGAAGATTACCTTCGAGCATTTCCCGCGAGAAGAAAATCAGCTAGCAGACACACTAGCTACAATGTCATATATGTTTAAACTTAATTGGGATAACGAGGCTCCTCAAATCACCATTGAGCGGATGGATGAACCAGCCTACTGTCACGAGATCGGTACCGAAGAAGTAGTAGATTGACCTTGGTTCCATGAAGTTAAAAGGTATATCGAGTCTCAAGAATATCCAGAAGAAGCTTCAGTAAATGACAAGAAGTTCCTAAGAAGATTCTCGGCTAAGTTCTTCCTAAGTAACGGTATTTTGTACAAACGCAGTCATGATTCTGTATTGCTTCGATGCGTAGACAAGGTTGAGACTTAAAATATCATGGTTGAATTACACGAAGGCACTTTTGGTACCCATTCCAGTGGGCATACAATGGCAAAGAAAATCCTACGGGCAGGCTATTATTGGTCTACCATGGAGGCAGACTGCTACCAACACTCTTGGACTTGCCATAAGTGTCAGATTTATGCTGATAAAGTGCACGTACCTCCAGTTCCTCTGAACATCTTGACGGATCCTTGGCCCTTTGCTATGTGGGGAATCGATATGATTGGGGAAATCAAGCCAACGGCCTCCAATGGACATCGCTTCATCTTAGTGGCCATCGACTATTTTACAAAGTGGGTTGAGGCAGCTTCCTTCGCTTCCGTTACTAAGAATGTAGTCGTCTGGTTCATCAAACAGAATCTCATCTGTCGATACAGTATCCCAAAGAGAATCCTCACTGATAATGGTACGAATCTAAACAACATTATGATCACCGCCTTGTGCGAGCAATTCAAGATTCAGCATCACAATTCTTCCCCTTACCGGCCAAAGATGAATGGTGTTGTAGAAGCTGCTAACAAAAACATTAAGAAGATCATACAGAAAATGACAGTCACATACAAATACTGGCATGAGATGCTACCGTTCTCTCTCCACGGGTATCGTACCATAGCTCGCACATCAACTGGGGAAACACCCTATTCTCTGGTATACAACATGGAGGTTGTCTTACTTATTGAGGTCCAAATCCCCTCTCTGAGAATTATGAAGGATGCTGGTTTGAACGAAGAAGATTGGATCCAGACTCGACTTGACAAGTTGAATTTTATTGATGAGTAGAGGCTTGCAGCTATCTGTCATGGTCAGATGTACCAAAAACGCATGATCAAAGCTTTTAACAAAAAGGTCAAACGTCAGGTATATCGGGTCGATGACTTGGTAATCAAGCGTATCATTTTTCCGCAAGGTGATCCCAGGGGCAAATGACTCCCACGTACGAAGGGCCATTTGTGGTTAAAACATTTTCTCAGGTGGAGCCATGATTCTGACCACCATGGACGGTGACGACCTTCCTCACCCTATCAATGCAGACATAGTGAAAAAATACTACGCATGATAAAAGACCTGCTAGGTTGACTGGCCTAGGAAAAAATAAGGGTTTCCCGGCGAACCAAAAGGGTTCGGGCAAAAGTAAGGGATGAAAATGAAAATCTGTACACCCGGCAAACTGAAAACCCGAAAGGGCGGTTTGGGCAAAAAAGGGTATCCCGGTGGACTGAAAACCCGAAAGGGCGGTCCAAGAAAAATTTAGGGATGAAAAGCGTATCACTATGTCCCATTGGATCACCCTGCGACATGACCTTGATATCAACTGTCAAGTTCAAACGTCATCAATTAATCTAATCAGTTTCAGACAAGCAGCAAAGTGAGGAGACGCTCGAAGGCATAATGGCAATAGTAGATTTGAAACCCAATGGGATGTTGCACATAGTTGTTTTCTTTTCATTGTACACAATACTGTATATCCTTCATTTTTACGGCGGTGTTATCTTACTAGAGCGTCAGCTTCCTTGTACAAAAACGCATGTTATAGGCCAACTTCAAAATTAATACAAGTCATTTTACAAAACTATTTGTTTTTCCTTTTTGTTTTGTTTTTGCAAGAACGTCCAATGATTCATTCTTGACATATGCACTTGAATATGATTGTTGTTCACAAATTTTTGCATAGGAAAAAGAAAGACAATTGCTCATAACTTAAGAAACAGGGACAGAGGATCAGATATGTCAAATCTGACAGTCATCTTATCCGCAGATACCAGGGCAGAGACAACTTTGGAGCACATCATCAGTGCATGTGACCTTGCAATATCTATACTCCCCATAGAGTAGAGGTAACCAAAGCCTTGATATCAGTTCTCTCAAAACGGGAAGTAATGTCCTCAGCCAAGGGTCATCAAGAAACCTGACACCTATCCCCCCCAGTCGAATTTCATAATCACGAGTGGATCATCATAAATTTCTGACTCCCCAAGCAGAGTTTATTTCTCTAGATACAGAAGCTCAATCCCCGACAGAGCCCATTACTTCAGTTATTGGAAATTCACTTTTCAAGTTGTTCCCCACAGAGTTATTCTCAAGCAGAGTCTCTCCCCGACAGAACATTCGTAAATAAGGAACAAACCTCCAGCATAGTCACTTCCACTCATCATCCCCAATGGAAGTAGAAAAGCCACGGCTCTCTACAACAGTCGGGAATGTTATTTTCTCCAGCAGCAGTCGGGGATTTATTTTCTCAGACTCAGATATGTCACAACTAACATGATCATACATCATGACATGCACATACATATCACATACAGCATAATCTCATTTATTTTGAGAACATCATCTCATGACACATTTCATGCATCGCATATAATTAACCCTACTATCTTTTCAGGAAAGACAGTTATCATCAACAATTCCAGCAGTTATACATGTCATATCTGCAGGCAACCAAGGAAAAATCAGTTCCCGAAACCAGAACGGGTCAACTAATCTACATAATCAAACGAGGTAACCATACTATCCAGGTTCCTTCTCACAGCCCAACTACCCAGGCTTTATTTTCAAATTAACCCTACTATCCAGGTTCCTTCTCAAGCCCTACTACCCAGGCTTTCATTTCAAAGTAACCCTACTATCCAGGTTCCTTCTCACAGCCCTACTACCCAGGCTTTCATTTCAAAGTAACCCTACTATCCAGGTTCCTTCTCACAGCCCTACTACCCAGGCTTTCATTTCAAAGTAACCCTACTATCCAGGTTCCTTCTCATAACCCTATTACCCAGGCTTTCATTTCAAAGTAACCATACTATCCAGGTTCCTTCTCAAGCCCTACTACTCAGGCTTTCATTTCAAAGTAACCCTACTATACAGGTTCTTTCTCACAGCCCTACTACCCAGGCTTTCATTTCAAAGTAACCCTACTATCCAGGTTCCTTCTCAAGCCCTACTACCCGGGCTTTCATTTCAAAGTAACCCTACTATCCAGGTTCCTTCTCAAGCCCTACTACCCAGGCTTTCATTTCAAAGTAACCCTACTATACAGGTTCCTTATCACAGCCCTACTACCCAGGCTTTCATTTCAAAGTAACCCTACTATCCAGGTTCCTTCTCACAGCCCTACTACCCAGGCTTTCATTTCGAGGTAACCCTACTATCCAGGTTCCTTCTCCCTTATCTCCAGACAACAGTTTACAACACTGTAAGGCCTGGATCCGACTAGAAACGGTCGATTTCACATTTTCCAACAAGCTGTTGTACAAGCCTAGACCCCGACCAGGTATACGTTCTACTTTCACCTCCTCAGTCAAGAGATAATTCCCCAGTGGAGTAACGGACAACCGGAACTCCTAAACCTTACTTCCCAGGACTTAAACCCACATTCCCCGGTGAAGTCCTCCTCGACAGCAGGAACAGGATTTCTCGCCAAGGAATCCCTTTTGCACCCAATCTTTTCTGGATGGCATCTGCAAGCCCATCTTTGACAATTTCCCATCATTTCTCCAAATGGCATCTTTTAAGCCCATTCCCTACACAATCATCCACCACATCATCGAGTGCAAATTTCTAGGCACTCTAGTGTTTAATCATCTTCCACCTTCAGATCACGAAAGGCGGACCAGCCAATCTACATCCTCAAGCTTAAGAAGATTGAACAGAGGTAGCTGTTGTACCCCAAAATTTGCCCTCTCTTGTCTCAAGGGCTTTAAGAATTACCTCAATCAAGTTTCAAGCCTCAGATCATATTTTCTAAGAAGAATCATTCAAATTATCAAAAGGGGGGAAAATGAGCGAAATTGGAGTTTCAGTTGGAAAAAGTCAATCGGATGTTTAAAAAGTCAAACTTTGACTTTTTGACCAAATTTGAGTCCCAAAAATCACATTATGTCAAGACATCCAAAAAATGAAGTTTAATCATCAAAGGTCAAGAGAATCAAAAATCCAACTTTGCAAGACTTTGAAAATTTTCTAAGTATTTTCTATACTTGGTTAATTTCATTTGCTTCATGGCATTTTACTACAATTCCAAATAATTCAAGATGATGCAAGTAATTCAAGCTATTACAAAGTGGCATTTTTACAAAATTACAAATTCTAAAACCATGTCTTGATTGGGTTCTCTCAAAAGGAAAAAACCTTGCCACAACATTTTTTGCCTTTGACATAATGTACATCAAATATTTCACAAGACCAAAATTATGACATGCTACAAATCATGTTGTCCAAGTTGAATAAAATGTGATGTGCCCCATTGCCACAACACTCCATGCTTCCCTGCAAGAAAGCTTGGGCTATGCTGCACCCCAAGTATGCATGCTGCCTGTTGTACCCCAAAATTTTCCCTCCCATATTCTTCAAGGTTTGACAAGAATCATCCTCAAATGGTTCAAGATTTCTCAAGGATTGCACAGTCCAACTACCTCTTGAGTCAGTCAAAATTAGGGTTTTGTTTCTTTCCAGGAATTTGAGGTTTTCA
This sequence comes from Vicia faba, assembly GCA_948472305.1. Classification (NCBI taxonomy): domain Eukaryota; kingdom Viridiplantae; phylum Streptophyta; class Magnoliopsida; order Fabales; family Fabaceae; genus Vicia; species Vicia faba. The sequence continues at coordinate 145,706,090 of OX451740.1, forward strand.
ATGGCTCAATCAAGTCCCATAGGCCTATATACATTGTCAAGCATATACATTCCAAGTTTCAAGATTCACAATGTCAAAATGCACAGTCAAAAGCTTCATTTGCTTCATAATCAACTACAGGGGCAAAATGATCATTTTACAGTCAAAAGTCAGAATTTTTGGTCAACATCTTATTTTGAGCTCACAATCATCATTTGATCAAGTCTTGATCATGATTCCACAAGCATGGCTCAAAAATCATCAAAGATGCAAAAGTTACTATTTTTGGACAGCTGAAAAGTCAACTGTATCTTGACCAAGGCATAACTTTTTCATGGTTCATCAGAAAAATCCTATCCAATTCTCATTTTGAAGGGGATGACATTTCCTACAACTCATCTTCACATTCCAAGTCCAAGAAATGCTCTCACAAAAAGTTATCAATTTCTACATTATAGGTCAATTTCAAAAGTCAACAAAAATGCACTTTAAGTCAAAGACCATAACTTTAGATTGGTAAATCCAAATGACATGGTACCAAAGGCATTGGTTATAGGACTTCAAGACCTTTCCAAAATGTCCAAGAACATGTTCATATGATCAAAATTGAGCAAGATATGCATTGGAGGAGTTGGGAAATTTTTGTAAATTTGCAAATGTCAACTTTGCTCAAAACACATCATTTTTGCTAATGGGCCTCAAATTCCTTCTTGAAACTTTAACCAAAGCCTATGCACGACCCATTGAGATTAAATTGAATTATTTTCTTATTTTTTTATTAATTAATTGAATTTTTAATCAATATTAATTCATTTAATTCATTTAATTGTAGGAAAATATCAAGATATGGTTTTGCAATCTTTTCGTGAAGCAAATATGACCAATATGTGCTGGAAAATTCGTGTGCACATCAAGGGGACAAGGATCTCTCAATTTGGCAAGATTTTTCAATCAAAAAAATGTAAAAAGATATGATTGAAAATCAAATATTCCAACCATTATTCCATGGATTTCTTGGCCAAGATTTAACCTAAATCCATTCCATTATATATACAGAAGCCAACCCTAATGCCTTACACGTGAGAATTGCTGCAGAAAGCCATAGCCAACATTGAAAAAATCAAGAAAAACCGGAAAATTGTTTTCCATAATTTAACGTGATTCAAAGCTTTTTCTTGTTTCTAATAGATTGCAGGAACCCTCAGAGACGCATTGCAATCAAAATCAAGTGCTAACACTCAAGAAATCACCATTCACAGACCCACGGTTTGCTTAGCTTTTTCAGAATTGAAACACACATTTTATGCATCATTAACATATTCTAATCATTGTTTTGCATTGCTTGAACCTTTACAAAGCTAATGGTATTGGTTAATTGCGTTATAGTGTACAGAATCGTGAATCACCATTGAAGAATTTTAGGATTCTTGAGGTCTCAAATTGGGGCTTTACAGTCCAGGAAAAATTAAGCTTCATGAAACCTATGGTTGAATTCGTCAAGGCCAGACGAATCAAACACCATGCTCGCGAAATATTTATGTGCATCAGGGACCTAATCGCTATTATTCGTGCTTGCAGGTTGTGGGGGTTAAAAACCCCCGCTATCTAATTTGTTTTGTTGCAGGCATAAGGAAGAAGACAATACGTGTTAGCGTGTGATTAGTCCATTCAAATGGCGCGCGTATTTTTGTTGGGTCCAGCATAATTATTATTCTTGATATATTATATTCATCTCTTATTAATATAACAAAAGCAAGCAAGTGGTCTGGTGGTTGGTGCGTTGGACGTTGATCATTGGGACCTGGGTTCGATTCCCAGGTCCCCCAAAAGCTCTATATTATTTTTTCTAACATGATTTCATGCAGGCTTCATAAAGTGGTTTACCATGAACCTCACGCCTCAACCTGTCATGTGTCCTTATGCATCAATCTAATGGTCCAGATGGAAGGACTATGATATTCCTGGTCAATCAACGCACTAGACCATCCAGAAAGTCAAAGCAGGCTTGTGTTAATGGGCCAGCAATTTCCAAACTCACCTCCTTATTGGGTCAACACCCCCCCTGGTTAATTGCTTTTCTTTTTATTTTCTTTTAACTAATTATTTTTATTATTAATATTATTATTATTTAATTAACTTAATTAATTTTCATAATAAATTCAGACCATTAAAATGTAAATATTATTTGTTTTTATTATTTATTATTTTCACCTTTAATTATTATTTTGTAAATAAATGCAAATTAATTAATTTAGTCTTTTTATTAATTAGGGTAATTTGGACTTTTTTTTACAATAAATAAAACAAATTTAGAATTAGGGTTTTTCTTTTGACAATTTTAATTTCTTTTTATTTTTATTTTCATTAAGACATTAAAAAACACAAAAATACTTTTTTTCTTTTAATTAATTAATTAATTAGTTTTAGGGTTAATATTTAATTAAATGCAAAGGACAAAATACCATTCTTTTCTCAAAAAAGGGTCAAAACCCTAAGGATGTCCTGATTCAATTCTTTCGCGCGCATATTTATTTTTAATTCATTATTTTGATCATTATTCATGTATCTGCTCCGAGAATGTAATAGCTAATTAGGACCTCCTTTATCGCTTTCTTTATTTTCTCGCATTTATTTTCCAAAGGGTTGTGTTTTTGGCGATGTAAATACCCGACGCCTTGTAATAGCGTAGATTTACTTTCCGCACTTTATTTCCCGCAAATTATTAAACTGTTAACTATGCATGACAAGACTTGTATGAAAAATAAAATCAAAACGTAGCTCACCAATAACATGTACAAGACAATTTAACATGAACCTGACACACGTGCACATGCCACTCCTAGGGTACGCCTCACTTGGTTGCCTCGAGGTGGTCGTCAAGTATAGGGTGTTTTAGAGGTCGCCCTCCTGTCTAAAGATCCAGTTGCCTCGAAACGGTTGCCTCGGATAAAAAGGACCTAGGACATTAGAGTTACCGCTAAGGCGTCCTACTATTGCTTTGGTGACCACACATGTCCCTATAATCGAATTGACCCGAATAACTCCAACGACGGTGCTACCTACTTCTCAATAGTGGGATAGTACTGTCTAAAGGACTCTTACACAGCTTAATTACTTAGAGTAGGTATATTTCTCCTGGGTACTTGCTCTTTCAAAACAAAAAAACAACTTTTCGCACCTACACTTTCAAAAAGTTTTCAAACAAATACTTCATACACTCTTGAGGACTGATACAAGAGTTACCTAGAAGTTTTTCAAACTAAACTTTTTCAAAACCCACAAACACAAGAAAAGCAAACATTTTTGAAAACATAGTGAGCAAGTACCTAAGAGCTCGTGGATAACCACGGATAGAAAGGGTGATAACACCTTCCCTTTCTATAATCTACCTCCCGAACCGAGAAACATCTCGAAAAGGAATTTTGCTGTGCTTTTGTCCTTTCCTTGATGGAGAACATAAAAGACGGTGGCGACTCTTGCTTACCGCAACATTTCGCGAACCATCATTTCAAACAGTCAGTTCTATTTCCACCGATCACAGAACTGGCGACTCTGCTGGGGATATCTTTATAAGTGAGGTGTACCTTAGGATTAGACCACTCTTGTTTTCAATTGCTTGCTTTGATTGCTTTAATATTGTGGGCCTGTTTTAGAGTTTCATAGATCCTAACCCGGATCAAGGGGATACCCTTTTAGAAGTAGCAACAAACTGTGAGGGAACTGTTCGGGGTATACCGACACGGTTGAAGCAGTTGCTACGTTGATGTGGAACTTTGGTGAGTACCGGTAACCCTTGAGTCAAGTCAAGGAGAGTACGGGGCCGCTGCGTGGTGCCGTGAAGCATCAACTGACCTTAGGAACCTTACTTGACCATCCTGGCCTCTTTAGGGGTAGTGAGATGACCGACTTTGGTGCAGTCCGAAGTTGGTAGATACTCGATACTACACTCATTGAGGGTTGTTTTCTTGGAATATTTTGGTCGCCAGTTAAGTGGTTAAATTAAAACAATGAACATAGAAAACAACCCAATGATATTGAGCTCCTTAGAACCCGGTTACTTTTGATAGGACAGGTTTTGAGCCCACCAACTTCAAGAGGGTAGTACCTAAACCTCATGTTGGCCTAAACTCTAAGGGCTGCCTGGTGTGACTTGTGTGCCTTATCATGTTTGCCTTTTGTGGATACTTGTGGTGTGTTTTTATCATAACATCATAACATCATAAAGCATCATATGCATTTACTAACCACTTCAAGGGTTCGAATCTTCATATTTGTTCTTGTTTTGTAGGACATGGAGATTATCCGCAGGAAAACAATTCAGGTCAACCTTGTAAGGATCCCTCCTCAGCTTAAGGAGCTTACATCCAGGATTCCCGAGAACTCTTCCTTCAGTGAAAGGCATGGTAGACTCATCAGCTTGGTCAACACCAACATTGAAGAAGATATGGTGAAAGTGTTGTTCCATTTCTTTGACCCCTTGCACCACTGTTTTACTTTCCCGGATTATCAACTGGTGCCTACTTTGGAAGAGTTTTCTCAACTTCTGAAAATTCCTATCCTTAGTCAACTACCCTACAACGGTACGGAAAGGGAACCAAAACTTGAAGAGGTTGCTAAAGCATTACGTCTACAACCATCTGACATCAAGGGGCATTGGGAAATCATAAGTGGTATCAAAGGATTATTGGCAAAGTTCTTGTTTGAGAAGGCCCAAGAATGTTGGAATTCCGTTGACCTACAAGCCTTTGAAGAAGTTGTGGCACTCCTTGTCTATGGGTTGGTGTTGTTCCCGAATCCGGATCAGCTTATAGATATCAATGTTGTCAAGATTTTCATGTCCAGGAATCCCATACCTACGTTGCTTGGGGACATCCTCCACTCATGTTACACTCGAACCATGAGAAAAAGAGGTGTTCTCATGTGCTGCACTCCTCTCCTGGCAAGGTGGTTTATTTCGCACCTTCCCCAATCATTTTTGAAGAACGAGCGGGGTTTGAGATGGTCACAACGATTAATGACTCTTACACATGCTGATATACATTGGTGTTCTCGGTCCAGAGAAAATGTCACTATCATTGACCGTTGCGGAGAATTTCCTAATGTTCCTTTACTTGGAATTAGAGGAGGCATTACTTACAACCCATGTCTGGCTTTGAGACAGTTTGGATATGCTCGGAAGGATGGCCCTCATGACATGTTGATTCCTGACATAGTTTTTGACTTCGACAATGATACGCAAGGACTCCACCAGAGGTTTATCAGAGCTTGGAGGATGCCTAACAAGGTGGATAGTAAGACACTGGGGCACAAGAACTCCATCCCCCTTGAGCCTTATCTCAAGTGGGTACGAGCCCGCTCCCAGAAGCTTGTGATGCCATATCCTCACATTCTCCCCATGATCAAAGAGCCAGTTATGGAAGGAGAGGTTCCGTACACCATTCAACATCCTGACATGCCAACATCTTGGGAAGAAATGCAAAAAAGCTGGATCCAACTCAAGGAAGAACGGAATTCTCTTGAAACCAGTCTACATGCCAGTGAGAAGAAGGTCTTGGAGCTCACCCACCTACTGCACGAGGAAAAGACTCTCAACACTTACATCGCTCCAAAGAGGATGCGCAGTATCTTTTGGGATTAAGTATTTTGTAATGTTTTGCCCATGAGGCCCTGATCTACTGAACAGATTATTTCTTAATATAACGTGTGTTCCTTTTTGTCTACAACGAATTTGAACTTTTGAACCCTTGAATGCATTGCATAAATAGCATATCATGCATCATGTGCATAACAGGTACTCTTTTCTACAGGTTGCTTAATCTTCTTCGCTGTTTATTTCAGCAATCATCATGTCTTCTGAGCCTACTACTGAACAAGTTATCAAGGCCCTCCAGGCCCAGAACGCCCAGTTTCAAGAGCTGGTCATGAGCTTAGCCCAAGGTCAACAGGAGTTGAAGACTCTGCTTTTAAAGAAGAAGAAGAAGAAGAGGATTGTTTTATTCAACACTGGACGGAGGTTTGGGAATGCACTGCAAAATGAGGCTGATCTGGCTACTTCCTCTGTAGGGAAAGATAGTCCCCAAGGGGGATGGGTTCCTAGTCCCGTGGTCTCTGACAACGAGACAGATTACAATGATGAACAGTACCCTCCTGCTGAGGACAGGTACAAACAGCTAGAGGACCGCCTGAGTGCTATGGAGATCCAACATGTGCCCGGGTTAGACTTTGGAGACCTAGGCTTATCTTCTGGGGTGGTGATCCCTCACAAGTTCAAGGCACCTGCTTTTGCAAAGTACGACGGGGCATCCTGTCCTAAGTTGCATCTCAGATCGTATGTAAGGAAGATCCAACCTTATATTGCAGACAAGAATCTATGGATCCATTTCTTCCAGGATAGTTTTCAGGGACTCAACTCGAATGGTTCTATCAGCTGGATGGAACCAGTATTCGTAACTGGGAGGACTTGGCTACTGTGTTCTATAAGCAGTATCAGTATAATTCCGACCTCGCTCCTACGCGTATCCAACTCCAGGGTATGTCACTAGGGACGTGTTGTACCCCAAATTTTGACCTAAGATACCATCTCCCATCTGCATCATTACATTACAAGTGTTTTGATCTATTGATTTTAAAAATTCATAACTTTTCGAGTCGAGAGCTATTTACTTCTGAACACTAAATTTATTAACTGATTCATGCTAAAACAATTTTTATTAATTATTTATTATCTTAAATTTAAATAATTGGAATTTGTTTTCAATTGTTATATAATTTAAAGATTTATAGATAATAAAATAAATATTAGAGAAGAGGCATATTAATCATTCAGACAGTGTTTATTTATTATTCACTATCTTAAATTTAAATAATTGGAATTTATTTTCAGTTATTGCATAATTTAAAGATTTATGAATAATATAATAAATATTTGAAAAGGTTCATTAATTGGTCAATAATGGTTATTTAATTATTTATCATTCTAAGATAAATAATTGAAATTCTATTTTTAATTATTACAATTTAGAAAATTATGAATAATGAATTAAATAATTGGAACTATTAATTGATCAATGATATTTTATTTATTTGTTTATTATTCTGAATTTAAGTAATTGAAATTTATTTTCAATTATTATACAATTTAAAGAATTATAAATGATAAAATAAGTAATCAGAGGGAAGGAAGGAATTAATTGGCCAATATTGGAATTTTATTCATTTTATTCTAATTGTACAATTATTGTGTAAATACTGTATTTATTTACAACGAATTTACAATAATAATTTTTTACAAAGTTAAAATGAAATAAAAAAACTATTCTAATGTTTTCTAATTCTAAATCTTCCATCCAAGGCCTTTTTGTCTGCTCATTTGATTTTACCTGCAAAAACGATTAGAAGAAAAATTAGAATTGAACAAATAATTAAAGCAGAAAAATTGTTTAGTGTTCATCATTAAAAGCAACGGCTGGAATCAGTTTACCCCTTTTTGCAAATCTCGGGATTTCTCCCGGTTCACAAAAAGGAGAGGAGTTTTTATTTTCATAAATGAATGCACATTTTAAAACATGCACAAATTCATGTTTTGTCAAAATTGTTTTAAAGTAAAAACTGCATTTTTTCAAATCAATTGCATTTTCAAAGCCCACTGCATAGTTCAAAACAATATGCATAAATTCAATTGTTTGCCAAACAGCATCAAAAAAATCAACAACATATGCAATGTACACAAGCCAAACTGCAACATTAACTGCCCAAAAGGTGGGAAGAAGTCAAAACAAATAGGCTCCCATGCAAAGACAAAAGGAAATATGCAGTTTTAAAACCAATTTTGCAAGTAATATTCCATTTTCATCATATTCCAGCACTGTTGCAATTTCAGAAGAAAACAGTACATATCATTTTATGCATCAATGTACTTGAGAGAGAGAAGAGAGAAAGAAAAATGGTTTTGCAGGTTTTGGTTTAGGCAGAAGGAATTACAAGACAAAGCTACAGCAGTAACTCAGTAAAAATAAGAAGCACAAGAGTAGAATACAAACAAACTGGATGAAACAGTATGATGCAGAAGGCCAAGAATATTGTAAAAATATTCAAATCTCCAACCTGTAACACAGCCTAAGCCTGTAACGTAAACAAAAGAGGCAGTTGTTATAACATAACAAAAAATCACTTCAAAACACATTCATCTATCTATCTCCCAGTTTCAAAAAAACTCAGAAAATTGTTGTCAAAGAAAAAACAAAATTTTCTCCAAGCTCTAAACCAGAACAACCTAAACCATTCCTACTGTCAAGCCAAAATGTCTTATGGCCAAACCTCAAAATCCAATGCATAAACCATTTTCAAAACCTGCTGCCTTAAGCCATAGAAACCAATAACCATTTCAACCACCATTAAAACTTCAATAACCTGCTTAAGCCATAGAAAACTGTTAACTTGATTGAGCCATCAAACCAATATCACCAAAAATCATTCAAGACCATAAACATGGCCAAAACCATTTCCTAAGCCATTAACCTGCTATTGCATTACCAAACCTGCCTACTACATCATCAAAACTTGTACCATCAAAGAACCTCAACCATTTCACATACCATTCAAAACCTACTGTCCAACCAAAAAACCATTAAAACACCAAACCATATCAGAACCACAAAACTGTCAAAACCATGGCCTAAATCAATTTCCAAAACCCAAGCATACAGTAAAGCCTCAAAATATTATCATAGGCTAACAAAAGTAGTAGCAAGGCGAGAAGAAAGAAAAAGCATCTACTGTCAAACCATTCCAACAGAATCATAGCAAAAGAAGAAGAGGAAAGGCAAATAACGAGGCAACAGTGATACGGGCAAGGAGAAGAAGAAGAAAAAGGTGTAACAAGAATACTCAAACCAGGCAACAGAAGCGAAGCTCACGCGCCTTTCCCTCCGCCCTTGGCCTCCGTCGCACGCCCCAACTTCCTCCTCCGTCTCCGCCTCTAGGTAACGATTTCTTTTCTTTCTTTCACTTTCATAATACCTCCAACAAACAATAATAAAGAATCAAAATCAAGCAGATAAAAAACATGAACATGCAGTAATTAAAACCTAACGAAGTAAAGGACGAAGCTTGTACCGTATTTTCTGTCGCCGTAACGCTGTCGTTGGAGGGAAGAGGAAGTGGAGGGAGCTGGTGGCCATAGACAAGAGGATTTCAGAAGCGAACGAAGAAGATAACGCGCGAAGATGAAGAAGACGAACAACCAAGTGGCGCCGCTCTGCACATAACCAAAACCCTAATCCTTTTTTCCAATTAACAAAACGCGTTTAACCTAAAACAATTATAAAAATCTGAATAGGCCTCACCCCATTTTTCTGCCTAAAGCCTAACGGATTTCTACTAGCACCCACCCCCCCCCCCCCCCATTCCGGTCGCTTCTGAGTTGGGCCTTGTCCCAACCATTTAGCCCACTTGCTTATTATTTACCCCCCCCCCTTTTTACCTTTTGGCCATTCCCCTTTTCTATTAGCCTTCTTTAGTTTGTTTCTTTTTTTAATTTATCAACTTAGTTAATTAGTAAAATTTAATCAAATAAGATGATTTAATAAACACATTTTAATATTTGACCAATTTTATTAATTTAAACCCTTAGGACTTAATTTGGTAATCTTAGTATCTTTAAAAATTAGACTTAAGTTAGTAGCATTAAGTTTTAACTTAATTTAATCATTAAAAAAAAATTCTTAAAGTAATACTTTTATTTATATTAAAAAAAGACACAAAAATATCAAAACTCTAAAAATGTAAAAAATAGAAGTTAAGAACTAAAAAACATTCTTTTTAATTAATTCCCTCGCTTTAATTAATATTAAACAAAAATCTAAAAAATGCATTATTCACATCATTTAGTCTATCATTTAACTATTGTTATTTAATCATTATCCGCATAATTTTTCTGTTTATTTATTTCATATTTATTTGTTTATTCCGTTTACGTTTAAATCCAAAGGGAAAACGATAAATTTGTTGACTTCATGTCCTCAAGTCTAATCGCGCGAATATTTGCATTTCATTAAAACTTAGGATAATTTTCCTTCAAGTATTCAATCTTTTCAAAACTTATACCCCTTTAAGCAAAAACTTCAACGTTAGGTCATCGTATCTTCAAAAACCCGTCCGTACCCCTTTTCGGCCAAAACAATTTATTTCGATCAAACAAACAATTTTAATAAACAGATATTTCAAAAGGTTCCTATAGAGTACTATAGATACATTGGGTGTTAATACCTTCCCATTGTATAACCAACCCCCGAACCATAGATCTCTTTTCAAAAACGCCTTGTATCTTTATTACTTTTTAAAAAAGTATTATTTACATTGCATATTTAGGGTTTTATTTCGCTCTTTCCCCTTTTCCCTTGGAAACAATAAAGCGCGGTGGCGACTCTTGCTTTTTGTGAGACGAATTAATCAATAATTCGATCTCCGATTTACCCCGCTACATTTTTTATCGCTACAGAATTGGCGACTCTGCTGGGGACAGATTGACCTCTTGCTGGTCCATCCCTAAGTGGGTTAAGCCTAGTTTGTTTTATCTGTTTTATTATTATTTGATTTGCTTGATTATATGTTTAAATTGGGGTGTTTGGGTTTTTTGCAAAGGACGAATCCTATACCCGGATTAAGTAACACTTAAGGAATAGGACGGGCAGTACAATCATGTTAACTTTGAGGGAGTAATCCCGAAGAAGGAGGCATGAGATCCCCCACTCAATGGAAGGCCCTCTTGAACTTAATATTTGTTTACCGAGTAATCGGGAAGACATTATTATTTTCGACCTAGGAGCCCGAGAAGTTGAGAACCGTAGAACCCTAACCCATCTTGGCTTTTTAGGTGTAGCGCGGAAACTATAACAGAGTAATTCGGAAGTAGTTACGCGATGCTACGCTCGGACGAGTTTCTCTTGAGAATATTGCTAATTATTGAGTAATCAAGACGTTGGTAATATCCGAAGGAGGAATTTGGACTCTGGGAACTTTTAGAACCTTGTCTTACAGGTGTGATTGAACCGTTAGTACATACCTTTGGGTGGATTTTACCTTTGACTCCATGCTGAAACGTTGAACCTTTGAACCCCATGTTTGCAAGCTTGTGTGTGACTGTTGCATTATCATTCATTCATGCATTCATCAACATCTTTGTAAAAAACTTGTTTTTCAAGGAACTTCGGAATGATTTTTGCAGACATCTCAGGTTATTATGGAACTTGGAAGGAGAAACACTCGAAGCTTTAGTTTTAAGGAGCCCGAGATCGAAGAGCTGAAGAGTTTGATTCCGAAGATCGAGAGCCCGGCGGATTTTCAGAAGAAGTATGGGTCTATTGTACCTCTCATGAAGCGCAAGATGAAGGAAGGCATCCTCAACACGTTGGTTCAATTCTATGATCCCTTGTACCGATGTTTCACCTTTCCGGATTACCAGTTGATGCCCACTTTAGAGGAGTACTCCTACATACTTGGTTTGTCAATCACCGACCGTGTTCCTTTTTCTGGATTAGAAGAGGAGCCCAAATCTCACGAGATAGCAACCATCACCCACTTGAAGAAGTCAGAGATAGAGGAGAACATGACTACGAAAGGGGGAATCCGGGGTTTGTCTGTGCAGTTTTTGTTGAAGAAAGCTCGTCATTTTGCTGAGATAAAGGATACTGTTGCCTTCGAAGACGTGTTTGCTTTACTCGCGTATGGTCTATTCTTGTTCCCTAACGTTGATAAGTTTGTGGATATCAACGCCATCAGAATTTTCCTGATTGGAAATCCGGTCCCTACGCTGCTAGGAGATACCTACTACTCCATCCATCTTTGAAACTCTTATCAAGGAGGGATGATTATTTGTTGTGCACCGCTGTTGTATCAGTGGTATGTTTCGCATCTACCTGGGTCTGATGTTTTCTGGGATCTCGAGAAGGAACCGCGTTGGGCGCCAAAGATTATGGCTCTCACTCATTTCGAAATTGACTGGTATAATCGAGTTTACTACGACGTGAAGATCATCGATAGCTGTGGTGCTTTTCCAAATGTGCCTCTTCTCGGTACGAAAGGTGGAATCAACTATAACCCTGTTCTCGCGCGCCGTCAGTTTGGGTACCCGATGAGGGATAAGCCAAACAACATCCTTGTGAGTGGTTTCTTTCTTCAGGAAGGACAAGATCATCAGGCAGCTAAGAGGGAGATCGAAGGAGCTTGGCGCCACATCCATAGGAAAGGGAGAGATATGTTAGGACATAGAGGTTCCATTTCTTTGGAACCTTACCTACAGTGGGTCCGTGCTAGGGCTTGTGCTCTCAAGATGCCCTATAAACTTGAGAAACCTTTATTCCCTGCCATTGCACCATCATCTGTTGTTATCCCTATCGCGAATATAGGAGAATACCAAGGAAATCTGGCTAGGATGAAGTCCGAGAGGGATGCTTGGAAAGAAAAATACCATATGTCTGAATACGAGAATCGAGTCCTGACTCGACAGTTAAAGGAAAAGGAGGAGTTGCTGTTTATTCAAGACGGCTGGTTCATTGATCACGATGAGAAGCTTCGTCAAAAGGATGCTTTACTGAAGAAGTATGCTGGTGAAAGGAAGAGAAAGAGGGAAGGTTCGGTAAACGTGGCTCTCGTTCCTAATCCGCAGAAGGAAATCATCGATCGACTGGTAGCTGAGAAGGAAGAGATGGAAGACTTTTATGAAGAGAAGATTAAGAAGCTCCGGTTACAGTTGGTGTTCGGTCCTTCATCTGAGGATTCTGAGTGATCTTTAGCTTTTAGTTTTATTTTATTGATGTCATTTTGTAAAACTATGTAAAAGGGCTTCATGCTCCAAAGTTGTAATTTATTGCTTTATTATGAGCTTCATGCTCCAAAGTTGTAATTTATTGCTTTATTTTAGACTTCATGTTTTAAAATTGTAATTTATCGCTTTATTATGGATTTCGTGTTTCGAAGTTGTAATTGGGTTGTTATCCCAAGGTTGTAATTTACTGTTTTGATATTCCAAATTGTAAGTTGTAATTTATTGCTTTCGATCAATGGATTGAGTTTTTGTTATTCCAAATTCCTTTACCATTGATGTATGCAAAATTATTAAAGTTCCTTGAAAAACTTTTAAAATGAATCATCATTTGCATCGCACATCATGCATCATTCCACGTTCCACTTCACATGTTTTCTAGAGTCTTATCCTTGTTCTTTTTCCACTCAAAAGGTTGTCAAGCTGTCTCACCAATACGACACTCGAGCCAATCGTCAGAGGAAAATGGAAGATCTGGAACAGGAAAATCATGAGCTTCGTGGGGAAGTTGCTACACTTCGTGTCGAGATGGAAAAGTTAACTGCGTTAGTGGAAAGTTTGGTGGCTGTTCAGAATCAGCCATCGACTACAGCTGCCGAGATTCAGACCTCAACTCCAGTGGTCTCCTAGATTGTCACCGTTCCTACCTCCGTGACTCAAATCAACTCTCCGCTTCAACATCAGATGCCGAAAGGTTTTCCATGGGGAATGCCTTACAACTTTGTGCCAGAGGGGTATCAGCCTGCCGTACAACCTTTGTTTCAACCTGCTTTGTCTCTTCCTCAGCCAGAGACAACTGCCATGCCGCCAGTAATTCCGTCTGTGACACCTTTTCCGCAACCAATTATGACAACCGTTGCTCCTATGGTCCACTCCGTGCCATACTTGAATGAACCTACTTATCCTGCCGAGCCTGCTGAAAGTTTGGGTCTCTTTGATAGAATGGAAGAATTTCAGGATCAGTTCCAGGAAATGCAGAAGGAGCTTAGAGCATTGAAGGGGAAGGATTTGTTTGGGAAGAATACGCATGACCTTTGTTTAGTTCCGAATGTCAAGATTCCAGCAAAATTCAAAGTGCCAGACTTTGAGAGATATAAGGGTGATTCGTGTCCTAGAGTCATTTGACAATGTACGTAAGAAAGATGTCTACGTATTCCGATGATCATGACTTGTTGATTCATTATTTTCAAGATAGTTTGACGGGTGCTGCTCTGAAGTGGTATATGGGTTTAGACAGTATTCGGATCCGCAACTTCAACGATCTTAGCGAAGCCTTTGTCCATCAGTATAAGTACAACGTTGACATGGCACCGGACAGGGATCAACTCCGGGCGATGTTGCAGAGAGACCGATAATCTTTTAAGGAATACGCCCAGAGGTGGCGTGAAATCGCTGCTCAAATTTATCCACCTCTTGAGGAGAAGGAGATGACGAAGATATTTTTGAAGACTTTAGGTTCCTTTTACTATGAAAGAATGATAGCCAGCGCACCCAGTGACTTCACCGAAATGGTAAGCATGGGCATGCGGTTAGAGGAAGGGATTCGTGAAGGACGTTTGGTTAAAGAAGGAAGTCCGTCTAGCAGTACTAAGAAGTTTGGAAGTGTTTTCCCGAAAAGAAAAGAGCAGGATGTCAGCGCTTTGTTTCCAGGTAGACCTAGGAGAGGTTACTCTCACGTTGCGGCAGTCACTCCGGCTGTCCGCCCAGCTTTGATGACCCCAGTTCATCAAACCCCGCCAACTAAGCAACGGCCATTTCAGCAGCAGCCTCGACAACAGGCTTATCCATTCAACAATCAGAACCGTTCACCTAGAAAACCGCAGTTCGACGCCATTCCTATGACTTATACTGAATTGTTCCCTGCTCTTATCAGAAAGAATCTCATAACGACAAAGCCTCCTCCTGTCGCATCGAATAGTACTTCTCCGTGGTACAAGGCGGATCAGTTTTGTGAGTATCATCAACGGTCTCCGGGGCACAACCTTGAGAATTGCTTTGCTCTGAAGGCGGACGTACAGAGATTGATTAAGAATGGCATCTTGTCTTTTAAGGATGTTATTCCAAATGTTAGAGATGATCCTTTGCCTCGACATGGGGCAGCTTCAGTAAATATGGTGGAAGGTTGTCCGGGGAAGTTTCGAGTTTTTCAAGTTGAACACATAAGAGAGTCGTTGATCAGGTTACATCAGAGTTTGAGAAGACTTGCCTTTGTTAGGCACCAGCATGATTATGATGTTTGTGAGTTTTGTTCAAGAGAGGATGATTGTCCTATTGTGAAGGAGGATATTCAGAAGTTGCTAGATCAGAGAGTTATCACTATTACGTATGATAGAAATCCGGAGGATGAAGTGAATGTTATCATACCACAATTCAATTTGCCTGAATCAGTAGAGATTGCTTACGACAGTCAGACTACACCTGTTGATCCTTTGATTATTTACCCACATGGTCCTGTGCCTTACAACTCAGACCAAGATGTACCGTATAAGTATAATGCCACAATGATTGAGAATGGGGTAGAAGTACCTATTCCAACAAGGCCGTCTTTTGTTAACATTGCTGATGTGAGTAGAGTTACGAGAAGTGGACGTGTTTTTGCAGCAGTACCTTTGAAGAGACCAGAAGTTCAAGTCAGGAGACCCATACCGGCAGAGATGCCAGTGAGAAATGTTGAACCAAGGGTTGAGATAGGCCGATCCAGTGAACCTATCCCTCACCCTGAGGATGATGAGATCCTGAAGCTTATCAAGAGAAGTGAATATAAGATTGTGGACCAACTTTTGCAAACTCCTTCCAAGATTTCTTTGCTTGCTTTACTGAGAGATTCTGGTGCCCATAGAGAAGCTTTGATGAAGGTCTTGGATCAGGCGTTCATGGATCATGATGTGACGGTTGACCTGTTTGATGGAATTGTGGGAAATATTACTTCATGTAACAATCTTGGTTTCAGTGATGAAGAACTCCCGGAGGAGGGGAGAAACCATAATATGGCTTTGCATATCTCAGTAAGTTGTGGAAATGATACCTTATCAAGTGTGTTGGTGGATACAGGTTCGTCGTTGAATGTGATGCCCAAAACCACATTATCTCGGCTCTCATATCCAGGTGCTCCCATGAGACCTAGTGGAGTAATTGTTAAAGCGTTTGATGGTTCTAGGAAGACAGTCATTGGTGAAGTGGATCTTCCTATAGTAATTGGTCCCCACACTTTTCAAATCACTTTCCAAGTGATGGATATTCGTGCTGCCTACAGTTGCTTACTGGGTCGTCCCTGGATCCATGATGCCGGGGCAGTCACCTCTACGCTCCATCAGAGACTAAAGTTTGTAAGGCATGGGAAGCTAGTGATGATTGGGGGAGAGCAAGCTATGGTGGTAAGCCATTTATCATCATTCTCTTTTATTAATGCGGACGAGGATGTTGGAACCCAGTTCCAAGGTCTTTCTGTTGCTAAGAATACAGTGAAGAAGCAAGGGGCATCCATCTCTTCTTTTGAGGATGCGCGGCGAGTGGTGGAAAGTGGTTCGGCCGAAGGATGGGGCCAGGTGTTGACGTTACCCGAGAACAAGTCTGGGGAAGGTCTGGGTTTTCATCCAGTGTCTACAAGAGTCAAGAAAGAGGTGGTTGTTCGTCCGATTCAAGAGGTTTTCTGAAGTGCAGGTTTTATACATCCTGAGGTTGATGCTATCATAGAAGATGATTCCGAGGAAGATTTGCCCGATTTTGTGACGCCTGGATTGGCTTTCCAAAACTGGATAGTTGTTGATGTTCCTGTTGTTATGCACATTTCCGAGTAATGTTTTGTTTTGTTTTTCTTTGAAAAATCGCTCTGCCCAAGGCGAAACGTATTTTGTGTCGGGCTATGAAAAATAATTCCTTTTGCTCTGCCCAAGGCAAAAGAGAAATGTATGGGCTCCTTGTTTTAAATATTTCCCTTTAATGAATAAAAACGTTATTTTGTCCACTACTGTTTTATTTTTCACTTTTTCTGGGAAATAGTAATGAAATTTAATTAATAACCTTTTGTTTTATTTGCACAAATCGATTTCTAAAATAAAGCATAATCATATGTGCAGATTAATCCATGACTTAACCATCGAAAACAATGATCCTATGCCCTCTCCCAACTTTGAATTCCCTGTGTTCAGAGCCGAAGAAGAGGACGAAGAGATTCCTGTTGAGATTTCCCGTTTGCTTGAGCATGATGAGAAGATCATTCAACCATTTGAAGAACCTGTAGAGTTGGTCAACTTGGGTGATGAAGAGGATAGAAAGGAAGTCAAAGTCGGAGCACTGCTTATCCCGGAAGTTAAGGAGAAGATGTTGGAGCTTCTCAAAGAGTATGTTAATATGTTTGCTTGGTCCTACCAAGATATGCCAGGTTTGGACAATGACATTGTGGAGCATCGTTTACCGTTGAGACCTCAATGTCCGCCGATCAAGCAGAAGTTGAGAAGGACTCGTCCCGACATGGCTGACAAGATCAAAGAGGAGGTTCAAAAGCAGATTAATGCAGGTTTCCTTGTTACATCGGTCTATCCTTAGTGGTTAGCCAACATAGTGCCTGTTGCAAAGAAAGATGGCAAGGTTCGGATGTGTGTAGACTACAGAGATCTGAATAGAGCTAGTCCGAAGGATGACTTCCCATTACCTCATATTGACGTATTGGTCGACAGTACCGCCAAGTTCAAAGTCTTTTCTTTCATGGATGGTTTCTCTGGTTACAACCAAATCAAGATGGCACCGGAAGATATGGAGAAGACCGCTTTCATTACACCTTGGGGAACTTTCTGTTATCGGGTTATGTCGTTTGGTTTGAGGAATGCGGGCGCAACATACCAGAGAGCCATGCTGCTTTGTTCCATGACATGATGCATAAGGAGATCGAAATATATGTGGATGACATGATTGCCAAATCACAAACTGAGGAGGATCACTTGGAACATTTGTTGAAGTTATTCCAACGTTTGAGAAAGTACAAACTCCGTTTGAATCCCAACAAGTGCACTTTTGGTGTTCGTTCTGGAAGACTTCAGGGTTTCATTGTCAGTCAGAAAGGTATCGAAGTAGATCCTGATAAAGTCAAAGCTATTCGAGAAATGCCCGCTCCCAAGACGGAAAAACAAGTAAGAGGATTCCTTGGGAGATTGAACTACATTTCTAGGTTTATATCTCATATGACTGCTACCTGTGGGCCGATTTTCAAGCTTCTCCGAAAGAACCAAGGATGTGTGTGGACGGAAGATTGTCAGAGAGCTTTTGATAGCATCAAAGAATATTTGCTTGAACCTCCCATTTTGATCCCTCCGGTGGAAGGAAGACCTTTGATTATGTACCTGAGTATTTTGGAAGATTCCATGGGTTGTGTGCTTGGTTAACAAGATGAGACTGGAAGAAAGGAACATGCCGTATATTATCTGAGTAAGAAATTCACAGACTGTGAGTCTCGATACTCATTGCTTGAGAAAACCTGTTGTGCTTTAGCTTGGGCTGCTCGCCGTCTGCGCCAGTATATGATTAACCACACCACTTGGTTGATCTCCAAAATGGATCCGATCAAATATATCTTTGAGAAGCCCGCCTTATCTGGAAGGATAGCCCGTTGGCAGATGTTGTTATCTGAATATGACATTGAGTATCACACTCAGAAAGCAATCAAAGGGAGTATTTTAGCCGATCATTTGGCTCACCAACCAATTGACGATTATCAATCCATCAAGTTTGATTTCCCAGATGAAGATGTTATGTATTTGAAAGCTAAAGATTGTGAAGAGTCGTTACCGGAAGAAGGACCTGATCCCGAATCGCGTTGGGGTTTGATTTTTGACGGAGCTGTGAATTCTTATGGAAATGGAATTGGGGCAATCATCGTCACTCCCCGGGGTACTCATATCCCGTTCACGGCGAGACTGAAGTTTGACTGCACGAACAACATGGCGGAATATGAGGCATGTATTATGGGTCTCGAAGAAGAAGTGGATCTAAGGATTAAGATTCTTGATATTTACGGAGATTCGGCATTGGTAATTAATCAGATCAAAGGAGAATGGGAGACTCGTCATCCTGGTTTGATCCCTTACAGAGACTATGCTAGAAGGTTGTTAACTTTCTTCAACAAAGTGGAATTACACCATATCCCTAGAGATGAGAACCAAATGGATGATGCTTTAGCTACTTTGTCTTCAATGTTGCAAGTGAATGGTTGGAACGATGTGCCCACAATCAGAGTTATGCGCCTTGATAGACCTGCTCATGTATTCTCGGTAGAAGAGGTTACCGACGACAAACCGTGGTTCTATGACATTAAACGTGTTCTTCAAACTCAAGAGTACCCGCCTGGGGCATCCAATAAAGATAGGAAGATGTTGAGAAGATTAGTAAGCAGTTTCTTCCTCAATGAAGAAGTTTTGTATAAGAGGAATTATGACATGGTCTTGCTCAGATGTGTAGACAGACGTGAAGCAGACATGCTGATGCAAGAAGTACATGAAGGATCCTTTGGCACACATGCCAATGGACATGCAATGGCTAGAAAGATGTTGAGAGCTGGTTACTATTGGATGACAATGGAATCCGATTGTTGCAAGTATGTGAAGAAGTGTCATAAATGCCAGATTTATGCGGAAAAGATGCACGGGCCACCGACTCTCTTCAATGTTATATCTTCACCTTGGCCTTTCTCTATGTGGGGCATTGATATGATTGGAATGATTGAACCCAAAGCTTCGAATGGTCATCGTTTCATCTTGGTAGCGATCGATTATTTTACTAAATGGGTGGAAGCAGCATCTTATGCTAATGTAACTAGACAGGTGGTAGTCAGATTTATCAAGAATCAGATCATTTGTCGATACGGTATCCCGAGCAAGATCATCACTAATAATGGTTCGAATTTGAATAACAAGATGATGAGAGAGCTTTGTGAAGAGTTCAAGATCGAACATCATAATTCTTCTCCTTACAGACCGAAGATGAATGGGGCTGTTGAAGCTGCTAACAAGAATATCAAGAAGATTGTCCAGAAGGTGGTGGTAACTTACAAAGATTGGCATGAAATGCTTCCATTTGCTCTGCATGGATACCGTACTTCAGTTCGAACTTCAACAGGCGCGACCCCATTTTCTCTAGTTTATGGTATGGAAGCAGTACTCCCCGTGGAGGTTGAGATTCCGTCTCTGAGAGTGTTGATGGAAGCTAAACTTTCTGAGGCCGAATGGTGTCAAAGTAGATATGATCAGTTGAATTTAATTTAAGAAAAGAGATTGACAGCGTTGTGTCACGGTCAATTGTATCAGCAGAGAATGAAGAAGGCTTTTGATAAGAAGGTTCGACCGCGCGAGTTCAGAGAAGGTGACCTTGTGCTCAGGAAAATTTTATCTTTCCAACCTGATTCAAGGGGCAAGTGGGCTCCGAATTATGAAGGACCATATGTCGTTAAGAAAGTTTTCTCTGGAGGTGCCTTGATTCTCACCAATATGGACGGTGATGAGCTCCCGCGTCCCATGAACGCCGATGCAGTCAAGAAGTATTTCGCTTAGGCAAGCTTTTGGTCATCCCGGCTGTGGCATTTGAGCACATTTTGGAATTCAAAGTTGTTAGGGAGAATAGTGATCATTATTTTTGTGTAACCCTTTCTTTCATGTACTATTTCCCAAGCTTTTGTAAACCGTCGGAGTCGCATTGTTAGCGAACTACCATCTTATTAATGAAATTTGAGCATTTACCTTTTGTGGGCAAAATTTTAAATTATTGCGGCAATATTTGAAACAAAGTATTTAAAATATTCTTATTTTTTAAATGTGTCGTGAATAACGAAAGGAATATTAACAGTCGTTCCGAAGATGGTCAAGCCATGAAATGAAAAACAGTATAGTATTTTATCCTTGCATGATGAACATGTTTTATTTCAAACCGTCATGAGGTGTTGGTTGTGTACACTCTTGGTTCTGGTGGTGCTAAGTTTGGTGACTCCCCAGCTGTTCCAGTTAAGTGTTGTTTTGGCTACCTTTGTTTGGGAGATTTCGGAAGTGTGGTACGCTTTGTCTCTTGCCAGTGGTCTATTGGTATTGTAAGTTTGGATTTGGATACTTTTCTCCTCAGAAGATTTGAGCCTTGTAGCATGTTACGCTCCGACGTTGCGGTGTGGTTCCAGTTCCAGTTATTTTTCGTCTTTTTCAAGATTGACCGAGTATATATCTTTTTGTGACATCTTATCGTCTTCAGGATATTCCTTCTATTCGTTTTGTCAGCACAACATTCATTTATTCATTCACACTTATATCATGCACGCATACTCACATTTGTCGTTGATTTTGGGTTGTATACTTTGTTTATTCAAACAGTGCACACGTTCTTTCCAGGTAGGAGGCTAGCTTAGGCAGAAAATGTGCTTCCTTTCTAAATTCCCCAACTGAGCTAATCCTCGTGGATGACTTTTGATTTAGTTTGCCTTGTCCATTTCTGGATAGGATGAATTCCCCAATTGAATTGCTTTCTCATTGGGTGGAGTCTTGTTTGACTGTTTTCCCTCTAGTTTATTCCTGGATGAAGTTGTTGCCTCTTGCATAGGCTATCTCATGATTTTCCCCAGTGAAATTGTGACCTAGACGGATGGTGCATTTATTTTGCACATTTGAGTATGTGATCTCCTCGGGAAGGATTGATTCATGATTCTCTTTAACGAAGATTTATTTCTCTGCCAGTGTCATCGCAAGTTCCTTCTGAGTTATTCTTGGAAAACGACAAGCGGCAGCTCTTCACGAGCAACTTGTGCGTTATTATTATTTTCGGGAAACGACAAGCGGCAGCTCTTCACGAGCAACTTGTGCGTTATTATCTGGTGGAAAACGACAAGCGGCGGCTCTTCACGAGCAACTTGTGCGTTATTATTATTTTCGGGAAACGACAAGCGGCAGCTCTTCACGAGCAACTTGTGCGTTATTATCTGGTGGAAAACGACAAGCGGCAGCTCTTCACGAGCAACTTGTGCGTTATTATTATTTTCGGGAAACGACAAGCGGCAGCTCTTCACGAGCAACTTGTGCGTTATTATTATTTTCGGGAAACGACAAGCGGCAGCTCTTCACGAGCAACTTGTGCGTTATTATTATTTTCGGGAAACGACAAGCGGTAGCTCCTCACGAGCAACTTGTATGTCATTTTTCTTTGGACGACAGCAAGTGGCAGCCTCTTTATTTGAGCAGCTTGCATATTATTGGTATTTTCTTTGGACGACAGCAAGCGGCAGCTTCTTTATTTGAGCAGCTTGCATGTTATTGGTATTTTCTTCGGACGACAGCAAGCGGCAGCTTCTTTATTTGAGCAACTTGCATATCTACAATCTTATTCCTTCAGCATTAATGAGTATATCTCCGGGAAATTTCGTCTAGCTCCGACCTTGAGTTGCAAACTCACTGTTTTGGGTCAATAATCTGTTTTATGGCCTATGCAAGATGCTCTCTTTGTTAGGGTCAGAGGTCGTATTCCCTCGATTTTATTCGATGTCAAGAGTCTGTCGTTTGAAGTCGATAGCTTGTTTCTCCAGTAACGTATAATCCATGTCTCTGTGTTTTGTTGGTGTTCGATTCCTCCAACATTGTCTTGTTTTCATACAATATCTTTCTCTGTGAATTTAATCACTGCATTCATATCAAACATAATGACGGCATCTTAGGACAAAATTTGCGTAATTATGTATTTAAGTACCTTCAATCTCGTCGAAACGAAGATTTCAATCTTCATATCTCCGGATAGAAGAAACTTAAATAGGGGCAGCTGTTGTACCCCAAATTTTGACCTAAGATATCATCTCCCATCTGCATCATTACATTACAAGTGTTTTGATCTATTGATTTTAAAAATTCATAACTTTTCGAGTCGAGAGCTATTTACTTCTGAACACTAAATTTATTAACTGATTCATGCTAAAACAATGTTTATTAATTATTTATTATCTTAAATTTAAATAATTGGAATTTGTTTTCAATTGTTATATAATTTAAAGATTTATAGATAATAAAATAAATATTAGAGAAGAGGCATATTAATCATTCAGACAGTGTTTATTTATTATTCACTATCTTAAATTTAAATAATTGGAATTTATTTTCAGTTATTGCATAATTTAAAGATTTATGAATAATATAATAAATATTTGAAAAGGTTCATTAATTGGTCAATAATGGTTATTTAATTATTTATCATTCTAAGTTAAATAATTGAAATTCTATTTTTAATTATTACAATTTAGAAAATTATGAATAATGAATTAAATAATTGGAACTATTAATTGATCAATGATATTTTATTTATTTGTTTATTATTCTGAATTTAAGTAATTGAAATTTATTTTCAATTATTATACAATTTAAAGAATTATAAATGATAAAATAAGTAATCAGAGGGAAGGAAGGAATTAATTGGCCAATATTGGAATTTTATTCATTTTATTCTAATTGTACAATTATTGTGTAAATACTGTATTTATTTACAACGAATTTACAATAATAATTTTTTACAAAGTTAAAATGAAATAAAAAAACTATTCTAATATTTTCTAATTCTAAATCTTCCATCCAAGGCCTTTTTGTCTGCTCATTTGATTTTACCTGCAAAAACGATTAGAAGAAAAATTAGAATTGAACAAATAATTAAAGCAGAAAAATTGTTTAGTGTTCATCATTAAAAGCAACGGCTGGAATAAGTTTACCCCTTTTTGCAAATCACGGGATTTCTCCCGGTTCACAAAAAGGAGAGGAGTTTTTATTTTCATAAATGAATGCACATTTTAAAACATGCACAAATTCATGTTTTGTCAAAATTGTTTTAAAGTAAAAACTGCATTTTTTCAAATCAATTGCATTTTCAAAGCCCACTGCATAGTTCAAAACAATATGCATAAATTCAATTGTTTGCCAAACAGCATCAAAAAAATCAACAGCATATGCAATGTACACAAGCCAAACTGCAACGTTAACTGCCCAAAAGGTGGGAAGAAGTCAAAACAAATAGGCTCCCATGCAAAGACAAAAGGAAATATGCAGTTTTAAAACCAATTTTGTAAGTAATATTCCATTTTCATCATATTCCAGCACTGTTGCAATTTCAGAAGAAAACAGTACATATCATTTTATGCATCAATGTACTTGAGAGAGAGAAGAGAGAAATAAAAATGGTTTTGCAGGTTTTGGTTTAGGCAGAAGGAATTACAAGACAAAGCTACAGCAGTAACTCAGTAAAAATAAGAAGCACAAGAGTAGAATACAAACAAACTGGATGAAACAGTATGATGCAGAAGGCCAAGAATATTGTAAAAATATTCAAATCTCCAACTTGTAACACAGCCTAAGCCTGTAATGTAAACAAAAGAGGCAGTTGTTATAACATAACAAAAAATCACTTCAAAACACATTAATCTATCTATCTCCCAGTTTCAAAAAAACTCAGAAAATTGTTGTCAAAGAAAAAACAAAATTTCCTCCAAGCTCTAAACCAGAACAACCTAAACCATTCCTACTGTCAAGCCAAAATGTTTATGGCCAAACCTCAAAATCCAATTCATAAACCATTTTCAAAACCTGCTGCCTTAAGCCATAGAAACCAATAACCATTTCAACCACCATTAAAACTTCAATAACCTGCTTAAGCCATAGAAAACTGTTAACTTGATTGAGCCATCAAACCAATATCACCAAAAATCGTTCAAGACCATAAACATGGCCAAAACCATTTCCTAAGCCATTAACCTGCTATTGCATTACCAAACCTGCCTACTACATCATCAAAACCTGTACCATCAAAGAACCTCAACCATTTCACATACCATTCAAAACCTACTATCCAACCAAAAAACCATTAAAACACCAAACCATATCAGAACCACAAAACTGTCAAAACCATGGCCTAAATCAATTTCCAAAACCCAAGCATACAGTAAAGCCTCAAAATATTATCATAGGCTAACAAAAGTAGTAGCAAGGCGAGAAGAAAGAAAAAGCATCTACTGTCAAACCATTCCAACAGAATCATAGCAAAAGAAGAAGAGGAAAGGCAAATAACGAGGCAACAGTGATACGGGCAAGGAGAAGAAGAAGAAAAAGGTGTAACAAGAATACTCAAACCAGGCAACAGAAGCGAAGCTCACGCGCCTTTCCCTCCGCCCTTGGCCTCCGTCGCACGCCCCAACTTCCTCCTCCGTCTCCGCCTCTAGGTAACGATTTCTTTTCTTTCTTTCACTTTCATAATACCTCCAACAAACAATAATAAAGAATCAAAATCAAGCAGATAAAAAACATGAACATGCAGTAATCAAAACCTAACGAAGTAAAGGACGAAGAAGGATTTCAGAAGCGAACGAAGAAGATAACGCGCAAAGATGAAGAAGACGAATAACCAACCGGAGCCGCTCTGCACATAACTAAAACCCTAATCCTTTTTTCCAATTAACAAAACGCGTTTAACCTAAAACAATTATAAAAATATGAATAGGCCTCACCCCATTTTTCTGCCTAAAGCCTAACGGATTTCTACTAGCACCCCCCCCCATTCTGGTCGCTTCTGAGTTGGGCCTTGTCCCAACCATTTAGCCCACTTGCTTATTATTTACCCCCCCCCCCCCCCCCTTTTTACCTTTTGGCCATTCCCCTTTTCTATTAGCCTTCTTTAGTTTGTTTCTTTTTTTAATTTATCAACTTAGTTAATTAGTAAAATTTAATCAAATAAGATGATTTAATAAACACATTTTAATATTTGACCAATTTTATTAATTTAAACCCTTAGGACTTAATTTGGTAATCTTAATATCTTTTAAAATTAGACTTAAGTTAGTAGCATTAAGTTTTAACTTAATTTAATCATTAAAAAAAATTCTTAAAGTAATACTTTTATTTATATTAAAAAAAGACACAAAAATATCAAAACTCTAAAAATGTAAAAAATAGAAGTTAAGAACTAAAAAACATTCTTTTTAATTAATTCCCTCGCTTTAATTAATATTAAACAAAAATCTAAAAAATGCATTATTCACATCATTTAGTCTATCATTTAACTATTGTTATTTAATCATTATCCGCATAATTTTTCTGTTTATTTATTTCATATTTATTTGTTTATTCCGTTTACGTTTAAATCCAAAGGGAAAACGATAAATTTGTTGACTTCATGTCCTCAAGTCTAATCGCGCGAATATTTGCATTTCATTAAAACTTAGGATAATTTTCCTTCAAGTATTCAATCTTTTCAAAACTTATACCCCTTTAAGCAAAAACTTCGACGTTAGGTCGTCGTATCTTCAAAAACCCGTCCGTACCCCTTTTCGGCCAAAACAATTTATTTCGATCAAACAAACAATTTTAATAAACAGATATTTCAAAAGGTTCCTATAGAGTACTATAGATACATTGGGTGCTAATACCTTCCCATTGTATAACCAACCCCCGAACCATAGATCTCTTTTCAAAAACGCCTTGTATCTTTATTACTTTTTAAAAAAGTATTATTTACATTGCATATTTAGGGTTTTATTTCGCTCTTTCCCCTTTTCCCTTGGAAACAATAAAGCGCGGTGGCGACTCTTGCTTTTTGTGAGACGAATTAATCAATAATTCGATCTCCGATTTACCCCGCTACATTTTTTATCGCTACAGGACGGGTGAAGGATTTAAAGAGTACGCCCAAAAATGGAGAGACCTTGCTGGAAGGGTGCAGCCACCTTTAACTGATCTTGAACTGGTGGATATGTACTTGGGGACCCTGTCTGGTCCGTTCTTCAACCATCTGATTGGGAATTCTTCTGCTGGGTTTACAGATCTGATCTTGACTGGTGAGAGGATAGAAGCTGGTATCAAGTCTGGGAAGATACAGAAAGGTGCCTCCTCGAGTACTGAATAGAATCCCTTCAAGAAAGAATCTAGTGTTGTTTACGGTTCAAGGAGACAGAATAAACCGGAACGCCGCCAAGCTATCAACACGGTGGTAATTTCAAAGCCTGCTGCTACTCCTCGGCAATATAACCAACCAAGGGGTGAGAGACCCAGAAGGGAGTTCACTCGGCTCAGTATGACCTTGTCCCAGATATTGCCGCAGCTGCTGTCAACCAATCTGGTAACCATAAAAGAAGCTCCGAAGGTGGTAAACACAACATCTCCAAAGTACAACCCCAACGCCCGCTGCGCTTATCACTATGACAGCCCGGGGCATACTACGGATGATTGTTGGGCTCTGAGGAATAAGGTTCAGGACCTTATTGATGCTAAAGAGATAGAGTTCGAGGCGCCCGAAAGGCCCAATGTTGTGACTGCTCCCATGCCCAAGCATGGAGTGAATGCTGTGGAGGAAGACCTGTATGTAGCCTCTGTGGATGATATTGTTACTCCGTTGTTGACCGTCAAAAGGAACCTGTTGTTGGCCGGTTTATTTCCGGGATGTAGTAAAGGTTGCCATCTCTGTTCTATTTCACCTGTTGGTTGCCCTTTGTTGAAGTCAGGCGTCCAAAACCTGATGGATAACAAAGAGATCTTGTTCGAGAAGATTGTTGTTCCTGCTATCCCTACTGAAGAAGTGTCCATTGTTACTATTTTCAACAACTCTCCTAAGGCTCCCTCAAAGAAGCCTGTCAAAATCATGTCCACTCAGAAGATTGCTCCTATCATCATCACTGTTCCGGGGCCCATCCCCTATACATCTGACAAAGCTGTCCCTTGGCATTATGGGGAAGATGTTTATGTGCTTGGAGTAAAGCAAGAGTTTGATACCAGTACCGGCGTCGGCAACATCACCGGGCCTGCCAAAGTCACCCGCAGTGGTAGGCTCTTCTCACCAGATATTGCGCCACCAACTATTCAGGGGCCTATTATTATCACACCTGCAAGTGTGCCCGCTCCCCTTCCTGATCAAGTTCCTATTTCTACCCCTGCTGCCGAGTCATCTGACGCTCAGGGAAAAGGGATTGCTACTGATGTGCCTGCCCAGACGGAGGCACCAAAGACAACCAATGTTGAAGCTTCCAGGCAGGAGATGGAAGAAATTCTTAAGATTATCAAGAAGAGTGATTTCAATGTAGTTGAGCAGCTGGGGCATACCCCATCAAAGATTTTTATGCTGTCACTGTCGTTATGTTCAGAGGCCCATGCCAAGGACCTGATTACCTTCCTGAAGACGGCCCACGTGCCACAAGAGACATCTGCTGATCAATTTACTGAGTGTGTATCCAACTTAACTGCCGATAATGGTTTGGGTTTCTCTGACGTCGATCTGACTGCTAAAGGGAAGAACCACAACGACGCTCTGCATGTCTCCATTGAATGCAGGGGAACTACTCTTGCCCATGTGCTGGTTGACACTGGTTCTTCGTTAAACGTGTTGCCCAAGAAAGCTCTAGACAGGCTGGATTATGAGGGTTTAGAGCTCAAGCCAAGTAACATTGTTGTCCGGGCCTTTGACGGGTCCAAAAGGATGGTACATGGTGAAGTTGACATTCCAATCAGGGTTGGTTCTCAGGTCTTTGACTCTACATTCTATGTGATGGACATCCGACCGTCCTACTCTTGCTTGTTGGGTCGTCTATGGATCCATAAGGCTGGAGTTGTGACCTCCACACTACATCAGAAGCTGAAATACCCGGTCAGGGGGAAGATCATGACAGTTCAGGGGGAGGAGGAGTATATGGTCAGCCACCTTAACTCATTCCGGTACATAGAGATGGATGGGGAGTTCATTGAGACCCTCTTTCAACACTTTGAAGAAGTTCCTCCAACACTGGCATTAGCAGAAACTGTGACTGAAGAAGACTCTCCGTTGAAGATGGCTTCCTTAAAGGATGCCCGGGCTGTTATTGAGAAGGGTGAGTGCGCAAACTGGGGCCGACTTCCTGATTTTACTCTGAAGACTGAAAAATTTGGTTTGGGTTTCAATGCAGAAGCTCAGAGGGCTGTTCGTAAGGCAAGGATTGGAAGACCTCCTGTGTTAATCACCAACCCGGGAGTAAATGCTATTGAAGACGACATGGAGGAATCCGAATTCGACAGCTGGATCTACCCAACAACCAACGGTGGACCGAACAACTGGACTGCCAAAGACTTCACACTTATTACTTTTGTCACTCAGTAATGAACTCCTTTGTTTTGAATTTGTAATAGACAGTAATTTGAAACTTTATGGCCCGGTGTCTTACCCGGGGCACCGTGGCTTCATTTGTGAGAGCTTATTATTTGTCATTTTCATATATCATGAATAAAAGAATTGGACGTTTTTTGCATTTCAAATCTTGCGCTCCTTGTCTTTCTTTATTTATTGCAAAACAGTTATATTTACACACACTCACCTATACAGGTTCCAATCCACTCTGGATCTTACTGGTAACGACTCTGCTACTGCCAGTTATGACTTCGAAAATCCGATCAACTTAGCCGAAGACGAAGGTGAAGATGATTGTGAAGTGCCTGGTGAGCTTGCAAGACTGCTACTCCAGGAAGAGAGGGCCATTCAGCCACATGAAGAGCTAGTGGAAACGGTAAATCTGGGTACTGAGACAGACAGAAAGGAAGTCAAGATTGGGGCCAATCTGGAATCTAGTGTGAAACAACGACTGATTCAAATGCTGCATGACTACGTGGAAATCTTTGCTTGGTCCTACGAAGATATGCCTGGGTTGGATACCGACATTGTGGTTCATCACCTGCCTACCAAGGAAGAATGCCCTCCGGTAAAGCAGAAGGTCCGTCGTATGCGTCCAGAGATGTCCGAGAAAATCAAAGCTGAGGTTATGAAACAATTTGACGCCGGTTTTCTAGCAGTGACTTCTTACCCTCAGTGGGTTGCCAACGTGGTTCCAGTGCCGAAGAAAGATGGTAAGGTCCGAATGTTTGTTGATTACAGGGATTTGAACAGGGCGAGCCCCAATGATGATTTCCCTCTGCCTCACATCGACGTTCTGGTTGACAATACTGCTCAGCATAAGGTATTCTCCTTCATGGACGGTTTCTCCGGTTATAATCAAATAAAGATGGCTCCTGAAGACATGGAGAAGACCACTTTTGTTACTCAGTGGGGCACCTTTTGCTACAAGGTCATGCCTTTTGGGTTGAAAAATGCAGGGGCAACCTACCAACGTGCCATGGTTGCTTTATTTCATGACATGATCCATCATGAGATTGAAGTATATGTCGATGATATGATTGCGAGGTCCCAAACTGAGGAGGAACATATTGACCATCTACAAAAGCTCTTTGACCAGTTGAAGTTGTACAAGCTGAGGTTGAACCCGAACAAGTGCACCTTCGGGGTGAGATCTGGAAAACTGCTAGGTTTCGTCGTGAGCGACAAAGGGATTCAAGTGGGCCCTGCCAAAGTGAAAGTCATACAAGAGATGCCAGTTCCCAAGATAGAGAAAGAGATCAGAGGATTTCTATGACGGCTGAATTACATTGCCCGATTCATCTCACACCTAACTGCTACCTGTGAACCAATCTTCAAGCTACTGAAGAAAGATTAAGTGGTACGTTGGAACGATGAATGTCAGGCTGCTTTTGAAAGAATCAAAGAGTATCTCCAAGAGCCACCCATTCTTATGCCACCGGTTAAAGGGAGACCTCTAATATTATACTTGACAGTACTTAACAGCTCAATGGGGTGTGTGCTGGGGCAGCATGACGAGTTTGGCCGAAAAGAGCACGCCATTTATTACCTTAGCAAAATGTTTACCGACTGTGAGACCCGATACTCACTGCTCGAGAAAACTTGTTGCGCTTTGGTATGGGCTGCTCGCCGGCTGAGACAGTATATGTTGACTCACACTACTCTGTTGATTTCAAAAATGGATCCAATCAAGTACATATTCGAAAAGCCTGCCTTGTCCGGAAGAGTAGCAAGATGGCAGATGATCTTGACTGAATACGACATCCAGTACACGACTCAGAAAGCAATCAAGGGAAGTGTATTGGCAGACCATTTGGCACACCAGGCAGTGGATGACTACCAATCTATGAACTTTGAATTTCCTGACGAGAACATCATGGTAGTGACTGATTGTGAAGTACCTGGACCGGATGAAGGACCTGAGGAAGGATCCTGATGGTCTATGCACTTTGACGGAGCCTCAAACGCTTTAGGTAATGGTATCGGCGTTGTGATCATATCTCCAAAAGGAACTCTGTGATCGGTGGAAATAGAACTGATTGTTTAAAGCTGGATCGTGTATGTCGCGGTAAGCAAGAGTCGCCACCGTCTTTTATGTTCTCCAACATGGAAAGGACAAAAGCACAGCAAAATTCCTTATTGAGAATGTCTCTCGGTTCCGGAGGTAGATTTATAGAAAGGGAAGGTATTAGCACCCTTTCTATCCATGGTTATCCATGGGCTCTTAGGTACTTGCTCTTATGTTTTCAAAATTGTTGCTTTTCAAGTGTATGTGGGTTTTGAAAAAGTTTCATTGAAAAATTCCTAAGTAACTCTTGTATCTGTCCTCAAGAGTGTATGAAAAATTTGTTTTGAAATCTTTTAGAAAGTGTCAGTGTGAAAAGTATTTTTGTTTTTTTGAAGAGAGCAAGTACCCATGAGTCATCTACCTACCCTAAGGAATTAGGCTGTGTAAGAGTCCTTTAGATAGTGCCATCCCACCATTGAGAGGTAGGTAGCACCACCGTTGGAGGTGTTCGGGTCAATTCGATTGAGGGACAGTGTGGTCACCAAAGCAATAGTAGGACACCTTAGAAGTAACCCTAATGTCCTAGATCCTTTTTAATCCGAGGCAACCGTTTCGAGGCAACTGGATCTTAGACATAAGGGCGAACGCTAAAACACCCTATACTTGACGACCACTTTCGAGGCAACGAGTGAGGCGTACCCTAGAAGTGGCATGTGCTTTGTGTGTTGTTTTCAGGTTAACATTTATCTTTGATCATGCAATTGTGAGCTACGAGTTGTTTTTAATTATCATACATTCTTTCATGCAATTTAGCAGTTAGGAGTGCGGAAAATAAAATACGGAAAGGTAAAAGCTACGCTATTACAAGGCGCGGGTCTATACATCGCCAAAATACAAAGATCCGTTTTGATAAAGTGCGGAAAGTAAAGAAAGCGGTAAACCTAATTACTATTACATCCTTGGGAGCAGTTACATAATAATCAAATAAGAAAATAATGCGCAAATAGAAATTAAACTGGACGTCCTTAGGGTTTTTGACCCTTTTGAGCAATTATGAGCTTTTTTTGTCCTTTGCTTTTAATTAAATTAATTATTTACAAGAAAGATGTTTTTTGTGTTTTTTGTATTTTAATGAAAATAAAGAAATTAAAAATCAAAAGGAAACCCTAGTTCTAAGTTTATTTTAATTATTAATAAAAATGTTAAAGTTAACCTAATTTAAACTAATTAATTAATTTACATTTGTATGTACAAAAATAATAATTAATAAATAGTAATAATGATAATTAATAAAATATGATTAAAAATGTCAAAACCTAATTCTATATAATTTTTATTTTTATTGAGAAAAAGGTTAGAATTAAAACCTAAATTAAGCTAAGTTAATTATTAGTATTTATTTACAAAAAATAAGTTAATGATGAAATTAATAAATAATTAAAATATATTTACAAATTTGATTTCTGATATTATTAGGAAAAATTAATTTGTTGGTGAATTAATAATAGTAATTATAATTAAAAGAATTAAGAGAAAAGAAAATAAAATTGCAAACCAAGGGGGGTATGTTGGCCCATATGGAGGTGAAATTGAGGAATTCTGGTCCATTAATCACAAAGCCTTTGTTGACCTTCCTGATTGCCTGCACGTGCATTGACTGAGGAATATGGTATTCCTCCTCTCCTGGCCTTTGGATGGCTGATGGGAATACATGGCATGCTGGAATCATGAGGCCTATGGTGGAACATTGGACGCGTATTGTACTGGATTGTATTAGAAAAAATATTAACAATGATATGGGGGACCTGGGAATCGAACCCAGGTCCCAGTACTTGCAAGACACGTCTCCAACCAACTGAACCATGATGCGCGTTTGTAATATGAATGGATAATAAATATTATTAAAAAAAAACAAGCATTATAATGTAAAACGCGCGCAAAGTTCAAACCCTCCAACCACATGTTGCCACGCCATCTCCTTCTTCGTTTCACCTGTAAAATAAGAACAAGATAGCGGGGGTTTTAAACCCCCACAAACCACAAATGCAGAAAATAGCGATTAGCAGCATGCGCCATATAAATTGAGTGCAAGGATCTCATTCAATTCGTCTTGTCCTTCTAAGTTCAACCATGGGTGTCATGAAGGCTAATTTTTCTGTATGTGAAAAACCCCAATTCAAAACCTTAAGAACCCTAAAACGTGTTAATGGCAAGTCATGATTCAGCGCGTGATAATGCAATTAAACCATGCCAAAAGCTTCAGGAGGTCCCTATTAACATAAATCAACCAAGAAAATGGATTATAAACGCATGAATTATGATATGCAATTTTGGAAAATAATGCAAACCGAGTGACTTGGTGTGGACGATTCTGATGGTGTTAGGGCTTGTTCTTGAGTGCAATAGGTTCCTGGAGACTCAGGCAAGGTGTGTGAATCAAAAAGAGGCTTTGAATTGCGCTGCAAATAAGAATTCAGTTTCACACTTTTCTTGAATTTTTTAGAGTTTGGTTATGGTGTTTCAGCAGCAGTTTCACGTGTAGGGATTCAGGGTTTGCTTCAGTACATATAGCACAATAGAATTAGGGTAAATCTTAGCCCAACAATCCATGGCATTATGGTTTGAATGTGTGATTGCCAATCAAATCTTTTTCAATCTTTTTCTTTGATAAAACCTTGCCAATCATGGATATTTTGAGGTCTTTGAGGTGCACACGAATTGCCAGCTTGCCCTGATCAGATTTGCTTCACAAAAGATCTAAAAACCATATCTTTTGAATTTTCCTACAATTAAAATCAATTAAATGAATTAATATTAATAAAAATTCAATTAATTAATTAAAAATAAGAAAATAAATCATTTTAAGTTCAATGGGTCGTGCATAGGCCTTGGGCAAAGATTCAAGTAGGAATTTGAGGCCCATTAGCAAAAATGAAGTGTTTTAGGCAAAGTTGACTTTTGAAAATTCCCAAAAATTTACCAACTTCTCCAATGCATATCTTGCTCAATTTTGAAGCTATGAACATGTTCTTGGACATTTTTTAAAGGTCTTGAAGTCCTATAACCAATGCCTTTGGTCCCATGTCATTTTGATTTACCAATCTCAAGTTATGGTCTTTGACTTAAAGTGCCTTTTTGTTGACTTTTGAAATTGACCTATAATGTAGAAATTGATAACTTTTTGTGAGAGTATTTCTTGGACTTGGAGTGTGAATATGAGTTGTAGGAAATGTCATCCCCTTCAAAATTAGCATTGGATGGGATTTTTCTGATGAACCATGAAAAAGTTATGCCCTGGTCAAGTTACAATTGACTTTCCAGCTGTCCTGAAATAGAAACTTTTTGCATCTTGAGACTTTTTGAGCCATGCTTGTGGAATCATGATCAAGACTTGATCAAATGATGATTGTGGCTTCAAAATAAGATGTTGACCAAAAATTTTGACTTTTGACTGTCAAATGACCATTTTACCCCTGTAGTTGACTGTGAAGCAATTAGGGCTTTTGACTGTGCAACTTGATGCTGTGAGTCTTAAAACTTGACATATGGGTGTTTGACAATGTGTATAGGCATATGGGACTTGATTGGACCCTTGGAAACCTCATCTTCCTTGTAAGAACCAAAACCCTAATTTTGACTATGTTAGGAGGGTGCTTGCACTGTGCAATCCTTAATCCATTTGAAGCTTGATCTTGCCAAATCTTGAAGAATATGGGAGGGCAAATTTTGGGGTACAACACACTCATACTCCACTTATCGCCCGGCTATGTTTCAACTGCACCAACAACATGGCGGAGTATGAAGCATGCATCATGGGTCTTCGAGCTGCAATTGACCTAAGGATCAAGTTTTTGAGTGTCTTCGGAGATTCCGCTCTTGTGATCAGTCAGATCAAAGGCGAGTGGGATACGAAACACCCAAATCTTATTCCTTACAAGGAGTATGTGTTGACGTTGATCCCCCATTTCGAGGATATAAATTTTGAACACTTCACAAGAGAGGAGAATCAGTTGGCGGACGCACTAACTACGATGTCTTCTATGTTCAAAGTCAAATTGGACAACGAGGCTCCCCGGATCATTATCTGGAAGTTGGATGAACCTGCACATTGTTGTGATCTTGAGGCTAAAGAGGTAACTGAAAAACCTTGGTATCATGAAGTGAAGAGGTACCTTGAAGCTCAAGAATACCCCGAGGGTGCATCTGTTAATGACAAGAAGTTTCTGAGAAGATTCGCGGCAAATTCTTCCTCAGCAATGACATTCTCTACAAGCGAAACCATGATTCGACCTTACTGCGTTGTGTGGATAAGACTGAAGCAGAAAGTATCATGACAGAGCTGCATGAAGGTACCTTCGGAACTCATTCCAGTGGGTATACCATGGCAAAGAAAATCCTTTGGGCAGGATATTTCTGGTCTACAATGGAAGCCGACTGTTATCAGCATTCTCGAACTTGTCACAAATGCCAAATCTATGCTGACAAGGTGCACATTCCTCCAGTTCCTCTGAACGTCTTGACAGCACCTTGGCCTTTTGCAATGTGGGGGATTGATATGATCGGCGAGATCAGACCAACGGCATCCAACGAGCATCGCTTTATTCTGGTGGCGATTGATTACTTCACGAAGTGGGTTGAAGCAGCTTCATTTGCCACCGTAACCAAGAACGTCGTGGCACGGTTCATTCGGCATAACTTGATCTGTCGATACGGTGTACCTGAGAGGATCATTACAGACAATGGTACCAATCTTAATAACAAGATGATCACTGAGCTCTGCGAGCAATTCAAGATACAGCACCACAACTCTTCTCCCTACTGGCCGAAGATGAATGGGGCTGTAGAAGCGACGAATAAGAATATCAAGAAGATTGTGCAGAAGATGACAGTGACGTATAAAGATTGGCACGAGATGTTACCGTTTTCTCTTCATAGGTACCGTACCTCAACAAGAACGTCAACAGGGGCAACACCTTTTTCCTTGGTCTATGGCATGGAGGCAGTCTTGCCTATTGAAGTCCAGATACCCTCTCTCCGGATAATGAAGGATGCAGGTTTGAGAGAAGATGACTGGATCCAGACTCGGCTTGATCAATTAAACTTGATTGACGAAAAGAGACTCACTGCTATTTGTCATGGTCAGACGTATCAAAAACGGATGATCAAGGCTTTTAACAAGAAAGTCAGAAGACAAGAGTATCAAGTCGGAGACCTGGTAATCAAGCGCATCATTCTACCACAAGGTGATCCCAGGGGCAAATGGACCCCCACGTACGAAGGGCCACTTGTGGTTAAGAATATCTTCTCAGGAGGAGCCATGATTCTAACCACCATGGATGATGACGACCTTCCTCACCCCGCCAATGCAGACATAGTAAAAAAATACTACGTATGATTAAAGACCCGCTAGGTTGACACACCTAGGCAAAAATAAGGGCTTCCCGGCGAACCAAAAGGGTTCGGGCAAAAATAAGGGATGAAATGAAAAATCTGTACACCCGGCAAGTCGAAAACCTGAAAAGGAGGCTTGGGCAAAAATGGGTATCCCGGTGGACTGAAAACCCGAAAGGGCGGTCCAGGCAAAAGTTAGGGATTAAAGCGTAATACTATGTCTCATTGGATCACCTTGCATCCAGACTTCGGCATCAACTATCAGGTTCAGACGGCATCGATCAATCAGCTTCATCTTCAACTAAAGCAGCAAAGTGGTGAGACGCTTGAAGGCATAAAGGCGATAGCAGAGTTGGAACCCAGTGGGATGATCTTTCACATAGCTGTTTTATTTTCCTTTTCACGAAATTTATAAACTCTGTTGTTCGGCGGCATTCTCTTACTAGGACGTCAGCCTCTTGTACACAAACGCCTATTTACAGGCAAATTCCAAAATCAATGAAAACTCACTTTTTCAGACAAATTGCCAATTTTTTTCCTTCATCTGTTTTGTTTTGCAAAGAACGTCCAATGTTCATTTTTTGATATATGCATTTGACATTAATTGCTAATCACAAATACTTGCGTGCGAAACAAAGGACTAATTACGGGTGATATCAGAAACAGGGGTAATAATGAGTCGTCTAAGCAATCTAGTTGTTATGTCCACCAAGGTACCAAGGTAGGTTCGGCTGAAGAATACGACCAAGATACCTTCACTCCCCGTAGAGTAAAGCAAATCAACAATACTCTCTCCAAGCAGAGTTGGTCTCCAATCAGCCCCGAAAAGGCACAGTATCTCCAGCAAGTCAGCAATACTCTCCCCCGAGCAGAGTTAGTCTACTGTCAGCCTTAAAAAAGTTGGGTATCCCCAGAAAATCTCAACATTCCCCAGCAGAGTATACAGATGTTCCTAAGCAAGCATCCCCGACACTCTTAATATTCCTCAACGGAAATATAAGATTGTTCCCCGGCGGAATACCAGACACCCCAGTGGATCAATCTCCCCAGTACAGTCCAAAAGTTTCCCCAGGAGAGTTGAATCAATCTCCCCAGTAGATTCTGGAAGCTTATCCCCAGTAGATTCTGGAAGCTGGTCCCCTGCGGAGTACATGCATCTCTCCCCGACCATGTTTAAAGGTTATTCCCCACCAGAGCCTATAACTGGGTTATCCTCAGGTAATTACAACGGAAAGATCGTCCTCGGTGAAGTTCTTCATGTCCCCAACAGAGTCATCATCAAAATCCTTCAACAAAGTTTATCAACAGTATCCCCAGCGGAGTTATCATCAAAACCTCAGCGAAGTATCTCTTCCCACAGAGTAATTCCCCGCAGAGTAATCTATTCACCAAGTTTATTCCCCAACTGAGTCATCTCCTCCTACCGGTTTATTCTTGCAATCATCATCCCCAGCGGAAACGAAGAACTCTACTCTTCAACATCAGCCCAGGATTCAACAAGCCCCCTACATTCGTCAAGGATTTATTTTCCTAGACGGAAATACATTCATGGACATTTCACATTTCATACATCCTGCTTACATTACATACATGATAAAGTGCATACGACACGATCTCATTTATTTTTGAGAATATCATGACATCATGCATTTCATACATCATGACACTGCATACAACTAATGTTTTGCCTTTTCAGGAAAAAGGTAAATCCAAAGATGATTACTATCAACTGTCACAGTTCCAGATTCGATACCTGTATCTAGCCAGGGCATATCTGTGAGCGATTGATTATGGATTTGATACCTGTATCTAGCCAGGGCATATCTGCATGAAGAGTTTGAAGTTCCAGATTCGATACCTGTATCTAGCCAGGGAATATCTGTGAGCGATTGATTATGGATTCGATACCTGTATCTAGCCAGGGCATATCTGCATGAAGAGTTTGAAGTTCCAGATTCGATACCTGTATCTAGCCAGGGCATATCTGTGAGCGATTGATTGTGGATTCGATACCTGTATCTAGCCAGGGCATATCTGCATGAAGAGTTTGAAGATCAACACCTGTAACAGGCCAGGAAATTATCTTTCATTCTCATATCAGAGGTCTACGCCTGTATCCAGCCAGGAAAGCTATCTCGACCAACCTTTTGAAGTTCCAGATTCGATACATGTATCTAGCCAGGGCATATCTGTAGATGACCAATTCCAGATTCGATACCTGTATCTAGCCAGGGCATATCTGTGGGCGACTAATTCTAGATTCGATACCTGTATCCAGCCAGGGCATATCTGTGGGCGACTAATTCCAGATTCGATACCTGTATCTAGCCAGGGCATATCTGTGAGTGATTGATTGTAGATTCGATACTTGTATCTAGCCAGGGCATATCTGCATAATGAGTTGGAAGATCAACACCTGTAACAGGCCAGGAAATTATCTTTCTTTCTCAGGTACGCAAGTTCTCGCTAAGGAATCTCTTATGCGATCGACAATCTCCCGATGGCATCTTTAAGCCCATCTCCACAACTATCCATTACATCTCCAGATGGCATCTATAAGCCCATCCTCTTATCCACCATCTCTCCAAAATGGCATCTATAAGCCCATTCCCGCCATCACATTGCTGATGTTCTACTATGCGAGTGCAAATTTCTGGGCACTCTAGTGTTCAATCATCTTCCACCTTCGGATCACGAAAGGCACACAAGCCAATCTACATCCTCGGGTTTAAGAAGATTGAACAGGGGCAACTGTTGTACCCCAAAATTTGCCCTCCCATATTCTTCAAGGTTTGACAAGAATCATCCTCAAATGGTTCAAGATTTCTCAAGGATTGCACAGTCCAACTACCTCCTGAGTCAGTCAAAATTAGGGTTTTGTTTCTTTCCAGGAATTTGAGGTTTTCAATGGCTCAATCAAGTCCCATAGGCCTATATACATTGTCAAGCATATACATGCCAAGTTTCAAGATTCACAATGTCAAAATGCACAGTCAAAAGCTTCATTTGCTTCACAATCAACTGCAGGGGCAAAATGGTCATTTTACAGTCAAAAGTCAGAATTTTTGGTCAACATCTTATTTTGAGCTCACAATCATCATTTGATCAAGTCTTGATCATGATTCCACAAGCATGGCTCAAAAATCATCAAAGATGCAAAAGTTACTATTTTTGGACAGTTGAAAAGTCAACTGTATCTTGACCAAGGCATAACTTTTTCATGGTTCATCAGAAAAATCCTATCCAATGCTCATTTTGAAGGGGATGACATTTCCTACAACTCATCTTCACATTCCAAGTCCAATAAATGCTCTCACAAAAAGTTATCAATTTCTACATTATAAGTCAATTTCAAAAGTCAACAAAAATGCACTTTAAGTCAAAGACCATAACTTGAGATTGGTAAATCCAAATGACATGGGACCAAAGGCATTGGTTAAAGGACTTCAAGACCTTTCCAAAATGTCCAAGAACATGTTCATATGATCAAAATTGATCAAGATATGCATTGGAGAAGTTGGAAAAATTTTGTGAATTTGCAAAAGTCAACTTTGCTCAAAACACATCATTTTTGCTAATGGGCCTCAAATTCCTTCTTGAAACTTTAACAAAAGCCTATGCACGACCCATTGAGATTAAATTGAATTATTTACTTATTTTTTATTAATTAATTGAATTTTTA
This sequence comes from Vicia faba, assembly GCA_948472305.1. Lineage (NCBI taxonomy): Eukaryota > Viridiplantae > Streptophyta > Magnoliopsida > Fabales > Fabaceae > Vicia > Vicia faba. Next base: position 145,746,101 of record OX451740.1, read on the forward strand.
ATCAATATTAATTCATTTAATTCATTTAATTCATTTAATTGTAGGAAAATATCAAGATATGGTTTTGCAATCTTTTCATGAAGCAAATATGACCAATATGTGCTGGAAAATTAGTGTGCACATCAAGGGGACAAGGATCTCTCAATTTGGCAAGATTTTTCAATCAAAAAAATGCAAAAAGATATGATTGAAAATCAAATATTCCAACCATTATTCCATGGATTTCTTGGCCAAGATTTAACCTAAATCCATTCCATTATATATACAGAAGCCAACCCTAATGCCTTACACGTGAGAATTGCTGCAGAAAGCCATAGCCAACATTGAAAAAATCAAGAAAAACCTGAAAACTGTTTTCCATAATTTAACGTGACTCAAAGCTTTTTCTTGTTTCTAATAGATTGCAGGAACCCTCAGACACGCATTGCAATCAAAATCAAGTGCTAACACTCAAGAAATCACCATTCACAGACCCACGGTTTGCTTAGCTTTTTCAGAATCGAAACTCACATTTTATGCATCATTAACATATTTTAATCATTGTTTTGCATTGCTTGAACCTTTACAAAGCTAATGGTATCGGTTAATTGCGTTATAGTGTACAGAATCGTGAATCACCATTGAAGAATTTTAGGGTTCTTGAGGTCTCAAATTGGGGCTTTACAGCCCAGGAAAAATTAAGCTTCATGAAACCTATGGTTGAATTCGTCAAGGCCAGACGAATCAAACACCATGCTCGCGAAATATTTATGTGCATCAGGGACCTAATCGCTATTATTCGTGCTTGCAGGTTGTGGGGGTTAAAAACCCCCGCTATCTAATTTGTTTTGTTGCAGGCATAAGGAAGAAGACAATACGTGTTAGCGTGTGATTAGTCCATTCAAATGGCGCGCGTATTTTTGTTGGGTCCAGCATAATTATTATTCTTGATATATTATATTCATCTCTTATTAATATAACAAAAGCAAGCAAGTGGTCTGGTGGTTGGTGCGTTGGACGTTGATCATTGGGACCTGGGTTCGATTCCCAGGTCCCCCAAAAGCTCTATATTATTTTTTCTAACATGATTTCATGCAGGCTTCACAAAGTGGTTTACCATGAACCTCACGCCTCAACCTGCCATGTGTCCTTATGCATCAATCTAATGGTCCAGATGGAAGGACTATGATATTCCTGGTCAATCAACGCACTAGACCATCCAGAAAGTCAAAGCAGGCTTGTGTTAATGGGCCAGCAATTTCCAAACTCACCTCCTTATTGGGTCAACACCCTCCCTGGTTAATTGCTTTTCTTTTTATTTTCTTTTAACTAATTATTTTTATTATTAATATTATTATTATTTAATTAACTTAATTAATTTTCATAATAAATTCAGACCATTAAAATGTAAATATTATTTGTTTTTATTATTTATTATTTTCACCTTTAATTATTATTTTGTAAATAAATGTAAATTAATTAATTTAGTCTTTTTATTAATTAGGGTAATTTGGACTTTTTTTACAATAAATAAAATAAATTTAGAATTAGGGTTTTTCTTTTGACAATTTTAATTTCTTTTTATTTTTATTTTCATTAAGACATTAAAAAACACAAAAATACTTTTTTTCTTCTTTTAATTAATTAATTAATTAGTTTTAGGGTTAATATTTAATTAAATGCAAAGGACAAAATACCATTCTTTTCTCAAAAAAGGGTCAAAACCCTAAGGACGTCCTGATTCAATTCTTTCGCGCGCATATTTATTTTTAATTCATTATTTTGATCATTATTCATGTATCTGCTCCGAGAATGTAATAGCTAATTAGGACCTCCTTTATCGCTTTCTTTATTTTCTCGCATTTATTTTCCAAAGGGTTATGTTTTTGGCGATGTAAATACCCGACGCCTTGTAATAGCGTAGATTTACTTTCCGCACTTTATTTCCCGCAAATTATTAAACTGTTAACTATGCATGACAAGACTTGTATGAAAAATAAAATCAAAACGTAGCTCACCAATAACATGTACAAGACAATTTAACATGAACCTGACACACGTGCACATGCCACTCCTAGGGTACGCCTCACTTGGTTGCCTCGAGGTGGTCGTCAAGTATAGGGTGTTTTAGAGGTTGCCCTCCTGTCTAAAGATCCAGTTGCCTCGAAACGGTTGCCTCGGATAAAAAGGATTTAGGACATTAGGGTTACCGCTAAGGCGTCCTACTATTGCTTTGGTGACCACACATGTCCCTATAATCGAATTGACCCGAATAACTCCAACGACGGTGCTACCTATTTCTCAATAGTGAGATAGTACTGTCTAAAGGACTCTTACACAGCTTAATTCCTTAGAGTATGTAGATTTCTCCTGGGTACTTGCTCTTTCAAAACAAAAAACAACTTTTTGCACCTACACTTTCAAAAAGTTTTCAAACAAATACTTCATACACTCTTGAGGATTGATACAAGAGTTACCTAGAAGTTTTTCAAACTAAACTTTTTCAAAACCCACAAACACAAGAAAAGCAAACATTTTTGAAAACATAATGAGCAAGTACCTAAGAGCCCGTGGATAACCACGGATAGAAAGGGTGCTAACACCTTCCCTTTCTATAATCTACCTCCCGAACCGAGAAACATCTCGAAAAGGAATTTTGCTGTGCTTTTGTCCTTTCCTTGTTGGAGAACATAAAATACGGTGGCGACTCTTGCTTACCGCGACATTTCGCGAACCAGCATTTCAAACAGTCAGTTCTATTTCCACCGATCACACTGCCCAATACAGTCCAAAACTGCTCTATGCAGTCTGCCCAAGTCTGCATCACAACAACCCCAAAATTGCACCAAAATGGCAAAGGAAAATTGTGTGAAGAAAGTGTCAAATAAGTAATCAAAAACAATTCAAAATAACTTATGTGGTTTCCCCCCTAAACCACAGTCAAGGGTCTATAAAAAGAGGACTGTCTCATAAGACAAATGGGTTGGATTTTAAAAAGAGAGGTTTTAAGAGAGAGAATAGAGAGTTTTTGTTGAGCAGAAAAATAGTATTCTTGTTAACCTTGACTGATATTTCAAAATCAAATTTGTTCTTGTTCAAAACAGAAACCCCAACCCATTACTCCACCATACAAACTCTCCATAAGCCAAACACTTCACCACATACAAAGTTTGGCCAAACATAAAAAGCAGTCCTTGTAGTGCTATTCACCTTCACCATCAAAAATACCAAAAATATTACGGTACAGTCCAACTCAGTTCCAGCAGTCTAGAGCAGCGTTCGGAAGACTCATAAAATTATCACAGCATTTGGAAAAGCATTCAGATCTAAAACAACCAGTGTAGCCCAAAGGTAAGTCCTCTTGACTCGATATCTTATCATTACATCATTAACAATTTGTTGTTCTTTGAGGATAAGATGCAGTATTTTATTATCCCTTTGAGTTAATCATTTTCTTATGGTTTAGGCTTCTTCAATCATGTGTTATTTACATTTATCCATCATATGCCATAAACTAACTTGTACAGTCAGTAAAACAATGTTTAAGGCAGAAAAATGCAGCATGTATCGACACATATCCTCATGTGTCGACCTATCCTAGTGAAAAAATAGGGTATGAGTCGACTCATAACCCTCATGCATCGACCCATATTGAGTTCAGGTCACAAAGCAGAAGCTAGAAAAGCCTATGAGTCGATACATACGTGTTTCGCATCGATACAAGAAGGTGTATGAGTCGATACATCCCATTATGTGTCGACCCATACTGAACAAATTTCATTTTACAGGAGCAAGGAAAGGCTATGTGACGATGCATAGTAGTATGGGTCGACACATAGCAGTTCAAAATGCATTTTTCCTTTTATTTTACACTGTTTTCACATTGTTTTCATTATCATTCGATATGGTTGTAATATTTTAGTTTCTACTTCATCCCCATTATTAAATTGTACCCCCATCCCCCTAAAGTGATGTAATAGCTTAGATTTTACTTTCCGCATTTTACTTGCCTTTCATATATTGCTAGTAAATAAGAGGTACGGCAAGGTAAAATCAACAAATAGATGACTTTCAGAAACAAGACAAAATGCATGCAAACTAACACACTATTCACACATGCACCCTTATGGTAATCCCATCTCGTTGCCTATCGGGAAAATAGTCATGTCCCTCAAACATGGACGTTTTAGCAAAGACCCTCAATAAAAGATCGTAGTCCCTTGATGACCCTTGATGTTGCCTTCGGTAAACGATCTAGCCCCTAAAATGACATTGCTAAAACGTTCCATGAGTTGCCTTCTATGACTATACAAACGTCCCTACACCCGTCCCTTCACATCCAACGATGGAACTTCTTACCAAATCAATGGTAAGATAGTCATATCTAAAGGAGAAGGAAAAGCACATTTAAAACCTTTCGAGTAGGTAGATTCGCTCCTAGTTACTCGCTAGCTCGCAACAAAAACATTTTATACACCAACACTCTCATTTAAAAACATTTTCAAAAGATAAAACATTTTGTATACGTTCTTATAGAGACGAGAACCATTGCAAAATAGCTTTCTGAAAACCACTCTCCACAACACAATCCACAAACACGTCTTTGAACCATCTTTCGAAACAAAACTTTGTACGCGTTCTTATAGAAACGAGAACCATTACAAATACATTTTCAAAACAATTTCAAAACCCACATCACAAAGCACATTCAAACAAAAGCAAGTTGATCTAGCGAGTAACTAAGAGCCCATGGAAAACCATAGATGAAAAGGGTGCTAACACCTTCCCTTTTCATAATCTACCCCCCCCCCCCCCGAACTCAAAAACATCTCTAAAGGTATTTCATGTGCTTTTTCACCTTTCCTTTTTGGATAAAAGAAAAGTCGGTGGCGACTCTTGCTAAACCGTAACATTTGCGAACACAAACGCAAAACCTCAAGTCAGTTCTCCCACCGTATCACAAAACACAAAACAACCAAGTCAGTTCTCCCACCATATTACAGATGGCATCTTTAAGCCCATCTCTGACGACTCTCTGTCATCTTCTCCAAATGGCATCTGTAAGCCCATTCCCGACGACACCAACCAACAATATTACTTCATGCGAGTGCAAATTTCTGGGCACTCTAGTGTTCAACCATCTTCCACCTTCAAATCGCGAAAGGTAGACAAGCCAATCTAAATCCTCAGGTTTAAGAAGATTGAACAGGGAAGATTTTATACCCCAAAATTTCCCCTCCCATTTTTACTCAATACATGCTCATTGAGGTTCCCAATTGCTCAAGGGTGACCAATAATTAACCAGACAAATTCTCCTCCTAAGCAATGAACCTTTAATTAGGGTTTCACTTTTCATCAAGATGTATGAGCTCCAAAGATCTCAGATGTTTTCCATTGTCCTAATATGCCTTCAAGATTGTCCATGACAAATTTCATGCCTTACACTACAAGTTTGCTCAGTCAATTGCTCAAAGGTTTGAAAATCAACTTTACTAGGTCAAAAGTCAACTGTGGCCAATAAAAAGTCAAACTTCAAGATTTTTGGTCAAAATAAACATTTTGAAGTGATATCCATCATTTGATCAAGGGTTGATCATGATTCCTCAATAAATGCTCTTAATCTATCAAAAGTCAAAAATTGCTAAATTGGGGTTTCTATAGGAAAAGTCAGCTGAACTTTGACCAGGCATAACTTTCACATACTTCATCCATTTTCCCCCAACCAAAGCTTATTTTGAAGATAATCTCATTCCAAACAACTTCTCATATGTCCTCAAGATCAAGAGATGCACCATTTGAAAGATGCAAGCTCATACATTACAGGTCATTTTCAGAAAGTCAACAAAAGACACTTTTTTCCCAGACCTTTCACATCAAGATAAAGTCTTCAAATGCAAAATTGATAAAAAGAGTGATTAATGTAGACATCTTGGGCTTTCAAAAATTTCCTATATCATCATCATGAGATCAAAATTGAGCAAGTTATGGCTTGCCCATGTTGGGAAAGTTTTGGAAATTTCAAGATTTGTGCATTAAGCAAACTTAACTTTTAAGTCAATGACTTAATTTCTTGGACTTCAAACATCTTCTTAACCTTGTAGGGGACCTCTAATCTCAACTCCACGTTGCCTTACCTTTTTATCTATTTTGTTCACATTTATTTAAATTTATTTTAAATAAATATAAAATAAAATTGCACAAAATGTATAGAGATGTGCCTTGACCTTTGGGCTAGTGTTTTTGGTCAACCTTGGGCCCAAGATTTCATGCAAGGATGTCCAGGTTCATCCAAGTTTGAAAATGGTATGAAATCTCCATTTTTGGCATTTTTTTAAATTATGATCATGATTTAAAAACAATGTTTATGAGGGATATTCTTTCCATACAACATTGCTCCCTTCTTCTCCTCTATATAAGGATGGTTTTTCCAAGCCAAAGACACACGAAAATTGCTTGAGAAGAACCACACGGAATTGCCAAAAATTCTCAAAGTTGTGAAATTCAAAACTGAATTTCCAGCCACCATCCATTCAAACCAAGTGTGCCATCCTCTTCCTGAAGATCCCAGGATTCATCCCTAACTCTCACTCAAGCCAACACACGCCTGATCGATCACCATTTCTATCTAGTTTTCATCATGCATACGGTCTAAAGTCTGTCAATTGAGTAACATTTTATGTTAAGTCTTATTGTTTTCTTAAGTATTTCATGTCTAGCTGACTTTCTTGCATTGTATTTTCTTTGAGTTATTTTGATGCTTTTGATGCTTTTTATTGGTAGTATGCATATCTCAGGTTCAGTAGGGGTAGTCTAAAGCAAGAGTGCAGAGCATGGAACAAGAGTACAAAGGCCAAAGAGGAAAAGTGCAAGCGTATGATGACCAATACGGTCCGTGTCCCATGACATGGCCCGTGTCAGCACAGCAAGCCATGCCCATACAAAGAACCCGGGGGCCAACACGGGTGCCCGTGTTGCCTAGCACGGACTGAGTCAGAAGGCTTAAAGTAGGAGAAAAGAGAAGCCATTTTGTGAAGCAACACAGCCCGTGTGGGCTCAACATGGCCAGTGTCGGCCTGTGTGTCAACTATTTTATTTTGGTTCCTTTTTATTAAATCTTGACCTTGAGGGCACTTTAGACATTCCAGCTTGCTGAGATTTACACCTAGGTATTTATTTGAGGTTTTGAGTGAGAGGCAAGGACTTTTTGGAATCGTACAATAGAGAACACACAAGAGAGAAGATTTCTTCATCAAGGTTATTGGAAACTGAGGGATTCAAGGGTTTCCACCATTGAAGATCAAAGTCCACCTTTATTCTTGTAATGTTTAACTTCTTAATTATGTCTATCTTGAATATTATGAGAGGCTAAACCCCCCAATGCTAGGGGTGGTCCTGAATTGGTTTATGCAATGGATATGAATTTCTAAGTTAATCAAAGTTTGAATTCATGGTTTTCAATTTAGTTATGCAATGTGTTTATGCTTTCTCTTTTGGTAAAATTGGGAATGATCTATGGCTAACAAGTGCAAGACTGTAGTTGTTAGGGATTTTGCATAATTATATTATAGTATATACGACCTAGGACTAGGGGCACCCTATAATTACCACAGACAACCTTGTTATTATCATTGCTTGAATTCACTTTTTATCTTCATGGGTATTGGGATTAAGGGTGAATGTTCAAGGGTTTTTCACTACAGACATAGGGAAAAACAATATAGAGGTTGGTAATTGAAAAACATAAGTTTAACCATTGAGAGCATTAGAATTCATATCTTTGCAATCCAGGTCAACCACTTCCCCCTAGCATGTTTTGCTCTTATAAAGAAAAGTCAAGTTATTTTTGTGTTATTACTTTTTGCAAAGAGTTCATCAAAATAAACCAACCAATTATTTTTGTTCAATTGAACTACTGAGGATCTTAGTATTTACTACGAACTCCTCGATATCGATATTTGGGGTAAACCCATTATTACTACATCGGTTAAAATAGTAAACTTGCTATTTTCCAGATCAAGTTTTTGGCGCTGTTGCCAAGGAGTGCCAAAATACAAAGTTTTAAGTATAGTTCATTTGAAATTTTATTGCTCTGAAATTAAAATTTTATTTATGTTAATTTTATAAGTGTTCTAATTCATGTCTAATCTGTGTATGCGAGGTAAAGCCTCAGCTGATTTTCTTTTTGATGCAGAACCAGAAAGAAGTTTGCACAAAAGACTCAGACAAGCTAGATTAGCCAGATTGAAGGCTGAAGGAGAAAGTTCAACACCGCAAGAAGAAGAAGTTCCTTCGATTCACTCTGAATCAGAGTCCGAGTCAGAGTCAGACAATTTAACCATGGGTGAAATTCCACCTCCAGAAAGATTGCTTGGAGACTATGGAGGAGTAAATGCTCCGACTGGCTGGTTGACTATCGTTAATCAACCGGTAAATGTGGCAAATTTTCAATTGCATCCTTCAACAATCAGACAGCTGGAAAATAGACTGTTCACAGGAAAGATCAACGAAGATGCAAATAAGCATCTTCAGAGATTTCTCACCACCAGCACCACTCTGAAGATTGAGGGACATTCTGAAGAAGCAAAAAAAATTAAGAATGTTCCCTTTCACACTGTCTAGAGAAGCCAAAGAATGGTTTTACTCATTACCAGCTGGGAGTATTACCACCTGGGAAAAAATGGAGAAGACCTTTTTGGACGAGTACTTCCTAGCTTCTATGTATATCCGCAAGCGATATGATATTATGAACTTCAAGCAGAAATAGGGAGAGTCTCTAGGTGATGCATACAAGAGATTCAAAAGATGTTTGGTAGCATGCCCAACTCATAACATGGATCAAACTGAGAAAATGCAGATGTTTGTGAATGGCTTAAAGATGAAGACTAAACAACTCATTGATACTGCTGTCGGTGGCTCATCTAATTTTACAACAGCCACTGGTGTGAAGAAGATTATCGAAGCCATTGCTGCCAATGAAAATTTGGAGTTATATGATTGAAGTGTGACTACATCGGGAGGAGTTATTGATCTGAAACTGGAAGCCAATAAAGTCCGAATAGAAGATACAATAGCTGCAGAGGTGGAGAAGAAGCTGAAAGCATTAAACCTTGGAACTCAACAGGTCGCTCAAGTTCAACAAGCTCAAACCATTAGTTGTGAGATCTGTAATGGACCCCATCAAACGGTGTTTTGTTTTGCTACTCCTCAGCAAATTGAAGAGATAAACTTTCTGAAGCAAAATAATCTGTACTCAAATACTTACAATCCTGGTTGGAAAAATCATCCTAATTTCTCACGGAAAGATCAACAGCAACAAGCTCCGCAAAAAGAAGATTGGGAGGTAGCATTTGAAAAGATAGCTGCATATAATTCTCAATTCCAAGAATAAACACGGAGCAACCACAGGAACACCACAACTTCAATCAAAAATCTGGAAGTGCAAGTGGGATAGATAACACAACAACTATCTTTGCAAGCACAAGGTTCCCTTCCAAGCTCAACTGTGAATAATCCAAAGAATCAAGAGAATATAAATGATGTCACTACAAGAAGCCAGAAAGTTCGGGAACCTGAAGAAGAAGAGTTAACAGATGGCAACGTGGTCATAGAGGTGGACTTGGAAGTGAGGGAAAACAAGAAAAAGCCCGAAGAAGTTGTACCACCAGCAAAGCCAACTGAAGAGAAAAATAAAAAGGAGGGGAAGTCGATGATCAAGTTGTTATTCCCTACTATAGTGGCAAAGAAATACTCCAAAGAAAAAGATTTTGAGAGATTTGCAAGTTTGTTCAAGAAGTTGGAAGTCAACATACCTTTCTTTGAAGCACTTGAGCAAATTCCTTTATACAAAAAATTCATGAAAGAGTTGATTGCATCCAGAATTCGGCATCAACTATCTGGCTCGGACTTCGGCATCAATCAATCAGCTTCATCTTCAACTAAGCAGCAAAGTGATGAGACGCTTGAAGACATAAAGGCGATAGCAGAGTTGGAACCCAGTGGGAATACTGTTCACATAGCTGTTTTGTTTCCTTTTCAAAATTGTATAAATTTTATGTTGTTTGGTGGCGTTCTCTTACTAGGACGTCGGCCTCTTGTACACAAAAACGCCTATTTACAGGCAAATTTCAAAATCAATACAAGTTCACTTTTCCAAACAAATTGCCAACTGTTTTTCCTTTTTTTTGTTTTGTCTTGCGAAGAACTTCCAATGTTCATTTTTGATATATGCATTTGACATTAAATTGCTAATTCATAAATACTTGCATAAGAAACAAAAGACTAATTACAGGTGACATCAGAAGTAGGGGCAATGTAGAATTGTCCAGGCAGTCTAGTTGCTTTGTCCGCCAGGGTACCAAGGCAGATTCAACTGAAGAATGTGACCAAGTTATCTCAACTCCCCACAGAGTAAGACAAGATAGCAACATTCCCCAGCGGGTATAGGCATTCATCAGCAAGCATCCCCGGCAGTCTTGATCTAAGATTGTTCCCCGGCAGAATACAGACACCCCAGTGGAACCATTTACCAGTACAGTCTGAAGGTTTCCCCAGGAAAGTGGAATTCATATCCCCAGCAGGTCTAGAAGCTTATCCCCAGTAGATTCTGGAAGCTCGTCCCCTGTAGAGTACGGACGTCTCTCTCGAGCTTTATTCAAAGTTATTCCTCACAAGGGCTTATAACTGGGTTATCCTCAGCTAATTGCCATGGAAGATTGCCCTCGGCGAAGTTCTTTCAATCCCCAGCGGAGTTCATCAAAGTTCCCCAACATAACTTATCAACATAAATCCCCAGCGGAGTTTAACATTGTCATCCCCAGCGGAGTCCATCATTGAAATCCTCAGCGGAGCTCCCATCAAAACTTCAACGAAGTATCTCTTTCCATAGAGTAATTCCCCTCAGAGTAATCTCTCCAACAAGTTTATTCCCCAACGGAGTCATCTTCTCCTACCGGTATATTCTTACAACCGTCATCCCCAGCGGAAGCAAAGAGCTCTACTCTTCAACGTCAGCCCAGGATTTAATTCCCCGGCCGATCGTCAAGGATTTATTTTCCTAGACGAAAATACATTCATAAACATTTCACATTTCATACATCTTGCTGACATATATGATAAAGTGCATACAACACTTTTTGAACATCATGACATCATGCATTTCATACATCATGACATTGCATACAACTGATGTTTCGCCTTTTCAGGGAAAAAGACAATCCAAAAGACAACTACCTTCAACTGTCACAATTCCAGATTCGATTCCTGTATCTAGCCAGGGCACATCTGTGAGTGATCAGTTTCCAGATTCGATTCCTGTATCTAGCCAGGGCACGTCTAAAGAATTTGAAGATTCGATTCCTGTATCTAGCCAGGGCACATCTGTTGACGACTATTTCCAGACTCGATTCCTGTATCTAGCCAGGGCACGTCTGAAGAATTTGAAGATTCGATTCTTGTATCCAGCCAGGGCATATCTATCAACTGTCACAATTCCGGATTCGATTCCTGTATCTAGCCAGGGCACATCTGAAGAGTTCGAAGATTCGATTCCTGTATCCAGCCAGGGCATATCTGTTGACGACTAATTCCAGATTCGATACTTGTATCCAGCCAGGGCATATCTGCGAGCAACCGATTGTAGACTCGACACCTGTATCTAGCCAGGGCATGTCTACATGAAGAGATTGAAGATCAATACCTGTAACAAGCCAGGAAAACATCTATCTTTCTCAAAATACACAAGTTCTCGCTAAGGAATCTCTTATGCGATCAACACCTTCAAAATGGCATCTATAAGCCCATTCCCGACAAGATTCTGTCACGCCTTCAGATGGCATCTATAAGCCCATCTCCCTATCCACCATCTCTCCAAATGGCATCTATAAGCCCATTCCTGACATCACATTGCTGATACTCTACCATGCAAGTGCAAATTTTCGGGCACTCTAGTGTCCAATCTCCTTTTACCCTCGAGTCACGAAAGGAAAACTTGCCAATCTAACTCTTCAGGTTCAAGAAGATTGAACAGGGGCAACTGTTGTACCCCAAAATTTTCCCTCCCATTTCCTCACCATTTTCTCATCACAAGACCCTTGGAGCTCAAGATCCAGTTAGGGTTTCCTCTGCTTAAGACTTCTCCTGGCAATGTTGACCCAAATTAGGGTTTGTGTTTGCACAAAGATATTTTGACCTAAAATGCCTAAGATGACTTTCATGCTTCATGTTGGACTCCCAAGTTTATCCATACCAAGTTTCAAGCCTTGATTCCAAATTTTGCCCAATCAATTGGACAGTTGACCTAGAAATCAACTGTATTGGGGGAAAAGTCAACTATGGCCAATTGACAGTCAAATCTCATGAAAATTGACTCACATCAACATTATGAACTCACATGGACCATTTGATCAAGTTTGGATCACAATTCCACAAGAAATTTGATCAGATCACCAAAAGGGCAAAATGGTCATTTTTAGGGTTTTGACTGCACAAAGGCAATTTTTGACTGTTTGACCTAGCCAATGGCAAACCAAGCTCACATATGGACTCAAGGACCCCATGTAATTGTCTTGACATACTCAACAAGTTCAAAAGATCCCAAATGCACAAGATTGACAGTTGAATTTTCCAGTCAATTGATCAATTTTGACTGTATACTGAAAAGTCAAACTTTGACTTTTTGGTCAAAATCAAGTGTCAAGATTCATTTTTCATCAAAACATGCCAAATCATGAAACTTGTTCATCAAGAAATCAAGAATTGCAAATTAGGGTTTGAAATGAAGATTTTCCATAACTTAGAATTTTTCTAAGTTATGAAAAAACCCTAATTTTTTCCTAACTTTGCCCCACTTTCTCATCAAGATGCATTTGGATTCAAGGAAAAGTCAAAACATGAAAGTTGTAGCCTATTACAAAATATACAACTTTGATTCACAAAGTTTTCCCAAAAGAAGCTTGTAGCTCATGTTACAATTTTTGGAACAAGGGTACCAAACCATTCTTAACTTAGAGAAATTTTGAACCATTTTAGGCAAGGTTTTTACCTAACTTCAAGACCATTTTTCACATGCTTCCACTTAGAATTTCAATTTGCATTTCAAAGATGTATTGTATTACACATTACAAGCTTTCCAAAATGTCCAAGAACTCATCAAACAACCTCATGGTTAGGGAGAATCGAATTTGGCAAGTTGGGAAAAATTCACTTTTGTTATGACCAATTTACATGTTCATACACTTGTGCCATTTTGAAATCAGCATGCATAAGCTAGTTACAGGCCTCTAATCCCATTTGCACTCAATAATTAAATACCAATACATTGTGTGTTAGCATTATTTTGTGCATTTGGACATTACATGTTAGATTAAACCTTAATTAGATAAAGCATTTTTGCCATTTTTGAAAAGTTAAACTTTATGTCAATTGCAAATCCAAGCAAGTACAGGGCAGATCCTTTTGGCACAAGTTTATGAACTAATTACACTGATCAAGGCAAAAGTATGCAGCATATTAGGGGGGCCTCTATCAGTATAAAACTCAAGTGGACACTTTGTTGCTTAAAGTTGAAGAAACATAGCATAACAAGACACAACTCTCATTCCTGTGAACCAGAGCTTAAGCAAAGTTATCAAACACTTTCTAATCATCAAACCTAAGCTGAAACACGAGCCAACCATCTCCATTGCCTTCTCAAATACAGAATCACCCTAAAACTGCCCAAACAGGGTACCTGCTGCAGATTGAGTTCCATAACTCAATCCACTCATGCATTCTTGCTAAAACCACTTCAAACATATCCCACATCATCCCTTGAAACTATTCCAAGCCTCAAACACGACCTGTAACACTCCCAAGCAACATCACCATTTTCATTTTCTTGTTTTGCAGTTGAAGTTCCATAACACGATTCACTTGGTTTCAAAGCAAACTAAAGCTTGGAATAGCATCCCTGGACATCAAGGAAGTTGTACCAACCATCACCTTGCATTGAAAGCACCTCCATCACCAGATACGATTCCAACTGTGAACAGGTAAGTTCATGAACTCGTATCTCTCTATTCAGGCATTGTTAGCTTTAGGTTTGTGAAGAAATTATGTCACATTCATAGCCCTGAACATGCCCATGTAATTAGTTTTCATTTATGTTATGTGTGCTATGAGAATTTTATGTCTGAACATGGAACAAAAACTAGGTTAGGAATTGGGGGAGAAGAAATTCTCTCTCATTTCTGAGAGTTGAATCATGTTCTTTATATGTATGAACTCGTGAGATGATGCTTTACATTTTTTGTGTTGTGAGTTTTCATTAAAAGTCCAGGAATCGGGATGTTTGAATCCATGTACCAAGCGCGCGTTTTTTGAACAAGGTTTGCTGGAGGTTGAAGAAGATAGGTTCTGGGCTGGGCCTGGAATGTTTTTTTCTTTTTGCACCTTGCTTTTACTTTTGAACCCCCCTGACCCATTTTGATTTTTACTTATCATTTTCCATTTTTTCCTTTTGATTTTATTTCTATATTTTTATTTAAGTATGAAAAAATATAAAAAATCATTTTTTCCACAATTTTTGCATTTATTTTGATATTTATTAGTCTTTATTTAGTTTTTGTACATAAATAAATACTTATATACTATTATTTAAAATAGCTAAAAAAAAATAATACAAACATATTTTTCTGACTTTTATTTCATATTATCTCTTGAAAACATTTTATAATAAAAATATACTTTTTATTTATAAATATTAAATATTATTATTTTGTATATATTCAATATATTTGGTAAATAATACAAACACACACACACACACACACACACATATATATATATATATATATATATATATATATATATATATATATATATATATATATATATATATATATATATATATATATATATATATATATATATATATATATATATATATATATATATATATATATATATATATATATATATATATATATATATATATATATATATATATATATATATATATATATATATATATATATATATATATATATATATATATATATATATATATATATATATATATATATATATATATATATATATATATATATATATATATATATATATATATATATATATATATATATATTAGTATATTTAGGATTAAAAAAATACAAAATATATACATTTTTATTTTTATTAATATTTAACATTAAAAATACCTTTTGACAAATATACTTCTTTTTTATTTATTTTTTGTACATAACTAATAAATATTATACATATTAAATAATTAATACTTTTTATTTAATAAATTAGGGTTTTGCCCTAAATACATAAAAACTCCAAAAATTAATACTTTTTTTTTTATTTGACATATAAAAAATACTTTTTTTCATACATATAAAAAGCCTTTTTTGCATCTTACATATTTATTTATTTTTATTTAATTTGTGCAATTAAATATCTTGTAAATTCTCAATTTGATGTAATAGTCTAGGTTTAAATTCCTTGTCAAAATACCCCCCATTTGAACATTTGTACCCCCCTTCCCATATATTGCGTTGTAATAACTTAGGAACTTTATTTTTCGCACTTTAAAGCTTTCTAATTATGCCATGCTAGAATTAGGGTTTTGTATGCAAATCAATTAACCAAAATAGTTTGACCTAATTTCAAGATAAACAAGCATGAAAATGGACAACACTAATCACACTTGCACCCCTAGGGTATTCCACTTGTTGCCTTCAATAATGGGTCATATTGCATGTTAGGTCTCTTTGGGCAAAAACAAAACAATCAAATGATCATAGTCCCTCGATGACGCTTTCGAAAGTTGCCTAAAAAATGATCAAGTCCCTTAAAGGAAAAATTGCCCAAAGATACTTGGCACCATTGCAATCATGGTCTAAACGATGACCCGCGCCCGTCCCTTTCACATCCTAACACAAAATTGTCCACCAAATGCAATGGTGGAACAAAATTGTTAAAATGGTTAAAACATAGCAAAGATCTTTGAGAACTTTAGGGTAGATAGCTCTTGAGTACTTGTCAACTTGTAAAACAAAACACTTGCCTATTTTCTAAACCACACATCACTACACTTTCAAAACAACTTTCAAAAACAAATGAAAACCTTTTCAAAAGACATACACCTTTGTATACATCCCAACATGGATCATTACAAAGGTTGCCACCACATTGGCCTCTTTTCAAATATTTTTCAAACCCACACACAAAGCACCATTTCAAACAATTGAAAACACAAGACAAGTGATCTAAGCAAGTAACTAAGAGCCCATGGATAACCATGGATAGAAAGGGTGCTAATACCTTCCCTTTCTATAATCTACTCCCCGAACCCAAGAAAACATCTCAAAGGTTTTTGCTGTGCTTTTTAACCTTTCCTTAGGATAAAATAAAAAGTCGGTGGCGACTCTTGCTCAACTGAAACATTTGCGAAAACAAACGCAAAACCTCAAGTCAGTTCTCCCACCGTATCACAGATTGTTTTCATTGTTTTCGTTGTCGTAGTTTGTTATTTTACTTTGTGTCAAGATGTTACAGATTGTATGACGGATGCCGGATGAGGAATGGAATGATAAGTGAATGGATGAACGGTACAACCTGAACTTGTTTCTCCAAGGCACCCTAGAAGAGGATGCCGCTGAAAGAAAATTAACGGTTGGATGCAACTTGGTGCTACTAGACGTAAAAGGTGGATGGTATACCTGGACTAGAAAATAAACCACATGACACTAAGAGTGATTTGAACCTGTGAGCTTATCCAACATGGTGAGGTACAAAAAGGCCATACATAATTGATGATCATCATGAGAGTTCAATCAGGTATGACTTTATCACTCTGATTTTGCGTTCATTCTACCTACACAGCACAATAGGAAAACGCACACTGAGGCACTTGTTTGTTTTACCATCTGAACCTTTCTAGCCATCCGTAATAATATGTTTATCCTTTGTTAAACCCCATTGATCCTTATCCATTTGTTTGTTTTAAACATATCAGTAACCCATGGCCAAACGCTTCCTACCCTTTTGTTCAACATATGTGTTATGATTTTTTTTATTTATGCAAATTCTAAGTTTGGGGTAGTTATTAGCAAAGAAATGGGCAAGTGTGATTTTGAAAAAAAAGAGAAAGGAATAGATAAAAGAAAAACAATTATTTTTGTAACACATGAAAGCGTGAAAAGATAAAAGAGAAAAAAGTTATAGAAAACACTTGCCTAAATGAAAGACTCGAACATTATTAGATACTCCAAGAAAAACGAGTAAAGCAAAAGAGTATGGGTGAATAAGTTCCCATTGCAACAATATAAGCACAGAGATGAAAAAGATAACATGAATGTTGAGCCAAAAACCATTTTCTTATTCCTTTCCTTGTATCCCACCTTTCACCTAAGCCCCGTTACAACCGAAAAAGACCTTAAAAAGTGTGTGAATTATGTTTGTGTAGTGAAAGGAGAATTAATTCAAAGTTGAGAGTTGATATTGCATACCTTGATTTCGTGAGTGAAAAAACACTTTAACCCTGAGAGATTTGGTGAGAGGCGTGAAAAAGCTTGCAGGTAAAAGGTATTATGATGTGGAAGTGTGGCAGGTGATATGGTTTGGTGAACCAGAAGCTTGATCAAGAAGGTAAAACAAGTTGCGAAGAACGTCGGCGGTATTGAGGAAAAAGAAAATCCAGGGTGACCTCCATTTGGTCTCTTGCATCACTTGAGGACAAGCAATAAGATAAGTTTGGGGTTGTGATCGGTCACCATTTTTATCTAATTTTCATCATGCATATGATCTAAAGTTTGTCAATTGAGTAACATTTTATGTTAAGTCTTATTGTTTTCTTAAGTATTTCATGTCTAGTTGATTTTCTTGCATTGTATTTTCTTTGAGTTATTTTGATGCTTTTAATGCTTTTTATTGGTAGTATGCATATCTCAGGTTCAGTAGGGTTAGTCTAAAGCAAGAGTGCAGAGCATAGAACAAGAGTACAAAGGCCAAAGAGAAAAAGTGCAAGCGTATGAAGACCAACACGGTCCATGTCCCATGACATGGCCCGTGTCAGCACAATAAGCCATGCCCATACAAAGAACCGGGGGCCAACATGGGTGCCCGTACTGCCTAGCATGGCCCATTTCAAAAGGCCTGAAGCGGGAGAAAAGATAAGCCATTTTGTGAAGCAACACGTCCCGTGTGGGCTCAACACGGCCCGTGTCGGCCTGCGCGTCAGCTATTTTATTTTGGTCCCTTTTTATTAAATCTTGACCTTGATGGAACTTTAGACATTCCAGCTTGCTGAGATTTGTACCTAGATATTTATTTGAGTTTTTGAGTGAGAGGCAGGGACTTTTTGGCATCGTACAATAGAGAACACACAAGAGAGAAGATTGTTTTATCAAGGTTATTGGAGACGGAGGGATTCAAGGGTTTACACCATTGAAGATCAAAGTCCACCTTTATTCTTGTAATGTTTAACTTCTTAATTATGTCTATCTTGAATATTATGAGAGGAAAAACCCTCCAATGCTAGGGGGTGGTCCTGAATTGATTTATGCAATGGATATGAATTTCTAAGTTAATCATAGTTTGAATTCATGGTTTTCAATTTAGTTATGCAATGTGTTTATGCTTTCTCTTTTGGTAAAATTGGGAATGATATATGGCTAACAAGTGCAGGACTGTAGTTGTTAGGGTTTTTGCATAATTAGATTATAGTAGATACGACTTGGGATTAGGGGTACCCTATAATTACCACAAACAACCTTGTTATTATCATTGCTTGAATTCACTTTTATCTTCATGGGTATTGGGATTAAGGGTGAATGTTCAAGGGTTTTTGACTACAGACATAGGGAAAAACAATCTAGAGGTTGCTAATTGAAAAACATAAGTTTGACCGTTGAGAGCATTAGAATTCATATCTTTGCAATCCAGGTCAACCACTTCCCCTAGCATGTTTTTCTCTTATAAAGAAAAGTCAATTTATTTTCGCGTTATTACTTTTTGCAAAGATTTCATCAAAACAAACCAACCAATTATTTTTGTTCAATTGAACTACTGGGGAACTTAGTATTTACTACGCACTCCTTGATATCGATCTTTGGGGTAAACCCATTATTACTACATCGGTTAAAATAGTACACTTGTTATTTTCTCGATCAATGCCAGAACTACCACTTTCAATCATCACCGTTGTGGTAAATTTCTAAAATTCAAATCCTTATTTTTGCGTGTTTTTGAATGCTCTGACATATTTGTATGAGTTGTTAGGCATCATTAGAACAGATTAAGGGCCTAGCATGAAGTTCATGACATGTGGATCATAAAATGCCATGATCAAACTGTGTTAGGGATTTTGATTCATAACTCAAGATGCAGGAGTTTCCTGGCCAATCTAAGGCTAGATTTGTGATCATGGCAAAATTTTAGGTGGAATAGGGTCTTGTTCCAGTCTTACAATTAACGAAATTGCAGGTTTCATATTTTGATATACCGGAGAAGATGACTGGAGTTTGACTTTGGTGTTCCTCCGGTCAGTTGACTCAGGCAGGGGCTGGCATGGCAAGATCGTGTGTCCTGATTGGCCCATTCAAATGCATAGGGGCCCATCAACGCGCAAGTATTATTTTTTAATATATTTTGAATCATTTTTACATATAATATTATGAATGCATGTTGATACACGAATTGTAAGGCAGCCCGGTGGTAAGAAGCACGTGTGTTATACTGAAAGGCCTGGGTTCAAATCCCAGGTTTGCATTTTATTTTTTCTAACAATCTCCCTGCAGATCCAATACATATAAGGGTTAGTCAGCGAATGATATGGCTTTCATCTGGACCATCAGAGGTAGATCCAACGCTCCTAGGGTGATCCTTCATGATGGACCCCACATGAACCAACAACACTGAATCAAGTCAGCTTCTGGGCTCCCCCCTGGATTGGGCCTAGCAAATTTTCAACCCCCGCCCCCCATTTTTCTTTTGCATATCCAGGCCCATTTTTTTATTTTCTCATTTATTTTATTTATTTTCTTTTTAGTTTCAAAATTCACTTTTTTTTAACAAATCATAAAAAAATCAAAAATATTAAATAGACTTAGGTTTTCTTAAATAAATTTTAATTTTGTAAATTAATTTAATTGATTATTTGGATATTATTTTATTAATTTAAAATCAATTAGATTTAGCTTTATTTCATTCAAATATTTTCTTAATAAAAACCCCAAAATGGTAGAATTAGTAGATTTAATTGACAATCGTTTTTTCTTTTATTTAATTAATTAGGATCATATTTTTCTCACTTTAACTTTAAGTGTTTTCTTAATAAACACAAAAATAACCAAAAATATTTTTACTTAGCAATTTCTTAGGGTTTTAGACGTTTCTTTATTTCGCAGACATTTATTTTATTCTCGCATTTTTTATAATAATGTACTTGCTGACAATATGTAATAGATTAAACTATCGCTTTCTTTTTCTCCCATTTGGATATGTAAATACTCCCTCTCCGAAGCATTGTAATAGCGTAGGATTTAAATTCCCGCACTTTAAATTTATGAAAAATATTAATTGTTAGTAATTAGGCTTGTATGGAAAGACTAATAACAAAACGCTAGCAAACGTAATAACAAAGACAAATAAACTGAATTGAATCATTTGCACATATACACCTCTAGGATACTTCCACTTCGGTTGCCTTCGGAAATAGTCACAACTCTCGAAACGTGAGAGATTTTAGTGGCTACCTTCCGGTTTAAAAGATCATAAGTCCCTCGATGACCCTCTCGACGTTGCCTCGGTAAAAATATGATCTTAGAACTCTAGGGTAGTTACTAAAACTTCTTTCCCAGTTTCCTTTGTGACTATAAATCGTCCCTTCAATTGTCCCTCATACATCCAATGATAGGGCTACCTATTCACTAATAGTAGGATAGCGCTGTCTAAAGGAAAAGAGGAAAAGAACGAACCTTTTCGAGTACAAGTAGATAGTTGTTAGATCCTTGCTCAAAACAAACTCTTTTTACACTTACACATTTCAAAAAGAACTTTAAAAAACATTTGCTTTGTCAACACTCTTGAGGACTAATACAAGAGTTAACGCAAAGCGAATCACCGCACTAAGGCATTTTCAAATACTTTTCAAAAGCACAAAGCACAAGGTATTTCAAAATAAGCTAAGCATATAAGAGCCCGTAGATAACTACGGATGGAAAGGGTGCTAACACCTTCCCTTTCCATAATCTACCCCCCTTACTCGGAAAATTCTCGAAAAGGTCTTTTTCTGTTCTTTTCACCCTTTCGTTAATTTGGATAAAATAAAAGTCGGTGGTGACTCTTGCTTACCACAATATTTGCAAACACAAATGCAAAACCAGTGTAACAGTCGGTTCTGCCACTGTATCAAAAGTACCTTCAGCAACTTTGTCTTTAATAGCCAACAGGTCTTGCTTGACGCTATGGTAATAGACGTCATCCCCATAATTCCAAGGAACAACTTTGTCTGAGGAATATGGTATTGGCCCTGGCATGGTGATGATCAGGGGAGAAAACATTAGAATAGATGTAATCCTGACGGGTCTTTTGGTGGAGACCTTGAGAGGATTATCAAAAATGGTGATTATCGAAACATCTTCACATGAACTTCTGGCAAGAGGAACTTTCTCGAACATGATTTCTTTGTTAACCATCAGACGCTAGACGCCTATCTTCAACAACAAACAACCATCTGGTAGAGACATACATAAGTGGCAACCTTCACCATAACCCATAAATAAATGGGCTTGCAATAGATTCTCTTTGACATTCAAAAGAGGAGTAGTTAATTCAACCACAGAAGAAACAAAACGGTTATCATCAATAGCATTGACACCTTGGCCATGTCTGGGAATTGGCGTTGTTATTATGTTAGGTGTCTCGGGAAGGTCAAACTCAATCTCCTTCACCTCAATGAGATCATGTACCTTATTCTTTAAAGCCTAGCAGTCATTTGTATCATTCCCAGGAGTCTCAGAATGGTAAGCACATCAAGCATTCAGATTGTAGCGGGGAGAGGCAGTATTAGGATTCTTCGGGGCTTCCTTAAGAGTTACCAAATTGGACCTCAGCAGGTGTGGCAAAACCTGGGATAGGGTCATGTTGATCTGAGTAAACTATCTTCTAGGCGCATCTGGTTTGCGCTGATTGTTTCGTTGCTGGTTTAAGGCAGGATTAGAAATCATAACAGCCCCTACCGTTAGATGACGCTCAGTTTTGTTATGATTTCTTTGGCCATAAGCAGCACTGACCTCCTTCTTCCCTGTGAATGGTTTCTTTGCAGTACTAGAGGATGCATCTCTCTGTATTTTTCCACTTTTAATGTCGGCTTCTACCCGTTTTCTAGTCAAGATCAATTCAGTAAACCCAGCAGAAGAACTTCCAATCAGATGGTTAAAGAGCGGCCTGGATAACATGCCCAAGAACATGTCCACCAGCTCTCTATTAGACAACGGAGGCTGGACTCTTCCCACAAGGTCTCTCCCTTTTTGGGCATAATCTTTAAAACCCTCGCCGGAACCCATAGACATACTTTGCAACTGTGTACGGGTCGGGGCGAGGTCAGCATTATATTGATACTACTTGTAGAAAGCAGCTGCCAAATCTTCCCAATTGTGAATGTTGGTTCTCTCCAGTTGGTAGAACCATTCCAGCTGAGTCCCTGTCAAACTCTCCTGGAATAAATGTACCCACAGATTCCTGATAGTGGTGTGGGGTTGAATATTCCTGACATACGACCTTAAATGCAGCTTAGGACAGGAGACACCTTCGTACTTAGCAAATGTAGGGACCTTGAATTTCTGCGAGATGACCACCCCTGAGATCAGTCCTATCTCCTCAAAATCCAGCCTAGGTATCCTCTAGATTTCCATAGCATTGAGTATATCCTCTAGCTGTTTGTATTTATCATCAACAGGAGGATACTAATCCTCAGAATAGTCAGGTTCATCTTCCCCAGACTCTAGATTATTATTTTCTTCCACTGGGTTCTCTTCTTGATTGTCCCCCTCATTTGACGGGGTCAAGAAATCTATAGCTCGCTTAATCGGTCCTCTTATCCTTCTTCCCAAATTCACCACACCAGCTGGTTTCTTTGGCTTCTTAGTTTTCTCTTTGAGGATTAAAGATTTCAGATCTTCTTGCCCCTGGGCCAGAGCTAGGAACATCTGCTGAAACTGAGCGTTCTGAGCTTGGAGGTCCTTCACTGTCTATTTGAGGGCCATTTCTTTTGTTGAAATAAACAGTGAAAAGAATAAGAAACATGTCTTGACAACCTGTTTATGCGATGATATGCATGATATGCTTATGCAATGTTTTCAAGGGCCTCATAGGATTTAAACTCTTTTAACCAAAATAGAAGCAAAGACTTTTTATTAGTAAGCTCAACTGAAATCAAAGTTTACAAAGGAATAACAAATTAGAAACTTCTAAAATTCCTAAGTCTCCCAAGGACACTTCCTTTTGGTGTTAATGTAGGCATTGATATTCTGCTCTTCATGAAGCCTCTTTGTCAGTTCCAACACCTTTTTCTCACTGGTATAGAATTGGGACTCAAAGGTATCTCGTTCTTCTTTGAGTTGTATCCAAGATTTTTGCAATTCTTCGAAGTTTGTTGGCATATCAGGATGAAGAATGATGCGAGAATCGTCCCCTTGAACAATAGGCTCTGAAATCATTGGTAGGATAGCAGCATATGGCATCATAAGATTTTGAGTACGAGCTCACACCCATTTGAGGTATGGCTCCAAATAGATGGAGTTCTTGTGCCCTAGAGTCCTGCTATTAGTCTTTTTAACCATTCCCCAAGTGCGGATAAACCTCTGATGATAACCTTGCAGGTCATTTGAATAGTCGAACACAATACCTTGAATGAGCATATCATAAGGACCATCCCTTCGGGTGTAACCGAACTGAAGTAAAGCCAAAGAGGGGTTGTAGGTGATGCCTCCTTTAATGCTAAGGAGTGGCACATTGGGAAATTCTCCGCAGCGATCAATAAAAGAGATGTCTTCTTGAGAGCGAGGGCACCAATAGATGTCAGAGTGGGAAAGAGACATTAATCTTTGGTTCCATCTTAAACCTAACTCATTCTTCATTACTGGCCGAGGAAGGTGCGAAATAAACCACCTATAGAGTAGAGGTATATAACACATAAGAGTCCCTCGCTTCTTCATGGTACGGGTATGGAGTGAATGTACGATTTCCCCGAGCAATGTAGGCACTTGATTGTGAGCAAGGAAAATGTTGATGGCACTAACATCTACAAACTGGTCTGAATTGGGGAACATAACCAACTCGTAGATTAAAAGAGATAAAACATCTTCAAAGGCATGGTAACTCATAGCATCTAGGAATACCTGGGCTTTCTTCACCAAAAAACTTGTGAGGAGGCCCTTAACTCCACTCCTTCTTTCCCAATTGGACTCAATGTCAGATGGCTTCAAGTGCAAAGCAATGGCGACATCTTCAGTAGTTGGTTCTTGTTCTAAACCGTTAAAAGGTATCTGCTCCAATATAGGCAAACCGAGTACTTTGAAGAATTCTTCCAGCGCAGGCACCAACTGATAGTCTGGAAATGTGAAGTAGTGGTGCTTAGGGTTGAAGAACTGGAATAAGACACTCATCAAACCCTCGTCAAAACCGGTAGTAACCAAATTGAGCAAGTGACCATATCTCTTGTTGAATGATGAACTCTCAGGAACTTTTGAAACCATTTCTTTGAGTTTCTGAGGGATCTCTACAAAATTGATTCGGATGGTTTTTCTGCGAGCTGAATCCATAACCTACAAAACAGAGAAGAGATAAATACGCAGGCCCTTGAAATGGTTAGTGTACATGACATGTTATGATTTTTATGATGTTATGAGTATGCTTTGAAATCACAAGCATATCAAACACAAACAAGTCACACAGAGACCTTAGGTTTAAAGGCTTGCATGAGTTTTTAAAGGTAAGTACCCTCTTGAAGTTTCAGTCGGCTCAACCTGTCCTATTAATAGTAACCGGGTTCTTAGGAGTCTCATATCACTAACCTTTCTTTTAGGCATTGTTCTAGCTCAAGCACCAAAGTATTGCAGCCAAGAATATCCCAAAAGTCTAATCTCAACGAGTGTAACATCGAGTATCAACCAATCTTCGGTCGGAACCAAAGTTGGTCATCTCACTACTTTCTAATGGCTTAGTATGAGTCAATTAAAGGTTCTAAAGGCCAGTTAGCGTTTAATGACACTAAAGAAGCCTAATGTTATCCTTGACTGACTCAAGGAACGTTAGTACAAACCAGAGTATCACGCTAACGTAGCTATCACTTCATCCATATCGGTCTACGCCACACAACCTCCATGATTTATTGCTACTTACCTAATAAGGTGCCCCAGATCCGGGTGTAGGATCTTTAACAATAACCCAAGCAACCCTTTAAAAATAAAGCAAGCAAAGCATACAAGTAATTTTAAAGTGATAAACTAAACTCTAAGGTAATCCTACTTTATAAGTATCCCCAGCAGAGTCGTCGGTTCTGTGATATGGTGGCAGAACCGACTGTTTATACTGGTTTTGTGTTTGTGTTTGCAGATGTTACGGTAAACAAGAGCCGCCACCGACTTTTCTTTTATCCAAATTAAGGAAAGGGTGAAAAGAATAGGAAAAAGACCTTTTCGAGAATTTTCTGAGTAAGGGGGTAGATTATGGAAAGGGAAGGTATTATCACCCTTTCCACCTGTAGTTTTCTACGGGATCTTAGATGCTTAGCTCATTTTAAAAGTACCTTGTGCTTTGTGTATTTTGAAAAATGTTTTGAAATGTCTTAGTGCGATGATTTGCTTTGCGTTAACTCTTGTATCAGTCCTCAAGAGTGTTGACAAAGAAAATGTTTTTGAAAGTTGTTTTTGAAATGTGTAAGTGTAAAAAGTTTGTTGAGCATAGCATCTAAAAACTATCTACTTATACTCGAAAAAGTTCGTTCTTTTCCTCCTATCCTTTAGACAGTGCTATCCTACTATTAGTGAGTAGGTATCCCTATCGTTGGATGTTAAGGGACAATCGAAGGGATGTACAGTCATAAAGGCAACATGTGGAGACGCTTTAGCAATTTTGTTTAGGGACTAGATCATTTACCGAAAGACAACTGTAGGGTCATCGAGGAACTATGATCTTTTTTTTTGCGGGTCTTTGCTAAAGCGTCCTCGTTTCGAGGGACATGACTGTTTTATTTCCAAAGGAAACCAAAGTGGGGTACCCTAGATGTGTATATGTGCACTTGATTCAATTCAATTTATTTATCTTTGAATTTAAGTTTGCTAGCATTTTGTTATTAGTCTTTCCATACAAGCCTAATTACTAACAGTTAATATTTTGCAGAAATTTAAAATGCGAGGATTGTAAATCCCACGCTATTACAATACTTCGGGGAAGGGGTATTTACATGTCCAAATGGGAAAAAAATAAAGAAAGCGATAAAGTAAATGCCCTAGTTTAAGCTATTACATACTGTCAGCAGATACGTTGGTATAAAAAATGCAAAAATAAATAATGCGTGCGAAATGGAACGAGACGTCTAAAAACCTAAAAAGAATCTAAGTAAAAAGAAAATATTTTTGGTTGTTTTCAATTATTAAAAAAAATGGTTAAATTAAATAAGAGAAAAATGATTGTTAATTAAAATTAATTCTAACAAAATTAATTCTACTATTTTTGTATTTTTATATAGAAAAATTTGAATGAAATAAATCTAAACCTAATTGATTTTAAATTGATAAAATAAAATTAAAATAATTAATTAAATTAAATTAAAATTAATTTAAGAAAAACCTAAGTCTATTTAATATTTTTTTGATTTTATGATTTGTTGAATAAAAAGATTAAAAGAAAAAAAACTAGAAAATAATTAAATAAGTAAAAAAAATGGATTGGGTTGGATATGCAAAAGCAGAATAGGGGTGCTGATTGAAATTTTCTAGGCCCATATATGGAAGAGCCCAACATCCACCTGATCCTGTGAGAACAAGTCTTAATGGCACATGGTAGATCTACGCGTGGAAGCTCTTGGATCTAAAATTATCATGATCTGATGGTTGTCAATTGGGGGTGTATGGTACACGTCTGGAATGTTGTGCATTAGACCTGCAACAAATTTATTAGAAAATATAAAAACACCAAGCCTGGGATCGAACCCAACCCTTTTAGCTTCACAAACACACGCCTTTCCATCTGAGCCACATGTTCATTCGTTAATTTATATAACATAATAATATTATATATAAAACCAAGTCAGAAGTATGTTTGAAATGAAAAAAAACACACGCTGATTTAAACGGACCAATAGGCAGGAGACACATGGGGCCACCAGAGTCAACATTTTCAGAGGTGTCGGAGTCAAACTCCGGTCACCTTCTTCGGCCATCCAAAATTGTAAACCTGTAAAAAAACGAAATCCAGGCTCAAGCTTTAGGCTATCCCCCCAAAATTGGGGTCTACGAGTTCAACCATGGGGTTAATTCCTCCTGAAACGGCCTGCATCTATGAAAACGAAGCTCGACTGGAGTTTTGCCCTAAAAATGGAAAAACTCCATCCTCACGCCAAACCTTGCATGTAATGGATCTAAACATTCGCAAAAATCAATATGAATGTATGTATGCACATAAAAAAACATTTATATTACGTATGAAGAAAGTTTGAGATCATGATACTATACCCAATTGGAGTGACTAAAGCTAGTGGTTCCTCTGGGCGTTGGACTTGTGCAAGGGGTGGAAATGATCCCTGGAGACTTTAGGAACACACTTAGACACTTGGATTGGATTGAAAATGGCTAGGAGTCAGGTTTTGGAATTTGACAACTTTGGAGATTTTTGCAATTTCGTGGCTCTTTCTAGGTTGTTTGTATCGTGTGTTTGGCTTGCAAATGGATGGTATTTATAGAGGAGAGGGAGTTAAGACGAAAGCATGGAAAGAAATCAAGCATTAAGGTTGTGTTTTAAAGCCATGAATGACATTTTGAATTCTTGCCAAAAATGAGATTTCATGCCTTGTTTGATGATGAATGAATCTGGACACCCCCTGCACGTGTTCATGGGCCTCATGTCAAGATAAAACAATAGCCTAAGGGTCAAGGCCCATTTCCAATTATTTTGTACCATTTATTTTATATTTATTTGAAATAAATCAAAATAAATATGATTAAAATAAAGGAAAAATGCAAGGTAAGGTAGAAATTCTTTTAGAAGTCCTTTATGATGTTATGAGGGTGTTTGAAGTCCAAAAAGTTAAGCCATTGACATAAAAGTTTAAGTTTGCTCAACGCACAAATCTTGAAATTTCCAAAATTTTCCCAACTTGGGAAAGCCATAACTTTCTCAATTTTGATCTCATGATGCCGGTCTTGTACTTTTTGGAAAGTCCAAGATGTCTACTTCAATCTCTCTTTTGATTAATTTTGCATTTGAAGACTTTATCTTAATGTAAATGGTCTTGGAAAAAAGTGTCTTTTGTTGACTTTCTGAAAATGGCATGTAATGTATGAGCTTGTATCTTTCAAATGATGCATTTCTTGGACTTTAGGGCAAAAGATAATTTGTATAGAATAAGATTCTCTTCAAAATGAGCTTTGGTTGGGGAAAATGGATGAAGTATGTGAAAGTTATGTCTGGTCAAAGTTCAGTTGACTTTTCCTATAGAAACCCTATTTTAGCAATTCTTGACTTTTGATGAATTAGTAACATTTCTTGAGGAATCATGATCAACCCTTGATAAAATGATGGATATCACTTCAAAATTTTGATATTGACACAAAATTATGAAGTTTGACTGTATTTGGGCCATATTTGATTTTTGACCTAGTACAATTGATTTTCTAACATTTGAGCAATTGACTGAGCAAACTTGTAGTGTAAGGCATGAAACTTCTCATGGACAATATTTAAGACATATTATGACCATGGAAAACATTTGAGACTTTTAGAGCTCAAACATCTTGGTGAAAAGTGAAACCCTAATTAGTGGTTCATTGCTTAGGAGGAGAATTTGTCTGGTCAATTCTTGGTCAACCTTGAGCAATTGAGGACCTTTAGGAGCATGCCTTCAGTAAAACTGGGAGGGAAATATTTTGGGTACAACACTATAGAAGATTCCCATCTAGTCTTAATAGTACTACACGTTAGAAGGATGTTTTTAATAGAAATCAAGGGAAATGCTTTTTCTATTTTTATAGGTGCTTCCACACCATTGTAATAAGTTTATTTTGTCATTAGCATTCGGAAATGCATCATAGGACGCATATATTTTCATCATTTCTCAGATAAAACTGAAGAGACACCATTTTTACGTAAAAAATTAATCCGAAGATGCATCTTCGTATGTATAAAAAGTATGTTCAAAGATGTATCTCTGTAAACACTATTTATTCAAAAGTAAATGGGTGGTCCAGAGATGCATCTTCGGACGCTATTGTATCATTACTCGTGCCATAACCCTTCCCTCTTCCTCCTGCTTTTCTCAAAAGTTCTCAAAAAAATCATTTGAGCTCTGCAACGATTTTACCTCTGCATCTATTTAATCAAGCTTATATCTTTGGAGTTTTTTCCAACATCTCATAACATCCAATATGCTTATTCTCATCAATCAATTTCTTTTGGTAAGTTTTTTAAAATTTATTTTGTCTATATGTTTTGATTTTTAGTTAGTTTTTTTAAGATAAATTAACTATTTTAGGTACATTATGTAGTAGTGTAAATGAAATCGGTAGGTTATTAGAACATGCAACGATTTTTTTTGGGTCTGTTAGGGCATCAAAGGTGTATTTCCCATGGATGAGACAATGGCAGGTTTGTCCAGAGATGCATCTCCAAATTTTCCCTGTATTATATTCGGAGAAGCATCTCTGGATTGTACTCAGGAAAAAGATTGAGTGTTTTTGTTGGGTTTGTGAATTTCTCCGGACATCCTATTTATATATGTCTTTGTCTATAACGCATGTGCAATGGCTAACAACAACGAATGTCGGATTAGAGCCAGACATATGTCTCAAACTATGTCGGTACAACGTGAAATGGCCACAACTAGGACCAAGAGGCCACAAGTTACTAATGACTCGTTTGATGTTCCATCTTCTTCGTAGCCCCGTTCGTTTGGTTCTCGTAGTTGAATCTCTCATGAATCTCAAGCATATGATGCAACAAAACCTGAGAATCTTGAGGGCCCTATTGATCCTGAATCCCTTGAAGCCTAGGAGGAAGCCCCATTAGAGAGTTATACAGGAGGGTCATATAACACCTCTTTACTTTATAATTATATAGAGCATACTGCTATGTATGCCCTGAATGAAGAGGTATATTTCTTTTCTTTTGTAATACATATACATATTGTTGTCAACTAATTAAATTCATACTAATTATGCTTTTATTTTTCTGGAGCGTGATTGTTTGGAAAGGATTAACCACGACATGAAGATATTGCAATTGCCACAACCCACTGGTTGATGGTTTAGAGATGTTATCCACTATTCTGGTCTTGTTAGTTTATGTTCATCTGCATATGTAACCATAACCATAAAATGCATGCGACTTTTACAGAGAGGTGGCACTCAGAGACATCATCTTTCCATCTACTTATAGGCAATATGACCATCACTTTGGATGACGTCTCATGCCTTCTGCATCTTCCTATTAGGGGGGTATTACTGGACCACAGGAGGATCAAGCAAGAGGAAGAGGTTGATCTGATGATCAGATTATTGGAGGCTGACCCTGGTAAAGCGTCAGAGGAAGCAGCTCACACTAGAGGTGCTTATGCATAATTTAGCTTTTTGGATAAGCTTTATAGTGATCATGTGAAGGGGCCAAGGTTTCTGAAGGTGATGATGAGTAGGTTAAGTACCACTGACATTGCATGTTGAGGTATTACCTCTTGTTTTTAGTTGACACGTCCATGTGTGGACTAAAGTGCTACATATGTCGATGTGGTATACCTCAAGTATTTCACAGACCTGACTACAGTTCACGAGTACAACTGGGAGACCGCTTTTTTGGTGTACCTGTACTCTAAGCTGAGTGAGAGTTGTCTTTGGAAGACAAAGTAGATGACAAGATATTGCACGCTACTTACAATAATATCTTGTATTTGAAACATTTCATAATTCATTTCTTATACATGTTATTAATATTGTATTTGAAATATTTTGAGGGATGGATCATCTCTCACTTCCCTCGCATCACTGGGTGGGAAGATGCGGCATTGTACAATGAGGATTGGCCTCGTGCAGATGCTTTTGTTCTGTACAGAGAGAATGGCACTGCCGAGCCCTTCAGAGTATCTCTTGAATGTATGATACCAGATGACATTAGCTTCTACCCATACAAGGGTCACCACCAAATACAACCGTTTAACGTCATTTCTTTATACTCTAGATGGATGGCATATGGGTCATCTCTTATACATCCTTATCTCTGAGAGCGAGTGATGCGCCCGTTTGTCTATATGCAGATCATTATGAGAACTCCCTATAAGGTCGCTCCTCCCGACGTCCATCATAGAGACCTATAGAATATACTGGATAATTTCCGGAGTCACATGGTACCAGAGGAGTATCGCCCATAGCCCGCTCGTGTACATTGGGCTTATGCTGAATGCTACATGACATGGTTCTATAGGATGTCACACCATATCATAACGCCAGACGCTCCTAGAGAATCATCTAAGCCAGCTACTTAGAGGTACTTGAGGTTCATGGTGAGTAGGAAAAGAGCGTGACAATGGTATGTCGTCGTGTTGCTGAGATGGGTAAAGTAGGCCTAGAGATAGAACTATTTGAGGATGATTCTCCCCAGTTGGACCTCGTGCATACCATGGTTGCCGAGTTACAAAATGATGTGTAGTACAAGCAGCAGAGGAGACAAGCTGTTAGAAATACCCATTAGTTTATATTGGGGTATTAATTTTTGGTATTTTTATATGTATTTTCGAATTCTTTGTATGTATGAATTATCTTGAAATTTTTTTAAAATTAATATATGAACTTTTACCCTCTTTTAATTTTAATTTTACTTTGATTTTACGTTAATTTAAATTAATATAAGTTATTAATGTATGAATTTGACTCATAAAAGTTGAATGTTTGGACAATAGTGTTGTTCTGATGTGAACAGTGAGGGTTTCGGAAATGCATCTCCGAAATAGTTCGCCTTTGTATTTACCACGCTTCCAGAAACTTTCATGGAAGAATTCAGAAATGCATATCCGAAAACACTCAAATACCATAAAAAATGTATCTTCAGACTATATTTTGTTTAAAATAAGATGCATATTAAAATAACATATTTGTAATTTAAGTGTGTTTGAAAATGCATCTCTATGTGCACGAAGAATATTTTTGAATTTTCAAAGTAAAAAGAAATTTTCCAATATCAATTAAGGTTACTATTTGAAATAAAAAATATTGAGCTTTTTACACGAGTGGAACTTAAATTTTGCTGCTACCAAGACCGGTTTTGGGCCTGTGCAACAAGTCCATTGCATAGCGCCTAAAAAAAACTCATATTTTTGTGCTTCGAGCTTTATAAGTTATAGAAAGTGTTTATATACAATCTGAGTTAAAATATATAGTTTGTTTCAATGTTGCCGCAACAGCTGCTTTCTTAGTTTTGTAACATGAGTTCATGTGTTCGAAGTTCGAACCCTGTGGTAAGCATTTTTAGTATTTATATTCTCCATAACCAAGTTTTTTTAATATAATACATTCTTAACTCATTCAAATTTAATTTTTTAACATAAATTTTAGAATATTTTAATTTAAAAATTTATTATACAACTAGTTTATTTATTATTAAATTTTTATAATAAAATATAAAACATTATTATGTGTGGTTTTATCTATTATTTTCTTATATAGAAAAACATATTATTTATATCATTTTATACTAATAATTAAATCTTTATGATTAAATATCTAATAAAGAAAATTAATTGATTTAAAATACTTTTGAATAAATTTAGATTAGTCTAACTTAATATAATATTTATAACTTTTTTATAATTTTTCTAACTAATTTAATATTTTTCATGTTAATATAAAATCTCAAAACCCTTATAGCAATGTTCCAAAATTTTGAGTGTCTTATAATTTTGAGAATATTTTTAAAATATATATATGTTTTTTATTATTTATATTTTTTCTTTAAGTATAAATTGACGCATGGTTACAATTTAATGAGATCTTACAAAAATAAAGATTCGTGAGTATTTTTTTAATTTACAACTTAAATTTTTTGTTGTTGATTAATTAATACATTTTGATTTTAACATTGCAGAAAATATTAAAAGAACTTTTTTTTTTTATAAAATAATACAATTTTCTTTATAAATAGAAAAAAATTTACATGAAAAAATAATACAAAGGTCATATTTGTATGAGTCAATTTTTTGATGAATTAATTTTCTTTTTACAATAACAAAAAAAGGAAAGAAAAATCAACAATCTCAAAACATCAATGTGTTTTAGTCTCAGAGGAAAAGCGTTGAAATATTAGAGATCAATTTTTATATTTGGAACATAGTCTCTAAATTTAATTTTGAGAATATTTTTAAAATATATACTTTTTTATTGTTTATATTTTTCTTTAAGTATAAATTGACACATGGTTACAATTGCACTAGTAATTTGTGAGATCTTAAAAAAAAAATAAAGGTTCACGAGGTATTTTTTTTAATTTCTAATTTAAATTTTTTTTATTTATTAATAAATATATTTTGATTTTAACATGGCAGAAAATGTTTAAAGAATTAGGGAGGTAAGCGAATAAAAAATAAATTAGATTGACAATTTAAATTAAACTAAATTGGAAAAAAATTGAGTATTTTTTGTTCGATTTATAAACCGAATCAAATCAATTAAAATCGAGGTGGTTTGGTTAGATTTTCGATTTTAGTTTTTAAAAATCGCTAAACTGATGAACCAAACCGATGACTATAAATACCTATTTAATCTTTTATTAATAAATACATTTTGGTTCGGTTTAAAAATCGAACCAAATCAATTAAAATCGAGGTGGTTTGGTTAGGTTTTCGGTTTTAGTTTTTAAGAACCGTCAAAATGATGAACTGAAACGATGACTATAAATACCTACTTAATCTTTTATTTAGATCATTATTAAGTTCAAATTTTATATCGATCGAACAATTCTCTATCTTTTTTTACACTTCCTTTCTTTGAACAAAATATGTAGCTAAAACCAAACTCCAAACATAAAAAAATAGAAATCATAAGTCATAAAAACTTGCTCTTGTCAAACTGTTACTCTGGTTGTCCTCCGTCATTGTTTCTCTCGCCACCGTCATTTTTATAGGTTATGGTTGCCTTATTCGTGTTCAAATTCTCTTCGTTAATTTCCATCTTTTTATTACCTTTTTTGTTTCTTCTTCAACGAATTTTCTTTTAGTCTTGTTACAAAATAGTTTTGATGTGTGTTTGAGGTGTGAACTTGTTAATTTATGTGTATTGGAATCTTTTGCTTTCATTGTTGTGATTTATTTGTTAAGCTTTCAAATCTCTTCCCAACATTTTCATGTCAAATGCCCACTTTTGTATTCGATAGTGAACTTATTTCATAATGTATGAAAATTATGTCAATACTGTTAGAATATTTGGGTCACATTGTAATGTTACAAGTGTTAGGGTCATTATGTAATTAGCCAAAGCTGTAGTGGTCTAATTAATAATAAGTTTGTGGCTAAAAGCATAAATATCATGAAAGGTAATTGTGTAGATATTATAAGTCAATATCTAATTTGATGAGGGGTCAAACTAGAATATTGAAAACTAAGAAACAACCCTAAGGTTATTTATAGAGGTTATGGTCCCCATTTGTAAACAACGCAAAAAACAGCTTATCAGAATTTCTCTCTTCATCCCCATCAGAGGAGAATCAAGGAGCCATAAGGAACTCTATAAATCGGAAGATCAAATACGCGCAAACTTTCGGTGATTCTCAATGAAAAATTCAGGTACGCTTCTGTTTTCATTCTCATAATTGTATTCATATATGGGTTTAAGGGTTTTACTTAGAGTTCTGTTCTTAATTTCTATATTGATAGAAATTATAAGGTTTATGAACAAATCTATCATACTTGATATGGATGAAGAGCAACCTGTAAGTTGTTTGAAAAGTATAGTATGAAATATATTATATGAAATGTATTATTTGAAAAACTAATAGCATAAAATATATTGAAAAATATGATAGAAAATAATACACTGATGAATATAATTTTTAGAAGTAAAAAGTGTTGAAAACCGATCAACCGAACCAAACCGGTTAATTTGATTTGGTTCCATTTTTATAAAACACTGAAAACCAAATCAAACTAAACCGATAGAGATATCATCGGTTCAGACAACTTTTTGACCAATAATCGATCCAAATCGAACCGAATACACCCCTACAAAGAACTGATTTTCTTTATAAAATGATACAATTTTCTCCATAAATAAAAAAAAATCTACAAGAAAAAATAATACAATGGTCATACTTGTAAGAGTCAAATTTTCAATGAATTAATCATTTTTTCCCATAATAAAGAAGAAAAGAAAAAGCTACATACTTAAACGTCAATATGTATTTTAGTCTTAGAGGAAAAGTGTTGAAATATTATGGACCAATTTTTATAGTTGGAATAGGGCCTCTAAATTTAATTTTGAGAATATTTTTAAAATATATACTTTTTTATTATTTATATTTTCTTTAAGTATAAATTGACATCCGGTTACTTGCATGAGATCTTACAAAAATAAAGATTTATTCAGATTTCTCTTTCCATTCCCATCAGAGGAGAATCACTTCAGTGATTCTCAATAACAAATTCAGATACGCTTTCGTTTTCATTCTCATAATTATATTTAGATATGAATTTAACAGTTTTATTTAGAGTTATATTCTTGATTTCTATATTGATAAAAATTATAAGTTTTATGAATAAATCTATTAAGTAGTATCAGAACTATCTATATCTCATTCAAATTTGATTTTGAAATTATTTAATATCCTTTTGATCTTTCAAAGGTATAAATTAATATTTTTTATATGGTTGATCACATGTTTTTTAAATTCTTTTTTATATTAGAATTTTAAAATTGAGATTTTTTTTATCTTTCAATTTTTCTAAGGTTTATGTTTTCTTTTTTTTAAATTAATTTATACATGTTACTGTTTAATCACTTGATTCAATTTATTATATGGATTTTATTGAATCTATATTGTTGTCGTAACAGTTGCCGTAATGATCATAGCTGTGAGTAAGCATATGGTGTTAACATGTTGTCATGCGATTTGTTATTATTCTCCTATACTGTGCACTGATTGATAGGTTTCAATTAGTATAATGTTGAAATAGTGAATTGTAGTGTTTTGTGGTAATATTTTTTTTTTAAGTTTCTATTTATGATTTCAATTGGCTGGTTATTTTAAATGAAATTGTTTTAATGGATCTTGTACAAAGTGAGTATTCAAAAGTGTAAGCGTATGCATAGTTGCCGTAATTTTCTATAAAGCTTGCGATATGTTTTTTAATTGGCAGTAAGTATGACAGACCATGGGTCATAATCAACATGGGTCCCAAACCTTATTGCTTTTTCGGTTCCGTTATTTATATTGGAGAAAATTGTGATCAAATGTCATGAATTAGGGGTGGATAGAATTTTTCGACCCGATCCAAACCGATCTACCCAAGTGATCCGATAGATCGAATTAATTGTTTGGAAAAAAATTGCTTAAATGGGTACTGTTGGTCGGTTTAGGATGAGATATTTGGATTTATGGATGTCCATCACCGACCAGTCCAAATGGAATAGTGAGGTGTGTTATTTAATTGGGTTTGACAGACAAATGAGCCCATGAAAGTCCATTGCACTTGACCTAAACTTATGATTTTCACACATTAGGATTTCTCTTTCCTTTCATCTTGCTATCTCATTCAGCGGCGCTAGGGTTGCTGAAGTTTCATCGTTCATCATCGTTCTCAACGACCACCGCTAAGCCACAATTCACAACAAATGTAAGCTTGTTCTTCGTTCTGTTTCTTCTTCTCTCTCTTTCTCTCTTTCTCCTTCGAGAATACATTATTAATCACTTCGATTGTTGTTCGCCTTTATTCTCCTTTCAATTTTTAGTACTTATTTTTAATCACTTGTTTGATGTGTTATGATTATTAGAAGATGAAACTTGGAGAAGGGACCGTAGGAGCTGGAGAAGGGAGCGTAGGAGCTGGAGAAGGGAGCTTAGGAGCCGGAAATGCTAGTTTGCAAGGACTGAGTGAAGGTAAGTGTGTGTCTTTAAAATTTCTACCTTGGTAGTGTGACTAGGTATGACATGACATGGTATATGGTGTTGTGTGTATTGCTGGTTGTTGATTGTTGTTGGTTGATGATAGACTATGTTTTCTCCCTGTGTATATCTTTATGTATGTCATGAAGGTAAATGTGTAAGTTTTATTACTGTGTGTGTATCAGTTTTGTTTGCAGACTTACATTTTATGAGTTAGATTTTGGTACTTGATAACATAAGATAAGAATTGATTTACTTGTATCTCTAGCTATAACAAGTGACTTACTTTATGATTAATGAAAACTGAAACTTAATGAAATGGATGTATTGAATGATTAAGTTAATTATATGCAAACTCTTTCACCAACTTAACCTATCACTTTTTGTTACATGATATTTATAGTATAAAATCTTGAAATTGTTTAAATTTACTTCGTCTTCACCAGATTTTAAACAACTCTTTCACCAATCTCAGTTGGTTCTATTATTCTGTAGAAGTTGAGGCAATAATTACATTATGTCCACCACTTTTACAAAGTACTATTAATACTAAAAAGAGTTGAGACATTGTTAGTATTAAATTAATTTTATGACATCAACTCTGGAATCATTTTTGGTGGCAATTTACTGTCAGTTATATCTTCATATAGCTGAGACATTCAGAATATTCAATGTATCTTGAAATTCGTTCACTGAATGTTAATACAGCTGAACATAAGAGTTTATATCTTCATCTGATTTTTGTAGGCTGTTCTCTAAAATCTTTATCTTCTGTTGCATTAGTTCATTATATTTTTTGCAATTTATCAGATGATAGCTTATAGATCTTAGTTTATTCAAGAGATGTTTCCAACTTGTCAGCCTCCCTTTGAAAATATATATGCATGTGACAATGAATTCTTGCAGAATATAGTATCTTAGTTTATAAAGTCTTAATATATGACTAGCGTTATAATGTTAGCTGCAATTTTGTGTTAAAATATATGTCTAAGTGTTATTGTTAACCATAATATTTTCAGTGACGAAACATCCTATTTCCAATGTTGAAGCCACACAAGTAGAATATGCAGTTCCTTCCCTTCCCCATGCTAGGAAAAAAGATTAGTTAATGTTAGTGGAACTAGGAAAACTTCCACTGTTTGGTTAGACTTTAACATTTTACCTGATGAACCTGAACCGATAGCCGCATGTAAATATTATCACAAAAGATACCGATGCGACTCCAAAACACATGGAACATCCAACATGTTAGCCCACTCAAAAGTATGTCACAAAAACCCTAACCTTTTACATAAAGATCCCACTCAAAGAAACCTTGTAAGTGGTGAGCCGTATGTAAACCCTGTACAATTGGTATAAATTTGAACATGACAAAAATGTTGGGGCCGGGGGACTTAGAGAAGTACTTAGGTGACCCGTGTTGGGGAGATGCTGGAAATTTTAACATTCTGAAATGATGGAAGGAGAATTCGACATGTTATCCTATATTAACTACTTTTGTCAGGGACGTTTTGGAAACACTTGTTTCAAGCGTAGCATCCAAAAGTGTTTTTAGCACTGGGGGAAGGATTTTAGACGTGTATAGGAGTTCTTTGAGTCTGGCAATGACCGAGGCGCTTATTTGTACTCAAAACTGGTTGATGCCTTCCGACGAGAACGACCCAAAAATCTTTGATCTGCTTGAAGAATATGACATAACAGATTCAATAGTTTCAGGTACTTTGTAAATCATTTTTGTCTTTTTAAAAATCATTTGATAAATTTAAGCCTCGTCTCATTACAATTTTATGATATGTTTGTAGAAGTTCAAGTTGGTTGTACTGTTGGAGCAGCTGCTCCTGGGCAGGCTAGGCCTGTTTAATTAACTTATAGGTATGAGAATTTTTTTATGGTTATTTGCTGTTTAATTAACTTCTGAGAAGTTTTTTAATTAACTTCTAAACCATGAATTTAACATTTTTTTTAATATTTGTTGTTATTTGCAGCCACTTTTTGGATTTTTTGGAGTCTTCAGTGACTCATAATATTAAAGGCATTATAATTAATAAGTTAGTTTTGAAGCCATGACTCGTAACATTTTAGGAAGCCACTTCTGGTTTCATTTTGGGTAGCCACTTCTGGTTTCATCTTGGGCAGCCGCTTCTGGAATTGGGTAAGGAATCAATTTTACAATTGTTTTACATGTAATTTTTCTTCTGTTTTAACACATATTTACATGAAATTTTGTTTCTGATTTACCTTTGTTGGTCTTTTTGTCATGTAATTTTGTTTCTGTCATGCAGGTACTTGATGGAAAAACAAGATTTGACATAACTTGGTTTTAAGCTAAGAATGCAGTAAGTTTAGGTGATGTTTATGTGTTTGTGTTACTGTGAATATAGTCATGGGAAGTTTTAAATGTTTAGTTATGGTTGATTAGGAAACAAAGTTATGGTGAGTGTGATGCGGTGGGAGAACTGACTTGAGGTTTTGCGTTTGTGTTTGCAAATGTTTTGGTTTAGCAAGAGTCGCCACCGACTTTTATTTTATCCAAAAGGAAAGGTAAAAAAGCACAGGAAAGACCTTTGAGATTGTTTTTGGGTTCAGGGGGTAGATTATGAAAAGGGAAGGTGCTAGCACCCTTTTCATCCATGGTTATCCATGGGCTCTTAGTTATTTGTTTAGATCACTTGCTTTGCTTTTTTCAATTGTTTAAAATGGTGCTTTGTGTGGTTTTGAAAGTATTTCGAAAAGAGACCATTGTTTTGGAAATCTTTGTAATGGTTCTTGTTTGTAAGAATGTATACAAAGATGTTTGTCTTTTGAAAAATGTTTCAATGTTTGAAAGTTGTTTGGAAATTGTTTTGAAATGTGTGTGTGATTTGAAAATATCAAGGATGGTTTGCAAATTGATCAAGTAACTAGAAGCATCTACCTACTCAAAAGTCTTTCCTACACATTTTTATTCCTTTGACATTGTTGTTTTACCATTACATTTGGTAAACAACCCTATCTTTGGATGTTAAATGGGACGGGCGTGGGTCATCCTATGACCATGATAGCAATAGTGCCAAGTATCTTAGCAAGTTTTAGGGACTAAGATCATTTGTTTTTAGGCAACATTTTGATAGCGTCATCGAGGGACTATGATCTTTTGTTTTGATTGATTTTGTTTTGCCAAGATACCAAGCATGTATACCATGGCCATTTTAAGGCAACAAAGTGGATGAAACCCTAAGGTGCTTGTGTGCAATGTATTGTCATTTTTCATGCATTTTTGTCTTGTATTTAGGTCATGCTATTTGTTTGATTTTTGGCCTTTTCATTCAAAACTCTAGTTTACTATCATGGTATAGAAAGCAATAAAATGCGTAAAGTAAATCTAAACTATTACAACAATATTATGGGGAGGGGGATACAAGTTTTGAATAGGGGGATATTGCTCAAAATAAAACCCTAAAACTATTACAACCAAATTGAATTTATTGTACAAATAAATGAATAAGCAAATATTTAAATATGCAACAAAATGTAAATATGCAAGAAATGTTTTTTGTATTAATTTTATGTATGAGAAAATAAATTTATTTATGTCTTAAAAATAAGAAAATAAAATGATTATTTTTGAAAGGGTGAAAACCCTAATTTTTGTTTAAAAGAAATATATGCTATATTATTTATTTATTTCATTTATGTACAAGAAAAAGTCATAATAATATATGCAAAATATTTAAAAAAAATTGAAATATGTATGAAAATATTATTTTAAGTGTATAAATAATAAAAATAAAAATCTATAATATTTTTATATTATTTACTAGTTTTATTTAAGAAAATAAAGTATATTATTATTAATAAACTATTTTTATGACAAAAAAAATAATAAATAAAATAAAATAAAAATGAAAAAATTAAGAAAATATTTTTATGATTTTATAATGTTTAGAAAAAACAAATAAAGTCAGAAAATATAAATTGTACAAGAAAATATAAAAAATAAAAGAAAATGATCAGGGGGGTGCAAAAAGAAACAGGCCCAAGCGCCAGGCCCAGAACAACTTCATCCCTGACCTTCGTCTTCGCGCGCGCGCCCTGGTTCAGTTCAAATCCTATTCTCTCTATTGCTTGCATGAAATCAAAAACTTACAACATGAAACTTATAGCATTTTTAATCATGATTCTAACCATCTCCATTTTGTGACCTAACTCTCAAAGACCAGAGAGAATTTTAATGGCCCTAATTTCTGACCTAGTTTTTTCAGCAACTTTAACAATCAAATACTCCTAGCTCAGTTAATATAGATGGAAGTTATGCATATGTACAGCTCAAGCACGTTAAGGACTACATTTTTGCTTCACAGACCTAAGCTTAATGATGCCTAAATAGAGAGATAGAAACTTGACAAATACCTTGTTCAGTTGAGTTTGGATATGGCAATGTAGGAGTTTTGAGTGAGGCTTGAAGGTCGTGTGAGCTTTCTTGATGTTCCCTCAAGCTATCCCAGTGCTCAGCTGGCCTTGAAGATGCCTGAATCTCTTGGTAGAAGTCAACCTGCAAATTCAGAAAATGAAAATGGTGAAGTGTGAAACTGAGCTCACAGTTGCTGGAAAGGGGGATGGATAGTTAAGATGTGTTATATGGAATGTGTTTGAAGTGATTCCAAGCAAAACACACGAGGCAAAATGGATTTGGCCAAGGTTCTGCAGAGGTTGCCCTGTTTGGGAAGAAAATGGTGATTTCTGTGTTTAAGGGTGTTTGAGAGGTTGGGAAATCGTGTTTTGGCTTGCAACAAAGTTCTGAGATTGGTTCAAATGATGCTTAGGCTTGCTCTTATCAGATATCCAAGTTATATTGACTTTTTCCAAATTGCTTGCTTTTGAAGAAAAGTGGGAAGTGACAATGCCAAAGCCTGTACAGGCCTGCTCCTTAGCTGCACATAGTTGGTGAACTTTGCCTGATATTTGTGGACTTTATTTGCATCCAGAGATTAGGTCCATGGCTCAAGATAAACAAAGATGCAAAAAGCAAGCTTTATGGAAATGGTATTGTTACCTTTATGCCATAAATGGAATAAATCAATGTACAAAGCTCCATAGCTCAGAACAAAGCCATTGTCCAATGTGTTCGCATTCAATTTTGGAGTGTAGAAGGGATTAGAACCTGTAAAACCAAGTACAAGCATGCTTAGAACAGATTTGCAACTTGAACCAATGTGAAAAATGCCTTGGACAAAAGTGATAAAATGTCATTTTCAATTCTTCGATTCTCCCTAACCATAAATGATCTTGGAGAGTTCTTGGACATTTTGTAAAGCTTGTAACATGCTATACAATCCATATTTGAAATGAATTTTTAGATTCCTCTTGGAACTAGGTGAAAAGTTGCCATGAATTTAGGTCAAAAATCTGCCTAAACTAGGGCAAAATTTCACAAGTTAAAAAGTTTTTGGACCCCTATTCACAAAATCATAACTTGAGATCCAAGCATCTTTTGGGAAAACTTTATGAATCAAAGTTGTATATTTAATGGAGGACTACAACTTTAATGTTGGAAGTTTTCTTTGAATCCAATTGCATCATGGTGAAAAAATTGAGAAAAGTTGGGGAAAAATAAGAAATTGTCATAACTTCAAAAAATTCTAAGTTATGAAAAATTTCAAATCAAAACCCTAATTTTCAAAATTAGGTTTCTTGGTGAACAAGTTTCATGTTTTGACACATCTTGATGAAATATGACCCTTGGCACCTGATTTTGACCAAAAAGTCAAAGTTTGACTTTTCAGTGTACAATTGATTTTTGATCAGTTGACTGGAAAATTCATCTGTCAATCCAATGCATTTGAGATCTTTTGAACCTTGTGATTAGGTCAATATGGTGCCATTGAGTCCTTGAAACCATGCTTGAAACCAATTTGCCATTGGCTAGGTGAAAAATTAGAAATTGCCCTTCCTCAATCAAAACCCTAAAAATGACAATTTTGCCCTTTTGAAGATCTGATCAAATTTATTGAGGAGTTGTGGTCCAAACTTGATCAAATGGTTCATATGAGTCTATGATGTTGATGTGGATAAAAAATTATGAAGTTTGACTGTAAATTGGCTATGGTTGACTTTTTCCCCAATACAACTGATTTTTAGGTCAACTGTCCAATTGACTGGGAAAAAATTTGATACAAAGCTTGAAACTTGGTATGAGCAATATTATAGGTTCAACATGAAGTATGAAAGTCTCATGAGGCATTGGAAGTCCAAAAATCCCTGTGCAAACTCAAACCCTAATTTCAGGCTATTAGTGTAAGGAGATGTCTTGAGCTAAGCAAACCCTAATCTGGTCTTGAGTCCAAGAAGTCTTGTGAGGATAATATTAATAAAATGAGATGGCAAATTTTGGGGTACAACAGCTGCCCCTGTTCAATCTTCTTGAACCTGAAGAGTTAGATTGGCGAGTTTGTCGTTCGTGACTCGAAGGTAAAAGATGATTGGACACTAGAGTGCCCGTAAATTTGCACTCGTCAAAATGCAGTTGAGGAAATGGGATTAAAGATGCCATTTGGAGATGTGATAGAATCTTGTTTGGAGATGGGCTTGTAGATGCCATCCAAGACTGTTTGTTGTAAATCAGGAGAATGAACATCATAATGATATTCGTATCTGGAACGTATCTGAGTTGTATCTGGAGGTTTGAATCTGAATAAGTGACAGAATGGCTTCAGTGTCTGGAGCGTATCTGGAGTGTATCTTGAATAGGTGACAGAATGACTTCCATCTTTGGAGTGTATCTGAGCTGGGGGAAATTAGAATGTGACAGAATGGCAACCATGTTTGGGGTGTATCTAGACTGTATCTGAATAAGAGATCTGAATGAGTAACAGAATGACTTCCGTGTCTGGAGTGTATCTGTACTGTATCTAAACTTGAATCTGAATGAGCAACAGAATGGCTTCCGTGTCTG
The DNA here is from genome assembly GCA_948472305.1 of Vicia faba. Lineage (NCBI taxonomy): Eukaryota > Viridiplantae > Streptophyta > Magnoliopsida > Fabales > Fabaceae > Vicia > Vicia faba. The sequence goes on from OX451740.1 coordinate 145,790,346, forward strand.
GAGCGTATCCGAGCTGTATCTGAAAGCTGAATTTGAATGAGTATCAGGATGGAATCTGTATCTGGAGCGTATCTGAAACTGTATCTGAAAGCTGAATCTGAATGAGTATCAGGATGGCATTCGTATCTGGAGCGTATCTGAAACTGTATCTGAAAGCTGAATCCGAATGAGTATCTGGATGGCATTCGTATCTGGAGCGTATCTGAAACTATATCTAAAAGCTGAATCTGAATGAGTATCAGGATGGCATCCGTATCTGGAGCGTATCTGAAACTGTATCTAAAACCTGAATCTTAATGAGTAACATAATGACTTTCGTGTTTGGAGTGTATCTGTACTGTATTTGAAATATTTTGAGGGATGGATCATCTCTCACTTCCCTCGCATCATTGGGTGGGAAGATGCGACATTGTACAATGAGGATTGGCCTCGGGTAGATGCTTTTGTTCTGTACATAGAGAATGGCACTGCCGAGCCCTTCAAAGTATCTCTTAAATGTATGATGCCAGATGACATTAGCTTTTTCCCATACAAGGGTCACCACCAGATATAACTGTTTAACGTCATCTCTTTATACTCTAGATGGATGGCATGTGGGTCATCTCTTATGCATCCTTATCTCTGAGAACGAGTGATGCGCCCGTTTGACTATATGCAGATCATTATGAGAACTCCCTATAAGGTCGTTCCTCCCGGCGTCCATCATAGAGACCTATAGAATATACTGGATAATTTACGGAGTCACATGGTACCAGAGGAGTATCACCCATAGCCCGCTCGTGTACATTGGGCTTATGCTGAAGGCTACATGACATGGTTCTATAGGGTGTCACACCATATCATAATGCCAGACGCTCCTAGAGAATTATCTAAGCCAACTACTTAGAGGTACTTGAGGTTCATGGTGAGTAGGCAAAGAGCGTGTGTTTACAGTGATTTCTGGTAAACAACTGCTAGTCCTCCAAACTATCAAATAAACTTATTGACTGTTATTCAATTTCTCTGGTAACTCGCAGGATCGACTAGATTGATCCTAGGACGTGTTGGTCGTTAGGGTAACTCTCATGATCGAACAGGTATTCATGGTTGGTGTTTAGAATGTTGTGTAGGTGTTTGACTTATTTCGATTTCTCTCTTAAAGATCTAAAGGTGTAATCAAAATATATGTGCGCGAAACTAAATTGCATGAATAAAGGTTAATTGTAAAGACATGTAAAAACTGCATAAAAGACAAGTAACTGACTTCGAAACGTAAAAAACACAGTTAATGTAAAAGATTCGAAATATGAAGAAAGCGTTTAATGCAAGAAAACTGTAAAATTGCTTTAAGTAAAAAAGGTGTTCGAAGGATAAAAACTTGAAGATAAAGGCATGAAATGTATAACAGTTTCTGAAATGTAAAGTGTTTGAAATGGAAAGAAAGCATTTAAATGTAAAGCATCAGTGAAAAGATTTCGAATAAAAAGACTTTGGATGCAAAAACTTGTAAATGGTATTGACATAAAGATAAGGAAAGTACTGGAAATGATAAAGGGTTTTCATTAAATCATAAACATGTGGTGTTATCATACGTACATTGCTCTTGCATTCGTTTCCCTAGCCATGTGGTAATTTGAATGTTTACTGAGTATTTTGTACAATAGATATGACACACGAAATCCTAATGCTAAGACTTCTATTTATACTACTTCGACCATAACGGTCTTGCTATAAGATTCTGCCACATTCAGAACATGCAGAGCAATGCCTCTCTCTTTGCTTCCACGTGTCTTCGAATGCTCCAGCGCATATATTTCAAATTTCGAACATCCCGCTTGCATTTGAATTTCAAATGTTTTGGCACTTCTTCGCTTCGAACGCACTTCTTAGACACAGCCTTTTTGTCATTTCGAGACTTCTTTGGATATATTCTCATAACTGTCACTCGAAGCTCCAAGTTCTGATATGCTCATTCGAAGCATTGCTTCTACTATTTCGAAACATGACGTTTTGTTTCATTTCGATCGAAACATTCCATTTTACTTTGCTTCTAATAATATTATCAAAATCTTCAGCTAACAAAATGCCCCTTTAAAATATGTATTTCGATTCCTTTGAGAAATACTTATTTTAAACATATACACAAGATTTTGATGCGACCCTCGAATCATCGTAACATTTATTGCATTTGACTCCAGTCACGTCAATCATAACACTTTTTAGATTCCTTAACCGCCTTGAACCACTTCACAGTATGGTGCAGTTACAAAACAATGATTATCTTTAATCACGCCTATTACCAATGTTAACTTTACGCCACCTCTTCATCAAACCAACCCATGATTACCACGTATCACAACCTTACTCAGTGGATGCTTAAACTTCCACATTATAAAAACCCATCAATTTAGTCTTTTTCTTTTCTTCCCACATTCTGAATCTTTTCTCCTTCTTTTCTCACCGAAAACCCTAAGCTTTCAACATTCTTCCAACAATGTCTTCTTCTACTTCATCCCAACTAAAAAAGGTTTCCAAAAAGAAAGGAAAGACCGCAGGAACTACCATGGAAAGCAAGGTTGTCACTCACCAAGGTCAATCTGTTCTTGTTCCCCAGATGATCTCAAAAGAGAAAGAAATGCTTTATGCATCCCAGGTACTTATTCCTACCACCGCTGCTGGCAAGAGGTTAGCTTTAATGGGCCCTCTTACAGTTTTTGAAATTTTAAAAGACACCAGGAAAATTTTCCCAGTTTGCTATAATTTCAAACCCCTGTTTAATAAAATGGACGCCCCTAAGGCAATAGAATCTTCTGGCTCAAACACCGTGGAAAACCCAACTGTTCCTCCTAAGGATCCTTTTGTATTAGACTATGTAAAGAGTAACTTTAAACCGTTTCGATCTTGCCCCACCTCCGACACTGCTTATCATAACTGGTTCAATAAGGTAGAAGCGAAGAAATCCCAGCAATGGGAAGAATTAGGTATCTACAACTTGATTAAGCTGTCGAAGCCAGGTTTTACTTACAGCCACCCATTGTTATTCGCGTCCCTATATTTCTGGGACAGTACTTATAATACTTTCCTTCTCCCTGGTGGAATGATTACCCCTACCTTCTTTGACATAGCGGCCATCACTGGGCTATCACCAGTAGGAGAAACATATATCCCTGACAACGAAGAACATTCGAGTATAATCGACTTCGAAGTCAAACTAGAAAGCTTTTCAAAGTTTATCAGCCACTACCATGCTGAAGGAGACAGTGTGTCTGACGTAGAACACATTGCTTTCCTTACCTTATGGCTGTCAAGATATGTCTTTTGCATCAGATCCCTACAGGTAGCCAGTAGGTTTATTCCTCTAGCTAGGGATTTGCACGAGAATCGGAGAGTGTGCTTGAGCGAATTGCTACTAGTTGATCTTTATGAGAGCCTAAGGTCAGTTGTTTCGAGCCTAAAATCTCACACCTCCAAGAATATCCTGTTAGCTGGCCCTTTTTGGTTACTTCAGCTATGGCTAAATGCCATGTTCGAACCTTCCTTGTCAACTGCCAACACCATTGCTGAACAAGACCTTGAAATAACTGATAGAATAATCGAAGGCACTAGGCTGCGAAGACTAACTCCAAATGATGATAAGGATGACTTCAAAGTCCTATTCTCAAAGTACATCATGATATTCTCTAAGAGGCATAAGTTCGAAGAGACCATGGCGCCTTTTGCTTCAAGGGCTCATGGACCTTCATGGTTCACCATGGCTCTCTCAGAAGCTGTCAAGAGCAAAGAGATTCAAGATGTATGGAGAGCCTTTTTGCTACCCAGACTAATATCTTCAAGAATAACTCCTGCCAAGAATCAGATTTTCCTTTTCGCTTACCAGCCAAATTTTGTTTCGAGACAGTTTGGCTTGTGCCAACTAATTCCTGAACCCTTATTTCAAACGGAAAGTGCCATTACCTCTGGGCGAACCTTCAAGGCACGGGAAGCCAAATTACAGCAAGAACAATACCAAGGCTTTGCCCAGTTTGAGCTAATAACTTTCGAACCTACCCACCTTACAGCAAAGGGGTTTCTGGAATGGTGGACAAAGTTTTATCAGACTTATATGTTCGATACTCTTACTATTCAGCAGAAACTAACTGATGCCTTCGATGTGCAGGTACCATCCAAGAAAGGTATGTTCACTCATGCCAAAGAGATTAAAGCTTTTCAAAATTATTTCGAAACTACTTATGACCCCACACACTTGGAATCCACTGTGCATCAAGCGGCTGAGACCTTGAAGGAAAAATTCAAACAAAAAGTTTCTAAGTTAAAACTTCCTTCAGGGTTGTCACCTGAGGATAGGTATAGGTTAGCATTCGAAATGCATCCACCTAAATTTCCTAGATTACCTACCTCAGAACTGGCTCTGGCTTGGTTTCCTCCATACCCTTGGTGGTTCACTTGCAAAGAAATGTTCAAACATCTTCAAAAGAAACCAAAGCCATCTGAGACTGTGACATGGGCTCGACACTGGCTCCACGATTTCCCAGGACATCTTCGCTATGACCTTTCTGCCATGTCGATTAAATCTGATCAAGGCACAGGTGCGAATGCTTGGGAAAATCCCAAACGTTTTTCATTTTCCATATCTAACTTTTGCCTTAATTGTTTCGATTTTTAGCCATCAGGATAAAGACAGCCGCTTCAAAGTCGAAAGAAGGGAGCGCCTCTCAAGCCTCTATCGAAACCACTGACAATGTAACTCCATCTGAAATAACAACCATTGTTGCAACAACAACAACAACAATACCAATAACAACCAGTGTTCCAACTCCACAGGTAATTATTTAGCCTTGATGTTTCGAATTCACTAATGTTTCATGATTTGCATTTAACTCTTTGTTTAAATCTTTTCAGACCAACAAACTTCCGCCTACCACTCCAAAGAAGCGAAAATCAAACACCACTGGGGAAGACCCCAAGGCTGGAGGAAACTTACCAACTGCTTCGAAGAAGAAGCAGAAGAAGGATATTTCAAAGAGCGTTGTACCAACTAGTGTCTCTGGACTCGATTCCAGGGATGCTGCTCCCTCACCCAAATCCAAAATTCCATCTTCGGCCTCCAACGTAATGTTGGAACGCATAGCTAGCAACCTCTCTTCCGAGAGTCCACAGGTAAATTGAACTTTAAACTTTTGGCAATAATAATTTCTCATTACCTTGGTGCATGCTTTTAATATTCTTTCGCTCCTTGCAGAATATCTTAAATCCAGCTTCCACTACTTCGACCTCACCATCAAAAGCTGCTGCTCCACTCAACTCCTCTCCTCAAGGAGACTCCAGCAACCTTGTACAGAATAAAGGTTCCTCCAATATGGCGGTTCTGGCTGGGGCTTCTGAGCAGCAGGATGATCAGAGTACTTCTCCTCCTCTAAAAGAGACAAGTGAAACACCACTTCATGAATCTGCAGAGGCTTTGCAAAGAACTTCTCTTCAAAAGTCCCCTCTTGAAACCCTTCAAGAGGACCCAAAGGATACTCATGCTGAAGGAGAGAAAGCTGATTCTGGTCAAAGAAACGAAGAATCTGCAGAAGAAGAGTCTGAGGAGGAGGATGCCAACGATGGTTCGACTGCTGGGACAGAGTCCAATGCAAATAGCAACGAAAAAGAAGACATCGAAGTAGTCGACTTGGATGACGATGAAGAAGATAATAAGCACGAAACGAATGAAGGGGATGGTGACACAACCAACAAACCCATGGAAGTCGAAATGGATGTGACTCCCCTACGTGTGGAACTCCCTTAACCGTCTTTGTCTCGAATGACTGACGAGGAGCTTGCACTCTTGAGACGAAATGACCCTATTGGGTACATGAAGGTGAAGCTGGCTCAAAGGGACATTCCACTTGCTAGGGCTGGCACAAGTTCGACTAGATATCCTCTTCCCACAAATGAAAGAATTGTACTTCTTAACAGGATCAGGAAAACAATTCTTAATGTGGATATATTCGAAGTGCTCAAACAAGATAGCACTGCTTGCTACACTATGAAGGAGTTGCTTACAAAAGTCAACCTTGCTACCTGCTTCTTGCCAGTTAGTACTATCTTGTTCGATCTTCAATCTTTGCTGGACAACGTAACTGGTTACCTTCTCCAAGATGAATCTGCTGCCAGAAAGGTTCAAGAAAAACGCACTGCAATGGATGCTGCTTATGAACAAGCTTCGAAACTCTCTCAAGAAGCTGAGGATCAAGCTATGCATCTAAAGCAAGCAAAAACTGATTATGAGGCTTGAGCTGAGTCCATCCTTCTCTGGGAAAGGCAAATTCAGGAACTTCAACAGAAGGTTAAAGAGGCTAAAGAACAGCAAATAGCCTTCGAAACCAACACTGCTGGTAACCAATTCGAAGAGCTTCTCAACCAGGGGCTTGCAGAAATGGAAACTGCAGAACAACTCAAGGGAGAAGTGGAAACCTTGGAGGGAGCCAAGCGTTTTGCTCAACAGAGACTTGAATCTTTTCGAAGTACCTTCAACAGATTGAAGAATAATTCTTATTTCTAAATTTCAGTGTTTATTTGATTACAATTTGGTTTTTTATATGTAATATTCGAACAACGCCATTTTGGCATCTCATCTCGCCATTTTGGCATTTTTATAATATTTTGGTTACGTTGTTACTATTCGAATCTCCTGCAGGTGTGGCTTATATTTCTTTAAATATTTCCTATTAACCTTTAGGATACGCTTATCGTCCATCAGCTCTTCGATTTCATATGCATTGTTTGAGAATACTTTTAATATTCGAAAGGGTCCTTCCCAATGAGGTGACCATTTACCTAGTGTTTTATTTTTCTTGTCCATGGGCAATATGACTTTCCAGACTAAGTCATTAATAATGAATGTTTTTTCCTTCACCCTTTTGTTATATGTCCTGGCCACTCTTTCTTTTTGTCTCATCAAGATTTCCAATGCATGTAATCTGACTTCGTCCAACTCAACTAATTCATTCATCATCATCTCCCAATATAATGCAGCTGGGATTTCGCTTTGTCTTTGAATTCGAACTGATTGTAGATGAATTTCTACTGGCAGCACTGCATCATGACCAAATGTGAGTTGGAAAGGCGTAGTGTTAGTAGCTTCCTTAGGAGATGTTCTACAGGCCCATAATATTTGGTCCAAAGTTTTGTGCCAGTTTCTTGGCTTTTTACCAATATGTTTCTTGATTAACCCTATTATTACTTTATTGGCTGCTTCGACTTGACCATTTGCTTGAGCATAATATGGCGTTGATGTTAGTAATCTAAAACCCATTTATTGGGCAAATTCTTGCATCTTTCTACTTGTAAACACAGAACCTTGGTCTGTGGTTATGCTCTCTGGCAATCCGAACCTATAGATAATGTGCTTCTGTATAAACTCAATAATAGTCTCTTGATCAGCAACTATTAATGGTATAGCTTCGATCCACTTGGTAAAATAATCTATTCCTACCAAGATATATTTCTGTCCTTTAGACGAAGCAGGATTTATTTCTCCTATCAAATCCAATGCCCATCCTCTAAATGGCCATGGTTTGATGATTGAATGCAACTCACTTGCAGGGGCATGTTGAATCCCTGCATGCTTCTGACATTCCTCACATCCTTTAGCAAAGTTTATACAATCTTTGAGCATGCTAGGCCAATACATGCCATATCGAAATAACAGCCATTTCATTTTATGACCTGCTTGATGTGCCCCACATGCCCCATTGTGGACTTCTGACAATGCTAAGTATGCCTCACTTTCTCCTAGGCATTTCAATAATACGCCCTCTTGGGTCTTTTTGAACAATTCGTTCCCCATGAGGAGATATGATAATGCTCTGTATTTTGTCTTTCTATCCACATTCAGAGTTGGGTTTGCTAAATAACTCACCAGTGGACTTCGCCAATCTGCATCTGATAAAGTGTTTATGGCTAATATTTCGAATCCCTGTTTCTTAGCATATCCCAATTTCATACTTTCTAGATCTGATGGTGTGAATCTAGTGGCCATAACTCTACCCCTTAATTCAACTAAATCCTCAAAGTTCCTGACAGAAACTTTATAACCCGAAGCCAACTGTGCTAAGTCATTTGCTTCTTGGTTCTCTATTCTTGGTATATGTTGAATATCCATGTATTCAAATTTTCTAAGTAGCCTGTTGACTATGACGAAGTATATCATCAAGTTTTCCTGTATGCATTTGTACTCCTTTGTTATTTGTTTGACCACTAATTCTGAGTCTCCTTTAATTTCGACTCTAGTTGCCCCCAATTCCAACAAAGCTTCAAGTCCAACAATGAGTGCTTCATACTCAGCTTCGTTGTTCGAGCAACGAGGACCATCTAATTTATACTTGAATTTTGTTGGAATTCCTTCAGGAGAAATTAGAAGGACTCCAACACCACTTCCATTCCTGTGGGTTGAACCATCAAAGTATAATTTCCATGGTTGCATTTCAACGTAACTCATGATAGTCTGCTCAACCAATGAATGGTCCACAATGAAGTCAGAAATCACCTGGCCTTTCACAGCTTTTAAAGGCATGAAAGTCAAAGAGTATTCTGTTAAGGCTAAAGCCCATTTACCAACTCTGCTATGCATTATTGGTTTTGAAAGCATGTGTTTAATGACATCGAAATGAGATGAAACATAAACATCAACATGCTTTATATAATACTTGAGTTTCATACAAGAGAAATACAAACAGAGACATAGCTTTTCTAAACTGCTATATCTGGTCTCTGCATCATTCAATACTCTACTTAGATAGTATATGGCTCTTTCGATACCATTGCTATCTTCTTGTGCTAACATACTACCTATACTAACTTCAGAGGCAGATATGTACAATCTCATGGGTTCCCCCCATGAAGGTGGAGACAAGATAGGAGGCTGAGAGAGGTATCTTTTTATCCTGTCAAATGCCTCCTGATGGGCTTCGTTCCATTCAAAGGCTTGGCCTTACTTTAGACGAAGCAACGGAGAGAAAGCTTGGGTTCTTCCACTCAGATTCAAAATGAATCTTCTGAGGAAGTTAATCTTCCCTAGCAGAGATTGCAACTCCCTTTTTGACGTAGGTGCTTTCGTCTCCATTATGGCTTTGGTTTTATTCTGGTTAATCTCAATCCCTTTCTTGTGAACCACAAAACCAAGGAAATCTCCAGCCTGCACAAAAAATGCACATTTAAGGGGATTCATCTTTAAGCCATGTTTTCTCATTCGTTCGAATGATTGGCTCAAATGATGCAAATGTGTTTCTGCAGATATAGATTTGATGACTATATCATCAATGTACACCTGCATAAAGGTTTCAATGAAATCATGAAAAATTGAATTCATTGCCCTTTGATAAGTTGCCCCAACGTTCTTTAAACCAAAAGGCATCACCACCCATTCGTAGGTGCCTAAGGCTCCTGGGCAACGAAATGCTGTCTTGGCAACATCTTCTTCAGCAATAAAAATCTGATTATACCCAGAGTATCCGTCTAACATACTCAAGTATTCGAACCCTGCAGCAGAATCTACTAGCATTTCTGCCACAGGCATAGAGTACTCATCCTTAGGGGTTGCAGTGTTTAAATCCCTAAAATCTATGCAAATTCTTAAAGAACCATTTTTCTTAATAACATGTACTATATTTGCTAACCATTCGACGTACCTTGTGGTTCTGATGAATTTGCAACGCAACAACCTTTCGATCTCAACTTTAATCTTTGTGAGAACCGCTGGTGTGAATCTTCTGGGAGTTTGTTTGATGGGCTTCTTGCCATCTTTGATTGGCAGTCTGTGTTCGACTAACTCCCTCTTTAAACCAGGCATTTCGTCATAATCCCATGCGAAGCAATCTTTGTTTTTCTTGAGGACTTCGATTACTTCCTGCTTGAGGCCTGGGCTAAGTTTTGCACTTATGTAGGTTATTCTTTTCGTGTTTTCATCCCCTAAGTTGACTTCTTCGAGTGGATCCTGTGCCAACATTTTTGCACCTGAGTCTATGGGGTCCCTTTCGAAGCCTAAGGGTTCTTTATCGTAGATGGCATCCAACCTTTGATCCATCTCAAGTTCTTTGAAGGGTGAGCATTTCGAGCCATCCCCACTTACTTCGTTCATCTTTATAGCTAATTTATTTATTTCAGCCTCTAAGGCCGCCTTTGATTCGTTCTCAGCCATATAGGCCGAAATCCTTTCAAAAAAGGTGGACTCAGTCATGGATAAGGTTGTCGAAGTCCCAGCCTGCTGGCCTTCTTTGTATAGTACTTTCGACTCCCTCTTCTTCACTGATTATTCTTCTATCCCAGTATAGGCCATCATGGCGAAGGGTCATATAGTAGTGGGCGTTTCTGGTTTCGTTGATCTCATCATTTGGAACACACGGAGCAATATTTGCCAGATGTTTGTCATAATTCCTCTTGTCAACTAAATTGACTGTTGACATGAAGTAACTTTGGTCTGCTTCAATGTTTTCCACGATGCCATCTTCTCTCCATAGAACTAATCGCTGGTGCATTGACAAAGGAACTGCCCCTACGCCATGGATCTACTCCCTTCCCAGCAATAAGTTGTAGTTGGCCTTGGCTTCGATCACCATAAACATGGTGGGCCTACAACTTGAGCCTATTGTCAAGTCCAACTGAACCACTCCCAGTGTTTTGCCCACTTTCCCTTCATAATTGGATAGAACCATATTGTGGGGCTTGATGTCTCCTTCGCGTATCTCCAATCTTTTCAGCATGAAGTGGGGTATCAAATTGACTGCAGCACCCCCATCCACTAGAACCTTATTCACGCCATGGGCACCAACTTTTGCCCGAATAAATAGTGGCTTAAGATGGTTCTTCATAGCTGGTTCTAGACATTCGAAGAACGCATTTTGCTCCTCGACAGCCCCATTGTCCATCACATAGTAGCACACAGGCCTATGCTTCATCAAATCTATGGTATCTTCTTCCTCATATTCATCAATTTCAGTTTCCTGTCCGAATTCACAGGGAAGCACAGATACCACGTTGCAGTTTAGGTTGAACGAAGACTCCCCCTCCGATTCGAAGTTATCTGTTATCATATCTTCGTCTTCTTCTGGGCCTGGAGTGTATTCCTTTGGTTCGTCTAGTTGTACTTCAGAGAAAAGCCTCCTATTAACTGGGGGTTTGTCTTCAGTTTGATTTCTTGGTGTGGGTTTGTTGGTGCTAGATTCACCTTGATTCTTTGTTGAAGCTATCCCTTTATTTGCCACAGCTTCTCTCTCAGCCTTTCGAATCCTCTGTTGCCTTCGCCACTGAGATCTCGACATGGGGTTCCTTCCTTTGTAGTTTTCTAATCTTACCTCTTCCCTCTTTGCTATGTTGAATTGCCTCCTGTATGTCATAGCATGGCGTGCATTTCGTTCGGTGTTTCTCCATCTGTCTTTGCCTTTGTCATTTCTGACTTGCAGCCATCTGTCGGTTGGCACTTCAGCAGGGAGTTTGAATGTCACTCTTCGAGCAGCCTTGGGATGAGGACTATCAGGCCTTCGTTGTTTGTGTCTGTTATCGAAACGTGGGCCCGTCTGCACAGTTTCTTGATGGTTCCAGCAAGGGGCGAAGGGAATCGTTTCGAAGGCTCTGGCCATGCTTTGATCATACACAGCTGAACACCTTGGGCATATCAAGCACTTGGTTGCCCCTTTGTAGCAACGAAACACAAATTCCAGCAAACTTTCTCCAGCCTTAGGATAACACCTGAATAGCTGGTTATCCTGGCGCCAATTGTTGCCAGTTCGAACCCTCTGTACCCTCTCGAAGTTCGCAGCGATTCTCTGATTGCAGAGAATGCTGCACCTAGGGCACAGTATCATGCCTGTATCCCCCTTGTGGCATGTCATGAGGTAATCCTTGAGACTAGCATCTCCAGCATGATTATCCTCCATTTTATACTTCTTTTTTCCTAAGTATCTTTCTACCTCATCCATCTCAGAGCGAGGCCTCTCCATATCTGTGATCGGTGGATCTGGAACTGACTGTTTAACGCTGGTTCGCGAAATGTCACGGAAGCAAGAGTCGCCACCGTCTTTTATTTTCTCCAAATGGAAAGGACAAAAGCACAGAAAAATTCCTTATAGAGATTGCTCTCGGTTCGGGAGGTAGATTATAGAAAGGGAAGGTGTTAGCACCCTTTCTATCCATGGTTATCCATGGGCTCTTAGATACTTGCTCACTTGTGTTTTCAAAATGTTTTGTTTGCTTTTCAACTGTGGGTTTAAAAAAAAGTTTCTTTGAAAATTTCAGTTCGACTCTTGTATCAGTCCTCAAGAGTGTTTGAAAAGTTGCTTTCGAAAGCTTTTTTGAAAAGGTGTCGGTGTGAAAAGTATTTTTTGATTTGTTTTGAAATTAGAGCAAGTATCTAGAGTTGTCTACCTACCCTAAGGAATTCGTCTGTGTAAATGTCCTTAAAGTAGTGCCATCCCACCATTGAGAGGTAGGTAGCACCACCGTTGGAGGTGTTCGGGTCAATTCGAGGGTTCGGGACATGGTGATCACCGGAGCAATAGGAAGACACCTTAGAAGCTACCCTCATGCCAGGTTCCCGGATCATGAGGACTTACTAAAACATCCTCTACTCGACGATCACCTTTCGAGGGGCAAGGCAACAGTGAGGCGTACCCTAGGGGTGGTGTGTGATTTGTGTGTCAGATTCATTTATTTTTGTCTTGTTCATGTCATGGTGATCTACGCTTTTGTTTTTATTTTAACATTCATTCTTGCATGCAAATTTATTAACAGTTAAAAAAGTGCGGAATTTAAAAGTTCTACGCTATTACAAAGGCGCGGGTCCACATCGCCAAATTTAATCCAAGACCCGATTTGAAATAAAATAAAGTAAAGTGCGAGAAATATAAATGTCTAATTTACACGGCTTTGGGAGAATTACATGAATATTATAAGAACGTAAATAAAAAATGCGAAGAGAATTAAAATCGAAAGCGAGGGGGTTGGACCCTTTTTAATGAAATTAAATTACGATGAACAAATTAAATAAATTAAAATAAAAAGAAAAGATTTTTTTTTTGAAGTTTTTTGTATTTATGGATTTTTAATGAGAAGATTATGGAAATTAAACCTAATTCTAGCTATTTTTATTTTATTAAAAAATGTTAAAATTAGACCTAAAGTTAACCTAATTAATTAATATAATTTGATTTATAAAAATAAATAATTAATAATTAATAATTAATATGGTGAAAAAGAAAAAGGATAAAAATATAAAACCCTAATTCTACAATTTTTAAGTTTATGAAAAATGTCAAAATTAATCCTAGAATTAAAGAACTAAATTAATTAACAAGATTTATTTACAAAAAAAAAAGTTTAAATGAAATATATTTATATTTTGCCTTTTCTGATTTTTTTATTATTTTTTTATATTATGAAAATATTGATTTAAAGAATTATGTTGAAACTAAATAAATAAATAAAAATAGAAAGAAAAAATAATGAAAGAATGAAAGAAGACAAACAAAGGGGGTGTTGACCCCAAAACTGGAGGTTTTGTCCCAGCAATTAGGCCCAATGTTTAAGGCCTTTTTGACTTTTCCTGGAAGCGTGTGCACGCGTTGACTGGTGAGTATGATGTTCATCAAGTCTGGGCCCTTGGATGGACGTTCTGGGACATGTGGCATGCTGAGATTGTGGAGCGTATGGTGGTCTTTTGGACTGAAACTGCATAGGATGATATTAGAAAAAATAATATTGAAGGGATAGGGGGACCTGGGGATCGAACCCAGGTCCCATTGCTTACCAAACCATGTGCCTTGCCACTGAGCCATTCACGCGCTTTGGATATAGTATAGAAAACAAATAACATAATGCAAAACAAGGGTTAGTGGATGATTTTCGCGCGAAATTCAAACGAGCCAACCATGTCTTGACACCTGATCTTCTTCTTCGTTGTTTGCATTTTTACCTGAAAAAACAAGCTAAATAGCGGGGGTTTTAAACCCCCACAATCTGAAGTGCTAAAAAATAGCGAATAGAAATTGGCTGCATATAAAAAAAGCGCGAGGGATGTTTTAGATTCAGTGGAACGTCACGAGTTCAATGGTATAATTCTTATGGTTCAATTTTTTCATATGGACGAAGCCCTCTTTGAAGGTCCCTGCAACCCTAAAATGCTCCCATGGTGACTTCGCGTATAGGCAAGCAAAACTCAATTAAACAATATGGTTAGCTTCAGAATGAATCAATTAGTATAAATCAACAAAGAAAATGCAATGAGAATGCTTAAAAATTGAAACACGAATATGCATATTTTCATGAAAAGTGAGACATATTTCTACCAATTCTTTGCGTTAGAACCAGTGGCTTTGATCCAGAAATGTTCCCTGATGCTTCAGGAATGTAATGGAGTCAATGTTTTGCCTTGAAACTCCTTGGAATCGTGTTTTCAGTTTTGAAAAATTTCACAAAAAGTGCAAAGTTGTTTATGGCTTTTGGGTGCAACTTTCAGGTCCTCAGGCATTAGGTTTTGCTTCTCTTATATGAGTGATGGATTAGGGTTGAAAAAATATGTCCAAAACCTTTTGCATTGATGGAAAGAATATTTGATTTTCATGCATATTTTTCCAAATCTTTTTCACATGTTTTTTATTCCAATCATGTCCAATCTTCCCAATTTGAGTTGTGCACGAATCTTGAGCCTTTAATGAATGATTATACTGCATAAAAAGATTCAAATGCATTGGTTTAGTATTTTTCCATATTTTATTTAATTTAAATGAATTAATTGTAATTAAAAATTCAAATAAATAAATAAAAATGATGAATAAATCCCCTTTGGGCCAAATGGTCGTGCATATGCTTTGGATGATGAATCTTGGAAGAAAATGAGGCCCATTAGCAATTTTAAGGCATTTGAAGCAAAGTTGACTTTTCAAAATCCCCAAAAATTTCCCAACTTCCACAAGGCATATCTTGCTCAATTTTTAAGCTTTTATCATGTTCTTGGACATTTTGGAAAGGTCTTGAAGTCCTCTAACCAATGCCTTTGGTCCCATGTCATTTTGATTTACCAATCTCAAGTTATGGCCTTTGACTTAAAGTCCTTTTTTGTTGACTTTTGAAAATGACCTATAATGTTGAAATTGATAACTTTTTGTGAGAGCATTTCTTGGACTTGAAGTGTGAAGAGGAGTTGTAGGAAATGTCTTTCTCTTCAAAATGAGCTTTGGATGGTATTTTTATGATAATCCATGTGGAAGTTATGCCTTGGTCAAGTTACAGTTGACTTTTTCAACTGTCCAAATATGGAAACTTTTGCATCTTGAGACTTTTTGAGCCATGCTTTGAGAATCATGATCAAGAATTGATCAAATGATGTTTGTGGCTTCAAAATGAGATGTTGACCAAAAATTTGGACTTTTGACTGTCAAATGACCATTTTGCCCCTGCAGTTGACTGTAGAGCAATTAGGGTTTTTGACTGTGCAATTTTGTGCTGTAAGTCTTGAAACTTGGCATGAGGGTGATTGACCATGTTTATAGGTGTGATACGGTGGGAGAACTGACTAGTGTTTTGCGTTCGTATTCGCACTTGTGCGGTTGAGCAAGAGTCGCCACCGACTTTTTATTTTATCCTAAAGGAAAGGTTAAAAAGCACAGCAAAAACCTTTTGAGATATTTCGTGGGTTCGGGGGGTAGATTATGAAAAGGGAAGGTATTAGCACCCTTTTCATCCATGGTTATCCATGGGCTCTTAGTTACTTGGTTTTTTAGATCACTTGCCTTGATTTTCGATTGCTTGAAAATGGTGTGTGCGTGAGTGCTTTTGAAAATGTTTTGGAAGAAGATGCCTTGTCTTAGGCTAACCTTGTAACAATTCTTTACTCGAATATTTTACAAAGGCGTGTATCTTTTCGAAAAGATGTTTCAAAATGTTTTGAGAGTTTGTTTGAAAGTGTTGTGGATGGTGGTTTTTGAAAAGAAGGCAAGTGTTTTTGCAAGTCGATCTCAAGTAACTAGGAGTTTTGTCTACCCTATTGTACTCAAAGGTTTTTGTTATGTTTTAACCCCTTTTAACAATTTTGTTCCACCATTGAAATTGATGGACAATCTTGCGTTTAGGAAGTTTATTCGGGACGGGCGCGGGTCATCGTATGGACCACGAATGCAATGATGCCAGGTGTCTTTGGCAATTTGTTTTGAAGGGACTATGATCATTCCGTTTAGGCAACATTTTGAGGGACTTATGACCATTTGAATTTGTTTTGCCAAAGAAACTCGACGTGCAAGCATGGCCCATTTTGGAAGGCAACATGTGGGATTACCCTAGAGGGTGCAAGTGTGATTGTGTATTGATTTCATGTATTTGTCTTGTATTAGGTTATCTAGCGTTTGATTTTATGTACATGCAAACCCTAGGTCTAACCATGGTATAATTGAAAGCGGTAAATTGCGAAAATGTAAAATCTACGCTATTACAAAGTTAGTATCCGGGAGTGGGGGTACATGTGTATGAATGGGGATGAGACTTATAGTATCCAATAAGTTACAACCAAATCGAATTTGCGATCAAATGTAAATATCGAATATACAAATATAAGATAAACAAATGTGTATAGGGCAATGTGAATGTATTGTGTAAGTGTACAAGTATATGAGTATGTGATTATTTACATGTGCGGAATGTGAAATTAATGAAGTATTGTTAGGTATTTATTTAACCTAAATATGCGTTTAATGAATCTTTGATTTGTATATTTGAAATATGTACAAAAAGAAAATTGTTTTAATTAAATGCTCAAGTTCTAATTAAATTATGAAATGATGTTTTAAGAAAAGAAAATATTTCTAGGTTTTCATTATGTAAAAAAAAAGTATATTTTCATGTGTTATGTACAAAAATGTTTTAAGAAGTTAAATTATGTAAAAAATGTATATTTACTTAGTATGTACAAAATATATTTTAATTAAAAGAATGGAAAGGTGTTTTCAATTTTAAATATATGATGTAGAAAAAATGTATTTTTATGTGTTATGTACAAAATAGATTTTAATTAAAAGAATAGAAAAGTATTTTTAATTTTTACTATATGATAAAAAAATGTATCTTTATTGTTTATGAAAAGTATATTTAAATAAATATCAAGAAACAAAGTGGAAAAAAGTATTTTTATTGGTTATACAAATTAAATAAAAGAAAGGTATTATCTTTAAGGGGAATTTTATATTCTATGCACATATAAAAAAAGAAAGTATAAATTATTTATGGATCAAAATATGTAAAATATGGTTAGTAGAAAAAAGGGTTATGTTAGTTAATTATAAAAAGGGGTTAAGCTAATTAATAAAAGGAAAACAACGTGTTTTATAAAAAAGAAAAGGGTTTGTTTTGCATAAGAGGGTTAGAACTCTTAATGGACTTTAGAGAGGTCAAAAACGGGTTAGGCCCATTGTTAGAAACGATTTTTTAGGGTTTGAGATTTGTTTGTTCAGTTGAGACGAAATACTCTAGGGTTTGCAATAGCAGCGGCGCGTTCATGGAGTTCCGTTCATCTTCTTTGCCGTGGCTACTGGACAAAGTCTCTCCGCCTGAGCTACCAGCGACCTCCACCTCTTTCTCCTCCCAACGACGTCATCATGGCGATCGATCTAAGGTACAAATATTCTCCTAATTTCGTTAGGGTTTTTACGATTTTGCGTGTTTGTGATTTTTGATTATTGATTCTTACTCCAATTTATTGTTGTGTCTTGAGGCATATGGTAGAATCAAGAGAGGAGGGAAAACTACCTGGATGGAGGGAAGGAAGAGGAGGAGGGTGCTCAGGAGGCTCAGTGATGGAGGACTTGCACGATGAAGCTGGCTTTGGACGATACTTGGTACTTCTATATCTTTTCTTCTTCCTTAGGGTTTGATGATGATTTTTGTACTGAAAACCTTATCCTGAAAAAAGATTCACTTCTTTATCTCTTCTCTTCTACTGCATGTTGCCTTGAACGTCCCTCTCTTCTTCTGACTCTCTTTGCTTAATAGGCTTCTTTATCTCCTTGTTGCCTCTGCTTGCTTGATATATGTGATTGCTTCTTTTCGTTTCTGAATTTGCCTCCGCTTACGTGCTTAATGCTGTATGATTGTGGCTTGTTCCCCAATGATGAACTTACAGTTCTGAGGGCTTGTATCTGTTGCCTATGAATGGCTGAGATAAATGCTTGAATGCTGCTTTTTTTGAATATTTTCTCTCTTCTTCTCTCGTTGCCCTGAACTTGCCTTGAGATCAATATGCTTTTGGTGTTTGTTTTTCCACCCTGTGATGAACTCAGAATTCTGAGGGGGTTTTGCCGGTATGCTTGGTGTTGCTTTCTGAGCTTGATGCCTGTATACGCCTTTTCCTTCTTCTTCTGATTTTGCCCCTTTGTGTTGGTTGAAATATGATGCTTGCTTATGTTGCCCTATGATGAACTCTGAGTTCTGAGGGCCTTGTGGGTTTGGAAATTAGTTTCTGCTTAGGCAATTCTCAGGCAGGTTTGTGGTTTTTTGGCATCATGTTGGTATGGCTTTGGTTGTCTTCAGGCCATTTGCAGTTTTGGTTTTTGACTCTTTAGCTCTTTTTTCATATTGGTCCAGGGTTGGGTTTTAAAGGTTTAATGCATGTATCATTGTATTATCTGGTTTTTTGATGTTTAGGCCATGTTCAGGTTAACTGATTTATGGGCTTGACAGGCTATGAGGTTTCAGACTGGATGAGGGTTTATTGGTTTATTTTGTTAAAGTTCTGCTGGCCTTTTGGGGTAGGACTTATGCAGGTTGTGATTTTAAGGTTATGACAGCAGGTTTCAGTTTTATGGTTGAGGCTCTTTGGATTTAGGCAGGTTATGGTTGTTTGATGGATTTGAATGATGCAGGTTTAATGTGCTTCATATTTTTAGGCCTAGCAGGTTACTTGCTTCAGCAGGTTTTGTATATGCAGTAGGCTATGTTGGTTTGTATGTTTTTGGTTTTGACAGTATGTGGGTTTTGAGGTTTCACAGGTTTAGGTTTGCGAGGTCTCAGGCGAGTATGCTTGGTTGGTAACTGGTTTTTGGCCTTGGTTGGAATGCAGACAGCAGGTTTCAGGTTTGGCCTTGATTCTGGTTATGTTTGTGCTAGCAGGTTAAAAGGCTTCAGCAGGCTTGGGACATTCAGGCCTGAACTGGCCTCAGGTTTTAACTGGCCTCAAGTTTGGACGCTTAGCAGGTTTTTATGCTGGGGCAGTTTGTATCTCAGTTTTTTTGTATATCTATTCTTTGTGTTGGTTCCTGCTTCCTGAACTGTGTTTTGTTCTTGTGTTATATCTTTTTTTTCTATCTATCCTGCCTATCCTGCCTAAGCCTGAAAACCTGCCTCTATCTCTTCTTTTTTCTCTCTCTATAGTACAGTTTAAATATTAAACTATGCTTATATCTGTACTTTCTGAAAGTGGCTACTGATGGGAAATGATGAGAAAAAGAAAGCTTGCTTGCATATAAGATTTCCTCTGCATCTTTATCTTTCTTTGACAGCTTGTGCTTTTTGATATCTTTCAAAATCTTCTCTTGACAGCTTTTGTGTAGACTCTTTGATACTTTGACAGTAAATTGCACTTTTTGATCTTTGATAGAAAGTTGTAATTGGATTTTCAGTTTGGTTTGAACTTACTTCTGAACTATGCAGTTTGACATTTTAAAATTATGCATTTTGAAATTTTTGCATTCATGATAAAATTCTTCCCTCTTTGTGAACCGGGAGAAATCCCGTGATTTGCAGAGAGGGTTAACTGATCCCAATCAGTGGCCCTTAATGATGACTGCAATTTTAATCTGTCTTTTCAATTTAACTGCTTTTTGACTTTTCTTCTTTTCTTTTGCAGGTGAATAATTGGATGGAGAGGAATAAAGTGAAGCATGAAGCATGAAGAATTAGAAATAAATAGGATAGTTTTCTTTTTATTTAAATTTGAATTAATGTAAAACCAATGTTTGTAATTAAATTCCAAACATCAACTGTACAGTTAATTTAAAAATAAGTAAAAGTTTCTATTACCCAATTAAATCCGTTTTCTCTTTATTGTTTATTTATTATTTAAAACTCTTTGAATTAAAATAATTGAAAACTAAATTTCAATCACTTAATTTAGAATAATAAATAATTTAAATAAAACAATGCTTTAGTAATTGACCAATTAAACTTGTCCTTTCCAATATCCAAAGCAAAGCAGCAGTTAACCAAAATAAACTGATCAAGCGCATTCCTTTTTTCACTGATTCTTTGCCAAGCACTGTAATTCCAAACTGCATATTTCTTTTGACTGGCTCAAACAAAACAACATGAATTCAACCCAACTGTCCCTTTTACTGATTAAATTAAAAACAATGCGAATTCGACCCGAATCTCGGAGTGATTTGCAAAGTGCTGTGGAATTTTAACCTTTCTGAGAATATGCCCAAAAAACCCTTAATTCTCGATTATATGCCAAATAACGTTCGCCTGATCAAAATTGAGCCAGAATCAACCAAAACCCTAAGCCAATTATTTGAAGCAATCCAGAGTCCTAAAAATCAATAAAACCCTAATTTTTGTTTGACTGACGAGAAAAGTCCGTTTGTCCGATTCTTGAGCCAGTTTGAAAAAGTCAGGAAATGCCTGAAGCTGAGATTTCTTGTGGAAAAAATGCGAGGGCAAATTTTGGGGTACAACAATAGGCATGTGGGACTTGATTGGACCCTTGGAAACTTCATTTTCTTTGTCAGAACCAAAACCCTAGTTTTTGACTGTTAGGAGGCCCTTGAACTGTGCAACCCTTGGGGAATTTTGAAGCATGCTCTTTGCAAATTTTGAAGAATATGGGAGGGAAAATTTTGGGGTACAACAGTTGCCCCTGTTCAATCTTCTTAGACCTGAGGATGCAGATTGGCTGACGTGCCTTTCGTAATCTGAAGGTGGAAGATGATTGAACACTAGAGTGCCCAGAAATTTGCGCTCACATAGTAGCCGTGTGATGGTGGAATGGGCTTATAGAGGCCATTTGGAGATTGATGGATAGTGGATGGGCTTATAGATGCCATCTGGATGTTGATCGCGTAAGAGATTCCTTAACGAGAACTTGCGTACCTGCAAAAGAAAATGATTACCTGACCTGTTACAGGAGCTGGTCTTCAAACTCTTTGTATAGATGTGTCCTGACTGGTTACAGGAATTGAATCTGGAGCTTCAAACGGTGATGAATGAACCAGGGATGGTTACTACCTCAACAGGAACGGTGAGAGAACCTTGGATGATTACTACCTCAACAGGAACGCTGAGAGAATCTTGGGCGACTTCAACCTCAACAGTAACGCTGAGAGAATCTTGGGCGACTTCAACCTCAACAGTAACGCTGAGAGAATCTTGGGCGACTTCAACCTCAACAGTAACGCTGAGAGAATCTTGGATATCTTCTACTGAGTCTTTATCAGGAAAATCTGTTAGGGATCGATTTAACTGGACTAGAGAAGGCCTTTGACTGGATAAGAAACAGGAAAATCTTAGGGTCGATTTAACTGAACCGGTCTAGTTCTTGAAATCTTCAGCTGGATAAGAAACAGGGAGATCTTAGGGTCGATCTGACTGAACCAGAGAAGGCCTTTGACTAGATAAGAAACAGTAAAATCTTAGGGTCGATTTAACTGAACCGATCTAGGTCTTGAAATCTTCAACTGGATAAGAAACAGGGAGATCTTAGGGTCGATCTGACTGAACCAGAGAAGGCCTTTGACTGGATAAGAAACAGAAAAATCTTAGGGTCGATTTAACTGAACCGGTCTAGGTCTTGAAATATAGCTGAGAACCTAACTGGATCTTTCCTGAAAGGTAAAGGTCAGTCATATGCAATGCGTGATATGGATCAAGCAATGATGTTCTCAACATAAATGAGATCTGTAAGATATGATGCGTATATGCATGCTGTAATGTATGAAAGTGCGATGTTTATGAATGTATGTTTTTGTCTAGGAAAATAAATCCTTGACGGGTGCCGGGAAGTCACTCCTGGGCTGAGGTTGCAGAATAGATCTTTGCTTCCGCTGGGGATGATAGTTGCAAGAATACCGGTAGGAGAAGATAACTCCGTTGGGGAATAAACTTGGTGAATGGATTACTCTGCGGGGAGAAAAATACTCTAACGATCTTGCTGGGAAACAATACTCTGTGGGGAGAGAGATACTTTGCTGCAACGTTGATGATAACTTCGCTGGGGATACCATTGTTGTGTTGGAAGTGTTAATAGACTTCGCTGGGGATAAGAAGACTTCGCCGAGAATGATCTTTCAGTGGCTTTTGGCTGAGGATAACCCAATTATATCCTGGTAGGGAAATAACTCTTTGAATAAAGCCGGGAGACGCGTTCGTGCTCTGCGAGAATAAGCTTCCAGAATCTACTGGGGATAAGCTTACTGCTTGGGGAGATGGATTCCAACTTTTCCTGGGGAAACTGGATTGGACTCTCCTGGGGAAGTTTTGAGATGTATCGGGGAAGTAACTCCACTGAATGTTTTATATACCGTCGGGGAACAATCTTTAGGCCAAGACTGCCGGGGATGCTTGTTAAGAGTGCATATGTGTTGCTGGGGAATGTTGAGATCTGTGGGAGGATACCCAACTTCCTTAAGGTTTGATTGTAACTTTGCTTGGGGAGAGTGCACTGACTTACTGGCTCACTCTCTGGGGAATTAAGATATCTGGTTGTGTTCTTTAGCTGAACCTACCTAGGTACCTTGGAGGATAGAACAATTAGATTGCTTAGACAACTCTTTATTGCCCCTGTTTCTGATGCTACCGGTAATTAATCCTTTGTTTCGTATGCAAATATTCATGAGTTAGCAAATTATTGTCAATGCATATATCACAAATTGAACCTTGGACGTTCTTCGTAAAACAAAACAGAAAAGGAAAAACAAATGGCAATTTGAGCTGAAAAGTATATTTGTATTGATTTTTTGAATTGGCCTGTAAAATAGGCGTTTATGTACAAGAGGCTGACGTCCTAGTAAGAGAACGCCGCCGAACAAAAGAGTTTATACAAATTTGTACAAGAGAAAATAAAACAGATGTGTGAAATGAATGATCCACTGGGTTTCAACTCTGTTATTGCCTTTATATCTCCGAGCGTCTCATCACTTGATGACCTTAGTTGAAGATGAAGTTGACTGATCGATGCCGTCTGAACTTGATGTAGACACCGGATTCTGGATGCAAAGTGATCCAATAAGACATAGTATTACGCTTTATCCCTAACTTTTGCCTGGACCGCCCTTTCGGGTTTTCAGTCCACCGGGATACCCATTTTTGCCCAAGCCGCCTTTTCAGGTTTTCGACTTGCCGGGTGTACAGATTTTTTCATTTCATCCCTTCATTTTTCCCGAACCCTTTTGGTTCGCCGGGAAGCCCTAATTTTTGCCTAGGTATGTCAACCTAGCGGGTCTTTTTCATGCGTAGTATCTTTTTACTATGTCTGCATTAGCGGGGTGAGGAAGGTCGTCACCATCCATGTTGGTTAGAATCATGGCTCCTCCTGAGAACACATGTTTAACCACAAATGGCCCTTCGTACGTAGGGGTCCATTTGCCCCTTGGATCACTCTGAGGAAGGATGATTCGCTTGATTACCAGATCCCCAACTTGATACTCTTGTGGTCGGACCTTTTTGTTAAATGCCCTGATCATCCGTTTCTGATACGTCTGACCGTGACAGATAGCAGCAAGTCTCTTTTCGTCAATAAGGTTTAGCTGATCAAGTCGTGTCTGGATCCAATCATCTTCGTTCAGATTTGCATCCTTCATTATCCGGAGAGAGGGTATTTGCACTTCGATCGGTAAGACTGCCTCCATACCGTAGACCAAGGAGAAAGGAGTTGCCCCAGTTGACGTCCTGGCTGAGGTACGGTACCCATGTAGAGCGAACGGTAACATCTCGTGCCAATCTTTATAAGTCACTGTCATTTTCTGCACAATTTACTTAATGTTCTTATTTGCTGCTTCTACAGCCCCATTCATCTTTGGTCGATAAGGAGAAGAGTTATGGTGTTGTATCTTAAACTGCTCGCAGAGCTCAGTGATCATCTTGTTATTGAGATTGGTACCGTTGTCTGTAATAATTATTTCTGGGACGCCGTATCGATAGATCAGATTATGCCGAATGAACCGTGCCACAACAGTCTTGGTTACCGTAGCGTAAGAAGCTGCTTCAACCCACTTCGTGAAGTAATCAATCGCCACTAGGATGAAGCGATGCCCATTGGATGCCGTAGGTTTAATCTCGCCGATCATATCTATGCCCCACATTGCAAACGGCCAAGGCGCAGTCAGAACATCTAGAGGAACTGGAGGAACGTGCACCTTGTCTGCGTATATTTGGCATTTATGGCATGTCCGGGAATGTTGGTAGCAGTCGGCTTCCATTGTGGACCAGAAATACCCTGCCCAAAGGATTTTCTTTGCCATAGTGTGTCCACTGGAATGTGTTCCGAAGGTCCCTTCATGTAACTCTTCCATGATCCTTTCTGCTTCATTCTTGTCCACACAACGCAGTAAGGTCGAATCATGGTTTCGCTTATACAGGATGCCGTTGCTAAGGAAGAATTTCGCTGCGAACCTTCTCAGAAACTTCTTATCATTGACAGAGGCACCTTCAGGGTATTCCTGAGCTTCCAAGTATCTCTTCACCTCATGGTACCAAGGCTTCTCAGTCACCAATTCAGTCTCGAGATCACAACAGTATGCCGGTTCGTCCAGTTTCCATATGATGATCCGAGGAGCCTCATTGTCCCATTTGACCTTGAACATAGAAGACATCGTAGCTAACGCGTCCGATAACTGATTCTCCTCTCTTGGAAAGTGTTCAAAGGTTATCTTTGTGAAGTGGGGGATCAAAGTCAACACACATTCTCTGTAAGGAATAAGATTCGGATGTTTCGTATCCCACTCTCCTTTGGTCTGATTGATCACGAGAGCGGAATCTCCGAAGACACTCAGAAACTTGATCCTTAAGTCAATCGCAGCTTGAAGACCCATGATGCATGCCTCATACTCCGCCATGTTGTTGGTGCAGTTGAAACATAGCCGGGCAGTGAGTGGAGTATGAGTGCCTTGAGGGGATATGATTACAGCACCGATGCCGTTACCCAAAGCGTTGGAGGCTCCGTCAAAGTGCATAGACCATCGGGATCCTTCCTCAGGTCCTTCATCCGGTCCAGGTACTTCACAATCAGTCACAATCATGATGCTCTCGTCTGGAAACTCAAAGTTCATTGACTGATAGTCGTCTACTGCCTGATGTGCCAAGTGGTCTGCCAATACACTTCCCTTGATGGCTTTATGGGTTGTATACTGAATGTCATATTCCGTCAAGATCATTTGCCATCTTGCTATTCTCCCAGACAGAGCAGGTTTTTCAAATATGTACTTTATAGGATCCATCTTTGAAATCAACAAGGTAGTGTGAGTCAGCATATACTGTCTCAGCCGGCGAGCAGCCCATACCAAAGCGCAGCAAGTTTTCTCAAGCAGTGAGTATCGGGTCTCACAGTCGGTAAACTTTTTGCTAAGGTAATAAATGGCGTGGTCTTTTCGGCCAGACTCGTCATGTTGCCCCAACACACACCCCATTGAGTTGTCAAGTACTGTCAGGTATAATATCAGAGGTCTCCCCTCAACCGGTGGCATAAGGATGGGTGGTTCTTGGAGATACTCTTTGATTCTGTCAAAAGCGGCCTGACATTCATCATTCCAACGTACTACCTGATCTTTCTTCAGCAGCTTGAAGATTGGTTCACAGGTGGCAGTTAGGTGCGAGATGAACCGGGCAATGTAATTCAGGCGTCCTAAAAAGCCTCTGACCTCTTTCTCTGTCTTAGGGACTGGCATCTCTTGAATAGCTTTGACCTTGGCAGGGTCCACTTGAATACCCTTATCACTTACGACGAAGCCTAGCAACTTTCCAGATCTTACCCCGAAGGTGCACTTGTTCGGGTTCAACCTCAGCTTGTACAACTTCATACGGTCAAACAGTTTCTGCAGATGATCAAGGTGTTCCTCCTCAGTTTGGGACATTGCAATCATGTCGTCAACATACACTTCTATCTCATGATGGATCATGTCATGAAATAAGGCAACCATGGCACGTTGGTAGGTTGCCCCAACATTTTTCAGTCCAAAAGGCATGACCTTGTAGCAGAAGGTGCCCCACTGAGTAACAAATGTAGTCTTTTCCATGTCTTCAGGAGCCATCTTGATCTGATTATAGCCTGAAAAACCGTCCATGAAAGAGAACACTTTGTGCTGAGCAGTATTGTCAACAAGGACATCAATGTGAGGCAGAGGGAAGTCATCCTTGGGGCTGGCCCTGTTCAGATCCCTGTAGTCAACACACATTCTGACCTTTCCGTCTTTCTTTGGTACTGGCACCACATTAGCAACCCACTGAGGGTAAGAAGTCACTGCAAGGAACCCGGCATCAAACTGTTTCATAACCTCGGCTTTGATCTTTTCAGACATCTCTGGACGCATACGGCGGACCTTTTGCTTGACCGGAGGACAGTCTTCCTTGGTAGGCAAGTGATGGACCACAATATCGGTATCCAACCCGGGCATGTCTTCGTAGGACCAGGCAAAGATCTCCATATAGTCATGTAACATCTGAGTCAACCGTTGCTTCACGCTGAGCTCTAGGTTGGCACCAATCTTAACTTCCTTCCTGTCCGTCTCAGTACCCAGATTTATTGTTTCCACTGGCTCTTCGTGTGGTTGAATTGCCCTCTCTTCCTGGAGTAACAGTCTTGCAAGCTCGCCAGGCACTTCGCAATCGTCTTCACCTTCGTCTTTGGCTAAGTTGATCGGATTTTCGAAGTCATAACTGGCAGTAGCAGAGTCGTTACCAGTGAGATCCAGAGTGGATTGAAACCTGTATGAGTGAGTGTGTGTAAATACAGCTGTTTTGAAATATATATAAAGGAAGGAAAGACAGAAAAGGAGCATAAGATTTGAAACGCGAGAAAACGTCCAAGATATTTATTCATGATATATGAAATGACAATTTATATGCCCTCACAAATGAAACCACGGTGCCCCGGGTAAGACACCGGGCCATAGAGTTTTAATTGTTTATTACAAATAACAAAACAAAGAAGTTTATTACTGCGTAACAAAAGTAACAGGAGTATGATCTTTTGCAATCCAATTGGTCAATCCGCCATCAGTTGTCGGGTAGATCCAGCTATTGAACTCTGACTCTTCCACTTCATCTTCGTCCCCAACAACATTCACTCCTGGGTTGGTAATGAGCACATGAGGTCTTCTGATCTTTGCCTTGTGCATAGCCTTCTGACCCTCTGCAGTAAAACCCAGTCCAAACTTGTCAGTCTTCTGTGTAAAATCAGGGAGCCTGCCCCAGTTAGCACATTCACCTTTCTGGATCACAGTTCGGGCATCCTTCAAGGAAGCCATCTTCAAAGGAACATCCTCTTCGGCCACTGTTTCTGCTGCTACTAAAGTTTGAGGTACCTATTCTAAATGCTGAAAGGGGGTTTCAATAAACTCCCCGTCCATCTCAATATACCTGAAGGAATTCAAATGGCTCACCATATATTCCTCCTCTCCCTGCACAGTGACGATCTTCCCTCTGACGGGGTACTTGAGCTTCTGGTGCAGGGTAGAGGTCACTGCCCCAGCTTTGTGGATCCAAGGTCAACCCAGTAGACAAGAATACGATGGACGGATGTCCATCACATAGAAAGTAGAGTCGAACACCTGAGAACCCACCCGGATAGGAATGTCGACTTCTCCATGAACCATCCTCTTAGAACCGTCGAAGGCTCTGACGATGATGTTGCTAGGTTTCAGCTCCAGGCCCTCACAATCCAAACGGTCTAAGGCCTTCTTGGGTAGCACATTTAGGGAAGAACCAGTGTCCACCAATACGTGCGCCAGAGTAGTGCCCCTGCACTCAATAGAGACATGCAGGGCGTCATTGTGGTCCTTTCCCTTGGCAGTAAGGTCAGCATCTGAGAAACCCAAACCATTATCTGCTGTCAGATTTGCTACGCAATCAGTGAACTGAACTGCAGATGTCTCCTGTGGCACATGGGCCGTCTTGAGGAATGAAATCAAGGCCTTAGCGTGGGCCTCTGAGCACAGTAATAAGGAAAGCATTGAGATCTTGGAGGGTGTATGCCCCAGCTGCTCGACAACATTAAAGTCACTCTTCTTGATTATTTTCAGGATTTCCTCCATCTCTTGTTGGGAGGCCTCAGCATTTACAGGTCTTGGTGCCTCCATCTGGGCACGCTCATCTTCAATCCCTTTACCCCGAGCATTAGATGACTCGGCAGCAGGGGAAACAACTTGATCAGAACTGGGAACAGGTGCACTTGCAGGTGTTATAGTGAGGGGTCTTCGAATAGCGGGCGGTGCAATGTCAGGCGAGAAGAGCCTGCCACTGCGGGTAACCTTTGCTGGACCAGTGATATTGCTGATGCTGGTGCCAGTGTTGAACTCTTGCTTGATTCCATGTACATACACGTCTGCCCCATAGTGCCAGGGAACAGCTTTATCAGATTCGTAGGGGAGGGGCCCCGGAACAGTAATAACAACAGGTGCGACAGTCATGATTTGAACCGGCTTCCTTGGGAGAGCCTTGATTGGATTATGGAAAATTGTAACAACAGAAACTTCTTCTACCGGAACAAACTGAGCAGCAGACTTCTTGAACAGAATCTCTTTGCTGTCCATTAGGCTTTGGATGCCCAACTTCAGCAAAGGACAACCAGAAAAGGAAACAGCACAAAAAAGGCAGCCCTCACTACAACCCGGAAATAAACCGGCCAGCAGTAGGTTCTTCTTGACAGTCTTCAAAGGAGTAGCTACATCATTTACAGAAACAGCGTATACATCTTCATCAACAACATTTACTCCATGCTGGGGCATAGGAGCAGTCACCACATTTGGCCTTTCAGGCGCTTCAAACTGTATCTCTTTTGCGTCAATAAGGTCTTGCACCCTATTCCTTAAGGCCCAACAGTCATCAGTGGAATGCCCCAGGCTGTCGGAGTGATAAGCACAACGGGCATTCGGATTGTATTTCGGAGAGGCAGTATTCACAACTTTCGGGGCCTCCCTGACAGTCACTAGGTTGGTGGACAGCAACTGCGGCAAGATTTGTGATAGGGTCATGCTCAAACGGGTAAACTCTCTCCTGGGTCTTTCAGCCCTTTGAGGATTGGTTTTCCGAGGAGCGGCAGCAGGTTTAGCAATCATCACCGCGTTGACAGATTGGCGGCGCTCCGGTTTCTCTTGTCTTCTAGACCCATATACAGCACTGGCCTCCTTTTTGAAGGGTTTCTTCTCAGAACTTGACGATGCCCCCTTCTGAATTTTACCAGACTTCATCCCAACCTCTATTCTCTCTCCAGTCAGAATAAGATCAGTAAACCCTGCAGATGAGTTACCGATGAGATGGTTGAAAAATGGCCCAGATAGGGTCCCCAAGAACATGTCTACCAACTCCCGGTCAGTCAACGGAGGCTGCACCCTGCCAGCCAGATCCCTCCACTTCTGTGCGTACTCTTTAAAACCTTCGCTTGACCCTAGCGACATACCCTGGAGTTGGGTACGTGTAGGGGCAAGGTCGGCATTATATTGATACTGCTTATAGAAAGCAGTAGCCAGCTCCTCCCAGTTACGAACCTTGGTCCCATCCAGCTGTTAGAACCATTCGAGATGAGTCCCTGAAAGACTCTCCTGGAAGAAGTGGATCCACAAATTATTGTCCACTGAGTACGGCTGAATCTTCCGCATATAAGACCTGAGGTGTAGCTTGGGACAAGACGCCCCGTCATACTTGGTAAAAGATGGTGCTTTGAACTTGTGAGGAATAATCACACCAGTAGACAAACCCAAGTCTCCAAAATCCAGCCCAGGCACCTGTTGGATCTCCATAGCATTCAGTCTGTCTTCCAACTGCTTATATTTGTCTTCAGCCGGAGGATACTGTTCCTCATCAAAATCAGTCTCGTTGTCAGAGACTACCGGACTAGGACCTTTTCCCCCTTGGGGACTACCCTTGCCTATAGAAGAACCAGCCTCTTCATTCTGCAGAGTGTTGCCAAACCTTCGGCCCGAGTTGAAAAGAACCGTTCTCTTCTTCTTCTTCTTCTCCTTCTTCAGGAGCAGAGCCTTCAGCTCTTCTTGGCCCTGAGCCAAACCCATGATTAGTTCCTGAAATTGCGCATTCTGCGCCTGAAGAGCCTTGATGGACATCTCGGTTGATGATGAGTCAGGATTCATGATGCTGAAATAAACAGCGAAGAACAGTAAGCAACCTGAAAAGAAGAAAACCTGCTATGCACATGATGAATGATATGTGTTTATGCAATGCATTCAAGGGTTCGAAAGTTCAAATTTGTTGCAGACAAAAAGGAACACACGTTATCATTAAGGAAACAATTGTTTGGTACATCAAAGCCTCATGGGCAAAATAATACAAAAGCAAATCAATCCCAAAAGACACTACGCATCCTCTTTGGAGCTATGTAGGTGTTGAGATTCCTCTCCTCATGCAATAGGCGGGTGAGCTTCAAGACCTTCTTTTCACTAGCATGTAGACTGGTCTCAAGAGAATTCCGTTCTTCCTTAAGATGGATCCAGCTCTTCTGCATCTCTTCCCAGGATGTGGGCATATCAGGATGCTGAATGGTGTAGGACACTTCTCCTTCCAAGACTGGCTCTTTGATTACTAGGAGCATATGAGGATAAGGCATTACTAACTTCTGGGAGCGGGCCCGTACCCACTTGAGATAAGGTTCCAATGGGATGGAATTCCTGTGCCCCAGTGTCTTGGTGTCTATCCTACTGGGCATCCTCCAAGCTCTGATAAATCTCTGGCGAAGTCCTTGTGCATCGTTGTCGAAGTCAAAAACTATGTCAGGAATTAACATGTCATGAGGGCCATCCCTCCGAGCATAACCAAACTGTCTCCAAGCCAGGCATGGGTTGTAAGTAATACCTCCTCTGATTCCAAGTAAAGGAACATTAGGGTACTCCCCGCAACGATCAATGATAGTGACATCCCCTCTGGACCGAGGGCACCAATGTATATCTGCATGTGTGAGAGTCATCAACCATTGTGACCATCTCAAACCCCGCTCGTTCTTCAAAACTGATTGTGGAAGGTGCGAAATAAACCACCTTCCCAGGAGGGGAGTGCAACACATAAGGACACCTCTTTTTCTCATGGTTCGAGTGTAACATGAGTGAAAGATGTCCCCTAGCAACGTAGGTATAGGATTCCTGGTCATGAAGATCTGGACAACACTGATATCTATAAGCTGATCTGGGTTAGGGAACAACACCAAACCATAGACAAGGAGGGCCACAACTTCTTCAAAAGCTTGTAAGTCAAGGGAGTTCCAACATTCATGGGCCTTTTCAAACAGAAACCTGGCTAAGAACCCTTTGATACCACTTCTAACTTCCCAACGTCCCTTGAGGTCAGATGATTGTAGGTGCAAGGCTTTAACAATCTCTTCAAGCTTGGGTTCCTTTTCCGTACCGTTGTAGGGTAGTTGATCAAGGATAGGGATCTTCAGGAGGCGGGAGAACTCCTCCAATGTAGGTACCAGCTGATAATCCAAGAAGGTGAAACAGTGATGCATAGGGTCAAAGAACTGGAACAGGACCTTTATCATATCTTCCTCAATGTTGGTATTGACCAAGCTGATGAGTCTTCCATGTCTTTCACTGAATGAAGAGCTCTCGGGAATCCTGGATATAAGCTCCTTAAGCTGAGGAGGAATCCTTACAAGGCTGATTTGAATTGTCTTTCTGCGAACAGTTTCCATGTCCTACAAAACAAGAACAAAGATGAAGATTCGAACCCCTGAAATGGTTAGTCAATGCATATGATGCTGGATGATGTCATGATGCTATGATTAAACACACCACAGATATTTACAAAGACAAACATGTAAGGCACACAAGTCACACAATACAAGCCCTTAGAGTTTAAGGCCAGCATGGGGTTTGGGTATTACCCTCTTGAAGTTGGTGGGCTCAACCTGTCCTATTAGAAGTAACCGGGTTCTAAGGGTCCCAATATCACGGGATTGCTTTCATTGTTCATTGTTTCTATTTAGCCACTGAACTGGCGACCGAAATATTCCAGGAAAGCAACCCTCAATTGGGTGTAGTATCGAGTATCAACCAACCTCGGACTGCACCAAAGTCAGTTATCTCACTACCCTAAAGAGGCCAAGATAGTTCAATTAAGGTTCCTAAGGTCTGTTGATGCTTCACGACACCACGCGGAGGCCCCGTACTCTCCTTGACTGAACTCAAGGGTTACCGGTACACACTAAAGTGCCACATCAACGTAGCAGACTGTTTCAACCATGTCGGTATACCCCGCACAGTTCCCTCACAGCCTTGTTGCTACTTTCTAAGAAGGTATCCCTAGATCCGGGTTAGGATCTATAGAACTCCCAAGACAGTCCCACAATTTAAAGCACACAAGTCAAAGCAATTGAAAACACAGTGATCTTAGTCCTAAGGTACACCTCACTTTAAAAGAAATCCCCAGCAGAGTCGCCAGTTCTGTGATCGGTGGATCTGGAACTGACTGTTTAACGCTGGTTCGCGAAATGTCGCGGAAGCAAGAGTCGCCACCGTCTTTTATTTTCTCCAAATGGAAAGGACAAAAGCACAGAAAAATTCCTTATAGAGATTGCTCTCGGTTCGGGAGGTAGATTATAGAAAGGGAAGGTGTTAGCACCCTTTCTATCCATGGTTATCCATGGGCTCTTAGATACTTGCTCACTTGTGTTTTCAAAATGTTTTGTTTTCTTTTCAACTGTGGGTTTAAAAAAAAGTTTCTTTGAAAATTTCAGTTCGACTCTTGTATCAGTCCTCAAGAGTGTTTGAAAAGTTGCTTTCGAAAGCTTTTTTGAAAAGGTGTCGATGTGAAAAGTATTTTTTGATTTGTTTTGAAATTAGAGCAAGTATCTAGAGTTGTCTACCTACCCTAAGGAATTCGTCTGTGTAAATGTCCTTAAAGTAGTGCCATCCCACCATTGAGAGGTAGGTAGCACCACCGTTGGAGGTGTTCGGGTCAATTCGAGGGTTCGAGACATGGTGATCACCGGAGCAATGGGAAGACACCTTAGAAGCTACCCTCATGCTAGGTTCCCGGATCATGAGGACTTACTAAAACATCCTCTACTCGACGATCACCTTTCGAGGGGCAAGGCAACAGTGAGGCGTACCCTAGGGGTGGTGTGTGATTTGTGTGTCAGATTCATTTATTTTTGTCTTGTTCATGTCATGGTGATCTACGCTTTTGTTTTTATTTTAACATTCATTCTTGCATTCAAATTTATTAACAGTTAAAAAAGTGCGGAATTTAAAAGTTCTACGCTATTACAAAGGCGCGGGTCCACATCGCCAAATTTAATCCAGGACCCGATTTGAAATAAAATAAAGTAAAGTGCGAGAAATATAAATGTCTAATTTACACGGCTTTGGGAGAATTACATGAATATTATAAGAACGGAAATAAAAAATGCGAAGAGAATTAAAATCGAAAGCGAGGGCGTTGGACCCTTTTTAATGAAATTAAATTACGATGAACAAATTAAATAAATTAAAATAAAAAGAAAAGATTTTTTTTTTTTGAAGTTTTTTGTATTTATGGATTTTTAATGAGAAGATTATGGAAATTAAACCTAATTCTAGCTATTTTTATTTTATTAAAAAATGTTAAAATTAGACCTAAAGTTAACCAAATTAATTAATATAATTTGATTTATAAAAATAAATAATTAATAATTAATAATTAATATGGTGAAAAAGAAAAAGGATAAAAATATAAAACCCTAATTCTACAATTTTTAAGTTTATGAAAAATGTCAAAATTAATCCTAGAATTAAAGAACTAAATTAATTAACAAGATTTATTTACAAAAAAAAAGTTTAAATGAAATATATTTATATTTTGCCTTTTCTGATTTTTTTATTATTTTTTTATATTATGAAAATATTGATTTAAAGAATTATGTTGAAACTAAATAAATAAATAAAAATAGAAAGAAAAAATAATGAAAGAATGAAAGAAGACAAACAAAGGGGGTGTTGACCCCAAAACTGGAGGTTTTGTCCCAGCAATTAGGCCCAATGTTTAAGGCCTTTTTGACTTTTCCTGGAAGCGTGTGCACGCGTTGACTGGTGAGTATGATGTTCATCAAGTCTGGGCCCTTGGATGGACGTTCTGGGACATGTGGCATGCTGAGATTGTGGAGCGCATGGTGGTCTTTTGGACTGAAACTGCATAGGATGATATTAGAAAAAATAATATTGAAGGGATAGGGGGACCTGGGGATCGAACCCAGGTCCCATTGCTTACCAAACCATGTGCCTTGCCACTGAGCCATTCACGCGCTTTGGATATAGTATAGAAAACAAATAACATAATGCAAAACAAGGGTTAGTGGATGATTTTCGCGCGAAATTCAAACGAGCCAACCATGTCTTGACACCTGATCTTCTTCTTCGTTGTTTGCATTTTTACCTGAAAAAACAAGCTAAATAGCGGGGGTTTTAAACCCCCACAATCTGAAGTGCTAAAAAATAGCGAATAGAAATTGGCTGCATATAAAAAAGCGCGAGGGATGTTTTAGATTCAGTGGAACGTCACGAGTTCAATGGTATAATTCTTATGGTTCAATTTTTTCATATGGACGAAGCCCTCTTTGAAGGTCCCTGCAACCCTAAAATGCTCCCATGGTGATTTCGCGTATAGGCAAGCAAAACTCAATTAAACAATATGGTTAGCTTCAGAATGAATCAATTAGTATAAATCAACAAAGAAAATGCAATGAGAATGCTTAAAAATTGAAACACGAATATGCATATTTTCATGAAAAGTGAGACATATTTCTACCAATTCTTTGCGTTAGAACCAGTGGCTTTGATCCAGAAATGTTCCCTGATGCTTCAGGAATGTAATGGAGTCAATGTTTTGCCTTGAATCTCCTTGGAATCGTGTTTTCAGTTTTGAAAAATTTCACAAAAAGTGCAAAGTTGTTTATGGCTTTTGGGCGCAGCTTTCAGGTCCTCAGGCATTAGGTTTTGCTTCTCTTATATGAGTGATGGATTAGGGTTGAAAAAATATGTCCAAAACCTTTTGCATTGATGGAAAGAATATTTGATTTTCATGCATATTTTTCCAAATCTTTTTCACATGTTTTTGATTCCAATCATGGCCAATCTTCCCAATTTGAGTTGTGCACGAATCTTGAGCCTTTAATGAATGATTATACTGCATAAAAAGATTCAAATGCATTGGTTTAGTATTTTTCCATATTTTATTTAATTTAAATGAATTAATTGTAATTAAAAATTCAAATAAATAAATAAAAATGATGAATAAATCCCCTTTGGGCCAAATGGTCGTGCATATGCTTTGGATGATGAATCTTGGAAGAAAATGAGGCCCATTAGCAATTTTAAGGCATTTGAAGCAAAGTTGACTTTTCAAAATCCCCAAAAATTTCCCAACTTCCACAAGGCATATCTTGCTCAATTTTTAAGCTTTGATCATGTTCTTGGACATTTTGGAAAGGTCTTGAAGTCCTCTAACCAATGCCTTTGGTCCCATGTCATTTTGATTTACCAATCTCAAGTTATGGCCTTTGACTTAAAGTCCTTTTTTGTTGACTTTTGAAAATGACCTATAATGTTGAAATTGATAACTTTTTGTGAGAGCATTTCTTGGACTTGAAGTGTGAAGAGGAGTTGTAGGAAATGTCTTTATCTTCAAAATGAGCTTTGGATTGGATTTTTATGATAATCCATGTGGAAGTTATGCCTTGGTCAAGTTACAATTGACTTTTTCAACTGTCCAAATATGGAAACTTTTGCATCTTGAGACTTTTTGAGCCATGCTTTGAGAATCATGATCAAGAATTGATAAAATGATGTTTGTGGCTTCAAAATGAGATGTTGACCAAAAATTTGGACTTTTGACTGTCAAATGACCATTTTGCCCCTGCAGTTGACTGTAGAGCAATTAGGGTTTTTGACTGTGCAATTTTGTGTTGTAAGTCTTGAAACTTGGCATGAGGGTGATTGACCATGTTTATAGGCATGTGGGACTTGATTGGACCCTTGGAAACTTCATTTTCTTTGTCAGAACCAAAACCCTAGTTTTTGACTGTTAGGAGGCCCTTGAACTGTGCAACCCTTGGGGAATTTTGAAGCATGCTCTTTGCAAATTTTGAAGAATATGGGAGGGCAAATTTTGGGGTACAACAATATCCACCATTTTTACCTCAACATCTTCCCCCTTAGCTTTATCATCTCCCCATCCTGTGGGTTTTATATCTTCAATGTGGACCTTCGAACTCTCTAGGGCAGAATATTTGACCAAATAGTCAAATTTTCCACTGGGTTCCCCTAAAGTGTCCCATATTTCCTTCTGAGGGGAAGTTGGCTTCGTGATTTGGACTTTCTCCAATTCTAGCCTCAGGCCTTCAGTGACCTGTGTCAATTCTTGGTTTTGATTTTCCTGGCCTTCAGTAGCCTGGATTTCTTTTGCAACGGCTAAAAGTGCTGCTTCAATCGAAGTCTCTGGCAGCTTCTGGACGTCTTCAGTGACCTCCTTATCGACTTCGACTATCACCCAGCTTTCATTTTCAGTACCTTTCTCTCCTATTGGGGCATCAATTTGGTCAGCTTCCACCATGTTAATCTCTCCAATGCATGCAGGCTCGGAGTAGTTGGTGTTTGCGACGTCCAAGGGATCTTCGTCCACTTTCATCTTTGCTTTATCAGCAAACTTCAGTCTGCCATCTTTGATTGCATTCTGAATTAGGTCCCTGAAAATAAAACACTGTGAGGTTTTGTGGCCTAGGAAACTATGATATTTGCAAAATCCTCTCTTCTTTCTTTGATCTAAAGGAGGTATTTTGACATTTGATGGCACAATGAGTTGGCCATCTTTGACAAGTAAATCAAAAATCTCGTCACATTTAGTGACATCGAAGGTATAAACCTTCTTTGGGAATTTGTCACTTTTCTCATTTTCAACAATCTCTTTCCCTTTTGTGGGAACCAATAATTTGTAGGAGTAGGGTGGTGCCTGTTTTAATTCAGCGAGGTCGATTTCGACCTCTTCGAATTCGAATTCAGGATAATCTTCTGCTTCCTCAGTTCCAACATAGGAGATCCTTTCCTTCTTGTTATTTTTAAAGACTCTGGCCTTTTCAGCCTTTAGCCTTTCGACCTGTCGAACCCTGTCGGCTAACTGAGCCATGTCCCTCAAATATTGAGTGTCTAGTTTCTTTCGAATAGAGTAACCCAAGCCACCAGCGGCCATTTCGACTAACTCATGTTCAGGCACCACTGTGTAACATCTGGATTTCAAAAGCCTAAATCTATTCAGATAATCATCTATGGGTTCAGTGAACTTTCTCTTGACACTGGGTAATTCCTTCAAGCTTATTTTTGACTGTCCCATGTAAAACTGTTCATGGAATAATCTCTCCAAAAGAGCCCAAGTATCAATGGACCCAGGAGGCAAAGTGGTGAACCATGTGAAGGCGTTTTTAGTCAGGGAACTTGGGAAGTATTTGATCCAGAGGTCTTCATTATTGGCTATATCTTCCGCTTCGGTTAGATATCTGGCTATATGTTCGACTGTTGACTCATTGGTATCCCCAGCGAACTTTGTAAATTTAGGGACTTTATATCCCCTTGGTAAATCAGTATGCATTATGCAATCTAATATAGGAGAAGCATAATTTGGCCTTCTCATTCCTGTGTTGAGGCCATTCTGGGCCATGACTCTCTCTATCATGGTGGTTAAATTGTTTTCTGCCAAGATGTTATCGTTTCGAATTCTATGAACAACAGCATCAGCATCTTGATTTCGACCCACCATGACAACCCCCCTAGGTTGTTCTTCTCGAAACTCTGGGACTTCCAGCCTTTCGACCCTTGCCCCTGGTTCCATAATTTCTCTTTGTGGGCCTGGGATCATTGGGGCTTCTAGCCTTTGTGCCCTTGCCCCCAAGTTTTCTTCTCTAGGTGGTCTATAGTTTGGGTCGTTAGCAACTTGTTCCATAACAGGCATGTTTGCTCGAACTCCCGCCTGATTCTGCCTACGCCTCTCTGGGGGAGCAAAGAAATCTGCTATTCGACTCATGTTATCTGCGTTTTCTCTGTTTGTCACAGTCACATTTTGTACTATTGGGGCAAATATTTCCTGCATAGTTTGTGCTAATACCCCTATCATATTATGGTTACTGTCATCCATCAATTGCCTAAAAGCCAACTGGTTTTCTGTGGTTAAAATAGGCATTATGCTATAACCCACTGACCCTTGGTTATTTGTCATAAACTGATTCGCCCCAGACCCAGACCCTAATTGTGGTGATGAATTCGATGTGGAATTGTGTAAACCTGCCATAAAAGATGTTGGCATTCCATAAGAGGAATTTCTGGTTCTATTACTATCGAAACCGGGTGGTCTAGTTAGTGGAGTGGCGAAATGGGTTTGTGTCCCTGATGGTGGAACAAATCCCCCAGGATAACCAATGGTTCCAGTATTTCCTAAGATCGAACTATTAGTTGATATGCCACTTACTCTATTAGTGGCTATATTACTGGTAGAAGATGCAATAGACTGTGCATTCGAAGGGATCACGTTAGACGTTCCCATCGAAGCAGACACATTAGTGCCTGTTGTATGTGGGGCGTTTTGTTCCCCTTGTTGATTGTCAGAATTAGACATTTTGTTCAAACGTTTTCTTCTGGATAAGGGTTGATTGCTGTTGGTTATTTTACCACTTCTTAGGTTCATAAAACAACAAACTTATCACTCAGAGGGTCTTTTATAATAGTTACGTCTCAACAATCTTTATTTCTGTTCTAAATTCTGTAACGTCCAACGATTGGTCCCACCGGGTGTGCCAATTTGTTTACAGTGATTTCTGGTAAACAACCGCTAGTCCTCCAAACTATCAAATAAACTTACTGACTATTATTCAATTTCTCTGGTAACTCGCAGGATCGACTAGATTGATCCTAGGACGTGTTGGTCGTTAGGGTAACTCTCATGATCGAACAGGTATTCATGGTTGGTGTTTAGAATGTTGTGTAGGTGTTTGACTTATTTCGATTTCTCTCTTAAAGATCTAAAGGTGTAATCAAAATATATGTGCGCGAAACTAAATTGCATGAATAAAGGTTAACTGTAAAGACATGTAAAAACTGCATAAAAGACAAGTAACTGACTTCGAAACGTAAAAAACACAGTTAATGTAAAAGATTCAAAATATGAAGAAAGCGTTTAATGCAAGAAAACTGTAAAATTGCTTTAAGTAAAAAAGGTGTTCGAAGGATAAAAACTTGAAGATAAAGGCATGAAATGTATAACAGTTTCTGAAATGTAAAGTGTTTGAAATGGAAAGAAAGCATTTAAATGTAAAGCATCAGTGAAAAGATTTCGAATAAAAAGACTTTGGATGCAAAAACTTGTAAATGGTATTGACATAAAGATAAGGAAAGTACTGGAAATGATAAAGGGTTTTCATTAAATCATAAACATGTGGTGTTATCATACGTACATTGCTCTTGCATTCGTTTCCCTAGCCATGTGGTAATTTGAATGTTTACTGAGTATTTTGTACAATAGATATGACACACGAAATCCTAATGCTAAGACTTCTATTTATACTACTTCGACCATAACGGTCTTGCTATAAGATTCTGCCACGTTCAAAACATGCAGAGCAATGCCTCTCTTTTTGCTTTCACGTGTCTTCGAATGTTCCAGCGCATATATTTCAAATTTCGAACATCCCGCTTGCATTTGAATTTCAAATGTTTTGGCACTTCTTCGCTTCGAACGCACTTCTTAGACACAACCTTTTTGTCATTTCGAGACTTCTTTGGATATATTCTCATAACTGTCACTCGAAGCTCCAAGTTCTGATATGCTCATTCGAAGCATTGCTTCTACTATTTCGAAACATGACGTTTTGTTTCATTTCGATCGAAACGTTCCATTTTACTTTGCTTCTAATAATATTATCAAAATCTTCATCCAACAGCGTGACAGTGGTATGTCGCCGTGTTGCTGAGATGGGTAAAGTAGGCATAAAGATAGAACTATTTGAGGACGATTCTCCCCAGTTGGCCCTCGTGCATACCATGGTTGTCGAGTTACAAAATGATGTGTAGTAGAAGCAGCAGAGGAGACAAGCGGTTATAAATACCCATTAGTTTATATTGGGGTATTAATTTTTGGTATTTTTAGATGTATTTTCGGACTCTTTGTATGTATGAATTATCTTGACGTTTTTTATTAATGTATGAATTTTTACCCTCTTTTAATTTTAATTTTACTTTGATTTTACGTTAATTTAAGTTAATATAAGTTAATGTATGAATTTGACTCACAAAAGTTAAATGTTTGGACAATGGTGTTGTTTTGATGTGAACATGGAGGGTTTTGAAAATGCATCTCCGAAATAGTTCCCCTTTGTATTTACCACGCCTCCAGAAATTTTCATGGGAGAATTCATAGATACATATCTGAAAACACTCATATACCATACAAAAATGTATCTTTGGATCATATTTTGTTTAAAATGAGATGCATATTAGAATAACATATTTTAATTGTAATTTAGGTGTGTTTGAAGATGCATCTCCATATATACAAAAGAGCATTTTTGAATTTTTAAAGATGTTAAACACAACTAAAAGTAAAAAGAAATTTCTCAATATCAATTAAGGTTACTATTTGAAAGTAAAGATATTGAGCTTTTTACACGAGTGGAACTTAAATTTTGCTGCTACCAAGACCGGTTTTGGGCCTGTGCAACATGTCCATTGCATAGGGCCTAAAAAAAACTCATATTTTTGGGCTTCGAGCTTTATAAGTTATAGGAAGTTTTTATATAAAATCTGAGTTAGAAAATATAGCTTGTTTCAATGTCGCCGCAACAGCTGCTTTCTTAGTTTTGTAACATGAGTTCATGTGTTCGAAGTTCGAACCCTGTGGTAAGCATTTTTAGTATTTATATTCTCCATAACCAAGTTTTTTTAATATAATACATTCTTAACTCATTCAAATTTAATTTTTTTAACATTAATTTTAGAATATTAATATTTTATAATTAAATATTTAAAAATTTATCATACAACTAGTTTATTTATTATTAAATTTTTATAATAAAATATAAAACATTATCTATTAATTTCTTATATAGAAAAAACATATTATTTATATCATTTTATACTAATAATTAAATCATTATGATTAAATATCTAATAAAGAAAATTAAGTGATTTAAAATACTTTTGAACAAATTTAGATTAGTCTAATTTAATATAATATTTATAAGTTTTTATAATTTTTCTAATTAATTTAATATTTTTCATGTTAATATAAAATCTCAAAACCCTTATAGCAATGTTTCAAAATTTTGAGTGTCTTGTAATTTTGAGAATATTTTTAAAATATATATGTTTTTTATTATTTATATTTTTTCTTTAAGTATAAATTGACACATGATTACAATTTAATGAGATCTTACAAAAATAAAGATTCACGAGTATTTTTATAATTTACAACTTAAATTTTTTTTTTGTTTATTAATTAATATATTTTGATTTTAACATTGCAGAAAATATTCAAAGAATTTATTTTCTTTACAAAATGATTCGATTTTCTTGATAAATAAAAAAAATTTACATAAAAAAATAATATAAAGGTCATACTTGTATGAGTCAAGTTTTTGATGAATTAATTTTCTTTTGACAATAACAAAGAAAAGAAAGAAAAATTAACAATCTTAAAGCGTCAATATGTGTTTTAGTCTTAGAGGAAAGGCGTTAAAATATTAGGAACCAATTTTTATATTTGAAATAGGGCTTTCAAATTTAATTTTAAGAATATTTTTAAAATATATACTTTTTATTATTTATATATATTTTTAAGTATAAACTGACCCATGGTTACAATTGCACTAGTAATTGGTGAGATCTTTAAAAAAATAAAGGTTCGCGAGGTATTTTTTTAATTTCTAATTTAATTTTGTTGTTGTTGTTTATTAATAAGTACATTTTGATTTTAACATTGCATAAAATGTTTAAAGAATTAAGAGTGTAAGTGGATAAAAAAACTAATTAAATTGAAAATTCAAATTAAATCAAATTGAAAAAAAATCTAGTGTTTTTGGTTCGGTTTAAAAATCGAACCAAACCAATTAAAATTGAAGTGGTCTGATTAGGTTCTCGGTTTTAGTTTTTAAGAATCGCCAAACTGATGAACCGAAACGATGATTATAAATATCTACTTAATCTTTTATTTAGATCATTATTAAGTTCAAATTTTGTATCGATCCAACACTTCTCTATCTTTTTTTACACTTCCTTTCTTTGAACAAAATATGTAGCTAAAATCAAACTCCGAACATAAAAAAAATAGAAACCATAAGTCATAAAAACTTGCTCTAGTCAAACTGTTACTCTGGTTGTCCTCCATTGTTTCTCTCGCCACCTTCATTCTTATAGGTTATAGTTGTCTTATTCGTGTTCAAATTCTCTTCGTTAATTTCTAATTTTTATTACCTTTTTTATTTCTTCTTCAACGAATTTTCTTCTAATCTTGTTACAAAATAGTTTTGATGTGTGTTTGAGGTGTGAAACATGTTGATTTATGTGTATTGAAATCTTTTATTTTTAGTGTTGTGATTTATTTGTTAAGTTTTTAAACCTCTTCCCAATATTTTCATGCCAAATGCCCACTTTTGTATTTGTTAGTGAACTTATTTCATGAACTTATTTGACTCATTTTTCAATTGATTTTAGAAGCCTTGATGCATGTCTAATAAAAAATGCACGTTTATGTGATTGTTTGATTTTTAAGCTTGCATCCATGCAATAGCTTAGAGATTTTTTGTAACATGGTAATGTATATAATAATATGCTTTGTGGTTTAATTCCTTGATTTTTGAGGTTCCTTTAGCCCTTTGTTCGAATTTTTCCTTTGTGTTTACACAAAGATGAATAATTATCTACTTACTTACCTAGTTAGGAACCAATCCTTTTTATACGATGCCTAAACTTGGCTCAATATTCAATTAACTTCTTAACTAATATGTTAATATGTTTAGGTAGTTTTTGCTTTGATGTTAAGTCTTTAATTAAGTCATATGCTTAGTGTATCATGATGATTTGCTACTAACTTGTCGATTGATCGTTTTGACCTAGTTTTGACGCATAGTTTATTCCGATCATGATCTTGCTTGTAAATTTTGTTTGAGATCAATGATTATAGGTTAGCTACTGACTTGTAAGGTTC
This sequence comes from Vicia faba, assembly GCA_948472305.1. Taxonomy (NCBI): domain Eukaryota; kingdom Viridiplantae; phylum Streptophyta; class Magnoliopsida; order Fabales; family Fabaceae; genus Vicia; species Vicia faba. Next base: position 145,833,711 of record OX451740.1, read on the forward strand.
CATACCTTGTCTAACATAAAACTTACTTAACTCCCAATTTTTGATTACTTTGTGATGGTTGTAAACATATTCTTCCTCCATCTCTAGGAGATGTTTATGTGATTTTTAGATTGTGTACTTGCTTCCCGGATTATGATCTTATGCCTATACTATTGGTTCAATGTTATGTAATGCATAATATTATGTCATTGTGAGTTATGGTATGGATTGTTTAATCATATTTGATCTTCCTTGTTGTTTTCTAACATTTTTGTGAGATTGTGCAAGTTTTTGGAAAGCGGTTCATCGTGGCGCATTACTCTTGCTTGTGATTTATTTTCACCATGACATGGGGTTCTTATTGGATATTCTCCTGACTATTTTGTTATTGGTTCCAGCTTGTTCAAAGTTTTCTGGGTTTCTCTGTTTTGCTTGTTGTGCTACGAACTTTTGTTTGTTTGGTATTTTCTCTTGTTTATCTCATTTCAGCACTTTACTGCTTTCTAGATATCATGAGAAGTAGGAAATAAAAGTGTGCGCTCGAAGTTGCTGTTTAAAGTCCTGTAACAGGCACCGCTTTCTGTATGTTATCTGTGTTTGTTTAAAATCCTACCTTTGAAGTAGGTATTCCGCACGCGTGTTTACATTTGTGCTCGCATCCATTCCCCCATACCTTATTCAGTCCTTAAAAGGAGGCGAGTGGAAAAGGTTCACAATCAACCCCTGCACATTCTAGTCTGTGTCATCCTTAGCTCGCGTTGTGCGTCGATGCTTTAGAGTTGTGAAAATCAGGTGTATCGAGTTGGTCAAGTGGAAAAGGGATTTGTAATCAACCCCCATACTTTTTCTTGAGCTCGTGTTGGATGACATTGACGCTCTGTGTTTCTCTTATCCCATTCCCGCTTGTTTGCCTCAGTTTATATAACCCCTTGGCTAAAGCTTCCCGCTTCATCCCCTTTCCCGCTTGTTTACCTCGGTTGATATGACCCCTTGGCTAAAGCATCCCTACTGTATTTTATACCTACCTCAATCACTTATATCTTGGTTAGGCTTTTACTCGAGTTAGTGTGCACTACTCGTGGCATGTGTGTGCTCTTTTGAGCTTGCTTGTTTTTTATCCTTGTATATACCATGTTCCCTTAGAATAGGAATTTGTATGCTTCCCTTAGGATCGCTCGATTAGAGTAGTTTCCGATCTAGACATTAGGATAGGTAGCCACGCATGCTAACATAGGGTGGAGACTTCCCTTTCAAAACTCAACATTAGGATCAATCATTGTATGATGACATTAGGAATTAAATTCTAGCTAGTTTCCATTAGATGTTTCTTCTTTCTTTTGAATTCTTGCATTAATACTAAAACATTTTTCTTGGAAAATCATAAAACATCTAAAAACTTTCAAATCCTTCTTTAAGTTAAAAAAATATCAACCAATACAAACTCTTTTTCGCCTTCGGGCCTTTGTTTCAAACTTTTCCAAAGAACGTGTTAATTCACTTCTGTGTTGACGCGTGAGTCTCCAAAAGTCAAGTTGCGGCAGAAGGTGATATTAATATTGTTCATTAAAAAACACAAAACAAACCGAAACATGTGAGTCGAACTACAATAACTATGATTCCTCAAAAAGGATACGTAGGCATTAGGGTAGGGCCCGAGCAAGCACAACTTTATTTTCCCTACATTATTTTCTGTTTTCTTTTGCATAAATTCTCTCTTTGAATTTTCTTTTTAGCTCTTAAGCATTAGATTTGAAACACACCATTTGATTAGAACAACAATAGTGAATACTATAGAGTATTATGGGCGTGTAGGGTGCTAATACCGTCTCCTCGCTGTTGGCTGAAGATTTTGATAATGTTATCTAGAATTCAAAAGAGTTAAAAGTTCTGATCGAAATGGAATTGAACACCATATTTCGAAGTTGCAGAAGCAGTGTTTCGAATGAGTGTGTCAAAGCTTGAAGCTTCGAACGGTGATCATGGGAAAATATCCAAAGGGGTCTCGAAACAACAGCGAGGCTAGGTTTGGGAAGAGCGTTCGAAACGGAGAAACACCAAAGCATTTAAAATTTAAATGGAAGCGGGACTTTCAAAGTTTGAAAGTTATGTGTTGGAGCATTTGGGGACACGTGGAAAGATGAAAGAAGCATTGTCTTGCATGTTCGAAACGTGGCATGATCCTATAGCGAGACCGTTAGGGTCGAATTAGTATAAATAGAAGTCTTAGTATTAGGATTTCAGTGTGTCATATCTGTTATACAAAATACTCAATAACATTCAAACTACCACATGGCAAGGGAAACGAATGCAAGAGAGATGTATGTATGATAGCACCATGTATTTCTAACTTAATGAAAGCCTTTTTACCATTTCCAGTACTTTCCTCTTTTCTTTTTATCGAATAACATTTACAAGTTTCTTTATTTATCGTCTTTTCATTTCAAAGTCTTTTCCTCAAAAGTTTTACTCTTTATTGCTTTCTTTATATTTCGAGCACTTTATATTTCAGAGAACTGTTACGCTTTCAATACCTTTACTTCCAAGTATTGTTTTTCAAACGCATCCTTTTACTTAAAATTGCATTAAACGCTTTCTTCACATTTTAAACTTCTACATTCCAGAAACCTTTTATGTTAAATGTTTTGCAAATCGAAATCATTTACTTCATTTTTCATACAGTTTTATATGTCTCTTCAATCAGCATTACAATTAGCATTTATTCGTATAATTTAGTTTTCATGTACAATTTGACCACATTTTAAACTCTTAGAGAGAAGGATCGAAATAAACCAAACACTTGTACAATAGCAACCATGAATAATTGTTCGATTGTGAGAGTAACTTTAATATCCAAGGAGTCCTAGGATCAATCTAGTCGATCCTGTGAGTTACCAGAGAGATTGAGTAGCGTTAATAAAGATTATTCGATAGTTTGGAAGACTAGCGGTTGTTTACCAGAAATCACTGGAAACACTCGCATAATAGACTTCCTTACCCGATCTCTTGGTCGTTTGACCTTGATTTCACCATTTTCAAGTTTACTCGATCTTTACCTTTCCCTTCCTGTGGGATAAAAGACGTTGGATGGCGACTTTATTGATTTTATCTCGATAATTTGTTCAGCCAGTTATTTCATCAAGCAAGTATGGAACCTCCACAAGACATTGTTGATTTTCCTCCTACTCTGGATGATTTGGTAATTCGTGAAGAATGAACTTAAAATCCTCAAGAACAAGTGTTACAAGAACCAATACTTTTGCGGAGATCCATTAGAGAAAGGAGAAATGCTATTCCGGATGATTACATAGTATTTCTTAAAGAACATGAGGAAAATAATGGTAAGTGGATTGAAGTAATGAAGGAGGAGTATAAGTCCATGCAAGACAATCAAGTTTGGGAACTTGTCCCATTATCAAAAGGTGTGAAACTCATTGGTTGAAAATGTATTTTTAAGACCAAACGAGATTCTAACAATAATGTGGAATGGTATAAAGCTTGTCTTATGGTTAAGGGTTATACTCAAAAGGAAGTGATTGACTTTAAAGAGATTTTCTATTCGGTTTCATTGAAAGACTCTTTTAGGACAATCATGACTTTAGTTGCACATTATGATTTGGAACTCCATCAAATGGATACCAAGACTATATTCCTCAATGGATGCTTGGTAGACATTTGAGAAATCCAGGAATGGATCATTAGAAAGCAACCAAAAAGGTTATAAGGTATTTAAAGAGAACAAAAGACTATATGCTCACATATAGGAGGTCAGACCAGTTATAGATCACTGGATACTCTGACTCAGATTTTGTTGGATGCCAAAACAGTTAAAGATCCACTTCAGGCTATATCTACATGTAGGTTGGTGGTGCAGTTTCTTGGCGCAGTGCCAAGCAAACTCTTACGGCCTCATCTATCATGGCAGTATAGTTTATAGCATGTTATGAGGCATCCAACCATGAGATTTGGCTATTGAATCTTGTCACTGGGCTGCGAATTATAGAAGTAATTGAAAGACCTCTTAAGTTATACTGTGACAATAAATTAACCGTCATGTATTCTAACGATAATAGGAACTCGACCAAAATAAAACATATTGACATCAAGTTCCTAGTTGTTAAGGAAAATGTACAAAGTACACAGATTTCCATAGAACAATTGGGGACAAACTCTATGATAGCAGATCCTCTTACAAAAGGTCTTCCACCCAAGGTCTTTCACGAGCACAATGCTCACATGGGTCTTTTACCGTTAGAAGAGACTTTGGTTTAGTGGAAGTTAGTCGATTATGAATTTTATGTTCTATGTTTTAGTATTATGTATGCATACTATGATTTTGGATAATTTTTAAATTATTTAAGTTTTGAAATTCAACAATTTACATTTTGTACATAAAGTTATTAAGGGATCTCACTAAAGTAAAGTAGGACCAGTTGAAAATTGACATATATAAACCAACTTCACGTGATTTTCATGCTGCACATTTCATGATGGATCTATGTCATTTAGTTGTGTCACTATTGGTGATCATTGATGAATTTAGTTATGATTAATATAACGAAAATCACCTTGATTCTATATACCGACATGACTAATGGACAAGATAACTTGGATATGCTTAAGGAATATAATAGCGAATCTTGAGCTCATAAAGTCTAACACATGTGTATGATAAATTGTTAGAATATTTGAGTCACAATTGTAATGTTACACGTATTAGAGATGATATGTAATTAGTCAAAGTTGTATTGGTCTAATTAATAATAAGTTTGTGGCTAAAAGCATAAATATCATGAAAGGTAATTGTGTAGATACCATAAGTCAATATCTAATTTGATGAGGGGCCAAATTAAAATATTGAAAACTAAGAAACAACCCTAAGATTATTTATAGGGGTTATGGTCCCTATTTGTAGACAATGCAAAAAACGGCTTATCAGGATTTCTCTCTTCATCCCTATCAGAGGAGAATCAAAGAGCCATAAGGAACTCTACAAATCAGAAGATCAAATAAGCGCAAACCTTCAGTGGTTCTAAATGGAAAATTCAGGCACACTTTCGTTTTTATTCTCATAATTTTATTCACATATGGGTTTAAGGGTTTTACTTAGAGTTCTGTTCTTGATTTCTATATTGATAGAAATTATAAGGTTTATGAACAAATTTATCATACTTGATATGGATGAATAGCAACTTGTAAGTTGTTTGAAAAGTATAGTATGAAATATATTATATGAAATATATTATTTGAAAAACTAATAGCATAAAATATATCGAAAAATATGATAGAAAATAATACACTGATGAATATAATTTTTTGAAAAAAAAGTGTTGAAAACCGATCAACTGAGCTAAACCGGTTAATTTGGTTTGGTTCCATTTTTATAAAACACTGAAAACCAAACCAAATCAAACCGATAGAGATATCATCGATTCAGACAACTTTTTGACCAAAAATCATCCAACCCGAACTGATTACGCCCCTACAAAGAATTAATTTTCTTTATAAAATGATACAATTTTCTCCATAAATAGAAAAACCCTACATGAAAAAATAATACAAAGGTCATACTTGTAAGAGTTAAATTTTCAATGAATTGATTTTTTTTACAATAACAAAGAAGAAAAGAAAAAGTTAGTCTTAAAGCATCAATATGTGTTTTTGTCTTAGAGGAAATGCGGCCAATTTTTATAGGTGGAATAGAGCCTCCAAATTTAATTTTGAGAATATTTTTAAAATATATATTTTTGTATTATTTATATTTTCTTTAAGTATAAATTGACACTTGGATACTTGCATGAGATCTTACAAAAATAAAGGTTCGTCAGGTATTTTCTTAATTTACGACATTAAGTTTTTTTGTTGTTTATTAATTAATACATTTTGATTTTTAACATTGTAGAAAATGTTCAAAGAACTGATTTTCTTTACAAAATGATATGATTTTCTCTATAAATAGAGAAACTTTACATGGAAAAATAATACAAAGATCATACTTCTTGTATGAGTCAAATTTTCAATGAAATAAATTTTTTTTTTTTTACAATAACAAAGAAAAGAAAAGAAAAATCTATAAATTAGAGACCAATTTTTATAGTTGGAACAAGGCTTCCAAATTTAATTTTGAAAATATTTTTAAAATATATATATTTTTTAATTTTTTAATTTTTCTTTAAATATAAATTGACACATGGCTTACAATTGCACTAATAATTTGTGAAATCTTACAAAAATAAAGGTTCGCAGGGTATTTTCTTAATTTATGACCTAAAAAATTTGTTTATTAATTTACATTTTGATTTTAATAACATTGTAGAAAATGTTCAAAGAACTGATTTTCTTTACAAAATAATACCATTTTCTCCAAAAATAGAGAATGAAAAAATAATATAAAGTCATACTTTTATAGGGAAATTTTCGATGAATAAATTTTATTTTTACAATAATAAAGAAAAGAAAAGAAAAAACTATAAATTTAAAGCGTCAATATATATTTTAGTCTTTGAAGAAAGACGTTGAAATATTAAGAATCAATTTTTATAATTGGAATAAGATTTCTAAATTATTTGAGACGATCCTACTGCCTATTATTCTTTTTTATTTTAGGATGGTAAAAATGATATTCGACTTATAAATGTATTGATAAAAATAAATTTGATTATAATATAATTTAAAAACGTATATTTATAAATTATCCCATTCAATCAATTGAATAATAATTTGGAGATTTCAACTGTTTAATTTCCAGTCCAATTTTTAAAATATTATGATTTTTATTATTGAAATAATATTATTTAAAAAAAGATACGATATGTCCAAATTGATTTTTTAAAAACAAAAATCATGACAATTTATTTCTGAAAAAAATATAAATTTTTGTCTTTCACAAAATCATGTCACAATTTTTTTATGTCAAATATAAATTTTAAACAAAATAAAATATTATTATTTTATAATTTTTTTAAACTCAAAATACTCTCACTCTCTTTTTCTCATTTTTTTAAATATATTATATATCAATAAAGATATACTATAAAAATTATATTATGTTTGAGAATAATTGTTATGCATTGTCAGTGTAAAATATTTTACACGATTAATACATCACAATTATTCACAAATAATACTTTATATGTAATTAGAGAAAAAATCAAATATTTATACAAAATTTAATGGTTATGATCATTGATGATATAAAACTATTTTATACTATTGATATATTTTAATTAAATTCATTATCTTTTTATGCTTACACATAAATAAAATATAATAAAAAATTATTCAATGCATTGACAATGAAAAATTGCAAAAAAAATTATTCTCGAATATTGATTATATATATATATATATATATATATATATATATATATATATATATATATATATATATATATATATATATATATATATATATATATATATATATATATATATATATATATATATATATATATATATATATATATATATATATATATATATATATATATATATATATATATATATATATATATATATATATATATATATATATATATATATATATATATATATATATATATATATATATATATATATATATATATATATATATATGACGGCTAAAAAAGAAATACTTTTTATTTAGAGTCATATTTGTTTCAGTTTTAGATTTTATGAAAATAATCAAACTAAACTAAAATTTTCTATTAGTTCTCAAAGTAACTATGTTTGTAACAAAAATATCTGACAAGACGTCAATTCACGACAGTGTATAATACATAGAAAAGAAAAAATATATTATGATGTTAAAACTCTCAAAATGAATTATCTGATATTAAATGAACTAATTTTGGTGGGCTTTGGGCTTTTTAGGACCAAGCAAAAAATGTCATGTTATAATATGAATTTGAAAACTTCTACCTAATTTTGATATATTTCAATTAAATTGATTATCTTTTAATGTTTACGCATATAAAATATAACAAAAAATTATTCAATATGACAGCTAAAAAAGAAATACTTTTTATTTGAAGTAATATTTGTTTCAGTTTTGGATTTTATTAAAATAATCAAGTTTTTGTATAAAATTTCAATAAATTAAAATTTTCTAAGTAACCATGTTTATAACAAAAAAATCTAACAACATAAAGAAGATGTCAGTCCAATTGACGATAGTGTATAATACATAGAAAAGAAGGAGTATACACTAATGTTAAAATTGTGAAAATGGGCTATGCGACACTAAATGAACCATTTTTGGTGGGCTTTGAGCTTTTTAGGAACAGGTAAAAATTGCCCTGTCATAATATGAGTCTGAAAATTATTACCGGAATTCGGCCTTAGATGGATTAGGGCTCCCGACCCTTAACTGAATTTGTTAATAAAAATCTAAAATAAAAAATCTATAATATTTATTATAAATAAAATAAAAAATTATATTATTTTAAATATAATAAATTTTTAAGTACTATATTATCTTTTATAAATACTATAATGTGTTTTTAATTATAATACATGTCTAAATTGTATAAAATAAATGCTCGAATATATAACATAAGAGAAACTAATAGAATACGAGAAAAAAATGTTGATTATATTAATGTATAATATTTAAAAGAGAAATATTGATTAAAATAGAGACAAAATTTAGTGAAGTGAGAAAAATCAATATTATTTTGGAGTAAAATTTTTTATTTATTTTAAATTTATGGTGCCCACGGTCCATACATATAGCTCTAATGGGTAGCAGACATTTTAGGACCGAGTTAAAAATACCCTTAAAAATATAAATTTAATTTGAAGGTTCAAATCTTATGATTTTTTGAATTAGGCAGGATGATCTATTTGAGTTAGTTCATTTTAACAACTCTTACTGTCGTCAATTAAATTAACGCCTCCTCTATGTTTGTAAATTATCGCCAATTAAATTGAAATTTTCTTCTATACATCATACACTTTCATCAATTGAATTGATGTCTTCTTTATCTTGTCATTTTTTTTTTAATTTGAAACATATTTACTTTGGAAATTAGTGAAAAACTTGATTATTTAGAGAATATTATTGAGAATTTTAATCATTTTAATATAAAAAATTCGCTGTTTTGGGTTATACGTACTAAAGTGTAGTATTTATTTCTAACCTTGAAAAATATAAATAAATAAAAAATTATTATTAAATTAAAAAGTGAGAATATCATTTATATATATAAAAAGTGAAAATATCATTTATTTAAAAAGAGTCCAAATAGAATATTCAGTCTTAAAAAAATCGACTCATACATGTTTCAGATTTTTTAGTGTTGAACTAAAATACTCTATTGTAATACGCGTTCAAAAATTACTACCTAAGTCCGATTCTATACGGACTTTAAACTATTCGATTTTAAACGAATCATTCATTATTAAAATATAAAATATATATTATTTTGAATATAATATATTTTTAAATACTATATTTTTTATAAATATTATAATATATATTTTTAAATATAATGTATTTAAATTATATAAAATAATATTCAGATATTTAACATTACAAAAACTAATATAATAATATAAAAATTGTGATGTAAAATATAAAATAATAGAATTTTACTTTATAATATTATTATATGATATTTAAAATAAAACTATTGAATAAAATAGAGATAAAATTTAATAAAGCGAAAAAAACAAATGAACTATTTTAAAACGAAATAAATTTTTTAATGAGGCGATTCTGTGTGTGTTAAGACTGTTTCTTACAGGTATTCTCTCAATGGTATTCCTTCAAGAATTTTGAAGGCCAAGAGGAGTCTGAGGTTAGGTGATCCCATATCACCCTTTCTATTTGTTATGATCATGGAGTATCTCCGTAGGGTGTTACAAAATCTAGACAAGAATCCTAATTTTAATTTCCACCCTAAATGTGAAAAAATGAAGATTACCAATCTATGTTTTACTGATGACCTCTTGCTGTTTGCAAGAGGGAACATGGAATCTGTTAGGTTCATGATGGGGAAAGTGAGAGAGTTCTCTAATGCTACAGGGCTTAAAGCTAGTATCCCTAAAAGCAGAATTTTCTTTGGAGGTATTGATGAGGTGACTCAAGGTTACATTCAAGAAGAATTTGGGTTAGCTATAGGGAACCTGTCTGTCAAGTATCTTGGTGTGCCTCTAGATAGCAAGAAGCTTACTGTCAACATGTGTCAATCTCTCATAGACAAAATGTTGGTGAAACTTAACCACTGGAGTACAAGGCTATTGTCTTATGCAAGTATAGTGCAATGGTTAGAAGTGTCTTGTTAGCAATTGCCAATTATTAGATGCAAATCTTTCCCCTCCCCAAAAAGTTATTTACCACATTGAGAATATGCACAGAACCTTCATTTGGACATGTAAGAATATGCCTTCTAGAAAAGGTCCAATTTCTTGGACAAACCTCTGTGGTCCCGTGTCTGTTGGGGGCAGGAATCTGATTTCATTGGTAAACTGGAATAAAGCAACTATGGAAAAAATATTGTGGAATATTTGTGCTAAGGAGGATAGGATGTGGATTAGGTGGATCCACATGTAATACATCAAGAGAAGGGATCCAAATGCATACAAGCCTCCAATTTAAAGTTCGTCGATTTGTTAGAGCTATCTTTAAACACAATGAGGATCTGCAAAATATGGAGGCTTGGAATGACCTTAAGAATAGAGGTAAATATAGTACTAAGAGGATATACAAAGAGCTCCATGGTAATAAACTCAAAGTTTATTGGAGGAATCCATTTTTTGGAAACTTGGCCAGACCTAGGGCTGTTTTTATCTTCTGGTTGGCTTGTAAGAAAAGACTTATGACAAAATATAGGCTTGGTAAAATAGGTGTGTATACAGATGAGACATGCATCTTCTGTGGTGATCCCGAGAGTTGCAAACACCTATTCTTCGAGTGCGGTGAAACCATAAAAATTTGACTTGAGATTTTACATTGGATGAAGGTGATGCACATTCCTCTTGGATGGGATGCTGAACTGACTGGGATATCTAGCGGATCAAAAGCAATACTTGTAGGAGTAAACTACTCAAGATGGCTATTGCTGAGGTAGTCTATATGGTTTAGATTACCAGAAATAGTAGGATTTTCCAAGGCATGAGTAACAAGAATCTTGACAGTAAGGATATCATCTTTTGTAGTTAGAAGAAAAGCTGAAAGCAATAGAATTTTGGCATCCTATTATAACAGAATGGATGTGTGATTGTGTTTGTGTTTTCTTAGCCTTTTAGTCTTTTGGTTGTCTGGATCTTCGGGATCAGTATTTGTACTTCAACTTTAATTTTTAGAATAAAATTATTCTTATTTACTCCAATTTTTTTTTAATTTTATAATTATGTGGATCTAACATATTATTCATGGCCAATACTAATATATAGTTTAACTTTGAAAAGATATGAATTCTAACTTTAAACCTTAAATTTTATAATTTATCAAACTCAATATACTGATTCCTATGGTCTAATCTATTTTGTTGACTTTAGATAAAATGACTTAGATAAAAGTTTTTAGTTGAGTTAAATGAATCCGGAATGTTTATTAGAGTACAACCACTGACAACTTAAGAAGAAAAGATGAAGCCATTTAAATTTAAGTTCAATATATTTTAGGGTTAAATATGTTTGTGGTCCTTATAAATATCTCAACTTTCGGTTTTAATTTCTCTAAAATTTTCTTTTAAATAATGACTTTCATAAAGTTTTTCATCCACAATTTTAGTCTCTACCGTCAATTTTCATTAAAGGAAGCCGACGTGATACGCCACGTGAAAGACAACTTTGTTAAAATCTGAAAATACTTGAAATTGCGAGGAATTTAAATCTCCTCAAAACAAACCAGAAACTTTTAAGAACAAAGTTCTACAAGAATTTCATCTAGCACCTTAAATGCACCATTCAAAATTGCAACATTGATTCTAATCACAATCATAGTTGCTTCACCAACAACAACACTAATTGATATTTTTAATGTTATATTTTAAAATGAGATAGCAAGTATAATAATTTTGATTGATAATATGTGAAATATATATTTACAATGTGTGTGCACTTCCTTGAAACTCTTTTAAAATAAAACTAAATTTGTTTTATTAATCAATATTAAACAATAATTGATGTTTAAACGGCATAAATACAGGAAACTAACTTCGGTGTATACCAGCTAATAGAACGAACAGCTGACTCAATTTTGTGTGAATTTCAAACTTCACATAACTGAATACCGCTTAACTATTACTCCCTATTTCACATTATACTAAAAATGTATACCATAAAATACAACTATACTCCTTTTGTCACAAATCCTGTCTATATACAATTCTCTTTATTTTAGGAAAAAAGAAACAACTTTTCGTTTATTAATCACTGCCTATAAATCTCTTGAGTCAAAAACTCACAGGCACATTGGGTCCACCACACACACGCACCTTAATAATTCATTTTGTAGGAGATTTTTTTTTTGAGCAAAGTTGGAAATTGATCATGTCTGCTTGGAATTCAGTTCCACTCCATGTCTCCTATGAAGCTCTTGGCTGGTTTGCTTTTGTTTGTTGGTCTATTAGTTTCTGGCCTCAAGTCATCTTGAATTTTCGCAGGAAAAGGTAATAATAAATAAACCCAGAAAATATCGTAATTATTAGTTTATTATTGTCTGATTTTTTTAGATATTTTGTTTTTTAATAGTGTTGTGGGGCTGAACTTTGATTTCGTGCTGCTGAATCTGACCAAGCACTCGTCGTATCTTATATATAATGCGTCTCTGTACTTTAGCTCTGCTATTCAGAAACAATACAAACACAAATATGGAGAGAAAGAGGTTTGTTTCTAGTTTTCTAATATCTATATAACACCGACACCTCTCGTCGTAGCTGTGTCCATGTTAAATACTTATACTAATATTTATAATTATATTTAATTTTATTATTTTTTCAAATTATTATAACTGTTGAGGTCAATATTTAACGTGTCTGTTCTTCATATAATATAGTTAATACTATTCAATTCATGATTTAGGTTTTGCTATGTTGTGAATAGAGATGATGTTTTTCTTTTTTACTTTAGAATTTTTACTTTAGAATATATAAATTGGCACTGTTATTTGAATAAGTCAACAAAAGAAGAAAGAAAATATAAATGATTCTGTTTTACTGTAAGATAGAGCTTTCAAAGGAAAATAAAAGGAGTGACGGAATAAAATACTCTCTCCCTTTTTTTTATATTAAATAATCAATATTATAAATAAATATTTCACTTTTAAATTTATTTAAGAAATTGATGTACTAAACTTAAATATAGACTGGATTCATCTTTTATATTATTAATTTATTGATGTAACATTTTATTTAAAAGTCTTTGATTTTAATTAGTTAGATTGAAAAACTAAATTTAATTTTAATTTTTTTAAAACAAAACGATGAGAAAGAAACAGAGTCACTTGATAACATTTTGGTTCTTAAAAATAATGTTTTTACATTTGATAAAATTTGAGAAGTTGCCTCCATTTTTTTCTTAATTTTGATGTTTTGCAGATGATACCAGTGGCAGCAAATGATGTTGCTTTCTCAATCCATGCTGTTCTACTAACAGCAGTTTCATTATCCCAAATTGCAATTTATGATGTTAGTGCAACTTTTCCTTATTCTTCTTTTCATCATGAACTTACATAATCATCATAAAAGTAACAAAATTTTGATTATTTTCATGCAGCGTGGAAGCCAAAAAGTATCTAAAATCGCTTGGGCTATAGTCAGTGTTGCATGGACAGTAGCAACTGTGTGTTTCTTTGTGGCATTGCACAATCATCACTGGCTCTGGCTTCTCTCAATCTTCACGTATGTTATCTCTTTTGAATTCTTGCTTGTCCAATTTCAATATTTATAACTACTTTTTGATGCATTATTGGTTATGAAAGTTTGACTATTGTAACATTTTTTTTCTATTTTTTTGTTGAAATTGATCAACTTGCAGTACCATTCAAGTTACTATGACTGTTGTCAAATATATTCCTCAGGTTAGGATCAACTTGTTTGTATTAATACGTAAATATGAATGAATGTTTTTGTTAGAAATTGAATCATAAACCTGTAATTTAACTAGCAATTCTGATGTGAAAATAGGCCGTGATGAACTTTAAGAGAAAAAGTACCGATGGATGGAGTATTGAGAACATTCTACTGGACTTTTCCGGAGGGGTAGCAAACTATCTACAAATGGCTATGCAATCCATTGATCAAAGTAAGTTATATTCCTTAACTAGTTTATCTTTTTATCTGAATTTATAATTTCAAGCACGACCGTCTTTGAAAGCGTGAGTTACATCACAGAGCTTTAAATTTGTCACGAGTAAACTATAATTAAATAAGACTCTTAATTGTTTTGCTAGGTTGAAGGATGACTAACCTACATAGACTCTCCTATCGAGTGACATGATTTTAAAATTATTGCATCTTTGTTTTTCAGGTTCTTGGGTGAACTTCTATGGAAACATTGGAAAACTATTGCTATCCTTGGTATGTGTCAGTGTATCATTCATTTACTTTATGAAATGTTATTGATGAAAATGATTTCTCATTCTTTAACATTGTTGCAGGTGTCTATATTCTTTGACATACTTTTCATAATCCAACATTATGTGTTATATCCTGAAAGAAAACAACGCAAATCAGAGACAACTCCTGAATATGATAATGCCGCCAAGTCTTCTGATCCAACATTGTCTCAAAATGTCTAAAGGAGTGTTTGTGTGAATTTTATTCTAGAGAACAATATACAAAGTAGTGTTTGGATACTAGTTTTGTTTTGGAGATGAGTGAAATAAGTTTGGCTTGTAAAATAAGTTTCTGGAATGAATGTTATAATTCTGATCAACTTTCAACTGTCATGAATCATCTCTGTCAACTGTCATGAATAAATTAAATGGTAGAAGATAAATGATGAAATTTGTATAGCTTATTTGAGCTTATAAAATCCATTAACAGATTTCTATGCCAGGTTTAATTTTTTTATAAAGTTAATAGTAGACTTAACTTGCTCCTTAACCTGTGGTGCATTTGTTCCAACAATTTTTACCCCATTGTGATCTATTTAAATGACCAACATGTTTCCTTCTCATATTCTGAAAATGGACATGATTTTGGGATATCCACAATCTATGCTTCAACAAATTACTAATGACTACTTTGTGTAAAGTATACATAATCAAATTAATATCCTGTGATAAGAAAAATATTGATCTCATGAGAATTGTATTAATCACTTTGTAACTTCATTTGAGAATTCGTAAAATAAATATAAGAAATGGTAAAAAAAATTATAGTGTATGTCACATGGTTAAAAATAAGGATTTTAGAGAGATATGCCAAAGAGTTCAACCAAAGTAAAATCGTCCAATGTTTCGTTTAATGAATTATCTAAAATGTTTGCATATGACATGTATAGTTTCTTGACAATTGGAGCTAAAACTTAACCTTGAAGAACTGTATGTCTACAACATGAGAATATGAACTAGGTAACTATGAAGCTTATGTATAAGCTTCCTATTAATATTATTACACTTCATGTAAAATAATTATGAAGCTTATATATAAGTTTCTTATTAATATTATTATACTTCATGTAAAATTTGTTTTATTTACCCCTATTTCCCTAATACTTTATGCAGGACTGTCCTCGCTTCGTATTAACATCATTACACTTCACGTAAAACTTATTTTGTTTACTCTTACCTCCCTAATACTTTATGCAGGACTGTCCCCGACGATTTTGAAGCCCTAATGCTTTATGAAGGGCTATCACCGACAACTCTGAGGCTCTGTAATACATTTAAATAGTAAAAAAGTGTAGGCTGACTCCAAGGATTAAACCATTGACTTTTGAGTTAAAAACAAGTTTTTTTATCACTACACTAACTAGTTTACATTTCAAAATATGTTGAACAACTAATATTTATATATTTATTTCATATTTATAATTTATAAAAAAAATAACTTTGAGGCCCCTATTTTTTGGAAGCCCTGGACCGTAGGCCTGGTTGACCGGACCTAAGGCTGACCCTGACTTTATGCCAAAAGTGATTAAATAAGCAATATATGTCTACTCACTACTTTACCATAATATTTCATGAAGTCCATTCGTTAAACACTATTGTAATCTAACAACTATTCTCTATTTGAAAGGTGATCAAAATCAAAAATAAATGTATGAAAAATAAAGCACATGAACTAAAAAATTACAATAATGCCTCCATTAATATTCAAAAGATTACTACTTAGATTAAATTTTACATTATCCAAAAATGAGGTTTAACTCATACTAAGTAAAGTAAATACCCCTAACAAGAATCCTAAGTTATACATCTCTTAATAGCAACAATATAAATGGTAATCCTCAGAAAGACACTTCAATTACTTGCAATTTATCAACAACAAGGGATCTTGGGTGACATGCCTCCCAATGTTGTGTTCCTTCAGAACTACTAGGATAAAGGAATGGATAATGGAACTCTGTGTTTCTCTTCTTCTTCTTATCTACATAATTCCAACATTCAAACCTCTTTTCATTAAGCATTGCAGGGATCACTTTATAAGGTTTCTCTGTTGTATAAATATCTTCTTTTTGGTCCTTTGTCCTTTGCAAATTATTCATTGAGAATGACATAAGAATAAAATATATTTCCTTTTAATAACACATTTACTAGGATAGTTGAAGTACACATGCGGGACATCATAATACTTTGGAATCGATGTAATACGGTGGGAAAACTGATTTGTTTTTGTGTTTTATCGCAAATGTTACAGATAACAAGAGTCGTAACTGACTTTTCTTTTATCCAATAAGGAAAGTGTGAAAACAAAAGGAAAAACCTTGATGGATTTTGAGTTCGGGGGTAGGTTATAAAATGGGAAGGTGTTAGCATCCTTTTCATCCGTAGTTATCTACAGGCTCTTAATCACTTAGCTCACTTTAAAATTTTTCTTTTTTTGTGTGTGTTTGAAAATATTTTGAAAATTTGTCAATGTAAGGAGAACTTTGTAATAACTCTTGTATTGGTCCTCAGTTTTTGTGAAATGTTTCGTTTTGAAGAGTTTGTGAGCAAGCGATTAACAGTTCTACCCACTCAAGATTGTTCTTGTACTTTTCCTCCTCCTTTAGACAGTGTTATTCGTACCATTAGTTAGCAGGAAGCTCTATCGTTGGATGTGAAGAGACACACAAAGGGTCATCGTATGGTCATCGAAGGTAACTCGTAAGGATGCTTTAGCAATTTTCATAAGGGACTAGATCATTTATCGAAAGGCAACGTCAAAAGGGTCATCGAGGGACTATGATCTTTATTCAAGGGTCTTTGCTAAAGCATCCCCACGTTCGAGAGACATGACCGTTTTATTCCGATGGCAACAAGAGAGGCTACCCTAGAGGTACAAGTGTGCGAGTGTGTCCAGTTCAGTTATTTATCTTGCAATTAGGGTTTTCTATCGTTTGTTTTTATCTTTCCATACAAACCGTAGTTACTAAGCAGTAATAGCAAGTATAAAAACAATAAAGTGCGGAAAGTAAAGTTCCTACGCTAGTACATGGCTTTGGGGAAATTACATAATAGAGGTGCAGAAAATAAAAACCTATAATTATTATATTCTGGAGCAGTTACATAATAATAGAAAAGAAAGCGTGAAATACAGGCTATTACAATTGAATGTGCCCTATACACTTTATCTAAAAAATAAAATAAGAGGAAAATAGGAAAAAAATATTTTTTGGTGATTTTTTATGAAAAGAATGATAATTAATTAAATACTTAGAAATCTAATTAATTTTTAATTAATAAAAAAAGTTAATTAATTAGTTGGTAAAAAAAGTTAATTAAACCTAAACCTAATCAAATTAGGGTTTTACATAAAAAGTTTGTTTTTAGGTTAAAAAAACATTAGTTTGCCAAAAGAATAATAATAGGGAAAGAAAAATCAATAGAAAAAAAAGGGTTAGAAAACCAAAAGAACAAAAATGTCAGGGGTGGGTGTTGAACCCGCGCCATTTACATTCTGCCCAGCAAGATTCACCACTGCGTCAAGCGTGCACTGGTGTTAGCAAAACGCGCGTTATTCAAAATGTAATTAACCTGCAAGGATTAAGAAAACATGAAAAATAAAATGACAAAAGCTGGGATCGAACCCTCGCCTTCTTGTACAAATGCCTTATCATGCGCTTGCTTACTACTAGGGTGGATGTTTCATTCAGTACATAACTGGAAAAAATTAAATATGATATAAACTCAAATTACTGGATCAGAGAAGCGTCAGAGCCCTAGCTCCGGTCGTCTTCTCCGGCAATCACGTTCTTCAACCTGTATAAACAAAGAGTGCTAGTGATTCTCAGGGACTCTACCCCCCTAATTTGGGCCTTGTGATTTCAATAGAAGTATTAATTTTGGCCAAATCATGCTATAATGTGAGATATAAAGAAGACAACTTAAAACGGTGTGAACATGGAAAACCCTTGTCTGGTCGTTATAGGGGCCATGTTATGGTTCAATCCTGCGTTGTTATACCTCAGAAGAACATTAATGGTGTTAGTATGCATCAAAACATAAAGAAAATAACAATATGAATTTCATGTAAAAAACAAAATCGTCGAGGCATATATGTGATTCTGAGACCTCTTGGATCACCAGGGATGATAAAATCTTACCCTACGATGCTCCTGGAAGTGATTTGAAGGATTGACTTGCTTGGAAAAAGGTTGTAACTAGGGTTTTTGATTTGCCCTAGTTTTGACATTTTTTAAGTTTTGGAAAGGTTTCTTGTGCCAGGTTTTCGTGGCTTGTCTTGTCTGAAATAGTGAGAATATATAGTGATTAATTAGGTCAACCAAGAGTGGGCTTGGACCTTTGTAAGAAAGCATTTTATTTTATTTCATTTATTTTGAATTTAAATAAATAAAATAAAAAATAAATGGAATAAAAATCCAAGGGGTGTATGAATAAGTTCCGAGGTTCACAATGAGGCCTAATACACGCATGAACTTTGAAACATAAGCCCACTAGCTCAAAAATTCAAGTTTGGTCACTTTAGGTTTTCATTCATTTTCTCAAAATTTCCCAACTTGCACCAATCATAACTCTCTCAATATTTATCATATGAAGGAGATCTTGGACTTTTTGGAAAGTTCATGATGTCCTCCAAAGTATATATGTTAATTATTTTTGAATTTGGAAACTTTATCTTGATGTAAGTTGCCTTGACAAAAAGTGTCTTTTTGTTGACTCTTGAAATGACCTATAATGTTTTGGCCCATATCTCTCAAATGAAGCATTTTTTGGACTTGAGCTTAGAGAGACAAAGTTGTAGAGAAATGAATTTCCTTTAAAATGATCTTTGGTTGAGGAAAATATGATGAAGCATGTGAAAGTTATTCTTGGTCAAAGTTCATTTGACTTCTCCTTAAGAAAACCCTAATTTAGCAACTTTTCACTTTTGATGAATCTTGAGTTTTCTTGATGAATCATGATCAAACCTTGATCAAATGATGAATATGACTTTAAAATCTTGATGTTGACCAAAAATATTGAGGTTTAATTGTATGTTTACCACAATTGACTTTTTGTCTAATACAATTGATTTTCAGTCATCTGAGCAATTGACTCAGCAAACTTGTGATGCAAGGCTTGAAACTTGGCATGATAATTCCTTGGGACATATGAGAGGCCATGAAATCCAATTGAGGCATTAGAAGCTCAATATTCCTTGAGAAAAGTGAAACCCTAGTTGTAGATCCATTGCTTAGGAAGATAATTTGTTTGATTAATTCTTGAATAACCTTGAGCAAATGAAAACCCTAGGAGCATGAGGAGATATCTTGAAGAAAATAGGAGGGAAAAATTTAGGGTATAACAACTGCCCCTATTCAATTTTCTTAAATATGAAGAGTTAGATTGGCCTGTCCGCCATTGGTGATCTTAAGGTAGAAGAGGATTAAACACTTAAGTGCCTAGAAATTTGCACTCGCATATGTACGCAGTGCCACTGTTGGTTGATAATATTGCTTGAATGGGCTTAAATATGCCATTCATAGAGATGACAGAGTGTCGCCGGAGATGGGCTTATAGATTCCATCCAAAGTAACTATTGATAGAATTATCAGAATGAGTCTACATCCGACTGTATCTAAGAAGTATATTAGAATAAGTCCATGTCCGACTGTATCTAGTAGATGTGCTAGGGAGTGTCAGAATGAATCTTATGTCTTGATTGTATCTAAATGATGTATGTTGTACCCCAAAATTTGCCCTCCCATATTCTTCAAGATTTGGCAAGATCAAGCTTCAAAATCCCTCAAGGGTTGCACAGTCCAATTGCCTCCTAACACAGTCAAAATTAGGGTTTTGGTTCTTGCAAAGAAATTGAGGTTTTCAAGGGTCCAATCAAGTCCCATATGCCTATATACATTGTCAAGCATCCATATGTCAAGGTTCAAGACTCACAGCATCAAATTGCACAGTCAAAAGCCCTAATTGCTTCACAGTCAACTACAGGGGTAAAATGGTCATTTGACAGTCAAAAGTCAAAATTTTTGGTCAACATCTTATTTTTAAGCCACAATCATAATTTGATCAATTCTTGATCATGATTCCACAAGCATGGCTCAAAAAGTCTCAAGATGCAAAAGTTTCTATTTTTGGACAACTGAAAAGTCAACTGTAAATTGACCAAGGCATAACTTTTTCATGGTTCATCAGAAAAATCCCATCCAAAGCTCATTTTGAAGGGGATGACATTTCCTACAACTCATCTTCACACTCCAAGTCCAAGAAATGCTCTCACAAAAAGTTATCAATTTCAACATTATAGGTCATTTTCAAAAGTCAACAAAAAGGCACTTTAAGT
Source organism: Vicia faba (assembly GCA_948472305.1). Classification (NCBI taxonomy): domain Eukaryota; kingdom Viridiplantae; phylum Streptophyta; class Magnoliopsida; order Fabales; family Fabaceae; genus Vicia; species Vicia faba. Next base: position 145,854,563 of record OX451740.1, read on the forward strand.
CAAAGACCATAACTTGAGATTGGTGAATCAAAATGACATGGGACCAAAGGCATTGGTTATAGGACTTTAAGACCTTTCCAAAATGTCCAAGAACATGTTCATAGCTTCAAAATTGAGCAAGATATGCATTGGAGAAGTTGGGAAATTTTTGGGAACTTTCAAAAGTCAACTTTGCCTAAAACACTTCAATTTTGCTAATGGGCCTCAAATTCTTTCTTGAATCATTACCCAAAGCCTATGCACGACCCATTAAGCTTAATTTGACTTATTTTCTTATTTTTAATTAATTAATTGAATTCATATTAATATTAATTCATTTAATTGGTTTTAATTATAAGAAAATTCAAAAGATGTGCTTTTTAGATCTTTTTGTGCAGCAAATATGACTAGGGCAAGCTGGAAACTCGTTTCTCAATCAACAAGGCAAAATATCCATGATTGGCAAGGTTTCATGAAAGAAAAGATTGAAAAAAGATTTGATTGCCAATCATATATTTAAACATGAATGCAATGGATTTATGGGCTTAATTCTAACCTAAATTCATTCACATACATATGTTGAGTGAAACCCTAAAGCAAGACACGAAAAAGCTGCCATAGAACTCCATAACAAAGTTGCAAAAAATTGAGAAAAAGTGGAAAACTGATTTCCTATTTGCAGCATAATTCAAAGCTTCTCTTTGATTCAAACGTGTTACCTGAGTCTCCAGGAAGCCATTGCAATCAAGAACGAGGCTTAACACCATAAGAATCATCCCCACTAAGTCACACGGTTTGCTTTATTTTCCAAATTGACATATCATCATTCATGCGTTTTTAACCATTTTTTTGGATTGATTCATGCTAATAGGGACCTTCTGAAGCTGTTAGTACAAACCAATTTGGTTATAGCCCTCTGAATCAAAATCCACCATGGACGAAATTTAGGTTTTCAAAGCTTGGATTTTGGGGTTTTTTACAGGAGGAAAAATTGGACCATGTCATGACCATGGTTGAATTCGTCAAGGCCAAACGAATTCAACCAGACTATCGCGCCCTTTTTATGTGACCCATAGCTCTAGTCGCTATTTTTGGGACTTTTGCTTTATGGGGGTTTAAAACCCCCGCTATCTTATTCATGTTTGCAGGTGAAAACGAAGAAGAAGGGTGAGCTGTCCAAACGCTAGTGGATGATTCAAACGAGTGGCGCGCGTTTTTGTTCTGTGGCATAATCACGTGATTCCTTAATATAATATTTCTTTGTTATTATGTTTACAAACAAACGCAAATGGCTGGATGGTGGGAGACGTGGCTGGTAAGTACTGGGACCTGGGTTCGATTCCCAGGTCCCCCCACATAATTGATATTTTTTGTTCTAACGTATTCTAATGCAGCGCCTCATTCAACGTTCTACCATGAGCCTCAAGCGTTAGCCTGCCAAGTGGCCTTGATCCATAATCTGAAAGCCAAGAGGTGATGAACACTCTATGCCTTGGTCAATGAACATGCATACAATCATGAAAGTCAAACGTGGCTTAGATTTCAATGGGCCAGAGTTGCTTCAAAAAACCTCCACACGGGCCTTCACACCCCCTTTGGTTTGCCTTGTTTTATTTTATTTTTCTTTTCTCTTAATTTCTTTTAATTGTTTTTAATTATTATTATTAATTCATAAAATAATTTTTCATAACAAAAAATCAGAAAATCAAAATTGTAAATGTACTTAGTTATTTATTAATTTCATCACTAATTTATTTTCGTAAATAAATAACTAACAATTGCCTTAGTTTAATTTAGGTTTATATTTTAATCTTTTTCCTAACAAATAAAAGTTACATAGAATTAGGTTTTGATTTTTTTAATCATATTTTATTAATCATCATTATTACTATTTGTTAATTATTATTTTTGTAAATAAACATGTAAATTAAATAATTTAGTTAATTAGCCTAATTTTGACCTTTTTCATTAATAAGTAAAATAAACTTAGATCTAGGGTTTCCTTTTAATTTTAACTTCTTTATTTTCATAAATACAAAAAAACATAAAAAACACTTTCTTTTCTTTAATTAAATAATTAATTAGTATTCAATTTTAATTTAATTTCAAGCAAAGGGTCAAAACCCGAGGACGTCCTGATTTTTAATTCTTTTGCACGTTATTCTTATTTCTTTTGATTATTATGTAACTTCTTTCCGGATGTAATAGTAATTAGGTTTATCACTTTTCTTTACTTTCCGCATCTTTATCAAAAACGGGTCTTTGTATTTTGACGATGTATAGACCCGCGCCTTGTAATAGCGTAGCTTTTATCTTTCTGTATTTAATTTTCCGCACTCCTAACTGCTAATTGCATGAAAGAATGTATGATAACTAAAAACAACGCGTAGCTCACAATGCCATGATCAAAGATAAAACATAACATGAAAACAACATACAATGCACACACCACTTCTAGGGTACGCCTCACTCGTTGCCTTCGAAACGTGGTAGTCAAGTATAGGACATTTTAGCGGTCGCTCTTATGTCTAAGATCCAGTTGCCTCAAAACAGTTGCCTCGAAATGGTTGCCTCAGATAAAAGGATCTAGGACATTAGGGTTACTTCTAAGGTGTCCTAACTATTGCTTCGGTGACCACACTGTCCCCTCAATCGAATTGACCCGAACACCTCCAACGGTGGTGCTACCTACCTCTCAATGGTGGGATGGCACTATCTTAAGGACTCTTACACAACCTAATTCCTTAGGGTAGGTAGATGACTCATGGGTACTTGCTCTCTTCAAAAAAAAATCAAAAATCTTTTCACACTGACACTTTCAAAAGCTTTCAAAACAAATTTTTCAAACACTCTCGAGGACAGATACAAGAGTCACTCAGAAATCTTTCAACGAAACTTTTTCAAACCCACACACTTGAAAAGCAAACATTTTGAAAACATAAGAGCAAGTACCTAAGAGCCCGTGGATAACCACTGATAGAAAGGGTGCTAACACCTTCCCTTTCTATAAATCTACCTCCCGAACCGAGAAGCATTCTCATAAGGAATTTTGCTGTGCTTTTGTCCTGTCCATGTTGGAGAAAATAAAAGACGGTGGCGACTCTTGCTTACCGCGACATTTCGCGAACCAGCTTAAAAAACAGTCAGTTCTATTTCCACCGGTCACAGAACTGGCGACTCTGTTGGGGATACTTAAAGTGAGGTGTACCTTAGGATAGCTCATACTTATGTTTTCAATTGAATGTTTTGTTTGCTTTATTATTATGGGCTTTGTCTTGGAGTTTCATAGATCCTAACCCGGATCTGGGGATACCCTGTTAGGTAGAATAAGCTGTGAGGGACCTGTCCGACGTAGACCGACACGGGTGAAGCAGTGGCTACATTGGTGTGGCACCTTGGTCTGTACCGATATCCCTTGTGTCGCAACGAGGAGAATATGGGTCTTCTGAGGAGTCATTAAGCACCAACCGACCTTAGAACCCTAATTTGACCCAACTTGGCCATAGAACAGTAGCAGTATGCTACACCCATTGAGGCTAAACTCTCGCGATGGTTCTGGCCGCAAGAAAAGATTGCGATGCTGGAGTTATGACCGATTGAAGGTAGTCAGTGATATTGGGATCCTCTAGAACCCGATTAATTTTGATAGGACATGTCTTAACCAACAAACTGAAAGAGGGTAGTACCTGAACTTCATGCTGGCCTAAACTCTAAGGGCTGTCTTGTGTGACTTGTGTGCCTTATCATGTTTGCCTTTGTGAATATTTGTGGTGTGCTTTATCATGACATCATACCATCATAGACATTGCATGCATCCTGCATAAGAACTGACCCATTTCAAAGACAAGAGGGTTTCATCTTTGCTCTGTTTTGTAGGACATCATGATGCCTGTGCGAAGGAACACTATCCGGTTCAATTTTGTTCACCCACCTGAGTTGCTTGAAGAATTGGTTAGCAGAATTCCAAACACCACTTCCTTCATCCAGAGGCATGGTTCTCTTCTCGGTTTAGTCACTTCAAAGTGGGACCAACAACTGATGAGTGTCCTGACCCAGTTTTATGATCCCTTGTATAACTGCTTCACCTTTCAAGACTTCCAGCTGGTCCCTACCCTGGAAGAATTCTCTGATTTGCTGGGTATCCCTATCTTGGATCAGACTCCCTTCACTGGTTGGGAAAAGACTCTTAGGCTTGAGGAGATTGCTGCAGCCCTTCCCTTGACCCACAAAGAGGTAATGGACAACTGGGTGACTAGAAGCAGAGTTAAGGGTTTCTTGGCCAAGTTTCTGATCGGTAAAGCTAACAGTTTCTGGAATGACTTAGACTTCAGGGCGTATGAAGACATTCTGGCTCTCTTAATCTATGGTCTAGTTTTGTTTCCTAATCCTGATAACTTCATTAATGTCACTGCCATAAGGATCTTCATGTCTCGGAACCCTATGCCTACTCTCTTGGGTGATATCCTGCAACAACTCTATGCTCGTACTGCCCGAAGACGAGGAACTCTGTGGTGTTGTATCCCTTTGTTAGTGAGGTGGTTTATTTCGCACCTCCCTAAGTTCATGCTGAAGAACAAAGAAGGAAGAGGTTGGGCTCATAGGTTAATGTCTCTCACTGATAATGACATCATTTGGACTCTCAGGGGTTTAGATGAGGTAGCTGTTATTGATCGTTGCGGAGAATATCCTAATGTTCCTCTGATTGGTACCCAAGGAGGAATCTCTTATAATCCATGTCTAGCTCTCCGTTAGTTTGGAAGAGCCAGAAGAGCAGGGCCTCATGAGATGTTGGTGCCTCACATCAGTTTTGAGTTTCAGGTAGATAGTGACGAGCTGCGTCGTAGGTTCATCAAGGCTTGGGATAGAATTCACAAAGCTGACCCACATGAGTTGGGACCGAAGACTTCTCTACCTATGGAACCCTACTACAGATGGGTCCGCATCCGTGCTCAGAAGTTAGGTATGCCATACGAAGCCGTCAGACCCATCATTCTTGAATATCCTGATAGAGATGGGGCTCCTCCAACTGTTCTCCCTCCTCAGATACCTACTGATGTTGATACACTAAAGAGGTCTTGGGCGCAACTACAAGAAGAACGTGATTCTTATCAGGAAAAGTTCAACGAGCAGGAATTGAAGATCCAGAAGCTGACAAAGCAGTTGGAGAACGAGCGGGCCTTGAATGACTACATCCGTACTGAGAAGAGGAGACCCTGGGATCAACGATGAGCTTTGGATGTTCTTTTACAGTTTTTTATTTCCCTTTTCAGTATTCCCATTTTATGTAACGCCTAAGGGCAATCTGTTGAACAATCTAAATTTCAAAGTTGAATCTAATAAAGTGCGTTTCCTTTTTGTTTACAAAGTTGAATCTCGATTGTCTTTGAAAACATAAATCATACGCATTCCATTCATCATGTACATCACAGGTACTCTTCTTTTCAGGTTGCTTAATGTTCTTCGCTGTTTATTTCAGTAGCCATCATGAATCCTGAATCATCTACTGAGCAATCCATCAAGGCCCTCCAGGCTCAGAACGCCCAGTTCCAAGAATTGATCATGAGTTTAGCCCAAGGTCAAGAGGAATTGAAGGCTCTGCTGGTCAAGAAGAAGAAGAAGAGAACTTAACTATTCAACACTGGCCGGAGGTTTGGCAATACACTGCAAAATGAGGTTGATCAAGCTGGTTCTTCTGTAGGGAAAGGCAGTCCCCAAGGGGGAAGGGTTCCTAGTCCTGTGGTCTCTGACAACGAGACTGATTTCAATGAAGAGCAGTACCCTCCCGCTGAAGACAAGTACAAGCAGTTAGAGGATCGCCTGAATGCCATGGAAATTCAACAGGTGCCTGGGTTGGATTTTGGAGACCTGGGTCTATCTTCTGGTGTGGTAATCCCACATAAGTTCAAGGCACCATCTTTCGCAAAGTATGACGGGGCGTCCTCCCTAAGCTACATCTCAGATCTTATGTGCGGAAGATCCAACCATACACTGTGGACAAGAACTTATGGATCCATTTCTTCCAGGAGAGTCTTTCAGGGACTCATCTCGAATGGTTCTATCAACTGGATGGAACCAAGGTTCGTAACTGGGAGGACTTGGCTACTGCTTTTTATAAGCAGTATCAGTATAATGCCGACCTCGCTCCTACACGTACCCAACTCCAGGGTATGTCGCTAGGATCGGGAGAAGGTTTTAAAGAGTACGCGCAGAAGTGGAGGGACTTGGCTGGCAGGGTGCAGCCGCCGTTAACCGACCGTGAACTCGTGGACATGTTCTTAGGGACCCTATCCGGGCCGTTCTTCAATCATCTCATTGGTAATTCTTCTACAGGGTTTACAGACCTCATTCTGACTGGTGAGAGGATAGAAGCTGGGATGAAATCAGGGAAGATACAGAAAGGTGCGTCCTCAAGTTCTGAGAAGAAGCCTTTCAAGAAGGAAGCCAGTGCTGTGTATGGGCACAGAAGGCAAAACAAACTAGAACGCTGCCAAGCTGTCAACGCGGTGGTGATTGCAAAGCCTGCTGCCGCTCCTCGACAACCTAACCAACCAAGGGGTGAGAGACCCAGAAGAAAATATACTCGGCTTAGTATGACCTTGTCGCAGATCTTGCCACAATTGCTATCGACCAACTTGGTAACCGTCAGAGAAGCTCCGAAGGTGGTAAACACAACCTCTCCGAAGTACAATCCCAACGCCCGCTGTGCTTATCACTCTGATAGCCCGGGGCATTCTACTGATGATTGTTGGGCCCTGAGGAATAAGGTCCAGGACCTTATCGATGCCAAGGAAATATAACTTGAGGCACCCGAAAGGCCCAACGTTGTGACTGCTCCTATGCCCCAGCATGGAGTAAATGCTATTGAGGAAGACTTGTATGCAGTTTCTGTGGATGATGTTGCTACCCCTTTATTGACCGTCAAAAGGAACCTGTTGCTGGCCGGTTTATTTCCGGGTTGTAGCAAGGATTGCCTTCTATGTGCTGTTTCACCTACTAGCTGTCCATTGCTGAAGTCAGGCGTCCAAAACCTGATGGATAGCAAAGAGATCTTGTTCAAGGAGACCGCTGTTCCTATTGTTCCTACCGAAGAAGTATCAGTTGTCACCATTTTCAACAATCCTACCAAGGCTCCCCCGAGGAAGCCAGTCAAAATCATGTCTGTTGCACCTATCATCATTACTGTTCCGGGGCCCCTCCCCTATAAATCTGACAAGGCTGTCCCATGGCACTATGGGGCAGATGTTTATGTGCTTGGAGTGAAGCAGGAATTCAACACTAGTATCGGCATCAGTAATATCACCGGTCCCGCTAAAGTTACTCGCAGTGGCAGGCTCTTCTCGCCTGACATTGCGCCACCAGTCATCCGAAGACCTCTTATCATCACGCCTACAAGTGCGCCTGTTTCCCCTCCTGATCAAGCTTCTACCCCTGCTACCGAGTCATCTGACACTCGAGGCAAAGGGATTGCTGATGTGCCTGCCCAGATGGAGGCACCGAAGACTGTTAATGTTGAAGCTGCACCGTAAGAGATGGAAGAAATCCTTAAGATTATCAAGAAGAGTGATTTCAACGTCGTTGAGCAGCTGGGGCATACCCCCTCTAAGATCTCTATGCTATTATTATTGTTGTGCTCAGAGGCCCACGCCAAGGCCCTGATTTCATTCCTAAAGACGGCTCATGTGCCACAAGAGACGTCGGCTGATCAATTTACTGATTGTGTGGCCAATTTGACCGCTGACAATGGGTTTCTCTGATGCTGATCTGACCGCTAAGGGGAAGAACCATAATGATGCCCTGCATGTCTCCATTGAATGCAGGGGCACTAATCTTGCACACGTGTTGGTAGACACCAGTTCTTCACTGAACGTACTGCCCAAGAAGGCCTTAGACAGGTTGGATTGTGAAGGTTTGGAGTTGAAGCCTAGTAACATCGTGGTCCGAGCCTTTGACGGGTCGAAGAGGATGGTACATGGTGAAGTAGATATTCCGATCCGGGTTGGTTCCCAAGTCTTTGATTCAACGTTCTATGTGATGGACATTCGTCCATCCTATTCTTGTTTGCTGGGTCGTCCTTGGATCCACAAGGCTGGGGCTGTGACCTCCACTCTACACCAAAAGCTCAAATACCCTGTCAGAGGGAAGATTGTTACAGTGCAGGGGGAGGAAGAATACATGGTTAGTCATCTGAACTCGTTCCGGTATATAGAGATGGACGGGGAGTTCATTGAGACCCCCTTTCAACATTTTGAAGAGGTACCTCCAACATTGGCGTCAGCTGAGACAGTGATTGAAGAAGACTCTCCTTTGAAGATGGCTTCCTTGAAGGACGCCCGGGCTGTGATTGAAAAGGGTGAATGTGCAAACTGGGACAGGCTCCCTGATTTTACTCCTAAGATTGACAAGTTTGGGCTGGGTTTCACTGCAGAGGCTCAGAGGGCTGTACGCAAAGCAAGGATCGGGAGACCTCCCGTGTTCATCACCAATCCAGGAGTGAATGCTATTGAAGGCGATGCGGAGGAATCTGAATTTGATAGCTGGATCTACCCAACGACCGACGGTGGACTGAACAATTGGACTGCCAAAGATTTCATACCTGTTACTTTTATTACTTAGTAATGAATTCCTTTGTTTTTTAAATTTGTAATGAACAATAAATTGAAACTTTACGGCCCGGTGTCTTACCCGGGGCACCGTGGTTTCATTTGTGAGGGCTTATTACTTGTCATTTCCATATATCATGAATAAAGACATTGGACGTTTTTCGCATTTCAAATCTTGTGCTCCCTTTCTTTCTTTCTTTATTGCAAAACAACTATATTTACACACACTCACTTATACAGGTTTCAATCCACTCTGGATCTCACTGGTAACGACTCTGCTACCGCCAGTTATGACTTTGAAAATCCGATCAACTTAGCCGAAGACGAAGGTGAAGGTGATTGCGGAGTGCATGGCGAGCTTGCAAGACTGTTACTCCAGGAAGAGAGGGCCATTCAACCACATGAAGAGCCAGTGGAAATGGTAAATCTGGATACTGAAACAGACAGAAAGGAAGTCAAGATTGGTGCCAACCTGGAGCTCAGCGTGAAACAACGGTTTATTCAGATGTTGCATGATTATGTGGAAATCTTTGCCTGGTCTTACGAAGACATGCCTGGGTTGGATACCGACATCGTGGTCCATCACCTGCCTACCAAGGAAGAATGCCCTCCGGTTAAACAGAAGGTCCGCCGTATGCGTCCAGAGATGTCCGAGAAGATCAAAGCTGAGGTTATGAAGCAATTTGATGCCGAGTTTCTAGCAGTGACTTCTTACCCTCAGTGGGTTGCCAATGTGGTTCCGGTACCGAAGAAAGATGGTAAGGTCAGAATGTGTGTTGATTACAGGGATTTGAACAGGGCGAGCCCCAAGGATGACTTCCCTCTGCCTCACATCGATGTTCTGGTCGACAATACTGCTCAGCACAAAGTGTTCTCCTTCATGGACGGCTTTTCAGGTTATAATCAGATCAAAATGGCTCCTGAAGACATGGAGAAGACTACCTTTGTTACTCAGTGGGGCACCTTCTGCTACAAGGTCATGCCTTTTGGGTTGAAAAATGCTGGGGGAACCTACCAACGTGCCATGGTTGCTTTATTTCATGACATGATCCATCATGAGATTGAAGTGTATGTCGATGATATGATTGCAAGGTCTCAAACTGAGGAGGAACACCTTGGCCATTTACAGAAGCTGTTTGACCGGTTGAAGTTGTACAAGCTAAGGTTGAACCCAAACAAGTGCACCTTCGGGGTAAGATCTGGGAAGTTGCTAGGCTTCGTCGTGAGCGACAAAGGTATTCAAGTGGACCCTACCAAGGTTAAAGCCATACAAGAGATGCCAGTTCCCAAGACAGAGAAAGAAGTCAGAGGCTTTCTAGGACGTCTGAATTACATTTCCCGATTCATCTCGCACCTAACTGCTACCTGTGAACCAATCTTCAAGCTGCTGAAGAAAGATCAAGTAGTACGTTGGAACGATGAATGTCAGGCCGCTTTCGACAGAATCAAAGAGTATCTCCAAGAACCACCCATTCTTATGCCACCGGTTGAAGGGAGACCTCTAAAACTATACTTGACAGTACTTGACAGCTCAATGGGGTGTGTGCTGGGGAAGCATGACGAGTCTGGCCGAAAAGAGCACGCCATTTATTACCTTAGCAAAAAGTTTACCGACTGTGAGACCCGATACTCGCTGCTTGAGAAAACTTGCTGCGCTTTGGTATGGGCTGCTCGCCGGATGAGACAGTATATGCTGACTCACACTACTCTGTTGATTTCAAAAATGGATCCAATAAAGTACATATTCGAAAAGCCTGCTCTGTCTGGAAGAATAGCAAGATGGCAGATGATCTTGACGGAATATGACATCCAGTATACAACTCAGAAAGCCATCAAGGGAAGTGTATTGGCAGACCATTTGGCACACCAGGCAGTGGATGACTACCAGTCAATGAACTTTGAATTTCCTGACGAGAACATCATGGTAGTGACTGATTGTGAAGTACCTGGACCGGATGAAGGACCTGAGGAAGAATCCCGATGGTCTATGCACTTTGACGGGGCCTCCAACGCTTTGGGTAACGGTATTGGCGCTGTGATCATATCCCCAAAAGGCACTCATACTCCACTCACTGCCCGACTATGTTTCAACTGCACCAACAACATGGCGGAGTATTAGGCATGCATCATGGGTCTTCAAGCTGCGATTGACTTAAGGATCAAGTTTCCGAGTGTCTTCGGAGATTCCGCTCTCGTGATCAATCAGATCAAAGGCGAGTGGGATACGAAACACCCAAACCTTATTCCTTACAAAGAGTGTGTGCTGACATTGATCCCCCATTTCACAGAGATAACTTTTGAACACTTCCCAAGAGAGGAGAATCAGTTGGCGGACGCGCTGGCTACAATGTCTTCTATGTTCAAAGTCAAATGGGATAACGAGGCTCCCCGGATCATTATCTGGAAACTAGATGAGCCTGCATATTGTTGTGATCTTGAGGCTGAAGAGGTAATTGAAAAACCTTGGTATCATGAGGTGAAGAGGTACCTGGAAGCTCAAGAATACCCCGAAGGCGCATTTGTCAATGACAAGAAGTTTCTGAGAAGGTTCGCAACAAAGTTCTTCCTCAGCAACGACATTTTATACAAGCGAAACCATGATTCTACTTTACTGTGTTGTGTGGATAAGACTGAAGCAGAAAGAATCATGGCAGAACTACATGAAGGTACCTTCGCAACGCACTCCAGTGGACATACCATGGCAAAGAAAATCCTTCGGGCAGGATATTTCTGGTCCACAATGGAAGCCGACTGTTACCAACATTCTCGGACATGTCATAAGTGCCAGATATATGCTGATAAGGTGCACGTTCCTCCAGTCCCTCTAAATGTCTTGACTGCACCTTGGCCTTTTGCAATGTGGGGCATTGATATGATCGGCGAGATTAAACCTACGGCATCCAACAGGCATCGCTTCATCCTGGTAGCGATTGATTACTTCACAAAGTGGGTTGAAGCAGCTTCCTACGCTACGGTAACCAAGAACGTCGTGGCACGGTTCATTCGACACAACCTGATCTGTCGATACGGTGTACCAGAAAGGATCATTATGGACAATGGTACCAACCTTAATAACAAGATGATTACTGAGCTCTGCGAACAATTCAAAATACAGAACCACAACTCTTCTCCTTACCGGCCGAAGATGAACGGGGCTGTCGAAGCAGCAAATAAGAATATCAAAAAGATTGTGCAGAAGATGACAGTGACCTATAAAGATTGGCACGAGATGTTACCGTTTGCTCTTCACGGGTACCGTACCTCAACAAGAACGTCAACAAGGGCAACTCCCTTTTCCTTGGTCTATGGCATGGAGGCAGTCTTGCCGACTGAAGTCCAGATACCCTCTCTCCGGATAATGAAGGATGCAGGCTTGAGCGAAGATGATTGGATCCAGACTCGACTTGATCAATTAAATCTAATTGAGGAAAAGAGACTCACTGCTATTTGTCATGGTCAAACGTATCAAAAACGGATGATCAGGGCATTTAACAAGAAAGTCAGACCACAAGAGTATCAAGTTGGGGACCTGGTAATCAAGCGCATCATTCTTCCTCAAAATGATCCTAGGGGCAAATGGACCCCTATGTACGAAGGGCCATTTGTGGTTAAACATGTCTTCTCAGGAGGAGCCATGATTCTAACCACCATGGATGGTGACGACCTTCCTCACCCTGCCAATGCAGACATAGTAAAAAGATACTACGCATGAATAAAAGACCCGCTAGGTTAACATACCTAGGAAAAAATAAGGGCTTTCCGGCGAACCAAAAGGGTTCGGGCAAAAAAAAGGGATGAAATGAAAAAAATCTGTACACCCGGCAAGTCGAAAACCTGAAAAGGTGGCTTGGGAAAAAATGGGTATCCCGGTGGACTGAAAACCCGAAAGGGCGGTCCAGGCAAAAGTTAGGGATTAAAGCGTAATACTATGTCTCATTGAATCACCTTGCATCCAGAATCCGGTATCAACATCAAGTTCAGACGACATCGATCAATCAGCTTCATCTTCAACTAAGCAGCCACGTGATGAGACGCTCGAAGATATAAAGGCGATAGCAGAGTTGGAACCCAGTGGGATTACTCTTTTCACACAGCTGTTTTATTTTCTTTGTACAAATTGTATAAACTCTGTTGTTCGGCGGCGTTCTCTTACTAGGACGTCAGCCTCTTGTACATAAACGCCTATTTACAGGCAAATTCAAAAAATCAATACAAATTCACTTTTCAGACCCATTGCCAATTGTTTTTTCCTTTTTCTGTTTTGTTTTGTAAAGAACGTACAATGTTCAATTTTGATATATGCATTTGACACTAATTGCTAACTCATAAATATTTGCATACGAAACAAAGGACTAATTACAGGTGACATCAGAAACAGGGGCAATAATGAGTTGTCTAAGCAATCTAATTGCTCTGTCCATCAAGGTACCAAGGTAAGTTCGGCTGAAGAATGTAACCTAGATACCTTCACTCCCCGCCGAGTAAGATAAGACTCAACAATACTCTCCCAAGCAGTTGGTCTCCCATCAACCCTAACAAGGCACCGTATCTCCAGCAAGTCAGCAACGCTCTCCCCAAGCAGAGTTAGCCTACTGTCAGCCTCAAGGAAGTTGGATTATCCCCCGAAAATCTCAACATTCCCCAACAGAGTACACAAACATTCCTAGCAAGCATCCCCGAAAATCTTGATCTAAGATTGTTCCCCGACGGTATACCAGATAACTAGTGGAGCCATTCCCCAGTCCAATCTGAAAAGCCTCCCCAGGAGAGTTGAATCAATCTCCCCAATAGGAAGCTTATCCCCAGTAGATTCTAGAAGCTTATCACCTGCATAGTACAAACGCTCCCCCGGCTTTATTCAAAGGTTATTTCCCCACCAGGATATAACTGGGTTATCCTCAGCTAATTACCACGGAAAGATCGTCCTCGACGAAGTTCTTCCTATCCCCCAGCGGAGTTCATCAAATTCCCCAACATAACTTATCAATGGAATCCCCAGCGGAGTTATCATCAAAACCTCAGCGAGGTATCTCTTCCCACAGAGTAATTCCCCGCAGAGTAATCTCTCCAGCAAAGTTTATTCCTCAACGGAGTCATCTTCCTCTACAAATTTATTCTCACAACCGTCATCCCCAACGGAAACAAAAAGCTCTACTCTTCAACATCAGCACAGGATTCAACAAACTCCCGGCATTCGTCAAGGATTTATTTTCCTAGACAAAAAATACATTCATAAACATCACATCTTCATACATTATAGCATGCACATACGCATCATGAACATACAATCCCATTTATTTTGAGAACATCATGCATTTCATACATCATGACATCGCATACAACTAACGTTTTTTCTTTTCAGGACAAAGGTCAATACAAAGATAATTACTATCAACTGTCGCAATTCCGGATTCGATACCTGTATCTAGTCAGGGCATATCTTTGAGCGATTACTTGTGGATCCGACACCTGTATCTAGCCAGGGCATATCTACATGAAGAGTTTGAAGATTCGATTCCTGTATCCAGCCAGGGCATATCTGTTGATGACTAATTCCGGACTCGATTCCTGTATCCAGCCAGGTCACGTCTGAAGAGTTTGAAGATTTGATTCCTGTAACCAGCCAGGGCATATCTGTTGACGACTATTTCCGGACTCGATTCCTGTATCCAGCCAGGGCACGTCTGAAGAGTTTGAAGATTCGATTCCTGTATCCAGCCAGGGCATATCTGTTGACGACTAATTCCGGACTCGATTCCTGTATCCAGCCAGGGCACGTCTGAAGAGTTTGAAGATTCGATTCCTGTATCCAGCCAGGGCATATCTGTTGACGACTATTCTGGACTCGATTCCTGTATCCAGCCAGGGCACGTCTGAAGAGTTTGAAGATTCGATTCCTGTAACCAGCCAGGGCATATCTGTTGACGACTATTTCGGACTCGATTCCTGTATCCAACCAGGGCACGTCTGAAGAGTTTGAAGATTCGATTCCTGTATCCAGCCAGGGCATATCTGTTGACGACTAATTCCGGACTCGATTCCTGTATCCAGCCAGGGCACGTCTGAAGAGTTTGAAGATTCGATTCCTGTATCCAGCTAGGGCATATCTGTTGACAACTAATTCCAGATTCGATTCCTGTATCTAGCCAGGGCACATCTGTGAGTAACTGATTGTAGACTCGATACCTGTATCCGGCCAGGGCACATTTACATGAAGAGTTCAGAGATTCGATACCTGTATCCAGCCAGGGCATATCTACATAAAGAGTTTGAAGATCAACCCCTGTAACAGGCCAGGTAATTATCTTTCTTTCTCAGGTACACAAGTTCTCCCTAAGGAATCTCTTACGCGATCGACACCTAGATGGCACCTATAAGCCCATCCACATACCGACAGTCTCCAAATGGCATCCATAAGCCCATTCCCGACAAGGTTCTGTCACACTTCCAGATGGCATCCATAAGCCCATTCCCGACAAGGTTCTGTCACACTTCCAGATGGCATCTATAAGCCCATCCTCCTATCCACCCTCTCTCCAAATGGCATCTGTAAGCCCATTCCCGACATCACCTTGCTGATACTCTACTATGTGAGTGCAAATTTCTAGGCACTCTAGTGTTCAATCATCTTCCACCCTCGGATCACGAAAGGCACACAAGCCAATATACATCCTCAGGTCTAAGAAGATTGAACAGGGGCAACTGTTGTACCCCAAAATTTGCCCTCCCATATTCTTCAAGATTTGGCAAGATCAAGCTTCAAAATCCCTCAAGGGTTGCATAGTCCAATTGCCTCCTAACACAGTCAAAATTAGGGTTTTGGTTCTTGCAAAGAAATTGAGGTTTTCAAGGGTCCAATCAAGTCCCATATGCCTATATACATTGTCAAGCATCCATATGTCAAGGTTCAAGACTCACAGCATCAAATTGCACAGTCAAAAGCCCTAATTGCTTCACAGTCAACTGCAGGGGTAAAATGGTCATTTGACAGTCAAAAGTCATAATTTTTGGTCAACATCTTATTTTGAAGCCATAATCATAATTTGATCAATTCTTTATCATGATTCCACAAGCATGGCTCAAAAAGTCTCAAGATGCACAAGTTTCTATTTTTGGACAATTGAAAAGTCAACTGCAAATTGACCAAGGCATAACTTTTTCATGGTTCATCAGAAAAATCCCATCCAAAGCTCATTTTGAAGGGGATGACATTTTCTACAACTTATCTTCACACTCCAAGTCCAAGAAATGCTCTCACAAAAAGTTATCAATTTCAACATTATAGGTCATTTTCAAAAGTCAACAAAAAGGCACTTTAAGTCAAAGACCATAACTTGGAATTGGTGAATCAAAATGAGATGGGACCAAAGGCATTGGTTAGAGGACTTCAATACCTTTCCAAAATGTCCAAGAACATGTTCATAGCTTCAAAATTGAGCAAGATATGCATTGGAGAAGTTGGGAAATTTTTGGGAACTTTCAAAAGTCAACTTTGCCTAAAACACTTCAATTTTGCTAATGGGCCTCAAATTCTTTCTTGAATCATTACCCAAATCCTATGCACGACCCATTAAGCTTAATTTGACTTATTTTCTTATTTTTAATTAATTAATTGAATTTATATTAATATTAATTCATTTAATTGGTTTTAATTATAAGAAAATTCAAAAGATGTGCTTTTTAGATCTTTTTGTGCAGCAAATATGACTAGGGCAAGCTGGCAACTCGTTTCTCAATCAACAAGGCAAAATATCTATGATTGGCAAGGTTTCATGAAAGAAAAGATTGAAAAAAGATTTGATTGCCAAAATCATATATTCAAACATGAATGCAATGGATTTATGGGCTTAATTCTAACCTAAATTCATTCACATACATATGTTGAGTGAAACCCTAAAGCAAGACACGAAAAAGCTGCCATAGAACTCCATAACAAAGTTGCAAAAAATTGAGAAAAAGTGGAAAATTGATTTCCTATTTGCAGCATAATTCAAAGCTTCTCTTTGATTCAAACGTGTTGCCTGAGTCTCCAGGAAGCCATTGCAATCAAGAACGAGGCTTAACACCATCAGAATCATCCCCACTAAGTCACACGGTTTGCTTTATTTTCCAAATTGACATATCATCATTCATGCGTTTTTAACCATTTTTTTGGATTGATTCATGCTAATAGGGACCTTCTGAAGCTGTTAGTACAAACCAATTTGGTTATAGCCCTCTGAATCAAAATCCACCATGGACGAAATTTAGGTTTTCAAAGCTTGGATTTTGGGGTTTTTTACAGGAGGAAAAATTGGACCATGTCATGACCATGGTTGAACTCGTCAAGGCCAAACGAATTCAACCAGACTATCGCGCCCTTTTTATGTGACCCATAGCTCTAGTCGCTATTTTTGGGACTTTTGCTTTATGGGGGTTTAAAACCCCCGCTATCTTATTCATGTTTGTAGGTGAAAACGAAGAAGAAGGGTGAGCTGTCCAAACGCTAGTGGATGATTCAAACGAGTGGCGCGCGTTTTCGTTCTGTGGCATAATCACGTGATTCCTTAATATAATATTTCTTTGTTATTATGTTTACAAACAAACGCAAATGGCTGGATGGTGGGAGACGTGGCTGGTAAGTACTGGGACCTGGGTTCGATTCCCAGGTCCCCCCACATAATTGATATTTTTTGTTCTAACGTATTCTAATGCAGCGCCTCATCCAACGTTCTACCATGAGCCTCAAGCGTTAGCCTGCCAAGTGGCCTTGATCCATAATCTGAAAGCCAGGAGGTGATGAACACTCTATGCCTTGGTCAATGAACATGCATACAATCATGAAAGTCAAACGTGGCTTAGATTTCAATGGGCCAGAGTTGCTTCAAAAAACCTCCACATGGGCCTTCACACCCCCTTTGGTTTGCCTTGTTTTATTTTATTTTTCTTTTCTCTTAATTTCTTTTAATTGTTTTTAATTATTATTATTAATTCATAAAATAATTTTTCATAACAAAAAATCAGAAAATCAAAATTGTAAATATACTTAGTTATTTATTAATTTCATCACTAATTTATTTTCGTAAATAAATAACTAACAATTGCCTTAGTTTAATTTAGGTTTATATTTTAATCTTTTTCCTAACAAATAAAAGTTACATAGAATTAGGTTTTGATTTTTTTTATCATATTTTATTAATCATCATTATTACTATTTGTTAATTATTATTTTTGTAAATAAACATGTAAATGAAATAATTTAGTTAATTAGCCTAATTTTGACCTTTTTCATTAATAAGTAAAATAAACTTAGATCTAGGGTTTCCTTTTAATTTTAACTTCTTTATTTTCATAAATACAAAAAAACATAAAAAACACTTTCTTTTCTTTAATTAAATAATTAATTAGTATTCAATTTTAATTTAATTTCAAGCAAAGGGTCAAAACCCGAGGACGTCCTGATTTTTAATTCTTTCGCACATTATTCTTATTTCTTTTGATTATTATGTAACTGCTTTCCGGATGTAATAGTAATTAGTGTAGCGATAAAAAATGTAGCGGGGAAATCGGAGATCGAATTATTGATTAATTCGTCTCACAAAAGCAAGAGTCGCCACCGCGCTTTATTGTTTCCAAGGGAAAAGGGAAAAGAGCGAAATAAAACCCTAAATATGCAATGTAAATAATACTTTTAAAAGTAATAAAAATACAAGGCATTTTTGAAAAGAGATCTATGGTTCGGGGGTTGGTTATACAATGGGAAGGTATTAGCACCCAATGTATCTATAGTACTCTATAGGAACCTTTTGAAATATCTGTTTTATTAAAATTATTTGTTTGATTTAAAATAAATTGTTTTGGCCGAAAAAGGGGTACGGACGGGTTTTTGAAGATGCGACGACCTAATGTCGAAGTTTTTGCTTAAAGGGTATAATTTTTGAAAAGATTGAATATTTGAGGAAAAATTATCCTAAGTTTTAATGAAATGCGAATGCTCGCGCGATTAGACTTGAGGACATGAAGTCGACAAATTTAATCGTTTTTTCCCTTGGATTTAAACGTAAACAGAATAAACAAGTAAATATGAAATAATTAAACAGAAAAATTATGCGGATAATGATTAAGTAGCAACAGTTAAATAAATGACTAAATGGTGTAAATATGCATTTTTTTTGGATTTTTGTTTAATATTAATGAAAGAAAAATATTTTAATAGTTTTCATTTTTTACGCATTTTTAATATGGATAAAAGTAATGAGAATTAATTAAGGAAAACAAAAATATTTTTTAAGTTTTAAGTTTCTATTTTTTTATATATATTTTTAGAGTTCTATATAAGGCATTATTTCTAAAGAAAAATTAAATAATCAAACTAAATGAATACTTAAAAGTTACTAACTTAAAACTAATTAAAAAAAAGGAAATTTAAAATTACCAAATAAACCTAAAATTAAACTTAATAAATAAAAGGTAAAAATGATTAAAATGTTTTAATCAAATTATTTGACTAAGTTACGAATTAATTTAAACTAAGTTAGTAATAGTTCTAAAAACTGAAAAAAAGAATAAATAGAAAAAAAGTGTATTAAAAAAAACTAGGAGAACAATCAAATATGGGCCAAGGGGGTTTGAGGGGCCCAAACCAAAACTGAAGACAGGGGGGTGCAAAGAGTTTTCGCTGGGCTTAGGCAGTTAAGGTTGGTCCAAACAATTTCACAATTTGTTAGGGTTAAACGCGTTTGGTAATTGGGATTAGGGTTAAGGTTTTGGGAGAACGGCGCTCACTTCGCTCGTCTTCTTCATTCGCGTTCTTCTTCGTCTTTTATGTCCTCGCCTTCTTCTTCAATGGCCGCCTCCGACCTGCCTTCGCCCGAGCCACCAATGCTTCTTCCTCCGCCCTAGCGTTGCTCAGCGATACAGTGAAGGTGATACTCTCGCTCTTTTCAATGCATTAGGTTTTTTATGATTTTGTTTGCATGTTATAATTTTTTTATTTTTTCGATTCTGACTTCGTGTTCTTGCATGATTATTGTTGAGATATTGAAAAGGAAGAAGAGAAACAAGGTTACCTTTATGGAGGATGGAGGGAAGGCGTTATGGAGGCTCGTTGGCGGAGGAGAAAACGCAGCGAGGCTGTGGGCTTGGAGACCCTGGTACTCTGTACTCTTTATCTCCTTTGTTGCCTTGATGTATGCTTTTTCTTCTTCTTCTTTCTGCTACTGTATGTTGGGTTGTTGCCTGGATTATTTCTTTTCCTTCTTCTGCTGTTGCCTTGAAAGTTATGTTACCTTTGGGTGCTATGGTTGGAATGGTTTGACAGTAGATGCTTTTCTTCTTGCCTTTACTACTGTATGCTTTAATGGCCAATGATGAACATATTGAGGCCTTCGTGTTTGGACATTGGTTTTGATTTTTGATGATACAGGTTTGTGGTTTTAGACCATATGGTTCTGATATGGTTTATGCTGGTTCTACTGGTTTTTTGAAATGGTTTTGTGATGATTGAGGTAATAGTTATGCAGGTTGATGGTTGTAACTGGTATAGGCAGGATTGGTGGTATTCTGCAGGTTAATGGTTCAGGACATATGAAATAGCAGGTTTAGGTTTCTAGGCCATATGGTATGATGGTTTTGAAAATAGTAGGTTTTATGGATGGTACAGGTTTGGTATGGCTTGACAGCAGGTTTTGGTTCTATGCAGGTTAATGGTTTTTAGGCCATGGAGTGATGATTGTGAAAATGGTTTATGCAGTAGGTTTTAGCATTTTTGACAGTAGGCTCTATTGGTTTTTGTTTTAGACTTGGAGAACAAAGGTTTTTTGCTTCTTTGTTTTACAGTTTGAACGTGGAAAGCTTGTGCAGGTTATGAACTCTCTTTCTTGAAGGGGTTCGTGTTATGTTATACAGTTTGCTTGGCATCTCCTTTATGCCACAGGTTTTGAATTATTTTACTATATCCTTAGCCTTCTGCATATTACTGTTACAACAATTTTGTTGGTATTCTATTTCATGCTTCTTTCCTCTTACTGACTGTGTTACTGCAGTTTGTATTGTATCCACTTCTGCCTAAACCAAAACCTGTAAAACCATATTTCTTTCTCTCTTCTCTCTCTTAAGTACCATTTGATATCAAAATGATGTGTACTTTATTTGGTTCTGAAAAAGCAGGCTGGAAGATGATGAGAAAAAAAGGAAAATATACCTTGCTTGCATATTTTGATTTAATATTACACACTTCTCTTTGTCTTTCAAATGGTACAGTATGGAGCCTATGCATTTGGCTTCTTCCTAAGTGCATGGCAGGTTTACGTTGCATGTGGATTTGAAAAAAAAGAAACCTGATTTGCATACTTGTATACTTGCATATGCTGTTGCTTTTTTGTATGCTGTTCAAACAATTGAATTTATGCATATTTGAAATATGCAGTGGGCTTTTGAAAAAGTGCAATTGATTTTGAAATGTGCTATTTTGACAAGAAAATGATTTGTGCATGTTTTTAATTGTGCATTCATTTATAAAAATTCCTCCCTTTTTTGTGAACCGGGAGAAATCCCGTGATTTGCAAAAAAGGGTAAACTGATTCCAGCCGTTCGCTTTTAATGATGAACGCTTAAGATTAATTTTTTTGCTTTTAATTATTTATTTCTGACTTCTTTTCTTTAATTCTTTGCAGGTAAAAAAATCAAATGAGCAATTGGATAGAAGATGAAGATTTAGAATATTAGAAAATAGTTTTTATTTTACTTTAAACTTTTATGTAATTGTCATTATAAATATTTTGTAAATAATACAATATTTAAATAACAATTGTAATAAATAGAATAAAGTGAATAAAATTCTATTATTTCCCAATTAATTCTTTTTCTTTCCAATTATTTATTTATCGTTTATAATTCTTTAAATTATAATAATTAAAAATCAATTTCAATTACTTAAATTCAGAATAATAAACAGATAAATAAACATCATTGATCAATTAATAACTCCAATTATTTAATTCATTATTCATAATTCTCTAAATTATAATAATTAAAAATAGAATTTCAATTATTTAACTTAGAAAGGATAAATAATTAAATAATCATTGTTGACCAATTAATAAACCTCTTTCCAAAATGTTTATTTCATTATTCATAAATCTTTAAATTATATAATAACCGAAAATAAATTCCAATTATTTAAATTTAAGATAATAAATAATTAATAAACATTGTTTGATCATTGATCGATTAATAAATTCAACGTTCAAAAATAAACAGCTCTCGGCCTGAAAAAGTTATGAATTTTTAAAAATCAATAGATCAAAACGCTTGCAATGTAATGATGCAGATGGGAGATGGTATCTTAGGTCAAAATTTAGGGTACAACAGCTGCCCCTATTTAAGTTTCTTCTATCCGGAGATATGAAGATTAAAGTCTTCGTTTCGACGAGATTGAAGGTACTTAAATACATAATACGCAAATTTTGTCCTAAGATGCCGCCATCATGTTTGATATGAATGCAGTGATTGAATTCACAGAGAAAGATATTGTATGAAACAAGACAATGCTGGAGGAATCGAACACCAACAAAACACAGAGACATGGATTATACATTACTGGGGAAACGAGCTATCGACTTCAAACGACAGACTCTTGACAGCGAATAAAATTGAGGGAATACGACCTCCGACCCTAACAAAGAAGGCATCTTGCATAGGCCATAAACAGATTATTGACCCAAAACAGTGAGCTCACAACTCAAGGTCGAAGATAGACGAAAAGCAAACAATCTTGCTGATGATGGATTTCCGACTTCTGAAGGTAATGATTCATGACAAGCTTCTCTGCGAGATTTCCAGAGATATACTCATTAATGCTGAGATAACATGGTTGTAGACGCGCAAGTCGCTCAAATAAAGAAGCGGCCACTTGCTGTCGTCCAAAGAAAATACCGATAACGTACAAGCTGCTCAAATAAAGAGGCTGCCACTTGCGGTCGTCCAAAGAAAATACCAATAACATACAAGCTGCTCAAATAAAGAGGCTGCCACTTGCTGTTTTCCAAAAATAATAATGCACAAGTTGCTCGTGAAGAGCTGCCGTTTGTCGTTTTCCACAAGATAAAAATGACGTACAAGTTGCTCGTGAAGAGCTGCCGCTTGTCGTTTTCCAAAAATAATAATAACGCACAAGTTGCTCGTGAAGAGCTGCCGCTTGTCGTTTTCCACAAGATAAAAATGACGTACAAGTTGCTCGTGAAGAGCTGCCGCTTGTCGTTTTCTGACGATGTCTATAACGTACAAGTTGCTCATGAAGAGCTGCCGCTTGTCGTTTCCCAACGATGATAATATACGTACAAGTTGCTCGTGAAGAGCTGCCGCTTGTCGTTTCCCAAAGAGTAACTCAGAAAGAAGTTGCGATGACACTGGCAGAGAATAAAATCTTCGTCAAAGAGAATCATGAATCAGTCCATTCTCGAGGAGATCAAATATAAATGTGCAAAATAAATGCACCATCTGTCTAGGTCGCGATTTCACTGGGAAAATCATGAGATAGCCTACGCAAGAGACAACAACTTCATCCAGGAATAACTAGAGAGAAAACCTTCAGACAAGACTCTACCCAATGAGGAAGCAATTCGATTGGGGAATTCATCCTATCCAGAAATGGACAAGGTGAGCTAAATCAAAAATCATCCATGAGGATTAGCTCAGTTGGAGAATTTAGAAAGGAAGCACATTTTCTGCCTAAGCTAACCTTCTACTTGGAAAGAAACATGTACGTTATCTGAATAAACAAAATACAACCCAAAAGTCAACGGCAAATGTGAGTATGCGTGCATGATATAAGTGTGAATGAATAAATGAATGTTATGCTGACAAAACGAACAGAAGGAATATCCTGAATACGATAAGATGTCACAAAAAGATAGATACTCGGCCAATCTTGAAAAAGACGGAAAATAATTGGAACTGGAAACACAAAGCAACGTCGGAGCGTAACACGCTACAAGGCTCAAATCTTCTGAGGAGAAAAGTATCCAAATCCAATCTTACAATACCAATAGACCACTGGCAAGAGACAAAACGTACCACACTTCCGAAATCTCCCAAACAAAGATAACTGAAACAAATCTTAACTGGAACACTTGGGGAGTCACCAAACTTAGTACCACCAGAAACACAAGTTTACACAACCAACACCTCATGACGATTTGAAATAAAACATGTTCATCGTGCAAGGATAAATTACTGTATTGTTGCATTTCATGGCTTGACCATCCTTGGAACAAACTGTTAACATTCCTTTTGTTATTCACGACACATTTTTAAAATAAGAATACTTTAAGTAAATTTGTTTCAAGTATTTCCATAAAAATTAAAATTTTGCCCACAAAAAGTAAAGGCTCAAATTTCATTAATAAGATGGTAGTCTGCTAACAACGCGACTCCAACGATTTACAAAAGTTTGGGAAATAGTACATGAAAGAACGGGTTACACAAAAACAATGATCGCTATTCTCCCTAACAACTTAGAATCCCAAATGTACTCAAATGCCAAGATTGGTCTGACCAAAAGCTTTCCTAAGCGAAATACTTCTTGACTGCATCGGCGTTCAAGGGACGCGGGAGTTCTTCACCGTCCATATTGGTGAGAATCAAAGCACCTCCAGAGAAAACCTTCTTTACGACATACGATCCTTCATAGTTCGGAGCCTACTTGCCCCTAGAATCAGGTTGGAAAGATAATATCTTCTTGAGCACAAGGTCACCTTCTCTGAACTCGCGTGGTCGAACCTTCTTATCAAAAGCCTTCTTCATTCTCTGCTGATACAATTGACCGTGACACAAAGCTGTCAATCTCTTCTCTTCAATTAAATTCAACTGATCATATCTACTTTGACACCATTCGGCCTAAGAAAGTTTAGCTTCCATCAACACTCTCAGAGACGGAATCTCAACCTCCACGGGGAGTACAACTTCCATACCATAAACTAGGGAAAATGGGGTTGCACCTGTTGAAGTTCGAACTGAAGTACAGTATCCGTGTAAAGCAAACGGAAGCATTTCATGCCAATCTTTATAAGTTACCACCATCTTCTGGACAATCTTCTTGATATTCTTGTTAGCAACTTCAACAGCCCCATTCATCTTCGGTCTGTAAGGAGAAGAATTATGATGTTCGATCTGAACTCTTCACAAAGCTCTCTCATCATCTTGTTATTCAAATTCTAACCATTATCAGTGATGATCTTGCTCGGGATGCCGTATCGACAAATGATCTGATTCTTGATAAATCTGACTACCACTTGTCTGGTTACATTAGCATAAGATGCTGCTTCACCCATTTAGTAAAATAATCGATCGCTACCAAGATGAAACGATGACCATTTGAAGCTTTGGGTTCAATCATTCCAATCATATCAATGCCCCACATAGAGAAAGGCCAAGGTGAAGAGATAACATTGAGGAGGGTCGGCGGCACGTGCATCTTGTCCGCATAAATCTGGCATTTATGACATTTCTTCACATATTTGCAGCAATCAGATTCCATTGTCATCCAATAGTAACCAGCTCTCAACATCTTTCTAGCCATTGCATGTCCATTGGCATGAGTGCCAAAGGACCCTTCATGTACTTCTTGCATCAGCATGTCCGCTTCACGTCTGTCTACACATTTGAGCAAGAGCATGTCATAATTCCTCTTATACAAAACTTCTTCATTGAGAAAGAAAATGCTTGCTAATCTTCTCAACGTCTTCCTATCTTTATTGGATGCCCCAGGCGGGTACTCTTGAGTTTGAAGAACACGTTTAATGTCGTAGAACCACGGTTTGTCGTCGGTGACCTCTTCTACTGAGAACACATGAGCAGGTCTGTCAAGGCGCATAACCCGAATTATAGGCACGTCGTTCCAACCATTCACTTGAAACATTGAAGACAAAGTAGCTAAAGCATCAGCCATCTGGTTCTCATCTCTAGGGATATGATGTAATTCCACTTTGTTGAAGAAGGTTAACAATCTTCTAGCATAATCTCTGTAAGGGATCAAACCAGGATGACGAGTCTCCCATTCTCCTTTGATTTGATTAATCACCAATGCTGAATCTCCGTAAATATCAATAATCTTAATCCTTAGATCCACTGCTTCTTCGAGACCCATAATACATGCCTCATATTCCGCCATGTTGTTCGTGCAATCAAACTTCAATCTCGCCGTGAACGGGATATGAGTTCCTCGGGGAGTGACGATGATTGCCCCAATTCCATTTCCATAAGAATTCACAGCTCCGTCAAATATCAAACCCCAATGCGATTCAGGATCAGGTCCTTCCTCAGGTAACGGCTCTTCGCAATCTTTAGCTTTCAAGTACATAACATCTTCATCTGGGAAATCAAACTTGATGGATTGATAATCGTCAATTGGTTGGTGAGCCAAATGATCGGCTAAAATACTCCCTTTGATTGCTTTCTGAGTGTGATACTCAATGTCATATTCAGATAACAACATCTGCCAACGGGCTATTCTTCCAGATAAGGCGGGTTTCTCAAAGATATACTTGATTGGGTCCATTTTGGAGATCAACCAAGTGGTGTGGTTAATCATATACTGGCGCAGACGGCGAGCAGCCAAAGCTAAAGCACAACAGGTTTTCTCAAGCAATGAGTACCGAGACTCACAGTCTGTGAATTTCTTACTCAGATAATATACGGCATGTTCCTTCCTTCCAGTCTCATCTTGTTGACCAAGCACACATCCCATGGAGTCTTCCAATATAGTCAGGTACATAATCAAAGGTCTTCCTTCCACCGGAGGAATCAAAATGGGAGGTTCAAGCAAATATTCTTTGATGCTATCAAAAGCTCTCTGACAATCTTCCGTCCACACACATCCTTGATTCTTTCGGAGAAGCTTGAAAATCGGCCCACAGGTAGCAGTCATATGAGATATAAACCTAGAAATATAGTTCAGTCTCCCAAGGAATCCTCTTACTTGTTTTTCCGTCTTGGGTGCGGGCATTTCTCGAATAGCTTTAACTTTATCAGGATCTACCTCAATACCTTTCTGACTGACAATGAACCCCAGAAGTCTTCCAGAACGAACACCAAAAGTGCACTTGTTAGGATTCAGACGGAGTTTGTACTTCCTCAAACGCTGGAATAACTTCAACAAATGCTCCAAGTGATCCTCCTCAGTCTGTGATTTGGCAATCATGTCATCCACATACACTTCGATCTCCTTATGCATCATGTCATGGAACAAAGCAGTCATGGCTCTTTGGTATGTTGCGCCAGCATTCCTCAAACCAAACGGCATAACCTGATAACAAAAAGTTCCCCAAGGTGTAATGAAAGCTGTCTTCTCCATATATTCTGGTGCCATCTTGATTTGATTGTAACCAGAGAAACCGTCCATGAAAGAAAATACTTTGAACTTGGCAGTACTGTCGACCAATACGTCAATGTGAGGTAATGGGAAGTCATCCTTTGGGCTAGCCCTATTCAGATCTCTATAGTCTACAAACATCCGAACTTTGCCATCTTTCTTAGCAACAGGCACTATGTTGGCTAACCACTGAGGATAGACCGATGTAACAAGGAAACCTGCATCTGCTTCTGAACCTCTTCCTTGATCTTATCAGCCATATCGGGACGAGTCCTTCTCAGCTTTTGCTTAATCGGCGGACATTCAGGTTTCAACGGTAAACGATGCTCCACAATATCGTTGTCCAAACCTGGCATATCTTGGTAAGACCAAGCAAACACATCAACATACTCTTTGAGAAGCTCCAACATTTTCTCTTTAACTTCCGGGATAAGCAATGCTCCGACTTTGACTTCCTTTCTATCTTCCTCATCACCCAAATTGACTAACTCCAAAGGTTCTTCAAACGGTTGAATAACCTTCTCATCATGCTCAAGCAAACGGGAAATCTCAACAGGAATCTCTTCACTATCCTCTTCTTCAGCTCTGAACACAGGGAATTCAAAGTTGGGAGAGGGCATAAGATCATTGTTTTCGATGGTTAAGTCATGGATTAATCTGCACATATGATTATGCTTTATTTTAGAAATCGATTTGTGCAAATAAAACAAAAAGTTATTATATTTTCCTATTACTACCAATTAATTTTCATTACTATTTCCCAGAAAAAAATGAAAAAATAAAACAGTAGTGGACAAAATAACATTTTATTCATTGATGGGAAATATTTGAGACAAAGGGCCCATACATTTCTCTTTTGCCTTGGGCAGAGAAAAAGGAATTATTTTTCATAGCCCGACACAAAATACTTTTCGCCTTGGGCAGAGCGAATTTTTCAAAGAAAGACAAAACAAAACATTACTCGGAAATGTGCATAACAATAGGAACATCAACAACTATCCAGTTTTGGCAAGCCAATCCAGGCGTCACAAAATCGGGCAAATCTTCCTCGAAATCGTCATCTATGATAGCATCAACCTCAGGATGTATAAACCCTGCACTTCGGAAAACCTCTTGAATCGGACGAACAACCACCTCCTTCTTAACTCTTGCAGACACTGGATGAAAACCAAGACCTTCCCCAGACTTGTTCTCGGGCAAAGTCAACACCTGGCCCCATCCTTCGGCCGAACCACTTTCCACCACTCGCCGCGCATCCTCAAAAGAAGAAATGGATGCCCCTTGCTTCTTCACTTCACTCTTGGCAACTGATAGACCTTGGAACTGGGTTCCCACATCCTCATCAGCATCAATAAAAGAGAAGGATGACAAATGGCTTACCACCATAGCCTGCTCTCCCCCAATCATCACTAGCTTCCCATGCCTTACGAACTTCAGTCTCTGATGGAGCGTGGAAGTGACTGCCCCCGCATCATGGATCCAGGGACGACCCAATAAGCAACTGTAGGCAGCACGAATATCCATCACTTGGAAAGTGATTTGAAAAGTATGGGGGCCAATTACTATAGGAAGATCCACTTCACCAATGACTGTCTTCCTAGAACCATCGAACGCTTTAACAATTACTCCACTAAGTCTCATAGGAGCACCTGGATGTGAAAGCCGAGATAATGTAGTTTTGGGCATCACATTCAACGACGAACCTGTATCTACCAACACACTTGATAAGGTATCATTTCCACAACTTACTGAGATATGCAAAGCCATATTATGGTTTCTCCCCTCCTCCGGGAGCTCTTCATCACTGAAACCAAGATTGTTACACGAAGTAATATTTCCCACAATTCCATCAAATTGGTCAACCGTCACATCATGATCCATGAACGCCTGGTCCAAGACCTTCATCAAAGCTTCTCTATGGGCACCAGAATCTCTCAGTAAAGCAAGCAAAGAAATCTTGGAAGGAGTTTGTAACAGCTGGTCCACAATCTTATATTCACTTCTCTTGATAAGCTTCAGAATCTCATCATCCTCAGGGTGAGGGATAGGTTCACTGGATCGGCCTATCTCAACCCTTGGTTCAACATTTCTCACTGGAATTTCTGCAGGTATGGGTCTCCTGACTTGAACTTCTGGTCTCTTCAAAGGTACTGCTGCAAAAACACGTCCACTTCTCGTGACTCTACTCACATCAGCAATGTTAACAAAAGACGGTCTCGTCGGTATAGGGACTTCTACCCCATTCTCAATCATTGTGGCATTATACTTATACGGTACAGCTTGGTCTGAGCTGTAAGGCACAGGACCAGGTGGGTAAATAATCAAAGGATCAACAGGTGCAGTCTGACTGTCGTAACCGATCTCTACTGATTCAGGTAAATGGAATTGCGGTATTATAACATTCACTTCATCCTCCGGATTTCTGTCATACGTAATAGTGATAACTCTCTGGTCTAACAACTTTTGAATATCTTCCTTCACAATAGGACAATCAACCTCTCTTGAACAAAACTCACAAACATCATAATCATGCTGATGCCTAACAAAGGCAAGTCTTCTCAAACTCTGATGTAACCTGATCAACGATTCTCTTATGTGTTCAACTTGAAAAACTCGAAACTTCCCCGGACAACCTTCCACCATATTCACTGAAGCTGCCCCATGTCGAGGCAAAGGATTATCTCTAACATTTGGATTAACATCCTTGAAAGACAAGATACCATTCTTAATCAATCTCTGCACGTCCGCCTTCAAAGCAAAACAGTTCTCAAGGTTGTGCCCCGGCGACCCTTGATGATACTCACAAAACTGATCCGCCTTGTACCACGGAGAAGTACTGTTCGGTGCGACAGGAGGAGGCTTTGTCGTTATGATATTCTTTCTGATAAGAGCAGGGAACAATTCAGTATAAGTCATAGGAATGGCATCGAACTGCGGTTTTCTTGGCGAGCGGTTCTGATTGTTGAATGGATAAGCCTGTTGTCGAGGCTGCTGCTGAAATGGCCGTTGTTGAGTTGGTGGGGTTTGATGAGCTGGGGTCATCAAAGCTGGGCGGACAGCCGGAGTGACTGCCACAACGTGAGAGTAACCTCTCCTTGGTCTCCCTGGGAACAAAGCGCTGACATCCTGCTCTTTTCTTTTCGGGAAAACACTTCCAAACTTCTTAGTACTGCTAGACGGACTTCCTTCTTTAACCAAACGCCCTTCACGAATCCCTTCCTCTAACCGCATGCCCATGCTTACCATTTCGGTGAAGTCACTGGGTGCGCTGGCTATCATTCTTTCATAGTAAAAGGAACCTAAAGTCTTCAAGAATATCTTAGTCATCTCTTTCTCCTCAAGAGGTGGATAGATTTGAGCAGCAATTTCACGCCACCTCTGGGCGTACTCCTTAAAAGATTCTCGGTCTCTTTGCGACATCCCCCGGAGTTGATCCCTGTCCGGTGCCATGTCAATGTTGTACTTATACTGGTGAACAAAGGCTTCGCTAAGATCGTTGAAGTTGCGGATCCGAATACTGTCTAAACCCATATACCACTTTAGAGCAGCACCCGTCAAACTGTCTTGAAAATAATGAATCAATAAGTCATGATCATCGGAATACGTAGACATCTTTCTCACGTACATTGTCAAATGACTTCTAGGACACGAATCACCCTTATATCTCTCAAAGTCTGGCACTTTGAATTTTGCTGGAATCTTGACATTCGGAACCAGACAAAGGTCATGCGTGTTCTTCCCAAACAAATCCTTCCCCTTTAACGCTCTAAGCTCCTTCTGCATTTCCTGGAACTGATCTTGAAACTCTTCCATTCTATCAAAAAGACCCAAACTTTCAGCAGGCTCGGCATGATAAGTAGGTTCATTCAAGTATGGCACGGAGTGGACCACAGGAGCGACAGTTGTCATAATCGGTTGCGGAAAAGGTGTCACAGACGGAATTACTGGCGGTATGGCAGTTGTCTCTGGTTGAGGAAGAGACAAAGCAGGTTGAAACAAAGGCTGTACGGCAGGCTGATACCCCTCTGGCATAAAGTTGTAAGGCATTCCCCACGAAAAACCTTTCGGAATCTGATGTTGAAGTGGAGAGTTGATTTGAGTTACAGATGTTGGAACGGTGACAATCTCGGAAACCACTGGTGTTGAAGTCTGAATCTCAGCAGCTGTAGTCGATGGCTGATTCTGAACAGCCACCAAACTTTCCACTAACGCAGTTAACTTTTCCATCTCGAAACGAAGGGTAGCAACCTCCCCACGAAGCTCATGGTTTTCCTGTTCCAAATCTTCCATTTTCCTCTGACGATTGGCTCGAGTGTCGTATCGGTGAGACAGCTTGACAACCTTTGGAGTGGAAAAAGAAACAAGGATAAGACTCTAGAAAACATGTGAAGTGGAATGTGGAATGATGCATGATGTGCGATGCAAATGATGATTCATTTTAATAGTTTTTTCAAGGAACTTCGATAATTTTGCACATATCAATGGTAAAGTAATTTGGAACAACAAAAACTCAACCCATTAATCAAAAACAGTAAATTACAACTTACAACTTGGAATAACAAAACAATAAATTACAACTTTGGGATAACAACCCAATAATAAAAGCAGTAAATTACATCTTCGAAACATGAAATCCATAATAAAGCGATAAATTACAACTTTGGAGCATTAAAGCCCTTAATAAAGCAACAAATTACAACTTTGGGACATGAAGTCCATAATAAAGCAATAAATTACAACTTCGGAGCATGAAGCCCATAATAAAGCAATAAATTACAACTTCGGAGCATGAAGCCCTTTTACATAGTTTTACAAAATAACATCAATAAAATAAAACTAAAAGCTAAAGATCACTCAGAATCATCAGATGAGGGACCAAACACCAACTGTAACCGGAGTTTCTTGATCTTCTCTTCATAAAAGTCTTCCATCTCTTTCTTCTCAGCTACCAATCGATCAATGATTTCCTTCTGCGGATTAGGAACAAGAGCAACGCTTACCGAACCTTCCTTCTTTCTCTTCCTTTCACTAGCATACCTCTTCAGTAAAGCATCCTTTTGACGAAGTTTCTCATCGTGATCAATGAACCAGCCGTCTTGAATAAACAGCAACTCCTCCTTTTCCTTTAGTTGTCGAGCCAGGACCCGATTCTCGTATTCAGACATATTGTACTTCTCTTTCCAAGCATCCCTCTCGGACTTCATCCTAGCCAGATTTCCTTGGTATTCTCCTATATTCACGATAGGGATAACAACAGATGATGGTGCAACGGTAGGGAATAAAGGTTTCTCAAGTTTATAGGGCATCTTGAGAGCACAAGCCCTAGCACGGGCCCATTGTAGGTAAGGTTCCAAAGAAACGGCACCTCTATGTCCTAACATATCTCTCCCTTTCCTAAGGATGTGGCGCCAAGCTCCTTCGATCTCCCTCTTAGCTGCCTGATGATCTTGTCCTTCCTGTAGAAAGAAACCACTCACATGGATGTTGTTTGGCTTATCTCTCATCGGGTACCCAAACTGACGGCGCGCAAGAACATGGTTATAGTTAATTCCACCTCTCGTACCGAGAAGAGGCACGTTAGGAAAAGCACCACATCTATCGATGATCTTCACATCGTAGTAAACTCGATTATACCAATCAATGTCGAAATGAGTGAGAGCCATAATCTTTGGCGCCCATCGCGGCTCCTTCTCGAGATCCCAGAAAACATCGGACCCAGGTAGATGAGAAACATACCACTGATACAACAACGGTGCACAACAAATAATCATCCCTCCTTGATAAGAGTTTCGAAGATGGATGGAGTAGTAGGTATCTCCTAGCAGCGTAGGGACCAGATTTCCAATCAAGAAAATTCTGATGGCGTTGATATCCACAAACTTATCAATGTTAGGGAATAAGAATAAACCATAAGCAAGTAAAGCAAAGACGTCTTCAAAGGCAATAACATCTCTTATCTCAGCAAAATGACGAGCTTTCCTCAACAAAAACTGCGCAGACAAGCCTCGGATTCCCCCTTTTGTAGTCATGTTCTCCTCTATCTCTGATTTCTTCAAGTGGGTGATGGTCGCTATCTCGTGAGATTTGGGCTCCTCTTCTAAGCCAGAAAAAGGAACACGGTCGGTGATCGGCAAACCAAGTATGTAGGAATACTCTTCTAGGGTGGGCATCAACTGGTAATCCGGAAAGGTGAAACATCGGTACAAGGGATCGTAGAATTGAACCAACGTATTAAGAATTCCTTCCTTCATCTTGCGCTTCATGAGAGGTATAATGGACCCATACTTCTTCTGAAAATCCGTCGGGTTCTCGATCTTCGGAATCAAATTCTTCAGTTCTTCAATCTCGGGCTCCTTAAAACTAAAGCTTCGAGTATTTCTCCTTCCAAATTCCATAATAACCGAGGCGTCTGCAAAAATCATTCCGAAGTTCCTTGAAAAACAAGTTTTTTACAAAGATGTTGATGAATGCATGAATGAATGATAATGCAACAATCACACACAAGTTTACAAACATGGGGTTCAAAGGTTCAACGTTTCAGCATGGAGTCAAGGGTAAAACCCACCCCAAGGTATGTACTAATGGTTCAATCGCACCTGCAAGACAGGGTTCTAAGAGTTCCCAGAGTCTACATTCCTCCTTCGGATATTACCAACGTCTTGATTACTCAATAATTAGCAATATTCTCAAGAGAAACTCGTCCGAGCGTAGCATCACGTAACAACTACTTCCGAATTACTCCGTTATAGTGTCCGCGCTACACCTAAAAAGGCCAAGATAGGTTAGGGTTCTATGGTCCTCAACTTCTCGGGCTCCTAGGTCAAAAATAATAATGTCTTCCCGATTACTCGGTAAATAAATATTAAGTTCAAGAGGGCCTTCCATTGAGTGGGGGATCTCATGCCTCCTTCTTCGGGATTACTCCCTCAAAGTTAACAGGACTATACCGCCCGTCCTATTCCTTAAGTGTTACTTAATCCGGGTATAGGATTCGTCCTTTGCAAAAAACCCAAACACCCCAATTTAAACACATAATCAAACAAATCAAATACTAGTAAAACAGATAAAACAAATTAGGCTTAACCCACTTAGGGATGGACCAGCAAGAGGTCAATCTCTCCCCAGCAGAGTCTCCAATTCTGTAGCGATAAAAAATGTAGCGGGGAAATCGGAGATCGAATTATTGATTAATTCGTCTCACAAAAGCAAGAGTCGCCACCACGCTTTATTGTTTCCAAGGGAAAAGGGAAAAGAGAGAAATAAAACCCTAAATATGCAATGTAAATAATACTTTTAAAAGTAATAAAAATACAAGGCATTTTTGAAAAGAGATCTATGGTTCGGGGGTTTGTTATACAATGGGAAGGTATTAGCACCCAATGTATCTATAGTACTCTATAGGAACCTTTTGAAATATCTGTTTTATTAAAATTGTTTGTTTGATTTAAAATAAATTGTTTTGGCCGAAAAAGGGGTACGGACGGGTTTTTGAAGATGCGACGACCTAATGTCGAAGTTTTTGCTTAAAGGGTATAATTTTTGAAAAGATTGAATATTTGAGGAAAAATTATCCTAAGTTTTAATGAAATGCGAATGCTCGCGCGATTAGACTTGAGGACATGAAGTCGACAAATTTAATCGTTTTTTCCCTTGGATTTAAACGTAAACATAATAAACAAGTAAATATAAAATAATTAAACAGAAAAATTATGCGGATAATGATGAAGTAGCAACAGTTAAATAAATGACTAAATGGTGTAAATATGCATTTTTTTTGGATTTTTGTTTAATATTAATGAAAGAAAAATGTTTTAATAGTTTTCATTTTTTACGCATTTTTAATATGGATAAAAGTAATGAGAATTAATTAAGGAAAACAAAAATATTTTTTAAGTTTTAAGTTTCTATTTTTTTATATATATTTTTAGAGTTCTATATAAGGCATTATTTCTAAAGAAAAATTAAATAATCAAACTAAATGAATACTTAAAAGTTACTAACTTAAAACTAATTAAAAAAAAAGGAAATTTAAAATTACCAAATAAACCTAAAATTAAACTTAATAAATAAAAGGTAAAAATGATTAAAATGTTTTAATCAAATTATTTGACTAAGTTACCAATTAATTTAAACTAAGTTAGTAATAGTTCTAAAAAATGAAAAAAAGAATAAATAGAAAAAAAGTGTATTAAAAAAAACTAGGAGAACAATCAAATATGGGCCAAGGGGGTTTGAGGGGCCCAAACCAAAACTGAAGACAGGGGGGTGCAAAGGGTTTTCGCTGGGCTTAGGCAGTTAAGGTTGGTCCAAACAATTTCACAATTTGTTAGGGTTAAACGCGTTTGGTAATTGGGATTAGGGTTAAGGTTTTGGGAGAACGGCGCTCACTTCGCTCGTCTTCTTCATTCGCGTTCTTCTTCGTCTTTTATGTCCTCGCCTTCTTCTTCAATGGCCGCCTCCGACCTGCCTTCGCCCGAGCCACCAATGCTTCTTCCTCCGCCCTAGCGTTGCTCAGCGATACAGTGAAGGTGATACTCTCGCTCTTTTCAATGCATTAGGTTTTTTATGATTTTGTTTGCATGTTATAATTTTTTTATTTTTTCGATTCTGACTTCGTGTTCTTGCATGATTATTGTTGAGATATTGAAAAGGAAGAAGAGAAACAAGGTTACCTTTATGGAGGATGGAGGGAAGGCGTTATGGAGGCTCGTTGGCGGAGGAGAAAACGCAGCAAGGCTGTGGGCTTGGAGACCCTGGTACTCTGTACTCTTTATCTCCTTTGTTGCCTTGATGTATACTTTTTCTTCTTCTTCTTTCTGCTACTGTATGTTGGGTTGTTGCCTGGATTATTTCTTTTCCTTCTTCTGCTGTTGCCTTGAAAGTTATGTTACCTTTGGGTGCTATGGTTGGAATGGTTTGACAGTAGATGCTTTTCTTCTTGCCTTTACTACTGTATGCTTTAATGGCCAATGATGAACATATTGAGGCCTTCATGTTTGGACATTGGTTTTGATTTTTGATGATACAGGTTTATGGTTTTAGACCATATGGTTCTGATATGGTTTATGCTGGTTCTACTGGTTTTTTGAAATGGTTTTGTGATGATTGAAGTAATAGTTATGCAGGTTGATGGTTGTAACTGGTATAGGCAGGATTGGTGGTATTCTGCAGGTTAATGGTTCAGGACATATGAAATAGCAGGTTTAGGTTTCTAGGCCATATGGTATGATGGTTTTGAAAATAGTAGGTTTTATGGATGGTACAGGTTTGGTATGGCTTGACAGCAGGTTTTGGTTCTATGCAGGTTAATGGTTTTTAGGCCATGGAGTGATGATTGTGAAAATGGTTTATGTAGTAGGTTTTAGCATTTTTGACAGTAGGCTCTATTGGTTTTTGTTTTAGACTTGGAGAACAAAGGTTTTTTGCTTCTTTGTTTTACAGTTTGAACGTGGAAAGCTTGTGCAGGTTATGAACTCTCTTTCTTGAAGGGGTTCGTGTTATGTTATACAGTTTGCTTGGCATCTCCTTTATGCCACAGGTTTTGAATTATTTTACTATATCCTTAGCCTTCTGCATATTACTGTTACATCAGTTTTGTTGGTATTCTGTTTCATGCTTCTTTCCTCTTACTGACTGTGTTAC
Source organism: Vicia faba (assembly GCA_948472305.1). NCBI lineage: Eukaryota > Viridiplantae > Streptophyta > Magnoliopsida > Fabales > Fabaceae > Vicia > Vicia faba. The sequence continues at coordinate 145,891,133 of OX451740.1, forward strand.
TGCAGTTTGTATTGTATCCACTTCTGCCTAAACCAAAACCTGTAAAACCATATTTCTTTCTCTCTTCTCTCTCTTAAGTACCATTTGATATCAAAATGATGTGTACTTTATTTGGTTCTGAAAAAGCAGGCTGGAAGATGATGAGAAAAAAAGGAAAATATACCTTGCTTGCATATTTTGATTTAATATTACACACTTCTCTTTGTCTTTCAAATGGTACAGTATGGAGCCTATGCATTTGGCTTCTTCCTAAGTGCATGGCAGGTTTACGTTGCATGTGGATTTGAAAAAAAAAGAAACCTGATTTGCATACTTGTATACTTGCATATGCTGTTGCTTTTTTGTATGCTGTTCAAACAATTGAATTTATGCATATTTGAAATATGCAGTGGGCTTTTGAAAAAGTGCAATTGATTTTGAAATGTGCTATTTTGACAAGAAAATGATTTGTGCATGTTTTTAATTGTGCATTCATTTATAAAAATTCCTCCCTTTTTTGTGAACCGGGAGAAATCCCGTGATTTGCAAAAAAGGGTAAACTGATTCCAGCCGTTCGCTTTTAATGATGAACGCTTAAGATTAATTTTTTTGCTTTTAATTGTTTATTTCTGACTTCTTTTCTTTAATTCTTTGCAGGTAAAAAAATCAAATGAGCAATTGGATAGAAGATGAAGATTTAGAATATTAGAAAATAGTTTTTATTTTACTTTAAACTTTTATGTAATTGTCATTATAAATATTTTGTAAATAATACAATATTTAAATAACAATTGTAATAAATAGAATAAAGTGAATAAAATTCTATTATTTCCCAATTAATTCTTTTTCTTTCCAATTATTTATTTATCGTTTATAATTCTTTAAATTATAATAATTAAAAATCAATTTCAATTACTTAAATTCAGAATAATAAACAGATAAATAAACATCATTGATCAATTAATAACTCCAATTATTTAATTCATTATTCATAATTCTCTAAATTATAATAATTAAAAATAGAATTTCAATTATTTAACTTAGAAAGGATAAATAATTAAATAATCATTGTTGACCAATTAATAAACCTCTTTCCAAAATGTTTATTTCATTATTCATAAATCTTTAAATTATATAATAACCGAAAATAGATTCCAATTATTTAAATTTAAGATAATAAATAATTAATAAACATTGTTTGATCATTGATCGATTAATAAATTCAACGTTCAAAAATAAACAGCTCTCGGCCTGAAAAAGTTATGAATTTTTAAAAATCAATAGATCAAAACGCTTGCAATGTAATGATGCAGATGGGAGATGGTATCTTAGGTCAAAATTTAGGGTACAATAATTAGGTTTATCGCTTTTCTTTACTTTCTGCATCTTTATCAAAAACGGGTCTTTGTATTTTGGCGATGTATAGACCCGCGCCTTGTAATGGCGTAGCTTTTATCTTTCTGTATTTAATTTTCCGCACTCCTAACTGCTAATTGCATGAAAGAATGTATGATAACTAAAAACAACGCGTAGCTCACAATGCCATGATCAAAGATAAAACATAACATGAAAACAACACACAATGCACACACCACTTCTAGGGTACGCCTCACTCGTTGCCTTCGAAACGTGGTCGTCAAGTATAGGACGTTTTAGCGGTCGCTCTTATGTCTAAGATCAAGTTGCCTCAAAACAGTTGCCTCGAAATGGTTGCCTCGGATAAAAGGATCTAGGACATTAGGGTTACTTCTAAGGTGTCCTAACAATTGCTTCGGTGACCACACTGTCCCCTCAATCGAATTGACCCGAACACCTCCAACGGTGGTGCTACCTACCTCTCAATGGTGGGATGGCACTACCTTAAGGACTCTTACACAGCCTAATTCCTTAGGGTAGGTAGATGACTCATGGGTACTTGCTCTCTTCAAAAACAAATAAAAAATCTTTTCACACTGACACTTTCAAAAGCTTTCAAAACAAATTTTTCAAACACTCTTGAGGACAGATACAAGAGTCACTCAGAAATCTTTCAATGAAACTTTTTCAAACCCACACACTTGAAAAGCAAACATTTTGAAAACATAAGAGCAAGTACCTAAGAGCCCGTGGATAACCACGGATAGAAAGGGTGCTAACACCTTCCCTTTCTATAAATCTACCTCCCGAATCGAGAAGCATTCTCATAAGGAATTTTGCTGTGCTTTTGTCCTGTCCATGTTGGAGAAAATAAAAGACGGTGGCGACTCTTGCTTACCGCGACATTTCGCGAACCAGCTTAAAAAACAGTCAGTTCTATTTCCACCGGTCACAATGTCCTAGAATGAGTCTATGTCTTGACTATATCTATAAGAGGATATCAGAATGAGTCTTCGCCTGACTATATCTGAGATTTGTATTAAAATGAGCCTACGCCTGGCTGTATCTGAGATTTATATTAGAATGGGCATATGCCTGACTATATCTAAATATATACCGGAATTAATATCAGGATGGATCCACGTCTTGATCGTGTTTGAACGATATCTAGAAGATATACTGGAATGAGTATTAGAATGGATCCACGTATTGATCGTATCTGAATGATATCTAGATGATATACTGGAATGAGTATCAGAATGGATCTATGTTTTGATTGTAGCTGGGGTATATCTGGAATATATGCTAGAATGTGTATTAGAATGGATATACGCCTCAGTCGTATCTGAACTGTATCTAGAATATGTATCGGAATGAGTCTACGCCCGACTGTATCTAAAAGATCATCATAATGAATCATCGATTGATTGTATCTGAAGGATGAGAAATTGTTGACAATGTTTATCTGTTTGTGAACTAACCTGAAAAAAGACAAAGTTAGTTTTATGCAATGACATGATGCAATGCATTGTATAATGAGGTTCTCAAAATAAATGAGAGTTCTATATGCGCTTCGATGCATATGCTATGATATTTTGTAAATGATGTATGGATGTAAGATGTTGCTAACGACAATGGTAGCTTCATATGACATATTTGGATGGGGCAAACAAATCCATGATTGTTACTGGGGATGAAGAATATGAATATTCAATTTAGAATGTCTTCGCTGGGGATTCCCACTTTCTATTTGAGGATACTCTGCTGGGGACGTTTGACTTCAGCTTACAGATAGAGGAATTCCATGAACATTGGTCGTTCATCGTTGGATTCTTACGTAATCTGACTGGGGGGGGGACAAAAGGGACAAATAATCCTATGATGCATGTATGTCAACTCTTCTGGGAAGGATAAAGTTGAATGACATTTGGCCTGGGGAGAGAATCCTGTCGGGGAATTGTGATAATTAGAGAAATAACCTTTGTTTGGGAAATAAGCCCTGTTGGAGAAATAAACCCTGTTGGGGAAATAAACCCTTCTAGGGAAGAGAATTCTGTAGGGGATTTTACAGTGTTGGAGAAGTAAACTCTGTCGGAGAATTGAATTCCTGTAAACTGTGCTGAGGGAATCATTTTTTATGAGAATTGGAATTTTATAGGCTGTGCGGAGGAAATTTCCATTGTATGCTGAGGAAATGGTCAAACTTCCTTATCCCTAGGGTACCTATTGGGGATGATGATCAGGTCAATCTATCCATTTGGGATATGGAGGTAAACTGCTGGAAGATGCCCCAATTTCTGTATGCGGGCATATTAGACTTGCTGATAATGTATCTCTTTCGAGGATGAGCTTGTGGAAATGACTTTGGGGATTTTGAGAATAGCTGAAACTTTATCCCAATTCCTAGAGTCTTTAATAAATGATTATTCTTGTTTTTATGCATATATTTGTTAACAGTAGTCATATTCAAATGCATATGTTCATTCAATTTAGCCATTGGACGTTTTTTTAAACAAAACAGGGAAAGTAAAACAAACTTGAATTTTGAATTCGATTTGTATTGAAAGTTTGCCTATAAACAGGCGGTTTTGTACAAAGAGACAAAAATCCTAGTAAGAGGAAATCATCGTAAAATGAAAAGAGTACAAAGTAAAATAAGGAAAAACAGTTATGTGGAAACGATCCCATCATGTTTCAACTCTACTATTGCCCCTATTTCTTCAAGCATCTCATCCCTCGCTGTTGGAAGAAGTTGATTGAATCGATCTGTACCATTTGAACTTGACGTTGATAACAAATCTTGTTATAAGTAAATGATACAACGGGACATAGTCATACACTTTAATCCCTAAATTTTGCCTGGACCGCCTTTTCGGGTTTTCAGTCCACCGGGATACCCTTTTTTGCTCAAACCGCCTTTTCAGGTTTTCAACTTGCCATGTGTATAATTTTATCTCTATATACCTAAATTTTGCCCGAACCCTTTTGGTTCTCCAGGATGCCCTTATTTTTGCCTAGGCCAGTTAACCTAGTGGGTCTCTTTTATGCGTAGTATTTTTTGACTATGTCCGCATTTACAGGGTACAGAAAATCTTCACCGTCCATGATGGTAAGTATCATAGCACCGCCAGAAAATATCTCCTTAATCACAAATGACCCTTCGTATGTGGGAGTCTATTTTCCCCTAGATCATCTTGTGGTAGGATGATGCGCTTTATTACCAAGTCACCAGCCTAATATACCTGACGTTTAACTTTCTTGTTGAAGGCTTTGATCATATGCTTCTGATACATCTGAACATGAAAAACAGTCGCAAGTCTTTTCTCGTCAATCAAATTCAACTGGCCCAGCCTAGCCTGAATCCATTCGTCATCATCTAAATCCGAGTCTTCCGTAATCCTTAGAGAAGGAATCTGGACTTCGATAGATAGGAAAGCTTCCATACCGTAGACTAGAGAGAATGTGGTTGCCCCAGTTGATGTCCATACTGAAGTGCGATAGCCATGAAGATCAAATGGTAAAATCTCATACCAATCTTTATACGTCATCGTCATCTTTTGCAAGATCTTCTTGATGTTCTTATTGGCGGCTTCCATTGTGCCATTCATCTTCGGTCGATATGGAGAAGAATTGTGGTGCTTGATCTTGAACTGCGTGCAGAGTTCCTTGATCATAGTATTGTTGAGATTGGTACCATTGTCTGTGATAATCCTTTTGGGGATGTCATACCGATATAAAAGGTTATTCTTAATGAACCGATCCACAACATTCTTGGTGACAGAGGCAAATGAGGTTGCTTCAACCCACTTCGCAAGTAATCAATGGCGACCAGGATAGTATGATGCCCATTAGAAGGAGTAGGCTTAATCTCTCCAATCATGTCAATTCCCTACATCGCAAACGGCCAAGGAGCAGTCAGGAGATTCAGAGGGACCGAAGGCACATGTACTTTGTCAGCATAGATCCGACATTTATGACAAGTTCTAGAATTACGATGGAAATCAGTTTCTGTAGTCGACCAACAGTAACCCGCTCTCAGAATCTTTTAGCCATCATATGCCCATTGGAGTGAGTACTGAAGACTCCTTTGTGTATAACTTCCATAATTTTCTCATCTTCCTTCTTGTCTATGCAACAAAGCAAGTCGAATCATGGTTGTGCTTGTACAAAATTTTGTTGCTCAGAAGGAACTTGGTAGAGAACCTCCGTAGAAATTTCTTGTCATTGATAGATGCCCCCTTGGGGTACTCTTAAGCCTCGAGGTACCTTTTCACTTCATGAAACCAAGGCTTTTCTTATACTCCATCAGTATCAACTTCGTAGCAATGCGCCGATTTTTCTATTCTCTCAATAGTAATTCGAGGAGCTTCGTTGTCCCATCTGACCTTGAACATAGATGAAATAGTTGCTAATGCATTTTCCAATTGATTCTCTTCTCGTGGGATATGTTCAAAAGTGATTTCCTTGAGGTATGATATTAATGTAAACACATGCTCCCGATAAGGAATGAGATTTAGATGTTTCGTATACCATTCTCACTTAATCTGATTGATTACCAGGGCTGAGTCCCCGTATACGTTTAAGAACTTGATTCTCACGTCGATAGTAGCTTTGATACCCATGATGCACGCTTCATATTCGGCTATGTTGTTGGTACAATCAAAGTATAATCTAGCGGTAAACGACGTATGGCAACCCTTAGGAGAGATAATCACAACACCAATTCCATTACCAAGCACGTTGGAAGCTCCATCAAAAACCAAAGTCCATCGGGATCCCGACTCAGGTCCTTCATATAGTCCAGGTTCTTCATAATCTGTAACTAATATGATATTCTCATCCGGGAACTCAAAGTTCATAGACTGGTAGTCGTCTACAACTTGATGAGCCAAATGATCTGCCAACACACTTCCTTTGATTGCCTTCTGAGTAGTGTACTGAATATCGTATTCTGTAAATACCATTTTCCATCTTGCTATTCTTCCAGAGACAACGGGCTTCTCGAATATGTACTTATCAGATCCATTTTATAGATCAATAAAGTAGTATGGGTCAACATATACTGTCTTAGTCAGCGAGCAGCCCATTCCAAAATGCAACAAGTTTTCTCGAGCAGTGAGTATCTTGTTTTACAGTCGGTAAACTTTTTTCTAAGGTAGTATATTGCATGCTCTTTTTGACCAGACTCGTCATGTTGCCCTAATACACATCCCATTGAGTTCTCTAACATTGTTAGGTACATGATCAGAGGTTTTCCTTCAACTGGTGGCATCAGAATCAAAGGTTCTTGGAGGTACTCCTTGATTTTGTCAAAGGCTATCTGGAAATCGTCATTCCACTTCACCACCTGATCTTTCTTCAAAAACTTAAAGATCGGCTCACAAGTAGCGGTCAAATGAGAAATGAATCTGGAAATATAGTTCAGTCGTCCCAAGAAACCTCTGACTTTCTTCTCAGTAGGGGGAGCTGGAATTTCTTGAATGGATTTGACCTTGGTAGGATTAACTTCAATACCTTTACCACTGACAATGAAACCCAAGAGCTTACCGGATCTCACCCCAAAGGTGCACTTGTTCGGATTCAACCTTAGCTTGTACTTCTTCAACCTCTCAAACAACTTGTGTAGGTGGTCAAGATGTTCTTATTCTGTCTGGGATCTGGCTATCATGTCGCCGATGTAAACCTCTATCTCGTGATGAATCATGTCATGGAACAAAGCTACCATAGCATGTTGATATGTTGCGTCGACATTCTTCAAACCAAAAGGCATAACTTTGAAGCAGAAAGTGCCCTATTACGTGACGAAGGTAGTTTTCTTCATGTCTTCAGGTGCCATCTTGATCTGATTATAACCTGAAAAACCATCCATGAAAGAAAATACTTTATGTTGAGCGGTGTTTTCAACCAGAACGTCAATATGTGGAAGCGGAAAGTCATCTTTGGAGCTCGCCCTCTTCAGATCCTTGTAGTTTACACACATACGCACTTTTCCATCCTTCTTAGGTACTGGAACCATATTTGCAACCCACTGAGGATAGAACGTAACAACTAAGAACCCTGTGTTGAATTGCTTCATAACCTCAACCTTGATCTTTTTGGACATCTCGGGATGCATACGACGAACCTTTTGCTTTATTGGAGAACAACCTTCTTTCATTGGTAGACGGTAAACCACAATATCAGTATCGAGCCCTGGCATGTCTTCGTATGACCAAGCAAATATCTCAACATAGTCCCGTAACATTTGGATTAATCAGTTCTTGACATTGTCCTCTAGGTTGGCACCTATCTTTACTTCTTTCTTGTCCTCTGCAATACCCAAGTTCACAACCTCGACTGGCTCTTCATGCGGTTGAATAGCCTTTTCCTCTTGCATTAACAACCTAGTGAGCTCTCTAGGTACTTCATAATCTTCCTCACCTTCGTCCTCAACTTGGTAGATCAGATTTTCAAAGTCATAATTGGCAATAGCAGAATTGTTATCAATGGGATCTAGGGTGGATATGGATATGTAATTTGTTATGTGGGTGTGTGTAAGAACACATATCTATTTTGAAAGTGAAATGAAGTAAAAGAAAGACCAAGAGTGCAAAATTTGAATGCAAAACGTCCAATGATTTGTTGAATGAAAATATGTTATGAAGTATGACAACCCTAACACATGAACCATTGTGCCACGGGTAAGGCACAAGGCTTGAAGTTATTGTTTTAAAATTACATAGCCAAAACTTGAAAGCAAGAAAACAGAAAATAACATTTACTCCTGACTAAAGGAGCTTGGTATAACATCTCCAGTCTTCCAATTGCTGAGCCTGTTGCTGGTGGTAGGAAAAATCCAGTTGTCTAGGTCAAAATCACTATCAGTATCTTCTACCGTGTTGACTCCATCAATAGCATTAACGCCCTTGTCGTGCTTAGGCATAGGTGCAATAATCACATTGGGAGTCTCTGGAGGATCAAATTCAATCTCTTTATTGTCAATCATATCTTGAGTTTTATTTTTCAAAGCCCAGCAACTATTGGTGTCGTGTTCGGGGCTATTGGAATGATAGGCACACCTTACATTTTGATTGTACCGAGGAGAGGAGGTGTTAGGATTCTGAGGAGGACCTCTTAGTGTTATTAACTCCGCCTTTAATATATGCTGCAATTCTTGAGACAACATCATATTAATCTTAGTAAATTGTCTCCTTGGTGCATCTGACCTACACTGATTACCTTGTTGATGTTGTTGCATAGGTGTTGGATTAGAAATTAGCACCGCCCCCACAAATTGGTTGCGGTCACTTCTAGCATGACCCTTCTGGCCATACACAACATTAGTTTCCTTCTTTATGTTGAACTTCTTCTTGACGGTACTTGAAGATGCAGCCACCTGAATCTTTCCGCTTCTGACTCCTCCTTCAACATGTTCCCCTGTTAGTATCAACTCGGTGAACCCATCTGAAGAGCTTCCGGTCAGATGATTGAAGAAAGGACCTGTCAAAGTTCCCATAAACATGTCAACCAGATCCCTATCAGACAAAGGAGGCTGAGCTCTTCCTGCTAAATCTCTCCATTTATGGACATACTCTTTAAAACCTTCGTTAGAGCCCATAGTCATACTTTGTAATTGCAAATGAATTGGTGAAATATCAGCATTATATTGGTATTGTTTGTAAAAATAAACAGCCAAATCTTCCCAAGTACGAATATTGGTTCCTTCCAGTTGATAGAACCATTCCAATGATGTTCCCGATAGGATCTCTTGAAATAAATGTACCCACAACTTTCTGTCAGCGGTGTGGGGTTGGATCTTCCGGACGTAAGACCTAAAATGAAGTTTTGGACAGGAAATACCGTCATGCTTTGAAAAAGTAGGGACCTTGAATTTATGGGGAATGATAATTCTAGAGACTAATACCAACTCTTCAAAATCCAACCCAGACACTCTCTGAATTTCCATAACATTGAGACGATCTTCCAGCTATTTGTACTTTTCATCAGCGGGAGGATACTGTTCATCCGAATAGTCTTCTTCATCGGAATATTGGCCAGATCCAAGGTTACTTCCTCTCTCAGCTTTCACACTCTTATCATCTTCACCATGGTTATCGTCTTCGTTTGACGGGATATCACAGTCTTGAGCTTGCTTGGGAGGACCTTTGGACCTTCTTCCCATGTTGAAGATGCCGACTGGTCTTCTGGTTTTTATCTTCCTCCCTTTGGTGATAAGGGTCTTCAGCTTTTCCAGCCCTTTGGCTAAGTCCAGGAACATTTGTTGAAACTGAGCATTTTGAGCTTGAAGTTCTTTGACAGTTTATTCGAGAGCCATCTTTTACTGAAATAAACAGCAAGAAGATCAGAAAACTTGTCTTGGGAAATACCTATTATTTAATGACATGCATGATATGTAAATGTAATGTTTTCAAGAGTCTCGGGGGATAAACAAAGTGAAATGTTAGAAGTTGAGTCTGGTTGCAGCTTTGACTGAAGAACTTTGCGTCTTTGAACATCCTTCCATGAGAATCAAGCTCACCATGTCGAGTGGGTCCTAGCCTTTAACTCGAGTGAACGTACTTCGGTCTTTGACGACATCTGGTTAGAGGAAAATAAATCCTCTTGCCCCTTTCTAGAAGTCTGGTTCATGATAAACCTGCATCACAGGTCCCTGAGATCCTTGAAATGGTTAGTGATAATGCGATGTTATGATGTCATGATGTCATGTTTGAACAGATAGCAAACACAAGAAAAACACATAAGAGACTTAGGTTTAAAGGCTTGCATGAGGTCTGTAGGTAAGTACCATTTTCTATTGAAGTCAAGTTGGCTCAACCTGTCCTTAAAAGTAACCAGGTTCTAGGAGTCTCATATCACCGATCTTTCTCACAGGTTTTATTTAAGCAGGGCAACTGACTTTCCACCAAAATATCCTGAAATTCGAATCTCAATGAGCGTAGCATCGAGTATCAACCAACCTTGGACTGCACCAAAGCCAGCTATCTCACTACCTTCTAATGGCCAAGATGGGTCAATTAAGGTTCTAAAGATCAGTTAGTGCTTATGACACCATGTGGCAGCCTAGTGTTATCCTCGACCGAGTCAAAGAACACCAATACAAACCAAAGCGTTGCACTTATGTAGCCATCACTTTAACCATATCGGTCTATGCCGTACAGTTTTTATGATCTATTGCTACTTACCTAAGGCATCCCTAGATCTGGGTGTAGGATCTTTGCAAGAATTTAAACCCGAGCAAACCTCAAATATAAAGCAAACAAAGCAAAAGTAAAAAGTGATCTAAGACTCTAAGGTAACCCCTCTTTTTATGTACTCCCCAGCAGAGTCTCCAATTATGTAATATAGTGGGAGAACTGATTTGTTTTTGCATTTTATTGCAAATTTGTGGATAGCAAGAGTCGCCACCGACTTTTCTTTTATCCAATAAGGAAAGGGTGAAAAGAACTGAAAAGACCTTGATGGATTTTGAGTTCGTGGGATAGGTTATGAAAAGGGAAGGTGTTAGCATCATTTTAATCCGTAGTTATCTACGGGCTCTTAATCACTCAGCTCACTTTGAAATTTTGCTTTTTTTGTGTGTTTGAAAATATTTTGAAATTTTGCCAATATAAGGCGAACTTTTTAATAACTCTTGTATCGGTCCTCAAGAGTGTGTACAAAGTATTTTGAAAATATCTTTGAAAGTGTTTGTGAAATTTTTTGTTTTGAAGAGTTTTGTAAGCAAGCGATTAACAGTTCTACCCACTCAAGGTCGTTCTTGTACTTTTCCTCCTTCTTTAGATAGTGCTATCCATACCATTAGTTAGCAGGAAGCCCTATCGTTGGATATGAAGGGACAAGCGAAGGGTCATCGTATGGTCATCGAAGGCAACTCGTAAGGACACTTTAGAAATTTTCGTAAGGGACTAGATCATTAATCGAAACTGTTGTACCCCAAAATTTTCCCTCCCATTTTTATTCAAGACATGCTCCTAGGGTTCTTAATTGCTCAAGGTTGCTCAAGAATTAATCAGACAAATTCTCCTGCTAAGCAATGGACCTACAACTAGGGTTTCACTTTTCTCAAGGAAGATTGGGTTTCTAAGGCCTCAAGTGGATCTTATGGTTTCTTATATGTCCCCAAGAATGCTCTTGACAAGTTTCCAGCCTTGTATCCCAAGTTTGCTTAGTCAATTGCTCAGATGATTGAAAATCAACTATATTGGACAAAAAGTCAAATGTGGTCAACATACAGTCAAACATCAATATTTTTGGTCAACATCAAGATTTTTAAGTCACATTCATCATTTGATCAAGGTTTGATCATGATTCATCAAGAAAACTGAAGATTCATCAAAAGTCAAAAGTCACTAAATTAAGGTTTTCTTAAGGAGAAGTCAACTGAACTTTGACCAAGCACAACTTTCACATGCTTCATCAGATTTTTCTTAATCCAAGCTCATTTTGAAGGAAATTCAATTATATACAACTTTGTCTTTCTAATATCAAGTCTAAAAAATGCTTCATTTGAGAGATATGGGCCAAAACATTATAGGTCATTTCAAAAGTCAACAAAAAGACACTTTTTTCAAGGCAACTTACATTAATATATAGTCTTCAATTGAAAAATGATCAACATAGAGATTATAAAAGACATCTTGAGCTTTCCAAAAAGTCCAAGATCACCTTCATATGATAAAAATTGAGAGAGTTATAATGGGTGCAATTTGGGTAATTTTGAGAAAATGCATGAAACCTAAAGTGACCAAACTTGAATTTTTGGGCTAGTGGGATTATGTTTCAAAGTCCATGCGTGCATAAGGCCCTAATATGAACCTCTGAACTTATTCATACACCCCTTGGGTTTTTATTTTATTTATTTTTTATTTTTATTAATTTAAAGTCAAAATTAAATTAGATAAAGTCAAGCCTTTCATACAAGGTCCAAGCCCACTCTTGTTTGACCTAATTCATCACTATATATTCTCATTATTTCAGACAAGAAAGGCCATGAAACCCTTGCACAAGAAACCTTTCCAAAAACTTCAAAAAATATCAAAACTAGGGCAAATTGAAACCCTGTCTTGCAGAATCCCTCAAGGCCAAATACTTGTCTCATTCAATCCTTGAAGCACTGTAGGGTAAGAATGGATCAGCCTTGAAGATCCAAAGGGCCTGAAACTCTCGTATATGCTTCGCTGGATTCTAATATTGCATGACATTCATGTTTTTATTTTCTTTGTGTTTTGATGCATACTAACCTTCCTAATATTTTTCTGAGATATCAATGTTCATGATGAGACCATCGCATGGCCCCTATAATTGTTGAATCACGTTTGGCCATGTTTACACCATTTTAGGTTGTTTACATCATATCTCACAATACATCACAATTTGGCCAAAACTAATGCTTCCATTGAAATTGCAAGGCTCCAAAAGCAAACATACTGCCAGTTTCAAGCCAACATGCACAAGCACATTCATTAGCCAGGGAGGAGTTTTCATTTGGGCTAGCTGAATAGGGGTTCAAACAAAGAAGCCCTAGTGATGAGAACATGAGCCAGTCGAAAGGTACACAAATGGACCACCTAAATGCCCATCTGAAGGAAGTAATACTAGAGTCAGTCGAAGGCTACACAAGAGGTCTAGTCGAAAGAGGCAACTTGAGGCCAGTCGAAGGGCAGGAACTAGAGGGCATTCGAAGGAGCCAAAATGTCCACATACATTCAAATTTCAAAAAGGACAAGATTCCATGTTTTTGGCCAACGTTACAAATTCTCATTCATGGATTTCAAACACATAATCGAGGCTGTTTAAACCTTTTCCTTCTTGTCCCATCTACCCTCTCTATATAAAGAGACCACAAGTGTTACATCACACACATACATATTGCCTATAAAAAGAGAACACTCACACCATCATAGGAAAAAGATCAAAATTATAACCAGTTTTTTATAGGCATCCTCAATCCAGACGAAGGCTATATTTGTGTTCCTGAGATTCCCAAGAATCTGATCCAAGCCAAGCCACGTCCAGATTCATAAATCGAAGCATCTCCAGTTGGTAAGGATTTACCCAAGTCGAAACTGCATTTCTAAGCCTTTTAAATACATATTATTGGTATATATGTGCTGCTAATACCATTTGTGTTTATATGAGCATATCATACGCAAGATAACATGCAGGAATAAAATCACGCCATCGAAAGGCCTGACCTGATCTGCCTTTAGAAACTCATGGCATAGCCCGTTTCAAGTCAAAATAAGCTTAGGCCTGAGGATAGAATACTCAAATTAGGGAGAAGGACCTGGGTTCAATACCCAGGTCCTGCATCTTTATTTTTTGCCAACATTTTCCTTCCAAGTTCAATTCGAAAGATAACTCGCTCCTTGGATTGAAAAAGGCAACATCCCTCCTGGATCAAAAATCCCATCCCCTTCACAGAATCGAAAGGAAACATCCTTCATGAATCGAAAGACCATGACTCTCTCTGGATCGAAGCTTCCCTTTTCTCCTTGGATCGAAGGATGCCCCTTTTATATTTTACTTTTGTTCTTTTTGTTATTTCTTTATTGATCCTTTTTGTTTAAATTAACTTTAAATCAAAATCACAAAAAAAATTAGGCTAGTGTCTTTTCTAATTAAATTAATTTTGTAAATAAATAAATAAATTATTTTAACATATTTCTTAAAATTAAAATTAAAAAGATTTAGGCTTTATTTTCTTTTATACATAAAAAACAAAACAAAAATATTTTTATTTCTTAGGATATTTTTAGACGTTATTTTCTATTTCACACGCGTTTATTTAATTTCACATTTTTATTATTAATGTACCTGCTCACTGGATGTAATAGATTAAAACTAGGATATTTATTGCTTTATCCCCATCATTTTTAGACATGTAAATACCCCCCTCCCCAAAGCATTGTAATAGCATAGATTTGAGTCCATGCACTTTAAATTTTTGCAAAATATTAACTGCTAGTAACTAGGCGTGTATGAAAAGATTAATAATCAAATGCTAGAAAACTTAACAAAAAGACAAAAAATAACTGAACATAATACACTCGCACATATACACCTCTAGGGTACCCCACTTTGGTTGCCTTTAGAAGTAAAACAATCATGAGGTAGGAACGCTTTAGCAAAGACCCATAAATCAAAAGATCATAATCCCTCGATGACCCCACAGTTGCCTTTCGGTAAATAATCTAGTTCCTAAACAAAATTTCTAAAGCGTCTCCACAAGTTGCCTTCGTGACTGTAACGTCCCTTTCGAATGTCCCTAATACATCCAATGATAGGGCTACCTACTCACTAATAGTAGGATAGTACTGTCTAAAGGATAAGAGGAAAAGAATGACCCTTTTTGAGTATAAAAGTAGATAGCTGTTAGAAGTTTTCTCAAAAACATTTTGCACTTACATAAATACTACTTTTCAAAAAAACAATTTTCAAAAACATTTGCTTTGTTAACACTCTTGAGGACTGATACAAGAGTTAACACAAAGCAAATCGCCACACTAAGGCATTTTCCAAACATTTTCAAACACACAAATCAAAAAGGTATTTTAAAAATGATCAACCTCTAAGAGCCCATAGATAACTACGGATAGAAAGGGTGCTAACACCTTCCTGTTCCATAATCTACCCCCTTTACTCAGAAAATCTCAAAAAAGGTCTTTTTCTGTTCATTTCACCCTTTCTTTATTTTGGATAAAAGAAAAGTCGATGGCGACTCTTGCTTACCGCAACATTTGCAAATACAAAATGCAAAACCAGTATTAACAGTCGGTTCTTCCACCGTATCACAGAACTGACGACTCTGCTGGGGAGAAAAATTAAAAGTGGGGTTACCTTAGAGTTTAGTTCACCTTTTTTAATTTCTTTACATTGTTGTCTGTATGCTTTATCTTTAAAGGGCTTGCTTGGGTTACTTGTAAATATCCTACACCTGGATCTGGGGGCATCTTTTTAGGTAAACAACAATAGATTATGGAGACTGTACAGCATATATCGATATGGTTGAAGCGATAGCTGTGTTGGTGTGACACTTTGGTTGGTACCATTATCCCTTGTGCTGAATCAAGGAGAATACGGGGCCGTCGCATGGTATCGTGAAGCATTAATGGACCTTAGAACCTTAGTTGAACAAACTTGGCCATTAGAAAGTAGTGAGATGGCCAACCTCGGTGTAAAGCTGGGGATTGGTTGATACTCGATGCTACACTCATTAAGATTGGACTTTCGAGATGTTTCGACCGCAAGAAAAGATTGCTAAGCTAAAATAATGCTCGATAAATAAAGATCAGTGATATTGAGTTTCCTTAGAACCTAATTACTATTTCTAGGACAGGTTGAACCAACTAAACTTCAAAGAGGGTACTTACCTATAAACTTCATGCAAGCCTAAACCTAAGGTTTTGTTTGTTTTTCTTGTGTATGATTTACTTAAACATGACATCATGCATCATAACATCCATTTTTCATTACACTGACCATTTCAAGGACCAAGGGAATTTATCTTTGTTTTGTTTTGCAGATCATGGCTTCTGCTCGTAGAAATACTATCCGGATCAACTTTGTAAGAATACCTCTCCAACTCAAAGAGCTAGTATCAAGAGTTCCCGAGAATTCCTCTTTCACCAAGAACTATGATCGACTTCTCAATCTGGTTACCTCGGGTTTTGATGAGAATATGATGAGTGTACTCTTTCAATTCTTTGATCCTAAGCACCATTGCTTCACCTTTCCAGATTATCAGTTGGTGCCCACCATGGAAGAGTTCTCTCAAATATTGGGTATACCTATTCTTGATCAGACACCTTTCAACGGTTTAGAAGAAGCTCTCAAGCCAGAAGTCATTGCAACAACTTTGCATCTGAAACGGTCTGACATTGTATCCAACTGGGAAATAAGAAGTGGTGTTAAGGGTTTTCTAGTCAAGTTTCTGTACGAGAAGGCTCACCAATTTTGGGATGATTAGGATTTCCAAGTTTTTGAGGAGGCTCTGGCCCTTCTAATCTATGGTTTAGTGTTGTTCCCTAATCCAGACTTTCTCATAGATGTGAATGCTATCAAGGTTTTCCTCTCTCGTAACCCCGTGCCTACTCTACTCGGAGACATCTTGCATGCCCTCCACACTCACACCATGAAGAGAAAAGGGATTCTTATGTGTTGCGGGCCATTACTGTCAAGGTGGTTTATTTCTCACCTCCCTAAATTAGTATTGAAGAATGAAGAAAGCTTGGGTTGGTAGCAAAGGATAATATCACTTTCTCACTAAGATATCCTCTAGTATTCTCGGTCTATGAGAGATATTTCTATTATTGACTACTGCGGGGAATTCCCTAATGTCCCACTACTTAGAATTAGGGGAGGCATAACTTATAATCCTTTTATGGCTTTAAGACAATTTGGTTATGCTCGAAGGGATGGTCCCCACGATATGCTTATCCAAGGAATTATGTTTAACTACGAGGATGATTCTCAAGGGTATCATCAGAGGTTTATACGAGCTTGGGGCATGGTAAACATATTTGATACCAGGAATTTAGGGCCTAAGACTTCCATCCTAATGGAACCTTATCTCAAATGGGTACGAACTCGCGCTCAGAATCTCATAATTCCGTATATAGCCATCTTACCAGTGGTTGTAGAGCCCATCACCGAAGGAGATGTTCCTTATACAACTCTCCATCCTGACATGCCCACTGATCTTAAAGAGCTACAGAGATCCTGGATTCAGTTAAAGAAAGAACGATATACCTTTAGAGATCATTTCTATGTAAATAAGAAGAAAGTCTTGGAGCTTACTGTAACACGGTGGGAGAACTGACTTGGGATGTTTTGCGTTTGATCACAAATGTTACAGATAGCAAGAGTCGCCACCGACTTTTCTTTTATCCAAATAAAGGAAAGTGTGAAAAGAACAGGAAAGACCTTTGAGATTATTTTCTTGAGTTCGGGGGGTAGATTATGAAAAAGGAAGGTATTAGCACCCTTTTCATCCATAGTTATCTATGGGCTCTTAGTTTCTTGCTAGATCATTGCTTTTGTTTGATAGTGTGCTTTATGGTGGTTTTTTGAATTTATTTTTGAAAAGCGCCTTCGCTTAGGCAAACTTTGTAATGATTCTCGTCTCTATAAGAATGTATACAAAGTGTTGGACTTTTGAAAATATTTCGAAATGAAAGTGTTGGTGTATAAAATGTTTTGGTTGTGAGCAAGCGAGCAACTAGGAGAAATCTACCTATTCAAAAAGTCTTTAGTGTTCTTTTCCTCCTCCTTTAGATGTTTCTATCTTACCATTGATTTGGTAAGAAGTTCCATCATTGGATGTAAAGGGACGGGCGTGGGTCATCGTATAGACATGATAGAAATGTTGTGAGATATCTTAGCATTTCTCTCGAGGGACTAAGATCATTTGAAAGGCAACATCCGTAGCGTCATTGAGGGACCATGATCTTATATTTTTTATTGTTTTTGCTAAGACGCCTCATATGCATATCATGATCATTTCTCAAGGCAACAAGTTATTACCTTGGAAAATCTTAAGGAATTCAAGTACATGTGATAAATGAAGATATTATCATAAGTTAGGAGTCATCCTCCAAAATAAGGGTTTTTTTGGGAAACAGGAGCCAATGTGTGAAAAGTTGGTTTTATTAAGTCAGAGTTAATGCTTGGAAGGAGTCACACTGAAACTGTCGAAATTGAACTACGTCGACTAGGAAGAAATAAAAGGATATGTCAGGGGGATAAAATTGGTTTAGTCGACCAAAGGGTAAAAGATAAGGAATTGGTTGAAAATGGTTTTAGTCGATAAAGAAGGTTTTCTTGGACTTAGAGGAAGTGTGATTATTCTTTTCCAGAAAGAAAGCGTCGAAGCAAGGCATAAGCGATTTATGCTTAAGAGGCTTAGAGGAATCGTAGGCAATTACCAGCAACCCACGACGTGTTCAAGCGCCAAATAGGTGGAACTTCAAAATCATGATAAGTTACTAGCAATCTATGACGTGTTTGAGCGCCAAATAGGTGGCAGCATCTAGTGAAGCAGTTACCTCAAGATATTAATATTAGCCATAGATTTTATCTAGGTAGTTACTTTGTAAACATTATAAATAGGAAGATTTTGTGTAGTTTGTGTGTGTTCACTTTTACTCTTAATTCACTTGTCAAACTCTCTCATTCCGAGCGTCAGGAAATCAAGAGTGAAGAGTGCTTTATGTACGTGAATCACCATTTTTATTTCAATGCAAATCTTTTATCTTTAAATTTTATCTTTTGAGTACTTTATCTGTTTTCTCTTTACTGTCGAGCAAGATCTATACGTTATCTTCTATTTCACATAAATAATTCGACACTATCTATGGGTCACGAGTCACCTGTTAGTTAGTTTAGTGAGTCTCGTTTTTTTGTATGAATATCTTCTGTCGGTCACGAGTTACTAGTCAGTCGATTAAATCATAGTGTTTAAAACCATTACACCCGTTTCTCCAGTCAAAAGAAAACCGTTTCCCTTGACTAATATTTTGACAGAATAGGTGTGATAGCAAAAACTCTTAGCACACGTCTTGAGATCAACTGGTCGATCTCGCAAGTTACCCTCAGTTTAGGACTATGGGAGGACCAGCGGTTGTTTACCATTTTCCATAGTAAAAAAATTAGCACACCTGGTGGGACCCAGTGCTAAGAATTGGTCTTAAGTATTTATAAGTGAATGCAACTTAGAAATGGGAAGTTAACCAAAGAGTATAATAAACCATTATATAGTAAGCAAATATCAAGAATTACAATTCCTGATAATCCAAACGTAGACAAAATACTTCACGAACTTTAATCACTACCAGTCCAGTAGTTTCACAAGTAGCACTTTTTCCTCCAGTAGGGTCGACTGCTGCGGTTTCTGTACCAATGTCTCAGGCTCCACCGGGAAGCCCAAGACCAGTAATGACTACGACTACCATAACTAATGTGCCTCGTTTTGGTAATGTAGATCTTGCTTATGGAATGCCGTATTCCATGATGCCAGGATATCAATCGACATCGTATACAACAGTGGTGTCAGATAATGTTCAAATTTTGAACTCTCCTTTACAAGGATCTGCGCCAGGGGGAAATAATAGAGGCAACCAAAATAGGGTAGCGCCTTCTCAACCCTTAGTACCGTCTCTTACTAATACTTCAGTAGCAGTATTAAGGCAACAAATGGATGATAGTAACCATGAGTTGGTTAATATGTTAACTAACCAGATGGGTAATGTATTTAATCCCATAGTATAAGAGTCGACTGAGACTAATAGGCAGTCCGCTGAAACAAATCGACATGTGATTGCCCAATTAACGCGTTTGTGTAATTTTTTAGGTGCTCCCCCAACGCCTATTCGACAGGCACCACCTGTTTGACTAGATGCCCCTGGTCAAATAGATATAGGGGTAATACATGATGAAACTTTCCATCAGGGGCAAATGGTGGTTCCTCCAAGGAATTTAATGGTCGATCCACCTAGGGTATTAGTAGATCGACATCAAGAGGCTGATTAAATTGTCGATCAAATTCAACAAGAAGACTTATCCATTGAAAATAATTTAACCACCATTGTCGAAAGAATTATGGACAAAAATGGTATGAATACCACACTTCAGAGGCCAACATATTCCCCCCTCCCTTTGTCTGAATATATTTTACAGACTAAAAACCCTAGAGAATGGAAAATCCCTAAGTATACGAAATTTAGGGGAGAATCTGGAGAGTCGACGGTGGAACATATTGCCAGATATCTAACTGAATCTGGGGATATGTCGAATAATGAAAAATTAAGGGTAAAGCACTTTTTTCTTCCCTTACTAGGACAGCTTTCACGTGGTTTACCACTTTACCCCCAAATTCGATTGACTCATGGACGAAGTTGGAGAAACTTTTCCATGAACAATTTTATGAGGGTAATTTGAAAATTAGTTTGATCAAATTATCAAACATTAAAAGAAGGTTTGCTGAAACCATTGATGATTATCTAAACATATTTAGGTCATTAAAAGCAAGATGCTTTACTCATGTGCAAAAACATGAGCTTGTTCAAATGGTTGCTGGAGGTTTAGATTATTCCATTAGGAAGAAAATAGATCCAACCTTAGCGAAAAGTATGTCACAGTTAGCTGATAGAGTTCGACATCTAGAGCATCTGCGACTAGAAAAAGTCAGACATACTAAGGCTAAGACTAGAAAAGAAAAAGTAGCCTTCATAGATTATGATGACACATATCCCATTTGTGAGGCCGACTGTTGTACCCCAAAATTTGCCCTCTCATTTCTCAAGGAATCACCCTGGATCCTCAAGTTTGCTTCCATCCAATTCCAAGTCTTGAACTGCAATTTTTCAAGAAAGTCATCTGCAAGGGCAAAATGGTCATTTGCACACTGAAAAGTCAAACTTTGACTTTTGGACCAAAACCAAGTTTCAAGAATCATATTTCATCAAGACATGTTGAAATATGAAGTTTGTTTCATTAAGAAAATCAAAAAGTCAATTTACTTTGGGAAAAGTCAAAATTTTAAATACTTAGAACTTTTCTAAGTGTTTAAGAAGCATGACAAAACTCAGAACTTCTGGCCATATTTTCACCATGATGCAAGCTAATTCTGGATCAACTTCTAACACAATAGTTTTAGATCTCAACAAGATCTAAAACATAGCAGAATGAAACTTCTGAAGAAGTGAAAAACACAAGAAGGGGGGTTGAATTGTTAAAACTTGAAATCAAATGCAGACAACACATTATTTTTATCCTGGTTCGTTTGATCTCAAACTACTCCAGTCCACCCGTCAAGGTGATTTCGCCTCTCTCCAACGAGGTCTTAATCCACTATATTCAACTGAATACAAATCTGCTTTAACAACTGCTAAAGCCTTCTTGAGTCTAAACCACAGACCGGTTTCTCAAGGAAATTATTTCTTATAGATAAAAGAATAATTATGTGTGTTTGATGTTTTCTAGAAAAACGATATATCACAACTGTGATAATACACAAAATGAAGCTTATGTAAAACTAGATTGCTAGAACTATAGAGTAAGCAATTTGAGAGCTTTAGCAAACTGTATGAGTGAGGATGAAGATGATTGACTTTAGGCGTGTAGAGTATTGTAGAGCATTAGCCATTTCACTTCTCACTGATTTGATTAAATACTTCTTGGAAAAGATACATTGATGCCAATAATTCCATTTCAATGCTCATTACGTTCTTTCCATTTTGAGAAGATCTTTGTCTTGGAATAAAGCCGTTGGTAATTAATCTGCCTTGAATGCAGTAACGTTGACACTTCAGAATGTTCTGCTTGATTAAGATCAGAGTGTGTTGGCTTTAACTTATCTTGGCGCTTCTGAGTGCTGATGACATAGTTAAGATCTTGATCAAAGTCAGAGTATGTTGAGCGCATATTCTGTTCATCAGACTTCAGCGTAAGCACATGTATTGATCTTCTGATGTGACATATCTTCTGATGCTGATGTTAATATTCTGATATTCTGATGCTGATTCCATCAGAGTTTCATGTAAATACACAACATATTTTTAGGTAGCATCTATGTCATATATAAATCTCATAATTCATTTAATCTTGTATTTTGTTATCATCAAAACTCTAACTGAGGTTTGTAGAATCAAACTATGTTCTAACAACTTCTCCTAGAAATGCTGGGATTTCAAGTTAACTTCTCAAAGACACGTCCTTGAAACTGAAACACTCAGTAAATTCTGGACACTTTCAAGACAGAGTTTGGTCAGAACTTTTGGGCAAGTTTTCACAAAGGTTCAGTCAGGGTTTGCAAGAACAGTTCAAAGAAGGTTTACAAAACGTGTTACAAACTTCCTGGAAAGTCTGGAAACTCCTTCAGAACATGCTGGAGCCAGAGGATAAAAGGATCAGAAGATTGGATGCTACGCTGAAGCAGAACTTCTGATCCAGAATTAAGCAATGATGTAGAATTTCACATGGTAGGATTTCTGATTTGATAAATCTCATCATCATTTAATGCTCACAACCACTTTTGAGTCTTTATCCAAAGGATTTCCCCACGTGTGGCATAAGAAGTACCTTTGCTGTCCTTGAAAATCAACTTTTGTACAAAAATATGTTAGGGACCATGAGTTGCTTTTGCTTTTGGGTTTACTTTTCCTTAATCCCTGCTTGATAATCCAGCTTAGGCATGGCTAAAAGACTTCCAACTACCACACCTATTTGAACTTGCTTCAAGAACAAGTCAGTTCCTAGCATATGATGGTTGTATCCTTGATCTCTCCAAGATAATAAATCTTTGCCTATAAATTGAACCTCATTGGCAACTGTAAAGGGGTCAAATTTTTGAGAAAGAAAAGCCTTGGACCCATGCAAAAGTTCGAAGAGTAAAAAAAAATGCAAACTACAAAAACCTGTTGGCTTTTAGAGAGAGATTTGTCAAAAGAAAGAAAATAAAACTGTGATACCTTCATAAAAAATCCAGAATTCCCAAATAGAAAACCAAAACCTTTGTTCTTTCCTTGAAGTAAAAGAATTTGGTATTCTCTCTTCCATCGTTCTTGCTGACTCCAGAATATCTGAAGGTAGCAACTCAGGTTTCAAACACACGCTCCAGGTTCAAGGTAAGTCACCCTGACTCTGCATCTTTTTTCATTCAGAATATCATTAAACATGTAAATATCATAGTATTAATGTTGTCTGTATCACTGCGTAAGTAGAAAGAATATGGATCAAAACTTCCTGATTAAGGCTAGACCCAGGATCAGAATCAAAACTTCTATAAATTGTTGTGTTGTTAACCTTTTGATTTGCTATTTAACAAGAACTGAATAAATTGCTGATGTGCTGATTGAGAGTTGAAATATGGTATAGAACTTCTGATGTTCATTCACAGTTTTAGCACAACACATAATTTCTGAGTTCTCCTCATTGTTTTAAAATACAGTACTTCTATGATTTTTCTCACTGTTAAGACACACTGAACTTCTGATTTTTACATGCTGATAACACAATGAACTTCTGATTTTCACTTACTGCTTATCACAACACAGAACTTATGACCTTTGGCTCACTGTCTGAATACCACCCATGACCTCTGTGTCTTCCCTCTAATGCTTTGCAAGACCTCAGAGTTACCAATCAAAACTTCTAATGCCCACTGACGTTTCTTTATGAGTCACCATGTGTCTGGCTTCAGAACTTCTAATCCTTGTTATTTTGCTTGCAGCAGCACGCTGTTTCTATCTTTCATTTATTTTCCTTTTTTTATCACTTTTAATATTAATACTCTTTTTTTTATCAACATAAAAAAGGTCATAAAAAATATTTTCCTTTTACTAATTAATTTATGTTTTAAGACAAAAACCTTTTTTAAACAAGTCCTTTTTTCTTTCTTACTTTATCATTTCAATGTGGTTGTAATAGTAACTTAGGATTTAATTTACAATCCTCATTTGTAAATTTGTATACCCCATCCCCCTAATGATTGTAATAGCGTAGGACTTTACTTTTCCGCATTTTTATTACTTTCATGTATTGTTAGTAATTAGGGTATGTATGATAAGATAAAAATAACAAATAGACAACCCATAATTAAGACAAAAACAAAACATGAAATCAACACACTTGCACACAAGAACCCCTAGGGTAATCTCACTTTGTTGCCTATCGGAAAAAATAGTCATGTCCTTCGAACATGGGCGTTTTAGCAAAGAACCTCGATAAAAGATCGTAGTCCCTCGATGACCCTCGATGTTGCCTTCGGTAAACGATCTAGTCCCTAAAACAACATTGCTAAAACGTTCCATGGGTTGCCTTCTATGACTATACAAACATCCCAACGTCCATCCCTTGACATCCAATGACGGGGCTTCTTACCAAAACAATGGTAAGATAGCAACATCTAAAGGAGGAGGAAAAGCACATCTAAGACCTTTTGAGTAGGTAGGTTCACTCTCAGTTACTCGCTTGCTCACGACAAAAACATTTTATACACTAACACTCTCTTTTTGAAACATTTTTGAAAATAACACTTTGTGCGCGTTTTTATAGAGACGAGAA
Source organism: Vicia faba (assembly GCA_948472305.1). Lineage (NCBI taxonomy): Eukaryota > Viridiplantae > Streptophyta > Magnoliopsida > Fabales > Fabaceae > Vicia > Vicia faba. The sequence continues at coordinate 145,915,529 of OX451740.1, forward strand.
CCATTACAAAGACACCTTTTCAAAATCACTTTTAAAAACACATTTCACAAACACGTCTTTGAAATATTTTCCAAATAAACACTTTGTAGGCTTTCTTATAGACACGAGAACCATTACAAAGACGTTTTCAAAATACTTTCAAAATACCACACCACAAGCACATTCAAAAAAAGCAAGTGATCTAGTAAGTAACTAAGAGCCCATGGAAAACCATGGATGGAAAGGGTGCTAATACCTTCCCTTTTCATAATCTACCCCCCGAACTCAAGAAAACATCTCTAAAGGTCTTTCCTGTGCTTTTTCACCTTTCCTTTTGGATAAAAGAAAAGTCGGTGGCGACTCTTGCTAAACCGCAACATTTGCAAACAAAAATGCAAAACCTCAAGTCAGTTCTCCCACCGTATCACACCACCTATACCTCACCAACAGAGGCAGAGGTTGACTTGGCTGAAATGAAGCCAAGGCCAGCCTATGAGTGTAAATCATTATTTCATGCTAAAGAAAAGAATACGGTTGAAAATAATCCAAAATTCCCAGAAAAAACTTATACGTTTGATGTCACTAAGTGTGAATAAATTTTTGATTTACTGGTTAAAGATGGTCAAATTTTAGTACCCCCAGATGCTAAATTACCACCATTAGAACAACGATAGAAAAAAAGTTTTTGTAAATTTCATAATTATCTTGGTCATACAACCTCTCAATGTTACCTTTTCAGGGTCACGTGCAAAAGTCGCTGCAAGAGGGTAGGCTGCAGTTTGCTGCAAGAAAGATGAAGATTGATACTGATCCTCTTAGGAAAGAGGAAGCTTTGTTTCTCCATCCAGTGGGTATGAACATGGTAGAGATTACCGAATTTCCTTAGGATAATATGGTCAAAGAGGGCACTGGAGAAAGTCCTGATGTCGTCCTAGCAGATGTGTACCCAAGGCCTGAGGAAGATTTGCTAGACTTCCTTTACCGCTGGAAGAATAAAGGTTCACAAGCTTGCTTGTGTCCTAGATGTGGCACTTTGAATGACAAAATAGCTGCTGAAAATTTCCAGAAGCTACAGTTAGAGAAGAACAGAACCAAGCCACACAATCAAAGGTTCCCTACACATAGGGACCCAAGGAGAGCTATGGGAAACTCGCATGTTAAACCTAGGAGTTATATTCCCTCAGCGAAAGCTCCTAATGGGACCTAGATTAAACCCCAAGGGAGAAAGGGCGCACCAATTGATGGGGCACCAAATAGAGGGAAGTCGGCTATTGACTACCGACATGAGTTCAAGTCAGAGAAGAAAAGACACATCTCTGAAAACTACATGTGAAAAAATCTCATGACTCGAACCCAATGGAGACGCTTCCAGCGTCAAAAGAAAGCTGAGAGGAAAGCGGTTGCTGGCCAATTTGCTGCAAACAAAGGTGGCAATCAGAGGCAGTACCGGGTGAAAGTCGACTCCTCTGTGAAAGAAAGAATTAAAGAATTCGTGAATCGACCAGCTGCCAAATGTTCCGAAGAAGCCACTGACGATTTTGATTCTGACTCTGAATAGAGTTTGAATATCTTAGTCAACATAGTATCAATTCTGCCAGCAGAATATGATTGCTTGATGGAAGTAGAGGATTCAGTAGACACGGATGCTGAGGAGATAGCTTTGCACAAGCCAACGTACTATTTTGTCACGAACAATGGTTCCATTAAGAAACAAGATGCTTTCTTTGAGAAACCAGATATGGCGACGGGGATCCATTTAAAGCCCATTTTAATAAGGGCTAAGGTCGAAGGGGTGACTATCAACATGGTGTTGGTAGACTGTGGTGCTACGGTGAACATTATGCCACACCACCTGTTACAGAAAATCGATAAATATGACACCGATGTTAGATCTCATAACGTGGTCTTATCAGACTACGAAGGAAGAACTAGAAACACCATGGGTGTGATCCAAGTGGACATCACTGTCGGCTCAGTTACTAGGCCGACTATTTTCATGGTAATTCAAGGCAAGCCAAGTTACAATCTCCTAGTAGGGAGAGAATGGCTACACAGAGTGGGGGCTGTGCCATCCTCTATGCATCAGCGTTTGGTGATCTGGAGGAAAGATGGCATAGTCGAGAATATTGAAGTTGATCAAGGGTATTTTATGGCAGATGTGAACAATGTCGAAAAGAAGCAGTTCGGCAGGAAAATTGCTAATATTTCCCCATGTCAACCTGCTGAAGAAGTATATTCCAACCTTGATGAAGCATTTGTTTCATTGAAGTTACATGAAACCCATGGCTTTATATGGGATGTGGAACCTCTCGAGGATCCATACTGTTCTAACCTGCCGACAGGCTAGGGAGACATCAATGATGATGTCTGAGCTAGATGCTCTAAACAGGATTTTGGCATATATCTCCGAAAGTAAAATAAATTCAGCACTAGAAGCTGAAGAAAATATGGCTGTCGAAGCCAACAAAACACAAGTTCTAAATGAAGGAGCTACTTTGGCTATTGAGCCAAAGATACCAGATATACTAGAGACGGTCGAAGAAAACGTCGATAAGCAGCGTCTAGACTGCATATATGATGAAGAACCCTTAGGCTTCGAAAAGGATCTAATGGAACCAGAAAAGATGCAGCCACAAGACCCTTTAGAAGAAATAGATCTTGGCGAAAAGGGGGATAAAAGACCAACTTATATCAGCGCCAACATCGACCCAAAGTTGAAATCTGAGGTAATATCTTTATTAAAAGAATTTAAAGATTGTTTTGCTTGGGACTATAATGAAATGCCAGGTTTAAGCAGGGACTTGGTAGAACAAAAATTACCAATAGAAGCTGGAAAGAAACCAGTAAAGCAGACGCCCATACATTTCGCTCCAGCCATAATGTCGAAAATCAAAGAGGAGGTAGAAAGTCTCCTCAAAAGCCGATTCATATGAACTGCAAGATATGTCAACTGGTTGGCAAACATTGTGCCAGTAATTAAGAAAAATGGAAAATTAAGGTTATGCATAGACTTTAGAGATTTAAATGCTGCTACCCGAAAAGACGAGTATGCCATGCCTGTGGCAGAAATGTTGGTCGACTCGGCCGCTGGTTTTGAATATCTAAGTATGCTTGATGGTTATTCTGGTTATAACCAAATTTTTATTGCAGATGAAGATGTGTCGTAGACGGTGTTTCGCTACCCTGGGGCACTGGGAACCTATGAATGGGTTGTCATGCCATTCAGTTTAAAAAATGCTGGAGCGACATATTAAAGGGTAATGAATTCTATGTTTCATGATTTTATTGAAGATTTCATACAAGTTTACATTGATGATATTGTAATAAAGTCGAACAGTAAACCAACTCATTTGTAACACCTTCGAAAGTCTTTCAAAAGGATGAGAAAACATGGATTAAAAATGAATCCATTAAAATGTGCTTTCTGTGTGCAGGCAGGTGATTTTCTTCGCTTTGTGGTGCATAAAAAAAGGCATAGAAGTAAATCAAAGTAAGACCAAAGCCATCATAGACATCAAACCACCGTCAACCAAAAAGGAACTTCAATCTTTGTTGGGCAAGATAAATTTCCTAAGGAGGTTCATATCCAACTTAAGTGGAAAAACCAAAGTATTTTCACCACTACTTCGACTAAAAAAATGAAGATTTCGTTTGGCAAGAGGAGCATAAAAAGGCTTTCGACAAAATTAAAGACTACTTAGTAAAGCCTCCAATAATGGCACCTCCTGTTAGACATAGACCTATGAGGTTATATATTGCAGCCTCAGATGCGACTATATGTAGTATGTTAGTCCAACAGGATGAAAAAGGTGTCGAGAGACCTGTATATTATCTTAGTCGAATGCTAAATAATCTTGAGACTAGGTATAATGATATAGAAAAACTATGCCTTTTCCTGTATTTCTCTTGTATTAAACTAAAGCAATATATAAAGCCTATTGATGTGTATGTATCTTCTCATTTAGATATTATTAAGCACATGTTATCCAAACCAATTTTACATAGTCGAATTGGTAAATGGGCTTTAGCATTAACAGAGTATTCTCTGACTTACATGCCCTTAAAAGCAATGAAAGGACAAGTAATGGCAGATTTTTTGGTCGACCATTCAATGGTTGGTATACCTCAAAATTATGTAGATTTAGTGCCATGGAAATTATACTTTGATGATTCTAGCCATAAGAATGGAGTTGGAATAGGAGGAATTATAATTTCTCCTAGTGGAATTCCAGCAGAGTTCAAGTATAAAATCGACGGTATGTGCACAAATAATGAAGCAGAATACAAGTCCTTAATAACATGACTTGAACTGCTGCTAGATTTGGGGGAAAGGAACGTCAAACTTATGGGAGACTCTGAATTAGTGATTAAACAAGTATCAAAGGAGTACAAATGTGTTAAAGAGAATTTAATCATGTATTTTGTGATTACTATCAGATTATTAAAATAATTCGAGCAAGTAAGTATTCGACACATACCTCGAAGAGAGAACGAAAAGGTTAATGACCTAGCACCATAAGCCTCAGGATACAAGAGAGATCAAAATGAAGAACTTACCCAAGTAAGAGAGAAAGTTCGAGCAACTTTGTTATCCCCTTCAGATTTGTCGATCGTGAAGTTAGGGGGGTATAGATGCCGAAAATTTTCAAATTTTAACCATTGACAATGGACAAGAGAATGACTGGCGAAAGCCATTGGCTAACTATCCGTGCATCCCCACGGGGTCAACATATTGTAAGATCAAGTATCGTGCTCTCAGTTATGTTTTGATTGAGAACGAATTATTTAAGAAAACTGCTGAAGGAGTTTTGTTAAAATGCCTTGGAGAAAGTGAGGCATACGTGGCAGTGTTAAGTGTGCATAGTGGAGCATGTGGTGCACATCAAGCAGGACACAAAATGAAATGGATTTTGGTGCGTTCAGGCGTCTATTGGCCTTCAATGCTAAAATATTGCATCGAATTTTCTAAAGGTTTCCGAGAATGCCAAATGCATGGGGGTATACAACATATCCCCGCAAGTGAATTACATGCAGTTATAAAGCCTTGGCCATTCAGAGGATGTGCTTTAGATGTGATTGGAGAAATAAAACCAACATCATCAAAACAACAAAGATATATTTTAGTTGGTATTTATTACTTTACAAAATGGGTCGAGGAAGTAGCTTTAGCTAACGTTGACCAAGAAGCTGTTATTAATTTTATACAAAATCACATCATCTGTCGGTTTGGAATTCCAGAAACAATTAAGACCGACCAATGATCAGTGTTTACTGGATGAAAAATGCAAGAATTTGCGCAAGAAGTTGGAATTAAATTGTTAACTTCTACTCCTTACTATGCTCAAGCAAATGGCCAAGTCGAAGCTGCCAATAAAGTGATAATTATCCTAATTAAGAAGCATGTAGGAAAGAAGCCAAGGAATTGGCATAAAACATTGGATCAAGCCTTATGGGCGTGTAGAACTTCCCCTAAGGAAGCAACAGGAACTACTCCATTTCGACTTGCATATGGGCATGATGCAATGTTACCAGTGGAGATACATGTCCAATCAATAAGAATCCAAAGACAACATGAAATACCATCTAAGGATTACTGGAATATGATGGCAGACAAGCTTGTTGACATAGATGAGGAAATGATGTTGACCCTTGATTCGTTAATAAGACAGAAAGAAAGAGTTTCCGAAGCTTACAACAAAAAGTAAAGGATAAAGTATTTGCTGTCGATGATCTAGTATGGAAAGTGATATTGCCTATGGACAAAAATGACAGGGTTTTAGGGAAATGGTCCCCAAATTGGGAAGGACCTTTTAAGGTGATACAAGTTTTTTCAAATAATGCCTATGAGCTTGAGGAGTTAGCCCCATATCGACGGATCTTAAGGGTAAATGGCAAGTACTTAAAAAAGTATAAGCCCATTCTTCAAGAAATCAAAATCTCGACGGAATAAATATTTGTCGAACCAACGAGCTGGTAAAATTTTGTTGAGACCAGCAAATTCAAAACACGTATAAAATATGGAGATTACATATAAAACGAACAAAGAAAGGATTTGTTAAAATTTGGCTTAGAGCCATGAAGAAATTATAAGAGTTTTTTTACAATGATTAAAAATGCTTAAATTTGGCTTGAAACGACTGCAGTTCACCATGGAGGTTAGTGGCCTGATATTCAAAACCTTCTGCCTGAATCTTAAGTGTTTCAAGCTCTGTTTCGACAGAAGAAATCGCGTCACTTTCAGCCACGGCGTCCACAACCATCTGCTCAACTTTTGCTTGGATGGGATTAATCACATTATTAATTTCTTCCTCTTGCTTGGTGATTAATTCTAATTCCTTGTTGAGAGCAAAAATCTGGTTACGAATTTCAGCAGCCCTGTTTCGTTTGGGAATCAGTTCCTGTTTCTTATTTTCAATCATTACTAACAAACCATTAATTTCTTCAGTAACCTGCACCACCATATCTAACTTTTCTTTCACAAAGGCTTTCTTTGACTCAACTGCTACCTCATTTGCTCGAATTCTTTCAACATTTTGGCGTAGAGGGATGAAAAGTTTCTCAAATGCCGTTATCATCAACCTGGCTGATTCAGACATATTGAGTTCCTTCATTTGAGTAAGAGCTTTTAAGATTTTTGGGCCAAGAGTTGGATCATAATGGAGCAGATGAGGCAGATCAGGATTCAAAGCATGAGTCCGAATTTTAGTCATCAGATTTTTGGCTTTAACTGCTTCCAGACTCATCTTGTTATTATGTGCTTGAGATGGGTTGGAGTCAGAAGAAAGAGTGCGAGAAATCACAAAGCGAAACAACTTAGCAATTGCTTATAGACCAGAAAGATTGACTCCCATGTGTTTTAGCTTAGTGGGTGAGTCGACCTTTGTTCTCCCAGAAGAAAGGAGATACGCGCCTTGCATGCTTTCAGGGGGGGGGGGGGGAATCGGGAAGTGGTGACATTTTTATTTGCTTCTGAATCCTGCCGGGAATCTGAAAGGCTAGAATCAGAATTAGTCGAACTATAACCCTTATGTTTGGCAGGACTAGTGACTGAGTCAGAGTCACTAAGAGTAGCCAGAATAGTCAGGTCGATAAACTCACCATCAGCAAAGTCAAGATTCTCATGATGGTGAGAGGAAAAAGCTTCTGACAAAGGGCTATAGTCAGGTACGCGTTGTTGTTGATCAAAGGTGTTAACCTAAATAAAGTAAGAAAATGTATTAGCCAAAACAAATTAAACAAGCAGAAAATAAAAGAAACTAGAAAACAACCAGCTAATACCCGTGTCGACGGATTAAGATCGATAGACTCTTCCTTAGATGAAACCTCAGTAAGGTTTCTCATTGGGATTTGAACTTAATCAACCCTAGGGGAACGAGTCAGAGTAACCAGAGCTGTGTCGACCATGATGGTGTCAGCACCCAAATCCTAAGTGGCTTCAGAATTTTTGACCAAAACCACGTTACGTCTCCTTCTTGTAATAAGAGGAATTTCGACATCAGCTGGCTCCTCTGTTTCATCAACAAGTTTCAAGCCAACCTTTTCTTCATCACCCTGGGGTATAGGTTCCTTTGTCTTCTTCTTCTTCGCCACCTCGCCTTCAGTAGAGGAATCTTTTTTCCTCTTATGGATTTTGGATTTGTGGGAATGTTGAGAGGGCTGAACATCAGGTGATGGCTGCAGTATCAAATAAAGATGTAAATTAAAGCAATTGTGTTAGTCGATAATGGAAGTTTTGAATCAACAATATATACCTTAGCCCACTTAGAAGTATACTTTTTGTCCTTCTTGGACCTTTTGGATTTGTCAGAGGGAGCAACCAAATACGCTGAGCATTTTTGACTCTGGCAAACAAGGAAAATATTAATATAACTTTAGGGCGTAAACAACATAGAAACAAGAAGTATATAAATACACCCACTGAAGAAGCCTTATTGAGTGAAGAATAAATGGGTTCGTCTTCAGAGGGTGTGTGGTCAGGAATGATCTACAAAATTAAGCTAAGTCAGATATGCCAAATCAAAAATGATAGCTGACAAAAGGTTGAAGTTTAAACTTGACGCGTTAAAGGTTTTTGTTTGCCGACAGAAATGGCACCCGCCTGATATATTGGTATAGCTATAAGACAAGTGTAAAATAATCAGATAAGCAACCAAAGTAAAACAGGAAGGGGGTAAACTTTCCAGAAATCGTTACCAATTTGTGTAGTCGAAAGTACTCTAACATATCAGAGATCATAATGAAGATGCCCAAATAGTTAGGTAGGTAATACTTCGTCGGTACCACTCTGTCGGCCTTTATCCTATAGGAATTTTGCATATCCGGTATAGAGCAATACCACCAATCAAGAATAGGTGGGCCAAAGGCTAAGGCGACAGGGCTGGATGGCAAAGGAGGAAATTTGATGTTTCCAAAATGAAGAGCGTAAAGATATTTATCTTTCACATAACTAGGGATTTTTAGTGTCGAGATTCTATCGGTTACCTTCCCTTTTAATTTGAAAGCATCCTCATAAATGGTCCGATGAAGATCATTAGGTCGATACACAATTCAGAAGTAATTCTAGAAAGCTCGAATTTGTTTAATATGAGTAATCTTACACTTGGTCGCCTTTGCCTGCAAATTTGAGAAAGCTGTGGTTAGTTCAGCCAGCTTAGCATTAGAATCACTAATGAATGTAACAAAGTATGTCTGCCACCAAGTTTCAAATTCTTTGGTGCAGTAAAAAGACCGTTGGAAAGGAGTGAGAGTGAGTGTGGGCCTTCGTGCCCATAGATTCCCTATATCATCCTTGATCATTTCGAAGGGTTGGTCAGTTGTAATGTCGATCACCAGCCCATGAGAATTGAATAAAGATTTAGGAACAAGTTGACAGAGGCCAAATTGTCGAGCCACCAAGTTAGGCTGGTAAGCGATCAAACCTGGGTTTACACCGACAATCACAGTAGATAAGAATTAGGGAGTCAAGTAACGCCTCCAAAGGATTAAAGAATTTTTCTTGTCCTCTTCTCTCGTGGGTGGAAAAGCCCTAATAAACCACCCTGGGCCATCTTGTCTAGCATAAAAGGGGGCCATCGAGGGGGTAAAGTCGACTCTTGTCAGCATAATGGTAAACAGCAGCCTTAAGACATTCAGGATTTGGGGAGCCTTTATCGATAGGATTCAGAGGGAGAAGGCGTTGCCAGACGATATGGCTTTGAGATGGAGGACATTCTACCTTTCTACTTCTAAAAGGCTTAATCTCCTCAGAGAAAGTGGCATTCAACCATAGCTACAAGAGCCAGAAGGGACCATGGACTAGGACATTCTTTTTCTTTGGATTATTAGGGTCAAAACACTTTACTTGGTTAACAACATCAGTCAAAGCTGCATAGAGAGAAGCCAAAATCAGCTGGCCTAAAGCAACATTTTCACCCATATGCAACTGGGTAGCCAGATAAGAATATTGTTTGGCCACCTACATTGACCTGGAACAAAAAACAAAGCGAGATAGCCATAAGGTTAGAAATGCCACATGCTCTTAATCAATTACAGGACCAGAGGTTTGAGCATGATGGTCGATGAAATTATTATATGTTGGCTTTCCAGCTTCACCTACATCAAACCTTATTGGCATAGGTTCAACATCTCTATAGTTGAAAACCGGGCCAGATGGTTTCAACCCAGTGATGGCGGCAACGTCGAACAAGGTAGGAGTGATCATACTGAATTTAGTATGAAAGGTGTTGGTCGACCCCTCCCGGGAAATATATGGCAGCTAGGAGCATGCCACTAGAATAAGGTTGACTACATCGAGAAAGTTCTAGTAGGGTATAGATACCCATCTTTTTCCATTGGTCTCCTTTGGCAGTTTCTAAACGTGCCATCCAAGCACACAATTTAGGGCAACGCAGAGGTGGAGCGGTCTTAAAGTTCCTATCAATATATTTAAGTGATATAGGGTTTGGAGAAGAGATGATGGGTCTGGTAGTAGTACTAGTGGGAAAAACACCTCCTTATCATCTACATAGATTTCAGAGGGTGCATTAGCAGGAAGTGGTCCTAAAAAGGATAAGGGTTTCTCCTTAAGAGAGAAAGGGATAAGTACCTGAGATTGCCAGATTTTGGCTTTCTCCTCAGCAAATAGAGGTTATGGTACATAGTCTTTTCCATCGACAAGGCACAGTTGAAGAGCGGAGACTGGAGAAGAGGTTTGATTTTTTACAGTTGCCATTTTAAAAGGTTGAAGGAGGATGAAGATGAAGAACAATGATGGTGTGTAGTTTCTAGGTTTTTGTTTTCTAAAAAGCAAGGGATTGAAGAAGTGAAGGAAAATATAAAAAATAGGAAATAAGGGTATTTATAGACCCTGAGGAAAGAGGAAATAATGGGAAAATCTTTTGTGATTTCCCAAAGTTCAAATCACGTCAGTTAGTGGGGCGCGTGCCACATGACCAACGTGAGTTAGTGGGCCACATTTCCCACTAAAAGTGAAATGATGGCAAGCAATTAATGTCGCACGTCTCGAAACTGAAAGGCGTGGTATGCTACTATGATTGCGTGATGTCACGGAAAAGACAAAACAATAATGTTCACTTTTTGAGAAATGGAAACGATTTGATCGAATGGTGAAACCGGCGCTTCAGAGATGCCATTATCTCATATTAGTCGAAATTCGAAAATGGCTTCTCTGGGGGGCATTTTGTTACCTTGGAAAATCTTAAGGAATTCAAGTACATGTGATAAATGAAGATATTCTCATAAGTTAGGAGTCATCCTCCAAAATAATGTTTTTTTTGGGAAACAGGAGCCAATGTGTGAAAAGTTGGTTTTATTAAGTCAAAGTTAATGCTTGGAAGGAGTCACACTGAAACTGTCGAAATTGAACTATGTCGACTAGGAAGAAATAAAAGGATATGTCAGGAGGATAAAATTGGTTTAGTCGACCAAAGGGTAAAAGACAAGGACTTGGTTGAAAATGGGTTTAGTCGATAAAGAAGGGTTTCTTGGACTTATAAGAAGTTTGATTATTCTTTGCCAGAAAGAAAGCGTCGAAGCAAGGCAAAAGCGGTTTATGTTCAAGAGGCTTAGAGGAATCGTGGGCAGTTACCAGCAACCCACGACGTGTTCAAGCGCCAAATAGGTGGAACTTAAAAATCATGAGCAGTTACTAGCAATCCACGACCTATTTGAGCGCCAAATAGGTGGCAACATCTAGTGAAGCAGTTACCTCAAGATGTTAATATTAGCCGTAGAATTTATCTAGGTAGTTACTTTGTAAACACTATAAATAGGCAGATTTTGTGTAGTTTGTGTGTGTTCACTTGTACTCTCAAATCACTTGTCAAACTCTCTCATTCCGAGCGTTAGGAAATCAAGAGTGAAGAGTGCTTGATGTACATGAATCACCATTTTCATTTCAATACAAATCTTTTATCTTTCAATTATATCTTTTGAGTACTTTATCTATTTTCTCTTTACTGTCGAGCAAGATCTATACGTTATCTTCTATTTCATATAAACAATTCGACACTATCTGTGGGTCACGAGTCACTTGTCATTTAGTTTAGTGAGTCTCGTTTTTTTGTATGAATATCTTCTGTCGGTCACGAGTTACCAGTCAATCGATTAAATCATAGTGTGGAAAAGCATTACACCTGTTTCTCCAGTTAAAAGAAAACTGTTTCCCTTGACTAATATTTCGACGGAATAGGTGTGATAGCAAAAACTCTTAGCACGCGTCTTGAGATCAACTGGTCGATCTTGCAAGTTACCCTCGGTTTTGGACTCTGGGAGGACCAGCGCTTGTTTACCATTTTCCACAGTAAACACAAGTGGAGTTAACCCTAGAGATGCAACTGTGCAAGTGTTTGTATTTCATGCTTGATTTATCTTTGAGTTAGTGTTTTCTAAGCATTCATTTTATCTTCCCATACAAATCCTAATTACTAGCATTTAAATGAAGACGATAAATTGCGGAAAATAAATATCATACACTATTACAATCATTTGGGGATGAGGTGTACAAATTTACAAATGGGGATTGCAAGAAATTAAAGTCCTAATTATCTATTACAACCATATTGAAATAATGTACAAGAAATGTAAAGTAGACTTGTTTTGTTTTTATTAAGAGAAGAAATAAATTTGCTTAAGAAAATATTTTTGGTCTTTTTGTTTTAAAAGAAATAAAATAAAGCATGTGAATCTAAAGTATTTTTGGTGTTTTGGATTAATGAAAATAAAGTAATGATAAAAATAAATAAGAGAGTAAGAGTCAGAATCAGTGTGTTGCTGAAAGAGGAGAGAGCAAAAGTTCTGACTCAGGCGTGCTGCACACCAGAAAGCAAATGTTAGCGAAAAAAATAAAAGGTCAGAAGTTCTGGATCCAGATGCACTGACATTCAGAGGTTGCTGGGAACAAAGGAAAGCCTAGAAGTTCTGATTGCTGAGAGAGTCTAGAAGTTCTGATTGTTGGAAACCTAGAAGTTCTAGTGTTGCTGGAAGGTTAGAAGTTCTGGTTGTTGAGAGAGCGAGGTGACAATGCTGTTGGGTGAGGATATCTAGAAGTTCTAGTCTGAGAGTACTGTTTTGACAAAGAACTAGAGGGGGTTTTTCTAGAAGTTCTGGTCCAGGGTTATTGTTTGACAAATAATGGGGTAAAAATGCCAAGAAATAAACATAAAATGTGGTTCTGGGGCTAGAACTCAGGACCCTTAACACTAATGTATTATGCGCGTGCTCTCTACCACTGGGGTGGGTATTTATACGGTATTAGAGGCAAAAACATAAACATATATTACAAAGTAAGTTCTGATGATGAACTTCATCCCCTTATCCATGCCAACTAGAGTATCTACAACTTAGTCATTTCTCAACAAAAAATAGAAAATGCAAACATAGTAGTTATGGTAGATTACATCAAGGTTTCAGAAATAGAAAGCATCAAAACTGTAAACCAGCAGCAAGCATGAATTTTTCTAAACCTAATTCTGAACCCTAATTTCCTCAAGATGTTCTGATATGAAATTCCCTCTACTTAGGCCATATAAATGAAATATATAAATATGTACAGAATCAGATCCATGATATCTACATTGTGTTTTTGAAAATGCAAGCCTAACAATGCCTAAGTAATGAGATAAAAGTCAGAAGAAACTTACCTTGCAGCTGGAAATTATTCTATAAACTAGAGCCTGATTTAGATTGCTGCGATGTTCTGGTCAGCTTCCTCATGTTCTCAGAAAGCTAAAACAAACTCTTAACTTGAGCTATGAATGGTGGGAAAATTCTAGAGCAGTCAAGGTGCAAAGTTCTGATTTTTGAAGTGGAGGTTGGTGCAGATTGTGTTACAGTCTGAAAACAGAAGTTGGGACGACTTCTAAGTGTATATTATAAATTGTGTGGGTGATTTGGCCAAGAAACACACAAGGAAAATTAGAGTTTGGATGCAAAAACCAGAAATTAGAAGGTTTTGTATTTGTGCTGCAGTTTCAGGTTCTTGGAATTTTCAGCAAGGTTTCAAGGCTTTTTTCCAATGTCTCCCCCCTTGATGTTTGCAAATGAATTTGAATTTATAGGCAAAGGATTTAGAAGCTTGGAGAAATCAAGAGTACAACCATCATGTGTTATGGCTCGTTGACTTGTTTTTGAATCAAGTTTAGACAGTCCTAGTTTCAAGGAAAAGTAGAGTGGTTAACAACTTTAAGCACACTTAATCTGAGTTTGTAAGCATGATTTGTGGAGTATGTACACCCATAAGCAAAGTGAAGCATGGGCTCAAGATAAATTTTGTACAAAAGTTTTCTTTTCAAGGATAATAATGGTACTTTTATGCCACACGTGGGAAGATCCTTTGGATAAAGACTCAAAAGTGGGTGTGAGCATTAAATGATGATAAGATTTAACAAGAAAGAAAGCCTACAACATGAGATTATGCAGCATAGCTTGAAGTTGGATCCAGAAGTTCAGCATAAACGTAACTTAGGACAAATATCCAACTTCCGATCTTTGACTCTCTCTGCTCCAGCATGATTTGAAGGAGTTCTCAGACTTTTCAGAAAGCTAATAACATACTTTGTAAACCCTCTTTGAATCACTTTTGCAAACTCTGATCATTCCTACGTGAAAATTGGCCCAGAAGTTCTAACCAAATTCAAACTTGAAAATGCTCAGAATTTACTAAGTGTTTTAGCTTCATGGACGTGCCTTCAAGGATGTATAACTTGAAATCCCAACATTTCTAGGAAAATTTCTGTTCTGCAATGTTTTAGACCTCATTGAGATCTACGACTCTTGTGTCAGAAGTTATTCCTGAATCAATTCGCATCATGATGAAAATCTAGCCAGAAGTTCTGAACTTATCATACTTCCTTAACACTTAGAAAAAATTTATAAATGTTTAGAACTTTGACTTTTCCAAAGTAATTTTGACTTTTGATTTTCTTGGTGAACCAACTTCATTCTAACATATCTTGATGAAATGTGATTATTGAAACTTGATTTTGATCCAAAAGTCAAAGTTTGACTTTTCAGTGTGCATTTTGACCATTTTGCCCTTGTGCTAATTCCAACCCTAAATTGATGTATCAGTGCTGCAAACTTGAGCCATAGAAGGTCTTGTGAGAAAATTGTTGAGAAATGAGAGGGCAAATTTTGGGGTACAACAACTGCCACTGTTCAATCTTCTTAAACCTGAAGAGTTAGATTGGCGAGCCCGCCATTCGTGACTTGAAGGTGGAAGATGATTGAGCACTAAAGTGCCCAGAAATTTGCACTTGATGATGTGGTAGTCGATTGTGTAGGGAATGGGTTTAGAGATTCCATTTGGAGAAATGATGGAAAGTTATTGGAGATGGGCTTATAGATGCCATCCAGAGTGACTGTGGAAGGTATCAGGATAAGTCTTTTGGTTAATTTATACTGAAATAGTAGATGTCTTTTGCCTGTTTTTAATCTGGAAGAAATAAATCTAAGTAGAAGAGGTCTTTGTTCGCATGTTATTAACTGGATTAAATAAATCTAACCAGAAGATGTCTTTGGTCGCCTGTCATTAACTGGAAGAAAAGAATCTAACCAGAAGAGGTCTTTGGTCGCCTGCCATTAACTGGAAGAAATAAATCTAACCAGAAGAGGTCTTTGGTCGCCTGTCATTAACTAGAAGAAATAAATATAACCAGAAGAGGTCTTTGGTCACCTGTCATTAACTGGTAGAAATAAATCTAACCAGAAGAGGTCTTTGGTCTCTTGTCATTAACGGGAAGAAATGAATCTAACCAGAAGAGGTCTTTGGTCGCCTGTCATTAACTGGAAGAAATGAATCTAACCAGAAGAGGTCTTTAGTCACCTTTCATTAACTAGAAGAAAGGAATATAACCAGAAGAGGTCTTTGGTCGCTTGTCATTAACTGGAAGAAATGAATCTAACCAGAAGAGGTCTTTGGTCGCCTATCATTAACTGGAAGGAATGAATCTAACCAGAAGAGGTCTTTTGTCGCCTGTCATTAACTGGAAGAAATGAATCTAACCAAAAGAGTTATTTGGTCTCCTGTTATTAACTGAAAGAAATGAATCTAACCAGAAGAGGTCTTTGGTCGCGTATCATTAACTGGAAGGAATGAATCTCACCAGAAGAGGTCTTTGGTAGCATGTCATTAACTGGAAGAAATGAATCTAACCAGAAGAGGTCTTTGGTTGCCTGTCATTAACTGGAAGCAATGAATCTAACCAGAAGAGGTCTTTGGTCGCCTGTAATTAACTGGAAGAAATGAATCTAACCAGAAGAGGTCTTTGGTCGCCTGTCATTAATTGGAAGAAATGAATCTAACCAGAAGAGGTCTTTGGTCACCTGTCATTAACTGGAAGAAATGAATCTAACCAGAAGAGGTCTTTGGTCGCCTGTCATTAACTGTAAGAAATGAATCTAACGAGAAGAGGTCTTTGGTCGCCTGTCATTAACTGGAAGAAATGAGTCTAACCAGAAGAGGTCTTTGGTTGCCTGTCATTAACTGGAAGAAATGAATCTAACCAGAAGAGGTCTTTGGTCGCCTGTCATTAACTGGAATAAATGAATCTAACCAGAAGAGGTCTTTGGTATTCTTCAATTTAAGATGGGCCTGTGTAGGGATGATTCAAAATGAATCCATATGAAGCTTCATCTAACATTTAAGAGAAAGGAACATGGGTAGGGATGCTTCAAGATGAGTCTGTGTAAAACTCCATCTGGAATTTTCTGAGAAGGAACCTGGGTAGGGTTGCTTCATCTGGTCGTGTAGATAGTTTCTCTGTCTTGTTTCAGGAACTAGTCTTGTACCTCTTAAAAATTATTGTGATAACCATCTGTAGATTGACCTTTTCCTGAAAAGGTAAAGCGTTAGTTGTATGCAATGTCATGATGTATGAAATGCATGGTGTTCTCAAAATAAATGAGATTATGCCATATGCATTTATCATGTATGTAAATAGGATGTATGAAATGTGAAATGTTATTGAAGTGAATCTTTGTATGGGAAAATAAATTCTTGACAAAGGCTGGGGAGCCTTGGGAAATGAAATCCCGGACCGCTGTCGTGGATGAAGAGTATGCTCCTCTTCAGACCTTGTTTTAGGATGTTTCCGCTGTGGATTCCCGTTTTTGTTGATTGAGGAGAACTCTGTTGGGGAAGTTGACTTTTCTTGAGAAGAAAACTCTGTAGAGAGTGTTGATTTCCGCTTGGGGAAATGGGTTTAGGATTCTTAGTTGTCTGTTGCTCTACTGGGGAGTTATCTCTTGATGGAAGAGAAAGGAAAGTTAACTGTTATCTAGTCGAAATCCAGGTTTGGCAGCAATTTGTTAAGGATAATAAAGTTGAACTGTTATCTAGTCGTATTCCAGGTTTCGCAGCGACTTATTGGGGGAGATTAAATTAACTGTTATCTGGTTGCATTCCAGGCTTCGTAGAAAATTACTTGGGGGAGTGAAGTTTAACTGTTATCTAGTCGGATTCCAGGCTTCACACAACTTGCTGGGGATTGTAGAGCAGTCTACTGGGGAAAAGGAGTCATGGTCCCTTGATTTCTGAGAGGTAAATTCAAGTTGGGGAATCCTGCCGTTTTTTGGGGAAATAAACCCTGTTTCCAATCTGCTGGAGAGGTGTCTTCTTTTGGCAGGAATCCTCAAGGATTCCTCTTAAGACCAACTCAGCTGGGAAGAAAGTTTTCTAGAGGTTGAAACTCTGGCTATGAGTCATCCTATGAAAAGGACTTTATGGGGGATTTTTCACTGCCCCTAATAGCAGGTGTTGCCACACTATCAAAAAATGTTTGTTTGATCGTACATGATTCGTTTATAGAATTCAATGTCCAATGCCCCAAGTGATTCAGATGGAGATCTACCCCTGGTATATTCAGCATTTCTTGAGAGATTTCTTGGAATCTTGATTGGACTGCCCCAGGTGTGTTGGATAGTGAGACGCCATGCCCACTTGCTTATAGGAGATATGTTATTGGAAGCGTCTTCCCATTTGAAGTGACTTCGTTCATTGAAAAAGCTTCCATTCGTTGGATATTTGTCGTGTGAATTTATCCACTGTCAAACAATTAGCCATATGCGAACATCAATATTCAAATAAAAGCAAAGTTTATGCTTGTCTTGAAGTTTTGAAAATGCGTTTTAGCAAGTAAAGAAATTTTGTAAGAAAATTCAACTCAGGATTTGGAGTAAAGCCTTACAGGAGTCAGGATAGCTTTTTTAACATTATGCTTTCAAATTAGCCCGTGCTTCAATTAGGACTTTTGAAAGGTTGTAGCGTGGTCTGGTTGACAATTTAAGAAACAAAGGATAAGGCTCAAAGTGTATTTGTACCCGCCCAATGTTCGTGATGTTCTTCAGTCTTAAAATCAGTTAATTGTGCATTGAATTCCCATTGAGTCTGAATGACGTTTTGGTGATGGTTCAGACAAGTTAAGTTTGTCGGAAGGAAGTTATTTTTGCAATGTTTTTTGTGTTGTTGAGGATCTGTAGTGTCCTCTTTTGATTTATTATCCCTGGCTTTGCCTGACTGTTCTTGTTTTCGAGATTATATTCAGCGGGATGCCCCAATTTTATTTTAAGTCTCCTTTGTAGGTTTTGACTTAGTGGGCTTTTTTTAGAGATAATGACTGCCTATTTGGTAGGGAGCCATCACCGTCTTTTGATTCCAGAGGAATTTTTTTTTGATGTAATTCGTTGTATACAAAGTTAAAGTTTGTGACTGAACGCGCATTTGAAATAACTGAGATACTATCCTGCCCCAGGTTTTGATTAAACGTTTCAATTTGTGTAAAAAGGAAACTCATACTTCTTTGGCTCAAAGGGGTTCACTAGGGATTATCTTCCATATAACTCAAATGTTTAAGATTTGAAAGAAACGCTTGTACATCGCCAGCAAGGTCTGCTCAAAAGCATACTGTATGAGATTAAGGAATTGTTTTCGCCATCCTCCCTCTAAAGGCTTGCAACTTTTAAAACAAGAGTTGAATAACATAAAGGGAGTAAAAATCATAGTTTAAATATAGTGAAAACTAATGGATGAATTCAAGACAAACATATGCAATGCGTTAATGAAACAACAAGGTTTGACATTAATAGATAATTGTTTGAACAAGCAAAAGAAATTACAATTGAAAATTCAAAATGAACAAAAACCTCTTTGTCTGAACTTGTAACTTCAGATGGTGAGTGTTGTACCCCAAAATTTGCCCTCTCATTTCATCAACATTTTCTCACCACAAGACTCTTGGAGCTCAAGATCAAGTTAGGGTTTGCTCTGCTCAAGACCCCTCCTTGCACTGTTGACCCAAATTAGGGTTTGAGTTGGCACAAGGATGTTTTGACCTAAAATTCCCAAAGTGACTTTCATGCTTCATGTTGGACTCACAAGTTTATCCATACCAAGTTTCAAGCCTTGATTCAAATCTTTGCCCAGTTAATTAGACAGTTGACCTAAAAATCAGCTTTATTGGGGAAAAAGTCAACTATGGCCAATTGACAGTCAAACTTCATGATTTTTGACCCACATCAACATAATAAACTCATATGAACCATTTGATCAAGTTTAGATCACAATTCCACAAAAATTTGATCAGATCACCAAAAGGGCAAAATGGTCATTTTTAGAGTTTTGACTGCACAAAGGCAATTTTTGACTGTTTGACCTAACCAATGGCAAACCAAGCTCACATAGGGACTCAAGGACTCAATGGAATTGTCTTGACCCATTCAACAAGTTCAAAAGATCTCAAAAGCATAGGATTGACAGATGAATTTTTCAGTCAACTAATCAAAATTTGACTATATACTGAAAAGTCAAACTTTGACTTTTTGGTCAAAATCAAGTGCCAAGATCCAATTTCCATCAAGACATGTCAAATTATGAAACTTGTTCATCAAGAAACCCAAAAATGCAAATTAGGGTTTAAAATGAAGAAATTTCATAACTTAGAATTTTTCTAAGTTATGAAATTTCTTTATTTTTTCCTAACTTTGTCCCTTTTTTTTCACCAAGATGCAAGTTGATTCAAACAAAACTTGAAACATGAAAGTTGTAGTCCATCACAAAATCTACAACTTTTATTCATAAAGTTATCTCAAAGGAATCTTGTATCTCAAGTTATAATTTTTGGAATAAGGGTACAAAAAACTTTTAACTTAGAAGAAATTTGCCATATTCTAGGCAGGATTTTGGTCCAACTTCTTGGCCATTTTTCACATGGTTCCACTTGGAGTTTCAATTTTCATTACAAATATGGATTGTAGTACATGTTCCAAGCTTTCCAAATTGTCCAAGAACTTCTCAAACACCCTTGTGGTTAGAGAGAATCGAATTCACAAAGTTGGCCAAAACTCACTTTTGTTCATGGCCAAGGCATGTTCATAACAATTGCATTTTTCAAATCAGCATGGTTTATGCTAGCTTGCAGGCCTCTAAACCTCTTCACACTCAATAATTTAATGCCTAACCATTGTGTTAAGGTGTTATTTCTTCCATTTGGGCATTACACATAGAATTAACCCTTATTTAGAAAAAGCAAAATTGCCATTTTGGTAAAATAACACTTTATGTCAAATTCCAAATCCTTGAGACATGGGGCCAGATATTTGAGGCAAAACTTTGTACACAAATCCCAGTTACCAAGAGCAAATGCTGCAGCATAGAGGATAGAGGTCACAAGCCTGCTTTGTCAACTTGAACCTTCTTACTTCAAAAACAAGAAACTTTGCAAAACATATAGAACTTTCATTTCCTGCAAACACAAGCCAGAACAAACCTTGTACTCATCTTCCATACATCCCAACTGACCTAAAACACGACTCAGCCACCCCTCATACCTACTAATACACTGAAACACCATCTTGCTGCAAAAACAGGGCACCTGCTGCAGATTGAGATCCACAACTCAATCCACTCGTGCGCTTTGGCTAAAACTTGTTCAAACACATTCCATACCATCCACTGAAACTATTCTAAACCTTAAACTGAAGCTGTAACACCCCTAATCTCGTTTTCCATTTTCACTTTCAAGCTGTGCAGGTGAACTTCTACAGCACGATACAGGTGGTTTCAAAGCAAGCTAGGCATTTGGGAAGCATCCTTGGACTTCAGGAAAGCTTAACAGAAGCTCAAACTCCATTGAAGGTTGCCACATTGCTCTGCTCGAGTAAAGCTGAAACAGGTAATCCATGGACTTCTATCTCTATATCCAGGCATGATTAAGCTTAGGTTTGTGAATGAAACATGTTCTACTCATAGCCCTGAAGCCATACATGTGTTCACTTTTCATTTATATAAAGCATGCTGTGAGAATTTTAACCATGAATATCTGAAAAAAGCTAGGTCAGAGATTGGGGGTGATGAAATTCTCCCTGGTTTCTTAGAGTTAGGTCAAGTTTTTTATATGTTTGGAATCGTGGTTTGATGCTCTACATTGTTTGTGTTATGAGTTTTGGCTAAAAATCAAGTAATCAGGAGTTTGTATTTTGAAAGGAGAGGCGCGTGTTTGACAGTGCTGAAGGTTGAAGACAGAGTTGACTTGGGCTGGGCCTGAGTCAGCTTGCTTTTTGCACCCCTTTTTTCCATTTGCACCCCCCCTGGCCCATTATGTGAAATCTTTGATATTTTTGCATTTTTCTTTTTGATTCTGACTTTATATTTTTTGCTCAAATATAAAAAACACCAAAAATATTTTTCCACATTTTTTAAACATTTATTTGGCCTTTATTTACTTTTTAAACATATATATGTAAATAATATAAAACCTTTTTATTTAAAACCCTAAAAAATAATACAAAAAATATTATTTTTCAGTTACTATTTTTTGTTTACATTTTGAAAATATTTTCTTGAATATACATTTTTTTGTAAACAATCAATATTTTATTTTTGTACATATTTAGCATATTTAATATATAATATATAAATACTTGTATATTTTATTTTATTAAGGAAAAAAAGATAAAAATAACACATTTTATTTTTATTTAATATTTGACATCAAAAATACTTTTTTAACAATATACTTTTTATTTTGTGCATAAATTAATATATTTTGTATATAATCAATAAATAATACTATTTATTCAAAAATTAGGGTTTTGCCCTAAACAAAAAAAATAACAAAAAAATGACTTTTTTTTTTATTTTGTTTATACTTCAAACATGAAAACTTTTTCACATACATAAACAATCTTTTTTTGCATAATACATTGCATTTTGATATTTATTTAATTGTATTTATTTAAATGTTAAATATTAATTTGTATATTCGATATGGTTGTAATAATTTAGCATTTATTTCCTTGTCAAATATCCCCCAATTCAAACTTGTATCCCCATCCCCATAATCATGTTGTAATAATTTAGGACTTTAAATTCTCGCACATTTAAAAGTTTCCAAATTATGCCATGATAGACTTAGGGCTTGTATGCAAAATCAATCAACAAATAGCTTGACCTAATTCAAGATAAACATGCATGAAAAACAAACAATGCACACTTACACCCCTAGGGTTACATCCACTTGTTGCCTTCAAAAATGGGCCATGGTTGCATGTTGAGTACTTTGGTAAAACAAAAACAAACGAAATGATCATAGTCCCTCGATGACGCTATCCGAGTTGCCTAAACAAAATGATCATAGTCCCTCAAGAAAATTGCCAAAAAAACTTGACACAATTGCTATCATGGTCTATACGATGACCCGCGCCTGTCCCGTTTACATCCTAACGCAAGGTTGTTCACCAAATACAATGGTGAAACAACACTGTTAAAAGGGTTAAAATCATAAGGAAAGATCTTTGAGTAAAATAGGGTAGACAACTCTTAGTTACTTGATCAAACTTGCAAAAAACATCCTTGCTACTTTTCAAAAACATACCTCACCACACAATTTCAAAAAACAACTTTCAAAACATTGAAAAACTTTTTTGAGTCATTACAAAGGTTGCCACAACAATGGCCTCTTTTCAAAACAACTTTCAAAAAACATTGAAAACTTTTCAAAAGACAAAAACACTTTTGTATATACTCAAACATGAGTCATTACAAAGGTTGCCACAACAATGACCTCTTTTCAAAACATCTTTCGAAACCACACACAAAGCACCATTTCAAACAATTGAAAATGCAAAGCAAGTGATCTAAGCAAGTAACTAAGAGCCCATGGATAACCATGGATAGAAAGGGTGCTAACACATTCCCTTTCTATAATCTACTCCCCGAACCCGAGAAAACATATCAAAGGTATTTCCTGTGCTTTTTGACCTTTCCTTAGGATAAAATAAAAAGTCGGTGGCGACTCTTGCTAAACCGAACATTTGCGAACACAAACGCAAAACCTCAAGTCAGTTCTCCCACCGTATCACAGAAATGGCGACTCTGCTGGGGATAACTTTTTAAGTGGAGTAACCTTAGGGCTTAGATCACCTTTTGCATGATTAATTGTTTGCTTTGATTGCGTTACATTTTGGTTCTCTTGTTTGGGCTTGAAATCCTACACCCGGATTTGGGAAACATTCATAGATAGCAATACGTTGTGGAAACTGTACGGGGTATACCGACACGGTTGAAGCAATAGCTATATTAGTGCGACATATTTGTGAGTACCGGTAACCCTTGAGTTCAATCAAGGAGAGTATGGGGCCGCTGAGTGATGTCACTAAGCACTAATGACCTAGAACCTTACTTGACCATCTTGGCCTTTTATTAGGGGTAGTGAGATGACCGGCTTTGGTGCAGTCCGAAGTTGGTAGATACTCGATACTACACTCATTGAGGGTTGTTTTCTTGGAATATTTTGGTCGCTAGTTAAGTGGCTAAACCAAAACAATAAACATAGAAAACAATCCAATGATATTGAGCTCCTTAGAACCCAGTTACTATTTAGGACAGGTTTTAAGCCAACTAAACTCAAGAGGGTACTTACCTATGAAACCCTATGCAAGCCTGAAACTAGGGTTTTGTGTGATTTGCTTGTACATGTGTTTGTGCATACATCATGAACATCATAAAGCATCATATGCATCCACTAACCATTTCAAGGGTTTGGATCTTCATCTTTGTTCTTGTTTTGTAGGTCATGGAAATTCTTCGCAGGAAAACTATCCAAGTCAACCTTGTGAGAATCCCTCCTCAACTCAAGGAGCTTACGTCCAGAATTCCAGAAAGTTCTCTCTTCAATGAAAGACATGGTAGACTTCTCAACCTAGTCAACACCATCATTGAAGAAGACATGGTGAAAGTGTTGTTCCAGTTCTTTGACCCCCTTCACAACTGTTTCACCTTCCCCGACTACCAATTGGTGCCTACTTTGGAGGAATTTTCTCAACCCCTGAGAATTCCTATTCTTGATTAACTACCCTACAACGGTACGAAAAAAGAACCAAAACCTGAAGATGTTGCTCAAGCATTACACTTGCAACCATCCGACATCAAGGGGAATTGGGAAACCAGAAGTGGTATCAAGGGCTTCTTGGCAAAGTTCTTGTTTGAGAAGGCACAAGAGTGTTGGAATTCCCTGGATCTGCAAGCCTTTGAAGAAATTGTGGCACTCCTCATTTATGGGTTGGTCTTGTTCCCAAATCCTGACCAACTTATAGATGTGAATGCTGTCAAGATCTTCATATCCAAGAATCCCATACCTATATTACTTGGGGACATCCTCCACTCATTTTACACACGAACAATGAGGAAGAGAGGTGTTCTCATGTGCTGTACTCCTCTCCTGGCAAGGTGGTTTATTTCTCACCTTCCACAATCAGTTTTGAAGGATGAACAAGGCTTAAGGTGGTCACAACGATTGATGACCCTCACACATTCTGATGTACATTGGTGTTCTCGGTCCAGAGAAAATGTCATCATCATCGATCGCTGTGGTGAGTTCCCTAATGTTCCATCACTTGGAATTAGGGGAGGCATTACCTACAACCCCTATCTAGCTTTAAGACAATTTGGATACACTCGGAGGGATGGCCCTCATGACATGCTGATTCCTGACCTAGTTTTTGACTTCGACAACGATGCGCAAGGACTTCGCCAAAGATTCATCAGAGCTTGGAGGATGCCTAACAAGGTAGATAGCAAGGCACTGGGGCACAAGAACTCCATCCCTCTTGAGCCTTACCTTAAGTGGGTACGAACCCGCGCCCAGAGTCTTATGATGCCTTACCCTCACATTCTCCCTTTGATCAAAGAGCCTGTTAAGGAAGGAGAGGTTCCATACACCATCCTACATCCTGACATGTCAACATCATGGGAGGAAATGCAGAAGAGTTGGATCCAACTCAAGGAAGAACGGGATACTTTTGAAGCCAGCTTCTACGCCAGTGAGAAGAAGGTTTTGGAGCTTACCCTCCGAGTTCACGAGGAGGAGACCCTCAACACTTACATCGCACCAAAGAGGATGCGCAACGTCTTTTTACCTTAAGAAGTTTTTGTAATATTTGGCCCATGGGGCATTTCTGTACTAACAAAATTTCTTCTTATTAATATGACGTGTGTTCTTTTTGTCTGTAACAACTTTGAATTTCTAAATCCTTGAATGCATTACATGAATAAACATATCATTCATCATATGCATAAACAGGTCTTCACACCAGGGTAACGTTGAATTTCTTCACGAAGAGGGTAACGTTGAAGATTGGATCTTCCCAACCATTGAAGGGGGACTGCACAACTGGGAGGCGAAAGACTTTGTTCCCATTACTTTCATCAATCAGTAATTTATCTTTCGAACATTTCCTGTTGGTCTGTAATAATTACTAAAACAATCCGCACACTGTTCTTCACCTCATGCCTTGCCCGGGGCATGTAGGTCCATTTGTAAGGGCTTGATTCTCTTCATAATCATATGCCATGTTTAATGAATCATTGGACGTTTTTCATTTATAAACTGCTGTGTTCATTTTCTTTCCTTTTGCATTTTTATTTGTTTAAGGATGACTATCCCTTACACACACCCACACTCACAAATGCAGGTACCCATCCACTCCGGATTCCATGGGTGACTATTCTGTTTTATCCTTTAAAAACTCTGAAGATTTGGTCAATCAGGCTGAGTACGAAGATGACGAAGATTGTGAAGTACCGGGAGAGTTAGCCAGACTTCTACAACAGGAAGAGAGGGCCATCTTACCTCATGAAGAGTTGTTGGAAACCATCAACTTGGGGACAGAGGAAGACAGGAAAGAAGTACAAGTGGGTGCTAGCTTGGAACCAAGTGTCAAGGAACACTTAGTACAGCTGTTGAATGAATACGTTGAAATTTTCTCCTGGTCTTACAAAGACATGCCGGGGTTAGACACAAATATCATGGTTCATCGTCTCCCTACAAGAGAAGACTGTCCACCGATCAAGCAAAAAGTCCGCCGAATGAGGCCCGACATGTCTGAGAAGATTAAAGCTGATGTAACGAAGCAATTCAATGCTGGCTTTCTGGCTGTTACATCCTATCCACAATGGGTTGCTAACATTGTGCCCGTTCCCAAAAAAGACGGCAAGGTCAGAATGTGTGTGGACTACCGGGATTTGAACAGGGCCAGCCCTAAAGATGATTTCCCGCTACCACATATCGACATTTTGATTGACAACACGGCTCAGCACAAAGTATTTTCTTTCATGGACGGATTCTCGGGCTACAACCAGATTAAAATGGCCCCCGAGGACATGGAGAAAACAACCTTTGATACACAATGGGGTACCTTCTGCTACAAGGTGAAGCCGTTCGGACTGAAGAACGCAGAGGCAACTTATCAACGCGCCATGGTAGCTTTGTTTCATGATATGATACATCATGAGATTGAAGTTTACGTAGACGACATGATAGCTCGATCACAAACGGAAGAGGAACACCTTGAACATTTGCAAAAGCTGTTTGCCAGGTTGAAGGAATACAAACTCAGGCTGAATCCAAGTAAGTGCACTTTTGGAGTTAGGTCTGGTAAACTTATGGGATTTATTGTCAGCAACAAAGGCATTGAGGTTGATCCAGCAAAAGTAAAGGCTATACAAGAAATGCCTGCCCCCCGTACTGAAAAGGAGGTTAGAGGATTCTTGGGACGCTTGAACTATATCGCCATGTTCATCTCTCACCTGACGTCTACCTGTGAGCCAATTTTCAAACTATTAAAGAAAGATCAGGTAGTCGAATGGAACGATGATTGTCAAATTACTTTTGATAATATCAAGGAGTATTTGCTAGAACCTCCTATTCTGATGCCACCCGTCGAAGGAAGGCCGCTGATCATGTATCTGACTATTTTGGACAACTCAATAGGGTGCGTACTGGGGCAACATGACGAGTCTGGTCGAAAAGAGCATGCCATTTATTACCTTAGCAAAACGTTTACCGACTGTGAGACTCGCTACTCACTGCTCGAGAAAACTTACTGCGCTTTGGTATGGGCTGCTCGCCGACTAAGGCAGTATATGTTGACTCATACCACTTTGATGATTTCCAAAATGGACCCGATCAAATATATCTTCGAGAAGCCTGCTTTATCTGGAAGAATTGCTAGATGGCAAATGATCCTGACTGAATATGACATCCAGTATACTACCCAAAAAGCTATAAAAGGGAGTGTACTAGCTGACCATCTAGCTTATCAAGCTATCGAAGATTATCAATCCATGAGATTCGACTTCCCGGACGAGGACATCATGACATTGGACAACATTGAAGGTAACAGACCGTATGACGGACCTGAAAATGGATCCCGATGGACCCTGTACTTTGATGGTGCTTCAAATGCACTTGGAAACGGTATCGGTGCGGTACTCATTTCCCCAGAAGGTTGCCATACACCTTTCACTGCCCGACTTTGTTTCAGCTGTACCAACAACATGGCCGAATATGAAGCTTGCATCTTTGGTCTCAAGGCTGCTATAGACTTGGGGATCAAATCTTTGATCGTATTTGGGGACTCGGCTTTGGTTATCAGTCAAATCAAAGGAGAGTGGGATACCAAACATCCTA
The DNA here is from genome assembly GCA_948472305.1 of Vicia faba. NCBI lineage: Eukaryota > Viridiplantae > Streptophyta > Magnoliopsida > Fabales > Fabaceae > Vicia > Vicia faba. Next base: position 145,942,969 of record OX451740.1, read on the forward strand.
ATCTTATCCCATACAAAGAACATGTCCTAACATTGTTGCCTCATTTCGAGCATATCACCTTCGAGCATTTCCCGCGAGAAGAAAATCAGCTAGCAGATGCGCTGGCTACAATGTCTTCCATGTTTAAACTCAACTGGGATAACGAGGCTCCCCAAATCACCATCGAGCGAATGGATGAACCTGCACATTGTCATGAGATTAACACCGAAGAAGTAGTGGAACAACCCTGGTTTCATGAAATCAAAAGGTATCTCCAGACTAGAGAATATCCCGAAGAAGCTTCTGTCAATGACAAAAAGTTTTTAAGGAGATTTGCGGCCAAGTTCTTCCTAAGAAATGGCATACTTTATAAGCGCAGCCATGATTGTGTTTTACTCCGATGTGTAGACAAAGCTGAAGTAGAGTTAATCAGGACTGAGATACACAGTGGCACATTTGGCACCCACTTGAGCGGGCATACGATGGCTAAGAAGATTCTAAGGGCAGGCTATTACTGGTCTACTATGGAAGCTGATTTCTATCAACATTCCCGTACTTGCCACAAATGTCAAGTCTACGCCGACAAGATTCATATTCCTCCTGTTCCTCTCAACGTTCTGACAGCTCCTTGGCCATTCGCAATGTGGCGCATTGACATGATTGGAGAGATCAAGTCCACAGCGTCCAATGGACATCGCTTCATCCTGGTCGCTATTGACTATTTCACCAAGTGGGTTGATGCAGCTTCCTTTGCCTCTGTTACGAAGAATGTGGTTGCCCGCTTCATCAAGCAGAATCTCATATGCCGGTATGGTGTCCCCGACAAGATCATCACAGACAACGGTACAAATTTGAACAATACTATGATCACCGCTCTATGCGAACAGTTCAAGATTTATCATCACAATTCATCTCCCTATCGGCCGAAGATGAACGGTGGTGTTGAAGCTGCGAACAAAAACATCAAGAAGATCATTTAGAAAATGACAGTTACCTACAAGGACTGGCATGAGATGTTACCGTTTGCTCTGCATGGATATCATACCATGACACGTACTTCAACAGGGGCAACCCCATTTTCTTTGGTATATGGCATGGAAGCTGTCCTACCCATGGAAGTTCAGATTCCTTCTTTAAGGATTATGAAGGACGCTAGTTTGAGTGAAGACGATTGGATTCAGACCCGACTTGATCAACTCAATTTGATCGACGAGAAACGACTCACTGCTGTTTGCCATGGTCAGACGTACCAAAAACGGATGATCAAGGCTTTCAACAAGAAAGTCAGACGTCAAGTATATCAAGTCGGAGATCTTGTAATCAAGCGGATTATCTTGCCGCAAAGTGATCCCAGGGGCAAATGGACTCCTACTTACGAAGGACCGTTTGTGATCAAGAGCATATTTTCTGGTGGTGCAATGATTCTGACCACCATGGACGGCGACGATTTTCCACACCCTGCGAACGCAGACATAGTCAAAAAAATACTACGCATGAAACAACCCGACAAGTCAAAAACCCGAAAGGGCGACTTGGGCAAAAATGGGCATCCCGGTGAACCGAAAACCCGCAAGGGCGGTTCAGGCAAAAATTAGGGATAAAACAAAAAAAAAAATCTGTACACCCGGCAAGTTGAAAACCCGAAAGGGCGGCTTGGGCAAAAAAGGGTTTCCCGGTGGATCGAAAACCCGAAAGGGCGATTCAGGCAAAAGTTAGGGAATTAAAGCGTATGACTGTGTCTCGTCGGATCACGTCAAAGAACAATCTCTTCATCAACAAGCTCCAAGCTTCTGATCAATCCAATCATCGGCGGACGAAGCAATGAATGGACAAGATATTCAGAGTTGTGAAGGCTATAACGGAATGGGAATCCCATGGAATTGTTATACATAGCCATCTTTCCTTTTGTATAAATTTTTCAATGTTTACGACAACATCCTCTTACTAGGATGTATGTCTCCTTTATACAAAGATACTCATAAAAAGTTAATACAAATACTTTTCCAAATACAGAAATTTGCTTTGTCTTCTTTTCTTTTCACACTTATGTTTTATTTGAGAAACGTCCAATGTTTTGTTAAATAGGCATATGCATTTGAACATAATCATTTGCTTACAAATCAAGAAAAGATGATTGCTGATAGGTTGAAGGTATAGGTAAATATCTTGATGCCCTTTCAGAAGAAATCCCCAGTGGAATTAAACTCCAAGTTCCTCAACTGAGTTACAATTTGGAATACATTTCCCCAACAGAGTTAAACTTCAAAATCCTCAGCAGAGCAGATGCTTTCTAAAGTTGGATTCTCCAGCTAAGCTGAATTTCAAGATTCCCCTCAGAGTTAGGTTTCAAGATTCCCAGTGGAGCCAAAACTGTTAACCCCCAGCAGAGCTAAAACTTCCAACTATCAATCCCCAGCGGAACCAGATTAGTGAACATTCTCCCACAGAGATACTTCCCATCAGATTGAAGATTCTCAGTCTCACTTTTCCAGCATAAGTCTCCCAGGTTTGAATTCCCCATTAGAGATTGTCAGAATTCTCATTCCCCACAAGTCATCAAAGGATTTTTAATCCCCAGCAGTGGTCCTAAGATCCCTCAACAATTGAAGATCTTGTTCCCCAAGCAGTCAGCAGTCAGCAAGGATTTCTCATCTCCAGTAATCAAAGATCTTGGGAATCCCCAACTTCGATCATGGATTTATTTTCCCCGACAGTAGTCCAGGATTTATCTTCCTCAGCAAGACAGCTATCCAGCTTACATGCATAATCATTACATTCTTATATATCATAAACATTGATGAAACGCAATTCATTGCATCATACATATCATGCAACATAACTTTGTGTTTTAGCTAACATCTTTACCCTTTCAGGATAAGATTAAAAGGCCATCATTAAAAATTATTCAGATACAGTTTCAGATACACCCCAGACACGGCGGTCATTCTATTACTCATTCAGAATTTCAAGTCAAATATAGTACAAATACACCCCAGACACGGCGGTCATTCTATTACTCATTCAGAATTTCAAGTCAAATACAGTACAGATACACCCCAGACACAACGGTCATTCTACTACTCATTCAGACTACAGCAATCAGATACAGACTAGATACGCTCCATACACGGCATCCATTTTATCTCTCATTCAGATTAATTTATTAACCTCAAGGTCCAATGCATTCCAAACACGGATACCATTCTGACCCTTACGTCAGCAGTTTGATTCTCCCCAGTGCATTCGCCACGGAAGTCATTCTATCATTCATTCAGATCCCAGTTACAGTTTCAGATACACTCCAGACACGGAAGTCATTATGCTACTCATACAGATCTCAAATTCCAAGATACAGTCCAGATACGTTCCAGACACGGTTGCCATTCTGTCACTCATTCAGATCCCAGTTACAGTTTCAGATACACTCCAGACACGGAAGTCATTCTGCTACTCATACAGATCTCAAATTCCAAGATACAGTCCAGATACGCTCCAGACACGGTTGCCATTTTGTCACTCATTCAGATCCCAGTTACAGTTTCAGATACACTCCAGACACGGAAGTCATTCTGCTACTCATACAGATCTCAAATTCCAAGATACAATCCAGATACGCTCCAGACACGGTTGCCATTCTGTCACTCATTCAGATCCCAATTACAGTTTCAGATACACTCCAGACACGGAAGTCATTCTGCTACTCATACAGATCTCAAATTCCAAGATACAGTCCAGATACGCTCCAGACACGGTTGCCATTCTGTCACTCATTCAGATCCCAGTTACAGTTTCAGATACACTCTAGACACGGAAGTCATTCTGCTACTCATACAGATCTCAAATTCCAAGATACAGTCCAGATACGCTCCAGACACGGTTGCTATTCTGTCACTCATTCAGATCCCAATTACAGTTTCAGATACACTCCAGACACGGAAGTCATTCTGCTACTCATACAGATCTCAAATTCCAAGATACAGTCCAGATACGCTCCAGACACGGTTGCCATTCTGTCACTCATTCAGATCCCAGTTACAGTTTCAGATACACTCTAGACACGGAAGTCATTCTGCTACTCATACAGATCTCAAATTCCAAGATACAGTCCAGATACGCTCCAGACACGGTTGCCATTCTGTCACTCATTCAGATCCCAGTTACAGTTTCAGATACACTCCAGACACGGAAGTCATTCTGCTACTCATACAGATCTCAAATTCCAAGATACAGTCCAGATACGCTCCAGACACGGTTGCCATTCTGTCACTCATTCAGATCCCAGTTACAGTTTCAGATACACTCCAGACACGGAAGTCATTCCGCTACTCATACAGATCTCAAATTCCAAGATATAGTCCAGATACGCTCCAGACACGGTTGCCATTCTGTCACTCATTCAGATCCCAGTTACAGTTTCAGATACACTCCAGACACGGAAGTCATTCTGCTACTCATACAGATCTCAAATTCCAAGATACAGTCCAGATACGCTCCAGACACGGTTGCCATTCTGTCACTCATTCAGATCCCAGTTACAGTTTCAGATACACTCTAGACACGGAAGTCATTCTGCTACTCATATAGATCTCAAATTCCAAGATACAGTCCAGATACGCTCCAGACACGGTTGCCATTCTGTCACTCATTCAGATCCCAGTTACAGTTTCAGATACACTCCAGACACGGAAGTCATTCTGCTACTCATACAGATCTCAAATTCCAAGATACAGTCCAGATACGCTCCAGACACGGTTGCCATTCTGTCACTCATTCAGATCCCAATTACAGTTTCAGATACACTCCAGACACGGAAGTCATTCTGCTACTCATACAGATCTCAAATTCCAAGATACAGTCCAGATACGCTCCAGACACGGTTGCCATTCTGTCACTCATTCAGATCCCAGTTACAGTTTCAGATACACTCCAGACACGGAAGTCATTCTGCTACTCATACAGATCTCAAATTCCAAGATACAGTCCAGATACGCTCCAGACACGGTTGCCATTTTGTCACTCATTCAGATCCCAGTTACAGTTTCAGATACACTCCAGACACGGAAGTCATTCTGCTACTCATACAGATCTTAAATACCAAGATACAGTCCAGATACGCTCCAGACACGGTTGCCATTCTGTCACTCATTCAGATCCCAGTTACAGTTTCAGATACACTCCAGACACGGAAGTCATTCTGCTACTCATACAGATCTCAAATTCCCAGATACAGTCGAAATACGCTCCAGACACGGTTGCCATTTTGTCACTCATTCAGATCCCAGTTACAGTTTCAGATACACTCCAGACACGGAAGTTATTCTGCTACTCATACAGATCTTAAATTCTAAGATACAGTCCAGATACGCTCCAGACACGGTTGCCATTCTGTCACTCATTCAGATCCCAGTTACAGTTTCAGATACACTCCAGACACGGAAGTCATTCTGCTACTCATACAGATCTCAAATTCCAAGATACAGTCCAGATACGCTCCAGACACGGTTGCCATTCTGTCACTCATTCAGATCCCAGTTACAGTTTCAGATACACTCTAGACACGGAAGTCATTCTGCTACTCATACAGATCTCAAATTCCAAGATACAGTCCAGATACGCTCCAGACACGGTTGCCATTCTGTCACTCATTCAGATCCCAGTTACAGTTTCAGATACACTCCAGACACGGAAGTCATTCTGCTACTCATACAGATCTCAAATTCCAAGATACAGTCCATATACGCTCCAGACACGGTTGCCATTCTGTCACTCATTCAGATCCCAGTTACAGTTTCAGATACACTCCAGACACAGAAGTCATTCTGCTACTCATACAGATCTCAAATTCCAAGATATAGTCCAGATACGCTCCAGACACGGTTGCCATTTTGTCACTCATTCAGATCCCAGTTACAGTTTCTGATACACTCCAGACACGGAAGTCATTCTGCTACTCATACATATCTCAAATTCCAAGATACAATCCAGATACGCTCCAGACACGGTTGCCATTCTGTCACTCATTCAGATCCCAGTTACAGTTTCAGATACACTCCAGACACGGAAGTCATTCTGCTACTCATGCAGATCTCAAATTCCAAGATACAGTCCAGATATGCTCCAGACACGGTTGCCATTCTGTCACTCATTCAGATCCCAGTTACAGTTTCAAATACACTCTAGACACGAAAGTCATTCTGCTACTCATACAGATCTCAAATTCCAAGATATAGTCCAGATACGCTCTAGACCCGGTTGCCATTCTGTCACTCATTCAGATCCCAATTATAGTTTCAGATACACTCCAGACACGAAAGTCATTCTGCTACTCATACAGATCTCAAATTCCAAGATACAGTCCAGATACGCTCCAGACACGGTTGCCATTCTGTCACTCATTCAGATCCCAGTTACAGTTTCAGATACACTCCAGACACGGAAGTCATTCTGCTACTCATACAGATCTCAAATTCCAAGATACAGTCCAAATACGCTCCAGACACGGTTGCCATTCTGTCACTCATTCAGATCCCAGTTACAGTTTCAGATACACTCCAGACACGGAAGTCATTCTGCTACTATTACAGATCTCAAATTCCAAGATAGTCCAGATATGCTCCAAACACGGTTGCCATTCTATCACTCATTCAGAATTTAATCCCAGCACACAGTTGCTCCATGCACAGATATTTCTCTGTTAACCAGATACACTCCAGACACGGCAGTCATTCTGATGTTCATGCTACATTCAAACACAGTCACAGCTCAGATATGCCCCAGACACGGAGGCCATTCTTTTGCTCATACAAACTCAGTCTCCAGATACAGTTCAAATGCATTCCAAACACGAATACCATTTTGATCCTCATTCTTCTGACCTACCACACTGCATGTCAACAAAGACTCTTGGATGGCATCTTTAAGCCCATCTACCGCAAGATTCTACCATCTCCAAATTGCATCTTTAAGCCCATTCCCGCACCTATTGTTTTGACGAGTGCAAATTTACAGGCACTCTAGTGTCCAATCCTCTTTTACCTTCGAGTCGCAAAAGGCAATCCTGCCAATCTAACTCTTCAGGTTCAAGAAGATTGAACAGGGGAAACTGTTGTACCCCAAAATTTTCCCTCTCATTTCATCAACATTTTCTCACCACAAGACTCTTGGAGCTCAAGATCAAGTTAGGGTTTGCTCTGCTCAAGACCCCTCCTTGCACTGTTGACCCAAATTAGGGTTTGAGTTGGCACAAGGATGTTTTGACCTAAAATGCCCAAAGTGAATTTCATGCTTCATGTTGGACTCACAAGTTTATCCATACCAAGTTTCAAGCCTTGATTCAAATCTTTGCCCAGTCGATTGGACAGTTGACCTAAAAATTAGCTGTATTGGGAAAAAAGTCAACTATGGCCAATTGACAGTCAAACTTCATGAGTTTTGACCCACATCAACATAATAAACTCATATGAACCATTTGATCAAGTTTGGATCACAATTCCATAAGAAATTTGATCAGATCACCAAAAGGGCAAAATGGTCATTTTTAGGGTTTTGACTGCACAAAGGCAATTTTTGACTGTTTGACCTAACCAATGGCAAACCAAGCTCACATAGGGACTCAAGGACTCAATGGAATTGTCTTGACCCATTCAACAAGTTCAAAAGATCTCAAAAGCATAGGATTGACAGATGAATTTTTCAGTCAACTGATCAAAATTTGACTGTATACTGAAAAGTCAAACTTTGACTTTTTGGTCAAAATCAAGTGCCAAGATCCATTTTCCATCAAGACATGTCAAATTATGAAACTTGTTCATCAAGAAACCCAAAAATGAAAATTAGGGTTTAAAATGAAGAAATTTCATAACTTAGAATTTTTCTAAGTTATGAAATTTCTTTATTTTTTCCTAACTTTGTCCCTTTTTTTTAACCAAGATGCAAGTGGATTCAAACAAAACTTGAAACATGAAAGTTGTAGTGCATCACAAAATCTACAACTTTTATTCACAAAGTTTTCTCAAAGGAAGCTTGTATCTCAAGTTATGATTTTTGGAATAAGGGTACAAAACACTTTTAACTTAGAAGAAATTTGCCCTATTCTAGGCAGGATTTTAGTCCAACTTCTTGGCCATTTTTCACATAGTTCCACTTGGATTTTCAATTTTCATTACAAATATGGATTGTAGTACATGTTCCAAGCTTTCCAAACTGTCCAAGAACTTCTCAAACACCCTTGTGGTTAGAGAGAATCGAATTCACAAAGTTGGCCAAAACTCACTATTGTTCATGGCCAAGGCATGTTCATAACAATTGCATTTTTCAAATCGGCATGGTTTATGCTAGCTTGCAGGCCTCTAAACCTCTTCACACTCAATAATTTAATGCCTAACCATTGTGTTAAGGTGTTATTTCTTCCATTTGGACATTACACATAGAATTAACCCTTATTTAGAAAAAGCAAAATTGCCATTTTGGTAAAGTAACACTTTATGTCAAATTCCAAATCCTTGAGACATGGGGCCAGATCTTTGAGGCAAAACTTTGTACACAAATCCAAGTTACCAAGAGAAAATGTTGCAGCATAGTGGATAGAGGTCACAGGCCTGCTTTGTCAACTTGAACCTTCTTACTTCAAAAACAAGAAACTTTGCAAAACATATAGAACTTTCATTTCCTGCAAACACAAGCCAGAACAAACCTTGTACTCATCTTCCATACATCCTAACTGACCTAAAACACGACTCAGCCACCCCTCATACCTACTAATACACTAAAACACCATCTTGCTGCAAAAACAGGGCACCTGCTGCAGATTGAGATCCAAAACTCAATCCACTCGTGCACTTTGGCTAAAACTTGTTCAAACACATTCCATACCATCCACTGAAACTATTCCAAGCCTTAAACTCAAGCTGTAACACCCCTAACCTCGTTTTCCATTTTCACTTTCAAGTTGTGCAGGTGAACTTCTATAGCACGATACAGGTGGTTTCAAAGCAAGCTAGGCATTTGGGAAGCATCCTTGGACTTCAGGCAAGCTTAACAGAAGCTCAAACTCCATTGAAGGTTGCCACATTGCTCTGCTCGAGTCAAGCTGAAACAGGTAATCCATGGACTTCTATCTCTCTATCCAGGCATGATTAAGCTTAGGTTTGTGAATGAAACATGTTCTACTCATAGCCCTGAAGCCATACATGTGTTCACTTTTCATTTATATAAAGCATGTTGTGAGAATTTTAACCATGAATATCTGAAAAAAGCTAGGTCAGAGATTGGGGGTGATGAAATTCTCCCTGGTTTCTTAGAGTTAGGTCAAGTTTTTTACATGTTTGGAATCGTGGTTTGATGCTCTACATTGTCTGTGTTATGAGTTTTGGCTAAAAATCAAGGAATCAGGAGTTTGTATTTTGAAAGGAGAGGCGCGCGTTTGACAGTGCTGAAGGTTGAAGACAGAGTTGACTTGGGCTGTGCTTGAGTCAACTTGCTTTTTGCACCCCTTTTTTCCATTTGCACCCCCTGGCCCATTATGTGAAATCTTTGATATTTTTGCATTTTTCTTTTTGATTCCGACTTTATATTTTTTGCTCAAATATAAAAAACACCAAAAATATTTTTCCACATTTTTTTTTACATTTATTTACTTTTTAAACATATATATGAAAATAATATAAAACTTTTTTATTTAAAACCCTAAAAAATAATACAAAAAATATTATTTTTCAGTTACTATTTTTTGTTTAGATTTTGAAAACATTTTCTTGAATATACATTTTTTTGTAAACAATCAATATTTTATTTTTGTACATATTTAGCATATTTAATATATAATATATAAATACTTGTATATTTTATTTTATTAAGGCAAAAAAGATAAAAATAACACATTTTATTTTTATTTAATATTTGACATCAAAAATACTTTTTTAACAATATACTTTTTATTTTGTGCATAAATTAATATATTTTGTATATAATCAATAAATAATACTATTTATTCAAAAATTAGGGTTTTGCCCTAAACAACAAAAATAACCAAAAAAATGACTTTTTTTAATTTTGTTTATACTTCAAACATGAAAACTTTTTCACATACATAAACAATCTTTTTTTGCATAATACATTGCATTTTGATATTTATTTAATTGTATTTATTTAAATGTTAAATATTAATTTGTATATTCGATATGGTTGTCAAATATCCCCCAATTCAAACTTGTATCCCCATCCCCATAATCATGTTGTAATAATTTAGGACTTTAAATTCTCGCACATTTAAAAGTTTCCAAATTATGCCATGATAGACTTAGGGCTTGTATGCAAAATCAATCAACAAATAGCTTGACCTAATTCAAGATAAATATGCATGAAAAACAAACAATGAACACTTACACCCCTAGGGTTACATCCACTTGTTGCCTTCAAAAATGGGTCATTGTTGCATGTTGAGTACTTTGGCAAAACAAACAAACGAAATGATCATAGTCCCTCGATGACGCTATCCGAGTTGCCTAAACAAAATGATCATAGTCCCTCAAGAAAATTGCCAAAAAAACTTGACACAATTGCTATCATGGTCTATACGATGACCCGCGCCTATCCCGTTTACATCCTAACGCAAGGTTGTTCGCCAAATACAATGGTGAAACAACACTGTTAAAAGGGTTAAAAACATAAGGAAAGATCTTTGAGTAAAATAGGGTAGACAACTCTTAGTTACTTGATCAAACTTGCAAAAAACATCCTTGCTACTTTTCAAAAACACACCTCACCACACAATTTCAAAAAACAACTTTCAAAACATTGAAAAACTTTTTTGAGTCATTACAAAGGTTGCCACAACAATGGCCTCTTTTCAAAACAACTTTCAAAAAACATTGAAAACTTTTCAAAAGACAAAAACACTTTTGTATATACTCAAACACGAGTCATTACAAAGGTTGCCACAACAATGGCCTCTTTTCAAAACATCTTTCGAAACCACACACAAAGCAACATTTCAAACAATTGAAAATGCAAAGCAAGTGATCTAAGCAAGTAACTAAGAGACCATGGATAACCATGGATAGAAAGGGTGATAACACCTTCCCTTTCTATAATCTACTCCCCGAACCCGAGAAAACATCTCAAAGGTCTTTCCTGTGCTTTTTGACCTTTCCTTAGGATAAAATAAAAAGTCGGTGGCGACTCTTGCTAAACCGAACATTTGCGAACACAAACGCAAAACCTCAAGTCAGTTCTCCCACCATATCACAACGATCCTTTAAGGGACGATAGAAGAATTCAGTTTTACCATCTTGTGTGAACTCCAACATTCCTTCGTTGATCAAGTCTTGAATCTTATTTTTCAAAGCCCAACATCTATTCATATTATGCCCAGGATTATTGGAATGGTATGCATATATTGCATCAGGATGATAGCTAGGAGCGGAGGTACTGGAATTCCGAGGAGGATCCCTTAATGTGACCAAATTCAGCTTCAATAAGTGTTGCAAGACCTGCGATATTGGTATGTCGAGTTTGGTAAACTGCCTACCGGACGAGGCCCTTTTACTCTGACTACTATGTCCTTGTTGACGGGGTGATGTGGCAGCAAATTAGAAAGGTTTAATCTCCAATAAACCGGTCTCTTGTATCATGGGGGATGAGTAGTGACTTGATCCCCAATCTTGACTGTTTGTTTCATACGGTGGCAACCGTCTTGAAGAAGTTTGTTAATGAGAGTCCTTAGCTCTTCTTGTCCCCGAGCTAAGTTTTGGATGAGAGCCATCTGGCCCACCAGTTGTCCCATCATCTGGACAATCATTGTTGCCATTTCAGTTTGTAGCCGTTCCAACTGGTCATCCTTGTTGTCCTCAGGATTCCCCGTGATCATGCCCCTAGTGAGGAGCGCCTTCACCTCTTCTTGTCCCTTGGATAGGTTGAAGAATATCTCTTGAAGTTGAGCATTTTGAGTCTAGATGTCCTTGATAGTCTGTTCTAAGGCCATCTCTACTAAAATAAACAGTAAGCAAATGAGAGACCTGTGCGGGAGAAACCGGTCATGATATGATGCATGGTATGTAGATGCATGTTTTCAAGGATTTATAAGATTTAAATTTGTATAGACAAAGAATGAACAAATGTCAAATTGAATTAATCAGTTCAAAATGGTTACAATGTGCCTCTTGGGCTTACAAGATAAATTCCTAAGACAAAAAGGCCAAACACATCCTTTTTGGCGCAATGTAGGCGTGCAAGCTTTGTTCTTCATGAAGTTGCCTTGTAAGCTCCAAAACCCTTTTCTCGCTTATGTAGAACTGAGCTTTGAAGGTATCTCGCTCTTCCTTTAGATGAATCTAACCCTTTTGCAAGTCTTCTAGAGAAGTAGGCATGTTAGGATGGAGGATAGTATACAGACATCTCCTTCCACAACGAGCTCCACGATAACAGGTAGGATGGATGGGTAAGGCATTACGAGCTTCTGAGCACGAGCTTGTACCCACCTAAGGTAAGGTTCAAGGGGAATGTAATTCTGGGAATATAATTCTTGTGTCCTAGTGTCTTACTATCCACCTTGTTTATCATCCTCCAAGCTCGTATAAACCTCTGACGGTAGCCTTGATCGTCGCTCTCGTAGTCGAACACCAACCTTTGGATGAGCATATCATGAGGACCATCTCTTCGGGCATACCTAAACTGTCGCAAAGCTAAGCAAGGGTTGTAAGTGATACCTCTCCTAATGCCAAGCAAAGGGACATTAGGGAATTCCCCATAATGGTCGATGATAGTAATGTTCTCCAAGGATCGAGAACACCAGTGAATATCCAAATATCTGAGTGACATCAACCTATTGGACCACCTCAGACCTTGTTCGTTCTTCACCATGGATCAGGGGAGGTGCAAAACAAACCATATAGCCAATATAGGAGTGCAACACATGAGGGTTCCTCTTTTCCTCATGGTGCGAGAGTGAAGAGAATGTAGGATATCTCCCAACAAAGTAGGCACCGGATTGTGAGACATGAATATTCTGACAGCATTTACATCTATAAGTTGGTCAGGATTTGGAAATAGTACCACCCCATAGATGAGAAGGGCCAAGATTTCTTCAAAGGCTTATAATTCCAGAGTGTTCCAACAATCTTGAGCTTTCTCCAACATGAACTTGGCTAGGAACCCTTTGAAACCACTTCTTGTTTCCCAATTGGCCGTGACGTCGTATTGTTGCAAGTGAATATCTCAGGCAATCTCTTCAAGGCCCGAGTCTCTTTCAATACCGTTGAAAGGCAGTTGATTGATAATAGGAATTCTCAAGAGTTGAGAAAATTCTTCCATAATTGGTATAAGCTGGTAATCGAGAAAGGTAAAGCAATGGTGCAGAGGGTCGAAGAACTAAAAAAGCACCTTCATCATGTCTTCCTCAATGCTCGAGGTAACCAAGTTTAGGAGTTTACCATGTCTTTCGGTGAATCAATAACTCTCAGGAACCCTCGATGCTAAATCTTTGAGTTGAGAAGGAATTCTTACGAGATTGACTTGGATAGTATTCCTGTGGGTGGAAGCCATGTCCTACAAAATAGAACAAAGATAAATCCTAATAATCCTTGAAATGGTCAGTGTGAAATGCAATGGTATGATATAAAAGTATGCAAAGTAAGCAAGTTGTTATGTACAAATAGTCATATACACACAAAGCAGACAAGTCTTCAGTTTTAGGCTTGCATGGAGTTTGATAGGTAAGTACCCTCTTAAAGTTTAGTTTGCTCAACCTCTCCTAGTAATAGTAACATGGTTCCAGGGGATCTAAATATCACTGATCTTTCTTCATCGAGCATTGTTTTAACACAAGCCTCTTTAATAACGACCGAAATATCCCGAAAGTCTGATCTCAATGAGCGTAGTGTCGAGTATCAACCAACTTCGGACTACAACAAAGCCAACTACCTCACTACTTCCTAATGGCCAAGTTGGTTAAATAAAGGTTCTAAAGTCAGTTAGTGCTTCATGACACCACACAGCGGCCCAGTATTCTCCTTGTCTACTCAAGGGCTACCGGTACCAACAAATGTGTCACACTAACGTAGCTATTGCTTATACCGTGTCGGTATATCCCGCACAGTTTCCACAATCTATTGCTACTTACCTAAAAGGTGTCCCAAATCTGGGTAGAGGATCCAACAAGCCCAAACGAGGAACCATAATGTAAAGAAAACAAGTCAAACAAAGAAAAGCAAGTAAAGGTGATCTAGCCCTAAGGTAAACCCACTTTTAAGATAGTCCCCAACAGAGTCGTCAGTTCTGTAACACGATGGGAGAACTGACTTGGGATGTTTTGTGTTTGATCGCAAATGTTGCGGATAACAAGAGCTGCCACCGACTTTTCTTTTATCCAAATAAAGGAAAGGGTGAAAAGAACAGGAAAGACCTTTGAGATTATTTTCTTGAGATCAGGGGGTAGATTATAAAAAGGGAAGGTCTTAGCACCCTTTTCATCCATAGTTATCTATGGGCTCTTAGTTGCTTGCTAGATCATTGCTTTTGTTTGAAAGTGTGCTTTATGGTGGTTTTTTTGAAAGTATTTTTGAAAAGCGCCTTCGCTTAGGAAAACTTTGTAATGATTCTCGTCTCTATAAGAATGTATACAAAGTTATGGACTTTTGAAAATATTTTGAAATGAAAGTGTTGGTGTATAAAATGTTTTGGTTGTGAGCAAGCGAGCAACTAGGAGAAATCTACCTATTCAAAAAGGCTTTAGTGTTCTTTTCCTCCTCCTTTAGATGTTGCTATCTTACCATTGATTTCCTAAGAAGCCCCATCATTGGATGTAAAGGGACAGGTGTTGGGTCATCGTATAGACATGATAGAAATGTTGTGAGATATCTTAGCATTTCTCTCGAGGGACTAAGATCATTTGAAAGGCAACATTCGAAGCGTCATTGAGGGAATATGATCTTATATTTTTGATTGTTTTTGCTAAGACGCCTCACATGCATATCATGATCATTTTCTCAAGGCAACAAGTGGAGTTAACCTAGAGATGAAAGTGTGCAAGTGTTTGTATTTCATGCTTGATTTATATTTGAATTAGTGTTTTCTAAGCATTGATTTTATCTTCTTATACAAATCCTAATTACTAGCATTTATATGAAGACGATAAATTACGGAAAATAAATATCCTACTTTATTACAATCATTTGGGGATGGGGTGTAAAAATTTACAAATGGGGATTTCAAGAAACTAAAGTCCTAATTATCTATTACAACCATATTAAAATAATGTACAAGAAATGTAAAATATACTTGTTTTGTTTTTGTTAAGAGAAGAAATAAATTTGCTTAAGAAAATAATTTTAGTCTTTTTGTTTTAAAAGAAATAAAATAAAGCATGTGAATATAAAGTATTTTTTGTGTTTTGGATTAATGAAAGTAAAGTGATGATAAAAATAAATAAGAGAGTAAGAGTCAGAATCATCACGTTGTTGAAAGAGGAGAGAGCAGAAGTTCTGACTCAGGCGTGCTGCACACCCGAAAGCAAATGTTAGCGAAAAAAATGGAAGGTCAGAAGTTCTGGATCCAGATGCACTGATGTTCTGAGGTTGTTGGGAACAAAGGAAAGCCTATAAGTTCTGATTTCTGAGAGAGTCTAGAAGTTATGATTGTTGGAAACCTAGAAGTTCTAGTGTTGCTGGAAGGTTAGAAGTTCTGGTTGTTGAGAGAGCGAGGTGACAATGTTGTTGGGTGAGGATATCTAGAAGTTCTGGTCCGATAGTACTGTTTTGACAAACAACTGGAAGGGGTTTATCTAGAAGTTCTGGTCCAGGGTTATTGTTTGACAAATAATGGGGTAAAAATGCCAAGAAATAAACATAAAAAGGTGTTTCTGGGGCTAGAACTCAGGACCCTTAACATTAATGTCTTATGTGCGCACTCTCTACCACTGGGGTGGCTGTACATCCAGTATTAGAGGCAAAAACATAAACATATATTACAAAGTAATTTCTGATGATGAACTTCGTCTCCTTTTCCATGCCAACCAAAATATCTTCAACTTAGTCATTTCTCAACAAAAAATGAAAAATGCAAACATAGCAGTTATGGAAGATTTCATCAAGGTTTCAGAAATACAAAGCATCAAAACTGTAAACCAGCAGCAAGCATGAATTTTGCTAAACCTAATTTTGAACCCTAATTTCCTCAAGAAGTTTTGATATGAAATTCCCTCTACTTAGGCCATATAAATGAAATCTATAAATATGTACAGAATCAGAGGCATGATACCTACATTGTGTTTTTGAAAATGCAAGCCTAACAATGCCTAAGTAATGAGATAAAAGTCAGAAGAAACTTACCTTGCAGCTGGAAATTGTTCTATGAACTAGAGCCTGGTTCAGATTGCTGTGATGTTCTGGTCAGCTTCCTCAAGTTCTCAGAAAGATAAAACAAACTCTTAACTTGAGCTATGATGAAAGTTCTGGAGCAGTCAAGGTGCAAAGTTCTGATTTTTAAAGTGAAGGTTGGTGGAGATTGTGTTACAGTCTAAAAACAGAAGTTGGGACGGCTTCTAAGTGTATATCAGAAACTGTGTGGGTGACTTAGCCAAGAAACGTACAAGGAAAATTAGAGTTTGGATGCAAAAACCAGAAATTAGCAGGTTTTGTATTTGTGCTGCAGTTTCAGGTTCTTGAAATTTTCAGCAATGTTTCAAGGCTTTTTTCCAATGTCTCCCCCCTTGATGTTTGCAAATGAAGTTGAATTTATAGGCAAATGATTTAGAATCTTGGAGAAATCAAGAGTACAACCATCATGTGTTATGGCTCGTTGACTTGTTTTTGAAGCAAGTTTAGACAAGCCTGGTTTCAAGGCAAAGTAGAGTGGTTAACATATTTAAGCACACTTAATCTGAGTTTGTAAGAATGATTTATGGAGGAAGTACACCCAGAAGCAAAGTGAAACATGGGCTCAAGATAAACTTTGTACAAAAGTTTGCTTTTCAAGGACAACAATGGTACTTTTATGCCACACGTGGATTGGATAAAGACTCAAAAGTGTGTGCGAGCATTAAATGATGATGAGATTTAACAAGCAAGAAAACTTGCAACATGAGATTACGCAACATATCTTGAAGCTGGATCCAGAAGTTCAGCATAAATGTAACTTAGAACAAATATCCCACTTTTGATCTTTGACTCTCTCTGCTCCAGCATGATCTGAAGGAGTTCTCAGACTTTTCAGAAAGCTTATAACATACTTTGTAAAGCCTCTTTGAATCACTTTTGCAAACTATGATCATTCCTACGTGAAAATTGGCTCAGAAGTTCTAACCAAATTCTGACTTGAAAATGCTCAGAATTTACTAAGTGTTTTAGCTTCATGGACGTGCCTTCAAGGATGTATAAATTGAAATCCCAGCATTTCTAGGAAAAGTTCTGTTTTGCAATGCTTTATACCTTATTGAGATCTACAACTCTTGTGTCAAAAGTTCTTCCTGAATCAATTCACATCATGATGAAAATCTGGCCAGAAGTTCTGAATTTATCATACTTCCTTAACACTTAGAAAAAATTTCTAAATGCTTAGAACTTTGACTTTTCCAAAGTAATTTTGACTTTTGATTTTCTTGGTGAACCAACTTCATATTCTAACATATCTTGATGAAATGTGATTTTTGAAACTTGATTTTGATCCAAAAGTCAAAGTTTGACTTTTCAGTGTGCATTTTAACCATTTTGCCCTTATGCTAATTCCAACCCTAAATTGATGTATTGGTGCTGCAAACTTGAGCCATAGAAGGTCTTGTGAGAAAATTCTTGAGAAATAAAAGGGAAAATTTTGGGGTACAACACTTACGAAGCTACTTCACGAAGAAAGAAGTCTTAATGTCTATCTCGACACAAAGAGGAAGCGCCCATGGGAAACCCGATGTCTTAGATTTTAGAATTTTTCAATTGTAAGCCCAAAAAGGAAATTGTATTTTGAATTCTACTAATAAAGTCTTTGGTTCATTTTGGATCACAAATTTAAATTCCCTGAAGTCCTTGAAAACATTACATACATATATCATACATATCATTGCATAAACAGGTTTCAGAACATGCTTCTTATCTTCTTCGCTGTTTATTTCAGTAATGGCTCTTGAACAAACAGTCATGGAACTTCAGGAACAGAATGCCCAATTCCAAGAAATGTTCCTGAATATTGCTAAGGAACAAGAAGATTTGAAAGCTCTGATTCTCAAGGACAAGAAGAAGAAAAAAAACCCAGCTGGTTTAGTGAATTTGAGAAGAAGGATCAAAGGACCGGTTAAGCGAGTTCTGGATTTCGCAACCACATCAGAAGAAGGAGACAATCAAGATGGAGAGCCCAAGGAAGAAGACAACAACCCTGGGTCTAAAGAAGATGAAGCTGATTACAACAAGGAATAATACCCTCCGACTGATGATAAATACAAACAACTGGAGGACCAGCTCAACGCCATGGAAGTTTAGAGGGTACCTGACCTGGATTTTGAAGAGCTAGGGTTAGTTTCTGGAGTGGTTATCCCGCAAAAGTTCAAAGTACCCACATTTGCTAAATATGCTGGGGTCTCATGTCCTAAGCTACATCTCAGATCTTATGTCAGGAAGATCCAACCGCACACTGTTGATAGGGACTTGTGGATGCATTTCTTTCAAGACAGTCTACCAGGGACTCAACTAGAGTGGTTCTATCAGCTGGAAAGAACCAATGCGCGTAATTGGGAGGATCTGGCTGTTTCTTTCTATAAGCAGTACCAATATAATGCTAACCTCGCCCTGACTCGTACACAGTTACAAAGCATGTCTATGGGTTCCGGCGAGGGCTTTAAGGACTATGCCCAAAAATGGAGAGACCTTGCGGGAAGAGTCCAGCCTCCATTGTCTGATAAGGAGCTAATAGACATGTTCTTGGGCACATTATCTGAGCCATTCTTTAACCACCTGATCGTAAGTTCTTCTGCTGGGTTTACGAAATTGATCTTGAAAGGTGAACGAGTAGAGGTTGACATTAAAAGTGGTAAAATATAGAGGGATGCATCCTCCAACACTGCAAAGAAACCATTCACAGGGAAGAAGGAGGTCAGTGTTGCTCATGGCCAAAGAAATCTTAACAAAACTGAGCACCGTCCAACGGTAGGGGCTATTATGATTTCCAATTCTGCATCAAACCGAAAACAGAATAATCAGTCCAGAACAGATAAGCCAAGGAGATAGTTTACCCGGATTAACATGAACTTATCTCAGGTTTTACCACACCTGCTGAAATCCAATTTGGTTACCCTGAAAGAGGCTCCCGAGAATCCCAACACTACATCTCCTTACTACAATGCAAATGCTCGGTGCTTACCATTCTGAGAGTCCATGCCATGATACAAACGACTGTTGGGCTTTGAAGAACAAGGTTCAGGATTTGATTGAAGCAAAGGAGATTGAATTTGACGCTCCTGAGACCCCTAATATTATAACTACCCCCATGCCCAAGCACATCCGTGGTGTTAATGCTATTGCTGATGACATGTTTGTTGCTTCTGTGGAATTAGCTACTCTGCTCCTGACTGTTAAAAAGAATCTCTTGCAAGCCGGTTTATTTCCGGGTTGTGGTGAAGATTGCCACGTATGTTTGTCTCTACCTAAAGGTTGGCATTTGTTGAAGGAAGGTGTTCAGTGCTTGATGGATGATAAAGAAATTATGTTTTAAAAAAATCCAATTACAAGTACTCCATATGAAGATGTTTCCATCATTACCATTTTCACCAATCCTCCCAAGGTCTCCTCCAAAAGACTTGTCAGGATTACACCTGTTCCGAAAGTTTCTCCTTTGATAATTACTTTCCCTTGACCTATACCATATTCCTCGGACAAAGCTGTTCCCTAGAACTATGGGGCCGACGTTTATTACCATGGCGTCAAGCAAGATTTGCTGATTGCTAAAGATAAAGATACCGAAGACTCTGATCCTGACATTAGTAATATCACCGGGACTAGTAAGATAACAAGAAGCAGAAGATTTTTCTCCCCTGAGATCTTTCCTCGTAAAACCGTTTCTACTCCCGTGATCATCCCTGCTGCTATTCCTGTCAATATTCCCACTGCTACTCCTACTGTTACCCCTGCTACCGAGTCAGCCGAGACTCGGGGCAAAGAGATATTGGTTGAGCCTGTCTAGACGAATTTGCACCAAAAAGTCATCCTAGAATCCTCTAAGAAAGAGATGGAGGAAATTTTAAAGATCATTAAGAAGAGTGACTACAACGTGGTTGGACAACTGGGGCAGACCCCTTCCAAAATCTCAATGCTGGCCTTGTTACTGTTCTATGAAGCCCATGCCAAGCCTTTAGTAAAATTCCTCAAGACTGCTCATGTGCCACAAGAAACATTCGCTGATCAATTTAAAGACGGTGTGGCCAGTTTGACTATGGACAATGGGTTAGGTTTCTCTGATGCTGATCTGACTCCTAGAGGAAGGAAACATAATGATGCCCTGCACGTCTCTATCGAGTGCAGGGAACTACTTTGGCACATGTTCTAGTAGATACAGGTTCATCATTGAATGTTCTGCCCAATAAGGCCCTTGACAGGTTAGATTGTGAAGGATTGACTCTGAAGCCTAGTAACATTGTGGTGAGAGACTTTGACGATTCTAAAAGAATGGTACATGGGGAGGTGGACATCCCTATCAAAGTGGGTACTCAGACTTTTAATTCCACTTTCTATATGATGGACATCCTCTAATCTTACTCCTGTTTATTGGGTCGACCCTGGATCCATGGGGCTGGCGCTGTAACTTCCACCCTACATCAGATGATGAAGTACCCAGTCAATGGGAAGATTATCACAGTTCATGGGGAGGAGGAGTACATGGTGAGCCACCTGAACTCTTTTAGGTACGTTGAAATGTATGGCGAGTTCATTGAGACCCCCTGTCAGAACTTTGAGGAGGTTTCACAGACCGTTCCTGCAACCAAATTCTCTGCCAGTATTCCAAAGACTATTAGGCCTCTATTGAAGATGGCTTATCTGAAAGATGCCAAAGCAGTTGTTGAAGAAGGTGGGTGTATAATTTGGGGCCAACTTCCGGATATTCCTTACAAATCTGACAAATTTGGGTTAGGTTTTACATCAGGAGCTCAAAGGGTTGTTCATCACGCTCGTGCCGGAGGACCACCCTTACGCATCAGTAGTCATGGGGTTAATGCTTTGGAAGACAATGACCGTGACTAACATGGACCAGTGAATCTTCCCAACTGTCAGCGGAGGACTCACCAACTGGAAGGCTAAAGACTTTGTGCCGATTAATTTTATTCAAGAGTAATTATCTTTTTTTTTTGTTTTTGAATATGTAATAAATGAATAATACAAACTGTAAAACCTTGTGTTTTACCCGAGGAAGAATGGTTATTTTATGAGGGTTATCATGTTTCATTATCATATGTCATTAATAAAGCATTAGACGTTTTTACATACAAATTTTGCGCTCTTTGCCTTTCTTTTCTGCTTTTTACTTTATTAAAACATCTATGCTCTTACACACACTCACATATCAAAATGCAGATCCAGATCCACTCTGGATCCCATTGATAATGGTTCTCCTATTACTCATTATTACTTTGAAAATCCGATCAACCAAGCCAAGGACGAAGGCGAGGAAGATTGTGAGGTATCGGGAGAGCTTGCTAGACTATTATGGCAGGAAGAAATGGAAATACAACCTCATGAGGAGCTAGTTGAGACAGTGAACTTGGGTACTGAAGAGGACAAAAAAGAAGTCAAGGTAGGTGCTAACTTGGAACCCAGTGTCAAACAACGGTTAATACAGATGCTACATGATTATGTTGATGTTTTTTCTTGGTCATACGAAGACATGCCAGGGCTTGACACCGATATTTTGGTTCATCGCCTACCGAAAAAAGATGATTTCCCTCCAGTAAAACAGAAGGTTCATCGTATGCGGTCGAATATGTCAGAAAAGATCAAGGCTGAAGTCATGAAACAGTTCAATGTCAGTTTCTTAGCTGTCACGTCCTATCCTCAATGGGTCGCCAATGTTGTTCCAGTTCCTAAGAAGGATTGTAAGGTACGTATGTGTGTGGATTACAGAGACCTGAACAGGGCAAGCCCCAAGGATGACTTTCCGCTACCCCACATTGACGTTCTAGTTGACAACACCGCACAACATAAGGTATTCTCCTTCATGGATGGTTTCTCTAGATACAATTAGATCAAAATGGAACCTTAGGACATGGAGAAGACGACCTTCGTCACATAATGGGGCACTTTCTGTTACAAGGTTATGCAATTTGGGTTGAAGAATGCTGGGGAAACCTATCAACGTGCTATGGTGGCTTTGTTTCATGATATGATTCACCATGAGATAGAGGTCTATGTTGACGAAATGATAGCCAAGTCTCAAACTAAAGAGGAACACCTTGATCACATGCAGAAGCTATTTGACAGGCTGAAGAAATACAAACTGAGGTTGAACCCAAATAAGTGCACTTTCGGAGTAAGATACGGTAAGCTCTTGGGATTTGTTGTCAGTGGCAAAGGCATTAAAGTGGATCCTGCAAAGGTCAAAGATATACAATAAATGCCGACTCTTTGCACTGAGAAGAAAGTTAGAGGATTCTTGGGACGCCTAAACTATATTGCCAGATTCATTTCACATCTGACCGCTACTTGTGAGCCAATCTTCAAATTACTGAAGAAATACCAAGCAATGAAGTGGAATGACGATTGCCAGTATGCATTTTAAAAAATCAAGGAATACCTTCAAGAGCCTCCAATTTTGATGCCTCCATTTGAAGGAAGACCTCTAATATTGTACTTAACAGTGTTAGAGAACTCAATGGGGTGTGTACTGGAGCAGCATGACGAGTCTGGTCGAAAAGAGCATGCAATATACTACCTTAGAAAAAAGTTTACCGACTGTGAAACAAGATACTCACTGCTCGAGAAAACTTGTTGCGCTTTGGCATGGACTGCTCGCCGACTAAGACAGTATATGCTGACCTACACTAACTTGTTGATATCTAAAATGGATCCTATCAAATACATCTTTGAGAAGCCTGCTCTCTCCGGAAGAAAAGTAAGATGGCAAATGATCCTGACCGAATACGACATTCAATACAAAACCCAAAAATCAATTAAGGGAAGTGTACTAGCTGATCATTTGGCTCATCAGGCTATGGATGACTACCAATCCATGAATTTTGAATTCCCACACGAGAACATCATGTTAGTAACTGATTATGAAGAACCCGGACCAGATGAAGGACCTAAAAAAGGATCCCGATGGACTATGGTTTTTGACAGAGCTTCCAACGCTCTTGGCAATGACATCGGCACTGTGATCATATCTCCTGAAGGATGTCATACTCCTTTCACGGCTAGGCTATGTTTCAATTGTACCAACAATATGGCTGAGTATGAAGCATGTATCATGGGTCTCAAAGTTGTAATCGATTTAAGGATCAAGTTCTTAAGTATGTTTCGAGACTCGATGTTGGTAATCATCTAGATCAAAGGAGAATGAGGCACAAAGCATCCTAATCTCATCCCTTATAAAGAGCATGTGTTGACATTAATCCCATACTTTGAAGAAATTATTTTTGAGCATTTTCCATGAGAGGAAAATCAACTAGTGGACGCGCTAGATACTATGTCATCCATGTTCAAGGCCAAGTGGGATAATGAAGCCCCTCAGATCACTATTGAAAGGATGGATGAGCCAACATACTGTCACGAGATTGGTATTGAAGAAGTAGTGGATAAGCCTTGGTTCCATGAAGTCAAAAGATATCTCGAAGCCCAAGAATACCCTAAGGGAGCTTCGGTCAATGATAAGAAGTTCCTAAGAAGGTTCTCTGCTAAGTTCTTCCTCAGTAACGGGATCCTTTACAAGCGCAACCACGACTCTACCTTGCTCCAGTGTGTAGACAAGAGTGAGGTAGAAAGGATTATGGATGACTTACACGAAGGTACCTTTGGCACTCATTCCAGTGGACATTCAATGGCTAAAAAGATCTTGTGGGCAGGATATTACTGGTCCACTATGGAAGCCGACTATTATCAGCATTCACGAACTTGTCACAAATGTTAGATATATGCTGACAAGTTACATGTACCTCCGGTTCCTCTGAACATCTTGACTTCTCCTTGGCCATTCGCAATATGGGGCATCAATATGATTGGGGAAATTAGACCCACAACTTCTAATGGAAACTGCTTTATCCTGGTTGCCATTGATTACTTCACGAAGTGGGTCGAGGAAACCTCATTCACTTCTGTTACCAAGAACGTTGTGGCCCGATTCATCAGACATAACCTTATCTGTCGGTACGGTATCCTAGGAAGAATCATTACAGATAATGGTACCAATATTAACAACACTATAATCACTGAGCTCTGTACACAATTCAAAATCTAGCATCATAACTATTCTCCTTATCAACCGAAGATGAATGGCATTGTTGAAGCTGCTAACAAAAATATCAAGAAAATCCTACAGAAGATGATGGTGACATACAAAGATTGGCATGAGATGTTACAATTTGCTCTTCATGGTTACCATACCACAATGCGCACATCAACAGGGGAAACTCTTTTCTCTTTGGTATATGGTATGGAAGCTGTCCTACCCATTGAAGTCCAGATCCCTTCTTTGAGAATCATGAAGGATGCAGGTTTGAATGAAGACAAATGGGTTCAGACTCGACTTGACCAATTAAACATGATCGACGAGAAGAGGCTCGCGTCTATCTTCCATGTTCAGATATACCAAAAACGTATGATCAAATCATTTAACAAGAAGGTCAGACGTCAGGTATATTAGGCTGGTGACTTGGTAATCAAGCGCATTATACTGCCACAAGGTGATCCCAAGAGAAAATGGCCTCCCACATACGAAGGGCTATTTGTTATCAAGAACATATTCTCTGGTGGAGCCATGATCCTAACCACTATAGACGGTGACGACCTTCCACACTCGATAAACAAGGACATAGTTAAAATATACTACGCATAAACAAAGACCCGCTAGGTCAACTGGCCTAGGAAAAAATAAGGGCATCCCGGCGAACCAAAAGGGTTCGGGCAAAAATTAGGGATATACATCAAAAAATCTGTACACCCGGCAAGTCGAAAACCTGAAAAGGCGACTTGGGCCAAAAAGGGTATCCCGGTGGACTGAAAACCCGAAAGGGCGGTCCAGGCAAAAGTTAGGGATTTAAAGTGTACAACTATGTCCCGTTAGACCACCTTATAGCCAGTTTTCAGTATCAACTATCAAGCTCAAGCGGTACTAATCAATACAATCAACTTCAGACAAGTAGCGAAAGGGATGAGATGCTCAAGGACATAAAGACAATAGCAGAATGGGAACCCAATGGGATTATTTCACATAACTGTATTTCTTTGTATACTATCTTTGTGTAATTTCCATTCTTACGACAACATTCTCTTACTAGGATGCTTGTCTCCTTGTACAAAAACGCTTATTTCAAGTTAATACAAAACTATTCCTTGGAAAGTGTAAAACTTCTGTTTTTATTTTCCTATTTTGTGTGCAAAAACATCCAATGATTATTCTTGAACATATGCATTTGAATATGATTACTGCTTATAAATATACACCTAAAAACAGAAAGACAATTGCTAATGACTTTAAGAAACGGGACAATATCTAAGGGCCATCCACAAGATCCTCGCAAATGTCTTCCCCGACAGATACCTTCTCCAGCAGATACAGAGGAAGAGATGTCCTACTACATGATCTATGCCACATTCTCAATATGCAGCCTAAAAGTGCCAGGTTCTCATATCCCCGACCGAGCAACAATCTCCAAACTACTACTTTAACATCAGAGGAAAATTCCCCAGTAAAGTCACCAAGCTTCTCAAGAATCCCAATAGGATTTCAACAAAATTCCCGAACAGTTTGTGAAGTTCACCTTCAATAACAGAGTTTTATAAATCTCAAATAGTTTATAAAGCCTTATCCCCAATAGAGTTTATTTCTCTAGTTGTGGAAGTTCATCTCCCAAAGGAGTTTATTTCTCCAAAACTGTTGAAACATTCCAAAAGAATTCTTCCTCTTGGCAAAATCATTCTCAAACAGAAGTCGAAGATCCTCGGCAGAGAAAGGGAATCGTCAACAAAACTGTCTCCATTCACTATCCCCAGCGGAAATTGGAGAATCACTTTCTTCACTCACCAACAACAGTCTGGGATTCAACGTCCCGACACTCTTCAACAGCAATCAAGGATTTATTTTCCCAGACAAAGATACCGCACAACAACATTACATGTTCATACATCATGGCATGTGCATATAAATACATATATCATAATCTCATTTATTTTGGGATCATCATGCAATTCATACATCATGACATCGCATGAAACTGGTTTTACCTTTTCAGGTTAAATTAGCAAACAGACAAATACTATCAAATTTTACAGCAGGTCAAAGATTAAATGCCCGAAACTAGACGGGGAAACTATATGCACGATCAAGTGGTATGAACTCCCGAAACAAGACGAGTTTACCAACAAATGCAGCAGCTACAAATTAATTCCTGAAACCAGACAGGGAAACTATCTATGTAACCAGCAAAGCAAGTTCCAGATTAATACCTGTAACAAGCTAGGACAACTATCTGTGGATGATCGATTGTAGATTATCACCTGTAACAAGCCAGGATAACTATCTACATAAAGAGATTGAAAATCATTACCCGTAACAAGCCAGAAAAACTATCTTTCTTTCTTAAGACAGAGATTAATACCTGAAACCATACAAGACAACTATCTCAACGACCAAGCAAAAACATAGTTCCAGATTAACACCTGTAACAAGCCAGGAGAACCATCTGTGGACGACCGATTATGGATTAATACGTGTAACAAGCTAGGAAAACTATCTACATAAGAAGATTGAAGATTAACACCCGAAACCAGACGGGAAAACTATCTTTATTTTCTTGGGTTATAGATTAATATCTGAAACCAGCCAAGACAACTATCTCAACGACCGACAATTTTTCAAATTCCAGATTAATACCTGAAACCAAACAGGACAACTATCTGTGAATGACTGATTGTAGATTAACACCTAAAACCAGACATGAAAGCTATCTACCTGACCAAACGAAGCAATCTTATACAGGTATCTTCTCATACAATCTAACATGGACTCATCCTGGAACAACCCTACACAGGCTCTTCCAAATACATTTTTAGGTAACGGTTAATTCCATTATCCCTAGAAAATCACTGGAAACCTCGACTTCAACAAGAATACAACAAGCTGTCGTCTCTCCAGAGATAGCTCTTCAGTAGAGCCTTAGACAATTGAAGTTGCTAGACTCTATTCCCCACAGAGTTTTCCTCAAACAGGAGAACAACAGAAACCCACATTCCCCAACAGACTCCTTCTCAGACAGCAGGAACATGAATCCACAAAGGGACTATATATGAAATCATCATCTACTTTGGATCTCATCTTTAATCCCATCTCCAATGACTCTCTGTCATCTCTTCCAAATGGAATCTGTAAGCCTATTCCCGACATCATCAACCATCTGTGTTATTTCACGCGAGTGCAAATTTTTGGGCACTCTAGTGTTCAATCATCTTCCACCTTCAGATCACGAAAGGCAGACAAGCTAATCTACATCTTCAGGTTTAAGAAGATTGAACAGGGGAAACTGTTGTACCCCAAAACTTGCACTCATGTTTTCCAAGATTTTTTCTTACATGGGTGGTCACAAGCATTTGATTAAAGGAAAAAAAATAATTTTTTGAAGATAAACAAGGAGTATTCAATTGGAATCTTAATAAAGTCTTTCGATTGGCATGTTAAAAGGGCCTTTCAATTGGTATTTGGACAGGATTCGACTGAGCGCTTACCCTTCTCCAAACTTGCCTCAAATTTCCAAGCTTCAATTGAAGCCTTGGTCTTTTGCTTGTTTGCTGTATACAAGCTTTGACTGGGCATGTGTTTCCTTTGAAACAACCTCCTCCGATCCAAAGGGAAAAGGCTTCTTGTTAGGGCTCCTTCGATTGCACCATTGGCCTTGCATGCTGGTTTGATTCATAATGCAATAGCTGCCTGCATGCAAGCTGGATTCCTACTTTGTTTGGGAATTTGATTGTCTTTGGAGCAAGCTTGATTCCTGCTTCACCTAGACAAATTATCCCTTTGTGCGTGCCTTCAACGCACAAAGTAAGAACTTCTTCAAACTTGCCTTCGTTTCACAAAGCTCCCACTGGGAAAAAGGCCCCTCAGTGTGTCACCAGCGCACGTAAGCCCCTTCACGCCTCCCTTGGATGCATAAGACAAGGACTTCCTTTGTGCTTGCCTTCAATCCACAAGGCCAAGACTCCTCAGCACAGTTTCTGCACTATAGCACATAACATGGCCCCTTTGAAAGAGCATTCTAAAGGTCCAGTTGAAGGACACACATTGGAGAGTCATTCGAAGAAAGCACAAAGCATGCTTGTGGTCCCTTCAAAAGAACCCAAACATTGGTTCAAAACGAAGGATACACATATTTCTAGCCAAAACGAAAGAGAGGTATGCAAAGATGCTGGTTGGTCCAAAATCCCACATATTTCCATACTCAATTTTCATGCACAAGAATTCTGAAGGAAGCTTCGATTAGCCTGGAAAAAGTTTGTTGGGACTCAATCTAAGAAGCCCCAATGATGAGATTTGAGCCATTCGAAGGACACACCTTGGTGGTCCATTCGAAGAAGGCACAAAGCATGCATGTGACCCCTTTAAAAGAGCACATACTTGGTTCAAAATGTAGAATACACAAAGGGCCCATTCGAAGGACACTTTGATGGAAAATGCATATTGTTGTCCAAAAAGGGGGTCTGGTCGAAGGATGGATCTAGTTGGTCAAAATGAAAAAAATATTCAAAGAGGTCTGCTGGTCCAAAAGCCAACATACTCCCAGTTTCAAGCCAACATGCACAAGCACATTCATTGGCCAGGGAGGAGTTTTCGTTTGGGCTAGCTGAATAGGGGTTCAAACAAAGAAGCCCCAGTGATGAGAACATGAGCCATTAGAAGGGTACACAAAAGGACCACCTAAAGACCCATTTGAATGAAGTAATACTAGAGCCAGTCGAAGGCTACACAAGAGGTTCAGTCGAAAGAGGCAACTTGAGGCCAGTCGAAGGGCAGGAACTAGAGGGCATTCGAAGGAGCCAAAATGTCCACATACATTCAAATTTCAAAAAAGGACAAGATTCCATGTTTTTGGCCAACGTTACAAATTCTCATTCATGGATTTCAAACACATAATCAAGGTTGTTTAAAACTTTGCCTTCTTGTCCCCTCTACCCCCTCAATATAAAGAGATCGCAAGTGTTGCATCTCACACAAACATATTGCCTATAAAAATAAAACACTCACACAACCATAGGAAAGAGATCAAAATTCTAACTAGTTTTTTACAGGAACCCTCAATCCAGAAGAAGGCTATATTTGTGTTCGTGAGATTCCCAAGAATCTGCTCCAAGCTAAGCCACGCCCAGATTCTTAAATCGAAGCATATCCAGTTGGTAAGGATTTACCCAAGTATAAATTGCATTTCTAAGCCTTTTAAATACACATTGTTGGTATATCTGTGCTGCTAATATTATTTGTGTTTATATGAGCATATCATACGCAAGATAACATGCAAAAATAAAATCACACCATCGAAAGACCTGACCTGATCTGCCTTTCGAAACTCATGGCATAACCCGTTTCAAGTCAAAATAAGCTTAGGCCTCAGGATAGAAGATTCGAATTAGGAGAAGGACCTGGGTTTGATACCCAGGTCCTGCATCTTTATTTTTTGCCAACATTTTCCTTGCAGGTTCAATTTGAAAGACAACTCCCTCCTTGGATCGAAAAAGGCAACATCCCTCCTGGATCATAAATCCCATCCCCTTCACAGAATCGAAAGGCAACATCCTTCATGAATCGGAAGGCCATGACTCTCTCTGGATCGAAGCTTCCATTTTCTCCTTGGATCGAAGGATGCCCAATTTATATTTTATTTTTGTTCTTTTTATTATTTTTTATTGATCCTTTTTGTTTAAATTAACTTTAAATCAAAATCACAAATAACATTAGGCTAGTGTCTTTTCTAATTAAATTAATTTTTTAAATAAATTAATTAATTATTTTAACATCTTTCTTAAAATTAAAATTAAAAATATTTAGGCTTTATTTTCTTTTATACATAAAAAACAAAACAAAAAGATTTTTATTTCTTAGGATATTTTTAGATGTTATTTTCAATTTCACGCGCATTTATTTAATTTTTCATTTTTATTATTAATGTACCTGCTCACTGGATGTAATAGATTAAAACTAGGATATTTATTGCTTTATCCCCCTTATTTTTAGACATGTAAAAATCCCCCTCTCTAAAGCATTGTAATAGCGTAGATTTGAATTCCTGCACTTTAAATTTCTGTAATATATTAACTACTAGTAATTAGGCGCGTATGATAAGATTAATAATCAAACGCTAGCAAAATTAACAAAAAGACAAAAAATAACTGAACATAATGCACTCGCACATATACACATCTAGGGTACCCCACTTTGGTTGCCTTCAGAAGTAAAACAGTCACGAGGCAGGAACTCTTTAGCAAAGACCCATAAATCAAAAGATCATAGTCCCTCGATGACCCTACAATTTCCTTTTGGTAAATGATCTAGTCCCTAAACAAAATTGCTAAAGCGTCTCCACAAGTTGCTTTCGTGACTGTAACTTCCCTTTCGAATGTCCCTAATACATCCAATGATAGGGATACCTACTCACTAATAATAGGATAGTAATGTCTAAAGGATAGGAGGAAAAGAATGACCCTTTCGAGTATAAAAGTAGATAGTGTTTAGAAGTTTTCTCAAAAACATTTTGCACTTACACAAATACTACTTTTCAAAAAAAAAAATTCAAAAATATTTGCTTTGTTAACACTCTTGAGGACTGATACAAGAGTTAAAATAAAGCAAATCTCCGCACTAAGGCATTTTCCAAACATTTTCAAACACACAAAGCACAAAGGTATTTTAAAATGATCAAATCTCTAAGAGCCCGTAGATAACTACGGATGGAAAGGGTGTTAACAACTTCCCTTTCTATAATCTACCCCCCTTACTCAGAAAATCTCGAAAAAGGTCTTTTTCTGTTCTTTTCACCCTTTGCTTAATTTGGATAAAAGAAAAGTCGGTGGCGACTCTTGCTTACCGCAACATTTGCGAATACAAAATGTAAAACCATTATTAACAGTCGGTTCTACCACCGTATCACACTGCGTTTGTGTGAGTAGAATGAGAATCAACGCGCTTTATATTATACCTGCAAAACATGAAAAAATGTGAAAAAAATTCCAAAATGCCAAAAGGCTGGAACCGAACTCACACCTTGGCATAGTAGTGACTTAGCGCATGCATTTTAACCACTAGGGTGGTGATACATCCAGTTTTATTGATGAAACAAATTAAATAAAAAATAAATAAATTGCATGGACCAGAGAGGCGCCAGAGCCCTAGCTCAGGCCGTCTTCTCCGGTGAGTCTTTTCTTCCAACTTGTACAACAAACGCTGTTAAAGATCTAAAGGGACACTACCCCCCTAAATCCAACCCTGCGAGTTCAATGGAACTATCGTTTTTGGCTAAATTATGCTAGTTTTTGAGTTATAACGAAAATAGCATGGATCGGTGTGGTTATGGTGATGCGCAATTTCGGTAGCATGGAGGCCCTACAATTGAATTTTTCTGCATATTGATACCGTATGAACACATTAATATGGTTAGTATGCGCTAAAACTCAAAGGAAACAGAAATAGAAAATTCATGCAATAAGGTAAATCGGTGATGCATGTTCATGCATTTTAGGCCCCTTGGATCGTTACAAATGGTTCAATCTTACCCTACAACACTTCAGAGGTTGTTTGGAATGATTGGTTTGTTGTGAAAGGGGTTGCAAACTAGGGTTTCGAGTTTCCCTATGTTGTACCCCAAAAATTGCCCTCGCATTTTTCCACAAGAAATCTCAGCTTCAGGCATTTCCTGATTTTTGCAAACTGGCTCAAGAATCGGACAAACGGACTTTTCTCGTCAGTCAAACAAAAATTAGGGTTTTATTGATTTTTAGGACTCTGGATTGCTTCAAACAGTTGGCTTAGGGTTTTGGTTGATCTTGGCTCAATTTTGGTCAGACGAACGTTATTTAGCATTTAATCGAGAATTAAGGGTTTTTTGGGCATATTCTCAGAAAGGTTAAAATTCCACAGCACTTTGCAAGTCACTCCGAGATTCGGGTCGAATTCGCATTGTTTTTAATTTAATCAGTAAAAGAGACAGTTGGGTTGAATTCATGTTGTTTTGTTTGAGCCAGTCAAAAGAAATATGCAGTTTGGAATTACAGTGCTTGGCAAAGAATCAGTGAAAAAGGAATGCGCTTGATCAGTTTATTTTGGTCAACTGCTGCTTTGCTTTGGATATTGGAAATGACAGGTTTAATTGGTCAATTACTAAAGCATTGTTTTATTTAAATTATTTATTATTCTAAATTAAGTGATTGAAATTTATTTTTCAATTATTTTAATTCAAAGAGTTTTAAATAAATAAATAAACAATAAAGAGAGAAAACAGAATTAAACTGGATAATGGAAACTTTTATTTATCTTTAAATTAACTATACAATTGATGTTTGGAATTTAATTACAAACATTGTTTTTTACATTGATTTAAATTTAAATAAAAAAGGGGAAAACTATCCTATTTATTTCTAATTCTTCATTCTTCACTTCGCTCCGGTGCTCCTTTATTCATCTGCAAAAAGAAAAAGAGAAGGGTCAAAAAAGCAGTTAAATCGAAAAGGCAGATAAAGTTTGCAGTCATCATTAAGGGCCACTGATTGGGATCAGTTAACCCTCTCTGCAAATCACGAGATTTCTCCCGGTTCACAAAGAGGGAAGAATTTTATCATGAATGCAAAATGTCAAAATGCATAATTTTAAAATGTCAAACTGCATAGTTCAGAAGTAAGTTCAAACCAAACTGAAAATCCAATTACAACTTTCTATCAAAGATCAAAAAGTGCAATTTACTGTCAAAGTATCAAAGAGTCTACACAAAAGCTGTCAAGAGAAGATTTTGAAAGATATCAAAAAGCACAAGTTGTCAAAGAAAGATAAAGATGCAGAGGAAATCTTATATGCAAGCAAGCTTTTTTTTTTTTTTCATCATTTCCCATCAGTAGCCACTTTCAGAAAGTACAGATATAAGCATAGTTTAATATTTAAACTGTACTAAGAGAGTCAGAAGAAGAGAGATAAGAAGCACGGTTTAGGCTTTAGGCTTAGGCAGAACTTTCACAAGAGATACAAGAAAAATATACAAAGACTCCTCACTGCATAAAAACAGACACATAGATACAAACTGCCAGGCTTGAGTCCGAACCAGAACCTGTATTAGCTAAGCATTCAACCTGCCCAGTTCAAGTCTGAATAACCATAACACATAACCTGCAGTGGCTAAAACCTGCTAAGTCCTAACCAGAAGCTAAAACCTGCCCACTTGCTTAAGCCATAAAACACCACAGTATAATCTCCTAACTCCATAACCTGTATATGCTAAGCCTTCAACACCAAAACCTGCTAAAATATAAGGCAAACCTGAAGCTCAACCCAAGGCCAAACCTTTAAACCTCAAGCTTAAACACATAACATGCATTAGCTTAAACCTGAAAAGAGTTAAAAAAACCTCCAAACAAGCAAGCCTAAAAACAGTCACAAGCTATACCAGCATATGTCCTTCAACCAAAAACTATACAAACCTGTCAAAAACCTCACCATGCCTGTCAATAACCAAAAATCTCCAGCCAAAACACCAGCTCAGGCCTCAAATCTCATCTTGCCCGAAGCCTAACCAAATGCCTTCAGAATCTCTCCAATATTCAAAACATAAGGCAACTTAGGATAAACACAAGAAATACTCAAGCATTCAGAACCAACTCTAGGCCCTCAGTAGACACATCATCGGGCAAGAAACCAGCATTCAAAAGTATACTGATACCAAAACATTCAGAAGGGCAATAAAAGCCATCAGAAGTTCATCTCAAGGCATCATAATCAACAGTTCCAAAGGGCAATCAAGAGGCAACAAACATTTTCAAAAAAAAGGGGTAACATCAAGGCATGCTATATTCCAAACCCACGAAACCCTCAGAAGGCTATCATCATAGGGTGGAAAAAAGGCAATAAGCAGACAGTAAAGGCGAAAGAGAAGAAGAAAGAGGAAAATCAAAGAGGAGCTTTCAGTTCAAATCATCATGAAACCCAATAAGCAGGCAAAGTAGATAAAGAGATACAGAAATACCAGGGTCACCAAGAAGTTGAGATCATCGCATCGTTCCTTCATCGTTGGGCCTCAACGCCTCCAAAGTCCCCTTCCGCCATCTCTAAAGGTAGTATTCTTGTACCACCTTACATGCATATTTAGTAACAAAAGAAAATATCAGTTGTAATCAAAACTAAAGTTAGAATCAAAAGAGAAGCAAAACCCTAATGCATTTGGGATTGGAATCGTACCCTATAACGCGGCCTGGTTGGCCTACGGAGGGTGAAAGGGGGACGATGGCGTTCATTGGCCTTGTGTGAAGGAACTGCACTCAGATATCCATGGCAAGAGAGGAGCGATCGGAGAAAGCGAAGAAGAAAAGTACAAACGGCGCGTCTAACAAACCCTAAGCCTTTTGTTCCAACTGAACAACAATTCCAAACCCTAAAAATTGTTTCAAGCAATGGGCCTTTACCCGTCTCTGCATGCCTAAGCCCATTAAAAACGCTTGCTTTCTTTTTTAAAGAAAATATATCACTTATATTTACTAACCCATTTAACCTTTTAAAACTAACTTAACCTTTTTTTTACAAATATTTTTATTAACACTAACTTCTTTTTATATATAAACACCCTATATTTTTCTAACTTAACATATTTGTCATAATATTACATTAATATTAAAAATACTAAAAATACTTAAAATTACCTTTTTTTAATTTAATCTTTGATTTTTTATTTAAAACATTTTTTGAATGCATATTAAAACACAAATACATAAAAATGTATCCTTTTTTTTACAATATAATTAAAAGCATTTTTCCCTTTTTTTTAATAAAAATAAGTTTTGTACATAACAATTAAAAATACATTTCTTTTTTTTAATATACATAATTCAATTCATAACACATGAAAATATACTTTTTATACATAATTAAAATTTAGAAATATTTTCTTTTCTTAAAACATCATTTTTATTCACAATTTAATTAAAACTTGAACATACAATTAAAACATTTTCTTTTGTGCATATTAAAAGAAATACAAGATCAATAATTAAATAAACGCATATTCCTTAGGTTAAATAAATACCTAACAATACTTCATTAATTTCACATTCCGCACATGTAAATAATCACATATACATATACATCTCACACTTATACTTACACAATACATTCACATTGCTCCTACATACTTGTTTATCTTATACATTGATATTCGTCATTTACATTTGATCGCAAATTCGATTTGGTTGTAACTTATTGGATACTATAAGTCTCATCCCCATTCATACACATGTACCCCCACTCCCGGATACCATTTTGTAATAGCGTAGACTTTACATTTTCGCAATTTACCGCTTTCAATTATACCATGGTTAGACCTAGGGTTTGCATGTATATAAAATCAAACGCTAGATAACCTAATACAAGACAAATACATGAAATCAATACACAATCACACTGGCACCCTCTAGGGTAATCCCACATGTTGCCTTCTAAAATGGGCCATGCTTGCACGTCGAGTATCTTTGGCAAAACAAAATCAAATGATCATAAGTCTCTCAAAGTGTTGCCTAAACGGAATGATCATAGTCCCTTCAAAGCAAATTGCCAAAGACGCTTGGCACCATTGCATTCATGGTCCATACGACGACCCGCGCCCGTCCCGAATAAACTTCCTAAACGCAAGATTGTCCATCAAATTCAATGGTGGAACAAAATTGTTAAAAAGAGTTAAAACATAACAAAAACCTTTGAGTACAATAGGGTAGACAAAACTCTTAGTTACTTGAGATCAACTTGCAAAAACACTTGCCTTCTTTTCAAAAACCACAATCCACGTCACTTTCAAAACAAACTCTCAAAAACATTTGAAACATCTTTTCGAAAAGATACACGCCTTTGTAAAATATTCGAGTAAAGAATTGTTACAAGGTTAGCCTAAAACAAGGCATCTTCTTCCAAAACATTTTCAAAAGCACCCACACACACACCATTTTCAAGCAATCGAAAAATCAAGGCAAGTGATCTAAAAAACCAAGTAACTAAGAGCCCATGGATAACCATGGATGAAAAGGGTGCTAATACCTTCCCTTTTCATAATCTACCCCCCGAACCCACGAAATATCTCAAAAGGTTTTTGCTGTGCTTTTTTAACCTTTCCTTTAGGATAAAATAAAAAGTCGGTGGCGACTCTTGCTCAACCGCACAAGTGCGAATACAAACGCAAAACCATAGTCAGTTCTCCCACCGTATCACAGAACTGGCGACTCTGCTGGGGATAATTATTTTAGAAGTGGGGTTACCTTAGGGTTTAGATCACCTTTACTTTCTTGCTTTGATTGACTTGATTGATTTATCTTTTGGGTTCTTGTTTGGGTTTATTATAAATCCTACACCCGGATTTGGGGCACCTTTTTAGGTAAATAGCAAAATAAACTGCGAGGGAACTGTGCGGGGTATACCGACATGGTTGAAGCAGTAAGCTATGTTAGTGCGATATATTTGTGAGTACCGGTAACCCTTGAGTAGTCAAGGAAAGTACGGGGCCGCTGTGTGATGTCATGAAGCACTAACGAACTCTTAGAACCTTAATTGACCATCTTAGCCTTTTAGGGGTAGTGAGATGACCGACTTTGGTGCAGTCCGAAGTTGGTAGATACTCGATACTGCACTCTTTTGAGGATTGTTTTCTTGGAATATTTTGGTCGCCAGTAAGTGGCTAAACCGAAACAATGAACACAGAAAACAATCCAATGATATTGAGCTCCTTATAACCCGGTTTCTATTTTAGGACAGGATGAGCCAACTAACTTCAAGAGGGTACTTACCTAAACCTCATGCAAGCCTAAACCTAAGGACTTGTTTGCTTTGTGTGAATATGTTTGTCTGTATATACACTCACTTACTTGTGCATACATGTACATAACATCATGACATCATACCATAGCATTTTCACTAACCTTTTCAAGGATCTCGAGGGTTCTTTGGATGCAGGGTTACGTTGAACCAGACGTCTATCAAGGGGCAAAAGGTTTCTCCTCTAACCAATGCCAACCAAAGATCAAGTACAACAACTTGAATCAGTGGCTATGACCCACTCGACATGGTGAGCTTGATTCTCGTGGAAAGACATCCACCGATACAAAACTCTCCAATCAAAGATCAAGTGCAACAACTTGAATCAGTGGCTATGACCCACTCGACATGGTGAGCTTGATTCTCGTGGAAAGACATCCACCGGTGCGGAGATCTCCAATCCAAGAGCAAAGTTCAACCTCTAACATTTTCTTGTGTTTACCCCAAGAGATCCTTGAAAGCATGCATCCACATATCATGCATCGCATTTTGACAGTCTTTCCCCTCTTTCAGGTTTCCTTACTCTCCTGCTGTTTATTTCAGCAAGAGATGGCTCTAGAAAGGTCTGTCAAAGACATCCAAGACCAGACTGCTCAGCTGCAAGAGAGGTTCCTGAACTTGTCTCTGGGGCAAGAAGAGATGAAAGCTCTCCTCACCAAGGGCTTGGGGAATTCCAACAATGCCAGGAGTGACCAGCTTGTGGAGCTGCAGTTTGATCTAACCACCTTGAGGACCCAAATGATGGGACAGTTGGTGGGCCAGATGGCTCTCATCCAGGACCTATCTCAAAGACAAGAGGAACTCAGAGTTCTTGTCCGCCAACTGCTTCCAAACAACCAACTGGGGCAAACATCTGAGGTCGAAGAGCAAGTCACCGCTCAACCTCCATCCACTCAAGAAGACAAGGGGAAAGCTCCTCTGCTTGCTTCAGGGTCACAAACTCATCAACAACCTCGCCAGCGTCAACGGGGCAATCGGCGTAAACAAGAGAAGTCGGGAAGACAGTTTACGGAGACTGAAATACCATATTTCTTCATACTTAAGCGTCTGATGGAGGTCAACTTGCTTACCTTGAAGGACCCTCCTCAGAAGCCCAATACCTCATCTCCTCACTATCATCCCGACACATTTTGTGTTTACCACTCCTACAGCCCGGGACACGACACCAACGACTGTTGGGCCTTGAAGAACAAGATTCAAGATCTGATTGACATTGGGGTGCTGGAATTCATGCCAGACGGCGAGATGAAAATCTTCCGTTAAAGGATTCTCCACTTGAAGTGACGAAGCTCAAACTGAAAGACTTTTGCTTCTTTTTGAATTTTCAAAGTTGTAATTTCTTTTGCTATCAAACAATTATCTGTTGATGTTAAAACTCTGTTTTCATTAATGCATTGCATATGTTTGTCTTGAATTCATCCATTCGTTTCACTACTCTTATGCTTTTCTTTATGATATTTGACTCTTGATAAAAAGCGGCAAGCCTTTAGAGGGAGGATGACGAAACAATACCATGATCTTATACAGTATACTTTTGAACAGACCTTGCTGATGATGTACAGGCATTTCTTTCAATTCCCAAACACTGGAGTTATAAGGAAGTTAATCCCTAGTCAACCCCTTCGAGCCAAAGAAGTAGGAGTTTTCTGTTTCTAAACAATCAAAACCCTTGACATAAACCCGGGGCAGGGTAGTATCTCAGTTAATTCAAAAGAAAATGTGCATTGAAGTCGCAAACTCTCAGTTCGTAATACAATGAACGACGTCAAAAAGGAAAGCATTCCTTTGGAATCAAAAAACAAGGGTGGTTCCCTATCACATAGACAGTCAATCTCTCAAAAGAGAAAAGCCCGCCGAGCCAAAACCTATAAAGGAGGCTTAAGAAAGCTGGGGCATCCCGCTAACAGTAATCCCGGAAAACGGTAACAGTCAGGCAAAAGTTAGGGATAACAAATCAAAATCAAAATAGTGAGGTCATTACAAAATCCTCAACAACATGAAAAGTGTTGAAAAAGAAAAAAGAGATGATGATTGTCTCCCCAAATTCAACTGGTGAACCATCGCCCAAAAGTCGTTCAAAACTCAAAACAGAGTGACGCACAGTTAACTGAGCCTAGGTCGGAGGACATCACGAAGAGCGGGTGGGTACAAATACACTTTGAGCCTTTATCCTTTGTTTCTTAAACCGTGAACCAGGCCACGTTACAACCCTTTAAAAGTCCTAATTGAAGCATGGGTTAGTTCGAAAGCATACTGTTACAAAAGGTATCTTGACTCCTGTAGGGCTTTGCTCTAAATCTTGTGTTGATCTGTCTTATAAAAAGTTTTCTGCTAAAAAACGCATTTTTCAAAACATCGAGACAAACATAAACTTTGCATTATTCGAATATCACTGTCTGCATTTGACCCTTTTGTTTGACAGCGAAGAAATGCATACAGCGAATGTTCGGAGGAACGAAAACTCTCTCAGTGAGCAAAATTACTTCAAGAGGATGACACTTCCATCAAATCTCCTATCAACAAGGGGCATGACATATCACAATTCAATTAACCCGGGGCAGTCCAGTCAAGGTCCAACAGATCTTTCAAAGCTCAGTTAACCTGGGGCAGTCCAGTCAAGATTTCAAGAAATCTCTCAATATGCAGGATAATCTGATTCAAGACTCCTTCACCACCACTTGGGGCATTCGAATGTCAAAAGTGTTCAACAAGTCAACTATTACAATTCCAGATTCGACTCCTGTATCCAGCCAGGGCATATCTGTTGACCACATTTCCAGACTCGATTCCTGTATCTAGCCAGGGCACGTCTGAAGAGTTTGAAGATTCGATTCCTGTATCCAGCCAGGGCATATCTGTCAACTATCACCTTTCCAGATTCAATTCCTGTATCCAGCCAGGGCACGTCTGAAGAATTCCAGATCAACACCTGTAACAACCCAGGAAAACATCTGTGAACGACCGATTGTAGACCAACACCTGTAATAAGCCAGGAATTTATCTACATCACCACTTGGGGCATTCGAATGTCAAAAGTGTTCAAAACCGATGCAGTTTTACACAAGCTCATCTTCAGGAAGCCCTACACCGGTTCCTCTTCAAGACTTCTGAAAACAGTTTATGGATTCTTCCCAACAA
Source organism: Vicia faba (assembly GCA_948472305.1). Classification (NCBI taxonomy): domain Eukaryota; kingdom Viridiplantae; phylum Streptophyta; class Magnoliopsida; order Fabales; family Fabaceae; genus Vicia; species Vicia faba. The sequence goes on from OX451740.1 coordinate 145,983,295, forward strand.
CGGATGTTAATCTATCAACTTGTTCAGATGCAACCTTTGAAATTAGTTTACGGACGCTTCCCAACAACGGATGCGGCTCTATTGCTGATTCAACTTCAAGATTTCTGAAAACAGTTCACGGGTTCTCCAAGTAAACGGATGCTAACCTATCACTTGTTCAGATTCTTCTTCAAGACTTCTGAAAACAGTTTATGGATTCTTCCCAACAACGGATGTTAAGCTATCAGCTTGTTCAGATGCAACCTTTGAAAATAGTTTACGGACGCTTCCCAACAACGGATGCGGCTCTATTGCTTATTCAATCTCAAGATTTCTGAAAACAGTTCACGGGTTCTCCAAGTAACGGAGGTTAACCTATCGCTTGTTCAGATTCTTCCAGAAGCCAACTCCACTCAGAGTCAAGTTGCATTATCCCCAGTGAAGCTAAAACTCAAATTATCAATCCCCAGCGGAGCCAGACTATTGAACCTTCTCCCCACAGAGTTTTGGGAGGGCAAATCTTGAGTTCCCCAGTGAAGTCGCCAGAGTTACTTCCCACCAAGCTGAAGATTCTCAATCTTACCTCCCCAGCATGAGCCCATTAGGTTGGAACTCCCCAGTAGAGGTCATCAGGAATTCTCTTCCCCAGCAGCAGCCAGGGATTTATTTTCCTCGACAGCAGTCAAGATGCTTTTATCTTCAGCCATCTCGGATTCATTTATCCTCAGCAAGATTAGCTCATCAGCTTACATGCGCATTCATCACATTCATGTCATAAACATTGATGTCACATACATTGCATCATGCATCATAACATTGCATACAACTAACCCTTTACCTTTTCAGGTAAGAGCAGTCGACAGACACAGATCATCTTCCGAGATTCATCCAGAAATAGTTCAGATGTGACCCGGACACGGCGACGTTCTGATACTTATTCCAGATTCATTCAGATACATCATCAGGAAACCCTACACCGGTTTCTCTTCAACTTCAAGACTTCTGAAAACAGTTTACGGATTCTTCTCTACAATGGATGTCAATCTACCAACTTGTTCAGACTCTTCTCAACTTCTGAAATTAGTTTACGGATTCTTCCCTACAACGGATGTCAATCTACCAACTTGTTCAGTTTACGGACGCTTCCCAACAACGGACGTTGCTCTATTGCTTGTTCAATCTCAACTCCTAAAAATAGTTTACGGGTTCTCCAGACATGGACGTCAACCTGTTGCTTACTCGGACCCCTAATTCAGAGATGTTCCAAAACATGGATGCCCTTCTGATACTTGTCCACTCACCATTGACACACAGTTCAACATAACCAGATGGCATCTATAAGCCCATCCTCCTACCAGCAGTCACCAGATGGCATCTTTAAGCCCATTCTCAGATGGCATCTCTAAGCCCATCCCCCGACAAAATTCTAATCGCACCAGATGGCATCTCTAAGCCCATCACCAAATGGCATCTTTAAGCCCATTCACTTCTACCATCATATCGCCGAGTGCAAATTTTCTGGGCACTTTAGTGTCCAATCTTCTTTTACCTTCAAGTCACGAAAGGCAAACTTGCCAATCTAACTCTTCAGGTCCAAGAAGATTGAACAGGGGCAACTGTTGTACCCCAAAATTTGCCCTCGCATTTTTCCACAAGAAATCTCAGCTTCAGGCATTTCCTGATTTTTGCAAACTGGCTCAAGAATCGGACAAACGGACTTTTCTCGTCAGTCAAACAAAAATTAGGGTTTTATTGATTTTTAGGACTCTGGATTGCTTCAAACAGTTGGCTTAGGGTTTTGGTTGATCTTGGCTCAATTTTGGTCAGACGAACGTTATTTGGCATTTAATCGAGAATTAAGGGTTTTTTGGGCATATTCTCAGAAAGGTTAAAATTCCACAGCACTTTGCAAGTCACTCCGAGATTCGGGTCGAATTCGCATTGTTTTTAATTTAATCAGTAAAAGAGACAGTTGGGTTGAATTCATGTTGTTTTGTTTGAGCCAGTCAAAAGAAATATGCAGTTTGGAATTACAGTGCTTGGCAAAGAATCAGTGAAAAAGGAATGCGCTTGATCAGTTTATTTTGGTCAACTGCTGCTTTGCTTTGGATATTGGAAATGACAGGTTTAATTGGTCAATTACTAAAGCATTGTTTTATTTAAATTATTTATTATTCTAAATTAAGTGATTGAAATTTATTTTTCAATTATTTTAATTCAAAGAGTTTTAAATAAATAAATAAACAATAAAGAGAGAAAACAGAATTAAACTGGATAATGGAAACTTTTATTTATCTTTAAATTAACTATACAATTGATGTTTGGAATTTAATTACAAACATTGTTTTTTACATTGATTTAAATTTAAATAAAAAAGGGGAAAACTATCCTATTTATTTCTAATTCTTCATTCTTCACTTCGCTCCGGTGCTCCTTTATTCATCTGCAAAAAGAAAAAGAGAAGGGTCAAAAAAGCAGTTAAATCGAAAAGGCAGATAAAGTTTGCAGTCATCATTAAGGGCCACTGATTGGGATCAGTTAACCCTCTCTGCAAATCACGAGATTTCTCCCGGTTCACAAAGAGGGAAGAATTTTATCATGAATGCAAAATGTCAAAATGCATAATTTTAAAATGTCAAACTGCATAGTTCAGAAGTAAGTTCAAACCAAACTGAAAATCCAATTACAACTTTCTATCAAAGATCAAAAAGTGCAATTTACTGTCAAAGTATCAAAGAGTCTACACAAAAGCTGTCAAGAGAAGATTTTGAAAGATATCAAAAAGCACAAGTTGTCAAAGAAAGATAAAGATGCAGAGGAAATCTTATATGCAAGCAAGCTTTTTTTTTTTTTTCATCATTTCCCATCAGTAGCCACTTTCAGAAAGTACAGATATAAGCATAGTTTAATATTTAAACTGTACTAAGAGAGTCAGAAGAAGAGAGATAAGAAGCACGGTTTAGGCTTTAGGCTTAGGCAGAACTTTCACAAGAGATACAAGAAAAATATACAAAGACTCCTCACTGCATAAAAACAGACACATAGATACAAACTGCCAGGCTTGAGTCCGAACCAGAACCTGTATTAGCTAAGCATTCAACCTGCCCAGTTCAAGTCTGAATAACCATAACACATAACCTGCAGTGGCTAAAACCTGCTAAGTCCTAACCAGAAGCTAAAACCTGCCCACTTGCTTAAGCCATAAAACACCACAGTATAATCTCCTAACTCCATAACCTGTATATGCTAAGCCTTCAACACCAAAACCTGCTAAAATATAAGGCAAACCTGAAGCTCAACCCAAGGCCAAACCTTTAAACCTCAAGCTTAAACACATAACATGCATTAGCTTAAACCTGAAAAGAGTTAAAAAAACCTCCAAACAAGCAAGCCTAAAAACAGTCACAAGCTATACCAGCATATGTCCTTCAACCAAAAACTATACAAACCTGTCAAAAACCTCACCATGCCTGTCAATAACCAAAAATCTCCAGCCAAAACACCAGCTCAGGCCTCAAATCTCATCTTGCCCGAAGCCTAACCAAATGCCTTCAGAATCTCTCCAATATTCAAAACATAAGGCAACTTAGGATAAACACAAGAAATACTCAAGCATTCAGAACCAACTCTAGGCCCTCAGTAGACACATCATCGGGCAAGAAACCAACATTCAAAAGTATACTGATACCAAAACATTCAGAAGGGCAATAAAAGCCATCAGAAGTTCATCTCAAGGCATCATAATCAACAGTTCCAAAGGGCAATCAAGAGGCAACAAACATTTTCAAAAAAAAGGGGTAACATCAAGGCATGCTATATTCCAAACCCACGAAACCCTCAGAAGGCTATCATCATAGGGTGGAAAAAAGGCAATAAGCAGACAGTAAAGGCGAAAGAGAAGAAGAAAGAGGAAAATCAAAGAGGAGCTTTCAGTTCAAATCATCATGAAACCCAATAAGCAGGCAAAGTAGATAAAGAGATACAGAAATACCAGGGTCACCAAGAAGTTGAGATCATCGCGTCGTTCCTTCATCGTTGGGCCTCAACGCCTCCAAAGTCCCCTTCCGCCATCTCCAAAGGTAGTATTCTTGTACCACCTTACATGCATATTTAGTAACAAAAGAAAATATCAGTTGTAATCAAAACTAAAGTTAGAATCAAAAGAGAAGCAAAACCCTAATGCATTTAGGATTGGAATCGTACCCTATAACGCAGTCTGGTTGGCCTACGGAGGGTGAAAGGGGGACGATGGTGTTCATTGGCCTTGTGTGAAGGAACTGCACTCAGATATCCATGGCAAGAGAGGAGCGATCGGAGAAAGCGAAGAAGAAAAGTACAAACGGCGCGTCTAACAAACCCTAAGCCTTTTGTTCCAACTGAACAACAATTCCAAACCCTAAAAATTGTTTCAAGCAATGGGCCTTTACCCGTCTCTGCATGCCTAAGCCCATTAAAAACGCTTGCTTTCTTTTTTAAAGAAAATATATCACTTATATTTACTAACCCATTTAACCTTTTAAAACTAACTTAACCTTTTTTTTACAAATATTTTTATTAACACTAACTTCTTTTTATATATAAACACCCTATATTTTTCTAACTTAACATATTTGTCATAATATTACATTAATATTAAAATACTAAAAATACTTAAAATTACCTTTTTTTAATTTAATCTTTGATTTTTTATTTAAAACATTTTTTGAATGCATATTAAAACACAAATACATAAAAATGTATCCTTTTTTTTACAATATAATTAAAAGCATTTTTTTCCCTTTTTTTTAATAAAAATAAGTTTTGTACATAACAATTAAAAATACATTTCTTTTTTTTAATATACATAATTCAATTCATAACACATGAAAATATACTTTTTATACATAATTAAAATTTAGAAATATTTTCTTTTCTTAAAACATCATTTTTATTCACAATTTAATTAAAACTTGAACATACAATTAAAACATTTTCTTTTGTGCATATTAAAAGAAATACAAGATCAATAATTAAATAAACGCATATTCCTTAGGTTAAATAAATACCTAACAATACTTCATTAATTTCACATTCCGCACATGTAAATAATCACATATACATATACATCTCACACTTATACTTACACAATACATTCACATTGCTCCTACATACTTGTTTATCTTATACATTGATATTCGTCATTTACATTTGATCGCAAATTCGATTTGGTTGTAACTTATTGGATACTATAAGTCTCATCCCCATTCATACACATGTACCCCCACTCCTGGATACCATTTTGTAATAGCGTAGACTTTACATTTTCGCAATTTACCGCTTTCAATTATACCATGGTTAGACCTAGGGTTTGCATGTATATAAAATCAAACGCTAGATAACCTAATACAAGACAAATACATGAAATCAATACACAATCACACTGGCACCCTCTAGGGTAATCCCACATGTTGCCTTCCAAAATGGGCCATGTTTGCACGTCGAGTATCTTTGGCAAAACAAAATCAAATGATCATAAGTCTCTCAAAGTGTTGCCTAAACGGAATGATCATAGTCCCTTCAAAGCAAATTGCCAAAGACGCTTGGCACCATTGCATTCATGGTCCATACGACGACCCGCGCCCGTCCCGAATAAACTTCCTAAACGCAAGATTGTCCATCAAATTCAATGGTGGAACAAAATTGTTAAAAAGAGTTAAAACATAACAAAAACCTTTGAGTACAATAGGGTAGATAAAACTCTTAGTTACTTGAGATCAACTTGCAAAAACACTTGCCTTCTTTTCAAAAACCACAATCCACGTCACTTTCAAAACAAACTCTCAAAAACATTTGAAACATCTTTTCGAAAAGATACACGCCTTTGTAAAATATTCGAGTAAAGAATTGTTACAAGGTTAGCCTAAAACAAGGCATCTTCTTCCAAAACATTTTCAAAAGCACCCACACACACACCATTTTCAAGCAATCGAAAAATCAAGGCAAGTGATCTAAAAAACCAAGTAACTAAGAGCCCATGGATAACCATGGATGAAAAGGGTGCTAATACCTTCCCTTTTCATAATCTACCCCCCGAACCCACGAAATATCTCAAAAGGTTTTTGCTGTGCTTTTTTAACCTTTCCTTTAGGATAAAATAAAAAGTCGGTGGCGACTCTTGCTCAACCGCACAAGTGCGAATACAAACGCAAAACCATAGTCAGTTCTCCCACCGTATCACACCCTAGTTCTTGATATTTTTGAGTTTTGAAAAAGTGTTTCTTGCATAAGGGTTTTGTTTTTTGTCATGTATGAAAGAAGAGATTATATAGCTTGCAAATTAGGTCAAATAAACATGGGCTTGGACTTGTGTAAGAAGCCTTGGTCTAATCTTATTTATTTTTAATTTTAAAATAAAATAAAAATAAATAAAATAAAGAGGTCAAGGGGTGAATTAAGTAATTAAGAGGTTCACCTAAAGTGTAGAGTGCGCATGGACCTTGAAACAGTAGCCAATTAGCCCAAAAATTCAAGTTTCGTCAATTTGAGCTTCATGTATTTGCTCAAAATTTCCCAACTTGTACTGGTCATAACTCTCTCAATTTTCATCATTTGAAGGCGATCATTGACTTTTAGGAAAGCTCAATATGTCCTATACAATCTCTATTTTGATCATTTTTGCATTTGAAGATTTTATCTTGGTGTAAGTTGCCATGACAAAAAGTGTCTTTTTGTTGACTTTTGAAATGACCTATAATGTATTGGCCCATACCTCTCAAATGAAGCATTTTTTGGACTTGAGATTAGAAATAAAAGTTGTAGAGAATTGAATTTCCTTCAATATGAGCTTTGGTCTAGAAAAATATGATGAAGCATGTTGAAGTTATGCTTGGTCAAAGTTCAGTTGACTTCTCCTTAAGAAAACCCTAATTTTGCAACTTTTGACTTTTGATGATTTGAGAGTTTTCTTGATGAATAATGATCAACCCTTGATCAAATGATTAACATCACTTCAAAATTTTGATGTTTACCAAAAATCTTGATGTTTGACTGGATGTTGGCCACAATTGAATTTTTGTCCAATATAGTTGATTTTCAGTCATCTGAGCCATTAATTTAGAAAACTTATGATGCAAGGATTGAAACTAGTCATGAGCATTCCTTTAAGACATGTAAGAGACCATGAAGTCCACTTAAGGACTTAGAAATACAATCTCCCTTGTAAAAAGTGAAACCCTAGTTGTAAGTCCATTGCTTAGGAGAAGAATTTGTCTGATCAATTCTTGAGCAACCTTGAGCATTTGAGAACCCTAGGAGAATGTATTGAAGAAAAGGGAGAGAAAATTTTGGGATACAACTCTATGCTTCTGCTTAGTAATTAGGTTTGTATGGAAAGATGAAAACCCAATCGATAGATAACCTAAATTCAAGACTAAAAAAACTGAAATTAACACACTCGCACACTTACACCTCTAGGGTAGCCTCTCTTGTTGCCTTCGGATTACAACGGCCATGTACCTCGAAAGTAGGGACGCTTTAGAAAATTCCCTCGAATAAAATATCATAGCCCCTTGATGACCCTTTTGATGTTGCCTTTCGATAAATGATCTAGTCCCTTACAAAAATTGATAAAGCGCCTTACGAGTTGCCTTCGATGACCGTACGATGGCCCTTCACTTGTCCCTTCACATCCAAAGATAGGGCTTCCTACTAACTAATGGTACGAATAGAACTATCTAAAGGAGAAGGAAAAGTAAAAGAACGACCTTGAGTGGGTAGAACTGTTAATCGCTTGCTCACAAAAGTCTTCAAAACAAAACATTTCACAAACACTTTCAAAGGTATTTTCAAAACGCTTTAATACACTCTTGAGGATTGATACAAGAGTTATTACAAAGTTCGCCTTACATTGGCAAACTTTCAAAATATTTTCAAGCACACACAAAAAAGAAAAATTTCAAGGGTGAGATAAGCGATTAAGATCCCGTAGATAACTACAGATGAAGGATGCTAACACCTTCCCTTTTCATAACCTACCCCCCGAACTCAAAATCTATCAAGGTCTTTCCTATTCTTTTCACCCTTTCCTTATTGGATAAAAGAAAAGTCGGTGGTGACTCTTGTTATCTTCAACATTTGTGATAAAATGCATAAACAAGTCAATTCTCCCATGGTATTACAGAAAGGCAACTCGAAAGAGTCATCGAGAGACAATGATCTTTATTCGAGGGTCTTTGCTAAAGCATCCCCGCGTTTGAGGGATATGACCATTTTATTTCGAAGGCAATAAGAGAGGCTACCCTAGAGGTGCAAGTGTGCGAGTGTATTCAGTTCAGTTATTTATCTTGCAATTAGGTTTTTCTATATCTCGTTTTTATCTTTTCATACAAACCCTAGTTACTAAGCAGTAATAGCAAGTATAAAAATAATAAAGTGCGGAAAGTAAAGTTCCTATGCTAGTACATGGCTTTGGGGCCGTTACATAATAGAGGTACAGAAAATAAAAACCTACTATTACATTCTAAAGCAGTTACATAATAATGGAAAAGAAAGCAGAAAATATAGGCTATTACAATTGAATGCATCCTATACACTTTATCTAAAAAATAAAATAAGAGGAAAATAGGAAAGAAATGTTTTTTTGGTGATTTTTTATGAAAATAATGATAATTAATTAAATACCTAGAAATCTAATTAATTTTAATTAATTAAAAAAATTATTAATTAGTTGGTAAAAAAGTTAATTAAATCTAAACCTAATTAAATTAGGGTTTTAGAAAAAAAAAGTTTATTTTTAGGTTTAAAAAAATATTAGGTTAAAAAAACATTAGTTTTCCAAAAGAATAATAATAGGGAAAGAAAAATCAATAGAAAAGGAGGGTTATAAAACCAAAAGAACAAAAATGCCAGGGGTGGGTGTTGAACCCACGCCCTTTGCCTTCTGCCCAGCATGGTTCACCACTGCGACAAGCATGAGCTGATGTTAGCAAAACGCGCATCATTCAAAATGTAATTAACCTGCAAGGATTAAGAAAACATGAAAAATAAAATGACAAAAGTAGGGATCGAACCCACGCCTTCTTGTACAAATGCCTCATCACGCACGCGCTTTCCATTGGGGTGGTTTTTTCATCTGATACATAACCGGAAACAATTAAATATGATATAAACTCAAATTACTGGATCAGAGAAGCGCCAGAGGCCCAGCTCCGGTCGTCTTCTCCAGCGATCACGTTCTTAAACCTGCAAAAACAAGGAGTGTTAGTGATTCCGAGGGACCTTACCCCCTAATTTGGGCCTTGTGATTTCAATGGAATTATTAGTTTTGGCCAAATCATGCTTTATTATAAGATACAAAGAAGACAACTTAAAATAGCGTGAACATGACAAACCCTTGTCTGGTCGTTATAGGGGCTGTTGTACCCCAAAATTTTCCCTCCCATATTCTTCAAGATTTGTCAAGATCAATCTTCAAATGGATCAAGGGGTTGCACAGTCAAACATCCTCCTAAGCCAGTCAAAATTAGGGTTTTGGTTCTTGCAAGGAATTTGTGGTTTTCAATGATCCAATCAAGTCCCATGTGCCTATATACATTTCGAAGCATCTACATGCCAAGTTTCAAGACTCAAGGCATCAAGTTGCACAGTCAAAAGCCCTAATTGCTTCACAATCAACTATAGGGGTAAAATGGTCATTTGACAGTCAATAGTCAAAATTTTTGGTCAACATCTTATTTTGAAGCCACAATCATCATTTGATCAAGCCTTGATCATGATTCCACAAGAATGGCTCAAAAATCATCAAGATGCAAAAGTTTCCATTTTGGGACAGTTGAAAAGTCAACTGTAACTTGACCAGGGAATAACTTTTTCATGGTTCATCAGAAAAATCCCATCCAATGCTCATTTTGAAGGGGATGACATTACCAACAACTCATCTTCACATTCCAAGTCCAAGAAATTCTCTCACAAAAAGTTATCAATTTCAACATTATAGGTTAATTTCAAAAGTCAACAAAAAGGCACTTTAAGTCAAAGACCATAACTTGAGATTGGTAAATCAAAATGACATGGGACCAAAGGAATTGGTTAGAGGACTTCAAGACCTTTTCAAAATGTCCAAGAACATGTTCATAGGATCAAAATTGAGCAAGATATGCATTGGAGAAGTTGGGAAATTTTTGGGAATTTGCAAAAGTCAACTTTGCCTAAAACACCTTGTTTTTGCTAATGGGCCTCAAATTCCTTCTTGAATATTTGTCCAAGGCCTATGCACGACCCATTGAACTTAAATTGATTTATTTTCTTATTTTTAATTAATTAATTGAATTTTTATTAATATTAATTCATTTAATTCATTTAATTGTAGGAAAATTCAAAAGATATGATTTTCAAATATTTTGTGAAGCAAATAAGATCAGGGAAAGCTGGCAATTTCGTGCATCCATCAAAGAGGCAAAAATATCCAATTTTGGAAAGGTTTTTCAATCAAAAAGATTGAAAAATATTTGATTGAAAATCAAAGATGCAAAACTTTATTCCATGGATCTTTGACCTAGTTTGTACCCTAATTCCCTTCCAACATAAATACTGAAGCCAACCCTAATGCCTGAAATGTGCAAAACTGCTGCAAAGAACCCTTACCATATTGAAAAAATTCAAAGAAGGCTTGAAACTGAATTCCACTTCCCAGGCCCTTTCAAGAAGATTTAAAGATTCAAACACCTTGCTAGCATTCCCAGAAACCTTTTGCAATCAAAATCACACGCTAACACTCAAGGAATCCTGAGATAACAATTTCACGGTTTGAATATTTTTTCATAAACGCATACTTTGATTCATGCATCATTAACGTATTTTGTGGATTGTTTTGTATTCATAGGGACTGTACGAAGCTTTTGGAACAATTTAATTGCATTGAGATGCCCTGAAACACAAATTGCCATTAATGGATTCTAGGGTTTCCAAGCTTCAAAATTAGGGGTTTGCCATTGAGGAAAAATTGGACCTTCTTAGACCTATGGTTGAATTCGTCAAGGCCAGACGAATCCAACCTAACCCTCGCGAACAATTTCTGATCATCAGGGGCCTAATCGCTATTAATCGTGCTTCCATATTGTGGGGGTTAAAAACCCCCGCTACTTGATTTGTTTTGCAGGTATTCATTGGAGACGATGATAAGGTGTCAATGCAGGGGTGGCTCATTCAAATGGCGCGCGCGATTTTTTGTTTTGTCCAGCATAATAGTTTGTTTTCATATATTATTTTCATTACTTATCTTACTAACAAAGCAAGCAGGTGGTTGAGTTGGTGGAAAGCGCGTCCAATAACCATTGGAACCTGGGTTCGATTCCCAGGTCCCCCGAAATTCCTTGTATTATTTTTCATAATATATGCATATGCAGCGCTTGTCAAGAATTCCACCATAAACCTCCAGTGGTCCAAGCGCCGAGTGGCCACAACATCAATCTACTGGTTCAGATGGAAGGACTATGGTACTCCTTAGTCAACGCGTACCTGGACGATTCCCAAAGTCAAGGCAGGCTTGTGTTAATGGGCCAATAATTCCAGATTTACCTCCATTGGGTCCATCAAACCCCCCTGGTTACTATTTTTTATTTTATTTTCTTTTTCCTTTTAATTCTTTTAATTATAATCATTATTATTATTAACCAACAAACTAATTTTTTATAATAAATTCAGAGATCAAAAAATTGTCAATATTTTTATTATTTATTATTTTTACTATTAACTATTATTTTTCTAAATAAAATACTAACAAATTAATTAGTTTAATTAGTTAATTTTAATCTTTTTTTCACAATAAATAAAATAGGTTAGAATTAGGGTTTTTTTCTTGACTTTAAATTTCTTATTTTTATTTTCATTAAAGACTTAAAAAACACAAAAACATTTTTTTCTTTTACTTAATTAATTAGTAAATTAGGTTTAATATTTAAATTAATTGCAAAAAGGACAATTTAAATTCTTTTCTCAAAAGGGTCAAAACCCTAAGGACGTCCCGATTCGATTCTTTCGCGCTTTACTTTATTTTTGATCATATTTATGTAACTGTTTCCGAATATGTAATAGTTAATTAGGTTTTACCGCTTTATTTACTTTTCCGTATTTATTTTCCAAAACGGGTTTTTGTTTTTGGCGATGTATAGACCCGCGCCTTGTAATAGCGTAGATTCATATTTCCGCACTTTATTTTCCGCACTCTTAACTGTTAAAAATGCATGAAAGATTTGTATGACAAATTAAAATCAACTCGTAGCTCACAAATGCATGTTCAAAGATAAACATAAACTGAAAACAACACACAAACACATGCCACTCCTAGGGTACGCCTCACTGGATGCCTCGAACGTGGTCGTCAAGTATAGGGTGTTTTAGAGGTCGCCCTCCTGTCTAAAGATCTTGTTGCCTCGAAACGGTTGCCTCGGATAAAAAGGATCTAGGACATTAGGGTTATCACTAAGGTGTCCTACTATTGCTTCGGTGACCACATTGTCCCTTATAATCGAATTGACCCGAATAACTCCAACGACGGTACTTCCTACTTCTCAATAGTGGGATAGTACTGTCTAAAGGACTCTTACACAAACTAATTCCTTAGAGTAGGTAGATCTCATGGGTACTTGCTCTTTCAAACAAACAAAACAATTTTTCACACTGACACTTTCAAAAAGTTTTCAAACAAATTTTTCATACACTCTTGAGGACATATACAAGAGTTACTTAGAAATTTTTCAAACGAAACTTTTTCAAACCCACACACACTTGAAAAGCAAACACTTTTGAAAACATAAGAGCAAGTACCTAAGAGCCCGTGGATAACCACGGATAGAAAGGGTGCTAACACCTTCCCTTTCTATAAATCTACCTCCCGAACCGAGAGACATCTCAAAGAAGGAATTTTGCTGTGCTTTTGTCCTTTCCATGTTGGAGAACATAAAAGACGGTGGCGACTCTTGCTTACCGCGACATTTCGTGAACCAGCTTAAAAACAATCAGTTCTATTTCCACCGATCACAGAACTGGCGACCCTGCTGGGGAAAATTATAAGTGAGGTGTACCTTAGGATTAGATCATTCTATGTTTTCAATTGTATGCCTTGTTTGCTTTAATATTTGTGGGCTTGCATCGGAGTTTCATAGATCCTAACCCAGATCTGGGGAATACCCTTTAGGTAGCTATAAACTGCGAGGGACCTGTCTGGCGTAGACCGACACGGGTGAAGCAGTAGCTACATTGGTGTGACACATTGGTCTGTACCGATATCCCTTGTGTTGGAACAAGGAGAATATGGGTCTTCTGAGGAGTCATTAAGCACCAACTGACCTTAGAACCTTAAATTGACCCAACTTGGCCATAGAACAGTAGCAGTATGCTACACCCATTGAGGCTAAACTCTCGCGATGGTTCTGGCCGCAAGAAAAGATTGCGACGCTGGAGTTATGACCGATTGAGGGTAGTCAGTGATATTGGGATCCTCTAGAACCCGGTTACTATTTTCTAGGACAGGTCTTAACCAACGAAACTGAAAGAGGGTAGTACCTGAACTTCATGCTGGCCTAAACCCTAAGGGTTGTCTTGTGTGACTTGTGTGCCTTATCATGTTTGCCTTTGTGAATACTTGTGGTGTGCTTTATCATAACATCATACCATCATAACATTGCATGCATCCTGCATAAAGACTGACCCATTTCAAAGACAAGAGGGTTTCACCTTTGCTCTGTTTTGTAGGATATTATGATGCCCATGCGAAGGAACACTATCTGGCTCAACTTTGTTCACCCACCTGATTTTCTTAAAGAGTTGGTTGACAGAATTCCAAACACTACTTCCTTCATCCAGAGGCATGGTTCTCTTCTCGGTTTAGTCACTTCAAAGTGGGACCAACAACTGATGAGTGTCTTGACCCAGTTTTATGATCCCTTGTACCATTGCTTCACCTTTCAAGACTTCCAGCTGGTCCCTACCCTGGAAGATCTCTCTGATTTACTTGGTATCCCTGTTTTGGAGCAGACTCCTTTCACTGGTTGGGAAAAGACTCTTAGGCTTGAGGAGATTGTTGCAGCCCTTCCCTTGACCAACAAAGAGGTAATGGATAACTGGGTGACTAGAAGCGGAGTTAAGGGATTTTTGGCTAAGTTTCTGGTTGGCAAAGCTAATAGTTTCTGGAATGACTTAGACTTCAGGGCGTACGAAGACATTCTGGCTCTCTTAATCTATGGTTTGGTATTGTTTCCGAATCCTGATAACTTCGTCAATGTCAATGCCATAAGGATCTTCATGTCTCGGAACCCTGTGCCCACTCTCTTGGGTGATATCCTGCAACAACTCTATGCTCGTACTGCCCGAAGACGGGGAACTTTGTGGTGTTGTACTCCTTTGTTAGTGAGGTGGTTTATTTCGCACCTCCCTAAGTTCGTACTGAAGAACAAAGAAGGAAGAGGCTGGGCTCATAGGTTAATGTCTCTCACTGATAATGACGTCATTTGGACTCTCAGAGGTTTAGATGAAGTGGCTGTTATTGATCATTGCGGAGAATATCCTAATGTTCCATTGATTGGTACCCAGGGCGGAATCTCTTACAATCCATGTTTAGCTCTCCGTCAGTTTGGAAGAGCCAGAAGAGCGGGGCCTCATGAGATGTTGGTACCTCACATCAGTTTTGAGTTTCAGGTAGATAGTGACGAGCTGCGTCGTAGATTCATCCGGGCTTGGGACAAAATTCACAAAGCTGACCCACATGAGTTGGGACCGAAGACTTCTCTACCAATGGAATCCTACTACAGATGGGTCCGCATCCGTGCTCAGAAGTTAGGTATGCCATATGAAGCTGTCAGACCTATCATTCTTGAATTTCCTGACAGAGACGGGGTTCCTCCAACTGTACTCCCTCCTCAGATACCTACTGATGTTGATACACTAAAAAGGTCTTGGGCGCAACTACAGGAAGAACAGGATTCTTATCGGGAAAAGTTCAACTAACAAGAACAGAAAATCCAGAAGCTGACTAAGCAATTGGAGAACGAACGAACCCTGAATGACTATATTCGCTCTGAGAAGAGGAGGCCATGGGAGCATTGATGGGCTTTGGATGTTTCTTTTACCGCTTTTATTTCCTTTTCAGTATTTTCATTCTTGTAACGCCTAAGGGCAATTTCTTGAACAATTCAAAGTTTAATCTAATGAAGTGTGTTTCCTTTTTTGTTTACAAAGTTGAATCCTGATTGTCTTTGAAAACATAAATCATACGCATCCCATTCATCATATGCATCACAGGTACTCTTTTCTATAGGTTGCTTAATCTTCTTCGCTGTTTATTTCAGCAGTCATCATGAATCCTGAATCATCCAATGAACAAGCTATCAAGGCCCTCCAGGCCCAGAACGCCCAATTTCAAGAGCTGGTCATGAGCTTAGCCCAAGGTCAAGAGGAATTGAAGGCTCTGCTGGTGAAGAAGAAGAAGAAGAGGACTGTGCTGTTCAACACTGGACGGAGGTTTGGGAATACACTGCAAAATGAGGCTGATCAGGCTGCTTCCTCTGTAGGGAAAGACAGTCCCCAAGAGGGAAGGGTTCCTAGTCCTGTGGTCTCCGACAACGAGACAGATTTCAATGACGAACAGTACCCTCCTGCTGAGGACAGGTATAAGCAACTAGAGGATCGTCTGAGTGCTATGGAGACCCAACATGTGCCCGGATTAGATTTTGGCGATCTAGGTTTATCTTCTGGGGTGGTGGTCCCACACAAGTTCAAGGCGCCTTCTTTTGCGAAGTATGACGGAGCTTCATGCCCTAAGCTGCACCTCCGTTCTTATGTGAGGAATATCCAACCGTATACTGCAGACAAGAATCTTTGGATACATTTCTTCCAGGATAGCCTTTCAGGGGCTCAACTCGAGTGGTTCTATCAGCTGGATGGAGCTAGTATTCGAAACTGGGAGGACTTGGCTACTGCATTTTATAAGCAGTATCAGTACAATGCCGACCTCGCTCCTACACGTACCCAACTCCAGGGTATGTCGCTAGGGACGGGAGAAGGTTTTAAGGAGTACGCGCAAAAGTGGAGAGACCTGGCTGGCAGGGTGCAACCACCGTTGACTGACCGTGAACTCGTGGACATGTTCTTGGGGACCCTGTCTGGTCCATTCTTTAACCACCTGATTGGTAATTCTTCTGCAGGGTTTACAGACCTCATTCTGACTGGTGAGAGGATAGAAGCTGGTATTAAGTCGGGGAAGATACATAAAGGTGCATCCTCAAGTTCTGAAAAGAAGCCTTTCAAGAAAGAATCTAGTGCTGTGTATGGTCCCAGAAGACAAAATAAACCGGAACGCCGCCAAGCTGTCAACGCGGTGGTAATTTCAAAGCCTGCTGCCGCTCCTCGGCAATATAACCAACCAAGGGGTGAGAGACCCAGAAGGGAGTACACTCGGCTTAGCATGACCCTGTCTCAGATTTTGCCGCAACTACTGTCAACCAATCTGGTAACTGTCAAAGAAGCTCCGAAGGTAGTGAACACAACCTCTCCCAAGTACAACCCCAATGCCCGCTGCGCTTATCACTCTGACAGCCCGGGGCATTCTACTGATGATTGTTGGGCTCTGAGGAATAAGGGTCAGGACCTTATTGATGCTAAAGAAATACAGTTCGAGGCGCCCGAAAGGCCCAATGTTGTGACTGCTCCCATGCCCCAGCATGGAGTGAATGCTGTGGAAGAAGACCTGTATGTGGCCTCCGTGGATGAGATTGTTACTCCATTGTTCACTGTCAAGAGGAACCTATTGGTAGCCGGTTTATTTCTGGGATGTAGTAAAGGTTGCCTTCTATGTTCTGTTTCACCTGCTGGTTGTCCTTTGTTGAAGTCAGGTATCCAAAGCCTGATGGATAATAAAGAGATCTTGTTCGAAAAGATTGTTGTTCCTGTTATCCCTACTGAAGAAGTGTCTATTGTTACTATTTTCAACAACTCTCCTAAGGCTCCCTCAAAGAAGCCTGTCAAAATCATGTATATTCAGAAGATTGCTCCCATCATCATTACTGCTCTGGGGCCCATCCCTTATAAATCTGACAAAGCTGTCCCGTGGCACTATGGGGCAGATGTTTATGTGCTTGGAGTAAAACAAGAGTTTGATACTAGTAACGGTGTCAGCAACATCACCGGGCCTGCCAAAGTCACTCGTCGTGGCAGGCTGTTCTCACCAGATATTGCGCCACCAGCCATTCAGAGACTTCTTGTCATCACACCTGCAAGTGTGCCTGCTCCCCTGCCTGACCAAGTTCCTGTTTCTACCCCTGCTACCGAGTCATCTGACGCTCAGGGCAAAGGGATTGCTACTGATGTGCCTGCCCGGATGGAGGCACCGAAGACAACCACTGTTGAGGCTTCCCAGCAAGAGATGGAAGAGATCCTCAAAATTATCAAGAAGAGTGATTTGAATGTAGTTGAGCAGCTGGGGCACACCCCATCAAAGATTTCTATGCTATCACTGTTGTTGTGTTCAGAGGCCCATGCCAAGGCCCTGATTTCCTTCCTGAAGACTGCCCATGTGCCATAAGAAACGTCTGCTGATCAATTTACCGATTGTGTGGCCAACTTGACTGCTGATAATGGGTTGGGTTTCTCTGACGCCGATCTGACTGCCAAGGGAAAGAACCATAACGACGCCCTGTATGTCTCCATTGAATGCAGGGGCACTACTCTTGCCCATGTGTTGGTAGACACCGGTTCTTCGTTGAACGTATTACCCAAGAAGGCCCTAGACAGGTTGGATTGTGAGGGTTTAGAGCTCAAGCCTAGTAACATTGTTGTCCGGGCCTTTGACGGGCCGAAGAGGATGGTACATGGTGAAGTTGACATTCTAATCAGGGTCGGTTCGCAGGTTTTTGATTCTACTTTCTATGTGATGGACATCCGACCGTCCTATTCTTGTTTGCTGGGTCGTCCATGGATCCACAAGGCTGGAGCTGTGACCTCCACTTTACATCAGAAGCTTAAGTACCCGGTCAGAGGGAAGATAGTTACAGTGCAGGGGGAGGAAGAATATATGGTCAGCCATCTTAACTCGTTCCGGTACATAGAGATGGATGGGGAATTCATTGAGACCCCCTTTCAACACTTTGAAGAGGTCCCTCAGACACTGGCGTCAGCAGAGACTGTGACTGAAGATAATTCTCCTTTGAAGATGGCTTCCTTGAAGGATGCCCGGGCTGTGGTTGAGAAGGAGGCTCAGAGGCCTGTGCGTAAGGCAAGGATTGGAAGACCTCCTGTATTCATCACCAACCCGGGAGTGAATGCTATTGAAGACGAGGCGGAAGAATCTGAATTCGACAGCTGGATCTACCCAACGACCAACGGTGGACTAAGCAACTGGACTGCCAAAGACTACATACTTATTACTTTTGTCACTCAGTAATGAACTCCTTTGTTTTGAATTTGTAACGAACAATAATTTGAAACTTTATGGCTCGGTGTCTTACCCGGGGCACCGTGGCTTCATTTGTGAGGGCTTATTATTTGTCATTTTCATATATCATGAATAAAAGCATTGGACGTTTTTCGCATTTCAAATCTTGCGCTCCCTTTCTTTCTTTATTATATATATTGCAAAACAACTATATTTACACACACTCACCTATACAGGTTCCAATCCACTCTGGATCTCACTGGTAACGACTCTACTACTGCCAGTTATGACTTTGAAAATCCGATCAACTTAGCCGAAGACGAAGGTGAAGATGATTGTGAAGTGCCTGGTGAGCTTGCAAGACTGTTACTCTAGGAAGAGAGGGCCATTCAGCCACATGAAGAGCCAGTGGAAACGGTAAATCTAGGTACTGAGACAGACATAAAGGAAGTCAAGATTGGTGCCAATCTGGAGCTCAGTGTGAAACAACGATTGATTCAGATGTTGCATGATTATGTGGAAATCTTTGCCTGGTCTTACGAAGACATGCCTGGGTTGGATACTGACATCGTGGTTCATCATCTGCCTACCAAGGAAGAATGCCCTCCGGTAAAGCAAAAGGTCCGCCGTATGTGTCCAGAGATGTCCGAGAAGTTCAAAGCTGAGGTTATGAAACAATTTGATGCCGGGTTTCTAGCAGTGACTTCTTACCCTCAGTGGGTTGCTAATGTGGTTCCAGTGCCGAAGAAGGATGGTAAGGTCCGAATGTGTGTTGACTACAGGAATTTGAACAGGGCGAGCCCTAAAGATGACTTCCCCCTGCCTCACATTGACGTTCTAGTTGACAATACTGCTCAACATAAGGTATTCTCCTTCATGGATGGGTTCTCAGGTTATAATCAGATCAAGATGGCCCCTGAAGACATGGAGAAGACCACTTTTGTTACTCAGTGGGGCACTTTTTGCTACAAGGTCATGCCATTTGGGTTGAAAAATGCTGGGGCAACCTACCAACGTGCCATGGTTGCCTTATTTCATGACATGATCCATCA
Source organism: Vicia faba (assembly GCA_948472305.1). Taxonomy (NCBI): domain Eukaryota; kingdom Viridiplantae; phylum Streptophyta; class Magnoliopsida; order Fabales; family Fabaceae; genus Vicia; species Vicia faba. The sequence continues at coordinate 146,002,726 of OX451740.1, forward strand.
TGAGATAGAAGTATATGTCGACGATATGATTGCAAGGTCCCAAACTGAGGAGGAACACCTTGACCATCTACAGAAGCTGTTTGACCGTTTGAAGTTGCACAAGCTGAGGTTGAACCCAAACAAGTGCACCTTCGGGGTGAGATCTGGAAAATTGCTAGGCTTCGTCGTGAGCGATAAAGGTATTCAAGTGGACCCTGCCAAAGTGAAAGCCATACAAGAGATGCCAGTTCCCAAGACAGAGAAAGAAGTCAGAGGCTTTCTAGGACGGCTGAACTACATTGCCCGATTCATCTCACATCTAACTGCTACCTGTGAACCAATCTTCAAGCTACTGAAGAAAGATCAAGTAGTGCGTTGGAATGATGAATGTCAGGCCGCTTTCGACAGAATCAAAGAGTATCTCCAAGAACCACCCATTATTATGCCACCGATTGAAGGGAGACCTCTAATCTTATACTTAACAGTACTTGACAGCTCAATGGGGTGTGTGCTGGGGAAGCATGACGAGTCTGGCCGAAAAGAGCACGCCATTTATTACCTTAGCAAAAAGTTTACCGACTGTGAGACCCGATACTCATTGCTCGAGAAAACTTGCTGCGCTTTGGTATGGGCTGCTCGCCGGCTGAGACAGTATATGTTGACTCACACTACTCTGTTGATTTCAAAAATGGATCCAATAAAGTACATATTCGAAAAGCCTGCCTTGTCTGAGAGAATTGCAAGATGGCAGATGATCTTGACGGAATATGACATCCAGTACACGACTCAAAAAGCAATCAAGGGAAGTGTATTGGCAGACCATTTGGAACACCAGGCAGTGGATGATTACCAGTCGATGAACTTTGAATTTCCAGACGAGAATATCATGGTAGTGACTAATTGTGAAGTACCTGGACCGGATGAAGGACCTGAGGAAGGATCCCGATGGTCTATGCACTTTTACGGAGCCTCGAACGCTTTGGGTAACGGTATTGGCGCTGTGATCATCTCCCCTAAAGGCACTCATACTCCACTTACCGCCCGACTATGTTTCAACTATACCAACAACATGGCAGAGTATGAAGCATGTATCATGGGTCTTAAAGCTGCAATTGACTTAAGGATCAAGTTTCTGAGTGTCTTCGGAGATTCTGCTCTCGTGATCAGTCAGATCAAAGGCGAGTGGGATACGAAACACCCAAATCTTATTCCCTACAAGGAGTATGTATTAACATTGATCCCCAATTTCGATGAGATAACCTTTGAACACTTCCCAAGAGAGGAGAATCAGTTGGCGGACGCGCTAGCTACGATGTCTTCCATGTTCAAAGTCAAATGGGACAACGAGGCTCCCCGGATCATTATCTGGAAATTGGATGAACCTGCATATTGCTGTGATCTTGAGATTGAAGAGGTAACTGAAAAACCTTGGTATCATGAAGTGAAGAGGTACTTGGAAGCTCAAGAATACCCCGAGGGTGCATCTGTTAATGACAAGAAGTTCCTGAGAAGGTTTGCTACAAAGTTCTTCCTCAGCAACGACATTCTATACAAGCGAAACCATGATTCAACCTTACTGCGTTGTGTGGATAAGACTGAAGCAGAAAAGATCATGGCAGAACTGCATGAGGGTACTTTCGGAACACATTCCAGTGGACATACCATGGCAAAGAAAATCCTTCGGGAGGGATATTTCTGGTCCACAATGGAAGCTGACTGTTACCAACATTCTCGGACATGTCACAAATGCCAGATATATGCAGATAAGGTGCACATTCCTCCAGTACCTCTGAACGTCTTGACAACACCTTGGCCTTTTGCAATGTGGGGCATTGATATGATCGGCGAGATCAGACCGACGGCATCCAACGGGCATCGCTTCATCCTGGTAGCGATTGATTACTTCACAAAGTGGGTTGAAGCAGCTTCCTACGCTACGGTAACCAAGAACGTCGTGGCACGGTTTATTCGGCACAACCTGATATGTCGATACGGTGTACCTGAGAGGATCATTACGGACAATGGTACCAATCTTAACAATAAGATGATCACTGAGCTCTGCGAGCAATTCAAGATACAGCACCACAACTCTTCTCCCTACTGGCCGAAGATGAATGGGGCTATAGAAGCAGCTAATAAGAATATCAAGAAGATTGTGCAGAAGATGACAGTGACCTACAAAGATTGGCACGAAATGTTACCGTTTGCTCTTCATGGGTACCGTACCTCAGCACGGACGTCAACAAGGGCAACACCCTTTTCCTTGGTCTATGGCATAGAGGCAGTCTTGCCTATTGAAGTCCAGATACCCTCTCTCCAGATAATGAAGGATGCAGGTTTGAGCGAAGATGACTGGATCCAGACTCGGCTTGATCAATTAAACCTAATTGACGAAAAGAGACTCACCGCTATTTGTCATGGTCAAACGTACCAAAAACAGATGATCAGGGCATTTAACAAGAAAGTTAGACGACAAGAGTATCAAGTTGGAGACCTGGTAATCAAGCGCATCATCCTTCCTCAGAGTGATCCCAGGGGCAAATGGACCCCTACGTACGAAGGGCCATTTGTGGTTAAACATATCTTCTCAGGAGGAGCTATGATTCTAACCACCATGGATGGTGACAACCTTCCTCACCCCGCCAATGCAGACATAGTAAAAAGATACTACGCATGAATAAAAGACCCGCTAGGTTGACACACCTAGGCAAAAATAAGGGCTTCCCGGCGAACCAAAAGGGTTCGGGCAAAAATAAGGGATGAAATGAAAAAATCTGTACACCCGGCAAGTCGAAAACCTGAAAAGGCGGCTTGGGCAAAAATGGGTATCCCGGTGGACTGAAAACCCGAAAGGGCGGTCCAGGCAAAAATTAGGGATTAAAGAGTAATACTATGTCTCATTGGATCACCTGGCATCCAGAATTCGGTATCAACTATCAGGTTCAGACGGCATCGATCAATCAGCTTCATCTCCAACTAAGCAACAAAGTGATGAGACGCTTGAAGACATAAAGGCGATAGCAGAGTTGGAACCCAGTGGGATTTTTCACATAGCTATTTTGTTTTCCTTTTCAAAATTGTATAAACTCTATTTTGTCCGACAACGTTCTCTTACTAGGATGTCAGCCTTTTGTACACAAAACGCCTATTTACAGGCAAATTTCAAAATCAATACAAATTCACTTTTCATACAAGTTGCCAATTGTTTTTCCTTTTTCTGTTTTGTCTTGCGAAGAACGTCCCATGTTCATTTTTGATATATGCATTTGACATTAATTGCTAACTCATTAATATTTGCATATGAAACAAAGGACTAATTACAGGTGACATTAGAAACAGGGGCAATAATGAGTTGTCTAAGCAATCTAGTTGCTCTGTCCACCAAGGTACCAAGGTAAGTTCGACTGAAGAATGTAACCAGGATACCTTCACTCCCCGCAGAGTAAGACAGGATTCAACAATTCTCCCCGAGCAGAGTTGGTCTCCCATCAGTCCCGTAAAGGCACAGTATCTCCAGCAAGTCAGCAACGCTCTCCCCAAGCAGAGTTAGCCTGCAGTCAGCCTTAAGGAAGTTGGGTATCCCCAGAAGATCTCAAAATTCCCCAGCGGAGTATACAGACGTTCCTAAGCAAGCATCCCCGGCAGTCTTGATATAAGATTGTTCCCCGGCGAATACCAGACACCCCAGGAGAGCCACTTCCCCAGTACGTCCAAAAGTTTCCCCAGGAGAGTTGAATCAATCTCCCCAGTAGATTTCTGGAAGCTTATCCCTAGTAGATTCTGGAAGCTTATCCCCTGCAGAGTACAAAAGCATCTCCCCGGCTTTATTCAGAGGTTATTCCCCACCAGAGCTTATAACTGGGTTATCCTCAACTAATTACCACGGAAAGATCGTCCCCGGCGAAGTTCTTCCTATTCCCCAGCGGAGTTCATCAAATTCCCCAACATAACCTATCAACGGAATCCCCAGCAGAGTTATCATCAAAACCTCAGCGAAGCATCTCTTCCCCACAGAGTATTCCCCACAGAGTGATCTCTCCAACAAGTTTATTCCCCAACGGAGTCATCTTCTCCTACCGGTTTATTCTTGCAATCATCGTCCCCAGCGGAAGCGAAGAGCTCTACTCTTCAAACATCAGCCCAGGATTCAACAAGCTCCCGACATTCGTCAAGGATTTATTTTCCTAGATGAAAATACATTCATAGACATTTCACGTTCCATACATCCTGCTTACATACATGATACGCATCATATCATACAACCTCATCATGACATCATGCATTTCATACATCATGACATTGCATACGATTAATGTTTTGCCTTTTCAGGAAAAAGGTCAATAAAAAGATGATTACTATCAACTGTCGCAATTCCAGATTCGATTCCTGTATCTAGCCAGGGCATATCTGTGAGTGACTGATTGTGTATTTGATACCTGTATCCAGCCAGGGCATGTCTGCATGAATAGTTTAGAGATTCGATTCCTGTATCTAGCCAGGGCATATCTGTGGACGACTAATTCCGGATTCGATTCCTGTATCTAGCCAGGGCATATGTGTGAGTAACTGATTGTAGATTCGACACCTGTATCCAGCCAGGGCATGTCTACATGAAGAGTTTAGAGATTCGATTCCTGTATCCAGCCAGGGCATATCTGTAGACGACTAATTCCAGATTCAACTCCTGTATCTAGCCAGGGCATATCTGTGAAGTGACTGATTGTAGATTCGACACCTGTATCTAGCCAGGGCATGTCTGCATGAAGAGTTTAAAGATTCGATTCCTGTATCTAGCCATGGCATATCTGTAGACGACTAATTCCAGATTCGATTCCTGTATCTAGCCAGGGCATATTTGTGAGTATTTGATTGTAGATTCGACACCTGTATCTAGCCAGGGCATGTATGCATGAAGAGTTTAGAGATTCGATTCCTATATCCAGCTAGGGCATATCTGTAGATGGACAATTCCAGATTCGATTCATGTATCTATCCAGGGCATATCTGTGAGTATTTGATTGTAGATTCGACACCTGTATCTAGCCAGGGCATGTCTGCATGAAGAGTTTAGAGATTCGATTCCTGTATCCAGCCAGGGCATATCTGTAGACGACCAAGTTCCAGATTCGATTCCTGTATCTAGCCAGGGCACATCTGTGAGCAATTTGTTTGTAGATTCGATACCTGTATCCATCCAGGGCACATCTGTAAGCAACCTTTTGAAGTTCCGAATTCGATTCCTGTATCTAGCCAGGGCATATCTGTGAGCGATTGATTGTGGATTCGATACCTGTATCTAGCCAGGGCATATCTGCATGAAGAGTTTGAAGATCAACCCCTGTAAAAGGCCAGGAAATTATTTTTCTTTCTCAGGTACGCAAGTTCTCGCTAAGGAATCTCTTACGCGATCGACACACAATCCCAAATGGCATCTATAAGCCCATTCCTGACAAGGTTTTGTCATATCTCCAGATGGCATCTATAAGCCCATCCTCCTATCCATCATCTCTCCAAATGGCATCTGTAAGCCCATTCCCGACATCACACTGCTGATATTCCACTATGTGAGTGCAAATTTCTAGGCACTCTAGTGTTCAATCATCTTCCACCTTCGGATCACGAAAGGCACACAAGCCAATATACATCCTCAGGTCTAAGAAGATTGAACAGGGGCAACTGTTGTACCCCAAAATTTTCCCTCCCATATTCTTTAAGATTTGTCAAGATCAATCTTCAAATGGATCAAGGGGTTGCATAGTCAAACATCCTCCTAAGCCGGTCAAAATTAGGGTTTTGGTTCTTGCAAGGAATTTGTGGTTTTCAATGGTCCAATCAAGTCCCATGTGCCTATATACATTGCCAAGCATCTACGTGCCAAGTTTCAAGACTCACAGCATCAAGTTGCACAGTCAAAAGCCCTAATTGCTTCACAATCAACTGTAGGGGTAAAATGGTCATTTGACAGTCAAAAGTCAAAATTTTTGGTCAACATCTTATTTTGAAGCCACAATCATCATTTTATCAAGCCTTGATCATTATTCCACAAGAATGGCTCAAAAATCATCAAGATGCAAAAGTTTCCATTTTGGGACAGTTGAAAAGTGAACTGTAACTTGACCAGGGCATAACTTTTTCATGGTTCATCAGAAAAATCCCATCCAATGCTCATTTTGAAGGGGATGACATTTCCTACAACCCATCTTCACATTCCAAGTCCAAGAAATGCTCTCACAAAAAGTTATCAATTTCTACATTATAGGTCAATTTCAAAAGTCAACAAAAAGGCACTTTAAGTCAAAGACCATAACTTGAGATTGGTAAATCAAAATTACATGGGACTAAAGGAATTGGTTAGAGGACTTCAAGACCTTTCCAAAATGTCCAAGAACATGTTCATAGGATCAAAATTGAGCAAGATATGCATTGGATAAGTTGGGAAATATTTGGGAATTTGCAAAAGTTAACTTTGCCTAAAACACCTTGTTTTTGCTAATGGGCCTCAAATTCCTTCTTGAATCTTTGTCCAAGGCCTATGCACGACCCATTGAACTTAAATTGATTTATTTTCTTATTTTTAATTAATTAATTGAATTTTTATTAATATTAATTCATTTAATTCATTTAATTGTAGGAAAATTCAAAAGATATGATTTTCAAATCTTTTGTGAAGCAAATAAGATCAGGGCAAGCTGGCAATTTTGTGCATCCATCAAAGAGGAAAAAATATCCAATTATGGCAAGGTTTTTCAATCAAAAAGATTGAAAAATATTTGATTGAAAATCAAAGATGCAAAACTTTATTCCATGGATCTTTGACCTAGTTTGTACCCTAATTCCCTTCCAACATAAATACTGAAGCCAACCCTAATGCCTGAAACGTGCAAAACTGCTGCAAAGAACCCTTACCATATTGAAAAAATTCAAAGAAAGCTTGAAACTGAATTCCACTTCCCATGCCCTTTCAAGAAGATTTAAAGATTCAAACACCTTGCTAGCATTCCCAGAAACCTTTTGCAATCAAAATCACACGCTAACACTCAAGGAATCCTGAGATAACAGTTTCACAGTTTGAATATTTTTTCATAAACACATACTTTGATTCATGCATCATTAACGTATTTTGTGGATTGTTTTGTATTCATAGGGACTGTACGAAGCTTTTGGAACAATTTAATTGCATTGAGATGCCCTGAAACGCAAATTGCCATTAATGGACTCTAGGGTTTCCAAGCTTCAAAATTAGGGGTTTGCTATTGAGGAAAAAATGGACCTTCTTAGACCTATGGTTGAATTCGTCAAGGCCAGACGAATCAAACCTAACCCTCGCGAACAATTTCTGATCATCAGGGGCCTAATCGCTATTAATCGTGCTTCCATATTGTGGGGGTTAAAAACCCCTGCTACTTGATTTGTTTTGCAGGTATTCATTGGAGACGATGATGAGGTGTCAATGCAGGGGTGGCTCATTCAAATGGCGCGCGCGATTTTTTGTTTTGTCCAGCATAATAGTTTGTTTTCATATATTATTTTCATTACTTATCTTACTAACAAAGCAAGCAGGTGGTTGAGTTGGTGGAAAGCGCATCCAATAACCATTGGGACCTGGGTTCGATTCCCAGGTCCCCCAAAATTCCTTGTATTATTTTTCATAATATATTCATATGCAGTGCTTGTAAAGAATTCCACCATAAACCTCCAGTGGTCCAAGCGCCAAGTGGCCACAACATCAATCTACTGGTTCAGATGGAAGGACTATGGTACTCCTTAGTCAACGCGTACCTGGACGATTCCCAAAGTCAAGGCAGGCTTGTGTTAATGGGCCAACAATTCCAGATTTACCTCCATTGGGTCCATCAAACCCCCCTGGTTACTATTTTTTATTTTATTTTCTTTTTCCTTTTAATTCTTTTAATTATAATCATTATTATTATTAACCAACAAACTAATTTTTTATAATAAATTCAGAGATAAAAAAATTGTCAATATTTTTATTATTTATTATTTTTACTATTAACTATTATTTTTGTAAATAAAATACTAACAAATTAATTAGTTTAATTAGTTAATTTTAATCTTTTTTTCACAATAAATAAAATAGGTTAGAATTAGGGTTTTTTTCTTGACTTTAAATTTCTTATTTTTATTTTCATTAAAGACTTAAAAAACACAAAAACATTTTTTTCTTTTACTTAATTAATTAGTAAATTAGGTTTAATATTTAAATTAATTGCAAAAAGGACAATTTAAATTCTTTTCTCAAAAGGGTCAAAACCCTAAGGACGTCCCGATTTGATTCTTTCGCGCTTTACTTTATTTTTGATCATATTTATGTAACTGTTTCCGGATATGTAATAGTTAATTAGGTTTTACCGCTTTATTTACTTTTCCATATTTATTTTCCAAAACGGGTTTTTGTTTTTGGCGATGTATAGACCCGCGCCTTGTAATAGCGTAGATTCATATTTCCGCACTTTATTTTCTGCACTCTTAACTGTTAAAAATGCATGAAAGATTTGTATGACAAATTAAAATCAACTCGTAGCTCACAAATGCATGTTCAAAGATAAACATAAACTGAAAACAACACACAAACACATGCCACTCCTAGGGTACGCCTCACTGGATGCCTCTAATGTGGTCGTCAAGTATAGGGTGTTTTAGAGGTCGCCCTCGTATCTAAAGATCCTGTTGCCTCGAAACGGTTGCCTCGGATAAAAAGGATCTAGGACATTAGGGTTATCGCTAAGGTGTCCTACTATTGCTTCGGTGACCACATTGTCCCTTATAATCGAATTGACCTGAATAACTCCAACGACGGTACTTCCTACTTCTCAATAGTGGGATAATATTGTCTAAAGGACTCTTACACAGCCTAATTCCTTAGAGTAGGTAGATCTCATGGGTACTTGCTCTTTCAAACAAACAAAACAATTTTTCACACTGACACTTTCGAAAAGTTTTCAAACAAATTTTTCATACACTCTTGAGGACAGATACAAGAGTTACTTAAAAATTTTTCAAACGAAACTTTTTCAAAACCCACACACACTTAAAAAGCAAACACTTTTGAAAACATAAGAGCAAGTACCTAAGAGCCCGTGGATAACCATGGATAGAAAGGGTGCTAACATCTTCCCTTTCGATAAATCTACCTCCCGAACCGAAAGACATCTCAAAGAAGGAATTTTACTGTGCTTTTGTCCTTTCCATGTTGGAGAACATAAAAGACGGTGGCGACTCTTACTTACCGCGACATTTCACGAACCATCTTAAAAACAGTCAGTTCTATTTCCACCGATCACAGGGGCCATGCCATGGATCAATCCCGCGTTGTTATACCTCAGAAGAACATTAGTGGTGTTAGTATGCATCAAAATATAAATAAAATAAAAATGTGAATTTCATCCAAAAAAACAAAACCGACGAGGCATATACGCGATTTTCAGGCCTCTTGGATCATCGGGGATGATTAAATCTTACCCTACAATGCTTCTGGAAGTGATTTGAAGGAATGGCTTACTTGGAAAGAGGTTGTAACTAGGGTTTTTTATTTTCCCTAGTTTTGATATTTTTTGAAGTTTTTGGAAAGGTTTCTTGTGCCAGGTTTTCGTGGCTTGTCTTGTCTAAAATAGTGAGAATATATAGTGATGAATTAGGTCAAACAAGAGTGGGCTTGGACCTTTGTAATAAAGCCTATTATTTTGTTTCATTTATTTTGAATTTAAATAAATAAAATAAAAAATAAATGGAATAAAAATCCAAGGGGTGTATGAATAAGTTATGAGGTTCACAAAGAGGCCTAATACACGCATGACTTTGAAACATAAGCCCACTAGCTCAAAAATTCAAGTTTGGTCACTTTAGGTTTTCATGCATTTTCTCAAAATTTCCCAACTTGCACCAATCATAACTCAATTTTTATCATATGAAGGTGATATTAGACTTTTTGGAAAGCTCAATATGTCCTCTACAATCTCTATGTTGATCATTTTTGAATTTGGAGACTTTATCTTAATGTAAGTTGCCTTGACAAAAAGTGTCTTTTTGTTGACTTTTGAAATGACCTATAATGTTTTGGCCCATATCTCTCAAATGAAGCATTTTTTGGACTTGAGCTTAGAGAGACAAAGTTGTAGAGATTTGAATTTCCTTCAAAATGAGCTTTGGTTGATGAAAATATTATGAAGCATGTGAAAGTTATGCTTGGTCAAATTTCAGTTGACTTCTTCTTAAGAAAACCCTAATTTAGCAACTTTTGACTTTTGATGAACCTTGAGTTTTATTGATGAATCATGATAAACCCTTGATCAAGTGATGAATATGACTTCAAAATCTTGATGTTAACCAAAAAGCTTGAGGTTTGACTTTATGTTGACCATAATTGACTTTTTGTCCAATACAGTTGATTTTGAGTCATCTGAGCAATTGACTGTGCAAACTTGTGATGCAAGGCTTGAAATTTGGCACGAGCATTCCTTGGGACGTATGAGAAGCCATGAAATCCACTTGAGGCATTAGAAGCTCAATATTCCTTGAGAAAAGTGAACCCTACTTGTAGGTCCATTGCTTAGGAAGAGAATTTGTCTGATCAATTCTTGAGTAATCTTGAGCAAATGAAAATCCTAGGAGCATGAGGAGATATCTTGAAGAAAAGGGGAGGGAAAGTTTTTGGGTACAACAATAGACATAATAAATTTTTAGATATTGTTCATCCTTATCCCTTAGCGTGAAAACTCAACCCTAATGTAATTCTCTAGAATATACTTTCGAGCTAAATAACTCAGATGAATGAAGTTATCAGCTACATCAAAAGAAGATATTAATGGAATTCATTATCCTAAGTACAAAATAACCAAAATATTCCTTGTTCATACAAAAGGTATTTCAATATAATTCTTGGAGCACACAAACACATAGGTGTTCACTTCGTTGTCAAAATTCCAATGGAGGAATTTAGGAACTGGTATGAAAACAATAACTTTTTGCACCTGCCTACTAGGGGAATTTTTTCCACTTGGTCTAATAACAAAAAAGGTCCCTCTCCTAACCGTAGGGGTTGTGATATTTATATGCACATTGGGACATTGCTAGAGTGAAGAAGGGGACATATCCTCTCCATATGGACATGACCATGGTTTTAGGATTTTAACCAGATCATGGGAGTGAGTGGAGCTTGTAACACCCTTCTAAACCCCACATAAAATTTGCGAATAAATCAATCAGAATCACCACACAAGAGTATCACACGTCATAAAACATAAACCACTCCTGCTCCATAACGCAGGTTACCACATTACTATTCATAACCAGTACACATTCATGATATTTAAGCAACTTCAATACTTGTTTAAAACATGACAGCAAAATCATCATCACGTAAATTATCTCAACTTCAAACTCATAACATTTAGTCTCATAAAAGAGTGGAAATAAAACTAGTTTAACAATCAAAATCCTTGCAAAGGTTTCAAGATAATTATGACATAAAAATCCAATGAAGTGTTCCCAACTTGATGTTACATATCAGAGCAAGACACCTCTAAAATTAACCGTAACTACTTAATACTCCAATGAACTATCTTCCTTACTTCTGTAAGCTACTCCTGGATATATGCATGTTACCCATGTGGATGCAACATACTAACAGAAGGAGTGAGTAATCATAATCAATTATAACAGACATAAGAGAAAGTAAACTTCAACTGTTATAGTATACAACTCAACAACATCAATATCACATATACTCGCACTTTCATTAATCATAAATAATTCACAAAACATATTCATCACAACATTCACACATGGTCATATAATAGGCACAAGTATTATCACATCATAACTCATCGACAAACTTTTGCAATGCCACATAGGATGTTAATGCAGCAACGCTGACACAATGCATGTGGTACCATAGAATGAACATATAGGTTAATTTCACTCTATGATCCCCACTATAGGATTGTTTCCCTCTTGGAACTGGAGTACACAAAGGTAACACTTCACTAAATCCTCGAGTGAAGGATTCAGCTACTCGCACTCGAACCATAGCCATAGGGAACAAGGCCACAACATAATTCAGAACATAAGTTCCACAACATAGATGCATGGACTCTCATAATACATAACTACATCATCAACTTCATACATTTCAACATAACAATTGCACTCAAACCTTCACCATAGGAAATGAGGCATACAACAACATATAGGACATAAAGTTCCACAATAGAGGTACATGAATCGCAACAGGCCGCAACTTCAAGAGTCAAAATCAAAAGAAATCATAACAAATCATCATGGTACAATATTATCACTGTAATATGGTGGGAGAACTGACTTGTTTAGCGTTTTATCGCAAATGTTATGGATAGCAAGAGTCTCCACCGACTTTTATTTTATCCAATAAGGAAAGGGTGAAAAGAACAGGAAATACCTTGATATATTTTGAGTTCGGGGGGTAAGTTATGAAAAGGGAAGGTGTTAGCACACTTTTCATCCATAGTTACCTACGGGCTCTTAATCGGTTAGATCACTTTTTGAAAACTTGTTTTATGTGTGTGATTTGTTTGAAAATATTTTTGAAATGCCAATGTAAGGCAGACTTCGTAATAACTCTTGTATCGGTCCTCAAGAATGTATACAAAGTGTTTGAAAATATTTAGTTTGAAAAGTGTGATGTGAGAAATGTTTTTTTTTGAAAAGTTTGTGAGCAAGAAATTAAAAGTATCCTACCCACTAAAGACCGTTCTTATTATTTTCCTTCTCCTTTAGAGATAGTGCTATCCGTACCATTAGTTGGTAGGTAGCCCTATCTATTGAATGTGAAAGGACAAGCGAAGGGTCATCGAAGGAAACTTGTAGAGATGCTTTAGCAATTGTATCAGAGGGACTAGATCATTTTTCATAGGTAACATCGAAGGGTCATCGAGGGACTATGATCTTTTGTATCGAGGGTCTTTTGCTAAAGCATCCCTACTTTCGAGGGACATGACCTTTATTCCGAAAGGCAACAAAGAGAGGTTACCCTAAAGGTGTAAGTGTGCAAAGTATGTTTGATTCAGTTATGTTTATCTTGGAATTAGGGTTTTACTATCAGTTATTTTAGTCTTGCCATAGAAACCCTAATTACTAACAATTGCATAAAAAATATAATACGGAATGTAAAATGCGGAATGTAAATCTAAGGATATTAGAAGGCTTTAGGGCAGTTACATAAGAATGAAAAATGCGAGAAATAAAACCCTAAAACTATTACATACTCTGAGCAATTACATAATAGAAAAACGCGAGAAAAATAAACCTAAGCTATTTACATTTGTGGAAGCGTCCTATTCAATTGATCTAGGAAAATAAATAAAAAAGGAAAGATGAAAATAGAAAAGAAAATATTTTTGGTGTTTTTTTATGAAAAACAATTTATGATAATAGTTAATAAAAAACCTAAAAATATAATTAATTTTAAAATAAATAGGTTTATTAATTAGTTGATTAAAAGGTTAATTAAAAAAACCTAAACCTAATTAACTTTGTGGTTAAAGAAAAAGGTTTTGTTAATGGTTAATAAAAAGAATAGGGTTAGGGGAAGGAAAATCAATGAAAAATAAGGTTAGAAACCAAAATATAAAAAATGCCAAGGGTGGGTGTTAAACCCACGCCCTCAAGCCTCTGCCTTGCACAGTTTTCCACTGAGCCATGCATTGGTTGGTGTCTGTAGACTGAGCGCTACACAAAATATAATAAACTTGTGAAAATTGGAAAATATGAAACAAAGTTGCAAAATGCATGGATCGAACCCGTGCTCTTAGAGACTAATGCCTTAACATGTGCCCACCTTGCCACTAGCGTGGCTGTTACATCCGATAGTATTAGGAAAACAAATAAATATAAAATAAACATAAATGGCTAGACCTGAGAGGCGTCAGAGCCCTAGCTCTGGTCGTCTTCTTCGACGACTTGTTTTCTTCAACCTGCAAAATAAAGAGCGTTAATGATTCAAGAAGACCTTACCACCCTAATTTGACCCTTGCGTGTTCAATGGTGGCCTTGGTTTTTTCTAATTCTCCCTGTATAATGAAATATGAAGCAAACAATGTAAATCAGTGTAACAATGGGAATCCATCATCCTGCCATTATGGGACGCATGCGATGGGTTAAACCTGGATAGTTCTACCTCAGGAGCATATTTGTATTATTAGTATGAAGCAAAGCACGATAGAAATCAGAATACAAATTTACAAAAAATATGGCTATCGAAGATGCATAAGATGATTGTTTCATGCACTTTTGATCACCAAGAAAGACCATACTTACTCTATGAGACTTCTGGAACTTATTGGGACGGTTAGCTTGCTTTGAGAAAGGCTAAAAATAGGGTTTGAAGTTTTCCCTAGTTTGAAAAAAAATTTAGATTTGGAAGGTGATTTCTTAGAAGGATTTCGCGTGCTTTTCTTGTCTGAAGATAAAGGACATTTATAAGAGACAATTTAGTTAAAGGAATGGGCTTGGATACCTTGCAAAAAAAAACTTTAATTTTCTTTAAAAATAGAATTTGAAATAAGATAAAACATGAGGATTTGATGCAAAAATAAACCCCTACACGATTTCTACATGATCTTGGGCCTCCAAAGTTTTTGAAACAAAAGCCTTTTAAGCATTGCACCTCCCTTTAATATTTATTTGATTTAATTTGAGTTTAAATGAATAAAATAAAAATAAATGTAATAAAAAATTATTATGGTGCATGAATGAATTTGGAGGTCCACTATGAGGTCAAGAACACATTTGGACCTTGAAAGATAAGCCCATTAGCCCAAAAATTCAAGTTTGATCAATTTGGGTTTCATGCATTTTCTCACAATTGCCCAACTTGCACCAATCATAACTCTCTTAATTTTTATCATATGAAGGTGATCTTGGACTATTTCGAAAGATCAAGATGTCCTCTACAATCTCTACGTTGATGATTTTTTCATTTAAAGACTTTATCTTGATGTAAATTTCTTTAACAAAAAGTGTCTTTTTGTTGACTTTTGAAAGGACCTATAATGTTTTGGCCCATATCTCTCAAATGAAGCATTTTTGAACTTAAGATTAGAGAGAAAATGTTGTAGAGAATTGAATTTCCTTCAAAATAAGCTTTGGTTGAGAAAAATATGGCGAAGCATGTGAAAGTTATGCTTGGTCAAAGTTCAATTGATTTCTCCTTAAGAAAACCCTAATTTAGTAACTTTTGACTTTTGGTGAATTGAGAGTTTTCTTGATGAATCATGATCTAAATTTGATAAAATGATGAATGTTACTTTCAAAAGCTTGATGTTGACCAAAAACATTGAAGTTTGACTGTATGTTAACCACATATGACTTTTTGTCCAATAAAGTTGATTTTCAAACATCTGAGCAATTGACTGAGCATACTTGTGATGTAAGGCTTGAAACTTGGCATGAGTATTCTTAGAGACATATGAGAAACCATGGAATCCACTTGAGGCATTATAAGCTCAATTTTCCTTGAGAAAAGTGAAACCCTAGTTGTAGGTCAACTGCTTAGGAAGGGGTTTGTCTGGTCCAACCATGAGTTGCCTTGAGAAACTGAAAACCCTAGGAGCATGAGGAGATATCTTGAAGAAAATGGGAGGGAAAATTTTGGGGTACAACAACTACCCCTATTCAATCTTCTTAAATCTGAAGAGTTAGATTGGCATATATGCTGTTGTACCCCAATTTTTGCCCCTAAGATTCCTATATCATATCATATCAACTCAATCATAACAAGATCACACAAGGGTTTAGTTCTTCTCCTTATCTTTAGCTTTGATCATGGGAAATCACCAAGCATTTTGACTTGTATTTTTTGATCATCTATGTTTTATATTGATTAACTTTTAATTAAAAAATACAATGAATATTTGCCCTAATTATTGATATTATAGGTGAAAGCACAACACACTCCATCAAGTTGATCTACAGGTTCATGAGTTTATTGCCATGTATTCTTCAACAAAGCTTCATTGAGATTCAAGCTTCATCATTAAAGGTGATTTTAAGTAATATTATGACAAGGTCTATTATGATTCATCATGCCTCAAGTTGTCAAATAAAGTTCAAAGATGTAAGGGTTGATTGAAGAAGTTTGAACTAATTAGATAAGTCCTTGATTTATTGATTACAAGTGCATATCTCTCTCAATTCTCAATATTTGTAAGTGGTTATGGTTTCTATGGTTTCTCAATACTATCCTCAACAACTTCTATTTACATGAAAAAAATATTTGTGCAAGAAGGTTTGTCAAAATTGAAAAGAGTTTCCAAGGCATTTTGTTGCTCTAGGATCTAGGGTTTTGAATTTCAAAGGGCTATATCTTGCTCATCTTTTGGTATTTTTGAGTGATTCCAAAAACATGCTTCTTTTCAAAGGGTTATCAACAGATCACTTCAAAAGTTTCAAGAAAATTGTGTGTGGATGATACCTAATGATGAAGAAAGATTACAAGTCCTCCATATAAGCCATCAAATTCCCTTATGTGACTTCAAAAGATCATAACTTGGTCAATTTTTATCGCATTGAGCCTATTATTTTTCCATAATGATCTTAAATGTATGAACTTCAACTCTTCTTTTATGTGCTAAGCTTGTAAATGGATGGAAGATTCCCTAAGGATGCAAAAGATTATAGGTCATCTCATGAATTTTCACCAACTTCCCCAAGTCACAACTTTCTCTTTTTTTGGAAATTTTGAATGGTTCAAGTCTCAAAGTGTCATTCAAGAGATCTACTTCATGCCATCTTTTTTGGGCAAGAGCAAATTTCAAATGGAAGTCCATGTTTGGATGCAAGACATTACAAGTCATTTTTGAAGAGAAAATTTGAAATTTTTCTAAGTATAAACGTAAACCTCTTTTTCTCAACTTTGACTCATAACAACTTTCAGCTCAAGCATCCATTTGATTCCGTTCTTTGCATATTGTAAAGTTGGTGATCTCATCTTTCCAATGCATCAAGAATCAAGTGTCAAGGTTTCCTAAATCGTACACACCATTGATTTGAATATGGTACCTTGAAACTGAAGTTTTCTCCAAAGTCAGAATTTGAAATCCTTGATTTGGCTTCTAAACACAAAATTTCTGCGTGTTTTTACTTATAATCATGTTTAATGAACTTACATAAGTGATTAGCACATTGAAACACATGCTTTGGTTGAGTTTTAAGCAAAATAGATGTCACACTTTTCATGTGTGCAACTTCATACGGTTTCCCTCCAAACTTTATCATTTCACACACTTAATCATTCCATTAGCTTCCCTATAAATAGAGGGCCATACCTCATCCATTTTCTAAAGCTTGAAGAGCCAAAATCACTATGTCAAACTCCCTCCATAACACCCTTTTCTGAGATTTCGAATTCCTATTTTCTCCACTTCTCAATTTAATTTCTTCATTGATCTTTAATCCTCGAACTTTCTTGAAGCTAACAGAAGAAGAATCAAGCCTTGAGGTGCCCAGAATCGTGCTAGCCAAGTCCATTTATAGAGCAACTTTATCTGACTTTGTTCAGGTAGTTTAAGGCACCAAACATTCTAACTCAAATAATTGGAATGGTCTATGATGTTCACTGATGCTTGCTATTAACTCAATTTTGGTCAATTAATGTGTTTGATACTTCTGTTTTCGATTTCAAATTTTTCAAAACATCTCTGATCTTTGTCAAATCGAGTAAGATGTGTTTTATAGAAATTTGGCGCGAGGATATTGTTGTACCCCAACTTTTTTTCCTAAGATCCCTTCATCATACCATGTGGATTCAATCACAATAAGATCACATTAGGTTTCTTGGTTCTCCTCCCTATCTTTAAATTTTCTCTTTGAGGAATCGCCAAGAACCTTGACTTGTTTTCTTTTATGATCATGAATGTTTTGTCTTGATTTTCTTTCTAATTAACAAAATGCAATTTGGGTTTGTCTTACCTGTTAATAATGTAGGTAAAGGCAATGTGGCTTAGCAAGTTGATCCATGGGTTCATGAGCTTATTTCCATTCCCTATTTAATGAAGCTTGAGAAGTTCAAACCTCACCATTGAAGTTGTTTTGGAATAAATGTCATGGCAAGGTTATTTTGGTTCACCACATCTCAAGATTATCAAATTTGGTTCAAAAGCACAAGGGATTGATTGGATAAGTTGTCATGTTTGGACAAGGCTTTGTTCCCATTGGTCACAAGTGCATATTTCTCTTAATTCTCAAGATATTGAAATAGTTTTGGTGGATATGAGTTCTCATTATCATCCTCAACAACTTATATTTACAAAGCATTTGTGTTAGTACAAGAAGTTTGTTCAAAATTGTTAAAGTTCCTCAAGGCATGTTTCTTGATCTAGGAGCTAGGGTTTTGAACTTCAAAGCAGCATATCTTGCTCATCTTTTGGTATTTTGGAGTGATTCCAAAGACATCATTCTCTTTAAAGGGTTATAAACAAATAACTTCAAAAGTTCCAAGGATTTTTCATGTGGAAGAAACTTGATGAAGAAGAAAGATTACAAGTCCTCCATATGAACCCCCATTTTCCATGTGTGACTTCAAATGATCATAAATTGGTCAATTTTTATCACCTTGAGCCTATTATTTTTCCACAATGATCTTGAGGATATGAAATTTATGCGTTCTTTCATATGCAAAGTGATAAAATGGATGGAAGTTGCCTTAAGGATACCAAAGATTATAGGCCATTTTATGAAATTTTGCCAACTTCAACAGGTCATAACTCTCTCAATTTTTGGATATTTTGAATGGTTCAAGTCTCAAAATGTCATTCAAGAGATCTACTTCATGCCATCTTTTTTTGTCAAGAGCAAATTCCAAGTGGAAGGCTATGTTTAGATGCAAGACATTATAAGTCATGTTTGAAGAAAAACTTGAAATATTTCTAAGTATGGAAAGTCAACATTTTTTTTCAACTTTGACTCGTTACAACTTTCAGCTCAAGCATCCATTTGTCTCCATTCTTTTTCCATTACAAAGCTTGTAACCTCATATTTCTAAAGCATCAAGAATCATACCCTAAGACCCCTTGAGCTGAGAATGCCATTAGTCAGAAGTTGGCAATTTGAAGTTGAATTTTTCACTAAGTCAGAAGTTTGAAATCCTTGATTTGGCTTCTAAACACTTTGTTTCTGTGCATTTTTGCTTCTAAACATGTTTATTGAACTTCCAGAAGTGATTAGCATAGCAAAACGCGCGTTTTGGATGAGTTTTGATCAATATAGAAGTCACACTTTTCTTGTTTGCAACTTCACACGATTTTCCTCCAAACTTCATCATTTCACACGCTTGGACATTCCATTTGATTCCCTATAAATAGAGGGTCATCCCCCATTCATTTCCTCAAGCTTGGATAGCCAAAATCACCCTGCCAAACTTGTTCCATAACTCAAAATTCAGCAACTTCGAAATATATTCTTAAGCCTCTTTCAAACCAATTTTTCCATTAATTCACCTTCCTTGATCTTCCCTGAAGCTAACCATATAATTACATTCAAGAATCGTGCCCTATATTGCTCCATAGAAGTCTAGTTTCAGAGCTATGCAACTCAACTTCAATAGGTAGATTCCTTCATTAATTCTTCAAAACTTTGATATCATTGTGATGCTCTCATTGCCCTGGTTCTAGTTGCAACACTTGATTTTTACTAGAAACACGTTTTCACCATGAAATTTCAAATCCCTTTTCAAAATATTCCTTCCAAATTGCTTGAGCTATAATTTATATAAATTTATCGCGAGGGTATGGTTGTCTTCGTCTTGAAGAGACGAACGAATGGCATAGGTCTGAGCTTCTAATTTTATAGTTTGAGAGACCTACAATTCACGTTGGCTGGAGGTTGAAGATGACCAACATGTCATCTTCCAACCAATGATGGCACGCCACTTGTATTTTTTGAAATCTGATTTAATTAATGATTCAATGCATTATCCACTAAAGTCCATAACATGCACAGCGCGCCAGGTCCACTTGATCTATTTGCTAACGCGTTTTGACATTGATCAGATGGCCCATATTTTTTTGGTTTTTATTATCTTTTCTGATTTTTATATTTAATTGTTTTAAACTTCAAAAAATCATAGAAAATTCATTTTTAGTCCAAAAATCTGAAAAAATTATGATTTTTTTTTTATTATTCTCTTTTTGATTTTTATTTTTTCACAATTTAATTTTGTGTTTTGGTATTTTTTTTTTAATTTTCACTTTATTTGAATTGTTTTAAATGTTTAAAAATACTTTTATGCATTTTTAAATTCTGAAAAAAATTATGGAATAATCCAATGATATTGTGGCAAATATTGGTGATCTTATTTAATTTCGTTTCTGAATTTGTTTTTTTTAAATCATTTTTGGTTTATTTCCCTCATTTCTTTTAATTTTAAAAATAGTTTCTGACTTTAAAAAATTACCAAAAAATTTATAAAATCATTTGAGTCCTTTTCTGATTTTTCTATGGACTTACTTTTTATTTCTTGATCAATTTGAACATAGTTGATATTTTTATCTTTTATTTCTATTTTAAAACATTTTTTTAACCTTTTTTTTGTATATATTAAATGTAACATTATTTTGTGACTATTTTCTGGCTGATCTTGGGTTAAATTTTTGATCATGATCTTTATTAACATCATTGGATCCATGGTGTTGAGTCTAACTCCATAAAAATGGATGAATGATTTTAATAATAGTTTGATTAAATTTAATTCAAAAGTGGTTTGTATATTCTCTCCCACCCTCTTCATCTCATCCCTTTTCTTATTGCACTAAGTGTTATTGGAGCATGATCTCTATATCATGTCTCAAAATAAATGGTGCATAGATTGCTATTGACCGATCTCAAAATAGATGCGACTTCTATATAAGTCCACTTTGGATTGCTTAACATAGCGCTAAATTTTGTCCCGATTCAAATAAATGATCATTCATGGCCCAAACTTATGTTTGCAAGCCCAAGTATGTTAATTTGATCTCTTTGATCCAATAACCTTGAGATTCATTGTGTGGAGGCTTTGGTTCTACCAATCCTCTAATGGATCTATAACACCTTTGGTCAACGCGGATCACTTAAACATCGTTGATCATTAAATGGTACTCATGAGGATTCCAAATGGATGATATACTTGACAAAAAGCAAATACAACTTGTTGTGTGGAGGCTTTGGTTCTACCAATCCTCTAATGAGTTCCAAATGCAAGTTTCAAGATGATCATCCAACTAACCACTAATCACTAATAATTGACTTTATCCTTTATTCTTATTATATGCCCCCTTTTATTTTTATGCACTATTTACTTTTAGCATTTACGTTTCATGCCATTTTCATCTTTGCTCATTTGAGTATTTACTTTCTTGTCATTTTTATTTTTTCTCACTTGAGCTTTACTTTTATTTTTCAAAACACCTAATAATCAACATAAACCTTAAAAATCTTTAATGATACTTGGACTATTTGGTTACTATCCTTGGCATTATGGAGCATTGGAATTTTTAGACTTAGGATTAGGAACCTTGGCCTATGATTGGAGACCTTGTGACCTTATCTGATTATTTTGTCTGGAGCTCTTGAGGTTTACCTCAAGGCATTGGGTTGTTTGTTTGTTTTGTGTGCAGGTTATTGTGATTACACTCTTTGTTTGTAATATGGAATTCACCCGTATACAGTCGTTACTCTGTCCAATTTTTGTGAAGACTTAATACACTTGAAGTTTGGTTCTTTCAAAGAGGTCTAGTATCATTGCTTGTTAGGTTTCAATCCAAAGAATGGGAATTCTATCTTGGCTCATAGTGTCAAGTATTGGCTTCTTGTTGGTTAGATGGTTCTTATCCCTAGCTTTTACCTTATGCTTTAGGATAGTCCCTTCTTCTCCTCCCATCTTCTTTAATTTCAAAAATCTTCTCTCTCCTTTTGAAAAACTCTTCTTGTTTTTTTAACTTGAACCATTTTCATGATAAACTTGGACTTAGGTCCATGCATTTTCATAAATAAACTTCAATAAACTTAATAATACTTTGACATTTTTTATGAGAATACTAAAAGTCAATCAATCTCATTTCAAACCATTTTGCCACTTTGGCTTTTATCTTTAAACTTTTCTAAAAAAAAAGGACTCTTGTCAATCCTTATAGTGATGCAAACAACTATACTTCTACAATATGTAGTGAAGAGAGATATTTTCCACTTGGATGTTGAGTGAGGCATTGTTGATTTTAAAATCCAAGCCATATCTTCCACTTTGAGATGATGCAAATTCTCCTTTCTCATGATTGTGGATAGTAGGTATGTTTTCCACACAGACAATGACGATGATGTTTTATCTCATAAAGATTAAACCAACACACTTATGTTTTAAAATTTTTAAAAGAGGAACTACGTGTACCCTGATCTCCTATTGCACGGAAGGTGGTACGTAGGCACTAAAGGTTCGCAACCGCGGCGGGTGCAGAAACTATAAAAATATATTTCTTTTCTCACCTCCACCATCTATCTTTTACACAACATTTCATAGCCAAAATATACAGATTTTACAAAGAGGTTCCTGCGGAGTACCGTAGATATTTAGGGTGCTAATACCTTCCCTTTGCATAACCAACCCCGTTACCTTGAATCATTCCCCCTCTTTTTTGGGTTACTCGCTCTTTTCCCATTCCTTTGGAAACAATAAAGTGCGGTGGAGATTTTATTTTGATTTGTACAAGTCTAGTCAATCCCATGGCTTAGTCTTAAACATTGCTACCGCTATAGAAAAAATGGAGACTTCACTGGGGAAATATTGACCTCTTGCTGGTCCATCCCTAAGTGGGTTGAGCCTATCTTTGTTTATATCTGCATATGTGATATTGTTGTTTATGTGTTAAATGTTGTATATATATTTATCTGGATTTTCCTGGTTTTTGGGGTGCTTGGTAGTTACTTATAAGTCCTATACCCGGACTTGGGAAAACTTTAAGATAGGACGGGCGGTATAGTCATGTTAACTTTGAGGGAGTAATCCCAAAAAAGGAGGTATGAGATCCCCCACTCAGTGGAGGCCCCTTTGACTGTAGTATCGTTTACCGAGTAATCGGGAAGACGTACTGCTTTTGACCTGGGAGCCTGCTAAAACTGAGGACCGTAGAATACCTAACCCATCTTGGCCTTTTAGGTGTAGTGCAGAATCTATGACGGAGTAATCCAGAAATAGTTGTCACGCAATACTACGCTCAGACGAGTTTTTCTTGAGAATATTACTAATTACCGAGTTAATCGAGAAGTTGGTAATACCCGAAGGAAGGATGTAGACTATGGGAACCTTTAGAACCTTGTTCGGCAGGTGATAAATTTTAGACCAATACCTTATGGTAGTACCTTCGATCTCATGCTCGTGACATTGAACCTATAAACCCTATATGTGTGATCTTGTATGTGATTGCTACATCATGCATCCATGTAATCATAAGCATCTTTAGAAGAGATCTTATTTCAAGGGATTTAAAAGTTGACCATTTGTGAATATCTTAGGTACTTTTTAACCATGGATTCTGGAAAGAGAAAGACCAGGAAGTATAGTTTCAAAGATCCCAAGATAGATGAGTTAATCCGTCTAATTCCTGAGATTGAGTGTTCTGCAGATTTTCGGAAGAAGTATGGATCCATCATTCCTCTCATGAGGCTGAAGATGAAGGAGGGTATTCTCTCGACCTTGGTCCAGTTCTATGATCCGATGTATCATTGATTTACTTTTCCCGACTATCAGTTGATGCCTACACTAGAGGAGTATTCTTATCTATTGGATTTACCTGTTACCAATTGTGTTTCTTTTACTGGTTTGGAGGGTGAGCCAAAACCACATGAGATTGCTGCTTTGATTCATCTGGGGAAGTCTGAGGTGGAAGCCCATATGAATACCAAAGGAAGGATTAGAGGATTACCAGCTCAGTTCTTATTAGAGAAAGCTCGCTACTTTGCCAGGATGAAGAGTACAGTCGCTTTTGAGGCTATCTTTGCTCTACTTGCTTACGAGTTGTTCTTATTTCCTAATGTGGACAGGTTTGTTGACATTAATGCTATCAGGATCTTCATGATCGGAAACCAAGTTCCTACCTTGTTGGGTAATGCTTATTACTCTATTCATCTTTGGAATTCTTATCATGGGGGGATGATTATCTGTTGCACGCCCCTGTTGTATCGATGGTTTATCTCTCATATGCCTCAGTCTGATGCTTTTTGGGATGTCAAGAAGGAACCCCGTTGGGCTCTAAGATTATGGCACTTACTCACTCGGATATTGATTGGTATCATCGAGCTTACCAGGATATAGAGATTATTTACAGTTGTGGTAGTTTCCACAATCTACCTCTTCTTGGTACAAAGGGAGGAATTAACTATAACCCTGTTCTTGCACGATGATAACTCGGTTATTCGATGAGGGATAAACCAAATAGTATTCATTTGAGTAGTTTCTTTCTGAAGGAGGGAAAAGACCATAGGGAAGCTAGGGAGAAGATTGCGAAGGCCCGACATCACGCTCATAAGAAGAGTAGGTAGGATTTGGGACCTAGGGGTGCTGTTTCGTTGGAGCCATATATTCAGTGGGTCCAAACGAGAGTTGTTCAGTTGAAGACGCAATATTCCCGGGAAAAACCTATGCCTGATCTATTTGTGAAGACCACTCCTCCCTTATTATATGATCTAGAAGAGCTACAACTTGCTTTAGTCCAGATGCAACAAGAGAAGGACGCTTGGAAGAATAAGTGCCAAACTTTAGAGATTTCCTATAGAGTGAATTTGAAGGAGAAAGACGACTTGATTGAGATTCTTGAGAGACGGGCTGTAGAGACCATGGAGAGGCCAGGGGATTTATTTTCTCCTAAGCATCAATCAGATGCTGATTACTCACTTCCTGATTTAGGTGATTGGAAGGAGGTTTCCACCAGGTATGCGAAAGAAAACCAGAGGTTAAAGGCTCAGATTGCCAGGCTCACAGGGAAGCGCCAGCGTATAGAGTGATCTCTATCAGTTTTACTCCTCAGGGTTTTAGATTTTATTTTCATCTTGTACTTGGGATCATTGAAACTTGTGATCCATTTTGGAGTTGTTATAATGAAATTTTTCAGTACTTTAAATGCGTTATTACTTTGATATTTACAATATGTCCATAAATTTTAAATCCCTTGAAATATTAAATAATAAAATAAAATCATGTGCATTGTATATCATGCATCATATTGCACATATTTCTTGCATTTGTTATGCATATCTAGGTGTCTTACCAAGCTTCTTTACTTCGTTCAAGAAGCTGACTCACCACTACAACACTCAGGCTAATTTCAGAAATAAGATGTACAACTTAGAACAAGAGAATCGCGAGCTGCGCGAGGAGGTTTCTACTTTGAAGGCCGGCATGGCCAATCTTACTGCTCTGATGGAATCTCTGGTGGCTACTCAGAATCAGCCACCGAGTGTCCAACCTCAACCAACAAGGGTAACTACTGAAGCTCCGATTGTTCCCATATCTGCTACTCCAGCTGTTGTTCAAAACCACATGCCTCAAGGTTATCCATGGGGAATGCTTGAGAATTTTGCAACTGAAGGTTTCAATCTTGGTCCTCAAGATACTCCAATTGTTCAGACTATTGTTACTCCGGAACCTGCTGTGGTGCATGCTGCTCTTGCTACGCCTCCTTTGGTGAATATGGTTTCGTTTGTTAACAATGATGTGTCTCGTCCTTTCCCTCCACCGAGTCAAGACTTGGGTCTTTATGACAGAATGGATGATTTTCAAGAGAAATTTGACAAGATGCGAAGAGAGATGAAGGCCCTCAGGGGAAAAGAGCTATTTGGGCAGAATGTGAATGAGTTATACTTGGTCCCGAATGTTAAGATACCTGCTAAGTTTAAGGTCCCAGAGTTTGAGAAGTACAAGGGAAACACTTGCCCTCGTGCTCATCTGGTGATGTATGTAAGGAGAATGTCTACCCATACTGATGATCAGCGTCTGCTGATTCACTTTTTTCCGGATAGTTTGACCGGTGCTACGCTGAAGTGGTATATGAGTTTGGACAGTGTTAACATCCATACTTTCAATGATTTTGGAGAAGCATTCATCAAACAATACAAGTACAACATGGACATGGCACCTAACCGTGATCAACTCAGGGCCATGGTTCAGAAAGACAGGAAATCATTCAAAGAATATGCACAGAGATGGCGTGAGGTAGCCGCCCAAGTGATTCCTCCCGTGGAAGAGAAGGAGATGACTAATATTTTCTTGAAAACTCTGGGTGCTTTCTACTACAATAGGATGGTAGCAAGTGTGCCAGGTGACTTTACTAAAATGGTAGGAATGGGTATCCCTTAGAAGAGGTTGTAAGAGAGGGTCATTTAACGAGAAGTGAAAGCTCTAGAGGTGTGAAGAAGCCATCTTATGGGTTTACCAAGAAGAAGTTAGGGGATGTAAATGCTGTTATGCAAGAGAGGAGGGTTAATACTCCTAGAAGGAATTATGAGCGTCATCAGCAAGTCGCCTCAGTTACTCCAATTGTGGGTGCAGCTCCAACTACCGTTGCTTATCAAAGACCGTCCCAATAGGGGAACCAAAGGTATAATCAGAAAAGGGAGAGTTATGACCCTATTCCTATGAGCTATACAGAGTTACTACCATCATTGATTCAGAAGAAGTTGGTTCAGACCCGACCACCTCCCGCTGTACCATCACCATTACCTTGGTATTACAAAGCAGACCAAACATGTGCTTTTCATCAGGGAGCACCAGGGCATAATGTTGAGAATTGTTATCCTTTGAAGACTGAGGTGCAGAAATTGGTGAAGTCTGGTATTCTATCTTTCCAGGATGTGGGCCCTAATTTGAAAGATAATCCTCTACCCAAGCATGGAGGAGTAAATGTTGTGAATATGGTGGCCGGTTGTCCAGGCAACTTCCAGATTTTTGATATTAATCTGGTTAGGGGAGATTTGGTGAAAATGCATGCAGACCTCTGTGAATTTAGCTACTATACGCATGACCATTTCGGTTGTGCTATTTTCAATACAGACATACAGGGTTGCGGTAAGATAAAGGCTGATTTACAAGAGATGATAGATGATGGCCTCATCCATATAATCAGGCCTAGGGCAAAGTATGAAGAGGAGGTGAATATGGTTTCTTGATGTCCTGGAGAATTCATAATTTTTGATGTAGAGTATATGAATGAGGACCTTGTGCAATTGTATGCTACTTTCTACCATATGGCTGGTCAGGTAGAACATCAGTATGGATCTTTCCAAATTTGCTGTCGGGACTCCATAGGATGTTCAATTGTGAAGAAAGGTGTTCAGTTGTTGTTGGACAATGGAACCATCAAGATTACAGGTCAAAGGGATGATTACCACGAAGTTGATTTGATTGAGGTTTGCTTGACTGAAGAAGAGTCAGATGAAGCTGCTGTTGGAACCTAGTTCCAAGCCTTATCCATTGACAACATAAGAGGAAATGAGAATTCCATAGTTCGCTCAAGGAGCGCAACAGGTTGTGCGTAAGGGTCATAGGGAGGTATGGGGACAGATTGTGGATCCACAAGTAAACAAGAACAAAGATGGCTTGGGGTTCTCTTTGAAGAATGACAAAGGTAAGAGCATGAAGCCGAAGTATGCTGCAAGCAAGTATCAAGACATCTTCCGTAGCGGGGGTTATCTTCATCCAACTGTTTCCAGGATTAATGCCATTGTGGAAGATGAAGCAGAGTAGGAAATGCCGAATTATGTGACGCACGGAGTTAGGGTTCAGAACTGGATCACCATTGATGTTCCATCTTGCATACATGTTTCAAAGTAATTTGTTTTGTTAATCTTTTTGAAAAGCTTTCACTCTGCCCAAAGTGGAAGTATTAATGTTGTAGGGCTTATTTGTTTGCTGTGACTTTTAAAATCAATAATAAAAGTTGTCTTTGTTTCCCAAATTGTGTCTTTATTTTCTTGGAAAATGGTAATAAGAAAAAACCCTTCAAAATAAATAAATAACTGAAATTCAATTTGCCTGATCACTTGTTATATATGTCAGTTTCTAAAAGCAATCATAAATCATATGTGCAGATTAATTAAAAAACCCGTTGAATACAATGACCCTGCATCCTCTCCCAACTTTGAATGTCATGTGTATGGGTCCGAAGAAGAAGATTATGATGATATTCCAGAAGAGGTCTCACGGTTGCTTGAGCACAAGGAAAATACCATTCAGCCATATAAAGAGCCATTGGAAGTGATCAATTTGGGTTCAGAAGAAGATTCAAAGGAAGTCAAGATTGGAGCATTGTTGCATCCTGATGTGAAGAGAAGGTTGATTGAGCTGTTGAAAGAGTATGTGGATATTTTTGCTTGGTCTTACCAAGATATGCCTGGTCTAGATATAAATATTGTGGAGCACCATTTTCCATTGAAGCCAGAGTGTCCATCAATCAAACATAAGTTGAGAAGAACTCACCCAGATATGGCAGTAAAGATCAAAGAGGAGGTTATAAAGCAGATTAATGCTGGTTTTCTTGTGACGTCAGTGTATCTTCAATGGATTGCCAATATTGTCCCAGTAAAGAAAAAAGACGAAAAAGTCCGCATGTGCATAGATTACAGAGATCTAAATAAAGCTAGTCCAAAAGATGATTTTCCATTGCCACACATTGATATGTTAGTGGATAGCACAACAAAATTCAAAGTATTCTCGTTCATGGACGGATTTTCCGGGTATAATCAAATAAGAATGGCTCTGGAGGACATGGAAAAAACAACGTTTATCACACCATGGGGAACATTCTGTTATAGAGTGATGCCCTTCGGGTTGAAGAACGCTGGTGTAACGTACCAAAGGGCTATGACAACCTTATTCCATGATCTGATGCACAAGGAAATCGAAGTATATGTTGATGATATGATTGCTAAATCCCAGAATGAAGAAGGACATGTAGAATATTTGTTTAAGTTGTTTCAGCGTTTGAGGAAGTATCGTCTCCGCCTGAATCCAAATAAATGCACCTTCGGTGTTTGATCAGGAAAATTGTTGGGTTTCATTGTTAGCCAGAAAGGAATTGAATTTGACCCTGATAAAGTCAAAGAAATTCAAGAGATGCCAGCACCAAGAACTTAAAAGCAAGTCAGAGGGTTCCTCGGGCGTTCAAATTATATTTCCAGATTCATTTCCCACATGACTGCAACATGTGAACCGATCTTTAAGTTGTTAAAGAAAGATCAAGGTTGTGTGTGGATGGATGACTGCCAAAGGGTATTTGAAAGTATTAAAGAATATCTACTTGAACCTCCTATCTTGCTCCCTCCCGTCGAAGGAAGACCGTTGATTATGTATCTGACAGTGTTAGATAGTTCCATGGGTTGTATTCTGGGACAACAGGATGAAATAGGGAAGAAAGAGTTCGCCATTTATTACCTCAATAAAAAGTTCACTGATTGTGAGTCACGATATTCCATGCTGGAAAAGACATGTTGTGCTTTGGCCTGGGCGACAAAGCGTTTACGGTAGTATATGTTGAATCACACCACTTGGTTGATCTCCAAAATGGATCCAATCAAGTATATTTTTGAAAATCCTACTCTTACTGGGAGAATTTCCCGCTGGAAGATTATGTTATCTGAATATGACATCTGTCCGCACTTCAATAGGAGCAACCCCATTCTCCCTGGTGTATGGTGGAAGCGATACTCCCAATTGAGGTTGAGATTCCCTCTTTACGTGTGATAATGGAAACCAAGTTGACTGATGCTGAATGGGTCCAAAACCGGTTTGACCAATTGAATTTGATCGAAGAGAAGAGAATGACAGCTTTGTGTCATGGACAGTTATATCAGAAAATAATGAAGAAATCTTTCGATAAAAAGGTGAAACATCGTGAATTCAGATAAGGCGACCTCGTGCTCAGGAAGATCATGTCTTTCAACACTGATTCTAGGGGCAACTGGACTCCCAATTTTGAAGGCCCATATGTTGTCAAGAAAGCCTTCTCTGGAGGTGCATTAATTCTTGAAACTATGGATGGCGAGGAGTTCCCACGTCCCATGAATGCTGATACAGTCAAGAAATATTTCTCCTAAAGAAGTAAAAGAACAACTCGCTAAGTTGAAAACCCAAAAGGGCGACTTAGGCAAAAAAGAGCGTCTCGGTAGGACGAAAACCCGAAAGGGCGGTCTAGGAAAAAGTTAGAGACATAAACAGAATAAATTTCCCGCTAAGTTGAAAACCCACAAGGGCAGCTTAGGCAAAAGTTAGGTACTTTCTTGGCAAGTAACTGCATCATGCAAGATCTGATCATTGAAACAACAATCTTCTTGAATCCTCATCAAACTTCAACGAAAGCTGCTGCTCAGGATTTCAAAAATTGTTAGAGGGGATAATGGTTATTGTATCTCAATGTATCTTTTCCATTATATATTACCATTTTCCAAACTTTGTAATCATCTATGGAGTCTCGTCATTCGCATACTACCATTCTATTAATAAAGTTTGAGCTGTTACCCAATTCTTTGTGTTTCTTATTTTATTTAGCTTACAAAGACTCCATTTATTATTGATAATAACTTTCAAAGCAAACAGATTAAATAACAAAATCGATTTTTCAAAAAGAATTTACAATTTGCTTTTACTTTAGAATTTGTGATGCGAAAAAAAACAACAACAACAAAAATGGTGATCCCAGGAATGGACAAACTCCATTTGTTTTTAAGAAGTTTTTGTTCCTCTCGGGAAGGTTTACTCAAGATGATTCGCCATATTGGGTTCGAGACTCCGGTATCCTCGGTCAAGTTTGGATTCATTTCTCCTCCTTGTCTGAGTTTTCATGACGTAAGGTTTTAATCCGAGATTTCTCCAGTGAAGTTTTCATTTGGTATAATGGAAGTTCTTTTCCCAGAGAAATCGGTACCATAATCACTCTTGAAGAATGCAGGTTCCCGGTTTCTCTAGTGAAGAACGTATTGTGGTATTCCCTTTAAGGATGTGGTGTTTGTTGTACCCCAAAATTTGCCCTCCCATATTCTTCAGAAATTGCCAAGTCATGCTTCAAAATTCCCCAAGGGTTGCACAGTGTAAGAGCCTCCTAAACAGTCAAAATTAGGGTTTTGGTTCTGATCAAGAAAATGAAGTTTCCAAGGGTCCAATCAAGTCCCACATGCCTATAAACATGGTCAAGCATCCTCATATCAAGTTTCAAGACTTTCAGCACAAAATTACACAGTCAAAAACCCTAATTGCACTACAGTCAACTGTAGGGGCAAAATGGTCATTTGGCAGTCAAAAGTTCAAATTTTTGGTCAACATCTCATTTTGAAGCCACAAACATCATTTGATCAATGCTTGATCATGATTCTCAAAACTTGGCTCAAAAATCATCAAGATGCAAAAGTTTCCTTATTTGGACAGTTGAAAAAGTCAACTGTAAATTGACCATGGCATAACTTTCACATGGATTATCAGAAAAATTCCATCCAAAGCTCATTTTGAAAATAAAGACATTTCCTACAACTCCTCTTCATACTTCAAGTCCAAGAAATGCTCTCACAAAAAGTTATCAATTTCAACATTATAGGTCATTTTCAAAAGTCAACAAAAAAGGGACTTTAAGTAAAAGGCCATAACTTGAGATTGGTAAATAAAAATGACATGGGACCAAAGGAATTGGTTAGAGGACTCAAAGACCTTTCCAAAATGTTCAAGAACATGAGCAAAGCTTAAAAATTGAGCAAGTTATGCCTTGTGGAAGTTGGGAATTTTTTGGATATTTTGAAAAGTCAACATTGCTTCAAATGACCTAAAATTGCTAATGGGCCTCTTTTTCTTCCACAATTCATCATCCAAGGCATGTGCACGACCATTTGGCCCAAAGGGAAGTTTTTCTTCATTTTTATTTATTTATTTGGATTTTTATTATTAATAATTCATTTAAATTAAAATAAATACATGAAAAATACTAAACCTAGGTTTTTAAATCTTTTTATGCATAATATATACTCAATATTTCGTGCATAGCTAGATTTGGAAAGAATTGAAGATAATTGGCCATGATTTGTACCAAATAGGTATGAAAAATATTTGAAAAGATCTTGAAAAATCAAATCTTGCAAGTCATGAATGCCAAGGTTTTTGGTTGTTTTTTTTGACCTAATTCATTCCATACATAAGCTGGATCAAGACCTAATGCCTCCTAACCAAAAAGCTGCGCAAGAACCTGAAGAAAAAAACTTGAACTTTTGCTTGAAAACTCAAAACTGAAAATACACTTGCAGGTCGATTCAAGCCAAGAAATTCATCCTATTACCTTCCTAGGACATCACTGAATCTAACTGGATAGATTTCCATACGCGTAGCCCTTTGAATTGGTATACAGAAGTCAAATTTTTTCACATAATATGCATAATCGTATTCTGATTTTCAAGCACATTCATTGCATTTCTTTAATGGATTCATACTAATTGATGTGTTCTGAAGCTAACCATCTACTTTAATTGTGTTTTTGTGTATTATATACGATTCTACCATTGATACATATTAGGGTTCTTGGAGGTCCAAATTGGGCGTTTTTAAAAGCTACAAAATTAGAACCTCATAATGCCATGAATGGATTCAGGGTGTTTGGACGAAAACAATGGCACCCTCGCGCCTAATTTATGAGGTCCCAGGGGCTAATCGCTATTTTTCAATAGGGTGTCTACAGGAACGTTTACAAAACCGTTGCCAATGTTTTGTGTTTCAGAAAAAAAAATAAAGCAACGAAGAAGATGACCCCTGTGGCGATCATTGATTGGCCTATTTGAATTTCGCGCTAATTCTCCACTAACGCGTTATTTTATTTTATAAATTTTGTTTGTTATTTAATCTACAGAAAACGTGAATAGCTCCACTGGCAGGCATAAGCGCTGGTGACCCTCAGGACCTGGGTTCGAGCCCCAGATCCCCACCCCTTTGCAATATTATTTTCCTAATTGTCATTCTATGCAGCGTCTCTCTTGAGGAATACCATGCACCCACAAAATCCAGCCTTTCATGCACATGATGAGATCAATCCAAGGGCTGTCGTTTGAAGCATACCATGATCGTTGGTCAACGCGTATACACGCTAGATGGAAAAGTCCACCAGGCCAGGGATAAATGGGCCTAAAATGCTAAGTCTCACCTCCAAATTAGGGGCAGAACCCCCTAGGTTTGCAAATTTCTCTTATTTTTTTTTTCTTTTTATTCTTTCAATTATTATTTTTAATTAATTCTGTTAATTCAATTATTTTCATAAAAAAATAAATATAAAAAACAATAAAAAATCAGAAAAGATAAAAAAAAAAATAAATATTTTTATTTTAAGTATTTTTTGTAAATAAATTGCATTAATTAATTTTAGTTATTAAATTAGGTTTAATTGTAGTATTTTCCTTAATAAAAATCTAAAATTGGTAGAATTAGGGTTTATAATCATTTTTATCCTTTTTTCTTTTCTTTCATAATAATTAAATATTTCCTATTATTTATTTTTGTAATTAAATTGCATGTAAAATAATTAGGTTTAATTTTAGGTTAAAGTTTAATACTTTCTTAACAAATAAAAAATTTTAGAATTAGGGTTAGTTTCTCAAGTTCATTTAATTCTTTTTTCCATTAAAATCTTAAAATACCAAAAAACAACTTTCTTTTTATTTTAATTTTATTAATTTAATAATCGTTTAATTTAATTTAATTAAAAAGGGTCCAACGCCCTCGTTTCAATTTAAAATCTCAATGCGCGTATTCATTTCTTTTTTTCTTTTAGTATTTATGTATCTCTCCCAAGGCCATGTAATATTTATCTTTCGAATTTTTAATTCTTTATTTTCTGTCAAATCGGGTTCTGGAAATTTTGGCGATGTGGACCCGCGCCTTTTGTAATAGCTTTAGAACTTTTACTTCTCGCAACTTTTTAATTGCTAATAATTGCATGCAAGAATGAATGTATAAATAAAAACAAACGCTAGATCACCTATACCATGACAAGATAAATACAAATGAACATGACACACAAATCACACACCACCCCTAGGGTACGCCTCACTGTTGCCTTGCCTTTCGAAAGGTGATCGTCGAGTAGAGGATGTCTTAGTAAGTCCTCATGATCCGGGAACCTGGCATGAGGGTAGCTTCTAAGGTGTCTTCCCATTGCTCTGGTGATCACCATGTCCCGAACCTCGAATTGACCCGAACACCTCCAACAGTGGTGCTACCTACCTCTCAATGGTGGGATGGCACTACTTTAAAGGACATCTACACAGACGAATTCCTTAGGGTAGGTAGACGACTCTAGATACTTGCTCTAATTTCAAAGCAAATCAAAAAATACTTTTCACACCGACACCTTTTCAAAAAGCTTTCGAAAGCAATTTTTCAAACACTCTTGAGGACCGATACAAGAGCGAACTGGAATTTTCAAAGAAACTTTTTTAAAACCCACAGTTGAAAAGCAAACAAACCATTTTTGAAAACACAATGAGCAAGTATCTAAGAGCCCATGGATAACCATGGATAGAAAGGGTGCTAACACCTTCCCTTTCTATAACCTACCTCCCGAACCGAGAGCAATCTCTATAAGGAATTTTTCTGTGCTTTTGTCCTTTCCGTTTGGAGAAAATAAAAGACGGTGGCGACTCTTGATTCTGCGACATTTCGCGAACCAGCGTTAAACAGTCAGTTCCAGATCCACCGATCACAGAACTGGCGACTCTGCTGGGGACCTAAACTTAAAGTGAGGTGTACCTTAAGGTTAGTTCATAACTGTGTTTTCAATTGTATTGACTTGTCTGCTTTAAATTTGTGGGTTGCATGGGAGTTACATAGATCCTAACCCGGATCTGGGGATACCCTGTTTAGGTAGCATAAGCTGTGAGGGACCTGTCCGGCGTAGACCGACACGGGTGAAACAGTGGCTAAGTTGGTGTGGCACCTTGGTCTGTACCGATATCCCTTGTGTCGCAACGAGGAGAATATGGGTCTTCTAAGGAGTCATTAAGCACCAACAACCTTAGAACCTTAAATGACACAACTTGGCCATTAGAACAGTAGCAGTATGCTACGCCCATTGAGGCTAAACTCTCGTGATGGTTCTGGCCGCAAGAAAAGATTGCGATGCTGGAGTTATGACCGATTGAGGGTAGTCAATGATATTGGGATCCTCTAAGAACCCAGTTACTTTGATAGGACATGTATGAACCAACAAACTGAAAGAGGGTAGTACCTAGACCTCATGCTGGCCTAAACTTTAGGGGCTTGCCTTGTGTGACTTGTGTGCCTTACCATGTTTGCCTTTGTATCTACTTGTGGTGTGCTTTATCATAACATCATAACATCATGAGCATTGCATGCATCCTGCATAAGGACTGACCATTTCAAAGACAAGAGGGTTTCACCTTTGCTCTGTTTTGTAGGACATCATGATGCCTATGCGAAGGAATACTATTCGGTTCAACTTTGTTCGTTCACCTGAGTTGCTTGATGAGTTGGTTAGCAGAATTCCAAATACCACTTCCTTCGTTCAGAGGCATGGTTCTCTTCTCAGTTTAGTCACTGCAAAGCGGGATCAACAATTGATGAGCGTTCTGACCCAGTTCTATGACCCTCTGTACCAGTGCTTCACCTTTCAAGACTTCCAGCTGGTCCCTACCCTGGAAGAGTTCTCGGATTTGCTTGGTATCCCTATCTTGGATCAAACTCCCTTTACTGGTTGGGAAAATACCCTCAGGCTTGAGGATGTTGCTGCAGCTCTTCCCCTGACACATCAAGAGGTAATGGACAACTGGGTGACTAGAAGCGGAGTTAAGGGTTTCTTGGCCAAGTTTCTGATTGGTAAAGCTAACAGTTTCTGGAATGACCTGGACTTTAGGGCATATGAAGACATCTTGGCTCTCCTAATCTATGGGTTAGTCTTGTTTCCTAATCCTGACAACTTCATCAATGTCGCTGCCATAAGGATCTTTATGTCTCAGAATCCTGTGCCCACTCTCTTAGGTGACATCCTGCAACAACTTCATGCCCGTACTACCCGAAGACGAGGAACCCTATGGTGTTGTATCCCTTTGTTGGTGAGGTGGTTTATTTCGCACCTCCCCAAGTTCGAACTGAAAAACCAAGAAGGAAGAGGTTCGGCTCATAGGTTAATGTCTCTCACCGACAAAGACATCATTTGGACTTGCAGAGGTTTGGATGAGATAGCTGTCATTGATCGATGCGGGGAATACCCTAATGTTCCTCTGATTGGTACCCAAGGAGGAATCTCTTACAATCCATGTCTAACGCTCCGTCAGTTTGGAAGAGCAAGAAGAGCAGGTCCCCATGAGATGTTGGTGCCTCACATCAGTTTTGAGTTTCAGGTGGATAGTGACGAGCTGCGTCGTAGGTTCATCAAGGCTTGGGACAAAGTTCATAAAGCTGACCCACAAGAGTTGGGGCCAAAGACTTCTTTACCTATGGAAGCCTACTACAAATGGGTTCGCATCCGTGCTCAGAAGTTAGGTATGCCGTATGAAGCCGTCAGACCCGTCATTCTTGAGTGTCCTGACAAAGATGGTGTTCCTCCAACTGTCCTTCCTCCTCAGATACCTACTGATTATGAGACATTGAAGAGATCTTGGTCGCAACTGCGAGAAGAGCGGGATTCTTACCGGGAAAAGTTCAACGAGCAGGAATTAAAGATCCAGAAGCTGACAAAGCAGTTGGAGAATGAGAGAGCTCTGAATGCCTACATCTGTACTGAGAAGAGGAGACCATGGGATCAATAAGGAGCTCCGGATGTTCTTTTACAGTTTTATTTCCCTTTTCAGTATTTCCTTTCATGTAACGCCTAAGGGCAACCTGTTGAATAATTTCAGTTTCAAAGTTGAATCTAATGAAGTGTGTTCCTTTTTGTTTACAAAGTTGATTCCCGATTGTCTTTGAAAACATAAATCATACGCATTCCATTCATCATGTGCATAGCAGGTTTTCCTCTTTTCAGGTTGCTTACCGTTCTTCGTTGTTTATTTCAGCATCATGAATCCTGACTCGTCCTCAACTGAGATGTCCATCAAAGCTCTTCAGGCGCAGAACGCGCAATTTCAGGAATTAATCATGGGTTTGGCTCAGGGCCAAGAGGAGCTGAAGGCTCTGCTTCTAAAGAAGGAAAAGAAGAAGAAGAGAAGGACTGTTCTGTTCAGCTCAGGCCGAAGGTTTGGCAATACTCTGCAGAATGAAGAGGCTGGTTCTTCTATTGGCAAGAGTACTCCTCAAGCGGAAAAAGGTCCTAGTCCGGTAGTCTCCGACAACGAGACTGATTTCGATGAAGAGCAGTATCCTCCGGCAGAAGACCGTTACAAGCAGTTGGAGGACAGGTTGAATGCTATGGAGATACAACAGGTACCTGGGCTGGATTTTGGAGATCTGGGTTTGTCTACTGGTGTGATTATTCCTCGTAAATTCAAAGCACCATCTTTCACTAAGTACGACGGGGCGTCTTGTCCCAAGCTACATCTCAAGTCCTATGTTCGGAAGATTCAACCGTACTCAGCGGATAAGAATTTGTGGATCCACTTCTTCCAGGAGAGTCTTTCAGAGACTCATCTCGAATGGTTCTATCAGCTGGATGGGACCAAGGTTCGTAATTGGGAGGAGTTGGCTACTGCTTTCTATAAGCAGTATCAATATAATGCCGACCTTGCCCCTACACGTACCCAACTCCAGGGTATGTCGTTAGGTTCAAGTGAAGGTTTTAAAGAGTACGCTCAGAAGTGGAGGGATCTGGCTGGCAGGGTGCAGCCTCCGTTGACTGATCGGGAGTTGGTGGACATGTTCTTGGGGACCCTATCTGGGCCATTTTTCAACCATCTTATCAGGAATTCGTCTGCAGGGTTCACTGATCTGATTCTGACTGGAGAGAGAATTGAGGCTGGGTTGAAGTCTGGAAAGATTCCGAAGGGTGCATCGTCTAGTTCTGAGAAGAAACCCTTCAAGAAGGAGGCTAGTGCTGTATGTGGCTCTAGGAGACCAGAGAAATTTGAGCACCGCCAATCTGTCAATGTGGTAATGATTGCCAAGCCTGCTGTCGCTCCTCGGCCAACCAATCCTCAAAGGGCTGAAAGACCCCGAAGAGAGTTCACCCGGTTAAGTATGACTTTATCGCAGATCTTGCCGCAGTTACTGTCCACCAATCTAGTGACTGTCAGAGAGGCCCCCAAAGGTGTAAACACTGCCTCTCCGAAATACAACCCAAATGCTCGTTGTGCTTATCCTTCTGATAGCCCAGGGCATTCCACTGATGACTGTTGGGCATTAAGGAATAAGGTGCAAGACCTTATCGACGCGAAGGAGATACAGTTCGAAGCGCCTGAGAGGCCGAATGTGGTTACTGCTCCTATGCCTCAGCATGGGGTAAATGCTGTTGATGAACATGTTTACGCTGTTTCTGTGGATGATCTGGCCACTCCCTTAATGACTGTCAAGAAGAACCTGCTGCTGGCCGGTTTATTTCCGGGTTGTAGTGAGGGTTGCCTGTTCTGTGCTGTTTCCCTATCTGGTTGTCCCTTGCTGAAGTTAGGCATCCAAAGCCTAATGGATAGCAAGGAGATTCTGTTTAAGAAGTCT
Organism: Vicia faba; assembly: GCA_948472305.1. Lineage (NCBI taxonomy): Eukaryota > Viridiplantae > Streptophyta > Magnoliopsida > Fabales > Fabaceae > Vicia > Vicia faba. The sequence goes on from OX451740.1 coordinate 146,041,340, forward strand.
GTTGTTCAGTTGGTCCCGGTAGAAGAATTTTCTGTGGTTACCATCTTCAATAATCCAATCAAGGCTCTCCCGAAGAAGCCTGTTCAAGTCATGACTGTTGCACCTGTGGTTATTACCGTTCCGGGGCCTCTTCCCTACGTATCTGATAAAGCTGTCCCCTGGCATTATGGGGCAGACGTATATGTGAATGGAATTAAACAAGAATTCAACACTGGCGCCAGTATCTGTGATATCACTGGCCCAACCAAGGTTACCCGCAGTGGCAGGCTCTTCTCGCCTGATATTGCACCGCCCGCTACTCGAAGACCCCTCCTTATAACACCTACAAGTGTACCTGTTCCTGTTGTTGGTCAAGTTGTTTCCCCTGCTGCCGAGTCATCCAATGCTCGGGGTAAGGGAGTTGAAGATGAGCCTGCCCGGATGGAGGCACCGATACCTGTAAATGATGAGGCCTCCCAACAAGAGATGGAGGAAATCTTGAAAATTATAAAGAAGAGTGACTTCAATGTTGTGGAACAGTTGGGGCATACGCCCTCCAAGATCTCTATGCTCTCCTTACTGCTATGCTCCGAGGCCCATGCTAAGGCCTTGATCTCATTCCTCAAGACGGCCCATGTGCCACAAGAGACATCTGCAGTCCAGTTCACTGATTGCGTAGCAAATCTGACAGCGGACAATGGCTTAGGTTTCTCAGATGCTGACCTGACTGCAAAAGGAAGAGACCACAATGATGCCCTGCATGTCTCTATCGAATGCAGGGGCACTACTCTGGCACATGTATTGGTGGATACTGGTTCGTCCTTGAATGTGCTACCCAAGAAGGCTTTAGACCGTTTAGATTGTGAAGGCCTGGAACTGAAACCCAGCAATATCATCGTCAGGGCCTTTGACAGTTCAAAAAGGATGGTTCATGGAGAGGTTGACATTCCTATTCGCATGGGCTCTCAGGTGTTTGACTCTACTTTTTATGTGATGGATATCCGTCCATCGTACTCTTGTCTACTGGGTCGGCCTTGGATCCATAAAGCTGGGGCAGTGACCTCTACCTTGCACCAGAAGCTGAAGTACCCTGTCAGAGGGAAGATCGTCACTGTGCAGGGAGAGGAGGAGTATATGGTGAGCCATCTGAATTCCTTCAGGTACATCGAGATGGATGGGGAGTTTATTGAAACCCCCTTTCAGCATTTCGAGGAGGTGCTTCCAATTTCAGCGTCAACCGAAACAACAGTAGAAGAGAATGTTCCTTTGAAGATGGCTTCCCTGAAGGATGCCCGGGCTGTGGTTCAAAAAGGTGAATGTGCTAACTGGGGCAGGCTTCCCGACTTCACACAGAAAACTGACAAATTTGGACTGGGTTTTAATGCAGAGGGTCAGAAAGCTATGCGGAAGGCGAAGACCAGAAGACCTCCTGTGCTCATTACAAATCCAGGAGTGAATGCTGTTGGGGAAGACAATGAAGTGGATGAAGCAGAATTCAATAGCTGGATCTACCCGACGACCGAAGGCGGATTGACCAATTTGATTGTCAAAGACCATACTCCTGTTACTTTTGTTACGCAGTAATAAACTTCTTTGTTTTATTATTTGTAATATACAATAAATAAACTCTATGGCCCGGTGTCTTACCCGAGGCACCGTGGTTTCATTTGTGAGGGCATATAAATTGTCATTTCATATATCATAAATTAAAATCTTGGACGTTTTCTCGCATTGCAAATCTTATGCTCCTTTTCTGTCTTTCTTTCCTTTATATATTTCAAAAACAGTTGTATTTACACACACACTCACTCATACAGGTTTCAATCCACTCTGGATCTCACTGATAACGACTCTGCTACTGCCAGTTATGACTTCGAAAATCCAATCAACTTAGCCGAAGACGAAGGTGAAGATGATTGCGAAGTGCCTGGCGAGCCTGCAAGACTGTTGCTTCAGGAAGAGAGGGCAATTCAACCACATGAAGAGCCAGTGTAAACAATAAACTTGGGTACTGAGGCATAGAGGAAAGAGGTAAATATTGGTGCCAACCTAGAGCTCAGCGTGAAGCAACGATTGACTAAGATGCTACATGATTATATGGAGATCTTCGCCTGGTCCTACGAAGCCATGTCCGGGTTGGACACTGATATTGTGGTCCATCACTTGCCCACTAAGGAAGACTGCCCTCCGGTTAAGCAAAAGGTCCGCCGTATGCGTCCAGAGATATCTGAGAAGATCAAAGCCGAGGTTATGAAGCAGTTTGATGCCGGGTTTCTTGCAGTGACTTCTTACCCTCAGTGGGTTGCTAATGTGGTGCCGGTACCAAAGAAGGACGGTAAGGTCAGAATGTGTGTCGATTACAGGGATCTGAACAGGGCCAGTCCCAAGGATGACTTCCCTTTACCTCACATTGATGTCCTTGTGGATAATACTGCTCAGCATAAGGTGTTCTCTTTCATGGATGACTTTTCAGGTTACAATCAGATTAAGATGGCACCTGAAGACATGGAAAAGACTACATTTGTTACTCAGTGGGGCACCTTCTGCTACAAGGTCATGTCTTTTGGACTAAAGAACGCTGGGGCAACTTACCAACGTGCCATGGTTGCTTTATTTCATGACATGATCCATCATGAGATAGAAGTGTATGTCGACGATATGATTGCAAGGTCCCAGACTGAGGAAGAGCACCTAGATCATCTGCAGAAATTATTTGACCGGTTGAAACTGTACAAACTGAGGCTGAACCCGAACAAGTGCACCTTCGGGGTAAGATCGGGAAAGTTGCTAGGCTTCGTGGTAAGTGATAAGGGCATTCAAGTGGATCCTGCCAAGGTCAAAGCTATTCAAGAGATGCCAGTTCCTAGGACAGAGAAAGAGGTCAGAGGCTTTCTAGGACGCCTGAATTACATTGCTCGCTTCATCTCACACCTGACTGCTACCTGTGAGCCAATCTTCAAGCTGTTGAAGAAAGATCAGGTAGTACGTTGGAATGATGAATGTCAGGCTGCTTTTGACAGAATCAAAGAGTATCTCCAAGAACCACCCATCCTTATGCCACCGGTTGAAGGGAGACCTCTGATATTATACCTGACAGTACTCGACAGCTCAATGGGGTGCGTACTGGGGCAGCATGACGAGTCTGGCCGAAAAGAGCATGCCATCTATTACCTTAGCAAAAAGTTTACCGACTGTGAGACCCGATACTCACTGCTTGAGAAAACTTGCCGCGCTTTGGTATGGGCTGCTCGCCGGCTGAGACAGTATATGCTGACTCACACTACCTTGTTGATCTCAAAGATGGATCCGATAAAGTACATATTCGAAAAGCCTGCTCTGTCTGGAAGGATTGCAAGATGGCAAATGATCTTGACGGAATACGACATTCAGTACACGACCCAAAAAGCCATCAAGGGAAGTGTATTGGCAGACCACTTGGCACATCAGGCCGTAGACGACTATCAGTCAATGAACTTCGAGTTTCCGGACGAAAGCATCATGATAGTGATTGATTGTGAAGTACCTGGACCGGATGAAGGACCTGAGGAAGGATCCCGATGGTCTATGCACTTTGACGGAGCCTCCAACACTTTGGGAAACAGTATCGGCGCTGTAATCATATCACCGCAAGGCACTCATACTCCGCTCACTGCCTGGCTATGTTTCAACTGTACCAACAACATGGCAGAGTATGAGGCATGCATCATGGGTCTTCAAGCTGCGATCGACTTAAGGATCAAGTTTCTGAGTGTCTTCGGAGATTCCGCTCTTGTGATCAATCAGATCAAAGGAGAGTGGGATACGAAACATCCGAATCTTATTCCTTACAGAGAATGTGTGTTGACCTTGATCCCCCACTTCACAGAGATAACTTTTGAACACTTTCCAAGAGAAGAGAATCAGTTGGCGGACGCGTTAGCTACAATGTCTTCTATGTTCAAGGTCAAATGGGATAATGAGGCTCCCCGGATCATCATCTGGAAACTGGACGAACCGGCATACTGTTGTGATCTCGAGACTAAATTGGTGACTGAGAAACCTTGGTACCATGAGGTGAAGAGATATTTGGAAGCTCAGGAATACCCTGAAGGTGCATCTGTCAACGATAAGAAGTTCCTGAGAAGGTTCGCGGCAAAGTTTTTCCTTAGCAACGACATCTTGTACAAGCGAAACCATGATTCAACCTTACTGCGTTGTGTGGATAAGACTGAAGCAGAAAGGATCATGGAAGAGTTACATGAAGGGACTTTTGGTACACATTCCAGTGGGCATACAATGGCAAAGAAGATCCTTCGGGCAGGGTATTACTGGTCCACAATGGAAGCTGACTGCTACCAACATTCTAGGACATGCCATAAGTGCCAGATTTATGCAGACAAGGTGCATGTTCCTCCAGTTCCCTTGAATGTTCTGACTGCGCTTTGGCCGTTTGCAATGTGGGGCATAGACATGATTGGTGAGATTAAACCTACGGCATCCAATGGGCATCGCTTCATCCTAGTGGCGATTGATTATTTTACAAAGTGGGTTGAAGCAGCTTCCTACGCTACGGTAACCAAGAATGTGGTGGCGCGGTTCATTCGGCATAACCTGATCTGTCGGTACGGCGTCCCAGAAAGAATTATTACAGACAACGGTACCAATCTGAATAACAAGATGATCACTGAGCTCTACGAGCAGTTCAAAATACAGCACCACAATTCTTCTCCTTACAGACCGAAGATGAATGGGGCTGTAGAAGCAGCAAATAAGAACATTAAGAAAATCGTGCGGAAGATGACAGTGACTTATAAGGATTGGCACGAGATGTTACCGTTCGCTCTACATGGGTACCGTACCTCAGCTAGGACGTCAACTGGGGCAACTCCTTTCTCTTTGGTTTATGGTATGGAGGCAGTCTTGCCGATCGAAGTGCAAATACCCTCTCTCCGGATAATGAAGGATGCAAATCTGAACGAGGATGATTGGATCCAGACACGACTTGATCAACTCAACCTTATTGATGAAAAGAGACTTGCTGCTATCTGCCATGGTCAGATGTACTAGAAACGAATGATCAGGGAATTTAACAAAAAGGTCAGACCACAGGAATATCAAGTTGGGGATCTGGTAATCAAGCGAATCATCCTTCCTCAGAGTGATCCAAGGGGCAAATGGACCCCTACGTACGAAGGGCCATTTGTGGTTAAACATGTATTCTCAGGAGGAGCCATGATTTTAACCAATATGGATGGTGACGACCTTCCTCACCCCGCCAATGCAGATATAGTAAAAAGATACTACGCATGAAAAAAAGACCCGCTAGGCTGACATGCCTAGGCAAAAATTAGGGCTTCCCGTCGAACCAAAAGGGTTCGGGCAAAATGAAGGGATGAAATGAAAAAATCTGTACACCCGGCAAGTCGAAAACCTGAAAAGGCGGCTTGGGAAAAAATGGGTATCCCGGTGGACTGAAAACCCGAAAGGGCGTTCCAGGCAAAAGTTAGGGATAAAAGCGTAATACTATGTCTCATTGGATCACTTTGCATCCAGAATCCGGTATCTACATCAAGTTCAGACGGCATCGATCAGTCAGCTTCATATTCGTTTAGGTCATCAAGTGATGAGACGCTCGGAGATATAACGGCAATAGCAGAGTTGAAACCCAGTGGGATCATTCATTTCACACAGCTGTTTTACTTTCGTACAAAATTTGTATAAACTCTTTTGTTCGGCGGCGTTCTCTTACTAGGACGTCAGCCTCTTGTACACAAAACGCCTATTTTCAGGCCATTCAAAAATCAATACAAATATATTTTTCAGTTAAAAGTGCCAATTGTTTTTCTTTTTCCGTTTTGCCCTGCGAAGAACGTCCAAGGTTCAATTTGTGATATATGCATTGACAATAATTTGCTAACTCATAAATATTTGCATACGAAACAAAGAATTAACTACAGGTAACATTAGAAACAGGGGCAATAAAAGAGTTGTCTAAACAATCTAATTGTTCTATCCTCCAAAGTACCAAGGTAGGCGCAGCCGAAGAACATAACCAGATATCCTAATTCCCCAGAGAGTAAGCAGTCAGTACACTCTCTCCAAGCTATATTATCAAACCTTAGGGAAGTTGAGTATCCTCCAGCAGATCTCAACATTCCCCAACAGCAATATACATATTCTTAACAAGCATCCCCGGCAGTCTTGGTCTAAATATTGTTCCCCGGCGGCATACTAACATTCAAAGGAATCACTTTCCCCGCAGTTCAAAACTTCCCCAGGAGAGTCCAATCCAGTTCCCCAGGAAAGTTGGAATCCATCTCCCCAAGCAGTAAGCTTATCCCCAGTAGATTCTGGAAGCTTATCCCCAGTAGATTCTGGAAGCTTATCCTCGCAGAGCGCGAACGCGTCCCCCGGCTTTATTCAAAGAGTTATTTCCTTACCAGGATATAACTGGGTTATCCTCAGCCAAAAGCCACGGAAAGAGCGTCCTCGACGGAGTCTTCTTATCCCCAGCGAAGTCCATTAATACTTCCAACACAACAAGGGTATCCCCAGCAAGTTACCATCAACTCAACGAAATATCTCTCTCCCCACAGAGTATTACTTCCCAGCAAGATCGTTAGAGTACTTTCCTCCCCGCGGAGTTATTCCATTCGCCAAGTTTATTCCCCAACGGAGTTATCTTCTCCTACCAGTATTCTTGCAATCATCATCCCCAGCGGAAGCAAAATATATTCTCCAACATCAGCCCAGGAGTGACTTCCCGGCACCCGTCAAGGATTTACTTTCCCACACGAAAAATACATTCATAAACATCGCACTTTCATACATCATTATAGCATGCATAGACGCATCATATCTTACAAATCTCATTCATGTTGAGAACATCATTACTTGATCCATATCATGCATTGCATATAACTGACCTTTACCTTTCAGGAAAGATTCAGTTAAATTCTCAATCATATTTCAAGACTCTAAGACCTTATCTGGTTCAGTTAAATCGACTCCAAAGATTTCTCTGGTTACTATCCAGTCAAAGGCCTTCTCTGGTTCGGTCAGATCGACTCCAAAGATCTCCCTGTTTCTTATCCAGTTGAAGACATTTAAGACCTAGACCGGTTCAGTTAATCGACTCCAAAGATTTCTTATCCAGTCCAAGGCCTTCTCTAGTCCAGATAAATCGACCCCAAACAGATTTTTTTGATGAAGACTCAGTAGAAGTTTTCCAAGGTTTTCCCAATAATTGCTATTGAGTTGTAATCGACTATGGTTCTCTCCCCAATGCTGCGGGGATGATAATTCCATCCCAGGTTTTCTCAATAATTGCTATTGAGATTGTAATCGCCTATGGTTCTCTCCCCGATCCTGCGGAGACAATAATTCCATCCAAGGTTTTCCCAATAATTGCTATTGAGGTTGTAATCGCCTATGGTTCTCTCCCCAATACTGCGGAGATGATAATTCCATCCCAGGTTTTCTCAATAATTGCTATTGAGATTGTAATTGCCTATGGTTCTCTCCCCGATTGCTGCGGAGATGATAATTCCATCCAAGGTTTTCTCAATGATTGCTATTGAGATTGTAATCGCCTATGGTTCTCTCCCTGATACCGCGGAGATGGTAATTCCCACCAAGATTCTCTCAATGTTTGCTGTTGAGGTTGTAGTCGCCTATGGTTCTCTCCTCGATCCGGCGGAGGTGATAATCCCAAGATTTTCTCAACGATTGCTGTTGAAGTTAAAGTCATCCAAGGTTCTCTCACCATTCTTGTTGAGGTAGTAACCATCCCTGGTTCATTCATCACCGTTTGAAGCTCCAGACCCAGCTCCTGTAACCAGTCAGGACACATCTATACAAAGCATCTGAAGATCAGCTCCTGCAACATGTTAGGTACTCATTTTTCTTATGCATGTACGCAAGTTCTCGCTAAGGAATCTCTTATGCGATTGGCACCCAGATGGCATCTATAAGCCCATCATCCTATCCAGCAGTCTCTAAATGGCATCTATAAGCCCATTCTACCATCACACCGCTACTATGTGAGCGCAAATTTCCGGGCACTCTAGTGTTCAATCATCTTCCACCTTCGGATTACGAAAGGCATGTCAGCCAATCTGCATCCTCAGGTCTAAGAAGATTGAACAGGGGCAACTGTTGTACCCCAAAATTTTCCCTCCCATATTCTTCAGAAATTGCCAAGTCATGCTTCAAAATTCCCCAAGGGTTGCACAGTGTAAGAGCCTCCTAAACAGTCAAAATTAGGGTTTTGGTTCTGATCAAGAAAATGAAGTTTCCAAGGGTCCAATCAAGTCCCACATTCCTATAAACATGGTCAAGCATCCTCATATCAAGTTTTAAGACTTTCAGCACAAAATTGCACAGTCAAAAACCCTAATTGCACTACGGTCAACTGTAGGGGAAAAATGGTCATTTGGCAGTCAAAAGTTCAAATTTTTGGTCAACATCTCATTTTGAAGCCACAAACATCATTTGATCAATGCTTGATCATGATTCTCAAAACTTGGCTCAAAAATCATCAAGATGCAAAAGTTTCCTTATTTGGACAGCTGAAAAAGTCAACTGTAAATTGACCAGGGCATAACTTTCACAAGGATTATCAGAAAAATTCCATCCAAAGCTCATTTTGAAGATAAAGACATTTCCTACAACTCCTCTTCATACTTCAAGTCCAATAAATGCTCTCACAAAAAGTTATCAATTTCAACATTATAGGTCATTTTCAAAAGTCAACAAAAAAGGGACTTTAAGTCAAAGGACATACCTTGAGATTGGTACATCAAAATGACATGGGACCAAAGTCATTGGTTAGAGGACTCAAAGACCTTTCCAAAATGTCCAAGAACAGGAGCAAAGCTTAAAAATTGAGCAAGTTATGCCTTGTGGAAGTTGAGAATTTTTTGGATATTTTGAAAAGTCAACATTGCTTCAAATGACCTAAAATTGCTAATGGGCCTCTTTTTCTTCCACAATTCATCATCCAAGGCATGTGCACGACCATTTGGACCAAAGGGAAGTTTTTCTTCATTTTTATTTATTTATTTGGATTTTTATTATTAATAATTCATTTAAATTAAAATAAATACATGAAAAATACTAAACCTAGGTTTTTAAATCTTTTTATGCATAATATATACTCAATATTTCGTGCATAGCTAGATTTGGAAAGAATTGAAGATAATTGGCCATGATTTGTACCAAATAGGCATGAAAAATATTTGAAAAGATCTTGAAAAATCAAATCTTGCAAGTCATGAATGCCAAGGTTTTTGGTTGTTTTTTTTGACCTAATTCATTCCATACATAAGCTGGATCAAGACCTAATGCCTCCTAACCAAAAAGCGGCGCAAGAACCTGAAGAAAAAAACTTGAACTTTTGCTTGAAAACTCAAAACTGAAAATACACTTGCAGGTCGATTCAAGCCAAGAAATTCATCCTATTACCTTCCTAGGACATCACTGAATCTAACTGGATAGCTTTCCATACGCGTAGCCCTTTGAATTGGTATACAGAAGTCAAATTTTTTCACATAATATGCATAATCGTATTCTGATTTTCAAGCACATTCATTGCATTTCTTTAATGGATTCATACTAATTGATGTGTTCTGAAGCTAACGATCTACTTTAATTGTGTTTTTGTGTATTATATACGATTCTACCATTGATACATATTAGGGTTCTTGGAGGTCCAAATTGGGCGTTTTTAAAAGCTACAAAATTAGAACCTCATAATGCCATGAATGGATTCAGGGTGTTTGGACGAAAACAATGGCACCCTCGCGCCTAATTTATGAGGTCCCAGGGGCTAATCGCTATTTTTCAATAGGGTGTCTACAGGAACGTTTACAAAACCGTTGCCAATGTTTTGTGTTTCAGAAAAAAAAATAAAGCAACGAAGAAGATGACCCCTGTGGCGATCAGTGATTGGCCTATTTGAATTTCGCGCTAATTCTCCACTAACGCGTTATTTTATTTTATAAATTTTGTTTGTTATTTAATCTACAGAAAACGTGAATAGCTCCACTGGCAGGCATAAGCGCTGGTGACCCTCAGGACCTGGGTTTGAGCCCCAGGTCCCCACCCCTTTGCAATATTATTTTCCTAATTGTCATTCTATGCAGCGTCTCTCTTGAGGAATACCATGCACCCACAAAATCCAGCCTTTCATGCACATGATGAGATCAATCCAAGGGCTGTCGTTTGAAGCATACCATGATCGTTGGTCAACGCGTATACACGCTAGCTGGAAAAGTCCACCAGGCCAGGGATAAATGGGCCTAAAATGCTAAGTCTCACCTCCAAATTAGGTTTAATTTTAGGTTAAAGTTTAATACTTTCTTAACAAATAAATTTTTTTAGAATTAGGGTTAGTTTCTCAAGTTCATTTAATTCTTTTTTCCATTAAAATCTTAAAATACCAAAAAACAACTTTCTTTTCATTTTAATTTTATTAATTTAATAATCGTTTAATTTAATTTAATTAAAAAGGGTCCAACGCCCTCGTTTCAATTTAAAATCTCAATGCGCGTATTCATTTCTTTTTTTCTTTTAGTATTTATGTATCTCTCCCAAGGCCATGTAATATTTATCTTTCGAATTTTTAATTCTTTATTTTCTGTCAAATCGGGTTCTGGAAATTTTGGCGATGTGGACCCGCGCCTTTTGTAATAGCTTTAGAACTTTTACTTCTCGCAACTTTTTAATTGCTAATAATTGCATGCAAGAATGAATGTATAAATAAAAACAAACGCTAGATCACCTATACCATGACAAGATAAATACAAATGAACATGACACACAAATCACACACCACCCCTAGGGTACGCCTCACTGTTGCCTTGCCTTTCGAAAGGTGATCGTCGAGTAGAGGATGTCTTAGTAAGTCCTCATGATCCGGGAACCTGGCATGAGGGTAGCTTCTAAGGTGTCTTCCCATTGCTCTGGTGATCACCATGTCCCGAACCTCGAATTGACCCGAACACCTCCAACAGTGGTGCTACCTACCTCTCAATGGTGGGATGGCACTACTTTAAAGGACATCTACACAGACGAATTCCTTAGGGTAGGTAGACGACTCTAGATACTTGCTCTAATTTCAAAGCAAAACAAAAAATACTTTTCACACCGACACCTTTTCAAAAAGCTTTCGAAAGCAATTTTTCAAACACTCTTGAGGACCGATACAAGAGCAAACTGGAATTTTCAAAGAAACTTTTTTAAAACCCACAGTTGAAAAGCAAACAAACCATTTTTGAAAACACAATGAGCAAGTATCTAAGAGCCCATGGATAACCATGGATAGAAAGGGTGCTAACACCTTCCCTTTCTATAACCTACCTCCCGAACCGAGAGCAATCTCTATAAGGAATTTTTCTGTGCTTTCGTCCTTTCCGTTTGGAGAAAATAAAAGACGGTGGCGACTCTTGCTTCTGCGACATTTCGCGAACCAGCGTTAAACATTCAGTTCCAGATCCACCGATCACAGTGTTAACCTCTCCAATGAAGTGGGCCTGAATTCCTTAGTGAATGTTTTGATGATTTGGTGTCCATCTACTTTACTTGAGATTGGTTTTGCAATCCCTAGTAGAAGTGTTACTCTTGAAAACATTTGTTGCCACGGTGAAGCCTGGACAAGGATGTTTTATTCGTGTATTTGTACTATTCTGTCACTTCGTTTTGTTTATTTCTGGATTATGTTTCTCCCCAGTAAAGCTGAAGCAGGTAGTAGGTTATGTTTCCTTAGCTGGCGCTTACTTTTTCTTGGAATGATCATCTTGGATGTGATTTAGCCGAGTGTCTTTTTGCCCGAGATGGTTTTGCCTGGTTACTCCCAGTGTTGTATATCTGTTTTGTCAGCATACGTATGATAACACTCATATATTCATACATACATCATGCATAGCTAAAATTGGCAAATCATTTCTCATTAACATTTGTTAATATTTTTGTTGACATATCACCCTGTTTTCTAGAGTTACGTTGTCCTCTCTTCAATAGAGTGTTGGCCTTAAGCAGAAAGCATATATTCTTTCAATCTCCTCACTGAGTTATCCCTCGTGGAAGATTTGTGCTTTAGCCTTCCTGTACAGCTCCTTGTTTGGACGGATTTGGTTTTCCCTCTTGATTTTATTTCTCAAAGATTGTATTTTAGTTGACTGTTTCATTCCAGTTTATTTCTGGTTTGAATCTTTGGTTCCACAATAATATTATTTACTCTGGATTTCTGAAAGCTTTAAGTTTTGGTTTATGCATTTATTTTGCACGAGACGACTTTATCTCCTCAGCAGGAATACCGTGGCATTTCTCTAGGAAGTCATATTTCATTTCCCAAGAAGCCATACTGTTCTCCCCAGAAAGTCATTTCTTTTTACAATCCTCCATGACAACAAGTAGCAGGTCTCTTTATTTGAGCAACTTATGCTTCCCTGTAAAAATCAACTTTACTTTTTTGCTATCTTCTCTATGAGTGGATAGTTTGCAATTCATTGTCAAATTACCCCAGTGGATGGAAAATCTTTCAATATTCGCAGAGACAGTTCGTTGTGAAATCTTTGCAGGTGATAGTCTCTTTATTTGAGACAGTTTATATTTTATCCTTTCCAGGCAAAGTGCCTCGGTTAAAGAAGAAGTTGAGACCCGTTCTAGGCGAAATGCCAGAATTTTGGGAAAACTTGTTATCTTTTTGCTACCCTCAGTGAACGTTGGTAGTTTATCGTCAGTGAACGGTGGTGCTATGATATATTTTTTCTCTACCTTCAGTGAAAGTTGGTAGATCACCATCAGTTAAATTTGTGATTGTTATATTTTTGCTACCTTCAGTGAACGTTGGTAGTTCATCATCAGTGAACGGCGGTGCTATGATATTTTCTCTTCCTACCTTCAATGAAAGTTGGTAGGTCACCTTTAGTGAACGTTGGTGATTATTATCTTTTTGCTACCTTCAGTGAACTTTGTTAGTTCATCGTCAGTGAATGGTGGTGCTATAATATATTCTCTTCCTATCTTTAGTGAAAGTTGGTAGGTCATCGATAGTGAACATCGATGATTGTTATATTTTTGCTACCCTCAGTGAATGTTGGTAGTTCATCATCAGTGAACAGCGATGCTATGATATATTCTCTCTTTACCTTCAGTGAAAGTTGGTAGATCACCATCAGTGAAAGTTGGTGATTGTTATCTTTTTCCTACCCTTAGTGAACGTTGGTAGTTCATCGTCAGTGAACAACGGTGCTATGATTTATTCTCTTCCTACCTTCAATGAAAGTTGGTAGGTCATCGACAATGAACGTCGATGATTGTTATCTTTTTGCTACCCTCAGTGAATGTTGGTAGTTCATCGTCAGTGAACGGCGGTGCTATGATATATTCTCTCTCTACCTTCAGTTAAAGTTGGTAGATCACCATAAGTGAAAGTTGGTGATTATTATCTTTTTTCTACCCTCAGTGAATGTTGGTAGTTCATCGTCAGTGAACGGCGGTGCTATGATATATTCTCTTCCTACCTTCAGTGAAAGTTGGTAGGTCATCAGCAGTGAACATCGATGATTGTTATCTTTTTGGTACCCTCAATGAACGTTGGTAGTTCATCTTCAGTGAATGGTGATTCTATGATATATTCTCTTTCTACCTTCAGTGAAAGTTGGTAGATCACCATCAATGAAAGTTGGTGTTTATTATCTTTTTTCTACCCTCAGTGAATGTTGGTAGTTCATCGTCAGTGAACGACGATGCTATGGTATTCCTTTCCCTTCCACCTTCATTGAATGTTGGTAGCTCACTGTCAGTGAACATCGGTGTTGTTATTTTTTTCTCTCTGCCTTCAGTAAACGTTGGTAGCTTCGCCTTCAGTGAAAGTTGGCGTATCCTTTGACCATTTTACCATCCTCTCTGATTCAGGTCTTTTTGATGCACCAGTGGTTTATTTTCCTGGGTGGGTTACTCTCTTGTTTCTTTATTTTTTTTGTTACATCCCCAATGGTGTTTTACGTCTCTTAAGAATTGTCCATGTGCACTCATATTCATAAGCATTGCATGGCATCTTAGGGCCAAAAATATGGTTTGTTTTATATTTAAGTATCTTCGATCGCGTCGACACGAAGATTTTTAACCTTCATATCTATGGATAGAAGAAACTTAAATAAGGGCAGCTGTTGTACCCCAATTTTTGCCCCTAAGATTTCTTCATCATACCATGTTGATTCAATCACAATAAGATCACATTAGGTTTCTTGGTTCTCTGCCCTATCTTTAGCTTTACTCTTTGAGGAATCACCAAGAAACTTGACTTGTTTTATTTTGTGATCATGAATGTTTTGTCTTGATTTTCTTTATAATTAACAAAATGCAATTTGGGTTTGTCTTACCTGTTAATAATGTAGGTAAAGGAAACGTGGCTTAACAAGTTGATCCATGGGTTCATGAGTTTATTTCAATGCCCTAGTTAATGAAGCTTGAGAAGTTAAAACCTCACCATTGAAGTTGTTTTTGAAGAAATGGCATGGCAAGGTTATTTTGGTTCACCACATCTCAAGATTATCAAATTTGGTTCAAAAGCACAAGGGATTAATTGGAGAAGTTGTCATGTTTGGACAAGGATTTGTTCCCATTGGTCACAAGTGCATATTTCTCTCAATTCTCAATATATGGAAGTATTTTTGGTGGCTATGAGTTCTCATTATCATCCTCAACAAATTATATTTACAAAGCATTTGTGTTGGCACAAGAAGTTTGTTCAAAATTGTCAAAGTTCCTCAAGGCATGTTTCTTGATCTAGGAGCTAGGGTTTTGAACTTCAAAGAAGCATATCTTGCTCATCTTTTGGTATTTTGGAGTTATTACAAAGACATACTTCTATTCAAAGGGTTATCAATAAATCACTTCAAAAGTTACAAGGAGTTTTTATGTGGAAGAAACTTGATGAAGAAGAAATATTACAAGTCCTTCAGATGAACCCCCATTTTCCATGTGTGACTTCAAATGATCATAACTTGGTCAATTTTTATCACCTTGAGCCCATTCTTTTTCCAAAATTATCTTGAGGATGTGAAATTTATGCCTTATTTTATGTGCAAAGTGATAAAATGGATGGAAGGTTCCTTAAGGATACTAAAGATTATAGGTCATTTTATGAAATTTTTCCAAGTTCAACAAGTCATAACTCTCTCAATTTTTGGATATTTTGAATGGTTCAAGTCTCAAAATGTCATTCAAGAGATCTACTTAATGCCATATTTTTTGGTCAAGATCAAATTCCAAGTGGAAGGCTATGTTTGGATGCAAGACATTATAAGTCATGTTTGAAGAAAAACTTGAAATATTTTTAAGTATGGAAAGTCAACATTTTTTCCAACTTTGACTCGTTACAACTTTCAGCTCAAACATCCATTTGTCTCCATTCTTTTTCTATTTCAAATCTTGTAACCCCATCTTTCTAAAGCATCAAGAATCATGCCCTAAGACCCCTTGAGCTGAGAATGCCATTGGTCAGAAGTTAGCAATTTGAAGCTGGATTTTTCACCAAGTCAGAAGTTTGAAATCCTTGATTTGGCTTCTAAACACTTTGTTTCTGCGTGTTTTTGCTTCTGAAAATGTTTAGTGAACTTCCAGAAGTGATTAGCATAGCAAAACGCGCATTTTGGATGAGTTTTGATCAATATAGAAGTCACACTTTTCTTGTTTGCAACTCCACACAATTTCCCTCCAAACTTCATCATTTGACACGCTTGGACATTCCATTTGATTCCCTATAATTAGAGGGTCATCCCCCATTCATTTCCTCAAGCTTGGATAGCCAGAATCACCCTACCAAACTTGTTCCATAACTCAAAATTTAGCAACTTCGAAATCTATTCTCAAGCCTTTTTCAATCCAATTTTTCCATCAATTCACCTTCCTCGATCTTCCCTGAAGCTAACCATATAATTATATTCAAGAATCGTGCCCTATATTGCTCCATAGAAGTCCAGTTTCAGAGCTCTACAACTCAACTTCAATAGGTAGATTCCATCATCAATTCTTCAAAACTTTGATATCATTGTGATGCTCACATTGGCTTGGTTCTAGTCGCAACACTTGCTTTTTACTGGAAACACGTTTTGACCATGAAATTTCAAATCTCTTTTCAAAACATTCCTTCCAAATTGCCTGAGCTACAATTTATATAAATTTATCATGAATGTGTGGTTGTCTTAGTCTTGAAGAGACGAAGCGAATGACATAGGTTTGAGCTTCTGATTTTACAGTTTGAGAGACCTGCAATTCACGTTGGCTGGAGGTTGAAGATGACCAATGTGTCATCTTCAAACCAATGATGGCACGCCACTTGTATTTTTTAAAATATGATTTAATTAATGATTCAATGCATTATCCATTAAAGTCCATAACATGCACATCGTGCCAGGTCTACTTGATCTGTTTACTAACTCGTTTTGACTTTGATCAGATAGCCCATATTTTTTTGGTTTTTATTTTCTTTTCTGATTTTTATATTTAATTGTTTTAAACTTCAAAAAATCATAGAAAATTCATTTTTAGTCCAAAAAATCTGAAAAAATTATGAAAAATATTTTTGATTATTCTCTTTCTGGTTTTTATTTTTTCATAATTTAATTTTGTGTTTTGGTATTTTTTTTATAAATTTTCACTTTATTTGAATAGTTTTAAATGTTTAAAAATACTTTTATGCATTTTTAAATTCTGAAAAATTATGGAATGATCCAATGGTATTGTGGCAAATATTGGTTACCTTATTTTATTTTTGTTTCTAACTTTGTTATTATTTTTTATCATTTTTGGTTTATTTCCCTCATTTCTTTTAATTTTCAAAATAGTTTCTGACTTTAAAAAATTACCAAAAAATTTATAAAATCATTTGAGTCCTTTTCTGATTTTTCTATGGACTTACTTTTTATTTCTTGATCAATTTGAACATAGTTGAGATTTTTCTCTTTTATTTCTATTTTAAAACATTTTTTAAAACATTTTTTTGTATATATTAAATGTAATATTATTTTGTGACTATTTTGTGGATGATCTTGGGTTAAATTTTTGATCATGAACTTTATTAACATCATTGGATCCATGGTGTTAAGTCTAACTCCATAAAAATTGATGAATTTACATTTACTTTTATCCTTTATTCTTATTATATGCCCCCTTTTATTTTTATGTACTATTTACTTTTAGCATTTACATTTCATGCCATTTTCATCTTTGCTCATTTGAGTATTTACTTTCTTGTCATTTTTATTTTTGCTCACTTGAGCTTTACTTTTATTTTTCAAAACACCTAATAATCAACATAAACCCTAAAAATCTTTAATGATACTTGGACTATTTGGTTACTATCCTTGGCATTATGAAGCATTGGAATTTTTGGACTTAGGATTAGGAACCTTGGCCTATGATTGGAGAGCTTGTGACCTTATCTGATTATTTTGTATGGAGCTCTTGAGGTTTACCTCAAGGCATTGGGTTGTTTGTTTATTTTGTGTGCAGGTTATTGTGATTACACTCTTTGTTTGTAATCTGGAATTCACCCGTATACAGCCGTTACTCTGCCCAATTTTTGTGAAGACTTAATACACTTGAAGTTTGGTTCTTTCAAAGAGGTCTAGTATCATTGCTTGTTAGGTTTCAATCCAAAGAATGAGAATTCTATCTTGGCTCATAGTGTCGAGTATTGGCTTCTTGTTGGTTAGATGGTTTTTATCCCTAACTTTTACCTTATGCTTTAGGATAGTCCCTTCTTCTCCTCCCATCTTCTTTAATTTCAAAAATCTTCTCTCTCCTTTTGAAAAACTCTTCTTGTTTTATTAACTTGAACCACTTTCATAATAAACTTGGACTTAGGTCCATGCGTGTTCAAAACATTTTCATAAATAAACTTCAATAAACTTAATAATACTTTGACATTTTTTGTGAGAAGACTAAAAGTCAATCAATCTCATTTCAAACCATTTTTCCACTTTGGCTTTTATCTTTAAACTTTTCTCAAAAGATTGGACTCTTGTCAATCCTTGTAGTGATGCAAACAACTATACTTCTAGAATATGTAGTGAAGAGAGATATTTTCCACTTGGGTGTTTAGTGAGACATTGTTGATTTTAAAATCCAAGCCATATCCTCCACTTTGAGATGAAGTAAATTCTACTTTCTCATGATTGTGTGTAGTAGGTATGTTTTCCACACGGACAATGACGATGATGTTTTATCTCATAAAAATTAAACCAACACAATTATGTTTTAAAATTTTTAAAAGAGGAACTACGTGTACCCTGATCCTCTATTGCACGGAAGGTGGTACGTAGGCACTAAAGGTTCGCAACTGCGGAGGGTGCAATAACCATAAAAATATATTTCTTTTCTCACCTCTACCATCCATATTTTACACAACATTTCATAGCCAAAATATACAGATTTTACAAAGAGGTTCCTGCGGAGTACCGTAGATGTTTAGGGTGCTAATAACTTCCCTTTTGCATAACCAACCCCCTTACCTTGAATCTTTCCCCCTCTTTTTTGGGTTACTCGCTCTTTTCCCATTCCTTTGGAAAAAATAAAGTGCAGTGGCGATTTTATTTTGATTTGTACAAGTCTAGTCAATCCCATGGCTTAATCTTAAACATTTCTACTGCTACATATATGGTTGTGATCGTCTTGAAGAGTCACGTCTAATGATACCACTATGAGCTTCTAAATTTACAGATTTAAGGATTATGATTTCGCCTTATTTGCAGGGTAGTTGGAGGTTGAAGATGACCTATGTGGCCTCTTCAACCAATGAAAGTGTGACAATTGAAATCTTGTGATTGGCCTGACTTTCGTGACTTCAGTGCGTGTTCGTTGACCAGGGATCACCATACATCTTCGTTTCTGAGCCACTTGATGTGCCAGCGTGTTTTAGTGAATTGGATCCAACGCCTCACATTATTTCTGATTTATTTATTTTTATAAAAATGGTTTAAAATTTGTTTTAATTTCAAAAATTCATAACTCTTATTTTTTATCCAAAAATTATAAAAAAAATTTACAAAAATACTTTGAATTATTTTTGACTTTGTGGATATTTTTTCATATTTTTATTTTAAGGTTTGATATTTTTCATAATTTTTGCTTTGTTTGCTTTACTTTAATTGTTTAAAAAAATACTTTCTGACATTTTTTAACTCTGAAACTTTTTATAAAAATCATTTTCATTGTTTCTGACTTTTTGAATTTTTTTTAGAATTTTATTCTGACTTTTACTATTTTTGATCTTTTTTTCACTTATTGAGGAATTTAAATTATTTTAAAAATAGTTGCTAACTTTAAAAAATTACCAAAAAATTCATAAAAATATTTGAGTTCATTTATGATTTTTCAATGGTCTCACATAATTGTTTTAAGTGTTTTGAATATAGTTGCTAATTTTTTCCCCTTATTTCCATATTAAAAAACCATTTAAAAAAATCTTTGTCTTTTATTTTAAATACTATTTTATTTTGTACATATTCTGACTATTTTGACTTTTAATCATGGACTTCATTAGCATCATTAGATCTAGGGTGTTGAGTTTAACTCCACCAAAATGGATGAATACTTTTAATGATAGTTTGATTAGATTTTTATTTCAAATATTATCCCTCCCCTCTTCATCTTATCCTCTTCTTATTGTGTCACAGGTAGTTAGAGGATGATATACATATCATCTCTCCAAATATATGACACATAAATTATTATTGACCTGCCTCAAAATAGATGCGACTTCTATATAAGTCCACTTACGATTGCTTAACATAACGCTAAATTTTGTCCTGATTCGAGAAATGATCATTCGTGGCCCAAACCCATGTTTGTAAGTCCAAGTATGTTAATTTGAATACTTTGATCCAATAACCTTGAGATTTCTTTGTAGGAGGCTTTGGTCTTATTAATCCTCTAATGAATCTTCATAAGCTTTGGTCAAAGTGAATCACTTAAACATCATTGATCATTTATGGTTGCCTTGAGAATTTTAAATGAATGATATACTTGACAAAAAGCAAATGAAACTTATTGTTGAGAGGCTTTGATTTTATCAATCCTCTAATGAGTTTCAAATGCAAGTTTGAAGATGGTCATTCAACTAACCTCTAATTTCTAACAACTAACTTTATTTTGTGCTCTTACCTTATGCTTTTACTTTAAGCATATTTATTTTAGCACTTTCATTTCATGCTATTTTCATCTGTTCTCACTTGAGAATTTATCTTTTATGTCATTCTTATTTTGCTCACCTGAGCTTTTCATTTCTTTGTGAAGATACTTAATAATCAACTTGAACCATAAAAAAATTTAATGTTACTTGGACTTCTTGGTTACTATCTTTTGCATTATAGAGATTGTGGACTTCTTGGACTTAGGATTAGAGACCTTGACCTACTTTAAGACCTTGTGACCTCAACTTTTATTTTGTCTGAAGCTCTTGAGGTTTACCCCAAAACATTGGGTTGTTTGTTTGTTTGCTTTGTGTGCAGGTTATTATGATTACATGCTTTGTCTGTGATCAAGAATTCATCTGTATACAGCCGTTACTCTGCCAAATTTTTGTGAAGACTTAATTCAATTGAAGCTTGGTTTTCTTAAGAGGTTTTATATCTTTGGTTGTTTGGTTTCAATCCAAAGGATAGGAATTCTATGTTGACTTATTATGTCAAGTGTTGACTTCTTGTTGGTTAGAAGATTCTTTTCCCTAGCTTTTACCTTATGCTTTACGATAGTCCCTTCTTCTCCTCCCATCTTCTTTAATTTCAAAAATCTCCTCCCTCCCTTTTGAAAACTCTTCTTGTTTTAAACTTGAGCCACTTTCGCAATAAAATTGGACTTATGTCCATGCATTTTCAAAACATTTTATTAATCAAACTTTAATCAAGTTAATAATACCTTGACATTTTTTTGTGAGAAGATTAAAAGCCAATCAATCTCAATCAAACTATTTTGCCACTTTGGCCTTTTGATTTAAAATTTTCTTAAAAGATTAGACCCTTGTCAATTCTTGTAGTGATGCGAACTACTATACTTCTACAATATGTAGTGAAGAGAGATATTTTCCACTTGGGTGTTGAGTGAGGGTAAAATCCAATCCATATCCTCCACTTTGAGATGACACAAATTCTCCTTTCTCATAATTGTGGGTAGTAAGTATGTTTTCCACTCGGGTAAGACGATGCTATCTAGTCTCTTAAAATTAACCAACACATTTGAGTTTTAAATTTTTTAAAGATGAACTATGAGTACCCTGATCCCCTATTGCACGAAGGGTGGTACATAGGCACTAAAGGTTCGTAACCACGGTGGGTGCAAAAATTGTAAAAAAGATTTATTTTCTCATCTCCACCATCTATTTTTTATACAACTCTTATAGCCAAAATACATAAGTTTTCAAAGAGGTTCCTATAGAGTACCGTAGATGTTTAGGGTGCTAATACCTTCCCTTTGCATAACCAACCCCCGAACTTAGATTCTCTTCCCATTTTTTTGGGTTATTCGCACTTTTCCCATTCCTCTAGAAACAATAAAGTGCGGTGGCGATTTTTATTTGATCTGTGCGAGTTAAGTTAATCCAATGGCTTAGCCTCAACATTTCTACCACTACAGAAAAATGGCGACTTCACTAGGGACATATTGACCTATTGCTGGTCCATCCCTAAGTGAGTTGATCCTAACTTTGTTTATTTGTGTATGTTTATTATTTGTTATATATTATGTATTGTATATATGTTTGTCTGAAATTTTCTAGTTTTCAGGGTGCTTGGTGATTTCTCATAAGTCCTATACCCGGACTTGGGAAAACTTAAGATATGATGGGCGGTATAGTCATGTTAACTTTGAGGGAGTAATCCCAAAAAGGAGACATGAGATCCCCCACTCAGTGGAGGCCCCTTTGACTGTAGTGTCGTTTATCAAGTAATCGAGAATACGTGCTACTTTCGACCTGGGAGCCTGCTGAAACTGAGGACTGTAGAACCTTTAACTCATCTTGGCCTTTTAGGTGTAGTGCGGAAGCTATGACGGAGTAATCCGGAAATGGTTGTCACGCGATACTATGCTCAGACGAGTTTTTCCTGAGAATATTGCTAATTACCGAGTCAATCAGGAAGTTGGTAATATCTGAAGGAAGGATGTAGACTCTAGGAACCTCTTAGAACCTCTTAGAACCTTGTTCGGCAGGTGATAAACTTTTAGATCATACCTTATGGGTAGTACCTTCAACCTCATACTCGTGACGTTGAACCTATGAACCCTATGTTTATGATCTTGTGTGTGATTGTTGCACCATGCATCCATGATCATCTTTTAAAACATCTTGTTTCAAGGGACTTAAAGTTGGCTCTTTGTGAATATCTCAGGTACTTTTGACTATGGATTTTGGAAAAAGAAAGACTAAGAAGTATAGTTTCAAAGATCCCAAGATAGATGAGTTGATGAGTCTAATTCCCGAGATCGAGAGTTCTAATGATTTTCGGAGGAAGTATGGTTCCATCATTTCTCTTATGAAGCTCCGGATAAAGGAGGGTATTCTCTCGACTTTGGTCTAGTTCTATGATCCGATGTGTCGATGCTTTACTTTCCATGATTATCAGTTGATGCCTATGTTGGATGAGTATTCTTATCTATTGGGTTTACCTATTATCAATCATGTTCCTTTTACTGGTTTGGAGGAAGAACCAAAATCTCATGAGATTGTTGCTTTGATCCATTTGGAGAAGTCTGAGGTTGAAGCCCACATGACCACCAAAGGAGGGATTAGAGGATTAACCGCTCAATTCTTATTGGAGAAAGCTCCCTACTTTTCTAGGATGAAGAGTACGATTACTTTTGAGGCCACCTTTGCTCTACTTGCTTATGGGTTGTTCTTATTTCCCAGTATCGACAAGTTTGTGAATATCAATGCCATTAGGATCTTCATGATTGGGAACCCAATTCCTACATTATTGGGTGATTCTTATTACTCTATTCATATTTGGGATTATTATGATGGAGGGATGATCATTTACTGCACGCCTTTGTTGTATCAGTGGTTTATTTCTCACTTACCTCGATCTGATGCTTTCTGAGATGTTAGGAAGGAACCTCGTTGGGCTCTGAAGATTATGGCCCTTACTCATTCAGATATTGTTTGGTACCATCAAAATTACCATAACATAGAGATTGTTGACAGTTGTGGTAGTTTCCCCAATGTACCTTTTCTTGGTACAAAGGGAGGAATTAACTACAATCCCATTCTTGCACGATGACAACTTCGATATCCCATGAGGGATAAGCCAAATAGTATTCATCTGAGTGGTTTCTTCCTTAAAGAGGAAGAGGTTCATAAGGAAGCTAAAGAGGATATTGCGAAGGCTTGTCATCACATTCAGAGGAAGATTAGGAAGGAATTGGGACCTAGGGGGGCTGTTTCTTTAGAGCCTTATCTTCAGTGGGTACAAGCAAGAGCTATTCAGTTGAAGATGCCATATTCCCGTGAATCACCCATACCTGATATGTTTGTGAAGACCACTCCTCCCCTATTGGATGATGTGGAAGAGCTTTAGCTTGCTCTAGTCAAGATGCAGCAGGAAAAGGAAGCTTGGAAGAATAAGTATCAGACTTTAGAGGTGTCCTACCGAGCAGACCTGAAGGAGAAAGATGACCTGATCGAGATTCTTGAGAGTCGTGCTATGGAGATGATGGAGAGGCAAGAGGATTTATTTTCCTATAGAACTCAATCAGGACCTAGTTGGCCACCCCCTGACTCTGGTAATTGGAAAGAGGTCACCGATAGGTATGCAGAAGAAAACAAGAAGCTGAAGGCTCAGATTGCAAGACACACAGGGAAGCGTCAGTGTGTGGAGTGATATTCATCAGCTTTTCTTTCTTAGGATCTTAGATTCTTATCTTTTCTTGTACTTGGGATTATTGAAACTTGTACTAAAAAGTTGCAATCCTTTTTGAAGTTATTATAATGAGATTTTCAGTATTTCAAGTGTGTTAGTACTTTAATATTTACAAATTGTCTATAAATATTTGAGTTCCTTGAAATATTAATAAAATAAATCATGTGCATTTTATATCATGCATCATATTGTACATACTTCTTGCATTTCTATTCATATCCAGGTGTCTTACTGAGTTTCTTTACTTTGTTCAGCAAGTTATCTCACTAGTACAATACTCGGGCCAATCTCATAAGGAAGAAGGATAATCTAGAACAAGAAAACCACGAGTTATGCGAAGAAGTTACTGCTTTGAAGTCTAGTAGTTCCAATCTCACTACTTTAATGGAATCGTTGGTGGCTTCTCAGAATCAACCACCACTTTCTCAACCTCAACAGACAAAGGTTACTTCCAAATCTTCGACAGTTCCTATTTATGTTACACCAGTTATTGTTGTTCAGAATCGTATGCCTCAGGGTTATCCACGGGGAATGCCATAGAAATTCATGCCAAAAGGTTATAATAAAGATGCTCAGGTTGCTCCATTTTCTCAGGATACTGCTGCTCATGCACCTCCTGTAGTGCATATTACTCATGTTGCTAGAAATGAGATTCACTATGTTGCACCTCCTTCGGTATATGCTGTACCATTTGCTAATGATAAAGTTTATCGCCCTATTCCTCCACCAAGAGAAATCTTGGTTGTCTATGATCATATGGACGATATTCAGGACCAGTTTGATAAGATGCAAAAAGAGTTGAAGGCCCTCAGAAGAAAAGAATTGTTTGGGCAGAATGTGAATGATCTGTGTTTGGTTTCAAATGTGAAAATACATGTGAAGTTCAAAGTACCAGAATTTAAGATGTACAAGGGAAACAATTGTCCTCGTGCTCACTTAGTGATGTATGTAAGAAGGATGTCTACTCACATAGATGATTAACGCTTGTTGATTCATTTCTTCCAAGACAGTTTGACTGGTGCAACATTGAAATGGTACATGATCCTGGATAGTTCTAATGTTCATACTTTCAACGACTTGGGTGAAGCGTTTATTAGACAATACACATATAATATGGATATGGCACCTGACCGTGATCAACTCAGGGCAATGGTCCAGAAGGACAAAGAGTCATTTAAGGAATATGCACAGAGATGGCATGAAGTAGCCTCCCATATAATTCCTCCAATGGAAGAAAAAGAGATGACGAAGATTTTTCTGAAGACTCTAGATGCTTTCTATTATGAAAAAATGGTGGCGAGTGCACCAAGTGATTTTACCGAGATGGTGGGCATGGGTGTCCGTTTGGAAGAAGTTGTAAGAGAGGGTCGTTTGACAAGAGGTGAAAATTCTAGCAGTACAAAGAAACCATCATACGGGTTTGCTAAAAAGAAAGGAGAGACAAATGCTATTATTCAAGAGAGAAGGGTTAATCCTCCTAGAAGAAATCATCAGCGCCACCAACAGGTTGCTTCGGTAACTCCAGTTGTCAATACGGCTCTGACCACAATGGCTTATCAAAGACCAGCCCCTCAGGGAAATCTAGGGCAGAATAAAACGAGAGAGCCTTTTGACTCTATCCCCATTAGTTATGCAGAGTTACTCCTAGCATTGATTCAAAAAAGGTTGGTCCAGACCAGGCCACCCCCGCTATACCATCACCTTTACCTTGGTATTATAAGGCAGATCATATGTGCACTTTTCATTAGGGTGCACCAGGGAATAATGTGGAAAATTGTTATCCTCTTAAATCGGAGGTACAAAAGATGGTGAGATATGGCCTTTTGTTCTTTAAAGATGTCGGCCCTAACGTAAAAGATAATCCTCTGCCAAAGCATGGAGGAGAAAACATTGTCAACATGGATGCTGGTTATCCAGGGGACTTCCGGATTTTCATTATTAACTTGGTTAGAGGAGATTTGGTAAAGATGCATGCCGACCTTTGCGAGTTTAGTTACTATAAGCATGACCATGCTGGTTATGGTATCTGCAGTACTGATATACAAGGGTGTGATAAGATAAAGGCTGATTTATAGGAAATTATGGATGAAAGCCTCATTCATATAGTCAGGCCTAGGGAAGAATATGAGGAAGAAGTGAACATGGTCTTTGGATGTCCTAGAGAATTGCAGATCTTTGACATGGACCATATGAATGATGATTTGGTGCAATTGCACACCACCTGCTGCCACATGGAAGGTCAAGTAGAACACCATTATGGATCTTGCCAGGTTTGCTACAGAGATTCTCGAGGTTGTTCCGTTGTGAGAAGAGGTATTCAGTTGTTAATGGATAATGGTACTATCAAGGTTTCAGACCATAGAGATGATCACAATGTGATTAATGTGATTGAATATTGCTTGGCTGAGACTGAGTCAGATGATGAATACGCTTATGCGGATGAATTCTTTTCCTCAGACGAAGATATGATCTCTAGTAATGATTTTGTGATGACCAAATATTCTGAAGAAGGGGTGAACGTAATTGTTCCTTGTTTCAGTGATCCCGCTCCTATCGAGATTGAATACTGTAGCAAGCCAGTTGTTGCTCCAGTGGTGATTTACTTGCCGGGTTTTGTTCCTTACGAATCAGACAAAGTCGTGCCATACAAATACAATGCTACAATTATAGAGGATGGTGTGGAAGTTCCATCCAACCTTTGTCTGATGTCAAGAATATTGCTGAGGCGAGTAGAGTAACCCGTAGTGGTCGTGTTTTTGCACCGGTTATTCAAGGAAATGTTAGTTCCGATAAGAAGGTTGTTGAAAGTGTTAAAACTAAGAAGGAAGTAAGGGAGTCCAGTGGTGCTACTCTAGAGAAAGATGTGGATGATATATTGAGTATTATCATAATGAGCGACTACAAGATTGTAGATCAGTTATTGCAGACTCCTTCAAAGATATCTATTTTGGCCTTGCTGATGAATTCTTCTGCCCATAGAGAATCTTTAATGAGAGTGTTGGATCAAGCCTTCATGGAAAGTGATGTGCCGTTAGAATAATTCAGCAGTGTGGTAGGGAATATTACATCCTGTAATAACCTAAGCTTCGGTGATGACGAATTTCCTGAAAAAGGAAGGAATCATAATCTTTCTCTCCATATATCCATGAACTGTAAGAATGGTTCATTGTCCAATGTGCTGATTGATAATGGACCCACCTTAAATGCCATACCGAGGAGCACGCTGATGAAGTTGAAGTATCAAGGAGCTCCCATGCACCCAAGTGGCATAATTGTAAAAGCTTTCGATGGATCAAGGAAGTTTGTTATTGGGGAAGTGGATCTGACTATTCACATAGGCCCACACTTGTTTCGGATTACTTTCCAAGTCATGGATGTTGTGCCAGATTTCAACTGTTTACTAGGATGACCATGGATACATGAGGCGGGGGCTGTCACTTCAACTTTGCACCAAAAGTTGAAGTTTGTGCGTGAAGGAAAAATGGTTATCATAAATGGAGAGCAAGAATTGTTAATATCTCATTTATCCTCTTTTAGTGTTGTGGAAGTAGATGAGGCTGCTATTGGAACTCAGTTCCAAGCTTTATCTGTTGATAACGTACGGGAGAATGATAATTCTACGGCTTCATTCAAAGATGATCAATAGGTAGTGCATAATGGCCCTAGCAAAGTATGGGGACAAATTGTTGATCCGCCGGTGAACAAGAATAAGGCTGGTTTGTGATTTTCTGTGAAGAATGATAAAGGTGAGAACATGAAGCCGAAGACTGCTTCAGGCACGTATTAGGATATCTTCCACATCGGAGGTTATCTTCATCTAACTGTTTCAAGGATCAATGCCATTGTAGAAGATGAAGAAGAGCAGGAAATGCCAAGTTATGTGACACATGGAGTCAGAGTCCAGAACTGGGTCACTATTGACGTTCCCTCTTGCATTCATATCTCAAAGTAATTTGTTTTTGTTAACCTTTTCAAAAAGCTTTCACTCTTCCCGAGGTGAAAGTTGATATTGTATGGGATTATCTATTTGCTTTGATCATTAAAATAATTAATAAAAGTTGTCTTTGATTCCCAAATTATGTTTTTATTTTCTGCTTTTTTCTTGGAAAAATGGTAATCAGAAAAAAAACCATTTTGGAATAAATAATGACTGTAAATAAATTTGCATAATCACTTGATATATGTGTCAGTTTCTAAAAGAAATCATAAATCATATTTGCAGATTAATTAAAAAACCTATTGAATACAATGACCCTGCACCCTCTCCCAACTTTGAATATCCTGTGTATGTTGCCGAGAAAGAAGAATATGATGAAATTCTAGAAGAGGTTTCATGGTTGCTTGAGCGCGAGAAAAATTCCATTCAGCCATATAAAGAGCCATTGGAGACAATCAATTTGGGTTCAGAGGAAGATCCAAAGGAAGTCAAGATTGGAGCATTGCTGCATCTCGACATAAAGAGGAAGTTGATTGAATTATTGAAAGAGTATGTGGACGTCTTTGCTTGGTCATACCAAGATATTCCGGGTTTACATATGGATATTGTAGAGCATCATTTGCCATTAAGTCCAGAGTGCCCGCCAGTCAAGTGGAAATTACGAAGAACTCACCCTGATATGGCAGTGAAAATTAAAGAAGAAGTTTTGAAGTAGATTAATTCCGGTTTTCTTGTGACATCAGTGTACCCTCAATGGATTTCCAATATTGTCCCAGTACCAAAGAAAGACCGAAAAGTTCGCATGTGCATTAATTATAGAGATTTAAACAAAGCTAGTCCAAAAGATGATTTTCCATTGCCACATATTAATATGTTGGTTGATAGTACAACAAAATTCAAATTATTCTCATTCATGGACATATTTTCCAAATATAATCAAATAAGAATGGCTCATGAGGACATGGAAAAAATAACATTTATCACACCTTGGGGAACATTCTGTTACAGAGTGATGCCCTTCGGGTTGAAGAACGCTGGTGCAACGTACGAGAGGGCTATGACAACCCTATTCCATGATCTGATGCACAAGGAATTGAGGTATATGTTGATGATATGATTTCCAAATACCAGACTGAAGAAGGGCATGTAGAAGATTTGTTTAAATTTTTTCAGCGTTTGAGGAAATATCGTCTCCGCTTGAATCCAAATAAATGCACCGTTAGTGTCCGATCAGGGAAGTTGTTAGGTTTCATTTTCAGCCAAAAAGGAATTGAAGTTAACCCTGATAAAGTCAAAGTAATTCAAGAAATTCCTACACCAAGGACTGAAAAGCAAGTTAGAGGCTTCCTTAGACGTCTGAATTACATTTCCAGATTCATTTCCCATATGACCGCGACGTGTGAACCAATGTTTAAGTTGTTAAAGAAAGATCAGGGTTGTGTGTGGATAGATGATTGCCAAAGGGCATTTGAAAGTATCAAAGTGTATCTTCTTGAACCTCGTATCTTGCTCCCTCCTGTTGAAGGAAGACCATTGATTATGTATCTGACAGTGTTAGATAGTTTTATGGGCTGTATTTTGGGACAACAAGATGAAACCAGAAAGAAGGAATATGCCATTTATTATCTCAGCAAGAAGTTTACTGACTATGAGTCGTGGTATTTTATGATAGAAAAGACATGTTGTTCTCTGGCTTGGAGGGCAAAGCAGTTGCATCAATATATGTTGAATCATACTACTTAGTTGATTTCCAAAATGGATCCAATCAAGTATATTTTTGAAAATCCTACTCTTACTGGAAGAATTTCCCATTGGCAAATGTTGTTGTCTGAATATGATATTGAATATCATACTGATAAGGCTATAAAAAGCAGTCTGTTGGCAGATTAACTTGCTCACCAACCAGTTAATGATTATCAATCGATTAAATATGATTTCCCTGATAAGGATGTGATGTTTTAAAGGTAAAGATTGTGATGAACCTTTTCCCAGAGAAGGTCCTGATCCTGAATCCTGTTGGGGCATGGTGTTTTATGGAGTTGTGAATGCTTATGGGAAAGGAATTAGTGTTGTGATTATCACTCCTCATGGATCACATGTTCCTTTTACTGCAAGGATGACATTTGATTGTACCAGTAATATTGTAGAGTATTAAGATTGTATCATGGTGTGATACGATGGAAGAACCGACTATTTATACTGGTTTTGCGTTTGTATTTACAAATGTTGCAGTAAGCAAGAGTCGTCACCGACTTTTCTTTTATCCAACAAAGGAAAGGGTGAAAAGACCAGGAAAAAAACCTTTCGAGAGTTTTCTGAGTAAGGGGGGTAGATTATGGAAAGGGAAGGTGTTAGCACCATTCCCATCCGTAGTGATCTACGGGCTCTTAGATGCTTAGCTCATTTTGAAATACCTTGTGCTTTGTGTGTTTTGAAAAGTATTTTTGAAAGCGCCTTAGTGCGGCGAACTTTGTAATGTTTCTCGGAATGGTAGAGAACGTATACAAAGTGTTTGAAAATGTTTTTGAAAGAAGTTTTGTGTAAGTGTAAAAATTGTTTGAGCAAGCATCTAACAACTATCTACTTTATTCGAAAGGTTGTTCTTTTCCTCTTTTCCTTTAGACAGTGCTATCCTACTATTAGTGAGTAGGTAGCCCTAGTCGTTGGATGTTTGAGGGACATTCAAAGGGACGTTTATACAGTCACAAAGGCAACTGGGCAAGAAACTTTAGTAACTACCCTAGGGCTTTTAAGATCATACTGAGGCAACGTCGAAAGGGTCATCGAGGGACTTATGATCTTTAAATCAGAGGGTAACCACTAAAATCTCTCACGTTTCGAGAGATGTGACTGCTTTTCCGAAGGCAACCAAAGTGGGGCTACCCTAGAAGTGCGCATGTGAAATTGTGTTTGTATTCAGTTATTTGTCTTGTGTTAGGTTTGCTAGCGTTTGATTTTATGTTCTTACCATACAATCATACTAGTCATGCATCTAGACAGTTAATAGTGTACAGGAATTTAAAGTATAGAAGTGTAAATCCTAAACTATTACAAGGCTTCAGGAGGGGGATTATTATAAGTCGAAAAATGGGAGAAATAAAAGCAGTAAATGTAAATTCCTAGTTTAATTCTATTACATCCCATAAGCAAGTACATTAATATTAAAATAAAGTAGAAATATCAAACGCGCGTGAAATGGAAAAGACGTCTAAAACCCAAGTGAAATGAAATCTTTTTGTTTGTTTTTGTTTTATGTAAGAAAATGATTAATTGATAATTAATTAAATAATCTAGATCTAAAGAAAAAAATGTTAATTATTAAAGAAAATTGAAATTTAAAAAGAAATTAATTCTAAGTTTTTTGTATTTTTGTTATGAATACAAGAAATTAAATGAATTAAATCCTAGGTTTATTTATTTTTAAATTAAATAAAAGGTTAAATTTATTATTTAATTAATTTACCAAGTTAATTTAATTAAAAAAAGACTAACCTAATACTTTTATGATTTTTTTGATTTTAATGTTGTAATGAAATAAAATTGATTAAAACAGAAATGTTAATTAAAACAAAATAAAGAAAATTGAAATGGGCCTGTAAACAAAATGAAACGGGGGGTGCGCTTCAAAGAAGTATCAGACCTATCAACAAGAGGGCCCATACGCCAGTGGGATCTACAAAATAAGGTTAGAAAAAAAAATTTGTTTCCTACCCGGGTCGAACCCAGGACCTGGCAGATGAGTGCCTAAGAATGGTGTTCTTGGATTCAGGTACCTAAGCTCGCATGTAACACATTAGATCTACTCAAAAACATCAATAGTAATATGAATGCATGCGTAAAACTGATTTAAATTACATAATTTAGAGGATTTGAGATTCAAAATTTTACCAAAAACTGTAGGATGGTTATGAGGAGGATCTGGGACGTGTAAGGCTTGAACCTGGGCTTTGGAGGACTCCTGGAAAACTCAGGAGAGGGTTGATAATTTTGGTTTGGGTTGATAGCGCATGGAAGTGAAGTTACAGAATTTGCAACTTTTTGATTTTTTTTGAGAATTTTGAGAAGACTTTTGGAGAGCTTTTTGAAGAGGAATTTCGTGCTCCTTTTGGCTTGCATTGTTGTGTATTCATAGAGGGAAGATATGAGTGAACAAACATGGTAAAGAATCAATGCATTTATGGCCTTGGAGACAAGGATAAAACACATCGAAAAATGTCCATATTTGTGATATCTTTGCCTCTCTGATCACTTGCATGAACCTGGTCCATTTGGATGTATCTTGCACGAAAATATGGGCCTTCTAATAAATAAAATCAAACCCAAATGTCATGGCCCATTATTCTTTGTAGTTTATTTGATTTAATTCACATTTAAAATGAATAAAAATTGAAATAATATAAAAAATGCATGGCTAGATTTAGAGGTCCTTGGACACATCATGAACATATTTGAACTCCAAAAAGTTAGGCCCAATAACTTAATATCACAAATTTGCTCAATTGAGATTTCATGCATTTCCTTTGAAAATTGCCCAACTTGTGCAATCCATAACTTGCTCAATTTTTATCCAATGAAGATGATCTTGAACTTTTTGGAAATACCAAGATGTCTACTTCAATCCCTATTTTGATCAATTTTACATTTGAGTAATTTATCTTGATGTAAAAGGTCTTGGAAAAAGTATCTTTTGTTGACTTTCTGAAAATGATCTGTAATGTATGAGCTTGTATCTTTCAAATGGTGCATTTCTTGAACTTGAGGATAAAAGAGAAGTTGTAGGGAATTGGATTCTCTTCAAAATTATCTTTGGTTGGGGGGGGGGGGGGGGAATGGATGAATTATGTGAAAGTTATGCCTGGTTAAAGTTCAGTTGACTTTTCCTATAGAAACCCTAATTTAGCAATTCTTGACTTTTGATAAGTTAAGAGCATTCCTTGAGGAATCATGATCAAAACTTGATCAAATGATGGATATTACTTTAAAATGTTGATTTTGACCAAAAATCTTGAAGTTTGACTGTATATTGGCCACAATCGACTTTTGACCTAATATAGTTGATTTTCAAACACTTGAGCAGTTGACCGAGCAAACTTGTAGTGTAAGGCATGAAATTTGGCATGGAAATTCCTGAGGACATATTAGGGACAATAGGAATCACTTTGAGCCTTTGCAACCCAAACATCTTAGTAAAAAGTGAAACCCTAATTGGAGGTTCATTGCTTAGGAGGAGAATTTGTCTGATCAACTCTTTGGTCAACCTTGAGCAATTGAGGACCTCAATGAGCATGTATTGAGTAAAAATGGGAGGGAAAATTTTGGGGTACAACACATGGGTCTCGAGGAAGCTATTGATATCTAAATCAAAGTTCTAGATGTGTATGGCGATTTAACTTTGGTAGTTAATCAGATTAAAGGAGAATGTGATGCTCGTTATCCTGGCCTGATCCCTTACAAAGACTATGCTAGAAGATTGTTACCCTTCTTTAACAAAGTTAAATTCCATCGTATTCCCATAGATGAAAATGGCGGATGCTTTGGCTACTCTAGCTTCTATTTATCAAGTGAATTTTTGGAACGACGTGCCTCATATCACAATGCGACGTTTGGATAGACCGACTCATGTGTTTACAACAGAGGAAAAGTTAGATGAAAAACCTTAGTGTTATGATATCAAGCATTTTCTCCAGACTCAAGAATACCTGGCTGGTGCGTAAAATAAAGATAGAAATACATTGAGAAGGTTAGCAGACAGCATTTTCCTCAATGAAGGTGTGCTATACAAAAGAAATTATGACATGGTCTTGCTCAAATGCATGGATAGACACGAAGCAGACATGTTGATGCATGAGATCCATGAAGGTTCCTTTGGTACCCATGCCAATGGACATTCGATGGCAAATAAGATGCTTAGGGCAAGTTACTATTGGCTAACATTGAAATCTAACTATTTCAAATTTGCAAAGAAATGCCATAAATGCCAGATTTATGCTGACAAAATTTATGTGCCTCCGATGCTTCTCAATGTTATTCATTCCCAATGGCCTTTCTCTATCTGGGGTATTGACATGATTGGAATGATTGAACCTAAGGCGTCGAACGGGCATCATTTTATCTTGGTGGCAAATGACTACTTCACCAAATGGGTGGAAGCAACTTCATATTCTAATGTCACTAAGCAATTGGTAGTGATCTTTATCAAGAAAAATCTTATATGTAGGTATGGTGTGCCAAGCAGGATTATCACCGACAATGGCTCGAACTTGAATAATAAGATGATGACAGAACTTTGTGAAGAATTCAATATTGTCCACCACAATTCATCTCCTTACAGGCCAAAGATGAATGGGGTTGTTGAAGCTGCTAATAAGAACATCAATAAGATCATCCGGAAAATGGTTGTTACTTATAAAGATTGGCATGAGATGCTCCCTTTTGCTCTGCATGGGTATCGAACATCCGTCTGCACTTCAACAGGGGCATCCCCGTTATCCCTTGTGTATGGAATGGAAGCAGTACTCCCCGTTGAGGTTGAGATTCCCTCTTTACATGTGATAATGGAAACTAAGTTTTCAGAGGCTGAATGGGTCCATAATAGGTTTGACCAGTTGAATTTGATATAAGAGAAGAGAATGACGGCCTTGTGTCATGGTCAGTTATACCAGAAGAGAATGAAGAAAGCTCTTGATAAGAAGGTAAAACCTTATGAATTAAAAGAAGGTGACCTCGTGCTCAGGAAGATCATGTCTTTTAACGCTGATTCTAGGGGCAAGTGGACTCCCAATTTTGAAGGCCCATATGTTGTCCAGAAAGCCTTCTCTAGCGGTGCATTAATTCTTGAAACCATGGATGGCGATGAGTTCCCACGTCCCATGAATGTAGATGCAGTCAAGAAATAGTTCGCCTAAATAAATAAAAGAACAAATCGCTAAGTTGAAAACCCGAAAGGGCGGCTTAGGCAAAAAGGAGTGTCTCGGTAGACTGAAAACTTGAAAGGGTGGTCTAGAAAAAAATTAGAGACACAAACATAATAAATTTTCCCGGTAGGTTGAATATCCGCAAGGGCAATCTATGCAAAAGGTAGGGATTTCCTAGCAAGTAACTGCATTATACAAGACTTGATCATTGAAGCAACAATCTTCTTGGATCCTCACCACTCTTTGTTGCACCCCAAAATTTTCCCTCTTTGTTTTAACTTTGATTGGCTTATGCTCAATTTGCATATACACATGCATGCATATCATTGGTTCCATGCATTTCATGGGATTAAGGTATTTGATCAACACAACAAATCTATCATAATTTTTCAATTCATGTTTGAGTTGTGGAAGATTTGAGTGTTTTCGGTGAATTTAAAACAGTGCAAATTGGAAACAGTGTTTTGAATGATCTGAGTTTGAAAATTCGCATCTCTAGCTTGGAATTGTGTTTTAGGTTGATTCTTGAGGTTTTAAAACTGTATCGATGTTCTATTCAACCTTTCCATTTGGACCAAAAACTAATTCTCAAAGGAATGTCTCAGAATACGCGGTTCTTTTGGAAGTTGTATGGTGAAAAATACAAAGAAAAAGGTGCTGAAATTGCAGTTTTGGTGCACTAGAAAATTCATAAATCAAAGACTGTTTATGGTTTTGAGCCGTTTCCTATGGCTAAAATTCCATCTTGATGTCATCTACATGTTTCATCTCATGGTCGGAAGCCAGTTCTGCTCAGAAAGTCTTCGAATATATGAATTTATCAAGTATGTTCGCACAAGAAAATTGTGACAAATTTTCACTTGCTTCATCTTCAGAAAATCATAACTCGGTCGATTCTTATAGTATTGAGTTGGTTCTAGTGGAATTGGTTCAAAAATTGAGTTGGCTAAATATTTCTTTCTGTTTTACAATTCGAGCGGTGTCCCAAAGGCCTTCATTTTTGGTCCAAAACACATGCAACGCATTTGATAATCCTGAACCGAGAAATATTTTCATCTGAGACGAAATTTCAAAAAATCATAACTAAATCACCATTTATCCGATTGAGCCTATCTTCGGAAACAATGTCGTTCTCGACGTTGTCTACATTTTATTTTCACATTTCAACTTTGAAAGTCGCGCCAAGGGACCTACGAATTTGACTGTAAGGTGTCGAACTCGGATGAACTGAAAATTTGCACATTTGCTTGTGTTTATTGGAGGCTCATTCATTAAAAAAAAGGGCATACTATATATTCTTATTCCCTCCAATTTTTAAAAGGGGACTCTCATAATTAATCAATTCTCAAAAACACTCAAAAACTTTCTCTCATCTTGCTCAAGGATCAAAGAGCAACTTTCTCTTATTTTCATCAAGAACACCAACAACTTTTCCAACAACTTTTTCAAGATCTAAAAGTCAAAGAAGCTTAATTCTTCTCTGATTTCAAATCCGATTGTTGCGATCTCTATATCTAAACTTCCTCTTCAATTGTACAGTAAGCTTTTCTTGATTTAAGTACTTTTCAAATAAGTGATTCTTAAATAAGCACTTTTGTGGATCAATAAATTGAACTTTGATCTAATTTGAATTATGGAAGTGATTTCGATTATGAAAATGCGAATTGATCTTGAATTATGATGTGCAAATCCGGAATTGGATGATTAAATAAGTTCTTATTCAATTAATTGATTTTCATGAAAGTGCTTATTTGAGAAAACAAAATGTTGAAGTTGTTTCAAGCTTAAGTGATGATTCTTGATTGATTATGTGAGATATAATTTGGATCTCTAATTGTGCAAAAATCATGAGTTGAATTTTGGAGATTATGTGTTTGACAAAATGCTTGAGCCATTGTGCCTTGATCTTACCGTGTGATTCAATTGATTTTTGGTTGCGTACAAATTTCCTTGTGCTATGGTCATAGCATAATTGATGTGAATTTGGTTTTTGATCCGATGAAAATTGCGTCGTAACTCATGAAATCGGATCATGAATTCACATGTCGGTCATACTAAGATCGGGGAATTTGTCATATAATTTTGTTGTTTTGGTTTCCATTTCATGCCATGGTTATTCTATGGTTTTCAATCTTTCCAACGACATGAACCATGCGTGAAACGTACACTCGATGCAAAAGTTATGTTGCTTCTAAGTTTCAAATGAATAAGACTGCAATTGAGTCGACGCATAGCCTTTTTGAGTCGACGCAAGCAGTTCTGGTCACTTGCGGGAAGTGTTGCACCGACCCAGCGGTCGATGCAAACAGAGATAGTCTTGGGCATGAGTTAACGCATAGACTTTCTGAGTCGATACAAACTGAGAAAATCCTGGGCATGAGTCGATGCATAGCCTTTTTGAGTCGACGCAAACAGTTTTGGTCACCTGCGGGAAGTGTTGTACTGACCCAGCGATCGACGCAAACTGAAGAATCCTAGGCATGAGTTGACGCATAGCCTGTTGCAGTCAACGCATCTTTTCCAAATTGTTGTTTTTTGCTTCTTTG
Organism: Vicia faba; assembly: GCA_948472305.1. Taxonomy (NCBI): domain Eukaryota; kingdom Viridiplantae; phylum Streptophyta; class Magnoliopsida; order Fabales; family Fabaceae; genus Vicia; species Vicia faba. The sequence goes on from OX451740.1 coordinate 146,078,613, forward strand.
GCCTTGCTTTGGCCTTGTTTGCTCCAAATTTCTTCCTACTCTTTTATACTTTAATTTTCCTTGTTATTTTTAACACGTGTGTTAATTGTGCAATGTAAATTTCGATAGTTTTAGATCATGTAATTATTACTCGATTATTTGATTGGAAAACTTGTTTGGACTTTCGATTTATGGTCTGATTTTTGCGTTTGAAACACATGCCATGGTCTTGTGCCCCGTATCTTGTATAATTATATTTTATGCAGGAACTTTGTGATACAGATGTGTCCTCTACACGTTCTGATCTTGCTTATTGATGCTTCGGCGCATATTATCACTGAATTTCTTTGTTGATGCTAGCTTGCTTAAAGTTTTCCGGGTTTCTTTTTTATTGTTCGGTATTTACAGATTGATATTCGTTTGGTATTTCTCTCATACCTTTTTACGACATTTGTTATCGAATTATTTATTGCTTTCTAGAGATCATGAGAAGTAGGAAGCAGGAAATAAAGAACGTGCGTTCAAAGTATCTATTTAAAGTCCTGTAGCAGGCACCGCTTTCAGTATGCTAATTGTAATTGTTTAAAATCCTACCTTTGAAGTAGGTATTCTGCATGTGTGTTTACATTTGTGCCCGCATTATATTACAAATAATAAGTCCTCAAAAGTATGCAAGCGGGGAGGGTCCACAATCGACCCCCGCACATTCTAATCTGTGTCATCCTTAGCTCACGTTGTACATCGATGCTTTGGAGTTATGCTAATCATGATTATCGAGTCGTCAAGTGGAAAAGGGATTTGTAATCGATCCCCCATATTTTGTCTTGAGATCGCGTTGGTTGAAGTTGATGCCCCGTGCTATTTTCTTCTATCCTCTCCCCGCTTGTTTGCCTCAATTGATATGACCCCTTGGCTAAAGCATCCCTACCTGATTTTATACCTACCTTGATCGTCCATATCATGGTTAGGAATTTGACTTGAGTTACCATGTGCTTCTCACGACATATTGTTTGTGCTCTCTTGAGCTTGTTGGCTTGCTTGCTTGATTTCATCTTTGTGTGTATGTTTTGAGATGATATACCCTCGACATATTCCCTTAGGAGCTCTCATCTCAACTATAGATGATGATTCGAGATAGACATAGTTTTAGGTGATAGACCCTTGCTATGCTCCTTTAGGACTTCTTGATTCATCTAAATATGATGATTTGAGATAGACATTAGGATCGTTATCCATGCATGTCAACATAGGTTAGAGTCTCCCCTTCAAAACTAAACTTTAGGGTCAATCATTTGTGTGATAACATTAGGGATAGATTTAGGTTAGTCTCCTTTAGATGTTTTCTTTTCTTTCGCATCCTTTGCATAATAAAGCAAAAACCTTCCTTTTCTTTTTCATTGCAAATCATAAAACACGTAAAACTTTCAAATCCTCTCTCAAGGTAAAAATGTCAAACCAACACCTTTATTTTTGCCAATCGGCATTTCTTTTCTAATAACATGTTAGTTCCCTTCCGCTACAGGTCGTAAGTCTCCAAAGGTCGATCCGCGGTGGATTTATTCAAACCTAACTTTGTTCAATTAAAAAACACAAAACAACTTTATTTTTCCCTATATTATTTTATCTTTTATTTTACATGCATTCCATATTTTCATTTTATTTTAGCCCTTAAGCATAGATATAGATCCTAACACACCCATAAATTAGAACAACAAGAGTGGATACCATAGAGTACTACGGGCGTGTGGGGTGCTAATACCTTCCCCTCGCGTAACAGACTCCCTTAACCGATCTCTCGGTCACAAGACCATGATTTCACCCTTCAGGTTTTCTCGATGTTCACCTTTCCCTCCCCGTGGGATAAAAACGTTCGATGGCGACTTCATTGATTTTATATCAGATGACTGTTCAGCCGGTTGTTTCAGCTGGCGACTTCACTGGGGACAGATTGACCTATTGCTGGTCCATCCCAGAGTCGATCCTAGCTCTTGTTTTCTTTTCCTTGGGTTTTTATTTTTGTGCTTTATAGCTTGTTCATTTCGTACATGTTTATTTGAGCATATGATTGCATTACATTTTATCGCTTTCCATATAGTGGTGATACCGTTGTGCTAGATCTGTTTTCATGATTGGGTGGGTGTTACAAGAGGTAAAAGGCCCAATACCCAGGCCAAGTGACAACCATAGGGAACATAGGAATAGACTGGAACATGGAAGGCTAGTTGACTTAGGTTTCACTATTGCCGCCATGTTGTCCATGCTCAGATGAGGTACAAATGAGGGGCTATCATTTTCACGTAGGTGATATGGTGATATTTTTTCAGAAGTACCCTTGATTCTGGGTTACCTGACCTTTCCTTGATCTAGTTTTCACCCGTGAGAGGGGAGGGACTTGATTATTACAGGTACATATGGTGACTATGTTCTAATGGTGACCGTATTATTCTGTTGGTGACCTGATTCTTTGGTTATGTCCTGGACCTTTGATCCTGATATATTCAACTTGGACAAATATTATACAATGGTTATTCATGGTACTTGGTTCCATTGTGTGTTGAAATTGGTGCCGGACCTTTGATCCTGTGATATCCGGATTATTCAGCAGATTTATACAGCAATTATCCAGAGGATTGTACAGTTGTTATGCTGAACTTTTGAACCTATGTTATTGCACCTTCCATTACAGCATGTTTATTTTACACAAAAAAAGAAATGTGAAATATTGTATGCATAAAAAAGATGTTTGAACATGGCATTGCATCCACTCATTCACCTCATACATCTTCATGCATTCAAAATAGGTACTCAGGATGGGGAATTCTTATTCAGGCCCGATATTTTCTCTTCAGAATTGTGAACTTCGACTTCTCACTTCCCTATTATCAGAAAAAGTCGTGGAAGGACTTCGTGGGGAATTAGATGAGATGATGAGATGAGAAAAATCATATGAGGTTGTTTACTGTGGACATGCAGGTCCTGGTCCATGGTCAAAAATCCTTAAGGGGAAAAGTTAACCAGTTAGAGACTCAGTTGAGTCAGATATGGAAGTTCTAAAGACAATGTCAGCAAGGGAAAGATATCTTATATATGGTGTTGCTACAAAAGCTTTCATTCATCCCCAGTCTATGGGACATTTTTCAAATTAAGAGATACTTTGTGGGTCTCATCCAGAACTTTGTGTTCCCGAATTTGTCTCGCCAGCAGCCAGTTTATGGTCTTCAAGTGAACCTATGGGGTAAAGCTTATCAGCAAAGATAGAAGAAAAAGCTTGATAAGTAGGTTGATACAATCTCTATACCTTGTATCCAGTTTCTTCCTCGTGTGTTGGAAGCTCAGTTGATTAAGCTTCGTGCTTTGGGTTATCCTCCCACTGATTTCTCTTCTGATTTTGATGAAAATGCTAGATGTGTCTTCCATTCTGGGGTGGCTGGTTATAATATTAAAGACTGGAAGGGGTTGAAGTATAAAGTATGGTACTTGTTTGGATTCTTTTCCAAGGTCCAGTCCATGTTTAGCAAACTGTCTCAAGTTCTTTCTCCTCAGCTGAGTGCTTCTTCTGTGTAGTAGAAGATGGGGATACTTCTAAGATAAAGAAGCATAAGATGCCTAGGTCTTGAACAACTGTTGTTGTGTAGAAGGAAAATACCTCAAAGGTCAAATTCTAGATTCAGAGTTTAGTTTCTTCTGTGTGGTAGAAGATTCTTTGTTACATTTTCTGAATGTTACTTCTGTGTAGTAGAAGACGAAGACTCTTTTGTGAAATAGGAGATTCTCTGTAATTCGGTTGCTAAAAATTCTCTCTTATGAAGTAGGAGATGAAGTTTACTTTCTTCTATGTGGTAGACGATCCTTTGGTATGGCTGCTGGATGTTGCTTCTATGTAATAGAAGACCGTGCTTCTTTTGTGTAGTAGGAGACGCTCCGGAATTCAGTGGCTGGATTTCTCTTATGTGTAGTAGAAGAGGATTGTAATTTCTTCTCTATGGTAGAAGATACTCTGTGGTGCAGTTTATGAAAATTTACTTGATAAAGCATTCATCACATATGGTGAAGGAATTCGATGTGATTACCATACTGGGGCATTTGGCCATTCAACTGAAGGTTGTAAACCATTCAAAGAAAAGGTGCAAGACCTGCTTGACGCAAAGGCTGTCAATTTCGGGCCAGCCAGTAAGATTTGAAGTCCCCTTTGACTCATTGAATGCCATGATTTCCAGATCATCATCTCAAGTCCGTATGGAGACTAGTCTTCTCAACATGCCAGTTTCAAATTACACTTGCATTCTCATTTGTAGTCTTCCTTGTTTTGGTTAAGTACTTGCTTGTATGCAAAATTTTCTTATTCCTGAATATTAATCATAATGCATTGAATATGTTTGTCTTGAATTAATACATTCGTATTCACTCATTAATGTTTTCATTTTCTTTTTGATACTTGACTCTTGTTAAATAAAGCAAAATACCTTTGGAGGGAGGATGATGAGTAATATACCAAAAATTTCAAGCGGTGCGCTTTTGAATAAAAACCTTGTTGACGATGTACATGCCTTGTTTCAATTCCTAAACACCGGAGATATAAGGGAGTGAAACCCTCTTTAACCCATTTTGAGACTTGAAGTAGGAGTTTATTTTTTGTTCAAAAAAAACCCTCATTTTTAAACCCGGGGCAGGGTAGATTTCAGTTAATCTGATTGAGCGTTCAAAACTCATCAGGAGTGCGCATCAAAGGATAGAACAGTGGTTATCCTTCAGAAGGTTGAGGAAGAACAAAATCGCAATGCTTAACCCTCATATCAGCAGTGTGCATTAAAGAGAGCTATGTCCAAATGGGTATCTCTCGCACATCAGGAGGTCAATAAATGATGATACCACGATGATTATCCCTTATCTATCAAAGACTCAAGCAGTCACAATCACTTCCAACAAAGTCAAAAACGACTAGAAGTTGCATGACGTGTTCAAAAAAAAAAGAATGATTGAAAATAGAAAATAAAGATACAAAAAGACTCGCTAATTCGAAACTTGGAAAACAAGTCAGTTAGGCAAAATTCAGGGCATCCCGCTGGACTTCAAAGTCAAATTCGAAAAAAATTCATCCAGGAAAAATTTAGGGAAAATGAAAAGCGTGAAAAGCGAAAAGGGGATTACCAAATGAAAATCCTCAACAAAGAACAAAGTCGTGTGATCAGACACCAAGAAAGAAAGATGTGAGTGACTTCCATGTCCAAGAAACCTCGGTGACTCCTCAATCATTCCAAAACTCCTCCTGAGAGATGAATCTCCGCATCAAGTTAACTGAATTTAGGACTGGAGAACATCATGAAGGGGGTGGGCACCAAATAATTTTGAGCCTCAAATCTTTTTTTCTAAAACTGTGAACCAGACAATGTTACAACCCTAAAAAGTCCTAACTGAAGCACGGGTTAATTCAGAAGCGCACCGTAATGAGAATACGGTAGTCTGAATCCTATGAGGCTTGCTAAAACATTTGAGTTGGTATCACACTATCTTTTTAATTTCTTCTGTTTAATTTTTGTTTTGTTTAACCTTTTCAATAAAGGTTTTTAAACTTCAAGACAAACACGAGCTTTGCATTAGAATTATCATTCTTAGAATAAATATTATTTGCATATGAACAAGTGCTTAAAACATCAAGTAAGCTTGCATAATGAGCATCAGATGAAAGTTTGATTAGCTCAAGGGACCAATTGCTTCAAGATACCATTGAAAGGTAAATAAATTTTGAAGATGATATTAATCTGGGGAAAACTTCTATTACTCCGCTGAGTGAAAGAATACCAGTTTGAGAAATGGTTTGAAACAGATTGCAAAAGTTGATTGCCCAGAGTCTCTATCGAGTAGTGGTGCATTACTTTCAGTTGGTCCCAAGGGACATATTGCTTCAAGTATTTGTTTGAGAACGAAGCGGTTCAAGTCGAGAAGTATGGTTGTGAAGTAGCATACTTTCAAGACATAAGCCAGCCACCCTAAGGTTGTGTTGTCTTTAAAAATCCTCAAGTTTCTCATCCCACTGTGAGCATGAGGTAAAGGAAATGGTTTGTCAAGACTCTGTTGAACAGGGGAAAGCTTGTTGAATACTCTGTTGAGTAAGAGTTTAGCCAATCTAGGGCATTCAGGTCAGAATTTGATCCGTCAAAGTACATTCAAACTGGGGCAGTCATGTTAATATTTGACAAATCTCTCTGAGAATGCATTGATTAGAGGAGAATCTCTTCAGAATTTGAAGATACAGGGGCATTCTCTTAAGTATGGTTGAAACCGCTTCCAACTCTGATCAGTCAGGGGCAGTATTCTGAAGTTCATAACACTGAGATGTTTATCTTGGTGGTACAAATCTCCAAAAGTCATCTTGAGGAAATTTTCTTCAAAAGCCTTACAGACTGGGGCAAGAAATTATGCAGGGGAATTTTCTCCTCTTCAATGGTTGATCAGATAAAGTCCAGGCGCAGGCTAAACTATTTATGAATTTGAAAAGCATGTCGGGAAGTCAAGTTTGTTATCCTCGGCTCATTAGAGATTTAAGTCCATTTATTGATGTTCCTTCATCAGAAGTCAGGATCATTACCTCCAATTGAAGTGTGGATCATTATCCTCAGCGGGATACAAGCAGGAATGTAAAGAGCTTGTGAGGTTGTTACCCATACATGGTTCATAATGAAAATAAGTTTTCCTAGGAGGACTCATTTCCCCAGATGTTAGGTCTTTCGATACTTGATAAGAGTCTGTCTGCCAAGGGGTTTTCTCTTCCGAGATCTTTATTCCCCAGTGAAGAATTCCTCATTTCTCCGCAAGAGGAGAACGATTCTTCTCCATGGAAATTTAGAAGTTGTTTGAAGTAAAGAAGATTTCTTTTCAGTGGACTGCAATTTATTTTTGCAGCATCTTCTCTAAAGTCCACTTTTTAGTGGAATTTCTCGGTGGAGTTGACATGTTGGAGTTGCAATATTTCATCACATTTCTTATCCAGTGGTTGGTAGTTCAAATTGCTTATTCTTCAGCAAAGTTTTCCATTCCAAACAGGGGCATGTTACCATAATTTCTCTTTTTGCAAGTGCCGTTGGTCTTTAATGACAATAAGCATACGAGTAAATGAATCAAGAAGGGTCTGTATGCGACCAACATGAGGATTTCTGTAGAATGGGACCCAATTTCCCTAGTGAATACTCACCTCTACTCAAAACATAATCATTCATCCCCAATAAAGGCATACTCTCTCCAAGACAGAATTCCTTATCCCCAGTGGAAGCATACCCATGCGTAATCCCCACTGAAGTCAACACTCTTGATGAGAGTTTATTTAAGAGTTCGTCCCTTCCAGAGGGCTTATCTCTGAAGAAGTGAATTTCAATAGGTCTTGTATAATCTTCTTCTTCAACGTAGTCTACTTTTCTTTGACAAATCTGGGAAAGATCATTTCATTGGATTGTATACCTTTGTTATATCCCCTTAAAGTTGATACTCAGTAACTCTGTGGTTGGCATTTATCCCCCTCATGAGGTTGTCGTTCATCGTCTCTATGAAGTTCGTATCTTTTATCCCTAGGGAAGTTTTCCAAAGTTAGGTTTTCTTGAAAAAACGATGTTTGATTAACATATCTGTTATGCCCAGTGGAGCAAGTCTCCTATTTTTCTGGAGCGTTGTGCATAGACGAATTCCATTTAGGGTTCTTTGACCCTCAGTGATAGAGTATTGCTGAAATATTTCCTCAGTGGAGTTCTGAACCTCAAAGCTTATGGATCAAAAGCGCCCTTATCTTCTTCAAGTGAAGATTGTTACCCTCGACGGTGGTATTCCACACGTGGCCTGGGTAGAATTCTATTATTCAAGAATTTCTGTGATCCCCCAGTCGAAGTCACTTTTATTGAGGATTTACATCAGAAGATCCCAGTTCCCAACAAGATTCTCTTTATCATTGGAAAGAAATGTTGGATCTTTTCCGCAGGAGGTTAGGAGTTGGATCAGAGTTCAAAATTTCCTTTAAACTGCAATTTATTTTTGCAGTATTTCCCCAGTAAAGGCGTACTCTCTCCCAAGTATTCCTCCTTCTCAGTGCACTCTATTTCTTTCCAGGTTTTTCTCAAAAGAAATGTTTAATTCACTAACTGGAGATTCTTGATATACTCCCCTTGAAGTCGACATTCTACAGCTTCCCCAATGAGGTTTCCAATTATCCTCCCCAAGAAGTATGTATTCTCTTACTTAGTGAGGGATGCACTCCCTCTCTCTTCAATGTGGCTTGCCTATATTAGAGTTCTTAAAGAGACTCGTGTTTGCCTACGGGAGATTCTAGTTTGTTATACTCATGAGGACGACCATCATCCATAATGAAATGATTTCTTCTCCCCAGTATAGAGCTTCCCGCTGGCTTGAATCTGGAAGAGATGGCTATTCCCCAGTGCAACGGGTATTGTTGATGTTTCCATCTAAAGTTTTCGGCTCCCCAGCGTAAAATGCGATCTTTGTCCCCAATCGAAGCCGAATTTCGAGGACCTGCCAGAATAACTGATCTCCTATTCCCTAGTGGAGAAAACTTTCTTTCCCTAGTGTAGAAAATGTCTTGTCTCTCTAGTGTGGTGTACACAAGAGTTCTAGTCATAACTTTTTCATCCCCGGTGACAAAAGATTTTGTTGAAATATCACCAGTGGAGTTTTTGTCCCAAGATGTTTGTTTCTTCCCCAAGTGGAGACTTTTGACCCCCTGGTGATGTTATCCCCAGTGTGGTCTGAGTAGAATTCTTTTTATTTAAGAATTTCAATACTCCCTAGTAGAAGCTATCTTCGTCAAGAAAATCTATGCGAGAAAGTTTCCATCCCCAATGAAGCTCTCCTCTTTCTAATAGAAGATAAAGAATTCGTTCCCCAGGAAGTTGGGAGTTTGACAAGAATTCAAGATTTTCACTGAACTACAATTTATTTTTGTAGTATTCTCCCTGTGAAGTTAATTCCCCAATGATATCGATCTTTAGAGGTTGGTGGTTCTGAGTCTCGGTGCCCCATTAAAGTTTAGATTGCCTTTTCTCTACAGAAGATCAGATGTGCAAGAATAATCGTTTGGAAGTTCATTTTCTTCTCAGCAGTCAATTATTGATGTGTTTTCCTCAGCGCATTGCTAAAAATGCATCATTACATTCCATCTACCAAAATGCGTAGCATTTCCATTGTATGGAGCATTACGCTAAAACATTCAAATGCACATGAGTATAAGCTAATTATGTTCACCTGTGGTAACCAGATTGTTATACGCTCAATTTTGAATCATCTCCACAACAAGCCTAGGGTGATACTATTATGTTTCCTCAGCGGAGTTTGTTTTGATTCACCACCAGTTGGGTCTTTCGTATATCTTCATTTCCCCAGTAAGTCGTGGTTTTCTCTTGCCCTTGCAAGCCCTTGGTTATTTTACCCATGTTTGCTTTGCCGTTAGAGTGCGAGTAAGAGTCAGTGTATAGCCTTTCTTTCTTCTCAAGTATTTGAGTATCCATACTTGGTGTGTGGTACTTCAAATATTTTCCACTCTTGAAGAATTACACCTCGTCTTTGGCCCGAGGGATTTTTTAGTTCTTGTGTATTTGCAAACTATTAAAGCCTAATACGTGTTGGCAATCATTGTTTAGCGTCCCTACAATTGGTCTCTTTTTTCTAATCACAAGTCTGCCTTCGACCGACATTCTATTTGGGGTTCAATACATATGGGAATCCCCAATAAGTTTGTGGTTTTCCCTTGCCCTTGCAAGTCTTTGGTTATTTTACCCGTGTTTTCTTTGCCGTTATAGTGAGAGTAAGAGTTGGTGTATAACTTTTCTTGCTTCTCAAGTATTTGAGTATCCATACTTGGTGTGTGGTAATTCAGATAATTGCCACTCTTGAAGAATTACACCACGCCTTTGGCCTGATGGATTTTGTAGTTCTTGCATATTTGCACCCTATCAAAAGCCAAACTTGTTTTGGAAATCCTTGTTAGAGTCTGCTTTGACCAGTCTCTTTCTCTTGTAGAGTTCACCTTCAATCGATGCTCTTTGAAAGTCCTGTTTAGTCGGTTCCTTGTCCTCGATTTATTTGTGTTAGTCGAGTTCTCCCGTCGTTAGCTTAGCTAACCTTTTCTGTTAAGTCCTTCAGTGTCTCTTCAAAGTCTAGTTTTCTGGCATCCTTGATTAGGCAAATGCGTCCTTTCTTGGTAGGGCTTTCTTCGGTTAGTCTCTTTCTTGTGTTCGCTGTCAACTCTGAACATTTGTTCTTGATGCTCAATGTCGTTTTTGTGTGTCTAACTCTGACCAGATATGCATATCTTTATCCCCTGTGAGTTCGCCTTTGATTGACATTCATTTCTTAAATCCACCTTCGACTGGTACCTTTTGTTAGGAGTCCCCTTCGGCTGGTCTCTTTTCATTTGTAAGTTCTCCTTTGATCGGTGTTCTTTCCTTAGGAATCTACCTTCGGCATAGTATTCCTTGTTAAAGATTCCCCTTTGTTGGTTTCTTTACCCTTTAAATCCACCTTCAGTAGGTACCTTTTGTTGAGAGTCCCCTACGACTGGTCTCTTTTCATTTGTAAGTTCGCCTTTGATTGGCGTTCTTTCCTTAGGAATCTACCTTCGGCATAGTATTCCTTGTTAAAGATTCCCCTTCGGCTGGTTTCTTTATCCTAAAGTCCACCTTTGGCTGGTTTCTTTACCCTTAAAATCCAACTTCGGCTGGTACCTTTTGTTGAGAGTCCCCTTCGGCTGGTCTCTTTTCATTTGCAAGTTCGCTTTTGATCGGCGTTCTTTTCTTAGGAATCTACCTTTGGCATAGTATTCCTTGTTAAAGATTCTCCTTCGGCTGGTTTCTTTATCTTAAAGTCCACCTTCGGCTGGCACCCTTAAAATCCACCTTCTGCTGATATCTTTTGTTGAGAGTCCCCTTCGGCTGGTCCCTTTTCATTTGTAAGTTCGCCTTTGATTGGCGTTCTTTCCTTAGGAATCTACCTTCGTCATAGTATTCCTTGTTAAAGATTCCCCTTCAGCTGGTTTCTTTATCCTAAATTCCACCTTGGACTAGTTTCTTTACCCTTAAAATCCACCTTCGGCTGGTACCTTTTGTTAAGAGTCCCCTTCGACTGGTCCCTTTTCATTTGAAAGTTCGCCTTTGACCGACGTTCTTTTCTTAGGAATCTACCTTCGTCGTAGTATTCTTGGATGAAGATTCCCCTTTGGTTGGTTTCTTTATCTTGAAGTCCACCTTCGGCTGGCACCCTTAAAATCCACCTTTGGCTGGTATCTTTTGTTAAGAGTCACCTTTGACTGGTCTCTTTTCATTGTAAGTTCGCCCTTGATCGGTGTTCTTTCCCCTTTAAATCTACCATCGGCTGGTACCTTTTGTTAGAAGTCCCCTTTGGCTGGTCTCTTTTCATTGTAAGTTCATCTTTGATCGGCTTTCTTTCCCCTTTAAATCTACCTTTGACTGGTATCACTTGTTAAGAGTCCCCTTCGGCTAGTCTCTTTTTATTGCAAGTTCACCATTGATCGGTGTTCTTTTCCCTTTAAATCCACCTTCGGCTGGTACCTTTTGTTAAGTGTCCCCTTCGGCTGGTCTCTTTTTCAGTTGAAAGTTCGCCTTTGATTGGCGTTCTTTCCTTAGGAATCTACCTTCGGCATAGTATTCCTTGTTAAAATATTCCCCTTCGGCTGGTTTCTTTACCCTTAAAATCCACCTTCGGCTGGTACCTTTTGTTGAGAGTCCCCTTCGACTGGTCTCTTTTCAGTTGAAATTTCGCCTTTGATTGACATTCTTTTCTTAGGAATCTACCTTCGACATAGTATTCCTTGATGAAGATTCCCCTTCAACTGGTTTCTTTACCTTGAAGTCCACCTTCGGCTGGCACCCTTAAAATCCACCTTTGGCTGATACCTTTTGTTAAGAGTCCCCTTCGGCTGGTCTTTTTTCAGTAGAAAGTTCGCCTTTGACCGGCGTTCTTTTCTTAGGAATCTACGGTTGGTATAGTATTCCTTATTAATGATTCCCCTTCGGCTGGTTTCTTTACCCTTAAAATCCACCTTCGGCTGGTACCTTTTGTTAAGAGTCCCCTTTGGCTGGTCTCTTTTCAGTTGAAAGTTCGACTTTGACCGGCGTTCTTCTCTTAGGAATCTACCTTTGGCATATTATTCCTTGGTGAAGATTCCCCTTCGGCTGGTTTCTTTATCTTGAAGTCCATATTCAGCTGGTACCTTTTGTTAAGAGTCCCCTTCGGCTGATATCTTTTCATTTGCAAGTTCGCCTTTGATCAACGTTCTTTTCATAGGAATCTAGCTTCGGTGTAGTATTTCTTGATGAAGATTCCCCTTCTGTTGGTTTATTCATCTTGAAGTCCACCTTCGGCTGGTTTCTTTATCTTGAAGTCCACCTTCGGCTGGCATTCTTTAAATCCAGCTTCGGTTGGTACCTTTTTTTAAGAGTCACCTTCGGTTGGTCTCTTTTTATTGTAAGTTCACCCTTGAACGACGTTCTTTCCCATTTAAATCCACCTTCGACTGATATAATTTGTTAAGAGTCTCCTTTAGCTGGTCTCTTTTCATTTTAAGTTCACCCTTGATTGGTGTTCTTTCCCCTTTAAATCCACCTTCGGCTAGTATCATTTGTTAGGAGTCCCCTTCGGCTGGTCTCTTTACTTTGTAAGTTTTCCTTTGATCGGTGTTCTATTCAGGGTCAATGTATATTTGTGTCCCCAGTAAGTTCGCCTTCGATTAGCGTTCCTTTGTTAGAGCCTTCTTTGGTCAGTCTCTTTCTTGTGTATGTCTAACCTTGACCTGACATCCAAGAGATTTACTTAGATAACCATTGTAATCCAAAAAAGCCAAAAAATAAAAAATACAGAAAACCAAAAAAAATAAAATAATACATGACTGGCTTCGGAGCACAAAGTTTTGGGTTCTTATAAGTATTTAATCTTCTTCCACCTTGAAAGTTCGAAAGGAATCCTCCAATCTCACCTTCAGGTTTAAGACGATTAAATAGGGGCAGCTGTTGCACCCCAAAATTTGCCCTCTTTGTTTTAACTTTGATTGGCTTATACTCTGTTTGCATATACACATGCACGCATATCATTGGTTCCATGCATTTCATGGGGTCAAGGTATTTGATCAACACAACAAAGCTCTCATAATTTTTCAACACATGTTTGAGTTGTGGAAGATTTGAGTGTTTTCGGTGAATTTAAAACAGTGCGAATTGGAAACAGTATTTTGAATGACCTGAGTTTGAAAATTTGCATCTCCAGCTTGGAATGGTGTTTTGTGTTGATTCTTGAGGTTTTGAATTTGTATCAATGTTCTCTTCAACTTTCGTGTTTGGACCAAAAGCTAATTCTCAAAGGAATGTCTCAGAATACGCGGTTCTTTTGGAAATTGTATGGTGAAAAATACAAAGAAAAAGGTGGTGAAAGTGCAGTTTTGGCGCACTAGAAAATTCATAACTCGAAGACCATTTATCATTTTGAGCCTGTTATGATGGCCAAAATTTCGTCTTGATGTCATCTACATTTTGTATCTCATGGCCGAAAGCCAGTTCTGCTCAGAAAGTCTTCGAATATATGAATTTATCAAGTATGTTCACACAAGAAAATTGTGACAAATGTTCACTTGCTACATCTTCAGAAAGTCATAACTCGGCCGATTCCTATTGTATTGACTTGGTTCCAGTGGCATTGCTTTAGAAATTGAGTTGGCTAAATATTTCTTTCAACTTTCTAATTAGAGCGTGTGATACGGTGGCAGAACTGACTGTTTTTTATTACTACTGGTTTTGCGTTTTTTGTTTGCAAATTTATGGTAAGCAAGAGTCGCCACCGTCTTTTATTTCATCCAACAAAGGAAAGGAGAAAAAGAACAGAAAAAACCTTTTTCGAGATGTTTGTGTACGGAGGGGGGGGGGGGGTAGATTATAGAAAGGGAAGGTGTTAGCACCCTTTCTATCCATGGTTTTCCATGGGCTCTTAGGTACTTGCTCATTCTTAAATTGCTTTTGTGTGTTTGTGTATTTGAAAAAGTTTTTAAATTGCCTTAGTGCAGCGTCACTTTATGGGAACCCTTGTATCAGTCCTTAAGGGTGTGATAAAGTGTTTTGAAAAAACTTTGTTTGAAAAGTATTTTGAAAGTGTGAGGTGTAAAATTTGTTTGAGCAAGTACTTAGGAGTTTCTACCTACTCGAAAAAGACTGTTCATTTTCTTATTTCCTTTAGACAACGCTATCCTACTATTAAGGAGTAGGTAACTCCATCATTGGAGTTTAAGGGATAATCGAAAGGGACGAGTACGATCACTAAAGCAAGGATTAGGAAACCTTATTAGTTACCTTAGAGTCTTAAAGATCTTTCTGAGGCAACATTCGAATGGGTCATCTTTGATCGTTTGGGACTAGAGGGCAACCACTAAAACTCCCTATACTTCATGACCGTTTACCGAAAGCAACCGAAGTGGGGCAAACCCTAGGAGTGAGCATGTGCAAGTGTTTGATTTCATTTTATTTAATCTTTGCATATTTAGGGTTTTCTACTGTTTTAGATTATGATCTTTTACATACAATCCTATTATCAATCATCTAACAATTTATAATGACAGAAAGGAAAAGTGCGAGAAATTTAAACCTAGCTATTACAAGGCTTTAGGGAGGGGGATTACATAATAAAAAACTTAAGGAAAACAGTAAATGCAAATAGTAATAAACCTAATTAACTATTACAAACTCGGAGCAATTACATTAATTGGAAAATTAAATAAATAAATGAGCGCGATAAATTAAATATGGGGAATTCACAATTAAATTCAAAGACATTTAATTTAGTAAATAAAGAAAAATATTTTTTTAGATTTTTTGAGAAGAAATATATTTTGCAAATTAACTTAATTTCTAATTAATTTTAATTATGAAAAAAAGGAATTTCAGTTATCCTAATTAACCTAATTAATTAATGATATCAAATATTTTATGGAAAAAAACCTAATTCTAATATTTTGTGATTTTTGTGATTTTTTTTTATTTAATTAAAAAAATATTTTTTAAAACAATTAAAAAAAATAAAACAATAAAAAAAGTTAATGAAATTAAAACAAAAAAAATGAGATGGGTCTGGTGTTGGAAGCAATTTGGGGGGTGCCTTGTTGAATTTGTGTTAGGCCCGTCTTGCTGGTGGCCTAATTGTCAGCGCCTGATTCAGTGGGAACTTAATCTTGGAAGCCCACTGTGTGCTGCGCTTGTGATGCGTTAGATCTGGACTGATAATGGATCTAGTGGACAGGATCTGGGAGTGTATAGCATGGACTTGGGCGTGAGATACATGGAATCTGCAAGCCACAATTCAGAAAATATGAAAAATGCTTGTACCTAGGATCGAACCCAGGTCCTTTCTCTCACCAGCGCTGCCTTTTACCATCCGGGCTACATGACTTATTCGTTAGTATAATAAACAAAAAAACATAAAATAAATAAAGTTGCACGCCCAGCAAAATGTGCTAAATTCAAACAGGCCAATGGTATGCTGCCACACCCTCATCTTCTTCCCCAAAGCCGTCGTTTTTGGTAACGACCTTTACCTACGGTCCAAAGTCTGTAGTTGTAAACCTGTCAATTTCAAAAATGCAGCCCACGCACAATAAATTCAAATGGAGACCATGGATCAACTGGATTTGAGGCCCTGAACACCATGTTACCCATAATCAAACCTGATTTTGCCTATATTAAAAAAAATCTAAAATGAAGCTTGAAACCCTAAGAATGGCATCTTTTGATTCATGCGCTTAAACTCAAATCAAAGCATCCAAACATATTGCAAACATGATTACAAGCATGAATATATACTTAGAATATGTTGATAATGACAAAATCAATGAAAACGAAAAAAAGGTGCAAACCGTGAAGGTGGTAGCACGTGATTCTTGATGCTTTGAGGCTTGGGAAATAGTGGGATAGCTTTAGTGAAGGTCCAGGAGTGTTGTTGTATCCTTGAAATTTCTTGAAACCGCCTGGGGAGAAGAATATGATCTTCACTTTTTTTGACAAAACTTGACACTTTGTTCTTGCTCTTAGAGAGGCAGGTTGTGCATGAATTCTTCTCTCTAGGGTTGCAATGCATTATGTATATGCACTGAATCAAATTAGGGCAACATAATTGGAAAGAATTAAAGATATAATTGCATGGTTTTGGAAGAAAATCAAATCATGAAAAGTTGCCATATATGAAGATTATGTGTCCTATTTGGCCTTGCACAATTTCCTGGCTATTTGACAGCATAAAAGATCTCCCTTCAATGCAAAAATCATTCCTAAAACAAATTATATGATTTATTTGATTTTATTTGATTTTTAAATGAATGAAAATCAAAATAAATTAAATAAATGAGTGAATAAGGCATGGAGGGTCCCATAAGTCATGGATCATTCTAGGACTGAGATTCAATCTTGAAAAGATGGGCCCATGTGAAAAAAATGCAATTTTGAGCATTGTTGACTTTGTGCAAACTTCCAAAAATGGCCAACTTTGACAATCTATATCTCTTTCAATTTTGACCCTAATAGGGTGTTCTTGGACTTTTTATAAATCTTAGGATGTCCCCTAAGCAACCTATTTGGTTTCATCTTAAATGGATCTTCCATGTTTATGTAAGAAGCTTTGACCCAAAAGGTGTTTTTGTTGACTTTTGAAGATGACCTATAATGTCTGAATTTATATGATTTCATGAGTGCATTTATTGAACTTGAGGGCTGAAGATGAGTTGTAGGTAATTGGGTTATCTTCCAAATGAGCCTTGGATGAGAAATTTCTGATAAAGTATGAGGAAGTTATGCATGGTCAAAGTTTGGTTGACTTTTCCTATAGAAACTCTAATTTAGCAACTTTTGAATTTTGATGAATTACGGGAATTCCTTGAGGAATCATGATCAACCCTTGATCAAATGATGGATATCACTTCGAAATGTTGATGTTGACAAAAAATCTTGAAGTTTGACTGTATGTGGGTCATAGTTGACTTTTGACCTAGTATAGTTGACTTTCAGGCATTTGAGTCGTTGATTGAGCAAACTTCTTGTGCAAGGCATGAAACTTGACATGGATGGTCTTGAGGACATATTAGGGCAATAAAAACTATTTAGGACCCTTGGAACTCAAACATCTTGATGAGGAGTGAAACCCTAATTTGGGGCTCATTGTCTTAGGAGGGGGATTTGTTTAGTCAATCCTTAGTCAACTTGAGCAATTGAGGACCTCTAGGAGTATGTTTTTGAGTGAAATAAGAGGGAAAATTTTGTGGTACAACAGAGCGGTATCCTGAAGGCCTTCGTTTTTGGTCCAAAACGCACGTAACACATTTGAAAATCCTGAATTGAGAAATATTTTCATCTAAGACGAAACATTAAAAAAATCATAACTAAATCACCATTTATCCTATTGAGCTCATCTTCGAACACAATTTTGTTCTCGATGTTAGCTATATTTTATTTTCATATTTCAACTTCGAAAGTCTCGCCGAGGGACCTGCGAATTTGATCGTAAGGGGTCGAACTCTGATGAAAATTTTACACATTTGCTTGTGTTTATTGGAGGCTCATTCATTCCAAAAAAATGACACATTATATATTCTTATTCCCTCCAATTTTCAAAAGGGAACTCTCATAATTTATCAATTCTCAAAAACACGCAAAAAATTTCTTTCATCTTGCTCAAGGATCAAAGAGCAACTTTCTCTCATTTTCATCAAGAACACCAACAACTTTTCCAACAACTTTTTCAAGATCCAAAAGTCAAAGAAGTTCAATTCTTCTCCGATTTCGAATCTGATTGTTGTGATCTCTATACCTAAACTTCCTCTTCAATTATACGGTAATCTTTTCTTGATTTAAGCACAATTCAAATAAGTGATTCGTAAATAAGCACTTTTGTGGATCAATAAATTGAACTTTGATCTGATTTGAATTGTGAAAGTGATTTCAATTATGAAAATGTGAATTGATCTTGAATTATGTTGTGCAAATCCGGAATTGGATGATTAAATAAGTGCTTATTCAATTAATTAATTTTCATAAAAGTGCTTATTTGAGAAAACAAAATGTTGAAGTTGTTTCAAGCTTAATTGATGATTCTTGATTGATTATGTGAGATATAATTTGGATCTCTAATTATGCAAAAATTATGAGTTGAATTTTGGAGATTATGTGTTTGACAAAATTCTTGAGCCATTGTGCCTTGATCTTACCGCGTGATTCAATTGATTTTTGGTTGCGTAACAAATTTCCTTGTGCTATGGTCATAGCATAATTGATGTGAATTTGTTTTTTGATCCGATGAAAATTGCGTCAAAACTCATGAAATCGGTTAATGAATTCACATGTCGGTCATACTAAGATCGGGGAATTTTTTGTATAATTTTTGTTGTTTTGGTTTCCATTTTGTGCCATGGTTATTCTATGATTTTCAATCTTTCCAACGATATGAACCATGCGTGAAACAGACACTCGATGCAAAAGTTATGTTGCTTCAAAGTTTCAATTGAATAAGACTGTGGTTGAGTCGACGCATAGCCTTTTTAAGTCGACGCAAGCAGTTCTGGTCACTTGCAAGAAGTGTTGCACCGACCCAGCGGTCGACGTAAATTGAGAAAATCCTGGGCATGAGTCGACGCATAGCCTTTTTGAGTCGACGCAAACAGTTTTGGTCACCTGCGGGAAGTGTTATGCTGACCCAGCGGTCGATGCAAACTAAAGAATCTTGGGCATGAGTCGACGCATAGCCTGTTGCGGTCGATGCATCTTTTCCAAATTGTTGTTTTTTCTTCTTTGGCCTTGTTTGCTCCAAATTTCTTCCTACTCTTTTATACTTTAATTTTCCTTGTTATTTTTAACATATGTGTTGATTGTGCAAGGCATATTTGGATAGTTTCCGATCATGTAATTATTACTCGATTATTTGATCGGAAAACTTGTTTAGACTTTCGATTTGTGGTTTGATTTTTATGTTTGACACATATGCCATTGTCTTGTGCCCTATATATTGTATAATTGTATTTTTTTTCCAGACACTTTGTGATACATATGTGTCCTCTACACATTCTAATCTTGCTTTTTGATGCTTCGACGCATATTCTCACTGAATTTCTTTGTTGATGCTAGATTTCTTGAAGTTTTCCAGGTTTTTTTCTATTATTCGGTATTTACAGATTGATATCCGTTTGGTATTTCTCTTATACCTTTTTACCACATTTGTTATCGAATTATTTATTTCTTTCTAGAGATCATGAGAAGTAGGAAGCAGGAAATAAAGAGCATGCGCTCGAAGTATCTATTTAAAGTCCTGTAGCAGGCACCACTTTTTGTATACTAATTGTGATTGTTTAAAATCCTACCTTTGAAGTAGGTATTCCGCATGTGTGTTTACATTTGAGCCCGCATTATATTACAAATAATAAGTCCTCAAAAGTAGGCAAGCGAGGAGGGTCCATAATCGACCCCCGCACATTCTAGTCAGTGTCATCCTTAGCTCATGTTGTACGTCGATGCTTCGGAGTTGTGCATATCATGGTTATCGAGACTTCAAGTGGAAAAGGGATCTATAATTGATCACTCATATTTTGTCTTGAGCTCACGTTGGTTGACATTGACGCTTCGTGCTATTTTCTTTTATCCTCTCCCCGCTTGTTTTCCTTGGTTGATATGACCCCTTGGCTAAAGCATCCCTACCTGATTTTATACCTACGTTGATCGTCCATATCATGGTTAGGCATTTGACTTGAGTTAGCATGTGCTGCTCACGACATATTGTTTGTGCTCTCTTGAGCTTGTTGGCTTGCTTGCTTGATTTCATCTTTGTGTGCATGTTTTGAGATGATATACCCTCGGCAGGTTCCCTTAGGTACTCTCGTCTCAACTATAAATGATGATTCGAGATAGACATAGTTTTAGGTGATAGACCCTTGCTATGAAACTTTAGGACTTCTTGATTCATCTATAGATGATGATTTGAGATAGACATTAGGATCGTTATCCATACATGTCAACATAGGTTAGAGTTTCCCCTTCAAAACACAACTTTAGGGTCAATCATTTGTGTGATAACATTAGGGATAGATTTAGGTTAGTCTCCCTTAGATGTTTTCTTTTCTTTCGCATCCTTTTCATAATAAATAAAAAACCTTTCTTTTCTGTTTCTTTGCAAATCATAAAACACGTACAACTTTCAAATCCTCTCTGAAGGTAAAAACGACAAACCAACACCTTTCTTTTTGCCAATTGGAATTTTTTTTCTAATAACTTATTAGTTCCCTTCCGCTACAGGTCATAATCTCCAAAGGTCGAGCCACGGTGGATTGATTCGAACCTAACATTGTTCAATTAAAAACACAAAACAAACCGAAACATGTGAGCCGAACTACGGCTGCTCTGATTCCTTAAAAGGGATACGTAGGCATTGGAGTAGGGCCCAAACAAGCACAACTTTATTTTTCCCTACATTATTTTATCTTTTCTTTTGCATGCATTCCATCTTTTCATTTTATTTTAGCCCTTAAGCATATATATAGATCCTAACACACCCATATATTAGAACAACAAGAGTGGATACCATAGAGTACTACGGGCGTGTGGGGTGCTAATACCTTCCCCTCGCATAACAGACTTCCTTACCCGATCTCTCGGTCGCAAGACTGTGATTTCACCCTTCAGGTTTTCTCGATGTTCACCTTTCCCTCCCCATGGGATAAAAAATGTTCGATGGCGACTTCATTGATTTTATACCAGATGACTGTTCAACCGATTGTTTCACTCTTCAGCTGAAGTCGCTGCTCAGGAATTCAAATTTGTTAGGGAGAATAATGGTCATTGTATTTAAATATATATTTTCCAATATATTACCATTTTCCAAACTTTATAATCATCTATGGAGTCTAGCCATTTGCAGACTACCATTCTATTAATGAAGTTTGAGCTTTTATCCAAATATTTGCAATTCTTGTTTTATGCTGCTTACATAGACTTAATTTATTATTGATAGTAATTTTCAAAGCAAACAGAGTAAATAACAAAATTATTTTTTGAAAAGAATTTATAAATTACTTCTTACATTAGATTTTGTGACTCGAGGAGAACAAAAAATAGTCACTCCAAGGATGAACGAACTCTGAAATTTTGGAAGTGAGAATTCCCCAGGAAGGCTCTCCCAGGTCACTTTTGTTGGTATGAGTATGACTTTCTTGTGTTCCTTAGATAATTGAAGATAATACCAATAGATGTATGGTGCAGTGTTGGGTTTGTGATCCTGTTTCCCTAGTCAAGTCTTGTTCCATTTTAATTTTGGGTTTGCATGGTATGAAGTCTTTATCCCAGATTCCCCAATAAGGTCTTCACTCACATGACGAAAGTCTCTCCCCCTTTGCATGCTGAAATGGAATCATTTGTGAAACATCACCCTTTGTAGTGTCAGAATTATTATTGTTGTTTGTTTCCCAGACAACTTGACAACGACAATATCTTTTCTAAGAAGTGTTGAAACAATTGTCAACTTTTTCGGTTTTCTCCCGCCGAGTGTTGGGTATGATTTAAAATCCCCATAATTTTGATTTCTTACTGTATTGTTTGACTTGTAAATTCCCAGGTAAGGCTGAGATAACATGTCTTTCTGAAAATTGCTACCCCCGTGAGGTTTCATAATTTCTCCCAGAGAAGTTAGAGTAATCATCACTCTTAATATTAGAGAATGCATCTTGGGTTCCCCTCGACGATGTAGTGTTTCCCCCCAATGAAGTCAATACGAAATTTTCAGTTGATATCTCAATGATGTAGTTTTCATCTACCCTATTGAAATCAGTATTGCAATCCCCAGTAGAAGTACAAACGTTGAAACTTGTTTTCCCCATTGAAGTCTGTGTGATGTTCCCTAGTGAAGCCTGGAGGAGGATGTTATATCCCTATATATGTACTGATTTATTGTTATGATTTGATTATTTTTGGATTATGTTCTTTCCCGGTGGAGTTAAGCCATGAAATGGGAATTTGTTTCCTCACTTGGTGCTTACCTTCTCATGAAATTTTCATCTTGGAAGTGATTTAGCCGAGTTTTGACTTTACCCAAGTTAGTTTTTTCTGGTTATTCCCAGTATTGTGTGTCTATTTTGTCAGCATATACATGATAACATTCATACATCCATACATACGTCATGCATAGTTGAGTTCAACTAATCATTTCTCATTTGCCTTCATTTATATCTTGTTGGCATGTTACCCTGTTTTGCAGAGTTGTGGTCATCCTCTCTCCAATAGAGTGTCGACCTCAAGCAGAAAATATATATTTTTTCATTTTCCTTACTGAGTTTGTCTCTCATGGAAGATTTTTTATTTTAGCCTTCCTGTACAGCTCTTTATCTGGATAGAAAGTGGTTCCCTCTTGAGTATATTTCTCATGAGGTGTTATTTTGGTTGAATGATTATTTCGGTTTATTTTTGGATCGAATCTATGGTCCCCAGTAATATTATTATTTTGATTTCTACAATCTTTGAGCCCTGGTTTGAGAATGTGCATTTATTTTGCCACGAGAATACTTTATCTCCTCAGTAGGAATATATTTATATTTTCCCAAGAAGTCCTATTTTTTCCCCAGGAAATCATTATTGCAATTCCTTCTCAAAACAGCAAGTGGCATGCCTCCTTATTTGAGCAATTTGTACTTCCCCAATAAGTCTGTCAGTTCTTAGAGAAGATTCAGATTTTGTTATTCCCATGAATGTAGCCTTGTCATTATGGAAGGTAGTTCGTTGTTGATATTTGTTACTCCAATTAATGGTAGCCTTGTCATTATGGAAGGTAGTTCGTTGCTGATTTGTTACTCCAATGAATGGTAGCCTTGTCATTATGGAAGGTAGTTCATTGTTGAGATTTGTTACTCCAATGAATGGTAGCCTTGTCATTATGGAAGGTAGTTCATTGATGATTTTTTACTCTAATGAATGGTAGCCTTGTCATTATGGAAGGTGGTTTGTTGTTTAGATTTGTTACTCCAATGAATGGTAGCCTTGTCATTATGGAAGGTAGTTTGTTGTTGAGATTTGTTACTCCAATGAATGGTAGCCTTGTCATTATGGAAGGTAGTTTGTTGTTGAGATTTGTTACTCCAATGAATGGTAGCCTTTTCATTATGGAAGGTAGTTTGTTGTTGAGATTTGTTACTCCAATAAGTGGTAGCCATGTCATTATGGAAGGTAGTTCGTTGCTGATTTGTTACTCCAATGCATGGTAGACTTGTCATTATGGAAGGTAGTTTGTTGCTGATTTGTTACTCCAATGAATGGCAGCCTTGTCATTATGGGAAGTAGTTCGTTGTTGAGATCTTTTTTTGGTGAATGGTAGTCTCGTTATTATGAGAGATAGTTCGTCGTTGGGATTCACTTGGTTCTGAAGAAGCCTGTTTATTTCCAGTCATGGATACTGGTTCTAAGCATTTATTACATACCCTAATATTTTTATTTACCAGTATTATATTACCATTCCTTTCCCCGGTAGGTCGACGTTGCTTTTTTACTATCTCCTCGGTGAGTGGATAGTTCGCAGTCATCTGTCGATAAATTTTATCCTTTACTTTCTCCCCTCAATCTTTGAGTTGAAGACGCTTTACCTCCTCTTTGGGCTTTACCCCAATAGAGTTGGGTCTCTTGTTCACCAGATATTTATTTTATTGGTCGGGTTTTTCTTTTAATCCCTGTTTTTATTTACTATATCCCCAGTGGGGTCTTGCATTTTTTAGATTTGTTCATTTGCATTCATAATCACAAGCATTGCATGGCATCTTAGGGCAAAAAGTAAGGCTTGTTTTATATTTAAGTATCTTTAATCACACAGACACAAAGATTTTAACCTTCACATCTCCGGATAGAAGACACTTAAATAAAGGCAGCTGTTGTACCCCAATATTTGCCCCTAAGATTCCTCTATCAAATCATATTAACTCAATCATAACAAGATCACACTAGGGTTTGGTTCTTCTCCTTATCTTTAGCTTTGCTCATGGGAAATTACCAAGCACTTTGACTTGTATTTTCTGATCATTTGTGTTTTGTATTGATTAACTTTTAACTAATAAATACAATGAATATTTTCCCTAATTGTTTATATTATAGGTGAAAGCACAACACACTCCATCAAGTTGATCTACAGGTTCATGAGTTTATTGCCATGTCTTCTTCAGCAAAGCTTCATTGATATTCAGGCTTCACCATTGAACGTGCTTTGAAGTAATATCATGACAAGGTCTATTATGATTCATTGTGCCTCAAGTTGTCAAAGATATTTCAAAGATGTAAGGGTTGATTTAAGAAGTTTGACCTAATTGGAAAGTCCTTGATTTATTGATCACAAGTGCATATCTCCATCAATTATAAATATTTGGAAGTGGTTATGATTTCTATGGTTTCTCATTACCATCCTCAACAACATCTATTTACATTACAAAATTATTTGTGAAAGAAGGTTTGTCAAAATTGAAAAGAGTTTCCAAGGAATTTTGTTGCTCTAGGAGCTAGGGTTTTGAACTTCAAAGGGCTATATTTTGCTCATCTTTTGGTATTTTTGAGTGATTCTAAAAACATGCTTATTTTCAATGGTTTATTAATAGATCACTTCAAAAGTTTCAATAAAATTTTGTCTGGGAGATACCTAATGATGAAGAAAGATTACAAGTCCTCTAGATAAGCCATCAAATTCCCTTATGTGATTTCAAAATATCATAACTTGGTCAATTTTTATCTCCTTGAGCCCATTCTTTTTCCAAAATGATCTTAAAGATATGAACTTCAAATCTTATTTTATGTTCTAAGCTTGAAAATGGATGCAAGATTCCCTAAGGATGCAAAAGATTATAGATCATCTCATGAATTTTTACCAACTTCACAAAGTCATAACTTTCTCATTTTTTGGATATTTTAAATGGTTCAAGTCTCAAAATGTCATTCAAGAAATCTACTTCATGCCATCTGTTGTACCCTAAAATTTTCCCTCTCATTTTTCAAGGCATTTCTCACAAGGATTCTCAAAGATCCAAGCTTGCACAAGTACAATTGGATTATTCAAGTATCAAGTTATAAGGGAGAGTGTTAAAAAAGGGGAAAACAAATAAAAATAATATTTTTAACAAATTGGAGAAAAAACAAGACTTTCAATTCATCTCCTTCTATTGGCCTTTTGGCCTCCTTCGATGCAGGTTTTTGTTGAATCCTTCGACTGGGCGTTGTCCTCTGGCATGCTGGCTTGGATTCACAAGGCAAGAGCTTCCTGCTACCACCTTCGATTGCACCTTTGGCCACACAGGGTTCACATTGCAATGTCTACCTATGTGCCTGCTTCGTTTGGATGTTTGATGCACGCATGCATGTGTTGACTGGACAAATATTTCCCCATACTTGGTTTGATTCATAAGTTGATGACTAGCTGCGTACAAGCCTTCGTTTGAGCCATAACCTTTCTTGCACGCAAAAGGCTTCACCCAAGCTAGCATGCACAAAGCACAAAGCATCCTGTAGCCTCCTTCCTTCGATTCCAAGGAAAAAATCCTCCTTTTGGCATCCTTTGATTGGACATTTTTTCCTTCTGCATGCCTCTTTCATTTGGGCATGTGGCTCCCTTCATGCAAGTCTTCATTTGAGCATTGACCTCTTGTGTGTTTGATTGGAGTCATAAAGTTTAGACCTCCTGCATACAGGCTTCGACAGGACATTGGCTATGTTTGTACTAGCTTCTACTGGACAACATTTCTCTTTAGTATGCTGCATTTCCATCCTTGACAAACTTCAGCACACATGGTTGATGGCCCCTTTTGAAAGACATATTGTGGTGGATTTGAAGGGCATACATATGAGTCCCTGTGGAAGGGTATACCTTACTAGTCCATTGGAAGGACACATGTATCTCTTTTCAAAGAAGAATACATGATCCATTCAAGGGACACGTCTGGGAATCCCATTCGAAGGACATGCTTGATGGCCCATTCGAAGGATTTACAAAGCCCACCTTAAGGCATGTTTTGGTGACCCACCCAAGGGTCACACATTTGGCTCCTTCGAAGGTTGTACAAAAGTGACCCATTCGAAGGACACTTGTTGGAGGAAAATCAAATAATATTGTTGAAAGAGGAATCTGGTTGAAGGAGGGTCAAAATGAAAGATTGAGATGTTCAAAGATGCATGCTGCCAAGTTTATGCCTGGTACACTGGCCAGAACTGATGCACAACAATCTTGAAACACTGCTTACACAAAAATAGCGTACAAAGAACTGTCCTTCGAAAGCTACAAAGAGCAGTTTACTCAAATTATTTTGTTTTCCCTCCAAAAGCATCAGCCAGCTTTGCCTATAAATAAGAGGCTCCACAACATGTTTAGGGGGACCTTTAGGCCATAGGAACGAATCTTCAAAAAATTCTCAAACATCATCAAACTCTCAAACATTTAAATACTCATCAAACACCTACCCAGAATCTAAGCATTTATCCCCTTTGAATCTGAAATATCCCCACACCTTGTTACCCTCCTAATCCAGTAGGAAGAACCTCACACTTGTTCTTCTCTTTCGAATCCAGTATCAAAGGCATAACCCCTGGTTCCTCCCTTCGAATCTAGAAGCATTCAAGGCAACCACTTAAAGGCCTAGCACACGTCCCAGCCTCAAGAAAGGTAAGTCATTCTTAACCTTGGATCCTTCGTTTCTAGCATAAAATGTAAATAAGCTTCCTTTTCGTTTCAAACATGCATATGGTATTCGTTTCCTTTTCGTTTCCACCCTTTTAGTTTGTTTTTATTGCCTCTCCTTTTTGTTTTGTTCTTTGGTTTGTTACAAATGCTTTAAGAACTAACCTGGACCTAAGGTAATGCTAGCATGACCTTAGGCCATGTTGCTATTTAATATCTCAAATGAAAGAAACAAGAGACATGAGTATGAAATGAAGCTTTAAGCTTCCTCACTGACTCCAGGCCCTAGTCAAAAGGCATACCATGCTGATTCCCAGGCCTTAGTCGAAGGAGGCGGAAAGGAAGATTGCATCTTGCACTGATTCCAGGCCCAGTAGTAAGGCACGCCCACATTGGTCTCCAGGCCCCAATCGAAAGTCATGCCTTCACCCCTTTCAGTCCAAATCGAAGAGAGCTAGAAAGTGTAGAATCGAAGGGTGTTTCTGCCTAAATCAAAAGACCCCTTTTTCTTGCTTTTATTTTATTTTGCCTTTATATTTTCATGCTATTTAATATGGTTGTAATAGTGTAGGATTTTATCTTTCTGCATTTTATTACTTTCGTATGATTGTTAGTAAAATAGGGTATGTATGGCAAGATAAAAACAACAAGTAGACAACCCCTAATCAAAGACTAAATGCATGCAAATCAAACAAACTATTCACACATGCACCCTTAGGGTAATCTCACTTGTTGCCTCGGAAAAATAGTCATGTCCCTCGAATATGGGCGTTTTAGCAAAGACGCTCGATAAAATATCGTAGTCCCTCGATGACCCTCAATGTTGCCTAAGTAAACGATCTAGTCCCTAAATGACCATGCTAAAACGTCCCATAAGTTTCTTTCTATGACTATACAAATGTCCCACGCCAATCCTTTCACATCCAATGATGGGTCTTCTTACCAAATCAATGGTAAGATAGAAACATCTAAAGGAGGAGGAAAAGAACGTTAACACCTTTTGAGTGGGTAGGATGCTCCTGAAGATGTGAAAAACACAAGAAAGGGGGGGGGGGTGGGTTGAATTGAAAACTTGAAATTAAAACCTCAATGACACAGTATTTTTATCCTGGTTCGTTTGATCTCAAACTACTTCAGTCCACCCGTCAAGGTGATTTCGCCTCTCTCCAACGAAGTCTTAATCCACTAATCTCAAAAGGATTACAATCACTACTTTAACAACTGTTAAAGTCTTCTTGAGTACAACCACAATCCGGTTAATCTCAATGAACACTGTTTCAAAACTTTTATACAAGATGTGTGTTGTTGTTTTTCTAACAAAAACTGTTTATCACCACTGTGATAATTTACACAATATTATAGCTTGAAAAGTAAAGAATATTGCTTGCAGCTTTGAATATGCGTGAGTGTTTATGTAGCAAAATCATTCTTGATTTTGAATGCTGACTTTGTTTATATAGGCAGTGGAATGACGTTGGTCATGAAGTATGTTTAATGTCATTAACACACTTTCCATTTGGAGAAGATCTTGTCTGAAAGAAGCCATTGGAATTGATGTTGTTATGAATGATCAGTAACGCTTCAGAATTGTATCTCCTTACTTGCTGATGACTCTTCAGAATATTGATGACTTGGATTGCCATGTTCTTGTTCAGAATCAGAGTTTACTTTGCTTAAGCGCATGTCCTGGTCATCAATCTTCAACGCATGTTCTGATTACTTCAGCGTGTAGCTCTTATGGCTTATCTTATGATGCTGATATGATCAGAACTTCTGCATTCATAGAACATAATTTTTAGGGTGCATATTTGTTCTTTGTATTTATTATTTATTCTTTTGTATTTGTTATCATCAAAACTCTAACTAAGGGTTGTAGAATCAAACCATGTTCTAAAAATCTCCCCCTTTTTGATGATGACAAAAACTAGATTTTTCAATTAAAAATAAAGAACAAAAGGTTTAAGAGAAACTCCCCCTGAGTTGATTACTTCCCTTAAGTTCCTTGAGCATCAGAGTTTAGCTGCATCTTTCATCAGAATTTGTACTTTTGTTCCTTGGGCATCAGAGATTGTACCTGTTCAAATTTCTCATAAGATAAAGGTTAAGTAATTCAGAATGTCTGAGACTTTTGTCTTGGTAAACCATTATTGAAAATATCTTACTTTCTCCCCCTTTTTGTGAGTGATCAAAAAGGAAATATAATCAGAGCCAAAATAGTTGAATTATATTAAACGAAAACATGATGCAATGATAAGTTCCAAAATAGAAAAGGTAAAAAATTAAGCGTTACAGATAAACAAAAAAAAATCTAAGAAGGAGGAGGAAGACGTGTGAACAAAGCTTCCACCAAGATCTTGATCTGAGAATTAGATTCTTCTTGCTTGCCCAAAATGCTTTTAATCTCTTTGTCCGTGTCTTCCTGCTTATCCAACCTTGCATGGATTAGAGCATTTTCTTTCTTCAACTCTTCCAGAGTTTGCATGACTAAGGAAGATGCTGGAGTTTCTTCAGGAGTTGGACGTTGCTCAGAGAATTCTGCAGCTGTCGTACCCCAAATTTTCCATATCTCTTTTACTTTTGTCTGGCTTCGAACTTTGCATCCAATTTGCACCATTTTTTTACTCAGTCATTTTCATATCCCGCATCTCATGGAATCAGGCACTTTGATTTGAGGTATTAGGGATGCGCCCTCTTTATGTCTAATTTTGTTTTGAAGTTCTCTTATCAGGTAAAAGGGAAATGCATCTGGTTCTCGATTAGTGGATCGTGGAATGAATTTTGTCATCACGTTACAAGGTTGATTCTCGCTCGAATTTATCAGAGCCTGGATTAGGGTTTATTTCCCTATTTGTCGGTCAAGAGGCTAGGGTTTTGGGTCCCTATTTTCTATAGAGATGTTTCTTTCGCCTGCCTCAAAGATGACTCAAAGTTCAGTGCATTAGGTCAAGGAGTTCCTCTCCTCTCATTTCAAGTTTTCTTCTTAAAAGTCTCCAAGTCACTGATTCGAGAGTTTGAAGTTTAAGTTGACGACTGTGAAGTTTGGGCACAAGAAATAAGTTTGGGGGTTCATGACCGTCAAGACATGTTTTGGTTGCTTAAGTTACAAGTTACTTGTGATGTGAGTGTCAAAGTTAATGTTCTGTTTAAGAAGTGCAAGTTTGGTTCAGGTGTGATATGAAGATTTAGGTTTAAGTGACCGTTGTTTTGGGTTCGGATTAACCAAGTGGAATTAAATTCTTAAGCATTTATTTTGTTTGAGAGTTTGATTGGATTTTGAAATATAAGGCGCGTGATTGTTGAAATATAAGTTACAACATTTGTTCATGATTTCTTGAAATTCAAGTTATAAAAGCAAGATGTGCATTCAAATCATTCAAGTGGAAATTGCTAATTTCAATGAAAATTCAAGAGTTTGTTTAATTATCATACAACAAATTCATTCAAAATATTTCATTAAAGTTTTTGTGTTCATTACATTTTTGGGACAGATTACAGAGCATGTGAAATCATAAATTACAATTGTTGAAATACAAGCTGCAAATCTTTTTACAAGGGAAATGTTGTTTCTTCAAAATCTCTTTGCTTAATCTCCAAGCCATTCGTCCTCACTCCTCGCCATGGTATTTTTATCTTTCAACCATGCATTGGCCGTCCAATTCTCATATGGTCATGGAACAAGAAAAAGAAAAAGTTAGCAAATAGTCAACATGTGAAAAATTCATGCGAGAATTAATTGTAAAAGAAATAAGGAAGCTCATCATAAGGGTTTGCATTTGGAATCAGAACTAAAAGGGTTTGTTTTTAATCATGGGCTATCTCCTCCTACTTTTGCAAATCACAAAAAGTGTGGGTTTTTGGTTCACAAAAGGGAAAAAATGTGCAAATATTTGTTTAACTACTATACAGCAAAACAAACTACAAAACCAACAAGCAGCAAAACAGAAAACTGCAGCGCAAAAACAAGTCAGAATTACCAAACACACAAAACAGTCAAAAAAATATGCAGCAGCAACAAGCTGCTATACAAGCAGCACAGACCAAAACAAATGCAGCAAAGTTACAGGCAGCAGCCCAAAAATAGACATAGCAGAAACAGCAGCCAAATAAAGCTAAAAATAGGCCTTTAACAAAGCAAATAGCAGCAGCTAAAATCACCAGCTGCAAGCATGGCAGCAAACAACAATAGAAACAATTCATAATAAAACAGCAAGCCAGCTCAAGACCCTGTCATCATTTTCCTAATGGCAAACCCTTCAGATTTATTGGAATAAAAGAAGGTTGCTTTATATCATTGAGAGATAAGAGAGAAAAAGATATCACATGCATTAAATCTGCCAACAACAAGCCAAACCATGCCAAAAAAAAAAACCTATCACAAAACAGTCCTGGTGCCCTGTTATCATACTGTCAAGCCTGCCATCACTACCTTGTCTTCTTTCCATCTTTTTTTTATGCTCCAAAACCTGTGCAAAACCTCACAAAAACAGTAAAACATAACCTGCACTTTGAAAGCTGCCAAGACAGCATACCAATTGTGTTCAAACTTATCTCATTTTCCCCCCAAAACTCACTTAATCTCACACTATATAAACCCCTCTACTGTGTTCAAAAAGGAAAAAAAGTGTTAAGAAGGAGAAAGAACCTAGCCAGCAAAACCAAGAAAGAGCAAAAAAATATACATATCCAACACAAAAGAAAGAAACACACATAAATGTCATAGAAAAATGCTAACTTTCAAATCCTCTGAAAACTTCCCAATGAGACCTAGTTTCCAAAACCTGTCCCAAGCAACCTATTTACTTAGTAAGAAAGACTTCACCATCCTTCAAAACCAAAACCATACCAAGAACCTTGACTCTGCTCATAACTGATTCTTCAGCAATTCTCTGCAACACAACCCTTTCACCATTTCAAGCTTCCACCTTCATACAACCTTTAACTTACCAACAATTCATTATCCGCAAACGATTTCCTCCCTACAATAGCCTTCAAACATCATACAACCACCCTCACAAATATCAACAATACTCAATACTTGACTTCACACTTCTTCAATAACACCAATCTGCAAACATCTCGTAACAATATCATCATCAACACATGCACAACAATTCAACAGTAGCATTATCATGTAAAAACTCAACAAGCAATATCCAAAGCACGACGACACGATTTGAAGTCCAACCTAATTTATGATCCAGACGAGAAGAAGTAAAGAGGAATAAAAAAAGGGAAATCAAGAGAGATAGAAGTGAATACCTGAGCACCATATTTCTCAATCATCAACAGAAACATCATCGAAATTCGAAATCCCATTCGGTATCATCTTTTCCCTTTTCAAGCTTTTCCTTCATTGATCATTACGCTGCTGATATTGATTGAATGGGATTCCCTTTAGACTTAAGCCCTGCTTTATTTTAATTTGTGCAAATGAAGAAGTGTTATTGTTCTGAAGATAAATCGAGAGGGGAGAAAGATGAACAGAGAGCGAGAGAGTTAGAATAGAGGACTGCATAAGGAAAAGAAATTGATCTAGGCGTGTGTGGATGTTTTGAGCATGAATGGGTTTTAGGGTTTTCACAACCCGTATGCCTAAGAATAGAGTTGGGTCTGGGCCCGACCCGGTCAGACCCAATTGGTTTTTTTTTGTTTTTTTTTACTTGTTATTTTGTTTGAACTATTTTAGGCTTTAAATCAACCTTTTTACATTAAGCCCAATCAGCTTCACCATCAACATCACCACCATTCTGCTTCAATACCCCCAATGCCTTATTGTCTTAACCAATTGATATTAGAATTTTAGGTTTTCTTTACTTAAAATTTTCAAAAGATATTAGAATATTTTAGAAGTAGGTTTTAATTTACTTTTGATTCACCATTTATTTTATTTAATATAAAATCACAAAAATAGATATATATTTAGAATATGTTTAAATTAGGTTCTAATTTACTTTAAAATTTTATTTGTTTATTTAATTTGATAAAACCATAAAATAAAATAAAAACATTTAGAATTTAAGTTACTCGTTCAAACCGTGATAATACTCCCTTAGTTAGCCCCATGAGGCGATTTAACCCCATTTCGATCGCCTTATGTTGAAATAGACTTTTAGCTTGCTTGTAAATAACAAAACAATTAGGGTTCTTCTAGTCTCCCTCTTAAACCCTTTTCTTCTTTTGTAAATAAATTAAAACATAACATTCACGAATCAAAAAAATCCAAAAAAAACACCTTTAATCATTACTTGAATTTATTTTAAAACTCGCAAAAACACTAAACACATCAAAACTCCCCCCAAGGGCATATTATCTCCATTCTACCGCGATACCGGCCGTGCCTATTGCTAGAATACGTGCGTTAACATCGCCCACTAAAAAATACAAACAAACAAACCATTTTCTAGAGGAACTACGGTGTTCTGATTCCTTCATTGGATACGTAGGCAAAGGGTCGCGAAACCCTCACGAACGCAATAATAAAAACCATTCATTTCCCCTTAAGAAAACATAGTTGTAGATAACTACACCCTTTAAGACAAGCAAACAAAATGGATCCCGTTGAGTACAACGGATGTGAGGGGTGCTAATACCTTCCCCTCGCGTAACCGACTCCCTTACCCTTTCTCTTGGTCGCAAGACCATCTTATCCATTCCTTTCTGGTTTTATCGATATTTCCCCTTCCTTCGGGACAAATAAAGTTCGGTGGCGGCTCTGTGTTTTCTTCCGGTGGCTTTAGCAGCTTGTTCAGAGTGAACCATTTCTTCTGCAGTGATCATGTCTTTTGGAGCAGCAGTCAGGGAGAGACTTTCTAATTCTGGTTGAACTTTATCCGAGGGATGATGCTCTGTCCAAGGAGCATTATCTAGAGAGAGGATATCTTTCTTGAGCAGTTGGCTCAAAACTTGTTCTTCAAAAGCCTTCAGCTTAGCACTAAAGTTCTGCTGAACCTGTTCATAACTCTGTTCCTTCAGCTTTAGTGTTTCAGAACTAAGCCAGTTTCTAAATTTTGTCCACATATAATTAGAAGCAGCAGGATTAGTCATCTCTTGACTAGCACGCTTCAAAGAATTTATCCATTCATGTATTCCTGTTTCAAAAACCAACAAACTTGTACCAACATCTGATGTGGTTTCAGTTGGTTTAGGTTTGGGAATAGCAGCTTTGTGAGAGATAGAAGCTAGTCTTTTCAGCACAATTGGATTATTGACCAGTCTTACATTGTCAGCTGGACTGCTAGTGGGTGAAGAAGTGGGAGAGTCAGGTATGATGATTGGACTGGTAGGGGAGTTTGGTGGTGTGGATTCCAGAGATGAAGGAATTTTTGGAATGTCGTGGATGGTGAGAGGCATGCGAATAGCAAGTGGTTCTGTGATTCCAGGTATTGGGATTGTATTAGAATCTGAATGAGGTTCTTCAGATTGGTTTGTTGAAACATGGTGAGGTTCTGGTTCATGGATATAAGAAGATTGATTCTCAGAAGATTGAGCTTCTGGTTGTTGTATTTCAGGTTAAGGTGATTGTGGATGAGGAATATCTTGTTGTGGAGAGTGAGGTTATGGAATTTCTGGTGTGGTATCAGAGTTTGGATTTTTAGGGAGTTAATAATTTGGATTTTATGGTACGGGAGCTGAAAAGTCTTGGTCAAAAGAATCAATATCAGACAGAACTTTGGTAAGTTCTGGTTGGGTTTGTTCAGGATTTGGATTATGAGAAAGGGAGTGAGGTTCATTCAGACCTAGAGTTTCTGATAGATCAAACCCTATGTTAAAGTCTTTAAATGTTTGTGGAGTTGGATGTTCTGGTTGAGTAGGTATGGCTTCAGATGTTGATACGTTTATTGATTCTATAACAGAAAGAGAGGAAGGGTTACCTTTATTTTTGGCAGCTTTTGGAGTCCTCTGAGATGGTCCTTCTGCTGCAGCTTTCCTCTTCTTGGTCTTCTTTAAAGCAACTTCTGGAGCAGCCTTCTGTAAGTCCTGGATATTGATTTTTGATGCAATACCATCTTCCTTGCAAGCATCCAGATATTTGACAATTATTTCTGGCTTTGAGTCAATATCAGAAAATAGAGGAAAATCATCCAGAGGTATCCTCCTTGAAGTGATGGTTGCATGAGAATTAATAGTAGGTTCCTTCTTGATATTCTCAATGATTTTCATCTTCTTCAAATTTTTTGCGTTCAGGGGATTCCCAGCGGTTGCTTCCAAAGTGCTGATTTTCTGGGCTTCAGTCAAATGCTCTATCAGCCTATTCTCTGTCAAAATATATGATATGAGTCTTCCTAAGGGTATCCAGTCCCTTTTGGTTCGTTCATCTTCTCTTGTTTCCTTCACACTAGTTCTAAGATGATTAAACAACAAGTGTGAGAGGTTTACCTTACTCCTCTTGGCAATGAAATAGATCAGAAACTACTGATCAATGTTGATATAATCAGGAGAGCTAGTTGGCTTCCTGTGGTTGATACACCCCAGAATAATTCTTGGCCAAATTCTGTGGTGATCCTTCAGATATCTAATTTTGCTGGAGGGAATTCCATGAGTAAATATTTCCCTTGCAATAGAGCCTACGTCAGAGCATCTCTCAGCCATGTCAATGCATCTGACACCTCCACCATTGTAACCAATAAGCTTTGAAATTAGGTCTTCTGTAATGACAATTTTCTTCCCCATGACATAAGAGGTAACTTGATGATTTGAAGAAGAAGCATGTATCCAGAATTCTTTGACAAGAATTGGAAATGTTGGCCCCAGAAGATGGTCAAAGTATTTGTTCCAACCTTGAGCAGTAACGTCTTCATATAGATTGAAGTCATTTTCTTGCAAGCTTTCAAAGTCAATAATCAGTTCTAAAATAACTTCCAGATTATCAATGGGAGTGAGTAGCATTCTGTAAGGTTCTTCGTATTGTTCCATTGAAGAAGATTCCTGAGTACTGATGTTTTGGACGCTTGAAGAAGCCATTGTTCACACATGTTTTGAGGAAGATGAAAGGGGTTTTTGAAAATACGAACTTGAAACGATAGAAAGTATTTAGATAGTAAAAAGAAGTGAATGTAAAAAGTGAGATTTGAGTTTAAATAGTTTTTCTTGAAAGCGTAAACAGTAAGAGAGAGAGAGAGAAATAATTAGTCATGATTATAAGCATTAATGACAGTTGAAATTAGGGGATTCAGAAAGATAATGGAACAGTTACCCATGACGTGTGTCTCAATGCACCCAATTAGCGCTTTTGACCTTTCAGAAAAGTGAACGCGTGTTCAGCCTCAGAAAGTAGATGATGAATTGATGACAACTGTTTGATTATGTGAACAACACACTTCTATCCTTGAAATGAAACGTTCAGATCTTCATGGATAGATTCTGATGAAATTTGTACTTCTAAAACTCTGAAGACAGGTTGATCAGTAGTTCACAGAAAATAACAAAGTTCTGATGATTAAGATATGTAAATAAAACAATTTATTTTGGGCATAGCTTCATGCTGAGATGTTTCAGAATGAAGTTAAACCTATCTTCAGAAAGAGGTTTTGTAAATACATCATCCCATTTATGGTCTGTGTCAATGAATTTTAATTTAAGAATCCCTTTCTGAATATAGTCCCTAATAAAATGATGTTTTATTTCTATATGCTTAGCCCTAGAGTGCAAAATTGGATTCTTGCTGAGACAAATAGCAGAAGTATTGTCATAGAGGATAGGAATGTTACTCTCAAATATGTTAAAGTCTTCAAGTTGACTTTTCATCCAGAGCATTTGCATGCTACATCCAGTTGCTGCTATGTATTCAGCTTCTGCTGTTGATAGTGCTATTGTAGACTGTCTCTTACTGGACCATGAGATCAGATTTTCTCCCAGAAACTGGCAGCTTCCAGAAGTGCTTTTACGTTCTACTCTGTCTCCAGCGAAGTCAGCATCACAATATCCTACTAAGTTGTAATCATTTGATTTTCTATAAAACAAACCTATATTAGCAGTACCTTTCAGATACTTGAAAATTCGCTTAACTGCTGTTAAGTGAGATTCTCTAGGATCTGATTCGAATGTAGCACATAAGAAAACACTAAATAAAATGTCAGGCCTTGAAGCCGTCAGATAGAGGAGAGAACCAATCATACCTCTATAGACCTTCTGTTCTACCTTTTTACTTACCTCTTCCTTTTCCAGAATGCACGTGGGATGCATTGGAATCTTTGAGGGCTTACATTTCGAGAGATCAAATTTCTTCAGAAGTTCTCTGACATATTTGTTCTGATGAATGTAAGTTCCTTCTGGAGTTTAGTTTATCTGAATGCCTAGAAATAATTTGAGTTCCCCCATTAAGCTCATCTCAAACTCTGCCTGCATACATTTAGCAAACTCTCTTCCCAGAGAGGGTTTAGTAGATCCAAATATAATGTCATCAACTTAAATCTGACATACTAACATGTCATTCTTAACTATCTTACAGAATAAGGTTGTGTCCACTTTCCCTCTGGTGAATTCCTTTTCTAACAGGAAGTTACTTAGTCTTTCATACCAAGCTCTAGGAGCTTGTTTCAGACCATAGAGTGACTTCTTAAGTTTGAAAACATATTCTGGATTTTTGGAATTTTCAAACCCAGGGGGTTGGTGCACATATACCTCTTCATCTATATAGCCATTTAAGAATGCACTTTTGACATCCATCTGATACAGAGTGATGCCTTTATTTATAGCAAATGATATTAAAAGTCTGATAGATTCTAACCTGGCGACTGGAGCAAAGGTTTCTGTATAGTCTATCCCCTCTTGCTGACTATAACCTTGTGCTACCAGTCGTTCTTTGTTTCTGATGACTTCTCCTTGTTCATTCAGTTTGTTTCTGAACACCCACTTTGTTCCAATGACGTTGAATCCTTTTGATTTGGGAACCAGATCCCATACGTCATTTCTGGTGAATTGATTCAGTTCCTCTTGCATTTCCAGAATCCAGTCATTGTCCAGAAGTGCTTCATCAATTGTTGTTGGTTCAATCAGAGAGACCAGTCCCATGAGGGATTCTTCAGAGTTTCTGAATGTTGATCTTATTCTGATTGGATCATCCTTCTTTCCCAGTATTGTATCTTCTGGGTGATGAATGCTGCTTCTGGATAGTCTTTTCTGGAGTTGATCAACAGAAAGTGTTGGATTGCTTGCAGTAACTCTTTCTGATGTTGAAGGAGTGTCTCTGTTGAGAACTTTTGATGAGTTGTCTTCAGTACCTGTGAGTTCAACTTCCATACCTGCAAGGAATTCATTCTGCTTTGACTTTTGAGAGTCAAGCTTTCCATCAAACCTAACACTGATTGACTCTTCAACAATCTATGTTTCTGTATTGTATACTCTGTACCCTCTTGAGCATTCAGAGTATCCTAACATAATACACTTTTGTGATTTAGAGTCAAACTTATTCAGATAATTTTTTGTATTTAGAATAAAGCAGGTGCATCCAAATGGATGAAAATAAGAAATGTTGGGCTTTCTGTTCTTCCATAATTCATATGGAGTCTTTTCCAGAATAGGTCTTATAGAGATTCTATTTTGAATGTAACACGTTGTGTTAATTTCCTCTGCCCAGAAGATCTTAGCAATGTTAGTATCATTGATCATGGTTCTGGCCATTTCTTGCAATGTTCTGTTCTTTCGTTCTACAACTCCATTTTGTTAGGGAGTTCTAGGACAAGAGAAGTCCTGCAAAATGCCTTTTTCATTAAAAAATAGTTCAAAATTTTTATTTTCAAATTCTCCACCATGATCACTTCTTACTTTGACAATTCTAAGATCCTTTTCATTCTGAACTTGGTTGCAGAAGGTAACAAACACAGAGTACGACTCGTCCTTGTGTCTTAAGAACTTTACCCATGTCCATCTGCTATAGTCATCTACGATTACTAACCCATACTTCTTGCCACTGACTTAAGCAGTTTTTACTGGTCCAAATAAGTCAATATGCAGAAGTTCTAATGGCTTAGAGGTGGAAACAACATGTTTTGATTTGAAAGCAGGTTTTGCAAATTTGCCTTTCTGACATGCTTCACACAGAGCATCTGAGTTGAACTTCAAATTAGGAAGTCCTCTGACCAGATTGAGTTTGTTAATCTGAGATATTCATCTCATACTAACATGCCCCAATCTTTTGTGCCAGACCCATTGCTCATTGTTAACAAAAAGTAGGAATTTTACATTCTGACTCTTTAGTTCAGAAAGTTTTATTTTATAAATGTTGTTTTTCCTCTTACCATTAAATAGGATAGTCCAATCTTTCTGACTAACAGCTTTGCATGAATTTTGATTGAAGATTATATCATAACCATTATCACTTAATTGACTTATGGATAACAGGTTATGCATTAATCCATCAACTAATAATACATTATTTATAGAGGGAAGATTTCCATTACCTACTGTTCTAGAGCCAATGATCTTTCCTCTCTGATTACCTCCAAAGCCCACGTAGCCTCCAGGCTTAAGTTCCAGGCTTTGGAACATATGCCTTCTTCTCGTCATGTATCGCGAGCAGCCAGAGTCCAGGTACCATGATTGGTGTCTTAGCCTTGCTGCTAAAGATATCTGCTACATGTATAATTTTATCCTTAGGTACCCACATTTTCATGGGTCCTGATTTGTTAGTTTTACCAAAATTCTGATTGAATTTTGGTTTGACAGAATAATCACTACTTGTGTATTTTATGTCATGTGTATGCCCATATATAAAATGTGAATTGAGTGGTGTGCGTTTTATATCTAAGTCTATGGAATTTTTTGGTGTAGATACATTACCTTGATATCCTATCCCTTTTCTGCCATTTCTGCTAACTCCATAGATCATTGAAGCCATCTTGCTTCTGTCTATGTTTTTAGCTAGAAACTTCTGAAAGCTGTGATCATACTCTTTGATGATCTCAATATCATTATTGGGAGTTTTAGAGACTGTTTCCTTCTGAGGGTTTTGAAAATCATTTTCTAATTTTTAAAAATTTTCTTTTAACTCAGAATTCTCTAATTTGAGACTCTCAGACTTTTCAGAGTCAGGGGCAAGATTCCTTTTCAGGTTCCTGAATTTGACTCTGATTTGCTGATACCTTTCCAGAATTTCATTTAGGCTTTCTACAAGTTCAGCCTTAGTAAAATTTATGGTAAAATCAGGAAATACCTCTTCAGTGTCTGATTCTGAGACTGAACTAGAAGCTTCATTGTCTTCTGATACGTTTTCCATGAGAGCTATGTTTTCTCTTTCATCATCTGATTCTGAGTCAGCTTCAGATGTGTCAAAATCATCCCATGTAGCCATGAGGCTTTTCTTATTTTCCTTGAAGAACTTCTTTTTGGGATTTTCCTTCTGAAGCTTAGGGCAGTCACTTTTGTAGTGCCCTTGCTCGTTACGTTCATAGCAGGTGATGTCCTTGTTATTTGGCTTTCTGTATCCTGAAGAACCTTCAGATCTTCTGTGTCCAAAGGAAGACTCAGACTTTCTGTATCTGGAGGAGGATTTATTCTGATTCTCTGATCTTCTGGGATTTTTGAACTTCCTTTGTCTCTGCTTCCACAGTTGGTTCACCCTTCTGGAGAGGAGAGACAGTTCATCTTCTTCTGATGAGGATCCATCAGAAGTTTCTTCCACATCCTACAAAACCTTAGAGTCAGATTTTCTGTTAGATTTTAAAGCTAATGGCTTACCTTGCTTTTGAGGCTCATCTTCTTCTAGCTCTATCTCGTGACTTCTGAGGGAGCTAACAAGTTCCTCCAGAGATATTTTGTTGAGATATTTGGCTAGCTTAAGTGTTGTGACCATTGGCCTCCATTGCTTGGGCAAGCTTCTGATGATCTTCTTAACGTGATCAGCAGTAGAATACCCTTTGTCAAGAACCTTCAGTCCAGCAACAAGGATTTGGAATCTTGAAAACATAGTTTCTATTGATTCACTATCTTCCATCTTGAATGCCTCATACTTCTGAATGAGTGCAAGGGCCTTGGCCTCTTTGACTTGAATGTTGCCTTCATGCGCCATTCTCAGAGAGTCAAACATGTTCTTCGCAGTCTCTCTGTTTGATATTTTCTCATCTTCTGAGTATGAGATGGCATTGAGAAGTATTGTTCTGGCCTTGTGGTGGTTTCTGAATTCATGCTTTTGCTGATCAGACATCATTTTTCTGTCTATCTTTTGACCACGTCCATCCACTGGGTGCGTGTATCCATCAGTCACCATGTCCCACAGATCAGCATCATGAGCCAGAAAGAAACTCTCAATTCTATCTTTCCAGTAGTCAAAGTTTTCTCCATCAAAGATTGGAGGTTTGCCACTAAATCTTTCCTTGTCTTCATGGTTGTCATTGCTGATGTTTTGGGTTGGTCCCACTATAGTGTTTTTCTAAAGCTTGGATCTTGTACTGACATGGTAAAGTGTTTAAGCTCAGAACCAGGCGCTCTGATGCCCATTGAATATGTGAAAAACACAAGAAGGGGGGGTTGAATTGAAAACTTGAAATTAAAAGCTCAATGACACAGTATTTTTATCCTGGTTCATTTGATCTCAAACTACTCCAGTCCACCCGTCAAGGTGATTTCGCCTCTCTCCAACGAGGTGTTAATCCACTAATCTCAAAAGGATTACAATCACTACTTTAACAACTGTTAAAGTCTTCTTGAGTACAACCACAATCCGGTTAATCTCAAGGAACACTATTTCAAAACTTTTAT
Organism: Vicia faba; assembly: GCA_948472305.1. NCBI lineage: Eukaryota > Viridiplantae > Streptophyta > Magnoliopsida > Fabales > Fabaceae > Vicia > Vicia faba. The sequence goes on from OX451740.1 coordinate 146,119,992, forward strand.
ACAAGATGTGTGTTGTTGTTTTTCTAACAAAAACTGTTTATCACCACTGTGATAATTTACACAAGATTGTAGCTTGAAAAGTAAAGAATATTGCTTGCAGCTTTGAATATGCATGAGTGGTTATGTAGCAAAATCGTTCTTGATTTTGAATGCTGACTTTGTTTATATAGACAGTGGAATGACGTTGGCCATAAAGTATGTTTAATGTCATTAACACACTTTCCATTTGGAGAAGATCTTGTCTGAAAGAAGCCATTGGAATTGTTGCTGTTATGAATGATCAGTAACGCTTCAGAATCTTATCTCCTTACTTGCTGATGACTCTTCAGAATATTGATGACTTGGATTGCCATGTTCTTGTTCAGAATCAGAGTTTACTTTGCTTAAGCGCAGGTTCTGGTCATCAATCTTCAACGCATGTTCTGATTGCTTCAGCGTGTAGCTCTTATGGCTTATCTTCTGATGCTGATATGACCAGAACTTCTGCATTCATAGAACATAATTTTTAGGGTGCATATTTGTTCTTTGTATTTATTATTTATTCTTTTGTATTTGTTATCATCAAAACTCTAACTAAGGGTTGTATAATCAAACCATGTTCTAACAGCTCCTAGTTGCTCGCTTGCTCACAACAACAAAAAAACACTTTATACACCCACACTTTCATTTTGAAACATTTTCAAAAGACAAACCTTTTAGTACGAGTTACAAACACACTTTTCAAAATCACTTTCAAAAATACAAACACCTCTTTGAACAATTTTCAAAACAACACTTTGTACCCGTTCTTATAGAAACGAGAACCATTACAAAGACGTTTTCAAAAATACTTTTAAAACCTACACCACAAGAACATTTTCAAACAAAATCAAGTGATCTAGTAAGAAACTAAGAGCCCGTAGATAACTACGGATGAAAAGGGTGCTAATACCTTCCCTTTTCATAACCTACCCCCCGAATTCAAGAAATAATATCGAAAGGTCTTTCCTTTTCTTTTCTCCCTTTCCTTCATTGGATAAAAGAAAAGTCGGTGGCGACTCTTGCTATCCACAACAATTGCGATCAAACGCAAAACACCAAGTCAGTTCTCCCACCGTATTACATAACTGGAGAATTTGCTGGGGACATTACTTAAAATTGGGGTTACCTTAGGGCTAGATCACCTTTACTTTCTTTCCTTGTTTGATTTTCTTGCTTTACATTATGGTTCCTTATTTGAGCTTGTTTTGATCCTCTACCCGGATCTGGGGGCAACTTTTAGGTAAGTAGAAATAGATTGTGGAAACTGTACGATGTAGACCGACACAGTTGAAGCAATGGCTACGTTAGTGTGACGCATTTTTTGGTACCGGTATCCCTTGTGTTGAATCGAGGAGAATACGGGGCCGCTGAGCAGCATCATAAAGCACTAACTGACTTTAGAACCTTAATTGAACAACTTGGCCATTAGGAAGTAGTGAGATAGCTGGATTTGGTTTTGATCAAATATTGGTTGATACTCGATGCTACGCTCATTGAGATCAGACTTTTGGGATATCTCGGCCGCAAGAAAAGATTGATTGAGCTGAGACAATGCCTAAAAGAAAGGTCAGTGATATTAAGATCCCTTAGAACCCGGTTACTTTCTAGGACAGGTTGAGCTAACTAAACTTTAAGAGGGTACTTACCTACAAACTCCATGCAAGACTAAACCTAAGGACTTGTCTGCTTTTTGTGTACATAATAACTTGCTTGCTTTTCATACCTATACATAACATCATAAACATCATAAGCATTCTAACTAACCATTTCAAGGATTTAGGAATTTATCTTCGTTTTGTTTTGTAAGTCATGAATCTCATCCGAAGGAATACCATCCGGATCAGTTTCGTGAAAGCACACCCTCAACTCCAAGAGTTAGCATCAAGGGTTCCTGGAGATTCTCCCTTCACCGAGAAATATGGTCAACTTCTCCGCTTGGCTACCTCCAAATTCCCAGAAGAAATGATGTGTGTGCTCTTCCAATTCTTTGATCCCATGCATCATTGCTTCACCTTTCTTGACTATCAGTTGGTCCCTACGCTAGAGGAGTTCTCTCAACTGTTGGGAGTGCTTGTGCTTGTTAATTATCATTCACTGGTTTAGAGGGGACTCCAAAGCCTGAAGTCATTGCCGAAGCCCTACATTTAAAGAGAGCTGACATCATAGCAAATTGGGAAACAAGAAGCGGAGTTAAGGGTTTCCTAGCCAAATTCCTGTTGGATAAGGCTCGCTCATTCTGGGAAGATATGGATTTTCAAGCCTTTGAAGATGTATTGTCCCTTCTAATCTACGGTTTGGTTCTATTTCCCAATCCGGACCAATTCATAAATGTGAATGCCATCAAGATCTTCCTCTCTCGTAATCTTATACCTACTTTTCTTGGAGACATTTTACATTGTTTCCACACTCGCACCATGAAGAAAAGAGGTACTCTCTTGTGTTGCATTCCCCTACTCGCTAAGTGGTTTACTTTGCACCTACCTCGATCAACATTGAACAACTAGCAAGGATTGACATGGTATCAAAGGATGATGTCCCTCACACCCTCTGACATTTATTGGTGTTCTCGGTCCTTAGAGGATACTACTATCATTGACCATTTTAGGGAATTCCCTAATGTCCCACTCTTAGGCATTAGGGGAGGTATCACCTATAAACATTCTCTTGCATTACGACAATTTGGGTATGCACGAAGAGATGGTCCTCATGATGCACTCATTCAAGGTTTGGTGTTCGACTATGAGAGCGACGATCAAGGCTACCGTCAGAGGTTTATACGAGCTTGGAGGATGGTAAACAAAGTGGATAGCAAGACATTGGGGTGTAAGAACTCCATTCCTTTAGAGCCTTATTTTAAGTGGGTACGAACTCGTTCTCAAAGACTCGGTATGCCATACCTTGCCACTTTGCCTATCATCACAGAGCCTCTAGTTGAAGAAGATGTTCCTTATGCTATCCTCCATCCTACCATGCCTACTTCTCTTGAATACTTACAAAAAGCTTGGATCCAGCTAAAGGAAGAATGAGACACCTTTGAAGCTCAATTCTACGCAAGTGAAAAGAAGGTTCTGGAGCTTACGAGGCAGCTTCATGAGGAGTGAAATCTGAACGCCTACATTGCGCCAAAGAGGACGCGTTCAACATTTTTGTCTTAAGAGTTTATTTTTCTCTATTTCCTCCATTGTAACCCCAAATGGCATAGTTGTAATAAATTCAAACTTATTAATAGAATAGATGTTTGCTCCTTTCTTTGTCTATAACAAATTTAAATCTTTTAAGTTCTTGAAAACATTGCATCCACATACCATGCATCATATCATGACAGGCTTTTCCACACAGGTTTCTCATCTGCTTACTATTTATTTCAGTAGATATGGCTCTAGAACAGACTATCAAGTACATTCAAACTCAAAATGCTCAGCTTCAGGAAATGTTCTTGAACCTATCCAAGGGGCAAGAAGAGGTGAAGGCACTACTCACTAGGGGATTGACCATGAAGAATCCTGAGGACAACAAGGATGATTAGTTGGAACGGCTACAAGCTGAAATGGCAACAATGAAGATCCAAATAATGGGACAACTGGTGGGCCAGATGGCTCTTATCCAAAACTTAGCTCATGGATAAGAGGAGCTAAGGACCCTCGTCAACAAACTTCATCAAGAGAGTTTCAACCGTATGAAGTAAACAATCGAGATTGGGGATCAAGTCATTATTCATCCTCCCATGAGACAAGAAACCGGTTTGAGGGAGAGAAGGCCGTTCCAAATTGCTGCTACATCACGAGCCCAACAACAACCTTGACAACAACAATAGGGTAATCGGCATAAACGGGTCTCATCCGATATGCTGTTTACCAAACTCGACATGCCAATATCGCAAGTCTTGCGACACATGCTGAAGGTGTATTTGGTCATATTAAGGGATCCTCCTCAGAATCCTAATACTACTTCTCCCTGTTACAATCATGGAGAAAGGTGTGCATATCACTCCAACAGTCAGGGGCATAATACTGATAACTGTTGGACGTTGAAAAATAAGATCCAAGACCTGATCGACGAAGGAGCGTTGGAGTTCACACAAGATGGTCAACTGGAGAATTTTTATCACCCCTCAAGGGCATCCATATGAAGTGACATTCTGGGCGAGGAAATTTTCTGTTTCTTCGAATTTTCAGTTGTAATTTCTTTGTTTGCTTAAATACTTATCTTTATGTCAAACTTTGGTTACTCTCATTAATTCATTAAATATGTTTGTCTTGAATTAATCCATTCATTTTCATTCTATTTAAACTATGATTTTTACTCCCTTTATGATATTCAACTCTTGTTTCAAAAAGTTGCAAGCCTTTAGAGGGAGGATGACGAAAACAATGCCATAATCTTATACAATATGCTTTTGGACAGACCTTGCTGACGATATACATGTGTTCTTTCAATTCCTAAACACTGAAGTTATAAGGAGGATAATCCCTAGTCAACCCCTTTGAGCCAAAGAAGTAGAAGTTTCCTTTTTTACACAAACTGAAACCTTTAATCAAAACCTGGGGCATGGTAGTCTCTCAGTTAATTCAAATGTGCGTTCAGTCGCAAACTTTTACTTTGTATACAACGAATGACATCAAAAACATTCCTCTGGAATCAAAATATGGTGATGGTTCCCTACCAAATTGGCATTCATCATCTCTCAAGAGTAAAGCCCACTAAGTATAAACCTACAAAGGAGACTTAAGAAAAACTGGGGCATCCCGCGGACTGTAATCTTAAAACCAAGAACAATCAGGCAAAATCAGGGATATAAATAAAAAAGAAGTCACTAAAAATCCTCAACAACATGGAAAATATGGCAAAAATGACTTCCTTCCAACAAATTTAACTTGTCTGAACCATCACCAAAACTCCATTCCAAACTCAATTGGAGTTCAAACGCACAATTAACTGAGTTTAGGACTGAAGGACATCATGAATAACGGGCGGGTACAAATACACTTTGAGCCTTATCCTTTGTTTCTTAAACCGTGAACAAGCCACGTTACAACCCTTCAAAAGTCCTAATTGAAGCATGGGTTAGTTTGAAAGCATACTGTTACAAAAGGTATCCTGACTCCTGTAAGGCTTTACTCCAAATCCTGAGTTGAATTTTCTTACAAAAAATTCTTTTATCTGCTAAAACGCATTTTCAAAACTTCAAGACAAGCATAAACTCTACATTATTTGAATATCGTTGTTTGCATATGGCTAATTGTTTGACAGGGGAGAAATTCACACGACGAATGTCCAGCGAAAATAAGCTCTCTCAGTGAACAAAATCACTTCAAATGGGATGACTCTTCTAATGACAGATCTCCTATTAAGCAAGATGGCGTGACACGATAATGGTTTAACACATCTGGGGGAGTCAAGTCAAGGTTCCAAGAAATCTCTCAAGAAGTGCTGAATAACCAGGGGCATATTTGCATCCAAGTCATTTGGGGCATTGAATATGAACTCCAACAAAGGGTTGTATACAGTCAAGAAAACCTTTCCTAGCAATACTACAAACACTTTCTACTAGAGGCAGTGAAGAATCTCCCGCAAAGTCCCCTTCATAAAGTGGTCCCCAGCCAGAGTTTCAATCTCTGAAAACTTCTCCCCAACTGAGTTGATCTGAAGAATCCTCGAGGAGTTTTGCCAAAAGAAAACACCTCTCCAATAGATTGGCGACAGGGTTTATTTCCTCAACAAACTACAAATTCCCCAACTTGAGTTTGCCTCTCCGGCTACTACAAATCAACGGACTACAACCCCTCTTACCCAGTAGACTTTTCCATAATCCCCTGTAGGTTGTTGCAAAGCCCGGGAGACAATCAGATAATAGTTAACTTCTTTATCCCCAACAAGTTGTTAACTTTCCTTTCTCTTCCATCAAGAGATAACTCTCCAGTAGAGCAACAGGCAACTAAGACTCTTGAGCTCTTTTACCCAAGCAGAAGTCAACACTCTCAACATAGTTTTCTTCTCAAGCAAAGTCAACATCCCCCAGCGGAGTTCTCCTCAAAACAAAAACAGGAATCCACAGTGGAAACATTCTAACCAAGGTTTGAAGATGGGCATACTCTTCATCCCCAACAGTAGTCCAGGAATCAACTCCCCAACATCTGTCAAGGATTTATTTTCCGAGACAAAAATACATTCTAACAACATTTTTTATTTCATGCATCATATTTACATACATGATAAATGCATACGAAACAATCTCATTTATTTTGAGAACATCACTATATCATGCATTTCATGCATCACGACATTGCATGCATCTAACTCTTTACCTTTTCAGGAAAGATCAATCAACAGATGACTATCAACGAACATTTTCAAGTTCCAGATTAACACCTATAACAAGCCAAGAAAACTATTTATGGACGACTGATTGTAGATTAACACCTGTAATAAGCCAAGAAAGCTATCTACATGAAGAGATTTAAGATTAACACCTGTCACAAGCCAGGAAAACTATCTCTCTTTCTCAGACCAGAGGTTAATACCTAAAACCAGACATGATAACTATCTGAATGACTAAACTTTTCAAGTTCCAGATTAATACCTGTAACTAGCCAGGAAAACTATCCGTGGACGACTGATCATAGATTAATACATAAAACAAGACAGGACAACTATCTACTCGACCAGTTGAAGTAACCCTACCCAGGTTGCTTCTCATTTCCAGGTGCAGTTTTACACGAACTCATCATGAAGCAATCCTACATGGGCTCATTCTTATACATATTTCAGATAGAGTTCAGATAAGCGCCAGATATGGATGTCATTCTGATACTCATTCAGATTCAGCTTTCAGATATAGTTCAGATACGCTCCAGATACGGATGCCATTCTGATACTCATTCAGATTCACCTTTCAGATACAGTTCAGATACATTCCAGATACGGATGCCATTCTGATACTCATTCAGATTCAGCTTTCAGATACAGTTCAGATATGCTCTAGATACGGATGTCATTCTCAGATCCAGCTTTCATATATAGTTCAATTACGCTCAAGATACGAATGCCATTCTAATACTCATTCAGATTCAGCTTTCAGATATAGTCCAGATACGTATTCCATTATAATAGTCATTCAGATTCAACTTTTAGATACAGTTCAGATACGCTCCAGATACGGATTCCATTCTGATACTCATTCAGATTCAGTTTTCATATACAGTTTAGATACACTCCATATACGGATGCCATTCTGATACTCATTCAGATTCAGCTTTTAGACACAATTCAGATACGCTGCAGATACGGATGCCATTATGATACTCATTCAGATTCAGCTTTCAGATACAGTACAAATACGTTCCATATACAGATGCCATTCTAATACTCATTCAGATTCAGCTTTCAGATATAGTTCAGCTACGCTCCATATACGGATTCCATTCTGATACTCATTTAGATTCAACTTTCAGATACGCTCCAGATACGGATACCATTCTGATGCTCATTCAGATTCATCTTTCAGATACAGTTCATATACACTCCAGATACGGATGTCACTCCGATACTCATTCAAATTCAACTTTTGGATATAGTTCAAATACACTCCAGATATGGATTCCATTCTGATACTCATTGAGATTCAGCTTTTAGATACGCTACAGATATGGATGTCATTCTGATACTCATTCAGATTCAGCTCTCAAATATAGTTTAGATATGCTCCAGATATGGATCCCATTTTGATACTCATTCAAATTCAGATTTCAGATACGCTCCAGATATGGATGCCATTCTGATGCTCATTCATCACATTTCTCAAATACAATCCAGATATGATCCAGATATAGATGTCATTCTGACGCTCCTTCAGTACGTCTTTCATATGCGAGTCAGATAAAATCCATTTATGGATATTATGCTGGTACTCATCCCACTACATCTACCATTTCAGTATAAATCAACCTGAGATTTATTCTGACATTTCTTCCATTTTTGCCAACAATCACTTTTGGGTGGCATCTATAAGCCCATCTCCAACAACTCTCCATCATCTTTCCAAATGGTATCTTTAATCCCATTCCTTACACAGTCAACCAACACATTATCAAGTGCAAATTTCTAGGCACTCTAGTGTTCAATCATCTTCCACCTTCAAGTCACGAATGGCAGATTTACCAATCTAACTCTTCAGGTTTAAGAAGATTGAACAGGGGCAGCTGTTGTACCCCAAAATTTTCCCTCTCATTTTTCAAGGCATTTCTCACAAGGGTTCTCAAAGATCCAAGCTTTCACAAGTACAATTGGATTTTTCAAGTATCAAGTTATAAGGGAGACTGTTAAAAAAGGGGAAAACAGATAAAAATAATATTTTTGACAAATTAGAGAAAAAACAAGTCTTTTCGATTCATCTCCTTCGATTGGACATTTGGCCTCCTTCGATGCATGCTTTGGTTGCATCCTTCGACTGGGTGTTATCCTCTGGCATGCTGGCTTGGATTCACAAGGAAGGAGCTTTATGCATACCACCTTCGATTGCACCTTTGGCCTCACAGGGTTCACATTGCAATGGTTACCTTGGTGCCTGCTTCATTTAGATGTTTGATGCGTGCATGCCAGTGTTGATTGGACAAATATTTCGCCATACTTACTTTGATTCATAAGTTGATGACTAGCTGCGTACAAGCCTTCGTTTGAGCCATAACTTCTTTCTTGCACGCAAAAGGCTTCCCCCAAGATAGCATGCACAAGGCACAAAGCCTCCTGTAGCATCCTTCGATTCCAAGGAAAATATCCTCCTTTTGACATCCTTCGATTGGACATTTTTGCATCCTGCATGCCTCTTTCGTTTGGGCATGTGGCTCCCTTCATGCAAGTCTTTGTTTGAGCATTGACCTCTTGTGTGCTTGATTGGAGTCACAAAGTTTAGACCTCCTGCATGCAGGCTTCGGCAGGACATTGGCTATGTTTGTACTAGCTTCGACTGGACAACATTTCTCTTTAGTATGCTACATTTCCATCCTTGACAAACTTCAGCACACATGGTTGATGGCCCCTTTCGGAAGACATATAGTGGTGGATTTGAAGGGCATACATATGAGTCCCTGTGGAAGGGTATACCTTACTAGTCTATTCGAAGGACACATGTGGCTCTTTTCAAAGAAGAATACATGATCCATTCAAGGGACACATCTGGGAATCCCATTCGAAGGACATGCTTGATGGCCCATTTTAAGGATTTACAAATCCCACCTTATGGCATGTTTTGGTGACCCATCCAAGGGTCACACATTTGGCTCCTTCGAAGGTTGTATAAAAGTGACCCATTCGAAGGACACTTGTTGGAGGAAAATCAAATAACATTGTTGGAAGAGGAATCTGGTTGAAGGAGGGTCAAAATGAAAGATTGAGATGTTCAAAGATGCTTACTGCCAAGTTTAGGCCTGGTACACTGGCCAGAACTGCTGCGCAGCAACCCTGAAACACTGCCCCATTCTTACATAGAAATAGCATATAAAGCATTGTCCCTCGAAAGCTACAAAGAGCAGTTTACTCAAATTATTCAAATTATTTTGTTTTCCCTTCAAAAGCTTCAGCCAGGTTTGCCTATAAATAAGAGGCTCAACAAAATGTTTAGGGGGACCTTTTGGCCAGAGGAACGAATCTTCAAAAAATTCTCAAACATCATCAAACTGTCAAACATTTAAACACTCATCAAACACCAACCCAGAATCTAAGCATTTGTCCCCCTTTGAATCTGAAATATCCCCACACCTTGTTACCCTTCGAATCCAGTAGGAAGAACCTCACACTTGTTTTTCTCTTTCGAATCCAGTATCAAAGGCATAACCCCTGGTCCCTCCCTTCTAATCTAGAAGCATTCAAGGCAACCACTTAAAGGCCTAGCACACGTCCCAGCCTCAAGCAAGGTAAGTCATTTCCTAACCTTGGATCCTTCGTTTCCAGGATAAAATGTAAATAAGCTTCCTATTCGTCTCAGACATGCACATAATATTTGTTTCCTTTTCGTTTCCACCCTTTTAGTTTGTTTTTATTGCCTCTCCTTTTTGTTTTGTTCTTTGGTTTGTTACAAATGCTTTAGGAACTAACCTGGCCCTAAGGTAATGCTAGCATGGCCTTAGGCCATGTTGCTATTTAATATCTCAAACGAAAGAAACAGGAGACAAGAGTACGAAACAAAGCTTTAGGCTTCCTAACTGACTCCAGGCCCTAGTCAAAAGGCACACCATGCTGATTCCCAGGCCTCAGTCGAAGGAGGAAGAAAGGCAGATTGCATCTTGCACTGATTCCAGGCCCAGTAGAAAGGCACGCCCACACTAGCCTCCAGGCCCCAATAAAAATTCATGCCTTCACCCCCTTTTAGACCAAATCGAAGAGATCCAGAAAGTGCAGAATCAAAGGGTGTTTCTTCCTAAATCGAAAGACCCATTTTTCTTGATTTTATTTTATTTTGCCTTTATATTTTCATTCTATTTAATATGGTTGTAATAGTGTAGGATTTTATCTTTCTTCATTTTATTACTTTCGTATGATTGTTAGTAAAATAGGGTATGTATGGCAAGATAAAAACAACAAGTAGACAACCCCTAATCAAAGACTAAATGCATGCAAATCAAACACACTATTAACACATGCACCCTTAGGGTAATCTCACTTGTTGCCTCGGAAAAATAGTCATGTCCCTCGAATATGGGAGTTTTAGAAAAGACCCTCGATAAAAGATTGTAGTCCCTCGATGACCCTCAATGTTGCCTATGATAAACTATCTAGTCCCTAAACGACCTTGCTAAAACGTCCTATAGGTTGCTTCCTATGACTATACAAATGTCCCATGCCCATCCCTTCACATCCAATGATGGGGCTTCTTACCAAATCAATGGTAAGATAACAACATCTAAAGGAGGAGAAAAAGAACATAAGACCTTTTGAGTAGGTAGGATGCTCCTAGTTGCTCGCTTTCTCACAACAACAAAAAAACACTTTATACACCCACACTTTCATTTTGAAACATTTTCAAAAGACAAACCTTTTTGTAAGAGTTACAAAGACACTTTTCAAAATCAATTTCAAAAACACAAACACCTCTTTGAACTATTTTGAAAACAACACTTTGTACGCGTCCTTATAGAAAGGAGAACCATTACAAAGACGTTTTCAAAAATACTTTCAAAACCCACACCACAAGCACATTTTCAAACAAAAGCAAGTGATCTAGCAAGCAACTAAGAGCCCGTAGATAACTACGGATGAAAAGGGTGTTAATAACTTCCCTTTTCATAACCTACCCCCTAACTCAAGGAATAATCTCGAAAGGTCTTTCCTATTCTTTTCTCCCATTCTTTCATTGGATAAAAGAATAGTCGGTGGCGACTCTTGCTATCCATAACAATTGCGGTCAAACACAAAACACCAAGTCAGTTCTCCCACCGTATTACATAACTGGCGACACTACTGAGGACATTACTTAAAATTGGGGTTACCTTTGGGCTAGATCACCTTTACTTGCTTTCCTTGTTTGATTTTATTGCTTACATTATGGCTCCTTGTTTGAGCTTGTTTTGATCCTCTACCCGGATCTGGGGGCACCTTTTAGGTAAGTAGCAATAGATTGTGGAAACTGTACGGCGTAGAACGAAACAGTTGAAGCAATGTCTACATTAGTGTGACGCATTTGTTGGTACCAGTATCCCTTGGGTTGAATCAAGGAGAATACTGGGCCGCTAAACAGCTTCATAAAGCACTAACTAACTTTAGAACCTTAATTGAAAAACTTGGCCATTAGGAAGTAGTGAGATAGCTGGATTTGGTTCTGACCAAATATTGGTTGATACTCGATGCTACGCTCATTGAGATCGGACTTTTGGGATATCTCGGTCGTAAGAAAAGATTGATTGAGCTGAGACAATGCCTAAAAGAAAGGTCAGTGATATTGAGATCCCTTAGAACCCGATTACTTTCTAGGACATGTTGAGCTAACTAAACTACAAGATGGTACTTACCTACAAACTCCATGCAAGCCTAAACCTAAGGACTTGTCTGCTTTGTGTGTACATAATAACTTGATTGCTTTACATACCTGTACATAACATCATAAACATCATAATATCATAAGCATTCTCACTAACCATTTCAAGGATTTAGGAATTTATCTTTGTTTTGTTTTGTAGGTCATGAATCCCATCCGAATGAGTACCATTCGGATTAGCTTCGTGAAAGCACACCCTCAACTCCAAGAGTTAGCATCAAGGGTGCCTGGAGATTCTCCCTTCACCAAGAAATATGGTCGACTTCTCAGCTTAGCTACCTCCAAATTCCCAGAAGAAATGATGTGTGTGCTCTTCCAATTCTTTGATCCCATGCATCATTGCTTCACCTTTCTTGACTATCAATTGGTCCCTATGCTAGAGGAGTTCTCTCAACTGTTGGGAGTTCCCGTGCTTGATCAATTACCGTTCACTGGTTTAGAAGGGACTCCAAAGCCTGAAATCATTTCTGAAGCCCTGCATTTTAAGAGAGCTGGCATCATAGAAAATTGGGAGACAAGAAGCGGAGTTAAGGGTTTCCTAGCCAAATTCTTGTTGGATAAGGCTCGCTCATTCTGGGAAGATATGGATTTTCAAGCCTTTGAAGATGTCTTGGCCCTTCTAATCTAAGGTTTGGTTATATTTCCAAATCCGGACCAATTCATAGATGTGAATGCCGTCAAGATCTTACTCTCTCGTAATCCTATACCTACTTTGCTTGGAGACATTTTACATTCTTTCCACACTCGCACCATGAAGAAAAGAGGTACTCTCTTGTGTTGCATTCCCCTACTCACTAAGTGGTTTACTTTGCACCTACCTTGATCATCATTGAAGAACAAGCAAGGATTGACATGGTACCAAAGGATGATGTCCCTCACACATTCTGACATTTATTGGTGTTCTCGGTCCTTAGAGGATACTACTATCATTGACCGTTGTAGGGAATTCCCTAATGTCCCACTCTTAGGCATTAGAGGAGGTATCACCTATAACCATTCTCTTACATTACGACAATTTGGGTATGCACGAAGAGATGGTCCTCACGATGCACTCATCCAAGGTTTGGTGTTCGACTATGAGAGCGACGATCAAGGCTACCGTCAGAGGTTTATACGATCTTGGAGGATGGTAAACAAAGTGGATAGCAAGACATTGGGTTGTAAGAACTCCATTCCTTTGGAGCCTTATCTTAAGTGGGTATGAACTCATGCTCAAAGACTAGGTATGCCATACCCTGCCACTTTGCCTATCATCACAGAGCCTCTAGTTGAAGGAGATGTTCCTTATTCTATCCTTTATCATACCATGCCTACTTCTCTTGAAGACTTACAAAAAGCTTGGATCCAGCTAAAGGAAGAATGAGACACCTTTGAAGCTCAGTTCTACGCAAGTGATAAGAAGGTTCTGGAGCTTACGAGGCAGCTTCATGAGGAGAGAAATCTGAACGCCTACATTGTGCCAAAGAGGACGCGTTCAACATTTTTGTCTTAAGAGTTTATTTTGCTTTATTTTCTCCATTGTAAGCCCAAATGGCATAGTTGTAATCAATTCAAACTTATTAATACAATTGATGTTTGCTCCTTTCTTTGTCTATAACAAATTTAAATCTTCTAAGTTCTTGAAAACATTGCATCCACATACCATGCATCATATCATGACATACTTTTCCACACAGGTCACTCATCTGCTTACTATTTATTTCAGTAGATATGGCTCTAGAACAGACTATCAAGGACATTCAGACTCAAAACACTCAGGTTCAGGAAATGTTCTTGAACCTATCCAAGGGTAAAGAAGAGGTGAAGGCACTCTTCACTAGGGGCTTGACCATGAAAAATCATGAGGACAACAAGGATGACAAGTTGGAACGGCTACAAACTGAAATGGCAACAGTGAAGATCCAGATGATGGGACAACTGGTGGGCCAGATGGCTCTTATCCAAAACATAGCTCGGGGACAATAGGAGTAAGGTCCCTCGTCAACAAACTTCATCAAGATAGTTTCAACCGTATGAAGAAAACATTCAAGATTAGGGGTCAAGTCATTATTCAACCTCCCATGAGACAAGAAACCGGTTTAAGGGGAGCAGACCTTTCCAAATTGCTGCTACATCACGAGCCCAACAACAACCTCGACAACAAAAACAGGGTAATCGGCATAAACGGGTCCCATCCGATAGGCATTTTACCAAACTCGACATGCCAATATCGCAAGTCTTGCGACACATGTTGAAGATGTATTTGGTCACATTAAGGGATCCTCCTCATTATCCTAATACTGCTTCTCCCTGTTACAATCATGGAGAAAGGTATGCATATCACTCTAACAGTCAGGGGCATAATATTGATAACTGTTGGATGTTGAAAAACAAGATCCAAGATCTGATCGACGAAGGAACGTTGGAGTTCACACAAGACGGTCAACTGGAGCTTTTTTATCACCCCTCAAGGGCATCCATATGAAGTGACGTTCTGGGCGAGGAAATTTTCTATTTATTCGAATTTTTAGTTGTAATTTCTTTATTTTCTTAAACACTTATATTTATGTTAGACTTTGGTTACTCTCATTAATGCATTAAATATGTTTGTCTTGAATTAATCCATTCATTTTCATTCTATTTAAACTATGCTTTTTACTCCCTTTATGATATTCAACTCTTGTTTCAAAAAGTTGCAAGCCTTTAGAGGGAGGATGACGAAAACAATGCCATAATCTCATACAGTATGCTTTTGGACAGACCTTGCTGACGATGTACATGCGTTATTTCAATTCCTAAACACTGGAGTTATAAAGAGGATAATCCCTAGTCAACCCCTTTGAGCCAAAGAAGTAGGAGTTTCCGTTTTTACACAAACTGAAACCTTTAATCAAAACCTGGGGCAGGGTAGTCTCTCAGTTAACTCAAATGCGCGTTCAGTCGTAAACTTTTACTTTGTATACAATGAATGACATCAAAAACATTCCTCTGGAATCAAAATACGGTGATGGTTCCCTACTAAATAGGCAGACATTATCTCTCAAAAGAAAAGCCCATTAAGTCAAAACCTACAAAGGAGACTTAAGAAAAACTGGGGCATCCCGCTGACTGTAATCTCAAAAACAAGAACAGTCAGGCAAAATCAGGGATATAAATCAAAAAGAAGTCACTAAAAATCCTCAACAACATGGAAAATATGGAAAAAATGATTGCCTTCCAACAAACTTAACTTGTCTGAACCATCACCAAAACTCCATTCCAGACTCAATTGGAGTTCAAACGCACAGTTAACTGAGTTTAGGACTGAAGGACGTCATGAATAATGGGCGGGTACAAATACACTTTGAGCCTTATCCTTTGTTTCTTAAACTGTGAACTAAGCCTTGTTACAACCCTTCAAAAGTCCTAATTGAAGCATGGGTTAGATCGGAAGCATATTGTTACAAAAGGTATCCTGACTCCTGTAAGGCTTTACTCAAAATCATGAGTTGAATTTTCTTACAAAAATTCTTTTATCTGCTAAAATGCATTTTCAAAACTTCAAGACAAGCATAAGCTCTGCATTATTTGAATATCATTTTTTGCATATGGCTAATTGTTTGACAGGGGAGAAATTCACACGACGAATGTCCAGCGAACGAAAGCTCTCTTAGTGAACAAAATCACTTCAAATGGGATGACACTTCCAATGACAGATCTCCTATTAAGCAAGATGGCGTGACACGATCATGGTTTAACACATCTGGGGGAGTCAAGTCAAGATTCCCAGAAATCTCTCAAGAAGTGCTGAATAACCAGGGGCAGATTTGCATCCAAGTCATTTGGGGCATTGAATATGAACTCCAACAAAGGGTTGTATACAGTCAAGCAAACCTTTCCTAGAAATACTAAAACCACTTGCTACTAGGGGCAGCGACGAATCTCCCGCACAGTCCCCTTCATAAAGTGATCCCCAACCAGAGTTTCAGTCTCTGAAAACATCTCCCCAACTAAGTTGATCTCAAGAATCCTCGAGGAGTTTTGCCAAAAGAAAACACCTCTCCAATAGATTGGCGACAAGGTTTATTTCCCCAACAAACTACAAATTCCCCAAATTGAGTTTTCCTCTCCAGCTACTACAAATCAAGGGACCACAACCCCTCTTACACAATAGACTTTTCCACAATCCCCTATAGGTTGTTGCAAAGCCCAGGAGACAATCAGATAATAGTTAACTTCTTTATCCCCAACAAGTTGTTAACTTTCCTTTCTCTTCTATCAAGAGATAACTCTCCAGTAGAGCAACGGAAAACTAAGACTCTTGAGCTCTTTTCCCCAAGCAGAAGTCAACACTCCCACGGAGTTTTCTTCTCAAGAAAAGTCAACATCCCCCAGCGGATTTCTCCTCAAAACAAAAAAAGGAATCCCCAGTGGAACTATTCTAAGCAAGGTTTGAAGATGGGAATATTCTTCATCCCCAACAGCAGTCCAGGAATCGACTACCCAACATTTGTCAAGGATTTATTTTCCGAGACAAAAATACATTCCAACAACATTTTGCATTTCATGCATCATATTTGCATACATGATAAATGCATACGGCACAATCTCATTTATTTTGAGAACATCATTATTTCATGCATTTCATGCATCACGAGATTGCATGCAGCTAACTCTTACCTTTTCAAGAAAGATCAATCAACAAATGACTATCAACCAACATTTTCAAATTCCAGATTAACACCTGTAACAAGCCAAGAAAACTATCGGTGGATGACTGATTGTAGATTAACACCTGTAATAAGCCAGGAAAACTATCTACATGAAGAGATTAAAGATTAACACCTGTAACAAGCCAGGAAAACTATCTCTCTTTCTTAGATCACAAATTAATACCTGAAACCAGACATGACAACTATCTCAACGACCAAACTTTTCAAGTTCCAGATTAATACCTGTAACTAGGCAGGAAAACTATATGTGGACGACTGATCATAAATTAATACCTGAAACAAGACAGGACAACTATCTACTCGACCAGTTGAAGTAACCCTACCCAGGTTCCTTCTAATTTCCAGATCCAGTTTTACACGAATTCATCATGAAGCAATCCTACATGGGCTCCTTCTCATACATCTTTCAAATACAGTTCAGATACGCTCCAGATATAGATGCCATTCTGATACTCATTCACATTTAGTTTTCAGATACAATTCAGATACGTTCCAGATATGGATGCCAATCTGATACCCATTCAGATTCAGATTTCAGATATAGTTTAGATACGCTCCAGATACAGATGCCATTCTGATACTCATTCAGATCCAGCTTTCAAATACAGTTTAGATACACTCTAAATACAGATGCCATTATGATACTCATTCAGATTCAGCTTTCAGATACAGTTCAGTTACGCTCTAGATACGGATGCCATTCTGATTCTCATTCAGATTCAGCTTTCAGATATAGTTAAGATATGCTCCAGATACATATTCCATTATGATAGTCATTCAGATTCAGCTTTCAGATACAGTTCAGATACACTCCAAATACGGATGCCATTTTGATACTCATTCAGATTCAGCTTTCAGATACAGTTCAGATACACTCCAAATACGGATGCCATTCTGATACTCATTCAGACTCAACTTTTAGATACAGTTCAGATACGCTCCAGATACAGATGCCATTCTGATACTCATTCAGATTCAGCTTTCAGATACAGTACAAATACGCTACAGATACAGATGCCATTCTGATACTCATTCAGATTCAGCTTTCAGATACAGTTCAGCTACGCTCCAGATATTGACGTCATTTTGATACTCATTCAAATTCAACTTTCAGATACGCTCCAAATACAGATGTCATTCTAATACTCATTCAAATTCAGCTTTCAGATAAAGTTCAGATATGCTCTAGATACAGATGTCACTCTGATACTCATTCAAATTCAGCTTTCGGATACAGTTCAGATACGCTCCAGATACGGATGCCATTCTGATACTCATTCAGATTCAGCTTTTAGATATAGTTCAGATACGCTCCAGATATGGATGCTATTCTGATACTCATTCAGATTCAGCTTTCAGTTATAGTTCAGATATGCTCCAGATACGGATGCCATTCTGATACTCATTCAGATTCAGCTTTCAGATACAGTTCAGATACGCTCCATATATGGATTCCATTCTGATGCTCATTCAACACATTTCTCAAATACGGTCCAGATACGGATGTCATTCTGGCGCCTTTTTAGTACGTCTTTCAGATGCGAGTCAGATACAATCCATTTATGGATATTATGTTGGTACTCATCCCACTACATCTACTATTTCAGTATAAATTAACTAGAGATTTATTCTTACATTTCTTCCATTTCTGCCAACAATCACTTTTGGGTGGCATCTATAAGCCCATCTACGACAACTCTCCATCATCTTTCCAAATGGTATATTTAAGCCCATTCCCTACACAGTCAACCACCACATTATCAAGTGAAAATTTATGGGCACTCTACTGTTTAATCATCTTCCACCTTCAAGTCACGAATGGCAGATTTGCCAATCTAACTCTTCAGGTTTAAGAAGATTGAACAGGGGCAGCTGTTGTACCCCAAAATTTTCCCTCTCATTTTTCAAGGCATTTCTCACAAGGGTTCTCAAAGATCCAAGCTTGCATAAGTACAATTGATTTTTCAAGTATCAAGTTAGAAGGGAGACTGTTAAAAAAAGGGAAAACAGATAAAAATAATATTTTTTGACAAATTGGAGAAAAAAACAAGTCTTTTTGATTCAGCTCTTTCGATTGGACTTTTGGCCTCCTTCGATGCAGGCTTTGGTTGCATCCTTCAACTGGGCGTTGGCCTCTGGCATGCTGGCTTGGATTTACAAGGTAGGATCTTCCTGCATACCACCTTCAATTTCACCTTTGGCCTCACAGGGTTCACATTGCAATGGCTACCTATGTGTCTGCTTCTTTTGGATGTTTGATGTGCGCATGTCTGTGTTGAGTGGACAAATATTTCCCCATACATGCTTTGATTCACAAGTTGATGACTAGCTGTGTACAAGCCTTCGTTTGAGCCATAACTTCTTTCTTGCACGCAAAAGGCTTCCCCCATGCTAGCATGCACAAGGCACAAAGCCTCCTGTATCCTCCTTCGATTCCAAGGCAAAAAGCCTCCTTTTGGCATCCTTCAGTTGGACATTTTTGCCTCCTGCATGCCTCTTTCATTTGGGCATGTGGCTACCTTCATGCAAGTCTTTATTTGAGCATTGGCCTCTTGTGTGCTTGATTGGAGTCACAAAGTTTAGACCTCCTGCAAGCAGGCTTCGATAGGAAATTGGCTATGTTTGTACTAGCTTCGACAGGACAACATTTCTCTTTAGTATGCTGCATTTCCATCCTTGACAAACTTCAACACACATGGTTGATGGCCCCTTTCGAGAGGACATATAGTGGTGGATTTGAAGGGCATACATATGAGTCCCTATCGAAGGGTATACCTTACTAGTCCATTCGAAGGACACATGTGGATCTTTTCAAAGAAGAATACATGATCCATTCAAGGGAGACATATGGGAATCCAATTCAAAGGACATGCGTGATGGAGATGTCCAGGAATCTATTGGTAGCCTTAGAATGCTTTGAATTGGCCTCTAAGCTTGAAATTGATCCACCACTTTTTGACAATTTTTTCAGTTTTGCTTTGTGCTCTCACGACCTGCAATCCTTGTTTTCTTGGCTTGGTTGTGTCCTATATATGTATTAGAATTGATTAGGTCAACAAAAATGCATTGTATCTTAAAGAATTAAGGAGATTGGATTTGATTTTGTTTTTGTATTATATATTTCCAAAACAACCAAAATAATGTTATTTTTGCTTCAATCAACCCTTGCACGATTTGGATATGATATGCTAGCTTGATTGGATTTGATTCCTATAAAAAATCAAATCAAAAATCAATCTTTTACATTTTTTGCAATTTATTTGATTTAATTTGAATTTTAAATAATAAAAAATAAAAATAAAATAAATAATGAAGCAAATAATATATGGAGGCTGATTTGGTTCGTGTATAATGTCACAAACAAGATGCATTCATGAAATGCTAGGCCCATTTGACAAAAAAATGCATTTTGAGCACATTTGACCTTTGGCAATTTTGCAAAAATGGTCAACTTGGACAAGGCATATCTTCTCCAATTTTAACCCTAGGGATGTTTCTTGGACTTTTTAGAAAACTTAGGATGTCTCCTAAACAACCATTTTGGTCTCATCTCAATTGGGTCTTCCATGTTGATGTAAGAAGCTTTGACCCAAAAGGTGTTTTTGTTGACTTTTCAAAAAGACCTATAATGTAGAAATTCATATCTTTTGATGAGTGCATATTTTGAATTTGGGTGCTGAAGATTAGTTGTATGGAATTGCATCCTCTTCAAAATGAGCCTTGGATGGAAAATTTATGATAAAGTATGAAGAAGTTATGCTTGGTCAAAGTTTGGTTGACTTTTCTTGAGAAACCCTAATTTAGCAACTTTTGGGTTTTGATGAACTTGGGGCATTCCTTGGGGAATCATGATCAACCCTTGATCAAATTATGGATATCACTTCAAAATGTTAATTTTGACCAAAAATATTGAAGTTTGACTGTATGTGGGCCACAGTTGACTTTTAGCCTAATACTGTTGAATTTTAGGCACCTGAGCAGTTGACTGAGCAAACTTCTTGTGTAAGGCATGAAACTTGACATGGATGGTCTTGGACATATTAGGACCATGGAAAGCATTTGGGACCTTTGGTCTTCAACCATCCTGATAAAAATGAAAACCCTAATTTGAGGTACATTGCCTTAGGAGAGAGTTTATCTGGTCAACTCTTGGGCATCATTAAGCAAGTTGGGGACCTCAATGGGCATGGGTTGAGTAAAATGAGAGGGAAAATTTTGGGGTACAACAATTCACTATCACTTTCCCAAGAAATGTATTATCTTCTAGTTTTGTTAGGTCTCTTTTGGAATTTGTCTTTTCCTTTGTCTTTCTTGAGTAATGCGCAATCCAATTTATAGTGACCGGGTTTTTCGCAGTTGAAACATGATCCTCTTAATTTAGATTTATTACCTCCATCTTGTCTTGAAGGTTTTGATTGGATTCTTTAATTTATGATATTTTTTCCTAGTGTTGGACTTCATTCTTTCGGAGATATCTATGATATTTTCTCACAAGCAACCCCATGTCTTCACTTGAACTTTCATCGTCATCACTAGAATCACTCACACATGAGTTATTGGTGGGGGACTTTAAGCTTGAAGCCTTTAATGCAATAGACTTCTTTTCCGTGTCTTTTGGTTTTTCTTTCTTTTCCTTTTTCTTGTGCTTGTTGAGATTTATGAGCTCTTGCTCATGCTCTTGAAGCTTCCCAAACAATGTTTTTATGTCAAGTGTAGCTATATTGTTGGCTTCCTTGATTGCTGTAACTTTAGGTAGCCATTCCCTATTAAGACATCTCAAAAAAAATTTAGTAGCAACAACATTTGGAGTAACATGACCAAGAGTGTGTAAGCGATTGATTATATGAGAAAATCTATTTTGCATATCTGCAATGGTTTCACCATGCTTCATGTGAAAGACATCAAACTCTTGAGTCAATGTATTGATTCTAGCAAGTTTAACATCATTTATCCCCTCATGGGCAATTTGTAGAGCATCCCACATTGCCTTAGCAGTATCATAATGTCAAACTCTAAAGTACTCATCAACACCTAAAGATGCAATAACCATATTTCTACCTTTCCAATCATAGCTATACTTTTTCTCATCTTCCTCATCCCATAGTGCTTCCGGTTTTGGTATGGTGATGTTATCCTCATTGGTCATGGTTATTTGTATATGACCATCCTCGATAACTTTCCATATCTTTCTATTAACAGATTTAATATGCACATTGTTGTACCCCAAAATTTTCCCTCCCATTTTACTCAACCAATGTCAATTGAGGTCGCCAAGTTGCTCAAGGAAGTCCAAGAGTTGACCAGACAAACTCTCTCTTAAGGCAGTATACCTCAAATTAGGGTTTCCCTTTTCATCAAGAGGTGTGAATCACAAAGGACTCAAATTCTTCCCAAGGTCTTAATATGTTCCCAAGATCATCCATTCCAAGTTTCAGGCCTTGCATAAGAAGTTTGCTAAGTCAACTGCTCAAATGCTTGAGAATCGAGTCTGTTAGGTCAAAAGTCAGTTGTGGCCCACATACAGTCAAACCTCAAGATTTTTGGTCAACATCAACATTTTTAAGTTGCTTCCATCATTTTATCAAGGGTTGATCATGATTCCTCAAGGAATGCTCCAAATTCATCAAAAACCCAAAAGTTACTAAATTAGGGTTTTATAGGAAAAGTCAACCCAACTTTGACCAAGCATAACTTATTCATACTTTATCAGAAATTTTCCATCCAAGGATCATTTTGAAGAGGATGCAATTCCCTAAAATTCATCTTCATCCCAAAAGTTCAAAATATGCACTCATCAAAAGATATGAATTTTTACATTATAGGTCCTTTCGAAAAGTCAACAAAAACACCTTTTAGGTCAAAGCATCATACATGAACATAGAAGATTCAATTGAAATGAGACCAAAAGGGTTTCTTAGGGTACATCCTAAGATTTCTAAAAAGTCCAAGAACACCTCACTAGGGTTAAAATTGGAAGATATATGCCTTGTCAAAGTTGAGCTTTTTTTGCAAAATTGCTAAAAGTCAAATGTGCTCAAAAGTGCATTTTTTACCAAATGGGCCTAGCAATTCATGATTGCACCTCACTTATAGCATGGTCCACGACCCAAAAATCTAACCTCATGTTATTTTCTTAATTTTTCAATTTGTTTAGATTTTTTTTTAATTAAAATTTCAATTAAATCAAATAATTGATGAATAATGGAAAAGATATGTTGTGATCTGATTTTTGGACAGGATCTCAATCAAATAATGCAAGGATATCATGATCAATTCGAATCAAGGCTAATTGGAACAAGAAAGGGATAATTTTGATCATTATAGCAAGTTTACATATGCCATGAAGATCAAATTAAATCTTCAAAACTTTCAAAGATGTGATATGTTTTTACAACCCTAATTCACCCTATGATATATATTGAACAATTGCAGATCAAAAGACAGGGTTTTGCAGCCGTGAAAAGCCAGAAAACAAACTAAAAATGTTGACAAAAGTGAGGTTCACTGTTCAGTATAGAGGACGATTCTAGGCCATTCAAAGACCCTAATCACTTCCTGGCCATCTCCTGAAGCCAACAACATCATTTGCAGCGCTCAAAACGTCAAGAACCATCGCCTAGACACATCACGGTTTGCATCCCAAACTCAAATTCGATTTCTATGTTTTACGCATCATAAATCCATTATATCCATATATTCTTGTTCATAATCATGTTTGCAAGCTTTCTGTATCATTGAATTGTACTAGCAGTGCAGGAATTGATACTTACCATTGTTAGGGTTTGGGGTCACGATTTGGGGATTTCTGGTACAGGTTAAATTAGGCTATAAATGAGGTACCATGATGCTCGTGAGGCCAAGACAAGTTGATTGGTACCATCATAATTAATTTATCATGCTCGTATGAGATTTTTGAGTTTTGCAGGGCTGTAGTTACAGCAAACGTTCATAGGTATAGGTCAATCACTTAATACGACAGCTGCAGCGAAGAAGATGATGTGTGGCAGCCCATGACTAGCTGATTTGAATTTCGTGTGCCTTTCTGAGCCCATTACTTTTTTTTATTTATTACGTTTTGTTTTCATTATATAAACAACTAACAACAACAACTCAGTTGGCAGCACAACATTGATTCAAGACATAAGGACCTGGGTTCGATCCCAGGTCCCAGCGTTTCATTTGTTTTATTTTCATTCAGCAGATCCCATGCAGTGCTCCCTCGTGCGCCTACCATGTGTCATCAACACCCAACCACTTGATCAGCATAGCATTAAATCCAACGTATCCCATCCTGAAGGACTATGGTGCACCTCAAGTCAATGCTTCACAGGATCCAACGTGGTTGACTTGGGCTTAGCTTAATGGGCCAAGAATTTCAGTTTCATACCCCCCTTCAGCAATTCATCACAGGCCCATTTTATTATTTTTTCTATTCTTCTTTTTTAATTTCTTTGTTTATTTTCTTTAATTTTTTATTTTTTTTCTTTTAATTAACACAAAAATAATTTTCTTATTAAATTAACAAATCAAAATCACAAAAATATTTCTTTAATAAATACTTTTAATTAATTAGTTTAATTAATTTAGAGTAATTTAATCTTTTTTATATAATTAAAAATAATTAGGATTAGGGTTTTAAATTATACATAATTTAATTAATTTTCTTTAAAAATGCATCAAAAATCATTTTTCTCATAAATATCTATTCCTTTAATTAATTAATTTAATTAGAAAATTAGGTTAATTTATTTTCTTTCATAATTTAAAAACAATTAGAAATTAGGTTTAATTGATTTGTAATTTAAATAATTATCTCAAATAAAAATCCACAAAAACACTTTTTCTTTTAATTAGGGTTTTAGATTATTTCAATCGTCCTCGCATTTAATTTGTCGCGGGCTTGTTAATTATTTGTCCATTATTTTGTAACTGCTCAGGGATTGTAATAGTTAACCTAGGGTTTTTTATATACTGTTTAAATCCCAGATTTTTGGTCATGTAATTAATTCCCCTCCCCGAAGCCTTGTAATAGCTAAGTTTATTTTTCGCACTTTAAATTCCCGCAATTTTTAACTGTCTAGATGCATGGCTAATAGGATTGTATGAAAAGAATGCTTGAAATTTAAAACTGTAGATCACCTAATATGGAAAGATTAAATAACTAAAAAGTTCGCATGCACATGTTCACTCCTAGGGTTTGCCTCACTATGGTTGCCTTTGGTAAACAGTCATTAAGCATAGGAAATTTTAGTGGTCGCCCTCCAGTCTAAAAGATCAAAGTGTCCCATTCGAATGTTGCCTCGTAAATGTTTCCTCGGAAAGATCTTAAGACTCTAGGGTTACTACTAAAGTTTTCTAACTATTGCTTTAGTGATTGTGCTTATCCCCTTCGAATGTCCCTTACAACTCCAACGATGGTGCTACATACTCCTTAATAGTGGAATAGCGCTGTCTAAAGGAAATGGAATGAACAATCCTTTTTTCGAGTAGGTAGAATCTTAAGTACTTGGTCAATAAAAACTTTTCACACAAACACCTTTCAAAACAAATTTTCAAAACAACTTCGTCACATCCTTGAGGACTGATACAAGGGTTATCACGAAGCAAAACATTTTCAAAGCAAGCACACACATAAGCAATTTTAAAAAGATGAGCAAGTACCTAAGAGCCCATGGAAAACCATGGATAGAAAAGGTGCTAACACCTTCCCTTTCTATAATCTACCCCCCGTACTCAGAATATCTCGAAAAAAAGGTTTTTTCTGTTCTTTTTCCTTTTCCAAGATTGGATGAAATAAAAGTCGGTGGCGACTCTTGCTTACCGCGACATTTTGCAAACACAAAATACAAAACGCAAACAAGTAAAAACATTCGGTTCTGCCACTGTATCACACACACGCATACAATTTTTCCAAGAGCTATAGTTTTCATCGGTGAAAACATGAGCTCTCGTATAAGCCCCTTTTGGATCGTTCTCCATATTCTATAAAGTAATATGCAAAGCACTAGATAAATCGGTGTTATGATACCACTTGTTAGACCATGTGATCAATCTAAAAGGGGGTTGAATAGATCGTTTAGAAAATTATTTGCGCTTTTTAAAATTGTTTTTTAGAAATATATGCGAAAGATTCCTGAATCTCCAATCGTCTAAATGATCCTCTATTGAAAAGATAAGATATGCGTAACCGTATGGGATAGGATGACAAAGTAAGAACCAATATGTTTTACTCAATTGATCAATCACTTAAACATCCTCAATGAGTATGAATTACTTCCAATGAGTTGATTAAGATAAAGCTAAACACAATGAATAATTTATGGATGAATCAATTTTTCAAACACCTTGTGATCGGTGGATCTGGAACTGACTGTTTAACGCTGGTTCGCGAAATGTCGCGGTAAGCAAGAGTCGCCACCGTCTTTTATTTTCTCCAAATGGAAAGGACAAAAGCACAGAAAAATTCCTTATTGAGATTAGTTCTCGGTTCGGGAGGTAGATTTATAGAAAGGGAAGGTATTAGCACCCTTTATATCCATGGTTATCCATGTGCTCTTAGATACTTGCTCATTGTGTTTTCAAAAATGTTTGTTTTTTAATTGTGAGTGGGTTTGAAAAAGTTCCGTTTAAAATTTCAGTTCGACTCTTGTATCAGTCCTCAAGAGTGTTTGAAAAATTGTTTTGAAAGCTTTTTGAAAGTGTCAGTGTGAAAAGAGTTTTGATTTGTTTTTGAATAGAGCAAGTATCTACGAGTCATCTACCTACCCTAAGGAATTAGGCTGTGTAAATGTCCTTAAGGTAGTGTCATCCCACCATTGAGAGGTAAGTAGCACCACCGTTGGAGGTGTTCGGGTCAATTCGAGTTTAGGGACAGTGTGGTCACCAGAGCAACAGTAGGACACCTTTGAAGCTACCCTTATGTCCTTGATCCTTTTTTAATCTGAGGCAACCGTTTCGAGGCAACTGGATCATGTCATGGACATAAGGACTTACTAAAACGTCCTATACTCGACGACCACGTTTCGAAGGTAAGGAAACAGTGAGGCATACCCTAGAAGTGGTGTGTGAATCTGTGTGTTGTTTTCAGTTTAGCAATTATCTTTGAACATGTTATGGTGAGCTACGCTTTGTTTTTATTTTAGGCCATACATTCTTTCATGCAATTATAATTTAAAAGTGCGGAAATTTAAATGCGGAAAGTAAATAAATTCCTAATTACTATTACAAGGCTTGAGCAGTTATATAATGATCGAAAGAAATAATGCGTGAAAAGAATTAAAATTAGGACGTCCGAGGGTTTTGACCCTTTGCATGAAATTAAATTAAATTAAAGTCCAATTAATTATTTAATTAAAGAAAAGAAAGTGTTTTAGTGTTTTTTGTATTTATGAAAAATAAAGAAAAAGAATTAAAAGGAAACTCTAAATCTAGATTATTTTAATTATTAATGAAAATATTAAAGTTAACCTAATTTACTAGTTAATTAATTTATTTACATGTTTATTTACAAAATTAATGATAATTAATAATAATGATAAATAATGATGATTAATAATTTATTTAAGAAAAAGATGAAAATGTCAAAAAAACCTAATTCTAGATACTTTTTACTTATTAAGAAAAAGATTAAAGTTTAAAAACCTAAATTAAACTAAGTTAATTGTTAGAGTTTATTTACAAAAAATAGGTTAGTGATGAAATTAATAATAATTAAATATATTTGTATTTTTGATTTTTCTGTTTTTATTATAAAAAATTATTTTATGGTGAAAAAAACAATTAAAACAATTAAAAAAGAATTAGAAAATAAAATAAAATAAAATTAAAAAGGATGCAAACCAAGGGGGGTTTCAGGCCCAAGGGGAGGTTTTTTTGAAGTATTCTGGCCCATTAGACAAAAAGCCTTGTTTGACTTTCTGACATCACGTGCGTGTTCATTGACTCCTGGGTACCGTGGTCTGCATTCTTTGCCCATTGGATTGGGTTTCATGGCTATTTGTGTTTTGGCTGTTGACCATTTGTGTTATGGCCTCAACGTTCCTTAATCTTCTCAGGATGTCTGTCTCGCCATGTATTGGTGTCATGCATAAGTTGTTCTTTTGGTCATTTGGCTTTTGGCTTTTGGCTTTTGGTTTTTGGTCATTTGGCTTTTGGCCTCAATGTTCCTTAATGAACCTGCATGGGATCCTGTTTAAATCTGCAGTGTTGAATCTCATGAACACATTAAATAAAATCATAAAATGCAAATAAAGCCAATATATGAAGAAATTTAATGTTTAGGCACAAAATGGCATGTATGAATGATTATACCCTTTTGATCATGGAGATCAAATCAATCTTACCCTTACTGGAAAATTAGTCACCTGAATGCTTTTATGCCCTTCGGATCATGGAGGTCAAGCCAGCCTTATCCTTACTGAAGAAGTAGTGAGGTGTTGGTTTGTAACTGTAATGGCTTGTTTGTAGTGAGAGAGAGATTTGTAATAAGGATTTCAAGGTTTTAGGGTTCTTGAAAGAATTTGATATTCTAACAGTGTTGTGGCAAGGTTTTTTTTCTCTTTTTCTCCTCCCTGGTTTGTGTGAAAATAAGGTGATTATATAATGGAAATTAGGGTAAAGAAAATGGGCTTTAAATGTGCAATTGGGCCTCCAATGTTCACTTGAGTTCGTCACTTTCCAGGCTAAATCGCAGGGACTTAAGTGCAATTTATGAAGTTGAAATGTGAAAACCAAATGTAGCCGACATTGATAACTAACTCCTGTCCGAAAATCGGCTCAATCGGATAAACAGTGAATTAGTTATGAATTTTTGAAGTTTCAGCTCAAACAAACTTATTTTGGGCTCCAGTGTCGACTCTGACACGTTCTTCAATAAAAAACTGGTATTGATCGAAGCATAATCCGGTCTCGACTTTTGAAGCAAAGTTGTAGATCTACGAGTCAGGGACCTTGTGTAAAAATATGAGCCCAATCCGATAAAAATTGACCGAGTTGTGAATTTTCGAAGTTTCGGCCCAGATGAAATATTATTCAGCATTCAGGATTTTCGGTGTGTCACGCACTCTGAGCAAAAAACGCAGGCCTTTTGAATACCGTTTGAACTCAATACCTTATGTGAAAATGTAGCCAACTCAATTTGTGAAATTTTGGCGCCGGAACCAGCTCGATACGATGAAAATCGACCAAGTTATGATTTTCTGAACATGACGCAAATAAACTTTTGTCACAAATTTTCTGTATGAAAATACTTGATAAATCCATATTTTTGAAGACCTTCTGATCGAAATTGGCTTCCAGCCGTGAGAGATGAAAACGTAGATAATGTCAAGACGGAATTTCGGCCACCGGAACGGGTTCAAAACGAGTCACGATCTTCAAGTTATGAATTTTTTAGCGCGTAAAAACTGCACTTTCAGCACACTTTTTCACCATATTTCTTCGAGAAAACTCACACATTCGGATACCTTCTTTAAAGAATTGACTCTTGAGCCGAACCTGAATTTGAGAATACGTTATCAGAGATATCTTGGCGAAAGAATACCTGAATATGACGCGCCGGGTTGGACTTGTGAATTTTTCTTGAAATATTTTGAGAAATATGGGAGGGCAAATTTTGGGGTACAACAGTTGCCCCTATTCAATCTTCTTAGACCTGAGGATGTAGATTGGCTGGCGTGCCTTTTGTAATCTGAAGGTGGAAGATGATTGAACACTAGAGTGCCCAGAAATTTGCACTCACATAGTAGAATGTCAGCAGTGAGATGGTGGGAATGGGCTTACAGATGCCATTTGGAGACTGATGGATAGGAGGATGGGCTTATAGATGCCATCTGGAAGTGTGACAGTACCGGGTCGGGAATGGGCTTATAGACGCCATTTGGAGACTGTTGGTATGTGGATGGGCTTATAGATGCCATTTAAGTGTCGATCGCGTAAGAGATTCCTTAGCGAGAACTTGCGTACCTGAGAAAGAAAAATAATTACCTGGCCTGCTACAGGAGTTGATCTTCAAACTCTTTATGTAGATGTGCCCTGGCTGGATACAGGAATCGAATCTTTAAACTCTTCAGACGTACCCTGGCAAGATACAGGAATCGAGTCTGGTAATGTTAGTCGTCAACAGATACACCCTGGCAAGATACAGGAATCGGATCTTCGAACTCTTCAGACGTGCCCTGGTAAGATACAGGAATCGAGTCTGGTAATGTTAGTCGTCAACAGATACACCCTGGCAAGATACAGGAATCGGATCTTCAAACTCTTCAGACATGCCCTGGCGAGATACAGGAATCGAGTCTGGAATTCAGAAAGGTTGGTGAGTTGTCTCTACTGACAGGTTATTTCCATGGACGGGTGGTCTTTATCGACGGGTGTCTATAACGACGAGTGTCTATAACGACGAGTGTCTATAACGACGAGTGTCTATAACGACGAGTGTCTATAACGACGAGTGTCTATGACGACGAGTGTCTATAACGACGAGTGTCTATGACAACGAGTGTCTATAACGACGAGTGTCTATGACGACGAGTGTCTATAACGACGAGTGTCTATAACGACGAGTGTCTATAACGACGAGTGTCTATAACGACGAGTGTCTATAACGACGAGTGTCTATAACGACGGGTGTCTATAACGACGGGTGTCTACAACGACGGGTGTCTATAACGACGTGTGTCTATAACGACGAGTGTCTATAACGACGAGTGTCTATAACGACGAGTGTCTATAACGACGAGTGTCTATAACGACGAGTGTCTATAACGACGAGTGTCTACAACGACGAGTGTCTACAACGACGAGTGTCTATAACGACGAGTGTCTATAACGACGGGTGTCTACAACGAAGAGTGTCTATAACGATGAGTGTCTATAACGACGAGTGTCTATAACGACGGGTGTCTATAACGACGAATGTTTATAACGACAAGTGTCTATAACGACGAGTGTCTATAACGACGGGTGTCTATAACGACGAGTGTCTATAACGACGAGTGTCTATAACGACGGGTTATATCAGAGAAATCTTTAGGCATTGATTTAACTGGATTTGTATTCTTTGACTGGGTTGGTCTCTTTTGACTGTATTCGTCTACATAGCTGATCTTTTAACTGTATCCTTCCTGAAAGGTAAAGGTCAGTCATATGCAATGCATGATATGGATCAAACAATAATATTTTTCTACCCATGAGATCGTATGATATGATGCGTATATGCATGTATCATGATGTATAACAATGTGATATTTATGAATGTATCTTCGTCTGGGAAAATAGGTCCTTGACGGATGTCGGGAAGTCAAATCCTGGGCTGATGTTGAAGAGTGAGATTCTTCGTTTCCGTTGGGGATGCAAGAATACCGGTAGGAGAAGATAACTCCGTTGGGGAATAAACTTGGCGAATAGATTACTCTGCGGGGAGTGAACTTTGTGGGGAAAGAGAAGTACTTTGCTGAGGTTGATGAAGATAACTCCGCTGGGGATACCGTTGATAAGCTATGTTGGGAGATTTGATGAACTCCGTTGGGGATAGGAAGACTTCGCCGAGGACGATCTTTCCGTGGCTTTTAGCTGAGGATAACCCAGTTATAAGCTCTGGTAGAGAAATAACCTTTGAATAAAACCTGGGGAGACGCGTTCGCTCTGCAGGGAGTGAAGGTATCTTGGTCGCATTCTTCAGCTGAACTTACCTTGGCACTTCGGTGGACAGAGCAACCGGATCATTTAGACAACTCATTATTGCCCCAGTTTCTGTTGGAGAGGGAAGTACCTGTGAAGGTGCTTGATGACTGCCGATTGACAAATCTTCTTCTGGTAGGCAAGTGACGAGATGACAGGACATAGTCGTACGCTTTGATCCCTAATTATTGCCTGGACCGCCCTTTCGGGTTTTCAGTCCACCGGGATACCCATTTTTTCCCAAGCCGCCTTTTCAGGTTTTCGACTTGCCGGGTGTACAGATGTTTCATTTTCATCCCTTATTTTTTCCTGAACCCTTTTGGTTCGCCAGGAAGCCCTTATTTTTGCCTAGGTGTGTCAACCTAGCGGGTCTTTGATTATGCGTAGTATATTTTTTCGACTATGTCCATGCTCTCAGAGTATAGGGAGTTGTCACTGTCAGTAGTGTTGCCATGTTACCAGAAGATCTTCGTTTGATCTTCCAATGCCCCAAGTGATCCAGATGGAGATTTTCCCCAAGCTGGTTGGCCTTTTGAGAGATTCTCCGAATCTTGACTGAACTGCCCCAGATGATGGACCACGATTATGTCTGCCCCTTGGTTGGGAGTGCTTTTGTTCATCAGATATTCTTCGTGCGAATTTCTTTGTTGTTCGAACAAAAAGTCATATGCAAACAATGTTATTTAAAAAATGCAAAGCTTATGTCTGTCTTGAATTTTTTTTGAAAATGCATTTTTTCATAAAAACAAGTGAATTTTTGTAAACGTGATGTCAACTCCGTATTTACCGTAGGCCTTAAGGAGTCAGGATACCTTTCGTAACAGTATGCTTTCGAACTAACCCATGCTTCAGCTAGGACTTTTAAGGGTTATAACGTGGCCTGGTTCATGGTTTAAGAAACAAAGGATAAAGGCTCAAATTATTTGTACCCACCCGCTCTTCGTGATGTTCTTCAATCCTAAACTCAGTTGATCGTGCGTTAGACCTTATTTGAGTTTTTGTCCTGATATTCCCGTGAAGGTTCGGATGTTGATAGTTTATTTTGAATAGGCAGTCATTCCTTTTTGTTATTGAGGGTTTGTGTGACCTCTTTCCTTTTTTTTTGATTTCGTTATCCCTGTTTTTTGCCTGAACTGTTTCTTTTGTGATTACAGTCAGCGGGATGCCCCAGTTTTGTAAGTCTCCTTCATAGGTTTTGACTTAATGGGCTTTTTGATTTTGGTAATGACTGCCTGTTTTTATGGTTATTTGGAACCATCAATGTCTTTTGTTTCAGAAGGACTTCTTTTGATTCCATTCGTTGTGCACCTGGATCAGCTGAGAGAACTACCCTGCCCCAGGTTATGATTAAGGGTTTTAATTTTCGAAAAGAAAAACTCCTACTTCTTTGGCTCAGAGGGGTTGACGAGGGATTATCATCCTTATAACTCCAGTGTTTAGGAATTGAAACAATGCATGTACCTCATCAGCGGGGTCTGTTCAAAAGCATATTGTAAAGATCGTGGTGTCGTTTTCGTCATCCTCCCTCAAGAGGCTTAGAATTGTTAACCGAGCGTTGAACATCACAAAAATATGAAAACAGTTTTAAGCATAGTAAACATAATTACTTCAAAACAGACACGTGTAATGCATTAATGAAATAACAAAGTTTGACATGAATAAAATGTTTGAACGATCAAAGAAAAATACAACTTGAACATTCGAATGAACAAAAGATATTCTCGATGACTTGGTGTAGGATCAGTGTTCAAACTTGACCTCCTTGGCGTCAATCAAATCCTGGATCTTGTTCTTCAAGGTCCAACAGTCGTCGGTGTCATGTCTGGGACTGTCAGAATGGTAGGCACATCTCGCACCCGGGTTGTATTTGGGAGAGGAAGTATCAGGATTTTGGGGAGGATCCTTTAGTGTGATCAGTTTCGCCTTCAGCAATTGTTGTAGTGCCTGAGACAAAGGCATGCTGATGTCAGTATACTTCCTATCTTGATACTTTATCCTACGCCTATTGCTCTTTCTTTGTTGAACAGGCGCGGGATCAGAGATCTGGATTGCCCCTACATCATGACGACCCTTTTTACCATGTATAGCATTGGACTCTTTCTTCCCACTGTGGGGCTTTTTCTGAGCATCAGCAGGTGCAGCTTCTTGAATCTTTCCTGATTTTATACCAGCTTCAATTCTCTCCCCGGTCAAGATCAGATCTGTGAACCCAGCAGAAGAATTCCCAATCAGATGGTTGTAGAATGGACCAGACAGGGTCCCCAAGAACAGGTCCACAAGTTCACGATCAGTCAGAGGTGGTTGCACCCTTCCAGCAAGGTCTCTCCACTTTTGGGCGTACTCCTTAAAACCTTCTCCTGATCCTAGCGACATACCTTGGAGTTGGGTACGTGTAGGAGCGAGGTTGGAATTGTACTGGTACTGCTTGTAGAATGCAGTGGCCAAGTCTTCCCAGGTACAGATGTTGGCTCCATTCAGTTGATAGAACCAGTCGAGTTGAGTTCCCGATAGACTATCCTGAAAAAAGTGAATCCACAAATTCTTGTCAGCCGTGTAGGGCTGGATCCTCCTTGTGTAAGACCTGAGATGCATCTTAGGACAGGAGGCCCCGTCATATTTTGCAAAAGCAGGTTCCTTGAACTTGTGCGGGATCACTACCCCAGAAGACAGACCTAGATCCTCGAAGTCCAGGTCGGGCATTTTTTGTATCTCCATGGCACTTAGCCGGTCTTCCAACTGTTTATACATGTCCTCAGCTGGAGGGTACTGCTCATCATTGTAATCGGTCTCGTTGTCGGAGACCACTGGACTAGGAACCTCCCTTTCTTGGGGACTGTCTTTCCCAACAGATGGGGTAGTCTGCTCAACTTCATTTCGTGATCCATTCCCAGATTTGCGTCTAGGGTTGAACAGCACCGTCCTCTTCTTCTTCTTTTTCGAAAGCAGGGTCTTCAGATCTTGTTGCCCCTGGGCCAAACTCATGATCAACTCTTGGAACTGGGCATTCTGAGCCTGGAGAGCCTTGATGGATTGCTCAGTAGATGATTTCGGATTCATGATGATCGGCCTTAAATAAACAGCGAAGAAGGTAAGCAACCTGTAAAAGGGATACCTGTAATGCAATGATATGTATGTATGCATGCAATGTTTTCAAGGATCTCGCGGGGTAAACAAAAAAATTGTTAGAGTTGGGATCCGATAGCTTGATTGAAGGAACTTCATGTTGTTGAGAGTCCTTCCTCAAGGGTCAAAGGCTCACCATATCCAGTGGGTCATAGCCCATAGATTAAGATAGCCAAGATATCTTCATATGCCCTAAAGTCCAAGTCATTCCAGAAACTGTTAGCTTTACCAACCAGAAACTTGGCCAAGAAACCCTTAACTCCGCTTCTAGTCACCCAGTTGTCCATTACTTCTTGATGGGTCAAGGGAAGAGCTGCAGCAACCTCCTCAAGCCTAAGAGTCTTTTCCCAACCAGTAAAGGGAGTCTGATCCAAGATAGGGATACCAAGCAAATCAAAGAACTCTTCCAGGGTAGGGACCAGCTGGAAGTCTTGAAAGGTGAAGCACTGGTACAGAGGGTCATAGAACTAGGTCAGGACACTCATCAACTGTTGATCCCGCTTTGCGGTGACTAAACTGAGAAGAGAACCATGCCTCTGGATGAAGGAAGTGGTATTTGGAATTCTGCTAACCAACTCTTCAAGCAACTCAGGTGGGTGAACAAAGTTGAACCGGATAGTATTCCTTCGCATATGCATCATGATATCCTACAAAATAGAGCAAAGGTGAAACCCTCTTGTCTTTGAAATGGTCAGTCCTGATGCAGGATGCATGCAATGCTCATGATGCTATGATGTTATGATAAAGCACACCACAAATATTTACAAAGGCAAACATGGTAAGGCACACAAGTCACACAAGACAAGCCCTTAAAGTTTAGGCCAGCATGAGGTCTAGGTATTACCCTCTTTCAGTTTGTTGGTTCATACCTGTCCTATCAAAAGTAACCGAGTTCTTAGAGGATCCCAATATCATTGACTACCCTCAATCGGTCATAACTCCAGCATCGCAATCTTTTCTTGCAGCCAGAACCATCACGAGAGTTTAGCCTCAATGGGTGTAACATACTGCTACTGTTCTATTGGCCAAGTTGGTTCATTTAGGGTTCTAAGGTCGGTTGGTGCTTAATGACTCCTCAGAAGACCCATATTCTCCTCGTTGCGACACAAGGGATATCGGTACAGACCAAGGCGCCACACCAACGTAGCCACTGCTTCACCCATGTCGGTCTACGCCGGACAGGTCCCTCACAGCTTATGCTACCTAACAGGGTATCCCCAGATCCGGGTTAGGATCTATGTAACTCCGATGCATCCCACAATAATAAAACAAACAAGCACAACATTTGAAAACACAAGTGATCTTAGTCCTAAGGTACACCTCACTTTATAGTTTATTTCCCCAGCAGAGTCGCCAATTCTGTGATCGGTGGATCTGGAACTGACTGTTTAACGCTGGTTCGCGAAATGTCGCGGTAAGCAAGAGTCGCCACCGTCTTTTATTTTCTCCAAATGGAAAGGACAAAAGCACAGAAAAATTCCTTATTGAGATTAGTTCTCGGTTCGGGAGGTAGATTTATAGAAAGGGAAGGTATTAGCACCCTTTCTATCCATGGTTATCCATGTGCTCTTAGATACTTGCTCATTGTGTTTTCAAAAATGTTTGTTTTTCAATTGTGAGTGGGTTTGAAAAAGTTCCGTTTAAAATTTCAGTTCGACTCTTGTATCAGTCCTCAAGAGTGTTTGAAAAATTGTTTTGAAAGCTTTTTGAAAGTGTCAGTGTGAAAACAGTTTTGATTTGTTTTTGAATAGAGCAAGTATCTACGAGTCATCTACCTACCCTAAGGAATTAGGCTGTGTAAATGTCCTTAAGGTAGTGCCATCCCACCATTGAGAGGTAAGTAGCACCACCGTTGGAGGTGTTCGGGTCAATTCGAGTTTAGGGACAGTGTGGTCACCAGAGCAACAGTAGGACACCTTAGAAGCTACCCTTATGTCCTTGATCCTTTTTTAATCCGAGGCAACCGTTTCGAGGCAACTGGATCATGTCATGGACATAAGGACTTACTAAAACGTCCTATACTCGACGACCACGTTTTGAAGGTAAGGAAACAGTGAGGCGTACCCTAGAAGTGGTGTGTGAATCTGTGTGTTGTTTTCAGTTTAGCAATTATCTTTGAACATGTTATGGTGAGCTACGCTTTGTTTTTATTTTAGGCCATACATTCTTTCATGCAATTATAATTTAAAAGTGCGGAAATTTAAATGCGGAAAGTAAATAAATTCCTAATTATTATTACAAGGCTTGAGCAGTTATATAATGATCGAAAGAAATAATGCGTGAAAAGAATTAAAATTAGGACGTCCGAGGGTTTTGACCCTTTGCATGAAATTAAATTAAATTAAAGTCCAATTAATTATTTAATTAAAGAAAAGAAAGTGTTTTAGTGTTTTTTGTATTTATGAAAAATAAAGAAAAAGAATTAAAAGGAAACCCTAAATCTAGATTATTTTAATTATTAATGAAAATATTAAAGTTAACCTAATTTACTAGTTAATTAATTTATTTACATGTTTATTTACAAAATTAATGATAATTAATAATAATGATAAATAATGATGATTAATAATTTATTTAAGAAAAAGATGAAAATGTCAAAAAAACCTAATTCTAGATACTTTTTACTTATTAAGAAAAAGATTAAAGTTTAAAAACCTAAATTAAACTAAGTTAATTGTTAGAGTTTATTTACAAAAAATAGGTTAGTGATGAAATTAATAATAATTAAATATATTTGTATTTTTTATTTTTCTGTTTTTATTATAGAAAATTATTTTATGGTGAAAAAAACAATTAAAACAATTAAAAAAGAATTAGAAAAGAAAAGAAAATAAAATTAAAAAGGATGCAAACCAAGGAGGGTTTCAGGCCCAAGGGGAGGTTTTTTTGAAGTATTTTGGCCCATTAGACAAAAAGCCTTGTTTGACTTTCTGGCATCACGTGCATGTTCATTGACTCCTGGGTACCGTGGTCTGCATTCTTTGGCCATTGGATTGGGTTTCATGGCTATTTGTGTTTTGGCTATTGGCCATTTGTGTTATGGCCTCAACGTTCCTTAATCTTCTCAGGATATCTGTCTCGCCATGTATTGGTGTCATGCATAAGTTGTTCTTTTGGCCATTTGGCTTTTGGCTTTTGGCTTTTGGTTTTTGGCCATTTGGCTTTTGGCTTCAACGTTCCTTAATGAACCTGCATGAGATCCTGTTTAAATCTGCAGTGTTGAATCTCATGAACACATTAAATAAAATCATAAAATGCAAATAAAGCCAATATATGAAGAAATTTAATGTTTAGGCACAAAATGGCATGTATGAATGATTATACCCTTTTGATCATGGAGATCAAATCAATCTTACTCTTACTGGAAAATTAGTGACCTGAATGCTTTTAT
Source organism: Vicia faba (assembly GCA_948472305.1). Lineage (NCBI taxonomy): Eukaryota > Viridiplantae > Streptophyta > Magnoliopsida > Fabales > Fabaceae > Vicia > Vicia faba. The sequence continues at coordinate 146,157,922 of OX451740.1, forward strand.
GCCCTTCGGATCATGGAGATCAAGCCAGCCTTATCCTTACTGAAGAAGTAGTGAGGTGTTGGTTTGTAACTGTAATGGCTTGTTTGTAGTGAGAGAGAGATTTGTAATAAGGATTTCAAGGTTTTAGGGTTCTTGAAAGAATTTGATATTCTAACAGTGTTGTGGCAAGGTTTTTTTTCTCTTTTTCTCCTCCCTGGTTTGTGTGAAAAGAAGGTGATTATATAATGGAAATTATGGTAAAGAAAATGGGCTTTAAATGTGCAATTGGGCCTCCAATATTCACTTGAGTTCGTCACTTTCCAGGCTAAATCGCAGGGACTTAAGTGCAATTTTTGAAGTTGAAATGTGAAAATAAAATGTAGCCGACATCGATAACTAACTCCTGTCCGAAAATCGGCTCAATCGGATAAACGGTGAATTAGTTATGAATTTTTGAAGTTTCAGCTCAGACAAACTTATTTTGGGCTCCAGTGTCGACTCTGACACGTTCTTCAATAAAAACTGGTATTGATCGGAGCATAATCCGGTCTCGACTTTTGAAGCAAAGTTGTAGATCTACGAGTCAGGGACCTTGTGCAAAAATATGAGCCCAGTCCGATAAAAATTGACCGAGTTATGAATTTTCGAAGTTTCGGCCCAGATGAAATAATATTCAGCATTCAGGATTTTCGGTGTGTCACGCACTATGAGCAAAAAACGAAGGCCTTTTGAATACCGTTTGAACTCAATACCTTCTGTGAAAATGTAGCCAACTCAATTTGTGAAATTTTGGCGCCGGAACCAGCTCGATACGATGAAAATCGACCAAGTTATGATTTTCTGAACATGACGCAAATAAACTTGTCACAAATTTTCTGTATGAAAATACTTGATAAATCCACATTTTTGAAGACCTTCTGATCGAAATTGGCTTCCAGCCGTGAGAGATTAAAACGTAGATAATGTCAAGACGGAATTTTGGCCAACGGGTTCAAAACGAGCCACGATCTTCAAGTTATGAATTTTTTAGCGCGTAAAAACTGCACTTTCAGCACACTTTTTCACCATATTTCTTCGAGAAAACTCACACATTCGGATACCTTCTTTAAAGAATTTACTCTTGAGCCGAACCTGAATTTGAGAATACGTTATTAGAGATATCTTGGCGAAAGAATACCTGAATATGACGCGCCGGGTTGGACTTGTGAATTTTTCTTGAAATATTTTGAGAAATATGGGAGGGCAAATTTTGGGGTACAACACACCTTATGTGCAAAGCACCTTATGTTTGATTTTACTAAATTGTAGCTGTGAGTTTTCTTAGGTATCAATCAAATGGATTGTTACCAATGTTGTGAAATGATCTCAACACACCACAATTTCAATACAAGCAAGTTCGACAATTTAATTCCAACAAATTATAGTAGTCAAGTATGGAAGTAAAGAAAAATAAGAAGAACACACGATTTGTTAAGGCAGTTCCCTTTGTCATCCTCGCGTAGGGTACGTCTTCCCCTAATTCTAGAATCTAGAAATTGAGATATTTGATATTAAGATGCAAATTTTACAAGAGAAGAGATAGTTCACAATACAAACAAACCAATGTTTTTGTTGTAACAGTCTTCTTCCTTTTCCTTGGTTTGAGCCAAACCAAGTGCCAAATTCTTCGAACAAACCTCTGGTTACCGCTACTTGATTTGCACGAACTCTTGTTTTGCAATAATTTCACTCGGCTGATTTTGATCGCAAGAAATTTGACCCCAAATCTTCCTTCACAATCCTCTGGTTACCACTACTTTATTAAGCAAACCCATTGTTTCTTAATCGTTTCACTCAGCTGAATTCGATGAAGCAAAGACTTGTGCAAAAACCCCTGCACCAATTGGAATCTTTGAGGAGAAAATCCAAACGATTTTATTCAAGAACAACCCACAATTGCTCAACCCAAATCTGAATTGAATCTTTGATTTGAACGTTATCACCACATCACTTTTCTTGAATCAACAACCATGGTTATATGTAGATGTTGATTTTTGAGAAGAGAGGATGAAGATGATGAGCACTATGTGTATCTTTCACTAGTTCTTGTTGACTTCAAATGATGATACCCAATGAATATATATATATATATATATATATATATATATATATATATATATATATATATATATATATGCTACCAAATAGTGAAGACCCAAAAGCATAGCAGAAAAACAGTTGAAAGCAACGAGCGGTCGACTCAAGCAGTAAGGGGGGTCGGCGCGACACAACCCGCAGGTGGAGGAAAACCATTTTAAGGTATAGTGCATCGACCTCTACAGGGCTTGCATCGACACAATATTTGAATACTTTGATTCCCAGTTTGATTCAACCAGAAGGGTCAACGTGACACGTCATGAGCTTAGTTGAGAATAATGAGTCAACCGCACATATCTTTAAGTCGATGCAAACAGTGAATTTTCCCGAAAATGAATGTATCTAGAGATCTTCATTCCAATCATTCCACAGCAAGATTGTTCATAGAACCAACCCAAATGGATAGTGAGTGATAATCGTTTGACATCATTAAAACACATATAGAGGGACCTTGCCCTCACACCCACCATTGAAGAATTTGCCAAAATCATGAAGTCTCCTAAGCCTACAAGTGGTCCTTATAGAAAGATATGGAAGACTCCTACCCTAGAAGATGTGATAATCCACCTCGATATCTGCACTTCTGATTTGAAGGCCAACTTGAAAACTCTAGGGGATTTCCGAGGGTTTCCTAAAGATTTCCTTGAGAAACATGCCATAAACTTTGCAATCTCTAAGAAGTGGGACTCCTTAGACACTATCATGATTATTATCATCTTTGGTTTTATCTTGTTCCCCAATGAAGAAAACTTCATTGACTTAACAACAATAAGTGTGTTCTTGACTGTGAAAGTTGGAGACGAGGATGCTACACCAGCTCTCATTGTTGATCTCTACTACACCCTTCATCAGCGACATGCTAAAAATGGAGGAATGTTTCTATGTTGTGCTTATTTTCTTTTACAAATGGTCCATCTACCGTATATCAAAGGATATGTACATCGTGGAAGCTATGAATGATCATAAACAAGCTCGATATTTGGTTTCACTCACTAATGCATCTATCATATGGTACCCTCAAGTCCTCCACCGGGAACATATGGTTATGAGTTGTGGGGATTTCCTGAATGTACCTCTCATAGGATCAAAGGGATGTATAAGTTACAACCCTACTTTGGCTATGAAACAACTTGGTTATCCCTTACCATATAAACCCAACGATAAAATTTTGGAGGGTTTTATCCTGCAAGGTATAACTGTGGAAAACCCAAAACTCTTGAGGGTTATTCATGCCTGGAAAAATATAAACCGAGCAAGAAGTTGTTTAAAAAGGTCAAGAGAGGAGGTTTTGATACCATATTACCAATGGATGAAAGAAAGAGTACGAGAAGTGAAGCTACCCTTTTTTCTTCAAGAAACCCCAAGCGTATCTGAACCAAGGCCATTCTTTATTGAAGAAATGGATATAGTCATTGCAACTATTCGTCAACTCAAGAAAGAAAATGAGGCTTGGGAGAAAAATGCAATCAGGTTTCGTTAATCCTACAATTTGAGCACTAGTTCGCTTTCTACTCATTTTGAGCACTTTCAACCTCCTATTTTGGATCCAAAACATTGTTTCTACACGTAATAACTTATAGTATCAATCTAATTTCGTTAATCCATCATTATACAACTAATTGCTACATTTAAATCCTCAATTTTTCATCATCTTCCTAGATCTATAATTTTCCAGATTTGGGATTTCATGGAACAACAACACAAGAACAAAATCATCAACAACAATACATTCATGGCATTATTATAATCACGAATTCCATACAAAATCACATAGAAACAACAAAAAATCCAAACAAAGAAGAACATTCATCAATTTTTCACATAACCTAAAGAGGAAAAGGAACCCTCACTAGCCTCTCATGTTAAACTAACCATTTAGAGAATCCATTCTCCCCCCTTACCTTAGTTTAGAGCTTTGAACCTTCAACAATGATGAAATATATATTTCCCTAGCTTTTCCCTTCTCTTCTCTTTTCTCTATTTCTACGTGACAATAGCTTTTCTCCCAAATGTTCCTACTATTTCTCTAATAATTTTTATATTCTAATTAAATAATAATAATAATAATAATAACTATATTATTACTAATAATAATATTATTAGTGGTATTATACCATATATCTAATCGTAATTTTTATTAATAATTATAGTATATTCCATCATTTACCAATATTATTATTATTACACCATGGACTAAGTTCTATTCTAGTTTTCTATTTAAAAATAAGTTCTCACATACCCTTAGCCATGCATACTTACCCTTAATTATGACAACATAAATCAAAGTCAACAAATAATGATTAATATTAAAATGGGGTGTTACACTAAACATATCGAGATTAAACATCATTTTATTCGAGACTATGTTTAGAAGGGAATCTTATCTTTAAATTTCATAGATACAGACCATCAATGGGCTGATATCTTTACAAAACTCCTTGTTGAAGATAGATTCATTTTCATTCTGAAGAACCTGAAAATGGTGTCTTGTCCAGAAGTGTCATAGGTCAGAATCTTTTTGTTTGAAAGCTTATGTCCTCTAGAAACTGAAGAGTTTACTTTATTTATGTGTTTTTAGGATAGTGAAAGGTTAGTGATTCAAAATAAGACATTTGTCTTCTCTAAAGAACGCCTAGAACTTGATGTGACACATTGGGAGAAGAAGTTTTATTTGGATTAGGTTAAAATCTTTTCGCTTTACCCCTTGTCAGAAATTTTTGCACTATTCAAATCATTTTTATCATTGCAAAAACTTATTTAATATCCACTCATTCCCACTTCACACACTTTCGCTACAACTATCTTACACTTCCTCTCTTTCAAGCCCCAAAAGTGTTCAAAAACCCTAAAACCCTTTTGGTCCGTGCTCGTGATTCAATGGATCAACAACAACAATCAGATACTCAACTTCTACAACCACAACAATTTTCTACTACTCAAGCTCAAGGTTCTTATCAACAACTTATTCAAGACGAAGATTTTCATCTATCTACTCCTCTTAAAGAACTGGAAGTTCTTTGTGAATTATTAGTAGATTTTAAAAACCTAGAAGCTAATGTGTTCCATTTTTCAAAAGTTTTGATAACTCAAGGATGTGAAACTTATTTTGATAGGTTTTAAGGCCATGTTGTCCCTGAACTGGTTAAAAACTTTTGGATTCATGCATTTGTTTCACCAAGTGGTTACATTTGTTCAAAGGTTATGGGAAAGGACATCTGCATTTTTGAGAATGACATTACAAAGTTTCTTCAACCTGATGGTACTAGAATTAGGTGCTTTGGGTATCAATCTGTTTTTGAGAATATGCATGAATGTATGTTTACAGAAAAGATGCTTGAGATCTGCCCTCTCATCTTTTGAGATGGAAAGGATTATTGTCGTAGTAAGAATCTTCTTAATAATATGAGAATCTGGTTCAGAATTCTTAAGGGTTGCATACATCGCATAAAGTGCACCAACTCGGCAGATGTCATTCAGATTGATTAGAAGTATATGTTTACATTACGTATGGAGAGAAGCTCAACCTGCCAACAATCTTATTCGGACACTTGGAAGACTTCATCACTATGACCAGAGATGGTAACTCTAGAGTAATATCCTGGATTCCTATGGGAAGACTAATCACATACATTCTCATTGAAAGTTAGTCGATAAAGGCTTTAAAGTTATCTTAGAAGTTGGATGTTATGATTGGTAGTCCTCTGAATTAAAGAAATCTAATGGATATGGCAGTCACTTCAGAAGATACCGTTCTTCCAGGTGAGCTGGATGAAAAATCTATCATAAATAAGATAATCGTTGTTATATTCTCCTGCATATAATCTAGCAAGGTTTCCTAAACCTTGTCCATAATAAACTGCTCCTCCTCTCTTTCCCGGGAAGAGTTATATGTATCCTTGTACATCTTATGCTAAAAGGAAAAGGAAGCATCTCAAGAAACTATCTAAAGAAGATGGTTATGGGCATGTCAAGAAGCAAAGGAAGCATAAGTTTGATCCAAGTAAGAACTTTTCTTCTAAGTCTTTTATTCATATTGAAGAAAATAATCCATCTCTTACTTCTTCTACCATAACCACATCTGCAGCAAATGTTCTGACAAACTCAAACACTTTCTCTACCACTCTACCTAAACCAACCTTCATTAAATCACTTGTCTCTGAAACAATTGTTTCTAAAAATCCTCCCTAGTTTTCTAAAACCCAAAATATTTTATCAACTCAACTTCAACATTCCCATCTTCAGTTGTTACAACCATTCATCTCTCACCTAACTTACATACTCATGTGACCGCATCAGAAGATTTTGATACAAGCACTAAGTTTCTTAACTCCATGAAAGCTAAAGATTCTCTAACCAACCCTATTTATCTAGAAATGTCTCATGATTCTGAAGAAGACATTCTAAGAATCATTGTTGTTCCAGATAAAGATCTTAATCCATACTTCACATATTCGAATCCTATTTTTCTTTAAACAAACATACTTCTACCACCCTCTAGTGAATTATTACTTCAGTTTGAATATGAGACTGTGGATCGTTTATGGTTCATGTTTGACACTTGTTATGAAGGATTGAATCCCAAAGCAACTAATTCCATCTGAAGGACTTCAAGAAGTGGATGGAATCCACTGCTTATGAAGTGCAATTCTTTTGCTTTAAGGATGATGTAAGAAGGAAAAATGCTGAGGTAGTTGCACGTCGACCTCCTCCTTTAATTATTTTGCTTCGTGCTCCAGAATTACTGAGACTGAAGAGACTACTTCTAATTGGGAATGGCAATTCTAACCATCCCCAGTTGGCACCTGCAAATATACCCAAAATGAGTAGGGTAAAAACCATTAAAAAATTGGGTATGGGAACATGCTCAAGCAGTTACCCACTAAAATAAGAAGGTATGGGTGTGGGAATGGGCACCTTAGTACCCAACCTGCCTCATACTCGCACACTTTATATATTAATATATTTTAAATTTATATTATTTTATAAAAATGTATGTTTTTAAAAGTACTTCAATGTTAAACCATTACGTATTTAATATATGTGTTTGTTTATTCCATAATTCAATAAAGTAATTTTTTTGAATTTTTTTTAATGTTCTTATAAACTTAAAATGATATGATACTTTTTAATTGATGTATTTATTTTTATTAGAAATGTGAGTAACTGGTATGAGTATGAGTAGTTACATACCTAAGGGGCACAGGTACGAGTGTTATAGTTGGTGCCCAAGCGGGTATGGGCTCGGGTACATGGACTTTTTCCATCTACGGGTATGGGGATAGGTACCATAATACCCTTCTTATTGCCATCCCTACTTCTGATAAGGGGGATCTCACTCTGACTGAGATTTCTTTTGTGCATAAAGTAGGCACTACTTCAGGTGATGAGAAATTGCCCGCTTCTAATTCTGGGGAATCGTCTACTCTTCTTCAGTTGTTTCTGAATTAATTTTGAATTGAGAAGGCTCTTGTCAGAGAGTGGCTAGATCAACAGGATCAAAGGAATAAAGAACATAAGGCTATCAATGTCGGGATTATGCAGTTGTTGTAAGAAATCTCTTCAAATATTTATGAGAAGTCGAAACCCTAGCCCTTTGTTTTTACATTTGTTTTCTGATACCACTTGTTTTTGGGAACTTAGTTTCCTTATATTTTATTTTGATTGCAAAATTCTGTACTTTATCTTCTAATCAATAAATTTATTATTTTTAATTATATTTTTAAAGTCTTTTTTATTTCTGATAAAGGGGGAGAAAAGTGATATGATTTTAATATACCTATTTCTCATAACTGATCCCATACATGTTCTGATATTTTTGCTTCTAACCATTGTTTGACTCGGGATCTTTGTTAAAGTTCACTTAATTTTTTTCTAGACAGAAAAAATTATGAATGGTATTCAAAATACATGATCAAGAATTTTGAGAAACCAAGCAAAGTTAAAAAGTTCAGAGGTTCTGAACATGATCAGGATTCATGACGAAGTAGGTTCTGATGCTTGGTGCATCTTCACAACTCAGTTCTGATACTTCATCAAGTTCTAATAGAAAGACTGGATATGATATGATGAATCAGGCATTTATAGTCAAACTCTAATGGAACTGTTAGAGGGAAGTATTCCTTTCATGTTATCTGTTTATACTTCAAAATTAATTTGTAACTCTTGAACTCAGGGGGAGCCTCTGAACAAGCTAAAATGATTTTTAGGAGTATAAAACTCAGGGGGAGCTAGTTAGCTAACTCTGAATATGTTTTATGTGATTAAACCTAATATAAATTATTCGTCAAAATACATAGTTTTGTCATCATAAAAAAGGTGGAGATTGTAAAAACAAGATTTTCTTCTACATCTGGCCTTAAGTTTTAATGATAACATTACATGGTATCTTAGAGAACAATTTAGTACTCTAATGGTTTATGTATAGTGTGTTGGATTAAAATATCCAGCGTCAACCTTAGGGATTCGAAGGGCTTAACATCCCCCCATGGGCGCCTACACAGGTGTGTTAGGTGGGCCAGGTAGGCCCCTTGTTAGATTCTCTATAAGGAAATAGAGTAGCACCTTGGCTACAAGCAATTGCTTTTAGCTCAGTGGTAATCGCTTGATCCTACAAGTGGTATCAGAGCAAGGTCATGGGTTCGAATCCCCCAGGCTGACAATGGGGGGGAGATTGTTGGATTAAAATATCCAGCGTCAACCTTAGGGATTCGAAGGGCTTAACATCCCCCCATGGGCGCCTACACAGGTGTGTTAGGTGGGCCAGGTAGGCCCCTTGTTAGATTCTCTATAAGGAAATAAAGTAGCACCTTGGCTACAAGCAATTTCTTTTAGCTCAGTGGTAAGCGCTTGATCCTACATAGTGTGCAGCTTTTGCTAGCAGGCTGTGACTCTGAAGATAAGGCGTGTGAGATCATTAATTTCTAAACTCAACACACTCTGACTCTGGAAGAAACCAGTTGTGTTTACAAAGACTCCGTCAAGCTCTAGAATGCTTCTATAACAACGGTTTTGATGAACGTTAGTGATAAATCTTCTAATCATGACTCTTTTGGAAGAACTTCTGAAGACTTATCAAGCTCTGATTTTGTTTTTCCAAGTTCTGAAGATTCTAAAGATTCTGAAGACAAGGTTCTAGAAGAAGAAGTTTTGAAGATTCTAAAAACAAATATTTTGAAGACCAAGTGATGAGACTCTAAAGACAAGGTGTTGGATGAATACGTTCTGAAGACTCTGAAGACTTAGGTTCTGAAGATTCTAGTTTTGGTCCTTCTAAGCATGCTTCATCATCAACCATCAGAAGCCTCTGAAGATTAGAAGATAAGTTCAAAATTGGTTTACATGAGAGAATAATACAAGGTACAAATGTTCCCACTACCTTGATATAGTGGTGCAAGAACAATATTATGGTACTATGTTGTCTACCACTCCCTCGCATACCGTTATGGAAAAAATAGCTAGAATTAAGTATTCTTATTCTATGCTCCTACGCATTTCTTTTTGGCTATAAAAGAAAGACTTTGAAGATTGAAGAAGTAGAATCAACATACTGCAAAACTTACGTTGAAATAGTGCTCAAATCTATTTCAAATAATTTTTTTTAAAGTTTTGTAAACGCAAGGAACTTTTGTTCTTTAACCTGCAAGCAATGATATTTTTTTCATTAACTTCCTATTAAAACTGTTATGTTATTTCACTGTACTCAAACTTGTGTAATCTGCTTTTAAGAAGCAACTTTGTAAAAACACTCTTCATATTTCAACTCTTAAGTTGATTGTTCTATGAGATACTAGGGCTTTAGTCGGTATTCTCAAGAAGACATGGACATGTAGTACTTGTGGTTTGCAACATTGATAGTTGGTCTTTGTTGCGTCTGTAATGAGTTCGATTATAGTGGATTAATTCTTTATTTGCGAAAGTAAAATCACCTTGGCAGGTGGACTGGATTAACTTTGTTAAAAGTGAACCAGGAAAAATATATATGTGTCATTTATTTTTGTTCTTGTGTTCTTTATTTTTTATTGGGAAGAATTGTGATTTTAAATCTAGAAATTTAATTCAAACCCCATTTCTTGTGTTTCTCACACCTTCAAGCTTTAGGTGAACTAATTTGAATGAAGGTTTAGGTGGGAGGATAGACCGCGTATGTCCATAATGCCCAACACATTGCTCCATGATTGTGAGGCCCAACACTTAATATACAGATCATAGTAAAATTGGTCAACCTGTATACTAGGTCATCGCAAACTTTTCCTATAATTATGAGAGACCAGCTCTGTAACACCCCAAATCTAGAATTTGTTGCTTTTATATTTAATTAGGATTATTATATAATTTATGTTTATGTGTGTTATATTATTGGTGGGAATATCAGTGTGGGTAATAATTATTTAGAATTATTTAAATAATAGCTTTTATATGGTTTACTAATAAAATAAACTAAAATAATTAGATGTGTAGAGATTTTAGGGGCATGATGGTAATTGTATGAAGATAAGTGAGGGTAAATGAGGTAAACCATATTTGAGGGATATTTTAAAAAGGGAATAAGGAAAAGTGTCAGCATACCGTAGTACGTGAAAAATTTAGATAACACAAAGGAAAGTCTAGGGCACAGAGGAACTAAAGGGACAATCACCCATTAGAGCTTGAAGATATTGATTACCGGGAATAACAAGGTAAGGATGGGTAATTATGGTTGATTATGATTGGTATGAGGGGAAGGTATATGTATGTTTTGTTGATTCTATTGATTGATGATGAATGGGCATGAATTGTTGTTGAGATTGATGTTTGATATACCATGATCTAAATTCGATATGTATGTGTTGATGTGTTATTGTTAAGTTTCGAATTATGGTGATTTTGGTGTATATTGGATGAGTATGATGCCTAAAATTGGACATTGGAAAGGCTGCTACTATAGCAAATCGCACTTAAGAGATTGTAGATTCGCTAGAATTCACCGGACGAGCTTAAGGCGAGACAAAGGCGAGGGATTTCACCGAGAGATCTAGAAGCGACGGAAGCTGTGGAAAATTGGTATTCATCGGGCGAGCACTGGACGAGGAATTCAACAGTTTTATTGAGCGAGTGATGGGCGAGTGACGAGAATGCACCAAGCTAGGACGGGGAAAATGGATGGCAGTAGATATTAAAAGTGTCGTAACTTGGGTTCCATAATCCAGTTTGATGCATCGTTCAAAGTGTTGGGAAGCTAATAAACATAAATTTCACATGGTTTAATTAGGCAAACCGTTTGAATAATAATTGCATATCTATTATGCTTGGGAAGTTGATTATTTACATGTTTTATTTATGGGTTTTTATAATGTCGTGATTGTTGTACCCAGAAATTTGCCCTCCTGTTTTCTTCAAGATATCTCCTCATGCTCCTAGGGTTTTCAATTGCTCAAGGAAACTCAAGGTTGGACCAGATAAACCCCCTCCTAAGTAGTTGACCTACAACTAGGGTTTCACTTTTCTCAAAGAAAATTGAGCTTATAATGCCTCAAGTGGATTCCATGGTTTCTCATATGTCTCTAAGAATTCTCATGCCAAATTTCAACCCTTGTATCAAAGTTTGCTCACTCAATTGCTCAGATGATTGAAAAGCAACTATATTGGGTAAAAAGTCAATTATGGTCAACATACAGTCAAACATTAAGATTTTTGGTCAACATCAAGATTTTGAAAGTCACATTCACCATTTGCTCAAGGGTTGGTCATGATTCATCAATATAACTCTCAATTCACCAAAAGTCAAAAGTTACTAAATTAGGGTTTTCTTAAGGAGAAGTCAACTGAACATTGACCAAGCATAAATTTCACATTCTTTGTCATATTTTTCTCAACCAAAGCTCATTTTGAAGGAAATTCAATTCTCTACAACTTTGTCTCTCTAAGCTTAAGTCCAAAAATTCTTCATTTGAGAGATATGAGCCAAAACATTATAGGTCATTTCAAAAGTCAACAAAAAGACACTTTTTGTGAAAGCAATTTACATCAAGATAAAGTCTTCAAGTGAAAAAATGATCAACATATGAAGGTTATCAATTATTTTGATTTTATTCATTTAAATTCAAATTAAATCAAATAAATATTAAATGGAGGTTCAATGCTTAAAAGGCTTTTGTTTCAAAAACTTTGGAGGCCCAAGATCATGTAGAAACTGTGTGGAGTTTATTTTTGCATCAAATCCTCATGTTTTGTCGTATTTCAAATTCTATTTTAAAACAAAATCAAATATTTTTTTTGCAAGGTATCCAAGCCCATTCCTTTAACCTAATTGTCTCCTATAAATGTCCTTTATCTTCAGACAAGAAAATCACATGAAACCCTTCCAAGAAATCACATTCAAAATCTCAAAAATTTGTCAAACTAGGGAAAACTTCAAACCCTATTTGCAGCCTTTCTCAAAGAAAGTTAACCGTCCCAATCAATTCCAGAAGTCTCATAGAGTAAGTATGGATCGTTCTTGGTGATCAAAAGTGCATGAAACAAGCATCCCATGCATATCCAATTGTCATATTTTTGGTAAATTCGTATTCTGATTTCTATCATGCTTTGCTTCATACTAACAACACTAATGTGCTTCTGAGGTAGAACTATGCAGGTTTAACCCATCGTATGAGTCCTACAATGACAGGATGATGGATTGCCTTTGTTACATCGATTTACATTGTTTGCTTCGTATTTCATTATACAGGGATAATTAGCAAAAACTAAGGCCACCATTGAACTCGCAAGGGTTAAATTAGGGGGTAGGGTCTTCTTGGATCACTAACGCTTTTTATTTTGCAGGTTGAAGAAAACAAGTCACCAGAGAAGACAACCGGAGCTAGGGCTTCGCGCCTCTTCGGTCCAGCCATTTATGTTTATTTTATATTTATTTGTTTTCTTAATACTACCGGCTCTAATAGCCACCCTAGTGGCAAGGCACGTGCATGTTAAGGCATTAGTCTCTAAAGGCACGGGTTCGATCCCTGCCTTTTGCAACTTTGTTTCATATTTTCCAATTTTTACAGGTTTGTTATATTTTGTGTAGTGCTTAGTCTACAGACACCAACCAATGCATGACTCAGTGGAAAATGGTGTAAGGCAGAGGCTTGAGGGCGTGGGTTTTACACCCACCCATAGCATTTTTTTTGTTTTGGTTTCTAACCTTTTTTTTCATTGATTTTCCTTCCCCTAACCCTATTCTTTCTATTAACCATTAACAAAACCTTTTTCTTTAACCCCAAAGTTAATTAGGTTTAGGTTTTTTTAATTAACCTTTTAATCAACTAATTAATTAACCTTTTTATTTTAAAATTAATTAGATTTTTAGGTTTTTTATTAACTATTATCATAAACTATTTTTCATAAAAAACACCAAAAATATTTTCTTTTCTATTTTCATCTTTCCTTTTTTTACTTTCCTAGATCAATTGTATAGGACGCTTCTGCGAATGTAAATAGCTTAGGTTTATTTTTCTTGCGTTTTTCTATTATGTAATTTCTCCGAGTATGTAATAGTTTTAGGGTTTTGTTTCTTGCATATTTCATTCTTATATAACTGCCCCAAAGCCTTATAATAGTCTTAGGTTTACATTCCGCATTTTACATTCCATATTATATTTTTATGCAATTGTTAGTAATTAGGGTTTCTATGGCAAGACTAAAATCAACTGATTGCAAAACCCTAATTCCAAGATAAACATAAATGAATCAAATACACTTTGCTCACTTACACCTTTAGGATAACCTCTCTTCGTTGCCTTTAGGAATAACGGTTATGTCCCTCGAAAGTAGGGATGCTTTAATAAAAGACCCTCGATATAAAAATCATAGTCCCTCAATGGCCCTTCGATGTTGCCTACGAAAATGATCTAGTCCCTCCAATATAATTGCTAAAGCATCTCTACAAGCTACCTTTGATAACCATTCGATGACCCTTCCCTTGTCCCTTCACATCCAATAGACAGGGCTACCTACCAACTAATGATACGGATAGCAGTATCTCTAAAGCAGAAGGAAAAGAATAATAATGACCTTTAGTGGGTAGGATACTTTTAATCGCTTGCTCACAAACTTTTCTAAAAAAACAAAACATTTCTCATATCAGACTTTTCAAACTAAATAATTTCAAACACTTTGTATACATTCTTGAGGACCAATACAAGAGTCATTACAAAGTATGTCTTACATTGGCATTTCAAAAATATTTTCAAACAAATCACACACACAAAGTAAGTTTTCAAAAAGTGAGTTAAGCGATTAAGAGCTCGTAGGTAACTACAGATGAAAAGGGTGCTAACACCTTCCCTTTTCATAACTTACCCCCCGAACTAAAAATCTATCAAGGTCTTTCCTGTTCTTTTCACCCTTTCCTTACTGGATAAAATAAAATTCGGTGGCAACTCTTGCTATCCGCAACATTTGTGATAAAACACTAAACAAGTCAGTTATCCCACCGTATTATAGAACTGGCGACTCTGCTGGGGACTTACTTAAAAAAGATGGGTTACCTTAGCGTTAGATCACTTTATTTGCTTTATTTGTTTGCATTGTTTGCTTTACTTTAAGGGTTTCTTGGGTTTAATTTCTTGCAAGATCCTACACCCGAATCTAGGGATGCCTTAGGTAAGTAGCAATAGATCATGAAAAATGTACGACGTAGACTGATATGGTTAAAGTGATGGCTACGTTAGTGTGACACTTTGGTTTATATTGATGTTCCTTGAGTCACTCAAGTACATATTCCAGATACAGTTCAGATACGATCAAGACATAGATCCATTCTGATATTCATTCCACTATATCTTTAGATACAACCAGGCGTAGGCTCATTCTAATATGGATTTCAGATATAGCCGGGCGAAGACTCATTCTGATCCCCTTTTAGATACAGTCAGACGTTGACTCATTCTAATATAGATCTCAGATATAGTCGGGCGAAGACTCACTCTGATCTTCTTATAGATACAGTCAAGACATAGAATCATTCTAGAACATCATTCAAATACAATCGCGACATAAGATTCATTCTTACACTCCTCGACACATCTGCTAGACACAATCAGACACAGACTCGTTTTAGTATACTTCTTAGATACCGTCGAATGTAGATTCATTCTGATACCCTTATCAACAGTTACTTTGGATGGCATCTATAAGCCCATGTCCTACGACATTATGTCACCTCTCCGAATGGCATCTTTAAGCCCATTCAAGCAATACAATCAACCAACAGTGTTACTTTGTGCACATGTGAGTGCAAATTTTTGGGCACTTAAGTGTTCAATCCTTTTCCACCTTTAGGTCATGAATGCCGTATGTAGGGATAAAAATGTTTAGACTAAGCCATTGGATTGACTTAACTCGCATAGATCAAATAAAAATCATCACTGCACTTTATTGTTTCCAGAGGAATGGGAAAAGAGAGAATATACCAAAAAAAAGGGGGAGAATCTAAGTTCGGGGGTTGGTTATGAAAAGGGAAGGTATTAGCACCCTAAACATCTACGGTACTCCGCACGAACTTCTTTGAAAATTTGTGTATTTTGGCTATAAGAGTTGTATAAAAAATATATGGTGGAGATGAGAAAAGAAATGTTTTTTACAATTTTTGCACCCGCCACGGTTGCGAACCTTTAATGTCAAGGTATTATTAAGTTGATTAAATTTTGATTAAGAAAATGTTTTGAAAATGCATGGCCCTAAGTCCAAGTTTATTGCGAAAGCAGTTCAAGTTTAAAACAAGAAGAGTTTTCAAAAGGGAGGGGGAAGATTTTTGAAATTAAAGAAGAAGGGACTATCCTAAAGCATAAGGTAAAGCTGGGGAAAAGAACCGTCTAACCAACAAGAAGCCAACACTTGACACAATAAGTCAATGTAGAATTCCCATCCTTTGGATTAAAACCAAACAACCAAAGATAATAAACCTCTTAAGAAAACTAAGCTTCAATTGCATTAAGTCTTCACAAAAATTGGGCAGAGTAACGACTGTATACAGATGAATTCCCGGTCACAGACAAAGCATGTAATCATAATAACCTGCACACAAAGAAAACAAACAAACAGCCTAATGTCTTGGGGTAAACCCCAAGAGCTCCAGACAAAATAAAAGTAGAGGTCACAAGGTGTCAAAGTAGGTCAAGGTCTCTAATCCTAAGTCCAAGAAGTCCACAATCTCCATAATGCAAAGGATAGTAACCAAGAAGTCCAAGTAACATTAAAGTTTTTTATGGTTCAAGTTGATTATTAAGTATCTTCATAAATAAATGAAAAGCTCAAGTGAGCAAAATAAGAATGACATAAAAGATAAATGCTCAAGTGAGCAATGATGAAAATAGCATGAAATGAAAATTCTAAAATAAATGTGCTTAAAGTAAAAGCATAAGATAAGAGCACAAAATAAAGTTAATTTTTAGAAATTAGAGGTTAGTTTAATGACCATCTTAAAACTTGCATTTGAAACTCATTAGATGATCGATAAAATCAAAGCCTCTCAACAACAAGTTTCATTTGCTTTTTGTCAAGTATATCATTCATTTAAAATTATCAAGGCAATCATAAATGATCAATGATGTTTAAGTGATTCACTTTAACCAAAGCTTATGAAGATTCATTAGAGGATTGATAAGACCAAAGCCTCCTAACAATAAATCTCAAGGTTATTGGATCAAAGGATTCAAATTAACATACTTGGGCTTACAAACACGGGTTTGGGCCACGAATGATCATTTCTCGAATCAGGACAAAATTTAGTGCTATGTTAAGCAATCGTAAGTGGACTTATATAGAAGTCGCACATATTTTGAGGCCGGTTAATAGCAATTTATGTGTCATATATTTGGAGAGATGATATGTATATCATCCTCTAACAACATGTGACACAATAAGAAAAGGATGAGATGAAGAGGGGAGGGATAATATTTGAAATAAAAATTTAATCAAACTATCATTGAAATCATTCATCCATTTTGGTGGAGTTAAACTCAACACTCTAGATCCAATGATGTTAATGAATTCCATGATCAAAAGTCAAAATAGTCAGAATATGTACAAAAGTAAAATAGTATTTAAAATAAAAGACAATGGTTTTTTTAAATGGTTTTTTTAATATGGAAATAAGGGGGAAAATAGCAATTATATTCAAAAAAACTCAAAAAAAATTATGTGAGACCATAGAAAAATCAGAAATGCACTCAAATATTTTTATGAATTTTTTGGTAATTTTTTAAAGTCAACAACTATTTTTAAATTAATTTAAATTGCTCAAGTAAGTGAAAAAAGATCAAAAATAGTAAAAGTCAGAATAAAATTCTAAAAAAAATTCTGAAAGTCAGAAACAATGAAAATGATTTTTAAAAAGAGTTTCAGAATTAAAAAATGTCAAAAATTATTTTTTTTAAACAATTAAAATAAAGCAAACAAAGCAAAAATTATGAAAAATATCAAACCTTAAAATAAAAATATGAAAAAATATTCACAAAGTCATAAGTAATTCAAAGTATTTTTGTATATTTTTTTAAATAAATTTTGGATAAAAAAATAAAAGCGTTATGAATTTTTAAAATTAAAATTAATTTTAAACCATTTTTATAAAAATAAATAAATCAGAAATAATGTGAGGCGTTGGATCCAATTCACTAGAACATGCTGGCACATCAAGTGGCTAAAAAACGAAGATGTATGGTGATCCCTGGTCAACAAACGCGCACTGAAGTCATGAAAGTCAGGCCAATCACAACATTTCAATTGTCACGCTTTCATTGGTTGAAGAGGCCACGTAGGTCATCTTCAACCTCCATCCACCCTGCAACTAGGGCAAACTCATAATCCCTAAATCTGTAAATTTAGACGCTCACAGTGGTATTATTAGATGCGTCTCTTCAAGACGATCACAACCATATCCTCGCGCCAAATTTATATAAAACACAGCTTACTCGATTTGACAAAGATCAAAGATGTTTTGAAAATTTTGAAATTGAAAACAGAAGTATCAAACACATTGATTCACCAAAATTGAGTTAATAGCAAGCGTCAGTGAACATCATAGACCATTCTAGTAATTTAAGTTAGAATATTTGGTTCCTTAAACTACCTGAACAAAGTCAGATGAAGTTTCTATATAAATGGACTTGGCTAGCACGATTTCGGGCACCTCGAGGCTTGATTGTTCTTCTGTTAGCTTCAGGGAAGTTCAAGGATGAAAGATCAATGAAGACATTAAATTGATAAGTGGAGAAAATAGGAATTCGAAATCTCAGAAAAAGGGTGTTATGGAGGGAGTTTGACAGAGTGATTTTGGCTCTTCAAGCTTTAGAAAAGGGATGAGGTACGACCCTCTATTTATAGTGAAGCTAATGGAATGTTTAAGTGTGTGAAATGATGAATTTTGGATGGAAATCGTGTGAAGTCGCAAACATGAAAAGTGTGACTTCTATTTTGCTCAAAACTCAACCAAAGCTTACGTTTCAATGTGCTAATCACTTATGGAAGTTTATTAAACATGATTAGAAGTAAAAAAGTGCAGAAATTTTGTGTTTAGAAGCCAAATCAAGGATTTCAATTTCTGACTTTGGAGAAAACTTTAGTTTCAAGGTACCATATTCAAATCAATGGTGTGCACAATTTAGGAAACCTTGAGACTTGATTCTTGATGCATTGGAAAGATGAGATCACCAACTTTACAATATGCAAAGAATGGAATCAAATGGATGCTTGAGCTGAAAGTTGTGATGAGTCAAGGTTAAGAAAAAGAGGTTGACTTTTATACTTAGAAAAATTTCAAGTTTTCTCTTCAAAAATGACTTGTAATGTCTTGCATCCAAACATGGCCTTCCATTTGAAATTTGCTCTTAACCGAAAAAGATGGTGTAATATGGTGGGAGAACTGGCTTGGTGTTTTGCGTTTGATTGCAATTGTTGTGGATAGCAAGAGTCGCCACTGGCTTTTCTTTTATCTAATGAAGGAAAGGGTGAAAAGAACAGGAAAGACCTTTCGAGATTATTTCTTGAGTTCGGGGGGTAGGTTATGAAAAGGGGAGGTATTAGCACCCTTTTCCTCCTTAGTTATCTACGAGCTCTTATTTGCTAGCTAGATCACTTGGTTTTGTTTGAAAATATGCTTGTGGTGTGGGTTTTGAAAGTATTTTTAAAAACGTCTTTGTAATGGTTCTCGTTTCTATAAGAATGCGTACAAAGTGTTGTTTTGAAAATAGTTCAAAGAGGTGTTTATGTTTTTGAAAGTGATTTTGAAAAGTGTCTTTGTAACTCGTACAAAAAGCTTTGTCTTTTGAAAAATGTTTCAAAATGAAAGTGTGGGTGTATAAAGTGTTTTTTTGTTGTTGTGAGCAAGCGAGCAACTAGGAGCATCCTACCTACTCAAAAGGTTTTAGTGTTCTTTTTCTCCTCCTTTAGATGTTGCTATCTTACCATTGATTTGGTAAGAAGCCCCATCATTGGATGTGAAGGAACGGGCGTGGAACGTTTGTATAGTCATAGAAAGAAACCTATGGGACGTTTTAGCAAGGTCGTTTAGAGACTAGATCGTTTACCGTAGGAAACATTGAGGGTTATCAAGGGACTACGATCTTTTATCGAGGGTATTTGATAAAATGCCCATATTCAAGGGACATGACTATTTTTTCGAGGCAACAAGTGAGATTACCCTAAGGGTGCATATGTTAATAGTGTGTTTGATTTGAATTCATTTAGTCTTTGATTAGGGGTTGTCTACTTGTTGTTTTTATCTTGCCATACATACCCTATTTTACTAACAATCATACGAAAGTAATAAAATATAGAAAGATAAAATCCTACACTATTACAACCATATTGAATAGCATGAAAATATAAAGGCAAAATAAAATAAAAGCAAGAAAAAGGGGTCTTTCGATTTAGGAAGAAACACCCTTCGATTCTGCACTTTCTGGCTCTCTTCGATTTGGCCTGAAACGGGTGAAGGCATGACTTTCAATTGGGGCCTAGTTGCCAGTGTGGGCGTGCCCTTCTACTGGGCGTGGAATCAGTGCAAGATGTAATCTTCCTTTCTGCCTCCTTCGACTGGGACCTGGGAATCGGCATGGTGTACCTTTCGACTGGGGCCTAGAGTCAGTGAGAAGCCTAAAGCTTTATTTCATACTTCTGTCTCCTGTTTCTTTCGTTTGAGATATTAAATAGCAACATGGCCTAAGGCCATGCTAGCATTACCTTAGGGCCAGGTTAGTTCTTAAAGCATTTGTAACAAACCAAAGAACAAAACCAAAAGGAGAGGTAATAAAAATAAACTAAAAGGGTGGAAACAAAAAGGAAACAAATATTATGTGCATGTTTGAAACGAAAAGGAAGCTTATTTACATGTTATGCTGGAAACAAAGGATCCAAGGTTAATAATGACTTACCTTGCTTGAGGCTGGGACGTGTGTTGGGCCTTTAAGTGGTTGCCTTGAATGCTTCTGGATTCGAAGGGAGGAACCAGGGGTTATGCCTTTGATACTAGATTCTAAAGGGAAGAACAAGTGTGAGGTTCTTCCTACTAGATTCGAAGGGTAACAAGGTGTGGGGATATTTCAGATTTGAAGGGGACAAATTCTTAGATTCTGGGTTGGTGTTTGATGAGTGTTTAAGTGTTTGATAGTTTGATGATGTTTGAGAAGTTTTTGAAGATTCGTTCCTCTAGCCCAAAAGGTCCCCATAACATGTTGTGGAGCCTCTTACTTATAGGCAATGTTGGCCGAAGCTTTTGGAGGGAAAAAATAATTTGAACAATTTGAGTAAACTGCTCTTTGTAGCTTTTGAGGGACAGTGCTTTGTATGCTATTTTGGTGCGAAAATGGGGCAGTGTTTTGGGAGTGTTGTGCAGCAGTTCTGGCCAGTGTACCAGGCTTGAACTTGGCAGCAAACATCTTTGAACATCTCAATCTTTCGTTTTGACCCTCCTTCGACCAGATTCCTCTTCCAACAATGTTATTTGATTTTCCTCCCACAAGTGTCCTTCGAATGGGTCACTTTTGTGCATCCTTCGAAGGAGCCAAATGTGTGACCCTTGGATGGGTCACCAAAACATGCCTTAAGGTGGGCTTTGTAAATCCTTCAAATGGGCAAAACTTATTTCAATCATTTGCAAGCTTCCACACGGTCAGAATCGCGAGCTACAGACCCACGGTTTGCTCATACAATCTTGAATTTGATTTTGCAATTTACGCATGATTAATTACTTTTAAGCATAGAATTGTGTTTGTATCACCATTTGGAACATTTTGGTTCAAACAATTTTGAATTTTGACGCCTGTATGCATAATTGCCATTATTAGGGTTTGTTCTTGCGTTTTAGGGCTTTGTTCTACAGGTTAAATTGGGCCAAGAAAAGAGCACCATGATAATCGTGAGATCAAAACTAGTTGATCTATGTATTCACCCGTAATTTATCATGCTTGCTTGTGATTTTTGAAAGATGCAGGGCTACAACCATGGCAGACTGTCTGTAGGTATAAGTCTCATACCTAAAGTGGCGGACAAGCGAAGAAGAAGACAACATGGCTGATAACCATTGGCCTGTTTAAATAAAACGCGTGTTTTTTTGTCTTATCCAGTTTGTTTCATATAATATTGATTATTGTTATTATTATAACAAACAAGAACAGGTGGCCCAATGGTGAGGCGTGCGTTTGGAAATGTAAAGGACCTGGGTTCGATCCCAGGTCCTAGCATTTTCTTATTTTCTAACTTTGTAACTGCAGATTATATGCTCCACGCATCCTGGAGCCTACCATGCGCTTCCATTAATAGCCATTTGATTCATCACCAATCTAATCCAACGTCCCAGGCAGCAAAGTCCATGGTGCACCCTCCAAGAGGGGCTACACAAGATCCACGCAAGGCTGGGCTTAGCCACTAATGGGCCTAACAAATTCAAATATACACCCCCATTCAGCTTCAAAACAGGCCCATCTTTAATCTTTTTTATTTTATTTCTTATGTTTTATTGTTTATTTAATTTCTTTTTTTTCTTTTCAAAATAACAAAATCATTTTTTTTATTAAGCCAAAAAATCACAAAAACATCAAAAATCATTTTTTTCAAAAATATTTTTGTTTCTTTCTTTAATTAATTAGTTTAATTATTTAGGGCAATTTAATTGTTTTTATATAATTTAAATTAACTAGAAATTAGGGTTTTTAATTTGTACATAACACAATTAATTTTTCTCAAAAAATAATAATAACCTAAATATTTTTTCAATTAAATTTTTATGGTTCTTTAATTCTCGTATTTAATTCGCCGCGCGCATTTTTTGACTTCCTTTTATTATTATTGTAACTGTTTCGAGGTTGTAATAGTAATTAGGGTTTAAACTTCCGCATTTTTATTTACAATCAAGATAATTATGTATCTGCAAAATCCTTGTAATAGCATAGGACCTTTACCTTCTCGCTTTTATATTTTGGATGCTTGTATATAATTGTTAACAACTTAGGCGTGTATGACTGACAAATCAATCTTAGATCACTAAATTACAAGATAACTAACTGAAATCAAACACTTTTTGCACACTTGCACTCCTAGAGTTTGCCTCACTTGGTTGCCTTGGAAATAATAGTTGTGTCCCTCGAGCGTAGGGATACCTTAGCAATGACCCGCGATTCAAAGTCGTCATAAAGATCACAGTCCCTACTTGTCCCTCGAGTTTCCTACGAATTGATCTTATGACGATAGTCTATTTGAAACGCTAAGGTATCCTTACATGTTGCCTTCAGTGACCATTTCGTCCCTTCAAACGTCCCTTTAAAATTCCAACAACGGTGCTACCTATTCCTTAATAATAGGATAGCGATGTCTAAAGGAAAACAAACAGTCTTTTTCGAGTAGGTAGATTAGTTACTAGGTACTTGCTCAAAACAAACAAACTTTTTCACACCAAACACTTTTCAAACTAAGTTTTCAAAAACAACTTCATAACACTCTTGAGGACAGAAACAAGAGTTAAAACGAAGTAAAACAAAACTTTTCAAAACAAGCACACACAAGCAATTTCAAAGTGAGCAAGTACCTAAGAGCCCATGGAAAACCATGGATATTAAGGGTTCTAACACCTTTCCTTTCTATAATCTACCCCCCGTACTCAGAAACATCTCTAAAAAGGTTTTTTCTGTTCTTTTTCCTTTTCCTGATTGGATAAAATAAAAGTCGGTGATGACTCTTGCTTACCACGACATTTTGCGAACAAAAAACGTAAACCAGTATTAACAGTCGGTTCTGCCACCGTATCACATGAAGCTTCAAGCAAAAGTGACACTAGTGATGAAGAAGAAACGGTCAACCTTTGTCTCACGGCTCATCAAAAGAAGAAAAGGAATGTAAGTCACTCTAAATATGATCATATTGATAAAATGTCTCACATAGAATTTCAAAGAGTTTTTGATACTCTACAAAATGAGGCTAAAGAAGCTTTTAAGCGATTAGCCTCAAACAAGACAATTTTTTTCATACCTTGAGCAAAAAGTGTCCAATTCCGAAAAAGAGTTGGAAGCCCTCAAGGCATCTATGGTAGATAAAATCAAAACTGATAGCAAAGATGACAAGTTTTATTGGCATGATTGGGTTGGATGTGAAACTTGTTATATTTGGCAAAGAGAGGTAAAAACTCTCAAAGCCAAACTTGACAAGGCTTTACAACCCAAAATTACTTTTGGCATTGATAGATCAAATTTCAGAAGTAGTATGATTAATCCTTATAAAAAAATACACTTATGAAATAAGAGATCCTCCAAGCAAAAGTAACTTATCCAAAACTCTAACTTGTTTATATTGTTGCAAAAGTGGCCACACTATTGGCAAATGTTGATTTATGAGGTTTTTGGTTCTTCAAGGCATTTTCAAATAGTTTCCAAAATTCAACTCAAGTATCACTCATACACAAGGACCCAATAAAAATTGGGTACCTATTTCCCTTGTTTAAATTTGTAGGTGGAATGTCTTAAGACTACGGAGAAAAGATGGTTTCTCGATAGTGGATGCTCAAGACATATGACGGGCAACATCTCCCTATTTTTTTACTTTGTGGCGAAAAAAGAAAGGATTTGTCACCTATGGCGACAATAACAAGGGAGCAATACTCAATAAAGGTAGTTTAGGTAATCCATGTTCTACTACTATCTCTGATGTCCTATTAGTTGATGGTCTTAAACAAAATCTTATTAGCATTAGTCAATTATGCGACAAATGATACAATGTCTCTTTTTCAAAAGATTGTTGAATAATTGAACAAAATGATAAGAAAGATGACTTGTTCAAAGGCTTGAGGGTAAACAATGTATACATGCTTGACTTGAATAATGTATCCTTAACCGGAGCTAAATGTCTAGTCACTTTAAGTGAGGACTCATGGCTTTGGCATAGACCTCTAGCTCACTTGAATTTTGATTTGTTAAATAAAATTGTCTCAAAAGATTTAGTAGTCGGTTTTACCAAACTAAAATTCTCTAAGGATCACTTATGTGATGCTCGCCAAATGGGGAAGCAAACAAGAATCTCGTTTAAATATAAAATCATTGTTTCTACAATGAGACCTCTTGAACTTCTCTATATGGACCTTTTTGGACCATCTAGAATTAAAAGTCTAGGTGGTAACTACTATGGATTTGTTATTGTAGATGACTACTCTAGATTTTGTTGGACAGTTTTCTTAGCAAATAAAAGTGACACCTTTCCGGCATTTGAAAAGTTTGCCAAGATTTCTCCAAACAAATTGAACACTAGCATAGTTACTATTCGAAGGGATCACGATGGTGAATTTGAGAATGATCTATTTGATAAATTTTGTGAAAAATAAAGCATTGATCATAATTTTTCTGCCCCACGTACTCCACAACAAAATGGAGTGGTGGAACGTAAAAACCGTGTTTTAGAAGAACACAGAAGAACTATGACCAATGAACACCGTCTTCAAAAATACTTTTAGGCCGATGCCATTAGCACGACATGTTATGTTTTGAATAGGGTTATAATACGTCTTATTCTAAACAAAACTCCCTATGAACTTTTAAAAGGAAGAAAACCAAATATTTCCCATCGTCGCGTTTTCGGAAGTAAATGCTTTGTGTTAAATAATGGTAAGGAGAATCTAGGTAAATTTGACTCAAAATCTGACAAATGTATTTTTCTCGGATAATCTCAATCAATTAAAGCTTATAGAGTATTTAATAAAAGGTTCATATTGTTGAAGAGTATGTACATGTTTCCTTTAATAAATTCGATCTGAAATTAGTAGAAAAGGGTAGTGTTTATGATGGTGCAGGTGTATCTTCGGAAATCATATTGAATGATCCCAAAGAAAAGGACTCGGAATCTACTAAAATTGAGGAAGAGTTGGATCAAGTATGCGAAGAAAGAGGGGAAGATAATCCAAGTAATAAAAATGATCTTCCTTTGGAATGGAAAACCTCTAAGGATCATCCCATCGACAACATCTTAGGAGACATATCAAAGGGAGTCACCACTCGCTCTAAGATAAGTAACTTTTGTTATCATTTTGCTTTTATCTCTCAAATTGAGCCTAAAAATTCCAAAGACGCCTTACTCGATGAACATTGGTTTTTAGTTATGCAAGAGGAACTAAATCAGTTTAAAAGAAATGAGGTTTGGGACCTTGTCCCTCCTCCACGAGATCATCGAGTTATTGGAACTAAATTGGTATTTAGGATTAAACTAGACGAAACCAGAATTATAACTCACAACAAGGCTCGTCATGTTGCCCAAGGGTATAACCAAGATGAAGGCATAGATTATGAGGAAACGTACGCTCTGGTGGCCCTACTTGAGGCTATATGCCTTTTGCTTGCATATGCATGCTCACAAAACTTCAAATTATTTCAAATGGATGTAAAGAGTGCTTTCTTAAATGGATATTGTGATCGGTGGAAATAGAACTGACTATTTTTAAGCTGGTTCGCGAAATGTCGCGGTAAGCAAGAGTCGCCACCGTCTTTTATGTTCTCCAACAAGGAAAGGACAAAAGCACAGCAAAATTCCTTTTTCGAGATGTCTCTCGGTTAGGGAGGTAGATTTATAGAAAGGGAAGGTATTAGCACCCTTTCTATCTGTGGTTATCCACGGGCTCTTAGGTATTCGCTCTTATGTTTTCAAAAATTGTTTGCTTTTCAAGTGTGTGGGGGTTTTGAAAAAAAGTTTCGTTCGAAAAATTTCTAAGTAACTCTTGTATTTGTCCTCAAGAGTGTATGAAAAATTTGTTTGAAAACCTTTTGAAAGTGTAGGTGTGAAAAGTATTTTGTTTGTTTGAAAAGAGCAAGTACCCATGAGAATCTACCTACTCTAAGGAATTAGGCTGTGTAAGAGTCCTTTAGATAGTGCTATCCCACCATTGAGAGGTAGGTAGCACCATCATTGGAGTTATTCGGGTCAATTCGATGATAAGGGACATGTGTGGTCACCAAAGCAATAGTAGGACGCCTTAGTGGTAACCCTAATGTCCTAGATCCTTTTTATCCGAGGCAACCGTTTCGAGGCAACTGGATCTTTAGACAGGAGGGCGACCTCTAAAACACCCTATACTTGACGACCACCTCGAGGCAACCAGTGAGGCGTACCCTAGGAGTGGCATGTGCATGTGTGTTGTTTTTCATGTTAAATTGTCTTATACATGTTATTTGTGAGCTACGGATTGATTTTATTTGTCATACAAGTCTTTCATGCATTTTTAACAGTTAGGAGTGCGGAAAATAAATTGCAGAAAAGGTAAATCTAACTATTACAAGGCGCGGGTCTATACATCGCCAAAAATAATAACCCGTTTGAAAAATAAAAAATGCGAGAAATAGTAAATAAAGCGGCAAAGTTCTAATTTAATTATTACATTTCCTGAGCAGATACAAAATAATGAATTAAAAAGATAAATACGCGCGAAAGAATGAATCGGGAACGTCTTTAGGGTTTTGACCCTTTTTGAGAAAGAATTGAATTTTGTCCCTTTTTGCAATTAAATTAACTATTAAAAACTAATTTACTAATTAATTAATTTATTAAAAGAAAAATGTTTTTGTTTTTAATGGAATAAAATAGAAAAAAGAAAAAGTATCAAAAGAAAAACCTAAGTCTAAATTTGTTTTTATTTATTGTAAAAAGAAGATTAAAATTAAACCTAATTTAAACTAAATTAATTTAAGTTAATGTTTATTTACAAAATAATTAAGCTAAAGTGACATTAATAATAATAAATAAAACATTTACATTTTTTTAGTTTTTTTGAATTTTTATGGAAAATATTAATTATGTTAATTTGGTGATAATAATAATAATTAGAAAAAATAATAATAACTAAGTTAGAAAATATAAAACAAAAAGAAAAAAGAATGAACCAAGGGGGGGTCTGGGCCCAATATGGAGGTTTTTGTAAGCAAGCTGAAGCCCATTTTCCTCCAAGCCACGTTTGACTCCTGGAATCAGCTATGCATATGGTTGACTGAGGATCATGATGTTCCTTCCCTTGTGACCTTTGGATTACTGCCTTGAGACACTTGGCACCTGGATGTCTGGGATGTATGGTGGACCGGCCTTTGGGAATCTGCACGCAAGCATGTAAGGAAAAATAATATGGAATTTTGGGGGACCTGGGATTCGAACCCAGGTCCCAGCGCTCACTACACAAACGCCTTAGCCAGCTGAGCTGCATGTTTCATTTGATATAATAATAGGCAGTTAGCATTATATGTAATAAAAGCAATATTCCTGGAAATAAAAAAAAATACGTGCGTTTTGGATTTGAATGGGCCAGTGATGTGAAGACACATCATCGTCTTCTCCAATAGCCCCTGTGTTTCTTTCCTGCAAATTTTGGTTCCGCAACAAAATTCGTTGGCTTCTCTTATACTGAGCTCTAGGCCACGAAAATGTCAGCCAAAGCCATCATCCTGTTCGTCTCAATCTCCTGAATTCGTCCATGGCTATGGCTTGCATCAATTATTCCTGTAAAACAAAACCCCAAATTGCAACCCCTAAAACCCTAGGTTCGGGTAGGGAGATCTAGGCCACCACAATACAATTGAATAATACAGGATGCATGGAAATTGAATGGTGAACGCAAATATGCTAAAATATTAAAGAAAAGGCGCAAGAATTAGAGGTTGAGATTTCATGTTCAGGGGCGAGTTTGAGACAACTTACAGTGCTTGGTAGGTAGTCTTGGGACGTGGTATTGGTCTCTTTAGCTTCAGAGGGTGGCAAGGAAGAGGGCCACGTGCTTAGTTTGATCTGGAAACGTCTGCAACTATGTTTTTGCTATCACACTTTTTGACAATTTTCAGTTTTTGCTTTTGGCCGTTTCAGGGATGCTTGGGTCGTGAATGAGGTTTGTACTGCTTGCATATATAGGTATGAATGAGAATTAGGTGATATGATGAGCCTTAAACTTGTGCAATTAAGTTTTGGATTCTTGTTTGACCACCATTAAAGGACATTCCATACTTGGAGCAAAACTTGGATTTTATGCTCAAAATGGCTTGGCACGAATTTGGTAGCTGGCATATGACACATGAAAGCCATTCAAGTCACCAAGATTCCATTCCATTAATTTTCTGATTTTATTTGAATTATTATGGATTTAAAATGAATTAAATCAATAAAAATTAAATAAAATGGAAAAATAAATGTTTGATCTTGAAACTAAGCATGGGACACGTGTATGGCATGACAAGGCTGAATCAAGTGGAAGAAAGTGGGTCCTTTTGTCAAAAATTGAAGTTTTAGGGATAGTTGACTTTTGCCATTTCACAAAAATTTCCCAACTTCTCCAATGCATATCTTGCTCAATTTTGATCATATGAACATGTTCTTGGACATTTTGGAAAGGTCTTGAAGTCCTCTAACCAATGCCTTTGGTCCCATGTCATTTGGATTTACCAATCTCAAGTTATGGTCTTTGACTTAAAATGCCTTTTTGTTGACTTTTGAAAATGACCTATAATGTAGAAATTGATAACTTTTTGTGGGAGCATTTCTTGGACTTGGAATGTGAAGATGAGTTATAGGAAATGTCCTCCCATTCAAAATGAGAATTGGATGGGATTTTTCTGATGAACCATGAAAAAGTTATGCCTTGGTCAAGTTACAGTTGACTTTTCAGCTGTCCAAAAAGGGAAACTTTTGCATCTTGATGATTTTTGAGCCATTCTTGTGGAATCATGATCAAGACTTGATCAAATGATGATTGTGTGCTCAAAATAAGATGTTGACCAAAAATTTTGACTTTTGACTGCCAAATGACCATTTTACCCCTACAGTTGATTGTGAAGCAATTAGGGCTTTTGACTGTGCAACTTGATGCTGTGAGTCTTGAAACTTGGCGTGTAGATGCTTGACAATGTATATGGGCCTATGGGACTTGATTGAGCCACTGAAAACCTCAACTTCCTTGCAAGAACCAAAACCCTAATTTTGACTGCCTTAGGAGGCAATTGGACTGTACTACCCTTGAGAGATTTTGAACCATTGGGAGATTGATCTTGACAAATCTTGAAGAATATGGGAGGGAAAATTTTGGGGTACAACAGTTGCCCCTGTTCAATCTTCTTAAACCTGAGGATGTAGATTGGCTTGCGTGCCTTTTGTGATCCGAAGGTGGAAGATGATTGAACACTAAAGTGCCCAGAAATTTGCGCTCACATAGTGTGATATCAGCAGTGTGATGGCGGGAATGCGCTTACAGATGCCATTTGGAAAGATGGTGGATAGGGAGATGGGCTTATAGATGCCATCCGGAGATGTGACAGAACCTTGTCGGGAATGGGCTTATAGATGCCATTTGGAAAGGTGATGGATAGTTGTGGAGATGGGCTTATAGATGCCATCGGAAATGTGATGGATAGTTGTGGAGATGGGCTTATAGATGCCATCGGAAGGTGTCGATCGTGTAAGAAATTCCTTAGAGAGAACTTGCGTGGTTTGAGAAAGGAAGATGGTTTCCTGGCCTGTTACAGGTGTTGATCTTCAATCCCTTCATGTAGATATGCCCTGGCTAGATACAGGTATCGAATCTACAATCGATTGCTCACAGATATGCCCTGGCTAGATACAGGAATCGAATCCGGAACTTCAAAAAGGTTGCTTACAGACGTTCCCTGGCTGGATACAGGAATCGAATCTCTAAACTCTTCATGCAGATCTGCCCTGGCTAGATACAGGTATCGAATCCATAATCAATTACTCACAGATATGCCCTGACTAGATACAGGAATCGAATCTGGAATTGGTCCTCTACAGATATGCCCTGGCTGGATACAGGTGTCGAATCTCTAAACTTTTCATGCAGACATGCCCTGGCTAGATACAGGTGTCGAATCTACAATCAGTTACTCACAGATATGCCCTGGCTGGATACAGGAATCGAATTTGGAACTGGTCGTCTACAGATATGCTCTGGCTGGATACAGGTGTCGAATCTCTAAACTCTTCATGCAGATATGCCCTGGCTAGATACAAGTGTTGAATCTACAATCAGTTACTCACAGATATGCCCTGGCTAGATACAGGAATCAAATCTGGAATTGCGACAGTTAATAGTAATCATCTTTGGATTGACCTTTTTCTTGAAAAGGCAAAACATCAGTTGTATGCAATGTCATGATGTATGAAATGTATGATGTCATGAGGTTCTCAAGAATAAATGAGATAGTGTGTTATGATGCGTATATGCATGCGTCATGGTGTATGATAATGTGATTTTTTATGAAGGTACTTTCGTCTAGGAAAATAAATCCTTGACGAATGCCGAGAAGTTGAATCCTGGGCTGATGTCGAAGAGTAGAGTTCTTCGTTTCCGCTGGGGATGACGGTTGCAAGAATAAACCGGTAGGAGAAGATGACTCAGTTGGGGAATAAACTTGTTGGAGAGATTACTCTGCAGGGAATTACTCTGTGGGGAGAGATACTTCGCTGAGGTTTTGATGATAGCTCCGTCGGGGATTCCGTTGATAAGTTATGTTGGGGAATTTGATGAACTCCGCTGGGGGATAGGAAGAACTTCGCCGAGGACGATCTTTCCGTGATAATTAGATGAGGATAACCCAGTTATAAGCTCTGGTGGGGAATAACCTTTGAATATGGTCGGGGAGAGACGTTTGTACTCTGCAGGTGATAGGCTTCCAGAATCTACTGGGGATAAGCTTCCAGAATCTACTGGGGAGGATAATTCAACTCTCCTGGGGAAACTTTTGGACTGTACTGGGGGAAGTGGCTCCACTGGGGTGTCTGTATTCCACCGGGGAACAATCTTATATTAAGACTGCCGGGGATGCTTGCGTAGGAACATCTGTATACTCCGCTGGGGGATATTGAGATTTTCTGGGGATGCCCAACTTCCTTAAGGCTGACAGTAGGCTAACTCTGCTTGGGGAGAGTATTGTTGACTTGCTGGAGATACTCTGCCCTTTTCAGGGCTGATGGGAGATCAACTCTGCTCGGGGAGAATTGTTGAATCTTGTCTTACTCTACGGGGAAGTGAAGGTATTCTGGTTACGTTCTTCAGCCGAACCTACCTTGGTACCTTGGTGGACAGAGCAACTAGTTCGTCTAGACAATTCATTATTGCCCCTGTTTCTAATGTCACCTGTGATTAATCCTTTGTTTCGTATGAAAATATTTATGAGTTAGCAATTAATGTCAAATGCATATATCAAAAATGAACATTGGACGTTCTTTGCAAAACAAAACAGAAAAAGAAAAACAATTGGCAATTTGTCTGGAAAAGTGGATTTGTATTGATTTTTGAATTTGCCTGTAAATAGGCGTTTGTGTACAAGAGGCTGACGTCCTAGTAAGAGAACGCCTCCGAGAAAAATAGAGTTTATACAATTTTGTGAAAAGGAAAACAAAACAGCTATGTGAAAAATAATCCCACTGGGTTCCAACTCTGCTATCGCCTTTATGTCTTCAAGCGTCTCATCACTCTGCTACTTTAGCTGAAGATGAAGCTGATTGATTGATGCCGTCTGAACTTGATATTTGATACCAAATTCTGGATGCAAGGTGATCCAATGAGACATAGCATTACGCTTCAATCCCTAACTTTTGCCTGGACCGCCCTTTCGGGTTTTCGGTCCACCGGGATACCCATTTTTGCCCAAGCCGCCTTTTCAGGTTTTCGACTTTCCGAATGTACAGAATTTTTCATTTCATCCCTTATTTTTGCTCGAACCCTTTTGGTTCGCCGGGAAGCCCTTATTTTTGCCTAGGTGTGTCAACCTAGCGGGTCTTTAATCATGCGTAGTATCTTTTTACTATGTCTGCATTGGCTGGGTGAGGAAGGTCGTCACCATCCTTGGTGGTTAGAATCATAGCTCCTCCTGAGAAGATATGTTTAACCACAAATGGCCCTTCGTACGTAGGGGTCCATTTGCCCCTGGGATCACTTTGAGGAAGAATGATGCGCTTGATTACCAGGTCTCCGACTTGATACTCTTGGCGTTTGACTTTCTTGTTAAATGCCCTGATCATCCGTTTTTGGTACGTTTGACC
The DNA here is from genome assembly GCA_948472305.1 of Vicia faba. Lineage (NCBI taxonomy): Eukaryota > Viridiplantae > Streptophyta > Magnoliopsida > Fabales > Fabaceae > Vicia > Vicia faba. The sequence continues at coordinate 146,190,550 of OX451740.1, forward strand.
ATGACAAATAGCAGTGAGTCTCTTTTCGTCAATCAGGTTTAATTGATCAAGTCGAGTTTGGATCCAGTCATCTTCGCTCAAACCTGCATCCTTCATTATCTGGAGAGAGGGTATCTGGACTTCAATAGGCAAGACTGCCTCCATGCCATAGACCAAGGAAAAGGGTGTTGCCCCTGTTGACGTCTGTGCTGAGGTACGGTACCCATGAAGAGCAAACGGTAACATCTCGTGCCAATCTTTGTAGGTCACTGTCATCTTCTGCACAATCTTCTTGATGTTTTTATTCGCTGCTTCTACAACCCCATTCATCTTCGGCCGGTAAGGAGAAGAGTTGTGGTGTTGTATCTTAAATTGCTCGCAGAGCTCAGTGATCATCTTGTTGTTAAGATTGGTACCATTGTCCGTAATGATCCTTTCCGGGACGCCGTATCGATAGATCAGGTTATGCCGAATGAACTGTGCCACGACGTTCTTGGTTACCGTAGCGTAGGAAGCCGCTTCGACCCACTTTGTGAAGTAATCAATTGCTACCAGGATGAAGCGATGCCCGTTGGATGTCGTAGGTCTGATCTCGCCGATCATATCAATGCCCCAAATTGTAAAAGGCCAAGGTGCTGTCAAGACGTTCAGAGGAACCGGAGGAATGTGCACCTTATCATCATAGATCTGGCATTTGTGACACGTCTGAGAATGTTGGTAACAGTCAGCTTCCATTGTGGACCAGAAATATCCTGCCCGAAGGATTTTCTTTGCCATGGTATGCCCACTGGAATGTGTTCCGAAGGTACCTTCATGTAGCTCTGCCATGATCTTCTCTGCTTCAGTCTTATCCACACAATACAGTAAGGTTGAATCATGGTTTCTCTTGTATAGAATGCCATTGCTGAGGAAGAATTTTGCAGCGAATCTTCTCAGAAACTTTTTGTCATTAACAAATGCACCCTCGGGGTATTCTTGAGCTTCCAAGTACCTCTTCACTTCATGATACCAAGGTTTTTCAGTTACCTCTTCAGCCTCAAGATCACAGCAACGTGCAGGTTCATCTAATTTCTAGATAATGATTCGGGGAGCCTCGTTATCCCATTTAACTTTGAACATAGAAGACATCGTAGCTAGCGCGTCCGCCAACTGATTCTCTTCTCTTGGGAAGTGTTCAAAAGTTATCTCCTCGAAGTGGGGAATCAACGTCAACACATACTCTTTATAAGGAATAAGATTTGGATGTTTCGTATCCCACTCGCCTTTGATCTGATTGATCACGAGAGCGGAATCTCCGAAGACACTCAGAAACTTGATCCTTAAGTCAATTGCAGCTTGAAGACCCATGATACATGCTTCATACTCCGCCATGTTGTTGGTGCAGTTGAAACATAATCGGGCGGTAAGTGGAGTATGAGTGCCTTTTGGGGATATGATCACAGCGCCGATGCCATTACCCAAAGCGTTTGAGGCTCCGTCAAAGTGCATAGACCATCGGGATCCTTCCTCAGGTCCTTCATTCGGTCCAGGTACTTCACAATCAGTCACTACCATGATATTCTCGTTTGGAAATTCAAAGTTCATCGACTGGTAATCATCCACTGCCTGGTGTGCCAAATGGTCTGCCAATACACTTCCTTTGATTGCTTTCTGAGTCGTATACTGGATGTCGTATTCTGTCAAGATCATCTGCCATCTTGCTATTCTTCCGGACAAGGCAGGCTTTTCGAATATGTACTTTATTGGATCCATTTTTGAAATCAACAGAGTAGTGTGAGTCAACATATACTGTCTCAGCCGGCGAGCAGCCCATACCAAAGCGCAGCAAGTTTTCTCGAGCAGTGAGTATCGGGTCTCACAGTCGGTAAACTTTTTTCTAAGGTAATAAATGGCGTTCTCTTTTTGGCCAGACTCGTCATGCTGCCCCAGCACACACCCCATTGAGTTGTCCAGTACTGTCAAGTATAAGATTAGAGGTCTCCCTTCAACCGGCGGCATAAGAATGGGTGGTTCTTGGAGATACTCTTTGATTCTGTCGAAAGCGGCCTGACATTCATCGTTCCAACGTACTACTTGATCTTTCTTCAGTAGCTTGAAGATTGGTTCACAGGTAGCAGTTAGATGCGAGATGAATCGGGAAATATAGTTCAGTCGTCCTAGAAATCCTCTGACTTCTTTTTCTGTCTTGGGATCTGGCATCTCTTGTATGGCTTTCACCTTGGCAGGGTCCACTTGAATACCTTTGTCGCTTACGACGAAGCCTAGCAGTTTTCCAAATCTCACCCCGAAGGTGCACTTGTTCGGGTTCAACCTCAGCTTGTACAACTTCAGACGGTCAAACAGCTTCTGTAGATGGTCAAGGTGTTCCTCCTCAGTTTGGGACCTTGCAATCATATCGTCGACATACACTTCGATCTCGTGGTGGATCATGTTATGAAATAAAGCAACCATGGCGCGTTGGTAGGTTGCCCCGGCATTTTTCAACCCAAAAGGCATGACCTTGTAGCAAAAGGTGCCCCACTGAGTAACAAAAGTGGTCTTCTCCATGTCTTCAGGAGCCATCTTGATCTGATTATAACCGGAGAACCCGTCCATGAAGGAGAACACCTTGTGCTGAGCAGTATTGTCAACCAGAACGTCGATATGAGGCAGAGGGAAATCATCCTTGGGGCTTGCCATGTTCAAATCCATGTAATCAACACACATTCGGACCTTACCATCCTTCTTCGGCACTGGAACCACGTTGGAAACCCACTGAGGGTAAGAAGTTACTGCAAGAAAACCGGCGTCAAATTGTTTCATAACCTCAGCCTTGATTTTCTCGAACATCTCTTGGCGCATACGGCGGACCTTCTGTTTTACCGGAGGGCATTCTTCCTTGGTAGGCAAGTGATGAACCACAATGTCAGTGTCCAACCCAGGCATGTCTTCGTAAGACCAGGCAAAGATTTCCATATAATCATGCAGCATCTGAATCAACCGTTGTTTCACGCTAGCCTCCAGATTGGCACCAATCTTGACTTCCTTCCTGTCTGTCTCCGTACCCAGATTTACCGTTTCCACTGGCTCTTCATGTGGCTGAATGGCCCTCTCTTCCTGGAGTAACAGTCTTGCAAGCTCACCAGGTACTTCACAATTATCTTCACCTTCGTCTTCGGCTAAGTTGATCGGATTTTCAAAGTCATAACTGGTGGTAGCAGACTCGTTACCAGTGGGATCCAGAGTGGATTGGAACCTGTATAGGTGAGTGTGTGTAAATATAGCTGTTTTGCAATATATAAAGAAAGAAAAGGAGCACAAGATTTGAAATGCGAAAAACGTCCAATGCTTTTATTCATGATATATGAAAGTGACAAACAATAGCCCTTACAAATGACGCCACAGTGCCCCGGGTAAGACACTGTGCCTTAAGGTTTCAAATTATTGTTCGTTACAAATTTAAAACAAAGGAGTTCATTACTGAGTGACAAAAGTAATAGGTATGAAATCTTTCGCCGTCCAGTTGCTTGGTCCACCATTGGTTGTCGGGTAGATCCAGCTGTCGAACTCAGATTCTTCCGCTTCGTCCTCAATAACATTTACTCCCGGGTTGGTGATGAATACAGGAGGTCTTCCAATCCTTGCTTTACGCACAACCCTCTAAGCCTCTGTAGTGAAACCCAAGCCAAATTTGTCAGTCTTTGGAGTGAAATCAGGAAGTTGGCCCTAGTTTGCGCACTCACCCTTCTCGATCACAGCCCGGGCATCCTTCAAGGAAGCCATCTTCAAAGGAGAGTCTTCTTCAATCACTGTCTCTGCTGCTGCCAATGTCTGAGGCACCTCTTCAAAGTGTTGAAAGGGGGTCTCAATGAACTCCCCATCCATCTCTATGTACCGGAACGAGTTGAGGTGGCTGACCATATATTCTTCTTCCCCTTGAACTGTTACGATCTTCCCCCTGACTGGGTACTTAAGCTTCTGATGTAATGTGGAGGTCACAGCTCCAGCCTTGTGGATCCATGGACGACCCAGCAAACAAGAATAGGATGGACGAATGTCTATCACATAGAAAGTAGAGTCAAAAACTTGAGAACCAACCCTGATTGGGATGTCAACTTCGCCATGTACCATCCTCTTCGACCCGTCAAAGGCCCGGACAATAATGTTACTAGGCTTGAGCTCTAAACCCTCACAATCCAGCCTGTCTAGAGCTTTCTTGGGCAATACGTTCAACGAAGAACCGGTGTCTACCAACACATGGGCAAGAGTAGTGCCCCTGCATTCAATGGAGACATGCAGGGCATCGTTATGGTTCTTTCCCTTGGCAGTCAGATCGGCGTCAGAGAAACCCAACCCATTATCAGCAGTCAAGTTGGCCACACAATCGGTAAATTGATCAGCAGACGTTTCTTGTGGCACATGGGCCGTCTTCAAGAAGGAAATCAGGGCCTTGGCATGGGCCTCTGAACACAACAATAGTGATAGCATAGAAATTTTAGAGGGGGTGTGCCCCAGCTGCTCAACCACATTAAAATCACTCTTCTTGATAATTTTGAGAATCTCTTCCATCTCTTGCTTGGAAGCTTCAACATTGGTTATCTTCGGTGCCTCCGTCCGGGCAGGCACATCAGTAGCAATCCCTTTGCCCTGAGCGTCAGATGACTCGGCAGCAAGGGTAGAAACAGGAACTTGGTCAGGCAGGGAAGTGGGTACACTGGCAAGTGTGATGACAAGAGGTCCCTAAATAATTGGTGGCGCAATATCAGGTGAGAAAAGCCTACCACTACGAGTGACTTTGGCAGGCCCGGTGATATTGCTGACACCGATACAAGCATCAAACTCTTGTTTTACTCCCAGAACATAAACATCTGCCCCATAGTGCCACGGGACAGCTTTGTCAGACTTATAGGGGATGGGCCCCGGAACAGTGATGATGATAGGAGCAATCTTCTGAACAGACATGATTTTGACAGGCTTCTTTGAGGGAGCCTTAGGAGGGTTGTTGAAAATAGTGACAACGGACACTTCTTCAGTAGGGATAACAGGAACAGCAATCTTCTCGAACAAGATCTCTTTGTTATCCATCAGGCTTTGGATACCTGATTTCAACAAAGAACAACCAGCAGATGAAACAGAACATAGAAGGCAACCTTTACTACATCCCGGAAATAATCCGGCTAGCAACAGGTTCCTTTTGACGGTCAATAACAGAGTAACAATCTCATCCACAGAGGCTACATACCGGTCTTCTTCCACAGCATTCACTCCATGTTGGGGCATGGGAGCAGTCACAACATTGGGCCTTTCGGGTGCCTCGAACTGTATTTCTCTAGCATCAATAAGGTCCTGAACCTTATTCCTCAGAGCCCAGCAATCGTCCGTAGTATGCCCCGGGCTGTCAGAGTGATAAGCGCAGCGGGCGTTGGGGTTGTACTTCGGAGATGTTGTGTTCACTACCTTCGGAGCTTCCTTGACAGTTACCAGATTGGTTGACAGCAGTTGCGGAAAAATCTGAGACAGGGTCATGCTGAGCCGAGTGTACTGCCTTTTGGGTCTCTCACCCCTTGGCTGGTTGTATTGCTGAGGAGCAGCAGCAGGCTTTGAAATTACCACCGCGTTGACAGCTTGGTGGTGTTCCGGTTTATTCTGTCTTCTGGGACCATACACAGCACAGGCTTCCTTCTTGAAGGGCTTCTTTTCAATACTAGAGGAGGCACCTTTCTGTATCTTCCCCGATTTGATACCAGCTTCGATCCTCTCACTAGTCAGGATCAGGTCTGTAAACCCAACAGAGGAGTTACCGATCAGGTGGTTAAAGAATGGACCAGACAGGGTCCCCGAGAACATGTCCACGAGTTCACGGTCAGTCAACGGTGGCTGCACCCTGCCAGCCAGGTCTCTCCACTTTTGTGCGTACTCTTTAAAACCTTCACCCGTTCCTAGTGACATACCCTGGAGTTGGGTACGCGTAGGAGCGAGGTCGGAATTGTACTGATATTGCTTATAAAAAGCAGTAGCCAAGTCCTCCCAGTTACGAATATTGGTCCCATCCAGCTGATAGAACCATTCGAGTTGAGTCCCTGAAAGACTCTCCTGGAAGAAATGGATCCATAAGTTCTTGTCTGCAGTGTAAGGCTGGATCTTCCTTACATAAGAACGGAGGTGCAGCTTAGGACAGGAAGCCCCGTCGTACTTCACAAAGGCAGGCGCCTTGAACTTGTGTGGGATCACCACCCCAGAAGATAAACCTAGATCTCCAAAATCCAACCCAGGCACGCGTTGAATCTCCATAGCATTTAACCGGTCCTCCAGCTGTTCGTACATGTCCTCAGCAGGAGGGTACTGTTCATCGTTGAAATCTGTCTCGGTGTCGGAGACCGCAGGACTAGGAACCTCTCTCCCTTGGAGGCTATCCTTCCCTGCAGAGGAAGTAGCCTGATCAGCCTTATTCTGCAGTGTATTCCTAAACCTCCGTCCAGTGTTAAACAGCATAGTCCTCCTTTTCTTCTTCTTCTTCTCCTTCAAGAGCAGAGTCTTCAACTCCTATTGCCCCTGGGCTAAGCTCATGACCAGCTCTTGAAACTGGGCGTTTTGGGCCTGGAGGGCCTTGATAGCTTGTTCGATAGTAGGTTCAGGATTCATGATGATTGAGTGTTGAAATAAACAGCGAAGAAGATTAAGCAACCTGTAAAAAAGGGGTACCTGTTATGCATATGATGCATGATATGTTGTTTATGCAATGCATTCAAGGGTTCGAAAGTTCAAATTCATTGTAGACAAAAAGGAACACGCGTCATATTAAGAAATAATCTGTTCAGTACATCAGGGCCTCATGGGCAAAACATTACAAAATAATTAATCCCAAAAGACACTTCGCATCCTCTTTGGAGCAATGTAGGTGTTAAGGGTCCTTTCCTCGTGCAGTAGGCGGGTGAGCTCCAGAACCTTCTTCTCACTGGCATGTAGACTGGTTTCAAGAGAATCCCGTTCTTCCTTGAGTTGGATCCAGCTCTTTTGCATTTCTTCCCAAGATGTTGGCATGTCTGGATGTAGAATGGTGAAGGGCACCTCTCCTTCCACAACTGGCTCTTTGATAACAGGGAGAACGTGAGGATATGGCATTACCAGCTTCTGGGAGTGGGCTCATACCCATTTGAGATAAGGCTCCAGGGGGATGGAGTTCTTGTGCCCCAGTGTCTTACTATCTACCCTGTTGGGCATCCTCCAAGCTCTGATAAACCTCTGGCGAAGTCCTTGTGCATCATTGTCGAAGTCAAAAACTATGTCAGGAATCAACATGTCATGAGGGCCATCCCTCCGAGCATATCCAAACTGTCTCAAAGCCAGACATGGGTTGTAAGTAATGCCCCCTCTAATTCCAAGTAAAGGAACATTAGGAAACTCTCCGCAACGATCAATGATAGTGACATTTTCTCTGGACCGAGAACACCAATGTATATCAGCATGTGTAAGAGTCATCAATCGTTGTGACCATCTCAAACCCCACTCGTTCTTCAAAACTGATTGTGGAAGGTGCGAAATAAATCACCTTGCCAGGAGAGGAGTGCAGCACATGAGAACACCTCTTTTTCTCATGGTTCGAGTGTAACATGAGTGGAGGATGTCCCCAAGCAACGTGGGTATAGGGTTCCTGGACATGAAGATCTTGACAGCATTGATATTGTGATACGGTGGGAGAACTGACTTGAGGTTTTGCGTTTGTTATCGCAAATGTTTCGGTTGAGCAAGAGTCGTCACCGACTTTTTATTTTATCCTAAGGAAAGGTTAAAAAGCACAGCAAAAACCTTTGAGATGTTTTCTTGGGTTCGGGGAGTAGATTATAGAAAGGGAAGGTATTAGCACCCTTTCTATCCATGTTTATCCATGGGCTCTTAGTTACTTGCTTAGATCACTTGCCTTGTATTTTCAATTGTTTGAAATGGTGCTTTGTGTGTGGGTTTGAAAATGTTTTGAAAAGAGGCCATTTGTTGTGGCAACCTTTGTAATGATCCATGTTTGAATGTATACAAAGGTGTACTTATCTTTTGAAAAGTTTTCAATATTTTTGAAAGTTGTTTTGAAAGTGTGTTGTGATGTGTGTTTTGAAAAATGGCAAGGATTGTTTTGCAAGATTTGGTCAAGTAACCAAGAGATATCTACCCTAAATTTCTCAAAGATCTTTCCTATGTTTTAACCCTTTTAACAATTTTGTTCCACCATTGTATTTGGTGGACAATCTTATGTTAGGATGTTAACGGGACGGGCGCGGGTCATCGTTTAGACCATGATAGCAATGTTGCAAAGTATCTTGGTTTTTCTTTTGAGGGACTAAGATCATTTTTGTAAGGCAACTTTCGAAAGCGTCATCGAGGGACTATGATCTTTTGATTTTTTTTGTTTTACCAAGATACTTTGCGTGCGTAACATGGCCCATTTTGAAAGGCAACAAGTGGATGTAACTCTATGGGTGTTAGTGTGCAAGTGTGTTTTATTGCATATAAGAGTTTATCTTTGAATTAGGATTTTCTATTTCATTGATTTTATCTTGCCATACACATCCTAATTACTAGCAATAAGAAGCGGAAATATAAAATCCTACGCTATTACAACAATTAGGGAGTGGGGGTACACATTTGTACATGGGGGGTTCAACGAGAAAAATAGACAAAAAAGAAAATAGCAAAAAACAAGATAGAGAGAAAGAGAGAGGGAGCCAGCGCGCTGCTGAGAGGTCATCAGAAGTTCTGACTCGGACCCGCTGCCAGATGGTCAACCTTTTGGTTAAACTGTATGAGTCAGAACTTCTGACTCCAGCACCTGCAAAACAGAAACCTGTTAGTGGGGAAATCAGAAGTTCTGACCCCCCCGCGCTGCAAGACAAAAGTTTATTAGTGGGGAAACCAGAAGTTCTGATCCTGCTGGAAATACAATAACTCTCAGAAGTTCTGATATTATTGACAGCAAAATAGGCTTCAGATGTGCTAACGTCAAAGTCAGCACTTGGCTTCTCCCTGTGCTAATCAGAACATCTGCAATTTTGTTACTTTTCCACAAAACAGAAAACATATTTGGAGCAGCTCCAGCAAATGTCAAAGTGTTTCAGAGGACATAACCAACAAGGTCACAGGCAGGTTCTAGGCTGACTCAAAAACGTTCTGAGGTATGAAGATCCTCAGAACACAAACAGCAACAACATGATATTTACATTATATTTATTTGAGCATGCAAAGTTGATGATGCTTGGCAGCGTGATGAAGGTCAGCAGGTGCTTACCTGGCTGTTAGAAAAGATTGTGGATGAGAGCTAGCTTTTGGCTCTGATGGTATTCTGGACAGGTTCTTTTTGAAAAGGGTAGGTGAAGGTGTATGCGTATATAGGGTCAGAAGTTGAAAAGGGTGTTCTTTAGTTCACAAAGAAAACTGGGTATTTGATGAAGTTTGAAGGTAAGAACTTCAAAGTTATGAAACACTGGAGATTTTGGCAGAGTTTCACAGTATTTTCTTGCTAAAGGTTTCTGTTTCTCTTCTAGCAATTTTTCTGTTTCTTTTTGACGCCCCTTTTCAGTGGACAATGATTCTCTATTTATAGGCAAAACTCGTGTGGATTTCATGAACATTAAAGCTCCAACAGAGGCTGAGTTGTTCTTTGAAAGAAATTCCTGGGAAGTTGTGATAACAGATAGCCTTTCAGCCTAGGCTGGAACAGCAGGCGTGGATTGGAGAGAAGTGACCTCTTAGGTGGACGGTGGCGTGTAGACCCATGCCAGAACCTGCATAAAGGCATTTTCCAAACCACACGTGAAGGGATTATTTGGATGAATGTTCAGGAGTGGTTGGGGAGCATTAATGAGCATTAAATAGTGATAAGACTTATCAATACCAATATTCTGGTAGTAGAAACAAAACTTTGAACCAGCAGTTCTGTTTCACCAAGAACAACGTAAACCATGCTCTGGTCTTGGCCTCCTGTTGTCTTAGCAAGTTCTGGGGATTCTCCTGATTTTCTGACACGTTCCTTGGATTTGCTTCTGGAACTCCTGGGCTTAGAGATTCTGTATCAGTGTAACACCCACTCTTCTGACCTTTTCATCTTCTAATTTCAGCATGTTCTTGAAGGAGCCTTCAGACTTCCTTACTTCTTTTGCATTCCTTTAGAAAATTCTGGCTGAGCTTGCGTAATTGCTGAAAGAGTCATGTTCTGTCTGAGACTTACGTATTGAACCACGTTTGCAACTTTTGACTGAATGGATGTAGCTGCTGAAAAGCCAAATTCTGACCGTGTTGAGCCAAGCTTGCATCTTGACCGTTTCCATCTGAAGTTTGGTCCAGAAGTTCTGAAGCGCTACTTTCTTCTTGAACACCCATTTTTTAGAGGAAAATTCCAAATGCTTAGAATTTAATTTTTTTCTCAAGATAAAAGCGTTGTCTTTAGAGCTTGTGTGATCATTTTGCTCTTATAAATGGTTTGCTTGGGTAAAAATGACAATTCAGGACTTGGATTTGTTTCAGAGGGATCTGAAAATCCAAGATGATTTCCTGAAGAAAGAGAGGGAAAATTTTGGGGTACAACAGTTGCCCCTGTTCAATCTTCTTAGACATGAGGATGTAGATTGGCTTGCGTGCCTTTCGTGATCCGAAGGTGGAAGATGATTGAACACTAGAGTGCCCTAAAATTTGCACTCGCATAGTGGAGTATCAGCAATGTGATGTCGGGAATGGGCTTATAGATGCCATTTGGAGAGCTGGTGGATAGGAGGATGGGCTTATAGATGCTATCTGGAGACGTGACAGAACCTTGTCGGGAATGGGCTTATAGATACCATTTGGAAGTGTTGATCGCGTAAGAGATTCCTTAGCGAGAACTTGCGTACTTTGAGAAAGGAAGATGGTTACCTGGCCTGTTACAGGTGTTGATCTTCAAACTCTTCATGCAGATATGCCCTGGCTAGATACAGGTATCGAATCTACAATCAAACGCTCACAGATATGCCCTGGCTAGATACAGGAATCGAATCCGGAATTGGTCGTCTACAGCTATGCCCTGGCTGGATACAGGTATCAGATCTGGAATTTTTCGTCTACAGATATGCCCTGGCTGGATACAGGTATCGGATCTGGAATTTGTCGTCTACAGATATGCCCTGGCTGGATACAGGTATCGAATCTGGAATTTGTCGTCTACAGATATGCCCTGGCTGGATACAGGTATCGAATCTGGAATTTGTCATCTACAGATATGCCCTGGCTGGATACAGGTTTCGAATCTGGAAATTGTTGTCTACAGATATGCCCTGGCTGGATACAGGTATCGAATCTGGAATTGTCGTCTACAGATATGCCCTGGCTGGATACAGGTATCGAATCTGGAAATTGTCGTCTACAGATATGCCCTGATTGGATACAGGTATTGAATATGGAATTTGTCGTCTACAGATATGCCCTGGCTGAATACAGGTATCGAATCTGGAATTTGTCGTCTACAGATATACCCTGGCTGGATACAGGTATCGAATCTCTAAACTCTTCATGCAGATATGCCCTGGCTGGATACAGGAATCAAATCTGGAATTGGTCGTCTACAGATATGCCCTTGCTGGATACAGGTATCGAATCTGGAAATTGTCGTCTACAGATATGCCCTGGCTGGATACAGGTATCGAATCTTGAATTTATCGTCTACAGATATGCCCTGGCTGGATACAGGTATCGAATCTAGAATTCTTCATGCAGATATGCCCTGGCTGGATACAAGTATCGAATCTACAATCAATTGCTCACAGATATGCCCTGGCTTGATACAGGAATCGAATCTGGAATTGGCCGTCTACAGATATGCCCTGGCTGGATACAGGTATCGAATCTGGAATTTTTCGTCTACAAATATGCCCTGGCTGGATACAGGTATCGAATCTCTAAACTCTTCATGCAGATATGCCCTGGCTGGATACAGGTATCGAATCTACAATCAATCACTCACAGATATGCCCTGGGTAGATACAGGTATCGAATCTGGAACTGCGATAGTTGATAGTAATCATCTTTGGATTGACCTTTTCCTGAAAAGGCAAAACATTAGTTGTATGCAATGTCATGATGTATGAGATGCATAATGTTATGATGTTTTTTAAGAATAAATGAGATTGTGTGATATGATGCGTATATGCATGTAAGCAGGATGTATAAAATGTGAAATGTTTATGAATGTATTTTCGTCTGGGAAAATAAATCCTTGACGAATGCCGGGAGCTTGTTGAATTCTGGGCTGATGTTGAAGAGTAGAGTTCTTCGCTTCCGCTGGGGATGATGGTTGCAAGAGTAAATCGGTAGGAGAAGATGACTCCGTTGGGGAATAAACTTGTTGGAGAGATTACTCTGCGGGGAATTAATCTGTGGGAAGAGATACTTCGCTGAGGTTTTGATGAGAACTCCGCTGGGGATTCCACTAATAAGTTATGTTGGGGAATTTGATAAACTCCGCTGGGGATAAAAGAATCTTGACTGCTGTAGGGGAATTAGATTCTGTAAGGCTCTCTGGTTGTGGATTACAAGAATATTTTGAGTTTGAGAAGGAATCGGTGTAGGGTTTCCTGATGATGAGTCCGTGTAAAACATGTCTGGAGCGTATCTGAAACTGTATCTTGGAGTAGAGATCTGTATGAGTAGCAGAATGACTTCCGTGTCTGGAGTGTATCTGAAACTGTAACTAGGATCTGAAGGAGTGACAGAATGGCTACAGTGTCTGGAGCGTATCTGAAACTGTATCTTCCGACAGGTGATGAAGGAATTGTTGAATACTTTTGACATTCTAATGCCCCAATTGGTGATGAAAGAGACTCTTTATGTAGATAATTTCCTGGCTTGTTACAGGTGTTGATCCACAATCAGTCGTCCACAGATATTTTCCTGGCTTGTTACAGGTATTAATCCGGAACTTTTAAAAAAGGTTGGTCAAGGAGATACTATCCTGGCTTGTTTCAGGTGTTGATCTCTGACCTGAGAAAGAAAGATGGTTCCCTGGCTTGTTACAGGTGTTGATCTTCAGTCTCTTCATGTAGATAATTTCCTGGCTTGTTACAGGTATTAATCCATAATCAGTCGTCCACAGATATTTTCCTGGCTTGTTACAGGTGTTGATCTGGAACTTAAGAAATGTTGGTCAAGGAGATACTGTCCTGGCTTGTTTCAGGTGTTGATCTCTGACCTGAGAAAGGAAGATAGTTTTCCTGGCTTGTTACAGGTGTTGATCTTCAATCTCTTCATGTAGATGATTTCCTGGCTTGTTACAGGTGTTAATCCACAATCAGTCGTCCACAGATATTTTCCTGGCTTGCTACAGGTGTTAATCGGGAACTTAAGAAAAGTGACAGAATGAAAACCGTGTCTAGAGCATATCCGGACCGTATCTTCCAACAGGTGATGAAGGAATTGTTGAACACTTTTGACATTCGAATGCCTCAAGTGATGATGAAGGAGTCTTGAATCAGATTACTCTGCGAATTGAGAGATTTCTTGAAATCTTGACTGGACTGCCCCAGGTTAACTGAACTTTTGAAAGATCTGTTGAAACCTTGACTGGACTTCCCCAGGTTCATTGGATAGTGACATGACATGCCCCTTGTTGATAGGATATTTGTTAATGGAAGTGTCATCCTTTTTGAAGTGATTTTTGTTCATTGAGAGAGTTTTCGTTCCTCCGAACATTCGCTGTATGAATTTCTTCGCTGTCAAACAAATAGCCAAATGGAAACAGTGATATTCAAGCAATGCAAAGTTTATGTTTGTCTCGAAGTTTTGAAGAATGCGTTTTTTAGCAGAAAACATTTTATAAGATAAGTCAACACAAGATTTTAGAGCAAAGCCTTACAGGAGTCAGGATACCTTTTGTCAATATGCTTTTGAACTAACCCAAGCTTCAATTAGGACTTTTGAAGGGTTGTAACATGGCCTTGTTCATGGTTTAAGAAACAAAGGATAAAAGCTCAAAGTATATTTGTACCCACCCGCTCTTCGTGATGTTCTTCAACCCTAAGCTCAGTTAACTGTGCGTCGCACTCTATTCGAGTTTGGAACGACTTTTTGGGTGATGGTTCACCCGCTGAATTTGGGAGACAGTCATCATCTCCTTCTTTCTTTGCAACATTTTTCATGTTGTTAAGGATTTGTAATGACCTCTTTATTTTGATTTTGATTTGTTATCCCTAACTTTTGCCTGACTGTTCCCGTTTTTGAGATTACAGTCAGCGGGATGCCCCAGCTTTCTTAAGCCTCCTTTATAGGTTTTTGCTCGGTGGACTTTTCTCTTTTTTGAGAGATTGACTGCTTATGTGATAGGGAACCACCCTTGTCTTTTGATTCCAGAGTAATGTTTTTGATTTTTTTGATGTCGTTCGTTGTATTACGAATTGAGAGTTTGCGACTTCAAAGCGCACCTTTTTTGAATTACCCTGACCCAGGTTTATATCAAAGGTTTCGATTTGTTTAGAACAGAAAACTCCTACTTCTTTGGCTCGAAGAGGTTGACTAGGGATTATCTTCCTTATAACTCCAGTGTTTGGGAATTGAAAGAAATTCCTGTACATCATCAGGAAGGTCTGTTCAAAAGCATACTGCATGAGATTATGGTATTGTTTCGTCATCCTCCCTCTAAAGGCTTGTAGTTTTTTATCAAGAGTTAAATATCATAAAGAAAGCACAAGAGTAGTGAAAACGAATGGATGAATTCAAGACAAACATATGCAATGCATTAATGAAACAGAGTTTAACATCAACAGATAATTGTTTGAATAACAAAAGAAATTACAACTTTGAAAATTCAAATGAAGCAAAAGTCTTTCAGTTTGAGCTTTGTCAAATCAGGTGGAGAACTCCTTAATGGAAGATTTTCATCTCGCCGTCTGGCGTGAACCTCAGCACTCCAATGTCAATCAGATCTTGAATCTTGTTCTTCAAGGCCCAACAGTCGTCGGTGTCATGCCCCGGGCTATAGAAGTGGTACACACAAAATGCGTCAGGATGATAGTTAGGAGCGGAGGTATTGGGCTTCCGAATAGGATCCCTTAAAGCAGTCAGATTGACCTCCAACAAGCGCTCCAGTATCAGAGATGACGGTATGTCAGTCTCAGTGAACTGTCTTCCCGACGTATTTTAACTACGCCGAAAACCCTGTTGACGCTGGCGAGGTTGTTGTTGGGCTTGTGACCCTGAAGCAAGCAAGGGAGCCTTCCCTTTGTCTTCTTGTCTGGATGGGGGTTGAATGGTGACTTGCTCCTCAACCTCAGATGTTTGCCCCAGTTGGTTGTTCCGAAGCAGTTGGTTGACGAGAACTCTGAGTTCCTCCTGTCTTTGAGACAAGTCTTGGATGAGAGCCATCTGGCCCACCAGTTGTCCCATCACTTGGATCCTCAATGTTGCCAAATCAAACTGCAGTTCCCCCAGCTGATCACTCCTGGCATTTTTTGAATTCCCCTGGACCAAGCCCTTTGTGAGGAGAGCTTTCACTTCTTCTTGCCCCAGGGACAGGTTCAAGAACATTTCCTGCAGCTGAGCAGTCTGGTCTTGGATATCCTTGACAGTCCTCTCTAGAGCCATCTCTTACTGAAATAAACAGTAGGAGAGTAAGGAAACCTGAAAAAAGGAAAAAATCGTCAAGATGCAATGCATGATATGTGGATTCATGCTTTCAAGGATCTCTTGGGGTAAACACAAGAGAATGTTAGAGGTTGAACTTTGATCTTTGATTGGAGATCTTTGCCCCGGTGGATGTATTTCCACGAGAATCAAGCTCAGCATGTCGAGTGGGTCATAGCCCTTGATTCAAGTTGTTGCACTTTATCTTTGATGGCATTTGTTTAGAGGAGAAACCTCTTGCCCATTGGTAGACGTCTGGTTCAACATAACCCTGCATCAAAAGAACCTCGAGATCCTTGAAATGGTTATTGAAAATGCTATGGTATGATGTCATGATGTTATGTACATGTATGTAAAAGCAAGTGAGTGTATATACAGGAAATCATATTCACACAAAGCAAACAAGTCCTTAGGTTTAGGCTTGCATGGGGTTTGTAGTTAAGTACCCTCTTGAAGTTAGTTGGCTCATCTTGTCCTAAAATAGAAACTGGGTTCTAAGGAGCTCAATATCATTGGATTGTTTTCTGTGTTCATTGTTTTGGTTTATCCACTTAACTGGTGACCAAAATATTCCAAGAAAACAACCCTCAATGAGTGTAGTATCGAGTATCTACCAACTTCGGACTGCACCAAAGTTGGTCATCTCACTACCCCTAAGAAGGCTAAGATGGTCAATTAAGGTTCTAAGAGTTCGTTAGTGCTTCACGACATCACTCAGCGGCCCCGTACTCTCCTTGATTGAACTCAAGGGTTACCGGTACTCACAAATATGTCACACTAACATAGCTTACTGCTTCAACCATGTCGGTATACCCCGCACAGTTCCCTCGCAGTTTTATTGCTATTTACCTAAAAAGGTGCCCCAATCTGGGTGTAGGATTTACAACAACCCTAACAAGGACCCAAAAAGTAAAGCAATCAAGGCAATCAAAGCAAGAATGTAAAGGTGATCTAAACCCTAAGGTAACCCCACTTTTAGAATTACTCCCCAGCAGAGTCGCCAGTTCTGTGATACGGTGGGAGAACTGACTTGAGGTTTTGCGTTTGTTATCGCAAATGTTTCGGTTGAGCAAGAGTCGCCACCGACTTTTTATTTTATCCTAAGGAAAGGTTAAAAAGCACAGCAAAAACCTTTGAGATGTTTTCTTGGGTTCGGGGAGTAGATTATAGAAAGGGAAGGTATTAGCACCCTTTCTATCCATGGTTATCCATGGGCTCTTAGTTACTTTCTTAGATCACTTGCCTTGTATTTTCAATTGTTTGAAATGGTGCTTTGTGTGTGGGTTTGAAAATGTTTTGAAAAGAGGCCATTTGTTGTGGAAACCTTTGTAATGATCCATGTTTGAATGTATACAAAGGTGCACTTATCTTTTGAAAAGTTTTCAATGTTTTTGAAAGTTGTTTTGAAAGTGTGTTGTGATGTGTGTTTTGAAAAATGGCAAGGATTGTTTTGCAAGATTTGGTCAAGTAACCAAGAGATATCTACCCTAAATTTCTCAAAGATCTTTCCTATGTTTTAACCCTTTTAACAATTTTGTTCCACCATTGTATTTGGTGGACAATCTTATGTTAGGATGTTAACGGGACGGGCGCGGGTCATCGTTTAGACCATGATAGCAATGTTGCAAAGTATCTTGGTTTTCCTTTTGAGGGACTAAGATCATTTTTGTAAGGCAACTTTCGAAAGCGTCATCGAGGGACTATGATCTTTTGATTTTTTTTTGTTTTACCAAGATACTTTGCGTGCGTAACATGGCCCATTTTGAAAGGCAACAAGTGGATGTAACTCTAGGGGTGTTAGTGTGCAAGTGTGTTTTATTGCATATAAGAGTTTATCTTTGAATTAGGATTTTCTATTTCATTGATTTTATCTTGCCATACACATCCTAATTACTAGCAATAAGAAGCGGAAATATAAAATCCTACGCTATTACAACAATTAGGGAGTGGGGGTACACATTTGTACATGGGGGGTTCAACGAGAAAAATAGACAAAAAAGAAAATAGCAAAAAACAAGATAGAGAGAAAGAGAGAGGGAGCCAGCGCGCTGCTGAGAGGTCATCAGAAGTTCTGACTCGGACCCGCTGCCAGATGGTCAACCTTTTGGTTAAACTGTATGAGTCAGAACTTCTGACTCCAGCACCTGCAAAACAGAAACCTGTTAGTGGGGAAATCAGAAGTTCTGACCCCCCTGCGCTGCAAGACAAAAGTTTATTAGTGGGGAAACCAGAAGTTCTGATCCTGCTGGAAATACAATAACTCTCAGAAGTTCTGATATTATTGACAGCAAAATAGGCTTCAGATGTGCTAACGTCAAAGTCAGCACTTGGCTTCTCCCTGTGCTAATCAGAACATCTGCAATTTTGTTACTTTTCCACAAAACAGAAAACATATTTGGAGCAGCTCCAGCAAATGTCAAAGTGTTTCAGAGGACATAACCAACAAGGTCACAGGCAGGTTCTAGGCTGACTCAAAAACGTTCTGAGGTATGAAGATCCTCAGAACACAAACAGCAACAACATGATATTTACATTATATTTATTTGAGCATGCAAAGTTGATGATGCTTGGCAGCGTGATGAAGGTCAGCAGGTGCTTACCTGGCTGTTAGAAAAGATTGTGGATGAGAGCTAGCTTTTGGCTCTGATGGTATTCTGGACAGGTTCTTTTTGAAAAGGGTAGGTGAAGGTGTATGCGTATATAGGGTCAGAAGTTGAAAAGGGTGTTCTTTAGTTCACAAAGAAAACTGGGTATTTGATGAAGTTTGAAGGTAAGAACTTCAAAGTTATGAAACACTGGAGATTTTGGCAGAGTTTCACAGTATTTTCTTGCTAAAGGTTTCTGTTTCTCTTCTAGCAATTTTTCTGTTTCTTTTTGACGCCCCTTTTCAGTGGACAATGATTCTCTATTTATAGGCAAAACTCGTGTGGATTTCATGAACATTAAAGCTCCAACAGAGGCTGAGTTGTTCTTTGAAAGAAATTCCTGGGAAGTTGTGATAACAGATAGCCTTTCAGCCTAGGCTGGAACAGCAGGCGTGGATTGGAGAGAAGTGACCTCTTAGGTGGACGGTGGCGTGTAGACCCATGCCAGAACCTGCATAAAGGCATTTTCCAAACCACACGTGAAGGGATTATTTGGATGAATGTTCAGGAGTGGTTGGGGAGCATTAATGAGCATTAAATAGTGATAAGACTTATCAATACCAATATTCTGGTAGTAGAAACAAAACTTTGAACCAGCAGTTCTGTTTCACCAAGAACAACGTAAACCATGCTCTGGTCTTGGCCTCCTGTTGTCTTAGCAAGTTCTGGGGATTCTCCTGATTTTCTGACACGTTCCTTGGATTTGCTTCTGGAACTCCTGGGCTTAGAGATTCTGTATCAGTGTAACACCCACTCTTCTGACCTTTTCATCTTCTAATTTCAGCATGTTCTTGAAGGAGCCTTCAGACTTCCTTACTTCTTTTGCATTCCTTTAGAAAATTCTGGCTGAGCTTGCGTAACTGCTGAAAGAGTCATGTTCTGTCTGAGACTTACGTATTGAACCACGTTTGCAACTTCTGACTGAATGGATGTAGCTGCTGAAAAGCCAAATTCTGACCGTGTTGAGCCAAGCTTGCATCTTGACCGTTTCCATCTGAAGTTTGGTCCAGAAGTTCTGAAGCGCTACTTTCTTCTTGAAAACCCATTTTTTAGAGGAAAATTCCAAATGCTTAGAATTTAATTTTTTTCTCAAGATAAAAGCGTTGTCTTTAGAGCTTGTGTGATCATTTTGCTCTTATAAATGGTTTGCTTGGGTAAAAATGACAATTCAGGACTTGGATTTGTTTCAGAGGGACTCTGAAAATCCAAGATGATTTCCTGAAGAAAGAGAGGGAAAATTTTGGGGTACAACAGTTGCCCCTGTTCAATCTTCTTAGACATGAGGATGTAGATTGGCTTGCGTGCCTTTCGTGATCCGAAGGTGGAAGATGATTGAACACTAGAGTGCCCTAAAATTTGCACTCGCATAGTGGAGTATCAGCAATGTGATGTCGGGAATGGGCTTATAGATGCCATTTGGAGAGCTGGTGGATAGGAGGATGGGCTTATAGATGCCATCTGGAGACGTGACAGAACCTTGTCGGGAATGGGCTTATAGATGCCATTTGGAAGTGTTGATCGCGTAAGAGATTCCTTAGCGAGAACTTGCGTACTTTGAGAAAGGAAGATGGTTACCTGGCCTGTTACAGGTGTTGATCTTCAAACTCTTCATGCAGATATGCCCTGGCTAGATACAGGTATCGAATCTACAATCAAACGCTCACAGATATGCCCTGGCTAGATACAGGAATCGAATCCGGAATTGGTCGTCTACAGCTATGCCCTGGCTGGATACAGGTATCAGATCTGGAATTTTTCGTCTACAGATATGCCCTGGCTGGATACAGGTATCGGATCTGGAATTTGTCGTCTATAGATATGCCCTGGCTGGATACAGGTATTGAATCTGGAATTTGTCGTCTACAGATATGCCCTGGCTGGATACAGGTATCGAATCTGGAATTTGTCATCTACAGATATGCCCTGGCTGGATACAGGTTTCGAATCTGGAAATTGTTGTCTACAGATATGCCCTGGCTGGATACAGGTATCGAATCTGGAATTGTCGTCTACAGATATGCCCTGGCTGGATACAGGTATCGAATCTGGAAATTGTCGTCTACAGATATGCCCTGATTGGATACAGGTATTGAATATGGAATTTGTCGTCTACAGATATGCCCTGGCTGAATACAGGTATCGAATCTGGAATTTGTCGTCTACAGATATACCCTGGCTGGATACATGTATCGAATCTCTAAACTCTTCATGCAGATATGCCCTGGCTGGATACAGGAATCAAATCTGGAATTGGTCGTCTACAGATATGCCCTTGCTGGATACAGGTATCGAATCTGGAAATTGTCGTCTACAGATATGCCCTGGCTGGATACAGGTATCGAATCTTGAATTTATCGTCTACAGATATGCCCTGGCTGGATACAGGTATCGAATCTAGAATTCTTCATGCAGTTATGCCCTGGCTGGATACAGGTATCGAATCTACAATCAATTGCTCACAGATATGCCCTGGCTTGATACAGGAATCGAATCTGGAATTGGTCGTCTACAGATATGCCCTGGCTGGATACAGGTATCGAATCTGGAATTTTTCGTCTACAAATATGCCCTGGCTGGATACAGGTATCGAATCTCTAAACTCTTCATGCAGATATGCCCTGGCTGGATACAGGTATCGAATCTACAATCAATCACTCACAGATATGCCCTGGGTAGATACAGGTATCGAATCTGGAACTGCGATAGTTGATAGTAATCATCTTTGGATTGACCTTTTCCTGAAAAGGCAAAACATTAGTTGTATGCAATGTCATGATGTATGAGATGCATGATGTTATGATGTTTTTTAAGAATAAATGAGATTGTGTGATATGATGCGTATATGCATGTAAGCAGGATGTATAAAATGTGAAATGTTTATGAATGTATTTTCGTCTGGGAAAATAAATCCTTGACGAATGCCGGGAGCTTGTTGAATTCTGGGCTGATGTTGAAGAGTAGAGTTCTTCGCTTCCGCTGGGGATGATGGTTGCAAGAGTAAATCGGTAGGAGAAGATGACTCCGTTGGGGAATAAACTTGTTGGAGAGATTACTCTGCGGGGAATTAATCTGTGGGAAGAGATACTTCGCTGAGGTTTTGATGAGAACTCCGCTGGGGATTCCACTAATAAGTTATGTTGGGGAATTTGATAAACTCCGCTGGGGATAAAAGAATCTTGACTGCTGTAGGGGAATTAGATTCTGTAAGGCTCTCTGGTTGTGGATTACAAGAATCTTTTGAGTTTGAGAAGGAATCGGTGTAGGGTTTCCTGATGATGAGTCCGTGTAAAACGTGTCTGGAGCGTATCTGAAACTGTATCTTGGAGTAGAGATCTGTATGAGTAGCAGAATGACTTCCGTGTCTGGAGTGTATCTGAAACTGTAACTAGGATCTGAAGGAGTGACAGAATGGCTACAGTGTCTGGAGCGTATCTGAAACTGTATCTTCCGACAGGTGATGAAGGAATTGTTGAATACTTTTGACATTCTAATGCCCCAATTGGTGATGAAAGAGACTCTTTATGTAGATAATTTCCTGGATTGTTACAGGTGTTAATCCACAATCAGTCGTCCACAGATATTTTCCTGGCTTGTTACAGGTATTAATCCGGAACTTTTAAAAAAGGTTGGTCAAGGAGATACTATCCTGGCTTGTTTCAGGTGTTGATCTCTGACCTGAGAAAGAAAGATGGTTCCCTGGCTTGTTACAGGTGTTGATCTTCAGTCTCTTCATGTAGATAATTTCCTGGCTTGTTACAGGTATTAATCCATAATCAGTCGTCCACAGATATTTTCCTGGCTTGTTACAGGTGTTGATCTGGAACTTAAGAAATGTTGGTCAAGGAGATACTGTCCTGGCTTGTTTCAGGTGTTGATCTCTGACCTGAGAAAGGAAGATAGTTTTCCTGGCTTGTTACAGGTGTTGATCTTCAATCTCTTCATGTAGATGATTTCCTGGCTTGTTACAGGTGTTAATCCATAATCAGTCGTCCACAGATATTTTCCTGGCTTGCTACAGGTGTTAATCGGGAACTTAAGAAAAGTGACAGAATGAAAACCGTGTCTAGAGCATATCCGGACCGTATCTTCCAACAGGTGATGAAGGAATTGTTGAACACTTTTGACATTCGAATGCCTCAAGTGATGATGAAGGAGTCTTGAATCAGATTACTCTGCGAATTGAGAGATTTCTTGAAATCTTGACTGGACTGCCCCAGGTTAACTGAACTTTTGAAAGATCTGTTGAAACCTTGACTGGACTTCCCCAGGTTCATTGGATAGTGACATGACATGCCCCTTGTTGATAGGATATTTGTTAATGGAAGTGTCATCCTTTTTGAAGTGATTTTTGTTCATTGAGAGAGTTTTCGTTCCTCCGAACATTCGCTGTATGAATTTCTTCGCTGTCAAACAAATAGCCAAATGGAAACAGTGATATTCAAGCAATGCAAAGTTTATGTTTGTCTCGAAGTTTTGAAGAATGCGTTTTTTAGCAGAAAACATTTTATAAGACAAGTCAACACAAGATTTTAGAGCAAAGCCTTACAGGAGTCAGGATACCTTTTGTCAATATGCTTTTGAACTAACCCAAGCTTCAATTAGGACTTTTGAAGGGTTGTAACATGGCCTTGTTCATGGTTTAAGAAACAAAGGATAAAAGCTCAAAGTATATTTGTACCCACCCGCTCTTCGTGATGTTCTTCAACCCTAAGCTCAGTTAACTGTGCGTCGCACTCTATTCGAGTTTGGAACGACTTTTTGGGTGATGGTTCACCCGCTGAATTTGGGAGACAGTCATCATCTCCTTCTTTCTTTGCAACATTTTTCATGTTGTTAAGGATTTGTAATGACCTCTTTATTTTGATTTTGATTTGTTATCCCTAACTTTTGCCTGACTGTTCCCGTTTTTGAGATTACAGTCAGCGGGATGCCCCAGCTTTCTTAAGCCTCCTTTATAGGTTTTTGCTCGGTGGACTTTTCTCTTTTTTGAGAGATTGACTGCTTATGTGATAGGGAACCACCCTTGTCTTTTGATTCCAGAGTAATGTTTTTGATTTTTTTGATGTCGTTCGTTGTATTACGAACTGAGAGTTTGCGACTTCAAAGCGCACCTTTTTTGAATTACCCTGACCCAGGTTTATATCAAAGGTTTCGATTTGTTTAGAACAGAAAACTCCTACTTCTTTGGCTCGAAGAGGTTGACTAGGGATTATCTTCCTTATAACTCCAGTGTTTGGGAATTGAAAGAAATGCCTGTACATCATCAGGAAGGTCTGTTCAAAAGCATACTGCATGAGATTATGGTATTGTTTCGTCATCCTCCCTCTAAAGGCTTGCAGTTTTTTATCAAGAGTTAAATATCATAAAGAAAGCACAAGAGTAGTGAAAACGAATGGATGAATTCAAGACAAACATATGCAATGCATTAATGAAACAGAGTTTAACATCAACAGATAATTGTTTGAATAACAAAAGAAATTACAACTTTGAAAATTCAAATGAAGCAAAAGTCTTTCAGTTTGAGCTTTGTCAAATCAGGTGGAGAACTCCTTAATGGAAGATTTTCATCTCGCCGTCTGGCGTGAACCTCAGCACTCCAATGTCAATCAGATCTTGAATCTTGTTCTTCAAGGCCCAACAGTCGTCGGTGTCATGCCCCGGGCTATAGAAGTGGTACACACAAAATGCGTCAGGATGATAGTTAGGAGCGGAGGTATTGGGCTTCCGAATAGGATCCCTTAAAGCAGTCAGATTGACCTCCAACAAGCGCTCCAGTATCAGAGATGACGGTATGTCAGTCTCAGTGAACTGTCTTCCCGACGTATTTTAACTACGCCGAAAACCCTGTTGACGCTGGCGAGGTTGTTGTTGGGCTTGTGACCCTGAAGCAAGCAAGGGAGCCTTCCCTTTGTCTTCTTGTCTGGATGGGGGTTGAATGGTGACTTGCTCCTCAACCTCAGATGTTTGCCCCAGTTGGTTGTTCCGAAGCAGTTGGTTGACGAGAACTCTGAGTTCCTCCTGTCTTTGAGACAAGTCTTGGATGAGAGCCATCTGGCCCACCAGTTGTCCCATCACTTGGATCCTCAATGTTGCCAAATCAAACTGCAGTTCCCCCAGCTGATCACTCCTGGCATTTTTTGAATTCCCCTGGACCAAGCCCTTTGTGAGGAGAGCTTTCACTTCTTCTTGCCCCAGGGACAGGTTCAAGAACATTTCCTGCAGCTGAGCAGTCTGGTCTTGGATATCCTTGACAGTCCTCTCTAGAGCCATCTGTTACTGAAATAAACAGTAGGAGAGTAAGGAAACCTGAAAAAAGGAAAAAATCGTCAAGATGCAATGCATGATATGTGGATTCATGCTTTCAAGGATCTCTTGGGGTAAACACAAGAGAATGTTAGAGGTTGAACTTTGATCTTTGATTGGAGATCTTTGCCCCGGTGGATGTATTTCCACGAGAATCAAGCTCAGCATGTCGAGTGGGTCATAGCCCCTGATTCAAGTTGTTGCACTTTATCTTTGATGGCATTTGTTTAGAGGAGAAACCTCTTTCCCATTGGTAGACGTCTGGTTCAACGTAACCCTGCATCAAAAGAACCTCGAGATCCTTGAAATGGTTATTGAAAATGCTATGGTATGATGTCATGATGTTATGTACATGTATGTAAAAGCAAGTGAGTGTATATACAGGAAATCATATTCACACAAAGCAAACAAGTCCTTAGGTTTAGGCTTGCATGGGGTTTGTAGGTAAGTACCCTCTTGAAGTTAGTTGGCTCATCTTGTCCTAAAATAGAAACTGGGTTCTAAGGAGCTCAATATCATTGGATTGTTTTCTGTTGTTCATTGTTTTGGTTTATCCACTTTACTGGTGACCAAAATATTCCAAGAAAACAACCCTCAATGAGTGTAGTATCGAGTATCTACCAACTTCGGACTGCACCAAAGTTGGTCATCTCACTACCCCTAAGAAGGCTAAGATGGTCAATTAAGGTTCTAAGAGTTCGTTAGTGCTTCACGACATCACTCAGCGGCCCCGTACTCTCCTTGATTGAACTCAAGGGTTACCGGTACTCACAAATATGTCACACTAACATAGCTTACTGCTTCAACCATGTCGGTATACCCCGCACAGTTCCCTCGCAGTTTTATTGCTATTTACCTAAAAAGGTGCCCCAATCTGGGTGTAGGATTTACAACAACCCTAACAAGGACCCAAAAAGTAAAGCAATCAAGGCAATCAAAGCAAGAATGTAAAGGTGATCTAAACCCTAAGGTAACCCCACTTTTAGAATTACTCCCCAGCAGAGTCGCCAGTTCTGTGATACGGTGGGAGAACTGACTTGAGGTTTTGCGTTTGTTATCGCAAATGTTTCGGTTGAGCAAGAGTCGCCACCGACTTTTTATTTTATCCTAAGGAAAGGTTAAAAAGCACAGCAAAAACCTTTGAGATGTTTTCTTGGGTTCGGGGAGTAGATTATAGAAAGGGAAGGTATTAGCACCCTTTCTATCCATGGTTATCCATGGGCTCTTAGTTACTTTCTTAGATCACTTGCCTTGTATTTTCAATTGTTTGAAATGGTGCTTTGTGTGTGGGTTTGAAAATGTTTTGAAAAGAGGCCATTTGTTGTGGAAACCTTTGTAATGATCCATGTTTGAATGTATACAAAGGTGCACTTATCTTTTGAAAAGTTTTCAATGTTTTTGAAAGTGTGTTGTGATGTGTGTTTTGAAAAATGGCAAGGATTGTTTTGCAAGATTTGGTCAACTAACCAAGAGATATCTACCCTAAATTTCTCAAAGATCTTTCCTATGTTTTAACCCTTTTAACAATTTTGTTCCACCATTGTATTTGGTGGACAATCTTATGTTAGGATGTTAACGGGACGGGCGCGGGTCATCGTTTAGACCATGATAGCAATGTTGCAAAGTATCTTGGTTTTTCTTTTGAGGGACTAAGATCATTTTTGTAAGGCAACTTTCGAAAGCGTCATCGAGGGACTATGATCTTTTGATTTTTTTTGTTTTACCAAGATACTTTGCGTGCGTAACATGGCCCATTTTGAAAGGCAACAAGTGGATGTAACTCTAGGGGTGTTAGTGTGCAAGTGTGTTTTATTGCATATAAGAGTTTATCTTTGAATTAGGATTTTCTATTTCATTGATTTTATCTTGCCATACACATCCTAATTACTAGCAATAAGAAGCGGAAATATAAAATCCTACGCTATTACAACAATTAGGGAGTGGGGGTACACATTTGTACATGGGGGGTTCAACGAGAAAAATAGACAAAAAAGAAAATAGCAAAAAACAAGATAGAGAGAAAGAGAGAGGGAGCCAGCGCACTGCTGAGAGGTCATCAGAAGTTCTGACTCGGACCCGCTGCCAGATGGTCAACCTTTTGGTTAAACTGTATGAGTCAGAACTTCTGACTCCAGCACCTGCAAAACAGAAATCTGTTAGTGGGGAAATCAGAAGTTCTGACCCCCTGCGCTGCAAGACAAAAGTTTGTTAGTGGGGAAACCAGAAGTTCTGATCCTGCTGGAAATACAATAACTCTCAGAAGTTCTGATATTATTGACAGCAAAATAGGCTTCAGATGTGCTAACGTCAAAGTCAGCACTTGGCTTCTCCCTGTGCTAATCAGAACATCTGCAATTTTGTTACTTTTCCACAAAACAGAAAACATATTTGGAGCATCTCCAGCAAATGTCAAAGTGTTTCAGAGGACAGAACCAACAAGGTCACATGCAGGTTCTAGGCTGACTCAAAAACGTTCTGAGGTATGAAGATCCTCAGAACACAAACAGCAACAACATGATATTTACATTATATTTATTTGAGCATGCAAAGTTGATGATGCTTGGCAGCGTGATGAAGGTCAGCAGGTGCTTACCTGGCTGTTAGAAAAGTTTGTGGATGAGAGCTAGCTTTTGGCTCTGATGGTATTCTGGACAGGTTCTTTTTGAAAAGGGTAGGTGAAGGTGTATGCGTATATAGGGTCAGAAGTTGAAAAGGGTGTTCTTTAGTTCACAAAGAAAACTGGGTATTTGATGAAGTTTGAAGGTAAGAACTTCAAAGTTATGAAACACTGGAGATTTTGGCAGAGTTTCACAGCATTTTCTTGCTAAAGGTTTCTGTTTCTCTTCTAGCAATTTTTCTGTTTCTTTTTGACGCCCCTTTTTAGTGGACAATGATTCTCTATTTATAGGCAAAACTCTTGTGGATTTCTTGAACATTAAAGCGCCAACAGAGGCTGAGTTGTTCTTTGAAAGAAATTCCTGGGAAGTGTTGATAACAGATAGCCTTTCAGCCTAGGCTGGAACAGCAGGCGTGGATTGGAGAGAAGTGACCTCTTAGGTGGACGGTGGCGTGTAGACCCATGCCAGAACCTGCATAAAGGCATTTTTCAAACCACACGTGAAGGGATTATTTGGATGAATGTTCAGGAGTGGTTGGGGAGCATTAATGAGCATTAAATAGTGATAAGACTTATCAATACCAATATTCTGGTAGTAGAAACAAAACTTTGAACCAGCAGTTCTGTTTCACCAAGAACAACGTAAACCATGCTCTGGTCTTGGCCTCCTGTTGTCTTAGCAAGTTCTGGGGATTCTCCTGATTTTCTGACACGTTCCTTGGATTTGCTTCTGGAACTTATGGGCTTAGAGATTCTGTATCAGTGTAACACCCACTCTTCTGACCTTTTCATCTTCTGATTTCAGCATGTTCTTGAAGGAGCCTTCAGACTTCCTTACTTCTTTTGCATTCCTTTAGAAAATTCTGGCTGAGCTTGCGTAACTGCTGAGAGAGTCATGTTCTGTCTGAGACTTACGTATTGAACCACGTTTGTAACTTCTGACTGAATGGATGTAGCTGCTGAAAAGCCAAATTCTGACCGTGTTGAGCCAAGCTTGCATCTTCTGACAGTTTCCATCTGAAGTTTGGTCCAGAAGTTCTGAAGCGCTACTTTCTTCTTGAACACCCATTTTTTAGAGGAAAATTCCAAATGCTTAGAATTTAATTTTTTCTCAAGATAAAAGTGTTGTCTTTAGAGCTTGTGTGATCATTTTGCTCTTATAAATGGTTTTCTTGGGCAAAAATGACAATTCAGGACTTGGATTTGTCTCAGAGGGACTCTGAAAATCCAAGATGATTTCCTGAAGAAAGAGAGGGAAAATTTTGGGGTACAACAGATATCTATAAGCTGATCCGGATTCGGGAACAACACCAACCCATAGACAAGGAGTGCCACAACTTCTTCAAAGGCTTGTAGGTCAAGGGACTTCCAACATTCCTGGGCCTTCTCAAACAGGAACCTTGCCAGGAATCCTTTGATACCACTTCTAACTTCCTAATATCCCTTGATGTCAGATGGTTGTAGGCATAATGCTTTAGCAACCTCTTCAAGTTTGGGTTCCTTTTCCGTACCGTTGTAGGGTAGTTGACTAAGGTTAGGAATATTCAGAAGCTGAGAGAACTCTTCCAAAGTAGGCACCAATTGATAATCCGGGAAAGTAAAATAGTGGTGCAAAGCGTCAAAGAACTGGAACAACACTTTCACCATGTCCTCTTCAATGTTGGTATTGACCAAGCTGATGAGTCTACCATGCCTTTCACTGAAGGAAGAGCTCTCGGGAATCCTGGATGTAAGCTCCTAAAGCTGAGGAGGGATCCTTACA
The DNA here is from genome assembly GCA_948472305.1 of Vicia faba. Classification (NCBI taxonomy): domain Eukaryota; kingdom Viridiplantae; phylum Streptophyta; class Magnoliopsida; order Fabales; family Fabaceae; genus Vicia; species Vicia faba. Next base: position 146,219,462 of record OX451740.1, read on the forward strand.
AGGTTGATCTGAATTGTCTTTCTGCGGATAGTTTCCATGTCCTACAAAACAAGAACAAAGATGAAGATTCGAACCCTTGAAGTGGTTAATGGATGCATATGATGCTTTATGATGTTATGATGTTATGTTAAGGACACACCACAAGTATTCACAAAAAGCAAACATGATAAGGCACACAAGTCACACCAGACAGCCCTTAGAGTTTAGGTTAGCATGAAGTTTGGGGTACTACCCTCTTGAAGTTGGTGGGCTCAAAACCTGTCCTATCAAAAGTAACCGGGTTCTAAGGAGCTCAATATCATTGGGTTGTTTTCTGTGTTCATTGTTTTGGTTTAGCCACTGAACTGGCGATCAAAATATTCCAAGAAAACAACCCTTAATGAGTGTAGTATCGAGTATCTACCAACTTCGGACTGCACTAAAGTCGGTCATCTCACTACCCCTAAAGAGGCCAGGATGGTCAAGTAAGGTTCCTAAGGTCAGTTGATGCTTCACGACACCACGCGGCGGCCCCGTACTCTCCTTGACTTGACTCAAGGGTTACCGGTACTCACCAAAGTGCCACATCAACGTAGCAAACTGCTTCAACCGTGTCGGTATACCCCGCACAGTTCCCTCACAGTTTGTTGCTACTTTCTAAAAGGTATCCCCCATATCCGGGTTAGGATCTATGAAACTCCCAAAACAGGCCCACAATATTAGAGCAAACAAAGCAAGCAATTGAAAACATAAGAGTGGTCTAATCCTAAGGTACACCTCACTTTTAACAGTTTCCCCAGCAGAGTCGCCAGTTCTGTGATCGGTGGAAATAGAACTGACTATTTTTAAGCTGGTTCGCGAAATGTCGCGGTACGCAAGAGTCGCCACCGTCTTTTATGTTCTCCAACAAGGAAAGGACAAAAGCACAGCAAAATTCCTTTTTCGAGATGTCTCTCGGTTCGGGAGGTAGATTTATAGAAAGGGAAGGTATTAGCTAGTTGGTTCAACCTGTCCTAAAAAAGTAACATGGTTCTAAGGAGTCTCAATATCACCGATCTTTATTTATCATGCATTGTTTCAGCTCGGGCGATCTTTTCTCACGGCCGAATTATCCCGAAATTCTGATCTTAATGAGTGTAGCATCGAGTATCAACCAATTCTCAGCTTTATACTGAGGCCAACTATCTCACTACTTTTCTAATGGCCAAGTTTGTTCAACTAAGGTTCTAAGGCCAGTTAGTGCTTTATGACACCACATAACGGCCCCACATTCTCGTCGATTTAACACAAGAGATACTGGTACCAACAAATGTGTCACACTAATGCAACCATCGCTTCAACCATATCGTTATACGCCATACAACCTCCGCGATCTATTGTTGCTTACCTAAAAATGCCCCAGATCCGGGTATAGGATCTTTTAACAATAACCCAAACATAAACCCGAAAGGTAAAGCACACAAATTAAAACAAGGAAAGCATTTTAAATATGATCTAGCTCTAAGGTAACCCCACTTTTAAGTGCTCCCCAGCAGAGTCTCCAATTCTGTAATACGGTGGAAGAACCGACTGTTATACTGGTTTTGCATTTGTATCTGCAAATGTTGCGGTAAGTAAGAGTCACCACCAATTTCTTTTATCCAACAAAGGAAAGGGTTAAAAGAATAGAAAAATACCTTTTGTGATTATTTATGATTAAAAGGGGTAGATTATGGAAAGTGAAGGTGTTAGCACCCTTTCCATCCGAAGTTAACTACGGGCTCTTAGATGCTGGCTCATTTGAAAAAATACATTATGATTTGTGTGTTTGAAAAGTATTTTGAAAGAAAGAGCCTTAGTTCGGCGAACTTTGTAATGTTTCTCGGATTGGTAGAGAACGTATACAAAGTGTTTTGAAAATGTTTTGGAAAGAGTGTTGTGTATGTGTAAAAATGGTTTTGTTTTGAGCAAGCATCTATGAAATATCTACTTTACTCAAAAGGTTGTTCTTTTCCTCTTTTCTTTTAGACAGTGATATCCTACTATTAGTGAGTAGGTAGTCTTATTCGTTGGATGTTTTGAGGGACATTCAAAGGGAAATCGTATAGTCACAAAGGCAACTGGGAAATAAACCTTTGTAACCACCCTAGGGTTTTAAGATCATACCGAGGCAACATCGAGAGGGTAATTTTTGATCTTTTAAACCAGAGGGTACCCACTAAAGTCTCTCACGTTTCGAGAGTTATGACTGTTTTCCGAAGGCAACCAAAATAGGGATACCCTAGAGGTGTATATGTGAGAGTGTGTTGTATTTAGTTATTTTTCGTCTTGTATTAGGTTTGCTAGCGTTGATTATTTATGTTCTTGCCATTCAATCATATATCATACATCTAAATAGTTTAAAAGTTGCAGGAATTTAAAGTGTGAAAATGTAAAACCTAACTATTCCAAAACTTGGGGAGAATAAAGAAGTAAAGTAAAAGTCCTAGTTATTGTCTATTACAGCCCAGTAGGAAGTTATAATAATATGAAAAAGTGCGAAAGTAAATAATGTGCGCATAATGGAAATGACGTATAAACCCTAAAAATTAATAAGTTAAAAGAAAATCTTTGTGTTATTTTGTGATTTCTTAAATAATTCTAAAATAAATCTAACATTTTTTTTTTGTATTTTCTTATTTATGAAAAGAAATGAAATTAATTAGATCTTAAGTATATTATTTTTAAATTAAATAAAAAAAAGATAAGGTAATTAATTAGTTAATTAACAAAATTAATTTTAAATGAAAATAACTAAACCTAATTTTTGTGATTTTATAATTATTTGCTGATTAAATAAAAAAAACAATTTAAAAGAAAAATTAATAAAAATAAAACTAAAAAAAGGGCCAGGATAGTGAAAGAAATTGGGGGGGGTGTAAGTTTGAAAAACATAGGCCCAAGTTGAAGGAAGCCCCAAGTTGCAATTGGATCCAGTGAGGGAATCCTTTGAGGGTGCATGGTGAGTTGCGCATATGGGAGCATTGGATCTTATCATATGGGATCTATTGGTTATGATCATGTGGTGTATGGTGCACACGTGGGATCTGCAAGCATTGGATCTACATAAGATGTTAGAAAAATAAAATTGCAAAAAGGCTAGATCAGACCCAGCCCCTCTAGCCTTACAAACGCGCGCTTCACCACTCAACCAACCTGCTTATTCATTTATACAAAAAAACAAAATAATATATATGTGAAATAAGTGGAAAATGATGAGTTGTCAAACGCGCACTTCAGTGGACCCTTGGGAATTTGAATCAACCAATCACGAAATGCTAATGAGCCACGCCAGCTTTGAGCGGAGTCAAAAGAACTCAGGGATGCCGGAGCTGCCCTCCAGCCATCTTCTCCGGCCTTGTAGAAATGCAAACAACAAAAATATATGGAATCAAAGCCCTAGACTCTTGCTGCCCCCCCCTATTTCACCTGCTATGAATTCAATGGTGGTGGCTTTTTGGCCTAAAATGATCGGTAACGTCCTGCTCGAAGCTTGGCCACTTTAGAACACTAAAAATGGCAACCTGCATCCTAAGACTCTAGTTTCTCATGTAAAACGTTAGAAAGTTTCAAAATGATTAAACAAACATGATTGTATGCTTAAATCTATTTAAAATGTGAATATTAAGAGATCAAAGTGCAAAACCTTTACCCAATGGAGGTGGTTAGGTTGGGCCGTTTCAAGCAACTTTAGGCGTGGATATGGATTGGAATAGGCTCTTGGTAGTCTTGGGATGATGATGGAGGACCTGGAATGGGTTGAAGGATGCTGGATTGAGTGATACAATTTTTCTCCTTTTCTTTGAATTATTTTTGGAAATTTTTTCTAGGGTTTCTTGGAGGCAGCTTTATGTTATTCAGGCTTGCATTATGTTGTATTTATAAAGGAGTGAGTGAGGATAGCCTAGCATGGAAATAAATCAACCTTTAAAGCCATGATGAAAGCAAGATAATCCAATTTGAAAACTTGCCAAATTTAAGAGATTTCATGCCATTTTGACTTGTGCACGAAAATGGCAAGGTTGACAGGCTATATCATGTTGTATGGGCCTTAGAAAATTCAATTCATGTTTTGGCCCATCTATTTTATATTTTATTTAATTTATTTTTGAATTTATCTGAATAAAATCCAAAATAAATAAAATAAAAATCAAGCTCATGTGTGGATAAGTTTATAGACCCTTAGTTATGTCTTGAACATGCTTAAACCCTTAAAATTAGGCCCATTAACCTAAAAACACAAATTTTCTCAAAGTATATTTCTTGAAATTTCTCAAAATTCCCCAAATTGTGTAAGCCATAAATTGCTCAATTTTTATCCTTTGGATATGATCTTTGACTTTTTAGAAATCCAAAGATGTCCTATACAATCTCTATGTTGACCATTTTTGCATTTGGAGAAATTATCTTGATGTAAATGGTCTTGGCAAAAAGTGTCTTTTGTTGACCTTTTGAAAATGACCTATAATGTATGAGCTTGTATCTTCCAAATGATGCATTTATTGAACTTAAGAATTTAAGAGACGTTGTAGAGAATTTGATTCTCTTAATAATGAGCTTTGGTTGGGGAAAAATGGATGAAGTATGTGAAAGTTATGACTGGTCAAAGTTCAATTGACTTCTCTTATAGAAACCCTAATTTTGCATTTTTGGATTCTTGATGATTTGAGAGCATTCCTTGAGGAATCATGATCAACACTTGATCAAATGATGACTATTACTTCAAAAAATTAATGTTGACCAAAAATCTTGAAGTTTGACTATTTATTGGCCACCATTGACTTTTGACCTAGTATAGTTGATTTTCAAACACCTGAGCAGTTGACTGAGCAAACTTATAGTGTAAGGCAAGAAATTTCTCATGGACATTATTGAAGACATATTAGGGACCATGGAAATAAATTGGAGCCTCTGCAACCCAAACATCTTGGTGAAAAGTGAAACCCTAATTGGAGGTTCATTGCTTAGGAGGAGAATTTGTCTGGTCAATTCTTGGTCAACCTTGAGAATTGAAGACCTCAATGAGCATGTCTTGAGTAAAAATGGGAGGGAAAATTTTAGGGTACAATAGGTGCCCCTGTTCAATCTTCTTAAACCTGAGGATTTAGATTGGCTTGTCTTCCTTTCGTAATCTGATGGTGGAAGATGATTAAACACTAGTGTGCCCAAAAATTTGCACTCGCATATACATAAATTAAAGTTATCGGTGGTGATATCGGGAATGGGCTTACAAATGCCATTTGGAGAAGATGACAAAGATTCGTTATCGATGGGCTTATAGATGCCATCCAAAATAAATGTTGACTTCGAACTGGAGGAAACGTCAGACTAAATCTTTGGTCGATTTACTCTGAGCCATACGAAGTCTCTTTGTGGGGAATCATGTTCTTGTTGTTTGAGAAGGACTCCATTGGGGAATGTTGATTTCTGGTTGGGGAATAGAGTCTAGGAGCTTTAGTTGTCCACTACTATAGTGGGGGATTATCCCCTGACTGGGGAGATGAAAGTTAGTTGTTATCTGCTCGAAATCCAGGCTTCACAGTAGCTTGAATTGTTATCTAGTTGGATTCTAGGCTTCACAGTGTTTTAGATGAAATTAAACAGTTATCTGGTCGTATTCCAGGCTTTGCAGCAACTTAAATTGTTATCTGGTTGAAACTTAGGTTTCACATTAGCTTGAACTGTTATCTGGTTGGGTCCAGGTTTCAGTGACTTGAGTTGTTATCAGGTTAGGTTCAGGCTTCAGTGATATGAAGAAATTAAGCTTTTATCTGGTCGGATCCAGGCTTCAACTTGAATTTGAGGTCGACTGTTATCTGGTCGAAATCCAGGCTTCACAGTTGTAGATTATACCGTCATCTGGTCGGGTCCAGGCTTCACAGTGTTTGTGATATGGTGGGAGAACTGACTTGAGGTTTTGCGTTTGTGTTCACAAATGTTTCAGTTTAGCAAGAGTCGCCACCTACTTTTTATTTTATCCAAAGGAAGGGTCAAAAAGCACAGGAAAGATCTTTGAGATGTTTTCTTGGGTTCGATGGGTATATTATGAAAAGGGAAGGTGCTAGCACCCTTTTCTTCCATGGTTTTCCATGGGCTCTTAGTTACTTGTTTAGATCACTTGCTTTGCTTTTCCAATTGTTTGAAATGGTGCTTTGTGTGGTTTTGAAAGTATTTTGAAAAGAGGCCATCGTTTTGGCAAACTTTGTAATGATTCTTGTTTGAAGAATGTATACAAAAGATGTTTGTCTTTTGAAAAATGTTTCAATGTTCGAAAGTTGTTTGGAAATTGTTTTGAAATTATGTGTGTGTTTTTTAAAATAGCAAGGATGGTTTGCAAATTGATTAAGTAACTAGGAGTTGTCTACCCTAATCAAAAGTCTTTCTTGTGCATTTTTAACCCTTTGACATGGTTATTTTACCATTGTATTTGGTAAGAAACCCTATCTTTGGATGTTAAACGGGACGGGCGTGGGTCATCGTATGACCATGATAACAATATTGCCAAGTATCTTTAGCAAGTTTTGAGGGACTTAAGATCATTTTTGTTTAGGCAACCAAGATAGCGTCATCGAGGGACTATGATCTTTTTGTTTTGATTGATTTTGCCAAGATACCTAGCATGCATATCAAGGCCATTTTAAGGCAACAAAGTGGATGAAACCTTAGGGGTGCTTGTGTGCATTGTGTTATCATTTTTCATGTATTTTTGTCTTGTGTTTAGTCATGCTATTTGTTAGATTTTTGGTCTTTGCATACAAAACCCTAATTTACTATCATGCATATAATACGATAAATTGCGTAATGTAAATCTAAGCTATTACAACAATATTATGGGGAGGGGGATACAAGTTTGAAGAGGGGGTATTTCTCAAAATAAAACCCTAAAACTATTACAACCCAATTGAATTTATTGTACAAATAAATAAATAAGCAAGTATTTAAATATGCAATTAAATGTAAATATGCAAAAATGTTTTTTGTATTTGTTTTTATGTATGTAAAAAAAAATAATTATTTATGTCTTAAAAATAAGAAAATAAAACTAATTATTTTTGAAAGGGTGAAAACCCTAATTTTGTTTTAAAAGAAAATTTATATATTCTATTATTTATTTGTTTATTTTTGTTTAAGAAAAATAATAATAATATATACAAAAATGTTAAAAAATAAATATTGTATGAAAATATTAATTTAAGTGTATAAATGATAAAAAATAAAAATATATAATATTTTTATATTAATTAAAAGTTTATTTAAGAAAATAAAAGCATATTATTACTTAATAAACTATTTGTTATGCAAAAAATAAAATAAAAAATATGATAAAATGCAAAAAGTAAAGAAAATATTTTTGGTGATTTTTAATATTTAGAAAAAATAAATAAAGTCAAAATATAAAAGAAATGAGAAAATATACATAATAAAGAAAATGGGCCAAAGGGGTGCAGGAAGTAAACAGGGGGTGTCAAAAGAAACAAGCCCAAGCGCCAGGCCCAAGTTCCACTTCGTCCCTATCCTTCGAACCAGAAAAACGCGTGCGCCATATACAAATCATGTTCTCTTGTATACGTGCATAAAAACAAAATCTTGCAACATGAAACTTGTAGCTTGTTAACTCATGATTCTAATGATATAAAAAACTTGACCTAACTCTGAAAAATCAGAGTGAATTTTATCACCCCTAATTTCTGACTTAAAATTTTATGCATGTTCATCATCCAAATTCTCCTAGCTCAGTTAATATAAATAAGAATTATGCATATGTACAGCTCAAGCACATTGAAGACTACATTTTTGCTTCACAAACCTAAGCCTAATGATGCCTAAATAGAGAGATATAAACTTGACAAATACCTTGTTCCGTTGAAGTTGAATATGGCAATGTAGCAACCTTGAGTGAGGCCTGAAGTTCTTTTGAGCTTGCTTGATGTTCCCTCAACCTTTCCCAATGCTCAACTTGCTTTGAAATGGCTTGAATCTCCTTGTAGAAGTCAACCTGAAAACTCATAAATTGAAAATGTTGAAGCACGAAACAGGGGTTACAGTTGCTTGAGAAGGGCTTGGACAACTTAGGTGTGATGTATGGAATGTGTCTGAAGAGGTTCAAGACAAAATGCACGAGCCAAATTGGTTTTGGAAGTGGTTCTGCAAAAATGGCCCTGTTTTGGTAAGAACTTGTGATTTTGTGTTTTAGGGTGTTTGGGAGCTTGGAAAATCGTGTTTTTGGCTTGCTACAATATGCTGAACTTGTTTCAAATGGTCACAAAACTTGGTTTTAACAGATGCACAAGTTGTGGACTTTTTGCAAGCTTTCTTGTTTTTGAAGCAAAAGGTGAGTTGACAAAGCTCAAAGCCTGTACAGGCTAGCTTAAGTCCTGCATAGGGTTGGTGAACTTTTCCTGATGTTTATGGATCTTGTTTGCACAAAGAGATCAGGTCCATGGCTCAAGATAAACAAAATTTCATAAAGTGAACTTTATCAAAGTAGCAATGTAAACTTTTTGCCATTTTTGGATTAAACCATTGTACAAAGCTTCAAAGATCAAAACAATTCCATTTTCCAATGTCTTTGCATTCAATTTTGGAGTGTAAAAAGTACTAGAACCTGTAATACAAGTACAAGCATGATTCAAACTGATTTGCAAGTTGTAACATTGTGCAAAATGCCTTGGACAAAAGTGAGAGATGGCCATTTTCTTTTCTTCGATTCTCCCTAACCACAAATGATCTTGGAGAGTTCTTGGACATTTTGGAAATCTTGTAACATGCTCTAAAATCCATCTTTGAAATTAATTTTGATATTCCACTTGGAACTATGTGAAAAGTTGCCATGAAGATAGGTCAAAATCCTGCCTAAACTAGGGTAAAATTTCACTAAGTTAAAATTTTTATGGACCCCTATTCACAAAATAATAACTTGAGATCCAAGCATCTTTTTGGAAAGCTTTGTGACTCAAAGTTGTATATTTTTTGGAGGACCACAACTTTCATGTTGGAAGTTTTCTTTGAATCCAATTGCAAGGCTTGAAATTTGGTATGGGAAATCTTAGAGATCCAACATGAAGTATGAAAGTCACATGATGCATTGGAAGTCCAAAAATACTTGTGCAAACTCAAACCCTAATTTTAGGTCATCAGTGCAAGGAGGTGTCTTGAGCTGAGCAAACCTTAATCTGGTCTTAAATCCAAAGAGTCTTGTGAGGAGAATCTTGGTAAAATGAGAGGGCAAATTTTGGGGTACAACAGCTTCCCATGTTCAATCTTCTTGAACCTGAAGAGTTAGATTGGCGAGTTTTGTTGTTCGTGACTCGAAGGTAAAAGATGATTGGACACTAGAGTGCCCGTAAATTTGCACTCGTCAAAGTATAGTTGAGGGAATGAGCTTAAAGATGCCATTTGGAGATGTGACAGAATCTTGTCAGAGATGGGCTTAAAGATGCCATCCAAGAGAGTTTGTTGAACTGCAAGTTGTAAGTCAAAAGAATGAGTATCAGAATGGTATTCGCGTCTGGAATGTATCTGAACTATATCTGGAGACTGCGTCTGTATGAGCAAGGGAATGGCGTCCGTGTCTGGAGCATATCCGAGCTGTAACTGTATTTGGATCTGAATAAATAACAGAATGACTTTCGCATCTGGAGTGTATTTGTATTGTATCTGAATCTGAAATTTGAATAGGCGACAAAATGGCATCCGTGTCTGGAGCGTATCTGGGCTGGGGAAAAAGTCAGAATAAGTGACAGAATGGCAACCGTGTCTGGAGCGTATCTGGACTGTATCTGAAGTTGAGATCTGTATGAGTAGCAGAATGACTTCCGTGTCTGGAGTGTATCTGAACTGTAACTGGGATCTGAATAAGTGACAGAATGACTTCCGTGTCTGGAGTGTATCTGAACTTGAAATTGATAGTTGAATCTGAATGAGAAATAGAATGGCTTCCATATCTTGAGCGTATCTAATCTGTATCTGATTGTTGAAGTCTGAATGAGTGACTGAATGGCATCCGTGTCTGGAGCGTATCCGTACTGTATCTTGACTTTGAATTCTGAATGAGTAACAGAATGACTTCCGTGTCTGGAGTGTATCCGTACTTTATCTGAATAAGAGATCTGAATGAGTAACAGAATGACTTCAGTATCTAGAGTGTATCCATACTGTATCTGAAATCTTTGAATATTTGTTAGAGATAGTTGTTAACCTTATCCTGAAAAAGGGTAAAATGTTAGCTGGAACAACAAGTTATGTTCCATGAAATGTATGATGCAATAAAATGTGTTTTATCAATGTTTATGATATATGAATGTAATGTATGCGCATGTAAGTTGATTTGTTGTCTTGCTGAGGAAAATAAATCCTTAACGGCTGGGGATAATAAAATCTTTGATTGTTGCCGGGGAAAATAAATCCTTGACCGCTGCTGGAGATTCAAAACCTTTGATTGCTGAGGATGAGAAATCCTTGCTGACTGCTTGGGGATTAAAGATCCTTGACAACTTCTGTGGGGATGTGAGAATCCTTCACGACTTTCCTGGGGATATAGGGATCCTTCAAGTCTTTGGAGTTGGAGAATGATAAACGTTATGTTGTGAGAACAATACCAAGTGTTGCTTGAGAAACCTGCTTGGGGAATCCCGAGAACTTTGATGACTGTGGTTGGGGATTACATAATTGGAATCCTTACTCGGCTGGGGAATATGGATACCTCTGATGGCTTCTATGGGGAACTAAGAATGAGAATCTTCAATCTCCCGAGGAATTTGAATCCTTGGGGACTTCATGCTGGGGAGTCAAGAATGAGAATATTTGATCTGCAGGGGATTAAAAAATCTGATAAATTCATGCTGGGGAGTAATGAAGACTCTGGCAACTTCACTGGGGAAATGAGAATGAGAATCTTCAATCTGCTAGGGGATAAAAAACTCTGTGGGGAGTAGCTATACTGCTGGAGAGCAAGCTCAGGAGTCTGGGGAAAAAGCTTATTCCTGTTTGGAAAAAGTTTAGGAGTTTGGGTTGGTTGCCACTCTACTGGGGAATTATCCTAGTTTGGGGATAAGACAAAATTTAACTGTTTTCTGGTTGATTCTCAGACTTTAAGACAACTTGCTGGGGGATCCGGAGACACTGAATGGTTTCCGCTGTGGATTGATAGTTAGAAATTTGACTTCGCTGGGGAAGAAGGTTTCATCTCCGCTGAGGATCTGTAGTTCAAAGTTTTGGCTCCAACAGGGATTGGGAGTTTGAAGTTGTAACTCTGATGGGGATTTTGAAATTTAGCTCCGCTGGGGATATGTATTTCAAGGTTTTAGCTCCACCGGGGATCTGGATAATGTATTGCATGGGATTTCTCTGGGAATAGCCTAAAGACGTTTTCCTATACTTTCAACCTGTCAGTAATTATTCTTTCCCATTTCGTTTATTTGTAAACATGTGATTATATTCAAATGCATATGCTTATTAGTAAATCATTGGATGTTTTCAAATAAAACACAAGTGTAAAAAGGGAATAAACAAATAGTTTTATGCACTTTAAAGTATCTTTGTATTAACTTTATGTAAGTATTTTGTACAAAGGAGACAGACATCCGAGTAAGAGAATGTTGTCATAAAGAATGATAAAAATTTATACAAAGAAAAGATGGCTATGTGTGAAAATTCCATGGGGTTTCCATTATGCTATAGCCTTCGTAACTCTGAATATCTTGTCCATTTGTTGCTTCGTCCGAAGATGATTGAGTTGATCAGAAGCCTGGAGCTTGTTTGTGAAGAGATTGTCCTTAAAGTGATCCAACGAGACATAGTCATACGCTTTAATTCCCTAACTTTTGCCTGGACCTCCCTTTCGGGTTTTTGATCCACCAGGAAACCCTTTTTTGCCAAGTCTCCCTTTCGGGTTTTCAACTTGCCGGGTGTACAGATTTTTTTGTTTATCCCTAATTTTTGCCTGAACCACCCTTTCGGGTTTTCGATTCACCGGGATGCCCTTTTTTTGCCTAGGTGTGTCAACCTAGCGGGTCATTTATGCGTAGTATCTTTTGACTATGTCCGCGTTCGCAGGGTGCGGAAAGTCATCACCGTCCATGGTGGTTAATATCATTGCCCCACCAGAAAAGATGTTTTTGATCATAAATGGTCCTTCGTAGGTAGGAGTCCATTTTCCCCTGGGATCACTTTGCGGCAAGATAATCTGCTTGATTACAAGATCCCCGACTTGATATGTCTGGCGTCTGACTTTCTTTTTGAAAGCCTTGATCATCCGTTTTTGATACGTCTGACCATGGCAAACAGCAGTAAGTCGCTTTTCGTCAATCAAGCCGGGTCTGAATCCAATCGTCTTCACTTAAACCAGCATCTTTCATGATTCTCAAGGAGGGAATCTGAACCTCGATAGGTAAAACAACTTCCATGCCGTATACCAAAGAATAGGGTGTTGCCCCAGTTGATGTACGTGTCGTGGTACGGTACCCGTGGAGAGAAAACGGTAACATTTCATGTCAGTCCTTGTAGGTGACTGTCATCTTTTGTATGATCTTCTTGATATTTTTGTTCGCAGCTTTGACAACACCGTTCATCTTTGGCCAATAGGGAGATAAATTGTGATGTTGAATCTGGAACTGCTCGCACAAGGCGGTGATCATAGTGTTGTTAAGGTTTGTACCATTGTCGGTGATGATCCTTTCGGGGATTCCGTACCGGCAAATGAGGTTCTGCGCAGGCAACAACATTCTTTGTGACGGATGCGAAGGAAGCTGCTTCGACCCATTTGGTAAAGTAATCAATGGCCACCAGGATGAAGCGGTGTCCATTGGATGTTGTAGGCTTGATCTCTCCAATCATGTCGATTCCCCACATAGCGAATGGCCAAGGAGCTGTTAGGACATTGAGAGGAACTGGAGGTATATGTATCTTTTCCGCATAGATTTGACATTTGTGACAAGTACGAGAATGTTGATAGCAGTCAGCTTCCATGGTAGACCAGTAATAGCCTTCCCGTAGAATCTTCTTAGCCATCGTATGTCCGCTAGAGTGAGTGCCAAAGGTACCATTGTGCAGTCCAGCCACGATCTGTTCAGCTTCAACCTTGTCTACACAACAGAGCAGAATGCAATCATGATTGCGCTTGTATAGGATACCATTGCTCAGGAAGAACTTGTCAGAGAATCTCCTCAAGAACTTTTGTCATTGACTAAAGCTCATTCAGGATATTCTTGAGCCTCAAGATACCTTTTGACTTCGTGAAACCACAGTCAGTCCACTACTTCTTCGGTATTAATCTCGTGACAATGTGCAGGTTCATCCATCCGTTCTATGGTGATTTGGGGAGCCTCATTATCCCAGTTAAGTTTAAACATGGATGACATTGTAGATAAAGCATCTTCTAGCTGATTTTCCTCTCGTGGGAAATGCTCGAAGGTAATCTTCTCGAAATATGGTAACAATTTCAAGACATGTTCTTTGTAAGGGATGAGGTTTGGATGTTTAGTGTCCCACTCTCCTTTGATTTGACTGATAACCAAAGCTGAGTCTCTAAACACAACCAAAGATTTAATTCCCAGGTCTATGGCAGCCTTGAGTCCAAAGATGCAAGCTTCATACTCGGCCATGTTGTTGGTGTAGCTAAAGCAAAGTCTGGTGGTGAAAGGTGTATGGCAACCTTCTGGAGAGATGAGTATTGCGCCAATGTCGTTTCCAAGTGCATTCGAGGCACCATCAAAGTACAGGGTCCATCGGGATCCTTGTTCAGGTTCTTTATATGGTCTGAAATCTTTAATGTTGTCCAATGTCATAATGTCTTCGTCAGGGAAGTCGAACTTCATGGATTGGTAATCTTTGACAGCTTGATGAGCCAGATGGTCATCTAGTACACTCCCCTTTATAGCTTTTTGGGTCGTGTACTAGATATCGTACTCGGTGAGGATCATTTTCCATCTAGCTATCCTTCCAGACAAAGCAGGCTTTTCAAAGATGTACATGATCGGACCCATCTTAGATATCAGCAGAGTGGTATGAGTCAACATATACTACCTTAGCCGGCGAGCAGCCCATACCAAAGCGTAGCAAGTTTTCTCGAGCAGTGACTATCGGGTCTCACAGTCGGTAAACTTTTTGCTAAGGTAATAAATGACATGCTCTTTTAGACCAGACTCATCATGTTGGCCCAGTACGCACCCCATTGAGTTATCCAAAACAGTCAGATACATGATTAGCGGTCTTCCTTCGACGGGAGGCATCAAGATAGGAGGTTCTAGCAAATACTTCTTGATTTTATCGAAAGCAATTTCACAGTCATCATTCCATTTAACCACCCGATCTTTCTTCAACATCTTGAAGATTGGTTCACAGGTAGATGTTAGGTGAGAAATGAACCTTGCAATGTAGTTTAGGCGTCCCAAGAAACCTCTAACCTCCTTCTCAGTGTGAGGGGAAGGCATTTCTTGTATAGCTTTGACTTTGGCAGGATCAACCTCAATGCCCTTGTTGCTGACAATGAAACCCAAGAGTTTATCGGACCTGACTCCAAAGGTGCACTTGTTTGGATTCAGTCTGAGCTTGTATTCTTTCAACCTTTCAAACAGCTTTTGCAAGTGGTCTAGGTGTTCTTCTTCCGTCTGTGATCGGGCTATCATGTCATCTACGTAGACCTCTATCTCATGATGTATCATATCATGAAACAAAGCTACCATGGCGCGTTGATAGGTTGCCCCGACATTCTTCAGTCCGAATGGCATCACTTTATAGCAGAACGTACCCCACTGTGTAACAAAAGTAGTTTTCTCCATGTCTTCAGGTGCCATTTTGATCTGGTTGTAACCTGAAAATCCGTCAATGAAAGAAAATACCTTGTGCTGAGTTGTATTGTCAACCAAGATTTCAATGTGCGGTAGTGGAAAGTCATCTTTAGGGCTAGCCCTGTTTAAGTCTATGTAATCCACACACATTCTGACTTTGCCTTCCTTCTTAAGCACGGGCACAATGTTAGCAACCCATTATGGATAGGAAGTAACAACAAGAAATCCAGCATTGAACTGCTTCATAACTTCTGCTTTGATCTTTTCAGACATGTCGGGCCTCATGCGGCGAAATTTCTGTTTAATTGGTGGACAATCTTCTCTTGTAGGGAGACGGTGAACCATAATATCTGTATCGAGTCCCGACATGTCTTCGTATGACCAGGCAAAGATCTCAATATATTCATTCAACAGTTGAACTAAGCGCTCCTTGACACTTGGCTCTAGGTTGGCACCCACTCTGACTTCTTTTCTATCTTCAACAATACCTAAGTTGATTGTATCTAACAACTCCTCATGAGGTAGAATAGCCCTTTCTTCCTGTTGTAGTAGCCTAGCCAATTTTCCCGGCACCTCACAGTCTTCATCACCTTCGTATTCGGCGTGGTAGACCAGATCTTCAGAGTCACTGAAGGCCATAGCAGAATTGTTACCCATGGAATCTGGAATGGAAGGGTACCTTCATTTGTGAGTGTGGGTGTGTGTAAGGGATAGCCACCTTTAAACAAATAAAATGTAAAAAGAAAGACAATGAACACAAAAGTTTATATGTGAAAACGTCCATGATTCAATAAAATGGCATATGAAGATGAAAAATCAAACCCTTACAAATGGACCTATGTACCTTGGGTAAGGCACAAGGTTAAAAGTGTACGAATTGTTTGATAATTATTACAAACTAATAGAAATGTTTGAAAGATAAATTACTGATTTATGAAAGTAATCGGAACAAAGTCTTTTGCTTCCCAGTTGCACAGTCCTCCGCCAACAGTAGGGAAAATCCAGTCTTCCAGGTTGCTCTCCTCTTCACTATCCTCCAAAGCATTGACTCCATGATGGGTGATCTTCATTGGTGGTCCTCCGGCGCGGGCGTGGCGTACAACCTTTTGAGCAGAAGCAGTGAACCCCAAGCCGAATTTATCTGATTTGAAAGGAAAGTTGGGAAGCTTCCCCCAGATTGTGCTTCCTCCTTCTTCAATCATAGCCTTTGCATCTTTGAGAGACGAAATCCGAGGCGGAGGTCTGGTAAACATGGGTACAAAAGCCACTGTCTTGGTTGCCGCAATCTCCTGAGCTACCTCTTCAAAATGTTGAAAAGGGGTTTAGATGAATTCACCATCCAATTCTACATAGCGGAAAGAATTTAGATGGCTTATCATGTATTCCTCTTCGCCATGAACAATTATGATTTCCCCCTGGACAGGGTACTTGAGCATTTGATGCAGAGAAGAAGTGACGGCTCCAGCATTGTGAATCCAGGGTCTTCCCAACAAGCAAGAGTAGGAGGGATGGATGTCCATCACATAGAATTTGGAGTTGAAGGTTTCAGTTCCCACTTTAATCGGGATGTCCACCTCCCCGTGGACCATCTTTTAGAACCATGAAAGGCTCTGACAATTATATTGCTGGGCTTCAGGGTTAGGCCTTCACAGTCCAATCTATCCAAGGCTTTCTTCGGCAAGACATTTAAAGACGACCCAGTGTCTACCTGAACATGTGCTAGGGTAGTCCTTCTACATTCCACCGAGACATGCAAAGCGTCATTATGTTTTCTCCCTTTAGATGTTAAATCAACATCGGAGAATCCTAGACCATTGTCAGATGTTAGGCTAGCTACACATTCCTGGAACTGATCCGCAGAGGTTTCCTGTGGCACGTGGGCCATCTTCAAAAATCTGATCAAAGCTTTGGCATGAGCCTCTAAACAAATCAGCAGGGCCAACATAGAGATCTTCGAGGGGGTTTGCCCCAGTTGTTCCACAACATCATAATCGCTTTTCTTGATTATTTTCAAAATCTCTTCCATTTCTTTTTGAGAGGTCTCAGGGATGACCAATGGCTGAGCCTTTGTCCTGACGGGCACTTCTTGGATTCCTTTCCCTTTATCATCAACAGCAGCAGAGGGGACAACCACAGGAGTTACAACTTCTTCAAAAATTGGAGTTCTCGCAGATATGTTGACCGATACAAGAGTGACTTTAGGAGCAGCTGAGGGTCCAAAGATTGCCTTTGAAGGGGCAATCTCTGGAGAGAAAATCCTTCCATTGCGTGTGATTTTGCTCGTTCCAGCAATGTTTCCAATGTCGGAAGTCTCTTCATCAGAACTCTCTTCAGTTGATTCAATATGTTTAATACCGTGGTAATAGATCTCTCCACCATAGTTCCACGGTATTGATTTGTCATACTTGTACAGGATGGGCCCCGACATGGTTATCTTCAAAGGTGTAATCTTCGGATCGGATATAATCTTAACAGGTATTTTGGAGACCTTGGAAAGATTGGCATATATGGTAATTATTGAAATATCATTGACAGGAGTCAGTGTAACATGAGTCTTTTCAAAAAGGATTTCTTGGTTATCCATTAGGCGTTGGATGCCTAACTTCAACAATAGACAGTCAGTGGACAAGGATGAACAAAGGCGAAAATCTTCTTCACAACCTGGGAAAATCCCAGACTTCAGCAAATTCAACTTGAATATTGGTAGAGGAGTTATCAAATCATCAATAGTAGCAACAAAAAGATCCTCTTCAACAGCATGGGCATTGTGGCCATGCCTTGGCATTGGAGCAGAGATCACATTCGGCTTTTCAGGGGCGTCGAATTCCACTTCTTTAGCATCTATCAAATCCTGAATCTTATTCTTGAGGGCCCAACAATTGTTGGTGTCGTGCCCTATACTCCCTGAATGATAAGCACACTTGGCGTTCAAATGGTAGAAAGGAGAAGTTGTATTCGGATTCTTCGGGTCCTCTTTCAGACTGGCAAGGTTTAACTTCAAGATATGGGGTAGAACCTGAGCAGGAGTCATGTTTATCTGGGTGAATTTTCGTACAGGCCTTTCCACCCTTGCTTGGTTGGTTCTGGGTTGATTGTTTCTGGGATGATCAGCTGCAGACTTCCGAATCATTATGGCCCCCACTGCTGGTCGGCGCTTAACTCTTCCTTTACCTCTTCGGGAGTAGACAGCTGAGACTTCTTTCTTTGCTGGAAAAGTCTTTTTAATGGCAGCGGAAACAGATGCATCTTTTTGAATTTTTATGCTCTTGATTCCGGCTTCAACTCTCTCACCAGTTAGAATCAACTCAGTGAACCCTGCAGACGAACTTCCAATCAGGTGATTGAATAAGGGCCCTGATAGAGTCCCTAAGAACATGTCTACTAGTTCCCTCTCAGATAGAGGTGGTTGTACTCGTCCTGCCAAGTCTCTCCATTTCTGGGCATACTCTTTGAAACCTTCATTTGAGACCATGCCCATACTCTGTAATTGAGTATGGGTTGGTGCTAAGTCCGCATTGTATTGACACTGCTTGTAAAAGGCAGCAGCCAAATCCTCCCAATTGTGCATATCAAACCTCTCTAGCTGGTAGAACCAATCTAACTACGTCCCCGACAAACTGTCCTAAAAGAAATGGACCCACAGGTCTTTGTCAGAAGAATGTGGTTGAATTTTCTTGACATAAGACTGTAGGTGCATCTTTGGGTAAGACACCCCATCGTACTTAGCAAACAGTGGCACCTTAAACTTAGGAGGGATTACAATTCCAGAAACCAACCCTAACTCTTCAAAGTCCGGCCCAAGCACTCTCTGAATCTCCATAGCTGCCAGACGTTCTTCTAGATTTTTGTACTTGTCATCTGCAGGAGAATACTGTTGCTCTGAATAGTCTTCATCTTCCTCTTCTTTAGCTTCAGAATCAGAAGGCACTGCAGTCTCTTTACCCTTTCTCTCTCCTTCCTCAGAGGTTGATGGAAAATCTAGGACCCTTCTGGCTTGACCTTCAAATCTTCTGCCCAAGGTAGCCACACCAACTCTTTTATTCTTCTTTTTCTCTTTTTCCTTCTCTAACAGAGTTTTGAGCTCCTCCTGACCCTTAGCCAAAGTCATGAGTAGCTGTTGGAATTGTGAATTATGAGCTTGTAAGTCTTTGGCCGTTTGTTTAATATCCATCTTGCTGAAATAAACAGCAGAGAGATGAGGAAACTTGGTGTGAAGACCTGTTTATGCATATGATGAATGATATGTATTCATGTAATGCATTCAAGGATTCAGAAATTCAAATTTTTTTTAAACAAAAAAGAAACACATGTCATATTAATAAGATAGAATTTGTTAGTACATCAATTCCCCATGGGCAAAATAATAAAAAATTATAAGGTAAAAAGACGTTGCGCATCCTCTTTGGTGCAATGTAGGTGTTTAGAATCTTCTCTTCATGAAGTTGACGAGTGAGTTCTAAAACCTTCTTCTCGCTGGCGTAGAATTAGGCTTCAAAAGTATTGCGTTCTCCCTTGAGCTGTATCCAACTCCTTTTCAGATCTTCGAGTGATGTTGGCATGTCGGGATGTAGGAGGGTGTATGGAACCTCTCCTTCCTTAACATGCTCTATAATCATAGGGAGAATGTAGGGGTAAGGCATAATAAGACTTTGGGCGCGGGTTCGTACCCACTTGAGGTAAGGCTCAATGGGGATGGAATTCTTGTGTCCCAAAGTCTTACTGTCCACCTTGTCTGGCATCCTCCAAGCTCGGATAAACCTTTGTCAAAGTCCTTAATCGTCGTTGTCAAAGTAAAAAACCAAGTCTGGAATCAGCATGTCATGTGGGTCATCGCTTCGGGCATACCCAAATTGTCTCAGAGCCAAGTAGGGGTTGTAGGTAATGCGTCCCCTAATGCCAATTAATGGGACATTAGGGAATTCCCCACAATGGTCGATGATGATAACATCTTCTATGGATCGAGAACACCAATGAACATCTGAATGTGTAAGAGTCATCAATGTTGTGACCACCTCAATCCTTGCTCATTCTTCAAAACTGATTGGGGAAGGATAGAAATAAACCACCTTTCTAGAAGAGGAGTACAACACATGAGAACACCTTTTTTTCTCATTGTTCGAGTGTGAAATGAGTGGAGGATGTCCCCAAGTAAAGTAGGCACAGGATTCTGAGACATGGAAATTTTGACAGTATTTACATCTATAAGCTGGTCAGGGTTTGGGAACAAGACCAACCTATAGATGAGAAGAGCCACAATCTCCTCAAAAGCTTGTAGATCTAGAGAATTCCAGCATTCTTGAGCTTTCTCAAATAAGAACTTTTCCAAGAAACCCTTGACACCACTTCTGGTTTCCCAATGACTTGTGACATCTGATGGTTGCAAGTGTAGGGCTTGAGCAACATCTTCAGGATTTGGATCTCTTTCCTTACCATTGAAAGGTAGTTGATGGAGAATAGGAATCCTCAGGAGTTGAGAAAATTCCTCCAAAGGAGGCACTAGCTGGTAATCAGGAAATGTGAAGCAGTGGTGTAGGGGGTCAAAGAACTGAAAGAGAACTTTCACCATGTCTTCCTCTGTGTTGGAGTTGACCAAGTTGAGAAGTCGACCATGTCTCTTAGTGAATGGAGAATACTATGGAATCTTGGAAGCAAGCTCCTTGAGTTGTGTAGGGATTCTCACAAGATTGACCTGAATAGTTTTCCTGCGAAGTGATTCCATAGCCTACAAAACAAGAACAAAGATGAAGATCCAAAATCCTTGAAATGGTTAGTGGATGCAAATGATGCTTCATGATGTTCATGATGTTATGCACAAGTATATATGTATAAGAAAATCACACAATTTCCTAGTTTAGGCTTGCATGGGGTTTCATAGGTAAGTACCCTCTTGAAGTTTAGTTGGCTCAACCTGTCCTAGAAATAGTAACCGGGTTCTAAGGAGCTCAATATCACTGGATTGTTTTATGTGTTCATTGTTTCAGTTTTTCCACTTTACCGGCGACCAAAATATTCCAAGAAAACAACCCTCAATGAGTGTGGTATCGAGTATCTACCAACTTTGGACTGCACCAAAGCCGTTCATCTCACTACATCCTAAAAGGCCAAGATGGTCAAGTAAAGGTTCTAAAAGTCCATTAGTGCTTCATGACATCATTCAGAGGCCCCGTATTCTCTTTGATTGACTCAAAGGCTACCGGTACCCATAAATATGTCGCACTAATATAGCTATTCCTTAGACCATGTCGGTATACCCCGCACAATTTCCACAACGTATTGTTATTTACCTATGAATGTTTCCCAAATCCGGGTAGAAGATTCAAACCCAAACAATAGAACCAAAGTGTAAAGCATACAATTCAAACAAGATAATCATGTAAAGGTGATCTAAACCCTAAGGTAACCCCACTTTTACATCTATTCCCCAACAGAGTCGCCAGTTCTGTGATACGGTGGGAGAACTGACTTGAGGTTTTGCGTTTGTGTTTGCAAATGTTTCGGTTTAGCAAGAGCCACCACCGACTTTTTATTTTATCCAAAGGAAGGGTCAAAAAGCACAGGAAAGACCTTTGAGATGTTTTCTTGGGTTCGGGGGGTAGATTATGAAAAGGGAAGGTGCTAGCACCCTTTTCATCCATGGTTTTCCATGGGCTCTTAGTTACTTGTTTAGATCACTTGCTTTGCTTTTCCAATTGTTTGAAATGGTGCTTTGTGTGGTTTTGAATGTATTTTGAAAAGAGGCCATCATTTTGGAAATCTTTGTAATGATTCTTGTTTGAAGAATGTATACAAAAGATGTTTGTCTTTTGAAAAATGTTTCAATGTTCGAAAGTTGTTTGGAAATTGTTTTGAAATTGTGTGTGTGTTTTTGAAAATAGCAAGGATGGTTTGCAAATTGATCAAGTAACTAGGAGTTGTCTACCCTAATTAAAAGTCATTCTTATGCATTTTTAACCCTTTGACATGGTTGTTTTACCATTGTATTTAGTAAACAGTCCTATCTTTGGATGTTAAACGGGACGGACGTGGGTCATCGTATGACCATGATAACAATATTGCCAAGTATCTTTAGCAAGTTTTGAGGGACTTAAGATCATTTTTGTATAGGCAACCAAGATAGCGTCATCGAGGGACTATGATCTTTTTGTTTTGATTGATTTTGCCAAGATACCTAGCATGCATATCATGGCCATTTTAAGGCAACAAAGCGGATTAAACCCTAGGGGTGCTTGTGTGCATTGTGTTGTCATTTTTCATGTATTTTTGTCTTGTGTTTAGTCATGTTATTTGTTAGATTTTTGGTCTTTGCATACAAAACCCTAATTTACTATCATGCATATAATACGATAAATTGCGTAATGTAAATCTAAGCTATTACAACAATATTATGGGGAGGGGGATACAAGTTTGAATAGGGGGTATTGCTCAAAATAAAACCCTAAAACTATTACAACCCAATTGAATTTATTGTACAAATAAATAAATAAGCAAGTATTTAAATATGCAATTAAATGTAAATATGCAAAAATGTTTTTTGTATTTGTTTTTATGTATGTAAAAAAATAAATTATTTATGTCTTAAAAATAAGAAAATAAAACTGATTATTTTTGAAAGGGTGAAAACCCTAATTTTGTTTTAAAAGAAAATATATATATTCTATTATTTATTTGTTCATTTTTGTTTAAGAAAAATAATAATAATATATACAAAAATGTTAAAAAATAAAATATTGTATGAAAATATTAATTTAAGTGTATTAATGATAAAAAATAAAAATATATAATATTTTTATATTAATTACAAGTTTATTTAAGAAAATAAAAGCATATTATTACTTAATAAACTATTTGTTATGCAAAATATAAAATAAAAAAATATGATAAAAGGAAAAAAATAAAGAAAATATTTTTGGTGATTTTTAATATTTAGAAAAAATAAATAAAGTCAGAAAATATAAAAGAAATGAGAAAATATACAAAATAAAGAAAATGGGCCAAGGGGGTGCAAGAAGTAAACAGGGGGTGTCAAAAGAAACAAGCCCAAGCGCCGGGCCCAAGTTCCATTTCGTCCCTGTCCTTCAAACCAGAAAAACACGCGCGCCACGTACAAAGCATGTTAGCTTGTATACGTGCATAAAAAAAAAATCTTGCGACATGAAACTTGTAGCTTGTTAACTCACGATTCTAATGATATAAAAAAGTTAAACTAACTTTAAAAAATCAGAGAGAATTTTATCACCCCTAATTTATGACCTAAAATTTTCAGCATGTTCATCATCCAAATTCTCCTAGCTCAGTTAATATAAATAAGAACTATGCATATGTACAGCTCAAGCACATTAAAGACTACATTTTTGCTTCACAAACCTAAGCCTAATGATGCCTAAATAGAGAGATAGAAACTTGACAAATACCTTGTTCAGTTGAAGTTGAATATGGGAATGTAGCAACCTTGAGTGAGGTCTGAAGTTCTTTTGAGCTTGCTTGATGTTCCCTCAACCTTTCCCAATGCTCAGCTTGCTATGAAATGTATTGAATCTCCTTGTAGAAGTCAACCTGCAAACTCATGAATTGAAAATGGTGAAGCACGAAACAGGGGTTACAGTTGCTTGAGAAGGGCTTGGACATCTTAGGTGTGATGTATGGAATGTGTCTGAAGTGGTTCAAGACAAAACGCACGAGCCAATTTGGTTTTGGAAGTGGTTCTGCAGATATGGCCCTGTTTTGACAAGAACTTGTGATTTTGTGTTTTAGGGTGTTTGGGAGATTGACAAATCGCGTTTTTTTGGCTTGCTACAATATGTTGAACTTGTTTCAAATGGTCACAAAGCTTGGTTTTAACAGATGCACAAGTTGTGGACTTTTAGCAAGCTTTCTTGTTTTTGAAGAAAAAGGTGAGTTGACAAAGCTCAAAGCCTGTACAGGCTAGCTCAAGGCCTACATAGGGTTGGTGAACTTTTCCTGATGTTTATCGATCTTGTTTGCATAAAGAGATCAGGTCCATGGCTCAAGATAAACAAAATTTCATAAAGTGAACTTTATCAAAGTAGCAATGTAAACTTTTTGCCATTTTTGGATTAAACCATTGTACAAAGCTTCAAAGATCAAAACAATTCCATTTTCCAATGTCTTTGCATTCAATTTTGGAGTGTACAAAGTACTAGAACCTGTAATGCAAGTACAAGCATGATTCAAACTGATTTGCAAGTTGTAACATTGTGCAAAATGCCTTGGACAAAAGTGAGAGATGGCCATTTTCTTTTCTTCGATTCTCCCTAACCACAAATGATCTTGGAGAGTTCTTGGACATTTTAGAAATCTTGTAACATGCCCCATAATCCATCTTTGAAATGCATTTTGAGATTCCACTTGGAACTATGTGAAAGGATGCAATGAAGATAGGTCAAAATCCTGCCTAAACTAGGGTAAAATTTCACTAAGTTAAAAGTTTTATGGACCCCTATTCACAAAATCATAACTTGAGATCCAAGCATCTTTTGGAAAAACTTTGTGAATAAAAGTTGTAGATGTTATGGAGGACTACAGCTTTCATGTTGGTAGTTTTCTTTGAATCCAATTGCATCATGGTGAAAAAGTTGGGAAAAGGTGGAAAAAATAAGAAATTTTCATAACTAAGAAAAATTCTAAGTTATGAAAATTTTCAAACTTAAACCCTAATTTTCAAAATTAGGTTTCTTGGTGAAAAAGTTTCATGTTTTGACACATCTTGATGAAAAATGACCCTTGGCACTTGATTTTGACCAAAAAGTCATAGTTTGACTTTTTAGTGTACAATTGATTTTTGATCAGCTAACTGGAAAATTCATCTGTCAATCCAATGCAATTGAGATCTTTTGAACCTTATGATAAGGTCAATATGATGCCATTGAGTCCTTGAAATCATGTTTGAATCCAATTTGCCATTGGCTAGGTGAAAAATCAGAAATTGCCCTTCTACAGTCAAAACCCTAAAAATGACCATTTTCCCTTTTGATCATCTGATCAAATTTCTTGAGGAGTTGTGGTCCTAACTTGATCAAATGGTTCATATGAGTTTAAAATGTTGATTTTGATCAAATATTATGAGGTTTGACTGTAAATTGGCCACAATTGACTTTTTCCCCAATACAGCTGATTTTTAGGTCAACTGTCCAATTGACTGGGCAAAAATTTGATTCAAGGCTTGAAATTTGGTATAGGCAATATTAGAGGTCCAACATGAAGTATGAAAGTCACATGAGGCATTGGAAGTCCAAAAATCCTTGTGCAAACTCAAACCCTAATTTCAGGTCATCAGTGCAAGGAGGTGTCTTGAGCTGAGCAAACCTTAATCTGGTCTTGAATCCAAAGAGTCTTGTGAGGAGAATCTTGGTAAAATGAGAGGGAAAATTTTGGGGTACAACAGTGTTGATAAAGTAAACTTCTATTTGTTCATACTCCAGGCTTCGCAGTAATTTGACAGAGTAAACTGCTATCTGGTCAGTCTCCAGGTTTCACAACAACTTATATTGTTATCTGGTCGGATTCCAGGCTTCACAGTGTCTTGAATTGTAGATTAACTATTATCCGATCAAATTCTGGGCTTCAAAAATGATGTTAACTTCTATTTTGTTGGGTCCAGGCTTCACAGTGTTGTAGAAGTTTGGCTATTATTTGGTCGAATTCCAGGCTTCAGCAATGATGTTGACTTCTATCTGGTCGAGTCCAGGCTTCACAGTGTTGTAAACTGTTATCTGGTCGGATTCCAGGCTTCACAGTAAATTGTATTAGACATTAACTACTATCTGGTCGGGTCCAGGCTTCACAGTGATTGATGAGCTGTTACTTCAGATAGTTGCCCTGTCTTGTTTCAGGAATTAATCTGGAACTTGTAGAAAATTGATGATGATATTTTTTTGTTGATCTTTCCCGAAAAGGTAAAGAATTAGTTGTATGAAATGTCATGATGCATGACACACATTGTGTAACGATGTTTTCAAAATAAATGAGATTGTGTTATATGTATTTTGTATCCATATGCTATGATGTTTTTAAGATAACATATGAATGCAATATATGAAATGATTAGTTGTTCTTCGTAGTGTCGTTGAATTGAGGGAAAATAAATCACTAACTGCTGTTGGGGATGAAGAATGTGATTCTTCATTATTTGTTGAAGCTGAATTATTGGGAGATGAATTTATGTGGCTAGAGAAATAAACTTAACTGGGGGGAAAACTTTGTAAACTGCTTGGGGATTTTTATGAAGCCCTTTTGGGGAACCCAAGAAATTTATGAACCATGTTGTGGAATTCTTCAAGATACTGGGGAGATGATTGGAGACTCTTCATCTGCAGGGGATATTAGAGACGTTATACCAATCTCCTTTAGTCAAGAGTAAATTCTATTTTCTGTTTCTTGTTGCTTTCAAAGTTTTTGCTATGTATTTTTTAAAGAATAACTTTAAGCCTTGTGCCTTACCCAGGGCACAACAGTTCGTTTTTTAGGGTTGTCATTTCATTAACATATTTTCACTCAATAAATCATTGGACTTTTTGCATTAAAATTATACGCTCTTTGTATTTCTTTTACTTTATTACACTTTCAAAATAGCTACGCATTCTTACACACACCCACGCAACAAATTGCAGATCCATATCTACTATGGATCCCACTGATAACAATTCTACTATTGCCACTTTGGCTCCGAAAATCCGATCTACCAAGTCGAGGAAGATTATGAGTAAGATTGTGAAGTACTTGGATAACTTGTCAGACTATTAATGCAAGAGGAAAACTCTATACAACCGCATGAGGAGCCAGTCGAGGTTGTGAACTTGGGTACTGCAGAAGACAGGAAAGAAGTCAAGATAGGTGCCAACCTAGAAGGCAGTGTTAAAAACAAATTAATTCAGATGTTGCATGACAATGTTGAGATATTTGCTTGGTCGTACGAAGACATGCCAGGGCTTGATACTGATATTGTGGTTCACCATTTGTCAATGAAAGAAGGTTGTTCTATAATAAAGCAAAAGGTTTGTCGTATGCATCCCAAGATGTCCAAAAAGATCAATGATGAGGTTTTAAAGCAATTCAACACAAGTTTCATAGTTGTTACGTCCTATCCTCAGTGGGTTGCAAATGTGGTGCCAGTACCTAAGAAAGATGTCAAAGTGCGTATGTGTGTAGTAGACTACATGGATTTGAATATGGAAAGCCCCAAAGATGACTTCCTGCTTCCACATATTGACATTCTGGTTGATAATACCACTCAACATAAAGTGTTCTCTTTCACGGACGGCTTCTCAGGTTATAATCAGATCAAGATGGCACTTGAACACATGGAGAAAACTACTTTCGTCACACAATGGGTCACTTTCTGTTATAAGGTTACGCCTTTTGGTTTGAAGAATGTTGGCGCAACATATCAACGTGTTATGGTAGCTTTGTTCCATTACATGATTCATCACGAGATAGAGGTCTACATAGACGACATTATAGCCAGGTCTCAGATTGAAGAAGAACATCTCGACCAATTACACAAGCTATTTGAGAGACTGAAGAAGTACAAGCTAAGGTTGAATCCGAACAAGTGCACCTTTGGGGTATGATCCAGTAAACTCCTAGGCTTTGTCGTCAGTGGTAAAGTATTGAAGTTGATCTTGCCAAGGTTAAAGCCATTCAAGAAATGCCAGCTACCCGAACAGAGAAGGAGGTCCGAGGTTTTTTGGGACAACTGAATTACGTTTCCAGATTTATTTCCCAACTGACTGGTTCTTGCAAGCCAATCTTCAAGTTGTTGAAGAAAGATCAAGTAGTGAAGTGGAACAATGACTGTCAGATAGCCTTTGACAAAATCAAGGAATACCTCTAAGAACCTCTGATTCTAATGCCACCGGTTGAAGGAAGGCCCCTTATCATATACTTAACAGTGTTAGATAACTCAATGGGGTGTGTATTGGGGCAACATGACGAGTATGGTCAAAAAGAGCATGCAATATACTACCTTAGCAAAAAATTTACCGACTATGAAACGAGATACTCACTTCTCGAGAAAACTTATTGCGCTTTAGCATGGGCTGCTCGTCGACTAAGATAGTATATGTTGACCCATACTACCTTGTTGATCTCTAAGATGGATCTAATAAAGTACATATTCGAGAAACCCACTCTCTCCGGAAGAATAGCAAGATGGAAAATGGTCTTGAAAGAATACGATATTCATTACACTACTCAGAAGGAAATCAAAGGAAGTGTGCTGGAATATCATTTAGCTCATCAAGTTTTAGATGACTATCAGTCTATGAATTTCGAGTTCTCGGATGAGAATATCATGCTAGTTACAGATTGTGAAGAAGCTGGACCGTATGAAGGACTTGAGCCAGGATCCCGATGGACTATGGTTTTTGATGGAGATTCCAACTCACTTGGTAATGGAATTTGTTCCATGATTATCTCTCCCAAATGTTGCCATACGCCATTTACCGCTAGACTGTGTTTTGACTGTACCAACAACATGGCCGAATATGAAGGTTGCATAATAGGTATCAAAGCTACTATGGATATGAGAATTAAGTTCATAAATGTATATGGGGACTCGGACCTGGTAATCAGTCATATTAAGGGAGAATGGGATACAAAAACCCAAATCTCATTCCTTATCGAGAGCATGTGTTCACATTAAATTCGTACTTCGAGGAAATGACTTTTGAACATATCCCACGAGAAAAGAATCAATTAGCAGACACATTAGCTACCATGTCATCTATGTTCAAGGTCAGATGGGACAACGAACCTCCACGAATTACTATTGAGAGACTGGACAAACCGACACATTGTTATGAAGTTGATATTGATGGAGTAGAAGAAAAGCCTTGGTTTCATGAAGTGAAAAGATATCTCGAAGCTCAAGATTATCCTGAAGGGGCGTCTATCAATGTCAAGAAATTCCTACGGAGATTCTCTGCCAAATTCTTTTTGAGCAACAAAATTTTGTACAAACGCAACCATGATTCAACTCTACTTCATCGTGTAGACAAGAAGGGAGCTTAGAATGTTATGGAAGATATGCACGAAGGAATAATTGGTACTCACTCTAGTGGGCACACGATGGCTAAGACAATTCTAAGAGCGGGTTATTATTGGTCTACTATTGAAACTAATTGCCATCATCACTCCAGAACTTGTCATAAATTCCAGATTTATGTTGACAAAGTACATGTGCCTCTAGTTCAAGCCTATTGCTTCTAACGGGAATCGTTTCATCCTCGTCGCCATTGATTACTTCACGAAGTGGGTTGAAGCAACCTCATTTGCCTCTGTTACCAAGAATGTTGTGGCTCGGTTCATTAAGCATAACCTTATCTGTCAGTATGGCATTCCCGAAAGAATTATCACAGACAATGGTACCAATATCAACAATACTATGATCACATAACTCTGCACGCAATTTAAGATCAAGCACCACAATTCTTCTTTGTATCAACTGAAGATGAATGGCTTAGTAGAAGACACCGATAAGAATATCAAGAATATTATACAGAAGATGAAAGTGACATACTAATATTGGCATGAGATGTTACCATTTGATCTTCATGGCTATCGCACTTCAGTATGGACATCAACTGGGGAAACCCCATTCTCTATAGTCTATAGTATGGAAGTTGTCCTACCTGTCGAAGTCCAGATTCCTTATGTAAGGATTATGAAAGATGCAGTTTTAGATGAATACGAGTGGATCCAGACTAGGCTACAACAGATAAATTTTATTGACAAGAAAAGGCTTGTGGCTGTTTGTCATGGTCAGATGTATCAGGAGCGTACGATCAAAGGCTTCAACAAGAAAGTCAAGCATCTGGTATAACAGGTTGATGATTTGGTAATAAAGCGTATTATCCTACCACAAGGTAATCCTACGGGAAAATGGACCTCCACATACAGATGACCATTTGTGATAAAGAAGATATTCTGGCGGTGCTATGATACTTACCACCATGGACGGTGGAGATTATCCGCATCCTGTGAACACGGACATAGTTAAAAAATACTACGCATGAAAATGACCCGCTAGGTTAACTGGCCAAGGATAAAATAAGGGCATTGCGATGGGCCAAAAAGGTTCGGGCAAAATTAGAGACACATAAATAAAAATTGTACACCTGACAAGTCGAAAACCTGAAAAGGCGGCTTGGGTAAAAAGGGTATCCCGGTGGACTGAAAACCGAAAGGGCGGTCCAGGAAAAAGTTAGGGATTAAAGCGCACAACTATGTCCCATTGGATCACCTACATACAATAAGATTTTTTACCAACGTCAAGTTCAAATGGTATAAGTCAATTCAGTCAACTTCTTCCGACAACAAGGGATGAGATGCTCGAAGACATAGGAGCAATAGCAAAGTTGAAACTCGATGGGATCATTTCCACATAGTTGTTTTTCTCTGTTTTACTTTATACTCTTTTTATTTTATGATAATTTCCTCTTACTATGATTTCTGTGTCTTTGTACAAAACCGCCTATTTATAGGCAAATTATCAATACAAGTCAAATTCAAAATTTAAGTTTGTTTTACTTTCTCTGTTTTGTTTGCAAAAATGTCCAATGACTAAATTGAATGAACATATGTATATGAATATAATTACTATTAACAAATATATGCATAAAAACTGGAATAAGTATTTACTAAAGACTCTAGGAGTTGGGATGATGTCCAAGTCGTCCATAAATACCCACAAAGAAATTCCCCGCAGAGCTATCTTCACAAGTTCATCTCCAACAAAGACATATTCCCCAATGCTCCTGATATGCCTTCAGACAAAAATTGGGGCACTTTCCAGCAGTTCATATGATCATCTCCCAAGTAGATCCCCTAGAGGATAAGGGTGGGGATCATTTCCTAGCATACGATGGAAACTTCCTCCGCACAGCCTACGGAATTCTAGTTCCCATCATAAGTGATTCCCTCAGCATAATTTACAGGAATTTCATTCTCCAACATAGTTTATTTCTCCAACACCATAAAATCCACTACATAATTATCTTCTCCAGCAGGGTTTATTTCTCAAGGGCTTATTTCCCCAGCAGGGTTTATTTTCCCAAAAAAGTTCATTTCTCTGATTACTGTAAATCCCCGACAAAATTCTCTTCTCCAGCAAAGTGTAGTCAAGGTTGCTATCCATAGAGAGTTTCTATGGTATCTAAAACCTGGTCAGGTATCACGACAGAAGAATTTCCATTTCTTTAATCCCCAGTCAGGGTACGGAAGAACCCAATGATGAATGGCCAATGTTCCTGGAATTCTTATATCCCCAATATAAAGTTGAACATCCCCAGCGGAGTGTCCTCAAAACAGAAAGCAGGAATCCACAACAGAGACATTCTAAATAAGATGGAAGATTCATATTCTTCATCCCTAGAAACAGTCAGGGATTTTTTTCCCCAGCCAAAGATGTTATACGAAGCAACTGTTACCAACATCTTACATCCATACACCATTTTCAAAACATCACAACATATGCATACGAAGCGCATATAACACTCTCATTTATTTTGGGAACATCATTATGCAATGCATTACATACATCATGACATTGCATAAAAACTAACTTTGTTTTCTTCCAGGTTAGTTCACAACAGATAAACATTATTAACAACTTTTCATCCTTCAGATACAATCAATCATTGATTCATTCTAATGATCATTTGAATATAGTCAGGCGTAGAATCATTCCAAAACATACTCTAGATATACGGTCGAGACATAGATCCATTCTAATACGCATTCTAGCATGTATTCAAGATATACTCCATAAACGGTTAAAACGTAGATCCATTCTGACACTCATTCCAGTATATCTTCCAGATATCACCCAGATATGATAAATACATAAGATACATTTTGATTTTCATTCCGGTATATATTTAAATACAGTCAGGTGTAGGTTCATTCTGACACAAATCACAGATACAGTCAAGTGAAGACTCATTTTGGTCCTCTTATAGATACGGTCGAGACATAGACCCATTCTAAGACATCATTCAGATACAATCGAGACATAAGATTCATTCCAACACTCCGTAACACATCTACTAGATACAGACGAACACAAACTCATTCTAGCATATTTATCATATATATTCAACCGTAGACTCATTCTGATACTCCTATTGTAATACCCCAAAATTTTCCTACCCTTTCACTTTTATCTGGTTTATGCATTTTGCGCTTCTCATTTCAACTGCATACCTTTCATTAGGTCATTTAACACATCATGCATCATTAATCAAATAATTTGGCATGAGATCAAGGTATTTAATCGACACAATAAAGCTCTCATAATATTTCAATGCATGTTTGATTTGTGGCAGATTTAGGTGTTTTCAATGAATTTAAAACAATGCGAATTGGAAACAGTGTTTTGACTGATCTGAGTTTGAAATTTTGCATCTCCAGCTTAGAATGGTGTTTTGGGTTGATTCTTGAGGTTTTGAAACAATCTTGATGTTATCTTCAATTTTCGTGTTCAGACCAAAAGCTAATTCTCAAAGGAAAGTCTCAGAATACGTGGTTCTTTTGGAAGTTATATGGTGGAAAGTACCAAGAAAAATGTGCTGAAAGTCCATTTTTGGTTCACTAGAAAATTCATAACTCGAAGATCGTTCATTTTTTGAGCCAGTTCCGGCGGCCAAAATTCCATCTTGATGTCTTCTAAATCTTTGTCCCTCACGTCCGGAACCCATTTCTACTAAGAAAGTCTTCAAATATATGAGTTCATCAGATATGTTCAGATAATAAAATTGTGACAAATGTTCACTTGCTTCATCTTCTGAAAATCATAACTCGGTCGATTCTTATCATATTAAGTTAGTTCCATTGGAATTGGTTCAAAAATTGAGTTGGTTAAATATTGCTTTCATCTTTCCAATTCGAATGGTATCTCGAAGGCCTTCGTTTTTTGTCCAAAACACGCACAACGCATTGAAAATCCTGAGCCGAGAACTATTTTCATCTGGGTGAAACTTTGAAAAATTATAACTAAATAAAAGTTTATCCGTTTCAGTCGATCTTCGGGCATGATGTTGTTCTCGATGTTAGCTACATTTTATTTTTACATCTCAACTTCGAAAGTAATGCCGATGGACCTGGAATTTGACCTTAAGGTGTCAGACTCTGATGAACTGGAAATTTTCACATTTGCTTGTGTTTATTGGAGGCCCATTCATTCAAAAAAAGGGCATACTATATATACTTATTCACTCCAATTTAAAAAAAAACGCTCATAATTAACCAATTCTCAAAAACACTAAAAAACTTTCTCTCATCTTGCTCAAGGATCAAAGAGCAACTTTCTCTCATTTTCATCAAGAACACCAACAACTTTTCCAACAACTTTTTCAAGATCCAAAAGTCAAAGAAGCTCAATTATTCTCCAATATCAAATCTAATTGTTGTGATCTTTATACCTAAGCTTCTTCTTCAATTCTACGGTAATCTTTTCTTGATTTAAGCACTTTTCAAATAAGTGATTCTTAAATAAGCACTTTTGTGGATAAATAAATTGAACTTTGAACTAATTTGAATTATGGAAGTGATTTCGATTATGAAAATGTGAATAGATCTTGAATCATGATGTACAAATCCGGAATTGGATGATTAAATAAGTGCTTATTAAATTAATTGATTTTCATGAAAGTGCTTATTTGAGAAAACAAAATGTTGAAGTTGTTTCAAGCTTAATTAATGATTCTTGATTGATTATGTATGGTCTAATTAGGATCTCTAATTGTGCAAAGATCATGAGTTGAATTTTGGAGATTATGTGTTTGACAAAATGCTTGAGCCATTTCGCCTTGATCTTTCCACGTGATTCAATTGATTTTTGGTTGTGTGCAAGTTTCCTTGTGCTATGGTTATAGCATAATTGATGTGAATTTGGTTTTTGATCCGATTAAAATGCATCGAAACTCATGAAATCGAATCATGAATTCACATGTCGATCGTTCTAAGATCGGGGAATTTGTCATAAATTTTTTGTTGTTTTGGTTTCTTTTTCGTGTCGTGGATATTCTACAATTTTCAAGCTTTCCAATGATTCGAACCATGCGTGAAACGGACACTCGATACAAAATTTATGTTGCTTCAAAGTTTCAATTGAACAAGATGGAAGTTGAGTCGACGCATAACCTTTTTGAGTCGACGCAAACAGTTTGGACCACACACGGAAAGTGTTGCATCGACCCTCCAGTCAATGCAAACTGAGAAAAATCCCAGACATGAGTCGACTCAAGCCCTGTTTCGGTCAATGCAAACATTCTGGTCACCTGCGGGAAGTGTTGCGTCGACCCTCTGGTCGACGCAAAATGAGAAAATTTCAGGCATGAGTCGACTCATGCCCTGTTGCGGTCGATGCATATTTTCCAAATTTTTTCTTTTTGCTTCTTTGGGTTTGCTTTGGCTATTGTTTGCTCAAAATTTCCTTCTACTCTTTTATACTTTAATTTTCCTTGTTATTTTTAACATGTACGTTGATTGTGCAAGGGGAATTTGGATTGTTTTCGATCATGTAATTATTTCTCGATTATTTGATCGGAAAAATTGTTTGGACTTTCGATTTATGGTCCGATTTTGCGTTCGACACGCATGCCATTGTTTTGTGCTCCGTATCTTGTATAATTGTATTTTATGCATGAACTTTTGATTACATGTTGCATTCGCAACATGCATTTGCATTTATCTTAGTTGGATATTATTTCTGACTTTGTTTGTTTCTTGGTGAAGCTTGCTCGACACGTATTCCTTGCTTCTCCAGTTCTCTCATCTACTTTTGACGATTTGCTTGCTTGTGGTAACCGTCGCTACTATCTTTGTACTTCTCCGCACTTTATCGCATTTCTTTACCACTTTTCTAGAGATCATGAGAAGTAGGGATTTATCGCTTTTCTTACCATGAGAAGTAGGACTAGAGATGTATGACATGGATTTCTGTTGCTGATCATGTCAGGAGCCCCTCTAGTTTATTTAAAGACACCTTTAGGGCAATTTCGCATTGTTTGCCGTTGTGTTCTACTTGTGTGTGGTTTGTTTAATACCCTACCTTTGTGTAGATATTTTGCAAGTGTGTTTACATTTTTTGTCTGTATTATTCCGCCATCCATTATTGAAGTCCTCATAAGGAGGCGAGCGGGCAGGGTTAATAAACCCCCACGATTTCGTCCTTTAATCCTTAGCTCATGACGCACCATGATGATTCAGAGTTGTGCCTACTCTTTTGTACTGAGTCATCAAGTGGGGAAGGGTTTTGTAATCGAAACCCCACGCTTTGTTAGGAGTTCACATTAGCTGATGCTGATACTCCGTGATCGTTCATATTGTCTTTTGTCGCCTACCACAATCACCTATATCTTGGTTAGGTGTTCAGTCGCTTTTGACATCACATTTTTGTTTTTTCATCTCACTCCCGCTTGTTTGTCTCGAGTGATACGCTCCCCTTGACTAAAGCATTTCGTTTCATTTCCTTATTCTTTTATATGTGTGCTCTTTCGAGTTTTCTTGTTTTATCCTTGTACATGCCATGTTCCCTTAGGACGTGCTTGCTCCCTTTGGATGCAAGTTAGACCTTAGGTTGAAAACCATGCATGCTAACCTTAGGTAGATATTTCCCTTTCATCCTTGACATAGGACTACCATTGTATCATAATAATAAGTTAGAAATAGGCCAGTCTCCCTTTAGACTCTTTTCTTCCCGTTTTGCATCCTTGCATTTAAAACTAAAACTTCCCTTTCTTGGAAAATCAAAAACACTCTAATCACACCCATTTTTCAAGGTAACAAAACACAAACCAATTAAATGTGGCATCTTGTCTCGAGGGCGTAACTCGAAACCACTTTCAAGTTAGGACATGATTAATTTACTTCTGTGTGAACGCGTGAGTCTCCAAAGGTCGAGCTGTGGCAGAAGGAGGAATTAACATTGTTCATAAAAAACATAAAACAAACAAAAACATATGAGCCGAACTACGGTAGCTATGATTCCTCAAAAAGGATACGTAGGCATTAGGGTAGGGCCCAAGGGAGTACAACTTTATTTTGCCTACATTTTTTTCTCATTCCATTTGCATGCATTCTTCTTCAACGGTAAATAGTAAACATAGATTAGACACATACTTTGATTAGAATTACAAGAGTGGATACCATAAAGTAATATGGGCGTATGGGGTGCTAATACCTTCCCCTCGCGTAACAGACTCCCTTACTTGATATCTCAGTCTCAAGACTGTGACTTCTCCCTTTGCAGGTTTTCTCGATGTTTACCTTTCCCTCCATGTGGAAATAAAACATGTTAGATGGTGACTTCATTGTTTTATGATTTTCAACCGGGTTTTTCACCTATCAATCATCATTTCAGATGGCATCTATAAACTCATCTCCGACGACACTCTATCATCTCTCTGAATGGCATCTTTAAGCCCATTCAAGCAATATTATCAACCAAGCATTACTCCGTGCACATGCAAGTGCAAATTTCTGGGCACTTAAGTGTTCAATCCTCTTCCACATTCAGATCACAAATGGCGGACAGACCAATCTAACTCTTCAAATTTAATAGTGTTGATGTATTTTCTTAGATTCTATATTCTTTCTCCCTTTGTGTGTTGATGTAGAATCTCTTGCAAAGCATTGATCCCTCCAGTTATAACATTGTTGTTGTTGTGAATCCCCAAGATGCTAGACAAGGTTATTATATTTTCTAAGAAGTGTTGAGACAACTGTCAAATTTTTGGGTTTTCTCTTTCCAAGTGTTAAGTTTGATTTAAAATCCCCATAATTTTGACTTCTTGTTATGATGTTAATTTCTTAACTTCCCAGATGAATCAAGGATGATGTTTCCATTTAAGGTTATTATCCCCATGAATTTCCTTTCAACTTCCCTAGTGAAGTCAGTACGACATTTGTTGTACCCCAAAATTTTTCCTCCCATTTTCTTTAAGATGTCTCATCATGCTCTTAGGGTTTTCATTTGCTCAAGTTTACTCAAGAATTGATCAGACAAATTCTCCTCCTATGGAATTGACCTACAATTACGGTTTCACTTTTCTCAAGGAAGATTGGGTTTCTAAGGCCTCAAGTGGATTTCATGGTTTCTTATATGTCTCCAAGAATGCTCATGCCAAATTTCAAGCCTTGTATCACAAGTTTGCTCAGTCAATGGCTCAGATGATTGAAAATCAACTATATTGGGTAAAAAGTCAATTGTGGTCAACATACAGTCCAACTTCAAGATTTTTGGTCAACATCAAGATTTTGAAGTCATATTCATCATTTGTTCAAGGGTTGATTATGATTCATCAAGAAAACTCAAGATTCATCAAAAGTCAAAAGTTACCAAATTAGGGTCTTCTTAAGTGGAAGTCAACTGAACTTTGACCTAGCACAAATTTCACATCCTTCATCAGATTTTCCTCAACCGAAGTGCAATTTGAAGGAAATTCAATTCTCTACAACTTTGTCTCTCTAAGCTCAAGTAAAAAAATGCTTCATTTGAGATATATGGGCCAATACATTATAGGTCATTTCAAAAGTCAACAAAAAGACACTTTTTGTCAAGGAAAATTACATCAAGATAAACTCTTCAAATGCAAAAATGATCAATATAGAGATTGTATAGAAAATATTGAGCTTTCTAAAAAGTCTAAGATCACATTCAAATGATAGAAATTGAGAGAGCTATGATTTGTGCAATTTGGAAAATTTTGAGAAAAAGCATGAAACCAAAAGTGATCAAACTTGGAATTTTGGGCTATTGGGCTTGTGTTTCATGGTCCATGCGTGTTATAGGTCACAACATGTACCTCAGAATTTGTTCATACACCCCTTGGGTTTTTATTTTATTTTTATTTTTATTTTTATTTATTTAAAATCAAAATTAAATAAGATAAGGTCAAGCCTTTCTTACAAAGTCCAAGCCCAACATCGTTGACCTAATTTTAAGCACTATAAATCCTCATTGTTTCAGACATAAGTAGCCACAAAACCCTTGCAAGAAGAAACACTCCAAAATTCATAAATTCTCAAACAACTAGGGCAAAGTGAAACCCTATCTCGCAGCCTCTTTCAAAGCCTATCAACCCTTCCAATCAATCTTTGAAGTGGTATAGGGTAAGCATGGATCAAACATGATGATCCAAAGCACACAAAAATAATATGCATGCATCGCCCGTTACATTTTTCTCATAAAATTCATGTTATCATTTTCATTTTGTTTCAATGTGTAATAACTTATTTAACGTGTTTCTGAGGATCAATAATGTAGGAAAAACCTAACGCATGGTCCCTATGATGATTGAACCATGAACCACCATATTTGCATCGTTTTGGGTTTTTTACGTTATATCTCGTTCTATAGCGAGATTCAGCCTAAACCAATACTTCCATTGAGATAGCAAGGCATGAATTAGGGGGGTAGGGTCTTTTGGAACCTCCAAGATTTGTTGTTTTATAGGTCAAAGAAACGCAGTCGCCGAAGAAGACGACCGGAGCTAGGGCTCTGGTGCATCTGTGACCCAATAATTTGGTTTTATAATATAATTATTTGGTTTTGTTTATATTACCGGATGTACAGCCACCCCAGTGGCAAGGCAGCGCACCTTAAGGAATTATTCTACAAAGGCGTGGGTTTGATCCCCGCCTTTTGTATATTTTTGTCATATTTTCTAATTTTTGCAGATCACGTGCAGCGCGTCCCACCTATCAACCATGCACCTTGACGCTTCTCACCACCGGATCTTTACAGATCTGATCCAATGCTTCCAGGCATGTACACACACGATGCACCCTCTTGGCTGAACACACTGGATCTCATGGGCCAGCAACGTTTGGGCCTGGATTCGTTTTGCAATTTGAACCCCTCCTTTTGCTAAAATCAGGCCCAAATTCCTTTTTCTTATATTTTTCTTTTTTCTTTTACTTATTTTCTTTTTATTTATTAATTAAAATATAAAAAAATTAGGTTTTAGGTTTTTCTTATTAAACTTTTTTAATTTAATATCATTAATTAACTATTTTTTTATTAATTAAAATCAACTAGTTTTTTTAGGTTTACTTAATTAATCATAAACCACTTTTTTCATAAAAAATTTCAAAACTTTTCTTTTCTATTTTCACATTTTTAAGATCGACTATATAGGTTTTTTTGCAAATGTAATAGCTAGCTTTATTTGCCGCTTTCTTTTCCATTATCATGTAACTGCTTTAGAATTTAATATCGTAGGAACTTTATTTTCCACACTTTACTTTTCCTGCTATTATTTTACTATATTGCTATTAGTAATTAGGGTTTGTAAGGAAAGACTAAAAAAAACAATAAAAAACCCTAAATTCAAGATTAAAATAACTGAATACAACACACTCGCACACTTGAACCTCTAGGGTAACCTCCTTTATTGTCTTTGAAAAATGGTCATGTACCTCGAACGAGGGGATGCTTTGGCAAAGTCCCTCAAAATCAAAGATCATAGTCCATCGATGAACCTTCGACTATGCCTTTCGATAAATGATATAGTCACTTACGAAAATTGCGAAAGAATCCTTACTAGTTGCCTTTGATGACCGTACGATGACCCTCGCATGTCCCTTCACATCCAACGATAGGATTTCCTACTAACTAATCGTATGTCTAACACTATCTAAAGGAGAAGGAAAATTACAAGAATTACCTTGAGCGGGTAGATACTCTTAATAGCTTGCTCACAAAACCTTTCTCACAAACACACTTTTCAAAACAAATGAAATATTTTCAAACAAATGTTTTGTATACATTATCGAGGACACGTACAAGAATCATTACAATGTTTCTCCTTACATTGGATAATTTTCAAAATATTTTCAAACACACACAAAAAATAATTTTCAAAAGTGAGCTAAGTGATTAAGAGCCTGTAGATAACTACCGATGAAAAGGGTTCTAAAACCTTCTCTTTTCATAACCTACCCTTCGAACTCAAAATATATTAAGATCTTTCCTGTTCTTTTCACCTTTCCTAAATATTAGATAAAATAAAAGTCGGTGACGACTCTTGCTATCTGCAACATTTGCGATAAAACGCAAAACCAAGTCACTTCTCCCACCGTATTACAATATCCTTAGTTGAATTTTAGACGATGTGGCATTTTCTTCCTATGCGAAGTATGTATGATATTCCCCAGTGAAGCCTAGAGGAGTTTATTATAACCCTGTAACTTTATTTGTTTATTTGCTATAAGATTGTGCTTTGATTGTTTTCAAGCCATATTTCTCTTCCCAATGAAGTTAAGCCTTGAAGTAGGACTTTGTTTCCTCAGTTGGTTGCTTACTTTCTTACATAATCTTCATATTGGATGTTATTTGGCCAAGTGTTGTTTTTACCCATGTGTTGTTTCGTCTGGTTCTCCCCAGTGCAGTATGTCTGTTTTGTCAGCATATACATGACAACATTCAACATTTATACAATCATATATAAATCATGCATGGCTGAATTAAAATTCATTTCTCATTTGCATTCATTGATATTTATGTTGATATTTTATCCTATTTTCAGAGTTTTGTTATTCTCTCCTCAATAGATTATTAACCTTAATCAGAAAGTGTATATCCTTTCAATTTCCTCACTGAGTTATTCCTCGTGGAAGAATTTTGCTTTAGCCTTCCTACCCCTCATTTGAGTTTATTCCTTATTGGGTGGCGTCTTGGTTGAATGTTTCACTCTTGTTTGTTCTTGGTTTGAACTCGTGGTCTCCGGCGGCAAAGCTATTTTGATCTCTCAACACTATGAAACTAGATTGAGCATGTGCATTTATTTTGCACGTGAATACTTTATCCCCTCAGCAGGAATGTGTTGGATTTTCCCCAGGAAGTTAAAATTCATTTCCCAGCAGTGTTATTTCAATTATTATCATAACAACAAGTGGTGGTATCTTTATTTGAGAACCCTTTACTCCCTAGTAAGCCTGTTAACACCAGAGAAGATGGTTTTACTCTGATGAATGGTAGACTCTTTGTTATGAGAGACAGTTCATTATTGAGATTGCCTTTACTCCAATGACAAAGAGAGTCCGTTGAAAGATTCTTGTAGCAGTTTATTACTCTTTCCAAGTGATATCTTAGTCAAAGAAGAAACTATTCCCTGATATCGGTGAAATCCAAAAGTCAAGTGAAGTTTATTTCCCTTTCCGAGTGATATTTTGGTCAAAGAAGAAATTCTTACAATTCTCGGTGAAATCCAAAAGACAGGTGAATTTTATCACCCATTTCAAGTGATATCTTGATTAAATAAGAAACTCTTATCGTTATCGGTGAAATCCAGAAGTCGGTAAAGTTTGTTACCCTTTCCAGGTGGAATGCCTCGGTTAACGAAGAAGTTCACACCCGTTCTAGGCGGAATGCTGGAATTTTGGGAAACTTTTTATTATTCTATGTTTTGTCTACACCCTGAGTTGGTAGTTCACAGTCATTCATCAGTCGACATTTATCTCTTTCTCCTTATTAGACTTTACCCCAATAGATTTGAGTTGTTTCCAGTCACAAGCACTGGTGTCAACCCTTTGTTCCCAGTCATAAGTATGATGCCAACCAATTGTTCCCAGTCATAAGTACAAATGTAAATCCATTATTCCCATTCATAAGCAATGATGTCAATCCTTTATTACCAGTCATAAGCAGTGATGTCAATCCTTTATTACCAATCATAAGTACTGATGTCAACCAATTATTCTCAGTCATAAGTATTGATGTCAATCTTTTATTCCCATTCATAAGTAATAATGTTAATCCTTTGTTACCAGTCATAAGTACTGATGTCAATCATTCATTTACTAGTCTCGAGGTTGATGTTTACCATCATATCTAAGTCGATATTATGTTGTTTCTTTCTACCTTCAACCATGAGTTGGTAGTTTATTATCCTCTGTGAGTCGTTATTACTCTCTTTTTGCTATCTCCTCTATGAGTGGGTTCACTGTTATCTGTTAATCATTGTCATCTATTACTTTTTCCTCATTTAATTAGTTGATGTTACTTTGTCTCCTCTTTGTGTCTTACCCCAGTAGAGTTGAAGTTTCTTTCCCCGGTAAAGTTGAGGTTTCTTTCCCAAACAGAGTTGATTTTCCTCTACTGGATTCAATTTTTTACCCACAAAATCGTGTTTTTCCCCAGAGATTTATTTTCCTGGTCAAATTTTTTGTTGGTGATAACACAAAAATACATAGCATATTCGACCCAATTTGCATAAATAAAGTTACCGTTTTGTCTTGATTATGTTGCATTACGTTGGTATTTCGAGTTTGTTTAAGATAATTATTTCCCACAAGGCCTACTTGATAAAATGATAAGAAATTAAAAAGAAATGGACTAAAAATTGCAAAGTAGCAGAAAAGCAGTAGAAAATTCTTATCAGAAGATTGTGACGATCGTCACACCTCCCTTACGCTCGACACAAGTCAAATATGTGTGCCCCTTGGCAAACTTAGTATGACGATCAACACGAGATGAAAATATGTGTGCCCCACGACACACATTGCATGCCACTCGTCAAAGGATATTTTTCAATTTTTGATACGAAGTTTTCTCCATGTTATCTCCACGTTGCCAGTACCAACCACGCGCCCTACATTTCCTCCTAGATTTTCTCCACGCACGAAATTTTCTGAGACTGGACCATGAAGTCACGAATCCTACATTCTCTGAACAAATATGTTATAGGAGATCACTATAAAAGGATGGAGGTTTACAAACAGAATCTCTCTCTCTCCCTCGCACACCCATTATTCCAGTTTTCAAGAGTTCAGAGCTTTGTTTAGAATCTTTAAGCAGATAAACCCTTCACCTAAATAGAAATAGTTTTCTACACCGAAAGGCTATTGCATCATTATAATTGTTTTAATAATCTCCTGAATTTTGCTTAGATTTATTTTTAATTCTATTTCCGAATTTATTTTCCGTGAAGCAAATCCTGCCGACTTGTAGAGGATTGTTTTCAGTACTAGAAGTGTTGCAGAAATTGCATTCTATTATTTAATTTCAGGATTTTAATTCAATTATATTAATGTATTTTTATTTATCAATCTTGGTTGAATCACTATATGCTTGCAATTATTGTGTTCATAATGAATAATATGTCCGGCTAACTTCCATGATACCGGTAGGTAACGTCATAAATCCAAGGGGTTCGATAATAAATTGGCATAAACATTTTATAAAATAATTTTCTGGTTTGGTTTCCAACTTTTAATATAAAACTTTTTTGTTACGAGAGTAAGAGAGAAACGAAGGCTAAAATCAATAATCACGATAGTGTGAGTTTGTAACGGGATAGTGGTAATTAAACATTAGTTTTAAATACAACGAGAGAGGTTTAGGATTAATTAGATTCTATTTGTTTTCAAAAATTATTTTTAGATTTTAAATGAGACAGCGAGAGCAAGCATTTAAGTTTAATTATATAATCCAAATCAATAATCACGAGAGTGTGAGATAAAGGTTTTTAAACTGATGGTTTCTACTGAAACAGTGTTTTAAATTTTCAAACCATATGTCAATGACTTACTATATCCCCGAAGTCAGACGTATTATGTATCGGTGTCCCGTTATCAAATATTTCATTTAAGTCTAAGCTTATCTTCGTCTAACCCAAAACCTAAGATTTATTATTATCCTTAGCTTTACACAATAACTTTAGATAGAAGTAATTCGATTATCAGTCCTTGTGGGTTTTATATCTTTTAAAACTACGCGATTAAACAGTGCACTAGCAGTTAATACACCCGATAGACTCTTAAAGTCGCAATCATGTTTTTGGCGCTGTTGCCGGGGATTAATTTAGTAGATTTTGTGATTCCTTTGTTACACAGTATAGACTAAGGCAACAAATTTTATTTCCTTTTTATTTGTTGATTGTATGCTAAACACTCGCTCTTAAGGTGAAGAATTAGAACAACCAATCAACGAGGTCGAGCATTTTAAAAGTATAAGACGCTGAATCAGAGAATACCAAATTAAGTACAATCTTCCCGATTTATCTCTTCCTGAATCAAGAATGGCCGAAGGACCCCAAAATCTTCCTCTAAAGGATTATGTTGTCCCATCACAAGAGGAACCTCACAATAGCATTGTTGCTGCCGCTATCACTCAGAATGATTTTGAGTTGAAACCTTCGTTATTACAAGTTGTCCAACAAAACTAGTTTTTGGGATGTCCTACGGACGATCGGAACTTGCATTTTTCT
This sequence comes from Vicia faba, assembly GCA_948472305.1. Lineage (NCBI taxonomy): Eukaryota > Viridiplantae > Streptophyta > Magnoliopsida > Fabales > Fabaceae > Vicia > Vicia faba. The sequence goes on from OX451740.1 coordinate 146,263,473, forward strand.
GTGTTTGTGCAATACGCAGACACAGTGAACGCAAATGGTGTCAACCCCGAAGCGATAAGACTTTGTCTTTTCCCTTTTTAGTTGCGAGATAGAGCTAGATCTTGACTCCAATCTCTACCATTCAACTCGGTTACCACAAGGAACAAGTTGATGAAAGTTTTCCTAGCACGATATTTTCCGCAGAGTAAGACAGCTATGTTAAGATCCAATATCAATGGTTTTAAACAAAAGGAAAGTGAATCTCTTTTCGAAGCATAGGAAAAATACAAAGACATGTTGCGGCTTTGTCCACATCATGGTCTAGAAGAATGGTTGATCATCCACACCTTTTATAATGGTCTCTTGTATAACACAAGACTAACGATTGACAATGCAGCTAACGACGCACTGATGGATAAACCTTATCATGACGCTTATCAGCATATCAAAAGCATGGCTCAAAACCATTACCATTGGGGAAGAGATATAACCATTATGGAGAAACCTCAAATGAAAGGAGGTATGTACGAAGTTAGAAGTTTAGATCAAGTTAACGCTAATGTAGAAGCTCTTACCCAAAAGATAGAAAACTTGACCATAACTCCCGCAGCCACTGTGGCTTCAGTAGCTCCAACCTGAAATTTATGCGTACTTCACGCACATGCTTCACTCGAATGTCCACTTTTAACAGGAGTACCAGTTGATCAAGTGAATTATGCTCAAGGAAACCCATACAGGAACACCTATAATCCTACTTGGAAGAACCATCCAAACTTTTTGTTCAAGAATAACAATGCATTATATGCACGTGGGCAAGCTCCAACTATACCACCAAGATACCAGAAGGCCGCCCAAATTACTCCAAATCTTCATAGGAAATCCAATATAGAGATAATGATAGAAAACTTTGTAGCCACTCAAGCTCAAAAAAACAAATATTTTCTAAATCAAAACATCGACACTAGTGAACAAATAAAGTAGCTATCAAACAAGGTAGATGCCCTAGCCACTCATAACAAAATGCTTGAAACAAAAATATCTCAAGTGGCTGAACAACAAGCTGCTACAACTGCTCTAGCTTGCAATTTTCCTGGCCAACTACAACCGAATTCGAAAGGTCATGCTAATGCTATAATACTTCGGAGTGGAACGAAAGTAGAAGGACCAACTGCCCCAATAACTGAAAATCCAGCTATTCACCAGTATACTGGTAAACCAATTGAGAAGGAAGACAAACCAAAATAATATAAGAAGAGAGATGAAAGCGCATAAGCATAAGATAGGGAAAAAACCTACGTACTTCTTCCATCGTATAAACCATCGATACCATACCCTCAATGCTTAGCTAAATATAAAAATATAGGGAAATTTAAAAAATTCGTTGAACTTCTGAAACAACTAAATATCACTATACCTTTTACAGAAGCCATCACACAAATGCCCTCATATGCTAAGTTCCTTAAAGAAATCTTATCTAATAATAAAAAGCTCGAAGACAATGAAACTGTTATGCTTACTTCAGAATGTAACACTATAATCTGAAACAAAATGCCCCCTAAGTGTAAAGACCCTGGTAGTTTTTCCATACCATGTGTAATCGAAAAGTTCGTCATAGACAAAGCTCTATGAGACTTAGGACAAATAGAAACAGAAAAATTACTACATGTCCTAAGGAAATACCCGACTGCTTTAGGCTATAACATCTCTGATCTCAAAGGAATAAGTCCCTCAATTTGCATGCATCGTATTATGCTTGAGGAAGACTATAAGACCTCGAGAGAACATCAGAAAAGAATAAACCCAGTTCTGAGTGTTGTAGTTAAAATAGGTACAAAAGTTATTAGAAGCAGGAATCATATATCCGACAGTAAATGGGTTAGCCCAATCCATGTTGTACCAAAGAAGGGAGGTGTTACAGTTGTCAGCAACGTAAAAGGAGAATCTAGAGCACAACATACTCAAACCAAATGGAGAATGTGAATTGACTATAGGAAATTACACAAAGCCACTCAAAAAGATCATTTTCCTTTGCCTTTTAGTGATCAAATGCTCAAACGACTTGCTAAGCACTCCAATTTTCGCTATCTGGATGGTTATTCGGGATTTTTCCAAATCCCTATACACCTCGAAGATCAAGAAAAAACTACATTCACTTGTCTTTATAGTACATTTACCCATAGACAAATGTCATTTGGACTATGCAATGCTGGCGCAACATTCCAAAGGTGCATCATCTTAATTTTCGCTAATTTTATAGATGACATCATGGAAGTATTTATGGATGATTTGTCTGTTTGTGGGCAAAGCTTTGAAGGATGCCTATCGAACATGGAAATGGTACTTGAATGATGCGTAAAAATTAATCTCATATTAAATTGGGAAAATATCCTTTTCATGGTCCGACAAGGAATTGTACTTGGACACGTAGTATCCGTCAATGGGATTGAAGTTGACAAAGCAAACATAGAAGTTATAGAAAACCTTAAACCTCCGAAAACCGTAAGAGAAATACAAAGTTTCTTAGGACACGCCGATTTCTACCGACGATTCATTAAAGATTTCTCTAAAATTACCAAACCGCTAACTGGCCTATTAATGAAAGACGTTGAATTCAATTTCAATGACAAATGCTTAAAAACATTCAAACAATTAAAAACAACTCTTATTACTGGACCTATTATGCAACCACCTGATTGGAGATTATTATTCAAAATTATGTGTGATGCCAGTGACTATGTTGTAGGCTCAATTTTAGGACAATGAAAGGATAAAAAGATTCATGCAATTTATTACGCCAGTAGAACCTTAGATCATGCACAGATGAACTACGCCACAACTGAAAAAGAACTTTTATATGTTGTCTTCGCTCTAGATAAATTTTGTTCTTACCTAGTAGGAGCAAAGATAATTATCTATACAAATCATGCTACGATTAGATACCTATTAAGCAAAAAGGATGCCAAACCAATATTACTCAGATGGGTCTTACTCCTACAAGAGATTGATTTAGAAATCAAGGACAAAAAGGGCATTGAAAATGTAGTAGCTGATCACTTATCTAGAATGGAAGGCATTAAGCCTGATCAAGTGTCTATCAACGATGATTTCTATTACTAATAACTCATATTCTAGTTGGAAAACAACACCATTGAATGCCCCATAATTTTTAATAATAAGACAAATGAATTCGTGGAAGCATTCTACACAAAAACCACATTGCCGTGGTACGCCGACTTTGTCAATTACTTAGCCGCTAGTGTGCTTCCACCGGATCTAACCTATCAACAAAAGAAGAAGTTCTTCCACGATCTTAAACAATATTACTGGGATGAGCCTCTGCTTTTCAAGAGAGGTGCCGATGGTATTTTCTGTCGATGTGTCCCCGAAGATGAAATATAAAACATAATTTCCCATTGCCATGTTGCTCCCTATGGTGGAAATGCAAGAAATTCAAAGACTTGCGCTAAGATTTTACAAGCTGGCCTCTATTACAGTCATTGATTGACTTTTAGTCTTCTCACAAAAAATACCAAGGTATTATTAAGTTGATTGAAGTTTATTTATGGAAATGTTTTTGAAAATGCATAGACCTAAGTCCAAGTTTATTATGAAAGTTGTTCAAGTTAAAAAACAAGAAGAGTTTTCAAAAGGAGGAAGGAGATTTTTGAAATTAAAGAAGACGGGAGAAGAAGAAGAGACTATCCTAAAGGAATAAGATAAAAGCTAGGCATAAGAACCATCTAACTGACAAAAATCCAATACTTGACATTATGAGCCAATATAGAATTCTCATTCTTTGGATTGAAACCAATCAAGCAGAGATACTAGACCTCTTGTGATAACCAAACTTTGAGTGTATTAAGTCTTCATAAAAAATTGGGCAGAGTAACGGTTGCATACAGGTGAATTCCAGATTACAAACAAAGAATGTAATCACAATAACATGCACATAAAACAAGAAAACAACCCAATGTCTTGAGGTAAACCTCAAGAGCTCCATACAAAACATCAATTAAGGTCACAAGGTCTCCAACATAGGCCAAGGTTTCTAATCCTAAGTCCAAGAAGTCCAATACTCCATAATGCCAAGGATAGTAACCAAATAGTCCAAGTATCATTAAAGTTTTTTATGGTTTATGTTGATTATTAGGTGTCTTAGAAGAGAAAAGAAAAGGCTCAAGTGATCAAAGATGAAGATAGCATGAAATGTAAATGCTAAAAGTAAATGGTGCATAAAGCATAAAAAATAAAAGGGCATAAAGTAAAAAAAAACAAATGATAAAGTAAATTATTAAAGATTAGTGGTTAGTTAGATGATCATCTTGAAACTTGCATTTGGAACTCATTAGAGGATTGGTAGAACCAAACCTCCGCACAACAAGTTGCATTTTCTTTTTGTCAAGTATATCACCCATTTGGAATCCTCACAAGTTCCATTTAATGATCCACGATGTTTAAGTGATCCGCGTTGACCAAAAGTGATGTAGATCCATTAGAGGATTGGCAGAACCAAAGCCTCCACATAATGAATCTAAAGGTTATTAGATAAAAGAGATCAAATTAACAGACTTGGGCTTGCAAACATAGGTTTGGGCCACAAATGATAATTTAATCGAATCAGGACAAAATTTAGCGCTATGTTAAGTAATCGTAAGTGACTTATATAGAAGTCACACCTATTTTGAGGCCGGCCAATAAAAATCTACGCACCATTTGTTTTGAGACATGATATATATATCATGCTCCAATAAAACTTAGTGCAATAAGAAATGGATGACTTGGAGAGGGGTGGGGAAGAATATATAAACTACATTTGAAATAAATTTTAAACAAACTATTATTAAAATCTTTCATCCATTTTTGTGGAGTTAGATATAACACCATGGATCCAATGAAGTTAATAAAGTCCATGATCAAAATTTTTACCCAAGATCAACCAGAAAATAATCACAAAATAATATTGCATTTAATATATATATATATATATATATATATATATATATATATATATATATATATATATATATATATATATATATATATATATATATATATATATATATATATATATATATATATATATATATATATATATATATATATATATATATATATATATATATATATATATATATATATATATATATATATATATATATATATATATATATATATATATATATATATATATATATATATATATATATATATAAAGGGTTTTAAAATGTTTTAAAATATAAATAAGGGATAAAAATATCAACTATGTTCAAATTAATCAAGAAATAAAAAGTAAGACCATAGAAAAATCAGAAAAGGACTCAAATATTTTTATGAAATTTTTGGTAATTTTTTAAACTATTTTTAAAATTAAAAGAAATGAGTAAAATAAACCAAAAATGATAAAAAAATAACAAAGTCAGAAACAAAAATAAAATGTGGTCACCAATATTTGTCACAATGTCATTGGATCATTCCATAATTTTTTCAGAATTTAAAAATGTATAAAAGTATTTTTAAACATTTAAAACAATTCAAATAAAGTGAAAATTTATAAAAAATATGAAAACACAAAATTAAATTGTGAAAAAATAAAAATTAGAAAGAGAATAATCAAAAATATTTTTCATAATCTTTTCAGATTTGTTTGACTAAAAATGAATTTTCTATGATTTTTTGAAATTTAAAACAATTAAGTATAAAAATCAGAAAAGAAAATAAAAACCAAAAAGATGTGGATCAATGGATGAGAGTCAAAACGTGTTAGTAATCAGATCCAAGGGATCTCACGCGCCGTACATATCATGGTCATTACTAAATATCACACCGGATCCAACATTTTAAAAATAAAACAACTTAAAATATGGCGCGTTGGATGGAGTCTGACTCACAAAAGTAATCAGATACAAGGGTTCCTGAGACACGCGCATTGTAAGGCAAGCACATCGTATCAATTTCAAAAAAATAACATGGCTTCATGTCATTGGTTGAATACGGACATGTCATCATCTTCAACCTCCAGCCATCCCCAAATTTAATCTTCCAAATTGTAAAATTAGAAAATCAGACTGGTACCATTAGTTACGTCTCTTCAAGACGATTCTAATGGTACCATCGCGCCAAATTTATATAAATTATGCAAGGTTGTGTTTGAAAAAAACCAGAAAAAATAACGAGCATGAAAATTTGGGATATCTTGATCAATTCTCAATGAAATTGCAAACTATAAAGAGCACGAGGACCAGAAGAACACAAGGAGTGGGTTAGTCTTTTATTTGAATCAATTTGGCCAAGAAATCTACCTGAACGAAGTAGTGAGAAATTGCTCTGAAACTGAACTTCCACGGATCAATATTGGTCACAATTCTTGAAAGTGACGGTATGGTTAGCTTCAGAGAAGTTCAAAGAAGCTAACTTAATGGAGTTTTTGGTGTTTTAAGGTGAGAATGTAAGAAATTAGAATTTCAAATTCAGAGTTCGTGTGGGATCTGAACAGGGGTCATTTGGCTATCAAAATCTTAAAAAAAGAGTGAGGGATGATCCTTATTTATATCAGATTATGATGCAAGGTTCAAGGGTGTGAATTGGAGGCCAAATAAGTGAAATCGTGTGGACCTGCTAAATGTGAAAAGCGTGACTTCACATGGCTGAAAATGTAATAAATTGGATGGTTTAAGGGTCGTTTCTTATTATGGAAAGTTCCTAAACATGATTAGACACAAAATTGATCCTTAAACAGGCTTGTAATTGGATTTAAACTAATTTTCAAATCTGACTGAACTTGGAATTTCCATTTAATGATGCCACTTTCATAACCATGCTGCCAACAATGTAGGGCATCTTATGATGTGATTCTTGAAGCATTTTAAAGATGAAGTCACAAGATTTTCAATGTTCAAGGAATGAGATCAAATGGATGTTTGAGCAAGAAGTTCCATTGAGTCAAATTTGGAGAAAAATGGTTGAGTTTCCATACTTAGAAATATTTCAAATTTTTCTTCAAAAGTGACCTATAATGTTTTGCATCCAAACATGGCCTTCCACTTGGAATTTGCTCTTGACCAAAAAAGATGGCATGGAATAGACCTTTTGAATGAAATTTTGAAACTTGAACCATTCAAAATATCGAAAAATTGAGATAGTTATTATTTGTTGAAGTTGGCAAAAAATCATGAAATGACCTATAATCTTTTGTATCTTTAGGGAATCTTCCATCCATTTTATCACTTTGCATATAAAATATGGCATAAAGCTCACATCTTCAAGATCACTGTGGAAAAATATTAGGCTCAAGGTGATAATAATATACCAAGTTATGATCATTTGAAGTCACACATGAGAAATTTGGGGTTCATCTAGAGGACTTGTAATCTTTCTTCATCATCAAGCTTCTTCCACATGAAAACTCCTTGAAACTTTTAAAGTGATTTGTTGATAACCCTTTTAAGAGAAAGATTTATTTGGAATCACTCAAAAATACCAAAAGATGAGCAAGATATGCTTCTTTAAAGTTCAAAACCCTAGCTCCTAGATCAAGAAAATGCCTTGAGGAACTTTGACAATTTTGAACAAACTTCTTGTACCAACACAAATGCTTTGTAAATAGAAGTTGTTGAGGATGAAAATGAGAACTCATAGTCACCAAAACCACTTCCATATCTTAATAATTGAGAGAATTATACACTTGTGACTAATGGGGACAAAGCCTTGTCCAAGCATGACAACTTCTCCAATCAACCCCTTGTACTTTTGAACCAAATTTGATAATACTGAAATATGGTGAACCAAAATAACCTTGCCATGCCATTTCTTCCAAAAAAACCCAATGGTGAGGTTTGAACTTCTCAAGTTTATTGACTAGGGAAAGGAAATAAACTCATGAACCCATGGAGCAACTTGTGAAGCCTCATTGTCTTTACCTACATTAGTAACAAGAAAGACAAAACAACATTGCATTTTATTAATTCAAAGGAAAAAATAAGACAAAATATTCATGATCACAAAATAAAACAAGTAAAGGTGCTTGGTGATCCCTCAAAGAGAAAAACTAAAGATAGGGATAAAAACCAAAAGCCCTAATGTGATCTTCTTGTGATTGAATCAACATGGTATGATGAAGGGATCTTATGGGCAAAAATTGGGGTACAACAGTATCTACCAACCCATAACGTTGCGCTAGGGAGAAGCTAACAACAATAAAGAAAACGAGTAGCAACTCGATAAGGGAGTACTAGTAACAACTAGACTCCTCAAAATACCAGAACATTGTATTCTGACAAAATACACGAGTAACAACTTGACATCAAAGGTGCTGATAAAGACCAGACCAAAAGAAACTTTATGCCAGGACATAACTAGATCATAACAAGTCCAATGATTAGCGAATCGAAAAAGTATGAGATTGAATAAGTACTAGAATCTTCTAGACCAAAACGGAGGTATATCAATAACGATTGAATGTGAACCACGAGGACCTTCACAGAGATAGGGAATTCCCTTTGGTGAGAGGCAAGAAGGGGGCTGACTTACATGAAGTAAAGGGACAACCAGGAGATACATGTTGAACCTAAGGAAACACTGGGGAAACATCCAAACCTTGAGACAAAAATATTGAGAAGAGCGAGCGTTTAAACCCGAGATCACTAGGGAGCAAGACAATAAATTTAGATTATACTTCAAGGCATGTTTGAATTTATTTTCCTTATGATGTAATGTCCCAAAAGAAGATAGGAACACTACACTTTTGAAGATGCAATGCGATGATACATGTTTAAATGTTTCACTGGGAAATGGCAATAATAAAAAAATAGCCACACATCGTCGGAGCTCCACTGGGGCGAACACCACTGAGGTACCAATAACAATTGGATTTTCAAGGATAATAGCATTCAATGTCGCTAAGAACAAGCATACACTTCCACATGAATCCAAAATGATGCATTCTTGGATATAGCAATCCACAAACATGGAGGTCATTCCCACCAACAAGACCACACTGGGGATAAAATAGATTTCCACTTCAGCCAGAAAGGGAAATGTGAAAAATCGCCCTATCACAGGCAATCCTTCACTGGGGAAGTCGGACATCTCCGAGGAACAAATCACATGCTTCACAGGGGGAATCACAGATCTCTACCAGGATTTTCAAAGCCATCCACATCTAAAGAAGAAAACTTTACTGAGGAACAAGGAAATTGCTTGGGAAAGTATGGCAGATTCCAAAGAGATTTCATTAACACCAACCTTCCAGGAGAAACACTCCTGAATTCAATGACATCACTTGGGGAGAAACAACATATTGAAAAACGGTCCAATAGGTACTTCATGGAGACGTAAGGCAATTATGTACAATTAGCTAGAGATGCGCAAATCTCAGCCAAGCCTTACGAACCTTTAAAGGAAACCTTATTGGGGAAAACTTCATCGATGAGAAAGTTCCTTCCAAACAAGAGTGGTCTTGTCATTGCAATCACTAACATCACCAGAGATGCGTAACTTCCTGCAGGTCAGAAAGTTGTAGACCTCATTGGAGGACAGAGGATCGAGTTTGGTCTTCTGGGACTTAAAGATTAATTCACGAGGATGAATCAAGGAAACTTCCTGAGGATAATGATTCTCAAGAGGACTCTTCAAAGTAAGCCAACTCTACTGGGGAAGTAAAGTTCCATTTGAATTAACTGGTGGCATACTATTCTGCATCTAACCACTCTCAAAAGGAGATTTTACTGAGGAAACGTAGGGGTCTAGGCCCTGGATCCTTCAAAGGCCTCATCGTGAATTCCCAAAAGGAGTACCAATCTGTGGCATACCTTACCGAGGATGGGATATTTCACTAAGGGAAATCGTCTTGTGACATGCCTTACTGAGGATCACATGTTTGTTTTAATTGGCCAAAAATATCTACCTCACTAGGGATACATCTATTCAGAATATGCATAACTCAAACCTGCAAGACAGAGAAACACAAAATGCCCCAGCTAGAGCATGATGACTCTTTCTGCCAACCGATTACACAAGTTTTCGAAGAAACTTTCAAATATACCTTACCATGTGTAACGCCCCCAATTTTTATATGCAATATTTATAAAAAAATTAGACGTCTTTAATGCAAGCAAAATAGTAAAATATAAAAAGAATCTTTTGAACAAAAGACACTTTTATTGATTAATGAAGGGCATGTAAATAGGCATTACATTAAGATACAATTCCTATAAATATGTAACTGTAAACAAGAAATTAAATTCAAAGAGTAACAAATATAATGGAAATGAGATAATGGATTCCCTCCAGGTTCTGATCCTACTATCAATCTTATAACCTCAACTATCTCATCACCTTGTTTCCCGTTGAAAATAATTGGACTGATTCCTACCCTCTGGAATTACAACCTATAAGACCAAATTCAAAGATCTGACGTCGAACGTAGTCATTTTCATTAATCCATCTATTTCCTGGATTGCCCTTTCGGGTTTTCAATCCACCGGGATACCTTTTTTTTTTCCTAAATCGCCCTTTCATGTTTTCAACTTTGCGGGTGTACTTATTTTCTTGTTCATTCTTTTCCTTTTTGTCCCTAATATTTGCCCGAACCTTTTATTTTTGTTTCTGGTTCGCCGGGATCGCCCCATTTTTTGCCTGAGCCAGTCAACTCAGTGGGTCTTTTTATGTTAAGTATTTTTTGACTATGTCTGCGTTCATAGGGAGTGGAAAGTCTTCGCCTTCCATTATCGTAAGCATCATAGCACCACCATAGAAAACCTTCTTTAGGACAAATGGTCCTTCAAAATTGGGAGTCCACTTACATTTGGGATCTCCTTGAAGAATAGTTATTCATTTGAATACAAGGTCACCAGCCTTATAGTACTGAGGCCGAACCATTTTATCATACAATTTCTTCATCTGATTCTTGTACACATGACCATGAAAAACAGCCGCAAGCCTTTTCTCGTCAATGAGGTTTAACTGATCTAACCGATTCTGAATCCACTCATCCTCACTAAGTCTTCCTCTCTCATAATCTTTAGGGAAGGATTCTCCACTTCCACAGGCAAAACCGCTTCCATGCCATAAACAAGTGAAAATGGGGTTGCCCCCATCAAAGTGTGTGTTGTGGTGTGATAACCATGGAAAGTGAAATGTAGCATCTCGTGCCAATCTTTATAGGTCACTACCATCGTCTGCACAATCTTCTTTACATTCTTATTGGCCGCTTCAACAACGCCATTCATCTTCGGTCGATACAAAGAAGAATTATGGTGCTTGATTTTGAAGGACTCACAAAGCTCATTCATCATTTTGTTATTGAGATTAGATCCATTATCCGTAATGACATTTTCAAGATCTCCGTAACGATAGATGATATTGTGCTTGATAAACCGAGTCACAACTTGCTTGGTAACGTTTGCATATGATGCAGCTTCGACCCACTTGGTGAAGTAATCATTAGAAACCAAAATAAAACGACGACCATTAGACGGAGTTGGCTCGATCTTTCCGATCATGTCGATGCCCCACATTGCAAAGGGCCAGGGAGAAGTCAAGACATTCAATGGTACCGACGGTACATGAACTTTGTCATCATACACCTGACACTTGTAGCAGATTCTGGCGTGGTTGTAACAATCATTTTCCATGGTGGATCAATAGTAGCCAGCTCGCAAGATCTTGTTGGACATAGTGTGTCCACTGGAATGCGTCCCGAAGGAACCTTCATGAATTTCTTTAAAACAATTAAATATAAAAATCAGAAAATAAAATAAAAACCAAAAAATGTGGACTAATGGATGAGAGTCAAAACGCGTTAGTAATCAGATCCAAGGGATCTGACGCGCTGTGCATATCATTGTCATTACTAAATATCACATCGGATCCAACATTTTAAAAATAAAACAACTTAAAGTATGGCACGTTGGTTGGAGTCTGACTCACAAAAGTAATCAGATCCAAGGGTTCCTGAGACACGCACATTGTAAGGCAAGCACATTGTATCAATTTCAAAAAAATAACATGGATTTATGTCATTGGTTGAAGACGGACATGTCATCATCTTCAACCTCCAGCCATCCCCAAATTGAATCTTCCAAATTGTAAAATTAGCAAACCAGATCGGTACCATTACATTCGTCTCTTCAAGACGATTCTAATGGTACCATCGCGCCAAATTCATTTAAATTATGCAAGGATGTTTTTGAAAAAACACAGAAAAAATAACGAGCACGAAAATCTGGGATATCTTGCTCAATTCTCAATGAAATTTGAAACTATAAAGAGCACGAGGATTAGAAGAACATAAGGAGTGGGTTAGTCTTTTATTTGAATCTATTTGGCCAAGAAATCTACCTGAACTAACTAGTGAGAAATTGCTCTGAAACTGAACTTCCACAGATCAATATTGGTCACAATTCTTGAAAGTAATCGTATGGTTAGCTTCAGAGAAGTTCAATGAAGCTAACTGAATGGAGATTTTGGTGTTTTAAGGTGAGAATCTAAGAAATCATAATTTCAAATTTAGAGTTCGTGTGGGATCTGAACATGGGTCAATTGGCTATCAAAAGCTTGAAAAAAAGATTGAGGGATGATCCTTATTTATAGATGATTATGATGCAAGGTTCAAGCGTGTGAATTGGAGGCAAAATGAGTGAAATCGTGTGGACCTACTAAATGTGAAAAGTGTGACTTCACATGGCTCAAAACGTAATAAATTGGATGGTTTAAGGGTCGTTTCTTGTTATAGAAAGTTCCTAAATATGATTAGACATGAAATTGATCCTTAAGCAGGCTTGTAATTGGATTTAAACTAATTTTCATATCTGACTGAACTTGGAATTTCCATTTAATGATGCCACTTTCATAACCATGGTGCCAACAACGTAGGGCACCTTATGAGGTGATTCTTGAACCATTTGAAAGATGAAGTAACAATCTTTTCAATGTTCAATGAATGAGATCAAATGTATGTTTGAGCAAGAAGTTGCATTGAGTTAAAGTTGGAGAAAAAGGTTTGACTTTCCTTACTTAGAAATATTTCAAATTTTCTTCAAAAGTGACCTATAATGTTTTGTATCCAAACATGGCCTTCCACTTGGAATTTACTCTTGACCAAAAAATATGGCATGAAATGGACCATTTGAATGACATTTTGAAACTTGAACCATTCTAAATATCCAAAAACTGAGAGAGTTATGATATGTTGAAGTTGGCAAAAAATCATGAAATGACCTATAATATTTTGTATCCTTAGGGAATCTTCAATCCATTTTCTCACTTTGCATATAAAATATGGCATAAAGCTCACATCTTCAAGATCATTGTGGAAAAATATTGGGCTCAAGGTGATAAGAATTTACCAAGTTATGATCATTTGAAGTCACACATGACAAATTAGGGGTTCATCTAGAGGACTTGTAATCTTTCTTCATCATCAAGCTTCTTCCACATGAAAACTCCTTGAAAATTTTGAAGTGATTTGTTGATAACCCTTTTAAGAGAAATATGTAGTTGGAATCACTCAAAAATACCAAAATATGTGCATGATATGCTTCTTTAAATTTCAAAACCCTAGCTCCTAGAACAAGAAAATGCCTTGAGGAACTTTGACAATTTTGAACAAACTTCTTGTACCAACACAAATTATTTGTAAATAGAAGTTGTTGAGGATGAAAATGAGAACTCATAGTCACCAAAACCACTTGAATATCTTGAGAATTGAGAGAAATATGCATTTGTGACTAATGGGAACAAAGCCTTGTCCAAGCATGACAACTTCTCCAATCAACCCCTTGTACTTTTGAACCAAATTTGATAATATTGAAATATGGTGAACCAAAATAACTTTACCATGCCAGTTCTTCCAAAACAACCCCAATGGTGAGGTTTGAATTTCTCAAGATTTATTGACTAGGGTATGGAAATAAACTCATGAACCGATGGAGAAAATTGCTAAGCCTCATTGTCTTTACCTATATTAGTAACAAGCAAGACAAACCAACATTGCATTTTATTAATTCAAAGGAAAAATAAGACAAAATATTCATGATCAGAAAATAAAACAATTCAAGGTGCTTGGTGATCCCTCAAAGAGCAAAACTAAAGATAGGGAGAAAAACCAAAAGCCCTAATGTGATCTTGTTGTGATTCAATCAACATGGTATGATGAAGGGATCTTAGGGGGGAAAATTGGGGTACAACAGTATCTACCAACCCATAACGTCGCGCTAGGGAAAAGCTAACAACAACAAGGCAAACGAGTAACAACTCGATAAGGTAGTACTAGTAACAACTAGACTCCTCAAAATTCCAAAACATTGTATTCTGACAAAATACACGAGTAACAACTTAACATCAAAGGTGCTGATAAACACCAGACCAAAAGAAACGCTATGCCAGGACATAACTAGATCGTAACAAGTCCAATGAGTAGCGACTCGAAAAAGTATAACATTGAATAAGGACTAGAATCTTCTAGACCAAAACGGAGGTATATCAATAACTATTGAACGCGAACCACAGGGACCTTCACAGAGATATGGAATTCCCTTAGGTGAGAGGTAAGAAGGGGGCTGACTTACACGAAGTAAAGGGACAACCAAGAGATACATGTTGAACCTAAGGAAACACTGGGGAAACATCCAAACCTTGAGACAAAAATATTGAGAAGGGCGAGCGTTTAAACCCGAGATCACTAGGGAGCAAGACAATAAATTTGGCTAATACTTCAAGGCATGTTTGAATTTATTTTCCTTATGGAGTAATGTCCCCATAGAAGATAGGAACACTACACTTTTGAAGATGAAATGCGATGATACATGTTTAAATGCTTCACTGGAAAATGGCAACAATAAGAAAACAGCCACACGTTGTTAGAGCTCCACTGGGGAAAACACCGCTGAGGTACTAATAACCATTGGATTTTCAAGGAGAATATCATTCAATGTCGCTAAGAACAAGCATCCACTTCCACATGAATCCAAAATTCTGGATTCCTGGATATAGCAATCCAAAAACATGGAGGTCATTCCCACCAACAAGACCACACTGGGGATAAAATAGATTTCGGCTACGGCCAAAAAGGGAAATCAGAAAAATCGCCCTATCACAGGCAATCCTTCACTGGGGAAGTCGGCCATCTCCGAGGAACAAATCACAAGCTTCACAGGGGAATCACAGATCTCTACCAGGATTTTCCAAGCCATCCACATCTAAAGAAGAAAACTTCACTGAGGAACAAGGCGATTCCTTGGGAAAGTATGGCAGATTCCAAAGAGATTTCATCAACACCAACATTCCAGGAGAGACACTCCCGAATTCAATGACATCACTTGGGGAGAAAAACATCTTGAAAAACGGGCCAATAGGTACTTCATGGAGACGTAAGGCAATTACGCACAATTAGCTAGAGATTCGCAAATCTCGGCCAAGCCTTACCAACCTGGAAAGAAAACCTTATTGGGGAAAACTTCATCAATGAGAAAGTTCCTTTCAAACAAGAGTGGTCTTGTCATTGCAGTCACTGATATCACCAGAGATGCGTAACTTCCAGCAGGTCGGAAAGTTGCAGACCTCATGGAGGATAGAGGATCAAGTTTGGTCTTATGGGACTTAAAGATTACTTCACGAGGATGAATCAAGGAAACTTCCTGAGGATAATGATTCTCAAGAGGACTCTTCAAAGTAAGACAAATCTACTGGGGAAGTAAAGTTCCATTTGAATTAACTGCTTGCATGCTATTCTACATCCAACCACTCTCAATAGGAGATTCTACTGAGGAGACCTAGGGGTCTAGGCCCTGGAACCTTCGCAGGCCTCATCGTGAATTCCCAAAAGGAGTACCAATCTGTGGAATACCTTACCGAGGATGGGATATTTAACTAAGGAAAATCATCTTGTGACATGCCTTACTGGGGATCACACATTTGTTCTAATTGGCCAAAAATATCTACCTCACTTGGGATACATCTATTCAGAATATGCATAACCCAAACCTGCAAGACAGAGAAACACAAAATTCCCCAAGTACAGCATGACGACTCTGTCTGCCAACCGAGTACACAAGTTTTCAAAGAAACTTTCAAATATACCTTACCATGTGTAAGGCCCCCAATTTTTATATGCAATATTTATAAAAAAATTAGACGTCTTTAATGCAAGCAAAATAGTAAAATATAAAAAGAATATTTTGAACAAAAGACACTTTTATTGATTAATGAAAGGCATGTAAATAAGAAATTACATTAAGATACAATTCCTATAAATAGGTAATTATAAACAACAAATTGAATTCAAAGAGTAACAAACATAACGGAAATGCGATAATGGATTCCCTCCGGGTTCTGATCCTACTATCAATCTTATAACCTCAACTATCTCATCACCTTGTTTCCTGTTGAAAATGATAGGACTGATTCCTACCCTCTGGAATTACCAACTCTCGCAACAAATTTAAAGATCTGAAGACGAACATAGTAATTTTCTTTAATCCCTCTTTTTCCTGGATTTCCCTTTCGGGTTTTCAATCCATCGGGATGCCCTTTTATTCCTAAGCCGCCCTTTCAGGTTTTCAACTTAGCGGGTGTACTTATTTTCTTTTTCATTCTTTTCCTTTTTGTCCCTAATTTTTTCCCGAACCTTTTATTTTTGTTTCTGGTTCGCCGGGATCGTACCTTTTTCCTGAGCCAGTCAACTCAGTGGGTCTTTTCATGTGAAGTATTTTTTGACTATGCCTGCATTCATAGGGAGTGGGAAGTCTTTGCCATCCATTATCGTAAGCATCATAGCACCACCATAGAAAACCTTCTTTACGACAAATGGTCCTTCAAAATTGGGAGTCCACTTGCATCTGGGATCTCCTTGAAGAAGAATTATTGATTTCAATACAAGGTTACCGACCTTATAGTACTGAGGCCGAACTCTTTTATCATACGATTTCTTCATCCTTTTCTTGTACACCTGACCATGACAAACAGCTGCAAGCCTTTTCTCATCAATGAGGTTCAACTAATCTAGCCGATTCGGAATCCACTCATCCTCATTAAGTGTTCCTCTCTCATAATCTTTAGGGAAGGAATCTCCACTTCCACAGGCAAAACTGCTTCCATGCTATAAACAAGTGAAAATGGGGTTGCCCCCATCAAAGTGCGTGTTGTGGTGTGATAACCATGCAAAGAGAAATGTAGTATCTCGTGCCAATCTTTATAGGTCACTACCATCATCTGCACAATCTTCTTTACGTTCATATTGGCCGCTTCAACAACGCCATTCATCTTCGGTCGATATAAAGAAGAATTATGGTGCTTGATTTTGAAGGACTCACAAACTCATTCATCATTTTGTTATTGAGATTAGATCCATTATCCATAATGATCTTTTCAAGATCTTCGTAATGATAGATGATATTGTTCTTGATAAACCGAGTCACAAATTGCTTGGTAACGTTTGCATATGATGCAACTTTGACCTACTTGGTGAAGTAATCATTAGAAACCAAAATAAAACGATGACCATTAGACAGAGTTGGCTCGATCTTTTCGATCATGTCGATGCCCCACATTGCAAATGGCCAGGGAGAAGTCAAGACATCCAATGGTACCGACGGTACATGCACTTTGTCAGCATACACCTAACACTTGTAGCAGATTCTGGCGTGGCTGTAACAATCATTTTCCATGATGGACCAATAGTAGCCAGCTCGCAAGATCTTCTTGGCCATAGTGTGTCCACTGGAATGTGTCACGAAGGAACCTTCATGATTTCTTCAATTATTTTCTCCACCTTGTTATTATCAACACATCGCAACAACAAACCATCATGGTTTCACCTATATAACACACCATTGTTGAGGAAGAACTTGGCAAAATACTTTCTCAAGAACTTATGGTCAGTGACTGATGCCTCATCTGGATACTCTTGAGTTTCAAGATATCTCTTGACATCGTGGGACCATGGATTGCCATCTTTATACACCTCGGCTTCATAACAGAATGCCCGTTCGTCCAACCGCATAATTGTGATTGAAGGCGCGTCACTAGCCCACTTGACCTTGAACATGCATGCCAAAGTGGCTAAAGCATCGTCCAGATCGTTCTCTTCTCTAGAGATGTGCTCGAACGTAATCTCCTCGAACTAAGGAATCAACTTTATGACATGTTCTCGATACAGAATCGAATTTTGGTGACGAGTTTCCCTGATAACAAGATACGGAATAGAATCCCTGAAAGCTTTCAAGCGCTTGATTCATAAATCAATTGCAGCTTCAATACCATAGATGCAGGCTCCGTATTCTGCCATGTTGTTAGTACAGTCAAAACAAATTCTGGCGGTGAATGGGATATGAAAACCCATAGGAGAAGTAATAACGGCTGCAACACCATTTCCCAAAGCATTTAAGGTGCCATCTAACACAAGCATCCATTGTGAACCTATTTTGGGTCCTTCTTCTGAGCCAGGAATGTAGCAATTATTGATATACATGATGTCCTCGTCTAGAAATTCGAATATTATTGGTTGATAATCATCCATGGGTTTATGAGTAAGATAATCAGCCAACACACTACCCTTGATGGCTTTTTGAGTAGTGAAATGGATATCGTATTCAATAAAAATCATCTTCCACCTAGCCACTCAGCCTGTAAGAGATGGCTTTTCAAAAATATACTTGATAGGATCCATTTTAGATATCAAGTGGGTGGTATGCGTCATAATATATTGCCTCAGGCGCTTAGCAGCCCAAGCTAATGCACAATAAGTTTTCTTGAGCAACGTGTACCTTGACTCACATTCAGTGAACTTCTTTCTCAGGTAATAAATTGCTTGTTCTTTCTTTCTGGTCTCGTCTTGCTAACCGAGAACACAACCCATGGAACTTTCGAGCACTATTAGATACATTATCAAAGGCTTCCCCTCCACTGGAGACATGAAGATCGGAGGTTCCTGCAAATATTTTTTTATTTTATCAAATGCCTTCTGGCAATTTTCATTCCACCTGACCATTTGATCTTTCTTCAATAACTTGAAAATAGGGTCACATATGGCTGTAAGATGAGAGATAAATCTAGAAATGCAGTTCAATCTCCCGAGAAAGCCACAAACTTCTTTTTTAGTTCTTGGTTCAGGCATTTCTTTTATTGCTTTTACTTTGGCAGGATCAATCTCGATACCTCTTTCACTTACAATAAAGCCTAGCAATTTTCTAGACCTCACTCCGAAGGTGCACTTGTTGGGATTCAACCTCAACCTGAATTTCCTCAGTCTTTCAAACAATTCTTGAAGGTAAACAAGATACTCTTCTTCTGTTTGAGATTTCACGTTCATGTCATCTACATACACCTCAATCTCTTTATGAATCATATCATGGAAAAGAGTCATCATTGCATGTTGATAAGTTTCCCCTGCTTTCTTCAAACCAAATTGCATCACCTTATAACAGAAAGTTCCCTACGAGGTAATGAACATAGTCTTTTCCATGTACTATGTTGCCATCTTAATCTTATTGTAACTAGAGAAACCATCCATGAACAAAAAGACTTTGGCATGAGTTGTATTATCAACTAGAACATCAATACGTGGAAGCCGAAAATCATCTTTCATACTTGCTATGTTCAAATACCGATAATCAACTCACATTCTGACCTTGCCATCCTTCTTGGGAACCGACACGATATTTGCAATCCATGGTGGATACGAGATCACATTCCAAAACCATTCATCAATTTGTTTTTGTATTACCTCTTTAATCTTCTTAGACATATTAGGATGAGTTCTTCGAAGCTTCTGTTTCACCGGAGGACATTCTTCGTTCAAAGGAAACTTATGCACCACAATATCAGTATCTAACCCGGGTATATCTTCATAAGACCAAGCAAATATGTCTAAATACTCTTGGAGCATACCAATCAATCTTTGCTTTACAATGTCTTCTAACGTAACCATTATCTTGAATTCTCTCTTGGCATCTTCATGTCCCAAGTTCACTACCTCAACCGACTCTTCATGCGGCTGAATGGCCCTTTCCTCTTTCTTTTAACAATCTGGCTAACTCTTCGGGTAGTTCAAAATCTTCCTCGTCTTCTTTGACTTGGTTGATCGGATTATCGAAAACATAATGAGTGATAGAAAAATCGTTATCGAAGGAGTCCGTTATGATAGTGGGATTAAATCTGCATGATCGGTTTTATGTTTCTTATAGACACCGGATGATAAAAATAGAAAACAAAAGAATTTCCATTTTATTATACATATTTTTAAATATAAAGAGAAATACAGAGAGAGAAATATTTGTGTGTAAGAAGACGTCCTTTATTTCATGATAAAGATTACAAATGAAAATATGGGGCCCTACATAATTCATTGACGCCTTGGGCATAGCGCAGGAATTATTGCATGATAAGAAAACAAAAGAAAATTACTCTTTGACAAGTGTAACCGAAATAACATCCTCAGAAGTCCAATTGTTAAGCTCAACCCCTGGCACACTTGGTCGAATCCAGCTATCAATATCACAATCACTGTCGATATCTTTAACAACATTGACCTGCCCATTCTTGACGATACCAGCACTAGAAAACCTTATGGGAGTTGATAAACTTGGAGCTCAGGGAGCCACACCTTGATTACCAGGTTTGAAACCTAACCCAAACTGGTTAAATTTTTGGATAACCTCTACTAAGCTGCCCCAGCCTTCGGGGCTACTTGCTTCAACCATAGCTTGAGAATCTTTCAATGATGACATGGATGTTTCTGGCTTCTTCCTCTCCTCAGAACGAGGAGTCTTAATCATCTGAACAGTTTCGAAGCCCTGAAAGGTGTCTCATGAACCTCACCCTCTATTTCGACATATCGGAAAGATGACAGGCGACTCACCATATACTCATATTCACCATACACAGTAATGGTCTTGCCATTAACAGGATACTTGATCTTCTGATGGAGGTGGACGTCACTGCCTCGGCCTTGTGAATCCACAGATGGCCTAGAAAACAACAATAAGCGGGTTGAATATCCATTATGAAAAATGTATAGGTGAATATATGAGGACCAATCTTCATAGGAATATCCACTTTGCCAAACACTGTTCGCCTCGACTTGTCAAATGCCTTGACAACCAGATCACTAGGATGCAACTCGAGCCCAGGGTACTCAATCTTCATCAAAGCAGTTTTTGGAATAACATTCAGAGAGGAACCAGTATCAACCAAGACACGGGATAAAAGAGTCCCCTTCAATTCCATTGAATTGTGCAATGCTTTGTTGTGATTCTTCCTTCTGGAGGAAGATCAAAATCCATAAAGCCAAGATCGTTGCCAACAATTATACTCGCACACACACTTTCAAACTAGTTGACTGAGATCTCTTGCGGGATGAACGCCATATTCAACAATTTCATCAATGCATTCCTATGTGCCTCACAATCACGAAGTAGAGGTAAGATAGAGATCATGGCTGGAGTCTTACCAAGTTGATTAATAACCCGGTAATCACTCTTCTGTATATACCTTATAATATCTTCAACATCCTTTGTCATCTCAACATCCAAGTCTTGGATCGGGGCATAGGCCACCACTTGTTGCTTACCTTTAGCTCTAGCTAAGGCATATGCATTATCATGCACATATTATGGTGAGATTACCCTCCCACTTCTAGTTATCCTTTTGGTGTCAGCAATGTTCTCAACATCTAATTGATCTTGCCCCAAGAATTTCTCTTCTGAAGAACCACTCTCCTGTTTCACTCCTTGACAATACACATCCCCTCCATAATGCCACCCTATAGACTTATCACTTGTATAAGGAATAGGACCAGGCGTAGTAATTAGAAGAGTTATCGGTTTGGTCGGAGCATACAGATTAGTAGGGGCAAATGCGATAGAAATCACGTCAATATCCTCTGTGCTTTTCCTCCCTTTGACAATCTTATTAAAACGAAGCTCACCTTCATTAATCAATTTCTGAATACACGCTTTCAACTTGGCACAACCCTTAGGTTGAAACACACAATCAAAATAATCTGAATTGCATCCCAGATAAACACCTCTCCTGAACATCTGTTCTATGACAAAAGGAAGAGGAGTAACCACCCTATTCATATCCATAACCAAATCAACATACTCAACTTCAAAGATAACACTGATGGTTGCCCCAACATGAGGGGGCATTGGGTTCTGGATAATATTAGGCCCTAGAAGTGGATCAAACTGGATGGTCTTTGTATCTAGCATATCTTGCACCTTATGCTTCAATGCCAAACAATTTTCCATCATTTTCCCCACTCCTCCAGAATGGAATTCACATCTAGCGTTAGCATCATAATTGCGAGGGAGTTTCCTAGTATAGTCCTTTTCTCAACCAACTTTTTATCGAGAAGGCACTTGAGTATTTCACAATAAGGCATAGGAACAGGATGAAAATTTCTCAGTTTCCTAGGGGCATTCTGCTTCCTTTGATACTGACCCTGACACTGTTGTTGAGGTGCTGGTGGAGTAGCAGTGATGATTACAACATTGGCATGTCGTTCCTCTTCTCTGTGGTCCCTTCGAACATGCACATCATTTGTCTCCCCTTCCTTTTTCTTAGGGTAATCGCCAAATAATTACTTTCCCCTACTACTAGTAGAAGCACCAGTATTAACGGATTGAATATTCCCGGACTTCAATCCACTTTCTATACGCTCACCAAAAGTTACCATCTCAGTGAAGCTAGAAAACAAACTGCAAGCTACATAGTAATGGTTTTGAAGAGTATTTGTGAAAAGGTCAATCATCTCCCTCTCCGTCATAAGTTGTTGAACCTTAGCAGAAGGCTCACGCTACTTTTGAGCATACTCTTTGAAACATTCACCGGACTTTTGTGTCAAACTCTGCAATTGAGTCCTATTTGGTTCCAGATCAATATTGAACTAATATTGTTCAAGGAAAGCTTCCACCAAATCTCTCAAGCGTATGATACGAGAACTTTCTAACTGCATATACCATTCTAAAGGAGCCCCAGACAGGCTGTCCTAGAAGAAATGCATCAATAGCCTCTCCTCTTCTGAGTACACAGACATCTTCCTATAGTAGGATTTGACATGTGTTTTGGGATAAGTGACACTAGTATACTTGTCAAAAATCGGAACTTTAAATTTTGGGGGAACCCTTACCCCAGGCACTAGACCCAAATCATTGATATCCAGACCATACATCTTTACTCCTTCAACAGCCTTCAACCTCTCTTCGAGCTGACGAAACTTCTGATCATCACCCAAGAAATTAGACTCACTACCATGCATAGACAACATGTCATCATGAAAACCCATATCTGGACCCTGTCCACGAGGATTACCATCAATGAGATATGGTGGAGGGATCAGTGGAAAACGACCCTGATTGAACTGCATACCCTGGTCACAAGCATGACCATTAACATTCAAGTTCACAACCGACTGGGGACACGGCTGCCCCACTGAGAAGTTTTCGAATTACGAATGTTCCACTTCAACACAAGGTCTCTCCATAAGAGCCCTCAACTCTTGTTGTTCGTGGTTCATGTTGGTGATGGCATCCATGATCTGAGTCATATAGGTAGCCATCTGCAAGCTCTGGTTGTACGAGTTCCATCTGACGTGGAAGGTTGCTTCTAGTAGAATAATAGTGAGAGACTGGATTTGCAATTTCAGCTAAATAAATCAAGAAAAAAGATAAGAATTCCATCCTGAAAAACATGTAATGCATGATATGTTATGATATGCGTGACATGTTAATCATTTCCAGGTATCCCAGATCTTTTTCACCCATCAAAGGATAACAAACAACAAGACAAGAGAAACAATTAAAAGCAAACCAAAAGATGTAATGATAGCAACTGTCTTCATGCATAAAATATTGGATCAAAAGAGTTCAATCTAAAGAAAACCAAGATGTTCCATAAAATGTAAAAGGCCCCATCCAACAAGACTGGTGGTGGTCATACATCCAAAGACAAATGCAACAATAAAATAAAATATTCATAACAAAGCAAACATCACTCCATAACTCTTTGATCCTCCCCCGAACTTATCCACTATCACAACTGAGCCTTAAGATACAAGTACTTCTCTAGGAAAATATCACACTCTTTGCATTCTGGCGAGGGAATTGGAAGCGGTGAACTTTCCATCTCTTTTATCTTAGCTTTGAGTCTAGCATTTTCTTCCATCACACGAGTCATCTGCTTTCACGCCTTTGTTCTCGTAATTTGACATCTTCGAGTTACTTTTCTAATTCTTTGACCTTCTTGTTTTGAGTCGCTTTCAACTTTGCTTCTGCCATTTGGAGATTCTCAAATCTTGGTTGACTCCTTAAAAATGAATTAGCCTACTGATTAGATACGCCAAAATTCTCGATCCTCAACCTCTTCGACTGCTCAACTGAAAATGAAAAATAGTACAAAGTAAAACAGAGAAAATCAGCTATGTGGAAATGATCTCGTCGAGTTTCAACTATGCTATTTCCCCTATGTCTTCAAGCATCTCCCCCCTTATTGTCGGAAGAAGTTGACTGAATTGATCTATACCATTTGAACTTGATGTTGATAATAAAGTTTGTTGTAAGTAGATGATCCAACGGGATATAATCGTACGCTTTAATCCCCAACTTTTGCCTGGACCGAACTTTCGGGTTTTCAGTCCACCAAGATACCTTTTTTTTTCCTAGGCCAACCGACCTAACAGGTTCTTTTATGTGTAGTATTTTTTGACTATGTCCGCGTTCATAGGGTGCAGAAAATCTTCACCATCCATGGTGGTAAGTATCATAGCACCGCCAGAAAATATCCTCTTGATCACAAATGGCCCCTCGTATGTGGGAGTCCATTTTCCCCTAGGATCACCTTGTGGTAGGATGATGCGCTTTATTACCAAATAACCAGCCTGATATACCCGATGTTTGAATTTCTTGTTGAGGCTTTGATCATACGCTTCTGATACATCTCACCATGACAAACAACCGCAATCCTTTTCTCGTCGATCAAGTTTATCTGGTCCAGTTGAGTCTGAATCCACCCGTCTTCATCTAAATCTGTGTCTTTCATAATCCTTAGAGAAGGAATCTGGACTTCCATAGGTAGGACAACTTCCATACCGTAGACTAGAGAGAATGGGGTTGCCCTAGTTGATGTCCATACTGAAGTGTGATAGCCATGAAGAGAAAATGGTAACATCTTATGCCAATCTTTGTATGTCATTGTCATCTTCTGTATAATCTTCTTTATGTTCTTATTGACAGCTTCCACTGTGCCATTCATCTTTGGTTGATACAGTGAAGAATTGTGATGCTTAATCTTGAATTTCATGTAGAGTTCCATGATCATATTATTATTGAGATTGGTACCATTGTCTGTGATAATCCTTTCAGGAATACCATACCGATAAATAAGGTTATGCTTAATGAATCAGGCCACAACATTCTTGGTAACAGAGGCAAATGAGGCTGCTTCGACCCACTTCGTGAAGTAATCAATAGCGACGAGGATGAAGCGATGTCCATTAGAAGCGGTAGGCTTAATATCTCCAATCATATCAATTCCTCACATTGCAAACGGCCAAGGAGCCATCAAGACATTCAGAGGAACCGGAGGCACATGTACTTTTTCGGTATAAATCTGGCATCTGTGGCAAGTTCTGGAGTGATGATGGCCATCAGTTTCCATGGTCGATCAATAATAACCTGCTCTCAGACTCTTTTTATCCATTATGTTCCGACTGGAGTGAGTACAAAAGATTCCTTCGTGCATATCTTCTATAATATTCTCAGCTTCATTTTTGTCTACACAACAAAGCAAAGTCGAATTGTGGTTGCATTTGTACAAAACTCCATTGCTTAGAAAGAACTTGGCAGAGAACCTTCATAGGAATTTCTTGTCATTAATAGACGCCCCTTTAGGATATTCTTCAGCTTCAAGGTATCTTTTCACTTCGTGGTACCAAGGTTTTTCCTCTACTCTATCAGTATCAACTTCGTAGCAATGTGTCAGTTTATCTAGTTTCTCAATAGTAATTCATTGAGCTTCGTTGTCCCATCAAACTTTGAACATAGATGACATGGTAACTAACGTGTCTTCCAATTGATTCTCTTGTCGTTGAATATGTTCAAAAGTGATTTCCTCGAAATACAAAATTAATGTCCACACATACTCTTGGTACAGAATGAGATTCGGATGTTTGGTATCCCATTCTCCCTTAATCTGACTGATTACTAGGGCTGAGTCCACATACACATCAAAGAACTTGATTCTCATATCGATAGTAGCTTTCATACCCATGATACATGCTTCGTATTTGGCCATGTTGTTGGTATAGTCAAAGCATAATCTGGCGGTGAAGAGAATATGGTAACCCTTGGGAGAGTCAATCACAACAACAATTTCATTACCAAGCGCGTTGGAAGCTCCATTAAAAACCAAAGTCCATCAGGATCCTGGCTTAAGTCCTTTATACGGTTCGGGTTCTTCGTAATATGTAACTAGCATAATATTCACATTCAGGAACTCGAAATTGATAGGTTGATAGTCATCTATAGCTTGATGAGAAAATGATCTTCCAGTACACTTCCTTTGATTGCCTTCTAAGTAGTGTATTGAATGTCGTATTCTGTCAAGACCATTTGCCATCGGGCTATTATTTCGGAGAGAGTGGGCTTCTTGATATGTGTTTTATAGGATCCATTTTAGAGATCAACAAAGTAGCACGGGTCAACATACACTGTCTTAGTCGGCGAGCAGCCCATGCCAAAGTGTAGCAAGTTTTATCGAGCAGTGAGTATCTTATTTCACAGTCGGTAAACTTTCTTCTAAGGTAGTATATTGCATTCTCTTTTCGAGCAGACTCATCATGTTTCCCCAGTACACACCCAATTGAGTTTTCTAACACTGTTAGTATTCTAGACTGACTCGACAGCCAGAGTGGGCCCAGTCTGACCCCGTCTTTCAGAATGGTTCATACACCAATGGCTCAAATTCTCCCGCTCTTTGTCGGGCAAGATCGACTATTCACCCTCCCGAACAAGCACTGACATGAAATGATCGACGAACACCTCTTAGTCTTCCTGACCTCAAGTCGTGCAGACAACCAGGAACCGACCAAACCGCTGTCAGTAATCTACCTCCTCCTCGGGACCAATGGCTAGTTACGGGCACATCTGTCCGGTATGACCAAGTCCTGACAGTTACCTATTTTTTCGGACCCATATATCCAGGCCCAAAAACAGGAACCAATGGCCACGCGCAGGAGAATTATATATACCCTCACTCATGTGAGGGCCAGGGATCAAATATTCACTATTCACCACTCATACCTTAACACTTTACTTGTATCTCTTTGCTCCCACTCTTACTTGATCGTTAGAGTTCCTTGCAGGTATAACCCTTTTTTTTATCCTCGACATCACCCCGAACGAAGATCATCATCCAGACACCTTATAGGTTCTGATCAACCGGTAAAATCAGGGGCGCCGTCTTTGGGAAACTCCTTTCCCCATCTTTCTTTCCTCAAATCTCAAAGATCAAAGCAAATTATCAAGAATCCATTCACTAATCATGACTGACCATGATGATCTCCACTTGCTCGGAAAGGATATTCTTTCCCTAGCGCATAAAGTCGACAGAAGCTAGGAGCATCCTCACCTCAAGGGAAACCTAGGTTTCCGAGAAGGCCAGACTGCGTCTCCATATTCAACTAACGCTCGACATGGAGAAAACCAATTCTTGGATGATGGACGTCCCAAGATTCCCACCGAGGAATGGCCAAAAATCTTGTAACTAGTTCCTATTCCTCACAATGTCGACCAGGC
Organism: Vicia faba; assembly: GCA_948472305.1. NCBI lineage: Eukaryota > Viridiplantae > Streptophyta > Magnoliopsida > Fabales > Fabaceae > Vicia > Vicia faba. Next base: position 146,291,240 of record OX451740.1, read on the forward strand.
TATAGCCGTAATGCTCGCCGTCATTAACCAGAACAACGCCCTCATCATACAATAGAAATAAAGGATAGGGGCCTTGGAGAACAAGCCGTCAATATCTCCTCCTCGGAGGGCCCGACGACGATATTCCCCCAGTATATCACAACCTATGTGTTGCCTCCCCCCAAGAAAGGATAAGAACGCGTTTCTTTCTTCAAGAAACATAACCACACACCTCCTAAAAAAGACCAAGACTCTCTGTCATCCAAGAAGAAGAAAGGTGATTGTCAGATCAACTGTGTCCGATTACCTTTTCCTGAGCCAAGACAGAAGCAGAGGAGTCTCTCTCCCTGATGAGACTGTGATGATCGACGTGGTAGAAATTATCACTCCCCTTATCCATCACCCATAAAAAGTGACAACGACGAGCCCCGCGGCCCGTTATCAATGGAGATCACAGAAGCCCAACTCCTTGTCGACCTGGAGAAACCACCTATGTTGGGAACCTATGATGGAGCAACAGACCCCGACGAGCACATAGAGAACATCGATGCTCTCCTAGACTATCGGGGAGTTAAAGGGGCCATCAAGTACAGGCTGTTCCCAACCACTCTCAAAAAAGGAGCAATGTCCTGGTACAAGGGTCTCTCGGGAGAATCTATCACCTCCTGGAAGCAGCTTGGGAGAATATTCTCGAGGCACATCACCTCCTCCTGTCGACATCCCAAGTAAGAAGCTTCACTCAAAGCGATCATCCAATGCAAAGATGAATCTCTTTGATCATATATCGAATGCTTCAACAAAGAAGCAGTGCAGGTCTGTACGACCGACAAAATGAAAAAATATCTCCTCGAGCGCAGGCTCCATCCCTGGAGCGATTTTTCCAAAGATGCGGGCATCGAAACACCGGCCACACTCGACTCCCTCCTCCTCAAGGCCCAAGAATACATCTAGTATGAGGAGAAGGAAGCTGCCAATAGCGCCCAAGAATCCAGGAAAAAAGAAAGTGTCGAGTCCTCAAGAAACGACGAGCCCTCGACATCCCGTCGAGGAGAAAAGAAACGGGAGGAAAGGCCGCAGAACTCCAAGGACTACAAAGGGCCAGGTGGTCGTTTTCATAACTAGACACCCCTGACTACCTCAAGGGAGCGTATTCTATCCGAATGCACAAATTCCGAATTCAAGCAGGCCGGGGTACGCTTCCCCTGGCAGACGCCTTCTAAGCTAGGGACCGACAAGAGTAAATATTACAGGTTCCACAAGAGTCACGGGCACAACACTGAGAATTTCATTCATCTCAAATATGCAATCGAAATACTCATTCAAGATTGGCACCTCAAATAATACAAAAGAAGGATGGCGCCCGTGAGGAAGCACCAGAAGCTAAAAACATCGAAGAGGGGAAGGAGTCCCCCGACATTGACACAATACTGATCGCTATGAGCATCTCACGGCCGGAAGATTTCTACTTCCCGGACATCGAGAACATCTCGCTATACATCTTCTCTCACAGTCATTTGGAATCGTTCCCCGCCGCTATGGTCATCTCCGGCGGAGGATTCAATAGGAACACAGTTAGGTCAGTAAAAATAAGATTCGACCAGCTCATCGAAGCTAACTCGAATATGGAAGCCACGCTCGAAAAATTCCGAGGAAGTTCTCATTCCCTCGCTTTCTACAGGGAGGAGTTTCCCGGAGGAGCCCCGAATTTGACCATCCCACTACTCGTAAGAGCCTGCATGGAAAATTTTGACGTGCGACGCATACTGGTTGACTAGGGCAGCTCAATGGAGATCATGTACACCCAACTGTTCACCATATTACAGTTGAATGAAAAGCCATTTGACCCCGTACGTAGGATCATACCTCCAGGGCTTCAAATGGAGCCAACCCAAAAACCTGGGGATATGTCGAGTTGATGGTCACCTTCAGGAAAGGGGTGACATCTAAAGCCATCAAAACCCAATTCCTAGTAGTGGATTTCATGTCTCTCTATTTGTGCATCTTCGAGAGACCCACTCTCTCCAAGATCATAGCGGTTCCCTCCATCGTGCATCTCAAGATGAAGTACTACAACATTGAAGGCTAGGTCGCCAGCCTCCGCGGAGATATCCAAACAGCGAGAAGGTTCTTGAAGCTTCTGCCAGGGGCCTCAGTTCCATCAAAGTTCATGCCATTGCCGAGGGTTTACACCATCTACCTCGACAACCGCTTCTCCAAGGAAGATCGCGCCGAGAAGAGAAGGAAGGAAAAGGAGCCCATGGTCGAAGATGAAGATTCGACCCCCCCCCCCTATAGGTCGCAATGAACTCTTGAGTCACGCACGAACAATCCCGGATGATGACTTCGAGCTTGTTCCCCTTAGAGAAGATCCCGCCAGATGACTGAAGATCGAAGCAGATCTCTCCGACCTGGAGAAAAGGTAACTAAAGGCTTTCCTGAGGCAGAACACTGACATGTTCGTATGGAGTGTGGTCGAGATACCCGGATTAGATCCAAAAATCGCATGCCATCACTTGATTATAGATCCTTCCCTAAAGGCGATCGCCCAGTGATGCGTCAGCAAGTGCACGGAAATATCGAAGTAATATAAAAGATTGTCGAACCACAGAGACCAATGTCAACCTACCGTAATCTATCATCACTTTGTCAAGCTAAGGATAATGAATAATTGCTTAAGGGGAATAAAGGTACTAAATGCTAAAGGTTTGAAAATAATACTAAAATGAGGTCGGGATATGAGATCTGCGTTCCTGAAGGAATTATAGAAAACGGGTACTAGTAACGACTATAACTTAGTTCCGTAGAATATACTAACTTAAAGACTCAGTCTCACGCTCCCACGTTATTAACTAAAGCCATACTTCCTAGTCCCAAGATTCTGCTCTCGCTCGCCCGGTAACTAAGAAATATATTTTGAAAGCTAATAATATCCGAAACGCATCTAAAGCACTCTCGCTGTATTTAGATTTGTTGCCTAATTTCCACTATCTGGTTCGATCCCCACGCTCTCGCAGTGCCGACTCTAACCTTAATTGATTTCTCACTCTCGTGACAAAGTCGTGTTAAATAATCTTTCACTCTCGTGACAAGGATATTTAAATTAGACTTGGAAATTAAAACCAAAACAAAATTCTAATCATAAATTTGCACCTATTATTTTCTACCGAGTCCGTTGGCAACAACGGTCCTCATACATCAGACTCAAGACTATTTAGCCAGACATGTTACTAATTAAAAACGCATGAATAATTATAGTTACGATGAAGAACGACATAACAAATAAATTTGACATACAAAATAGTAATAATAAATAATGCGATAAAGAGGAATAGTAATGATAATAATAAAACAACGGTAAAATTAAGAACCTGTAAATGTAGATAATGGAAACAAAGAAAACTTGAATTAAAATAGTCGACAAACTTAGATCCGTCACATAAATTAAACGGTAGAAATAAATCCTAAAACTAATTTGGTAATAGTCCCCGATGTGGAGAACTATTACTTTTACATTATAAGAAAAAGCTATGAACGAAAAATGGTGGTCAAATGGACGAGAGAGAGAGAGAGAGATCCTTTATAGCCTTGGAGACGCGCGGGAGTTGAGATATTTTCTCCTCCGGAATTTCCTCCGTAGCGACCGATAGACTGAAGAACTCTCAATGTAATGGTCGTTACACTCCTGAACTTGGGGTAGGGCTTACATGGCAGGGTGTAACGGTCGTTACACTCCTGCTTTTGAGGAAAGGCTTACGTGGCAGGGTGTAATGGTCGTTACACTCCTTTAGGACAATGTGTAACGGCCGTTACGCTCCCTTAGGCCAATGTGTAACGGTCGTTACACTCCCTTAGTGGATTGGGCCAATGCTTCTTTTCTTATGATTTTTGCTTTTAGTGCACCATATTATACCACACACCCCTCAATTGCATAATCGCTCTTGATTAGCTTGACTTTTCTCGACTTTCTTCGCACATGCCTTGCAAACATCAAATTCCTGAAAACATAGAAAATACCAGCATAATACAAATAAAGAGTAATTTAATTAATTAAAATAGATACATAATTTATGTTAATCAAGCCAAATATACTATACATTTTCGTGTTATCAAATACCCCCACACTTAAACCATTTATTGTCCTCAAGCAATCGACCAACACGGTAAAATAAATGATACGAGAGCTCTAAAACAAGGGCACAACACGACTCCTAATCATATGTGGCTGCTAGGCTAATGTTAGTTTGATAGGTACTAAGTATTCAATACCAAGGATACCGTAACGATACAATGTTCAAAGACTCCCACTTTATGTAAACCAATTCGAATCATGCCATTATAATTCAACCTATATCCCTTGTTTTTATTTCACTCTATTCATTCAAGCGCAATCACATTGAGCCCGTTATCTGTACACACACATAGTAGGGGAAATCAGTTAGCGACTATAATCCTTTTCTTTTCTTTAGCATGAGGTTTTAGTATTTAAGCAGTGTAACCCATTTTTCCCAACTGCGGTTGCAGGGGATCGGACCGTAGCCCGCCCTACCAAGTCCAGTACCAGTGACCTTTGGACCAACCAACAATGGGTGCTTATTATTAAATTCTTACAGGCTTAACAACCGTTGGGCTAAAGGACCGAGTGAGGGTCACCTAAATTAGAAGGTTATTTTTCAATTAAATCATTTATTTATTAAAAACAGGATCATTCACTTATATTCATAGACTCCCTACGTAGTTTGTGTTTAAGATGGTGTTGATTGCTAATATAAACTACTTAAGAGCTACTTTTAAAACTTGAGCCTAAGGTCTTCATATAATGAGTACCCATATTGATTTCACATAATGAGGGGTTTAGGGTGTCATAACGGTATCAATTTTATCAAAACTTTCCCAAATCTCTCTAACAAAGCCTAGACAACCTATAAACTTTCAGAGTGTGGTGCCATGAATCAAAAATGAAATTTTTGTTGGAGGCTAAAATTTTAAAAATACGGGGAAATTCGATAACAACTGAAAACAGGCATATAGACTTGACAACACATGTTATGACTTGACCAAATACCGAATACAAGTAAAATTCTAAAAACATGAAATAAACTTACAAAACGATGAATCAAACTAAAAATCGATAAATGGAAAGCAGTAAAGTTCCTCCTCCACACTTAAACCAAACATTGTCCTCAATGTTTTGATAAAAGTTGGATAAAGGAAAGACATAACCTGTATGGATGCTATTGATGGGCTATAACGACCAAATCTGCTTTGCATCTAGAGGAAGTACCTTCTCCTATCGTACTCATCAATAGTGTCACCACCAGCAGTGACATTCGTAGGAATGTGCGTGGCCACCGACTCATCTTCGATATGATCATCTATAAATTTTCCACCTAGAGATGGCCGAGACGTGAGGAGAAATCCATATCTTTATTTTCTGCAAATTCAGACAATAAAAACAAAACATTAAATTAAAAGCTCATGGGTTACCTCCCACGCATCACTTTGTTTAACGTTGATAGCTCGACGGCTCATGAGTGCAAGCACTCATGGTGGTTCTTTCGAGAATGAATCCTCGGTTGAACTTTTAGTAGTTGTCATTTTCCATGGCCACTTATCAAGCCATCTCACATATCCATCACCTTTTCTTTTCTTTCTTCTGTGGGGCGGTTCATTCTTTTGAACTTATGGTGGTTGTTCTGGATCTATCCTACGTATCATATTTTCATGTTTGGGCTTAGTGATTTCATCCACCGCCTAAAAAGTTAACCTTACCCTCTTAATAGTAATTATATCCCTAGTTTCATGATCCTAGAATTTTCTCTTTTTATGCAAGAGTTCAAACAAGGGTGCATTGATGTGGATATTTTCCAATACCTCCACATATGTTTTAAATTGGGAGTCTACCTGAGCTTCCATAAAACTTTTCAAGAAAGGAAATGGTGGGGTATAGGGATGATGAAAAACAAGAGGTGCTTCCTTCTCTACCTCTTCTACAACCTCCCTTTCAGATGGTGTTGAAGGATTTTTCTCAATCTTTAATTTTTTCTCGTCAGAACTCTCCTCAACCACGTCATCACTCTCCTTAGGATTTTCAATTTTTTTTTCACTACTGGTTGTTACAACATACATTTTCTCCTCAGGGAAGGGTCCTAGAGGGTTTTGTTCAAGCTGGGAGATTTGAGTCTCTAAGGCTATGTTGTGATTCGCGAGCGACTCAACCACAGTGGTCAGTTGCTTAAGGGTTTCATTGTTTTGAAGACTTTGTTTGCTAAACTCTTCATTCTGGCCAGTTTGTGTCTCTATAAAGTGCTCCATCATAGATTCTAACCTAGAGTTAATTAGCGTCGCGTCGGAATCCTGCATTGATGTTTCGAAGTTGAAATCATGTGATTCTTCTGATTCTTTAAAGTGAGTTAGAGTCGCATTTTGTGTTTCCACAAAGCTCTCTATCATCATAGATATTTAAGTAAAATTTTCCATTAATATTTCGAGGTCAGATTTATAGGATTCTTGAGTCTCCTCGAAATATTGGGTGTAGTGATTGTAGGGGAAATTTGGTTGAGGATAAGTTTGGTTGGAAATAAAATGTTCTTGCGATTCCTCAAAATATTGGGATTGTTAGTTGGAATGAGTTTGTGACGCATTGAAATTCTCCAATAGTTTTTCGAGGTTGGATTTATGGGGTTCTTGTGATTCCGCGAAATACTCAGAGTGGGAGTTGTAGAAAAAATTTGGGTGATACATAGTAATTCGGAAAAGAGTGCCTTAGTCTATGCGGTGCAACAACGGAATAACAATATTGACTATTGGTCCCCGGCAACAACACCAAAATCATGATGCATCCGCAAGTGCACAGAAATATCAAAGTAATATAAAAGATTGTCGAACCACAGAGATCAATGTCAACCTACCGTAATCTATCGTCACTTTGTAAAGCTAAGACTAATGAATAATTGATTAAGGGGAATAAAGGTACTAAATGCTAAAGGTTTGAAAATAATACTAAAACGAGGTTGGGATATGATTTCCACATTCCTAAAGGACTTATAGAAAATGGGTACTTGTAACGACTATAACTTAGTTCCACAGAATATACTAACTTAAAGACTATGTCTCACGCTCCCGCGTAATTAACTAAAGCCATACTTCCTAGTCCCAATATTTTGCTCTCGCTCGTCCGGTAACTAAGAAATATGTTTTGAAAGCCAATAATATCCTAAACGCATCTAAAGCAATCTCGCTGTATTTAGATTTGTTGCCTAATTTCCACTATCTGGTTCGATCCACACGCTATCGTAGTGCCGACTCTAACCTTAATTGATTTCTCACTCTCGTGACAAAATCGTGTTAAATAATCTTTCACTCTCGTGACAAGGATATTTAAATTAGACTTGGAAATTAAAACTAAAACATAATTCTAATCATAAATTTGCACCTATTATTTTCTACGGAGTCAACAACGGTCCCCATACCCAGGACTCAAGAATATTTAACTAGACATGTTACTAGTTAAAAACGCATGAATAATTATAGTTACGATGAAGAACGACATAACAAATAAATTGGACAAACAAAACAGTAATAATAAATAATGCGATAAAAAGGAATAGTAATGATAATAATAATAAAGCGGTAAAATGAAGAACCTGTTAATGCAGAAAATGGAAACAAACAAAAATTGAATTGAAACAGCTGACAAACTTAGATCTGATACATAAATTAAACGGTAGAACTGAATCCTAAAACTAATTTGGTAATAGCCCCGCCATGTGGAGAACTATTACTTTTACATTCTAAGAAAAAGCTATGAGGAAAAATGGTGGTCAAATGGACGAGAGAGAGAGAGAGAGAGAGAGAGAGAGAGAGAGAGAGAGAGAGAGAGAGAGAGATCCTTTATAGCCTTGGAGACGTGCGGGAGTTGAGATATTTTCTCCTCCAGAATTTCCTCTGTAGCGACCGCTACATACTTAAGAACTCTCAGTGTAACGATCGTTACACTCCTGAACTTGGGTTGGGCTTGCGTGGCAGGGTGTAACGGTCGTTACACTCCTGCTTTTGAGGAAAGGCTTGCGTGGAACGGTGAAACGGTCGTTACACTCCTTTAGGCCAATGTGTAACGGTTGTTACACTCCCTTAGTCGAATGTGTAACGGTCGTTACACTCCCTTAGTGGATTGGGCCAATGCTTATTTCTTGGGCTTTTTGCTTTTAGTGCACCATATTCTACCACACACCCCTCAATTGCGTAATTTCTCTTGATTAGCTTGACTTTTCTCGACTTTCTTCGCACATGCCTTGCAAACATCAAATTCCTAAAAACATAGAAAATACTAGAATAATACGAATAAAGAGTAATTTAATTAATTAAAATAGATAGATAATTTATTTTAATCACCCAGCGTAGAAGAAAGCAGTCCTCTGAGAAAACGGAGGCTGCAGAACTAGCTGTAAAAGACCTTCCAGAGGCACATTTTATTTCTGAAGCTCAGTACACAACCTGGATCTCAAATGTAGTTCTTGTAAAAAAACTAATGGAAAGTGGCGCGTGTGTATTAATTATATTGATCTCAATCGGGCTTGCCAAAAAGATGCGTATCCCCTCCCCAATATTGACAAACAGGTCGACAACTCGGCCGATTTCAAACTGCTATCATTTATGGATGCATATTCTGATTATAACCAGATCCCAATGGCAAAAACGGACAAAAAACACACAGCTTTCGTGACCTAATTGGGAAACTATTACTACAATGTAATGCCCTTCGACCTAAAAAACGCGGGCATTACGTATCACTGCATGATGAACAAATTTTTTCGAAACCAGATAGGTGGCATGCTCGAATTCTATATGGACGACATGATCGTCATGTCGACAGAAGAGCTCAACCATGACCTCCACTTAAAGAAAGTGTTCGAGCAGGCTCGAAAGTGTCAGATGAGATTCAACCCGGAAAAATGTACCTTTGGTGTACAGGCAGGAAAGTTCCTCGGATTCTATCTAACAGAATGAGACATTGAAGCAAGCCCCGACAAATGTCAGGAATTTTCTGAATTTCCAACGCCCACCTCGAAAAATTCCATCCAAATCTTAACCACATGCTCGCTTCACTCTCTCTCTCTCAATTCGTGGAAAAATCTTCCCAGCACGCGCTCCCCCTATCCAAGGTCCTCTATAAGGAAGCTTCCTTCGAATGGACACCTGAATGCGAGAGAGCCCTCATTCACTTATAGCGAGCTCCATCACAATCTCCCATCCTTTCTCGACCCGAGAAAGACGAGGTCCTCTACCTATATCTGGTCGTCGCTTTTGAGACGATAAGCGGGACGCTGATTAGAGAAACTCCAGAGGGACAGAGACCACTTTATTTCACGAGCAAGGCCCTGAAAGGTCCAGAGGCAAGATATTGATAAATAGAAAATGTAGCTCTAGCCCTTGTCAATGCGGTGAGGAGACTCAGACACTAATTCTTAGCCCATACCATAGTCGTCTGAATGGACTATCCAATAAAGCAGCTTCTCGGGAGACCGGACATGGCGGACAGAATGTTGAAATGGTCCTTAGAGCTCTCCGAATTTGATATCCAATATGAGAGCAGGAAATCCCTCAAGGCTCAAGCCTTGGACGACTTCGTGGCTGAAAAGACCTCGCCCGTAGACCCTGACGGGTCACGCCGCTAGACGATCTTCATCGATGGCACCTCTAGTTCAACAGGAAGTGGCAATGGCATCATATTGTGAAATAAAGAAGGAAACCTAATCGAGGTCTCCCTCACATTATCTTTGTTAACCTCTAACAATCAGGCAGAATACGAGGCATTCTTGGCAGGCTTATGACTGACTAAGAAAGTAAAGATCTTCACTGACTCTCAGTCGGTCTCGTCTCAAGTCCTTGGGGAGTATCAGGTAAAAAATGACCAACTCGCTGAATACTGGACCCTGGTCCAGGAGAGGAAAAATAAATTCAAGTATGTGGATGTTCAACATGTTCCCCGCGAGCATAACGCCCACACATATATCATATCTAAGCTGGAAAGCACAAAAGGAAAAGGAGGGAATAAATCTGTAATACAAGAAATCCTTCCTCGACTGAGCATCCAAAAACCACCCTCTACCTTATAAATGTTCACCATCGGGGACAACGATTGTGGATGACCTCATACACGATTACCTCACCAAAGGAAAATTCCCCGACGACTCAAAAGAAGAGGCCGTCGTTAGATGAAGAGCTTTCTCGTACGTCATGGTCGAGGGAAGGCTTTACATGAGAGGTTTTTTCATTCCCCTTCTCAAATGTGTCAACTAAAGCAGTGCGGACCATATTTTCCTCGAAATCCACAGGGGTATTAGCGGTCAACACCTTGGTGGAAGATCCCTCGCGAGAAAAGCTTTGTGAATAGGATATTATTGGCCCACCATGTATTACGATGCAAAAGAGCATATAAAAAATGCGACAAATGACAACGACACAGGGATATGCATCTAGCTCCCTCCTGTAGCGGTAGAAATGTTTAAGACTAAGCCATTGGATTGACTATACTTGTAAAAATCAAAGTAAAAATCGCCACCGCGCTTTATTGTTTCCAAAGGAATGGGAAAAGAGAGAGTAACCCAAAAAAATAGGGGGAAATATTCAAGGTAAGGGGGTTGGTTATGAAAAGGGAAGATATTAGCACCCTAAACATCTACGGTACTCCGCATGAACCTCTTTGTAAAATCTGTATATTTTGGCTATAAAATGTTATGTAAAATAGATGGTGGAGATGAGAGAAGAAATATAATTTTTATGATTTTTGCACCTACCGCGGTTGCGAATCTTTGGTGCCTACGTACCACCTTTCATGCAATAGGGGGATCAGGGTACACGTAGTTCACCTTTTAAAATAAAAAAAAACACAAATGTGTTGGTTGATTTTATGAGATAAGACATCATCGTCATTTCCCGTATGGAAAACATACTTACTACCCACAATTATGAAGAAGGAGAATTTGCATCATCTCAAAGTGGAGGATGTGGCTTGGATTTTAAAATCAACAATGCCTCACTCAACCCTCAAGTGGAAAATATCTCACTTCACTACATTTGTAGAAGTATAGTTGTTTGCATCACTACAAGGATTGACAAGAGTCTAATCTTTTGAGAAAAGTTTAAAGTAAAATTCAAAGTGGCAAAAATTATTTTAAATGAGATTGATTGACTTTTAATCTTCTCACAAAAAATGTCAAGGTATTATTAAATTGATTGAAGTTTATTTATGAAAAAGGTTTTGAAAATGCATGGACCTAAGTCCAAGTTTATAATTAAAGTGGTTCAAGTTTTTTTATGAAAAAAAAACAAGAAGAGCTTTCAAAGGAGAGAGAAGATTTTTTGAAATTAAAGAAGATGGGAGGAGAAGAAGAGACTATCCTAAAGCATAAGGTAAAAGCTAGGGATAGGAACCATCTAACCATCAAGAAGCCAAAACTTGACATTATGAGTCAAGAAGAAGTTCCCATTCTTTGGATTGAAACCAAGCAAACAAAGATACTAGACCTCTTAAGGGAACCAAACTTCAAATGTATTAAGTCTTCACAAAAATTGGGCATAGTAACGACTGTATACGGGTGAATTCCATATTACAAACAAAGTATGTAATCACAATAACCTGCACACAAAATAAACAAATAACCCAATGCCTTGAGGTAAACCTCAAGAACTCCATACAAAATATCAATTAAGGTCAAGGTCTCCAACATAGGCCAAGGTCTCTAATCCTAAGTCCAAGAAGTCCAATACTCCATAATGCCAAGGATAGTAACCAAATATCCAAAGTATCATTAAAGCTTTGTATGGTTCATGTTGAATATTAGGTGTCTTAGAAGAAAACAGAAAAGCTCGTGAGAAAAATAAAAAGTACATGAAATGTAATGCTAAAAGTAAATGGTGTATAAAGCATAAAAATAAAAAGGGCATAAAGTAAAAAAAAATTAATGATTAGTGGTTAGTTGGATGGCCATCTTGAAACTTGCATTTTGAACCAAATCCTCCACACAACAAGTTGCATTTTCTTTTTGTCAAGTATATCACCCATTCAGAATCCTCAAAAGTACCATTTAATGATCAACGATGTTTAAGTGATCCGTGTTGACCAAAAGTGTTGTAGATCCATTAGAGGATTGGAAGAACAAAAGCTTCCATACAACGAATCTCAAGGTTATTGGATCAAAGAGATCAAATTAACATACTTGGGCTTGCAAACATAGGTTTGGGCCACGAATGATCATTTATTCGAATCGGGATAAAATTTAGCGCTATGTTAAGCAATCGTAAGTGGACTTATATAAAAGTCGCACATATTTTGAGGTCGGTCAATAGCAATCTATGCACCATTTGTTTTGAGACATGATATAAAGATCATGCTCCAATAACACTTAGTGTAATAAGAAAGGGATGAGATAAAGAGGGATGAGAGAGAATATACAAACCATATTTGAATTAAATTTCAATCAAAATATTATTAAAATCATTCATCCATTTTTGTGGAGTTAGACCCAACACCGTTGATCCAATGCTGTTAACAAAGTTCATAACCAAAAATTTAATCCAAGATCAGCCACAAAGTAATCACAAAATAATATTGCATTTAATATATACATAAAAAAGAGTTTTAAAAATGTTTTTAAATAGAAATAAAAGAGAAAAATATAAACTATATTCAAATTAATCAAGAAAATAAAAGTAAGACCATAGAAAAATCAGAAATGAATTAAAATGATTTTATAAAATTTTAGGTAATTTTTAAAAGTCAGAAACTATTTTTAAAATTAAAAGGAATGAGTAAAATAAACCAAAAATGATTTAAAAAAGTCAGAAGCAAAAATAAAATGAGGTCACCAATATTTATCGCAATATCATTGGAGCATTCCATAATTTTTTTTCTTCAGAATTTAAAAATGTATCAAAGTATTTTTAAATATTTAAAACAATTCAAATAAAATGAAAATTTATAAAAAATATCAAAACACAAAATAAAATTGTGAAAAAATAAAAATCAGAAAGAGAAAAGTCAAAAATATTTTTCATAATTTTTTTCAGATTTTTTGGATTAAAAATGAATTTTCTATGATTTTTGGAAATTTAAAATAGTTATGTATAAAAATCAGAAAATGAAAATAAAATCAAAAATATGTGGACCATTGGATGAGAGTCAAAACATGTTAGTAATCAAATCCAAGGGATCTGGCGCACTATGCATATGATGGTCATTAGTGAATAAAGCACTGAATCATTAATTAAATCAGATTTAAAAAAAAAAGTGGCGCGTCTTCATTGGTTGGAAGATGACACGTTGGTCATCTTCAACCTCTAGCCAACATGAATTGTAGGTCTCTTAAACTGTAAAATCAGAAGCTCAGACCTATGTCACTCCCTTCATCTCTCTAAGACGAAGACAACCATACCTTCGCGACAAATTTATATAAATTGTAGCTCAAGCAATTGAAAGGAAAGTTTTGAAAAGGGATTTGAAAATTCATGGTCAAAACATGTTTCCAGGTAAAAGTAAGTGTTGCAACTAGAACCAGGGCAATGAGCGCATCACAATGATGTCAAAGTTTTGAAGAATTGATGAATGAATCTACCTATTGAAGTTGAGTTGCAGAGCTCTGAAACTGGACTTCTATGGAGCAATATAGGGCACGATTCTTGAATGTAATCATATGGTTAGCTTCAGGAAAGATCAAGGAAGGTGAAATGATGGAAAAAATGGATTAAAAAAGGCTTGATAATAGATTTCGAATTAGCAGAATTTTGAGTTATGGAGCAAGTTTGGCAGGGTGATTTTGGCTATCCAATCTTGAGGAAATGAATGGGGAATGACCCTCTATTTATAGGGAATCAAATGGAATGTTCAAGCGTGTGAAATGATGAAGTTTGGAGGGAAATCGTATGAAGTTGCAAACTAGAAAAGTGTGACTTCTAATTTGATCAAAACTCATCCAAAACGCGCGTTTTGTTGTGCTAATAAATTCTGGAACTTCACTAAACATGTTTAGAGGCAAAAACGTGTGAAAAACTTGTGATTTGAAGCCAAAACAAAGACTTCAAATTCTGACTTATGGAGAAACATCAGTTCCAAGTTACCAAGTTCAATCTAATGACATTCTCAGCTCAAGGGATCTTAAGGCATGATTCTTGATGCTTTAGAAAGATGAGGTTACGAGCTTTGTAATGGAAAAAGAATGGAATCAAATGGATGCTTGAACTGAAAGTTGCATTGAGTCAAATTTGGGAAAAGAGAAGTTGACTTTCCAAACTTAGAAATATTTCAACTTTTCCTTCAAAAGTGACCTATAATGTTTTGCATCTAAACATGGCCTTCCACTTGGAATTTTCTCTTGACCAAAAAATATGGCATGAAATATACCTCTTGAATGACATTTTGAAACTTGAACCATTCAAAATCTCCAAAAATTGAGAGAGTTATGAGTTGTTGAATTTAGCGAAAAATAAATAAATGACCTATAATCCTTTGCATCCTTAGGGAATCCTCCATCCAATTTCTCACTTTCACATAAAATAAGTCATAAAGTTAACACCCTCAAGATCATTATGGAAAAAGAGTGGGCTCAAGGTGATAAAAATTTACCAAGTTATGATCATTTGAAGTCACACATGAGAAATTAGGGGTTCATCTAGAGGACTTGTAATCTTTCTTCATCATCAAGTTTATTCCACATGAAAACTATTTGAAACTTTTGAAGTGATTTGTTGATATCCCTTTGAAGAGGAGGATGTTTTTGGAATCACTCAAAAATACCAAAAGATGGGCAATATATGCTTCTTTGAAGTTCAAAACCCTAGCTCCTAGGTCAAGAAAATGCTTGGAAGAAACTTGAAGATTTTGAACCACCTTCTTGTACCAATACAAATGTTTTATAAATATAAGTTGTTGAGGATGAAAATGAGAACTCATATCCACCAAAATCACTTTCATATCTTGAGAATTTAGAGAAATATGCACTTGTGACCAATGGGAACAAAGTCTTGTCCAAGCATGACAGCTTCTCCAATCAACCCCTTGTGCTTTTGAATCAATCTTGATAGCTTTTAAAAGTGGTGAACCAAAATAACCTTTCCATTCCATTCCTTCCAAAATAAATCCAATGGTGAGGTTTGAACTTCTCAAGCTTTATTGACTAGGGCATGGATATAAACTCATGAACCCATGGGGCAACTTGCTAAGCCTCATGCCTTTACCTACATTAGTAACAAGTAAGACAAACCAAAATTGCATTTTATTAATTAAAAGGAAAAATAAGACAAAATATTCACGACCACAAAAGGAAACAAGTCAAGGTTCTTGGTGATTCCTCAAAGAGAAAAGTTAAACTTAGGGAGGATAACCAAAAGCCCTAATGTGATCTTGTTGTGATTGAATCAACATGGTATGATGAAGGGATCTTAGGGGGAAAATTTGGGGTACAACACCCACAACGAGCTCAAATCCCTCTCTTCTCCTTGGCCCTTCGCCTGGTGGGGATTGTACCTCGTCGGTCCATTAGTGGTCGGGATGAATCAAAACAAATATTTGATTGTAGCAGTCGACTACTTCACCAAATGGATAGAAGCTGAAGCGTTGGCCAAAATCACCGCCCAAAAAGTCCTTCGTTTCCACAAAATAAACATCCTCGCTCAGTTCGGCATTCCATAAGAGATAGTCACCGACATAGGGACTCAGTTCACAGACCACACCATTCAGGAATTCGTTGCCAAGTTGGGCACCACCCAGCACTTCGCCTCAGTCGAGCATCCCCAGTCGAACGGCCAATTTGAATCCATGAACAGGGTAATAGTCAGGGGCCTCAAGAAAAGATTAGACGAAACCAAGAAAAGATGGGTCGAGGAGTTACACAATGTACTCTAGGGATACCGAACAACTGCACATTCATCAACCAGGGAGACTCCATTCCGACTAGCTTATAGGACAGAGGTCGTCATTCCCGTGGAGATCAAAGAGCCCTCCAGAAAAAACAAGTCTCGCCCGGACGAGGAGATTAATGACATCTCTCTTCGGGAAGAACTGAATCTAGTAGAAGAATCATAACAGGATCGGCCCTACAAGAGGCATCGCTCAAACAGAATATAGCCATGCACTACAATGCCAAGGTGATACGATGAGAGTTCGAGGTCGACAGTCTTGTCTTAAACAGAAATCGCAAGGAATATCCCGAAGGCAAGATCGCAACAAACTGGGGAGGCCCTTATCGCATCTACATGAAAATGGGGATCAGAGTGTATTACTTGGAAAACTTACAAGGGGAACAACTCGTTCGATCGTGGAACGCTGAAAAGCTAAAACAATATTATAGTTAAATACACTGAGCAGTCGGCGAGTTTCATTAACAAGACAAACTCATCCAAGCCCGACCACGTGTGCATGCCTAGGTACAAGCATAGAACCCAAAATATTCTGAAGGGGCGAGGCTATGCTCTTATAACGAGCGTACCCTCACCCCGACATGGATAACTAAATCGAGCTCCATCATCCTCATACCACGACGGTAGAACGCCCGACTCACAACGAGAAGTTCGCACCATTGAGCTCAGGTCCCTCGAAACGCGACCTGAGTTTTGGCCCATGCCCGGTATATACCCTAGTCGTTTTTCCAGTTTCCCCACACTAGAAAACACATAAACTAAACGAGAAAATCCCCGTTGCATACTCTTAGCAAAATAAAAGATGTTCCAGGCGGACAAGCACAACAGCAAAAACGTGAAAACACAAACTAAATATTTGGAATGATTAAGTAAAATGACCATCAAGGCGCGATTATATGAATATTACAATAAAATAGGCCCTTAGCACCCCATCCAAAAGAATAAATTTGTGGCCACAGAGATCGCACTTGTTCGAAATTTACATAAAACAAGAAAGAGCCCAGAAAAAGCTTAAATACAAAAATACGGCACACAGGATGGGACAAAACAAAACATGCAAGCATCCTTCAACCTCTTTTTCGACGACGGTCGACAGCTGGGCAAGACCCTCGGCAGGCTGAGCAACAAAATCTTTGAGATAATCGGGGACCAAAATCTTACCGCCAGCCACGTAATAGTTGACCCTCATGCTTGAGATGTTGAGTTCGACCCCGGGGTTCAACACCTTTATCTGCTTCACTGTATTTAAGAAACTCCCCTCGGAAGCAGCCTGGGCATCATCCACCGCCAGTTGAAAACAGGCGACAAGCTCGGACCAAGTCTTTAAATAATTTGTGTCCTCCGGCTCATCTTCAGCAGGGGTGACCTTGGCAGTCAAGACCGCAACCTTCTCCTCAAGAGATTTTTTCTCGAGCAAAAGGATCCCACGTTCCTCGGAGACTCTCCCTGATTCCTCCTCGAAGAGCCTCAGGGCCTTTTCCCCCTCAAAAACTTTCTTCTCGCTCACAATAAGCTTGGCCTGGAGGTTCTTCAACTCCGCCTCATGCGAAAAAATCCCCTCAGTATATGCAACATCCATTTCCAGTATCCTCATCAAACCGCTGGCATCCTGCGCCAGCATCACCCTCTTCTCCAGGTGGTCCAATCCCCTGAGATGAAGGGATTCAGCCCGAGGAAGATAGAGAGTTACGCCCTCGAAGAAATTTTTCTCCAACCAGCATGGAGGCAGGTCGTACGTCCCTTTCCCCCTATCTCTGGTCAAATTGACGCTTCCCTTAGCATGCGGTATCTTGGCCTTCGAGGACAGAGGACCAGGACAAAGAGCGGACATAGCCCGGCCCGAGGAAGAATCACTCGATCCAGAAGTAGGGGAAACCCTCGAGCCAGTCTGAGCATTCTTCAAAGCCTTCTTCACCCTGGAAGCAAGTGTCTTGGCTATACGCTCCTGAGCAAGATTCATGCTATCTGCAAAACAAACAAAAAAGCATAGTTAGCATACAAGGACTCATAAAAGTGACGACCACATATAACTACTCAAAACATAAAATACCTAAATATTTGATGGGGTCCTCGCTCTCGAGGAGCTCCTTGACGACTATGAGGCCAGGCTCGTACACGACCTCCCCGTTCTTATGAATCACATGCTTACATCCCCGATCCACTCGCTGGACTAGATGGATCCGGGCCACGAAGGCGGTCAGGACTGTGAAGCTCTCATGGTCCTCGACATCAAGCTCCCTCTCCTTCCAAACATAGGAACCCAACTTGTTGTCAAAATGTTTCCTCATCCACTAGAATGGGAACTTATATACCAGTTTAACCATAGGGTCTCCCAGCTCATTAAAATGGGGAGTTCCATCCTCGTTATACGCTGGTACGATCCTGAAGACGTTCAACATCGCCTTACTCGAGGAAGACTGCACCAATATATATTTATCTTTGAAGTGACAGACTGACTCCATGTAAGCTTTGAATAGCTTCCTATTACCCTTCTTCAAAGAAACCCATCCCCACTTATTGTCTACCTTGCTCCTCTAGAGATGGAAGCAGTAGAAGAACAAGGGAATAATAACCCATATCTTCAAGTAATCACAAACAACCTCGAACGCTCGCATGAACGCAATGTCGTTCGGGTGTAACTGAGAAAGAGCCAACCGCAAATGCTTGAAAATGGCCACCTTGAAATATGAGAATGGGAGCCGAAGACCCATCTCTCGAAAGACAACGTCGTACATGGGAATTATCCTTTGGTCATATCTCGAACAAATCCTTCTCTCCTTCCCAAGAATATATAACGACCACTCTCCCTGGTCTCTTTCCTTATAGGTGTACACCTTGGTGAAAATATCATCTCGATGCCCAAAGAAATAAGAGGGCCAGTCCCAAGGATCATTCGCGACCCAAGCCCGCGGATCCTCCTCGTCATCCCCGGGGGGAAAAAAGCAACCTTGATGAGTAGGGGCCATCTCTGTATCACCTCCCCCGCTTGTTTCTCAAGCAAATTTGATTCATCCCCAAAAACTTCCAGAATTCTCGATGAGCTACCATCTTATCTTTAGAACTTCGCGAAGATCAAGACGACTCGCTCGAAAGGTCAACCTGGGCATCGTCATCCATAGTTCCTTAAAATCAGAGGATAGAGATGATTTCGATATCAATAACAGAACCACCCTTCCACCGTTAAATCAAGTGAAAGGGTGTTGATAAACGAGGATCGTTTCCTCGACCAGAACCTTCACTAAGGCACCCAGAAATTCAAGGAAAAGACCTGAATCCCAAAAAGATCATCTACGACACATCATTAACATCCGGGAAAGATCCTCGGCGGCCCCGACGATTCTAAACTACAAAACCACTGTATTCCACCAACACTCCCCAGAAATGTCCAAACGAACAAGATCCTAAACCCTAACCACACGCATTTCTATGAAAATATATTATGGTAATCTGAACTGAAGAAGTCAAATGAAAACGAAAGATCAAAATCTTACCAATTAAAGGAAAAGGAAAGTTGGAAATAGTAGCAACGAACGATAAATCTCAATGAAACGATAGTGGTCGACGAGCGAGGGATTACAAGAAATTGAGAGAGATAGAACGAAAAACACTAAACTCCCTGCTCCTCTCGTATTAATAGATGAGGCCATCAGCGCATGTAAGACACACGTCTAGGAAACCCCAGGGTCGTCATCGTTATACCCTAGTCCATATGCCATCATTGCATCGATTCCCCAATGCATTTCCCAAAACACGCTACCTCTTCAAGTTCAGAGTTCCCAACGACCAACTCCTCATCTCTCGCGAGAAAGGCGCAACGGGAAACTCTCATTCTCCCCGCAAAGGTGCGCCCCGTTCCATGAGAAGGTGTTGAAGTCATTACTCCTATACCCAGAAGAAACGACTTGGGGGGCTACTGCTCTGGACTGGCTCGACAGCCAGAGTGGGCCTAGTCTAACCCCATCTTTCGGAATGGTCCATACATCAATGGCTCAAATTCCCCCGCTCTCTGTTGAGAAAGATCGACCATTCTCCCTCCCGAACCGGCACTGACATGAAATGATCGACAAACACCTCTCAGTTTTCCCTACCTCAAGTCGTGAAGGCAACCAGGAACTGACCAGATCATTTCCCGTAATCTACCTCCTCCTCGTAACCAACGACTAGTTACGGGAACATTTGTCCGGTATGACAAAGTCCTGGCAGTTACCTATTTTTGCGGACCCATATTCAGGCCAAAAAACAAGAACCAATGGCCACGCGTTAGGGGTATTATATATACCCTCAGACATGTGAGGGTCGGGGATCGAATATTTAGTATTCACCACTCATACCTTAACACTTTACTTGTATCTCTTTGCTCCCACTCTTACTTGATCGTCGGAGTGCCTTGTAGGTACAACCCCCTTTTTTCTTCTCGATATCACTGCCCAAACAAAGGTCATTATCCGGCCATCTTACAGGTTTTGATCAACCGGTAAGATCAGTTAGGTACATGATCAGAGGTCTTCCTTCAACCGATGGCATCAGAGTTGGAGGTTCTTGGAGGTACTCCTTTATTTTGTCAAAGGCTATATGACAATCATTGTTCCACTTAACTACTTGATTTTCTTCAGAAACTCGAAGATCGGCTCATAATTAGTGGTCAAATGGGAAATAAATCTGGCAATATAGTTCAGTCGTCCCAAGAAATCTCTGACTTCCTTCTCAGTATGGGGAGATGGAATTTATTGAATGTCTTTGACCATGGCAGGATAAAATTCAATACATTTACTACTGAAGATGAAACCTAGGAGTATACGGGTCTTACCTCAAAGGTGCACTTGTTCAGATGCAACCTCATCTTGTACTTCTTCAACTTCTCAAACAACATGTGTACGTGGTCAAGATTTTCTTCTTTAGTCTGGGATCTAGCTTTCATGTCATCAACATAGACTTCTATCTCGTGATGGACCATGCCATGGAACAAAGCTACCATAACATGCAGATATGTTGTGTCAACGTTCTTCAAACCAAAAGGCATAACCTTGTAATAGAAAGTGCCCCACTGTGTGACAAAGGTAGTCTTCTCCATGTCTTCAGGTGCCATCTTTATTTGATTATAACCAGAGAAACCATCCATGGAGGAAAATACTTTTTGTTAAGTGGTTTTGTCAACCAGAACATCAATATGTGGATGCAGAAAGTCATCTTTGGGGCTTGCCTGTTCAGATCCCTGTAGTCCACACCCATACGGACCTTGCCATCCTTCTTAGGTATTAGTACCAAATTTGCAACCCACTGAGGATATGACGTAATAGCTAAGAAACCTGAATTGAATTGCTTCATACCCTTAGCTTTGATCTTTTCAGACATCTCGGGACACATACAACGAACCTTCTGCTTTATTGGAGAACAACCTTTTTTCATCAGTAGACGGTGAACCACAATGTCAGTATCGAGCCCTAGAATGTCTTCGTGTGACCAAGAAAAGAACTCAACATAGTCATGCAACATCTGGATTAACCTATTTTTGACACTATCTTCTACGTTGACACCTATCTTGACTTCTTTCTTGTCCTCTTCAGTACCCAAGTTCACAACCTCGACTGGCTCTTCATGCGGTTGTATGGATCTTTCTTCCTACATTAACAACCTAGCAAGATCTCCAGGTACTTCACAATCTTCCTCACGATCATCCATGGATTGGTAGATCAGATTTTCGAAGTCATAAGTGGCAATAGCAGAATTGTTATCAATGAGATCCAGAGTGGATATGGATCTGCAATTTGTTGTGTGAGTGTGTGTAAGAACACATATGTATTTTAAAAGCAATACGGTAAAAAGAAAGACAAAGTGAACAAAATTTGAATGCGAACGTACAATGATTTATTGAATGAAAATATGTTAAATGAAATATGACAACCCTAATAAATAGACCGTTGTGCCCCGGGTAAGCCACGAGGTTTAAAGTTATTGCTTTAAAATTACATAACCAAAACTTGAAAGTGAGAAAAAAAGAAGAAAATAGACTTTACTCCTGACTAAAGGAGATTGGTATAACGTCTTCAGTCCTCCAATTTTTGATCCTGTGATTATGGTGGGGAAAATCCAACTGTCTAGGTCGTAGTCACTATCAGCATCTTCTACTGTTTTGACTCCATTGTTGTCGATGTAGAATGGTGGTCTTTGAGCACGAGAAAGATGAACAACCCTCTGAGCCTCTACAGTGAAACCCAAACTAAATTTGTCAGACTTGTAAGGAATGTCAGGAAGCTGACCCCAAGTAGTGCAACCACCTTCTTTTACCACAACTCTAGCATCTTTCAAAGAAGCCATTCTGGGTGGAACCCTGGTAACTTTAGGAATAGCAGAAACGTCTTCAGTAATGGTAGTTGTTCGAGGAATAACTTCAAAATTATGGAAGGGAGTCTCGATGAATTTGCCGTCTATCTCAACATATTTGAAGGAGTTCAAGTGACTCACCATGTACTCTTCTTTACCACAAACTGTAACAACCTTTCCTTTCAGAGGATATTTCAGCTTCTGATGTAAAGGGGAAATAATAGCGCCTGCTCCATGAATCCGAGGGCGTCAAATTAAACAAGAATAGGCTGGACGAATTTCTATCACATAGAAGGTAGAGCCAAAGACCTGCGAACCTACTTTCAATGGAAGTTCCACCTCTCCATGCACTATCCTCTTTGAAGCATCAAAGGATCTGACCATAATATCATTGGGTTTTAGTACAATCCCTTCACAGTCAAGCCTGTCTAGAGCGTCCTTCAGTAGAATGTTTAATGAGGAACCCGTATCAACCAACACATGAGCTAAGGTAGTTCCCCAGCATTCAATAGAGACATACAGGGCCATGTTATGGTTTCTTCCTTCGGGGGTCAAGTTAGAATCAGAAAAGCCTAGCCTATTATCCGTGGTTAGGTTAGCAATATAATTTTCAAATTGATCAGTAGATATTTCTTGTGGCATGTGAGCATACTTCAAGAACTTCACCAAATCCTGAGCATGGGCTTCTGAACACAGCAATAGGAATAACATGGATATCTTATAGGGGGTCTGCCTCAGGTGTTCAACTATCTTGTAATCACTTTTTCGGATGATTTTTAGTACTTCCTCCATTTCTTTCTTGGAGGTATCTTCAGTGATAGCTTCTTTAGGTGCCTCGGTCTGGGCAGACTCAGTGATCTATTCTTTTCCCCGAGTCTCAGTAATTGACTCGGTAGTGGTAACATGAACTGGTGTGGCGATATTCTTCGAAGAGATTTCTGGAGAGAAAACCCTTCCACTTCTAGTATTTTTATTGGTTCCAACAATATTGTCAATGTTGGAATCAGTAACTTCAATACCTTCACTTTCAATAGTCAGGGGTTCTTGCTTGAAGCCATGGTGTAAACGTCATCTCCATAATTCCAAGTGATAGCTCTTCCCGAGGAATATGAAATTGGTCCCGGTGTGGTGATGATCAGAGGAGCAACTCTGGTTTTGGCAACAATCTTTACAAGACCCTTGGAAGTGATCCTCACAGGAGTGTCAGAAATTACAGATACCTCTTCCAGCTCCAATTCTTTAAACAAATTCTATATAGATGGAGTCTTCTCAACTATTATTATATGGTTGTCCATCAGACGTTGAATACCTTCTTTCAGCAGTTTATAGCCCTTGGGTTGGGCTGCACAACAGTAGCACATTTCAATGTAACCCAGCAATAAACTGACTTGCAATAGATTCTTCTTAATAATCAGAAGGGGAGTAGTCAATTCTCTTACAACATAAACATACGAAACATCATCAATAACATTTATGCCTTTGTCGTGCTTAGGCATAGGTGCAGTAATCACATTAGGGGTCTCGGGAGGATCGAACTCAATTTCTTTATTGTCAATCATATCTTGAATTTTATTTTTCAAAGCCCAATAGTTATTTGTGTCATGTTCGAGACTATTGGAATGATAGGCACATCTTACATTAGGATTGTACCGAGGAGAGGAGGTGTTGGGATTCTGAGGAGGATCTCTTAACGTTATCAGCTTTGCCTTCAACAAATGTTGCAATGCCTGAGACAATGGCATGTTGATCTTGGTAAATTGTCTCCTTGGTGCGTCTAGCCTACATTGATTGCTTTGTTGATGTTGTTGCACAGGCACTGGATTAGAGATTAGCACCTCCCCCACAGATTGGTTACGATCACTCCTAGCCAGACCCTTCTGGCCATACACATCATTAGTTTATTTCTTATCGTTGAACTTCTTCTTCACAGTTATAGAAGATGCACCCACTTGAATTTTTCCACTTCTGATTCCACCTTCAAGACGTTCCCCTGTTAAAATCAACTCGGTGAACCTAGCTAAAGAGCTTCTGATCAGATGATTGAATAAAGGACCTGTCAAGGTTCCCATAAAAATGTCAATTAGCTCCCAATAAGACAAAGGAGGTTGAACCCTTCCATCTAGATCTCTCCACTTATCGGTATACTCTTTAAAGCCTTTGTTAGAGCCCATGGTAATACTTTGTAATTGCACATGGGTTAGTGCAGGATCAACATTGTATTCATATTGTTTGTAGAAAGCAGCAACCAAGTCTTCCCAAGTACGAATATTTGTCCCTTCTAGTTGATAGAACGATTCCAACTGTGTTCCCGATAGGCTCTCTTGAAAGAAATGTACCCATAACTTTTTGTCAGCAGTGTGGTGTTGAATCTTCCATACATAAGACCTCAAATGAAGCTTAGGGCAGGAGACACTTTCATACTTTGCAAAATTAGGGACCTTGAATTTATTAGGGATATCAACAACCGAGATTAATCCCAGTTCTTCAAAATCCAACTCAGGAACTCTCTTGATATCCATAGCATTGAGATCATCTTCCAGCTGTTTGTACTTTTCATCAGCGGGAGGATATTGTTCGTCCGAATAGTCTTCTTCATTAGAATATTGGCCATAACTAAGGTTTCTTCCTCTTTCAGCCTTCACACTCTTATCATCTTCACACTGATTGTCATATTTGTTTAATGGAATATCATAGTCTTGAGCTTTCTTGGGAGGACCTTTGAACCTTCTTCCCATGTTGAGAATGACGAATGGTTTCCTAGTATTTTTCTTCCTCTCTTTTGTTATGAGGGTCTTCAGGTCTTTCTTCCCCTTGGCTAAGTCCAGGAACATTTGTTGGAATTGAGCATTCTGGGCCTGAAGATCTTTGACAGTTTGTTCAAGAGCCATCTTTTACTGAAATAAACAGCAAGAAGATGAGAAAACTTATCTTGGGAAATACCTGTTATGTAATGACATGCATGATATGTAGATGCATATGCAATGTTTTCAAGGATCTTGTGGGATAAATAAAAGTGAAATGTCAGAAATTAAGTCTGGCTGCTGCCTTGACTGAAAAACTTTGTGTGTTAATTTTTGAATGTCCTTCTATAAGAATATAGCTCACCATGTCAAGTGGGTCCTAGCCTTTGCCTCAAGATAATGTACTTTGGTCCTTGATGGCATCTGGTTAGAGGAAAATAAATCCTCTTTCCCCTTTTCTAGAAGTCTGGTTCATGATAACCTGCATCACAGATCCCTAAGATCCTTGAAATGGTTTGTGAAAATGCTTATGATATGACGATATGATGTCATGCTTGAACAGGTAGTAAACATAAACAAAGCACACAAGAGCCTTAGGTTTAAAGTCTTGCATGAGGCCCATAGGTAAGTACCCTTTTCTTTTGAAGTTAAGTTTGCTCAACATGTCCTAATAATAGTAACCGGGTTCTAGGAATCTCATATCACCGATCTTTCTCGTAGGTTTCATTTTAGCACGACAACTGATTTGCCACCAAAATATCCCGAAAGTCGAATCTTAATGAGCATAGCATTGATTATCAACCAACTTTGGACTGCACCAAAGCTAACTATGTAACTACCTTCTAATGGCCAAGATGGGCCAATTAAGGTTCTAAAGGTCAGTTAATGCTTATGACACCACGCGACAGCCCAATTTTATCCTTGACTAACTCAACGAACATCGGTACAAACCAAAGTGTCACACTAACGTAGCCATCACTTCAACCATATAGGTTTATGCCGTATAATTTCCATGATCTATTTCTACTTACCTAAGGCATCCCTAGATCTGGGTGTAGGATATTTGCAAGAAAATAAACCCAAGCAACCCTTTAAAAATAAATCAAACAACGCAAACAATATAAAGCAAGTAAAGTGATCAAAGACTCTAAGGTAACCCCTCCTTTTAATAATCCCTAGCAGATTCGCCAGTTATGTAATACGGCGGGAGAACTGACTTGTTTTTGCATTTTATCGTAGATGTTGCGGATAGCAAGATTCGCCACCAAATTTTCTTTTAGATAATAAGGAAAGGGTGAAAATAACAGGAACGACCTTGATAGATTTTGAGTTCAGGGGTAGGTTATGAAAAGGGAAGGTGTTAGCACCCTTTTCATCTGTAGTTATCAACGAGCTCTTAATGGCTTAGTTCACTTTGAAAATTTTATTTTTGTGTGTATGTTTGAAAATATTTTGAAAATTCCAATGTAAGGCGAACTTTTTAATGACTCTTGTATCGGTCCTCAAGAATGTATACAAAGCGTTTTGAAAATATTTTATTGTTTTAAAAAAAGTGTGATGTGAGAATGTTTTATTTTGAAAATATTTGTGAGCAAGCGATTAACAGTTTTCCTTCTCTTTTAGATAGTGATATTTGTACCATTAGTTAGTAGGAAGCCCTATCTGTTAGATGTGAAGGGACAGGAGAAGGGTCATCGTACGGTCATCGAAGGCAACATGTAAGGATGATTTAGCAATTTCGTAAGGGACTAGATCATTTATTGAAAGGCAACGTCGAATGCTCATCGAGGGACTATGATATTTTGTATCGAGGATCTTTGCTAAAGCATCCCCATTTTCGAGGGACGTCACCGCTTATTTCGGAGGCAACAAGGGAGGCTACCCTAGAAGTACAAGTGTGCAAGTGTGTTGTTTTCAGTTATTTATCTTGAAAATTAGGTTTTCTAGCGTTTGGTTTTTGTCTTTCCATGTAAACCCTAATTACTAAGCAGTAACATAAAAAAATATAGTAGCAGCAGCTAAAGGCGAAAATGTAAACCCTAAACTATTACAAAGCTTTGGGGCAGTTACATAATAGAGGAAGTGCGGAAAAGAAATCCTACAACTATTACATACTAGGAAGAAATTACATGATAATAAAAAAAGAAGTGGAAAATAAAGATTACATTCGCGAATCATATACAACTTGATCTATGAAATTAAAATAAGGAAAAGGAAAGATGAAAAATAAAATGTTTTTTGGTGATTTTGTTATGAAAAAAATGATTTATGATTAAAACCTAAAAATATAACTAATTTTAAAATTAATTAAAAAGGGTTTATTAATTAGTTGATAAAAAAAGTTTATTAAACCTAAACCTAAACCTAATTGATTAGGGTTTACAAAAAAAAGAGTTTTATTTTTTAGGTTAATTAAAAAAGGTTAAGTTTGCCAAATAATACGGTTTTGGGGAAAATGACAAAACAAGGTTAGAAATAGAAAAGAATGGAAAAATACCTGGGGTGAGTGTTGAATTCACGCCCTTAGCCTCCTGCAATGCACAACTTGCCACTGTGCCAACCATGCGTTAGTGTTAGTAGAATGCTCGCTGTATGTTATAGGATGGGAGAACTGACTTAGGCGTTTTGTGTTTTATCGCAAATGTTGAGGTTAGCAAGAGTCGCCACTGACTTTTCTTTTATACAAAAGGAAAGATGAAAAAGCACAGGAAATACCTTTGAGATTATTTCTTGAGTTCGGGGGTAGATTATGAAAAGGGAAGGTATTAGCACCCTTTTCATCCATGGTTTTCCATGGGCTCTTAGTTACTTGCTAGATCACTTGCTTTTGTTTGAAATTGTACTTTGTGTGGTTTTTGAAAGTATTTTGTAAAGAGGCCATTGTTTAGGAAATCTTTGTAATGATTCTTGTTTATAAGAATGTATACAAAGATGTTGATCTTTTGAAAATGTTTTCAAGTTTTGTAAGATGTTTTGAAAATATAGGTGCTTGTTTTTGAAAATAGCAAGGATGTTTTATTTTAAAATAGAGCAAGTAATTAGGAGCAATCTACCTATTCAAATGTCTTCCTTGTTCATTTTCTTTTCCTTTAACATTGTTGTCTTACCATTGATTTGGTAAGCAAGTTCATGAATGGGGATTGCAAGAATTTAAAACTAATTAGTCTATTACAAGTTCATGAATGGGGATTGCAAGAATTTAAACTTAATTAGTCTATTACAACCATATTAAGATATCAATGTACAAGGAAATAAATAAAAAGTATAAAATAAATGAATGTACAAAAAATATAAAATGTAAAGAAAATGTATCTTTGTTTGATTTTCATGAAAAAAAGATTTTAGCTTAACCTAATTAAATAAAGAAAATGATTAATTAAATTTGAATTTTATTAAGAAAAGATTTTAAGTAAAACCCTAGTTCAATTAATTAATCAAGAGAAAATAAGTTTAAGAAAAGTATTTTTGGTATTTTTATCTTAAAAATAATTATATCATTATAAAATATTTTTAGTCTTTTTTATATAAAAAATAATGCATTTTAAATGGTGTGAAAAATAAATAAATAAAAACATAATATTAATTAAGTTTACAAGATTATTTAATAAAATAAATAAACTATAATAAATAAAAATATTTTTTTGTGAGAAAAATAAAATAAAATAAGTCAAAAAATAAATCTATCATTTTTTTTGTATTTTTATGATTTTTAATATTTGGAAAAATATTTAAGAAAATAAAAATGGAATAAATAATAAAAACTAAATGAACTTGGGCCATGGGCGCCATTAGTCAGCAGAGAGGTCAGCTAGCAAAAACAAAAACAAGTTAGGCCCAAAGGGCCCAGCGCCTGCCAAAAACACAAAAATCAGGAAAGTGAAAATATGAAAAATGAAAAGGGTACCACTAGGGCTCGAACCCAGGTCCCATAGGTTACAGACGCGCGCTTCTACCATTGGGTGCCTATACATCTGTTAACATAAGTAAAACAATAAATATGTAAGGCAAAACGCACCCTGAAGACTTCATCTTCAACCTCCAGCCAGACCAACTGTAACTTTCTCATTTCTCATAAAAAATGAAAACTGTAAACATGAAACTTATAGCTAATTTTCTCACGATTCCAAAAATGTAAAGTATTAAAACTATAGATCAAAGATAAGCATGAATTTTAATGGCCCTAATATGAACCCTAAAAATTTCAGAAATTTCAGTTTCAAAATTCTCTAAGCTCAAGCAAAATTAATGGAAACTATGGACATGGTTAGCTTCAGGGCAATGATATCTACATGTTTTGTTCACAAATAAACTATTGATGATGCATGTATGAAGAGTTCCAAGTTGAGAAAACATACCTCAAAACTGGAAATCATGTTTTGAGTTTGAGCTTGTTTCAGGCAATGGTGATGATCAGGTTAGCTTCCTTGAGGTCCTAGGAAGCTAATGCAATGGTTTGCTTGAGTTGAGAGTGGCTGAAATGACCTGGAGAAGTCAATGCGCAATGCTCTGTTTTTGGTTATGGACGATATGGTAAATGCTGTTAAAGTAACTAAATAGGGACAGGGATAGGTTACACTTGATGTAAGGAAGCTTTAGAAACTAAAAGTCCAAGAAACGCATGAAGGAAATGTGAGTTTGAAGTCCAAGGTCAGAAACTGTGCAACAATGAAGTTTTTGGGCAATTTCTGATTTGAGAGAGTTTTTGTGTATTTCAAGGTGTTCAATCTCGTCCTCTAGCTCACAAATAATGACTCTATTTATAAGCAACAAGTTTGGAGTGCTCTAGTTGATCAGAATTCAAATTTACATGTTTAAGTTAAACATGTAATTTTTTGACAAAACAAGTTTCCATGCCTTGTACTTGCTAAGATAGAGTGTTTATGCTTTAAAAAATATTTCTTCTGACTTTGTGGATGGAGTGTGATCAGAAGGAAAAAGTTAGTGGCTCGAGAATGAACTTTATGCAAAAAGTTTGATTTACAAGAATGGCAATGTCAACTTTGTGCCATTAATGGAAATGCAACTTGAATAATAGCTCAATTTCTTGGATCAATGCTATAACAGTTGTGTAAACATTTAATTATGGAGTGAAAAACAACTTTGAGGCCTGCAAAGAAAATATTATGCAGCCTAGCATGGATTTGGTTCATGTGTTCGTCAAAAATGGCATGTAATTCAAGTGACAAAACCCTAACTTCATCTCTTTGATTCTCCCTACTCAAGAATGATCTCAAGCAGTTCTTACACATTTTGGAAAGCTTGAAATATGATCTATAATCTATATTTGAATTTATTTTGAAGATTCCCCTTGGAACTATAAGAAAAAGTTCCATGAAGTTGGGTCAAAATCTTGACCAAATTAGGGTAAAATTTCACTAAGTGTTTAGTTTCATGACCACATGTTCATAAAATTATAACTTGAGATCAAAGAATTTTTGAAAGGATTTTTGTAAAGAAAAGTTATATATTTCATGGAGATATACAACTTTCATGTTGGAAGTTTCTCTTGAATCATCTTGTATCATGGTGAACATTTTGCTCAAAGTTATGAAAAAAATAAGAAATTTCCAACACTTAGAAAAATTTCTAAGTTTAGAAATTTTGACTTTTCAAAATGAAACCTTGACTTTTTGATTTCTTGATGAATAAGTTTCATATTTTGACATGTTTTGATGAATTATGATCTTTGGCACTTGAATTTGACCAAAAAGTCAAAGTTTGACTTTTCAGTATATAGTTGACTTCTGATCATTGGACTGGAAAATTCATCTGTCAATCCAATGGACTTACAATGTTTTGAACCATGCCATTAGGTAAAAATGATGAAATTGGACTCTTGAGATCATTCCTTAAAACAATTTACCATTTTCTAGGTCAAAAACCAGAAATTGCCCTTTCCCAGTCAAAACCCTTATTTTGACCATTTTGCCCTTTTGGGGATTTGATCAAATTTCTTGAGGAGTTGTGGTCCAAACTTGATCAAATGATAAATATGAGTTTAAAATGTTGATGTGGATAAAAAATTATGAATTTTGACTATAAATTGGACATTGTTGACTTTTTCCCCAATACAATTGATTTTAGGTCAATTGCTCAATTGACTGAGCAAAAATGTGATCCAAGGCTTGAAACTTGACATGAGTGATATTGGGGGTCCATAATGATCCATGAAAGTCATATGGGGCAACGGAAGTTCAAATTTCTTTGTGCAAACTCAAACCATAATTTTGGTCATCAGTGCTTAAGGAGATGTCTTAAGCCGATCAAACCCTAATGCAGTCTTGAGCCAAAGGAGATCTTGTGAGAAAATTCTTGATAAGCGAGAGGAAAAAATTTAGGGTATAACACTATGCAACACATATTAAAACCTGCAAAATATGGAAAAAATATGAAAAAAAGTCAAAAGGAAGGGATCGAACCCACGCCATAGTGTATCAATGCCTTATCATGTGCGCACTTGGCACCAGGGTGGCTATTTCCTTCGGTACATAAGTGAAAACAATTAAATATATAATAAACTAAATTACTGGGTCAGAGAAGCGCCGGAGCCCTAGCTTCGATCGTCTTCTCCGATGAGCATGTTTTTCTATTCCTGCAAAATAGCAAACTTTAGTGACTCAATGGTACCCTACTCCCCTAATTTGGGCCTTCCAAATTCAATGGTTCCATTATTTGTTGCTAAATCATGCTGTATGGTGAGATACGACATAAACAAAGTCAAACGGTGCTCATATGGCCATTCACGATTCAGCCATTATGGGGAACATGCAATGGGTCTATCCTACATATTGAGTTCTCTGGAGAACATTAGTAACGTTAGTATGCAGCAAAACATAATGAAGACAAAGATATGGATTTCATGCAATAAAATAAACCAGAGAGGCATGTACGAGAGTTTCAGGCCTCTTGGATCATCACAATCGATCCCCACTTACCCTACAATGCTTCTGGAACTGATTTGGATGATTGGTTGGCCTTGAGGAAGGCTTAAAGTAGGGCTTATAATTTGTCCTATTTTTTGATAATTTTGGATTTTTTGGAATGGTTTCTCTTGCAAGGGTTCTCATCCATTCTTGTTGTATAAATAAAGAGAATATATAAAGTGTGAATTAGGTAAAATAAGTGTGGGCTTAGACCTTTGTATGAAAGCCTCTTATTTATTTAATTTATAAAAAATCAAAAATAAATAGAATAAAAATACAAGGGGTGTATGAATGTATTTAGAGGTTCATTATAAGGTTTAAAACTTGTTTGGACCTTGAAACATAAGCCGACTAGCCCAAAAACTCAAGTTTGATCAATTTTGGTTTCATGCGATTTCTCAAAATTGCCCAACTTGCACTAATCATAACTCTCTCAATTTTTATCACATGAATGTGATCTTAGACTTTTTGGAAATCTCAAGATGGCCTCTAAAATATCTGTGTTGATCATATTTTCATTTGAAAAATTTATATTGATGTAAGTTGCCTTGATAAAAAGTGTCTTTTTTTTTACTTTTGAAATGGCCTATAATGTTTTGGCCCATACCTCTCAAATGAAGCATTCTTTGGACTTGAGCGTAGAGAGAGAAATTGTAGAGAATTTAATTTCATTTAAGATGAGCTTTGGTTGAGGAAAATCTGATGAGGCATGTGAAAGTTGTGCTTGGTCAAAGTTCAGTTGACTTCTCCTTAAGAAAACCCTAATTTAGTAACTTTTGACTTTTGATGAATCTTGAGTTTTCCTGATGAATGATGATCAAGCCTTGATCAAATGATTAATATGAATTCAAAATATTGATGTTGACCAAAAATATTGAAGTTTTACTGTATGTTAACCACAATTGACATTTTGTCCTATACAGTTAATTTTCAGTCATCTTAGCAATTGACTGAGTAAACTTGTGATGCAAGGCTTGAAACTTGGCATGAGAATTCCTTGAGACATATGAGAAACCATGAAGTCCACTTGAGGAATTAGAGGTCCAATATTTCTTGATAAAAATGAAACATTAGTTGTAGGTCAATTGCTTAGGAGGAGAGTTTGTCTGATCAAACCTTGAGCAATTGAGAACCCTAGGAGAATGTATTGAATAATGGGAGGGCAAGTTTTGGGGTACAAAACATGATCTCACCTAACCATGTGTTTTCAAAATAAAAAGTTCCCGAATGTAGATGATATTACGTTCGCGACTCTTAGCAAGTAGACATGATGCAAACCGACCCTTGGGGACTTATGCGTCGTATTGCATAGAATAGAAAATAACACATCCTTTTCAATTTTCAAAGAAAGTCCCAAAGGCAGGAAAAAGTTTGTATTGGTTGATATTTTTTACCTTAAAGAAGGATTTGAAAGTTGTTAGATGTTTTATGCATTTGCCTAAAAAAGAAGGTTTTAGTTTTAAATGCAATATGCAAAAGAAAGAAAAAACATCTAAGGCAAACTATCCTAATCTCTAGCCCTAATGTTATCATATAATGATTGATCCTAATATTTAGTTTTGAAAGGGAAATCTCTACCCTAAGTTAGCATGCATGGATATCTATCCTAATGTATATCTTGAGGACTAACCTACACGAGTAATCCTGAGGGAGCATGGCATAGTAAGCAAATAAGCAAAAAAGTGCTTTGGCAAAAGCACATAAACATGAGTAACACGTACTGACTCAAAGGGATGGGGGAAACAAGAGAAATGCTTTAACTAAGGAGAGCGTATCACCCAAAGAAAAAAAGTGGGAGACAAATGAAATAAAAAAGAAAATAAATGTTTTAGCTAAGGGGAGCGTGTCACTCAAAGCAAATAAGCGGGTAGCGAAGTATCAGCAATGGCCATTGCAAACTCCTGACAAAATGTGGGGGTTGCTTGTGAACCCCTCTCCACATGACCGACTCGATACACAAGATCTGCACAACTCTGAAGCATCAATGTACAATGTGAGCTAAGGATGACACGGACTAGAATGTGTTGGGGTCGATTGTGAATCCTCTCCACTTGCCTCCTTTCGAGGACTTCCATGGGGGATGGGGAATATATTTGAGCACAAATGTAAACACACGTGGGGAATACCTACTTCAAAGGTAGGATTTTAAAAAAACACAAGTAGCACACAAGTCACATATGCGGAATTGCCTTAAGCAGGTCTTCAAATGAACTAGATGGGTTCCTGACATATATCAACAACAGAATCCCATTCGTACATCTCTACCCTACTTGACATGTCAAGGAAAATGGTAAAATCCCTACTTCTCATGATCTCTATAAAGCAGTAAAATACGGAGAGAAAATATAAAAAAGGTGTACCAAATGGATAACAAACCGTAGATGCTAAACAATAACAAAGAAACCCAAAAAACTTCGCGAACTGCTAGCACCAATAAAGAAAAATACCATTAGCATATGTGTCAAAGTATCAACAGTCAAAATCGAAATGTGTAGCAGACACATTCGAATATCAAGATACACTTGCACCATATATCGATCTAGACACAAGCATCGCAACACAGTGCATAATAAAATGCTATCTGCAACATTTGCGATAAAATGCTAAACAAGTCAGTTTTGCCACCGTATTACAGAGTTGGCAACTCTGCTGGAGAATACTAAAAAAGAGGGGTTACCTTAGAGTTTAGGTCACTTTAATTGCTTTATTTTTTTGAATTGTTTGCTTTAAATTCAAGGGTTTATTTGGGTTTATATTACTTGTAAGATCCTACACCCAGATCTAGCGATGCCCTAGGTAAGTAGCAATAGATCATAAAGATTGTATGACATAGACCAATATGGTTTATATGATGGATCATTAGTATGATGCTTTGGTTTGTACTAATGTTCCTTGAGTCAGTCGAGGATAACATTAGACTGCCGCATGGTATCATTAAACACTAACTGACCTTTAGAAACTTAATTAACCCATCTTGGCCATTAGAAGGTAGTGAGATAGCCCGTTTGGTGCAGTCCAAGGTTGGTTGATACTCGAAGCTATGCTCATTGAGATTCGACTTTCGGGATAATTTAGTGGCAAGTCACTTGTCGTGCTAAAATAAAACCTTTGAGAAAGATCAGTGACATGAGACCCCTAGAACCCGGTTACTATTTTAGGACAGGTTGAGCCAACTTAACTTCAATAGAGAAGGGTACTTACCTATGGACCTCATGGGATACTTTAAACCTAATGATCTTGTGTGATTTTTTTGTGTATGCTACTTGTTTAAACATGACATCACAACATCATATCATCATAACATGGCATTTTTAATAACCATTTCAAGGATCTTAAGGACCTTTGGTGTAGGATTATCATAAGCCATATTTCTAGCAAGGGGCAAGAGGATTTATTTTCCTCTAACCAGATGTCGTCAAGGATCGAAGTATGTTCTCTTGAGTCAAAGGCTGAAACCTACTTGATATGGTGAGCTTGATTCTTATAGAAGGATGTTCAAAAATAAAGACGCGAAGTTCTTCAGAAAAAGCTGCAACCAGATTCATATTTCAAAATTTATAATCCTGCGAGATCCTTGAAAACATTTCATATGCATCTACATACCATGAATATCATTACATAACAGGTTTTCTCATCTTCTTGCTATTTATTTCAGCAGAAAATGGCTCTTGAACAGACATTAAAAGATCTTCAGGATCAGAATGCTCAGTTCCAAGAGATGTTCCTGAACTTATCCAAAGGGCAAGAAGAACTGAAGGTGCTCATCGCCAAAGAGAAAAAGAAGAAGACAAAGAAACAAGTCGGCATCCTTAACATGGGAAGGAGGTTCAGAGGTCCAATCAAGCAAGCTCGGGATTGCGATATCCCATCAAATGAAGATGACAACCATGATGAAGATGGTAAGAGTGTTAAAATTGAGAAGCAAAGCAACCTACTTTTCTTAAATGCTTAGAATTTCTTTTAGGTTTAATATTTCCCCCCTTTTCACAATCTCCACGCGTTCATTTACTTTTTCGCATTGTTATTTTTATAATTATGTAATTTTTAAAGGATGTAATAGCTTTAATTAGGGTTTCTTTACTTTTTCCCCGTTTTTATGATTTGTAACTCCCCATCTCGGAAGCACTGTAATAGCATATATTCTATTTCCCGCATTTTTACTTTTCGCACTTATATATGAATGTATGTATATATTTAACTGCTAGTTTAATAAGATTGTATGGCAAAGACTAAAAGAAAATGCTAGATAAACATAAATCCAAGATTAAGATAACTGAAGCATAACACACTTCGCACACACACACACACCTCTAGGGTAACCCTTACTTGTTGCCCCAGATATAAACAGTGATGTCCCTCGAACGTGGGATTCTTTAGCAAAGACACATCGGTTAAAAAGATCATAGTCCCTTGATGACCCTTCGATGCTACCTCGATAAACGATCTTAGTCCCTACGATAATTTCTAAAGCATCCAACGAGTTGGCTTTATGATTGTCGATGACCCGCGCCTCTCCCTCAAACATCCAATGATAGAGCTTCCTACTAACTAATGGTAGGATAGCACTATCTAAAGGAAAGGAGGAAAATAATAAAGACTTTTTGAGTAGGTAGATAGAGCTTAGTCGCTTTCTCACAAGAAAAACTTTTCTCACACATACAATATTTCCTAAAATATTTTCAAAGACAAACACTTTGTATGCATTCTCAACGATACGAGAATCATTACAAAGTTTGCCGCACTTAGGCATCTTTTCAAAATATTTTTAAACACACAAACACAAATCATTTTTAGAGTAAGCTAGCGATTAAGAGCCCATAGATAACTACGCATGAAAAGGGTGCTAATACCTTCCCTTTTCATAACCTACCCCCCGAAATCAGAAAAATTCTCAAAGGTATTTCCTGTTATTTTTACCCTTTCCTTTATTGGATAAAAGAAAAGTCGGTGGCGACTCTTGCTATCCACAACATTTGCAATAAAATGCAAAACCAAAATGTCAGTTCTCCCACTGTATTAAAAGTAGGATTAATATCTCTAATCATATTTATGACCCACATTGCAAACAGATAAGAAGCAGTCAAGTCATTCAGAGGAACCGAAGGCACATGTACTTTGTCAGTATAAATCTGGCATTTGTGACAAGTTCTGGAATGACGATGGTAATTAGTTTCCATGGTTGACTAATAATAACCCGCTCTTAGAATTTTCTTAGCCATCGTATGCCCACTAGAGTGAGTACCAAATACTCCTTCGTGCTTATCTTCCATAACCTTCTCAGCTCCCTTCTTGTCTACACAACAAAGAAAAGTTGAATCGTAGTTGCGCTTGTACAAAATTTTGTTGCTCAGAAAGAACTTGGCAGAGAACCTCCGTAGAAATTTCTTATCATTGATAGATGCTCCTTCTGGATATTCTAAAGTTTCGTGGTATATTTTTACTTCGTGGTATTAAGGCTTTTCCTCTACTCCATTAGTATCAACATAGTAGAAATGTGTTGGTTCATCTAGTCTCCCAATAGTAATTCGAGGAGCTTCATTGTCCCATCTGACTTTGAACATAGATGACATGGTAGCTAAGCCCTCTGCCAATTGATTCTCTTCTCGTGGGATGTGTTCAAAAGTGATTTCTTTGAGGTATAGAATTAATGTCAACACATGATCCCGATAAGGAATGAGATTTGGATGCGTCGTATCCCATTATCCCTTAATTTGACTGACCACTAGGGTTGAGTCCCCAAATACATCCAAGAACTTGATTCTCATATCAATGCCAACTTTGATACCCATGATGCACGCTTCGTATTCTGCCATGTTGTTGGTACAGTCAAAACATAATCTGGCGGTGAAGGGCGTATGGCAACCCATGGGAGTGATAATCACATCACTGATTCCATTACCAAGCCCATTGGAAGCTTCATCAAAAACCATTTTCCATCGGGATCCCGATTCAGGTCCTTCATACGGTCTAGGTTCTTCATAATCAATAACTAGCATAATATTCTCATCTGGAAACTCAAAATTCATATACTGATAGTCATCTACAGCTTTATGAGCCAAATGATCTGCCAATACACTTCCTTTGATTTCCTTCTGAGTGGTATATTGGATGCCATATTCTGTCAAGACCATTTGCCATCTCGCTATTCTTTTGGAGAGATCGGGTTTCTCGAATATATAATTTATTGGATCCGTCTTAGAGATCAACAAAGTAGTATGATTCAACATATATTATCTTAGTCGGCGAGCAGCCCATGCCAAAGCGTAACAAGTTTTCTCGAGCAATGAGTATCTTGTTTCACAGTCGGTAAACTTTTTGCTAACGTAGTATATTGCATGCTCTTTTCGACCAGACTCGTCATGTTACCCCAATACACACCCCATTGAGTTCTCTAACACTGTTAAGTACATCATAAGAGGTGTTCCTTCAAACAAAGAAATTATAATTGGAGGTTCTTTGAGGTACTCCTTTATTTTGTCGAAGGCTATCTGACAATCATCGTTCCACTTCACTACTTGATCATTCTTTAGTAACTTGAAGATTGGCTCACAAGTAGCGGTCAAATGGGAAATAAATATGGCAATGTAGTTCAAATGTCCTAAGAAACCTTTGACTTCCTTCTCAATACGGGGAGATGGCATTTCTTGAATGGCTTTAACCTTGGCAGGATCAACTTCAATACCTTTACCACTAACGACGAAACCTAGGAGTTTACCGGATCTTACTCCAAAGGTGAACTTGTTCGGGTTCAACCTCAACTTGTATTTCTTCAACCTCTCAAACATCTTTTACAGGTGGTCGAGATATTCTTCTTCAGTCTGAGACCTGGCTATCATTTCATCAACGTAAAACTCTATCTCGTGATGGATCGTGTCATGGAACAAAGCTACCATAACACACTGATATGTTGTTTCGGCATTCTTCAAACTAAAAGGTATAACTTTGTAACAGAAAGTTCCCCACTGTGTGACAAAAGAAGTCTTCTCCATGTCTTCAGGTGCCATCTTAATTTTATTATAACAAGAAAAACCATCCATGAAGGAAAATACCTTATATTGAGCGGTGTTGTCAACCTGAAAATAAATATACGGAAGCAGAAAGTCATCTTTGGAGCTTTCCCTATTCAGATCCCTATAGTTTATACACATACACACCTTGCCATCCTTCTTAGGTACTGGAACCACATTTGTAACTCACTAAGGATAGGACATAACAGCTAAGAAACCTGCATTGAGCTGTCTCATAACCTCATCCAGGATCTTTTCAGACATCTCAGAACGCTTACGATAAACCTTCTACTTTATTGTAGGACAACCTTCCTTCTTTGGTAGACGGTGAACCACAATATTAGTATCAAGCCCTAGAATGTCTTCGTACGACCAAGCAAAGATCTCAACATAGTCACACAACATCTGGATTAATCTCTTTTTGACACTGTCTTCTAGGTTGGCACCTATCTTGACTTCTTTCTTGTCCTCTTCAGTACCCAAGTTCACAACCTCCACCGTCGTCTCTTCATTCGATTGTATGGCTCTTTCTTCCTACATTAATAGCCTAGCAAAATCTCTAGGTACTTCACAATCTTCCTCACCTTCATCCTCGGCATGGTAGATCGGAATTTCGAAGCCATAATTGGCAAAAGCAGAATTCTTATCAATGGAATCCAAGATGGATATGGATCTGCAATTTGTTGTGTGGGTGTGTGTAAGAGCACATAACTATTTTGAAATAAATAAATAAAAATAAAGACAAAGAGCACAAAATTTGAATGCAAATATCCAATGATTTATTACATGAAAATATGTGGATGAAAAATGACAACCCTAACAAATGGACCATTGTGCCACGGGTAATGCACAAGATTTAAAGTTATTAATTAAATTACATAACCAAAAACTTCAAAGCAATAGAATAGAAAATAGAATTTACTCCTGACTAAATGAGATTCGTATAAAGTCTTCAGCCTTCCAATTGTTGAGCCCTGAAGCTACCGGAAAAAAAAAACACAAAGCCGCCACCGAACTTTATTTATCCCGAAGGAAGGGGAAATATCGAGAAACCCACTAGAGGATGGATAAGATGTTATAGAAACCAAGAAAAAGGGTATGGAATTCGATTATGCAAGAGGAAGGTATTAGAACCCCTAACATTTGTTATACTCAACGTGATCCATTTTATTTGTTTGCTTCTAAGGGTGTGTTTATCTACAATATGCTTTCTAAGGGGAAAGTAATGGTTTTTTTATTAGTGCGATCATAAGGGTCTCGTCACCCTTTGCATACGTATCCCGTGAAGGAATCAGAACATTTTAGTTCTTCAAGAAAATGTTGGTTTGTGGTGTTTTTTAGTTGGCGATGTTAACGCACATATTCTAGCAATAGGCACGACCTGTATCATGGTAGAACAAAGATAACATGCCCTCTTGGGGAGGTTTTTGATTGGTTGAGTGTTTTGCGAGTTTTAAAATGAATTTGAATAATGATTTAATTTTTTTGGAATTTTTTATTTGTAAATGAGAAGTTTTAATTACAAAATAAGAAAAAAAAGGTTTAAGAGGGAGATTAGAAAAACCCTAATGTTGTCATGCATTGGTTCTAACCTAAGTTCTAATTAGTTCACATCTTAAAGAAGAGGAAACTAGCATCCTAAGGGAACATGTTATAAGCATAAAAAAATGAGACAGTGTTTGTGAAGAGTGATCATGCACGGTGATCATGGCAAAAGTGACGAAACAACGAGTAGTTTCATGAAAGGCGTAATAGCTCTGATCCTAATTTTTTTACGTGTTTCAAATCCTCTTCTTCTTCTAGACATTATCCTATGTTTTATTTTTGCAGATTCTTAATATTAAGGGCTAAATCTAAAAAAGGGTGACGGAAAACCTAACTTTCAAAGTTCAAGCAAATGATGATGGTGATGCTTGTGAATACAAATAGGTGACAAAAGTAAGGAAAAGGGTCAAAGAAACAGAGCCTCTTCTCCATGGATCACTTACAATTTCTCAACCTTTTTTTGGTGATTTTACGGTGAGATCTCTCTTTTTTTTCTTCTTCCTAGTCGCGAAAATCACGATATCATTACCTTCTAAAGGGTTAGTCTGAGTATGGAAAATGATGATTAAGGTTAGTGTGTTTTCTGTTTTCTGTCATTTGTGTCTGTGTGAATGATATCTCTCTTTCTCTGAAGGGTTTGAGGAAGAGGATAATGATTAGAGTTTGTGCTTTGCTATTGTTGCCTTGTGTTGTTGGGAACAGTTTTTTAATTGT
This sequence comes from Vicia faba, assembly GCA_948472305.1. Classification (NCBI taxonomy): domain Eukaryota; kingdom Viridiplantae; phylum Streptophyta; class Magnoliopsida; order Fabales; family Fabaceae; genus Vicia; species Vicia faba. The sequence continues at coordinate 146,332,382 of OX451740.1, forward strand.
ATGCAATTTTTTTGGAATGAGATGGAAGATGATGATATCGTTATTTTTGTGTTTTGTGGTTGTTGCTATTTTTTTTTTGTTGTTTTGGTTTCTGCTCTTAGCTTGCTAGTTTTGTGCAAGTTTTAGATAGGTTTTAGAGTGTTATATTTGGACGGTTTGGATAAGTTTTTTTAGTCTGTTTCTGCAGACTAATATTAGTTGGCTTCGGGGACAGCATAGGAGGTTGTCTTTGTAGGGGCTATTTGGGGCTATCTTGGCTTGTTTTTCTGTAAGGCAGATTGTTGGCATTGTTTTTTTGTTGACTTTGTTACTAGAGTAAACTTGTTTTTGAATCTCTTTTCTTTTTGTGAACCAAAATTTACTTTTATGATTTGCAATTGGAACATGGACCATGATTTAAAATTTAGAAATATGATTTGTATGAGGCTTTGAATTGGGCTTAGCACATGATTGAATGACCCCCTAAATTTCTGATTCCAAGCATAAACCCTAATGACGAGTCAAAAAGAAAACTTCACTTGTAAACCTCTTGTTCAAATTTCATTGTTTTTATGATAGTTGTTCTAACCAACACCTTGTTTGTTTTCATGTGACCTTGATGGAGGGTGAAGAAGGCAAGGCAAGATATAAGACTTGAAGAAGAAGTCATAGCAAGGCGTGAGACAAGTCGCTTGAAGATGGGGCAAGGAAATTTGAAGAGTAATTATATTTTCTTTGTAAACAAGATACTTGTAACTTGTATTTCAACTTTTGTAAATTTCTTTGTGAATTGCTCAAAAGTGTAATGAATATGAAACTTGAAAGTTTTCTCTTTGAATTTATGAATGATGAACTTGTTAAATGGAAATTGGAGACAATTTGAAAGGTTTTCGAGTATAGGACTTTGGAAGTTTAATGATGATGATGCCTTATTCAGATACTTCTTTACTTATCATCTTAGAACTTTAATCCTTAATGCCTTCCTTTTCTTGATTCACATAGTTCAAGGTATACACAAACTTTCCTTTCTTATTCCTTTTAAAATAGTTTCAAAATGCCTTCTTAAAATCTTTAGAATGAAACTTTGAATTGAATGAACGTGCCTTGCAACTTGAATTGGAATCAAGCCTTGCAAATGTCTTGTGATTTGTGACTTGTTCCTTAATTAATCAAAATATACTTGATAAATCTTCAACCCTTGACAAAATCATTTCCTTGAATAGTTTTTTAAAGAAGATGGAGAGAAATATGACCAACGTAACTTTACCATGACATCCAATGAACCTTAAAGGATGAAATGCTAACAAGCACAAAATCGATGGATACGAAAAAACTAATTCACGGATAGATGAATCATGATCTTCAATGAATAAAAAACATCTTGAATTGATGAAAACATATCTCAATGCATCATATGATAGCTCTCGAGGAAACCTTATCTGGACTGATAAACAAACACAAATTCTTGGGTAACTCGATTCACTACCCACAAAGAAAGATCTTGAACCCAAGTATATCAATAATTATAACTATTTCCAACCAAGAAGTTAAGAGATCCCATCATCCTTGACAATTCTAAAGGCATGATGCTCGAGGTATCCAAGTTACCAACACCCCAATTCACATGATTCACTTGTTGAAACACTTTGAACAAACTCTAGACATTAGTGATCTTGGAGAAATCCATAATAACCATACTTCAAAACCTAATTCCACATAGTTCACTGCTCATGGACCAGTTGAATATTCATGTATCTGATGAAGAAACCTCAAAACCAATAGTACCCCTAGTTGGCATAAATACCGCTTCTTTAACCAAAGTGCTTTATTCAATGAAATGCGTGATATGCAAATGAAATAGTGGAGATGATGTAGATGAAATTTGAAGTCTAAGCCAGACAAAGGTAAAAGGTAGGACAAATTTGGGGTATGAAAGTTGCCCCTATTTAATCGTCCTAAACTTGAAAGTGATATTAGTGTCGGGCTTTTGAATGTTCAAGGTAGAAGAATGTTAAATACCAAGACCTGAAATTTGTCCTGCAGAGATGGTGTAAGTGTTATTTACTTGTGATGTCTATTGGGGATGAAAACTGAATTTTCAAGTGAACTGGTCATGATGGGTAAATGCGGTTTGAATAATGATAGCTTGTACTGGGGTAACGATGTCAATACAAGGTTCTCAGGGAAGTGGGTGTTAAAGTGACTGAAAGGATATGGTTGATGATGTCGTGGTGAATGAAAGTAGGATTAATGACAACATGATAACTTAAAGGCGATGGGTAGAACTCGACGAGAGCAGAGAATCTATCATGTGGGATTCACGACCCAAAAAGAAAGGTAAAGACAATGGGTAAATATCAGCGTATGATCTATGACCCAAGAGAAAGGATAACATGAGGGTAAGATCTACGGACGAGCTACGATCCAGGAAAATATAACGTGAAGGTAAGATCTACGAATGACCTACGACCCTAGCAAAGATAACGTGAGGGTAAGATCTACGGACGACATACGACCCTAGATAAGATAATGTGAGAGTAAGATCTACGGGCGACCTATAACCCTAGAAAAGAAAACATGAGTGTTGTACCCCAAAATTTGCCCTCGTATTTTTCCACAAGAATTCACAGCCTCGGGCATTTCCTGATTTTTCAGACTGGTTCAAGAATCGGTCAAACAGGCTTTTCTCGTCAGTCAGACAAAATTAGGGTTTTCATGGCTCTAGAACAGTTCACACAGTTTGCTTAGGGTTTGGTTGATTTTGGCTCAGGTTTTGATCGGGCATGCGCTTTTGTGAACATTTAATCAAGAATCAGGGTTCGCGCGTACATTTCTCAGAAAGAATTAAGTCTATAGTTCTTTTCAGTTTACTCTGAAATTTGGACTGAAGCATTTGGATTAAGTGTGCAGTGTTTGATTAAATCAGTAAAAGGAAAAAGATATTTGGGCGTGTGTTGTGATTTGACTGTGCGTTGCTGTGGCTATTTGAAACGCCAAGTTTATGAATTGATCGATGCTAAAACCACATTGTTTATTAATTGTTTATTTATTCTAAGATTAGGATAATTGGAATTTATTTCCATTTATTATAATTTAAGAATTTATAAGTAATTAACATAGACAGCAGAAAGAGGAATTAACTGATAAAAATTGGTTTTCATTCATCTTTAATTATTCGTTACAATTGTTATTTGAATACGGTATTTATTTACAAAGTATTCATAATAATAATTTTACAATAATTCAAAGTAAAATAAAACTTCATCCTAATTCCTAAGTCTTCATCTTCTGTTCATTGCTCCAATGCTCCATTGAGTTTTATCTGCAAAACAAAGAAAAGAAGGAAAAGTCAAATGCAGTCAAAATAATTGAAAGGCAAACAGTTAATTTGGGTTCATCATTAAAGGCAACTGGCCGGAATCAGTTCGCCCTCTCTGTAATAGACAGCTTTTTGGGGATGGAATTCCCTTGGGATGCCTTCATGTCCATGTAACATCGTGTTTCACATCTTAGGTTGTGATTATTATTTCCTTATTGTTTTTAATGTAATGCTTAATAAAGAATTTAAATCACAATTCGCATACGAAAAATAAAGTAAAAAGGACATAACGAAGACTCTTTGGTGGAAGGGCACAAATTTATTAATGAGTTTGGCTTGTGAAAAGGTATTCGTACATGGAAGAAACTCCTAAATGAGGAAGTTGCGAAGAAAAGAAGAAATACAACAGCTAAAATGGAAATAAGAAAATCTCAAACTTCCATTAAAACTGATATTGTTATAGTTCACATATCCCGGATCGTCCTGGTGTTGTGCTTCGGAAGCATAATAGTTGAATTGATCCATCCAGAGTTAGGAGGGTGCACTTGTTATTCGTGAAGAGTTTTCATACTGCAGTCTCTCGCTTTTTGTCCCTATTTTTTTCCTGGATCGCCCTTTCGAGTTTTCAACCCACCGAGATACCCATTTTTTCCTAAGCCGCCCATTCGGGTTTTCGACTTAGCGGGTTATTACTTTTTTTTTATTTTTTTATTTTTTAGCCCTAAATTTTGCCTAAGCCTCCCTTTCGGGTTTTCAACTTAGAGGGTCTTTTTATGTGAAGTATTTTTTGACTGAGTCTGAATTGACCAGAAGTAGAACGTCTTTCCCATCCATGTCTGTTAGGATTAAAGCACCTCCTGAGAAATCTTTCTTCACGATGTATGGACCCTCATAGTTGGGAGTCCACTTGCCTCTTTGATCAGAGTGAATTGGGAGAATCTTCCTTAATACAAGGTCACCTATGTGGAACTCTCGAGGTCGAATCTTCTTGTCAAATGCTCTCTTGATACGTTGTTGATATGACTGACCATGACAAATGACTTCTAGGCGCTTTTCTTCGATGAGATTGAGTTGGTCGAGCCTTGTTTGAATCCATTCAGCTTCATCAAGTTTAGTATCCATCAGAACCCTTAATGAAATAATTTTCACTTCAACTGGAAGCACCGCATCCATATCATAGACTAGTGGAAAGGGAGTTACCCCGGTGGAAGTACGCACTGAAATTCGATAGCCGTGCAGAGAAAAGGGCAACATCTCATGCCAATCTTTGTATGTTATCACCATTTTCTTGGATATCTTGTTTATGTTCTTGTTAGCTACTTCAACTGCACCGTTTATCTTTTGCCGATAGGGTGATGAATTATGGTGCTCAATCTTGAATTCTTCGCACATTTCCTTCATCACTTTGTTGTTGATATTTGAACCGTTATCAATGATGATCTTGTTAGGAGTTCCATAATGGCATATGATTTCTCTCTTGATGAAGCGGGTGACGACTTGCTTGGTGACATTCTTGTACGAAGCCGCTTCCACCCACTTGGTAAAGTAGTCAGTAGCAACGAGAATGAACATGTATCCGTTTGAAGCGCTCGGCTTGATCCGTCCAATCATATCAATGCCTCGCATTGCAAAGGGACATGGTGAAGTAATCACATTCAAAGGAGTGGGAGAAATGTGTATTATGTCTTTGTAAACTTGACATTTGTGGCACATCTTCTCATACACATAATAATCACTTTCCATCATCATCCAGAAATAACCTGCTCATAGGATTTTCTTGGCCACTGCATGTTCACTGGCATGAATCCCAAAAGAGCCCTCGTGAATTTCTCGTATGATTGATTCTGCTTCGTGTCTATCCAAGCATTTGAGCAACACCAAATCATAGTTTCTTTTGTACATAACGTATCCTGACATTAAAAACTTGGATGCTAATCTTCTAAGAGTCCACTTATCACAAATTGTAGCACCCTCGGGGTACTCTTGCTTCTCAATATATCTTTTGATGTCGAAATACCATGGCTTTTCCTCTGGCACATGTGAGACAATGAGCAGGGAAAACATGTTTTGGCTCCTTGTAATGAAGGATTCTTATATTGGGGGCATGATTTGGAAAACTGACTTTAAACATTGTTTCTAAAGTAGCCAGAGCATCTGCCAGTTGATTTACTTCTCTAGGGATATGCTCAAAGGTGATCTCATCAAAAGAGGACAACAACTCTAATATTTAATCCCGGTATGGAAATAAATTAGGTTGTCGTGTATCCCAATCACCTCGTACTTGATATATTACTAAGTCAAAATCCCCATAAACTTCAAGAATATTGATCTTCAAATCAATGGCTTCTTCAAGACCCATTACATAAGCTTCGTATTCTGCGACATTATTTATACAATCAAAAGCCTTGCCCTGAAAGGTATGTGAGTATTGCATGGAGAATTCAGAATTACCCCAATACCATGGTCCATGGAATTTGATGCACCATCGAATGTGAGATTCCATTGCTCCCCTGGTTTGGGTCCTTCCTTATCATCAAGTTTCATAACATCCTCGTCTGGAAAATCGAACTTCATTGACTAATACTCTTCCAATGGATGGTGGGCGAGATGATCAACAAGAATGCTACCTTTGATAGCCTTTTTGTGACGTATTGAATTTCATACTCAGACAAAAGAATTTTCCACCGAGCCAATCAGCCTAGTGTTAGTTTCTCGAAGATGTACTTTATCGAATCCGTCTAAGATATCAGAAGTGTAGAGTCTGTCAACATGTACTACCTCAAACGTTGAGCTTCCCACGTAAGAGCACAACAAGTATTCTCAAGTAATGAATACCTTGATTCACAATCAGTAAGCTTTTCTCTTATGTAATAAATGTCGTGGTCCTTTCGTCCCGTATCATCATGTTGTCCAAGCACACAACCCATAGTTCCTTAAAGAACAATCAAGTACATAATGAGAGATCTCCCTGGAACTGGAGGTATGAGTATTGGTGGTTCTTGAAGGTACTGTTTAATATTTTCAAAGGCCTCTTGACAACTATCATCCCAATGGACATCTTAATTCTTGCGCAAGAATTTAAAGATGGGTTCATAGGTAGCCATAAGGTGAGAAATGAACCTAGCTATGTAATTCAACCTTCCAAGGAACCCACATACTTCCTTTTCATTTTTCGGTGTCGGCATATCCTGTATTGCTCTTACGTTGTCAAGATCTACTTCAATTCCTTGTTGACTTACGATAAAAACAAGTAACTTTCTCGATCAAACCCCAAAGGTGCACTTGTTAGGATTAAGCCTTAACCTAAACTTGCGTAGACGGTCAAACAACTTATGTAAATGGACCATATGTTCTTCCTCAGTTTGCAATTTTGCAATCATATCATCCATATACACCTCGATCTCTTTATGAATCATGTCGTGAAAGAGTGTCACCATAGCATGCTGATATGTGCACCAACATTTTTGAGACCAAAAGGCATGACTTTATAGAAAAAGGTACCCCAAGGAGTTGTGAAAGTTGTTTTATCCATCTCTTCAGGAGCCATATTTATCTGATTGTAACCTGAGAATCCATCCATGAAGGAGAACACTAAAGACTGAGCAGTATTATCAACCAGTACATCAATATGAGGCAACGGGAAATCATCCTTTGGGCTTGCTCTATTCAAGTCTCAGTAGTCAACACACATATGTACCTTACCATCTTTCTTAGGTATAGGCACAATGTTAGCAATCCAAGGTGGATAATTTATCATAGATAAGAAACCAGTATCAAGCTATTTCTGAACTTCTTCTATGATCTTTAAATCCATGTCGGGCCTGGTCCTTCAAGGCTTCTACTTTATAGGAGGACATTCTGGCCTGAGTGGCAATTTGTGCATCACTATATCAGTATCTAAACTGGGCATGTCTTCATACGACCAGGCGAAGATGTCAGCATACTCTTGGAGTAACTCAATCAACCCCTTCTTTTCTTCACTTTGTAAGGCATCACCTATCTTGACTTCTCTCTTTACCCCTTTAGTACCGAGATTAATAACTTTTGTTTCTTCTTGATATGGATGGATGACCTTTCCTTCATGTCTCAAGAGTCTTTCCAATTCTTCAGGGACTTCACAATCTTCCCCACTATCTTTGTTAGCATGGTCAACTAAATTCTCAAGGATATTAGGAACCATGGCACTATCATTTTCGATGGGATTTGTGACAGATCTTAATGATTGATGATTTTATGTTTTATTTTAGAAAGTGCAAGAAAATATTTAGAATATGAAAATAAAATCATTGCCATTTTATTTTGAAAAGTAAAAGTAAAAGAAAAGACAGGGAACAAAATTGTATGCGAAAATGCGATTTTCATTCAATTTTAAACGAAGATTGAAACATAAGGGGCCCATTCTACAAGATGTCTCTATGCCTTGGGCACGACATATGACTTAATGGAAACAGAAAATTACACATCAAGGAAAACAACTTCAGAGATGTCCATGGCAGTCCAATTGCTGAGCTCCTGATCCGGCATAACCTGATAGATAAATCTGGAAACATCTTCATCGTCACCTCCATCATCTGTTGCGAGCACTTGTCCTTATTTTATTGTACCAACACTGATGAACACTTCAAAAATTAGGAGAACTTGCTTTCCTTTGAGAGAAAACTAACTAGCTTGCACGGAGGATGGTGGCTGATATCCAAGACCACGTCGATATTTCTTCTCAGGTACTTCAATCAATTTTCCCCAACCATCATGGGGTGATCTAGCTTCCATGAGGGATTTAGCATCATTCAAAAAGGCCATTGGTGCTTCAGACTTCTTACCTTTTATGATGGGAAACTTGTCAACAGAAACAATTTCCCGAGCTTGAATGGGCAACTCATGCATCTCACCTTCCATTTCCACATAACGATAGGTTGTCAGATTGTTAATCACTATATCTTCTTCTCCATAAACGATAAAAACTTTGTTATTTACAATGAATTTCAGGCATTGATGAAGAGTAAATGTCATAGCTCCTGCTACATAGATCCATGGGCGACTTAAAAGGTAGGTATAAGATGGACGAATGTCCATAACATAGAACAAACGATAGAAAGTATGGGAACCAATCTTGACAGGAAAGTTCACTTCTCCCTCCTTAGATCTCCTTGAACCATCAAACTCTCGAAAACTTAGGGTAGAAGGCCTCATCATTACCCCATCATATTCAGCTTAAATAAAGTAGCCTTAGGAATCACATTGAGTGAAGAACCTGTGTCTACCAAAACTCAAGATAAAACCATATCCAAACACTTCATAGAAATGTGAAGTGCTTTGTTGTGGGCTCCACCTTCAACTGGGAGCTCATCATGACAAAAACCAAAACAATTTCCTACAACAATATTGTTTACGATCCCTTCAAACTGGGCCACAGAAATGTCTTGTGTAACATGGGCAGAACACAAAATCTTAAGTAAAGCATTTTGATGAGTCTCTGAACACAAGAGAAGAGACAATATGGAGATCTTGGACGGTATATGGTTGAGTTGATCCACCACTTTGTAATCACTTCATTTAAGAATCCTCAAAATTTACTCTACTTCTTGTCCTACAGAAGGTTCAGGCTGACTATCAATCACTTGCTTGCCCCTAGCCTTGGCCAGGGCATCACTGTTAGTTTCTTTGGGAGGCGGTGGTGGGGGAGAAAAGATCCTGCCACTGTGAGTCATGTTATTGGTTCCTGCAATGTTGGTAATATTCTTGTCATCTACTGGGGGACACTCATATTTCTTCCCAAGAATATATACTACATTATACTCCCATGGAACTACCTTTGAGTTGTCACACAGAGGAGGAATAGGAATTTGAGTTGTCGCGGGGATAACTGGAGCTTGAATCATTAATGGGGTAACAGGAGTCTGGATTGTCAACGGGGTTCCTGGTGTTACTGAGATGCTTCTCGAATAATGAGGAATTTCCAAGACATCAATATCTCCTTGAAATATCTTTTATACCTATAGGACATCTTCATCCATTAGTTGTTTGATAGTCGTCTTCAAACTAGTACACTCTTCAGGTTTAGAGGAACATCTTAAGAAAAAATCATGGAGTTCCTGCAGCACCTCATGCTCCAACAAATGTTCTCTAACAGTTCCTAATGACATCTTGATCTCGTCAACCCTGATTACCATATTTTGTTCGTTACTTTCTTCAATAGCATTAACCGCTGCCCCTAGGTGAGAAGGCATGGGATTATTCTGAGTATTTGGACCGACATGGTTGAAATTTATGGCCTTTGCATCGAGGATATCTTGAACTTTAAATTTAAATGCTCTAAAATTCTCAATCATATGGCCTGGGGCTCCAGAATGAAATTCACAATGAGCATTAAAGTCATACCCCCTGGGGAAAGGATTTTGTTGTCGACCAAGTTCACGCAGTTGAACCAACTGATTGGAAAGTAGTTGAGGGAGAAGCTGAGCATAGGACATAGGAACGATATCAAACCTTCTTTCGAGCGCTCTATTTGTCTTTGTTGAGCTCTCGGACCTTGAGGTTGATGACTCTGTTGTTGATAATTCGGAGGTGGTGCAAATTGTTATTGTGGAAGATACTGTGGTTGAGGAGGGAAAGGCCGTTGTTGGGCCATCCAGGGTGCTGGAGTTGTAGCAGCATACACTTTAGGAACGTATTGATTAGAAATAGCAGTAGGTGTTGGGAAATACAGAAATCGAACTTGAGGATATGCAGGAGCTTTCCTTGGTTGATTGTGACAGCACTAGTCTCACCCTCTTTCTTCTTGACAAAAACAGAAAATGGCTTCCTACCAATGCCAATATTGTTATTGGTATTGTTAGGGATACCTTGGATCGTTCCAGCCTTAATACAAGTTTCAACATGTTCTCCGATAATGACCATAGCAGAGAAAGAAGTAGAGGTACTTCTGAGCATGTGTTGGATATAAGGACCTCGTAAAGTACCCATGAACAAATCAATCAGTTCACGATCCAAGAGAGGAGATAGAACCCTTGAAGCCAGTTCACGCCACCTTTGGGCGTACTCTTTAAACGACTCTTCAGATTTCTGTATCATCCCTTGAATCTGAGTGCAGCTAGGAGCCATGGCAGTATTATAATGGTAAAGTTTCAAAAAGGCGTAAACAAGCTCTCCCCAAGTACTAACATGAGCTCTTTCTAATTGCATATATCAGTTCAATGGTGCCTCAGTCAAGCTATCTTAGAAGAAGTGCATGAGTAACAGTTCATTTTCAGCATAGGCTGCCATCTTGTGATAGTAGGAACGAAGATGAGTTTATGGGAAGGAGGTGCTTTGTATTTGTCAAAATCAATAACCTTGAACTTGGGATGGATAACTACCCCAGGCACGAGACACATTGCAGCAGTATTGAATCCCAAAGTCTTGAGACCTTCCATGGCTTTGAGACGCTCTTCAAGAGCCTGGCACATTTTTGCAGTTTTAGCAACTCCAACAGCGAGATTCACACGGGGCTCATCAAGATCAATGATGTTGTGATGATCATCAACATCATTCCAAGGAACTCTAGTAGGGGTCTCAATATTTTCATTATTATTCCCTCCATTTGCAGAAGTGGAGGGGGCAGCAGTGGCAAGCTTAGTGACACTTTGATGTAACTCTTCTTAACCCTTGATGACAGCATGAAGAGTTTCCATAAGTTGATCCATTCGAGTGACCATGGTGTCCATATCTTGGCGGAGAGAATTTTGATTTTCTTCGAACATATCGATAAGTCTTCGTTGGTTGCTTCTTGTACGGTATGGATGTAGAGAAGTTGTCTTTGCTGTTCACTGAATTCTGGTGGAAAAGTGACCACAATAAGTTCTTGTTGTGAATAATGAATGAATGATAATATGAATGAATGTTTTATCTTCATTTACGAGGAAATCCAAAGACTCGTCTATCTTTTAACAAATTTTTGTTTTCATTTTTGAAGAGCTCTACCAACGAGACTTCTCTTTGGAATTCCTTAGACATGAGATGTATATACATGATGGTATGATATCATGGTATGCTATGGATGATATCTTAGCTCCACATATTATAGATAACCACTGTGTAGTCCTTTGCATAAGCTGAAAGTAACAGGATCAAAAGTTCGACGTCACAGGCATGGAGTCAAGGTAACCACCCATAAGGTATGTATTAGGGGTTTATCACCTGCCGGACAAGGTTCTAGGGGAACCTCAGAGTCTACACTCTTCCTTTGGATATTACCAATGTCCCAATTACTCGGTAATTAGTAATATTCGCAGGAAAAACCCGTCTGAGTGCAGCATCGCGTGACAACTACTTCAGGATTACTCTATTACAGTCTCCTCATTGCACCTAAAAAGGCCAGGATGGGTTAATGGTTCTAAGTCTCTCAACTTCTCTATTTCCCAGGTCGAAAGCAACAATATCTTCTTGATTACTCGGTAAACAACGCTAAATTCAAGGGGACCTCCACTGAGTGGGGGATATCATGCCTCCTTCTTCTAGATTACTCCCTCAAAGTTAGCATGACTATACCGCCCGTCCTAATCCTAAATGTAACCCCAAGTCTGGGTATATGACTTATCAAATGTAATCACCCAACCCAACATCACAAAAGATACAACATATCCAGAATATGTGAGTAACAACAATTTAATGCAATATATACAAAAGAAAGCAATAAAGCAAATAAATAAAGAAATAAAGCGGTAAATAAAATAAAGTAAGTAATTAAATACCCCTAAGAGACAAATAAACACAACTAGGATAGACTTGAAAAAATCCCCAACAGAGTCGCCAGTTGAAGCTATCGGAAAAAAAAAAACACAGAGCCGCCACTGAACTTTATTTATCCCGAAGGAAGGGGAAATATCGAGAAAACCATTAGAGGATGGATAAGATGGTCTTGCGACCATGAGAAAGGGTAAGGGAGTCGATTATGCAAGGGGAAGGTATTAGCACCTCTCACATCCATTGTACTCAACATGATCCTTTTTTTTGTTTTCTTCTAAGGGTGTGTTTATCTATAACTATGCTTGCTAAGGGGAAAGAAATGGTTTTTTTATTAGTGCGTTTGTAAGAGTCTCGCCACCCTTTTCCTATGTATCCAGTGAAGGAATCAGAACACCGTAGTTTTTCTAACAAATGTTGCTTTGTTGGTGTTTTGTAGTGGGCGACATTAACACACGCATTCTAGCAATAGGCACGGCCTGTATCGCGGTAGAACAGAGATAACGTGCCCTCTTGGGGAGGTTTTTTTATTGGTTGAGTGTTTTGCGAGTTTTTAAATGAATTTGAATAATGATTAAAATTTTTTGGATTTTTTATTTGTAAATGAGAAGTTTTAATTACAAAAGAAGAAGAAAAGTTTAAGAGGGAGACTAGAAAAACCCTAATGTTGTCATGCATGGGTTCTAACCTAAGGTCTAATTAGTTCACATCTTAAAGAAGAGGAAACTATCATCCTAAGGGAGCATGTTATAAGCATCAAACAAAATGAGACAGTGTTTGTGAAGAGTGATCATGCATGGTGATCATGGAAAAAGTGACGACACAATAAGTAGTATCATGAAAGGCGCAAATGGAATGCTTGGTGTATAGGAATTGAATCGAGTTATGATTAACCAAGGGGTGCACTTTATTAATCTCGTGAGAGTAGGTGCTCCTACCCTCAACCATGAGACCCTTTGCGCATGGAAACACTTAGTATATGGACCGAAGTGATTGATTCGGGTTATGATTTAACCAAGGGCTATGCTTAATTAAATCTCGTGAGAATGGACATGCCCAAACTCAACTATGAGACCCTTTAAGAAAATCTTGCTACGGGGACCAAGGAGAGAGAGAGAATTAGCTTCTATACATGAGATAGAAATTAAAATCCCATACAAGGTGGCCATATACATGTTCCTAGAAAGTGGGACTAGCGCGTTGCTAGTCTTCTAAATGACCAATTGAAACAATCGATCGAATAGTTGTCACCGTAGGTAAGCCCAGGACCAAGCTATGAATGTGTGCAAGTGTGGTTTTGTAAGTGTATACCTTTTTATTGATGATGAGCCCAAGAGGAGGCCACGTGTTCTAATTGAATGACATATGCATAATTAAGGAATAATTATAACATACAAAGAAGTAAACCCTAAGCTATTACAATCATATGGGGATGGGGGTACAAGTTTATGAATGAAGATGAATTGAATCGAAAGTTCGATTAAAAATCTAGTTAAATAAACAATACAACCAAATTGAAAATTAATTTAAATACCTAAATAATTAAACTATCCATTTAATAATAAACTTAACTATTCAAAATAATTAATGATATTAAATAAAAAATTTAGTTTAATAACTTATATAAAAAATGGAGTAATTATATTTTTTATTTTTTATATTTTATTTTTAAAAAAAATAATAACTAAACAAAATGATGCAAGAAAATATATATAAAAGAGGTAAATGGGTCTGCAATGAGTAATCTGAGGGGTGCTATAAAAGAAATCCAGAAGGCCCAAATAAAGGGTATACAAAAATCCAGTATAGCAAATCACTAAGGGTGCTCGGTGAGGGAAGTGTTCTGGAGGGCTTGATTGTGATCAAAGAGTGACTCACAGACGATGCATGGTAGACCCTAAGATAACATACACACAGGATCCTCGGAGAAATAGCCAACCAGACGGTGACACTTGTCATCATCGAATTAAGCAATTGATTATAATAGTTAAATAAAAACAAGTTAATTATCTCCCATAAACACAAACCAAATTAAACTCTCTCTCTCTCTCTCTCTCTCTCTCTCTCTCTCTCTCTCTCTCTCTCTCTCTCTCTAAAAGAGCCAATGCTCTGAATTCTCTCTAAGTTTCTCCTTGCCAGAGAAGACCCATTAGCCATGCCGAAAATCACCTTTCGTCGGCAATGACGGCTGTTAATGGAGGAATAGCTTCGATCCTAATTTTTTTACGTGTTTCGAATCCTCTTCTTCTTCTAGACATTAACCTACTGTTTATTTTTGCAGATTCTTAATATTAAGGGCTCAATCTAAAAAGGGGTGACGGAAACCCTAACTTTCAAAGTTCAAGCAAATGATGATGGTGATGCTGGTGAATGCAAATCAGTGACAAAAATAAGGAAAAATGGTCAAAGAAACAGATCCTCGTTCTCCACGGGTCACTTACGATTTTGCTACCTTTTTTCGGTGATTTCGCAGTGAGATCTCTCTTTTTCTTTCTTCTTCCTTGTCGCAAAAATCGTGATCTCTTTATCTTCTGAAGGGTTTGTGTGAGTAAGGAAAATGATGATTAGGGTTACTATGTTTTTGGTTTGCTTCCATTTGTGTCTATGTGAATGATGTCTCTTTTTCTCTAAAGGGTTTGAGGAAGATGATGATAATTAAAGTTTGTGTTTTGTGGTTGTTTCCTTGTGTTGATGGGAACAATTTTTTTATTGCCTGACTTTTTTTTGGAATGAGATGGAATATGATGATATCGTTATTTTTCTGTGTTTTGTGGTTGCTGCTAGTTTGTGGTTGCTGTTGTTTTATTTTTTGGTTGTTGCTCTTAGCTTGCTAATTTTGTGCAAGTTTTGGATAGGTTTTGGAATTTTATATTTGGACAGTTTGGACAGGTTTTTTTGGCTTGTTTCCGCGGACTAGTAGTATCTGGCTTTAGGGACAGCATAGGAGGCTCTCTTTGTAGGGGCTATTTGGGGCTGTCTTGGCTTGTTTTCGGTAAGGCAGATTGTTGGCAATGATTTTTGTTGACTTTGTTACTGTAGTAAACTTTTTTTTGAATCTCTTTTCTTTTTTTGAACCAAAATTTACTTTTGTGATTTGCAATTGGAACATGGCCCGTGATTTAAAATTGAGAAATCTGATTTGTATGGGGGTTTGAATTGGGCTTAGCACATGATTGAGTGACCCCCTAAATTTTTATTCCATGCATAAACCCTAATGATAAGTCTAAAAGAAAACTTCACTTTCGAACCTCTTGTTCAAATTTCATTGTTTTGATGATAATTA
This sequence comes from Vicia faba, assembly GCA_948472305.1. NCBI lineage: Eukaryota > Viridiplantae > Streptophyta > Magnoliopsida > Fabales > Fabaceae > Vicia > Vicia faba. The sequence goes on from OX451740.1 coordinate 146,347,684, forward strand.
TTCTAACCAACACCTTGTTTGTTTTCATGTGACCTTGATGGAGGGTGAAGAAGGCAAGGCAAGATCGAAGACTTGAAGAAGAATTCATAGCAACGTTTCAGACAAGTAGCTTGAAGATGGAGAAAGTAAATTTGAAGAATAATTATCTTTTCTTTGTAAACAAGATACTTGTAACTTGTATTTCAACTTTTGTAAATTTCTGTGTGAATTTCTCAAAAATGTAATGAATATGAAACTTGAATGTTTTCTCTTTGAATTTATGAATGATGAAATTATTAAATGGAATTTGGAGACATTTTGAAAGGTTTTGGAGTATATGACTTTGGAATTTTAATGATGATGATGCCTTCTTAAAATACTTCTTTACTTATCATCTTAGAACTTTAATCCTTAATGCCTTACTTTTCTTGATTCACATAGTTCAAGGTATACACAAACTTTCCTTTCTTATTCCTTTTAAAATAGTGTAAAAATGCCTTCTTCAAATCTTTATAATGAAACTTTGAAATGAATGAACGTGCCTTGTAACTTGAATTGGAATCAAGCCTTGCAAATGTCTTGTGACTTGTGACTTGTTCCTTAAGTAATAAAAATCTACTTGATAAATCTTCAACCCTTGATAAATATTTAACCCTTGATAAAGTCAATACCTTGATAAGATTTATGAAGAATATGGAGAGAAATATGACCAACGTAACTTTACCATGAGATCCAATGAAACTCAAATGATGAAATGCTAACAAGCGCAAACTTGATGGATACTAAAACAATAATTCACGTATATATGAATCACGATCTTAAATGAATCAAACACCTCTTGACTTGATGAATATATATATCACAATGCATCATATGATAGCTCTCGAGGAAACCTTATTTGGACTGATAAACAAACACAAATGCTTGGGTAACTCGATTCACTATCCACAAAGAAATTTCTTGAACCCAAGTATATCAATAATCATAACTATTTCCAACCAAGAAGTTAAGAGATCCCATCATACTTGACAATGCTAAAGGCATGATGCTCGAGGTAGGCAAGTTACCAAAACCCCAATTTACATGATTCACTTGTTGAAACACTTTGAACAAGCCCTAGATATTAGTGATCTTGGAGAAATCCATAATAACCATACTTCAAAACCTAATTCCACATAGTTCACTGGTCATGGACCAGTTGAATATGCCTTTATCTGATGAAGAAACCTCAAAACCAATAGAAACCCTAGCTAGCACAAATACCGCTTCTTGAAACAAAGTGTTTTATTCAATGAAATGCATGATATGAAAATGAATTAGTGGAGATGATGTATATGAAATTCAAAGTCTAAGCCAGACAAAAGTAAAAGTTAGGAAAAATTTGGGGTATGACAAGCCCATTGCCGGTAGTAGGGAAAATCCAATTGTCTATGTCATAGTCGCTATCAGTGTCTTCCACAATGTTAACGATCTTTTCATGATTAGGGATAGGAGAGGTAATCACATTAGGAGTCTTAGGAGGGTCAAATTCAATTTTTCTTAGATTCAATCATACCTCGGATCTTATTCTTCATAGCCCAACAATTGTTAGTGTTATGTTCGGGACTATTGGAGTGATATGCACACCTTGTATTGGGATTATAACTGGGAGAAGAAATTCTAAGTAACAAGTTACAAGTAAAGTTCCCATAAACATAGTTGAACTCTTCCTGCTAGATCTTCCCATTTCTAGGCATACTCTTTAAAGCCTTCGTTAAAGTCAATGGTCATACTCTATAGTTGCATACGGGTTGGTGAAAGATCAGCATTATATTGGTATTACTTATAGAAAGCAACAGCCAAATATTCCGAGGTATGGATATTGGTCCCTTCTAGTTGATAGAACCATTCCAATTGTGTTCTAGACATGCCCTCTTGAAAGAAATGCACCCATAACTTCCTGTCAGCAGTGTGTGGTTGAATCTTCTGTACATATGACCTCAAATGAAGCTTTGGGCAAGAAACACCGTCATACTTGGAAAAGGTGGGGACCTTTAACTTATGAGGAATGACAACTCCTGAGACTAAACCCAAATCTTCAAAATCAAACCCATGCACTTTATGGATCTCCATAGAATTTAGACTATCTTCTAGATGTTTGTATTTTTCATCAGCGGGGGGATATTGTTCATCCGAAAATTCATCTTCCTCTTCATCAGAATATTTTTCAGAACCAAGGTTGCTTCCTTTCTCAGCTTTGACACTTTTACCATCTTCACCCTGGTTGTCATCTTTATCTGATGGGGTATCACAATCTTGAGCTCGCTTGATAGGACCTCTGAACCTTCTTCCCATGTTGAGGATGACGACTGGTTTCTTTGTCTTTTTATTCTTCTCCTTGGCGATGAGCGCCTTCAGTTCTTCTTTCCCCTTGGCTAAGTTCGGGAACATCTCTTGAAACTGAGCATTCCGAGCCTGAAGATCTTTGACTATTTGTTCGAGATCCATCTTTTTACTGAAATAAACAGAAAGAAGATGATAAAACATGTCTTGGGAATACCTGTTATGTAATGATATGTATGGTATGTAGATGCATATGAAATGTTTTCAAGGATCTTGCGGGATAAATAAAAATTGAAATGTGGATCTGGTTGTAGCTTTGTTTGAAGAGCTTTGCGACTTTGTTTTTGAACATACTTCTATAAGAATCGAGCTCACCATATCAAGTGGGTCCTAGCTTCTGACTTAAGAGAATGTACTTCGATCTTTGACGACATCTGGTTAGAGGAAAATAAATCCTCTTGCCCCTTGCTAGCAATCCGGCTTATGATAATCTTGTGCCAAAGGTCCCTAAGATCCTTGAAATGGTTAGTAAAAATTCAATGTCATGATGATATGATGTTATGATGTCTTGTTTAAACAATTAGGAAACACAAATGAATCACACAAGAGCCTTAAGTTTGAAGGCTTTCATGAGGTCCATAGGTAAGTACCCTTCTCTATTGAAGTTAAGTCTTCTCAACCTGTCCTAAAATAGTAATTAGGTTCTAGGAATCTCATATAACCGATTATTCTCATAGGTTTTATTTTAGCATGGAGACTGACATTCCACCAAAATATCCCGAAAGTCAAATCTCAATGAGCGTAGCTTCTAGTATCAACCAACCTTGGACTGCACCAAAGTCGTCTATCTCACTACCTTCAAATGGCCAAGATGGGTCAATTAAGGTTCTAAAAGTCAGTTAGTGATTATGACACCACGCGGCAGCCTAATGTTATCCTCGACTTACTTAAGGAACATTAGTACAAACCAAAGTGTCACACTAACGTAGCCATCACTTAAACCATAGCAATTTATGTCGTACAATTTTCATGATCTATTGTTACTTACCTAAGGCATCCCTAGATCCGGGTGTAGGATCTTGCAAGAAATTAAACCTAAGCAAACCCTTAATGTAAAGCAAACAACGCAAACAATTAAAGCAAGTGAAAAGTGATCTAACCTCTAAGGTAACCCCTCTTTTTTAAGTATTCCCCAGCAGAGTCGCCAGTTCTGAAATACGGTGGGAGAAATGACTTGTTTAACGTTTTATCGCAAATGTTGCAGATAGAAAGAGTCGCCACTGACTTTTCTTTTATCCAATAAGGAAAGGGTGAAAAGAATAGGAAATACCTTGATAGATTTTGAGTTTGGGGGGTAAGTCATGAAAAGGGAAGGTGTTAGCACCCTTTTCATCTGTAGTTATCTACGGGCTCTTAATCGCTTAGCTCACTTTTGAAAATGTTGCTTTGTGTGTATGATTTGTTTAAAAACATTTTGAAATCGCCAATGTAAGGATGAATTTGTAATGATTCTTGTTTCGGTCCTTAATAATGTATACAAAGTGTTTGAAAATATTTTGTTTGAAAATTGTGATGTGAGAAATGTTTATTTTTAGAAAAGAGTCGTGAGCAAGCGATTAAAAGTTTCTTACCCACTCAAGGTCGTTCTTATTGTTTTCCTTCTTCTTTAGAGATAGTGCTATCCATACCATTAGTTGATAGGTAGCCCTATCTATTGGATGTGAAGGGACGGGTGAAGGGTCATCGAAGGCAACATGTAAGGATACTTTAGCAATTTCTTAAGGGACTAGATAATTTTTTGTAGGTAACATCGAAGGGTCATCGATGGACTATGATCTTTATTTGGGGGTCTTTTGCTAAAGTATCCCCACTTTCGAGGGACATGACCATTATTTCGAAAGGAAACAAAGAGAGGTTACCCTAGAGATGTAAGTGTGAAAGTGTGTTCAGTTTAATTATTTAGTCTTGAATTAATGTTTTTGCTATCGGTTGATTTTAGTCTTACCATAGAAACCTAATTACTAACTATTGCATAAAAATATAAGAGCAAAATTTAAAGTGCGGAATGTAAACCTAAAACTATTACATGGCTTCGGAGCAGTCACATAAGAATGAAATGCGAAAGGATAACCCTAAAACTATTACATAGTCGGAGCAATTACATAATAGAAAAAAATGGGAAATATAAATCTAAGCTATTACATAGGGAATGTGCCACCTATAAATTGATCCATGAAAATAAAAATAAGAAAAAGGAAAGAGGAAAATGGAAAAGAAAAAAATGTTCTTTGTGGTCTTTTTATGAAGTAAATAGTTTATGATACTTATTAATAAAAATCCTAAAACTCTAATTAATTTTAAAATTAACAAAGCGTCAATTAATTAAAAGGTTAATTAAAAGGAAACTAAACCTAATTAATTAGGGTTTTAAAAATAGTTTTATCAATGGTTAAATAAACGAATTAGGATTAGAGGAAGAAAAATCAAGGAATAAGGAAAAAAACCAAGAAAAGGGAAAAATTGCATGGGGTGGGTGTTCAACCCACGCCCTTAGATACTTTCTGTGACTTCCTTGCCATTGCGTCGGGCGTGTATTGGTGTCTGAAGAATGAGCGCTACACAAAATATGTTAAACCTGCATAAATTGTAAAAATAGAAAGCAAGGTTGCAAAAGGCAGGGATCGAACTCACGCCCTTATAGATCAATGTATTAACGTGTGCTCTTACCACTGGGGTGGTTGTTTCATCTGGTATTACAATGAAATCAAACAAATATAAAATAAAAGCAAATGAATGGGCCAGAGAGGCACCGGAGCCCTAGCTCTCGTCGTCTTCTCCGGCGAGCTAATTTATGCAACATGTGAAGTAGAGCGTGTTAGTGATCCAAAGGGACCCTACCCCCTAATTTGACCCTTGCGAGTTCAATGGTGGCCTTAGTTTTGGCTAATTCTCCCTGCATAAGGAAATACAAAGAAAATATTGTAAATCGGTTCAAGAATGGTGATCCATCATCCTGTCATTATGAGACTCATGCGGTGGGTTAAACCTTTATAGTTTTTCCTCATAAACATAATGCACATGTTAGTTTTCATCAAAATATCATAAAATATTAAAACACGATTTTGAATAATGTGTGAAACTGACGATGCATGAATGTATGTTTCAGGCCCTTTTGATCATCAAGCACGATCAAGACTTACTCTGCTATGTCTTAGGGATTGATTGGAACAGTTGTTTGGCCTTGAGGATTTCTATAGATTAGTGTTTCAATTTGTCCTAGTTTGACAAAAATTTGAGATTTGGAAGGTGTATTTTCTTGCAAGGTTTTCGTACTTCTTCTTGTCTGAATATGAGGTATATTTATAGGCCATGAATTAGGTCAACAAAGATGGTCTTGGACCTTGTATGGAACTGTTGTACCCCAAAATTTTCCCTCTCATTTTACTCAATACATGTCCATTGAAATCTTCAATTTGCTCAAGGTTGCCCAAGAGTGGACCAGACAAACTCTCTCTTAAGGTAGTGTACCTCAAATTAGGGTTTCTATTTTCATCAAGATGGGTGAACCAAAAAGGCCTAATATTCTCTTCATGGTCTTAATATGTTCTCAAGACCCTACATGTCAAGTCTCATGCCTTGCACAAGAAGTTTGCTCAGTCAACTGCTTAGATGCTTGAGAATTGACTATATTAGGTCAAAAGTCAACTGTGACCCACATACAAACAAAATTCAAGATTTTTGGTCAGCATCCACATTTTGAAATGAATTTCATCATTTGATCAAGGGTTGATCATGATTCTTCAAGGAATTCCCTAAATTCATGAAAACCCCAAAGTTGCTAAATTAGGGTTTTCTCAAGAAAAGTTAACCAAACTTTGACCAAGCATAACTTCCACATACTTTATCAGAAATTTTCCATCCAAGGCTCATTTTGAAGAGGATGAAATTCCATACAATTCATATTCAGCCCACAAGTTCAAAATATGCACTCATCAAAAGATATGAATTTCTACATTATAGGTCTTTTTGAAAAGTCAACAAAAACACCTTTTGGGTCATAGCTTCTTACATGAACATGGAAGACCCAATTGAAATTATACCAAAAGGGTTTCTTAGGGGATATCCTAAGCTTTCTAAAAAGTCCAAGAACACCTCTCTAGGGTCAAAATTGAGAGAGTTGTGCATTGTCAGAGTTGGCAATTTTTGGAAAATTGTCAAAAGTCAACATTGATGAAATTGGCATATTTTCCAAAGGGGCCCATGTTTTCTTGCTTGAAACATGTTTCTAATAGGACCCACGACCCCTGAGCTTTTCCACCTATTATCTTATTACTTTTATCATTTATTTTGATTTTTTATTCATTTAAATCAAAATAAATCAAATTAAATGGTAAAATAATGAAATCAAATCAAATCATGGATATTTTGTGCATCTTTTGAGTCCATGTATAGCTAGCATGATGACCAATTCGTGCAAGATTAATTTGGATTGGAAAATATTGGATTGAAGCTTGTTTTTGGAAGATATCATACAAAGGGCAAATCAAATCACTTTTCATTATTTCTCGAGATATGATGCAATTTTATTGACCTAATTCGTTCTCTTATATGTATTGAACAATTCCAAATCAAAAGAACAAGGGTTGCAGTCGTGAAAAGGCCAAAGCAAACTAAAAAATTTTGACAAAAAGTAAGGTTCAAATTCTGGGATAGAGGGCTACTCAAGACGATTCAAAGCCAGAAATCAATTCCTTGGCATCTCAGGAAGCACTCCCAACCATTTGCAGGCTTCAAAACATCAAGAATCCTCGCATAGAAGTATCACGGTTTGCATCCCAAACTCAAATTCGATTTCTATGTTTTACGCATTATAAATCCATTCTATTCATATATTCTTGTTCATAATCGTGTTTGTAAGCTTTCTATATCCTTTAATTGTATTAATAGTGCAGGAATCAATACTTACCATTGTTAGGGTTTGAGGTCACGATTTGGGGATTCCTGGTACAGGTTAAATTAGGCAAAAAGAAGGGTACCATGGTGTTCACAAGATCAACACGAGATGATCTGTATAGTTAGATTTCATTTATCTGGCGTTTTGTGGATTTTTGAATGTGACAGGGCTATGGTTACGAACATTGTTCGTAGGTAAAAGGTCATCACCTAATACGACGGAGCCCCGGAGAAGATGATTAAGTGGCAACCAACCATTGGAGCGTTTGAATCTCGCGCGTTTTCTGATCCAACTATCTTGTTTTATATATTGCGTTTTGTTTTCATTATGTTAACAAATAACCATTGTAGCACAGCTGGCAACATGGAATTGGCAGAAGGCATAATGACCCAGGTTCGATCCCAGTTCCAAACAACTTTCTTTATTTTCTTTTCCTTCCACAGATCCAGTGCAAATCTCTCTCGTATGCCTACCATGCGCCTCAACGTCCAGCCACAGGATGTACTGCTACCCAGATCCAACGCGTTCCATCCTGAAGGACTATGATATACCTCAATTCAATGCCACACAAGATCCACCATGGTCAACCTGGGCTCAGCTTGGTTGGGCCTGGAAATTCAGCTTTGCACCCCCTTCAGCAATCCATCACAAGCCCAAGTTATTCTTTTTTTCTTTTTTTTTAATTTCTTTATTTTCCTTTTTTTTTATTAACACAAAATTAAGAAATCACAAAAATCACAAAAAAAAATTTATTTTTAATAATAAATATTTATTTAATTTTCCCAAAAAATACACCAAAATCATTTTTCTCATAAAATACTCCTTTTTTATTTAATTAGTAAATTAGGTTAATTATTTTATTTCATAATTAAAAAAAATTAGAAATTAGGTTTAATTAATTTGTAATTTAATTGTTTTCTCAAATAAAAATCCACAGAAAATACTTTTCCTTACTTAGAGTTTTAGGTTATTTTTTCAACCGTCCTCGTATTTAATTTGCCGCGCGCTTGTTAATTATTTTTCCATTTTTTGTAACTTCTAAGGGTTTGAAATAGCTTTAAATTAGGATTTTTATTTATCACTTTTTCCCCACTTTTGGTTATGTAATTAATCCCCCTCCCCAAAGCCTTGTAATAGCTAGGTTTTATTTTTTCGCACTTTAAATTCCTGCAATCTTTAACTGTCTAGATGCATGGCTAATAGGAATGTATGGCAAGAGTGTCTAGAAATTTAAAACGGTAGATCACTTAATGTGCAAAGATTAAATAACTGAAACAACTCATATGCACATATTCACCCCTAGGGTTTACCTCACTTCGGTTTCCTTTGGTAAATAATCATTAAGCATAGAAGATTTTAGTGGTTTCCCTCTTGTCTAAGAGATCAAAGTGTCCCATTCGAATGTTGCCTCGAAAATGTTGCCTCGAAAAGATCTTAAGACTCTAGGGTTACTACTAAAGTTTTCTAACTATTACTTAATGATTATACTCGTCCCTTTCGAATGTCCCTTACAAATCCAACAACGGTACTACCTACTCCTTAATAGTAGGATAGCGTTGTCTAAAGGAAATAGAACGAACAATCTTTTTTTTCGATTAGGTAGAATCTTAAGTACTTGCTCAATAAAAAACTTCCCACACAAACACTTTTCAAACAATTTTCAAAAACAACTTTATAACACTCTCGAGGACAGAAACAAGGGTTAAAACGAAGTAAAACAAAACTTTTCAAAGCAAGCACACACAAGCAATTTCAAAATGAGCAAGTACCTAAGAGCCCGTAGAAAACTACAGATAGAAAGGGTGCTAACACCTTCCCTTTCTATAATCTACCCTATGTACTCAGAAACATCTCGAAAAATGTTTTTTCTGTTCTTTTTTCCTTTTCCATGATTCGATGAAATAAAAGTTGGTGGCGAATCTAGCTTACCGCGACATTTTGCAAACAAAAAACGCAAAATGAAAACCAGTAAAAACAGTCGGTTCTGCCACCGTATCACAGGAACCTTTGTATTTTGTTTTATAATAGAAATTGTAATAAGACAAAATATCAAGATTTGTTTTGCAAATGAACTCCACATGGTTTCTTCATGATCTTGGTCCTCCAACATGTTTGAATAAAAAGCCTCTTCAGCATTTCACCTTCTTTTGATATTTATTAGATTTAATCTTGAATTTAAAGGAATAAAATAAAAATAAATGAAATAAAAAATTAAAAGGGTGAATGAATAGATTTAGAGGTTCACTATGAGGTCTAGAACACGTTTGGACCTTAAAATATAAACCCATTAGCCCAAAACTTTAAGTTTGATCAATTTCGATTTCATGCATTTTATCAAAATTGCTCAACTTGGACCAATAATAACTCTCTCAATTTTTATTATATGAAGGTGATCTTAGAATTTTAGGAAATCTCAAGATGTCGCCTACAATATCTATGTTGATCATTTTTTCGTTTTAAGAAATTATCTTGATTTAAATTTCCTTGACAAAAAGTGTCTTTTTGTTGATTTTTGAAATGACCTATAATGTTTTGGCCCATATCTCTCAAATGAAGCATTTTTGGGCTTGAGCTTAAAGAGTCAGAGTTGTAGAGAATTGAATTTTCTTTAAAATGAGTTTCGGTTAAGAAAAATATGATGAAGCATGTGAAAGTTATACTTGGTCAAAGTTTAGTTGACTTCTCCTTAAGAAAACCCTAATTTAGTAACTTTTGACTTTTTATGAATTGAGAGTTTTCTTGATGAATCATGATCAACCCTTGATCAAATGATGAATGTGACATCAAAATTTGATGTTGACCAAAAATCTTGAAGTTTTACTGTATGTTGACCATAGTTGACTTTTTGTCCAATACAGTTGATTTTCAATTATTTGAGCAATTGATTGAGCAAACTTATGATGCAAGGCTTGAAATTTAGCATGAGAATTCTTAGAGACATATGAGAAACCATAGAATCCACTTAAGGAATTATAAGATCAATTTTCCTTGAGAAAAGTGAAACCATAGGTGTAGGCAAACTGTTTAAGAGGAGGGTTTGTCTGGTCCCACCTTGAGTAGTTGAGAACTCTTGGAGCATGAGGAGGCATCATGAACCAATTTGTCTTGAATAATGGGAAGGAAAATTTTGGGGTATAATACCGACCAAAGATGAATGGGAAAGTTGAAGCCGCCAACAAGAATATTAAGAAGATCTTTCAGAAGATGACAGTGACATACAAAGATTGGCATGCGATGTTATAATTTGCTCTTTATGGTTATTGCGCTTTAGTATGTACATCAACTGGAGCAACTCTATTCTCTCTAGTCTACGGTATAGAGGTTGTCTTACCTATTGAAGTCCAGATTCCTTCCCTAAGGATTATGAAAGGCGCAGGTTTAGATGAAGACGAATGGACCAAATAAATTTGATCAATGAAAAAAGGCTTGCGACTGTTTGTCACGGTTAGTTGTATCAGAAATGCATGATCAAAGCCTTTAACAAGAAATTCAAACATCAGGTATACCATGATGGTGATTTGGTAATAAAGTGCATTATCCTACCACAAGGTGATCTCAGGAGCAAATGGACTCCCACATACGAAGGGACATTTATGATCAAAAAGATATTTTCTAGTGGTGCTATGATATTTACTAACATGGACGGTGAATATTTTCCGCATCCTGTGAACACGGACATAGTCAAAAAATAATACGCATAAAAGAGACCCGCTAGGTTGACAAGCTACGGAAAAAGTATGGGCATCCCAGCGAACCAAAAGGGTTCAGGAAAAAATTAGGGATATATATAAAAAAATTGTACATCCGGCAAGTCGAAAAACTGAAAAGACGGCTTGGGCAAAAAAGGATATCCCGATGGACTGAAAACCCAAAAGGGCGGTCCAGGAAAAATATAAGGATTAAAGCGTACTACTATGTCGCATTGGATCACCCATCTACTTATAGCCAACCTTATTACTAGCGTCAAGTTCAAACGGTACAGAACAATTCAATCATCTTCTTCCAACAGCAAGTGATGAGATGCTTGAAGACATAGGGGAAATAATAGAGTTGAAAATTGATGGGATTGTTTCCACATAGATGTTTTTCCTTATTTTTCTTTGTACCCTTTCTTAATTCTTACGACGATTTCCTCTTACTAGGATTTTGGTATCTTTTTATAAAACTGACTGCTTATAGGCAAAACTTTCATAATCAATGCAATTAGATTTCAAATTTCAAAATTGTTTTAATTTCTCTGTTTTGTTTAAAAAATGTCCAATGATTACATTGAATGAACATATGCATTTGAACATGATTATTGTTAACAAAATATATGCATAAAAACAGGATTATCATTTAGTAAAGACTGTAGGAGTTAGGGTAATGTTCAAGTCATCCACAAATCTCCATAGAGCAATCTCCACGAAACTATCTCTACAGAGCCATCTTCACAAGCTCATCCCCAACATAGATATATTCCCTAGAAAACCTAATATGCCATCAGACAAAAACGGGGGCATCTTCCAGCAGTTCACCTCTATATCCCTGATGGATAGCTCGACATGATCATCTTCCCTAATAGGCCCCTAGCAGATAAGGAAGTTTGATCATTTCCCCAGCATACGGTGGAAACTTCCTCGCAGTCTATGAAATCTTGATCCCCATCAGGGATTATTTCCTCAATGCAATCTACACGGTTTATTTTCCCAACCGAGTTTATGTCTTAGATATTGCAATTCCCTGACAGGATCCTCTTCCCCGACCTAATGTCATTCAACTTTATCCTTCCCATAAGAGTTAACACCCATATCTAAAACTTGGTTAGACATCACATTAGAGGATTACCCATCTATTTTGTCCCTAGTCAGGGTACATAAGAATCAAATCCTTCAAAAGAATGATGAACAACTAATTTTCCTAGAATTATTCTATCCCCAAAGCAGAAGTCGAACATCCCCAGCGGAGTATCCTAAAACAGAAATCGGGAATCCCCAGCAAAGAATTTCTAAACAAAATTGAAAAAACTATTGTCTTCTACCCCAGCAAAAGTCGTGGATTTATATTCCCCAGCCAAAGATGTTATATGAAGCTACCAATATGTTTCAGCGACATCTTGCATCCATACAGAATATCATAGCATATGCTTATGAAACACATATAGTATTCTCATTTATTTTGAGAGCATCATTATGCAATGCATTTTATGCATCATGACATTGCATAAAACAAACTTTGTATTTTTTCAGGTTAGTTCACAAACAGGTAAATATTGTCAACAGTTTATCATCCTTCAGATGTAATTAATTAACGATTCAATCTGATACTCCTTTGGATACAGTCAAGAGTAGACTCATTCCAGTACATCTTCTAGATACAGTTCATATATGATTGAGATATATATTAATTCTGATACTCATTCCAATACATCTTCTAGATACAATTCATATATGATCAAGATATAGACTCATTCTAATACTCCTTCCATTACATCCTTTATATAGATTCAGGCGTAGACTCATTCTAATACGAATCTCAGATACAGCCGGGTGAAGACTTATTCTAATTCTCTTATAGATACAGTCAAGACATAGACTCATGCTAGAACATAATTCAGATACAATCGATACATAAGATTCATTCTTAAACTCCCCGGCATATTTTCTAGATACAGTCAGACACAAACTTATTCTAGTATACTTCTCAGAGACAGTCGAACATAGACTCATTTTGATACTCTTATCAACAGTTACTTCAGATGGAATTTTTAAGCCCATATCTGGAGACACTCTATCACCTCTCTAAATGGTATCTTTAAGCCCATTCAAGCAATATAATCAACCAACAGTGTTATTACATGCACATGTGACTGCAAATTTCTGGGCACTTAAGTGTTCAATCCTCTTCCAGCTTTAGATCACGAATGACGAGCATGCCAATCTAACTCTTCAGGTTTAAGAAGATTTAACAGGGGAAGCTGTTGTACCCCAAAATTTTCCCTCACATTATTCAAGTCAAATTATTTCAATAGGTCTCCCCATGCTCCTAGGGTTCTCAATTACTCAAGACTACTCAAGGATTGATTAGACAAACCCTCCTCCTAAGCAGTTGACCTACAACTAGGGTTTCACTTTTCTCAAGAAAAATTATACTTCTAATGCCTCAAGTTGATTTCATGGTCTCTCATATGTCTCAAATAATCCTCGTGCCAATTTCCAAGCCTTGCAGCACAAGTTTGCTCAGTCAATTAGTCAGATGATTGAAAATCAATTATATTGGGCAAAAAGTCAACTTTGACCAATTTATAGTCAAACTTCAAGATTTTTGGTAAACATCAATATTTTGAAGTCAAATTCATCATTTTATCAAGGGTTGATCCTGATTCATCAAGAAAACTCAAGATTCATCAAAAGTCAAAAGTTACTAAATTAGGGTTTTCTTAATGAGAAGTCAACTGAACTTTGACCAAGCATAACTTTCACACACTTCATCATAAATTTCTCAAACAAAACTCATTTTTAAGGAAATTCAATTCTCTACATCTATGTGTCTCTAAGCTCAAGGCCTAAAATGCTTCATTTGAGAGATATGGGTCAAAACATTACAGTTCATTTTAAAAGTCAACAAAAAGACACATTTTGTCAAAGTAATTTACATCAAGTTACACTCTTCAAATGAAAAAATAACCAACATGGTGATTGTAGGGGACATCTTGAGATTTCCAAAAAGTCTAATATCACCTTCATATGATGAAAATTGAGTGAGATATGATTTGTGCAAGTTGGGCAATTTTGAGAAAATGGATGAAGATCAATGTGAGCAAACTTGAATTTTTGGACCAATTGGCCTATCTTTTAAAGTACAAACGTGTTCTTGACCTCATAATGAACCTCTAAGTCCATTCATGCATCATTTTAATTTTTATTTCATTTATTTTTATTTTTATTCATTTAAATTCAAAATTAAATCAAATAAATATTAAATAAATGCATAAGGCACAGAAGGCTTGAGATCTGAATATTTTGGAGGCCCAAGGGCATGTGAAAAATCGTGTAGACCTATTTGAGAAATAAATCTTCATGGTTTGTAAGATTTCAATCTATTTTCAAACAAAATCAAAATATATGTTTTAAATGATGTCCAAGCTCACCTCTTAACCAAATATCTCCTCTTATAAGTACATTATATATTCAGACAAAAAAACACACAAAAGTTACGCAAGAAACAAGGGTTATGAAGTCAAAATTTGCAAGGAAGAAGGTGAATTCGAAATCCATCATCCAGCCATCCTCAAGGCCAACCAACCATTCAAATCAAAACCTGAGGTATCATAGAGTAAGTTTAGATCATTCTTGATGATCAAAGATACCTGAATCATGCATATGATGCATCAGCGGTTTCATATTTTTGTGAAATTCTTATTTTAATATTCATGATGCTTTGATTGAAACTAACAGCTTTAATGTGTTCCTGAGATAAAATGGTGTAGATTTTATCCCTTGCATGAGGCTCATGACGCCAGAATGGTCCATCACCATTATTGAACCGATTTGCTTTAGTTTGGTCATATCTCCTTGTACATGTCGAATTATCCAAAAATAACGCCACCATTGGATTTGCAAGGGTCGATTTATGGGGATAGGATCCTTCTTAATCTCTAATGCGCTTTAATTTTGCAGGTTGAAAAATAGCTTCACCGGAGAAGATGACCGGAGCTAGGGCTTCGGTGCCTCTCTGGTCCACTGTTTATATTATATTTATTGATTTCATTTATATAATCGAATGAAAGTGCAATGCGGTTGGTTGAGGCGAAGGCTTCTAACAAGGAGAGTGTGGGTTCGATCCCTGCATTTCACAATGTTTTTTTTTGTTATTTTCCAATTAACGCAGGTTTCACATATATTATTCACTGCCTATTCTCAAACACCAACAAGCGATTGGCCTAGTGGAAAGCTATGTAGTGTGAAGCCAAGAGGGTGTGGGTTAAACATCCACCCCATGCAAATCCTTTTTCCCTATTTTTGTTAACCTAAATTTCCTTTTTCTTTTTATTTTCTAACCCTAATTATTTTAATTAATTAATCATTAAACTAACATAATTTTTTTCTTAATACTAATAAATTAGAATTAGGTTTTTAACTAATGTTTAATTTTCTTGATTTATTTAATTCATTAATTAATCAACCTTTTTTTCTTAAACATTAAAATCAATTAGAATTTAGATTTTATTAATTATTATCACTTAAACAATTTTCTACAAAAAATAATAAAAAACATTATATTTTCTATTTTCTTATTTCTCTTTTCATTTAAATTCATAGATCAAATGTATAGGACGCACTCTCTATTTTAATAGCATAGATTTATTTCCGAATTTTTTCCTATTATGTAACTGCTCAGAGGATGTAATAGCTTAAGTTTAATTTTCCGCACTTTACATTCCACATTTTATTTTTCTGTACATATTTAACTATTAGTAATTAGAGTTTATATGAAAAGACTAAAAACAATCTATAAAACCCTAATTCTCAAGATAAAAAAATTGAAAACAATACAATTTGCACACTTACACCTTTAGGGTAACCTCTCTTGTTGCCTTGCGAAATATTGATCACGTCCCTCGAAAGTGGGGATAATTTAGCAAAATCCCATCAATACAATCATCATAGTCCCTACGATAAAAAAAATCATAGTCCCTCGATGTCCCTCAAGTTGCCTATGAAAAGATGATCTAGTCCCTCGGTGACCCTATGAATAATATGATGATAGTCCCTTTGAATTGCTAAGGTATCCTTACATGTTGCCTTCGATGACCATACGATGGCTCTATGCTTGTCCCTTCACATCCAATAGATAGGGCTACCTACCAACTAATGGTATGGATAGTTCTATCTCTAAAGGAGAAGGAAAATAATAAGAAAGACTTTAATGGGTAAGAAACTCTTAATTGCTTGCTCACAACTTTTTTTTCACACTACATTTTCAAGCAAATATTTTCAAAAATAACACTTTGTATACATTCTTGAGGAGTGATACAAGAATCATTACAAAGTCATCCTTACATTGGCAAATTCAAAATATTTTCAAACAAATCACATACACAAAGTAAATTTTCAAAAGTGAGCTAAGTAATTAAGAGACTGTAGATAACAATGGATGAAAAGGGTGCTAACACCTTCCCTTTTCATATCTTACCCCCCGAACTCAAAATCTATCAAAGGTCTTTCCTGTTCTTTTCACCTTTCCTAAATATTGGATAAAAGAAAAGTCGGTGGTGACTCTAGCTATCCGAACATTTGGATAAAACCAAAAAGTCAGTTCTCCCACCATATTACATGGAGGTACTATGAATATGGTTTCTAGTTGTCTTGGGGGCTTCAGGATTTTTGATATTAACCTGGTCAAAGGTGATTTAATGAAGATGCATGTTGATTTCTGTGAGTTTAGCTATTATACACATGACCATGCCGCTTGTAGTGTTTGCAGTACGGACGTTCATGGATGTGATAAAGTGAGAAGTGACATCCAAGAGATGATGGATGAAGGTCTTATCGATATAATCAGACCAAGGGCTGAATATGATTATATTAATATGATTAAAGACTATTATATTGAGTCTGAGACTCCTGATGAGTTATTTTCTTCATATTAGTTTTTGTCTAATGATGAAGTTACATCTGTTGTTGATTTCTTTTCTTCATATGAGTTTTTGTCGGACAGTGAGTACGTTTTTGCTAATGAGTTTCATTCTGATGATGAGTTTGTGTCTTCTAATGAATTATTTTTTATGATGAGTCCGAGCCTGTGGATGAAGATGATCTTTCTGACAGTGACTCTATGGTTCCTAAGAATGCTGAAGAGGTGGGAATGAATGTCATTATACCACATTTTGACATTCCCATTCCTGTAGAGATTACATACTGCAACAAGCTAGTTGTAACTCCTGTTGTTATATGTCTACCTGGACCTATCCCATATGAATTAGATAAAGATGTACCTTATAAGTACAAATGCAACTATCCTGGAAGATGGTGTGGAAATTCCCATACAACCATTTACCCATGTGGAGAATATTGTTGAGCCTAGTCTCGTGACCTGTAGTGGTCGTTTCTTTGCTCCTACCTTTCGAGGAGATGTTGATTATGGTAAGAAGGTTGTTGAAACAATGATGAACCTAAGAAGGTGGTAGGAGAATCTAGTGGCGTTGTCCTGAAAAAATATGTGGATGACTTGTTGAAAATCATTAAGATGAGCGACTACAAGTTTGTGGATCAATTGTTGCAAACTCCATCTAAGATTTCCATCTTATATTTGTTGATGAACTCCTCTGCTCATCGGGAATATTTGATGATAGTATTGGATCAGGCATTTTCTGAAAGGGATGTAACTCTAGATCAGTTCAATGGTCTTGTGGGGAATATCACTTCTTGTAACAATCTGAGCTTTTGTAACGAGGAACTTCCTGACGAGGGGAGAAACCATAACATGGCTCTGCACATATCTATGAATTGTAAGAATGACTCCTTATCCGATGTATTGATTGATAATAGCTCTGCTTTAAATGTCATTCCAAGAAGCACTCTTATGAAGCTTAAGTACCAAGGAACTCCCATGCGCCCAAGTGGCATTATAGTGAACGCTTTTGATGGCTCGAGAAAATCACTCATTGGAGAGGTGGATTTACCTATTCATATAGGTCCGCACCTGTTCCAAATTACCTTTTAAGTGATGGGTATTGTCCCGACATATAGTTGTTTATTGGGACGACCATGGATCCATGAAGCAGGGGCCGTTACATCAACTTTGCATTAGAAGCTGAAATTTTTCCGTGAAGAGAAAGTGGTTATCGTGAATGGCGAGCAAGATTTATTGATATCTCATTTGTCTTCCTTTAGCATTATAGAAGTTGATGAAGCCGCTGTTGAAACTCAGTTCCAAGCTTTGTCAATTGATAATATAAGGAAGAATGAGGAATATATCACCTAGCTTAAAAATGCTCAACATGTAGTGAGGAATGGCCCTAGCAAGGTGTGGAGGCAAGTTATTGATCCACCTGCGAACAAGAATCAGATTGTTTTGGGTTTCTCCCTGAAGAATAATAAGAGTTAAGTTTTGAAGCCTAAGTCTGCTTTCAACAAGTATCAAGACATCTTCTGTAATGTAGGATATCTCCACCCAATTACTCCAAAGATCAACGCTATCCTTGAGGATGAGCCAGAGCAAGAGATGTCGAATTTCATGACACATGGAGTAAGGGTCTAGAATTGGATTATTGTTGATGTTCCTTCTTGCATTCACATTTCGAAGTAATTTTTGTTTCGTTTATATTTTCAAAAATCCTTTCACTCTGTCCAAGGTGAAAGTGATGTTGTACGGGCGTGTCTTTTGTTTTAGATTTTCAAATCATTAGTAAAAGTTATTTTTTTCCAATTGTGTTTTATTTGTTTCTTTTTCTTGGAAAATGGTAATCATAAAAATTCTGTAAAAATAAATAATAACCACAAATAAATTTGCAAAATCAGTTGTACATTGGTCAATTTCTAAATTCGATCATAATCATATGTGCAGATTAATTAAAAAACCATTTGAATACAATGAATTTGCACCCTCTCCCAACTTTGAATATCATATGTATATGGATGAAGAAGAGAAGTATAGTGAAATTCCAGAAGAGGTTTCATGATTGCTTGAGCGTGAGGAGAATACTATTCAGACATACAAAGAGCGGTTGGAAAAGATTAATTTGGGTTCAGAAGAAGATTTGAAAGAGGTCAAGATAGGGGCACGATTTCATCCCAATGTGAAGAGCAGGTTGATTGAGTTATTGAAGTAATATGTGTATATATTTTCTTGGTCTTATCAAGATATTCCTAGGTTAGAAACCGATATTTTGGATCATCATTTTCCATTAAAGCCTTAATGTCCACCTATCAAGCAGAAGTTAAGAAGAACTCACCTTGATATGGTAGTAAAGATTAAAGAGGAGGTCTTGAAACAAATAGATGATGGTTTTCTTGTGACATCAGTATACCCTTAATGGATTGCCAATATTGTTCCAGTACCTAAGAAAGGTGGAAAAATCCATGTGTGTTGATTATAGAGATCTCAATAAAGCAAGTCCAAAAGACAACTTTCCATTCCCACATATTGATATGTTGGTAGATAGCACAACAAAATTTAAAGTGTTCTCGTTCATGGATGGATTTTATGGGTACAATCAAATTAAGATGGCTCCTAAGGACATGGAAAAAATAATGTTTATCACACCTCGGGGAACATTCTGTTACAGAGTGATGCACTTCGGGTTGAAGAATGTTGGTGCAGCGTACTAGAGGGCTATGAAAACCCTATTCCATGATCTGATGCATAAGGAAATCGAAGTATATGTTGGTGATACAATCGCTAAATCTCAGACTGAGGAGGGGCGTATGGGAGATTTGTTGAAGTTGTTTCAGCGTTTGAGGAAGTATAGTCTATGATTGAATCCAAATAAATGTACCTTTGGTGTATGCTCAGGAAAATTCTTAGGTTTCATTTTCAGCCAAAAAGGAATTGAATTTGATCCTGATAAAGTTCGGACAATTCAAGAAATGCCTACACCAAGAGTTCAAAATAAAGTTATAGGATTTATGGGGCGTCTGAATTACATTTCCAAGTTTATTTCCCATATGACTTCCACGTGTCAGCCAATCTCGAAGCTTCTGAAGAAATATCATGGTTGTGCTTGGATGGATGATTTCCAAAGGGCATTTGAAAGTATTAAAGAGTATCTGCTTGAACCTCCTATCTTGCTCCCTTCGGTTGAAGGAAGACCATTCATTATGTATTTGAATGTGTTCGATAGTTCTATGGGTTGTATTTTGGGACAACAAGATGAAACAGGAAGAAAAGAATATGCCACTTAAATCCTGAGTAAGATGTTTACTGACTATGAGTCACGATATTCTATGCTGGAAAAGACATATTATGCTTTAGCCTAGGCTGCAAAGAATTTGCGACAGTATATGTTGAATCACACTACTTGGTTTATATCTAAAATGGATCCAATTACGTATATCTTTGAAAAGCCAGCTCTTACTGGAAGAATTGACCGTTGGAAGATGTTGTTGTCTGAATATGATATTGAATAATGTACTCAGAAAGCTATTAAAGGCAATGTGTTTTCAGAATACCTTTCTCACCAACCTGTTGATGATTATCAGTCTATTAAGTTTGATTTCCTTGATGAGGATGTGATGTACTTGAATGTTAAAGATTGTGATGAGCCTTTTCCCGAGGAAGGTCCCGATCCTGAATCCCGGTGGGGTATGGTGTTTGATGGAGCTGTAAATGATTATGGAAAAGAAATTTGTGATGTGATTATTACTTCCCATGGGTCTTATATCCATTTTACTGCAAGGTTGACATTTGATTGTACCAATAACATGTCGAAGGATGAAGCTTGTATCATGGGTCTTGAAGAGGCTATCGATCTCATAATCAAAATTCTTGATGTATATGGTGATTCACCTTTGGTAATAAATCATATTAAAGGAGAATTGGAGACTCGTCACTTTGGATTTATTCCCTACAGAAATTATGCAAAAAGGTTATTACCTTTCTTCAATAAAGTTTAAGTCCATCATATTCCCTGAGACGATAATCATATGGAAGATTCTTTAGCCACGTTGGCTTCCATGTACCAAGTCAATGCTTGGAACAATGTACCTCAAATTATAATTCGACGTCTTGATAGACCAGCTCATGTGTTCACCACGGAGGCAGTATCAGATGATAAACCTTGGTATTATGGTATCAACCACTTCCTCTAGACTCAGGAATACCTGGTTGGTGCGAAAAATATAGGAAAACATTGAGAAGGTTGGTATGTAGATTTTTCCTCAATGAAGATGTGTTATACAAGAGAAACTACGACATGGTCTTGCTCAGATATGTGGATAGACACAAAGAAGACACGTTGATGCATGAGATCTGTTGTACCCTAAAATTTTCCCTCCCATATTCTTCAAGATTTGTCAAGACCAATCTCTAGATGATTCAAAATCCCTCAAGGGTTGCACAGTCCAATTACCTCCTAACACAGTCAAAATTAGGGTTTTGGTTCTGGCAAAGAAATTGAAGTTTCCAAGGGTCCAATCAAGTCCCATATTCTCATATACATTGTCAAGCATCCATATGCCAAGTTTTAAGACTCACAGCATCAAATTGCACAGTCAAAAACCCTAATTGTTTCACAGTCAACTGCAGGGGCAAAATGGTCATTTGACAGTCAAAAGTCAAAAATTTTGGTCAACATCTTATTTTGAAGCCACAAACATCATTTGATCAATTCTTGATCATGATTCTCAAAGCATGGCTCAAAAAGTCTCAAGATGCAAAAGTTTCTATTTTTGGACAGTTGAAAAAGTCAACTGCAAATTGACCAGGGCATAACTTCTTCATGGTTTATCAGAAAAATCCCATCCAAAGCTCATTTTGAAGTGGATGACATTTCCTACAACTCATCTTCACACTTCAAGTCCAAGAAATGCTCTCACAAAAAGTTATCAATTTCAACATTATAGGTCATTTTCAAAAGTCAACAAAAAGGCACTTTAAGTCAAAGGCCATAACTTGAAATTGGTAAATCAAAATGACATGGGACCAAAGGAATTGTTTAGAGGACTTCAAAACCTTTCCAAAATGTCCAAGAACATGATCATAACTTCAAAATTGACCAAGATATGCCTTGTAGAAGTTGGGAAACTTTTGGGAATTTTGAGAAGTCAACTTTGCTTCAAAAGCTTCAAAAATGCTAATGTGCCTCAATTTCTTCCATGAGTCATTACCCAAAGGCTATTCACGACCCATTGACCTCAAAGGGATTTATTTTCTTATTTTTGATTAATTAATTGAATTTTTATTATTATTAATTCATTTAATTAGATTTAAATATGAAAAAATATCAAATAATACTTTTCAAATCTTTTTATGCAGAAAATTCACTCATTATGTGCTAAGGATTTCGTTTCACATTCAAAAAGGCAATATCTTTCACAATTGGCAAGAGTTTCATGGCAAAAAAGATTGAAAAAGATTGGATTTACATGATTGGAAATCAAATATCAAAATCATTAATTCATGGACTATGGGCTTGGCTTTTTGACCTAATTCCATTCAGATACATATGCACAAGATAACCTAATGCTATGACACACGAAAAATTGCTCAGAAGCTGCATACCAAATTGCCAAATTTTCACCAAAAGTTGGAAACTGAAATCCTAGTTACTGCACAATTCAAAGCTCCAAAAGCATTCCAATACATTGCCAAAGCATCCAGGAGTCGATTACAATCAAAACCAAGTCTCCATACTCCAAGAATTGGTACAAAACGGAGAAGAAGCATGCGTGGCTTGGTGCTATTGGACAATTCAAAAGCTGGCGCGTGTTTTCTTGTTTTATATCATTAGCGTTGTTTGTTTTTATAATATTTGTTTTCTATGGTATATACAAATGCGTTGCTTGGTACAGGTGGTGGATGACGTGCCTTGTGAACACTGGGACCTGGGTTCGATTCCCAGGTCCCCCCACATATTTCATGTTTTTTCTCCTAACATGTTTCCATGCATTGCACGCCCCAAAGTCCATCCTACGTCCTCCCATGTTAGCTTGCCACGCACTCAGGATCACTCATCCAATGGCCATGGAATAAACTCCAGAATATGCCCTAGTCAACCAGCGTACACACAAGCTGGAAAGTCAATGAAGGCCTTGGATTCTAATGGGCCAAATTGCTTCCAATAAACCTCCTAAATGGGCCTGATACCCCCCATGGTTTGCATCATTTTATTTTTTATTTGATTTTCTTTTAATTCTTTTAATGTTTTAATTATTTCTTTTAATTCCATAAAATAACTTTTCATAATATAAAATACAGAAAAATCAAAAAATTTTATTAATATTTATTTCACCATTAATTTATTTTGTAAATAAACTTTAAATAATAAATTTAGTTAATTTAGGTTTTCAATTTTAACACTTTTTCTTAAATAAATAAAATATGTAGAAATTAGGGTTTTTAACTTTTTCATCCTTTTTTTTTAATAAATAATTTTCTCATCATTATTATTATGATTAATTACTAAATATTTTGTAAATAAACATGTACATTAATTATTTAGTAAATTAGGTTAAACTTTAATATTTTTCATTAATAATTAAAAACAATCTAGAATTAGGGTTTCTTTTGATTTTTAATTCTTTATTTTCATTAAATACCAAAAACCTAAAAAACATTTCTTTTCTTTAATTTAATAATCAATTAGCTTTTAAATTCAATTTAATTCCAAAAGGGTCCAACGCCCTCGAACGTTCTTTTTTTTTTTATTCTTTCGCGTTATTCTTATTTTCCTTCCGAATATTATGTAACTGCTCAAGCCATGTAATAGTAACTAGGTTTTACTTTCCGCAATTTTTTACCAAACGGGTCTTTGTAATTTGGCGATGTATAGACCCGCGCCTTGTAATAGCGTAGGATTTTACTTTCCGCATTTAAGTTTCCGCACTTTTAAATTCTAATTGCATGAAATAATGAATGGCTAATTAAAAATAACTCGTAGCTCATGGATGCCCTGTTGCCTTGCCTACGAAACATGGTCGTCGAGTATAGGACATTTTAGTAAGTCCTTATGTCCATGATCAATGGCATAAGGGTAGCTTCTAAGGTGTCCTACCGTTGCTCTGGTGACCACACTGTCCCTACAAACGAATTGACCCGAACACCTCCAACGGTGGTGCTACCTACCTCTCAATGGTGGGATGGCACTACCTTAAGGACATTTACACAGCCTAATTCCTTAGGGTAGGTAGATGACTCATAGATACTTGCTCTATCCAAAAACAAATCAAAACTCTTTTCACACCGACACTTTTCAAAAAGCTTTCAAAACAATTTTTCAAACACTCTTGAGGACTGATACAAGAGTTATTCCGAAATCTTTAAACGAAACTTTTTCAAACCCACGCACACTTTGAAAAGCAAACACTTTTGAAAACACAAATGAGCAAGTATCTAAGAGCCCATGGATAACCATGGATAGAAAGGGTGCTAACACCTTCCCTTTCTATAAATCTACCTCCCGAACCGAGAGATAATCTCATAAGGAATTTTGCTGTGCTTTTGTCCTGTCCATGTTGGAGAAAATAAAAGACGGTGGCGACTCTTGCTTCCGCGACATTTCGCGAAACCAGCGTTAAACAGTCAGTTCAGATCCACCGATCATAGAACTGGCGACTCTGCTGGGGATATCTTATAAAGTGAGGTGTACCTTAGGACTAAGATCACTTGTGTTTTCAATTGTTGTGCTTGTTTGCTTTATTATTATGGGCTGCATCAGAGTTACATAGATCCTAACCCGGATCTGGGGATACCCTGTTAGGTAGCATAAGCTGTGAGGGACCTGTCCGGCGTAGACCGACATGGGTGAAGCAGTGGCTACGTTGGTGTGACACCTTGGTCTGTACCGATATCCCTTGTGTCGCAACGAGGAGAATATGGGTCTTCTGAGGAGTCATTAAGCACCAACCAACCTTAGAACCTTAAATGACCCAACTTGGCCAATAGAACAGTAGCAGTATGCTACGCCCATTGAGGCTAAACTCAAGTGATGGTTCTGGCCGCAAGAAAAGATTGCGATGCTGGAGTTATAACCGATTGAGGGTAGTCAGTGATATTGGGATCCTCTAGAACCCGGTTACTTCTGATAGGACAGGTCTTAACCAACAAACTGAAATAGGGTAATACCTAGACCCCATGCTGGCCTAAACTCTAAGGGCTTGTCTTGTGTGACTTGTGTGCCTTATCATGTTTGCCTTTGTGAATACTTGTGGTGTGCTTTATCATAACATCATGCCATCCTAAACATTGCATGCATCCTACATAAGGACTGACCATTTCAAAGACAAGAGGGTTTCACCTTTGCTCTGTTTTGTAGGACATCATGATGCCTATGCGAAGGAATACTATCCGGTTCAACTTTGTTCACCCACCTGAGTTGCTTGAAGAATTGGTTAGCAGAATTCCAAATACTACTTCCTTCATCCAGAGGCATGGTTCTCTTCTCAGTTTAGTCACGGCAAAGTGGGACCAACAACTGATGAGTGTCCTGACACAGTTTTATGACCCTCTGTACCAGTGCTTCACCTTTCAAGACTTCCAGCTGGTCCCTACCCTGGAAGAGTTCTCTGATTTGCTTGGCATCCCTATCTTGGATCAGACTCCCTACACTGGTTGGGAAAAGACTCTTAGGCTTGAGGAGATTGTTGCAGCTCTTCCTTTGACCCACAAAGAAGTAATGGACAACTGGGTGACTAGAAGCAAAGTTAAGGGTTTCTTGGCCAAGTTTCTGATTGTTAAGGCTAACAGTTTCTGGAATGACCTGGACTTTAGGGCGTATGAAGACATTCTGGCTCTCTTAATCTATGGTCTAGTCTTGTTTCCTAATCCTGATAACTTCATTAACGTCACTGCCATAAGGATCTTCATGTCTCAGAACCCTGTGCCCACTCTCTTGGGTGATATCTTGCAACAACTTTATGCTCGTACTGCCCGAAGACGAGGAACTTTGTGGTGTTGTATTCCTTTGTTAGTGAGGTGGTTTATTTAGCACCTCCCTAAGTTCGTGCTGAAGAACAAAGAAGGAAGAGGTTGGGCTCATAGGTTAATGTCTCTCACTGATAATGACATCATTTGGACTCTCAGAGGTTTGGATGAGGTAGCTGTTATTGATCGTTGCGGAGAATATCCTAATGTTCCTCTGATTGGTACTCAAGGAGGAATCTCTTATAATCCATGTCTAGCTCTCCGTCAATTTGGAAGAGCCAGAAGAGCAGGGCCTCATGAGATGTTGGTGCCTCACATCAGTTTTGAGTTTCAGGTAGATAGTGACGAGCTGCGTCGTAGGTTCATCAAGGCTTGGGACAGAATCCACAAACATGACCCACAAGAGTTGGGACCAAAGACTTCTCTACCTATGGAAGCCTACTACAAATGGGTCCGCATCCGTGCTCAGAAGTTAGGTATGCCATATGAAGCTGTCAGACCCTCCAACTGTCCTCCCTCCTCAGATACCTACTGATATTGAGACACTAAAGAGGTCTTGGGCGCAACTACGGGAAGAACGAGATTCTTATCGGGAAAAGTTCAACGAGCAGGAATTGAAGATCCAGAAGCTTACAAAGCAATTGGAGAACGAGCGAGCCTTGAATGACTACATCCGTACTGAGAAGAGGAGACCCTGGGATCAATGATGAACTTTGGATATTCTTTTACAGTTTTATTTCCCTTTTCAGTATTTTCATTTTATGTAATGCCTAAGGGCAACCTGTTGAACAATTTGAATTTAAAAGTTGAATCTAATGAAGTGTGTTCTTTTTGTTTACAAAGTTGATTCCCGATTGTCTTTGAAAACATAAATCATACGCATTCCCATTCATCATGTGCATAGCAGGTACTTTTCTTTTCAGGTTGCTTAATGTTCTTCGCTGTTTATTTCAGCATCATGAACCCTGAATCATCTACTGAGCAGTCCATCAAGGCCCTTCAGGCTCAGAACGCCCAATTCCAAGAGCTGATCATGAGTTTGGCCTAAGGTCAAGAGGAGTTGAAGGCTCTGCTGGTCAAGAAAAAGAAGAAGAGAACTGTACTATTCAACACTGGCCAGAGGTTTGGTAATACACTGCAGAATGAGGTTGATCAAGCTGGTTCTTCTGTGGGAAAAGGCAGTCCCCAGGGGGGAAGAGTTCCTAGTCCGGTGGTCTCTGACAACGAGACTGATTTTAATGAGGAGCAGTATCCTCCAGCTGAAGACAAGTACAAGCAGTTGGATGACCGTCTGAATGCCATGGAAATTTAACAAGTGCCTGGTTTGGATTTCGGAGACTTGGGCCTATCTTCTGGTGTGGTCATCCCACACAAGTTCAAAGCACCATCTTTCGCAATGTATGACGGGGCGTCCTTGCCTAAGCTACATCTCAGATCTTATGTGCGGAAGATTCAGCCGTATACTGTGGACAAGAACTTGTGGATCCACTTCTTCCAGGAGAGTCTTTCAGGGACTCATCTCGAATGGTTCTATCAGCTGGATGGAACCAAGGTTCATAACTGGGAGGAGTTGGCTACTGCTTTTTACAAGCAGTATCAGTATAATGCCAACCTCGCTCCTACACGTACCCAACTCCAGGGTATGTCGCTAGGATCGAGAGAAGGTTTTAAAGAGTATGCGCAGAAGTGGAGGGACCTGGCTGGCAGGGTGCAGCCACCATTAACCGACCGTGAGCTAGTAGACATGTTCTTGGGGACCCTATCCGGGCCATTCTTCAATCATCTCATCGGTAATTCATCTGCAGGGTTTACAGACCTTATTCTGACTGGGGAAAGAATAGAAGCTGGCATGAAATCAGGGAAAATTCAGAAAGGTGCGTCCTCAAGTTCTGAGAAAAAGCCTTTCAAAAAGGAAGCCAGTGCTGTGTATGGGCCTAGAAGGCAAAATAAACCGGAACGCCGCCAAGCTGTCAACGCGGTGGTAATTGCTAAGCCTGCTGCCGCTCCTCGGCAACCTAACCAACCAAGGGGTGAGAGACCCAGAAGAGAATACACTCGGCTGAGTATGACCTTGTCACAAATCTTGCCACAATTGCTATCGACCAACTTGATGACCGTTAGAGAGGCTCCGAAGGTTGTGAACACGACCTCTCCGAAGTATAATCCCAATGTCCGTTGTGCTTATCACTCTGATAGCCCGGGGCACTCTACTGATGATTATTGGGCCCTAAGAAATAAGGTTCAGGACCTTATTGATGCGAAGGAGATACAATTCGAAGCGCCCGAGAGGCCAAATGTTGTGACTGCTCCTATGCCCCAGCATGGAGTAAATGATGTTGATGAAGACGTGTATGCAGTTTATGTGGATGATGTGGCTACCCCTTTGTTGACTGTTAAGAGGAACCTGTTTCTAGCCGGTTTATTTCCGGGTTGTAGCAAGGGTTGCCTTTTGTGTGCTGTTTCCCCTACTGGTTGTCCGTTGCTGAAATCAGGTATCCAAAGCCTGATGGACAGCAAAGAGATTCTGTTCGAGAAGACCGTTGTTCCTTTTGTTCCTACCGAAGAAGTATATGTCGTCACAATTTTCAACAATCCTACCAAGGCTCCCCCGAGGAAGCCAGTCAAGATCATGTCTGTTGCACCCATTATCATTACTGTTCCGGGGCCCCTCCCCTATGAATCTGACAAGGCTGTCCCATGGCAATATGGGGCAGATGTGTATGTGCTTGGGGTGAAGCAGGAGTTCAACCCCAGTACCAGTATCAGCAATATCACCGGCCCAGCTAAAGTTACTCGCAGTGGCAGTCTCTTCTCGCCTGACATTGCGCCACCAGTCATCTGAAGACCTCTTGTAATTACGCCTGCAAGTGCGCCTGTTTCCACTTTTGATCCAATTTCTACCCCTGCTGCCGAGTCATCTGACACTCGGGGCAAAGGGACCGCTGATATGCCTGCCCGGATGGAGGCACCAAAGACTGTCAATGTTGAAGCCTCCCAACAAGAGATGGAGGAAATCCTTAAGATCATTAAGAAGAGTGACTTCAACGTCGTTGAACAACTGCGGCATACCCCCTCCAAAATCTCCATGCTATCATTGCTGCTGTGCTCAGAGGCCCATGCCAAGGCCCTGATTTCATTTCTGAAGACGGCCCATGTGCCACAAGAGACATCTGCGGATCAATTCACTGACTGTGTGGCCAATTTGACAGCGGACAATGGTTTGGGTTTCTCGGATGCTGATCTTACTGCTAAGGGAAAGAAACACAATGATGCCCTGCATGTCTCCATAGAATGCAGGGGCACTACTCTCGCACACGTATTGGTGGACACCAGTTCTTCCCTGAATGTACTGCCCAAGAAGGCCTTAGACCGGTTGGACTGTGAGGGTCTGGAGTTGAAGCCTAGTAACATCGTGGTCGGAGCCTTTGACGGATCAAAGAGGATGGTTCATGGAGAGGTAGATATTCTGATTCGTGTTGGTTCCCAAGTCTTTGATTCAACTTTCTATGTGATGGATATCCGTCCATCTTATTCCTGTTTGCTGGGTCGGCCTTGGATTCACAAAGCTGGGGAAGTGACCTCCACTCTACACCAGAAGCTCAAATACCCTGTCAGAGGGAAGATTGTCACTGTGCAGGGGGAGGAAGAATACATGGTTAGTCACCTGAATTCATTCTGGTATATAGAGATGGACGGGGAGTTTATTGAAACCCCCTTTCAACATTTTGAAGAGGTACCTCCAACATTGGCAGCAGCAGAAGCAGTGACTGAAAAGGGTTCTCCCTTGAAGATGGCCTCCTTAAAGGACGCCAGGGCTGTAATTGAGAAAGGTGAATGTACTAACTAGGGCAGGCTCCCTGATTTTACTCCTAAAAATGACAAGTTTGGGCTGGGTTTTACTGCAGAGGCTCAGAGGGCTGTACGCAAAGCGAGGATCAGAAGACCTCCCGTGTTCATCACCAACCCGGGAGTGAATGCTATTGAAGGCGATGCGGAGGAATCAGAGTTTGATAACTGGATCTACCCGACGACTGACGGTGGACTGAACAATTGGACTGCGAAAGATCACATACCTGTTACTTTTATTACGCAGTAATGAATTCCTTTGTTTTTTAATTTGTAATAAACAATAAATTGAAACTTTATGGCCCGGTGTCTTACCCGGGGCACCGTGGCTTCAGTTGTGAGGGCATATTAACTGTCATTTCCATATATCATGAATAAAGACATTGGACGTTTTTTTCGCATTTCAAAGCTTGTGCTCCCTTTCCTGCTTTTATATATTGCAAAACAGCTTTATTTACACACACTCACCCATACAGGTTTCAATCCACTCTGGATCTCACTGGTAACGACTCTGCTACTGCCAATTATGACTTCGAAAATCCGATCAACTTAGCCGAAGACGAAGGTGAAGATGATTGCGAAGTGCCTGGCGAGCTTGCAAGACTGTTACTCAGGAAGAGAGGACCATTCAGCCGCATGAAGAGCCAGTGGAAACGGTGAATCTGGGTACTGAGGCAGATAAAAAGGAAGTTAAGATTGGTGCCAATCTGGAGCTCAGCGTA
Organism: Vicia faba; assembly: GCA_948472305.1. Lineage (NCBI taxonomy): Eukaryota > Viridiplantae > Streptophyta > Magnoliopsida > Fabales > Fabaceae > Vicia > Vicia faba. Next base: position 146,378,068 of record OX451740.1, read on the forward strand.
AAACAACGGTTGATTCAGATGTTACATGATTATGTGGAAATCTTTGCCTGGTCCTACGAAGACATGCCTGGGTTGGATACTGACATTGTGGTCCATCACTTGCCTACCAAGGAAGACTGCCCTCCGGTTAAGCAAAAAGTTCGTCGTATGCGTCCAGAGATGTCCGAAAAGATCAAAGCTGAGGTTATGAAAAAATCCGATGCCGGGTTTCTAGCAGTGACTTCCTACCCTCAGTGGGTTACCAATGTGGTTCCAGTGCCAAAGAAAGATGGCAAGGTCCGAATGTGTGTCGATTACAGGGATCTGAACATGGCCAGCCCCAAGGATGACTTCCCCTTACCTCACATTGATGTTCTGGTTGACAATACTGCTCAACACAAGGTGTTCTCCTTCATGGATGGTTTTTCAGGGTATAATCAGATCAAGATGGCTCCTGAAGACATGGAAAAGACTACCTTTGTTACTCAGTGGGGCACCTTCTGCTACAAGGTCATGCCATTCGGGTTAAAAAATGCTGGGGCAACCTACCAACGTGCCATGGTTGATTTATTTCATGACATGATCCATCATGAGATTGAAGTATATGTCGACGACATGATTGCAAGGTCCCAAACTGAGGAGGAACACCTTGACCATCTACAGAAGTTGTTTGACCGTCTGAAGTTGTACAAGCTGAGATTGAACCCGAACAAGTGCATCTTCGGGGTAAGATCTGGAAAGTTGCTAGGCTTCGTCGTAAGTGACAAGGGTATTCAAGTGGACCCTACCAAGGTTAAATCCATTCAAGAGATGCCAGTTCCCAAGACAGAGAAAGAGGTCAGAGGCTTTCTAGGACGTCTGAATTATATTGCCCGATTCATCTCGCATCTAACTGCTACCTATGAGCCAATCTTCAAGCTGCTGAAGAAAGATCAGGTAGTACGTTGGAATGATGAATGTCAGGCCGCTTTTGACAGAATCAAAGAGTATCTCCAAGAACCACCCATCCTTATGCCACCGGTTGAAGGGAGACCTCTGATACTATACCTGACAATACTTGACAACTCAATGGGGTGTGTGCTGGGGCAGCATGACGAGTCTTGCCGAAAAGAGCATGCCATTTATTACCTTAGCAAAAAGTTTACCGACTGTGAGACCCGATACTCACTGCTCGAGAAAACTTGTTGCGCTTTGGTATGGGCTGCTCGCCGGCTGAGACAGTATATGCTGACTCACACTACTCTGTTGATATCAAAGATGGATCCAATAAAGTACATATTCGAAAATCCGGCCCTGTCTGGAAGAATAGCAAGATGGCAAATGATCCTGACAGAATACGACATCCAGTACACGACTCAGAAAGCCATCAAAGGAAGTGTATTGGCAGACCACTTGGCACATCAGGCAGTAGACGACTATCAGTCAATGAACTTCGAGTTCCCGGACGAGAGCATCATGATAGTGACTGATTGTGAAGTACCTGGACCGGATGAAGGACCTGAGGAAGGATCCCGATGGTCTATGCACTTTGACGGAGCTGTGATCGGTGGATCTGGAACTGACTGTTTAACGCTAGTTCGCGAAATGTCGCGGAAGCAAGAGTCGCCACCGTCTTTTATTTTCTCCAAATGGAAAGGACAAAAGCACAGAAAAATTCCTTATAGAGATTGCTCTCGGTTCGGGAGGTAGGTTATAGAAAGGGAAGGTGTTAGCACCCTTTCTATCCATGGTTATCCATGGGCTCTTAGATACTTGCTCACTTGTGTTTTCAAAAATGGTTTGTTTGCTTTTCAACTGTGGGTCTTAAAAAAGTTTCTTTTAAAATTTCAGTTCGACTCTTGTATCGGTCCTCAAGAGTGTTTGAAAAGTTGCTTTCGAAAGCTTTTTGAAAAGGTGTCGGTGTGAAAAGTATTTTTGAATTTGTTTTGAAATTAGAGCAAGTATCTACGAGAACCTACCTACCCTAAGGAATTCGTCTGTGTAAATGTCCTTTAAAGTAGTGCCATCCCACCATTGAGAGGTAGGTAGCACCACCGTTGGAGGTGTTCGGGTCAATTCGAGGTTCGGGACATGGTGATCACCAGAGCAATGGGAAGACACCTTAGAAGCTACCCTCATGCCAGGTTCCCGGATCATGAGGACTTACTAAGACATCCTCTACTCGACGATCACCTTTCGAGGCAAGGCAACAGTGAGGCGTACCCTAGGGGTGGTGTGTGCGATTTGTGTGTTGTTTTCATTTGCATTTATCTTGTCATGTTATTGGTGTTCTACGCTTGTTTTTATTTTTGTCCATACATTCTTTCATGCCATTTGTTAACAGTTAAAAATATTGCGGGAAAGTAAAAATTCTAAGCTATTACAAAAGGCGCGGGTCCACATCGCCAAAATTAAACCAGGACCCGATTTTGACAGAAAAATAAAGAAAGTAAAGAAAAGTGAGAGAAAATTAAAAGGTTACATGGCCTTGGGAGAGATACATAAATATTATAAAGAAATAAAATAAATATGCGAATAAGAATTAAATCGAAACGAGGGCGTTGGACCCTTTTTTGCAAAATTAAAATTAATTAAAAAGAAAAGGAGATGTTTTTGGTATTTTTTAGTATTTAGGATTTAAATGAAAAAAAGAATTAATTGAAATTAAATGCTAACCCTAAATCTATTTGTTTTTTTTTAATTTATTAAGAAAAGAAGATTAAAACCTAATATTAACCCTAATTAATTTACATGCAAATTTAATTATAAAAATAAATATTTAATTATTTAATTATTATGGGAGAAAAAGAAAAAAGGATAAAAATTAATTAAACCCTAGCTCTATGTATTTTAGATTTTTATTAAAAGAATTAAAATTAAAACCTAATTTAAAACTAAATTTACTTATATGCAATTATTTATAAAAATACTAAAAATAAAATATTTATTATTTTTCTCTTTTCTTTTTCTGACTTTTAGTTGTTTTTTTTATTTTATATGAAAGTAATAAATTAATTAAATAAATAATGATTAAAAGCAAATAGAAAATAAAAAATATTATGGCAAACCTAGGGGGGTATCAGTCCCCAAAGTGGAGGTTAAGCCCTAGTAATTCAGGCCCATCAACCTTGGTCCGTTTGACTCCCATGCCAGCATGCATACGCGTTGACTTGGATCTATGATGTTCTCTAATTCTCAGCCTTGTGATTGATGAAGCTGGACGCGTGGACGTTGGATTTGGTGGGTGCATGGTACGCTTCAGCATTAGATCTGCATAGGAATATTAATTGGAAAAAAATATATGGAAAGGGTGGGGACCTGGGATCGAACCCAGGTCCTGAATGTTACCAGCCTTATGCCTTGCCAATTGTTCCAGATGCGCGCTTTGTATATTAAAGAACAAACAAATATAATAAAATAAATATGCGTTAGTGCTGATTCTTCGCGCGAAAATTTAAACAGACCAACCACCGTGCTCCACATCATCATCTTCTTCCTTATTGTTTTATTTTCCTGAAACAAGAATATATTAAGCAACGGTTTTGGAACGTTGCTGTAGACACCATACAAGAAAATAGCGATTAGCCATTGGTTGCTCATAAATTGAGCGCGACCCTATCAATGAGTTCGTATGAAGGTACTGATGAGGATAGTCTGGGTCTTGTGCTCCAATTTTCCCTTATTTCAAAACCCCTAATTTGAAGCTTCCTGAACCCTAATGAACATCCATGGCATAATCGCGTATAATGCATAAAAGTACAATCAAACATATGGGTTAGCTTCAGAATTGCATAAGGAGTATGAATCAATCATCAAAAATTATTAAAAGTGCATGAATCGAGATGCAAGATTATGAGATTTTTTGTGCACAGGTCCGGTTCGTTGTACCAATTCTTGATGTTTTGATGAATGTTTTTGATTGGAAATCGTTCAGTGAACCTCCAGGAAGATGTTTGAACAGCTATTATGCCTTGAATCACCCTGCAAAAGTGTTTTCAGTTTTGAATTTATTTGCAAAAATTTCAAGTTTGATGATGGGTTTTCTGCGCAGCTTAATGGTTCATGGCATTAGGTTTTGATTCTATACTTATGTAAGAGTGAATTAGGTCAAGAAAAACAAACCGAATCATTTGCATTCATGGTTTTTGAAATTTGATTTTCAAAGATCTTTTTCAATCTTTTTTCATGTGTTTTTGTACAAATCATGATCAATTCTCTCCAAATCTTTCCCTATTTAATTATACACGAATTATTGAGTAGATTTCATGCACAAAAAGATTGTAAAACTTAGGTTAAATATTTTTCATGTATTTAATTTGATTTAAATGAATTATTATTAATAAAAATTCAAATAAATAAATAAAAAATGAGGAAATACTTCCCTTTGGGCCAATTGGTCGTGCACATGCTTGGGATAATGAATTATGGAAGAAAAATGGGCCCATTAGCAATTTTAGGTCATTTGAAGCAATATTGACTTTTCAAAATATCCAAAAATTTCCCAACTTCCACAAGGCATAACTTGCTCAATTTTTAAGCTTTGCTCATGTTCTTGGACATTTTGGAAAGGTCTTTGAGTCCTCTAACCAATACCTTTGGTCCCATGTCATTTTGATTTACCAATCTCAAGTTATGGCCTTTGACTTAAAGTCCCTTTTTGTTGACTTTTGAAAATGACCTATAATGTTGAAATTGATAACTTTTTGTGAGAGCATTTCTTGGACTTGAAGTATGAAGATGAGTTGTAGGAAATGCCTTTCTCTTCAAAATGAGCTTTGGATGGAATTTTTCTGATAATCCATGTGAAAGTTATGCCCTGGTCAATTTACAGTTGACTTTTTCAATTGTCCAAATAAGGAAACTTTTGCATCTTGATGATTTTTGAGCCAAGCTTTGAGAATCATGATCAAGCATTGATCAAATGATGTTTGAGGCTTCAAAATGATATGTTGACAAAAAATTTGAACTTTTGACTGTCAAATGACCATTTTACCCCTACAGTTGACTGTAGTGCAATTAGGGTTTTGACTGTGCAATTTTGTGCTGAAAGTCTTGAAACTTGATATGAGGATGCTTGACCATATTTGTAGGCATGTGAGACTTGATTGGGCCCTTGAAAACTTCATTTTCTTGATCAGAACCAAAACCCTAATTTTGACTGTTTAGGAGGCTCTTGCACTGTGCAACCCTTGGGGAATTTTGAAACTTGACTTGGCAAATCTTTGAAGAATATGGGAGGGCAAATTTTGGGGTACAACAGGAGCCTCCAACGCTTTGGGTAACGGTATCGGCGCTGTGATCATATCCCCTCAAGACACTCATACTCCACTCACTGCCCTGCTATGTTTCAACTGCACCAACAACATGGAGGAGTATGAGGCATGCATCATGGGTCTTCAAGCTACGATTGACTTAAGGATAAAGTTTCTGAGTGTCTTCGGAGATTCCGCTCTCGTGATCAATCAGATCAAAGGCGAGTGGGATACGAAACATCCGAATCTTATTCCTTACAGAGAATGTGTGTTGACATTGATCCCCCATTTCACAGAGATAACTTTTGAACATTTCCTAAGAGAGGAGAATCAGTTGGCGGACGCGTTGGCTACGATGTCTTCCATGTTCAAAGTCAAGTGGGACAATGAGGCTCCCCGGATCATCATTTGGAAACTGGAAGAACCTGCATATTGATGTGATCTTGAGGCTGAGGTAGTAACTGAGAAACCTTGGTATCATGAAGTAAAGAGGTACTTGGAAGCTCAAGAATACCCTGAAGGTGCATCCATCAATGACAAAAAGTTTCTGAGAAGGTTCGCAGCGAAGTTCTTCCTCAGCAACGACATCCTGTACAAGCGAAACCATGATTCAACTTTACTGCGTTGTGTGGATAAGGCTGAAGCAGAAAGAATCATGGTAGAGCTACATGAAGGTACCTTCGGAACACATTCCAGTGGACACACCATGGCAAAGAAAATCCTTCGGGCAGGATATTTCTGGTCCACAATGGAAGCTGATTGTTACCAACATTCTCGGACATGTCATAAGTGTCAGATTTATGCTGATAAGGTGCACGTTCCTCCAGTTCCTCTGAATGTCTTGACAGCACCTTGGCCTTTCGCAATGTGGTGCATAGATATGATCGGCGAGATTAAACCTATGGCATCCAACGGGCATCGCTTCATCCTGGTGGCGATTGATTACTTTACAAAGTGGGTTGAAGCAGCTTCCTATGCTACTGTAACCAAGAACGTCGTGGCACGGTTCATTCGGCACAACCTGATCTGTCGGTACGGCGTCCCGGAAAGGATCATTAGGGACAATGGTACCAATCTTAATAACAAGATGATCACTGAGCTCTGCGAGCAATTCAAGATACAGCACCACAACTCTTCTCCTTACCGACCGAAGATGAATGGGGCTGTAGAAGCAACGAATAAGAATATTAAAAAGATTGTGCAGAAGATAACAGTGACCTATAAAGATTGGCACGAGATGTTACCGTTTGCTCTTCATGGGTACCGTACCTCAGCAAGAACGTAGACTGGGGCAACTCCCTTTTCCTTGGTCTATGGCATGGAGGCAGTCTTGCCAATTGAAGTCCAAATACCCTCTCTCCAGATAATGAAGGATGCAGACTTGAGCGAAGATGACTGGATCCAGACTCGACTTGATCAGCTAAACTTAATTGACGAAAAGAGACTCACCGCTATTTGTCATGGTCAAACGTACCAAAAACGGATGATCAGGGCATTTAACAAGAAAGCCAGACCACAAGAATATCAAGTTGGGGACCTGGTAATCAAGCGCATCATCCTTCCTCAGAGTGACCCTAGGGGAAAATGGACCCCTACGTACGAAGGGCCATTTGTGGTTAAACATGTCTTCTCAGGAGGAGCCATGATTCTAACCACCATGGATGGTGACGACCTTCCTCACCCCGCCAATGCAGACATAGTAAAAAGATACTACGCATGATAAAAGACCCGCTAGGTTGACATACCTAGGAAAAAATTAGGGCTTCCCAGCGAACCAAAAGGGTTCGGGCAAAATGAGGGATGAAATGAAAAAATCTGTACACCCGGCAAGTCGAAAAACCTGAAAAGGCGACTTGGGAAAAAAAGGGTATCCCGGTGGACTGAAAACCCGAAAGAGCGGTCCAGGAAAAAGTTAGGGATTAAAGCGTAATACTATGTCTCATTGGATCACCTTGCATCCAGAATACCGGTATCAACCTCAAGGTCAAACGGCATCGATCAATCAGCTTCATCTTCAACCGAGAAGCAAAGTGATGAGACGCTCGAAGATATAAAGGCGATAGCAGAGTTGAAACCCAGTGGGATTATTCTTCTCACACAGCTGTTTTGTTTTCTTTATACAAATTGTATAAACTTTGTTGTTCGGCGGCGTTCTCTTACTAGGACGTCAGCCTCTTGTACATAAACGCCTATTTACAGGCAAATTCAAAAAAAATCAATACAAATTCACTTTTCAAATCAATTGCCAATTGTTTTTCTTTTCCGTTTTGTTTTACGAAGAACGTCCAATGTTCAATTTTTGATATATGCATTTGACACTAATTGCTAACTCATAAATATTTACATGCAAAACAAAGGATTAATTATAGGTAACATCAGAAACAGGGGCAATAATGAATTGTCTGAGCGATCTAATTGCTCCGTCCACCAAGGTACCAAGGTAAGTTCGGCTGAAGAATGTAACCAAGACACCTTAATTCCCCAAAGAGTGAGCCAACAAGTCAACGGTACTCTCCCCGAGCAGAGTTAGACGACAATCAACCTTAAGGAAGTTGGGTATCCCCAGCAGATCTCAACATGCCTCAGAGTATACAAACATTCCTAACAAGTATCCCCAGCAGTCTTGATCTAAGATTGTTCCCCGGCGGTATACCAGACATTCGGCGGAGCCGCTTCCCCAGTACATCTCAAAAATTTCCCCAGGAGAGTCCAGTCCAAAAGTTTCCCCAGGAAAGTTCAATCCATATCCTCAGCAGGTCTTGAAGCTTATCCCCAGTAGATTCTGGAAAGCTTGTCCCCCGCATAGTACGAACGCTCCCCCGGTTTTATTCAAAGGTTATTTCCCCACCAGGATATAACTGGGTTATCCTCAGCCAAAAACCACGGAAAGATCGTCCCCGGCGAAGTCTTCCCATCCCCAGCGGAGTTCATCCAATCTTCCAACAGAACTTAACAATGGAATCCCCGACGGAGTTATCATCAACATCTCAACAAAGTACCTCTCTTTCCCCACAGAGTATTCCCCCGCAGAGTAATCTATTCACCAAGTTTATTCCCCAACGGAGTCATCTTCTCCTACCGGTATTCTTGCAATCATCATCCCCAGCGGAAACGAAGCCCTATCCTTCAACGTCAGCCCAGGATTTGATTTCCCGGCATCCGTCAAGGATTTACTTTCCTAGACGAAAACACAATTCATAAATACATATTCATACATTATAGCATGCATATACGCATCATGAACATACAATCTCATTTATTCTGAGAGCATCACGCATGTCATACATCATGACATCGCATACAACTAACGTTTTGTCTTTTCAGGACAAAGGTTAATACCAAGATGACTACTATCAACGGTCGCAACTAAAGATCCAACTCCTGTATCTCGCCAGGGTGTATCTGTTGACGACTATTCTAGACTCGATTCATGTATCCTTCCAGGGCACGTCTGAAGAGTTTGAAGATCCGATTCCTGTATCTTGCCAGGGTGTATCTGTTGAAGACTACATTCCGGACTCGATTCCTGTAACCGGACAGGGTACGTCTGAAGAGTTTGAAGATCCGATTCCTGTATCCAGCCAGGGTGTATCTGTTGACGACCATTACCAGACTCGATTCCTGTATCCAGCCAGGGTGTATCTGTTGACGACCATTACCAGACTCGATTCCTGTATCCTGCCAGGGCACGTGTGAAGAGTTTGAGGATCCGATTCCTATATCCAGCCAGGGTGTATCTGTTGACGACTATTTCCGGACTCGATTCCTGTATCTTGCCAGGGCACGTCTGAAGAGTTTGAAGATCCGATTCCTGTATCTCGCCAGGGTGTATCTGTTGATGACTAACATTACCATACTCGATTCCTGTAACCAGCCAGGGTACGTCTGAAGAGTTTGAAGATCCGATTCCTGTATCCAGCCAGGGTGTATCTGTTGACGACTATTTCTGGACTCGATTCCTGTATCTAGCCAGGGCACGTCTGAAGAGTTTGAAGATCCGATTCCTGTATCTCGCCAGGGTGTATCTGTTGACAACCAACATTACCAGACTCGATTCCTGTATCTTGCCAGGGCACGTCTGAAGAGTTTGAAGATCTGATTCCTGTATCTCGCCAGGGTGTATCTATTGACGACTAACATTACCAGACTCGATTCCTGTATCTTGCCAGGGCACGTCTGAAGAGTTTGAAGATCTGATTCCTGTATCTCTCCAGGGTGTATCTGTTGACGACTAACATTACCAGACTCGATTCCTGTATCTTTCCAGGGCACGTCTGAAGAGTTTGAAGATCCGATTCCTGTATCTTTCCAGGGTGTATCTGTTGACGACTAACATTACCAGACTCGATTCTTGTATTCGGCAAGGGCACGTCTGAAGAGTTCGAAGATCCGATTCCTGTATCTTGCCAGGGTGTATCTGTTGACGACTATATTCTCCGGACTCAATTCCTGTATCTTGCCAGGGTACATCTGAAGAGTTTAAAGATTCAATACCTGTATCCAGCCAGGGCACATCTACATAAAGAGTTTAAAGATCAACTCTTGTAACTGGCCAGGTAATTATTTTTTCTTTCTCAGGTACGCAAGTTCTCGCTAAGGAATCTCTTACGCGATCGACAACCTCCCGACGACATCTATAAGCCCATCTCTCCACTTACCAACAGTCTCTAGATGGCATCTATAAGCCCATCCTCATATCCATCATCTCTCAACATGGCATCTGTAAGCCCATTCCCTACATCATACTGCTAACACTCTACTATGTGAGTGCAAATTTTTGGGCACTCTAGTGTTCAATCATCTTCTACCATCGGATTACGAAAGGCACGCCAGCCAATCTACATCCTCAGGACTAAGAAGATTGAACAGGGGCAACTGTTGTACCCCAAAATTTGCCCTCCCATATTCTTCAAGATTTTTCAAGACCAATCTCCAGATGATTCAAAATCCCTCAAGGGTTGCACAATCCAATTACCTCCTAACACAGTCAAAATTAGGGTTTTGGTTCTGGCAAAGAAATTGAAGTTTCCAAGGGTCCAATCAAGTCCCATATGCTCATATACATTTTCAAGCATCCATATGCCAAGTTTTAAGACTCACAGCATCAAATTGCACAATCAAAAACCCTAAGTGCTTCACAGTCAACTACAGGGGCAAAATGGTCATTTGACAGTCAAAAGTCAAAATTTTTGGTCAACATCTTATTTTGAAGCCACAAACATCATTTGATCAATTCTTGATCATGATTCTCAAAGCATGGCTCAAAAAGTCTCAAGATGCAAAAGTTTCTATTTTTGGATAGTTGAAAAAGTCAACTGCAAATTGACCAGGGCATAACTTCTTCATGGTTTATCAGAAAAATCCCATCCAAAGCTCATTTTGAAGAGGATGGCATTTCCTACAACTCATCTTCACACTTCAAGTCCAAGAAATGCTCTCACAAAAAGTTATCAATTTCAACATTATAGGTCATTTTCAAAAGTCAACAAAAAGGCACTTTAAGTCAAAGGCCATAACTTGAAATTGGTAAATCAACATGACATGGGACCAAAGGCATTGGTTATAGGACTTCAAAATCTTCCCAAAATGTCATGGAACATGATCATAACTTCAAAATTGAGCAATATATGCCTTGTAGAAGTTGGGAAATTTTTGGGAATTTTGAGAAGTCAACTTTGCTTCAAAAGCTTCAAAAATGCTAATGGGCCTCAATTTCTTCCATGAGTCATTACCCAAAGGCTATGCACGACCCAGTGACCTCAAAGGGATTTATTTTCTTATTTTTGACTAATTAATTGAAATTTTATTATTATTAATTCATTTAATTAGATTTAAATATGAAAAAATATCAAATAATACTTTTCAAATCTTTTTGTGCAGAAAATTCACTCATTATGTGCTAAGGATTTCGTTTCACATTCAAAAAGGCAATATCTTTCACAATTGGCAAGAGTTTCATGGCAAAAAAGATTGAAAAAGATTGGATTTACATGATTGGAAATCAAATATCAAAATCATTAATTCATGGACTATGGGCTTGGCTTTTTGACCTAATTCCATTCAGATGCATATGCACAAGATAACCTAATGCTATGACACACGAAAAATTGCTCAGAAGCTGCATACCAAATTGCCAAATTTTCACCAAAAGTTGGAAACTGAAATCCTAGTTACTGCACAATTCAAAGCTCCAAAATAATTCCAATACATTGCCAAAGCATCCAGGAGTCGATTACAATCAAAACCAAGTCTCCATACTCCAAGAATTGGTACAAAACGGAGAAGAAGCATGTGTGGCTTGGTGCTATTGGACAATTCAAAAGCTGGCGCGTTTTTTCTTGTTTTGTATCATTAGCGTTGTTTGTTTTTATAATATTTGTTTTCTATGGTATATACAAATGCGTTGCTTGGTACAGGTGGTGGATGACGTGCCTTGTGAACACTGGGACCTGGGTTCGATTCCCAGGTCCCCCCACATATTTCATGTTTTTTATCCTAACATGTTTCCATGCATTGCACGCCCCAAAGTCCATCCTACGTCCTCCCATGTTAGCTTGCCACGCACTCAGGATCACTCATCCAATGGCCATGGAATAAACTCCAGAATACGCCCTAGTCAACCAGCGTACACACAAGCTGGAAAGTCAACAAAGGCCTTGGATTCTGATGGGCCAAATTGCTTCCAATAAACCTCCTAAATGGGCCTGATACCCCCCATGGTTTGCATCATTTTATTTTTTATTTGATTTTCTTTTAATTCTTTTAATGTTTTAATTATTTATTTTAATTCCATAAAATAACTTTTCATAATATAAAATACAGAAAAATCAAAAATTTTTATTAATATTTATTTCACCATTAATTTATTTTGTAAATAAACTTTAAATAATAAATTTAGTTAATTTAGGTTTTCAATTTTAACACTTTTTCTTAAATAAATAAAATATGTAGAAATTAGGGTTTTTAACTTTTTCATCCTTTTTTTTTAATAAATAATTTTCTCATCATTATTATTATGATTAATTACTAAATATTTTGTAAATAAACACGTACATTAATGATTTAGTAAATTAGGTTAAACTTTAATATTTTTCATTAATAATTAAAAACAATCTAGAATTAGGGTTTCTTTTGATTTTTAATTCTTTATTTTCATTAAATACCAAAAACCTAAAAAAAAATTCTTTTCTTTAATTTAATAATCAATTAGTTTTTAAATTCAATTTAATTCCAAAAGGGTCCAACGCCCTCGAATGTTCTATTTTTCTTTTTATTCTTTCGCGTTATTCTTATTTTCCTTCCAAATATTATGTAACTGCTCAATCCATGTAATAGTAACTAGGTTTTACTTTCCGCATTTTTTTACCAAACGGGTCTTTGTAATTTGGCGATGTATAGACCCGCGCCTTGTAATAGCATAGGATTTTACTTTCCGCATTTAAGTTTCCGCACTTTTAAATTCTAATTGCATGAAATAATGAATGTTTAATTAAAAATAACTCGTAGCTCATGGATGCCCTGATCAAAGATAAGTATTGACATGAAAACAACACACAAATTCACACACCACTCTTAGGGTACGCCTCACTGTTGCCTTGCCTTCGAAACGTGGTCGTCGAGTATAGGACGTTTTAGTAAGTCCTTATGTCCATGATCAATGGCATAAGGGTAGCTTCTAAGGTGTCCTACTGTTGCTCTGGTGACCACACTGTCCCTACAAATGAATTGACCCGAACACCTCCAACGGTGGTGCTACCTACCTCTCAATGGTGGGATGGCACTACCTTAAGGACATTTACACAGCCTAATTCCTTAGGGTAGGTAGATGACTCATAGATACTTGCTCTATTAAAAAACAAATTAAAACTCTTTTCACACCGACACTTTTCAAAAATCTTTCAAAACAATTTTTCAAACACTTTTGAGGACTGATACAAGAGTTATTCTGAAATATTTAAACGAAACTTTTTCAAACCCACGCACACTTTGAAAAGCAAACACTTTTGAAAACACAAATGAGCAAGTATCTAAGAGCCCATGGATAACCATGGATAGAAAGGGTGCTAACACCTTCCCTTTCTATAAATCTACCTCCCGAACCGAGAGATAATCTCATAAGGAATTTTGCTGTGCTTTTGTCCTGTCCATGTTGGAGAAAATAAAAGGCGGTGGCGACTCTTGCTTCCGCGACATTTCGCGAAACCAGCGTTAAACAGTCAGTTCAGATCCACCGATCACAAGATCCATGAAGGTTCTTTTGGTACCCATGCCAATGGACACTATATGGCAAATAACATGCTTAGGGCAGGTTACTATTGGTTGACAATGGAATCTGACTATTATAAATTTGCAAAGAAGTGCCATAAGTGTCAGATTTATGCTGACAGGATTCATGCGCCTCCGACACTTCTCAACGTTATTTCTTCCCCATGGCCTTTCTCTATGTGGTTTATTGATATGATTGAAATGATTGAACCCAAGGAATCAAATGAACATTATTTCATCTTGGTAGCAATTGATTACTTCACCAAATGGGTGGAAGCATCTTCTTATGCTAATGTCACCAAGCAAGTGGTAGTGCATTTTATCAAGAACAACCTTATTTATCGATATGGTGTGCTCAGCAGAATTATCACTGATAATGGTTCGTATTTGAATAATAAAATGATGGCAGAACTTTATGAAGAATTCAAGATTGTCCATCATAACTCATCTCCTTACAGGCCTAAGATGAATGGGGTTGTTGAGGCTGCTAATAAGAATATTAAAAGGATTATCCAGGAGATGGTTCTTACCTATAAGGATTGGTGTTGTACCCTAAAATTTGCCCTCCCATATTCTTCAAGAAATTGCCAAGTCAAGCTTCAAATCTCCCCAAGGATTGCACAGTGCAAGGACCTCCTAAGCAAGCAAAATTAGGGTTTTGGTTCTGATCAAGAAAATGAAGTTTCAAAGGGCCCAATCAAGTCTCACATGCCTACAAATATGGTCAAGCATCCTCATATCAAGTTCCAAGACTTTCAGCACAAAATTGCACAGTCAAAAACCCTAATTGCACTACAGTCAACTGTAGGGGCAAAATGGTCATTTGACAGTCAAAAGTTCAAATTTTTGGTCAACAAATCATTTTGAAGCCACAAACATCATTTGATCAATACTTGATCATGATTCTCAAAATTTGGCTCAAAAATCATCAAGATGCAAAAGTTTCTATTTTTGGACTGTTGAAAAAGTCAACTGAAATTGACCAGGGCATAACTTTCACATGGATTATCAGAAAAATTCCATCCAAAGCTCATTTTGAAGAGAAAGACATTTACTACAACTCATCTTCATACTTCAAGTCCAAGAAATGCTCTCACAAAAAGTTATCAATTTCAACATTATAGGTCATTTTCAAAAGTCAACAAAAAGGGACTTTAAGTCAAAGGCCATAACTTGAGATTGGTAAATCAAAATGACATGGGACCAAAGACATTGGTTAAAGGACTTCAAGACCTTTCCAAAATGTGCAATAACATGATCAAATCTTAAAAAGTGAGCAAGTTATGCATTGGAGAAGTTGGGAAATTTTTGTGAAATGGCCAAAATCATTTATCCTTGAAATCTAATTTTTGACAAAAGGGGCCCACTTTTTCCACTTGAATTGACTTGGCCATGCTTCCCACGTGTCCCACCTTTTATTTCATATTTTTTAATTAATTTTTTCATTTTTTATTGATTTTCTTGGATTTAATTAAGTTTAAATCTTTTAAAATCAAGGAAAAATCAAAAAGTTTGATTAAATGAAATATTTGGCCTTAACTAGCCTTGAAACATCATTAAGCCTATACCAAATTCGTGTAAGGAGGCAAATAAGGCAAGAATTCAAAAATAAGGCAAAAATGGAAGGTGTGATAATGGAGGTTTATGTGAAAATCCAAAACATCAATGCAAGGTATTATTGGCCATAACTCCCATCCAAACACATTGCTTAGGGTATATACAAGTGATCAGAAACCAAATAGAAGGCAAAGCTGCGCAGGAACCTTGAAAACAAACTCACACTTTTTACAAAAAAATCTCAAATCTGAAAACCAACTTGCAGGAGGTTTCAAGCCACGTTTGCTATCTCATTAGCTTCCTCAAGCATCATTGGACATATTCCAATCAAAAACATCAATCCAAACGCTGTGAAACGGTACCCAGAAGTCACACTTTTGCCATTTTTTATTATTATCGTGTTTTAATATCCATGCACATTCATAACGTTTTTCTTATATATTCATGATGAGTGAAGTGTTTGCAAGCTAACCCATGCGTTTAATTATGTTTTTGAGCTGTATAGACGATTTCGCCATGGTCGATTTCTAGGGTTACAGGACCTTGGAATTAGGGCTTTTGAGACAAAGGAAAATTGGCCTTCCAGACCCATACCATGAGAATAAGCACACCTGGACGATCTTGAACCCACCCTCGCGCTCAATTTATGAGCGTCAGAGGGCCATTCTCTATTTTCTCATATCTTACTTTCAGCAACGTTTGAAAACCGTTGCTCTTTGCTTATGTATTTTAGGAAAATAACACTACGCGAAGAAGATGAATTCGTGGCGTCAACGGATTGGCCAGTTTAAAATTTCGCGCGCAGAGATTCACTAACGTTTTGTTTCTTTTATAATATTTTGTTGTTTTTTTAATAATAACAACGCGTGCAGTAGTTCAGTGGTAAGGCATATGAGCTGTTAACATTCCTGACCTGGGTTCGAGCCCCAGGTCTTCAATAATTTCTATGTTATTTTTCATTTAACATTCACATGCAGCGCCTACGTTAAAGATCATGATGCACTCTCAGAATCTAGCGTACACGCGTCCAGCTCCCTCAGATCCAAGGCCATGGCTTGAGGTGCATGGTGAGTCCCCAGTAAACGCGCCACACGTTACTCAAAAAGTCCACCAGGCCTTGCTAAATGGGCCAAATTGCTAAAGGCCATACCTCCTAATTTGGGACTACTACCCCCCTGGTTTGCAATTCTCTATATTTTCTTCATATTTTTTTTTATTTATTTTCTTTATTGTTTTATTAATTAACTAGTTATTTTCAAAAAAAACATAAAATATCAATAAAAATCAGAAAAAAGAGCAAAATATAATAAATATTTTATTTTAATTATTTTCATAAACAAATTGTATATAATTGAATTTAGTATAAATTAGGGTTTAATTTTAATACTTTTAATAAAAAAATCTAAAAAGAAGTAGAATTAGGTTTAATTAATTTTCATCCCTTTATTTTTCTTTCATAATTAAATAACTAAATATTTATTTTCATAAATTAAATTGCATATAAGAAAATTAGGTTTAATTTTAGGTTAAAAACTTCAACATTTTTCTTAATAAATTAAAAACGATTAGAATTAGGTTTAGCACTTTATTTTAATTTTAATTAATTCCCCTTTCTCATAAAAATCTTAAAAAACATAAAATACCAAAAAAAAAAACAAATTCTTGCTTTCTTTTTAATTTTAATTAATTAGTTCATCGTTAATTCAATTTTTGCAAAAGGGTCCAACGCCCTCGTTCTTAATTTCTTATTTATTCGCATATTTATTTTATTCAGTTTTAAAATATTATGTACCTCTCCCGAAGCCCTGTAATAGTTAATTAGGCATTTATTTTCTGCAATTTATTTTAAATCGGGTCTGGATTAATTTGGCGTTGTAGACCCGCGCCTTTGTAATAGCGTAGGACCTTTATTTTTTCCACACTTTAAATTCCCGCACCTTTAACTGTTAAACAATAACATGAAAGAATGAATGCCCAAAAATAAAATCGAAACGTAGATCACCAATGCATGACAAGACAAACAATAAACTGAAAATGACACACAATTCACACACCACCCCTAGGGTACGCTTCACTGTTGCCTTGCCCCTCGAAAGGTGATCGTCGAGTAGAGGATGTCTTAGTAAGTCCTCATGATCTGGGAACCTGGCATGAGGGTAGCTTCTAAGGTGTCTTCCCATTGCTCTGGTGATCACCATGTCCCTACAAACTCGAATTGACCCGAACACCTCCAATGGTGGTGCTACCTACCTCTCAATGGTGGGATGGCACTACTTTAAAGGACATCTACACAGACGAATTCCTTAGGGTAGGTAGATTCTCATAGATACTTGCTCATCTAAAAAAAAAACAAAATAATTTTCACACCTACACTTTCTAAAAGTTTTCAAACAAATTTTTCATACACTCTTGAGGACAGATACAAGAGTTACTTAGAGATTTTTCAAACGAAACTTTTTTAAAACCCACTCACCTTGAAAAGCAAACAAACTTTTTGAAGACACAATGAGCAGGTATCTAAGAGCCCATGGATAACCATGGATAGAAAGGGTGCTAACACCTTCCCTTTCTATAATCTACCTCCCGAACCGAGAGCAATCTCTATAAGGAATTTTTCTGTGCTTTTGTCCTTTCCATTTGGAGAAAATAAAAGACGGTGGCGACTCTTGCTTACCGCGACATTTCGCGAAACCAGCTAAAAACAGTCAGTTCCAGATCCACCGATCACAGAACTGGCGACTCTGCTGGGGATCAATCTTTAAAGTGAGGTGTACCTTAGGACTAAGATCACTGTGTTTTCAATTGCTTTGACTTGTTTGCTTTAAATTATGGGTATTGTCTTGGGAGTTCTATAGATCCTAACCTGGATCTGGGGATACCTTCTTAGAAAGTAGCAACAAGGCTGTGAGGGAACTGTGCGGGGTATACCGACATGGTTGAAGCAGTCTGCTACGTTGATGTGGCACTTTGGTGTGTACCGGTAACCCTTGAGTCAATCAAGGAGAGTACGGGGCCTCCATGTGGTGTCGTGAAGCATCAACAGACCTTAGGAACCTTAATTGAACCATCTTGGCCTCTTTAGGGTAGTTAGATGACTACTTTGGTGTACTCCGAAGTCGGTTGATACTCGATACTACACTCAATTGAGGGTTGTTTTCTTGGGATATTTTGATCGCCAGTCAGTGGCTAAATCGAAACGATGAACAATGAAAGCAATCCAATGATATTGAGATCCTTAGAACCCGGTTACTTTGATAGGACAGGTTTGAGCCCACCAACTTCAAGAGGGTAATACCCAGATCCCATGCTGGCCTAAATTCTAAGGGCTTGTCTTGTGTGACTTGTGTGCCTTACATGTTTGCCTTTGTAAATACTTGTGGTGTGTTTAATCATAGCATCATAACATCATACAGCATCATATGCATCCACTAACCATTTCAGGGGTTCGAACCTTCATCTTTGTTCTTGTTTTGTAGGACATGGAAACTATCCGCAGAAAGACAATTCAGATCAACCTCATAAGGGTCCCTCTTCAGCTTAAGGAGCTTACATCCAGGATTCCCGAGAACTCGTCATTCAGTGAAAGGCATGGTAGACTCATCAGCCTGGTCAATACCAATATTGAGGAAGAGATGGTAAAGGTCCTTTTCCAATTCTTTGACCCTCTGCATCACTGTTTTACTTTCCAGGATTATCAGCTGGTGCCTACTCTAGAAGAGTTTTCCCAGCTTCTGAAGATTCCCATTCTCAATCAACTACCCTACAACGGTACGGAAAGGGAACCAAAACTTGAAGAAGTAGCTAAAGCATTATGCCTACAACCATCTGACATCAAGGGGCATTGGGAAGCCAGAAAAGGTATCAAAGGATTCTTGGCAAAGTTTCTGTTTGAGAAGGCCCAAGAGTGTTGGAATTCCCTTGACCTGCAAGCCTTTGAAGAAGTTGTAGCCCTCCTTGTCTATGGGTTGGTGTTGTTCCCTAAACCAGATCAGCTTATAGATATCAGTGCTGTCAAGGTCTTCATGTCCAGGAACCCTATACCTACGTTGCTGGGGGACATCCTTCACTCATGTTACACTCGAACCATGAGAAAAAGGGGTGTTCTTATGTGCTGCACTCCCCTCCTGGGAAGGTGGTTTATTTCGCACCTTCCACAATCAGTTTTGAAGAATGAGCGAGGTTTGAGGTGGTCACAACGGTTGATGACTCTTACACATGCAGATATACATTGGTGTTCTCGGGCCAGAGAGGATGTCACTATCATTGATCGTTGTGGGGAGTACCCTAATGTTCCTTTACTTGGAATCAGAGGAGGTATTACTTACAACCCGTGCCTGGCTTGGAGACAGTTTGGTTATGCTCGGAAAGATGGCCCTCATGAGATGTTAATTCCTGACATAGTTTTTGACTTCGACAAGGATACGCAAGGACTTCGCCAGAAATTTATCAAAGCTTAGAGGATGCCCAGCAAAATAGACAGCAAGACCCTAGGGCACAGGAACTCCATCCCATTGGAGCCTTATCTCAAATGGGTACGAGCCCGCTCCCAGAAGCTGGTGATGCCATATCCTCATGTTCTCCCCGTGATCAAAGAGCCAGACTTGGAAGGAGAGGTGTCCTACACCATTCAACATCCTGACATGCCCACGTCCTGGGAAGAGATGCAGAAGAGTTGGATCCAGCTTAAGGAAGAACGGAATTCTCTGGAAACCAATCTACATGCCAGTGAGAAGAAGGTCCTGGAGCTCACCCGCCTACTGCACGAGGAAAAGAATCTCAATACCTATATTGCTCCGAAGAGGATGCGTAGTGTCTTTTGGGATTGATCTGCTTTGTAATGTTTGCCTATGAGGCTTTAATGTACTGAACAATTATTTTCTTAATAATAACGTGTGTTCCTTGTTGTCTACAATAAATTTGAATTTTCGAACTCTTGAATGCATTGCATGAACACATATCATTCATCATATGCATCACATGTACTCTTCTTTTCAGGCTGCTGACTGTTCTTCGCTGTTTATTTCAGCATCATGAACCCTGAATCATCAACCGAGGCATCTATCAAGGCTCTTCAGGCGCAGAACGCCCAATTTCAGGAGTTGATCAAGGGTTTGGCTCAGGGTCAACAAGAGTTGAAGACCATGCTTCTGAAGAAGAATAAGAAGAAGAGGAGGACTGTGCTATTTAACACTGGGCGCAGACTCGGGAACACCTTACAGGTTGAGGCTGAGAGGACTACTCCATCTGTGGGGGAAGGTAGTCACCAAGAAAGGGAGGTCCCTACTCCTGTGGTCTCTGATACTGAAACGGACTTCAACGATGAAGAGTACCCTCCTGCTGAAGACCGGTACAAGCAGCTGGAGGACAGATTAAAAGCTATGGAAATTCAGCGTGTGCTTGGACTGGATTTCGGAGACTTGGGGTTATCTACTGGGGTGGTGATTCCACACAAGTTCAAGGCACCTGCCTTTGTGAAGTATGACGGGGCTTCCTGTCCCAAGATGCACCTCCGTTCTTATGTAAGGAAGATCCAGCCTTACACAACAGACAGGAACTTATGGATCCACTTCTTCCAGGAGAGTCTTTCAGGGACTCACCTCGAATGGTTCTATCAGCTGGATGGGACCAACATTCGTAACTGGGAGGATCTGGCCACTGCTTTTTACAAGCAGTATCAATATAATTCCGACCTCGCTCCTACGCGTACCAAGCTCCAGGGTATGTCGCTAGGGTCGGGTGAAGGTTTTAAGGAGCACGCCCAGAAGTGGAGAGATCTGGCTGGCAGGGTGCAGCCACCGTTGACAGACCGGGAGCTGGTGGATATCTTTTTGGGGACCCTATCTGGTCCATTTTTCAATCATCTCATTGGTAATTCCTCTGCTGGGTTTACTGATCTGATCCTGACTGGTGAAAGGATCGAGGCCGGTATAAAATCGGGGAAGATACAGAAGGTTGCCTCCTTCAATGCTGAAAAGAAACCCTTCAAAAAGGAGGCTAGTGCTGTATATAGCTCCCGGAGACCAGAGCGACCTGAGCGCCGCCAATCTATCAGTGCGGTAATGATTGCCAAGCCTGCTGCCGCTCCTCGGCCGACCAATCCTCAAAGGGCTGAAAGACCCCGGAGAGAGTTTACCCGCTTGAGCATGACCTTATCACAGATCCTGCCACAGTTGCTATCCACCAATTTAGTGACTGTCAGGGAGGCTCCGAAGTTTCCCAATACTACATCTCCTAAGTACAATCTGAATGCTCGTTGTGCTTATCATTCTGATAGCCCGGGGCATAGCACAGATGACTGTTGGGCCCTAAAGAATAAGGTTCAGGACCTTATTGACGCAAAGGAAATACAGTTTGAGGCGCCCGAGAGGCCGAATGTTGTAACCGCTCCCATGCCCCAGCATGGAGTGAATGCTGTTGAGGAGGATTTGTATGTAGCTTCGATGGATGATGTTGCTACTCCGCTGCCGACGGTCAAGAGGAACCTGTTGCTAGCCAGTTTATTTCCGGGATGTAGCAAGGGTTGCCCTCTATGTGTTGCTTCCCCTACTGGTTGTGCTTTGCTGAAGTCAGGCGTCCAGAACCTGATGGATAGTAGAGAGATTTTGTTCAGAAAAACTGCTGTTCCTGCTGCCCCTGTTGAAGAAGTGTCAATTGTTACCATCTTCAACAACCCTTCCAAGGCTCCTTCAAAGAAGCATGTCCAAATTTTTCCGGTTCACAAGATTGCTCCCATCACCATTACTGTTCCGGGGCCCATCCCCTACAGGTCTGATAAGGCTGTCCCATGGCACTATGGGGTAGATATTTACGTTCTGGGTGTGAAAAAAGAGTTCAACATTGATGCTGGTATCTCCAACATCACTGGGCCTGCTAAGGTCACTCGTAGTGGAAGACTGTTCTCGCCAGACATTGCTCCTCCGCTAATTCATAGGCCTTTGGTCTTCACACCTGCCAATGTGCCTGTTTCTCCCCCTGACCAAGTGTCCACCCCTGCTGCCGAGTCATCTGATACTCGGGGCAAGGGGATTGCTGCTGATGTGCCTGCCAGGACGGAGGCACCGAAGACCATTGTTGAAGCTTCCAGGCAGGAAATGGAAGAAATCCTCAAGATAATAAAGAAAAGTGATTTCAACGTTGTAGAACAGCTGGGGCACACCCCCTCCAAAATCTCCATGTTGTCACTGCTGCTGTGTTCAGAGGCCCATGCCAAGGCTCTGATTGCTTTCTTAAAGACAGCCCACGTACCCCAAGAGACATCTGCTGACCAGTTCACCGACTGTGTGGCCAACCTAACCGCTGATAATGGCCTGGGTTTCTCTGATGCCGATCTGACAGCAAAAGGGAAGAACCATAATGATGCCCTGCACGTCTCCATTGAATGCAGGGGCACTACTCTTGCTCATGTGCTGGTTGACACTGGTTCTTCATTAAACGTGCTGCCCAAGAAGGCTCTGGATAGGCTGGACTGTGAGGGTCTAGAGCTCAAACCAAGTAACATTGTTGTCCGGGCCTTTGACGGGTCCAAAAGAATGGTACATGGTGAGGTGGACATCCCAATCAGGGTTGGGTCACAGGTCTTCGATTCAAAATTCTATGTGATGGACATCCGTCCATCCTATTCTTGTTTGCTGGGTCGCCCGTGGATCCACAAGGCTGGAGCTGTGACCTCCACATTGCATCAGAAGCTCAAATACCCGGTCAGGGGGAAGATTGTAACAGTGCAAGGGGAAGAGGAATACATGGTCAGCCACCTCAACTCCTTCAGGTACGTGGAAATGGATGGGGAGTTCATTGAGACCCCCTTTCAACATTTTGAGGAGGTGCCACAAACTTTGGCAACAGCAGAAGCAGTGGTTGAAGAGGTTTCTCCTTTGAAGATGGCCTCCTTAAAGGACGCCCGGGCTGTGATCGAAAGAGGTGAATGTGCAAACTGGGGCAAGCTCCCTGATCTTACTCCTAAGACTAACAAGTTTGGGCTGGGTTTCACTACGGAGGCTCAGAAGGCAGTGCGCAAGGCGAGAATTGGAAGACCTCCTGTGCTCATCACCCACTCAGGAGTGAATGCTATTGGAGAGGAAGACGAAGTAGAGGAGTCAGAGTTCGATAGCTGGATTTATCCGACGACTGAGGGTGGATTGACCAACTGGACTGCTAAAGACTTTACACCCATAACTTTTGTTCCCCAGTAATGAACTTCTTTGTTTTGGATTTGTAATAAACAATAACTTGAAACTGTATGGCCCGGTGCCTTACCCGGGGCACTTTGGTCTTATTTATGAGGGCTTTTGTTTGTCACTGTCATATATCATAAATAAAAGCATTGGACTTTTTTCACATTTCAAATTTTTGCGCTCCTTTTCTTTCCTTTCTTTACATATTGCAAAACAGCTGTATTTATACACACTCACTCATACAGGTTTCAATCCACTCTGGATCTCACTGGTAACGACTCTGCTACTGCCAATTATGACTTCGAAAATCCGATCAACTTAGCCGAAGACGAAGGTGAAGATGATTGCGAAGTGCCTGGCAAGCTCGCAAGACTGTTACTTCAAGAGGAAAGGGCAATTCAACCCCATGAAGAGCCAGTGGAAACAATAAACTTGGGTACTGAAGAGGACAGGAAAGAAGTAAAGATTGGTGCCAACCTAGAGCTCAGCGTGAAGCAACGGTTGACTCAAATGCTGCATATGGAGATCTTTGCCTGGTCCTACGAAGACATGCCTGGGTTGGATACCGATATTGTGGTCCATCACTTGCCAACTAAGGAAGATTGCCCTCCGGTTAAGCAAAAGGTCCGCCGTATGCGTCCAGAGATGTCTGAGAAGATTAAAGCCGAGGTTATGAAGCAGTTCGATGCCGGGTTTCTTGCAGTGACTTCTTACCCTCAGTGGGTTGCTAATGTGGTGCCGGTACCTAAGAAGGACGGTAAAGTCAGAATGTGTGTCGATTACAGGGATCTGAACAGGGCCAGCCCCAAAGATGACTTCCCCTACCTCACATTGATGTCCTTGTTGATAATACAGCTCAGCATAAGGTGTTCTCCTTCATGGATGGTTTTTCAGGCTACAATCAGATC
Source organism: Vicia faba (assembly GCA_948472305.1). Taxonomy (NCBI): domain Eukaryota; kingdom Viridiplantae; phylum Streptophyta; class Magnoliopsida; order Fabales; family Fabaceae; genus Vicia; species Vicia faba. The sequence goes on from OX451740.1 coordinate 146,402,179, forward strand.
AAGATGGCTCCTGAAGACATGGAAAAGACTACATTTGTTACTCAGTGGGGCACCTTCTGCTACAAGGTCATGCCTTTTGGACTAAAGAACGTTGGGGCAACCTACCAACGTGCCATGGTTGCTTTATTTCATGATATGATCCATCATGAGATAGAAGTGTATGTTGACGACATGATCGCAAGGTCCCAAACTGAGGAAGAACACCTTGATCATCTGCAGAAGTTGTTTGACCGGTTGAAACTATACAAGCTGAGATTGAACCCGAACAAGTGCACCTTCGGGGTAAGATCAGGAAAGTTACTAGGCTTCGTGGTAAGTGACAAGGGAATTCAAGTGGACCCTGCTAAGGTCAAAGCTATTCAAGAGATGCCAGTTCCTAAGACAGAGAAAGAAGTCAGAGGCTTTTTAGGACGCCTGAATTACATTGCTCGATTCATCTCACATCTGACTGCTACCTGTGAGCCAATCTTCAAGCTGCTGAAGAAAGATCAGGTAGTACGTTGGAACGATGAATGTCAGGCTGCTTTTGACAGAATCAAAGAGTATCTCCAAGAACCACCTATCCTTATGCAACCGGTTGAAGGGAGACCTCTGATATTATACCTGACAGTGCTGGACAACTCAATGGGGTGTGTGCTGGGGCAGCATGACGAGTCTGGCCGAAAAGAGCATGCCATTTATTACCTTAGCAAAAAGTTTACCGACTGTGAGACCCGATACTCACTGCTTGAGAAAACTTGATGCGCTTTGGTATGGGCTGCTCGCCGGCTGAGACAGTATATGCTGACTCACACTACCTTGCTGATCTCAAAGATGGACCCTATAAAGTATATATTCGAAAAGCCTGCTCTGTCTGAGAGAATTGCAAGATGGCAAATGATCTTGACGGAATACGACATTCAGTACACGACCCAGAAAGCCATCAAGGGAAGTGTATTGGCAGACCACTTGGCACATCAGGCCGTAGATGACTATCAATCAATGAACTTCGAGTTTCCGGATGAAAGCATCATGATAGTAACTGATTGTGAAGTACCTGGACCGGATGAAGGACCTGAACCAGGATCCCGATGGTCTATGCACTTTGATGGAGCCTCCAATGCTTTGGGTAACGGTATCGGCGCCATAATCATATCCCCTCCAGGCACTCATACTCCACTCACTGCCCGGCTGTGTTTCAACTGTACCAACAACATGGCGGAGTATGAGGCGTGTATCATGGGTCTTCAAGCTGCGATCGACCTAAGGATCAAGTTTCTGAGTGTCTTCGGAGATTCCGCTCTTGTGATCAATCAGATCAAAGGAGAGTGGGATACGAAACATCCGAACCTGATTCCTTACAGAGAATGTGTGTTGACCCTGATCCCCCACTTCACAGAGATAACCTTTGAGCACTTTCCAAGAGAAGAGAATCAGTTGGCGGACGCGTTAGCTACAATGTCTTCTATGTTCAGAGTTAAATGGGATAATGAGGCTCCCCGGATCATCATCTGGAAATTGGACGAACCGGCATACTGTTGTGATCTCGAGACTGAATTGGTGACCGAGAAGCCTTGGTACCATGAGGTGAAGAGATACTTGGAAGCTCAGGAATACCCTGAAGGTGCCTCGGTCAATGATAAGAAGTTCTTGAGAAGGTTCGCAGCAAAGTTCTTCCTTAGCAACAGCATCTTGTACAAAAGAAACCATGATTCAACCTTACTGCGTTGTGTGGATAAGACTGAAGCAGAAAGAATCATGGAAGAGCTACATGAAGGGACCTTTGGTACACATTCCAGTGGGCACACTATGGCTAAGAAAATCCTACGGGAAGGATATTACTGGTCCACAATGGAAGCTGATTGCTACCAACATTCCAGGACATGCCATAAGTGCCAGATTTATGCAGACAAGGTGCATGTTTCCCCAGTTCCCCTGAATGTTCTGACTGCGCCTTGGCCGTTTGCAATGTGGGGTATAGACATGATCGGTGAAATTAAACCTACGGCATCTAATGGGCATCGCTTCATCCTAGTGGCGATTGATTACTTTACAAAGTGGGTCGAGGCAGCATCCTATGCTACGGTAACCAAGACTGTTGTGGCACGGTTCATTCGGCACAACCTAATCTGTCGGTACGGCGTCCCTGAGCGGATTATTACAGACAACGGTACCAATCTGAACAACAAGATAATCGCTGAGCTCTGCGAATAGTTCAAGATACAGCACCATAATTCTTCTCCTTACAGACCGAAGATGAATGGGGCTGTAGAAGCAGCAAATAAGAACATTAAGAAAATCGTGCAGAAGATGACAGTGACTTATAAAGATTGGCACGAGATGTTACCGTTCGCTCTACATGGGTACTGTACCTCGGCTAGGACGTCAACCGGGGCAACTCCTTTCTCTTTGGTTTATGGTATGGAGGCAGTCTTACCAATCGAAGTGCAAATACCATCTCTCCGGATAATGAAGGATGCAAATCTGAACGAGGATGATTGGATCCAGACCCGACTTGATCAGCTCAACCTTATTGATGAAAAGAGACTTGCTGCTATCTGCCATGGTCAGACGTATCAAAAACGGATGATCAGGGCATTTAACAAAAAGGTCAGACCACAGGAATATCAAGTTGGGGATCTGGTAATCAAGCGAATCATCCTTCCTCAGAGTGATCCAAGGGGCAAATGGACCCCTACGTACGAAGGACCATTTGTGGTTAAACATGTGTTCTCAGGAGGAGCCATGATTCTAACCAACATGGATGGTGACGACCTTCCTCACCCCGCCAATGCAGACATAGTAAAAAGATACTACGCATAAAAAGACCCGCTAGGCTGACATGCCTAGGCAAAAATTAGGGCTTCCCGTCGAACCAAAAGGGTTCGGGCAAAATGAAGGGATGAAATGAAAAAATCTGTACACCCGGCAAGTCGAAAACCTGAAAAGGCGGCTTGGGCAAAAATGGGTATCCCGGTGGACTGAAAACCCGAAAGGGCGGTCCAGGCAAAAATTAGGGATAAAAGCGTAATACTATGTCTCATTGATTACCTTGCATCCAGAATCCGGTATCTACATCAAGTTCAGACGGCATCGATCAGTCAGCTTCATCTTCGTTTAGGTCATCAAGTGATGAGACGCTCGGAGATATAACGGCAATAGCAGAGTTGAAACCCAGTGGGATCATTCATTTCACACAGCTGTTTTATTTTCTTTTGTACAAAATTTGTATAAACTCTTTTGTTCGGCGGCGTTCTCTTACTAGGACGTCAGCCTCTTGTACACAAAACGCCTGTTTTCGGGTCATTCAAAAATCAATACAAATATACTTTTCAGTTAAAAGTGCCAATTGTTTTTTCTTTTTCTGTTTTGTTTTGCGAAGAACGTCCAAGGTTCAATTTGTGATATATGCATTGACAATAATTTGCTAACTAATAAATATTTGCATACGAAACAAAGGATTAATTACAGGTAACATTAGAAACATGGGCAATAAAGAGTTGTCTAAGCAATCTAATTGTTCTATCCTCCAAGGTACCAAGGTAGGTTCAGTTAAAGGGCATGACCAGTATGTCCTAATTCCCCAGAGAGTGAGCCAGCAAGTCAGTGCACTCCTCTCCAAGCAAAGTTATCAGACCTTAAGGAAGGTTGAGTATCCCCTAGCAGCATATATTCTTAACAAGCATCCACGGAAGTCTTGGTCTAAAGATTGTTCCCCGACGGTATATCAAACATTCAGTGGTGTCACTTCCCCCGATATATCTCAAAACTTCCCCAGGAGAATCCAATCCAGTTTCCCCCGGAAAGTTGGAAGTCATCTCCCCAAGCAATAAGCTTATCCCCAGTAGATTCTGGAAGCTTATCCCCTCGCAGAGCATGAACGCGTCGTCCGGCTTTATTTAAAGAGTTATTTCCTTAACAGGATATAACTGGGTTATCCTCAGCCAAGAGCCACGGAAAGATCGTCGTCGACACAGTCTTCTTATCCCCAGCAAATTATTATCAACACTCAGCAAGGCATCCCTCTTCCCACAGAGTATTGCTTCCCAGCATGGTCGCTAGAGTATCTTTTCTCCCCGCAGAATCTTCCATTTGCCAAGTTTATTCCGCAACGGAGTCATCTTCTCCTACCGGTATTCTTGCAGTTATCATCCCCAGCGGAAGCAAAATCTATTCTCCAACATCAGCCCAGGATATGACTTTCCGGCACCCGTCAAGGATTTAATTTCCTAGACGAAAACATACATTCATAAAACATCGCATACATCATTATAGCATGCATAGACGCATTATATCATACAAATCTCATTTATGTTGAGAACATCATTGCTTGATCCATATCGTGCATTGCATATGACCGACCTCTATTCTTTCAGGAAAGTTCCAGCTAAATTCTCAATCATATTTCAAGACCTAGACCGGTTCAGTTAATCGACCCCAAAAGATTTCTTATCCAGTCCAAGGCCTTCTCTATTCCAGCTAAATCGACTCCCAACAGATTTTTCTGATGAAGACTCAGTAGAAGTTATCAGGTTTTTCTCAAACGCCCGCTTTTGAGATTATAATTTCCTATGGTTCTCTCCCGACGTTGTGGAGGTGATAATTCCATTTTAGGTTTTTCTCAAACGCCCGCTTTTGAGATTATAATTTCCTATGGTTCTCTCCCGACGTTGTGGAGGTGATAATTCCATTTTAGGTTTTTCTCAAACGCCCGCTTTTGAGATTATAATTTCCTATGGTTCTCTCCCGACGTTGTGGAGGTGATAATTCCATTTTAGGTTTTTCTCAAACGCCCGCTTTTGAGATTATAATTTCCTATGGTTCTCTCCCGACGTTGTGGAGGTGATAATTCCATTTTAGGTTTTTCTCAAACGCCCGCTTTTGAGATTATAATTTCCTATGGTTCTCTCCCGACGTTGTGGAGGTGATAATTCCATTTTAGGTTTTTCTCAAACGCCCGCTTTTGAGATTATAATTTCCTATGGTTCTCTCCCGACGTTGTGGAGGTGATAATTCCATTTTAGGTTTTTCTCAAACGCCCGCTTTTGAGATTATAATTTCCTATGGTTCTCTCCCGACGTTGTGGAGGTGATAATTCCATTTTAGGTTTTTCTCAAACGCCCTCTTTTGAGATTATAATTTCATATGGTTCTCTCCCGACGTTGTGGAGATGATAATTCCATTTTAGGTTTTTCTCAAACGCCCGATTTCGAGATTATAATTTCCTATGGTTCTCTCCCGACGTTGTGGAGGTGATAATTCCATTTTAGGTTTTTCTCAAACGCCCGCTTTTGAGATTATAATTTCCTTTGGTTCTCTCCCGATGTTGTGGAGGCGATAATTCCATTTTAGGTTTTTCTCAAACGCCCGCTTTTGAGATTATAATTTCCTTTGTTTCTCTCCCGACGTTGTGGAGACGATAATGCCAATCCAGGTTTTTCTCAGACGTCCGCTTTTGATATTATATTTGCCTATGGTTCTCTTCCCGATCCTGCGAAGATGGTAATTCCCACCAAGATTTTCTCAACGAGCGTTGTTGAAGTTAAAGTCACCCAAGGTTCTCTCACCGTTCATGCTGAGGTAGTAACCATCCCTGGTTCATTCATCATCTTTTGAAGCTCCAGACTCAGCTCCTGTAACCAGTCAGGACACATCTATACCAAGCATCTGAAAATCAGCTCCTGCAACATGTCAGGTACTCATTTTTCTTTTGCAGGTATACAGGTTCTCGCTAAGGAATCTCTTATGCGATCAACGTCCAGATGGCATCTATAATCCCATCATCCTACTCGTCAATCTCTAAATGGCATCTATAAGCCCATTCCCACCACATCACTGCCACTATGTGAGCGCAAATTTCTGGGCACTCTAGTGTTCAATCATCTTCTACCCTCGGATTACGAAAGGCACGTCAGCCAATCTACACCCTCAGGTCTAAGAAGATTGAACAGGGGCAACTGTTGTACCCCAAAATTTTCCCTCCCATATTCTTCAAGAAATTGCCAAGTCAAGCTTCAAATCTCCCCAAGGATTGCATAGTGCAAGGACCTCCTAAGCAAGCAAAATTAGGGTTTTGGTTCTGATCAAGAAAATGAAGTTTCAAAGGGCCCAATCAAGTCTCACATGCCTACAAATATGGTCAAGCATCCTCATATCAAGTTCCAAGACTTTCAGCACAAAATTGCACAATCTAAAACCCTAATTGCACTACAGTCAACTGTAGGGGCAAAATGGTCATTTGACAGTCAAAAGTTCAAATTTTTGGTCAACATATCATTTTGAAGCCACAAACATCATTTGATCAATACTTGATCATGATTCTCAAAATTTGGCTCAAAAATCATCAAGATGCAAAAGTTTCTATTTTTGGACAGTTGAAAAAGTCAACTGAAATTGACCAGGGCATAACTTTCACATGTATTATCAGAAAAATTCCATCCAAAGCTCATTTTGAAGAGAAAGACACTTTCTACAACTCATCTTCATACTTCAAGTCCAAGAAATGCTCTCACAAAAAGTTATCAATTTCAACATTATAGGTCATTTTCAAAAGTCAACAAAAAGGGACTTTAAGTCAAAGGCCATAACTTGAGATTGGTAAATAAAAATGACATGGGACCAAAGACATTGGTTAAAGGACTTCAAGAACTTTCCAAAATGTCCAAGAACATGATCAAAGCTTAAAAATTGAGCAAGTTATGCATTGGAGAAGTTGGGAAATTTTTGTGAAATGGCCAAAATCATTTATCCTTGAAATCTCATTTTTGACAAAAGGGGCCCACTTTTTCCACTTGAATTGACTTGGCCATGCTTCCCACGTGTCCCACCTTTTATTTCATATTTTTTAATTAATTTTTTCATTTTTTATTGATTTTCTTGGATTTAATTAAGTTTAAATCTTTTAAAATCAAGGAAAAATCAAAAAGTTTGATTAAATGAAATATTTGGCCTTAACTAGCCTTGAAACATCATTAAGCCTATACCAAATTCGTGTAAGGAGGCAAATAAGGCAAGAATTCAAAAATAAGGCAAAAATGGAAGGTGTGATAATGGAGGTTTATGTGAAAATCCAAAACATCAATGCAAGGTATTATTGGCCATAACTCCCATCCAAACACATTGCTTCGGGTATATACAAGTGATCAGAAACCAAATAGAAGGCAAAGCTGCGCAGGAACCTTGAAAACAAACTCACACTTTTTACAAAAAAATCTCAAATCTGAAAACCAACTTGCAGGAGGTTTCAAGCCACGATTGCTATCTCATTAGCTTCCTCAAGCATCATTGGACATATTCCAATCAAAAACATCAATCCAAACGCTGTGAAACGGTACCCAGAAGTCACACTTTTTCCATTTTTTTTTTATTATCGTGTTTTAATATCCATGCACATTCATAACGTTTTTCTTATATATTCATGATCAGTGAAGTGTTTGCAAGCTAACCCATGCGTTTAATTATGTTTTTAAGCTGTATAGACGATTTTTCCATGGTCGATTTCTAGGGTTACAGGACCTTGGAATTAGGGCTTTTGAGACAAAGGAAAATTGGCCTTCCAGACCCATACCATGAGAATAAGCACACCTGGACGATCTTGAACCCACCCTCGCGCTCAATTTATGAGCGTCAGAGGGCCATTCGCTATTTTCTCATATCTTACTTTCAGCAACGTTTGAAAACCGTTGCTCTTTGCTTATGTATTTCAGGAAAATAACACTACGCGAAGAAGATGAATTCGTGGCGTCAACGGATTGGCCAGTTTAAAATTTCGCGCGCAGAGATTCACTAACGTTTTGTTTCTTTTATAATATTTTGTTGTTTGTTTAATAATAACAACGCGTGCAGTAGTTCAGTGGTAAGGCATATGAGCTGTTAACATTCCTGACCTGGGTTCGAGCCCCAGGTCTTCAATAATTTCTATGTTATTTTTCATTTAACATTCACATGCAGCGCCTACGTTAAAGATCATGATGCACACTCAGAATCTAGCGTACACGCGTCCAGCTCCCTCAGATCCAAGGCCATGGCTTGAGGTGCATGGTGAGTCCCCAGTCAACGCGCCACACGTTACTCAAAAAGTCCACCAGGCCTTGCTAAATGGGCCAAATTGCTAAAGGCCATACCTCCTAATTTGGGACTACTACCCCCCTGGTTTGCAATTCTCTATATTTTCTTCATATTTTTTTTATTTATTTTCTTTATTGTTTTATTAATTAACTAGTTATTTTCAAAAAAACATAAAATATCAATAAAAATCAGAAAAAAGAGCAAAATATAATAAATATTTTATTTTAATTATTTTCATAAACAAATTGTATATAATTGAATTTAGTATAAATTAGGGTTTAATTTTAATACTTTTAATAAAAAAATCTAAAAAGAAGTAGAATTAGGTTTAATTAATTTTCATCCCTTTATTTTTCTTTCATAATTAAATAACTAAATATTTATTTTCATAAATTAAATTGCATACAAGAAAATTAGGTTTAATTTTAGGTTAAAAACTTCAACATTTTTCTTAATAAATTAAAAACGATTAGAATTAGGTTTAGCACTTTATTTTAATTTTAATTAATTCCCCTTTCTCATAAAAATCTTAAAAAACATAAAATACCAACAAAAAAAAACAAATTCTTGCTTTCTTTTTAATTTTAATTAATTAGTTCATCGTTAATTCAATTTTTGCAAAAGGGTCCAACGCCCTTGTTCTTAATTTCTTATTTATTCGCATATTTATTTTATTCCGTTTTAAAATATTATGTACCTCTCCCGAAGCCCTGTAATAGTTAATTAGGCATTTATTTTCTGCAATTTATTTTAAATCGAGTCTGGATTAATTTGGCGTTGTAGACCCGCGCCTTTGTAATAGCGTAGGACCTTTATTTTTTCCACACTTTAAATTCCCGCACCTTTAACTGTTAAACAATAACATGAAAGAATGAATGCCCAAAAATAAAATCGAAACGTAGATCACCAATGCATGACAAGACAAACAATAAACTGAAAATGACACACAATTCACACACCACCCCTAGGGTACGCTTCACTGTTGCCTTGCCCCTCGAAAGGTGATCGTCGAGTAGAGGATGTCTTAGTAAGTCCTCATGATCCGGGAACCTGGCATGAGGGTAGCTTCTAAGGTGTCTTCCCATTGCTCTGGTGATCACCATGTCCCTACAAACTCGAATTGACCCGAACACCTCCAACGGTGGTGCTACCTACCTCTCAATGGTGGGATGGCACTACTTTAAAGGACATCTACACAGACGAATTCCTTAGGGTAGGTAGATTCTCATAGATACTTGCTCATCTCAAAAACAAACAAAATACTTTTCACACCTACACTTTCTAAAAGTTTTCAAACAAATTTTTCATACACTCTTGAGGACAGATACAAGAGTTACTTAGAGATTTTTCAAACGAAACTTTTTTAAAACCCACTCACCTTGAAAAGCAAACAAACATTTTGAAGACACAATGAGCAGGTATCTAAGAGCCCATGGATAACCATGGATAGAAAGGGTGCTAACACCTTCCCTTTCTATAATCTACCTCCCGAACCGAGAGCAATCTCTATAAGGAATTTTTCTGTGCTTTTGTCCTTTCCATTTGGAGAAAATAAAAGATGGTGGCAACTCTTGCTTACCGCGACATTTCGCGAAACCAGCTAAAAACAGTCAGTTCCAGATCCACCGATCACAATTGGCATTAGATGCTTCCTTTTTATTTACATAGGTATCGTACATATGTCTATACTTCAAAAGGGGAAACCCCTTTCTCTCTTGTTTATGGCATGGAGCAGTGCTCCCGATTGAAGTTAAAATTCCCTATTTGCGTGTGATAATGGAAACCAAGTTCTCAGTGGCTAAATGGGTTCAGAACAGGTTTGACAAATTAAATCTAATTGAAGATAAGAGAATGACGGCCTTGTATCATTGTCAGTTATATCAGAAAAGAATGAAGAAAGCTTTTGATAAGACAGTCAAGCCTCGTGAATTTAGAGAAGGCAACCTCGTGCTCAGAAATATCATGTCTTTTAACCCTGATTCTAGAGGCAAGTGGACTCCCAATTATGAAGGCCCATATGTTGTCAAGAAAGCCTTCTCTAGAGGTGCATTGATTCTTGAAACTATGGATGGCGAGGAGTTCCCATGTCCCATGAATGGTGATGTAGTCAACAAATACTTCGCCTAAAAAATAAAAAGAACAACTCACTAAGTTGAAAACCTGAAAGGGTGGCTTAGGCAAAGGTAAGTGTCTCGGTATGATGATAACTCAAAAGGGCGGTCTAGGAAAAATTTAGAGACATAAACAAAATAAATTTTCCCAGTAGGTTGAAAACCCGTAAGGGCAACCTAGGAAAAGGTTAGGGAATTTTTGGCAAGTAACTACATTGGACAAGACTTGATCGTAGAAGCAACAATCTTCTTGCGTTCTAATCGCTTTTCAACTGAAGTCTGTGCGTAGGAATTCAAAGTTGTTACAGAGAATACTGGTAATTGTATTTCAATATATCTTTTCCATGTATTTACCATTTTCCAAAATTTGTAATAATATATGGAGTCTCTCCATTTGTGGACTACCATTCTATTAATAAAGATTGAGCCTTTATCCAGTTCTTCGCAATTCTTATTTTATTTTGTTTATAAAAATTTCACTTATTATTGATAGTAATTTTTAAAACAAAAAGAATTCATAATAAAACATGATATTTTGTCCTCTTTGTAGAGTTTTGTTATCCTTTCAACAATAGAGTATTAACCTCAAGCAGAAAGTGTATATCCTTTCAATTTCCTCACTGAGTTATTCCTCAGGGGAGAATTTTGATTTAGCTTACCTACCCAGCTCATTACCTGGATTAAACTGATCCCTATTTGAGTTTACTCCTCATTGGGTGGAGTCTTGGTTGACTGTTTCACTCCTGTTTGTTCCTGGTTTGAACTTGTGGTCCCCGATGGCAAGGCTATTTTGATCTCCCAACATTGTGAAACTAGATTGAGAATGTACATTTATTTTGCACGTGAATACTTTATCCCCTCAGCATGAATGTATTGGTTAAAATTCATTTCCCAACAGTGTTATTGCAATTCTTTTCATAATAACAATTGGTGGTCTCTTTATTTGAGCAACTTTTACTTCCCCAGTAAGTCTGTTAATGCCAGAGATGATGTTTTTACTCCGATGAATGGTAGTCTCTTTGTTATGGAAGATAGTTAGTTGTTGAGATTGGCTTTACTCCAATGACAAAGACGGTTTTTTGAAAGATTCTTATATTAGTTTATTACCTTTTCCAAGTGATATCTTGGTCAAAGAAGAAACTATTCCATGTTCCCGGTGAAATCCAGAAGTCAGGTGATGTTTATTACCCTTTCCGAGTGATATCTTGGTCAAAGAAGAAACTCTTACCATTCTCGATGAAATCCTGAAGAGAGGTGAAGTTTATCTCCCTTTTCTAGTGATATCTTGATTAAAGATGAAAATCTTACCATTCTCAGTGAAATCTAGAAGTTGGTAAAGTTTGTTACCCTTTTCAGGTGAAATGCCTCGGTTAAAGAAGAAGTTGAGACCCGTTCTAGGTGGAATGCCAGAATTTTGGGAAACTTGTTATTATTCTATGTTTTTTCTACCTTCACCCTTGAGTTGGTAGCTCACCATCCTTCATTAGTCAATATTTATTTATTTCTCCTCATTGAAATTTACCCTAAAAGAGTTGAGCTATTTCCAGTCATAAACACTTATGTCAACCCTTTGTTCCTAGTCATAAGTACTAATGTCAACCAATTGTTCCCAGTCATAAGTACTGATGTCAATTGATTGTTCCCAGTCATAAGCATTTATATCAATCCTTTGTTACCAGTCATAAGTACTAATGTCAACCAATTGTTCCTAGTCATAAGTATTGATGTCAATCATTTGTTCCTAGTCATAAGTATTGATGTCAATCCTTTGATACCAGTCATAGGTACTGATTTCAATCATTTGTTTACAAGTCTTGAGGCTGAGGTTTAGCAATGTCTGAGTTGGTATTATGTTGTTTCTTTCTACCTTCAATCCTAAGTTGGTAGTTTATTATCCCCTGTGATTCGGTATTACTCTCTTTTTGCTATCTCCTCTATGAGTGGATAATTCACTGTTATTTGTTAATCATTGTCATCCATTTCTTTTTCATCATTTATAGAGTTGATCTTACTTTGTCTCCTCTTTGGGTCATACCCCAGTAGAGTTGAGGTTTCTTTCCCCAGTAGATTTGAGGTTTCTTTCCCCTATAGAGTTGATTTGCCTCTAATGGATTCAATTTTGTATCCCCAGAATCGTGTTGTTCCCTAGAGATTTATTTTCATAGTTGAATTCCTTGTTGGTCCATTGGTTTTACTTTTGCTTCCCCGGTGTGTCTTGTTCACCTGAATGAAGTTTATATTTTATATTCACAATCATAAGCATTCCATGGTATCTTAGGGCCAAAAATATGGTTTGTTTTGTATTTAAGTATCTTCAATCGCGTCAAGACGAATATTTTAACCTTCGTATGTCCAGATAGAAGACACTTAAATAAGGGAAGTTGTTATAACCCAATGTTTGCCCCTAATATTTTTTCTTTCATCACATAACATCATTGCATTGAGATCGTATTGTCTTCAAGCTTCGTTCCACACGGTTAAGGCGAGTTTGGCTTCTTGGTTATCAAGACTCTTCTAGATAGGTTCAGGTGTTTATTTCCATGCCTTCTTCAGCAAGTAAATCTCAAATTTTGGCAAGTGTGAACAGAGCGAATCAGAATTTCGCCATCTCAAGCTCAAGTGTTTCGTCAAGCTGTAGCAAAGCAGAAATTCAGAGCTTTCAGGATTCAAGTGCAGTCTGCATATTTCATTCGAGTTTCACAATTAATGAGTAATCAAATCACCAGCTTACCAAGCTCTCATGTGTTCCATCATGCTTCGAATTGCAAGCAAAATCAAGTGTTTTAGTTGATTCGGGACAATTTGAACAGAAAATTAGTGTTTCACAGTGAGACTTCAAAAGTTCACAACTTGAGATAAGAAAATGTTTTGGGATTGATTCTTCAGTCATTGGAACCTTATTGAGTTCTTATTCAATTCATATGTTCATGTCGGAGGCTAATTCTATGAGAAAGATTTTCTAAAGTGCCAAATACTTGAAATATGTTATATAAAGGATTTACCGTTTCTCTGGTTTTCTAATGCTTAAAAATTTGTAACTTCTAACTAGAGAATCACCTCTGAGTTCCTATTGGAGCATTTGAATATTCTTTTTATTTCCTATAATTTTCATGTTTGGCTCAGAGGCCAATTCTTTGAGGAAGATCTCCGAATGCGCGATTACTTTGAAGATAAGAAGTGAAAAAACACTGAAAATATTATGCTGAACCGTTATTTTATGGACGTTCAAAAATTCATATCTCTCGTCTGGATTTAGTTTTTTGAGCAGTTCTTTGGGCGAAAAATCCGTCTTGATGTGATCTTCATTTCATATGTTTTGGCCGAAGATCAATTCATTGAGGAAAATCCCCGAAATTATGGATTACCAAAGAAATTTATTGTGTTGAACCATAATTTTAATTCATTGTTTTCTGATATTGTAAAAATCATAACTTCTTCGATTTTTATCATATTGAAACGGTTCTTTTGGAATAATTTCAAAAATTTCGTTAGCTTCGACTTTGCTTCATACTTCGAGTTCAAACAGTACTTTGAAGGCTTCCGCTTATGATCCAAATCGCAAGTGAGACGGCAAAAATTCTGAAGTTGAAAAGAAATGTGTATGAGACAGTGTCAACGCATCTTCAAAAATTCATAACTTTCTCGTTGTTTATCTGATTGAGCCAATTAATTTGGTATCGCGTCACAAATTTCATAATCTTCGATTTTCGTGTTGAGCTCGAGCCGAGATTTCGCACCTATGATGACGTGGCATTTTATGGTCACGTTATGCTTACATTGTCAAATTGAGGCTCAATCCAATTATACATCCAAGGCTCAATTCACCCACACTATATATTTTCAAAATCATATTTTTGTTTCAGAATTCAGAATTCTCACAAACACAAAAACTCTCTCTCTCTCTCTCTCTCTCTCTCTCTCTCTCTCTCTCTCTCTCTCTCTCTCTCTCTCTCTCTCTCTCTCTCTCTCTCAATTTGCTCCAAGACAAAATCAAGGGTTTCTATCATTTCCATCAAGAACACCACAACAACATTGCAAGAACTTCATCATCAAGAATTCAAAACTCAAGAAATCCCTCCAAATTTTTCTCTCCCTCTCTGCGGCGCTACTACTTCATTCGGTCATCACAAGGACACGCCACCACCACCATTGCCTCCGGTTCAGCGAGACTACCTCCGCCTAGCCTCGCGTGAACACCTCGGTTCTCCCTCCCTCTGTCGGTTTTGCGATTCTGAGCTCCTTCCCGCGCTTGCGATCTTCAGCAACCTCCTCTTCCTAATTTACTCTTCGATTCTCCATTAAGAATTCTTGATTTAATTGCTTTTATGCAATTTCTTCTTGAGTAAGCACTTTTCAATTGATTCTTGAATTGATTATTGAATTGTGATGTTGTTTGAGGAATTGGATTGTGAATTGAATTCAATTATGGAATTTTGAATTGGAATTGAATCATATTGTGGAAATCCGGAATTTGATAGTAGAAATAAGCACTTATGTGGTTAAGTGATTTTCATGAAATTGCTTATTTGAAAATTAAAGTGTTGAAGCTTTTGGGTAATTGATTTCAATCCTTGAATTAACATGTAAGATTGATTTACATTGATTCTTGAGTGTACAAAATTACATGTTAACTTCCATAAGCTTACTTTAATTTCATAATCACTTCCATGAAGTTCTCTTGATTTTACATAACATGTTTATTTCTCACTTGCAATTGCTGAGACTTGTAGTGATTAAGGAGGAGCATTGTTTGGATGTAATTATATAATTGGTGTGAGTTTGGATTTGTAATTCGGTAAAAAAAAACAGTTTAACTTTTAAAAATCGAATTTCTAAGTTACATGTCAATTATGAAATTACTTGTGGAGATACCATTGCACATCACATGTTGGTATAATTTCCATTTCTATTCATAAACAAACTCTTGTTTCCAATACAAAAAACATGGAATTTGGAAATTTAATCAATATGTGATTTTGGTCTGTTTTCACCGTTTCAGGCACTTTTTAAGCATAAGGATACACATGCTTAATGGTTAATGCTCAAGGTACTTGGACTTGATGTTTGGATAGTGTTTGAAGCTAGTTTTCAAATTTTTGGATCGAAACTTCGCTCGGTTTATGCTCTTATGATGTTGTTGTCCTGTGCACTAAAACGTGCCAAAAATGCCACTTCCACTTAGAATTAATTCATGAGACCAAATTTTTTGAATCCGTTGGCACGTTTAGATACAACCATGAGATTTTGAGCTGATTCCGTTCTGACTTTTCATGCACCAAATTTTTTACTTTTACGCTTTTTTCCTTCATTTGGTATATACTTCGAGCTTGGACATTCATATGATGTATTCTTGTATTATATCGAGCGTTTGTGCCCCATTATGTATGTGTTTTCTTGTTTCCGTTGCATTTGCCGACTTAATTCACATTATTACCGTAGTGCTTCCCGATTATTGTTTTCACCTTCCATTGCTCATTTGTATTACATGAATTTGAATTCCATTATCATTTTTGAGTAGCAATTTGATGCTTTTTGTTATGTTGTTATTTGCTAACTAATTTGGTAGATTGTGCAAGGTACACTATGAGAGCTTTCGATCATGTAACTAAGTGTTATTTATGTGATTGAAAAGTATTTGGTTTGGATTCTATTCTTATGTGTTTCATTTTGTTTCTCATTTCATGAGAAATGCATACTATTTGTGATTGTATGGATATTAGTTTGCTTGTATAGTATTATCTTGTACAGGGACTCTGATGCAATTCGAGGAATTCGTGGCTCGCGATTTATTTTCGCACGTGATATTTTTTGAATATTATTTCTGACTATTGCACTTTCTTGGTGAAGCTTGCTTGAAGTGTTCCGAGTTTCTTGCTTTCGTTTACTTTACTACGAACTATTGTTTGATTGGTATTCTCACTTGCTTCTCTTTTATCTCTTGCATATTTTACCGCATTTTGTCGCTTTTCTAGATATCATGAGAAGTAGGAAATAAAGAGTGTGCGCTCAAAGTCGTTGTTTAAAGACTTGTAGCGGGAATTCTGCATTTATTTTCTACTTGTGTTTGTGCTTATTACTTTCTTTGTTGACGATCAATAATGTCACTCAATTATTATTATGACAACAACTTCGATCTTTGCATGTTCCCCATAGGATTTTATTACTTTCTTCATTGACGATCAATGTTGTCACTAAATTAGAATTGAGATAACGACTTCGATCTTTGCATGCCCCCCTTCGGATTTTATCGTTATTCTTTGTTGATGATCAGTGGTGTCACTCAATTAAAATTAAGATAACGACTTCGATCTTTGCATGTTCCCTATAGGATAGTTATCCTCGCATTTAGGTTTTTGGTATGCTAACTTAGGTAGGGATTTCCCTTGTATGCTCTCTTGAAATTGTTGATTGCTTGTTTGCTTTTCATCCTTGTATATGTTATGTTCCCTTAGGTTTTGAACCATTGTATGCTCCCTTAGGAATCGCTTGTGTCGTTTCCGATGCAAACTAGACATTAGGATTGTTATCCATGCATGTTAACATAGTTAGGATTTCCATTTCATCCTCAACTTTAGGGTCATCATTGCATGATAACATCAGGGATAGAAATGGGTTAGTCCCCTTTAGACTTTTCCAAAAGTCGAGCTGCAGTAGAATTCAAAATTGGCATTGTTCGTAAAAAAACATACAACACATCAAAAAAATTGAGATAAACTACGAGTGTCTTGATCTCTCATTGCACGATGAGGGTACGTAGGAACAAAGGTTCTCAAACGCGGCAGGAATGACTAATAAAACCTTTTTCTTTGTATATACACTTTGCATACATGCATTTTCCCTTTAGCTTGATTAGCGTTTAGATAGAAAACACCCATTAGATTAGAACAACAAGAGTGGATCTCGTGGAGTACCACATACGTGAGGGGTGCTAATACCTTCCCCTTGCATAATCGACTCCCTTACCCGATCTCTCGATTGCAAGATTGTGATTTCTCCCTTCTCAAGTTTTTCTTTGATGATCTTCCTTTCTCTTTTGTGGGATAAATAAATACGCGATGGCGACTTCATTGATTCACTCCTGATGAAAGCTTGCCTAAATTAGGTAAACAATCTTGAATCAACTTTGAATATTTTGAACCTTTATTGCAAATTAAGGCATGATGAATCAAATTAGACCTTGAAATGATGTTGTCTTGAAGCACACTTGATGAGAGGACTCATTGCTTGATGAAACTTGCTGAAGAAGGTATGGAAATAAACACATGAACCTATGAAGTTTCTTGATGAATTCACCTATTAAATTTGAGACAAACTTAACCAAATTAAGTTGCGAGAGTTCTCAAACCATATCACTTTGATGCAATAAACATATCCTTGAATTTTAAGCTTTTAAAGTCCAATGAATAGCCAGTTGACTGAGGATCAATCTTCAAAACCCTAGCTTAGAAGGCGAGAGAGATGAACTTGGATCTATACCTACAATGTAGAAATCATAAGATGAAATACATACATATTTTTGGATTTTGGTATTGGGTTAGTAAACATAAAATACAGATACACAATACACAATACACAATACACAATACACAATACACAATACATACATAATATACAATATACAATACATAATATACAATTCAACGTGCTTGGTGATCCCTTAACGGAAAACATAAAGATAAGAGAGAGTAGAAGAGGTGATTATCCCAAGTGTATGATCTTGGTGTATTGTGATGTCATGA
The DNA here is from genome assembly GCA_948472305.1 of Vicia faba. Taxonomy (NCBI): domain Eukaryota; kingdom Viridiplantae; phylum Streptophyta; class Magnoliopsida; order Fabales; family Fabaceae; genus Vicia; species Vicia faba. The sequence continues at coordinate 146,420,075 of OX451740.1, forward strand.
AATGATGAAGGATCTTAGGGGGAAAAATCGGGGTATAACAGCTACCCTTATTTAAGTGTCTTTTATCCAGACACGAATGGTTAAAATCTTTGTCTCGACACGATTGAAGATACTTAAATACAAAAACAAACCTATTTTTTCCCTAAGATTCCATGCAATTCTTATGATTATAAATGTAAAAGACGGACTCCACAGGGGAAATAAAACACCACTGGGAAAAGCAAAATAATGTAGACAAAGTTTCGACACAAGGCAAGCTAAGAAAGAAAGTTCAACCAAGAAAATAAATTGATGGGGAACAACACGACTCCGAGGATAACTATAAATATGAAAAACCAACTCACAGTTAAAGAGTCAAAATGTAACGTAAGAGTTCAACGGGGAAATTCTTAACAATACAAGCAACAAGCCAACAAGGAAATCTTGAGACAGGATTACTGACTCAACTGGGGAAAGAAACTAGACTCTGCTGGAGGAACATTAACTCCGCTGGGGAAAAGAGAACTCAAATATACTAGGTTAAAGCCCAAAGAGGAGACAAAATAACATCCTCTCAGTAACTGGGAGTAAAGCAAAGGAATACACCGACTAACATACGATGGTGAACTACCGATTCATAGATGAAGGTAGAAAAGCTTAACTCTATTGGGGTAAATCCCAATGAGCAAAAGGTATACAAGCCCTATCGATGACGGAAACCTAAATGAGAGGTACATGCCACAGGATGTGAATACCACTATCAGAGATCTGATAGTCTAACAACGGTAAACCCAAAAGGACATAAGAATGAATACCATCTATCAAATGTTTGATAGTCTAACAACAGTAGACACAAAGAGTGTAATGAATACCATCTACCAAAGATCTGATAGGCTAAAAATGGTAGAAAAACAATGATGTGGACTAAATACCATTTTTCAAAGGTATGATAGGCTATCAATGGTAAACAACCAAAGGATGAAAGTGAGTACCATCTATCAAAATTCTGATAGTCTAACAATGGTAAACATAAAAAGTGGACTGGATACCATCTATCAAAGGTCTGATAGGCTATCAATACTTAACAGCCAAAGAATGAAAGTGAGTACCATCTATCAAAGGTATGATAGTCTAAAAATGGTAAACACAAAAAGTGGACTAAATACCATATATTAAAGGTCTGATGGGCTATTAACGGTAAACAACCAAAGGATGAAAGTTAGTACTATCTATCAAAGGCCTGATAGTCTAAACATGGTAAACACAAAACGTTTATGGATAAACCAATCTTGAAAGCAATATAACAATTTCTAACCAGGACCAAGGCTCAATCTATGAACAAACTAGAAAGAAATGGTCAAATAAGACTCTACCCAATAAGGAACAAACTCAAATTGGGATTAATTCCATCCAGGTAATGAGCTAGGTAGGAAGGCTAAAGCAAAATTATTCCACGAGGAATAAGCTTAGTGGGGAAATGGAAAAGATATATACTTTCTGCTAAAGGTTGATACTTTATAGGAGAGAGATAATACATGCCCTGTAGAGAGAATAAGATATCAACAACAACATTAATAAATGCACATAAGAAATGAATTTTTATTCGGTTTATGCATGATGTATATATGTATGAATGGATGTATGTCATGTATATGCTGACAAAATAAACATACTACACTCGAGATAATCAGACAAAAAAATTCAGGTGAAGACAACACTCGGTTAAATTGCATCCAAGATGGAAATCCTATAAGAGAGTAAGCAACCAACTAAGGAAACAACATCCTACTTCAAGGCTTAACTTCAATGGAAAATAAAATGTTGCATGAAAAAAAACAAAGCACACCCCCTTAACAATACTCCATAAAGCTGAAGGGATATGACATTATCTAAGCTTCACTGGGAGATGACATACAAGCCTCGCTAGGGAAGATGATACCATATCAGTTGGGAAGAAATCACAAGTTTTTTCCCAACACAAAGAGTAGTGTTTGCACAAACTCCGCTAGGGAAGATCAAAGAAACTTCATGGGGATAAAAAATTTCTGCGTGTTGAGTTGCGGTTGAAGGTTGGATTTGAAGTTTCTAATAAGAAAACCAGATCAGAGATCAAAATATCAACTTGAAAATCCTGTTATGAATGAAATACATGGTATGCATGAAAATTCCATGTTGTGATGTGGTGGGAGAACTGACTTGAGGTTTTTGCGTTTGATCGCAAAATGTTGCGGTTAGCAAGAGTTGCCACCGACTTTTCTTTTATCCAAAAGGAAAGGTGAAAAAGCACAGGAAAGACCTTTGAGATTGTTTCTTGAGTTCGGGGGGTAGATTATGAAAAGGAAAGGTATTAGAACCCTTTTCATCCACGGTTTTCCATGGGCTCTTAGTTACTTTCTAGATCACTTGCTTTTGTTTGAAATTGTGGTTTTTGAAAGTATTTTGTAAAGAGGCCATTGTTTAGGCAATCTTTGTAATGATTCCCGTTCGTAAGAATGTATACAAAGATGTTGATCTTTTGAAAATATTTTCAATTTTTTGTAAGATGTTTGAAGGTGTATGTGATTGTTTTGAAAATAGAAAGGATTTCTGTTTTGAAATGGAGCAAGTAATTAGGAGAAATCAACCTACTCAAATGTCTTTCTTGTTCATTTTCTTTTCCTTTGACATTGTTGTATTACCATTGATTTGGTAAGTAATCCTATCTTTGGATGTAAACGGGACGGACATGGGTCATCGTATAGCCATGATAAGCAATGTTACAAGGTATCTTAGCATTCTTTTTTGAGGGACAAAGATAATTTGTAAGGAAACTTAGATAGCGTCATCGAGGGACTATGATCTTGTATTTGCTTATTTTTGCTAAGATACCTTACATGCGTAATATGGCCATTTTGTATAACGCAACCAAGTGGATTTTACCCTAGGGGTGCTTGTGTGCAAGTGTGTTATTTTCATGCTTGTTTTTTGTCTTGGGTTAGGGTTTTCTATTTGATTGATTTTGTTCTTTCCATACAAACCCTAATTACTAGCATATTATGTAAAAGCGATAAATTGTGAAATTTAAAATTACTACGCTATTACAACATTTGTGGGAGGGGGTATACAATTTATGAATGGGGATTGCAATAATATAAACCTAATTAATCTATTACAACCAAATTAAATTTATACAAGAATTGGAATAAATAATATACAAGATGAATTAAATATGCAAGAATTTGTAAATGCAAAGAAAAAATATTTTTTTGTTTGGTTTCTTAAGAAAAAGGGTCTTGATTTTAACCTAATTAAATAAAGAAAATAATTAGTCAGGTTTAATATTCATTAAGAGAAAGATTCTTGACTAAAACCCTAATTCTTCTTGATTGATTAAAAAAGAATGATGTTTAAATAAAAAAAGTATTTTTTATATTTTTTGTCTTGAAAAATAAATTATAGTGTTATAAAATATTCTTTAGTCTTTTGGTATCAAAAATATATTTTCATTAGTATAAAATAAATAATATTTTAGTTTTAATTAAATTTACAAGATAATTAGTGAAAATAAATAAAGTGTGATCAAAATAAAATATATTTTTTGTGAAAAAAATAAATAAACTAACTTAATATATAACTCTACTATTTTTTATATTTTTTGTGATTTTTAATATTGAAATAAAAATATTTAAGAAAATAAAATGAGAATAAAATAAAAATAAAATAATAATGGGTCAAGGGTGCAAATATGAGACAGGGAGAAAATGTTAGAAAAAATACAATAGGCCCATGAGGTGGAGGCCCAGCGCTGCAAGAGGCAATAAAATGTGGAAAATGTGAGAAAATGGAAAAGGCAGCGCGCTGAGGCTCGAACCCATGATCTCTAGCAATAACACACGCTTCCTTACCACTAGGGTGGTTGTACATCTGTTTATATAAACAAAACCATAAATATATATTAGAAACTTCTTTCTGAAGGAAACTTCATCTTCAACCTTGAGCCATGGCCGGACCACCTGTATCTTCCTCATTTCTCCACAAAAATGGAAAGTTCAAACATGAAAGTTGTGGTGTTTCTTCCCATGAATTCAACCATAAAACTTATGTAAACTAAAAGTCAAAGATAAAATCTAATTTTACTGGCCCTAAATTGAAACCTAATTTTCTCAGAAATTTCAAATCCAAAATTCTTTATAAAGATTTAATATAAATGGAAACAATGAACATGGTTAGATTTAGAGCATGGATGTCTACATTTTTTTTTCACAAATCAGGATCAAATGATGCTTGTATGAAGAGATAGAAGTTTGAGTTTTTACCTCTTGCAGCTGGAGTCGTGAATGGAATTTGAGCAACTTTTGAGATAGCCTGAGGATCTATTTAGCTTGCCTGGACCTCCTTGAGTGTATCCCAACTCATACTTTTCCTTGAATGTCCCTGAATCTCTCTACTCTAGTCAACTTGCAAGCTTGGTTTTTGAAAAAGGTGGATAGTGGTGGAGGAGTTACAGTGAGGAAACAAGGGTATGGATTGCTTTGGTATGATGTATAGAAGGTGTTTGAGTGATTAGTTTTCAAAATGCACGAGTGGAAATGAAGATCATGAGTTTTGGTTCAGAACTATATGTTAATGGTGCTCTTGAACAGGTTTTTGGTTTTTGAATGTTTGAGGAAGTTTTAAGGCAATAGCATTCGTGTGTCAACTTGCAAATAGTGTTTCTACTTATAAGCAAGAGGTTTTAGGACTTGTAACAGGTTTTGAGGCAGGTTTTTGAAGCAAAGCTAGCAAGCATGGTTTCAAGGTGAAGTACAAAGCTTGTAGGGGGGTTGAGACCTTTAAACACACTTGTTCTGATTGTGTGAAGTGTGTTTGTGTAGAAAGAACAAATGCAAGTCTCAATTCAAGCTAACTTTGCATAAAGCTTGCTTTTCTAAAATGGCAATATTGCCTTTCTTCTCAAAATGGAATCAAATTTGTATAATGCATTCAATGCTTGGATTAAAGCTTCCAACAGCTGTGAAAACATTTAATTATGGAGTGAAAGTCAAGTTAGAAGCCTGCAAACTGGGATTTGTACAACATGCTTTAGGATTGGATCCAATGTTCTTCACATAATGACTTGTAATCCAAGTGACAAAACACCAACTTCATCTCTTCGATTCTCCCTACTCAAGAATGATCTCAAATAGTTCTTGGACATTTTGGAAAGCCTGCAATGTGCTCTACAAATCATCTTTCAATTTCTTTTTAATATTCCCCTTGTAACTATGTGAAAAATTTCCATAAAGTTAGGTCAAAAATCTGCCAAACTAGGGCAAAATTTCACTAAGTCATTTTTTATTTCATGAGCATGTATTCACAAAATTATAACTTGAGATCCAAGCATTTTTAGGAGAAATTGTGTGAATCAAGGTTGTAGATTTCATGGAGATCTACAACTTTCATGTTGGAAGTTTCCTTTGAATCATCTTGCATCATGATGAAAACTTGGCTCAAAGTTGTGAAAAAATAAGAAATTTTCTATACTTAGAAAATTTCTAACTTAAGAAATTTCATCTTTTCAAAACAAAATCTTGAATTCTTGATTTCTTTATGAACAAGTTTCATATTTTGGCATGTTTTGATGAATTATGATCTTTGGCATTTGATTTTGACCAAAAAGTCAAAGTTTGACTTTTCAGTATACAGTTGACTGAAAAAAATTCATCTGTCAATCCAATGGACTTGTAGTGTTTTGAACCATGTTATTAGGTCAAAGTGATGAAATTGGACTCTTGATATCATGCCTTAACTTAATTGATCATTTTCTAGGTCAAAAAACCAAAAATGGCCCTTTCCTAGTCAAAACCCTACTTTTGACCATTTTGCCCTTTTGATGATTTGATCAAATTTCTTGAGGAGTTGAGGTCCAATCTTGATCAAATGATACATATGGGTTTAAAATATTGAAGTGGATCAAAATATATGAAGTTTTACTGTAAATTGGCCATGGTTGACCTTTCTTCCAATACAGCTGATTTTTAGGTCAATTGTTTAATTGACTGATCAAAAGTGTGATCCAAGGCTTGAAACTTGACATGAGTAATCTTGGGGGTCCCTAATGATCCTTTAAAGTCATATTAAGCATTGATAGTCCAAAAATACTTGTACAAACTCAAACCCTAATTTTGGTCATTAGTGCATGAGGTGTCTTGAGCTGATCAAATCCTAGTGTAGTCTTGAACCCAATGAGATCTTGTGAGAAAATTCTTGATAAGTGACAGGGAAAATTTTGGGGTACAACAGCTGCCCCTGTTCAATCTTCTTAAGCCTGAATAGTTAGATTGACATGTTTTTCCCGTCGTGACTCGAAGGTGGAATATGATTGGACACTAGAGTGCCCAGAAATTTGCACTTTGTGATGTGAGAGTCGAGGGAATGGGCTTAAAGATGCCGTTTGGAGAGGTGCTAGAAAGTTTCTGGAGATGGGCTTGTAGATGCCTTCTAAAATTGATTGTTGAATTATAATTTGTAAGCTTGAAAGGATGAGTACTAGAATGGCGTCCGTGTCTGGAGTGTATCTGTACAATATCTGGAAGAGGCTTTGATTGAGTATCAGAATGGCATCCGTGTCTGGAGTGTATCTGAACTGTATCTGAGAGTTGAATATGAATGAGTATCAGAATGGCATCCGTGTCTGGAGCTCATATGTACTGTATATGAACTATATCTAAGAGTTGAATCTGAATGAGTATCAGAATGGCATCCGTGTATGGAGTGTATCTGAACTGTATCTGAAGAGTTGAATCTGAATGAGCATCAGAATGACATCCGTGTCTGGAGCGTATCTGAATTATATCTGAATAGTTGAATTTGAATGAGTATCAGAATGGCATCCATGTCTGGAGCGTATCTGAATTGTATCTGAAGACTGAATTTTTGTTAGTGGTAGTTGTTAACCTTATCCTGAAAAGGGTAAAATGTTAGCTAAAAAAATATGTTTATTTTGTATGAAATGCATAGTATAATGCATTCGTGTTATCAATGTTTATGATACATGGGTGCAATGTATGCGTATATAAGCTAGTTTGATGTAATGTCGTTGGATTAGGAGAAAATAAATCCCTAACTGCTGTTGAGGATATGGAGTATAAGTCTTCAAGTTGCGAAGTCCAAGTGTTGATGAATTTCTCTTTAGAGAAATAAACTCTGTTTTAAAGGAAATGTCTTATACTGCTTGTAAAATTCCATTGGGGAATCCTGAGAAATTTGACGACTTCTACTGGGGAGTGATAACTGGGAGTTTTGTTCCGTTGGGGATTAAACAACATACTGTGGAGATTTCTTAGGTAATAGCCTAGAGGTATTTCCCTATCCATTTAACCCATCATTAATTGCCTTTTTTCATTTTGTTTATTTGTAAACAGTAATTATATTCAAATGCATATGTTCATCAATGAATCATTGGACGTTTTTTGCAAACAAAATACAAGTGTAAAGAAAAAACAGATAGTTTTTGTACTTTCAAAGAGATATTTTTGTATTGACTTTGAGTAAGCATTTTTATACAAGGAGACAAACATTCTAGTAAGAGAATGTCGTCGTAAAAAGAATGAAAATTTCGATACAAAGAAAAGATAACTTATGTGTAAAAATCTCACGGGGTTTCCATTCTGCTATAGCCTTTGCATCTCTGAGAGTCTTGTCTATTTGTTGCCTTGTTTGAAGCTGATTGAATTAATCAAAAACTCTGAGTTTGTCAGTGGAAGCCAAAGGTTATCCGTAAAGTGATCCAAAGGGACATAGTCATACGTTTTAATTCCCTAACTTTTGCCTGGACCGCCCTTTCGGGTTTTCAGTCCACTGGGAAACCCCTTTTTGCCCAAGTCTCCCTTTTGGGTTTTCAACTTGCCGGGTGTACATATTTTTTAGTTTTATCCCTAACTTTTTCCCGAACCCTTTTGGTTCGCCGAGATGCCCTTGTTTTGCCTAGGTATGTCAACCTAGCAGGTCTCTTATGCGTAATATCTTTTGACTATATTCGCGTTTTCATGGTGTGGCAGGTCATCACCATCCATGGTGGTCAAGATCATTGCCCCACCAGAGAAAATGTTTTTGATTACAAATGGTCCTTCATAGGTAGGAGTCCACTTGCCCCTAGGATCACCTTGTGGAAATATGATGCGTTTGATCACTAGATCTCCAACTTGATACACTTGGCGTCTGACCTTTTTGTTGAAAGCCTTGATCATCTATTTTTGATACATCTGACCATGGAAAACAACAATAAGTCTATTCTCATCAATCAAGTTTAGTTGATCAAGTCGAGTCTGGATCCAGTCGTCTTCGTTCAGCCCTGCATCCTTCGTAATCCTCAGAGAGGGGATCTGGACCTTGATAGGCAAGACAACTTCCATGCCGTAAACCAGAGAATAGGGTGTTGCCCCGGTTGATGTGCGGCCCGTGGTACGATACCCGTGGAGGGCGAATGGTAGTATCTCATGCCAGTCTTTGTATATGACTGTCATTTTTTGTATGATCTATTTAATGTTCTTATTTGCAGCTTCGACAACATCATTCATCTTTGGCCGATAAGGGGAAGAATTGTGATGTTGGATCTTGAATTGCTCGCACAAGGCGGTGATCATAGTGTTGTTGAGATTTGTACCATTGTAAGTGATGATCCTTTCTGGGATACCGTACCGGAAAATGAGATTTTGCTTGATGAAGCGGGCAACGACATTCTTGGTAACGGAAGCGAAGGAAGCTGCCTCAACTCACTTTGTAAAGTAATCAATGGCCACTAGGATAAAGCGGTGTCCAGTAGAGGCTGTCGGCTTGATTTCCCCAATCATATCAATCCCCCACATAACAAAGGGCCAAGGAGCCATGAAGACATTCAGAGGAACCGGAGGTACGTGCACCTAGTCAGCATAAATCTAGCATTTGTGGCAGGTTCGAGAGTGTTGATAGCAATATGCTTCCATGGTAGACCAGTAATATCCTGCCCGTAGGATTTTCTTTGCCATCGTATGCCCACTAGAATGGGTGCCAAAAGTGCCTTCATGCAATTCAGCCATGATCCTTTCAGCTTCAACTTTATCTACGCACCGAAGTAACACAGAGTCGTGATTACGTTTATACAGGATGTCGTTGCTAAGAAAAAACTTAGCAGAGAATCTCCTTAAGAACTTCTTATCATTGACTGAAGCTCCTTCTGGATATTCTTGGGTCTTGAGATACTTCTTGATTTCGTGAAACCAAGGTTGGTCCACTACTTCTTCAGTATTAATCTCGTGATAGTGTGTTGATTCATCCATTCGTTCAATGGTGATCTGGAGAGCCTTGTTATCCCAATTAAGTTTAAACATGGATGACATTGTGGCTAGTGAATCTGCTAGCTGATTTTCTTCTCGCGGGAAATGCTCGAAGGTAATCTTCTCAAAATGTGGTAGCAACGTCAAAACATGTTCTTTATAAGGGATAAGGTTAGGGTGTTTGGTGTCCCATTTCCCTTTGATCTGGCTGATAACCAAAGCTGAGTCTCCGAATACATCCAAGGATTTGATCCCCAAGTCTATGACAACTTTGAAACCGAAGATGCACGCTTTTATTCCGCCATGTTGTTAGTACAATTGAAGCAAAGTCTGGCTGTAAAGGGAGTATGACACCCTTCCGGAGATATGAGTACAACACCAATACCATTGTCGAGTGCATTGGATGCTCCATCAAAGAATAGGGTCCATTGGGATCCTTGTTTAGGTCCGTCATATGGCCTGAATTCTTCACAGTTGTCTAATGTCATGATGTCTTCATCCGAAAATTCGAACTTCATGGATTGGTAGTCTTCTACAGCTTGGTGAGCGAGGTGATCAGCCAGTACACTCCCCTTTATAGCTTTCTGGGTAGTATACTGTATGTCATATTCAGTCAGGATCATTTGCCATCTCGCTATTCTCCAAGAAAGAGCAGGCTTCTCGAAGATGTATTTTATCGGATTCATTTTAGATATCAATAAGGTAGTATGAGTCAACATATACTGTCTTAGCCGGCGAGCAGCCCATGCCAGAGTGCAGCAAGTTTTCTCGAGCAGTGAATATCTGGTTTCAGTCGGTAAAATTTTTGCTCACGTAGTAAATAGCATGCTCTTTTCGGCCAAACTCGTCATACTGCCCCAATACACACCCCATTGAGTTTTCTAAAATAGTCAGATACATAATCAACGGTCTTCCCTCGACTTGTGGCATCAACACAGGAGGCTCTTGTAAGTATTCTTTAATTTTATCAAAAGAAACTTGGCATTCACCATTCCATTTGACTACCTGATCTTTTTTCAATAGTTTGAAGATTGGCTCACAAGTATATGTTAGGTGAGAAATGAATCGGGCAATATAGTTCAAACGTCCCAAGAATCCTCTGACTTCCTTCTCAATACGAGGAGCATGCATCTCTTGTATTGCTTTAACTTTGGAAGGATCGACTTCAATACCTTTGTTGTTGACAGTAAAGCCTAAGAGTTTACCAGATTGTACCCCAAATATGCATTTGTTAGGATTCAACCTCAGATTGTACTTCTTCAGTCTCTCGAACAGCTTTTGTAAGTGATCAAGATGCTCCTCCTCTATTTGACATCTGGTTATCATATCGTCCACGTAGACTTCTATTTCGTGATGTATCATCTCGTGAAATAGAGCTACCATGGCACGCTGATAGGTTGCCCCAGCGTTCTTTAGTCCGAATGGCATTACCTTGTAGCAAAATGTGCCTCATTGTGTGACAAATGTTGTTTTCTCCATGTCCTCAGGCGCCATTTTAATTTGGTTGTAACCTGAGAATCCGTCGATGAAGGAAAACACTTTGTGTTGTGTCGTATTGTCAACTAGGATATCAATGTGAGGGAGTGGAAAATCATCCTTAGGGCTTGCGCTATTCAAATCTCTGTAGTCCGCACACATTCGCACCTTGCCATCCTTTTTGGGCACTGGAACAACATTGGCAACCCATTCGGGATAAGAGGTGACAACCAAGAATCCAACATTGAATTGTTTCATGACCTCTGCTTTAATCTTTTTTAACATATCAAGCCTTATGCGGCAAACCTTTTGCTTTACTGGCGGACAATCCTCTCTTGTAGGCAGACAATGTACCACAATGTCTGCATCAAGCCCTAACATCTCTTAATATGACCTGGCAAAGACTTCAACATAATCGTGTAATAAATGAATCAGATGTTTCTTGATATTGTGTTCCATATTGGCACCCACCTTGACCTCTTTTTATCTTCTTTGGTACCTAGGTTGATTGTATCCACGGGTTCCTTATGAGGCTGAATGGTTCTCTCTTCTTGTTGTAGTAGTCTGGAAAGTTCCCCTTGTACTTCACAATCTTCCTCACCTTCGTCTTCGGCTTGGTAGATTAGATTCTCAGAGTCTCAAAAGGCCATAGCAGTATCATTACCCATGGGATCCCGAATTGATGTATACCTGCATTGTGAGTGTGGGTGTATTTAAGGGTATATCTATCTTTGAAAGAAAGTAAAATGTAAAATAAAAACAATGAGCACAAAAGTTTGTATGCGAAATCATCCATGATTCATTGATGTCATATGAAAAATGAGATAATAACCCTTACAAATGGACCATTGTGCCTCGGGTAAGACACAAGGTTTTAAGAGTGCGAATTGTTTTGAATATTACAGATCCAACAAAATGTAAAGACAAATTACTGAGGGATAAAAGTGATCGGGACAAAGTCTCTAGCCTCCCAATTGCTGAGCCCTCCATTGACAGTTATGAAGAGCCATTCCTCCAAGTTGCAACCATCTTCACCATCTTCTACTGCGTTGACATCACGGTTGCTGATCTTCAAGGGTGGCCCTCCAGCATGAGCACGGCGTACAACCTTTTGAGCATTTGAAGTGAAACCTAGGCCAAACATGTCAGACTTATACGGGATATCTGGGAGTCGTCCCTAGATAGTGCACCCTCCTTCTTCTACGACTGCTTTTTGCATCCTTCAGCGACAACATCCAGAGTGGAGGCCTTGTAATCTTGGGAACAACCTTGGTCACTGCCACATATTGAGGGACCTCTTCAAAGTGTTGAAATGGAGTTTCAATGAATTCACCATCTAATTCCACATATTTGGAGGAATTGAGATGGTTGGTCATGTATTCTTCCTCTCCATGAACGGTGATAATCTTCCCTTGAACTGGATACTTTAACATTTAGTGTAACATAAAAGTAACAACACCATCATTGTGAATCCATGGTCGGCCTAACAAGCAGGAGTATGAAGGGCGGATGTCAATTCCATAAAAAGTTGAATTGAAAGTTTGGGTTCCAACTTTTATGGGGATATCCACTTCCCCGTGCACCATCTTCTTCGAGCCATCAAAAGCCCTTACTATTATGTTGCTTGGCTTCAAAGTCAACCCCTCACAGTCAAGTCTATCAAGATATTTTTTGGGTAGTACATTCAGAGATGAGCCAGTGTCCACCAAAATATGAGCTAGAGTTGTGCCCCTATATTCCATTGAGACATGCAATGCCTCATTATGCTTCCTTCCCCTCGGCGTCAGGTCAGCATATAAAAAACCTAAACCATTGTTCGCAGTTAGGCTGGCTACGCAGTCTTGAAACTGATCGGCAGATGTCTCTTGAGGTACATGGGCGGTTTTTAAGAACTTCACCAAGGCTTTTGCATGTGCCTCGGAACATAGTAGTAATGCCAACATAGAGATTTTAGAGGGACTTTTCCCCAGTTGTTCAACCACATTGTAGTCGCTTCTATTTATAATTTTTAGGATCTCCTCTATTTCTTTATTGGAGGTCCCAAGGATAGTCAATGATCGAGCCTTCGTCCGGACAGGTTCAATCATAAACATCTTTTCCTCGAGTCTCGGTTAACTCAGCAGCAGGAGTGTTAGTAGGAATGATTACAAGGGTTGTAACGGCTTTGTCAGTTGGAGTATATACATAGATGATTATGGGTGTGGGAGTAACCTTTGGAGCAGCCACAGGGATGATTACGGATCCATAAACTGCTTTCGTGGGAGCAATTTCTGGAGAAAAGATCCTACCACTTTGGGTAATTTTGCTAGTTCCTGCAATGTTACTGTCGGAGTTGACTTTCTCGGAGCTTGAATCTTCGGCATCCGGCCTCTCCTGTTTGATACCATGGTAATAGATATCCCCTCCATAATTCCATGGTACGGTTTTGTCTAATGAGTATGGGACTGGTCCAGACATTGTGATTATTAAAGGAGCTGCTTTCGGAACTGATGTAATTCTAACGGGTCTTTTGGTGGAGACCCTGGAAGAATTGGAGGAAATGGTAATGATAGAAACATCTTTAAAAGAACAGGTGAAACATAAGTCTTCTCGAATAAAATTTATTTGTTATCTATTAGGCACTAAACGCCTATTTTCAACAAAGGACAGTTGGTTGGTGAAGACAAACAGAAATGGCAAATTTCATCACAGCCCGGGAACACACCGGCCTTCAACAAATTCAATTTAATAGTCAGAAGCGGGGTCATGAGTTCATCAATCGAGGTAAAAAACAATCCTTCTTCAATGGCATTGGTATCGTGGCCATGTCTGGGCATAGCGGCAGAAGTGACATTTGGCTTTTCCGGCGCGTTGAACTCAATTTCTTTTGCTTTAGTGAGGTCTTGTATTTTGTTTTTTAGAGCCCAACAGTTATTAGTGTCGTGACCAGGACTTTTAGAGTTATATGCGCAACGGGCATTGGGATGATAATGAGGAGATGTTGTATTGGGGTTTTTCGGAGCTTCTTTCAAGGTCACCAAGTTGGATCTTAGTAGATGCGGTAATACTTGACACGGGGTCATGTTGATTCTGGTGAACTGCCTGACTGGCCTTTCTATCCTTGGTTGATTATTTCTTTGTTGATCAGACGCAGGCTTAGGAATCATAACATCCCCCACCATTGGTCGGCGTTCGGCCCTATCTTGGTTTCTCTGTGGGTATACGGCAGCGACCTCTTTCTTTCCGATAAAGGGCTTCCTTACAGTTGTAGAATAAGATGTCTCTTTCTGAATCTTTCCATTATTTATACAGGCTTCTATCCTCTCTCCAGTCAATATTAGTTCAGTAAAGCCTGCTGATGAACTTCCAATTAAATGATTGAAGAAGGGACCAGACAAGGTACCCAAGAACATGTCCATTAATTCTCTCTCAGATAGAGGGGGTTGAACTCTTCTAGCGAAATCTCTCCATTTTTGTGCATAGTCTTTGAAACTCTCATTGGAAGCCATGACCATACTCTGGAGTTGAGTACGGGTAGGCGCCACATCAGCATTATACTGATATTGTTTGTAGAAGGCTGCAGCAAGATCTTCCCAATTATGGACGTTAGCTCTTTCTAGTTGGTAAAACCAGTCAAGTTCAGTTCCAGACAAACTGTCTTGGAAGAAGTGCACCCATAAGTCTTTATCAGCGGTATGGGGTTGGATTTTCCTCACATATGACTGGAGATGCATTTTAGGGCACGAAACTCCGTCATATTTGGCGAACATAGGTGCTTTGAATTTCAGAGGAATCACAACCCCCGACACCAAACCCAATTCCTCAAAGTCCAAGCCAGGCACCTTTTGGATTTCCATCGCGCTCAAACGCTCTTTGAGATGTTTATACTTTTCATCAGCTGGAGGGTATTGTTCTTTAGAGTAGTCTTCTTCTTCCTCTTCCTCCTCGGATTCTAACGGGACAATTGTTTCCTTTCCTTTACCATCTTCGTTGTCTCTTTCACCGGATGTTGTTGCAAAGTCCAAAGTCCTTCTTGTCAGCCCATGAAATCTTCTTCCCATGTTTAAGACTCTGGTTACCTTCTTTGTCTTCTTTTTCCTCTCTTCATCCAGCAAAGTATTCAATTCTTCTTGTCCCTTAGATAGGGTCAAAACCAACTGTTGAAACTATGTATTCCGAGCTTGAAGATCCTTCATTGTTTTCTCAAGATCCATCTTACTGAAATAAACAGTAGAGAGATGAGGAGACTTGTTGCAAAAAGACCTGATATGTTATGATGAATGGTATATGCATATGCAATGTTTTCAAGGATTTCAGAGATTCAAATTTGTTTTACACAAAAAGGGAACACACGTTATATTAATAAGATAAAGTTTGAGTACATCAATGCCCCTTGGGCAAAATAATACAAAAACTCTAAGATAGAAAAGTAGTACGCATCCTCTTTGGTGCAATGTAGGCATTGATAGTCTACTTCTCATAAAGTAGCCTAGTGAGTTCCAAAACCTTCTTCTCGCTTGCGTAGAGTTGAGCTTCGAAAGTATCTCGTTCTCCTTTGAGTGGTATCCAATCCCTTTGTAGGTCTTCAAGAGATATTGGCATGTCAGGATGTAGGATAGTGTATGGAACATCTCCCTCCATGACAGGCTCAATGAATACCGGGAATATGGAGGGGTAAGGCATCATAATACTCTGAGCACGAGTTTGTATCCATTTGAGGTAAGGCTCAAGCGGGATGGAATTCTTATGCCCCAAATTCTTGCTATCCACCTTGTTTAACATCCTCCAAGCTCGGATAAATCTCTGGCGAAGACCTTGATCGTCGTTGTCATAGTCAAATACTAAACCTTGAATTAGCATCTCATGCGGGCCATCCCTTCGGGCATAACCAAACTGTCTTAAGGCCAAACAAGGGTTGTAGGTGATTCCTCCCCTAATGCCAAGTAAAGGGACATTAGGGAATTCTCCACAATGGTTGAAAATGATAACATTCTCTTTGGATCTAGAGCACCAATGAATGTCTGAATGTTTAAGCG
Source organism: Vicia faba (assembly GCA_948472305.1). Taxonomy (NCBI): domain Eukaryota; kingdom Viridiplantae; phylum Streptophyta; class Magnoliopsida; order Fabales; family Fabaceae; genus Vicia; species Vicia faba. The sequence goes on from OX451740.1 coordinate 146,435,817, forward strand.
TCATCAACCTTTGTGACCACCTTGAACCTTGCTCATTTTTTAATACAGATTAGGGAAGATGAGAAATAAACCATCTTGCCAAGAGAGGATTGCAACACATAATAACACCTCTTTTCCTCATTGTGCGAGTGTGAAAAGAATGTAGGATATCTCCTAGCAATGTAGGCACTGGGTTGTGGGATATGAAGATTTTGACGATGTTGATATCTATGAGTTGGTCAGGATTTGGAAACAAAACCATCCCATAGATGAGAAGAGCCACAATTTCGTCAAAGGCTTGCAAGTCTAAGTAATTCCAACAGCTTTGGGCTTTCTCAAACAGGAATTTTGTTAGGAAACCTTTGACACCACTCCTTGTTTCCCAATGAGTTGTGACATTAGATGAGTGCATGTGTAGAGCTTGAGAAATCTCTTCTGGCTTTGGGTCTCTTTCTGTACCGTTGAAAGGTAGATGATTGAGAATGGGAATCCTCAAGAAGTGGGAGAATTCTTCCAAAGTAAGCACAAGTTGATAGTAGGGAAAGGTGAAGCAATGGTGTAAAGGACCAAAGAACTGAAAAAGCACTTTCATCATGTCCTCATCTGTGTTGGAGGTGACCAAGTTGAGAAGGCGACAATGTCTCTCGGTGAATGGAGAGTTTTCAAGAATCCTTGAAACTAGCTCCTTAAGTTGTAGAGGGATTATCACAAGGTTGACTTGAATAGTTTTCCTGCGAAGTGAATCCATATCCTACAAAACAAGAACAAAGATGAATCCCAAAATCCTTGAAATGGTTAGTGGATGTATATCATGTTCGTGATGTTCATGATGTTATGTACAAGTATGCATATACAAACAAAGCAAACAAGTCCTTAGGTTTAGGCTTGCATGGAGTTTTATAGGTAAGTACCCTCTTGAAGTTTAGTTGGCTCAAACATGTCCTAGTAATACTAACCGGGTTCTAAGGAGCTCAATATCACTGGTTTGTTTCCTTGGTCATTTTTTCAGCACAAGCCTCTTTAATGGCGACCGAAATATCCCAAGAAACCAAACCTCAATGAGTGTAGTATCGAGTATCTACCAACTTCAGACTTCACCAAAGTCGGTCACCTCACTACATCCTAAAGGCCAAGTTGGTAAAGTAAAGGTTCTAAATGTTCATTAGTTCTTTATGACATCACTCAGCGGCCCCGTATTCTCTTTTATTAACTCAAAGGCTACCGATACCCACAAATATGCCGCACTAACATAGCTATTTCTTAGACCATGTTGGTATACCCCGAACAGTTTCCACAACGTATTGCTACTTACCTATAATGTATCCCAAATCCGGGTAGAGGATTCAAACCCAAAAAAAGAACCATAATGTAAAGCATACAAGTCAAACAATGTAATCAAATAAATGTGATCTACTCCCTAAGGTAACCTAACTTTTAGAATTTTCCCTAGCAGAGTCGTCAATTCTGTGATGTGGTGGGAGAACTGACTTGAGGTTTTTGCGTTTGATCACAAAATGTTGCGGTTAGTAAGAGTCGCCACCTACTTTTCTTTTATCCAAAAGGAAAGGTGAAAAAGCACAGGAAAGACCTTTGAGATTGTTTCTTGAGTTCGGGGGGTAGATTATGAAAAGGGAATGTATTAGAACCCTTTTCATTCATGGTTTTCCATGGGCTCTTAGTTACTTGCTAGATCACTTGCTTTTGTTTCAAATTGTGCTTTGTGTGGTTTTTGAAAGTATTTTGTAAAGAGGCCATTGTTTAGGCAATCTTTGTAATGATTCTTGTTCGTAAGAATGTATACAAAGATGTTGATCTTTTGAAAATGTTTTCAATTTTTTTAAGATGTTTGAAGGTGTATGTGATTGTTTTGAAAATAGCAAGGATGTTTGTTTTGAAATGGAGCAAGTAATTAGGAGCAATCTACCTACTCAAATGTCTTTGTTGTTCATTTTCTTTTCCTTTGACATTGTTGTCTTACCATTGATTTGGTAAGCAACCCTATCTTTGGATGTAAACAGGACGGGCATGGGTCACCGCATAGCCATGATTAGCAATGTTGCAAGGTATCTTAGCATTATTTTTTGAGGGACTAAGATCATTTGTAAGGAAACTTAGATAGTGTCATTGAGGGACTATGATCTTGTATTTTCTTGTTTTTGCTAAGATACATTACATGTGTAGGCAACCAAGTGGATTTTACCCTAGGGGTGCTTGTGTGCAAGTGTGTTATTTTCATGCTTGTTTTTTTGTCTTGGATTAGGGTTTTCTATTTGATTGATTTTGTTCTTTCCATACAAACCCTAATTACTAGCATATTATTTAAAAGCGATAAATTGCGAAATTTAAAATTACTATGCTATTACAACATTTGTGGGAGGGGGTATTCAATTTATGAATGGGGATTGAAATGATATAAACCTAATTAATCTATTACAACCAAATTGAATTTATACAAGAATTGGAATAAATAATATACAAGATGAATTAAATATGCAAGAATTTGTAAATGCAAAGAAAAAAGATTTTTTTGTTTGGTTTCTTAAGAAAAAGGTTCTTGATTTTAACCTAATTAGATAAAGAAAATAATTAGTCAGGTTTAATATTCATTAAGAGAAAGATTCTTGACTAAAACCATAATTCTTCTTGATTGATTAAAAAAGAATGAAGTTTATATAAAAAAGTATTTTTTATATTATATATTTTTTGTCTTGAAAAATAAATGAGTGTTATAAAATATTCTTTAGTCTTTTGGTTTCAAAAATATATTTTCATTAGTATAAAATAAATAATATTTTTGTTTTAATTAAATTTACAAGATAATTAGTGAAAATAAATAAAGTGTGATCAAAATAAAATATATTTTTTGTGAAAAAATTAAATAAACTAAGTTAAAATATAACACTACTATTTTTTATATTTTTTTGTGATTTTTAATATTGAAATAAAAATATTTAAGAAAATAAAATGAGAACAAATAAAAATAAAATAATAATGGGTCAGGGGTGCAAATATGAGACAGGGAGGAAATGTTAGAAAAAAATACAACAGGCCCATGAGGTGGAGGCCCAGCGCTGCAAGAGGAAAAAAATATGGAAAAAAGTGATAAAATGCAAAAGGCAGCGCGCTGAGGCCCGAACCCATGACCTCTAGCAATAACGCGCGCTGCCTTACCACTGGGGTGGCTGTACATCCGTTTATATAAACAAAACCATAAATATATATTAGAAACTGCTTTCTGAAGGCAACTTCATCTTCAACCTTGAGCCATGCCCGAACCACCTGTATCTTCCTCATTTCTCCACAAAAATGGAAAGTTCAAACATGAAAGTTGTGGTGTTTCTTGCCACGAATTCAACCATATAACTTATGTAAACTAAAAGTTAAAGATAAAATCTAATTTTACTGGCCTTAAATTGAAACCTAATTTTCTCAGAAATTTCAAATCCAAAATTCTCTATACACAGTTAATATAAATGGAAACTATGGACATTGTTAGCTTTAGAGCAAGGATATCTACATTTCGTTTTCACAAATCAGGATCAAATGATGCTTGTATGAAAAGATAGAAGTTTGAGTATTTACCTTTTGCAACTGGAGTCGTGAATGGTGTTTGAGCAACTTTTGAGAAGGCTTCAGGATCTGTTTAGCTTTCCTAGACCTCCTTGAGTGTATCCCAACTCTTACTTTTCCTTGAATGTCCCTGAATCTCTCTACTCAAGTCAACATGCAAGCTTGGTTTTTGAAAATGGTGGATAGTGATGGAGGAGTTACAGTGAGGAATCAAGGTTATGGATTGCTTTGGTATGATGTATAGAAGGTGTTTGAGTGATTAGTTTTCAAAATGCACGAGTGGAAATGAAGATCATGTGTTTTTGTTCAAAACTGTATGTTAATGGTGCTCTTGAACAGGTTTTTGGTTTTTGAATGTTTGAGGAAGTTTCAGGGCAATAACACTCGTGGCGTCAACTTGTAAATAGTGTGTCTACTTATAAGCAAGATGTTTTAGGATTTGTAACAACTCAGATTTCAAAAACTCACATGTTTTGCTTGGTTACTTGTTTTTGAAGCAAATCTAGCAAACATGATTTCAAGGTGAAGTACAACGCTTGTATGTGGTCTGAGACCTTTAAACATACTTGTTCTGATTTTCCGGAGTGTGTTTGTGCAGAAAGAACAAATGCAAGGCTTAATGCAAGCTGACTTTGCATAAAGCTTGCTTTTCTAAAATGGAATTAAATTTGTATAATGCATTGAATGCTTGGATTAAAGCATCCAACAGTTGTGAAAACATTTAATTATGGAGTGAAAGTCAAGTTAGAAGCCTGCAAAGTGGGATTTGTACAACATGCTTGAGGATTGGATCCAATGTTCTTTACAAAATGACTTGGAATCCAAGTGACAAAACACCAACTTCATATCTTGGATTCTCCATACTAAAGAATGATCTCAAAGAGTTCTTGGACATTTTGGAAAGCTTTCAATGTGATCTAAAACTCATCTTTGAATTGCTTTTGAATATTCCCCTTGGAACTATGTGAAAAATTGCCATGAAGTTAGGTCAAAAGTCTGCCTAACTAGGGCAAAATTTCATTGAGTCATTTTTTAGTTCATGAGCATGTATTAAAAAACTTATAACTTGAGATCCAAGCAATTATAGGAGAAATTGTGTGAATAATAGTTGTAGGTTTCATGGAGATCTACAACTTTCATGTTGGAAGTTTCCTTTGAATCATCTTGCATCATGATGAAAACTTGGCTCAAAGTTGTGAAAAAATAAGAAATTTTCTATAGTTAGAAAAATTTCTAACTTAAGAAATTTCATATTTTCAAAATAAATTCTTAAATTCTTGATTTCTTGATGAAAAAGTTTCATATTTTGGCATGTTTTAATGAATTATGATCTTCGGCATTTGATTTTGACCAAAAAGTCAAAGTTTGACTTTTTAGTATACAATTGACTTTTGATCAGTTGACTGAAAAAATTCATATGTCAATCCAATGGACTTTTAGTGTTTTGAACCATTTTATTAGGTCAATGTGATGCAATTGGACTCTTGAGATCATGCCTTAACTTAATTGATCATTTGCTAGGTCAAAAAACCAGAAGTTGCCCTTTCCCAGTCAAAACCCTAATTTTGACCATTTTGCCCTTTTGATGATTTGATCAAATTTCTTTAGGAGTTGTGGTCCAAACTTGATCAAATGATACATATGGGTTTAAAATGTTGATGTGGATCAAAATTTATGAACTTTGACTGTAAATTGGCCATGGTTGACCTTTCTCTCAATACATGTGATTTTTAGGTCAACTTTTTAATTGACTGATCAAAAGTGTGATCCAAGGCTTGAAACTTGACATGAGTAATCTTGGAGGTCCCTAATGATCCTTTAAAGTCATATTAAGCATTGATAGTCAAAAAATACTTGTACAAACTCAAACCCTAATTTTGGTCATTAGTGCATGAGGAGGTGTCTTGAGCTGATCAAATCCTAGTGTAGTCTTGAACCCAATGAGATCTTGTGAGCAAATTCTTGATAAGTGAGAGGGAAAATTTTGGGGTACAACACATGTTCAAATATATCAAGGAATATATAGACCTTGATTCATGTTATTAAGCCATTAGAAAAAGAGAGAAACAATGAACACTTAGCAAATCAACATCATATCATTAAGCAAAAGCGACAATAATACAATAAGTTCATATAAAGCCAATAACCCTAGCAAGAGTATAATGAAAATGATAGATCCCATCAACATTTCTGATGGTGATCAACAAAGAAAACTTTAACAAGACACACATTCCCTAAGGATCATCCTGCATCTCCACAAGATTAAGCCCTTCTCCACCAAGGTGTTATTTGCTCTAGGCCTTGGATTCTTTGAAGAGTTTCTTGGTGTCTCCATGTTCTAGTTTTTGAATTAGACCTTGGATAAGGACATCTTTTCCGTGGATGGTGAATTCCAAGTAACGATATTTTTGTTCCCACAGATCACCATCGTCAACCTCTTCAGAGAGAACATCTATGGGAGCTTTGATTTTGTCTAGTGCTCTGATCTTATGATTCTCTTCTAAGACCTTTTCCAACTGGACCTTCCATCCAAAGAGCTGATAACATATCCTCTTTCTCTAAGCACGATCTTTTTTAAGCTTGTGATATTTGTATTTAAGTTTCTTCTTTAATTCTTCAATCCCAACTTTGTACTTGTCTTTTATCTCCCTTTTAGATGCTCGGAGGATTACACACTCTTGGTGTTATACCCCAAAATTTTCCCTCTCATTTTACTCAACATATGTTCGTTGAAATCCTCAACTTGCCCAAGGATGCCCAGGGATTGATCAGGCAAATTCTCTTCTAAGACAATGAACCTCAAACTAGGGTTTCCATTTTCATCAATATGGCTGAACTCCAAAGGTCTTAAATCTTTTCCATTGTCCTAATATGTTCTCAAGAACATGCATGTCAAGTCTCATGCCTTTCACAAGAATTTTTCTCAGTCAACTGCTCAAATGCCTGAAAATCAACTATGTTAGGTCAAAAGTCAACTGTGACTCACATACAGTCAAACATCAGGATTTTTGGTCAACATCAACATTTTGAAGTAACATCCATAATTTTATCAAGGGTTGATCATGATTACTCAAGGAATTCCCCAAATTCATCAAAACTCAAAAGTTGCTAAATTAGGGTTTCTATAGGAAAAGTCAACCAAAATTTGACCAGGCATAACTTTCTCATACTTTATCAGAAATTCCCCATCCAAATCTCATTTTGAAGAGGATGCAATTCCCTTCAACTCATTTTCAGCTCTCAAGTTCAAAAAATACACTCATGAAAAGATATGAATTCAGACATTATAGGTCATTTCAAAAAGTCAACAAAAACACCTTTTGGGTTAAAGCTTCTTACATGAGAATGGAAGATCCAATTGAAATGAAAACAAAAGTGTTGTTTAGGGGACATCCCAAGCTTTCTAAAAAATCCAATAACCCCCTCTTAGGGTCAAAATTGAGGGAGATATGCATTGTCAAAGTTGACTATTTTTGGAAATTTTCCCAAAGTCAACAATGCTCAAAACTACATTTTTCTCAAATGGGCCTAACTTTTTGTGCTTGCAACACACTCCTAGCCTGGTCCACGACCTCCAAGCTGACCCATGCATTTTTATATTATTTATATTATTTATTTTGACATTTTATCCATTAAAATGCAAAATTAAATAAATAAATAGTAGAAATAATAACAGATTTGGATCAGAAATCTTTTCTCATCAAATGAGGGACACATATTGTTGGCATATCAAGGGAAATATCGTGGAGAAATAGCAAGATGTGATTTGTCCAAATATATATAAAAAAATCATATTATTGAAGGAAAATATTTTCTTAATGAAAGCAAAGATTTCTTCCAATTTTGTTAACCTAATATGATTTACTATATAGGCATGGCTATTTAGAAGCACAAGAGGACGGATACGCATCCTTAGGTGCTCATACCAAAATTGCAAAAATAATCCAAAATTGTGAAATTCCAAAGTGCAACTCCAGGCCTCTCTCAGTCCAACCTAAACCTTCAATCCACGCCTAGAGATTCCCAGGAGTCCATCCCTGTACAGAGTCAGGCTTGCAGCACCCTTAAACACCCAGATCAAGAGTCACCAGATTGGTAAATGAGATCTTGGCATTAGCATAGGTTCCTAATGTTGTTTTAAGATGTTTGGAATCATTAGTTGCAAGCATGCACGCAGAAACAATGAGACGCCATTGCTAGGGCACAAAGGTTTTGTTTTTTCATATCTATATTTACAGGCATCTTTAGGACAAATGGAGGCCACCATCGTGATCGCAACCCTCAAAATAGGGGGATAGATACCTTTTTCATTTTTATTTCATGTATTCTGCAGGTTCAAATTTGAATACCACCAGAGAAGATGACTGGCCTCCGGCGCTGGTGGGGGCAAGACCGGTTGACTCACTGTGTGAAAAAAAGGCAATGTTTCATTGGATGGCCTCAACTGGTCCCCTCTCTCTCTGCGTCTGATTGGCTTATTTGAATTACAAGGGTCCTACTTGTTGGCGCATGCTTGACAACTCAGCATTAGCGTTGTTTTCATATTATATAATTTTATTTTATTTATATGTACGAATGAACAATCAGCGCAGATGGCAAGGACATGGACGTGTGAAACCAAAGACCTGGGTTTGATCCCAGGCGTGCACATTTTTCTATTTTCTTAATGTTCTATGCAGGATTCAGTGTGCCTCATATTCAGATGTCAACCGTGCGCCTCCAAATCCAGCCATTGGATCTTGGTGGGTCCAGATCTGACGCTCCAGGAGCGCTTCCTCAAGATGGACATCCCAGGTGTGGCAACACTAGATCAGGCAGGCATGAGCCGAACGATTTGGGCCTTGGTAGGATTTCAATTCTTTACCCCCTGTTTACTAACAGCATCAGGCCCAATTTCTCTCTTTTTTTATTTTTCTTTTGTTTTATTTATTTGGTTAACTATTTTTTACAGCAAAAAAAAAAACAACAAAAATCATTTTTTTATTAAAAATATAAAATCACAAAAATATAGAATTAGGTTTATTTAAATTAATTTTATTGAAAATAAAATAGTTTAATTAGATTAACTTGATTGTTTTTTATTTAAAATTAATTATAGAATTAGGTTTAATTTGCAATTAAATTATTTTCTCAATAAAAAAATACACAAAAATATTTTTTTTAATTAATTAGGTTCTTTTAGGCTTCTGATTTATTCTCGTATTTAATTCGTCGCGCGCGCCTTTATTTTCTTTTTATTCAAATTAGTGTAATTGTTTCAAGTTTGTAATAGATTAATTAGGATTTTTATTTCCGCATCTTTATTTTCAGTCAAATATTGGTGTATTTGCCCAAAAGCCTTGTAATAACTAGGACTTTAATTTCTCACACTCTTTAATTTCCGCAACTATTAAACTGCTAGATGTATGGATATTAGGATTGTATGCGAAAGATGAATCAACGATTAAAAGGTAGATAACTCTAATTGTGCAAATATAATTAACTAAAAAAAGCACACTTGCACATGCTCACTCCTAGGGTTTGCCCCACTCCGATTGCCTTCGGAAAACAGTCATGAAGCATAGGGAATTTTAGTGGTCGTCCTCTAGTCCCAAAAGATAAAAAATGACCCTTTCGGATGTTGCCTCGGAAAGATCTTTAGGACTTTAGGGTAATTACTAAAGTTTCTTAACCATTTCTTTAGTGACCATACTTGTCCCTTCGAGTGTCCCTTAAAACTCCAATGATAGGGCTACCTACTCCTTAATAGTAGGATAGCGCTGTCTAAAGGAAATGAGAACGAACAATTCTTTTTTCGAGTAGGTGGAAAATCTTAAGTACTTGCTAAAATAAACTCTTTTACACAAACACTTTCAAAACAATTTTCAAAAACCACTTCGTCACGCTCTTAAGGATAGATACAAGAGTTATCACGAAGTTTAAAAAAAAACTTTTTGCAAAACAAACACAAGCAATTTAAAAAATGAGCAAGTACCTAAGATCCCGTGGAAAACCATGGATAAAAAGGGTGCTAACACTTTCCCTTTCCATAATCTACACCCCGTACTCAGAAACATCTCGAAAAAAGGTTTTTTCTGTTCTTTATCCTTTCCTTTATTGGATGAAATAAAAGTCGGTGGCGACTCTTGTTTACCGCGATATTTGCAAATACAAAATGCAAACCAATATAACAGTCGGTTCTTCCACCGTATCACAATTGGTAACAAGAGAAACACTCCTCTACCATCATAATCCTTTATCTTTTCCCAATTCCCATATCCATAGACTTATCTTGCTTTTCAAGCAACTCATCTCTCAATTTAACTTTATAAGTTAACTCAATCTTATCATGCACGAATTCATAAAGCTTTATACTCAACTCTTCTTTCTCCTTACAAAGCTCTCGATTAAGGGTTATGACTTTGTTGAAATACTCCATAGACCCATAAGTTAACTGATCAGGACTTTATGTGTACACAAGAGTTAACTGATCAGGACTTTATGGGTACACAAGACTTCACGAGCATTATCCAACAAGAAGCTCAAATGAAATCCAGAAATTTTTCCCTTAATCCCAAGGTTGGATTCCACCACAGTCTTGCTCAAATAAAATGCAACAGCAACTTGAGGAGATTTAGGAATTTCCATGGAACTATGGAAAGGAATTTAGTTCTTTACGGGGATATATATAATACTAGAATACTCCTCCAAGGTAGGAGCAAGTTTTAATCAGGAAAGGTAAAACACCTCAATAGAGAATCATAAAACTACAGCAAAGTATATATGACACCCTTCTGATAATTTGTGAGAGGTGAGAAAATAAATCCTAGGATCTTCCCAAATTCTTTCTTGAAAACCACCATATTCTCTGGAGTAGACCTTTCAGCTAGCACAATGAGAGAATCCAGAGTAGGTTGTGGGAAATTGTAGCTAATGTTGCTTTTCTTACCAGTGTTCATCTATAAGGACAACTTAACAACATGACTTAAAGACAAGATAGCTGGAAATAAAAGAACATGTATGTTAAAATGAGGTTAACATGTTATGAATGCAAGGATATGGGATCAAGGTTTCCATCAGAACTGGATAATTGTTATGGTGATCTTAGAACAAGGTTGAACATAACAGGTTCAAAAGTTCGATGTTGTTTCTGAATATAAGAAAACCAGGTAGGATGAAGGCATGTTTTCCTGTGAAAATCCCACCATCTCACATATGGGTTTTATTCTTGTATAGAATTGGGTTTCCTAATGGACAACGGAGTCGTTAGTCCTCTATGAAAACACCTTGTGTGTAGGACAAAGTCATCCCTAAGAAAAACTTGTTTGGGTGTGGTGTAACACCCTAAATTCCTCGGCGATTAATAATAATAGAATTACAGTAATTTTTTCTATGCATTTAGGATGCTACATCATCATAATCAAACACAATTTGCTCAAAATAAATGGATACATAACATCTTTTTGGAATAAACATGTTGTCATAGTCTCAAAATCAACTTTATTTTGCAGTAGAAAATATGTCAAGTTCACCAAATTAACTTCAAAACAATTATGGATCATAATTCGAATATTCCGGAGTTTAAAATACTCCAACATGAATCATAAAAAACAAAACAAAGTAAATCAAGCGTTTATCCCTCAACTCAGTGCTACGTATCAGAGCATAACTCCGACTCTAAATAAAACTGAAGAGCAACCTCTTTGAACTCCACAACTCAGACTACTCCTGATTATCTTCATGTTACCCACGTAGAGACAACATTCAAACAGAAGGGGTAAGATATCCCAACAATATAAAGAGCAATATAATCATAAATATACGAAAATAAATCATGCACAGTTATTAAATTCATTTATAACATCATTGCATCATATTCAGAATTAATAATCATAAACAACCATACATCATAACATTATGCCAACAACAAAAAATGCAATGGAACAGAACATTAACTTCATGCATGTGGTACCGAGATCACTACTGAATCCACTCCATCTAGGATCGGGGTCACCATTTTTGTTAACAGATTAGTTCACCTCGCTACTGATCCACTCCATATAGGATCAGAGCCAACAACAACGTGAATAAATTATATCCACCTCGCTCTTATCCACTCCATCTAGGATTACAGCCAACAACAACGTGAATAAATTATATCCACCTCGCTTTTATCCACTCCATCTAGGATTAGAGCCAACAACAACAACAACAACAACAACACAACATGAATCCATGTGACTCAACCATATAACACAAAATACATTGATATCTACATTCATCAATGTTACATACCATTACCGGCCACCATGCAACAATGGTATATCAACAAATAACAACATATTTGTATACATCCAACAACACCACATCATGGCAGTACAATTCACAAAAGCATATTATCAATTCATCGTGATATCTTCAATAACAATAACACCACATCACAATGTAGCATCATATCATCACAATCCTCTAAGCATAAATACATATAGTTATGATGTACTTCATTAAATATCATTATTAACAACAAATCTGAATAATCGCGCTAACATATAAAATGAGAAATTCACACAAAAGGACATAACCCTATAAAATAAATATCTACTGTCTTTGAAATCACTTCTATAGGATATATAACATTCTCAGATTTCCAACGGTCCGAACGGTGCATCAAACCAACACCCAAGTCAAAAGTTATGATTTTTCAAAGTTTTCCAAAAATCTATCAGTTTCAGTAGGATACATGTTATCACATACAATTTTGAAAAATTATGGCTACTGTTTCAGTGGGTAATGGGTTACCATAACTGGCTACCCGATTACCCAATGTAGCAGAGCCAAAAACCAGATTTTTTTCCTGCTACAAAAATTACCTTTTTTAACCCAAAATTCAGTTTTTGTGACATTATAAAACATGTCAAATTCTACAAATTTCAATTCTCATAATACATATCACTTCTATTCAAATTAACACATAAATTTAGTAAATACCATTATAATTATATCAAGAATTCATCAGTTATATTCAACATACATAAACCATGAGTTCATGAAAACACACACAAAACCATACAATCAAATCCCCACATACCTATAATTACAATATTCTTTAGAAAGTTGGAACTCCATCCTTACCTTTGGATTGAAGGTCTCTCTATTTTTTAACAATGATATTTTGCCATAGCTTCTCTTGCCTTTCCCTTGATTTCTACTTCTCTCTGTTTTTCACGATTGCTATGAATAAGAATACAAAAACCCCAATTTTCCTTCTTAACCTCACTTATAACATCCAACTTACCATAATGCCCTTGTCATACTCCTACTGCTTATCTTAATTAATAAAATAATTATAAATAATTATTCTTAAATCTAAATAATTCCAACTAAATTATTTGAATAAAATAATCACTAACTAATATTAATAATTAGTTACTCACAACACCTCTCATCTCTACACTATTGGTCACACACCTCTAACACATTAATTTCCATATTTCTAAGGTAACTACCCCATATCAAGGGTATCACAACAATTCAAAACACCCATTAACGCATATAAATGCACAACACCATATAATTAAATCATGAAAACAATTAAATAAAATCGGGGTGTTACACGTGGGCTCTCATGCCAACTCATATGTATCAGGTGCTACGCGAGTCGACATGACTATCCATTCTAATCCTATGTGTATCCTGGCCTGGGTAGTGGGCCTTTTACGTCACAGTAACACTAACCCACCAAAAAACAACATCACATTAGATATCCAGCATAACAGAACCAATGAAGCCATATGCAAACATATAACGTAAATAAAGCACAAAGAATAAAGACACAATGTAAATGAACAACCAAGAGCTAGGATTGACTTGCTTAGGTTTCCCCAGCAGAGTTGCCAGCTATCGCTACATGAAAAATACACATAAACAGAGTCTCCATCGAACGTTATTTATCCCAAAGAAGGGAAAGGAAAACATTGAGAAAACCTAAGAAAGAGAAAGAACATGGTCTTGTGAGCAAGAGAAAGGGTACATAAGTCAATTACGCAAGGGGGAGGTATTAGCCCCCCTCACGTGTGTTGTACTCAACAGGATCCAATCTTGTTATTATAATCAAAGGGTGTGTTATATCTAAGGCTTACTTAGTAAGTAAATTCATGAGAGAATTATTAAAGGAAAAACAAAAGGTTTTTTATTATTTAGTTCATCTGAGTCTTGCAACCCAGTGCCTACATATCCCCGTAAGGAACCAGAACTTTGTAGTTCTCTTCCAAAGAGGATTTTTTTGTTGGGTGCTTTTTATGGATGATGCTAAGTTCACACTATAACAGTTAACATTTCTGCTCGACCTTTGGAAACTCACGCATTGTTGTATTGTGTAGAATGAAGTTAACATGTCCTTTTTGAAAAGGTTTTCAAAAGAAAAGCTCCGAGGCAAAAGGAGTTTAAATTTGTTGAGTGTTTTGCTAGGAGAATACATCAAATGGTCCTCCAAGGTCTGAGGTATTTAAGTACTTCTCCTTTAATTTTTGAAGTGTTCAAGTATGATTAAGTGCTTTGAATTTTTTATCAAGAAAGAGTTTTAGTCTTAAGAGTATGCAATGCATAAAGAAATAAAAATCTAAGGGAAACTTAGTCCTATTTATTATCATGTAAAGTGGACTTAAGGTTGACATATCAAGGGAATCTCTATCCTAAAATTGTCATGCAAGATGATCCTAAAGTACGGATAAAAGGTAAATTCTAACTATGTTATCATGATTGGGTACCAATCCTAAAGTCTATCTCAATTCGTATCAATCAAAGACTAAAATGAGTCAAGAAGTTATAAGGATACATGTTATCACACAAAGCAATCACAAGTAATAACTTCAAAGTATAAAGGTAACAACCCAAAATAAATCTCAAGTGTTTAACCAATACTTAATATAAGTCACCCTTAACCAAGCAAGACTTCAAGCTTTAGAGGTAACCACCAACAAAAATCTTAATTACTTGACCAAGACTCAAGACAAGTCACATGTAACCAAGCAATACTTAAACAAACACAACTTTAGCCACACAAGACTCAAGACAAACACCACTTAAGCCTTACAAGACTTAAGACAAATAAGAGGCACCTAAAAAAGTATTAGGTTGAAAAAAATGGACAAATCATCGAAATAAACTCAGTGAAGTCTCCATTGAATGTTTTTTATCCCGTCGAAAGGGAAAGGTAAACATCGAGTAAACCTGAAGAGTGAAATCACGGTTTTACGACCATAGAGATTGGGTAAGAAAGTAGGTTATAAGAGGGGAAGGTATTATCATCCCACACGTTTGTGGTACTCCACAAGATCCACTTATGCTTGTTATATCTAAGGGTGTGTATAAGAGTCTAAGTCTAAAGCTTAAAAATAAAAGGGAATATAAGTGAAATAAAACGCGGGGAAAATAAGGAAGATTTTACAAAGTTGTGCTCGATTAGGCCCTGTGACCTAATGCCTATGTATCCCTTTTAAGGAGTCGAAGCGTCGTAGTTCGGCTTAATAGTTTCCATTTATTATGTGTTTTTTATGAACATTGTTGGTGAAGCATGCCCTTTTGAAAAAGGTTTTAAAAAGAAAAAGTCTGAAGACAAAAGAAGAGTTTGAATTTGTTGGTATTTTTGTTGCGGGTAATAGCTAGTTGACCTCAAGAGAGAGATATTAGTCATTTCTCCACTTATCAATGAAAGGAATATTTAAGACTTGAACCACACCAAAGACCAAGAATGAGATAACAATAAGATCGAGAAGAAACTCACTTATCATTTCCCATACTTAGTAGAAGTGTGCTTCTCATCAGTAATTATTAAGTTTTTTGAGAATTTGAAAGAAAAAAGAGTTTTAGTATTAGTGAGATGCAAAAGAGAAAGAAATAGACTAAAGGGAGACTAGAAAAATAGCCTTAAAGTTGTCATGCATTGTTTACCCTATAGTTGAGGATAAGAGGGAAACATCTACCTAATGTTGGTATACATGGATACAAGCCTAAGGTCTATTCAATTCAAACTTAGAAAAGAGTGAATTGAAAATCCCACGGGAAGCACACAGGAGGAGAATCTAATAAAGAAGAGGAGAGAGATGACAAAACATCAAACACAAAGATGACAAAACATCAAGAAGCATGTATCAAGTATATATGACAAAACATCTAACAAGGATGGAAAAACATCAAGAAACATGTATTAAGTATAGATGACAAAAAATCTAACATGGATAGCAAAACATCAAGAAACATGCATCAAGTATAGATGACAAAACATCTAACAAGGACAGAAAAACATCAAGAAACATGTATCAAGTATAGATGAAAAATCATATAACATGGATGGAAAAACATCATGTATTCATGCATCAAGATGGAAAGACATCAAGTAACATGAGAAAGATGATAAAAACATCAAGATGAGGATGACAATACACCCAACACATACAACATTTATGTGACAAATCACATGCAAGAGATGAAACTCTTAAACACACCAAAATAAGTGGAGAAGAAGAATTAGAAAGAAAATATAAGCAATCAAGGAAGCATGAGAAGATGAGGTGAGATGAAAAAGATGAAGTAGAATACTAGTCAAAAGTGAACACAGATCATACAAATCATCATCACATAATCAAACCTGAGAAAGATTCACAATCAAATCATTTAAGGAAAGTTGGTTTGAAAACACTAAGTGGACATAAGTCCTCATACAATGCTAGCGAGCAATCATGTGAGACAAAATGGTATAGTGAATAAAAGAAGGCAAATACATACATGTTATACATTCAACACATACCATATAACCAAGGTAAAACTCAATTAGTCATGGAGATCATGGTACAAATACCAAAGCATACAAATTAGGTCAAAACAAAGTTAGAGAATTAATTGTGAATAAATGTCTGATTGGATAATCATGGTGTAATGTGTTAAGCATGTATGAAGTAAGAAGCTAATTGTTGTACCCCAAAATTTTCCCTCTCACTTATCAAAGATTTCCTCATAAGAATGCACTGATGACCAAAATTAGGGTTTGAGTTTTCACCATGAATTTTGGACTATCAATGATTCATATGACTTTCAAGGATCATTATGGACCCCCAAGATTATTCATGTCAAGTTTCAAGCCTTGAATCACATTTTTGATCAGTCAACTGGACAGTTGACCTAAAAATCAGTGGTATTGGGAAAAAAGTCAACCATGGCCAATTTATAGTCAAACTTCATAATTGTTTATCCACATAAACATATTAGACTCATATGTAACATTTTATCAAGTTTGGACCATAATTCCTCAAGAAAATTGATCAAATCATCAAAAGGGCAAAATGTCAAAATTAGGGTTTTGACTAAGAAGGGACAATTTATGATTTTTGACTTAGAAAATGGTCAATTGGTTTGAAGCATGATTTCAATAGTTCAATTGCATCATATTGACCTAATAACATGGTTTAAAACATTGCAAGTTCATTGGATTGACAGATGAATGTTGCAGTCAACTGATCAAAAGTCAATTGTACATTGAAAAGTCAAACTTTGACCTTTTGGTCAAAATCAAGTGCCAAAGATCATAATTCATCAAAACATGTCAAAATCTGAAACTTGTTCATCAAGAAATCAAGGTTTTAAGTTTTTTGTTTTGAAAAGTTGAAAATTTTAACTTAGAAAATTTTCTAAGTATAGAAAATTTCTTTTTTTTCCTCAACTTTTAGCCAAATTATCACCATGATACAAGATGATTCAAAGGAGACTTCCAACATGAAAGTTGAATATCTCCATGAAATCTACAACTTTTCTTCCCACAATTTCTATTAAAAATGTTTGTATCTCAAGATATAATTTTGTGAATACATGCTCATGAACCAAAATAACTTAGTGAAATTTTGCCCAAGTTAGGCAGATTTTTTACCTAACTTCATGCCAATTTTTCACATAGTTCCAAGGGGAATATACAAAATCAATTCAAAGATGGGTTTATAGAGAACATGGCAAGCTTTCCAAAATATCCAAGAACTCCTTGATATAATTCTTGAGTAGGGAGAATCAAAGAGATGAAGTTGGTGATTTATCACTTTGATTTCAAGCCATTTCATGAAGAACAAAAATTCAAATCCTCAAGCATGCTGAAAAAATCTTACTTTGCAGGTTCCTAACTTATTTCTCACTCCATAATTAAATTTTTTCACAGATGTTGGAAGCTTTAAGCCAAGCATTAAATGCATTGTACAAGAACAATTCCATTTTTGGCACAAAGGTGCCATTTCCATTTTGATAAAGCACTACTTTTGCAATTTTCCACTCCTTGAGCCTTGCACTTATTTTCTCTACACACAAGCAAAGCCAAAACCAAAAGCAACTTGCCTGAAGCCTCTACCAAACCAGACCATGCTTGTACAACACTTAGGGACTTGTCTCCTCACTTTTCTTCAAAAGCAAGTAATAGAGCCAAAAGGCTATAACTCAGAAATCTTGAGAAAGCTGATGTCTAACCTCTTACAAACTTATACACAAGTGTATTGCAACCTAACACACGAATTCTAAGACTCAGAAACACTCCCAAACACTTTTCCATTAAAAATCTGCCATAGCTTGATAGTTTTGAAACTTACTCAGCCATCTCCAAATCCACTCGTGCATTTTGAGTTTTAACCACTGAAACACTTAATATACATCACACCTAAGTGATCCATACCCATGTTCCCTCACTGTAACTCCTCCTCCATCATCCACCATTTTTGAATATCAAGCTTGCAGGTTAACTTGAGTAGGGAGATTCATGGACTTTCAAGGTAAAGTAAGGATTGGAATACACTAAGGGAGGTCCAGGCAAGCTAAACAGATCCTCAAGCCTTCTCAAAACTTACCCAAACTCCATTCACGATCTCAACTAAAAGAGGTAAAAACTCAAACATCTATCTCTTCATACAAGCATCCATTGGTCCTGATTTGTGAAAAAAATGTAGATATCCTTGCACTAAAGCTAACCATGTTCATAGTTTTCATTTATATTAACTGTGTATAGAGAATTTTGGATTTGAATTTTCTGTAAATATTTGGTTTCAAATTAGGGCAAGTAAAATTAGATGTGATCTTTGATTGTTAGTTTACATAAATTATATGGTTGAACTCATGGGAAGAAACACTATAATTTTCATGTTTGGACTTTCCATTTTCATGGAGAAATGAGAGAGATACAGGTGGTCCGGCCATGGCTCAAAGTTGAAGATGAAGTTGCCTTCAGGAGGCGTTTTCTAATATATATTTATGCTTTTTTTATATGAATGGATGTACAGCCGCACCAGTGGTAAGGCAGCGCGCAAAAATGCTATAAGTCACAGGTTCGAGCCTTGGCGCCTGCCTTTTGCAATTTTTCTCATTTTTTGCCATTTTTTGTCTCATTTGCAGCACTGGGCTTTTGTTTCATTGGGCCTATGTTTTTTTTCTAACTATGCCTCTTGTTTGCTTGCAGCACCCCTGGCCCAATAATTTTATTTATTTATTTTACTTCCATTTTATTTTATCAACTTTATTTTTCTTAATATTAAAAAACATAAAAAATATAAAAATGATATATTTATATTTTAGCTTATTTTATTTTATTTTTCTCACAAAAAATATTTTTATTTAGTTATATATATTATCCTTTTTTCTTAATTAAATTTGTAAATTAAATTAGAACTAGTTTAATATTTATTTTTTTCTTTATACCCATTAAGTATTTATTTTAATATAAAAAAGGGGACACAAAATATCACATAATGCCATGTATTATTTTCAAGACAAAATATAAAAAATACTTACTTTTTCTTAAAGAAATGTATTTTCTTTTAATCAAATAGAATTAGGGTTTATTCAAAAATCTTTTCAAAAAAATAATTTCTTTTCTTAATTGATTTAAGGTAATCTTGATTTATTTATTAGGTTTAGGTTTTAAAACTTTTCTTACATAAAAAAACCAAACAAAATCTTTTTTGCATTTACATACCTTTGCATATTTAATTCATTTTTTATATTATTTATTCTAATATTTGTACATATTCAATTTGGTTGTAATAGACTAATTAGGTTTATATTATTTCAATCCCCATTCATAAATTGTATACCCCCTCCCACAAATGTTGTAATTGCGTAGGACATTTAAATTTCGCAATTTATCGCTTTTTATAAACATGCTAGTAATTAGGGTTTGTATGGCAAGATAAAATCAATCAAATAGAAAATCCTAATTCAAGACAAAATCAAGCATTAAAATGACACACTTACACACAAAACACCCATAGGGTTATCCCACTAGGTTGCCTTACAAAAATGGCCATATTACGCATGTAAAGTGTCTTAGCAAAAACAAATGAATACAAGATCATAGTCCCTCGATGACGCTATTCAAAGTTGCCTTACAAAAATGATCTTAGTCCCTCAAAAATGCTAAGATACTTTGCAACATTGCTAATCATGACTATATTATGACCCACGCCGGTCCCGTTTACATCCAAAGGTAGGGTTGCTTACCAAATCAATGGTAAGACAACAATGTCAAAGGAAAAGAAAATGAACAAGAAAGACATTTGAGTAGGTAGATTTCTTCTAGTTACTTGCTCAATTTCAAAACAAATATCCTTTCTATTTTCAAAAACAAACACATACACATTTTCAAACATCTTACAAATATTGAAAACATTTTCAAAAGATCAACATCTTTGTATACATTCTTATGAACGAGAATCATTACAAAGATTTCCTAAACAAATGGCCTCTTTACAAAATACTTTCAAAAACCACACAAAGCACAATTTTAAAAAAAAAAAGCAAGTGATCTAGAAAGTAACTAAGAGCCCATGGAAAATCATGGATGAAAAGGGTGCTAATACCTTCCCTTTTCATAATCTACCCCCCGAACTCAAGAAACAATCTCAAAGGTCTTTCCTGTGCTTTTTTACCTTTCCTTTTGGATAAAAGAAAAGTTGGTGGCGACTCTTGCTAACCGCAACATTTGTGATCAAATGCAAAACAATCAAGTCAGTTCTCCCACATCATCACAAAACTGGCGACTATGCTGGGGAAAATTCTAAAAGTGGGGTTACCTTAGGGATAGATCACATTTATTTTCTTACATTGTTTGACTTGTATGCTTTAAATTATGATTCTTTGTTTGGGTTTTAATCCTCTACCCAGATTTGGGATACATTATAGGTAAGTAGTAATACGTTGTGGAAACTGTGCGGGGTATACTGACATGGTCTAAGCAATAGCTATATTAGTGTTACATATTTGTAGGTACCGGTAGCCTTTGAGTTAATCAAAGAGAATACGGGGCCGCTGAGTGATGTCATGAAGCACTAATAAACTTCTAGAACCTTTATTTGACCAACTTGGCCTTTAGGATGTAGTGAGATGACCGACTTTGGTGCAGTCCGAAGTTGGTAGATACTCGATACTACACTCATTAAGGTTTGGTTTCTTGGGATATTTCAGTCGCCATTAAAGAGGCTTGAGCTGAAACAATGATCAAGGAAACAATCCAGTGATATTCAGCTCCTTAGAACCCGGTTACTATTACTAGGACAGGTTTAAGCCAACTAAACTTCAAGAGGGTACTTACCTATAAAACTCCATGCAAGCCTAAACCTAGGACTTGTTTTCTTTGCTTGTATATGCATACTTGTATATAACATCATGGACATCATGAACATCATATACATCCACTAACCATTTCAAGGGTTTTTGGATTCATCTTTGTTCTTGTTTTGTAGGATATGGATTCACTTCACAGGAAAACTATTCAAATCAACCTTGTGAGAGTCCCTCCACAACTTAAGGTGCTAGTTTCAAGGATTCCTGAAAACACTCCATTCACCGAGAGACATGGTCGTCTACTCAACTTGGTCACCTCCAACACAGATGAAGGTGCTCTTTCAGTTCTTTGATCCTTTGCACCATTGCTTCACCTTTCCCGACTATCAACTTGTGCCTACTTTGGAAGAATTCTCCCAACTCTTGAGGATTCCCATTCTCAATCAACTACCTTTCAACGGTACGGAAAGAGATCCAAAGCCAGAAGAGATTGCTCAAGCTCTACACTTGCACTCATCTGATATCACAACTCATTGGGAAACAAGGAGTAGTGTCAAAGGCATCCTAGCAAAGTTCATGTTTGAGAAAGCCCAAAGTTGTTGGAATTCCTTGGACTTGCAAGCCTTTGAAGAAAGTGTGGCTCTCCTCATCTATGGGATGGTTTTGTTTCCAAATCCTGACCAACTCATAGATATCAACATCGTCAAAATCTTCATATCCCATAACCCGGTGCCTATATTGCTAGGGGATATCCCACACTCTTTTCACACTCGCACAATGAGGAAAAGAGGTGTTCTTATGTGTTGCACTCCTCTCTTGGAAAGATGGTTTATTTCTCATCTTCCCCAATCTGTATTAAAGAATGAGCAAGGTTCAAGGTGGTCACAAATGTTTATGACGCTCAAACATTCAGACATTAATTGGTGCTCTCGATCCAAAGAGAATGTTATCATTGTCGACCGTTGTGGAGAATTACCTAATGTAACTTTACTTGGCATTAGGGGAGGTATCACCTACAACCCATGTTTATCCTTAAGACAGTTTGGTTATGCCCGAAGGGATGGCCCGCACGAGATGCTGATTCAAGGTTTGGTATTCGACTACGACAAAAAAGATCAAGGTCTTCGCCAGAGATTTATCCAAGCTTGGAGGATGCTAAACAAGGTAGATAGCAAGACTTTGGGGCACAATAATTCCATCCCTCTTGAGCCTTACCTCAAATGGGTACGAACTCGTGCTCAGAGTCTTATGATTCCTTACCCCTCCATTCTCCCGGTAATTATTGAGCATGTCATGGAGGGAGACGTTCCATACACTATCCTACATCCTGACATGCCCACATCTCTTGAAGATCTACAAAGGGTTTGGATACAACCAAAGGAGAGCGAGATACTTTTGAAGCCCAATTCTACGCAAGCAAGAAGAAGGTTTTGGAACTCACTAGGCTACCTCATGAGGAGCAGACTCTGAATGCCTACATTGCACCAAAGAGGATGCGCACTACTTGTCTATCTTAAAGTTTTGTATTATTTTTCCAAAGGGGAATTGATGTACTCAAACTTTATCTTATTAATATAACGTGTGTTTCCTTTTTGTCTGAAACAAATCTGAATCTTTAAAATCCTTGAAAACATTGCATATGCATATATCATTCATCATAACATAAATAGGTTTTGCAACAAGTCTCCTCATCTCTCTACTGTTTATTTCAGTAAGATGGATCTCGAGCAAATAGTGAAAGATCTCCAAGCTCAGAATACACAATTTCAACAGTTTCTCATGACCCTAGCCAAGGGGCAAGAAGAGTTGAAGACTCTGCTGGTTGAAGAGAGGAAAAAGAAAACAAAGAAGGTAACCGGAGTCTTAAACATGGGAAGAAGATTTCATGGGCAGACAAGAAGGACTTTGAACTTCGCAACAACATCCGGTGAAGGATAGGGGAAAGGCAAGGAAAAAGTTGTCCCGTTAGAATCGGAAGAGGAGGAGGAAGAAGAGGACTACTCTAAGGAACAATACCCTCCAACTGATGATAAGTATAAACATCTTGAAGAGCGGTTGAGCGCGATGGAAATCCAAAAGGTACCAGGCTTGGACTTTGAGGAATTGGGTTTGGTGTCGGGGATTGTGATCCCTCCGAAATTCAAAGTGCCTACATTTTCCAAATATGACGGAGTGTCATGCCCTAAAATGATTCTCCGGTCATATGTGACAAAAATTCAACCCTATACCGCTGACAAAGACATATGGGTACATTTCTTCCAAGACAGTCTGTCTGGTACTCAACTTGATTGGTTATACCAACTAGAAAGGGATAATGTTCACAATTGGGAAGATCTTGTTGCAGCTTTCTACAAACAATATCAGTATAATGCTGATCTTGCACCTACCCGTACTCAACTCCAGAGTATGGTCATGGTTTCCAGTGAAGGTTTCAAGGACTATGCACAAAAATGGAGAGATTTGGATGGAAGAGTTCAACCCCCTCTTTCTGAGAGAGAATTGGTAGACGTGTTCTTAGGCACCTTATCTTGTCCCTTCTTCAATCATTTAATCGGAAGGTCATTTGCAGGCTTTACTGAGCTAATCTTGATCGGAGAGAAGATAGAAGCTGGTATAAAGAATTGAAAGATTCAGAAAGACACATCTTCCTCTACAGCTGTAAGGAAGCCCTTTATCAGAAAGAAAGAGGTGACTGTCGTGTATCCACAAAGAAAACAAGATAGAGCTGAATGCCGACCAATGGTGGGGGTTGTTATGATCCCAAAGCCTACATCTGACCAACAAAGAAGTAATCAACCAAGGGTAGAAAGGCCAGTCAGGCAGTTTACCAGAATCAACATGACTATGTCTCAAGTATTATCGCACCTTATAAGATCCAACTTGGTAACCTTGAAAGAAGCTCCGAAAAACCCCAACACAACATCTCCTCATTATCATCCCAATGCCCGTTGCGCATATCACTCTGAAAGTCCTGGTCACGATACTAATAATTGTTGGGCCTTGAAGAACAAAATACAAGACCTCATTGAAGCAAAAGAAATTAAGTTTGATGCGCCCGATAAGCCAAATTTTATTTCTGCCCCTATGCCCAGACGTGGCCACAATACCAATTCCATTGAAGAAGATTTGTTTGTTACCTCAATTAACGAGCTCATAACCCCACTTCCGACTATTAAGATAAACTTGTTAAAAGCTGGTGTGTTCCCGGGTTGTAATGAAGTTTGACATCACTGCTTATCCTTACCAGCTGACTGTCCTTTGTTGAAGGCAGACATTCAGTGCCTGATAGATAACAAAGAGATTTTATTTGAAAAGACTCATGTTCCACCTATTCCTGTTGAAGATGTTTCTATCATTACCATTTCTGCCAATTCTTCCAGGGTCTCCACCAAAAGACCCGTTAGAATTACATCAGTTCCGAAAGTAATTCCTTTAATAATCACAATGCCTGGGCCAGTCCCATATACATCAGAAAAAACCATACCATGGAATTATGGAGGGGATGTCTATTACCATGGTATTAAACAAGACTGGCCAGTCGTCGAAGATTCAAGCTCCGAGAAAGAAGACTCTGACATCGATAACATTGCAGGAACTAGAAAAATTACCCGAAGTGGTAGGATCTTTTCTCCAGAAATTGCTCCCCCAAAAGAAGTTTTTGGACCCGTAATCATCCTTGTGGCTGCTCCAAAGGTTGCTCCTACACCTATAATCATCTCTGCAAGTACTCCAATTGACAAAGCCGTTACAACCCCTATAATCATTCTTACTGACACTCTTGTTGCCGAGTTAACCGAGGCTCGAGGAAAATGTGTTATGGTTGAGCCTGTCCAGACGAAGGCTCAGTCATTGACTATCCTTGAGACCTCCAAGAAGGAAATGGAGGAGATCTTAAAAATTATAAAGAAAAGCGACTACAATGTAGTTGAACAACTGGGGCATACTCCCTCTAATATCTCCATGCTGGCATTATTACTATGTTCTAAGGTG
This sequence comes from Vicia faba, assembly GCA_948472305.1. NCBI lineage: Eukaryota > Viridiplantae > Streptophyta > Magnoliopsida > Fabales > Fabaceae > Vicia > Vicia faba. The sequence continues at coordinate 146,460,915 of OX451740.1, forward strand.
CATGCAAAAGCCTTGGTGAAGTTCTTAAAAAACGCCCATGTACCTTAAGATACATCTGCTGATCAATTTCAAGACTGCGTGGCCAGCCTAACTATGTACAATGGTTTAGGTTTTTAAGATGTTGATCTGACGCCGAGGGGAAGAAAGCATAATGAGGCATTTCATGTCTCAGTGGAATGTAGGGGCACCACTCTGGCACATGTTTTGGTGGACACTGGCTCATCTTTGAATGTATTACCCAAAAAAGCTCTTGATAGACTTGATTGTGAGGGGTTAATTTTAAAGCCAAGCAACATAGTGGTAAGGGCTTTTGACGGCTCAAAGAGGATGGTACATGGGGAGGTAGACATTCTCATAAAGGTTGGAACCCAAACCTTCAATTCAACCTTTTATGTGATGGACATCCGCCCTTCATACTCCTGCTTGCTAGGCTGACCATGGATCCATAATGTTGGTGCTGTTACTTCTACGTTACACCAAATGCTGAAGTATCCAGTTCAAGGGAAGATTATCACCGTCCATGGAGAGGAAGAATACATGATTAGCCATCTCAATTCCTTCAGATATGTGGAATTGGACGGAGAATTCATTGAAACTCCATTTCAACACTTCGAAGAGGTCCCGCAAGAGGTGGAAGTGACCAAGGTTGTTCCCAAGATTACAAGGCATCCACTCCAGATGTCGTCACTAAAGGATGCCAAACTAGTGGTAAAAGAAGGAGGATGCACTATCTGGGGATAACTCCCAGATATCCCATATAAGTCTGACAAGTTTGGCCTAGGTTTCACTTCAAGTGCTCAAAAGGCTGTACGTTGTGCTCGTGCAGGAGGGCTACCCTTGAAGATCAGTAACCGTGAAGTCAACGCAGTGGAAGATGGTGAAGATGGTTGCAACCTGGAAGAATGGATCTTCCCGACTGTCAATGGAGGGCTCAACAATTGGGAGGCTAGAGACTTCGTCCCGATCACTTTCATCCCTTAGTAATTTGTCTTTACATTTTGTTGGATCTGTAATATTCAAAACAATTTGCACTCTTAAAACCTTGTGTCTTACCCGAGGCACAATGGTCCATTTGTAAGGGTTATTAATTCATCTTCATATGACATCAATGAATCATGGACGTTTTTCGCATACAAACTTTTGTGCTCATTGTTTTTCTTTTACATTTGACTTTCTTTCAAAGATAATTATACCCTTACACACACCCACACTCACAATGCAGGTATACATCCATTCGGGATCCCATGGGTAACGATACTGATATGGCCTTTCGTGACTCTGAGAATCTAATCTACCAAGCCGAAGATTAAGGTGAGGAAGATTGTGAAGTACCAGGGGAACTTGCCAGATTGCTACAACAAGAAGAGAGAACCATTCAGCCTCACGAGGAACCCGTGGATACAATCAACCTAGGTACCAAAGAAGATAAAAAAGAGGTCAAAATGGGTGCCAATCTGGAACCCAGCGTCAAGAAGATTCTAATTTAGTTGTTGAATGATTATGTCGAAGTCTTTGCCTGGTCGTATGAAGACATGCCAGGACTTGATGAAGATATTGTGGTACATCGTCTGCCTACAAGAGAAGATTATCCGCCATTAAAACAAAAGGTTCGCCGCATGAGGCCTGATATGTCAGAAAAGATTAAAGTAGAGGTTATGAAGCAATTCAACACTGGATTCTTGGCTGTCACTTCTTACCCCCAATGGGTTGCCAATTTTGTTCCCGTGCCCAAAAAGGACGGCAAAGTGTGAATGTGTGTAGACTACAGAGATTTGAATAGGGAAATCCCTAAGGATGATTTTCCACTCCCCCACATCCATATCCTAGTTGACAATACGACACAACACAAAGTGTTTTCCTTCATGGACGGATTCTCAGGTTACAACCAAATCAAAATGGCGCCTGAGGACATGGAGAAAACAACATTTGTCACACAGTGGGGCACATTCTGCTACAAGGTGATGCCATTCAGACAGAAGAATTTTGCGGCAACCTATCAACGTGCCATGGTAGCTTTATTTCACGACATGATACATCATGAAATAGAAATCTACGTGGACGATATGATAGTCATATCGCAAACAGAAGAACATCATCTTGATCCCTTACAAAAACTGTTCGAGAGACTGAAGTAGTACAAGCTAAGGTTGAATCCTAACAAATGCACATTTGGGGTACGGTCTGGTAAAATCCTAGGCTTTATCGTCAGCAACAAAGGTATCGAGGTCGATCCTGCCAAAATTAAAGCAATACAAGAGATGCCTGCTCCTCGCACTGAGAAGGAAGTCAGAGGATTCTTGGGACGTTTGAACTATATTGACAGATTCATTTCTCACCTAACAGCTACTTGTGAGCCAATCTTTAAGTTGTTGAAGAAATATCAAGTAGTCAAGTTGAATGATGAATGCCAAGTTTCTTTTGACAAAATCAAAGAATACTTGCAAGAGCCTCCTGTGTTGATACAACCAATCGAGGGAAGACCATTGATCATGTATCTGACTGTTTTAGAAAACTCAAAGGGGTGTGTATTGGGATAGCATGATGAGTCTGGCCAAAAGGAGCACGCTATTTACTACCTGAGCAAAAAGTTTACCGACTATGAAACCAGATATTCACTGCTCGAGAAAACTTGCTGCGCTCTGGCATGGACTGCTCGTCGGCTAAGACAGTACATGCTGACTCATACTACCTTATTGATATCTAAAATGGATCCGATAAAATACATCTTCGAGAAGCATGTTCTTTCTGGGAGAATAGCGAGATGGAAGATGATCCTAACAGAGTACAACATACAGTATACTACTCAAAAATCTATAAAGGGCAGTGTATTAGCCGATCACCTTGCCCACCAAGCTGTAGAAGACTACCAGTCCATGAAGTTCAATTTTTCGGATGAAGACATCATGACATTAGACAACTGTGAAGAATTCAGGCCATATGACAGACCTTAACAAGGATCCTGATGGACCCTATTCTTTGATAGGGCATCCAATGCACTTGGAAATGGTATCGGTGTTGTACTCATATCTCCGGAAGGGTGTGATACTCCCTTTACTGCCAGACTCTGCTTCAATTGTACAAACAACATGGCAGAATATGAAGCGTGCATCTTCGGTCTCAAAGCTGCCATAGACTTGGGGATCAAATCCTTGGATGTATTCGGAGACTCAGCTTTAGTCATCAGTCAGATCAAAGGGGAATGGGACACCAAACAACCAAACCTCATCCCTTATAAAGAACATGTTTTGACATTGCTACCACATTTTGAGAAGATTACCTTCGAGCATTTCCCGTGAGAAGAAAATCAGCTAGCAGACGCACTAGCCATAATGTCATCTATGTTTAAACTTAATTGGGATAACGAGGCTCTCTAGATCACCATCGAACGAATGGATGAACCAGCACACTGTCACGAGATTTATACTGAAGAAGTAGTGGACCAGCCTTGCTTTCACGAAGTCAAGAGGTATCTCGAGGCTCAAGAATATCCAGAAGGAGCTTCAGTCAATGATAAGAAGTTCTTAAGGAGATTTTCTGCTAAGTTCTTCCTTAGTGATGGCATCCTGTATAAATGCAATCATGACTTTGTGTTACTTCGGTGCGTAGATAAGGTTGAAGTTGAAAGGATCATGGCTGAATTGCACGAAGGCACTTTTGGTACCCATTCCCGTGGGCATACGATGGTGAAGAAAATCCTACGGGAAGGCTATTACTGGTCGACCATGGAAGAAGATTGCTATCAACACTCTCGAACCTGCCATAAGTGTCAAATTTATGCAAACAAGGTGTGTGTACCTTCGGTTCCTCTGAATGTCTAAACAACTCCTTGGCCCTTTGCTATGTGGGGAATTGATATGATTGGGGAAATCAAGCCGACAGCATCCAATGGACACCGCTTCATCCTAGTGGTCATTGACTATTTTACAAAGTGGATTGAAGCAGCTTCATTTGCCTCCGTTACCAAAAATGTTGTTGCCCGTTTTATCAAGCAAAATCTCATTTTCCGGTACGGTATCCCCGAAAGGATCATCATTGACAATGGTACAAATCTCAACAACACTATGATCACCGCCTTGTGCGAGCAATTCAAGATTCAGCATCACAATTCTTCCCCCTATCGGCCATAGATGAATGGTGTTGTCGAAGCTACAAATAAGAACATTAAAAATATCATACAGAAAATGACAGTCACGTATAAAGACTTGCATGAGATATTACCATTCTCTCTCCACGGATATCGTACCACGGCTCGCACATCAATCGGGGAAACACCCTATTATTTGGTATACGACATGGAAGTCGTCTTGCCTATTGAGGTTCAGATCCCCTCTCTAAGGATTATGAAGGATGCATGATTAAACTAAGACGATTGGATCCAGACTCGACTTGATCAACTGAACTTGATTGATGAGAAGAGGATTACTACTGTTTGTAATGGTCAAATATATCAAAAACGGATGATCAAGGCTTTCAACAAGAAGGTCAGACGCCAAGTGTATCAAGTTGGGGATCTAGTGATCAAACTTATCATCTTGCCACAAGGTGATCCCAGGGGAAAATGGACTCCTACATATGAAGGACCATTTGTAATCAAAAACATCTTCTCTGGTGGGGCAATGATCTTGACCACCATGGATGGTGACGACCTGCCACACCCTGCAAACGCGGACATAGTCAAAAGATACTATGCATAAGAGACCCGCTAGGTTGACACACCTAGGCAAAACAAGGGCATCTCGGCGAACCAAAAAGGTTCGGGGAAAAGTTAGGGATAAAACAAAAAAAATATGTACACCCGGCAAGTTGAAAACCCGAAAGGGCGACTTGGGCAAAAAAGGGCTTCCCGGTGGACTGAAAACCCGAAAGGGAGGTCCAAGCAAAAGTTAGGGAATTAAAGCGTATGACTATGACCCATTGGATCATTTTACGGACAACCTTTGGCTTCCACTGACAAACTCATAGGTTCTGATCAATTCAGTTATCTTCGGACGAGGCAACAAATAGACAAGACGCTCGGAGATACGAAGGTTATAGCAGAATGGAAACCCCATGGGATTGTTACACATAGCTATATTTCCTTTGTATCAAATTTTTCTCTTTTACGACAGCATTCTCTTACTCGAATGTTTGTCTCCTTGTACAAAAAATATTTACTCAAAGTCAATACAAAGATATCCCTTTGAAAGTTAAAAAAAAACTATTTGTCTTTTCTTTACACTTGTGTTTTGTTTACAAAAACGTCCAATGATTCATTGTTGAACATATGCATTTGAACATAATTACTGTTTACAAATAAACAAAATGAAAAGTGGTAATTACTGATAGGTTGAAAGGATAGGGAAATATCTCTAGACTATTCCATAAGTAATCCCCTGCAGTACGTCGTTTAAATCCCTAGCGGAACAAAGCTTCAATTTGTTGATCCCCAGTAGAAGTCGTCAAATTTCTCAGGATTCCCCAATAGGATTTTACAAGCAGTACATGGCATTGCCCTTACAACAGAGTTTATTTCTCTCGGCAGAAATTCACCAATACTTCGACTTCAAAGCATAAAGACTTACATATCCTCAATAGTAGTCAGGGATTTATTTTCCCCAATCCAACCACAATACAGCAAATTAGCTCACATATGCATACATTGCATCCTTATATCATAATCATTGTTAAAGCAAATGCATCACATCATACATTTCATGCAACATGACTTTGCATTTTAGCTAACATTTTACTCTTTTCAGGATAAGATTAACAGCTACCATTAATAATATTCAAAAACCTGATAGAGTTCAGATACGCTCCAGACACAGATGCATTATGATACTAGTTTAGATTTCAAATCCTGATACAACTCAGATACGCTCCATACACGGATGCCCTCCTGATACTCATTCAGATTTCAAATCTTGATACAGCTCACATACGCTCCAGATACGGACGTCATTCTGATACTCATTCAGATTCAACTTTCAGATACAACTCAGATACACTCCAGATATAGATGCTATTCTGATACTCAACTCTCAGATACAGTTCGGATACTCTCCAGACACAAATGTTATTCTGATACTCATTCAAAACTAGCTTTCAGATACAGTTCAGATACACTCCAGACACGGATGCCATTCTGATAATCAATCGAAATCAGCTCCCAGATACAGTTCAGATACGCTCCAGACACGGACGCCATTCTGAAACTCATTCTTTTAGCTTACAAATTACAATTCAACAATCACCTTTGATGGCATCTTTAAGCCCATCTCCTACAACTTTCTATCACCTCTCCAAATGGCATCTATAAGCCCATTCCTTCTATCATTGCATCATCGAGTGAAAAATTTTGGGCACTCTAGTGTCCAATCATCTTCCACCTTTGAGTCACGAATGACAAACTCTAACTCTTCAGGTTTAAGAAGATTGAACAGGGGCAGCAGTTGTACCCCAAAATTTTCCATCTCACTTATCAAAGATTTCCTCACAAGAATGCACAGATGACCTAAATTAGGGTTTGAGTTCGCACCAGGAATTTTGGACTATCAATGCTTCATATGACTTTCAAGGATCATTATGGACCCCCAATATTATTCATGTCAAGTTTCAAGCCTTGAATCACATTTTTGATCAGTCAATTGGACAGTTGACCTAAAAATCACCTGTAGTGGGAAAAAAGTCAACCATGGCCAATTTACAGTCAAACTTCATAATTTTTGACCCACATCAACATCTTAGACTCTTATGTATCATTTGATCAAGTTTGTACCATAATTCCTCAAGAAATTTGATCAAATCATCAAAAGGGCAAAATGGTCAAAATTAGGGTTTTTACTAAGAAGGGGAAATTTCTGATTTTTGACTTAGAAAATGGTCAATTGGTTTGAATCATGAATTCAAGAGTTCAATTTCATCATCTTGACCTAATAACATTGTTCAAAACATTGCAAGTTCAATTGATTGACAGATGAATTTTGCAGTCAACTATTCAAAAGTCAATTGTACACTGAAAAGTCAAAATTTGACCTTTTGGTCAAAATCAAGTCCCAAAGATCATAATTCATCAAAACATGTCAAAATGTGAAACTTGTTCATCAAGAAATCAAGGGTTTAAGTTTTTTGTTTTGAAAAGTTGAAAATTTTAACTTAGAAAATTTCTTATTTTTTCTCAAATTTTAGCCAAATTATCACCATGATGCAAAATGAAATCAAAGGAAACTTCCAACATGAAAGTTGAAGATCTCCATGAAATATACAACTTTGCTTCACACAATTTCTCATAAAAATGCTTGTATCTCAGGATATAATTTTGTGAATACATGCTCATGAACCAAAATAACTTAGTGAAATTTTGCCCTAGTTAGGCAGATTTTTGACCTAACTTCATGCAAATTTTTCACATAGTTCCAAGGGGAATCTTCAAAAGAAATTCAAATTTGGGTTGTAGAGCATATTTCAAGGTTTCCAAAATGTCCAACAACTCCTTGAGATCATTCTTGAGTTGGGATAATAGAAGAGATGAAGTTGGTGATTTATCACTTTGATTTCAAGCCATTTCATGAAGAACAAAAATTCAAATCCTCAAGCATTCTGAACAAATCTTACTTTGCAGGTTCCTAACTTATTTCTCACTCCATAATTAAATGTTTTCACAGATGTTGGAATCTTTAAGCCAAGCATTAAATGCATTGTACAAGAATAATTCCATTTTTGGCACAAAGGTGCCATTTCCATTTTGATAAAGCACTACTTTTGTAATTTTCCACTCCTTGAGCCTTGCACTTGTTTTCTCTGCACACAAGAAAAGACAAAAACAAAAGCAACTTTCCTGAAGCCTCTACCAAACCAGACCATGCTTATACAACACTTAGGGACTTGTCTCCTCACTTTTCTTCAAAAGCAAGTAATATAGCGAAAAGGCTATAACTCAGAAATCTTTAGAAAGCTTGATGTCTAACCTCTTCCATACTTATACACAAGTGTATTGCAACCTAACACATGAATGCTAAGACTCAGAAACACTCCCAAACACTTTTCCATTGAAAATCTTCCATAGCTTGACAATTTTGAACCTTACTCAGCCATCTCCAAATCCACTCGTGCATTTTGAGTTTTAACCACTTAAACACTTAATATACATCACACCTAAGTGATCCAGACACCTGATCCACTGTTGTACCCCAAAAGTTTCCCTCTCATCTTATTAAGATTTCCCCTCACAAGACTCTTTGGACTCCAGACAAGATTAGGGTTTGCTCAACTCAAGACATCTCCTTTCACTGATAGCCTGAAATTAGGGTTTGAGTTTGCACAAGGATTTTTGGAATTACAATGCCTCTTGTGACTTTAATACTTCATGTTGGACCTCTAATATTTCTCATACCAAGTTTCAAGCCTCAAATCAAATTTTTGCCCAGTCAATTGAATAGTTGACCTAAAAATCAACTGTATTGGGGAAAAAAGACAACTGTGGCCAATTTACAGTAAAACCTCATAATTTTTTATCCACATCAACATTATAAACTCATATGAACCATTTGATCAAGTTTGGACCACAACTCCTCAAGCAATTTGATCAGATCATCAAAAGGGCAAAATGGTCAAAATTAGGGTTTTGACTGTAGAAGGGAAATTTCTGATTTATCACCTAGCCAATGGAAAATTGGGTTCAATCATGGTTTCAAGGACTCAATGGCATCATCTTGACCTAACCACAAGGTTCAAAAGATCTCAATTGCATTGGATTGACAAATGAATTTTCCAGTCAACTGATCAAAAATCAATTGTACACTGAAAAGTCAAACTTTGACTTTTTGGTCAAAATCAAGTGTCAAGGGTCATTTTTCATCAATATGTATCAAAACATGAAACTTGTTCACCAAGAAACCTAATTTTGAAAATTAGGGTTTAAGTTTGAAAATTTTCATAACTTAGAATTTTTCTAAGTTATGAAAATTTCTTATTTTTTCCCAACTTTTTCACCCTGGTGAAATTGGATTCAAAGAAAACTTCAAACATGAAAGTTGTATTCTTACACAAAATCTACAACTTTGATTCACAAAGTTTTCTCAAAAGATGCTTGGATATCAAGTTGTGATTTTGTGATAGGGGTCCATAAAACTTTTAGTGAAATTTTGCCCTACTTTAGGCAGGATTTTGACCTATCTTCATGGAAACTTTTCACATAGTTCCAAGTGGAATATAAAAATTCATTTCAAATATGGATTGTAGATAATGTTACAAGCTTTCCAAAATGTCCAAGAACTCTCCAAGATCATTTATGGTTAGGGAGAATCGAAGAAAAGAAAATGGCAATTTCTCACTTTTGTCCTAGGCATTTTGCACCATGTTAGAACTTGCAAATCAGTTTGAATCATGTTTGTACTTGCATTACAGGTTCTAATCCTTTTTACACTCCAAAATTGAATGCAAATACAATGGTTAATGGCATTGTTTTGATCTTTGAAGCTTTGTACAAAGGTTTAATCCAAAAATGGCATAAAGGTAACAATGCTACTTTGATAAAGCTAGCTTTTACAAACTTTGCTTATCTTGAGCCATGGATTTGATTTCTTGTGGCAAAAAAGATCCATAAACATCAGAAAAAGTTCACCAACCCTATGCAGACCTTGAGCTAGCAAGTACAGACTTTTCCTTTGTCACTTCAACTTTTGCTTCAAAAGCAAGTAAGTTTGCAAAAAGTCCACAACTTGAAAATCTGATAAGAGCAAGTCTTTGTATCATTTCAAACAACCTCAGCATATTGTCCCAAGCCAGAAACACGATTTTCCAAGCTCCCAAACACCCTAAAACACAAAATCACAAGTTCCTGCCCAAACAGGGCATCATCTGCAAAACCACTTCCAAAACAAAATTAGCTCGTGTGTTTTGCCTTGAACCACTTCAAACACATTCCCTACAACCCACCAGAACTATCCAAGTACTTGTCCAGCAATTGTAACTTCATTTTCAAGCTTCACCATTTCATTTTGAAGCTTTGCAGGTTGACTTCTACAGGGACATTCAGATAAGTTCAAAGCAAGCCAAGCATTGGGAAAGGTTGAGACAACTTCAGGCAAGCTAACATGACCTTCAGGCCTCACTCACAACTACTACATTGCCATATCCAAACTTAACTGAAACAGGTATTTGTCAAGATTCTAATTCCTTATTTAGGCATCATTAGGCTTAGGTTTGTGAAGCAAAAATGTAGTCTTTAATGTGCTTGAGATGTACATATGCATAGTTCTTATTTATATTAACTGAGCTATGAGAATTTGGATGATGAACATGCTGGAAAATTTAGGTTAAAATTTAGGGCCATTAAAATACTCTCTGTCCTTTGAGAGTTAGGTCACAAAATGGATATGGTTGGAATCGTGATTGAAAATGCTATAACTTTCATGTTGTAAATTTTTGATTTCATGCAAGCAATAGAGAGAACAGGTTTGAGCTGAACAGGGCGTGCGCGTGGTGTCTCAAGGTCAGGGATGAAGTGTGTATGGGTCTGGCGCGCTTGGGCCTGCTTCTTTTGGCACCCCACCCCCCTTTTATTTTCTGCACCCCCTTGGCCCATTTGCTATATTTTGTATATTTTCTCATTTCTTTTATATTTTCTGACGTTATTTATTTTTTCTAAACATTTAGAATCACCAAAAATATTTTCTTTATTTTTTGCATTTTATCATATTTTTTATTTTATTTTTTGCATAAAAATAGTTTACTAATAATAATATACTTTTATTTTCTTAAATAAATTTTTTAAATAATACAAAAATGTTATATATTTTTATTTTTATTTTTATTATTTATACACTTAAATTAATATTTTCATACAATATTTAATTTTTTTAAACATTTTTTGTATATATTATTATTATTTTTCTTAAACAAAAAATGGATAAATAAATAATATAAAGCATATTTTCCTTTAAACCAAAATTAGGGTTTTCACCCTTTCAAAAATAATCATTTTATTTTCTTATTTCTAGGACATAAATAAATTTATTTTACACACATAAAAATTAATACAAAAAACATTTGTGCATATTTACATTTAATTGTACATTTAAATAATTGTTCATTTATTTATTGTATCATTTCAATTTGGTTGTAATAGTAAATTCGGGTTTTATTTTGAGCAACATCACCCTATTCAAAACTTGTATCCCCCTCCCCATAATAATGTTGTAATAGTCTAGATTTACTTTACGCATTTATTGCTTTTATATGCATGTTTAGTAAATTAGGGTTTTGTATGCAAAGATCAAAAATCAAAACAAATAGCATGACCTAACACAAGACAAAAATGCATGTAAAATGACAACACATTGCACACAAGCACCCCTAGGGTTTCATCCACTTTGTTTCCTTAAAACATGGCCATGGTATGCATGCTAGGTATCTTGGCAAAGCAAAACAAAACAAAACAAAATATCATAGTCCCTCGATGACGCTATCTTGGTTGCCTATACAAAAAGGATCTTAGTCCCTTAAAAACTTGCTAAGATACTTGGGACCATTGCTATCATGGTCATACGATGACCCACGTCCGTCTCGTTTAACATCCAAAGATAAGGTTGTTTACCAAATAAAATGGTAAAACAACAATGTCAAAAGGTTAAAATGTACAAAAAAGACTTTTGATTAGGGTAGACAACTCCTAGTTACTTGATCAATTTGCAAACATCCTTGCTATTTTTCAAACAAATACACACAATTTCAAAACATTTTCTAAACAACTTTCAAACATTGAAACATTTTTTTAAAAGACAAACATCTTTGTATACATTCTTCAAACAATAATCATTACAAAGATTGCAAAAACGGTGGCCTCTTTTCAAAATACTTTCAAAACCACACAAAGCACCATTCCAAACAATTGGAAAAGCAAAGTAAGTGATCTAAACAAGTAACTAAGAGCCCATGGAAAACTATGGATCAAAAGGGTGCTAGCACCTTCCCTTTTCATAATCTACCCCCCGAACTCAAGAAAACATCTCAAAGGTCTTTCCTATGCTTTTTGACCTTTCCTTTGGATAAAATAAAAAGTCGGTGGCGACTCTTGCTAAACCGAAACATTTGCGAACACAAACGCAAAACCTCAAGTCAGTTCTCCCGCTGTATCACATCCACCATTTTTGAATATCAAGCATGCAGGTTGACTTGAGTACGAAGATTTAGGGACTTTCAAGGTGAAGTAAGGATTAGAATACACTCAGGGAGGTCCAGGCAAGCTAAACAGATCCTCAAGCCTTCTCAAAACTTTCCCAAACTCCATTCACGATCTCAACTGAAAGAGGTAAAAACTCAAACTTCTATCTCTTCATACAAGCATCCTTTGGTCCTGATTTGTGAATAAAAATGTAGATATCCTTTCACTAAAGTTAACCATGTTCATAGTTTTCATTTATATTAACTGTGTATAAAGAATTTTGGATTTGAATTTTCTGTAAAAATTAGGTTTCAAATTAGGGAAAGTAAAATTAGCTTTGATCTTTGATTTATAGTTTACATAAATTATATGGTTGAACTCGTGGGAAGAAACACTATAATTTTCATGTTTGGACTTTCCATTTTCATGGAGAAATGAGAGAGATTCAGGTGGTCCGGCCATGGCTCAAGGTTGAAGATGAAGTTGCCTTCAGGAGGCGTTTTCTAATATATATTTATGCTTTTGTTTATATGAACGGATGTACAGCCACCACAGTGGTAAGGCAGCGCGCAAAAATGCTATAGGTGACGGGGTCGAGCCTTGGTGCCTGCCTTTTGCAATTTTTCTCATATTTTGCCATTTTTTGTCCCATTTGTAGCGCTGGGCTTTTGTTTCATTGGGGCTATGTTTTTTTCTAACTCTGCCTCATGTTTGCTTGCAGCACCCCTAGCCCAATTATTTTATTTATTTATTTTACTTCCATTTTATTTTATCAAATATATTTTTCTTAATATTAAAAATCATAAAAAATATAAAAATGATAGATTTATATTTTAGCTTATTTTATTTTATTTTTCTCACAAAAAATATTTTTATTTAGTTATATATATTATCCTTTTTTCTTAATTAAATTTTTAAATTAAATTAGAAGTAGTTTAATATTTATTTTTTTCTTTATACCCATTAAATATTTATTTTAATATAAAAAAGGGGACCAAAAATATCACATAATGCCATGTATTATTTTCAAGACAAAATATAAAAAATACTTACTTTTTCTTAAAGAAATGTATTTTCTTTTAATCAAATAGAATCAGGGTTTATTCAAAAATCTTTTCAAAAAAATAATTTCTTTTCTTAATTGATTTAAGGTAATCTTGATTTATTTATTAGGTTTAGGTTTTAAAACTTTTCTTACATAAAAAAACCAAACAAAATCTTCTTTGCATTTACATACCTTTGCATATTTAATTCATTTTTGTATATTATTTATTCTAATATTTGTACATATTCAATTTGGTTGTAATAGACTAATTAGGTTTATATTAATGCAATCCCCATTCATAAATTGTATACCCCCTCCCACAAATGTTGTAATAGCGTAGGACATTTAAATTTCGCAATTTATCACTTTTTATAAACATGCTAGAAATTAGGGTTTGTATGGCAAGATAAAATTAATCAAATAGAAAACCCTAATTCAAGAAAAAATCAAGCATGAAAATGACACACTTGCACACAAAACACCCCTAGGGTTATTCAACTTGGTTTCCTTGCAAAAATGGCCATATTACGCATGTAAAGTGTCTTAGCAAAAAAAAACGAATACAAGATCATAGTCCCTCGATGACGCTATCAAAGTTGCCTTACAAAAATGATCTTAGTCCCTCAAAAATTCTAAGATACTTTACAATATTGCTAATCATGGCTATACGATGACCCACGTCCTTCCCGTTTACATCCAAAGATAGGGTTGCTTAACAAATCAATGGCAAGACAACAATGTCAAAGGAAAAGAAAATGAACAAGAAAGACATTTGAGTAGGTAGATTGCTTCTAGTTACTTGCTCCATTTCAAAACAAATATCCTTGCTATTTTTAAAAAACAAATACATACACATTTTCAAACATCTTACAAATATTGAAAACATTTTCAAAAGATCAACATCTTTGTATACATTCTTACGAACGAGAATCATTACAAAGATTGCCTAAACAAGTGGCCTCTTTACAAAATACTTTCAAAAACCACACAAAGCATAATTTCAAACAAAAAGCAAGTGATCTAGGAAGTAACTAAGATCCCATGGAAAACCATGGATGAAAAGGGTGATAATACCTTCCTTTTTTATAATCTACCCCCCGAACTCAAGAAACAATCTCAAAGGTATTTCATGTGCTTTTTTACCTTTCCTTTTCGATAAAAGAAAAGTTGGTGGCGACTCTTGCTAACCACAACATTTGCGATCAAACGCAAAACAATCAAGTCAGTTCTCCCACCGCATCACACTAACATACAAGGTTAGTATCCTAAAAAGGTTTCAGATAACCCTATAACAAAATTTCTAAAGCATGCTCAAAAGCTAGCACAAAAATTAGGTCAATACCACACCCAAAATCAAATTTAAAGTAAAAGAAGAATAAAGAAGGGGATGGATGAAGAGGGGGCGTGTTTAGAAAGGGTCTAAATCATACAAGTCAATAGCTTATAAGTTTTAACAAACCATATTGAAACAATAGACTCAAGGTCCCCATCAATCATCAACATATATCGTACATGTACTTAGGTTAAAACAAAGAGTGTATGTGAAGTAGGAAGAAATGTGTGAGGGTTGAACATGGTATTAGGTGTCAAATAATAGTGAAGTCAGAATCATACACACATTGTATGTCACCTTAAAGCCATCAAATGAAACATGCTCAAGCATCACACACAATACTAGAGAACTTATGCACAAAATACAAACAAAAAGGCCATAAGAGGCTTGCAAAGTTTGATAAGAGAAAGGGATGTTAGAAGTATGAGAAAAATGGGAGAAATTGAAAAAAATAGAACCAATTCAGTATCATATGTCATACCAAAAATAACCCAAAGCTAAGCACACAAGTTCTAAAATACAAACTTTTTGGTCAAGGCAAAACCCTAAGCATACTCCTAAGTCAAAATTAGGTTAAAATTGGGAAAAGGACTTATAAAATCATGCGAATTAAATCCTAACTTTCTAAAGACTTATAAAAGTCAGAAACATCATTTTAAATTCTTGGGTTGACTTGAAAGAGTGAAAACGAATAGAGAGTTTTAACAAAATTATTTCAAAGAAAATATAAATTATGGGATAAAAATTCAACAAAATTATTTTTGTAACCTAGAATCATCCAAGAACATCAAACATGTTTTTCTTGATTTTTAAAAGTAAAGGGGATTAGAGGTTTATGTGTTTCTTTCGGCCTAAGCAAGAGAAGGACTCAAAAACAATAATTAACTTCTAAAATTAATACAAACAAGAAAAATGTATTGTAAATCAAATTAAAATTCATGAAAAATTATATTAATATAAGTAATTCTGGACATATTTTCCTGGAATTTTATCTTGAAAGACAAATTTAAAGCAGAAAAAATTTGCACAATGCAATAAAATTTAGCAAAATAATATCATAGCTAACCAATTGATTTATATAGCATGCCAAAAATTTCTACAAAAATAAACCAAAAATATTTTCATGAAGTCATAATATTTTTCATACATTTTTTAGATAGATGAAAATTAGAAGAAAAAAATTTGAAAACCTAAAAGATGATTAAAATCCTAATTAAACTAATTGAATTATTTAACCATGCAAAAATGATGAAAATATGAAATAAAGTTCATAATCAGAAAATAGACTAATAATAAAGTCTATAATACATTTTTGTTAATTTTTTAATCAATAAAAATAATAAAACAATATTAAAGAAAACAATTAAAATTGAATAAAAATTTAAATAGATTGAAATCTATTACACCTGTTTTATGCAAAGAGCGCTGCAAAAAGCCTTGAGTCATGCACGAATCAAAACACGCTAACTCATCGTCCCTGTCCTATGAACTAAAACCCTAACGTCTTTTTCAGGTTTAACATGCAATGTTTAGGTTATAATTTCTCCCTCATTTCTCCATGAAAACACAAAGTATAAACATCAAACATCAAGATCTAAATGAGTAGAACATGATAGGATCAAGAAAATCACAAAATGATGCACTAGTCATAGAGAAAAAGCAACGCAAAGATCCTTGCATAAACACGTTTTCAAATAAGCATTCTATCAAACAATTTTTAGATTCAGTTATCTTACTCGTTTCTTAACCAAATCCTTTGATCATCTAAACTCATTAAAAAAGTGCAAGGAACAACAAGGTAATCATAGATTTCACAAATTATGCAAGATCAAGTAGAGATATGAGGACGAAGACACGTTTTCAGTCAAGGTTTCAAGCAAGTTACAAAGTACGATTTCAGCATCAAATCACTCATGTATATACTTCAGATCTAAGATACGGCCAGCTAAATCATAATGTTCAAGATCTAAAGCATGAATTAATGCAAAAGTGTGAGATTCGTAGTTCATGAAGCTTACCTCAAGTTGTGAAAAATAAATTCACAAGATGCCTCTGATTTTAGTAAGAAACCTGATAATTCTTCTCCTTCAATCTTCAATGATGATGAATTGAGCAGAGATTCAAGCTTGCACAAAAGGTTTGAGAGAGAAATAAAGAACAATGATTCTGACTTGAGAGAGAGAGAGAGAGAGAGAGAGAGAGAGAATTAAGCTTATGAGAGAGAGTTATTTTCGTGAATGAATACTCCCCCCTCATGAATGAAGCTTGGTTCTCTTAAATAGAAAGAGAAAGAGTGATGTAGAAGTTTGCTCTGAGGGCATGATGCTCATTGGAAGTTTGGAGTCGTTAGAGGGAAATAATGGAAGTTTGTGGCAGATTTGAGTAAAGCAATGCAAGCCTGCATTTCATACCTTATTGCTGATCATTTGTGAGAATTTTGATGAGTGAATATGAGTGGAATTAAGTGAGATAAGAATGAGAAATGATGAGTTGTCATGGGCTGCACATGGGATGGGAGAGAGATAGAGAAATGTTGCCCAAAATAGTAATTCATGATGATTGCACGCACATGCATAGTTTGGCTTGATTTATCAAGAAATAATGATGAAACCACAATCTATAATGCGTGTATGGGGTGCATGATAATGTTCATGCAATAGAAAATTCCTCATGCACATAACATGCTCATCTTCATGCCTTGCCTTGCCATGCACACTTGTATTAGTTGTGACAAATTTCAATTTTCTCAATATTCCCTCGTGCGTTTTTAAAAAAGATGAGGCCTTGGGAAAGCCATGATAATATACTTTAAGATTGATGTTGCTGAAGATTCAAAATGAAGCTTGTATCATGTTGAAAACTTGGCACGAAAAACATGAGGTGTGGCTTGTCCAGGCCTGCTGCGTGCGCATGGTATGCCTTCTGGTCAGCAAAAACGGAACATGATTTCCTTAAGTTCACATCCCTACAACTCTCACCATAATTCAGAATGAAATGAACTTTAAACCAAAATTTAAGAGGACACAAAGATCTCCAACTTTGATGTTCAATTTTTTTTGAAGTTATGATCAATTCATCAAGCAAAATGATGGTGAACGTGTCCCCACCATGTGGTTGATGATATTCCGCGCGTGAGACCTCTTTTGTTGGGTACACTTGCCTTCCCAAGCCCTTTTGTCCTAATCTCAATATCTCACTCAATACTTAACCAAATTAAATAATCCTTGAATCAAAAACGAGTAGGAGATTTCAAACTACAAAATTTGATGTTGACACTTTTTCAAATTGAAGCTTTTTGACATCTCAAAAATGGACATGAAGAAAATGGACCCTTGGCATACTTTTGAGAAATCTACTAAGTGTCAAAATCTTCCAAGCTAGTTATATTTTTCTCCTTTTACTTTTTGGTCTTGAACCCTCAAGGAAAAAGTTGAATAAATTTTTATCCTCTTTCCAACCATCTAAAATTTGTATTTTTTTAATAAAAAATGAAGAAGTTGTGAATTTTCAAAGTTTAGTACTATGAATTTCCACACTTATAAACTTTTTAAATGTTCAAATGGCTTCTTTGACAACTTATATTTAAATTCAACAACTCTCTTGATTTTCTTTCATTAATTACCATACAACATGAAAATGTCGATGTTGAATTGCATGTTGACCAAAAATCCCCTTGGTCACAGTTGACTTTAGTCAAAATGATTGTTTTGCCCCTTTTGATCAATTGAACCCCTTCCAACCAAAATTGATGTTCAATATTTAAATCATAGATGCTCATGAACATGTAGAGAGATATGGAATCAATTCTTTCCCAAAAAATCAAAGATGTCCTGATTAAATCAAAAACCCTAATTTTGGCCCTCTGTGTTAGGAGATGATGATCAAGCTTCAAAACCCTAATTCCTCTAGTCATATTGAGAAATTGTTTGAACAAAAATGTTTCCAATGATTATGAGAAGACAATAATTCAAAATTTTGGCACATGCAAGCCTCAAACACTTCATTTGACTAGAACCCTTATCTTAAGAGATACATAGGAGAGAATTGATTCAAGAATCAACACTTGTAATTCTCGACTTATGATGAATCAAAGATACAACTGAGATATATTGAGGTATGAAGATCCCTTAAAGCTTGAGAGATCCAAATATTTATGGAATTAGACCCTTCTTGCAATGATTGTAAACACAACCTCTTTCATAGCTTGTAGAAGATCATGAAAACCAAAGATACTTTGATCATATCATAATGTATGAATGCATATGATGAAACATAAGCCTTTAAAGTTATAAAATCAAGAGGGTAAATTTTGGGGTTCAACATAGGTAAACAAAGAATCAAGCATAAGATCTTAGGTAACCACCAAAGCATGTGATCAAAACATGGCATAAAGATAAGATTCACAAATCAACAATACAAGTCCCTAAGGAAAGTACTATCGCATGTCAATAAGATTCACATTTAAAAGCCTAAGGTTAACCAAAGAAAGTATCTAAGCAAGTAGACATGATTTACCAATGAATGAGTCTTCAAAAGGAAAGTAACTCAAACAACTTCAAGTTATAACCCTAAACATGCATTCTACCCTAACAAAGGCAAACCAAATTGCAAAGAAAATATATCAAACCAAAATAACAAGTAAGATTGACATACAAAACTTCAAAAATAAGAAAATTCACATGGAACACTTAACTCAAAACTATCAAGCAACATGTCAAATTTTTTAAGTTGACCCAAACATCATGGCAACTTTCAAAAGTTAACTCAAAGGAGTTCAAGGCATCAAAGCATATCATCAGCATCTAAATCATGGAACAAGAAGTGAATTCAACATCACAATACAAGTTCTCTAAATAACAACACAACAATGCAATATTAGACAAAATAAAACCCTAATGTCACCATACTTAACAAAGCAAGGAATCAAAGAACTTAGACATGATTTACCAATCAACAAGTCTTTACAAGAAAATGATTCAAGAAACTTCAAGGAGTAACCTTAAACATGCATTAGGTTCTATTCTAACCTAACAAAGGTATTACAAATTGCAAAGATAAGGTATCAAACCAAACATCAAACAAGATTGACATACATCTTCAAGAAAGGGAACAAACTCAAGTGGAACTCCTAAATCATAGTATTAACCAATATTCAAAGTTTAGAAGTAACAACCCAAAAATCATGGCAAGACCTCAAAGATTAACTCAAAGGAGTTCATGGTATCAAATTAAAATTATCAACATTTAAATCATGGAGAAAGATTACCAATAAAAAAGGTTTCAATTATCAAGGTAAAAATCCTAAACATGCTTCAATGTCTAAACCATAAAGAAAACTTCAAGCTTCAAGTGTAACATCATCGTGCGTCAAAAGGTAAATACCAAAGCACAAATTCCAGCCCCTAAGGTTCATGCTTATAAAGATTAGGTTTTAGGGTTTCATGACCTAAACAAATCATCTACATCAAGTGCACAGGTAAACAGGTGTTCAATCATCTACATGTTCTCAAAAATTAGCACACAAGGAAGTTTCAAAGTCTAAGAGATAAATATCATGGCATGGCAACAACTTATCTAAGAGATTAAATTTAAACATTGCTCAAACAAGAGAAAGTTTCAAAGGAAACAAAGTCATTAATTAGGTCAAAACCTTATACAAGCATCAACAATTTGCAACAACAAAGTATTTCACCAAAAGCATGGTATGAAATTAATCAAAGCATCAAAGTTGTAGGGTACTAAAGCATGGAATAGACTCAAGTTATAGGGAAAGAAGACTCATCACATATATTGCACAAGTGCATATAAAACTAAAGGCATCAACACAAAGAACAATCATCATCTAATCATGGCATTAAGGCTCAAATAAATCGTCTTCTCATGGCCACAATCTAATCAACATTTAAAACCATTTCAAACATGTGATATCTACACATCTAAACATCATATCATGACAAGAAAATTGGTAAAATATGGATTCAAACAAAGCACCATTCATGATTCAAAACAATTCCTCAACAACAAAGCATATACTTGACAAAAAAGGCTCCTAATTAACTCAAATAAAATTGAAAAAAATAGTTTTAAAATATGTGATAAAAGTTAATACCCTAAAGCTCCCTAATAATATTTCTAACTCTGCCTCCTGTTTGCTTATATCACCCCTGGCCCAATTATTATATTTATTTATTTTACTTTCATTTTATTTTATCAAATATATTTTTCTTAATATTAAAAATCATAAAAAATATAAAAATGATAGATTTATATTTTAGCTTATTTTATTTTATTTTTCTCACAAAAAATATTTTTATTTAGTTATATATATTATCCTTTTTTCTTAATTAAATTTTTAAATTAAATTAGAACTAGTTTAATATTTATTTTTTTCTTTATACCCATTAAATATTTATTTTAATATAAAAAAGGGGACCAAAAATATCACATAATGCCATGTATTATTTTCAAGACAAAATATAAAAAATACTTACTTTTTCTTAAAGAAATTTATTTTCTTTTAATCAAATAGAATTAGGGTTTATTCAAAAATCTTTTCAAAAAAATAATTTCTTTTCTTAATTGATTTAAGGTAATCTTGATTTATTTATTAGGTTTAGGTTTTAAAACTTTTCTTACATAAAAAAACCAAACAAAATCTTCTTTGCATTTACATACCTTTGCATATTTAATTCATTTTTGTATATTATTTATTCCAATGTTTGTACATATTCAATTTGGTTGTAATAGACTAATTAGGTTTATATTAATGCAATCCCCATTCATAAATTATATACCCCCTCCCACAAATGTTGTAATAGCGTAGGACATTTAAATTTCACAATTCATCGCTTTTTATAAACATGCTAGTAATTAGGGTTTGTATGGAAAGATAAAATCAATCAAATAGAAAACCCTAATTCAAGAAAACATCAAGCATGAAAATGACACACTTGCACACAAAACACCTCTAGGGTTACCCCACTTGGTTTCCTTACAAAAATGGCCATATTACGCATGTAAAGTGTCTTAGCAAAAACAAACGAATACAAGATCATAGTCCCTCGATGACGCTATTCAAAGTTGCCTGACAAAAATGATCTTAGTCCCTCAAAAATGCTAAGATACTTTACAACATTACTAATCATGGCTATACGATGACCCACGTCCGTCCCGTTTACATCCAAAGATAGGTTTGCTTACCAAATCAATGGTAAGACAACAATGTCAAAGGAAAAGAAAATGAACAATAAAGACATTTGAGTAGGTAGATTACTTCTAGTTAATTGCTCCATTTCAAAACAAATATCCTTGATATTTTTAAAAACAAACACATACACATTTTCAAACATCTTACAAATATTGAAAACATTTTCAAAAGATCAACATCTTTGTATACATTCTTACGAACAAGAATCATTACAAAGATTTCCTAAACAAATGGCCTCTTTACAAAATACTTTCAAAAACCACACAAAGCATAATTTCAAACAAAAAGCAAGTGATCTAGAAAGTAACTAAGATCCCATGGAAAACCATGGATAAAAAGGGTACTAATACCTTCCCTTTTCATAATCTACCCCCCGAACTCAAGAAACAATCTCAAAGGTCTTTCATGTGCTTTTTACCTTTCCTTTTCGATAAAAGAAAAGTTGGTGGCGACTCTTGCTAACCGCAACATTTGCAATCAAACGCAAAACAATCAAGTCAGTTCTCCCACCGCATCACACTAACATACAAGGTTAGTATCCTAAAAAGGTTTCAGATAACCCTATAACAAAATTTCTAAAGCATGCTCAAAAGCTAGCACAAAAATTAGGTCAATACCACACCCAAAATCAAATTTAAAGTAAAAGAAGAATAAAGAAGGGGATGGGTTAAGAGGGGGCGTGTTTAGAAAGGGTCTAAATCATACAAGTCAATAGCTTATAAGTTTTAACAAACCATATTGAAACAATAGACTCAAGGTCCCCATCAATCATCAACATATATCGTACATGTACTTAGGTTAAAACAAAGAGTGTATGTGAAGTAGGAAGAAATGTGTGAGGGTTGAACATGGTATTAGGTGTCAAATAATAGTGAAGTCAGAATCATACACACATTGTATGTCACCTTAAAGCCATCAAATGAAACATGCTCAAGCATCACACACAATACTAGAGAACTTATGCACAAAATACAAACAAAAAGGCCATAAGAGGCTTGCAAAGTTTGATAAGAGAAAGGGATGTTAGAAGTATGAGAAAAATGGGAGAAATTGAAAAAAATAGAACCAATTCAGTATCATATGTCATACCAAAAATTAACCCAAAGCTAAGCACACAAGTTCTAAAATTCAAACTTTTTGGTCAAGGCAAAACCCTAAGCATACTCCTAAGTCAAAATTAGGTTAAAATTGGGAAAAGGACTTATAAAATCATGCGGATTAAATCCTAACTTTCTAAAGATTTATAAAAGTCAGAAACATCATTTTAAATTCTTGGGTTGACTTGAAAGAGTGAAAACGAATAGAGAGTTTTAACAAAATTATTTCAAAGAAAATATAAATTATGGGATAAAAATTCAACAAAATTATTTTTGTAACCTAGAATCATCCAAGAACATCAAACATGTTTTTCTTGATTTTTAAAAGTAAAGGGGATTAGAGGTTTATGTGTTTCTTTCGGCCTAAGCAAGAGAAGGACTCAAAAACAATAATTAACTTCTAAAATTAATACAAACAAGAAAAATGTATTGTAAATCAAATTAAAAATCATGAAAAATTATATTAATATATAAGTAATTCTGGACATATTTTCTTGGAATTTTATCTTGAAAGACAAATTTAAAACAGAAAATATTTGCAAAATGCAATAAAATTTAGCAAAATAATAGCATAGCTAATCAATTGATTTATATAGCATGCCAAAAATTTCTACAAAAATAAACCAAAAAATATTTTCATGAAGTGGTCTCAAAAGACAAGTCATAATATTTTTCATACATTTTTTAGATACATGAAAATTAGAAGAAAAAAATTCGAAAACCTAAAAGATGATTAAAATCCTAATTAAACTAATTGAATTATTTAATCATGCAAAAATGATGAAAATATGAAATAAAGTTCATAATCAGAAAATAGACTAATAATAAAGTCTATAATACTTTTTTGTTAATTTTTTAATCAATAAAAATAATAAAACAAAATTAAAGAAAACAATTAAAAATGAATAAAAATTTAAATAGATTGAAATCTATTACATCTGTTTTATCCAAAGAGTGCTGCAAAAAGCCTTGAGTCATGCACAAATCAAAACACGCTAACTCATTGTCCCTGTCCTATGAACTAAAACCCTAACATCTTTTTCAGGTTTAACATGTAATGTTCAGGTTACAATTTCTCCCTCATTTCTCCATGAAAACACAAAGTATAAACATCAAACATCAAGATCTAAACGAGTAGAACATGATAGGATCAAGAAAATCACAAAATGATGCACTAGTCATAGAGAAAAAGCAACGCAAAGATCCTTGCATAAACACGTTTTCAAATAAGCATTCTATCAAACAATTTTTAGATTCAATTATCTTACTCGTTTCTTAACCAAATCGTTTGATCATCTAAACTCATTAAAAAAGTGCAAGGAACAACAAGGTAATCATAGATTTCATAAATTATGCAAGATCAAGTAGAGATCTGAGCACGAAGACACGGATTCAGTCATGTTTTCAAGCAAGTTACAGAGTACGATTTCAGCATCAAATCACTCATGTATATACTTCAGATCTTAGATACGGCCAGCTAAATTATAATGCTCAATATCTAAAGCAGGAATTAATGCAAAAGTGTGAGATTCGTAGTTCATGAAGCTTACCTCAAGTTGTGAAAAATAAATTCACAAGATGCCTCTGATTTTAGTAAGAAACCTGATAATTCTTCTCCTTCAATCTTCAATGATGATGAATTGAGCAGATATTTAAGCTTGCACAAAAGGTTTGGGAGAGAAATGAAGAACAATGATTCTGACTTGAGAGAGAGAGAGATAGAGAATTAAGCTTATGAGAGAGAGTTATTTTCATGAATTAATATTCCCCCTCATGAATGAAGCTTGGTTATCTTAAATAAAAAGAGAAAGAATGATGTAGAAGTTTGCTTTGAGGGCATGATGCTCATTGGAGGTTTGGAGTCGTTAAAGGGAAATAATGGAAGTTTGTGGCAGATTTGAGTAAATCAATGCAAGCCTGCTTTGATACGGTGGGAGAACTGACTTGAGGTTTTGCGTTTTGTGTTTGCAATTGTCCGGTTTAGCAAGAGTCGCCACCGACTTTTTATTTTATCCAAAGGAAAGGTCAAAAAGCACAGGAAAGACCTTTGAGATGTTTTCTTGGGTTCGGGGGGTAGATTATGAAAAGGGAAGGTACAAGCACCCTTTTCATCCATGGTTTTCCATGGGCTTTTAGTTACTTGTTTAGATCACTTGCTTTTGCTTTTTAATTGTTTGAAATGGTGCTTTGTGTGTGTGGTTTTGAAAATGCTTTGAAAAAGAGGCCACCATTGTGGCAACCTATGTAATGATTCTTGCTTGAATATATACAAAGGTGTTTGTCTTTTGAAAAGATATTTCAATGTTTGAAAGTTTGATTTGGGAAATGTTTTGAATTGTGTTGTGAAGTGTGTTTGAAAATAGCAAGGATGTTTTGCAAGCTTTGATCAAGTAACTAAGAGTTGTCTACCCTATTTTACTCAAAGATCTTTCCTATATGTTTTTAACCCTTTTGAAAATGTTGCTTTACCATTGCATTTGGTAAACAACCTTTTATTAGGATGTTAAACGGGACATGCGCGGGTCATCGCATACAATCATTGAAAGCAACTTGTGAGACGCTCTAGCAATTTTGTAAGGGACGAGATCTTTTTATCGAAGTCAACATCGAGGGTCATCGAGGGACTACGATCTTTGTTTATCGAAGGGGCATTTTCTAGAGTGTCTCATATTCGAGGGACATGATTGCATTTCTGAGGAAATAAGCGAGGTTACCCTAGAGGTGCACGTGTGTATTGTGTTTGTCATTTTCATGTATTTAGGTCTTGTATTAGGTCATCTAGCGATTGATTTTTGATTTTCGCATACAAACCCTAATCTCTAATCATGGCATATTTGAAAGCATAAAGTGCGATAATTAAAAGTCTAAGCTATTACAAAAATATTTGGGGATGGGGGTACAAATTATTACAAATGGGGATGAATCTCACAAGGATAACAATGTCCAAATATTACAACCAAATCAAATCGTCGCAATTCAATATAAAGTTATAACAAATTAAGAAATCAATAATATTATGGGATGCATGTATTTATTTAAAAATAAATGAAAATCTATTCTAAAAAACAAAGAAAGATTAAATATTATATTATTAACATTATTTTTGTATTTTATTAATTATGAAAGGAAAAGTTTAAAGAAAAATTAATTAAACAACACTTCTATTATTTTTGTATTTTTATTAATCAAAAAAGAGGTTTAAAGAAAACAAAATTAATTAAATAAATTTAAATGTTTTTTCTTGGTATTTTATTAAATGAAACAAAATTAATTAATAAAAGAAACTAATTTGAGAAAATCAAAGTTTTAATTATTATTTATTATTAACAAAATAAAGCAAATTAATTAAAATTAAAACAAAAAATAGCATTTGTTAATCAAAAGAAAAGAAAAGAAATTAAAAGGATTAAAGATGGGCTTAAGATAGTATTGTTGGGACCAAAAACAAAAAATGAAGAAGAAGAAAAGGGGCAGAATGGAGGGGGTGCGCCAATTAGTAATCACATGGGCTTAGGGTTTGAGGGGGCAGATAGGCCCAAATCAATTATTGTTTCATTTTGTTAGGGTTTAAACAATTAGGGTTCATTGTGTTTTACAGCGGCGCTGCTTTCTCTCGCTTCTTCTCTTCATCTCTCTCACTCTAGGGTTCTGATCCCCTCCTAAGCCCTAGCCGCCGGAGTGCCATCTCCTTCTCTCATCTCTTCACAACGATCAAAGGCTTGGTTTAAACGGTACAGTTCGTCTCTTTTTTTGAGTTTTACAGTTTTTGTTGTTTATGTTTATTTGATTTTTACAATTTTCAAGCTTATTTATTGTTCATGTTTGAGATGCAGAGAGATATACCTGTGAGATTTTTTGGACAAGGGAGAGGGAGGGTGAGACGGAGCTCCCTGGTGGCTAGAGGCGGAGGGGAGATGATGACGAACACGAGGCACAAGCTTCTGGTATCTCTTTTTGTTGTTCTTTTTGAACCTTGAATGATGATGCTTGATTGTTGATGATGACTATTCTAAATCTTTTGATTGTTTTGTTGGTTTTTTAATGATGATGCTTGTTCTGAAACTTTATTTCTTTTCCTCAATCTTGAATGTTGAATGTTGATGATGATTTGTTCTAAAACTGATTTGTTGATGTTGCTTCTGGAACTCTTTTCCTTTCTCTTGGAGTTTGAATGTTAATGATGAAGCTTGTTCTGAAACTATGTTTTCTTTTCTGAAACTCTGTTTTTGTTTGTTGATTTTGTTGAAACTGAGTTTTGTTGTTTGTAAGATGGTGGCCCTGGTTTGGAGATAGGTTATGCAATTTAGGTTTGGTTATGTTGTTCTTGCTGTTACAGGCTTTTGTGGTTTTGTGAGAGTTGTAGTTTTAGGTCTGTGGTTGTTTTGGCTGCCCTCTGCAATTCTTATGCAGTTATGGTTGTTGTTCTTTATTAGTTCACAGGGTTTTGGAAGCTTTTTTTTGTTGTTTTGAAGTTGCAAGCTTGATGCAATTTTTAGGCTTGTGCAGGTTATTGCAGTTTCTTTGAGTTTGTTTGATAGCAGGTTGTGCTTGTTGGCTTGGTTCTGTTTGAGAAATGCAGGTTGTTGGTGATTGGTAGTTTTGTTGTGCTGTTTTTTTGATAACAGGCTTGTGATTATTTTTTGGTAGCAGGATGTTGTCTTATTATAGCTTGATAAATAGGTTTAGGATGGATGTGAAAACGTTAACAGGTTTTTTTTGCTTTGGGGGAGTTGTGCAGTTGCTTTGGTATATTTTTCAGCTTGGTTCCAATTGCTAAAGGTTTTACAGGTTTTTAACTTGTGTCCTCTTAGGCTTGGCTTGGAGTTTTGTCTTATAATAGCTCTCTCTACCTTTGGTTAGTAGGTTGGGACTTGTAGTTTGTGCTTTAAACCATTGGGCCTTTTTCTTCTTGTTGTTTTTATGGTATTATTTCTTGATCCATTTTTTTAGCCAACTGTACGAATACTAAAAAGGTGCTCCCTTTTCTCTCTTTCTCTCTCATTGACAAAGCAATTCTTTTTGCTTTTCTCTTATTTTCTGAAAAGTTTGTCTTTTAACTGGAAAATGATGAAAAGGTATGACAAGTCTTTGACTTATGATTTTGGTTTACCCCCTGCATTTTACCGCTATCTTGCTGCATTGTACTTGCTGCATTTGTACAGTTTGCATCCAATTTGTTTTGTTCATTTTGCTTATGTTTTGTAAATGCAGTTTGGCGCCTTGTGCTTTGTAGCTCAGTTTGGCACCTTGCTTGTGATGTTTGTTACAGCAGGTTCTAGTTTGCCTTTGGTTTGTAACATTGTTATGTTTCGTTTACAATGTTGTTTGGTTTGCATTCAGTTTGCCTTTGGTTTGTAATGCAGTACAGTTGGCGCCTTGTTGCATTTAGTTGTTGCATTGTTTAGCTTAATAGTTTGCCTTGTTGTTTGGTAATGTTTGCATTTGAACCAATTGCTTTTGTATGCTTGCATTTTTCCTTTTGCATTTTTTATGTTTCTCTTTGTGAACCAAGAAGAGCAATCTTCTTGTGATTTGTAAAGAGGAAAATAAAAACGTGATGGACAATAGCACTTCTGATTCCAGACGGCAAACATTAATGATGAATAATTTCTTTCTTTTTCTGTTTGAAAATTCTTTTCATATTCAACGGACTGTACTAATCCCTTTTCCTTTGTCTTTTTCATGTGAGCACAAATTGGATGGTGACAAAGCAGAAGAAGCCGGAGACTTTGTGGCGAGCACGGGAACAATGGAGCAATGGCTTAGACTTAGATTTTTTTCATTTAATTGTAATAATTTATTCTTCAAGTACTATAAGCTGTAAAACTTAAAGCACATGAAATAATAAATTATTTTTTGTAATAACATTTGAAATGAATGAAAAAGTCTTTATCCAATAAAACTCTTCTACTGTCAAATATATTGCAATTCTTCCTTCAAGTCTTCATTTATTATTTAAGATTCCTGATTTAAAATAACTGAAATTGCATTCCAATAATTTTAATACAGATAACTTAAACTTTAAGTAATCCAATAAATATGCAATCTCGTAACCTTGCAACAGCATTCCAATCAAAATATGCATTATGCATTCCAACAAACAAGCAAACATGAAATCCATTAATAAGAAAATGTCTTAACAGACGCACATCATCTGGTTAACCTGGATCAGACAAAACCTGAATATTCCACATGACCATCTCAGTTCCTATCTCTTATTTCAGATAAACAAACCTTGAGAACCATCAGTAACCTTTCAGCAAACTTGAAAAAGTGTGAAAACATGTGACAGTTAATTGAATTTCTAAGAATTATGTTTCTTCTGAGAAATGCGAGAGAAAAACCCTAATTCTTGATTTACTGCCAAAGAAAAGTCTATTTGATCGATTCTTGAGCTAATCTTTGAAAATCTGAGAAAACCCTAGGGTTGTGATTTCTTGTGAAAAAGGGACGGCAAATTTTGGGGTACAATAGTTGCCCCTGTTCAATCTTCTTGAACCTGAAGAGTTAGATTGGCAACTTTGTTGTTCGCGACTCGAAGGTAAAAGATGATTGGACACTATAGTGCCCATAAATTTGCACTCGTCAAAGCATAGTTGAGGGAATGGGCTTAAAGATGCCATTTGGAGATGTGACAGACTCTTGTCGGAGATGGGCTTAAAGATGTCATCCAAGAATGTTTGTTGAACTGTATGTTGTAGGTGAAAGAATGAGTATCATAAAGGTATCCATGTCTGGAACGTCTCTGAGTTAGGGGTATGAATAAGCAATAGATTAGCATCCGTGTTTGGAGCCTCCGTAAACTGTTTTCAATGAGCCGAATCTGAACAAGTGATAGATTAACATCCATGTTTGGAGCATCCGTAAACTTTTTTCAGAAGTTGAATCTGAACAAGCGATAGATTGACATCCATGTTTGGTGCATCCGTAAACTGTTTTCATGATCCTTGAAGTTGAATAAGCAATAGATTAACATCCATGTTTGGTGCATCCGTAAACTGTTTTCAAACGTTGAATCTGAACAAGCGATACATTAGCGTCCATGTTTGGAGCGTTCGTAAACTGTTTTCAGAAGTTGAATCTGAACAAGCGATAGATTGACATCCATGTTTGGAAGCACCCGTAAACTGTTTTCATGACCCTTGAAGTTGAATAAGAAATAGATTAACATCCATGTTTGGTGCATCCGTAAACTGTTTTCAAAAGTTGAATCTGAACAAGCGATAGATTAGCATCCATGTTTGGAGGCATCCATAAACTGTTTTCAGAAGTTGAATATGAACAAACGATAGATTGACATCCATGTTTGGAAGCACCCGTAAACTGTTTTCATGATCCTTGAAGTTCGAAGCTTGCTAATCTTATCCTGAAAAGGGTAAAATATTAGCTGAAACACAAAGTTATGTTGCATGAAATGTGTGATGCAATATATGTGTTTTATCAATGTTTATGATATATGAATGTAATGTATGTGCATGTAAGCTGATGAGATGTCTTGCTGAGGAAGATAAATCCTGGATAGCTGGAGATAAAAAAATCTTTGACTGCTGTAGGGGAAAATAAATCCTGGACCACTGTTGAAGAGTATGTGTGTCTTCAAGCTTTTTTGACAACCTCTGTGGGGAGAAGCTATACTGCTGGGGAAATCAGGAGTTTGTGTTATATGCCAATCTACTGGGGATTCCTGTTTTGTTGTTTGAGGAGAACTCCGCTGGGGAATCTTTGAAAACTCTGTGGAGAAATGAGAATGAGAATCTTCATTCTGCTGGAGGAATTTGTGCTAAGGAGTCAAGAACGAGAATCTTTGATCTGCAGGGGATTAAAAACTCTGAAGCAGAGTCTAGCGGTGAAAGGTGTATGGCAACCTTCTGGAGAGATAAGTACCGCACCGATACTGTTGCCAAGTGCATTTGAAGAACCATCAAAGTACAGGGTCCATCGGGATCCTTGTTCAGGTCCGTCATACGGCCCGTCACCTTCAATGTTGTCCAATGTCATGATGTCTTTGTCAGGGAAGTCGAACCTCATGGATTGGTAATCTTCGACAGCTTGATGAGCTAGATAGTCAGCTAGTACACTCCCCTTTATAGCTTTTTGGGTTGTGTACTGGATATCATACTCAGTTAGGATCATTTGCCATCTAGCGATTCTTTCAGATAAAGCATGCTTTTCGAAGATGTACTTGATCGGATCCATCTTAGATATCAACAGAGTGGTATGTGTTAACATATACTTCCTTAGCCGGCGAGCAGCCCATACCAAAGCGCAACAAGCTTTCTCGAGCAGTGAGTATCGGGTCTCACAGTCGGTAAACTTTTTGCTAAGGTAATAAATGGCATGCTCTTTTCAGCCACACTCGTCATGTTGGCCCAGTACGCGCCCCATTGAATTCTCTAGGACGGTCAGATACATGATTAGCGGTCTTTCTTCAATGGGAGGCATCAAGATAGGAGGTTCTAGCAAATACTCCTTGATTTTATCGAAAGCAACTTAACAGTCATCATTCCATTTAACCACTTGATCTTTCTTCAACAACTTGAAGATTGGCTCACAGGTAGATGTTAGGTGAGAAATGAACCTTGCAATGTAGTTTAGGCGTCCTAAGAATCCTCTGACCTCCTTTTCAGTGCGGGGGGCAGGCATTTCTCATATAGCTTAGACTTTAGTAGGATCAACCTCAATGTCTTTGTTGCTGGCGATGAATCCCAAG
The DNA here is from genome assembly GCA_948472305.1 of Vicia faba. Classification (NCBI taxonomy): domain Eukaryota; kingdom Viridiplantae; phylum Streptophyta; class Magnoliopsida; order Fabales; family Fabaceae; genus Vicia; species Vicia faba. Next base: position 146,492,449 of record OX451740.1, read on the forward strand.
AGTTTACCAGACCTGACTCCGAAAGTGCACTTGCTAGGGTTCAGTTTGAGCTTATACTCCTTCAATCTAACAAACAGATTTTGCAGATTGTCGAGGTGTTCTTCTTCTGTTTGTGAATGGGCTATCATGTCGTCTACGTAGACTTCGATCTCATGATGTATCATGTCATGAAACAAAGCTACCATGGCACGCTGATAGATTGCCCCGGCATTCTTCAGTCCAAATGGCATTACTTTATAGAAGAAGGTACCCCATTTTGTAACAAAAGTAGTATTCTCCATGTCTTCGGGGGCCATTTTGATCTGGTTGTACCCTGAAAATCCATCCATGAAAAAAATACCTTATGTTGAGCTGTGTTGTCGACCAAAATGTCAATGTGCGGTAGTGGAAAGTCATCTTTAGGGCTAGCCCTGTTTAAGTCTCGGTAATCCATGCATATTCTTACTTTGCCATCTTTTCTAGGCATGGGTACAATGTTAGCGATCCATTGTGGATAGGAAGTAACATCAAGAAACCCGGCATTGAACTGCTTCATCACTTCGGCTTTGATCTTTTCAAACATATCGGGCCTCATTCGGCGGACTTTTTGTTTAATTGGTGGATAGTCTTCTCTAGTAGGGAGACGGTGAACCACAATATATGTTTCGAGTCCCGACATGTCTTCATAGGACCAGGAAAAGATCTCAACATATTCATTCAACAGTTGAACTAAGCACTCTTTGACATTTGGCTTTAGGTTGGCACCCATTTTAACCTCTCTCCTGTCTTCGGCAGTACCCAAGTTGATAGTCTCCAACAACTCTTCATGGGGCAGAATAGCCCTCTCTTCCTATTATAGAAGTCTAGTCAACTCTCCAGGCACTTCACAGTCTTCATCACCTTCGTATTCGGCATGATTGACAAGATCTTCAGAGTCACTGAAGGCCATAGCAGAATTGTTACCCATGGAATCCGGAGTGGATGGGTACCTGCATTTTGTGAGTGTGGGTGTGTGTAAGGGATAGCCACCTTTAAACAAAATAAAATGTAAAAAAGAAAGAAAATGAACACAAAAATTTATAGATGAAAACGTCCATGATTCATTAAAAATGGCATATGAAAATGAAGAAATCAAGCCCTTACAAATGGACCTATATGTTCCGGGTAAGGAACAAGGCAAAAAGAGTGTACGAATTGTTTAATAATTATTACAGACCAACGGAAAATGTTCAAAAGATAAATTACTGATTGATGAAAGTAATGGGAAAGAAGTCTTTCGCCTCCCAGTTGTTCAGTCCTCCTTCAATGGTTGGAAAGATCCAGTCTTCAAAATTACTCTCATCTTTAACATCTTCCAAAGCATGAACTCCGTGATGAGTGATCTTTAATGGTGGTCCTCCATCCCGGGAGCGACGCACAGCCTTCTGACTAGTAGCAGTGAAACCCAAACCTAATTTATCTGTTTTGAGAGAAAAATATGGTAGTTGACCCCACACTGTACTTTCTCCTTCCTTGATCACAGCCTTCACATCTTTAAGGGATGACATCCGGGACACAGGCTTAGAAACTGCAGGCACAAAAGTTATTGTCTTGGCTATCGCAATTTCAGGAGAAACCTCTTCAAAGTGTTGGAAAGGTGTTTCTATGAATTCACCATCTAACTCCACATAGCGGAAAGAGTTAAGGTGGCTTATCATATACTCCTCCTCACCATGAACTGTTATGATTTTACCCTGGACTGGGTATTTGAGCATTTGGTGCAAAGAAGAAGTGACTGCCCCAGCGTTATGGATCCATGGTCTTCCCAACAAGCATGAATATGAAGGACGAATGTCCATCACATAAAATGTAGAGTTGAAAATTTATGTTCCCACCTTAATTGGGATGTCCACTTCTCCGTGAACCAACCGCTTAGAACCGTTGAAGGCTCTAACAATGATATTATTGGGCTTTAAGGTCAAACCATCACAGATCTGTCCAATGCTTTCTTTGGTAGGACATTTAAAGACGACCCGGTATCAACCAGAACGTGAGCAAGTGTGGTCCCTCTGCACTCTACCGAAACATGCAGCGCATCATTATGCTTTATTCCCTTAAATGTTTGATCGGCATCAGAGAAGCCAAGACCATTGTCGGTGGTTAGGCTGGCTACACACTCTTGAAACTGATTCGCAGAAGTTTCTTGAGGCACGTGCACCGTCCTCAGGAATTTGGTCAAGGCTTTGGCATGAGCCTCGGAACAGAGCAATAGGGCCAGCATGGAGATTTTTGAAGGGGTTTGCCCCAGTTGTTCTACAACACCATAGTCGCTCTTCTTGATTATCTTTAAAATTCCCTCCATTTCCTTTTGGGTGGTCTCAGGGATAACCAAAGGCTGAGCCCTCATCCTGACGGGCGCTTCTTGGATCCCCTTATCTTTATCAGCAATAACAACAGAGGGTACAATTTCGGGAGTAACAATTTCTTCAATCACTGGACTTCGCATAGATATCTTGACTGGAACACGAGAACTTGAGGGTCCGAAGATTGCCCTTGGAGGATCAATATTCGTAGAAAAGATTCTTCCGCTACGAGTGATCTTACTTGTCCCCGCAATATTTCCTATGTCAAGAGTTTCTTCATCAGAACATTCTTCAACTGATTTGATCTACTTAACACCGTGGTAGAAGATCTATCCTCCATAATTCCACGGTATCATCTTGTTGGACTTATATGGGATAGGCCCTGGCATAGTAATCTTCAGTGGTACAAACTTTGGATCGGGTGTAATCTTAACAGGTCTTTTGCAGACCTTGGGAAGATTGTCGGAAATGGTGATTATAGCAACATCATTGATTGGGGTAACAGGAGTAACAGGAGTAACAATAGTTTTTTGAAAGAGGATCTCTTGATTATCCATCAGGCGTTGGATGCCTGACTTCAATAGCGGACAGTCAGATTGCAAGGTCGAACAAAGGTAACAATCTTTTTCACAGCCTGGGAAGATCCCGGCTTTCAACAGATTCATCTTGATCATTGGCAACAGAGTCATTAAGTTATCAACAGCAGAAACATACAAATCCTCTTCAATAACATGGACATTGTGACCGTGCTTGGTCATTGGGGCAGAAATCACATTCGGCTTTTCGGGCGCATCGAATTCTACCTCCTTGGCATCTATTAAATCTTGGATCTTGTTTTTTAGGGCCCAACAGTTGTTGGTGTCGTGCCCTATGCTATCTGAATGATAAGCACATTTTACGTTGGGATGATAATGTGGAGAAGTGGTATTTGTATTCTTCGGTGCCTCTCTCAAATTAGCAAGGTTTAATTTCAGGAGATGAGGAAGGACCTGAGCGGGTGTCATGTTTATCGGGGTATATTGCCATTGTGGCCTTTCTACCATTTGCTGATAGGTTCTGGGTTGATCATTCCTTGGTTGACTGTTTCTAGGCTGATCTGATGCGGACTTCTGAATTAATACGGCCCCCACTGCTGGTTGGCGTTCCTCTCTTTCTTGATTTCTCTGGGTGTAAACAGCAGAACTTTCCTTCTTGGCTAGGAAGGTCTTCTTGACAGCGGCTGAAGCAGATGCATCCTTCTGAATTGTACCGCTCTTAATACCAGCTTCGACCCTTTCCCCTGTCAGAATTAATTCAGTGAACCCTGCAGATGAGCTCCCTATCAAGTGATTAAAGAATGCTCCATACAGCGTCCCCAAAAACATATCGACAAGCTCTCTTTCAGACAATGGTGGCTGCACCCTTCCAGACAGGTCCCTCCACTTTTGGGCATACTCCTTAAAGCCCTCATTAGAAACCATACTCATACTCTGTAGTTGAGTACGAGTAGGTGCTAAATCTGTGTTATATTGATATTGTCGGTAGAAGGCAGCAACCAAGTCCTCCCAGTTATGTACATCAGCCCTCTCAAGCTGGTAGAACCAGTCCAATTGTGTACCCGACAAACTATCTTGAAAAAAGTGGACCCACAGATCCTTATCAGAAGAGTGAGGTTGGATCTTTCTGACATAAGAACGCAGATGCATCTTTGGACAAGACAAACCGTCGTATTTAGAAAATGTAGGCACTTTGAATTTAGGGGGAATGACGATCTCAACAACCAACCCTAGCTCTTCGAAATCCAGCCCAGGTACCCTTTGTACCTCCATGGCTGCTAATCGCTCTTCCAGATTCTTATACCTGTCGTCTGTGGGAGGGTACTGCTGCTCAGAGTAATCTTCATCCTCTTCAACTTCTTCCTCTTCAGCCTCAGACTCGGAAGGTACTGCAGCTCCTTTTCCTTTACCAGTCCCTTCATCAGACGTCGAGGGGAAATCTAGGACTCTCCTAGCTTGGTTCTCAAATCTTCTTCCCAGAGTAGCTACCCCGACTCTTTTCTTTTTCTTTTTCCTTTTTCCTTTTTCCTTTTCTTTTTCTTTCTCCTTCTCTAACAGTGCTTTAAGGTCCTCTTGACCCTTTGCCAAGGTCAGGAGGAGTTGTTGGAATTGCGAATTCTGTGCTTGCAGATCTTTGACTGTCTGCTCTATATCCATCTTGCTGAAATAAACAGCAGAAAGATAAGGAAACCTGGTGTGAAGACATGTTTATGCATATGATGAATGATATTTATTCATGTAATGCATTCAAGGATTCAGAAATTCAAGGTTGTTGCAAATAAAAAGAACACACGTCATATTAATAAGAAGAAATTTTTCAGTACATAAATGCCCCATGGGCAAAATATTACAAAGTTTTTAATGTAAAAAGACGTTGCACATTCTCTTTGGTGCGATGTAAGTGTTGAGAGTCTGCTCTTCATGGAGTTGACGGGTAAGTTCCAAAACCTTCTTCTCACTGGCGTAGAAACTGGCTTCAAAAGTATTCCGTTCTTCCTTGAGCTGTATCCAACTCTTTTGCAAATCTTCCAATGATGTTGGCATGTCAGGATGCAGGAGGGTGTATGGAACCTCTCCTTCCATAACAGGCTCTTTGATCACGGGGAGAATGTAGGGGTAAGGCATCATAAGACTCTGGGCACGGGTTCGTACCCACTTGAGGTAAGGCTCAAGGGGGATGGAATTTTTGTGTCCCAGTGTCTTACTATCCACTTTGTTGGGCATCCTCCATGCTCGGATAAACCTTTATCGAAGTCCTTGAGCGTCGTTGTCGAAGTCAAAAACCAAGTCCGAAATCAGCATGTCATGAGGACCATCCCTTCGGGCATACCCAAATTGTCTCAGAGCTAAACAGGGGTTGTAGGTAATGCCTCCCCTAATTCCAAGTAGTGGGACATTAGGGAATTTCCCACAACGATCAATGATAATGGCATTTTCTCTGGACCGAGAACACCAATGAACATCAGAATGTGTAAGAGTCATCAACCGTTGTGACCACCTCAAACCTTTTTCATTCTTCAAGATTGACTGGGGAAGGTGAGAAATAAACCACCTTGCTAGAAGAGGAGTACAGCATATGAGAACACCTCTTTTCCTCATTGTTCGTGTGTAAAAGGAGTGTAGGATGTCCCCAAGCAATGTAGGAACAGGATTCCGAGATATGAAAATCTTGACAGCATTCACATCTATAAGCTGATCAGGGTTTGGGAACAAGACCAACCCATAGATGAGAAGTTCTACAATCTCCTCAAAAGCTTGCAGATCTAGAGAATTCCAGCATTCTTGTGCCTTCTCAAACAGAAACTTTGCCAAGAAACCCTTGACACCACTTCTGGTTTCCCAATGACCTTTGATATCAAATGGTTGAAAGTGTAAGGCTTGAGCAACATCTTCAGGCTTTGGCTCTCTTTCCGTACCGTTGTAGGGTAGTTGATAGAGAATAGGAATCCTGAGAAGTTGAGAAAATTCCTCCAAAGTAGGTACTAGTTGGTAATCATGAAATGTAAAGCAATGGTGTAGGGGGTCAAAGAACTGGAAGAGAACTTTCACCATGTCTTCTCCAATGTTGGAGTTGACCAAGTTGAGAAGTTTACCATGTCTTTCACTGAAGGGAGAATTCTCTGGAATCTTGGAAGTAAGCTTCTTGAGTAGAGGAGGAATTCTCACAAGGTTGACCTGAATAGTTTTTCTGCGGAGTGATTCCATGACCTACAAAACAGGAACAAAGATGAAGATCCAAACCCTTGAAATGGTTAGTGGATGCAAATGATGCTTCATGATGTTCATGATGTATGCACAAGTATATGTACAAGCAAATCACATAAGATCCTAGTTTCAGGCTTGCATGGGGTTTCATAGGTAAGTACCTTCTTGAAGTTTAGTTGGCTCAACCTATCCTATAAATAGTAACCGGGTTCTAAGGAGCTTAATATCACCGGATTATTTTCTGTGTTCATTGTTTCAGTTTAGCCACTTTACTGGAGACCGAAATATTCCAAGAAAACAACCCTCAATGAGTGTAGTATCGAGTATCTACCAACTTCGGATTGCACCAAAGCCGGTCATCTCACTACCCCTAAAAAGGCCAAGTTGGTCAAGTAAAGGTTCTAAAAATCCATTAGTGCTTCATGACATCACTCAGCGCCCCCGTATTCTCTTTGATTAACTCAAAGGCTACCGGTACCCATAAATATGTCGACCAAAATATAGCTATTGCTTCAACCATGTCGGTATACCCCGCACAGTTTCCATAACATATTGCTATTTACCTATGAATTTTTCCCAAATCCGGGTAGAGGATTTCAAACCTAAACAATAGAACCAAATGTAAAGCAATCAAGGAAAACAAGATAAGCATGCAAAGGTGATCTAAAACCCTAAGGTAACCCCACTTTTAGAATTCTCCCCAGCAGAGAAGCCAATTTTGTGATACAGTGGGAGAACTGACTTGAGGTTTTGCGTTTTGTGTTCGCAATTGTGCGGTTTAGCAAGAGTCGCCACCGACTTTTTATTTTATCCAAAGCAAAGGTCAAAAAGCATAGGAAAGACCTTTGATATGTTTTCTTGGGTTCGGGGGGTAGATTATAAAAAGGGAAGGTGCAAGCACCCTTTTCATCCATGGTTTTCCATGGGCTCTTAGTTACTTGTTTAGATCACTTGCTTCTGCTTTTTAATTGTTTGAAATGGTGCTTTGTGTGTGTGGTTTTGAAAATTCTTTGAAAAAGAGGCCATCGTTGTGGTAACCTTTGTAATGATTCTTGTTTGAATATATACAAAGGTGTTTGTCTTTTGAAAAGATATTTCAATGTTTGAAAGTTTGATTTGGGAAATGTTTTGAATTGTGTTGTGAAGTGTGTTTGAAAATAGCAAGGATGTTTTGCAAGCTTTGATCAAGTAACTAAGAGTTGTCTACCCTATTTTACTCAAAGATCTTTCCTATATGTTTTTAACCCTTTTGACAGTGTTTCTTTACCATTGCATTTGGTAAACAACCTTGTATTAGGATGTTAAACGGGACAGGCGCGGGTCATCGCATACAATCATTGAAAGAAACTTGTGAGACGCTCTAGCAATTTTGTAAGGGACGAGATCGTTTTATCGAAGGCAACATCGAGGGTCATCGAGGGACTACGATCTTTGTTTATCGAAGGGGCATTTGCAAGAGTGTCTCATATTCGAGGGACATGATTGGATTTCTGAGGCAACAAGCGAGGTTACCCTAGAGGTGCACGTGTGAATTGTGTTTGTCATTTTCATGTATTTAGCTCTTGTATTAGGTCATCTAGCGATTGATTTTTGATTTTCGCATACAAACCCTAATCTTTAATCATGGCATATTTGAAAGCATAAAGTGCGATAATTAAAAGTCTAAGCTATTACAAAAATATCTGGGGATGGGGGTACAAATTATTACAAATGGGGATGAATCTCACAAGGATAACAATGTCCAAATATTACAACCAAATCGAATCGTCGCAATTCAATATAAAGTTATAACAAATTAAGAAATCAATAATATTATGGGATGCATGTATTTATTTAAAAATAAATGAAAATCTATTCTAAAAAACAAAGAAAGATTAAATATTATATTATTAACATTATTTTTGTATTTTATTAATTATGAAAGGAAAAGTTTAAATAAAAATTAATTAAACAACACTTCTATTATTTTTGTATTTTTATTAATCAAAAAAGAGGTTTAAAGAAAACAAAATTAATTAAATTAATTTAAATGTCTTTTCTTGGTATTTTATTAAATGAAACAAAATTAATTAATAAAAGAAACTAATTTGAGAAAATCAAAGTTTTAATTATTATTTATTATTAACAAAATAAAGCAAATTAATTAAAATTAAAACAAAACAATAGCATTTGTTAATCAAAAGAAAAGAAAAGAAATTAAAAGGATTAAAGATGGGCTTAAGATGGTATTGTTGGGCCCAAAAACAAAAAATGAAGAAGAAGAAAAGGGGCAGAATGGAGGGGGTGCGCCAATTAGTAATCACATGGGCTTAGGGTTTGAGGGGGAAGAAAGGCCCAAATTAACTATTGTTTCATTTTGTTAGGGTTTGAACAATTAGGGTTCATTGTGTTTTACAGTAGCGCCGCTCTCTCTCTCTCTCTCGCTTCTTCTCTTCATCTCTCTCACTTTAGGGTTCTGATCCCCTCCTAAGCCCTAGCCGCCGGAGTGCCATCTCCTTCTCTCATATCTTCACAACGATCCAAGGCTTGGTTTAGACGGTACGATTCGTCTCTTTTTTTGGGTTTTACAGTTTTCATTGTTTATGTTTGTGTGATTTTTACAGTTTTCAAGCTTATTTATTATTCATGTTTGAGATGCAGAGAGATATACCTGTGATATTTTCTGGACAAGAGAGAGGGAAGGTGAGACGGAGCTCCCTGGTGGCTAGAGGCGGAGGGGAGATGATGACGAACACGAGGCACAAGCTTCTGGTATCTCTTTTTGTTGTTCTTTTTGAACCTTGAATGATGATGCTTGATTGTTGATGATGACTATTCTGAATCTTTTGATTATTTTGTTGGTTTTTTAATGATGATGCTTGTTCTGAAACTTTATTTCTTTTCATCAATCTTGAATGTTGAATGTTGATGATGATTTTTTCTGAAACTGATTTGTTGATGTTGCTTCTGGAACTCTTTTCCTTTCTCTTGGAGTTTGAATGTTAATGATGAAGCTTGTTCTGAAACTGTGTTTTCTTTTCTGAAACTCTGTTTTGGTTTGTTGATTTTGTTGAAACTGAGTTTTGTTGTTTGTAATATGGTGGCCCTAGTTTTGAGATAGGTTATGCAATTTGGGTTTGGTTATGTTGTTCTTGCTGTTACAGGCTTTTGTGGTTTTATGAGAGTTGTAGTTTTAGGTCTGCGGTTGTTTTGGCTGCCCTCTGCAATTGTTATGCAGTTATGGTTGTTGTTCTGTATTAGTTCACAGGGTTTTGGAAGCTTTTTTTGGTTGTTTTGGAGTTGCAAGCTTGATGTAATTTTTAGGCTTGTGCAGGTTATTGCAGTTTCTTTGAGTTTGTTTGATAGAAGGTTGTGCTTGTTAGCTTGGTTCTGTTTGATAAATGCAGGTTGTTGGTGATTGGTAGTTTTATTGTGCTGTTTTTTTAATAGCAGGCTTGTGGTTGTTTTTTGGTAGAAGGATGTTGGCTTATTAGAGTTTGATAAACAGGTTTGGGATGGATGTGAAACTGTTAACAGGTTTTTTGGCTTTGGGAGAGTTGCACAGTTGCTTTGGTATATTTTTCAGCTTAGTTCTAGTTGCTAAAGGTTTTACAGGTTTTTAACTTGTGTCCTCTTAGGCTTGGCTTGGAGTTTTGTTTTATAACAGCTCTCTCTACCTTTGGTTAGCAGGCTGGGACTTGTAGTTTGTGCTTTAAACCGTTGGGCCTTTTTCTTCTTGCTGTTTTTGTGGTATTATTTCTTGATCCACTTTTTTAGCCAACTGTACAAATACTAAAAAGGTGCTCCCTTTTCTCTCTTTCTCTGTCAATGACAAAGCAATTCTTTTTGCTTTTCTCTTATTTTCTAAAATTTTTGTCTTTTAACTAGAAATTGATGAAAAGCTATGACAAGTCTTTGACTTGTGATTTTGGTTTACCCCCTGCATTTTACTGCTATCCTGCTGCATTGTACTTGCTGCATTTGTACAGTTTGCATCTAATTTGTTTTGTTCAGTTTGCTTATGTTTTGTAAATGCAGTTTGGCGCCTTGTGCTTTGTAGCTCAGTTTGGCACCTTGCCTGTGCTGTTTGTTAAAGCATGTTCCAGTTTGCCTTTGGTTTGTAATGTTGTTATGTTTCGTTTACAATGCTGTTTGGTTTGCATTCAGTTTGCATTTGGTTTGTAATGCAGTAGAGTTGGCGCCTTGTTGCATTTAGTTGTTGCATTGTTTAGCTTAACAATTTGCCTTGTTGTTTGGTAATATTTGCATTTGAACCAATTGCTTTTGTATGCTTGCATTTTTCCTTTTGCATTTTTTATGTTTCTCTTTGTGAACCAAGAAGAGCAATCTTCTTGTGATTTGTAAAGAGGAAAATAAAAACGTGATGAACAATAGCACTTCTGATTCCAGACGACAAACTTTAATGATGAATAATTTCTTTCTTTTTCTGTTTGAAATTTTTTTTCATATTCAACTAACTGTACTAATCCCTTTTCCTTTGTCTTTTTCATGTGAGCACAAATTGGATGGTGACAAAGCAAAAGAAGCCGGAGACTTTGTGGCGATCACAGGAACAATGGAGCAATGGCTTAGACTTAGATTTTTTTTCATTTAATTGTAATAATTTATTCTTCAAGTACTATAAGCTGTAAAACTTAAAGCACATGAAATAATAAATTATTTTTTGTAATAACATTTGAAATGAATGAAAAAGTCTTTATCCAATAAAACTCTTCTACTGTCAAATATCTTGCAATTCTTCCTATCAAGTCTTCATTTATTATTTAAGATTCCTGATTTAAAATAACTGAAACTGCATTCCAATAATTTTAATACAGATAACTTAAACTTTAAGTAATCCAACAACTCTGCAATCTCGTAACCTTGCAACATCATTCCAATCAAAATATGCATTGTGCATTCCAACAAATAAGCAAACATGAATTCCATTAATAAGCAAATGTATTAACAGACGCACATCATCTGGTTAACCTGGATCAGACAAAACTTGAATATTCCACATGACCATCTCAGTTCCTATCTCTTATTTCAGATAAACAAACCTTGAGAACCATCAGTAACCTTTCAGAAAACTTGAAAAAGTGTGAAAACATGTGACAGTTAATTGAATTTCTGAGAATTATGTTTCTTCTGAGAAATGCGAGAGAAAAACCCTAATTCTTGATTTACTGCCAAAGAAAAGTCTGTTTGATCGATTCTTGAGCTAATCTTTGAAAATATGAGAAAACCCTAGGGTTGTAATTTCTTGTGAAAAAGGGAGGGCAAATTTTGGGGTACAACACCTGCGTTTCATACCTTATTGCTGATCATTTGTGAGAATTTTGATGAGTGAATGTGACTGGAATTAAGTGAGATAAGCATGAGAAATGATGAGTTGTCATGGGCTGCACATGGGATGGGAGAGAGATAGAGAAATGTTGCCCAAAATAGTAATTCACGATGACTGCACGTACATGCATGGTTTGGCTTGATTTATCAAGAAACAATGATGAAACCACAATCTGTAATGTGTGTATGGGGTGCATGATAATGTTCATGCAGTAGAAAATTCCTCATGCACATAACATGCTTATCTTCCTGCCTTGCCCAACCATGCACACTTGTATTAGTTGCGACAAATTTCAATTTTCTCAATATTCCCTTGTGTGTTTTTGAAAAAGATGAGGCCTTGGGAAAGCCATGATAATATACTTTAAGATTGATGTTGCTAAAGATTCAAAATGAAGCTTGTATCATGTTGAAAACTTGGCACGAAAAACATGAGGTGTGGCTTGTCCAGGCCTACTGCATGCGCATGGTATGACTTCTGGCCAGCAAAAATGGAACATGATTTCCTTAAGTTCACATCCCTACAAGTCTCACCATAATTCAGAATGAAATGAACTTTAAACCAAAATTTAAGAGGACACAAAGATCTCCAACTTTGATGATCAAATTTTTTTGAAATCATGATCAATTCATCAAGAAAAATGATGGTGAAGGTGTCCCCACCATGTGGTTGATGATATTCCGCGCGTGAGACCTTCTTTGTTGGGCACACTTGCCTTCTCAAGCCCTCTTGTCCTAATCTCAATATCTCACTCAATACTGAACCAAATGAAATAATCCTTGAATCAAAAACGTGTAGGAGATTTCAAACTACAAATTTGATGTTGACACTTTTTAAAATTGAAGCTCTTTGACATCTCAAAAATGGACATGAAGAAAATGGACCCTTGACATACTTTTAAGAAATCTACTAAGTGTCAAAATCTTCCAAGCTAGTTATATTTTTCTCCTTTTACTTTTTGGTCTTGAACCCTCAAGGAAAAAGTTGAATAAATTTGTATCCTCTTTCCAACCATCTAAAATTTGTATTTTTTTAATAATAAATGAAGAAGTTGTGAATTTTCAAAGTTTAGTACTATGAATTTCCACACTTATAAACTTTTTAAATGTTCAAATGGCTTCTTTGACAACTTATATTTAAATTCAACAACTCTCTTGATTTTCTTTCATTAATTACCATACAACATGAAAATGTCGATGTTGAATTACATGTTGACCAAAAATCCCCTTGGTCACAGTTGACTTTAGTCAAAATGATTGTTTTGCCCCTTTTGATCAATTGAACCCCTTTCCAACCAAAATTGATGTTCAATATTTAAATCATAGATTCTCATGAACATGTAGAGAGATATGGAATCAATTCTTTCCCAAAAAATCCAAGATGTCCTGATTAAATCAAAAACCCTAATTTTGGCCCTCTATGTTAGGAGATGATGATCAAGTTTCAAAACCCTAATTCCTCTAGTCATATTGAGAAATTGTTTGAACAAAAATGTTTCCAATGATTATTAGAAGACAATAATTAAAAATTTTGGCTCATGCAAGCCTCAAACACTTCATTTGACTAGAACCCTAATCTTAAGAGATACATAGGAGAGAAGTGATTCAAGAATCAACACTTGTAATTCTCAACTTCTGATGAATCAAAGATACAACTGAGATGTATTGAGGTATGAAGATCCCTTAAAGCTTGAGAGATCCAAATATTTATGGAATTAGACCCTTCTTGCAATGATTGTCAACACAACCTCTTTCATAGCTTGTACAAGATCATGAAAACCAAAGATACTTTGATCCTATCATAATGTATGAATGCATATGATGAAACATAAGCCTTTAAAGTTCTAAAATCAAGAGGGTAAATTTTGGGGTTCAACATAGGTAAACAAAGAATCAAGCATAAGCTCTTAGGTAACCACCAAAGCAGCACCAAAGCATGTGATCAAAACATGGCATAAAGATAAGATTCACAAATCAACAATACAAGTCCCTAAGGAAAGTACTATCGCATGTCAATAAGATTCACATTTAAAACCCTAAGGTTAACCAAAGAAAGTATCTAAGCAAGTAGACATGATTTACCAATGAATGAGTCTTCAAAAGGAAAGTAACTCAAACAACTTCAAGTTATAACCCTAAACATGCATTCTACCCTAACAAAGGCAAAACAAATTGCAAAGAAAATATATCAAACCAAAATAACAAGTAAGATTGACATACAAAACTTCAAAAATAAGAAAATTCACATGGAACACTTAACTCAAAACTATCAAGCAACATGTCAAAGTTTTTAAGTTGACCCAAACATCATGGCAACTTTCAAAAGTTAACTCAAAGGAGTTCAAGGCATCAAAGCATATCATCAGCATCTAAATCATGGAACAAGAAGTGAATTCAACATCACAATACAAGTTCTCTAAATAACAACACAAAAATGCAAGATTAGACAAAATAAAACCCTAATGTCACCATACTTAACAAAGTAAGGCATCAAAGAACTTAGACATGATTCACCAATCAACAAGTCTTTACAAGAAAATGATTCAAGAAACTTAAAGGAGTAACCCTAAACATGCATTAGGTTCTATTCTAACCTAACAAAGGTATTACAAATTTCAAAGATAAGGTATCAAACCAAATATCAAACAAGATTGAAATACATCTTCAAGAAAGGAAACAAACTCAAGTGGAACTCCTAAATCATAGTATTAACAAATATTCAAAGTTTAGAAGTAACAACCCAAAAATCATGGCAAGACCTCAAAGATTAACTCAAAGGAGTTCATGGTATCAAATTAAAATTATCAACATTTAAATCATGGAGAAAGATTACCAATAAAAAAGGTTTCAATTATCAAGGTAAAAACCCTAAACATGCTTCAATGTCTAAACCATATAGAAAACTTCAAGCTTCAAGTGTAACATCATCATGCATCAAAAGGTAAATACCAAAGCACAAATTCCAGCCCCTAAGGTTCATGCTTATAAAGATTAGGTGTTAGGGTTTCATGACCTAAACAAATCATCTACATCAAGTGCACAGGTAAACAGGTGTTCAATCATCTACATGTTCTCAAAAATTAGCACACAAGGAAGTTTCAAAGTCTAAGAGATAAATATCATGGCACGAAACAACTTATCTAAGAGATTAAATTTAAGCATTGCTCAAACAAGAGAAAGTTTCAAAGGAAACAAAGTCATTAATTAGGTCAAAACCTTATACAAGCATCAATAATTTGCAACAACAAAGTATTTCACCAAAAGCATGGTATGGAATTAATCAAAGCATCAAAGTTGTAGGGTACCAAAGCATGGAATAGACTCAAGTTATAGGGAAAGAAGACTCATCACATATATTGCACAAGTGCATATCAAATTAAAGGCATCAACACAAAGAACAATCATCATCTAATCATGGCATTAAGGCTCAAATGAATCGTCTTCTCATGGCCACAATCTAATCAACATTTAAAACCATTTCAAACATGTGACATCTACACATCTAAACATCATATCATGACAAGAAAATTGGCAAAATATGGATTCAAACAAAGCACTATTCATGATTCAAAACAATTCCTCAACAACAAAGCCTGTACTTGACAAAAAAGGCTCCTAATTAACTCAAATAAAACTGAAAAAAATAGTTTAAAAATATGGGATAAAAGTTAATACCCTAAAGCTCCCTAAACATATTTTTAACTATGCCTCCTGTTTACTTGTAGCACCCCTGGCCCAATTATTTTATTTATTTATTTTACTTTTATTTTATTTTATCAAATATATTTTTCTTAATATTAAAAATCATAAAAAATATAAAAATTATAGATTTATATTTTAGCTTATTTTATTTTATTTTTCTCACAAAAAATATTTTTATTTAGTTATATATATTATCATTTTTTTCTTAATTAAATTAGAACTAGTTTAATATTTATTTTTTTCTTTATACCCATTAAATATTTATTTTAATATAAAAAAGGGGACCAAAAATATCACATAATGCCATGTATTATTTTCAAGACAAAATATAAAAAATACTTACTTTTTCTTAAAGAGATTTATTTTCTTTTAATCAAATAGAATTAGGGTTTATTCAAAAAAATAATTTCTTTTCTTAATTGATTTAAAGTAATCTTGATTTATTTATTAGGTTTAGGTTTTAAAATTTTTCTTACATAAAAAAACCAAACAAAATCTTCTTTGCATTTACATACCTTTGCATATTTAATTCATTTTTGTATATTATTTATGCCAATATTTGTACATATTCAATTTGGTTGTAATAGACTAATTAGGTTTATATTAATGCAATCCCCATTCATAAATTGTATACCCCCCCTCCCACAAATGTTGTAATAGCGTAGGAAATTTAAATTTCGCAATTTATCGCTTTTTATAAACATGCTAGTAATTAGGGTTTGTATGACAAGATAAAATCAATCAAATACAAAACCCTAATTCAAGAAAAAATCAAGCATGAAAATGAAACACTTGCACAAAAAACACCTCTAGGGTTATCCCACTTGGTTTCCTTACAAAAATGGCCATATTACACATGTAAAGTGTCTTAGCAAAAACAAACGAATACAAGATCATAGTCCCTCGATGACGCTATTCAAAGTTGCCTTACAAAAATAATCTTAGTCCCTCAAAAATGCTAAGATACTTTACAACATTGCTAATCATGGCTATACGATGACCCACGTCCGTCCCATTTACATCCACAGATAGGGTTGCTTACCAAATCAATGGTAAGACAACAATGTCAAACGAAAAGAAAATGAACAAGAAAGACATTTGAGTAGGTAGATTGCTTCTAGTTACTTGCTCCATTTCAAAACAAATATACTTGTTATTTCTAAAAACAAACACATACACATTTTCAAACATCTTATAAATATTGAAAACATTTTCAAAAGATCAACATCTTTGTATACATTCTTACGAACGAGAATCATTACAAAGATTGCCTAAACAAATGGTCTCTTTACAAAATATTTTCAAAAACCACACAAAGCATAATTTCAAACAAAAAGCAAGTGATCTAGAAAGTAACTAAGATCCCATAGAAAACCATGGATGAAAAGGGTGCTAATACCTTCCCTTTTCATAATCTACCCCCCGAACTCAAGAAAAAATCTCAAAGTCTTTCCTGTGCTTTTTACCTTTCCTTTTCGATAAAAGAAAAGTTGGTGGCGACTCTTGCTAACCGCAACATTTGCGATCAAACGCAAAACAATCAAGTCAGTTCTCCCACTGCATCACACTAACATACAAGGTTAGTATCCTAAAAAGGTTTCAGATAACCCTATAACAAAATTTCTAAAGCATGCTCAAAAGCTAGCACAAAAATTAGGTCAATACCACACCCAAAATCAAATTTAAAGTAAAAGAAGAACAAAGAAGGGGATAGATGAAGAGGGGGCATGTTTAGAAAGGGTCTAAATCATACAAGTCAATAGCTTATAAGTTTTAACAAATAATTGTGAAGTCAGAATCATACACACACTTTATGTCACCTTAAAGCCATCAAATGAAACATGCTCAAGCATCACACACAATACTAGAAAACTTATGCACAAAACACAAACAAAAAGGCCATAAGAGGTATGTAAAGTTTTATAAGAGAAAGGGATGTTAGAAGTATGAGAAAAATGGGAGAAATTGAAAAAAATAGAACCAATTCAGTATCATATGTCATACCAAAAATTAACCCAAAGCTAAGCACACAAGTTCTAAAATTCAAACTTTTTGGTCAAGGCAAAACCCTAAGCATACTCCTAAGTCAAAATTAGGTTAAAAATGGGAAAAGGACTTATAAAATCATGCGAATTAAATCCTAACTTTCTAAAGACTTATAAAAGTCAGAAACATCATTTTAAATTCTTGGGTTGACTTGAAAGATTGAAAACGAATAGAGAGTTTTAACAAAATTATTTCAAAGAAAATATAAAATATGGGATAAAAATTCAACAAAATTATTTTGGTACCCTAGAATCAACCAAGAACATCAAACATGTTTTTCTTGATTTTTAAAAGTAAAGGGGATTAGAGGTTATGTGTTTCTTTCGGCCTAAGCAAGAGAAGGACTCAAAAACAATAATTAACTTCTAAAATTAATACAAACAAGAAAAATGTA
Source organism: Vicia faba (assembly GCA_948472305.1). Taxonomy (NCBI): domain Eukaryota; kingdom Viridiplantae; phylum Streptophyta; class Magnoliopsida; order Fabales; family Fabaceae; genus Vicia; species Vicia faba. Next base: position 146,509,980 of record OX451740.1, read on the forward strand.
TTGTAAATCAAATTAAAGATCTTGAAAAATTATATTAATATATAAGTAATTCTGGACATATTTTCGTGGAATTTTATCTTGAAAGACAAGTTTAAAACAGAAAATATTTGCACAATGCAATAAAATTTAGCAAAATAATAGCTTAGCTAACCAATTGATTTATATAGCATGCCAAAAATTTCTAAAAAAATAAACCAAAAATATTTTCATGAAGTGGGCTAAAAAGACAAGTCATAATATTTTTCATACATTTTTTAGATAGATGAAAATTAGAAGAAAAAAATTCGAAAACCTAAAAGATGATTAAAATCCTAATTAAACTAATTGAATTATTTAATCATGCAAAAATGATTAAAATATGAAATAAAGTTCATAATCAGAAAATAGACTAATAATAAAGTCTATAATACTTTTTTGTTAATTTTTTAATCAATAAAAATAATAAAACAAAATTAAAGAAAACAATTAAAAATGAATACAAATTTAAATAGATTGAAATCTATTACACCTATTTTATGCAACAAGCCTTGAGTCATGCACGAATCAAAACACGCAAACTCATCATCCCTGTCTTATGAACTAAAACCCTAACGTCTTTTTCAGGTTTAACATGCAATGTTCATGTTACAATTTCTCCCTCATTTCTCCATGAAAACACAAAGTATAAACATCAAACATCAAGATCTAAACGAGTAGAACATTATAGGATCAAGAAAATCAAAAAATGATGCACTAGTCATAGAGAAAAAGCAACGCAAAGATCCTTGCATAAACACGTTTTCAAATAAGCATTCTATCAAACAATTTTTAGATTCAATTATCTTACTCGTTTCTTAACCAAATCGTTTGATCATCTAAACTCATTAAAAAATCCAAGGAACAACAAGGTAATCATAGATTTCACAAATTATGCAAGATCAAGTAGAGATATGAGCACGAAGACACAGATTCAGTCAAGTTTTCAAGCAAGTTACAGAGTACGATTTCAGCATCAAATCACTCATGTATATACTTCAGATCTAAGATACGGCCAGCTAAATCATAATGCTCAAGATCTAAAGCAGAAATTAATGCAAAAGTGTGAGATTCGTAGTTCATGAAGCTTACCTCAAGTTGTGAAAAATAAATTCACAGATGCCTCTGATTTTAGTAAGAAACCTGATAATTCTTCTCCTTCAATCTTCAATGATGATGAATTGAGCAGAGATTCAAGCTTGCACAAAAGTTTTGAGAGAGAAATGAAGAACAATGATTCTGACTTGAGAGGGAGAGAGAGAATTAAGCTTATGAGAGAGAGTTATTTTCGTTAATGAATACTCCCCCTCATGAATGAAGCTTGGTTCTCTTAAATATAAAGAGAAAGAGTGATGTAGAAGTTTGCTCTAAGGGCATGATGCTCATTGGAAGTTTGGAGTCGTTAGAGGGCAATAATGGAAGTTTGTGGAAGATTTGAGTAAAGTAATGCAAGCCTGCGTTTCATACCTTATTGTTGATCATTTGTGAGAATTTTGATGAGTGAATGTGAGTGGAATTAAGTGAGATAAGCGTGAGAAATGATGAGTTGACATGGGCTACACATGGGATGGGAGAGAGATAGAGAAATGTTGCCCAAAATAGTAATTCACGATGACTGCACGTACATGCATGGTTTGGCTTGATTTACCAAGAAACAATGATGAAACCACAATCTGTAATGCGTGTATGGGGTTCATGATAATGTTCATGCAGTAGAAAATTCCTCATGCACATAACATGCTCATCTTCCTGCCTTGCCTTGCCATGCACACTTGTATTATGGTCCAAATGATTAGTTCTTCATATCAAATGGAAGATGGAATGGAATAGAACAACTTTGATGTTGGATGAAACTTGAAATGAAGCTTGGAGAATTCTTCAATATTACCTCAAAGTCATGCTACCAAACTAACCTGAACATGTTGTGAAATTTCGAGTTATTTTGCCAACTTGATCAAGTTGAACACCTACTTCAGCTCCAAATTTCTCCTTCTTAAGGATAGATTCTTGGGTCAAATTTTGTATTATGGTGTAGTACTACAATTAATCTACAATTGAAGACCCCAAGTGTCAAAATTGATGGCTTGAGTTGATCATAAATTCCCTTGAAATTCGTGCACAAGATCATGCTTCAACACTTAGAAATTTTTTCTAAGTATTTGCCTTTTGAACCAACTTAAAACATAAACTTTATCTTGTCATATCTCCAAATTAAAAAAGCGTTTGATCTCAAATATCTTACAAACATGTAATATCAAATGAGATATTCAAGTTCAGCCCTTAGTTTGAATTTTTGGATCATGGAGGAGAGAGATATAACCTTGGGAAGTTGCACAATTGACCATGCCAATTTGTACTCAAAAAAATTTCTCAAAACCCTAATTTTGAAACTTTTGTGATTTTCATGATTTCTCTTGATGAAACTTGGTCAAACCTCAAACTTTCATGAATATTGAATTGAAATGTCCATGGTTGACCAAAAATCTCAAAAGTCAACCTTTGACTTTGAGCATTATTGACTTTTCCTCAATTGAATCAATTCCTCTCATCTAACATTTAGAATCACTTAAGATACTTTGAGAAGATAAATTATGTACATATAGATACCTTGGATCATAATTTGAACAATAAAATTAAGATTTGGTCAAAAAGTCAACCCTAAGTTGTCTTTGACCAAAACCCTAGCTCTGAGTAAATCTTGATAGAAGCTTGTGATTAATCTTGAAACAATGAAACCCTAATCTCCTAAGGATCTTGAGAAACCATGAGATGAATGATGAACTTAGGCTTAAGGTAATAACCATGATGTTAATAGCTCAACCTTGCATTGCCTTGAGTACCATATTCTTCTCTTTGAATGGGAAACCCAAATCACAAGAAATGTTGATCTCAAAACCATATAACCAATAATATGCATGAATGTGTATGAAAATGAAACACAAGACAATTAAAGTAGAAACTAGAGGGTAAATTTTGGGATGCAACAGTGTGTGTTATGGTTTTGTTATTATTAGTTTCATAGTTATTGTTATTATCAAGATAAGAACTACGAGAATTAAATTAAAATAAAAATTAGAATGAAGTAGAGTTAGTGGAAGAAGGAAGTTACAAAAGTAAAAATTAGTGGGGGAAGTCAAAGAAATAAAAGGTTGAATTTGCCACTTGAAAGCTTGATCATGCAATTGAGGATTAGAAGGTGGTTAAAGAGAGAAGATTAATTTAGATGAGAATGAAAATGAGTTAGAGCATATACCAAATTCTTTAAAGAGGGAGACAGACTGAACTTATGAACCCTCTCTGTTGTACCCCAAAAATTTCCATCTCTTTTCTCAAGACATTTCTAACAAAGATCTGCAAAAGCTTAAGCTTGCACAAGTATTGACTAGGTCAAGCCATCTCTTCAACACTGATACCCCAAAATTAGGGTTTGAGCTTGCACAAGAACAACTGGACTTATAATACTTCATATGACGTTCATGGATCATTATGTACATTCAAGAATGCTTATGTCAAGTTTCAAGTCTTGTATCACAAATTATGCTCAGTCAATTGACCAAGTGACCATAATCAACTGTACTGATGAAAAAGTCATTTGTAGCACCAATTGTCAAACTTTGACTTTTTGGTCAACATTAAGTCTCAAAGATCAAAATTCATCAAGACATTCAAAAATATGAAACTTCATCATCAAGAAATCAAGAAAGTCAAAAGTCAATGTGAAAAGTCAAACTCTTTAAGACTTAGAAATTTTTCAAGTGTTTTTATACATGATAATTTCATTTCTTCATGACAATTTTCCACCATGATGCAAGATGATTCAAGGAAAACTTCCAACATGAAAGTTGTAAATCTCAATGAGATCTAAAACTTTGTAGGGAAGGACTTTTTCTAGAAATTCTTGGATTTTGAGTTATAAATTCATGAAGTCATGGCATTTTTGAATAAACACTTAGAAATTTTCAGCAGTTTTGGTCAGGATTTTATCCCAACTTCTTGGCATTTTCACATAATTCTAAGATGATTTTGTCAAAATGGACAACATGAAAGTTATAGAGGATGTTTCAAGCTTTCCAAAACATACAAGAGCATGAATTTATCATACTTGAGCTAGGAGATTCAAGGGCATGAAGTTGGGCATCCATTATTGAATTACAAGTCATTTTAGTGAAGAACACATAACAAAACCCTTATGTTATGCTGCATAATCTTGTGTTGTAGGCCTTCTTGCTTGCAAATCTCATCATAATTTAATGCTTACACCCACTCTTGAGCTATTACCCAAGTGTTTAAACCATTTCCTAAAAGATCTTTCCATTTATGGCATAAAGGCACCATTACTATTTTGAAAAGCAAGCTTGTTGGCACAAAACTTATCTTGAACCCATACCTTGTTTGTTTCTGATTTTACTCCTCCATAAATCATGGAAATCAGCCCCTCTAATCCAGAAACTTTGTTACTTCATCTTGGGACCATGAATTAACTTGATATTTGCAATCCAACCTAGCCATAACTCCATAGTTTGTAAACCAAACCAGCTTGTTCACAAACCTCTTTCCTATAAATAGAAGAAGCATTTGCAAGAGAAAGAGGTCAGAAAAATAGAGAGAAAATCCAAAACTTTTATTGATAAACCCTTAAAATCTCATATTCACAAAAGCCATAACAGTTCACAAAGCTTCCACTCTTGAGCTTTGAAATCCAAATCCTAGAACTCTACATACTTTGAAATTTTTTTCCAAACATCTAAGCACCTCACATACATCACTTAGAAGTTGTTCGAACTCAAGAACAAGTTTTTGTAACATCTCTACTTTTCAAAGCTCAAGAACACTCAAGGCAGCAACTCAAGCTCAATACACAAATTCCAGCCTTAAGGTAAGTCTCCTTGACTTTAAACCCTTCATTTCAAGCATCATTATTTGATTCATCTTTGAAGATAAAATGTAACAACCATTCCCCTTGAAGATAACCTTTGTTTATCTTTATTTCTTGTCATTTATGTGTTGAGAACTAACCCATGTATGCATCAAAACAAAGATAGAGTGAAAAAATGACAGTATGAGTCGACACATACCTATATGAGTCGACACATTTAAGTGGAAAAATAGGTTATGAGTCGACACATAACCTTATGAGTCGACACATACTGCTATACAGGCCCAAAACAGAAGAAAAAAAGGTGTATGAGTCGACACAAAGCACGTATGAGTCGACACATACAGGGTATGAGTCGACACATATCATTATGTATCGACTCATACTGAGTTGATTTGGAAATACATGGGCAAGGAAAGGTTATGTGTCGATGCAAAAGAGCATGTGTCAACACATAATGTTCAAAAATGCATTTTTTTTCTTTCCTTTTCCTATATTTTTACATGTTTCATATATTTTCTTCATGTCTATTCAATATGGTTGTAATATTTAAGCTCATATCCATCCCCATTTTTAAATTGTACCCTCATCACCCTAAACAATGTAATAACGTAGGACTTCATTTTCCGCAATTTACCGCTTTCAAATATAAATACTAGTAACTAGGGTGTGTATGGCAAGATAAAAATAAATCATAGACAATCCTAATCCAAGACAAAACAATGCATGAAAAATAAACACTTGCACACTTGCACCTCTAGGGTTAACTCCACTTATTCCCTTAAAAAATGGTCATGATATGCATGTGAGACATCTTAGAAAAAACAATCGAAAATACAAGATCATAGTCCCTTGATGACGCTACGAATGTTTCCTTATAAATGATCTTAGACCCTTAAGAAAAAGGCTTAGGTATCTCAAAATATTGCATTTTATGACTATGCGACAACCCACATCTGTCCATTTACATCCAAGATAAGGATACTTACCAATCAATTATGAGATAGCAATATCAAAGGAAGGAAGAAATGAACAAAAGACTTTTGAGTAGGTAGAACGTTCTTAGTTTCTTGCTCATAATCCATCTTCAAAAACATCTTTTCAAACACACCAAACACATTCAAAAACATGAAATATTTTCAAAAAGTCCAACACTTTGTATGCATTCTTATAGAGGCGAGAATCATTACAAAGTTTTCCTAAACGAAGGCGCTTTTCAAAAATATTTTCAAAACCCACCACAAACACATTTCAAACAAAGCAATTTCAAAAGTGATCTAGAAAGAAACTAAGAGCTCATAGATAACTATGGATGTAAAGGGTGCTAACACCTTCCCTTTTCATAACTTACCCCACGAACTCAAGAAAATATCTCAAAGGTCTTTCTTGTTCTTTTCACCCTTTCCTTATTGGATAAAAGAAAAGTCAGTGGCGACTCTTGCTATCCGCAAAAATTAAGATAAAACACAAAACACCCAAGTCAGTTTTCCCACCGTATTACTGAACTGGAGACTTTGCTGGGGATTCCCTTAAAAGTGGGGTTCGCTTAGAGCTAGATCACATTTTAATTGCTTTCATTGTTTGATTTGTTTGCTTTAAATTATGGGTTCTTGTTTGGGTTTGTATTGATCCTCTACCCGGATCGGGGAACATTATTAGATAAGTAGCAATAGATCGTGAAGACTGTGTAGGGTATACCGACATGGTTAAAGCGATGGCTACGTTAGTTTGACACATTTGTTGGTACAGGTAGCCCTTGAGTCTAGTCAAGGAGAATACAAGGCCGATGTGTGGTGTCATGAAGCATTAATTGACCTTAGAACCTTTAATTGAACAACTTGGCCATTAGGAAGTAGTGAGATAGCCGACTTTGGTGCAGTCCGAAGTTGGTTGATACTCGATACTACGCTCATTGAGATCGGACTTTCGGGATATTTTGGTCACTAATAAAGAGATTTGCGCTGAAACAATGGCCGGTGAAGAAAGATCAGTGATATTGAGATTCCCTAGAACCCGATTACTTTCTAGGACAGGTTGAACCAACTATACTTCAAGAGGGTACTTACCTATGAACCTCATGCAAGCCTAAACCTAAAGGACTTATTTTCTTTGTGTGTATATGTTTGTTTGTACATAACATCATGACATCATACCATGGCATTTTGCACTAACCATTTCAATGACCTATAGATTTATCTTTGTTTTGTTTTGTAGGACATGGCTTCCACTCGTATGAATACTATCCAAATCAACCACGTCAAAATGCCTCCTCAACTTAAGGAATTGGCATCAAGGGTCTCCAATGATTCTCCCTTCACAAAGAAATACGATCGTCTCGTCAACTTGGTTATAACAAGCTTTGAAGAGGATATTGTGAAAGTGCTATTCCAATTCTTTGACCCTAAACACCATTGCTTTACCTTTCCTGATTTCCAACTTATGCCTACTATGGAAGAATTCTCTCAACTCTTGAGAATTCCTATTCTTGATCAACTACCCTTCAATGGTATTGGAAGAGACCCGAGACCTGAAGAGATTGCTCGAGCTCTACATTTACCTCGGTCCGACATTGTGGCCAATTGGGAAACAAGAAGTGGTGTCAAAGGGTTTCTAGCCAAGTTTTTGTTTGAGAGGGCTCAATATTTTTGGAATGCTCTAGAATTACAAGCCTTTGAAGAAGTGTTGGCTCTTATCATCTATGGGATGGTCCTATTTCCCAATCCTGACCAACTCATAGATGTGAACACGATTAAAAAATTTCTATCTTGCAATCTGGTGCCTACTTTACTTGGGGATATCTTGCATTATCTTTACTCTCGCACCATGAAGAGAAGAGGACTTCTCATGTGTTTCACTCCTCTGTTGACTAGGTGGTTTATTTTTCACCTACCCCGATCTATTGTGAAGAACGAGCAAGGCTTAAGATGGTCTAGTAGGTTAATGTCGCTCACACATTCTGATATTTATTGGTGTTCTCGATCTATGGAGGACATTACTATTATTGACCATTGTGGGGAATTCCCTAATGTCCCTCTACTTGGCATTAGGGGAAATATTACCTACAATCCTTGTTTGGCTTTGCGACAGTTTGGATATGCTAGGAGGGATGGCCCTCATGATGCACTTGTCCATGGAATTGCATCCAACTACGAGAACGATGTCCAAGGTTATCGTCAGAGATTCATAGGAGCTTGGGGCATGGTTAACAAGGTTAATAGCAAGACTTTGGGGCATAAGAAGTCCATTCTATTGGAGCCTTATCTCAAGTGGGTGAGAAATCACGCCCAAAACCTCATGATGCCTTATGAACCCATCCTACCTATCATCATGGAGCATGTTTCCGAAGGAGATGTTCCATATACTATCCTTTATCCTGATATGCCTACTTCTCTTGAAGATTTGCAAAGAGCCTGGATTCAGCTAAAGAGGGAGCGAGACACCTTTGAAGCACAGTTTTATGCAAGAGAGAAGAGGACAATGAAGCTCACGAGACAACTTCGTGAGGAGAGGATCATGAATGCCTATATCACTCCAAAGAGGAAGCATCCATAGGAAACATGAGCCATTTTTATTGTATTTTAGTTCATTTGGTTTCTTTTGTTTCTTTTGTTATAATGTAAGCCCAAGAGGCATGTTGTAATCAATTTGAACTTATTAATACAATTAATGTTTGTTCACTTTTGTCTAAACAAATTTAAATCTTCTAAGTCCTTGAAATCATTTGCATATGCATTTTCATGCATCATAACATAAATAGGTTTTCCACAACAGGTTTCCTTATCTTTCTACTGTTTATTTCAGTAAGATGGATATCGAACAAACAATGAAGGACTTACAAGCGCAAAATTCCCAGTTCTAAGCAACCTTCCCGACCCTGGCCAAGGGACAACCAGAATTGATGATGATACTGGCGTCCAAAAAGAAGACTAAGAAGAAGGCCCTCGTCAATATGGGGAAAAGGTTTAAAGGCCTAGTCTGTCAGGTGCAGATAGTTGAAGAGTCATCCGAGGAAGACGAGAACCAGGTGGAAGAGGCAAAGAGCACATGTGATAGGGGTGCAAATGATCAAGCTTCTGAGAACGAATATTACTTTGATGAGAAATATCCTCCGACTGAGGATAAATACAAGAAGTTGGAGGATAGACTAAAGGCTGTTGAAATTCAAGTCGTGCCTGGTTTGGATTTTGGTGAGTTGGGCTTAGTACTTGGGGTCTTCATTCCTCATAAGTTCAAAATACCGTTCTTTGCCAAGTATGATAGGGTTTCCTTCCTGAAAATTCATCTAAGGTCTTACATGCGCAAGATACAGTCCCACACTACCGACAAAAAGCTCTGGGTCCATTTCTTCCAAGAGAGTCTGGATGGGACTCAACTAGAATGGTTCTATCAATTGGAGGGTTCCCGCATCCATACATGGGAAGATCTAGCCACTGCTTTTTATCATCAGTATCAATATAATGCCGATCTGGAACCAACCAGAGTCCAACTTCAAGGTATGACAATGGGTACTAATGAGGGGTTTAAAGAGTACGCACAAAAATGGAGGGATCTTACTGGTAGGGTCCAACCAACACTAACTGACAGAGAACTAGTTGACATGTTCATGGGTACATTAACTGGCCCATTTTTCAACCTATTTATTTGGAGTTCTTCATCTAGTTTCACCGAGTTGATACTAAATGGTGAAAGGGTAGAGAGTGGCATTAAGAGTGGGAAAATTCCCATGACGTCTGCTTCCGCATCCAACACTGTAAAGAAGCCCTTCACTAGAAAGAAGGAAACAAATGTTGTGTATGGGGCAAGGGCCCATACAAGAAGGATCCCCAATCCTCTGTTAATGCTGTGTTAATCTCCAACCTTCCATCTGCTCAAAGACAATCATCCAATAATCAACAATCTGAAGTTCCTTGAAGACAGTTCACGAGAATAAGCATGTCACTGTCACAAGCCTTACAACATTTGTTGAAGGCCAACTTAGTGACATTGTGCAACCCACCATCCAATCCTAACATTTCATCACCTAAGTACAATCCAACTTCCAAGTGTGCGTATCATTCCAATAGACCTGGGCATGAAACTGATCAATGTTGGGCTCTGAAGAATAAGATTCAAGATCTAATAGACAATAAAGCAATTGAATTTGATCCACCTGCTACTCCAAATGTGATAACCGCACAAATGTTGAACCATGGAAAATGTGTTAATTCAATTAATGATACTACTTTTGTTTCCTCCATTGAGGATCTAACAACTCCATTAACTATTGCAAAGGATAATTTGCTGAGAGTCGAGGTGTTCCCTGGCTATTCTAAAGATTGTGTTTGTTGTGATCAACAAGTAAATGGGTGCAAGCGGCTGAAGGAAGGTGTGCAACGCCTGATAAATAGTCGTGAGATTCTGCTTGAGAAGATTCCTACCATCAAAAGTTTAACCAACAAAGCTGAAGATTTGTCCATAATAACCATTTCCAACAAGCCTCTTAGGATCTCCTCAAAGGGTCCTATTAGAATTTCAAATGAACCAATCATTGCTCCTTTAATAATCACTACCCTTGGGCCTATTCCCTACAACTCTAACAAAGTGATTCCATGGAACTATGGTGCCGAAGTTTATTATCATGGGATAAAACAAGATTCTTGGATTAATGAATACAAAGATGATGTTACTAATATTGCAGTGTTGCACCCCAAAATTTGCCCTCCCATATTCTCCAAGAAATTGCCAAGTCAAGCTGCAAAATTCCCCAAGGGTTGCACAGTGCAAAGGTCTCCTATACAGTCAAAACTAGGGTTTGTATTCTGATCAAGAAAATGAAGTTTTCAAGGGCCCAATAAAGTCTCATATGCCTACAAATATGGTCAAGCATCCTCATATCAAGTTTCAAGGCATTCAGCTCAAAATTGCACAGTCAAAACCCTAAATTGCACTACAGTCAACTGTAGGGGCAAAATGGTCATTTGACAGTCAAAAGTTCAAATTTTTGGTCAACATATCATTTTGAAGCCACAAACATCATTTGATCAATGCTTGATCATGATTCTCAAAATTTGGCTCAGAAATCATCAAGATGCAAAAGTTTCCTTATTTGGACAGTTGAAAAAGTCAACTGAAATTGACCAGGGCATAACTTTCACATGGATTATCAGAAAAATTCCATCCAAAGCTCATTTTGAAGAGAAAGACATTTCCTACAACTCATCTTCATACTTCAAGTCCAAGAAATGCTCTCACAAAAAGTTATCAATTTCAACATTATAGGTCATTTTCAAAAGTCAACAAAAAGGGACTTTAAGTTAAAGGCCATAACTTGAGATTGGTAAATCAAAATGACATGGGACCAAAGACATTGGTTAGAGGACTCAAAGACCTTTCCAAAATGTCCAAGAACATGAGAAAAGCTTAAAAATGGAGCAAGTTATGCCTTGTGGAAGTTGGGAAATTTTTGGATATTTTGAAAAGTCAACATTACTTCAAATGACCTAAAATTGCTAATGGGCCCATTTTTCTTCCATGGTTCATCATTCTAAGCATGTGCACGACCACTTGGCCCAAAGGGAAGTATTTTCTCATTTTTTATTTATTTATTTGAATTTTTATTCACATTAATTCATTTAAATCAAATTAAATATAGGAAAAATACTAATCTAAGTTTCCAAATCTTTTTATACATGTTTTGCCATCAAGATTTCGTGCATAGGTCAAATAGGAAAGAATTGGATTGATTTGAGCATAATTGACACAAAATACACATGAAAAAAGATATGGAAAATCTTAAGAAATCAAATATTGAAAACCATGATTGCAAGAGATTTTTATCAATTTTCTTAACCTAATTGATTCACTACAAATGCTTGAACACAACCCTAATGCCGATAGACTGGAAGCTGCGCTCAAAGGCCATTGAAGAACTTGAAAAAATTGTCAAAAAACACAAAAATACCAAAAACATTCTCTTTTAATTTTTAATTTTAATTCCTTATCAATTTAAAATTTGCTAAAGGGTCCAACGCCCTCGATTCGTCTAATTCTTTTATTTCGCATATGTATCTTATTTCGCTTAATTAATTATGTACCTCTCCCGAAGCCTTGTAACTAAACTTTTCGCACTTTTCAATTTCGTTATTTACTTTGCTTTATTTATTTTTCTGTCAAATCGGGTCCGGTTTAATTTTGGCGATGTGGACCCGCGCCATTTGTAATAGCTTTAGATTTATTTTTCCTCGCAACTTTTAACTGTTAACAAAGCATGCAAGAATGAATGGCCATAATAAAATCAAGCGTAGATCACTTTAACATGACAAGACAAATACAAATGAAAACGACACACGAATCGCACACACCACCCCTAGGGTACGCCTCACTGTTGCCTTGCCTCGAAAGGTGATCGTCGAGTAGAGGATGTCTTAGTAAGTCCTCATGATCCGGGAACCTGGCATGAGGGTAGCTTCTAAGGTGTCTTCCTATTGCTCTGGTGATCACCATGTCCCTAAACTCGAATTGTCCCGAACACCTCCAACGGTGGTGCTACCTACCTCTCAATAGTGGGATGGCACTACTTTAAAGGACATTTACACAGACGAATTCCTTAGGGTAGGTAGGTTCTCATAGATACTTGCTCTCTTCAAAAACAAACAAAAATCTTTTCACACCGACACTTTTCAAAAGCTTTCAAAGCAATTTTTCAAACACTCTGACACAAGAGTCGATCTGAAACTTTCAAAGAAACTTTTTTAAAACCCACAGTTGAAAAGCAAACAAACCATTTTCGAAAACACAATGAGCAAGTATCTAAGAGCCCATGGATAACCATGGATAGAAAGGGTGCTAACACCTTCCCTTTCTATAATCTACCTCCCGAACCGAGAGCAATCTCTTTAAGGAATTTTTCTGTGCTTTTGTCCTTTCCATTTGGAGAAAATAAAAGACGGTGGCGACTCTTGCTTCCGAGACATTTCGCGAACCAGCGTTAAACAGTCAGTTCCAGATCCACCGATCACAGAACTGGCGACTCTGCTGGGGACACCTTTATAAAGTGAGGTGTACCTTAGGGCTAGGTCATAACTGTGTTTTCACTTGTATTGATTTGCTTGCTTTAAATTTGTGGGTTGCATGGGAGTTACATAGATCCTAACCCGGATCTGGGGATACCCTGTTTAGGTAGCATAAGCTGTGAGGGACTTGTCCGGCGTATACCGACATGGGTGAAGCAGTGGCTACGTTGGTGTGGCGCCTTGGTCTGTACCGATATCCCTCGTGTTGAAACGGGGAGAATATGGGTCTTCCAAGGAGTCATTAAGCACCAACAACCTTAGAACCTTAATTGACACAACTTGGCCATTAGAACAGTAGCAGTATGCTACGCCCATTGAGGCTAAACTCTCGTGATGGTTCTGGCCGCAAGAAAAGATTGCGATGCTGGAGTTATGACCGATTGAGGGTAGTCAATGATATTGGGATCCTCTAAGAACCCGGTTACTTTGATAGGACAGGTTGAACCCACCAACTTCAAGAGGGTAATACCCAGACCTCATGCTGGCCTAAACTCTAAGGGCTCTCTCTTGTGTGACTTGTGTGCCTTCGTATTTGACTACTTGCATGCTTGTTATCTGACACATGAACTATTTGCAGGTCTTGTTTACAGTCCTCAATTGGGACTCATAACAGGGTTATTAGGTCTTGCAGGTTTTGTTGGGACTCATAACAAAGTATACTGAGTTTCCTACAGGTTTTAGTTTGTAGTCCTTAATCAGGGCTCTTAACAAGGTTTATTCATATTACCCCATGCATCATGACATCATATCATTGCATACATCCTAACCCATTTCAAGGATCTCAAAGGCTTGTGATGCAGGTCCTGATAAATCAAACATCTAGCAAGGGGCAAAGAGGATTTATTTTCCTCTAGCCAAAGTTGTCAGGGGCTATGACCCACTTGATATGGTGAGCTCTAACTCTTGAAGAAGGTTCCCTTAACCAAGGTTGTTTGGAAATCAAAACCAGACATGATGACTAAAGTCAGAGGCTATGACCCACTGGATATGGTGAGCCTTTGACCCTTGACGAAGGACTCTCAACAAATATGAAGTTCTTTCAATCAAGCTACCGGATCCAAATGCTAACAAATTTTTTGTCTACCCCGCGAGGTCCTTGAAAACATTACATGCATGTCATACATCTCATTGCATTGCAGGTATCCCTTTGACAGGTTGCTTACCCTTCTGCGCTGTTTATTTCAGTCGATCGTCATGAATCCTGAATCTTCAACCGAGCACACTATCAAGGCCCTCCAGGCTCAGAACGCCCAATTCCAAGGGCTGATCATGAATTTGACCCAGGGGCAGCAAGATCTGAAGGCTCTGCTCTTGAAGAAGGAAAAGAAGAAGAGGAGGACTGTTTTGTTCAGCCCTAGACGCAGATCTGGGAACACACCGCAGATTGAAACTGAGAGGAAACCTCCATCTGTGGGAAAAAGCAGTCATCAAGAGGAAAGGATTCCCAGCCCAGTGGTCTCTGACAATGAGACAGAGTTCAACGACGAGCAATACCCTCCTGCCGAAGACAAGTACAAACAGTTGGAGGATAGGCTGAATGCTATGGAGATCCAACAGGTACCTGGGCTGGATTTTGGAGATCTGGGTTTGTCAACTGGTGTGATTATTCCTCGGAAGTTCAAAGCACCATCCTTTACCAAGTATGACGGGGCGTCTTGTCCCAAGTTACATCTCAGGTCCTATGTTCGGAAGATTCAACCATATACGGTGGACAAGAATTTGTGGATCCACTTCTTTCAGGAGAGTCTTTCAGGGACTCATCTCGAATGGTTCTATCAACTAGATGGGACCAAGGTTCGTAACTGGGAGGAGTTGGCTACTGCTTTCTACAAGCAGTATCAATATAATGCCGACCTTGCTCCTACGCATACCCAACTCCAGGGTATGTCGTTAGGATCAAGTGAAGGTTTTAAAGAATATGCGCAGAAATGGAGGGATCTTGCTGGAAGGGTACAACCACCTCTGACTGATCGGGAACTTGTCGATATGTTCTTGGGGACCCTGTCTGGTCCGTTCTACAACCACCTAATTGGGAATTCGTCTGCTGGATTCACATATCTTATCTTGACTGGAGAGCGAATAGAAGCTGGTATCCGGTCTGGGAAAATTCAAGAGGCTGCACCTTCTGATAAAAAACCTCATCATGGAAAGAAAGAATCCAATGCTGTGCACGGTAAAAAGAGCCGTCATGAGGTAGGGGCAATCCAGATCTCCAATCCTGGACCTGCTCAACAAGGACAGGGGCAGCAGCGCAAGGAGAAACGACAGTACACCAAAATTAACATGTTGCTGGATCAAGCACTGCAACAAATGTTGAAGGCAGGGCTGATCACCTTAAGGGCTCCTCTCCGGAATCCGAACACTTCGGCTCCTAACTATCATCCCAACGATAGGTGCGCATATCATTCTGATAGCCCGGGGCATACTACGGACAACTGCTGGCCTCTCAAGAACAAAATTCAAGACATGATCGACGCCGGGGAGATTCAGTTTGAAGTGCCTGAGACTCCGAACATAATCACTGCTCCGTTACCCAATCATTGAAGCCTTTTGTTTATTTGAATTTTTGAGTTGTATTTTTCTTTGCTTATACAAACAATTAATGTCATAGCAAACTCTTTTATTCTATCAATGCATCGCATACGTCTGTTTTGGGAATTAATACAATTGTTTTCATTATGTTCAAATTTCTTTTCATATTTTTTCTGATGTCAACTCTGGATCTAAAATTCTAAGCCTCTTGAGGGAGGATGACGAAAACGATACCATAATCTACAGTATGCTTTTGAACAGGCCCCGCTGATGAGGTACAGGCATTGTTTCAATTCCTAAAACACTGGAGTTATAAGGATGATAATCCCTCGTCAACCCCTCTGAGCCAAAGAAGTAGGAGTTGTTTCTTTTCGAAATTTAAAACCCTTAATCATAACCTGGGGCAGGGTAATCTCTCAGTTGATCCAGACGCATAACGAACAGCGCCAAAAGGGATCCTTACGAAAAAGGAAAGACAGTGATGGTTCAGAACAATCAAAAGGACAGGCAGTCATTATCAAAAAAATCATAAGCGAAAAGCCCAAGAAGTCAAAACCTATAAAAAGGGACTTATGAAACTGGGGCATCCCGCTGACTGTAATTCCAAAAAGAAACAGTTCAGGCAAAAAATAGGGATAACGAAATCAAAAAAGAAAGAGGTCCTCCAAACCCTCAGCAAAAAGGAAATGACTACCTATTCGAAATAAGTTATCAACATCCGAATCATCACCGGAAAATCAGAGCAAAGACTCAAACAAGGTCTAACGTATGATCAACTGAGTTTAGGTTTGGAGAACATCACGAAGAGCGGGCGGGTACAAATGATTTGAGCCTTTATCCTTTGTTTCTTAAACCGTGAACCAGGCCACGTTATAACCCTTAAAAGTCCTAGCTGAAGCATGGGTTAGTTCGGAAGCATACTGTTACGAAAGGTATCCTGACTCCTGAAGGCTTACGGTAAAATACGGAGTTGACATCACGTTTTACAAACGATCACTTGTTTTATGAAAAATGCATTTTCAAAATCTTCAAGACAGACATAGGCTTTGCATTTTTAACATAACTTTGTTTGCATATGACTTTTTGTTTGAACAGCAGGGAAATTCGCACGATGAATACCTGGTGAACAAAAGCAATTCCAATCAAGGGGCAGACATGACCATGGTCCATTATCTGGGGCAATCCAATCAAGATTCGGAGAATCTCTCAAAATCCAAATCGTCTGGGGCAAATCTCCGCCTGAGTCACTTGGGGCATTCCAACAACGAATCTTGCCTGATCAAATGACTCCTGGTGGCATGACAAAACACTTCTAACAGGGGCAACTCCCTACTTTCAGAGCATGGACATAGTTGGAAAAAATACTACGCAAAGTCAAAGACCCGCTAGGTTGACATACCTAGTCAAAAATAAGGGCTTCCCGGCGAACCAAAAGGGTTCGGGCAAAATAAGGGATGAAATGAAAAAATCTGTACACCCGGCAAGTCGAAAACCTGAAAGGGCGGCTTGGGCAAAAATGGGTATCCCGGTGGACTGAAAACCCGAAAGGGCGGTCCAGACAAAAGTTAGGGATTCAAGCGTACGACTATGTCCTGCCATCCTGTCACCTGCCTGCCAGAAGTAGGTCTGCCCATCAACAAGCTATCAGTACCTCGTAGGTCTTCCTCTCCCACCTCAGAAACAGGGGCAATAATGGGTTGTCCAAGCAATCCAATTGCTCTGGCCTCCAAGGTACCAAGGTAGGTTCAACTAAAGAACATAACCGGCATATCTCAATTCCCCAGAGAGTAAGCAGTCAGTGCACTCTCCCCAAGCAAAGCTATCAAATCTTAAGGAAGTTGGGTATCCTCCAGCAGATCTCAACATGCCCCAGCAGCAATATACATGTTCTTAACAAGCATCCCCGGCGGTCTTGGTCTAAAGATTGTTCCCCGGCAGCATATCAAACATTCAAAGGAATCATTTCCCCCTCATAACAAAACTTCCCCAGGAAAGTCCAATCTAGTCCCCCAGGAAAGTTGGAATCCATTTCTCCCAAGCAGTAAGCTTATCCCCAGTAGATTCTGGAAGCTCATCCCCTCGCCGAACACGAACGCGTCGTCCGGCTGGATTTAAAGAGTTATTCCCTTAACAGGATATAACTGGGTTATCCTCAGCCAAAAGCCACGGAAAGAGTGTCCTCGACGAAGTCTCCTTATCCCCAGCGAAGTCTATCAACGCTTCCAATACAGCAAAAAATATCCCCAGCAAGTAACTATCAACACTCAGCAAGGCATCCCTTCTCCCACAGAGTATTGCTTCCCAGCATGGTCGTTAGGGTATCTTTTCTCCCCGCAGAATCCTCCATTTGCCAAGTTTATTCCTCAACGGAGTCATCTTCTCCTACCGGTATTCTTGCAACTATCATCCCCAGCGGAAGTAAAAGCTTATTCTCCAACATCAGCCCAGGATATGACTTCCCGGCACCCGTCAAGGATTTACTTTCCTAGACGAAAACATTCATAAAACATCACATACATACATCATTATAGCATGCATAACGCATCATATCATACAAATCTCATTTATGTTGAGAACATCATTGCTTGATCCATATCATGCATTGCATATGACTGACCTTTACCTTTCAGGAAGGACGCAGTTAAAATGCTCAAACATATTTCAAAGCCTTCTCTAGTCCAGCTAAATCGACTCCCAACAGATTTTTCTGATAAAGACTCAGCAGAAGTTATGGTTCCCTCTCCAACGGCGAGTGAGGTGGTAAGTCCTTTTTCAGATGTTTCCCTCTCCGACGGTGAGTGTGAGGTGATAGTCTCCTATGGTTCCCTCTCCAACGGCGAGTGAGGTGGTAAGTCCTTTTTCAGATGTTTCCCTCTCCGACGGTGAGTGTGAGGTGATAGTCTCCTATGGTTCCCTCTCCAACGGCGAGTGAGGTGGTAAGTCCTTTTTCAGATGTTTCCCTCTCCGACGGTGAGTGTGAGGTTATAGTCTCCTATGGTTCCCTCTCCAACGGCGAGTGAGGTGGTAAGTCCTTTTTCAGATGTTTCCCTCTCTGACGGTGAGTGTGAGGTGATAGTCTCCTATGGTTCCCTCTCCAACGGCGAGTGAGGTGGTAAGTCCTTTTTCAGATGTTTCCCTCTCCGACGGTGAGTGTGAGGTGATAGTCTCCTATGGTTCCCTCTCCAACGGCGAGTGAGGTGGTAAGTCCTTTTTCAGATGTTTCCCTCTCCGACAGTGAGTGTGAGGTGATAGTCTCCTATGGTTCCCTCTCCAACGGCGAGTGAGGTGGTAAGTCCTTTTTCAGATGTTTCCCTCTCCGACGGTGAGTGTGAGGTGATAGTCTCCTATGGTTCCCTCTCCAACGGCGAGTGAGGTGGTAAGTCCTTTTTCAGATGTTTCCCTCTCTGACGGTGAGTGTGAGGTGATAGTCTCCTATGGTTCCCTCTCCAACGGCGAGTGAGGTGGTAAGTCCTTTTTCAGATGTTTCCCTCTCCGACGGTGAGTGTGAGGTGATAGTCTCCTATGGTTCCCTCTCCAACGGCGAGTGAGGTGGTAAGTCCTTTTTCAGATGTTTCCCTCTCCGACGGTGAGTGTGAGGTGATAGTCTCCTATGGTTCCCTCTCCAACGGCGAGTGAGGTGGTAAGTCCTTTTTCAGATGTTTCCCTCTCCAACGGTGAGTGTGAGGTGATAGTCTCTTATGGTTCCCTCTCCAACGGCGAGTGAGGTGGTAAGTCCTTTTTCAAATGTTTCCCTCTCCGACGGTGAGTGAGGTGATAATCTCCTATGTTTCCCTCTCCGACGGTGAGTGAAGTGATAATTCCTTTTCCCATGGTTCCCTCTCCGACGGTGAGTGAGGTGATTCCCTTTCAGATTATAATTACCTATTGGTTCTCTTCCCGATACTGCAAAGATGGTAATTCCCGCTAAGATTTTTCTCAACGAGCGTTGTTGAGGTTAAAGTCGCCCAAGGTTCTCTTACCATTCATGCTAAGGCAGTAACCATACCTGGTTCATTCATCATCTTTTGAAGCTCCATATCCAGCTCCTGTAACCAGTCAGGACACATCTATACCAAGCATCTGAAAACCAGCTCCTGCAACGTGTCAGGTACTCATTTGTTCTTTTGCAGGTATGCAGGTTCTCGCTAAGGAATCTCCTACGCGATCAACATCCAGATGGCATCTATAAGCCCATCATCCTATCCAGCAACCTCCCAATGGCATCTATAAGCCCATTCCACCATCACTGCTACTATGTGAGCGCAAATTTCTGGGCACTCTAGTGTTTAATCATCTTCTACCCTCGGATTACGAAAGGCACATCAGCCAATCTGCATCCTCAGGTCTAAGAAGATTGAACAGGGGCAACTGTTGCACCCCAAAATTTACCCTCCCATATTCTCCAAGAAATTGCCAAGTCAAGCTGCAAAATTCCCCAAGGGTTGCACAGTGCAAAGGTCTCCTATACAGTCAAAACTAGGGTTTGTATTCTGATCAAGAAAATGAAGTTTTCAAGGGCCCAATCAAGTCTCATATGCCTACAAATATGGTCAAGCATCCTCATATCAAGTTTCAAGGCATTCAGCTCAAAATTGCACAGTCAAAACCCTAAATTGCACTACAGTCAACTGTAGGGGCAAAATGGTCATTTGACAGTCAAAAGTTCAAATTTTTGGTCAACATATCGTTTTGAAGCCACAAACATCATTTGATCAATGCTTGATCATGATTCTCAAAATTTGGCTCAGAAATCATCAAGATGCAAAAGTTTCCTTATTTGGACAGTTGAAAAAGTCAACTGAAATTGACCAGGGCATAACTTTCACATGGATTATCAGAAAAATTCCATCCAAAGCTCATTTTGAAGAGAAAGACATTTCCTACAACTCATCTTCATACTTCAAGTCCAAGAAATGCTCTCACAAAAAGTTATCAATTTCAACATTATAGGTCATTTTCAAAAGTCAACAAAAAGGGACTTTAAGTTAAAGGCCATAACTTGAGATTGGTAAATCAAAATGACATGGGACCAAAGACATTGGTTAGAGGACTCAAAGACCTTTCCAAAATGTCCAAGAACATGAGAAAAGCTTAAAAATGGAGCAAGTTATGCCTTGTGGAAGTTGGGAAATTTTTGGATATTTTGAAAAGTCAACATTACTTCAAATGACCTAAAATTGCTAATGGGGCCATTTTTCTTCCATGGTTCATCATTCTAAGCATGTGCACGACCACTTGGCCCAAAGGGAAGTATTTTCTCATTTTTTATTTATTTATTTGAATTTTTATTCACATTAATTCATTTAAATCAAATTAAATATAGGAAAAATACTAATCTAAGTTTCCAAATCTTTGTATACATGTTTTGCCATCAAGATTTCGTGCATAGGTAAAATAGGAAAGAATTGGATTGATTTGAGCATAATTGACACAAAATACACATGAAAAAAGATATGGAAAATCTTAAGAAATCAAATATTGAAAACCATGATTGCAAGAGATTTTTATCAATTTTCTTAACCTAATTGATTCACTACAAATGCTTGAACACAACCCTAATGCCGATAGACTGGAAGCTGCGCTCAAAGGCCATTGAAGAACTTGAAAAAATTGTCAAAAAACACAAAAATACCAAAAACATTCTCTTTTAATTTTTAATTTTAATTCCTTATCAATTTAAAATTTGCTAAAGGGTCCAACGCCCTCGATTCGTCTAATTCTTTTATTTCGCATATGTATCTTATTTCGCTTAATTAATTATGTACCTCTCCCGAAGCCTTGTAACTAAACTTTTCGCACTTTTCAATTTCGTTATTTACTTTGCTTTATTTATTTTTCTGTCAAATCGGGTCCGGTTTAATTTTGGCGATGTGGACTCGCGCCATTTGTAATAGCTTTAGATTTATTTTTCCTCGCAACTTTTAACTGTTAACAAAGCATGCAAGAATGAATGGCCATAATAAAATCAAGCGTAGATCACTTTAACATGACAAGACAAATACAAATGAAAACGACACACGAATCGCACACACCACCCCTAGGGTACGCCTCACTGTTGCCTTTCCTCGAAAGGTGATCGTCGAGTAGAGGATGTCTTAGTAAGTCCTCATGATCCGGGAACCTGGCATGAGGGTAGCTTCTAAGGTGTCTTCCTATTGCTCTGGTGATCACCATGTCCCTAAACTCGAATTGACCCGAACACCTCCAACGGTGGTGCTACCTACCTCTCAATAGTGGGATGGCACTACTTTAAAGGACATTTACACAGACGAATTCCTTAGGGTAGGTAGGTTCTCGTAGATACTTGCTCTCTTCAAAAACAAACAAAAATCTTTTCACACCGACACTTTTTAAAAGCTTTCAAAGCAATTTTTCAAACACTCTGACACAAGAGTCGATCTGAAACTTTCAAAGAAACTTTTTTAAAACCCACAGTTGAAAAGCAAACAAACCATTTTCGAAAACACAATGAGCAAGTATCTAAGAGCCCATGGATAACCATGGATAGAAAGGGTGCTAACACCTTCCCTTTCTATAATCTACCTCCCGAACCGAGAGCAATCTCTTTAAGGAATTTTTATGTGCTTTTGTCCTTTCCATTTGGAGAAAATAAAAGACGGTGGCGACTCTTGCTTCCGCGACATTTTGCGAACCAGCGTTAAACAGTCAGTTCCAGATCCACCGATCACATGCAGGTTCTAGTAAAGTAACAAGAACAGGGAGGGTCTTTTCCCCTGATATTTCACCACCCACTACTATAAAAACTCCTGTCTGCATAACCAATGACAAGTCTAGTGCCAACACTAGAGGCAAAGAGAAAGAAGGTGAGCCTGCTGGGATAGAGGCACCTATCAAAGATACTGATGCTGAAGATCCCTCCACACGAGAGATGGAGGAAACCCTGAAAATCATAAAGAAGAGCGACTTCAAAATAGTGGAGCAACTGGGGAAAACCCCCTCCAAAATCTCCATGTTGTCATTGTTAGTCTATTCGAAAGCTCATGCCTAAGCTCTAATCAAGTTCTTGAAGAAATCATACGTGCTCCCAAGAAACCATAGTTGACCAATTCGAGAACTGTGTAGCAAGTTTAACGACTGATAATGGATTAGGGTTCTCCGACACTGATTTGACTCCTATGGGAAGGAACCACAACAAAGCCTCACATGTCTCTATTGAATGCAAGGGAACCACCCTGGCACACGTCTTAATTGATACTGGCTCATCTCTAAATATGTTACCCAAAGGTGCTTTGGACCGGCTAGATTATGAAGGACTAGTATTGAAGCCAAGCGATATTGTTGTAAGGGCTTTCGATGGGTCTAAAAGGATGGTTCATGGAGATGTGGATCTCCCAATTAAAGTTGGCTCATAGATTTTCAACTCTACCTTCTACATAATAGACATATGTCCCACTTACTCTTGTTTACTTGGGTGCCCTTGGATACATGGGGCAGGGGCAGTAACATCCACCCTTCATCAAAAGTTAAAATACCCAGTCAAGGGGAAGATTGTCACTGTTTATGGTGAAGAGGAATTCATGGTGAGCCACCTCAATTCCTTCAACTATGTGGAAATGGATGGTGAGTTTATAGAAACTCCGTGCTAGGATTTCGAAGGTGTTCCTCCTATGGTTGCCATCACCAAAATCTCCTCTGACATACCAAAAGCTGAAAAAAGTTGTGCCAAGAATGGTTTGGCTTAAGGATGCTCGTGCTGCAGTCGAAGATGGAAGTTGTACTACCTGGGGGTAACTCCCTGAGATTCCATTTAAAGTAGACAAATTTGGACTAGGTTTCACCATCAAGGCTCAAAGAGAGTTCAGGCGCACTCGCATGGGAAATCCACCTCTTTGCATCGGAAATTCTGAAGTAAATGATGTCAAATACTCTGATGATTAATGCACTTTTGAAGAATGGATCTACCCTACTTTCGGAGAAAAGCTCAATAACTGGTATGTAAACGATTTCACTCTCATCTCCTTCATTGAAGAGTAATTACTGTTTATTGTTTTCTGTCAATTCAAGAACTTTTGTCTGTAATTTTAAATTTCAAACAATGACTTTTAAGCCATGTGCCATGCCCGGGGCACTATGGTCCATTTGTTAGGGGTTTTGTTCATGTTCATTTATCATATGATCATTTAATATAAACCATTGGACCTTTTGCATTCAAATTTTTGTTCATTGTCTTTCTTTTCTTTATTTCATTTTTTTCAATAGCCACGTATCTTACACGCACACACACACATACACTTGTAGATCGCCATCCACTCTGGATCTCATTGCCAACGACTCTACTATTTCCAGTTATGACTGCAAACATCCAATTAACCAAGCTGAAGATAAAGGCGAGGAAGATTGTGAAATACCAGGAGAACTAGCTAGGCTGCTGATGCAAGAGGAGAACGTTATTCAACCTCATGAAGAGCCAGTCAAAGTTATCAACCTAGGTACCAAGACAGACAAGAAAGAAGTCAAGATCGGCGCCAACCTAGAAGATGGTATCAAGAGCAGATTGGTTCAAAAGTTACATGACTATGTTGAAGTGTTTGCTTGGTCGTATGGAGATATGCTAGGGTTAGATACTGACATTGTGGTTCATCGTATGCCAACAAAGGAAGATTGTCCTCTTGTTAAGAAAAAGGTTCGTTGCATGCGACCTGACATGTCTGAAAAGATAAAAGCTGAAGTGATGAAACAATTCGATGCAGGTTTCCTAGTTGTGACATCTTATCCTAAATGGGTTGCAAACGTGGTTCTCGTGCCAAAGAAATATGTAAAGGTTCATATGTGTGTAGATTATAGGGATTTCAATAGGGCAAGCCCAAGAGATGATTTCCCTCTACCTCATATTGACGTCTTGGTTGACAACACCGCTCAACATAAATTCTTCTCCTTCATGGATGGATTTTTGGGCTACAACAAAATCAAGATGGCTCCCAAAGACATGGAAAAGACCACCTTTGTTACACAATGGGGCACCTTTTGTTACAAGGTTATGTCGTTCTTATTAAAGAATAGAGGGGCAACATATCAAAGAGCTATGGTAGCTTTATTTCATGATATGATCCATCATGAAATAAAGGTCTATGTGAATGATATGATTGCAAGGTCGCAAACTGAAGAAGACTATCTCGATCACCTACACAAACTATTTGAGAGGCTGAAGAAGTACAAGTTGATGTTGAACCCTAATAAGTGAACATTCGCAGTGAGGTCTGGAAAGCTTTTAGGTTTTGTCGTCAGTAGTAAAGGCATCAAAGTTGATCCTGCAAAGGTAAAAGCCATTCAAGAAATGGCAATTCCCCGTTCTGAGAAGGAAGTCATAGGTTTCTTGGGTCATCCTAACTACATTGCCAGTTTCATATCTCATATAACTTCTACTTGTGAGCTAATATTCAAACTCCTGAAGAAAGATCAAGTAGTCAAATGGAACAACGACTGCCAAGCTGACTTTGATAAGATCAAGGAATATTTTCAAGAACATCCTATCCTTATACCTCAAGTGGAAGGAAGAACCTTGATCATGTACTTGACTATGCTAGAGAATTCTATGGGGTGTGTGTTAGGCCAACATGACGAGTCTAGCCGAAAAGAGCATGCAATATACTACCTGAGCAAAAAGTTTACCGACTGTGAAACCAGATATTCACTGCTCGAGAAAACTTGTTGTGCTCTGGCATGGGCTGCTCACCGGCTAAGACAGTATATGTTAACTCACACCACTTTGTTGATTTCTAAGATGGACCCTATCAAGTACTTCTTCGAGAAGCCCGCTTGATAACACTTACTTTACACTTGTTTTTTACTCTGATTTTACATGTTATTTAGGTTTTTTATTATTGTTTTCTCGTATTATGCCTATCTTTTGTTTCCTTTTCAGGTATTTTAAATATCCAGAGCTCCCCTAAGGAAAACAGGCTGAAAAACAGGAGTTTAGGCCAAATTTGCATTCATGGCGTCCACCATGGCGCCAACAATAGGGTAGGCCATGACGTGGACCACCTCCTGCTGACCTCAACTGCCACATTCCCCACTTCCTTTCATTTACACTCATGGCGGGCGCCATGGCCTCCATGGCGGGCGCCACCTTTAGACAATGTTTTCCCCCCCCCCCAAAAGAAGTTGGGGGGCATTCCTGTGATTTCCTGCATTCCTCATCCTCTATAAATAGAAGTTCCTGATTTCATTTCAATTCACCCAAGCTTAGTTGCAAACTTGATCCAACAATAGTTGCGAACTTAAGCCATATAATTTCACCATTGTAAAGCGATTATTCTTCATATCATGGAATTATTGCATTGTTAATTGAGTCTGTAATCGAGTTTGGAGCACTTCGGCAGAAGTTTATCTTGCCACAATTATTTTCAACTGCTGTTTATTTCCAGTCGCATTTTACTTCCAGTTTGTACCAGATTTAAAACCTCCCCGTTTGGAGCAAGTTTCCATTTATATATTCCGCACTTCTTTTACTTTGTTTATTTCCCGCACCTGCTTTTACTTTGTTTATTTCCTGCACTGCTTTTACTTTTTTTATTTCCCGCACCTGCTTTTACTTTGTTTATTTCCCGCACCTGCTTTTACTTTGTTTATTTACCGCACCTGATTTTACTTTGTTTATTTCCCGCACCACCACTTTAAATTATTTACTTTCTCGCGTGATTTATTTTAACATGTCTATTTACATTCCCATGTCAGGCTGAACCTTACTGGCCTAGAATGTAAGGAATCTAGTTAGATTAATATTCCAAATAATGTGTCAATAGAAATGATTATGGGCTATTTTGGTTTTTAATACGAGTTTTCTGTACTTTATTGTTGTTGGGTAAGATCGGAAGCCGTCCAACCCTTTGTTAAACTCGGTTAGTTCTAACTGGTTAAAGGAAGCGAAAGCACTTTGTCCGATTAGTTAGGGATTTTTATTATCAAAGAAATCAATTTTGAAACTATTTTCGGACGCGTTTATAGGGTTAAAGTTAGGTTCCCTTTTTATTAGAAATTCCAGATCAAAATACTTTTCAACTTAGTCAAGTACTCTATTTCTTAAAAATAGGTTTATTACTTTAACGCAATGCACGCCTTTTTATAAGTGACAATAAGAAGGTCTGATTAGAGAGTAAACTCAATTTTGATTACGCGAAAGCGACAGTTCCTGTTAAATTAGTTCTTTTCTTTAGTAGAAAATATTGCCCTATAAGTAGTTCTATTCTGAAGCATTGCGAATATCATCTGACTACGTGAATTACATTCGACCCTGCTTTTATATCTGAAATTTATTTCACTGCACTTTACTTTCTTGCATGGTAAATTCCCCGTTTAATATTGACTTAGATAAACACCGTAACAATAGAAAATGATAGATTTATGATTGGTCTCTGTGGATCGATAATATTTTATGTTACTCTGGCGTGATTCATACACTTGCGAATACACCACATCACCGCTCTCTCGGACGGATAGCTAGATGGCAAATGATTCTGACTGAATACGATATTCAATATACAACACAAAAGGCAATTAAAGGAAGCGTATTATCAGATCATTTGCCCTATCAAGCTATTAGTGATTATCAATCTATGAACTTTGACTTCTTGGATGAGAATATCATGTTAGTGACTGACTGTGCAAAACCCGGACTTTATGACGAACTTGAACAAGGATCCCGATGGACTATGGTTTTCGACGAGGCTTCCAACGCTTTGGGCAATGGAATTGGTGTCGTGGTTATTTCTCCTTAAGTTTTTCCATACTTCCTTCACTGCTAGATTATGCTTCGATTGTACGAACAACATGGCTGAGTACGAAGCATGCGTCTTGGGTCTAAAAGCTGCCATTGACTTAAGGATCAAGCATTTGGATGTATTCATAGACTCCTCTATAGTGATTAGCCAAGTAAAATGAGAATGGGACACTAAGCATCCCAACCTTATTCCTTACAAGGAGCTTGTGTTGACTCTGACACCCTACTATGAGGAAATCACTTTTGAACATTTCCTTAGAGAAGAAAATCAGCTGGCTGATGCCTTGGCAACAATGTCTTCCATGTTCAAGATCAAATGGGAGAACGAAGCTTCCATTATTATAATCAAAATATTTGGCGAACCAACGCAATGCTATAAGCTTAACATTGACGAAGAGAAACCATGGTACCATGAGGTGAGGAGATATCTTGAGGCGCAAGAATATCCTGAAGGAGCTTCCATCAATGGCAAGAAATTCTTGTGAATATTTTCAGCCAAATTCTTTTAAGCAACGAAATCCTATACAAGCGCAACCATGATTCTACTCTACTCCAATGTATGGACAAGAAGGAGGTAGAGAAAATTATGGAAGACATGCATGATGGCCTTTTTGGGACCCACTCTAGTGGACACACTATGGCCAAGAAAATCCTGAGGGCTGGTTACTATTGGTCCACAATGGAAACTGATTATCATCATCACTCAAGGACTTGTCATAAGTGTCAAATCTATGCTGACAAAGTCAATTTACCTCCTATTCCTCTGAATGTCATGACCACTCCGTGGCCATTTGCAATATGGGGCATTAACATGATTGGAGAGATCAAACCTACTGCCTCCAATGGACATCGTTTCATCCTTGTCGCCATTGATTACTTTACCAAGTGGTTTGAAGCTTCCTCGTATTCCTCAGTTACCAAGAACGTTGTAGCTAGGTTTATCAAGCATAACCTCATATGCCGTTACAGTATCCCTGAAAGGATCATCACTGACAATGGAACCATCGTTAACAATGCCATGAGTATGAAACTTTATACTCATTTCAATATCAAGCATCACAATTCTTCTCCGTACAGACCCAAGATGAATGGTGCAGTGGAAGCTGCCAATAAAAATATTAGGAAGATTGTGCAAAAGATGGTGGTAACGTATAAAGACTGGCATGGGATGTTCTCATTCGCTCTCCATGGCTACCGTACTTCAGCACAAATATCAATTGAGGCAACCCCGTTCTCCTTGGTCTATGGCATGGAAGTTTTCCTACCTGTCGAAGTTCAGATTCCCTCTCTAAGGATAATGAAGGAAGCAGATTTAGGTGAAGACGAATGAATTCAGACTAGGTTGGATCAGTTGAACTTGATCGGCGAGAAGCGACTGGCTGCTGTTTGTCATGGTCATATGTACCAAAAATGTATGATCAAGGCTTTTAACAAAAAGATCAAGCCTCGAATATATCAGACTGGCGACTTGGTAATAAAACGCATCATTCTTCTGCAAGGTGACCCTAGGGGAAAGTGGACTCCCACTTACGAAGGACAATTTGTTGTAAAGAATTTTTTCTTTGTTGGTGCCATGATGCTGACTACAATGGATGGTGGAGATTTCCTGCATCCTGTGAACACGAACATAGTTAAAAAATACTACGCATAAAATGACCCGCTAGGTTGACATACCTAGGCAAAAATAAGGGCATTCCAGTGAATCAAAAAGGTTCAGGCAAAAGTTATGGATATATACAAAAGATTGTACACTCAGAAAATCGAAAACCCAAAAGGGCGATTTGGGCAAAAATGGGTATCCTTGTGGCCTAAAAACCCGAAAGGGCGGTCCAGGCAAAAGTTAAGGATTAAAGTGTATGACTGTGTCCCATGGAATCTTTACAACCAGCTTTATTACAAAAGTCCAAAGTTCAAATGGCCCAAGATCAATCCAATCAACTCCTATTCAACGGCAAGGGATAATGTTCAAAGACATAGGGGCAATAGTGGGGTTGGAATACAATGAGATCACTTTCACATGGCTATTATTTTTTGTTTTCACTTTGTATTCTTTCCATTCTTTCGACGATGTCCTCTTACTAGGATCTCGGTCTCTTTGTACAAAAACACCTATTCATGGGCAAAACATCAATACAAATATACTTTGAAGTGCAAACTTTCTGTTTTTTCAGTTTTGAGTGCAAAAGTGTCCAATGACTAAAATTGAATGAACATATGCATAGGAACATGATTAAACTTTTAACAAATATATGCTTAAAAATAGCCACAAGCATATCCTTAAACGCATTTGAGATATCCCAGAGTTATTTCAATAACATTATTTGGATTCATAAAATCCCCAGCCTGAGTTTCAATCTCCGGAAGATCCTCTCCCCAGTTGAGTCGGTCTTAAAAGGAAGCCTTATGGATTTCTTCCTAAAAAATATCCTTCCCAGTAGTTCGTCAAATATCCTCTTTAATAGGGTTTATTTCCCAAACAAACTATAGTTTCCCCAGCTTGAGTTTGCCTCTCAGACTATTACAAATCAAGGGACCGCAACCCCTAATCCCCAGTGAAGTCGCCAACAAAGTCGTTACTATCCCTGAAAGTGACTATGAAGCCTGGAACCCGACCAGATAACAGTTGACCCCATTCTTCTAAAGTAAGTTACTGCGAAGTCTGGACCCAACCAGATATAGTTCAACTTAATATATTCAAGAAAAATTACTGAAACTTGGATCCGACCAGATAACAGTGAATCTCAAATCCAAGTTAACTAAAGCATGGACCCGACCAGATAATAGTTTAACTTATCAAATTGCTTAAGCCTAGACCCGACCAGTCAACAGTTCAAGCCTGGACCCGACCAGATACCAGTTAACCTCAAGTATAAATTGCTGAAGCCTGGACCCGACCAGTTAACAATTTAAAATTCTAAAGCCTGGACCCGACCAAATAACAGTTCCAATTTCCGAAACCTGGACCCGACCAGATAACAGTAAATCTCAAATTTAGTTGCTAAAGCCTGGATCTGACCAGATAGTAATTTAACTTCTCCATCTACTGCAAAGCCTGGACCTGACCAGTTAATAGTTCGAGTTATTGAAACTTGGACCCGCTAGATAACAATTTAATTCTTACAAATCATTAATAAAACCCCTCTTCCTTAGTAGAGTTTGCCACCATCCCAGTGAGTTGCTGCAAAGCCTGGAATACGACCAGATATCAGTCAACTTCATTGTCCCGCGTAAGTTATTACGGAGCCTGGAATCTGACCAGATAACAGTTAATTTCATCTTCCCTAGTTAATTTCATTTTCCACAGTAAGTTGTTGTGAAGCCTGGATCCGACCAGATAACAGTTAACTTCCTTTCTCTCCAATCAAGAGATAACTCCCCAGTAGGAGAAACGGACAACTAAAACTCCTGAACTTTGTCCCCCAAATAGAAATCAACACTCTCCATAGAGTTTCCCTCATGCAGAGTCAATGTTCCCTAGTAATGTTTTCCTCAAACAACAAAACAGGAATCCCCAGCGGAAACATTCTAAACAAGGCCTGAAGATGTGCATACCCTTCATCTCCAACAATAGTCCGGGATTTAACTTCCCAAAGGCCCCCCAGCATTTTCCAAAGATTTATTTTCCAAGACAAAAATACATTTCAATAACATTTCACATTCATACATCGTATTACATACATGCATACAACATAATCTCATTTATTTTGAGAACATCATTGCAACATGCATACATATGCATGCAACAAACCCTTTTCCTTGCAGGAAAAGTCGATCCACAAGACAAAGACATCTTATGGTTAGAATGGTCTCC
The DNA here is from genome assembly GCA_948472305.1 of Vicia faba. Taxonomy (NCBI): domain Eukaryota; kingdom Viridiplantae; phylum Streptophyta; class Magnoliopsida; order Fabales; family Fabaceae; genus Vicia; species Vicia faba. The sequence continues at coordinate 146,541,005 of OX451740.1, forward strand.
CTAGTGAAGTCGCCAAACAACATACCTCTTCTATCACTCTGGATGGCATCAGTAAGCCCATCTTCGATAAACTCTTCATCACCTCTCCATATGGTATCTTTAAGCCCATTCCCGAAACAATCAACCAACACATTCTCAATTGCAAATTTTTGGGCACTCTACTGTTCAACCATCTTCCACCTTCAAGTCACGAACGACGAACCCGCCAATCTAACTCTTAAGGTTTAAGAAGATTGAACAGGGGCAACTATTGTACCCCAATATTTGCCATCTATTTTCTCAAGACATTTCTCACAAAGATCTGCAAAAGCTCAAGATTGCACAAGTATTGACTAGGTCAAGCAATCTCCTCAACACTGATACCCCAAAATTAGGGTTTGAGCTTGCACAATAACAACTGGACTTCTAATACCTCAAATGACGTTCATGGATCATTATGGACCTTCAAGTGACTAAAATCAGTTGTATTAATGAAAAAGTCAACTGTAGCACCAAAAGTCAAACTTTGACTTTTTGGTCAACATTAAGTATCAAAGATCAAAATTCATTAATACATTCAAAAATATGAAACTTGATCATCAAGAAATCAAGAAAGTCAAAAGTCAAACTCTTCAAGACTTAGAAAATTTTCTAAGTGTTTTTATACATGATAATTTCATTTCTTCATGACAATTTTCCACCATGATGTAAGATGATTCAAGAAAAACTTCCAACATGAAAGTTGTAGATCTCAATGAGATATAAAACTTTGTAGGGCAGGACTTTTTCTAGAAATGCTTGGATTTTGAGTTATAAATTTATGAAGTCATGGCATTTTTGAATAAACACTTAGAGAAATTTTCAGCAGTTTTGGTCAGGATTTTATCCCAACTTCTTGGCATTTTCACATAATTCCAGGATGATTTTGTCAAAATGGTCAACATGAAAGTTATAAAGGATGTTTTAAGCATTCCAAAACATCCAAGAGCATGAATTTATCATAGTTGAGCTAGGAGATTCAAGGGCATGAAGTTGAGCACCCATTCTTGAATTGCAAGTCATTTTAGTGAAGAATACATAACAAAACCCTTATGCTATGCTGCATAATCTTGTGTTGCATGCCTTCTTGCTCGAAAATCTCATCATAATCTTGTGTTGATTAACCCTTAATGCTTACACCCACTCTTGAGCTATTACACAAGTGTTTAAACCATTGTCCAAAAGGTCTTTCCATTTATGGCATAAAGGCACCATTGTTATTCTTGAAAAGCAAGCTTGTTGGCACAAAACTTGTCTTGAACCCATACCTTGTCTGTTTCTGATTTTACTCCACCATAAATCATGGAAATTAGTCCCTCTAAACCAATAACTTCGGTACTTCATCTTGGGACCATGACATAACTTGATATTTGCAATCCAACCTAGCCATAACTCCATAGTTTGTAAACCAAATCAGCTTGTTCACAAACCTCTTGCTTATAAATAGAAGAAGCATTTGAAAGAGAAAGAGGTCAGAAAAATAGAGAGAAAAGCCATAAGTTTTGTTGATAAACCCTTAAAATCTCATTTTCACAAAAGCCATAACAGTCCACAAAGCTTCCACTCTTGAGCTTTGAAATCCAAATCCTAGAACTCTACATACTTTGCAAATTCTGTCCAAACATATAAGAACCTAACATGCATCACTTAGTAGTTATTTAAACTCAAGAACAAGTTTCTGTAACATCTCTGCTTTTCAAACTCAAAAACACTCAAGGCAGCAACTCAAGCTCAAGACACAAATTCCAGCTTCAAGGTAAGTCTCCTTGACTTTAAACCCTTTATTTCAAGCATCATTAGTTGATTCATCTTTGAAGATAAAATGTAATAACTATTCCCCTTGAAGCTAACCTTTATTTATCTTCCATTCTTGTCATTTATATGTGTTAAGAGCTAACCCATGTATGCAGCAAAACAAAGATAGAGTTAAAAAATGACAGTATGTGTCGACACATACCTATATTCGACATATCTTAGTGGAAAAACATGTTATGAGTCGACAAATAGCCTTTTTAGTCGACACATACTGCTATACAGGCCCAAAACAAAAGAAAAAAATGTGTATGAGTCGATACAAAGCACGATTTATTCGACATATGAAGGGTATGAGTCAACACATACCGTTATGTATCAACTCATACTGAGTCGATTTGGAAATACATGGGCAAGGGAAGGTTATGTGTCGATGCAAAAGAGCATGTGTCGACACATAATGTTCAAAAATGCATTTTTATTTCCTTTTCCTATATTTTTACATGTTTCACATATTTTCTTCATGCCTATTCAATATAGTTGTAATATTTAAGCTCCTATCCATCCCCATTTATAAATTTTACCCCCATCCCCCTAAACAATGTAATAGCGTAGGACTTTATTTTCTGTAATTTTCCGCTTTCAAATATAAATGCTAGTAACTAGTGTGTGTATGGCAAGATAAAAATCAATCTTAGAAAATCCTAATCCAATACAAAACAATGCATGAAAAATAAACACTTGCACACTTGCACCTCTAGGGTTAACTCCACTTGTTGCCTTAAAAAATGGTCATGATATGCATGTGAGACATCTTAGCAAAAACAATCAAAAATACAATATCATAGTCCCTCGATGACGCTACAAGTGTTTCCTTATAAATGATATTAGACCCTTAAGAAAAAGGCTATGGTATCTCACAACATTGCATTTTATGACTATGTGACGACCCGCGCTTGTCCCTTAACATCCAAAGATAAGGCTACTTATTAATCAATGATGAGATAGCAATATCAAAGGAAGGAAGAAATGAACAAAAGACTTTTGAGTAGGTAGAACCTTCTTATTTGCTTGCTCACAATCCATCTTCAAAAACATATTTTCAAACACACCAAACACTTTCAAAAACATGAAATATTTTCAAAAAGTCCAACACTTTGTATGCATTCTTATAGAGGCGAGAATCATTACAAAATTTGCCTAAACGAAGGCGCTTTTCACAAATACTTTCAAAATCCACCACAAACACATTTCAAACTAAGCAATTTCAAAAGTGATCTAGCAAGCAACTAAGAGCTCATAGATAACTATGGATGAAAAGCGTGATAACACCTTTCCTTTTCATTACTTACCCCTCGAACTCAAGAAAATATCTCAAAGGTCTTTTCTATTCTTTTCACCCTTTTCTTGTTGGATAAAAGAAAAGTCAGTGGTGACTCTTGCTATCCGCAACAATTACGATAAAACGTAAAACACCCAAGTCAGTTCTCCCACCATATTACACTCTCCAAAAATTATCATTGAGTAAAAAAGAGAAGGTGTGAACTTAGGTAAATTCCTTGATATTCATCCATGGAGTTTGAGAGTTGCTCATTCTCCCCCTCCACTCATTTCATGTGAGATCTCTCTATTTGTGAGAGAAATTTTGAGTTCCCACTTCATCTTTTTCCTATAAGTAAAGCCTTGTCAAATTACCATCTTATCTCTCACTAATGAGGAAATGACAAATATGCCCCTCTACATGATCTTGTCCATTTTTCATCTTTGCCTTAGTCTCCAACCTTATTTTATCCACTTAATTATTTATTTAGACTCAATTTTAACTTTAATTGAGTTGTGACACCATATGAAGTCCTTGAGAATTGAACAAAACATCCTTTGGAGTAAAATGACTAATTTGTCATTGGTTCCGTAATTTTATCAATATATGAATAAACAGGTTTCAAATCAATTCTCCTAACTGGGTTATTACATACACAATGTTCATGAAGGACATCATATGTAAGAAAAGGACCATGGGGTATGAATTTGTGATATTATGTAGGAATAGCATTTCCATATTACAAAGAAAAATCCCTATTAAACGAAAACATTTTAGGAGTGTCGCCATTTCTTTTACAATAAGGGATATAACTTTTGAGAATGCTTTAATTAAATTGGGAGCTAGTGTAAGTTTGATTCCATCATTTATTTATAAGAAACTTGGTGTGATCGGTGGAAATAGAACTGACTGTTTTTTAAGCTGGTTCGCGAAATGTCGCGGTAAGCAAGAGTCGCCACCGTCTTTTATGTTCTCCAACATAAAAAGGACAAAAGCACAGCAAAATTCCTTTTCGAGAATGTTTCTCGGTTCGGGAGGTAGATTTATAGAAAGGGAAGGTGTTAGCCCCCTTTCTATCTGTGGTTATCCACGGGCTCTTAGGTACTTGCTCTTATATTTTCAAAAATGTTTGCTTTTCAAGTGTATGTGGGTTTTGAAAAAAGTTTCATTTTGAAAACTTCTAGGTAACTCTTGTATCTGTCCTCAAGAGTGTATGAAGTATTTGTTTGAAAACTTTTTGAAAGTGTAGGTGCGAAAAGTTGTTTTTGTTTTTTGAAAGAGCAAGTACCCAGGAGAAATATACCTACTCTAAGGAATTAGGTTGTGTAAGAGTCCTTTAGATAGTACTATCCCACTATTGAGAAGTAGGTAGCCCCGTCGTTGGAGTTATTCGGGTCAATTCGATTATTAGGGACAGGTGTGGTCACCAAAGCAATAGTAGGACGCCTTAGCGGTAACCCTAATGTCCTAGATCCTTTTTATCCGAGGCAACCGTTTCGAGGAAACTGGATCTTAAGACAGGAGGGAGACCTCTAAAACACCCTATACTTGATGACCACCTCGAGGCAACCAAGTGAGGCGTACCCTAGGAGTGGCATGTGCATGTGTGTTGTTTTTCAGTTAATGTTTATCTTTGAACATGCATTTGTGAGCTACGGGTTGATTTTATTTTCCATACAAATCTTGTCATGCATAATTAACAGTTAAAGTATGCGGAAGGTAAATTGCAGAAAGTTGAATCTACGCTATTACAAGGCGCGGGTATATACATCGCCAAAAAGCATAACCCGTTTGGAAAATAAATGCGAGAAAAGTAAATACAGCGATAAAAGCCTAATTAACTATTACATTTCTGGAGCAGATACATAAATATAATGAATTAAAATAAACATGTGCACGAAAGATTGAATCGGGACGTCCCTAGGGTTTTGACCCTTTTTGAGAAAAGAATTGAAATTGGTCCTTTTTTGCAATTAAATTAACTATTAAACCTAATTTACTAATTAATTAATTATTTACAAGAAATAGTATTTTTTTATGTGTTTTTATGTTTTTAATGAAATAAAATAAAAAAGAAATTAAAAGTGTCAAAGGAAAAACCTAATTCTAGATTTGATTTTATTTAATATGAAAAAGATTACAATTAACCTAATTAAACAACTAATTTAATTAATGAATTTATTTACAAAAAAGTAATTGAAATTAATAATAATATTTTTTGGTTTTCTAAATTTTATTGTGAAAAATTAATTATGTTAATTTTAGTGATAATGATAATAATTAGAAAAATAATTAATAAATAAACTAGAAAATATAAAATAAAAAGAAAAAGGAATGAACCAAGGGGGTTCTGGGCCCAGAAGGGGGTGAAGCCTGGAATTCCTGGCCCATTAAGCCAAGCCTGCGTTGACTTCTGGAATTGTCCAGAGCGTGGGTTGACCAGGAACATGGTAGTCTGCAACTCATGGCCATCAGATCTGTGAGAATGGCCACTTGGCGCGCTTGGATGTGAGGTGCATGATACGCCTTCTTTTGAACCCTGCACACAATTATGTGAAGAAAAAAAGAATGAATATTTTGGGGGACCTGGGATTCGAACCCAGGTCCCAGCGCTCATTGCCTGTTCGCCTTAGCCACTGAGCCAATTGCTTCAATTGAAATAATAATGATAACTGGTTATTATATTAGTAAATCAACACAATGCCTGGAGAAAAAAAAATATAAACGCGCGTTATTTTAAAAGAGCGAATGAGAGGGGGACGCGTCAGCGTCTTCTTCGCTGATCCCTGGTTTTTTACCTGCGGATTTCTATCCGCAGGAAGCTTCGCAAGCCTTTCCTAAAATTGTCCCTAGGCTTCAAAAACTCATTCCAAAACCATGGTTGGTCTCGTCTCTATCTCCTAAGTCCATCCATGCTCATGGTTTATTCTGATTTCGCCTGAAAACAAAATGCCTAAAAACAACACACACAAACCCTAGGCACGGGTATTGTCATATAAGGCCTAAAAATGAAATTGAATGATGGCATTAGGTTAGAAATCAAACAAGGAACACAAATATGCCAATGCTTTTGAGAAAAAGTGCAAGAATGGAGAATCACGATTCCATGTTCAGAGGTGAGTTCGTGAGTACTTACAATGCTATATAGGGAGTCTTAGGACGTGGTGTTGATTTCCTTAGCTTCAGTGGACGGCAAGGAAGAAGGCCACATTCTTATTTTGATCTGAAAACGTCTGCAACCTTGTTCTTGATCTCACAATTTTTCAACAATTTTCCACTTTTGCTCTGGCCGTTTCAGCAATTTCTAGGTCGTGAATTAGGTTTGGCCTCCTTGCATATGTATATGGAAATCAGTCTAGGTTCAAATATGGGCTTGTATCCTTGTGTAATTAAGTTTGAAGATTTGGTTGACCACCATTGAAGAACTTTCCATATTTGATTCAAATCTTGGATTTTATGCACAAAAAGGCTTGGCACCAATTGGCTAGATGGCATATGACATATAAAAGCTATTCAAATCAAAAGATGCTATTCCATTAATTTTTTAGATTTTATTTGAATTATTATGGATTTAAAATGAATTAAATCAATAAAAATTAAATAAAATAGAAAAATAAATGTTTGATCTTGAAATTAATCATGGGACACGTGGGTGGCATGACAAGGCTGAATCAAGTGGAAGAAAGTGGGCCCTTTTGTCAAAAATTGAAGTTTTAAGGATAGTTGACTTTTGCCATTTCACAAAAATTTCCCAACTTCTCCAATGCATATCTTGCTCAATTTTGATCATATGAACATGTTCTTGGACATTTTGGAAAGGTCTTGAAGTCCTCTAACCAATTCCTTTGGTCCCATGTCATTTAGATTTACCAATATCAAGTTATGGTCTTTGACTTAAAGTGCATTTTTGTTGACTTTTGAAATTGACTTATAATGTAGAAATTGATAACTTTTTGTGAGAGCATTTCTTGGACTTGGAATGTGAAGATGAGTTGTAGGAAATGTCATCCCCTTAAAAATGAGCATTGGATGGGATTTTTCTGATGAACCATGAAAAAGTTATGCCTTGGTTAAGTTACAGTTGACTTTTCAGCTGTCCAAAAATAGCAACTTTTGCATCCTTGATGATTTTTGAGCCATTCTTGTGGAATCATGATCAAGACTTGATAAAATGATGATTGTATGCTCAAAATAAGATGTTGACCAAAAATTCTGACTTTTGACTGCAAAATGACCATTTTACCCCTGCAGTTGATTGTGAAGCAAATGAGACTTTTGACTGTGCAGCTTGATCCTGTGAGTCTTGAAACTTGCCATGTAGGTACTTGACAACATATATAGGCCTATGTGACTTGATTGGACCACTGAAAACCACAAATTCCTTGAGAGAACCAAAACCCTAATTTTGACTGTGTTAGGAGGCATTTGGACTGTGCAACCCTTGAGGAATCTTGGAGAATATGGGAGGGTAAATTTTGGGATACAACACTTGGCATTGTAACATTCATCGACACCTTGATGAACTTTCAGTTGACAAATAATGATTATGAGCATCCCTATAAGATTGTTAAGATTTCCTGGTTAAATTCAACAATTTTATCTTTCTGGAAGATTTTGTTGTATTAGAGATGTCAAAAGATGAAGACATACCTCTAATTCTTGCTCAATTCTTATTATTTAAAGGAAGATGTACTATTAACTTACAAGATGATACCTTAACTTTGAAGGTGTACAATGAAGTTGCCAAACTAAATGTGCTCGAAAAAATAAAGCCCAAGGAGGACAAAGAAGCATGTTATCGTGTTGACGTACTCAACTCTAGTTTATGTTAACTATAGAAAATCAATTACTCAAATTTCCCTTAAAAAAGTATTGAGTTTGTCATCCAAAAATATGAAAGAAATAGACGATCAAAGAGAAAGTGAAGCTTTAGCCATTTTGGAAGCCAAATCATCCCAAACCCACTTCACTCATTCCTTATTAGAAGACTTGAGACCAAAAATTGCAAATGAAGAGGTGAAAGAGTAAATCAAATACAAAGTTGTGGAGCTTAAACAACTGCCACCTCATCTTAATTACGTGGTTTTAGATAGGGTAATGAATGACTCCATAATAATTAGTGTGTGACTAAGGTAATTGTTTACACTGACCAAGTTATTTTTAGGTATTTATTTTCAAGTTGGATGATGCATTGTAGGCATGTTGTACTGATTTTAAAACCCCACTGGATATGTCTCTCTATAAATTTGTTTATGATAAGATCAGTTATTAACTATTTTGTATTAGAACTAAAAGCTTCGTGAGTCTCCAAATCTCTCAACTTTAATCATCCAAAAGTATAATAACTGAGAATCATTTAACTATATGAGTTAGATGAATTCTTAAACTTCGCTATTCAAAATACCAAAATTTTTAAATAAAAAACAAAGAAATTGTATGATAGAAAAATTTAAAAGAGGGATATTTTTTTAGAAGGAAAATGAGTATTATTATTTAATTTTATGAAAAATTGTTTTGTGGAACGTTAACCTCGATATGCCTAGAAGCTTTTAAAGTTAGAAAGATCTTTCTATATGGAGCTACGGAATTGAAGAATTAGGAAAATTGTGAGAATTTTAAAATAAATGAATAGAGGATAAAACATTAATGTGGGGGTAATTTTGTTGACCTTACAGAAGTCATACAACTATAAACTACATCAAAATATAAATTGCCAACTTAAGGACAGTAAGAAATCACTTTCCGGGAGGAAACCGATAGTATTTATATTAAAAAAACAATTTGTTTGTATTTATAACTCTCACTATATTACCTTAGGGATTAGCTTAAAACTAAAAGTTTATTCACTAAAGAAATTGTGATACTCTGAGGAATCAACAATCATATTGGATTTTAATTACATTGATATGGTTAGTGTAGAGTGCTATGAGAAAATAAAGTCAATATCACCCATGACATTCTATTGTATTCCCCCAAAAGTAATTTAGTTTAATTTTTCTATCTTAATCTTGGTATTTACGTTGCACATGCAACGTGATAAGTTATGAGTCAAATCAAAACTACAAATAAGATTAGAGATACATAAACAAATGAAGAAGAGGGTGGCAATCAATCATATTTAGAATTTAATTAATTTTTACTTTAATATTTACCTATAACACACTTTTTGTATTATTTAAACAAAAAATATTTTCAGTTGTAAATGTAAGCAAACTTTTATTTTAAAATTCAACTAAAGTCTTTTTTATAACTTTAGATGGAAAAATCTTTCATATTTTTTTTTGTTAAATGATTTAGTGACTAGACTCACATACCTTAAAGTCTTTTTCATATATAAGTGATAATCTATTTTAAGATATTTTATTTTTTGACATCAAATGACTATGTATAATCGTTTGTAGTAACTCATAAAAACAATGTGGTATAACTACATGAAAATAATAATTCTGTCAAACATAAATAGTATGCAATTTATATTTTATTTTAATTTTTGCAACACTCACACACAATGCGATCACATGTACTAATTGTGAGGTTTCGTAAAAGTTATAAAATAATTCATATTAGTAGAAAATGTATGTGTAATTTGAGCAATATAAATATTTCTTCATATTTACTACTTTGTAGATTGTGTTTTTTACTAACACATCATTTACAAAAACTTTTTATTAGTATTACTTTTATTTTCAATTCTATTTATTTCTGTCAAGTAGGTTTAATGTAACACCTCATCTTTATGTGATATTATGTATAGTTTTTTTGCAATTTTATTTTTTTTCATTTTAAAATATTTTTTTAAAAAAATCAAATTATTTTATTACATATAGATAAATAATAACTTTTTATTTTTTTCAAAATTTTTAAATATTAAATTCAATTTTTTAATATAAAATTTTTCACTTAAATCTTCGTAAATATCACATAATAGGTTAGACCTACTCTAAAAACAATATTAATTTAATGTCAAAAAGAATTTGCATTTAAGATTTTACTGTTGTCTACAATCCTTATAATACTTACACATATCCGAAAAAACTATATTTTTATGATATTTTAATTTATTGAAATCCGTTATTAAAACTTTTACTTGATGATCAAATTTGACTCATTAATATCTATATTAGGGTATAATCAAATTTTTAAGCACAATCTTGTTTAGTGAAAATTCAAAGATGGAGAAAAATTGAGAAAGATTTAAGAAATGGATTGGCGCGAAGTGTTAATATAAAATGGAAAACATATGTCAACAATATTTATTAATTAAAATAATATTAAATCGTCAATTTTAATGTTTGATAATAAATTTGTTTTTCATTTAATTTTAAAATAAAAAGAATTTATCACAAAAAATAAAAATTTAGTTATATTAAAATCATACAATTGTGTTTGAGAATAAACTTGTTTTTCATTTAATTTTAAAACATAAATCTAATCATATTAGAATCATAAATATATAATAAAATGGAAAAAAAAACTTAAGTGTCATAGTGTCTTTCATTTTGCTATATCTTATTAATTATATATAATTTTTCTACAATTCTATTTGATATAAAAGTAAATCCTATTTAAAATAAATTCATGGTTTACCAATGACCATGGAATCTTAACATTTAAGTACACTTATGAAAGCCTATAATATTACTTTCAATCAATCTATAAACTAAATAAAACACTTAATTTAATTTTTTATTAAATAGTTTCCCATTATATATATATATATATATATATATATATATATATATATATATATATATATATATATATATATATATATATATATATATATATATATATATATATATATTATTTTTTCTAATTTCAAATAACAAAAGATAAATTATTTACCCTGAAACTTAATATAAATATGTAGTGTGAGATATCTATGGAGAAGTTCAAAAGGAAGACATTAAAATTATAAGATGTCATTTCTATTGATGTATTAAAACAAATATGTTACATTTTTGTTTTGTGATTGTAACAAATAAACCACTTTTCAAAAAAATAATAGAAAATAAATCAGTTATATCAGATTAGCGGATTCAAAACGGATCAAGACACTTATAAAACTTTCTAGATTCATTTCTATTGACTTATTATTTTTTCGCATTGTATTCACTATCATAAACCAACATATGCCATCATTTTCAATAGAGATAAACACCTATATCAAGATGATTGCAAAAAAAATAACCCTAATATATAGGTATTTCACGAAAAGAATATTGAGAGCCTAGGACACATTAAAGCCTAGTTATGCGGTCCCTGAAACATGCAGTATTTAAATATTTGCGTCAATTTTGCATTATACACCTAACTATGCAACCTTTAGAACAATTTGCATTATCCTGTCAAGGTGTCTTGAGGTGATTATCATATAGAGTTATTGTAGTAGATTTGGTTGTTTTGGTTGTTTTGGTGAGTTATTGTATTGTGAATGTTGTCTGAGTGATAGTTTAATTGTCTGTATATGATTTGTATGAGATTATGATCTTATAATTCGCATAGCTAGTTTTCAAAAAAATTCACACATTATGGTTAACTTAAAAATAACTTGACCGACATATATCTCATAAATAAAATGTAGATATTAAAAACAACACACCACCACTTATCACAATTGTTAAGTCATGTAAGACATTCATTCAGTAATTGAAATTGAATACACCCTCCACAAAGTAATCAAACCTATTTGTTAACCCCGATTAATCAAGACTTAAGACTTCCAAGATATGGTAGAACTGCTCTAGGTTGGTCAGAAAACCCAATAGCTACGATGTAGAGAACACATTGATCCACGTCGTCATTCACAAAGAAGGGATGTTATCCTAGTCTAGACTGCATGTGACCTGAATCCAAGATTCTCCAGACGAATATTTTCATTCCATGCCTTAATATTATCAATTTGTTATAACCTCCCTACCATATATGAGTAGCGTGTCATTTCCTATGTACAATTCGAATTCAAACTTCATTCACTCATCTTACTCTTATACTGACTTGGGAATTGGAAGCTTAAGTTCACATTTGCAATCCAAAACCTCCACACCGATCAATTCTAGTTCCCTCGTGGAACGATGGTCTTTCTGTAGGAATCGACATATGATTCCTGCATTTTCCACATTTGAAAATTCATCTCTTGGTGCATTGAACCAAAGCTTCCTCAGCCTAGAAATTCAAGTCTCCTGAATTTTAACCGCAAATCTTTATTTTGAATCCTCTCTGATTGAAGATCAACATTGCTCCTCATATGTCCACTAAATCCACCAGCAATGGCATGTTCCAGAGCCATTCTCTCCATTGCACAACGTGAGGATGTTAGACTCGTTTAAACTATAAAAAATCCATCACCTCCTCCACAAAATGATGATGATCAAGTCATCACGAACTCTCCGTATGTATCATCACATCAAGATCTCATTCACGCTTCCTCGTTTGTAGGTTCTACTCCATAATTTCAGCAAGGTGAACCATCGTTCAGGCCTCCAACACCATTAGTGATACCAATACTAGAGGCGTTACCTAGATTTTAGTTATTGCAAGCCAGCCTCATTATGGAAGGCATACAATAAATACTGAGTAGTCTTTATACCATGGTTCGATGGCAGAATTCAAAACCAGTGGAGGAAAAGTTGCTTCACCTTGAAGAAAGTCTGCTTAATACGAATATGAAGGGAAGCATTGTGCAAGAATTCACTTCTTGAAGGAGAACCTATCATCCCCGAACCAACCACATCTTGTTAGGACTCAACATCGACATCTCCAAGTTATCGAAGAAGCCATGCTCCCCCAAGTAACAACTAGAGAAGCCCCTGGTTAAAAATTAAAATAAACATACTCTTTATGCTCGAATCATCAACATCCAGATGCCAAAATCACTAGAGAACTCTCCAAACCTGAATAGTTATAACCAAAAGGGAGATCCAGATAGGTGTGTGTCACGTGTTAGAGATCTCCTGAACTACTTTCACACGGATGATGAGGCAAAATGAAATCTCTTTGCACTAACTATAATTGGGTCAACAATCATCTGGTTCAAATCTTTTTCCTAACAAAAGCATTGATTTGTGGACCAACTTATGTGAGAATTTTACAGTTTGCTTCATAGCTTAGAAAAGACAACATGCAAATATAGCCACCCTAAGTGGAATTACACACTGCAAGAAGGAAAATTTGTGATCATATATTGATCACTTTAAACGGGAAATGATAGAAGTGAAAGGCTCAAATGAGAGCCTCAAATGCTGGATTTGGGAAGATTGTTTAAGGCACAATAACTTCTTTAGGGAGAATGTATGACGCTATGTGGCCCACAGTGAAAGAGTTAGTGAATATGGATCAACCATTTTTTAATCTTAAAGAGTAATTTACTGCAATGGGAGAAATCCAAGCATTAACGAATGTTGACACTAATTAGCCATTCAGGAAGGAGTCCAACCGGCATAGGGAAGAACCATATCGAGGAACCCACTATTGGTTTGACATGTACACTTCCCTCAAAACCTCCTGGAATAAAATCTACAAAGAATGTGCTAACACCGAGTTTTAGAAGACCAGGATAAAGTATCCCTTCCTAGTTAAGGAATCTTCCTGAAATGACAAATCAAAGTACAATTATTTCGACAAAAATCACGCCCACACTACTAACGATTGAATTTTGTTGAAGGATGAAAACTAAGGCTTGATAAAGAAAGGTAATTTGTTTGAATACAAAAACTACAACAAGAGGACCATAAGGGTTCCCTTAAAAGAAAATCCTCGAATGAGATATTTGATGTTGTGACCAGTGGTATAGAGATAAGAAACAAAGAAGACAGTGCACATAAAAGAAAGCCCCATCATATTGCATCCATCATGAGAGTTATCGCGTAATAAAATATAGTCCAAGGGAAAAATTAAGAGGACGGTTGCAGAGCTAATGGTCGTAAACAAGAAAGACGGAAGTACATCAGTCAAAGGCTCGGAAAGGCCAATGTTTGACTTCTGAATAGTTAAAAGGTTAGGGGAATACCAAATGATATCTTCCTATTAGTCATAACATCCACAATCATCCATTTTTATGTCTCTTGAATATTGATTGACAATCGTAGCTCGTGTGAGATAATGTACTCAGAGTTATTCTAGAAGATGGTCGTAAAGAAACAAAATATGTGGTTTTATTAGGTATCTTATTTGTAGGCATTCAAGGACACTACGACCTTTCCTTGGGGATACATCGAGTTGATTATTATAATATGGAAGGGGAGAAATGTCAGAACTGTTGACTCACAATTTTTGGTTGTTGCCTACAAATGTGTTTACAACCACATCTTTGGCATACTTTTTCACAATGGCCCTAGACATTATAGCATATATTTAACATCAGATTTGGCCAAAATTTATCCCTTGAAATACGCAAAGAAGAGTAAAACATTTCCCACTTGCAATAAAGAATTGTCAAAAGAGTCGCAGACAGATGCAAGGTTGAGGTCATTCGCATCATCCAGCTTTTGACCCAAAGAGATATTATCAAGGCGTAAATTCTCGATATTTGCTTGAACGGTTGAAAGAGATGCCTTTGTAGCAGATAATGAAGCCTGAGTGGAAGCCTGATATTTTTTTGGTTTCCACTTCCCTCGTTAGTAATTTTACCATATTAACTAAAGATCCTAGGAGATTGAAAGCACTCAAGGCGTCGCCCACCTCGGTTAGAGAAACAAAGCCTTATTTACTTCTTGAAGGTACATGTCACATTGAAGCATCATATAATGAACATTATCTTGCAACGACTATTTCTCCTTATAGAGTTGATAATCAAAAAATACATCCAAATGATATGATCCACCAATGTCTAAAATAGAAGAGGTTCGTTGAGTGTAGTACGCCATGGTCGACACTGTTATACGATGTGATCGATCTATAAGGGGGTTGAATATATTGTTTAAAAAATTAGTTATGCTTTTTAAAATTGTTTTTCAGAAATATATGAGAAAGCTCCCGGAATATTCAATCGTCTAAACAATCCACTATTGAAAAGATCGGATATGCGTAACCGTATGGGATAGGATGAAAAAGTATGAATAAATACATTTTACTCAATTGGTTAATAAGTTAAACATATTCAATGAGTATGAATTACTTTCAATGAGTTTATTAAGATAAAGCTAAACACAATGAATAATTTGTGGATGAATCAATTTTCCAAACACCTTATGTGTAAAGCACGTTAGGTTTGATTTTACTAAATTGTAGCGTGAGTTTTCTTAGGTATCAATCAAATGGATTGTTACCAATGTTGTGAAATGATCTCAACACACCATAATTTCATACAAGCAAATTTGACAATTCAATTCCCACAAATTATAGTAGTCAAGTATGGAAGTAAAGAAAAAGAAGAAGAACACATAATTTGTTAAGGCAGTTCCCCTTATCGTCCTCGCGTAGGGTACGTCTGCCCCCAGTTCTAAAATCTAGAATTGAGTTATTTGACATTAAGATGCAAATGTTACAAGAGAAGATATAGTTCACAATACAAACAAACCAATGTTGCTGATGTAACAGTCTTTTTCCCTTTCCTAGGTTTGAGCCAAACCAAGTGCCAAATTATTCGAACAAACCTTCGATTACCGCTACTTGATCATCCTGCACTCTTGTTCTGTAATACTTTCACTCGGCTGATTTCGATTGCAAGAAATTTGACCCCAAATCTTCCTTCACAATCCAACCGTTATCGCTACTTGATTAAGCAAACCCACTGTTTCTAAATCCTTTCATTCGGGTGAATTCGATGAAGCAAAGACTTGTGCAAAAAACCCTGCACCAACTGGAATCTTGGAGGAGAAAATCCAAACGATTTTATTCAAGAACAACCCGTTATTGCTCAACCCAAATCTGAATTAAATCTCTTGATTTGAACGTTATCACCACAACACTTTTCTTGAATCAACAACCATTATTATGTGTGGATGTTGATTTTTGAGAAGAGAGGATGAAGATGATGAGCACTATATGTATCTTTCACTAGTTATTGTTTACTTTAAATGATGATACCCAATGAATATATATATATTTTCTTGAATCAACAACCATTATATATTTTTTAATTATATTCAAATTAGGGTTTTATTTAAATTCTTTTCCTAGTAAATTTAGGTTTATCTTTTACCAATTTAATTAATCATTTTCTTTTAGTTAGTTAGGTTAAAACAAAACCCTTTTTTCCTAAAAATATCCAAACAAAAATTCATTTTCTTTCCATTTTACATTCTTGTATATTTATTCATTTTTGTACATTATTTATCCAAATTCAATATGGTTGTAATAGATTATTTAGATTTAAATTCTTGCAATCCCCATTTGTAATTTGTACACCCCCTCCCATAAGTATTGTAATAGCGTAGTAATTTTAAATTCCGTAATTTATTGCTTTATATACAAATGCTAGTAATTAGGGTTTTGAATGGAAAGACTAAAACCAATCAATTAGAAAACCCTAATCAAAGATAAAACCAAGCATGAAAATAAATACACTTGCACACAAGCACCCCTAGGGTAAAATCCACTTGGTTTCCTTACAAAATAGCCATGTTATGCATGTGAGATATCTTAGCAAAAACAAACAAAAATACAAGATCATAGTCCCTCGATGACGCTATCAAAAGTTGCATTTCAAAATGATCTTAGTCCCTAAAGAAAATTGTTAATATACCTTGCAACATTTCTAATCATGGTTATACGATGACCCACACCCGTCCTGTTTACATCCAAAGATAAGGTTACTTACCAAATCAATGGTAAGATAACAATGTCAAAGGAGAAAGGAAATGAACATGAAAGACTTTTGAGTAGGTAAACGGCTTCTAATTACTTACTCACTTTCAAAACAAAACATCCTTGCTATTTTCAAAACAAACACCAATACTTTCAAAAACACCTTTCAAACTTGAAAATGTTTTCAAAAGATCAACACTTTGTATACATTCTTACGAACGAGAATCATTACAAAGTTTGCCTAAATGATGGCGCCTTTTAAAAATACTTTCAAAAACCCAACAAAGCATAATTTTAAACAAAATTAAGTGATCTAGCAAGTAACTACGAGCCCATGGAAAACCATGGATGAAAAGGGTGCTAATACCTTCCCTTTTCATAATCTACCCCCCGAACTCAAGAAACAATCTCAAAGGTCTTTCCTGTGCTTTTTCACCTTTCCTTTTAGATAAAAGAAAAGTCGGTGGCGACTCTTGCTAACCGCAACATTTGCGATAAAACACAAAACACCCAAGTCAGTTCTCCCACTGTATCATACGATGCAAACAATGAACTTTCCTAAAAATGAATGTTTCTAGAGATCTTCATTCCAACCATTCCATAACAAGATTTTTCATAGGACCAACCCAAATGGAGAGTGAGTAATGATAGTTTTGACATCATTAAAACACATATAGATGGACCTTTCCCTCACATGCTCCCTCTTTTTGATGATGGCAAAACTTTGAATTTATGCTCAATGCATCCCGTATTGTAAGCCTATCTAAAGCCTTAGCCAAATATGCTCCCCCTGAATTTGTGCATTCCATAAAACACCGCATGTAAGATTTTACACAATATTCCTTGTATATTCTCGTCTCCCCCTTTACAACATCAAAAATAGAAAAAGCACGAGGTCAAGAATAACAAAGATTATTCAAACGCATAATCATCATCTATTTGTAACTTAATACACTAACAATTATTCACATAAAATGAGATTAGTTCAAATCATAAAGGTTAATAATTAGACATGCATTTAGTACATTACATACCGAATGAGAATAAAATACGAAACAAACACAAAGTAGGTTTGAAATACAATAAAGATAAATGCATAACCTAATCGTGAAAACAACTTAAAGACTCAAACTGAATTACACACAAACACGAATCAATTATCTAGGTTGTCATTGTCATGGTTTTCTAGAACCTCCGGTGGATGGTTTGGAAAGTGTTGCAGAAGGTGGATTGGAAGGAGGCTAGGTTGTCAGCTTGTGATTGAAGCTTGCCATGTAATGTGGAGTACCTCTGAGCTTGAACTTTTGAATAGGTTGAAAAAATTTCACCTTGGACTTTAACAAGATTGTAGAGGTTTGAGATCTTCTCATTTTGAAGGAATGCATCTTCCTTTTGTTGGATATGCATTTTCTCCAATAGAGCTATCACATTTGCGTTGTTGTCTTGAGGAACTTGGGCATCCTCGTCCATATTTTCCGCACCTTCTTCTTCCTCATACTCTTCTTATTCTTCATCATCATCCTCTTCACCATCACTATTTTGGAGCGTAACTAAAGTACTTCTCACAACATAACGATATCTTTGTTCTTTGTTATCCCATTAGAAGCTCATTAAAGTAAGTGATTTTTTGTAAATTCTAGATCAGAAGACATACCGACATAAGAGATTCCTGGAACTCTAATCTTTTATCGATTAAGGACTCTTTGAATGAAGGAGGGATAACATAAAGCGACGCCTCTTCCTGAATCGTGCATATCAAACATTCTACTAGCAAAATAATATGGCCAATGAACCTTTACCTTTTGTTTCAAAATATAAATCAGTTGAAGCTCAACTTTATCCACACGAGAGAGACCTCCCTTCTTGGGTCAAATAATGTGACAAAAGATCCAAAAGAGAATTCTGTCAAATGGAGCTAGGGCACCAGTAGTTACAGATCTTGGAAATAAGTTGTTATTCACAATTCTATCATTGTAAGGCTTCTTAAGCATGGAGTTTAAAGCATACTTGAATTCATAGTTAGGAGCAAGAACAGTGTCAGAAATCTTAATAGAATCAGAGTCAATTCACATACCAAACAGATCTTTCCAGACATGCTAGCTCACCATATAATATTTGTATTTAGTTATATACTTAAATTCAAATCCTTCAAATTTTCCTTGCATACCCGCATAGAACAATCTGACTAAATCCTCATTATAAAGGGTGTCACACTCAAGAAATAAATGGAATTCATGAAATCTTAGAAATTCTATGATGTAAGGTAGGTGCATGTGACCCAAAGTTTTCAAATATAAAGTTGATTGCTTAACTATACTTCTCTCACCAAATGTTTATGCAAAAGTTTCAGCAATATCATTAGAGAGAAGTGAAAGGGTAGTTACCACAATATCAGAAGGAATACTGGAGGAGCTTCCTCTGAAAGTTATCTTTTTGGTTACCCTTGAATCCATTTGAGGATTTTCTTGAGAGAGATTTTGAGTTTTAAGGTTTTGAGAGGAATGGGTATGTTTAGGGTTAAAGGTTGTAAAAAAAATAACCACATAACATATGCAATTCACGAATCAGGTATGCAAGGATTTTACGCGATGCGTCGACCACTATTGAGCATGCGTGGACGCATACAAAATTTTAATTAATGTTGAGTATGTGATTCAGTATGCGTCGATGCATACAGGCTATGAGTCGACTCAATCCTACAAGTTTTTTATTCTTGCAACTTTTTCAATTGATTTCATGCAGTTAATATAACAAGTATAAGGCCTATGCATTTAATAATTATGAAATGGATGAAAAATACATAAAGTATAGCAAGTTTAGCATTTACACATAATCAAGAGTAGAAAATAGATGGGAACGATATTACCTTCATGAAAATTGATGAGAGATTTCACTAAAACTATCAATAAGTACATCAAACATTAAGGGAATATATGCAATAAAATTAGGAGTATGCAACTTAATTAAGTTGCAACCTATCCGAGATATCGAGAACACCAAGTTCCCTACAGATGTGAAAGAAGGGTTCTATAGCAAGTGATTTAGTAAAAATTTCGGCAAGTTAATTTTTGCTACCAACATGCTCGAAAATGACATCACCCTTTTCTACATTATCCCTTAGGAAATGATGCCTAATCTCAATATGTTTTGTGCGAGAGTGCAAATTTTTGGTTAGGTTGATGGCACTTGTATTATCACAAAAAATAGGAATGCGATCAAGTTGGACATTAAAGTCGAGCAATTGTTGTTTGAGCCACAAGATTTTGGCACAACAATTACCAGCTGCAACGTATTCCGCTTTGGCGGTTGACAAAGCAACGAAAACTTGCTTTTTGCTATGCCAACTGACCAAAGAATTTGAAAAGAAATGACAAGTACCACTAGTGCTTTTCCTATTTGATTTTCACCCGACAAAGTCGAAATTGGAATAGCCAACCAAAGAATAATCAATACCCTTGGAGAACCAAAGTCCATACTTAGTTGTACCACTAAGATACCTAAGTATGCACTTTACAGCTTTTAAATGTGACTCCTTAGGACATGATTGAAACCGAGCACACATGCAAACACTAAACATGATATATGGACGAGAAGTCGTAAGATAGAGAAGGGAACCAATCATATCTCTATACCTTTTTATATCGACATGTTTACCATTTTCATCTCGGTCTAAGTTGAAGGGGTGAAAAACACAAGAAGGGGGGGTTGAATTGTAAAACTGGAAACTTAAAGCAAATGACAAGGTATTTTTATCCTGGTTCGTTTGATCTCAAACTACTCCAGTCCACCCGTTCAAGGTGATTTCGCCTCTCTCCAACGAGGTCTTAATTCACTATATTCAACTGAATACAAATCTGCTTTAGCAACTGCTAAAACCTTCTTGATTCAAACCACAATCCGGTTTGTCAAGGCAACACTTTCTTACAAAGGTATAATCAAATGTGTGTGAATGTTTCTACAAAACTATATCACAACTGTGATGTTTACACAAATGAAGCTTAGAATGCTAGGATGCTAAACGCTAATAAAGTATCAGAGTTTGTTGGTTTAGCAAAACTTGTAGAGTGAAGATTATTGTTCAGCTTTGTGCGTGTAGAGAGTTTGGAAGCATTAGCCGTGATAATCTTCAAAGCTTGGTTTATATAGCACTTTGAGAAGATGAACGTTGAAGCAAATATTCTTGATTCAATGCTATTAACAAGCTTTCCTTTTTGAGCAGATCTTGTCTAGAATGATGCCGTTGGTATTGATTAGCTTTCAATGCACAGTACCGTTGCTTCTTCAATGCACGATCTGGCTTGGCTCATTCTGATTCTGCTTCGCTGCTGATGAACTAATTTGTTTCTGTATCAGAGTGTTTTACGCGCAGTTCTGTTCATCAAGCTTCAGCATGTGCAAGCGTTGATCATCTGATCTTGACGTTCTGATTCAGCAACTTCTGATGCTGATGTGCAAACTCATATTCTGATGCTGAAAACGTGATCTTGCTTATTTTAATCAGCATATCTGCAAGTCAGAGCATAGTAATTTTAGGCAGCATATAATTCAATCATAAAATATTTAACTACTATATCTTTTCACTTTGTTATCATCAAAACTTAAATATAGGGTACTAGATTCAAACATTGTTCTAACAATCTCCCCCTTTTTGATGATGACAAAAACTAGATATTTTAAATGAAAAAATAACGTGAAAAGTTATCAGATCTATGTATCAGAATAAGAAGTACGGAGAAGTCAGAGTTAAGAGATACTCCCCCTGAGTTTGTTACTTCCCTTTGATATGTGTGTTCTTCAGAGTCAGATCTTTTTCTATCTTTGAGCATCAGATTATAAGTCTTTGACTTATCAGAAAGCAGAGCTTCAGAGCTTTTCCTGTCAGAGCTTTGCTTCGGATCAGAGTGTTAGGTCGATCAGATCTTCATATATCAGAACTTCATATTTGATCAGAGCAACATGAGCTTTCATAGTGTTCAGAGCTTCCTTGTGCCTGTAGACTTAACAACAAAACAGAAAAGCATTTCAAGTAATAAAGTTAGAATGTTTGAGAATTTCTGTCTAGTTAGCCGTTATTGATTTTAAATATCATTCTTGTTCTCCCCCTTTTTGTCAGCAATCAAAAAGTGTTAGTGATGTGCTAAAACAATTTAGATCAGAAAAACAAATTATATTAAAAATAGTTCAGATCACAAGAGCATTACACAAACATAGTCAAAACATAGTCAAAAGTACATCAGAAAATGAAGAAAATATAGAGAATGTCATGCATGAAAAAAATTTCAAGGTTGTGGGGGCATGCGTGAGAACAGGCTTTCCAGCATAGCTTGAATCTTTTCAGAAGTTGCATTCTGCTTCTGAACCATGGTGACAACAGTATCAATCTTGCTGTCCTGGACATTCATTCTTGCTTCCATCTTCTGATCATTCTCTTCCATCCGCTGCTGTAAACGCAAGTCATTCAGCCTTAATTCTTCCAGAGCCTGCCTGTCCAAGGCAGCTTGAGAACTTTCAGCAGGAGGAGGCTTCTCAGAACTTTCAGCTACATCTTCTGCTGGATTCTCTTCCTGAAGAGTCTTGTCTTCTTCTGAAGGTTGCACCTGTGCAGCTTGCTCTTTCTCAGACCACGATTCAGAGTCCAGAGGGAGCACAACTTCTTGAGGCAGCTGACTCTCAACTTCCTTCAGCAGCTTGCTAAAGTTCTGCTGAGCCTGCTCATAGTTGACGTCCTGCAGCTTGACTGCTTCAGAACGAACCCATACTCTGAACTGTGACCAGAGCTGATCAGAAGCAGCTGGGTCGATCATCCCGGGACAGACTTGCTTCAAAGAAGCAATCCACTGCAGCATACCTGTTTCAAAGTCCAAAATACCAGAGCCAACATCTAATTGCTTTGGTTTGGGAATGGCCAATTTGTGTCTTAAATCAGCAAGACGTTCAAGACTTGTTAGGTCAATGAATGTTCTGCTGGGGTTTTCAGATGATTGGTTTTCAGAGGTGTGCTGAGGTGCTGTTTGTTTTGGAGGATGGTTATCAGAGTCAGAGGATATATCTATTGGAGTGGTTGGAGTTTTTGGAGGTGTTGATTCCTCTGATGATGGTAACTGGGGTCTGACAATGGTGGTTCCACATGGCAACTGTATTGCCAGCGGTGAAGGTTGAGGTGAGTGGGGATCAGAATGATGAGGAGATGGGGTTTCATAGCGATGAAACTCTGTTTGAGGTGAGGGAGGATTATTTTCTGGTTGAGGAGGTGGAACTTCTGATTGCTCAGGGATCAGAGGTTCTTCTGTGATAGGTTGTTGTGATTGTGGTTCTGATTCTTGTTCTGGTTCTGGTTGTATTTCTGGTTCAGGTTGAATTTCTGGTTCAGGTTGAATTTCTGGTTCAGGTTGTGGAGGAGGAATATTTGGTGGTTCAGAGTGAGGTTGAACAGAAGCATGTTCACGCTCAATGTCAGCTAGCACTCTATCAAGTGCTGGTGTTGTGGAAACAGTTGGTTGTTGTTTGGAAATTTTAATGGGAATTTTAATTCTGGTTCTTCTGAGTTGTAAGGCCTCAGAAGGGTCTTCTGGTATGGTTTCATCAATAGTGGGGATTGGAATGGAAATTCTGTGAGAGGTTTGAGGCGGAGCAACAGATGTTGGAATAGTAGAGGAAATTGAAATAGGAGCAGCAGATGAATTACCTCGTTTCTTTGGAGTCTGGTGAGATGATCCTTCTGCTTTCCTCTTCTTTGACTTCTTCTGAGTCACTTCAGGTTGAACTTGACTCAGATCTTTGATCTTCAGCTTTGAACCTGCAACTGCTTCCTTGTGAGAATCTGGATACTTGGCAAACATATCAGGATGGGATTCCATTTCAGAAAATCTTGGGAAATCACTCAGAGGCACTCTTCTTCTGGAGATGTCAGCAGTTGAAGAAGCTCTGGGTTCCTTCCTGATATTGTCTATCAGCTTCATCTTTTTCAGATTCTTGGCATTCAGCGGTTTTCCAACAGTTGGTTCAAAATTGCCCAGTACTTTAGCTTCGCTCAGATAATCTATCAGCTTATTCTCTGTCAGAATATCTGATATGAGCCTCCCAAACGGTATCCAGTCCCTTTTGGTCCTTTCTTCTTCTCTAGTCTCTTTCACACTAGTCTTCAGATGATTGAACAGGAAGTTTGCCAAATTGATCTTCACCCTCTGATCAATAAAGTAGATCAGAAATTGCTGATCCACGTTTATATAGTCAGGAGAGCTTGTTGGCTTCCTGTGATTGAAACAGCCTAGAACAATCTTGGCCCACACTCTGCAGTGATCCTTCAGATCCTTGATTTTGCTGCTGGGAAAACCAAGAGTGAAAATGCAGTTTGCTACCACACCTATATCAGGACACCTATCAGCCATGTCCACACAACGGACTCCACCACCACTTTGACCTATTAACCTAGCAATGAGGTCTTCAGAAATTATAATCTTCTTTCCCATGACAGAAGAGATGACTAGATGCTTATCAATCTTGGCATGAATCCAAAATTCTTTGACAAGCTCTGGGAAGGTTGGTCCAACCAATCTATCAAAGTACCTCTCCCACTTTTGAGCTTTGACTTCAGCAGTTAGGTCAAATCCATTATCCTTCAAACTTTCGAAATCGATGATTAATTCAGAGAGAACCTCAAGATTCTTTACTGGTGTGAGAAGAGTTCTTGTAGGCGCTTGATATTGCTCAGAGGTTTCTTTCTTCTGATTTCCTGCAGAAATGCTGGAGGATGCCATTGTTCTCACACAAAAAACTTGAGAGTGATTTGAGAAAAGCTAGGGTTTTTTGAAGGAGATATGCAGACAAATGCAGAGAATACTTAAGAGATTATGAGAAAGCGTAAAGATTAAGAATGAAGAGTAATGTGCTTAAATAGAATTTTCAAAAATTATTTTGAAAAATAAAACGTTTTTAAGAGAGAGAAAAAAAATAATGATTGCCATTAACAAGCGTGATTACTTTTGCATTAAATGCTTGCTGATTTTGGGGGATTTGAGAAAGATACTTAAAAACGGTTACCAGACATGTGTCTCAATGCACCCAATCAGCGCTTTGCCTTCTCAGAAACGTGCACGCGTTCTGCTTCAGGGATTTGCTGATGATTGGATGACACTTGTTTGATGTAGTGATCAGCACGTCTGTATTTGAGATTAGACTCTCAGATCTTTAGACTTGCCTCTGATACAATCTGCATGTTCTAACTTTCTGAAAGAAGATTGATCAGAAGTTCACAGTAATATAAATACATTCTGAAAGATAAAAATATGGAATTAAAGCATTTTCATTCTGGGCATACTTTCATGCTGAGATGTTTCAGAATGAAATTAAACCTATCTTCTGAAAGGGGTTTTGTAAAGATATCAGCCCATTGATGGTCTGTATCTATAAATTTCAAGTTTAAAATACCTTTCTGAATATAGTCCCTAATGAAATGATGTTTTATTTCTATATGCTTAGCTCTAGAATGTAAAATAGGATTCTTACTTAAGCAAATAGCAGAAGTATTATCACAAAGAATAGGAATGTTACTCTCAAAAATCTGGAAGTCTTCAAGCTGACTTTTCATCCAGAGCATCTGTGTGCTACATCCAGCTGCTGCTATGTACTCAGCTTCTGCTGTTGACAGAGCAATAGTTGATTGCCTTTTGCTGGACCACGAGATCAGATTTTCTCCCAGAAACTGGCAGCTTCCAGAAGTACTTTTTCGTTCCACTCTGTCTCCAGCAAAATCAGCGTCGCAGTAGCCTACTAGACTGTAATCACTAGATTTTCTATAAAACAAACCCAGATTAGTAGTACCTTTCAGATACTTGAAAATTCGCTTAACAGCTGTTAAGTGAGATTCTCTAGGATCTGATTGGAATCTAGCACAAATACATACGCTGAATAAAATATCAGGTCTTGAAGCAGTCAGATAAAGGAGAGAACCAATCATACCTCTGTAGACTTTCTGTTCTACGCTTTTGCTTACCTCTTCTCTTTCCAGAATGCACGTGGGATGCATTGGAATCTTTGATGGCTTACATTCTGAGAGGTCAAATTTCTTCAGAAGATCTCTGATGTATTTGCTCTGATGAATGTAAGTTCCCTCTGGAGTTTGATTGATCTGAATTCCTAGAAAGAACTTCAGTTCCCCCATGAGGCTCATCTCAAATTCTGCCTGCATACACTTAGCAAATTTTCTTCCAAGAGAAGGATTAGTAGAACCAAAGATTATATCATCAACATAAATTTGACAGACTAAAATGTCACTCTTAACTGTTTTACAGAATAGAGTGGTGTCCACTTTCCCTCTGGTGAACTCATTTTCAAGCAGAAAGTTACTTAGCCTTTCATACCAAGCTCTGGGAGCTTGTTTCAGACCATACAGTGACTTTTTCAATTTGAAAACATGTTCTGGATGTTTTGTATTTTCAAAACCTGGGGGTTGGTGAACATACACTTCTTCTTCTATATAACCATTTAAGAATGCACTTTTGACATCCATCTGATACAGAGTGATGCCTCTATTAACAGCAAATGAGATTAAAAGTCTGATAGATTCTAACCTGGCGACTGGGGCAAAGGTTTCTGTATAGTCTATCCCCTCTTGCTGACTATAACCTTGTGCAACCAGTCGTGCCTTGTTTCTGACGACTTCACCTTGTTCATTAAGCTTGTTTCTGAACACCCATCTTGTTCCAATGACGTTGAATCCTTTTGGTCTTGGAACGAGATCCCATACGTCGTTTCTGGTGAATTGATTCAGCTCTTCTTGCATTGCCAGAATCCAGTCATTGTCCAGAAGTGCTTCATCAATAGAAGAAGGTTCAATCAGAGACACAAGTCCCATCAGAGTTTCTTCAGAGTTTCTGAAGCTTGCTCTTGTTCTGATTGGATCTTCCTTTCTTCCTAGAATAGTTTCTTCTGGGTGATCCACACTGCTTCTGGGTAATCTCTTCTGAGGTTGATCAGCAGTTGTAGGATTTCTAGCATTGCTTCTTTCAGACGTTGAAGGAGTGTCTGTGTTGAGAGCTTCTGATGACTTGTCTTCAGAACCTGCAAATTCAATTTCTATACCTGCAAGATTTTCATTCTGCTTTGACTTTTCAGAGTCAAGCTTGTCATCAAAACGAACACTGATTGATTCTTCCACAATCTGTGTTTCTGTATTGTATACTCTGTACCCTCTTGAGCGTTCAGAGTATCCTAACATAATACACTTCTGTGCCTTAGAATCAAACTTGTTCAAATAATTCTTAGTATTTAACATATAGCAAGTACATCCAAATGGATGAAAATACGAAATGTTGGGCTTTCTGTTCTTCCACAATTCATATGGAGTCTTTTCCAGAATAGGTCTTATTGAGATTCTATTCTGAATGTAGCACGCTGTGTTTATTGCCTCTGCCCAGAAAGTCTTAGCAACGTTTGTCTCGTTGATCATGGTTCTGGCCATTTCTTGCAATGTTCTGTTCTTTCGTTCTACAACTCCATTTTGTTGGGGAGTTCTAGGACAAGAGAAATCATGCAGAATGCCTTTGTCATTAAAGAATGACTCAAAATCTTTATTTTCAAATTCTCCACCATGATCACTTCTGACTTTAACGATTCTAAGATCTTTTTCATTCTGAACTTGGTTACAGAAGGTAACAAACACAGAGTGTGACTCGTCCTTGTGTCTTAAGAACTTTACCCATGTCCATCTGCTATAGTCATCTACGATTACTAACCCATACTTCTTGCCACTGACAGAAGCAGTTTTAACTGGTCCAAATAAGTCAATGTGCAGAAGTTCTAATGGCTTAGAGGTAGAAACAACATTTTTGGATTTAAAAGAGGGTTTTGCAAATTTGCCTTTCTGACATGCTTCACACAGAGCATCTGAATTGAACTTCAAATTTGGAAGTCCTCTGACCAGATTGAGTTTGTTAATCTGAGATATTCTTCTCATACTAACATGTCCCAATCTTCTGTGCCAGATCCATTGCTCGTTGTTAACGGACATAAGACATTTTACGTTCTGACTCTTAAGTTCAGAAAGTTTGATTTTGTAAATGTTGTTTTTCCTCTTACCATTAAATAGGATAGTCCCATCTTTCTGACTAACAGCTTTACATGATTTTTGATTAAAGATTATATCATAACCGTTATCACTTAATTGACTTATGGATAACAGGTTATGCATCAATCCATCAACAAGCAGAACATTATTAATAGAGGGAAGATTTCCGTTACCTACAGTTCCAGAGCCAATTATCTTTCCCCTCTGATTGCCTCCAGAGCCAACGTGGCCTCCAGGCTTAAGTTCCAGGCTTTGGAACATATGCCTTCTTCCCGTCATGTGACGTGAGCAGCCAGAGTCCAGGTACCATGACTGGTGTTTCTGACTTGCTGCTAAAGATATCTGCAACATGTATTATTTTATCCTTAGGTACCCAGATCTTCTTGGGTCCTGATTTGTTAGTTTTACCAAAACTCTGGTTGAATTTTGGTTTCACAAAGTGATTACTACTAGTATATTTGATGTCATGTGTGTGACCATACACAAAGTGTGAATTTAGAGGAGTGTGTTTAATAACTAAATCCATGACATTTTTAGGTGTAGGAACCTTACCTAGGTATCCTATTCCTTTCCTGCCGTTTCCGCTAACTCCATAGATCATTGAAGCCATTCTGCTTCTATCTATGCTTTTAGCAAG
The DNA here is from genome assembly GCA_948472305.1 of Vicia faba. Lineage (NCBI taxonomy): Eukaryota > Viridiplantae > Streptophyta > Magnoliopsida > Fabales > Fabaceae > Vicia > Vicia faba. The sequence goes on from OX451740.1 coordinate 146,569,544, forward strand.
GAACTTCTGGAAACTATGATCATACTCCTTAATGATCTCATCAGCGTTGCTGGGAGTTTCAGCAATTGGTTCCTTCTGAGAGTTTTGTAAAGAGTTTTCTAATTTTAAAATTTTATCTCTCAGCTCAGAGTTTTCCAATTTGAGACTCTCAGACTTATTAGAGTCAGATTCAAGAGTCCTTTTCAGATCTCTGAATTTAGCTCTAATCTGCTGATAACGTTCCAGAATTTCATTTAGGCTTTCAGCAAGTTCAGCCTTTGTAAAATTAACAGCGAAGTTAGGGAATACCTCTTCTGTGTCTGATTCTGAGTCTGAGTCAGAAGCTTCACTGTCATCTGGAATGTTAGCCATAAGCGCTATGTTCGCCCTTTCATCATCTGATTCTGAGTCAGCTTCAGACGAGTCAGAGTCATCCCATGTGGCCATGAGACTTTTCTTCTTCTCTCTTCCAAACTTCCTTTTTGGCTTTTCCCTCTGAAGCTTTGGACAGTCACTCTTGTAGTGACCTTGCTCATTGCACTCGTAGCAGATGATGTCTTTTGTACTTGGCTTCTTGCTACCTGAGGAGCCTTCAGATCTTCTGTATCCAGAGGAGGAATCTGTTCTTCTGTATCTGGAAGAAGACTCGTTCTGATCAGATCTTCTGGGATTCCTGAACTTCTTTTGTCTTTGCTTCCACAGTTGATTTACTCTTCTGGAGAGAAGAGAAAGCTCGTCTTCTTCTGATGAGGATCCATCAGATGTTTCTTCAACTGCCTGCAAAACTTTAGATTCAGATTTTCTGTTAGATTTCAAAGCTATAGGCTTACCTTGCTTCTGAGGCTCGTCAGCTTCCAGCTCTATCTCATGACTTCTGAGGGAGCTTATAAGTTCCTCCAGAGTGATTTTGTTGAGATCTTTCGCCAGCTTCAGAGCAGTAACCATAGGCCTCCACTGCTTGGGTAAAATTCTGATTATCTTCTTGACATGGTCAGCAGTAGAGTATCCCTTGTCCAGAACTTTGAGACCAGCTACCAGAATCTGGAATCTGGAGAACATAGTTTCAATGGATTCAGATTCTTCCATTTTAAACGCCTCATACTTCTGAATGAGCGCCAGAGCTTTTGTTTCTTTGACTTGAACGTTGCCCTCATGCGTCATTCTGAGAGAATCAAAGATGTTCTTAGCTGTGTCTCTGTTGGAGATCTTCTCATACTCAGTATAGGAGATAGCACTGAGGAGGATGGTTCTGGCCTTATGGTGATTCTTGAAATCACGCTTTTGTTGATCAGTCATTGATTTTCTATCAATCTTCTGACCAGTTGCATTAACAGGGTGCGTGTATCCATCTGTCACCATATCCCACAGATCAGCATCATGTGCTAGAAAGAAGCTTTCAATTCTGTCTTTCCAGTAGTCAAAGTTTTCTCCATCAAAGACTGGAGGTTTGCCGCTGAATCTGTCTCTGTCCTCATTGGTGTCATTGCTGAAATGAGAGTTGTTTCCTGCCATAGTGTTTTTCTGACGCTGGATCTTTTACTGACACGGTTAAGTGTTTTAGCTCAGAACCAGGCGCTCTGATGCCAATTGAAGGGGTGAAAAACACAAGAAGGGGGGGTTGAATTGTAAAACTGGAAACTTAAAGCAAATGACAAGGTATTTTTATCCTGGTTCGTTTGATCTCAAACTACTCCAGTCCACCCGTTCAAGGTGATTTCGCCTCTCTCCAACGAGGTCTTAATTCACTATATTCAACTGAATACAAATCTGCTTTAGCAACTGCTAAAACCTTCTTGATTCAAACCACAATCCGGTTTGTCAAGGCAACACTTTCTTACAAAGGTATAATCAAATGTGTGTGAATGTTTCTACAAAACTATATCACAACTGTGATGTTTACACAAATGAAGCTTAGAATGCTAGGATGCTAAACGCTAATAAAGTATCAGAGTTTGTTGGTTTAGCAAAACTTGTAGAGTGAAGATTATTGTTCAGCTTTGTGCGTGTAGAGAGTTTGGAAGCATTAGCCGTGATAATCTTCAAAGCTTGGTTTATATAGCACTTTGAGAAGATGAACGTTGAAGCAAATATTCTTGATTCAATGCTATTAACAAGCTTTCCTTTTTGAGCAGATCTTGTCTAGAATGATGCCGTTGGTATTGATTAGCTTTCAATGCACAGTACCGTTGCTTCTTCAATGCACGATCTGGCTTGGCTCATTCTGATTCTGCTTCGCTGTTGATGAACTAATTTGTTTCTGTATCAGAGTGTTTTACGCGCAGTTCTGTTCATCAAGCTTCAGCATGTGCAAGCGTTGATCATCTGATCTTGACGTTCTGATTCAGCAACTTCTGATGCTGATGTGCAAACTCATATTCTGATGCTGAAAACGTGATCTTGCTTATTTTAATCAGCATATCTGCAAGTCAGAGCATAGTAATTTTAGGCAGCATATAATTCAATCATAAAATATTTAACTACTATATCTTTTCACTTTGTTATCATCAAAACTTAAATATAGGGTACTAGATTCAAACATTGTTCTAACATAAGTTCACGGCCGTAGGCATAGAAGTATCAATTGCTTTTGAGTTTGTCATGTCAAATTGCTTGAGTAGGTCAAGGAAATATTTCGTTTAGCTCACGAATGTCCCTTCATTTAGTTTCTTGATTTGAAGTCCAAGGAAGTAGTGTAACTCCCCCATCATGCTCATCTCAAATTCTCCCTGCATTAGCTTAGAGAATTCCTTGACCAAAAATATGTTAGAAGAACCAAAAATAATCTCATCTACATATACTTGAACTAAAATAGAATGTTTTCTTCATGCTTAATAAAAAGGATTCTGTCAACCTTTCCTCTTGAGAATCCTTGATCTAGTAAGAATTTTCTAAGACGTTCGTACCAAGCCCTAGGGGCTTGTTTAAGACCGTATAGCGCACACTTAAATTTGTAAACATAGTTAGGATTCTCAAAATTCTCAAAACCGAGAGGTTGAGACACATAAACCTCTTCATTAATTTATCCATTTAAGAAATCACTCTTTACATCCATTTGAAATAATTTGAAGTTTTGTGAGCATGCATATGCAAGCAAAAGGCGTATAGCCTCGAGTCGGGCCACCGGAGTGTAAGTTTCCTCATTATTGATGCCTTCCTCTTGGTTATACCCTTTGGAAACAAGACGAGCCTTGTTGCGAGTTAGAATTCCGTTTTCATCTAGTTTGTTCCTAAATACCCATTTAGTTCCAATAACTCGATGATCTTGCGGAGGAGGGACAAGGTCCCAAACCTCGCTTCTTTTAAACTGATTTAGTTCCTCTTGCATAGCTAAAAATTAATGCTCATTGAGTAAGGCGTATTTGGAATTTTTAGGCTCAATTTGAGAGACGAAAGCAAAATGAGAACAAAAGTTACTTATCTTAGAGTGAGTGGTGACTCCCTTTGATATGTCTCCTAGGATGTTGTCGATGGTATGATCCTTATAGGTTTTCCATTCCAAATGAAGATCATTTTTATTACTTGGATGATCTTCCCCTCTTTCTTCGGATACTTGATCCAACTCTTCCTCAATTTTAGTAGATTCTGAGTCCTTTTCTTTGGGATCATTTAGTATGTTTCCAGAGATATACATGCACCATCATAAACACTACCCTTTTCGACTAATTTCGGATCAAATTCATCAAAGGAAACATGCACAAACTCTTCAACAATATGTAACCTTTTATTAAATACTCTATAAGCTTTACTTGATTGAGAGTATCCGAGAAAGATACCTTCGTCAACTTTTGAGTCAAATTTACCTAGATTCTCCTTACCATTATTTAACACAAAGCATTTACATTCGAAAACGTGAAGATGAAAAATATTTGGTTTTCTTCCTTTTAAAAGTTCATAGGAAGTTTTGTTTAGAATAGGACGTATTAGAGCCCTATTCAAAATATAACATGTCGTGCTAATGGCATTGGCCCAAAAGTATTTTGGAAGACGATGTTCATTGATCATAATTCTTCCGAGTTCTTATAAAACACGATTTTTACATTCCACCACTCCATTTTGTTGCCGAGTACGTGGGGCAAAAAAATTATTATCAATGCCGTATTTTTCATAAAATTTATCAAAGAGATCATTCTCAAATTCACCACCATGATCGCTTTTAATTGTAACTATGCTAGTGTTCAATTTGTTTTGAGAAATCATGGCAAACTTTTCAAATGCTGGAAAGGTGTCACTTTTATTTGCTAAGAAAGTTGTCCAACAAAATCTAGAGTAGTCATCTACAATAACAAATCCATAGTAGTTACCACCTAGACTTTTAATTCTAGATGGTCCAAAAAGATCCATATGGAGAAGTTCAAGAGGTCTCGTTGTAGAAACAATGTTTTTAGCTTTAAACTAGATTCTTGTTTGCTTCCCCATTTGGCAAGCATCACATAAGTGATCATTGGAGAATTTTAGTTTGGGTAAACTGACTAATAAATCTTTTGAGACTATTTTATTTAACAAATCAAAATTCAAGTGAGCTAGACGGCTATGCCAAAGCCATGAGTCCTCACTTAAAGTGACTAGACATTTAGCTCTGGTTAAAGATACATTATTCAAGTCAAGTATGTATACATTGTTTACCCTCAAGCCTTTGAAGTCATCTTTCTTATCATTGTGTTCAATTATGCAACAATCTTTTGAAAAAGAGACATTATATCCTTTGTCGCATGATTGACTAATGCTAATAAGAATATGTTTAAGACCATCAACTAATAGGACATCAGAGATATTAGTAGAAGAGGGATTACCTACACTACCGTTACCGAGTATTGCTCCCTTGTTATTGTTGCCATAGGTGACAAATCCTTTCTTTTTCGCCACAAAGTCAAAAAATAGGGAGATATCGCCCACCATATGTCTTAAGCATCCACTATCTAGAAACCATCTTTTCTCTGTAGTCTCAAGACATTCCACCTATAAATTTAAAGAAGGGAAATAGGTACCCAATTTTTATTGGGTCCTTGTGTGTGAGTGATGCTTGAGTTGCATTTTGGCAACCATTTGAAAATGCCTCGAGGAACCAAAAACCTCCTAAATCGGCATTTGCCAATGGTGTGGCCCCTTTTGCAACAATATAAACAAGTTAGAGTTTTGAGTAAGTTACTTTTGCTTGGAGGATCTCTTATTTCATAAGTGTATTTTTGATAAGGATTAATCATACTACTTCTGAAATTTGATCTATCAATGCCAAAAGTAATTTTGGGTTGTAAAGCCTTGTCAAGTTTGGCTTTGAGAGTTTTTACCTCTCTTTGACAAATATAACAAGTTTCACATCCATCCCAATCATACCAAGAAAACTTGTCCTCTTTGCTATTAGTTTTGATTTTCTCTACCATAGATATCTTGAGGGCTTCTAACTCTTTTTCGGAATTGGACACTTTTTTCTCAAGGTATGAAATTTTTTTCTTGTTTGAAGCTAATTGCTTAAAAGCTTCTTTAGCCTCATCTTGTAGAGTATCAAAAGCTCTTTACAATTCTATATGAGACATTTATCAATATGATCATATTTAGAGTGACTTACATTCCTTTTCTTCTTTTGATGAACCGTGAGACAAAGGTTGATCATTTCTTCTTCATCACTAGTGTCACTTTTTCTTGAAGATTCACTATCACTATCCCAAGCAATGTATGTTGTTCTAGCTTTGTTAGGTCTCTTTTGGAATTTGTCTTTTCCTTTGTCTTTCTTGAGAAATGGCCAATTCAGTTTGTACTGACCGGGTTTTCTGCAGTTGTAACATAATCCTCTTGGTTTAGATTTCTTACCTTCATCTTGTCTTGAAGGTTTTGATTGGATTCTATAATTTATGAGATTTTTGTCCGAGTGTTGTACTTCATTCTTTCAGAGATATCTATGATATTTTCTCACAAACAACCCCATGTCTTCACTTGAACTTTCATCGTCTTCACTAGAATCACTTACACATGAGTTATTGGTGGAGGACTTTGAGCTTGAAGCCTTTAATTAAATATACTTCTTTTCCGTATCTTTTGGTTTTTCTTTTCCTTTTTCTCGTGCTTGTTGAGATTTATGAGCTGTTGCTCATGCTCTTGAAGCTTCCCAAACAATGTTGTTATGTCAAGTATAGCTAGATTGTTGGCTTCCTTGATTTCTATAACAGGTAGCCATTCCCTATTAATACATCTAAATTTTTGTTAGTAGCAACAATAGTGGGAGTAACATGACCAAGAGTGTGTAAGCGATTGATTATATGAGAAAATCTATTTTTCATATCTGCAATGGTTTCACCATGCTTCATGTGAAAGAGATCAAACTCTTTAGTCAATCTATTAATTCTAGCAAGTTTAACATCATTTGTCCCCTCATGGGCAATTTGTAAAGCATCCGACATTGCCTTAGCAGTAGCACAATATGAAACTCTAAAATACTCATCAACACCTAAAGATGCACTAAGCATATTTCTACCTTTCCAATCATAGCTATACTTTTTCCCGTCTTCCTCATCCCATAGTGCTTCCGGTTTGGGTATGGTGAAGTTATCCTCATTGGTCATGGTTATTTGCATAGGACCATCCTCGATAACTTTCCATATATTTCTATTAACAGATTTAATATGCGCACGCACACAATCTTTCCAATAGCTATAGTTTTCACTGGTGAAAACAGGAGCTCTCGTATAAGCCTCTTTTGGATCGTTCTCCATATTCTACAAAGTAATATGCGAAGTACTAGATAAAACGGTGCTCTGATATCACTTGTTAGACGATGTGATCAATCTAGAATGGGGGTTGAATAGACCGGTTACAAATTTATTTGCGCTTTTTAAAATTTTTTTCCATAAAATATATGCGAAAGCTCCCGGAATCTCCAATCGTCTAAACGATCCACTATTGAAAAGATCAGATATGCGTAAACATATTGGATAGGATGACAAAGTAAGAATCAATACGTTTTACTCAATTGGTCAATCACTTAAACATCCTCGATGAGTATGAATTACTTCCAATGAGTTGATTAAGATAAAGCTAAACACAATGAATAATTTTTGGATGAATCAATTTGTCAAACACCTTATGTGCAAATCACGTTAGATTTGATTTTACTAAATTGTAGCGGTGAGTTTTCTTAGGTACAATCAAACGGATTGTTACCAATGTTGTGAAATAATCTCATACACCAAAATTTCAGTAGAAGAAAATCTGACAACTTAATCCCCACAAATTATAGTAGTCAAGTATGGAAGTAAAGAAAAAGAAGAAGAACACATGATTTGTTAAGGCAATTCCCCTTTTCGTCCTCGTGTAGGGTACGTCTTCCCCCAATTCTAGAATCTATAACTGAGATATTTGATATTAAGATAAAAATGTTATAAGAGAAGAGATAGTTCACAATACAAACAAACCAATGTTGTTAATGTAACAGTCATCTTCCATTTCCTTGGTTTGAGCCAAACTAGGTGCCAAATTCTTCGAACAAACCTCCGGTTACCACTACTTGATTTTCTCGAACTCTTGTTCTGTAATTCTTTCACTCGACTGATTTTGATCGCAAGAAATTTGATCCCAAATCTTCCTTCACAATCCTCCAGTTACTACTACTTGATTAAGCAAACCCACCATTTCTTAATCCTTTCACTCGGCTGAATTCAATGGAGCAAAGACTTATGCATAAACTCCCGCACCAATTGGAATCTTGGAGGAGAAAATCCAAATGATTTTTTTCAAGAACAACCCATAATTGCTCAACCCAAATATGAATTGAATCTTTGATTTTAACATTATTACCATAACACTTTTCTTGAATCAACAACCATGATTATGTGTAGATGTTGATTTTTGAGAAGAGAGGATGAAGATGATGAGCACTATGTGTATCTTTCACTAGTTCTTGTTTACTTCAAATGATGGTACCTAATGAATATATATATATATATATATATATATATATATATATATATATATATATATATATATATATATATATATATATATATATATATATATATATATATATGTGTGTGTGTGTGTGTGTGTGTGTGTGTGTGTGTGTGTGTGTGTGTGTGTGTGTGTGTGTGTGTGTGTGTGTGTGTGTGTGTGTGTGTGTGTGTGTGTGTGTGTGTGTGTGTGTGTGTGTGTGTGTGTATTTGTGTGTGTGTGTGTGTGTGTGTTACCAAATAGTCAAGACCCAAAAGCATAAAAGAAAAATAGTTGAAAGAAGCGAGCGGTCGACTCAAGAAGTAAAAGGGGTTGGCGCGACATAACCCGCAGGTGGAGGAAAACCATTTTGAAGTATAGTGCATCGACTGCTACAGGGCTTGCATCGATGCAATATTTGAATACTTTGATTCCCAGGTTGAGCCGACCGGAAGGGTTGACGCGACACATTCTAAGCTTGGTTGAGAGTGATGAGTCGATCGCATATATGTTTGAGTCGACACAAACAATGAACTTTCCCAAAAGTGAATGTTTCTAGAGATCTTCATTCCAACCATTCCACAACAATATTGTTCATAGGACCAACCAAAATGGAGAGTGAGTAATGACCGTTTTGACATCATTAAAACACATATAGAGGGACCTTGCCCTCACAGACACCTCTTCCGCAAGAGCTTCGTTTGTTAGGATAGTAAGGTAAGAGAAATCTTCTTCCGAAGTAGACGCTCAATACTCTCTTAGAGTATAAGGTCCCGAGCGAGCCAAGAAGACAGAAAATTAAATGCCTGGAGTGTGCAAAATATTTTGTGTACCTCAAAGAATCAGAACTTAAGGATCTGGTGTCATACCACAAACTTGCTCTACCATTCATGTATTTCCAAGCGCCATTTTTTTTATTATACGCAATGGCCTAGTGGGTAGGAACAAAGGTATAAGGTAAGGAGTGCAAGAGTGGGTCGAACCTGAGTTCGAATCCCATTTATCCCCTTTTATTTTATTTTTGTCTCATTTTTTTTCTCTTTCTAACTTTTCTCTAATTTTATTTATTTTCTCTTCTTTATTTTATTACTATAAGTCTTAGATTTTTATTATTATTATTATTATTATTATTATTATTATTATTATTATTATTATTATTATTATTATTATTATTATTATAAGTTATAGAAGTGTGAAAAATTGATTTTATATTTTAAATTTGTTATATTTTTAGATTTAAAATTTTATTTCTTAATGTTAGGATTTTAGCTTTTATCATTTATAAAACTACTAGTTCTTATTATAGGTTTTAAATTTTTGGTTATAATTAGTATTTAAAATTATTTTAGGATATAATCATCTTTTTATTATATTGTGAAATTTTAGGCAGTTTTTATCTTTTTTTTCTGTTTTTAGTAAAATATCAGAAAGAATAAAAAAAATTAAAAGTTCAGGGAGTTTTCTTCTCACGTGTCTAAGACCAAATACTGCCACCAGGTTACGAAATCAAATATTGCCCAAGAAGATTGTTAATCAGAATTGGAGAATGAGAACATAGTGAATAAAATCAGGAAGATTGGATATCCCATTACAACAAATTACAATTATGAATTCATGATCCAATTTGTTAACCAACAGAAATCAAATCCAAGTCTCCTTCAAAATCAAATCTGACTAATTAAATAAAAAAGCCACAATATCAAATATCCATAAATATTTACAATCACACAACAACATAAATCAATCAACAATACATGCAAAATACCCTAATTCATGACTATAAAAGGGAACGAATTCACAAATGAAAAAAAAAGAAAAAAATCCTCGAATCTTAAATCTAAAAGATTAGTGGCAACAGTCCCAACCCCTCACCAAAGCTCATATGCAAAAGATCTCTGAAGTTTCACATCAAAACTTCATATATTTTGAGCTTAGCCTCCATACATACACAACATAGAGATCAAAGGAAGAAGAAATTTATAATAAGAAGAGCGTCAATAAGGCTGAATAAAATATAGGAATCAAAGATACAAAGAGGAAGTTGCAAAGTCGAGTAACACTGCATCACCAACGATATATGTCCGTCAGCCGTACAACCTATCTTTGAAATTTTCTGGTACATGCAACACATGTTAATACTAATATCTCAACATCAGAACAATGACAAGACAAATGTTACAAAATTTTTTTTAACATACTGAACAAATTTATCAAGATGCAAGTGATACTGGTATTAAATTGCAGAATGATAAATAACACATAGAGATGTTAACCCAGTCGGTGCAACTCACCTACTCTGGAGGTTACTAAGCCAGGAAGGAAAACCACTATCATTAGTATCAATTCAAAGCCTAAACAGTACAGATTTACAACTTATCACTTAATCTCTACCTAGTGCAACTTTTACCTAGGAACCTCCTAGATATGAGAAATCGTCATCTCACTCCCAATCACCGAAGTGATATCTAACAGTCCCAATCCCAATGAATATATAAAAAAAAACTCAACAGGAAGATTACACTTCCAATATAAAACTCAACTCTTTTTCTTAAAAGCTTCAAGAGTGAGAACAATACTCAACGCATTACCTAAAGGCTTCTGAGTGAGAACATTAAGTCTGCCACAAGTATCAAAAGATACAAAGGTGACTTACAAACTACACAAGAGACTCTCAAAACCTAAGACCATAAGGTTTCAATAATTTATGAAAAAATTTCTTGAAAGAATTGATACATTAGGTTTAGGTTTTCTCCTTTAAATACACCTCTGTAATCCATGGGCTTCGAATTCTACGTCCAAATGTTTCTTGATCCATAAGTTGGGGTATGCACCAATTGTGCAACAAAATCTCCTTAAATCTTAGAACAAACAATACAAAGTTTCCTAAATTTTCTTAAGACCTAACTTAGTAACTAATGTACAGCTGGAGATATAAAACTTATTCCATACTAAATCTTCTTGACCTGTGAAATTTACTGAGGTATATCCAAAAGGAATATCACAGAATCAAATAAAATCAACCAAGATTTAAAACAGCAGCGCCTGCTGTACCAGACCAAGATGTCATGACATCTGCCTTTGACAACTGGTTGAAAAGCTCATAACATCAGACGTGTTACTACAGTTGATAAAAATGCCACAACATCTTGATCAACATCAGTATAGAACCATGTTTTAGCAAAACTATGCCAATCCTAAAACCATAGAACTAGCAATCTCCTCCTTTGGGAACTTTTGGCTAAAACAACCAAAGCCCAAATAAAACTGGAGAGAGGAATAAAACCACAAAGGAATAAGACCACAAAAGAATAAAACCACAAAGAAAACTGCACAAAGACTTGTATCAAAGATATAACAGATACACAAACACAAGCTACATGCTAAACATGTAAACTTTATACATGAGGAAGAAGATGACCTGCATCTTCAGGACCATTCAGGTCACTCCCCTTAAAACTAGAACCAAATCTTGACACATAGAGATAAATCTCCCCCTCAAGAACACAACACATTAGAAGAACATGCATAAAAACATTACACATAACTCAGAGCACAAGACACGACAATGCTCATAACTCAAAACACAAGACATAACAAACAGACTCAACAGACAGAATGTTGTAATATCCCATAGGACATCATGCAACAACTACAACAGAAGTAGAAGAAACAGACTCGATACTCACATGACAAACAATCATGCTCACCCTAAAGTGTTGCATAAGGCAAACAACACTTAACTAGACTCAATAACACTCCCCTCCCCCTTTTAGCCAAAAATTGATAAAAACTCAGTAGAAAGAAATTGACCCAAAAAGAATCAACAGAAGCAAGAATTGATTCAAGATAAACAAAAGAAGACAAAAAAATTGACTCAATAACTTGATGCATAACCAACAACATCAAACCGACTAAATAAAAAAACAACAAAAAGAAAAGAAACAAAGAACAGATTAGGACTCACCCAAAGAGCCACAAACTATGGGTTAAAAAAAAACAAGACTGACTCAATAAAAATAGAAAACAAAAACACATTTTTTTTTGTTTTTTTATAACAGGTAGAAAGCAATAACTATCTAATACAGCCTCATGAGTCAATGAAATTGACCCAATCTTCACCAGCATGTGAGTCTGAATGATGTATATGCACATGGTTCTTCTTGAGGGACTTCATCTTGATTACATGTATTTCCTTATCCTGGATGTTTCAGTATATGTTCCAATATTTATTACAGTGTTGGACACTACTTTCTTTGAAGCAAAATCCACTTCCTTCTTGGTTTCTAACAGAAGAGCCTTCTTTGCATGAACAATTTTTAAAGATTTACTCATGTTGAAACACAACTTGTGAGGATGCTGAGGTAGTAAGGCCTTTAAATACAAGGAAAGTTACCTAGTTTGTAATGAAACCTTGCTTGTAATGATAATCTAGTCAATGAAAGTGTTATTGGAAGGAGATAAAATATTCTTTAGCAACAATGAACCACTCACAATAGAAGAGAGACACGTTCTTGAGCAACTTTCTCTCTTTCCAAGCTTTGACTGCTTGAAAATATTATAACATTTGAAATGAAATTCTCCATGCCATTGAAAATGACTCTTCTGAGATTACACACTCCACTAGGTAAAAGAATATAGTTGGTAAACCGTCCAAATAGTTAGTACTATAACTCTCAAGTTATAATGAAAATACTTCCAGATCTTTGTAGCCATACCAAGCTTAGGAGTGTCAATATTTTCTTGTAGCAAGACCCCTGACACAATGATGATATAACCAATGAGTTTGTTCTGCAAGCAGAATAAAATCCTTGTACCTTGATTGCAGTAGCATGTCACACTACAATGTCATGACATCCAGTTTGACATTGCACTCTTTTAGTAATAAACTCAATTGAAAGTACATCTTACTTTAGCAATATGCCTAATCTTAAAGATATACCAGGATTCAATTAATTATAATCCAAGATACCAGAATATCCTCCAATAATACAATCTTCTTCATACTTGGCCAAAATATTTTTACTCCAAGGCTTACAATAATTATATATTTCATCTTTGAAACAACTGATGATCACATGCCAAAATAAACTCCAAATAATGAACTCTCTGTAGCGATAGAAATGTTGAGACTAAGCCATTGTATTGACTTAACTCGTACAAATCAAATAAAAATCACCACCACGCTTTATTGTTTCCAAAGGAAATGGGAAAACAGTGAATAAACCCAAAAGAAGGGGTGAGAATCTAGGTACGGGGGTTGGTTATGCAAAGGAAAGGTATTAGCACCCTAAACATCTATGGTACTCCGCATGAACCTCTTTGAAAATCTATATATTTTGGCTATAAAAGGTGTATACAAAATAAGATGGTGGAGATGAGAAAATAAGTATTTTTATTTTTACAATTTTGCACCTGCTGGGGTTGCAAACCTTTTGTGCCTACATACCCCCTTCGTACAATAGAGGATCAGGGTACTTGTAGTTCACCTCAAAAAATTTAAAACACATGTGTGTTGGTTAATTTTAAGAGAAGAGATGTCTCGTCATATCCGAGTGGAAAACATACTTACTACCCATAATTATGAGAAAGTAGCATTTGCATCGTCTCAAAGTAGAAGATATAACTTGGATTTAAAATCCATCACTCAACCCCCAAGTGGAAAAAGGATCACTTCACTACATATCATAGAAGTATAGTAGCTTGCATCACTACAAGAATCAACAAGAGTCTAATATTTGAGAAAAGTTTAAAAATAAAAAGCCAAAATGGCAAAAAAATGGTTTGGGTAAGGTTAATGACGTTTAGTCTTAAAAATATGTCAAAGTATGATTAAATTGGTTAAGGTTTGATTAAGAAAAGATTTTTGAAAATGCATAGGCCTAAGTCCAAGTTTATTATGAAAGCGGTTCAAGTTAGAAAACAAGAAGAGTTTTGAAAAGGAGGGAGAAGATTTTAAAATTAAAGAAGATAGGAGGACATGAAGGGACTATCCTATGTACACAAAGTAAAAGCTAAGAAGAAGAAAGGTCTAACCAATAAGAAGCAAACACTTGACATAAAGAAGTTAATATAGAATTCCCATTATTTGAATTAAAATCAAACATGAAAAAAATACTAAACCTCTAAGGAATATCAAGCTTCAGATGAATTAAGAACCAAGCAAAGTCTTCATTGACAAAAATTGGCCAGAATAACAATTGTATACAGAGGAATTCTCAATCACAGACAAAGTATGAAAATCAGAATAACCTGCACACAGAAAAAATTCAAACCAGTGCCTTGGAGTAAGCCCCAAGGACTTCAAAAGATCTTCACAAAAATATCAACCAAAGATTACAAAGTTCCAAGGTCTCATGGCTTTTAATCCTAAGTCTCAGGAACCCACAACTCCACAGTGTTAGGGATAGTAACCAAGTAGTCTAAGTAAACTCAATATTTTTTAATGTCCAAGTTGATTATTAAGTATATTTACAAAAAAAATAAAAATAAAGCTCAAGAGAGGAAAGATAAAAAGGCAGAAAATAAATGCTCAAGTGAACAAAAGGCAAATAGCATGAGATGTAAATGCTAAAAGTAAATGACATAAAGTAAACACATAAAGATAAATGCATAGAGTAAAAGCATAATGTAAAGTCAATGGCTAATAGTCAATGGTTAGAAGTTAATGATTAATGGTTGGGGGTTAGATGTTTTAGAAGAGTGAGCCATGATGATTTGAATATTGAGCCTAGGTTAAAGTTGATGAAGACTCATTAAAGGAGTGATAGAATCAAAACCTATTAACAATGAGCTTTCAAGGTTATTGGCCATAGCTCAACATTTAATCACCCTTGAGCTTCCAAACACAAGGTTTGAACCACTAAGAATCAATCAACTAAAAGATGGAAAAGGGAGGATTCCAAATGATATGATCCATGATGGTTTGAGCCTTGAGTATAAGTCAAAGTTAATGAAAACTCTTTAGAGGATTGATAGAATCAAAGACTCATAACAATGCGCTTTCAAGGTTATTGGCCATAACTCTACACTTAACCATACTTATGCTTACACACATAAAGTTTGGGCCACTAAGAACCAACCAACAGGAAAATAAGAATGGGATCAAATGAAAGGAAAAGGGAAAGTCACAGTATAACCAATGCCTCAGATGAAATTAGGGTTTCAAATATCATCAACATCATTCATCCATTTTGGTGGATTTGGTTTTTTAACCTATCAACACTCAAGATCCAATGAGGTTGAGGAACTTGTCCCGAAGTAATACTCAAGTATCTCCAAATCAGGACCAATCAAAAAATAATAAAATATATTTAATATAAAAATAACATTTAAATGATTTATAATAAGGAAATAATTGGTAAAATCCACAACGTGTATTAAACCACCAAATCAAAATCCTTAAAAAATATCATAGGTCAAACATTAGTCAACAAGTGTTGACATTTTTTTTAGAATTTTTTAAAGTCAAACTATTTTTAAGAAATTAAAAAAAAAGTAAAATAAACCAAAAATCACAAAAAATAGTTTAAATCAGAAATAAAAAAATAAACAAGGTCACCAATATTTGTCAAAATACCATTGGATCCTTCTATAAAATTTTCAGAATTTTAAAAGATCAAAAAGTATTTTTAAACAATTAAAACAAGTCAAATAAAGCGAAAAATCATAAAAAATATCAAATCACAATAAAATTGTGAAAATATAAAAATCAATAAGAGAAAAATCAAAAGTATTTTTGATAATTTTTTCACAATTTTAGAAGTTAAAACAAAATTTTTATGAGTTTTTGAAGTTTAAAACATTTAAATAGAAAAATCATAATATAAAAATAAAGCTAAAATAATATAGACCAATGGATAGACGTCAAAACACGTTAGTAAGCATATCCAAAGGATCTGACGCGCTGTGCATGATATGGTCCTTCTTGGATAACACACCGGATCTGAAATAAAAATAAGAAATTATAAAATAAAAACAAAAAAATGTAGACCACTAGATCAATGTCAAAACGTGTTAGTAAACAGATCCAAGAGACCTGGTGCATTGTGCATGATATGGTCATTAGTGAATAAAGTACTGGAACATTAATTTAAAGCATATTTTGAAAAATAGCTTAACATCATGTCATTGCTTGAGAGATGACACGCTGATCATCTTCAACCTCCAGTCACATGCGAGTTGTAGGTTCTACAAACAGTAAAATTGCAAGTTCTACAATCATGCCTTCGTGAAAAATTTATATAACATGTTTCCCACTCGATTTGGAAAAAACCAGAAGAAAAAATTAAAAAGGGATTTGAAAACAGAAGTACCAAACTTAGTTATAGTTGAAAATAAACTATGCTATGAGAAACCGTGAACCAAGAGTTGCATCGTGGCAAGAAATTTGAGGAAATTATTGAAAATTTTTACATGTAGAAGTTCGACTTCAGAGCTCTGAAACTGGACTTGGTATGTTTGATTCAGTGCTTGATTCTTGGTGGTAAGAGTATGGTTAGCTTCAGAGAAGTTCAATAAAGCTAACTGAATGGAGATTTTGGTGAATGAGAGTGAGAAATGAAGAAAACGAATATATGAATTCAGAGTTCGTATGGAATCTGAACAGGGCTTGTTTGGCTCTCTAAATATTGGGAAATGATTGTAATGTGTCCCATATTTATAGCTGAGCATGATGAAAACAAAAAGTGAGAGAAATGATCAGGTATTAGGGGAATTCGTGTGCACCTGCATCATGAACAAATTGTGACTTGCAAGTTTTTAAAACCCAACCATTCCTTGCATTTTAATGTGCTAAACCTTTTAGGAAACTTAGTGAATCATGTTTAAACATCTAACACGCCACAAATTTGTGTTTAGAGGCCACACTAATCAAAATCAAAGTTGACTTTGGTGAGAAACTTCAGTTTTAAGGTACCATCTTTGAGTGCACACAATTCAGACGACTTTAGGGATTATTCTTGAAGCTTTTGAAAGATCATATCATCATCTTCACAATGTGTCAAGAAAGAATCCATTTGGCGACCTGAGCTGAAATTTATGATCAATTGAAGTCGTGAAAAACAAACTAACTTTTGTACTTAGAAATATTTCTAAGCGTTGAACTTCAAAATGACCTATAATGTTCTTCAAAATTACATGACCTTCCACTCAAAATTTTCTCTTTATCCTTGAAGATGAAATGAAGTAAACCCTTTAAATTGAATTGTGGAATTGAGATCATCCAAAAATGATAAAAAAAGTGAAAGAGTTATGGTCTTTGGAAGATGATGAACAAATTTGGGGAAATTCACAAAAGACCTATAATCTTTTCAATTATTTAATGACTTTCCAAACATTTTCAAGTCTTGCACATTGAAACAAAGTTGTAGTAGACATACTCAAGTTTATTATGAAAAAAGAATGGGCTCAAGGAGATAAAAGATGACCATGTTATGATCCTTTGAAGTCACATAAAATAATTTGATGGCCTTCCCAAAGGACTTGCAATCTTTCCCAATCATTAGTGACTTTTCATTCAAAATTATCCTTAAACCCTTGAAGTTAACTTGTTAAGGACCCTTGTAAGAGAATCATGGCTTTGTAATCAATCAAAAATCTCAAAAAATAAGCAAGATATGGTCCTTGGAAGTCAAAAAACCCTAGCTCAGAGAGTGTCAAAATGACTTGAAACCCCTTTCAACTTTTGATGAATTTTTTTGCACAATTGGATCTAGTCATGTGAAGAGAAGTTGTTGTAGGTGATGATAAAAATCAATAGCAAAAATAACCAACTCAAAATGTTAAAAATTGAGAGAGTTAAGCACTTGTGACAACTGAATCAATTACTTGTTTAATTAGGTCAAACTTGTTGAATCAACCCTTGAATCATTTGCATTTTATTTGAAAAAATAGAGCATGATGGATCACATTAGACCTTGAAATGATGTTATCTTGAAACACACTAAAAGATGAAGCTTAAGTCTCAATGAAACTTATTGAAGAAGGCATGGAAATAAACACATGAACCTATGAATCTTCTTGATGAATACCACCACCAACCTTGAGGAAAACTTGACCTAAATAAAGTGAGAGAGATATTTGAACCATTTAACTAAGGACTATCCCTCAAAACCCTAGGTTATATGGTGAGATGGATGCATTTTTATCATCACCTACAATATGAACATCCAAAGAATCATATATACATATTTTGATTTTAGTTAAAAATTAATCCACCTAAAAAAACACATGTACAAGATACATAATTCAAGGTGCTCGGTGATCCCTCAAGAGAAAACTTAAAGATAGGATGAAATAGAAGGGAGAACCAACACTAATGTTTGATCTTGATGTATTGATAATATGAGATAATAAGAGATCTTAGGGGCAAAAATTGGGGTATAACAGCTTCCCTTATTTAATTGTCTTCTATCCGGAGATACGAAGGTTAAAATCTTCTTCTCGACGCGATTGAAGATACTTAAATACAGAAAAAACCTATTTTTGACCCTAAGATTCCATGCAATGCTTATTATTATGAATGCAAACGACAAACTCAGTAGGTGACACAGAACAACACTGGGGAGGCAAAAAATAAAACAGGCAACCTAATGAAGAGAGTTCAATCCATGCATGTGGTGGGTGTTGAACCCACGCCCTCCTGGTTTTTTACTGCATCGCTTGCCATTAATTTAGGTGCTCATTGGTGTTTGAGAATAGGCACTTCATAATATATGTGAAACCTGCATTAATTCATCTCAGGAACACATTAGAATTGCTAATTCCAATCAAAGCATCATGAATATTAAAATATGAATTTCACAAAAAAAACATGAAACCGACGATGCATGGAATGTAGGTTTCAGGAACTTTTGATCATCAAGAATGATCATAACTTACTCTATGGTACCTCAGGAATTGATTTGAACGGTCTCTTGGCCTTGAAAATGGCTGAATCTTTGACTTCAAGTTTGCCCTAGTTTTGACAAAAGTTGAGATTTTGAGATTTTTTAGGGTTCTTCTTGAGACTTTCTTTAGAGGAAATTTCATGCTATTTGATGGCCTGAATGTGTTCACTATTTATAGGCCATGAATTAGGTCAACAAACATGAATCAAATCTTTATATTTCATGACAAAATATTTGATTTGATATTTTTGCATGGAAACATATATTTTGAGCTCAATCTTGTACCAAATCCAATCTTCATGATTCCTCACAAATTTTTAGCATGATTATGCGGTATTGGACTCATTATTTGATTCAAAATAGATCTCCACACCTTGTATCATTTATTTTATATTTTATTTGATTTATTTTTCTTTTAAACGAATAGAAATCCAAATAAAAAGAAATAAAAACCATAAAAATAAATGAATGGATTTAGGAGTCTATAATGACATCAAGAACACGTTTGGACCTTAAGAGATAAGCCCATTAGCCAAAAAAATTAAATTTTCTCAAATTAGATTTCATGCATTTTCTTAAAACTATGCAACTTGTACCAATTATAACTCTCTCAATATTTGTCATATAAAAGTGATATTGGACTTTTTAGAAACCTCAAGATGTCACCTAAAATCTCTAGTCTGGTCATTTTTCATTTTAAGCCTTTATCTTGATGTAAATTGCTTTGACAAAAAGTATCCTTTTGTTGACTTTGGAAATGACCTATAATGTTTTGGTCTATATCTCTCAAATGAAGCATTTTTTGGACTTGAGCATAGAGAGACAAAGTTGTAGAGAAATGAATTTCCTTAAAAATGAGCCTTTGTTTAGAATTTTATGATGAAGTATGTGAAAGTTATGCTTGGTCAAAGTTCAGTTGACTTCTCCTTAAGAAAACCCTAATTTAGCAACTTTTGACTTTTGATGAATCTTGAGTTTTCTTGATGAATCATGACCAACCCTTGATCAAACGATGAATTTGACTTCAATATGTTGATGTTGACCAAAAATCATGAGTTGGGACTGTATGTTGACCACAGTTGACTTTTTACCCAATACAGTTGATTTTCAATCATTCGATTAATTGACCGAGCAAACTCGTGCTGCAAGGCTTGAAATTTGACATGAGGATTCTATGAGACATATGAGGACCCATGAAACCAACTTGAGGCATTATAAGCTCAAATTTATTTGATAAACACATAAACCCTATGTGTAGGTCAATTGCTTAGGAGAGGAGAGTTTGATCAATCCTTGAGTAGTCTTGAGTAATTAAAAATTCTAGGAGCATGAGGAGGTATATTTGAACAATGGGAGGGATTATTTTAGGGTACAAAAGCTTCCCATGTTCAATCTTCTTAAACCTGAAGAGTTAGATTGACATGTCAGCCATTCGTGATTTGAATGTGGAAGAGGATTGAACACTTAAGTGCCCAGAAATTTGCACTCACATATGCATGAACTAACACTATTGAATGATTGTATTGCTTGAATGGGATTAAAGATGCCATTTAGAGATGTGATAAAGTATCTCTGGAGATGGTCTTATATATTCCATTCAAAGTAATTGTTGATATGAGTATTAGAATGAGTCTACGTTCAACGGTATCTAAGAAATATACTAAAATGAGTATGTGTCTGACTGTATCTAGCGGATGTGCTGGGGAGTGTCAAAATGAATCTTATGCCTTGATTGTATCTGAATGATATTCTAGAATGAGTTTATGTCTTGACTGTATCTATAAGAGGATTAGAATGAGTCTTTTCCCGATTGTAGCTGAGATTCGTATTAGAATGAGTCTACGCCTGACTGTATCTAGAAGATGATCAGAATGAATCTTTGCCCGACCGTATCCGAGATCTATATTAGAATGAGTCTACTCCTAATTGTATCTAGAATATGTACGGAAATGAATATCAGAATGGATCTATATCTTGATCGTATCTGAACTATATCTGGAAGATGTACTGGAATGGGCTTATGTCTTGACTGTATCTACAAGAGGATCAGAATGAGTCTTTGCCTGACTGTATTTGAGGTCCGTATTAGAATGAGTCTATGTCTGATTGTATCTAAAAGATGATCAGAATGATTCTTCGCTCGACCGTATCTGAGATCTGTATTAGAATATGTATACGCTTAACTGTATCTAAAAGATGTACCAAAATAAATATCAGAATGGATCTATATCTTGATCGTATCTGAACTATATCTGGATGATGTATTGGAATGAGTATCAGAATGAATCGATATCTCAATTGTATCTGAACTGTATCTGGAAGATATACTGGAATGAGTCTACCCGTGACTGTATCCAAAGGAGTATCATAATGAACCATTGACTGATTATATCTGAAGAATGATAAATTGTTGACAATATTTATCTGTTCATGAACTACATTTAATAAACAAAGTTAGGTTTATGCAAATTCGTGATGTATGTAATGTATTGTGTAATGATGCTCTCAAAATAAATGAGAATATATTGTGTATGCTTATGCTATGATATTTTGTAAATGATGTGTGGATATAAGATGTCTTTGACGACAGCGGTAGCTGCGTATAATAGTGTTGGTTGGGGAAAACAAATCCCTGATTGTTGATGGGGAAGAAGAATATAAGTCTTCAATCTTGTTTAGAACGTCTTTTCTGGGGATTCCCGCTTTCTGTTTAAGGACACTCTGCTAGGGACGTTCGACTTCTGCTTGGGGATAGAAGAATTTCAGGAAAATTGGGCGTTCATCATTCTTTTGAAGGATTTGTTTCTTATGTATCCTGACCGGGAATAAAAGAGATGGATAATCCTCTGATGTGCTATCTGTCCAAGTTTCAGATGTATGATGTCAACTCTTCTAGGGAGGACAAAGCTAAATGACATCTGACTCGGGAAGAGAATCATGTCGGGGAGTTACAATATTGGATTAATAAACTTCGTTTGGGAAATAAACCCTGCTGGAAAAGAATGTTAGGCCGAGAATATTATGGAGTTGGAGAGATCATCTCTGATGGGGGTTCAAGATTTCATAGGTTGTGCTAAGGAAATTTCCACCGTATGTCGGGGAAATGATCAAACCTCCTTATCCTCTGTGGGGACTATTAGGGAAGATTGTGATCATGTCGATCTATCCATCAAGGATATAGAGGTGAACTGTTGGAATATGCCCCAATTTTTATTTGATGGAATATTATATTTTCTAGGGAATATATCTCTGTTGGGGATGAGCTTGTGAAGGTAGCTCTATAGAGATAGTTACATGGAGATTGTTTTGTGGCTATTTATGGATAACTTGAACATTATCCCAACTACTAGAGTGATAAATCTTCTACTGATAAACAAGTTATGAGATAACGGGACATAGTCGTACGCTTTAATCCCTAACTTTTGCCTGGACCTCCTTTTTAGATTTTTAGTCCACCGGGATACCCCTTTTTCCCAAGCCTCCTTTTTAGGTTTTCGACTTGTCGGATGTACAATTTTATTTATATATCCCTAGTTTTTGCCCAAACTCTTTTAGTTCGTCGGGATGCCCTTATTTTTACCTAGGCCCATCAACCTAGCGGGTCTCTTTTATGCGTAGTATTTTTTTTACTATGTCCATGTTTATAGGGTGCGGAAAATCTTCATCGTCCATGGTGGTAAGTATCATAGCACCGCTAGAAAATATCTTCTTGATCACAAATGGCCCTTTGTATGTGGGAGTACATTTTCCCCTGGGGTTAGTCTGGTGCACCTGATGTTTGATGTTATTGATCAACCATTGATTACCAAGTTTCTGATAGTCTTGACGTTCCTCAATATTTTTCTAAGAACCATCACGGTAGAATAACACCATCTTTTACTGCTGACATATACAAGAAATTTAGTGATATCAAAGATTCAATTTTCATAGTGGCTTTTGCTGAAACTCATGATCAATGTAACATTCCCCAAGTGATTCAGATGGAGACATGCCCCTGGCTGTTTAGCACTTTTGAGAGATTCTTTGAATCTTGACTTAACTTCCAAAGTTGAGTTGGACAATAACATGTCACGGCCCTTGATTTATAACCAAATGTGTCCATGCAAGGCTTGTTACAAGAAGTTTATTTCTCTTTGACCCATCCTCTGAAGTAATTCTGTCCATTAGGAGTATTTTCATTCATTGAATATTCGTCATGCAAATTTCTCTGCTGTCAAAAACTTAGTCATATACAAACAGTGGTATTAAAATGCAAAGCTTATGTTTGTCTTGGATTTTAAAAAATTCATTTTTTTTAGTAAAACAAAATTTGTAAGAATGTGATATCAACTCAGGATTTATAGTAAGCCTTACAGGAGTCAGGATACCTTTTTGTAACGATATGTTTTTGAACTAACCCATGATTCAGTTAGGACTTTGAAGGGTTATAACGTGGTCTGTTTTACGGTTTAAGAAAAAAAGGATAAAGACTCAAAGTTTTTTTGTACCCAACCCATTCTACATGATGTCCTTCAGTCCTATACTCAGTTAATTATGCATTTAGGTTCCAATAGAGTTTGGATTTATAGCATCGAGACTTGGTGATGGTTTAGAAACCAAAAGTTTATTTGAGAAGGTAGACATTTTTTCTTGTAACATCTTTCATTTGTTGAGGATTTGTAGAGACCTCTTTTTGAATTTATTATCCCTAACCTTTGCCTGAACTGTTTTGTTTGAGATTACAATCAGCGGGATGCCCCATTTTTTCCCCTAAGTCTCCTTCATATGTTTCGACTTAGTAGGCTTTTCTTTTAAAAGATAATGACTGGCCAACTTAATAATTACGGGGAACCATCATCGACTTTTAATTCAGAAGGATGTCTTTGATACTACCTGCTGTGTAAGAAGGAAGAGATTGCGATTGAATACACAATTGAATTAACTGAGAAACTACCCTGCCCCAGGTTATGATTAAGGATTCCAATTTGCGTGAAAAAGAAAACTCCCACTTCTTAGGCTCAAAGGGGTTGACTAGGGATTAACTTCCTTATATCTCCACTATTTAGGAATTGAAGCAACACTTGTACATCATCAGCAAGGTCTGTTCAAAAGCATATTGTATGAGATTAAGGTATCATTTTCATCATCCTCCCTCTAAAGGCTTATAGCTTTTAACGAGAGTTGAATATCATAAAAAGGAAGTAAAGATCACAGTTTAAATATAGTGAAAAAAATGGATTAATTAAATACAAACATATGCAATGAATTAATAATAAATAAAAAAATTGACATAAAGATAAGTGTTTGAACAAACAAAAGAAATTACAAGTGAAAATTTAAATGAACTAGACGCTCTCAATATTAGTCATGATTTGGAATGGGAGAAGTGATCATATTAGGAGTCTCAGGAGGGTCGAATTCAATCTCCTTAGAGTCAATCCTGTCTTGGATCTTATTCTTCAGAGCCCAATCGTTATTAGTGTCATGTATGGGACTGTTGGAGTGATATGTACACCTTGCGTTGGGATTATAACTAGGAGAAGAAGTGTTAGGATTATGAGGAGGATCTTTCAATGTAATCATCTCTTCCTTCAACATGTGTTGCAATGCTTGAGACAATGGCATGTTATTTCTTCTGAACTGTCTCCTAGGTGCGACCTCCCTACGCTGATTACTCTATTGTTTTTGTTGCACTGGCGCGAGATTAGAGATCAGAATTTCCCGCACATATTGGTTGCGGTCACTATTATTATGACCTTTCTGGCTGTACACAAAATTTGATTCTTTCTTACCATTATAAGGCTTGTCAAAATATCCGAAGATGCAGCCACCTGAATTTTACCACTTATGATTCCATTCTCAACATGTTCCCCTGTTAATATCAGTTCAGTGAAACCGGCTGAAGAACTTCTAAGTAGGTGATTATAGAAAGGACCTGTTAGCATGCTCATGAACATGTCAACCAATTCCCTATCACCGAAAGGAGGTTGAACTCTGCCTGCAAGATCTCTCCATTTCTGTGTGTACTCTTTAAAGCCTTCCTCAGAACCCATGGACATACTCTGTAGTTGCATGCGGGTTGGTGCCAAATCAAAATTATATTGATACTATTTATAGAAAGCTGCAGCCAAATTTTCCCAGGTATGGATATTAGTACCTTCGAGTTGATAATACCATTCTAGTTGTGCCCCAGACAGACTCTCTTGAAAGAAATGCAACCATAATTTCTTGTCAATAGTGTGTGGTTAAATTTTCCAAACATATGATCTCAAATGCAACTTTGGGCAAGAAACTCCATCATACTTGGAAAAGGTATAGTTTTGAACTTAGGAGGATTGACAACTTCTGAGACTAAGCCCAATTCATCAAAGTTCAAGCCAGGAACCTTCTGGATCTCCATAGCTATCAGACGCTCTTCTAACAGCATATACTTCTCGTCACCAGGGGGATACTATTAATGTAAATAATCTTCTTCATCTTCATAAGATCATTTGTCAGAACCCTGGTTGTCATTTTCTTCAGCTTTAACACTCTTACCATCTTCATCATCTTCGTCCAATGGGATATCAATATCTAGAGCTCGCTTGATTGGACCTCTTAACCTTCTCCCCATGTTAAGGATGCTAGCTGGTTTCTTTGTCTTATTCTTCTCTTTGGTGATGAGCGCCTTCAGTTCTGCTTGCCCCTTGGCTAAGTTGAGGAACATCTATTGGAACTGGGCATTCTGAGCTTGGAGATCTTTGACTATCTGTTCAAGAGCCATTTTCTGCTGAAATAAAAAACAAGAAGATGAGAAAAACCATCTTGGAAACCTGTTATGTAATGATATCTATGGTATGTATATGCATATGCAATGTTTTCAAGGACCTCGTGGGATTAAAAAAAATTGAAATATGAATCTGGTTGCAGCTTTGTCTGAAGAACTTTATGTCTTTGTTTTTGAAAATCCTTCTATAAGAATCAAGCTCACCATATCAAGTGGGTCATAGCCTCTGACTCAAGAGAATGTACTTCGATCTTTGACGACATCTGGTTAGAGGAAAACAAATCTTCTTGCCCCTTGCTAGCAATCTGGCTTATGATAATCCTGCACCGAAGGACTCTAAGATCCTTGAAATGGTTAGTAAAAATGACATGTCATGATGATATGATGTTATGATGTCATGTTTAAATAAGTAGAAAACACAAACAAATCACACAAGAGCCTTATGTTTAAAGGCTTGCATGAAGTCCATAGGTAAGTACCCTTCTCCATTAAAGTTAAGTTGGTTCAACATGTCCTAAAATAGTAACCGGGTTCTAGGAATCTCATATCACCGATCTTTCTCGTAGGCTTTATTTTAGAACGGCAACTGGCTTGCCACCAAAACATCCCGAAAGTCAAATATCAATGAGTGTAGTTTCGAGTATCAACCAACCTTGGACTGCACCAAAGTCAGATATCTCACTACCTTCTAATGGCTAAGATGGGTCAATTGAGGTTTTAAAAGTTAGTTAGTGCTTAATGAGACCATGAAGAAGCCTAATGTTATCCTTGACTGACTCAAGGAACATCAGTACAAACCAAAGTGTCACACTAACGTAGCCATCATATTATCCATACCGGTCTATGTCGTACAACCTTTATGATCTATTGCTAATTACCTAAGGAATCCCTAGATCCGGGTGTAGGATCTTTCAAGAAATTAAACCCAAGCAAACCCTTAAAGTAAATCAAACAATTCAAACAATTAAAGCAAGTAAAAGTGATCTAAAATCTAAGGTAACCCCTCTTTGTAAGTGTTCCCCAGCAGAGTCGCCAGTTCTATAATACGGTGGGAGAACTGACTTTTTTGGTTTTATCCAAATGTGCGGATAGCTAGAGTCTCCACCGACTTTTCTTTTATCCAATATTTAGGAAAGGTAAAAAGAACAGGAAAGACTTTTGATAGATTTTGAGTTCGGGGGGGGGGGGGGGGGGGTAAGATATGAAAAGGAAAGGTGTTAGCAATCTTTTCATCCATAGTTATCTACGGGCTCTTAATTGCTTAGCTCACTTTTGAAAACTTGCTTTGTGTATGTGATTTGTTTGAAAATATTTTTAAATTGCCAATGTAAGGTTGACTTTGTAATAATTCTTGTATCAGTCCTAAAGAATGTATGCAAAGTGTTTGAAAATATTTCGTTTTGAAAATGTGATGTGAGAAAATGTTTTTTTGAGAAAAATTTGTGAGCAAGTAATTAAGGGTATCCTACCCTCTAAGTTCGTTCTTATTCTTTTTGTTCTCCTTTAGAGATAGTTCTATCCATACTATTGGTTAGTAGGTAGCCCTATCTATTGGATGTGAAGGGACATGCGAAGGGTAATCGAATTGTCATCGAAGGCAACATGTAAGGATACTTTAGCAATTTCGTAAGGGACTGCCATCATATTATTCATAGGCAACTAGAGGGACTAGATCATTTTCCCGTAGGAAACTCTAGAGACATTGAGGGACTATGATCTTTTGTATGATGATGATTTGATCGAGGGTCTTTTTCTAAAGTATCCCTACTTTCGAGGGACATGACCAATATTCGTAAGGCAATAAGAGAGGGTACCCTAGAGGTGCAAGTGTGAAGAGTGTATTGTTATCAATTATTTATCTTTGAAAATTAGGGTTTTCTAAGTTAAATTATTAGTCTTTCCATACAAACCCTAGTTACTAGAAGTTAAATATGTACAGAAAAATAAAGTGCGAAATTGAAACCGCAGGCTGGAAATCATCGAACAATGAAGTCGCCACCGAACGTCTTTTATCCCGCCGAGAGGGAAAGGTAAACATCAAGAAAACCTGAAAAGGGAGAAATCACGGTCTTTCGACCGAGAGATCGGGTAAGGGAGTCTGTTACGCGAGAGGAAGGTGTTAGCACCCCACACGCCCGTAGTACACTACGGTATCCACTCTTGTTATCTAATCTAATGGGTGTGGTCAAATCTTATGTCTATGGCTTAAAACTGAAAAGGGAATGCATGCAAAAGAAAAGAAAATAATGTAGAGAAAATAAAAGTTGTGCTCGGTTGGGCCCTACCCCAATGCCTACGTATCCCTTTTAAGGAATCAGAGCAGTCGTAGTTCGGCTTATGTGTTTTGGTTGGTTTGTGATTTTTTTAATTAGGACAAACAAAGATAGTCAAGATGGCAAAACATCAAATAAAACAACAAACAAATGAGATGGTAAAACATCGGCTAAAGAATAATAAGATAACATGTCAAAGATGGCGAAACATCATATGAAACAAACGACAAAACAATCACACCTAACAATGATATTGAGAATCAAAGTTGGATAACAAAACATGTGCGATGGTGAAGCATCAGCTTCAAACAAATGTGCAATGGCGAAACATCGGCTAAAAGGATAACAAGAAATCATGGCAAAGATGGCGAAACATCAATAAGACGGATGGCAAAACATCACACCTAACAATGATATTGGGAATCAATGTAGGATAACAAACATGTGCGATGGCGAAACATAGGCCTCAAGATAACAAGATATAATGGCAAAAGATGGCGAAACATCGATAAGACGGATGGCAAAACATCACACCTAACAATGATTTTAGGAATCAATGTAGGATGACAAACATGTGCGATGGCGATACATCGACTTCAAGATAACAAGATATCATGGCAAAAGATGATGAAACATCGATAAGACAGATGGCAAAACATCACACCTAAAAATGATATTGGGAATCAATGTAGGATAACAAACATGTGCAATGACGAAACATTGACTTTAAGATACCAAGATATCATGGCAAAAGATGACGAAACATCGATAAGATGGATGGCAAAACATCACACCTAAAATGATATTGGGAATCAATGTAGGATAACAAACATGTGCGATGGTGAAACATCAACTTCAAGTAACAAGATATCATGGCAAAAGATGACGAAACATCGATAAGACGGATGGCAAAACATCACACCTAACAATGATATTAGGAATCAATGTAGGATAACAAACATGTGCGATGGCGAAACACCGACTTCAAACAAATGTGCGATGGCGAAACATCTATTAAAGGATAACAAGAAATCATGGCAAAGATGGCGAAACATCAATAAAATAGATGACGAAACATCACACCTAACAATGATATTGGGAATCAAAGTAGGATAACAAAACATGTGCGATGGCGAAACATCGGCTTCAACAAAGACAAAGACAGAGTAAAATTGGTTTGTATCTTTTATTCTGAAGAGGAGTTTGAATTCATTAGAGGTGTCTTATGATTTGCCAAGAAATCAAGTTTTTGTTTTAAGATGCAAGATGAAAAGAGAGAAAAAAACAACTAAGGGAAACTATCCTAGTACTATCCCTAGTGTTATCATACAATGATTGATCCTAAGGTTGAGGATAAAGGAAAACCCTATCTTAATTATCATGCTAAAGGAATCTTAACAAAACTATCCTATAGGGAGCATGCAATGAGAGAGAAGTCGTGATCTCAATTTCTAAATTGAGTGACTCATCGATCAACAATTAAAGAAGAAAAGCAATAAAAATCCTATAGGGAACATGCAATGAGAGCGAAGTCGTGATCTCAATTTCTAAATTGAGTGACTCATCGATCAACAATTAAAGAAGAAAAGCAATAAAAATCCTATAGGGAACATGCAATGAGAGCGAAGTCGTGATCTCAATTTCTAAATTGAGTGACTCATCGATCAACAATTAAAGAAGAAAAGAAATAAACATCCTATAGGGAACATGCAATGAGAGCGAAGTGGTGATCTCAATTTCTAAATTGAGTGACTCATCGATCAACATAAACACAACATATGTATTAAACAAAAACAGAGGGCCTCCTGACATATATCAGCAACAGAGGTCCCATCATGCAATCAGAGAACTATGCAAAATGAAAATGGAAGAAAGGAGATAGTGCAATACCAAACGGATAACTATCCGTAGCAATCGAGCAAGAATAAAAAGAAACCCAGAGAACTTCAAGCAAGCTAGAATCAGTAGACGAATCAAGTCTGAAATTACGCCATAAGGATGTAAGTAATGAGATTATCAGATATGAACAGATCCCCATGGGCAATGTATAGTATTCACAACATCATGTATATATCCTGCATGGAATATCAAACATGCCAAATACAAAAGCAGTGCCAATGTAAGAAGTTGTGTTCCATAAATAAAGTGGAACACAATAGCCTCAAGCCAAAAGTGGGATGCTATACATTGTCACAAAGTCTCCAAGATAGGTCAAGGTCTCTAATCCTAAGTACAAGAAAAAGTCTCATGCTCCATAATGCCAAGGATAGTAACCAAATAGTCCAAGTATCATTAAAGTTTTTTATAGTTCATGTTAATTATTAGGTGTCTTTAAAAGGAAAAGAAAAGCTCAAGTGAGCAAAATAAAAATGACATAAAAATAAATGCTCAAGTGAGCAAAGATGAAAATAGCATGAAATGTAAAATGCTAAAAGTAAATGGTTCATAAAGCATAAAAAATAAAAGCACAAAGTAAAGTCAATTGTTGGAAATTAGTGGTTAGTTGGATGACCATCTTGAAACTTGCATTTGGAACTCATTAGAGGATTGGTAGAACCAAAGCCTCCACTCAACAAGTTGCATTTGCTTTTTGCAAGTATATCATCCATTTTAGAATTCTCAAAAGGTAACATTTAATGATCAATGATGTTTAAGTGATCCGCGTTGACCAAAGGTGTTGTAGATCCATTAGAGGATTGGTAGAACCAAAGCCTCCGCACAATGAATCTCAAGGTTATTGGATCAAAGAGATAAAATTAACATACTTGGGCTTGCAATCATAAGTTTGGGCCACGAATGATCATTTATTCGAATCGGGACAAAATTTAGCGCTATGTTAAGCAATTGTAAGTGAACTTATGTAGAAGTCGCACCTATTTTGAGGCTGGTCAATAGCAATCTATGTACTTCATGTTTGGATAAATGATATAGAGATCACCATCCTTTAACATATAGCACAATTAAAAAAATAAAGGGATAAGATGAAGAGGGAGGGATCACCATTTCAAAATTCTTTCATCTTTAAATTCAACCACTCCTCTAGATGGATTAAAGCACTAAACATATCATTAATCCAAAGCACCAAGAATGAATTAAATAATTCACTCTTAGGTAGATTTGAATTGATGAACATTTATCCAACTTCATCTACATCACAAAGTCCATTGAGTTTAAAAACAAATTGAACATATAAAATTGCAATCCAAACTATCCATCAAAGAGAGTGTGCAGAAAAATATTTGAGTCAAAACAGCCCCAAAATAAGGCAGCAAAAGTATTTTTGGCACTGTTACAATCAATTGTGCTTAGACAGCAACCTATTGCATCAATGCAGTTTTTTTATCAAATCAATTTTATGTGACAATCAATTGCAATGTTGCAACAATTGATTGCAACCTGTTAAAAATCAGTAGAAAAACAGCATTTCAAGGATCAAATTCTTGTTCTAACTTTTCATCAAACACCTTATGATCATGGATTCAAGTGAGCATGAAAATTCCATCAAATTATGAGAAAATAGCACTAATGGAGTCATAAAAACAGTGCTCAATGAATCAAAACCAGAAATCCACAAGAGATCACATTGTGAAAGATGATGATTCAACTTACCAAAGGTAGAATTTGAGAATTATCAAACAACTTCAGAATTTGCTTCAATTCAACCACAAGAATCAATTAATCAAGCTTGGATGTAGAGAATTGATGGAGAAAAGTGTTTGTATGAAGGTTTAGCTCAAAGATTAGTAAGCTTCAATGCAAAACTTACTATCTTTTTGAAAATGGAGCTTTGAGTGAATTTGGTAGATGGAGAGAATTGAGAGATTTTTTAGCAATGTGATTTTGACTATCAAAAGCTTGAAATTTGAATGAAATGAGGGCTCTATTTATAGAGTTTTAAGATTGAGATTAGTGGTAATTGATTCTTGGAGCCAAATTTTAATTAATGATATAATTTCAAATTATGCAGAAAAAAATTGGAGCCAAAATGATAAAAGTTTGAATTTGCTGGCTTTTTTCAAAAACACGTGCATTTTGCCATTATGAGTCGACACATAGATGGTATGCATCGATACATCCTAGCTGTATAACACAACATGTGTCGATACATGCCTCTATGTGTCGATACATACTGTTATTCCAACACATTACAGAATCACACAAACTGCATGAGTCGATACATAACACGTATGTGTCGACACATGCAAGTTATTCAAACAGGATGAGTCGATGCATACATGCATGTGTCGACACATGCTGGTTATGCTCAACAAGATGAGTCGATACATAGGTTTATGGGTCGATGCATACCTTCTTTTTCCACAAACAGAATCAAATCAACTTTGCATGAGCTTATTTGTTGGACACTTGGTACCTAAAACACAATTTTGCAAAGACAAGGACAAATATATTTTTTGTATTTTGGTTAGAAGTTAATCAATAACACATAAACAAAATACACAACCAAGGTGCTTGGAGATAGCTGATCAAGCTTCAAAACCCCAATTTGACTGGTGAACCAAAGGAGTGGTTCCTTCACATAATCAAACACAAACTCCAATCCTCTGAAGATCCAAAGACATGGATGAAACATCTTGAGATATTCAAATAAATCTGAGCTTGAAAGATCCAGAGGTTTAAATGACAAGGTTCTACTTGAGCAATTTGTCAAAGCAACCAACCTTCAAAGCTTAAGGAAGACTTGATAACCAAAGTACTTTGACCCCATCACAATGTATGAATGCAATGCAATATGATATTGATGATCAAACATAAGCCTAAATCAAGAGGGTAAATTTTGGGGTGCAACAGCTGCCCCTATTCAAATATCTTCAACATGATAAGTGAGAAAGTGACAACTTTCGAGCGTACAGGGTTGAAGATGTTTGAATACGAAAGAACCCGAAAATTTAAACTCTTAAAGAAAAAATAAACAGAAATAGAAAACTCCCAAGACATGCGTCAGAATGAAGCTGTAACGCAGGTTGAAACGGAACAAAAACAAAGAAGAGTAGACGCGACTAAACTTCCGGATAGATGTGCTAGGGAAAAACTGGGCTTCAAAAGGGACGAGACAAAACTCAAACCACAAAGTATAGGCGAAACTAAGCTCTGGAAAAGAAAACGTACGGGTGAGGAGGCAAAACTCTAAGCTCGACCCAAAGCAAAAGTGGCTAGAGTGCGTGGTTCTAGGAGCACTTGCTAATCTCAACTAAGATAGACAGTATAAAGGAACTGAAAGGATCCCAGAAATGAGGAGAAAAAACGAGACGAAACTCGACTCAACGACTAGTTAGACGAAACTAAACCAGATGAGTACCAGGACGAAACTGGATTTCACGCACGGGTAACGAGACGAAACTCGACCCAGAGCAAAGCGATGAGAGTGCATGTTTCTCAGAGCACCTACATGGTCTCAGATCGATGGATAAACAGTGAAGAAAAACTGATAAAAGAATCCAAGGAACAAAGAAACTGATTTCAAACCAGGGACGCAGTACAAACACTGCACTCGGTAAACGAACAGCGTCAAAGGGTCCAAGGTATGAAAGCAAAAAAACGAGACGAAACTCGACTCAATAACTAGTTAGAAGAAACTAAACTAGATGATTACCAGGACAAAACTGGATTTCATGCACAGGCGACGAGGTGAAACTTGACCCAAAGCAAAGAGATTAGGGCGTACACCTAAAAACCCGCTGAAAGCGAATATCAGGACGAAACTGGTATTCAAAAGGTGCATCAATAGACATTGGAATGAACCATATAGGGTAGAGAAGAATAAACCCGAGAAGATCGCGCCAGGGCGAAACTGAACTACAGTCAAGAGTAGACACTCAAACAAACAAATGATTAACGTCAAAAGGATATTGGTATAGGGAGGAAACCGAGATAATAAGGACGAAGACCTCGTTGGGGGTTTAATCCGAAGTATTAGTAGAATCACCGGGGCTGACGGAAATAATAATGGCTTATGTTCCGATGCATGTTTGAATTCTTTTTTATAGTGCAATGCTCCATATAATGGAAATGCTACGCTTCCGGTAGATGCAAATGTAATGATGCATGTTTAAAAGTTCCATTGGGGAATGGCCAATTAAGAATCCAATAACCAAGAAGTCAGGATCTGACATGACTTGCAAAAATAAATTGCAAAATCCAAAGGAGAGAAGAAAATAAGGGGAACCACTAGAGAGGGAACCTTAAAGAGATGAAGCTTCGCAGGGAATAACAACCGAGCAACTAGTAAAAACGGGCCACAAACAAAGAAAGGAGCTGCAAAAATAAATTGTGAATTCCGGGGAAGATCAGGTCGACACTGCAACTTCCGGAAAAGGACGAAAGCCTTTTGCTGGGGGAACAAAATTCTGCTGGAGAGATGGGACTTCACCGGAGAGATAGAACCTCGTTGAAAATTATCTTGCTGGAGAGATATTCTCTTGGAATGCAACCAAAGGAAGAATCCTGCATATAGTCACACGATATCAAAACCTTACTAGGGAACAAGAGGAGATCCTTAACAAAGGATGCCCCGGTCAACAGAACAACTGGGAACTGAGAGGTCAAAGAGAGCACTCCTGGTTGGCAAATCCGTTGGGGAGTTGAAACTCCTTCAGAATGTGGGTTCCTACTTAACGACTCCATTGGGGATAGGCGAAATATCCAAACTTGAAGTCTTGGCGCGAGGCTTTTAAAAGAAGATTCCTGGGGTAACAAAATTTCACTGTAGAAATGAAACTTCACCGGGGATAGGAAATTTCACTGGGGAAACGAAACTTCACCAGGAATACGAAACTTCCCTAGGGAAACGAAACTTCACCGGGGATAAGTAAAGTCCTAAACATACATGGGTCCTGTCAAGCAGAATATAATCGAATTTCCCTACTTGATAATCATTAAGCTCTTTACAGGTGTTCAACGTGTAAACTCTCTTTTGATGTCAAACAAATGTTTTGCATGCAGGAAGATGTTTATTTTGAGAACGACGGACTTGTTGCGATGATTATTTAAGCCTGAAAGTTGAAAACTTTAACAAAAATGTCGCATCTCTGTTGTGAACGAATCACTGGCTAGAGCGCAAAAAGGTTTTAAATCTTTTCTTCTTCTTTTTAAAAACAAGTCAAGATACGGGTGACAAGATACCAACACGGCCATGCAACACATATTTAGAGAGTTTAGGAAATACTATCCCGTTGTAGTATGCTTTCGAGTTAAACCCTTATTTCAGTTAGGACTTATAGAGGTTGTAACGTGGCCTGGTTCAAGGTTTTTTTAGAAAAACAGTTTTTCAAGGCTCAAGTTATTTGGTGCCCACCCCCTTCGTGATATTCTCCTGTCCTAAGTTCAGTTCACTTATCACAAGCATTCATCTTTCAAAAGGATTTATAATGGTAGAGTGATCACGACAAATTCTCCAACACGATTGTCACTTAACTTCTGCTGCTTTTGTTTTTTTTTGTTTTTCTTTTTTCCTCTTCTTTTGATGAAAATTTCATTGAATAATCTTTTTTCGGCCTTTTAGGCTCTCTTTTCCCTAACTTTTGCCTGGACAAAATCTTTTGAATTTCCATTTTTGAGAGTTCAGCGGGACGCCCTAACTTTTGCCTAAGCGACTTGTTTTCAAGTTTCGACTTAGCTGGGCTTTTTGTTTCTTTCTTATTCATGTTTCCCACTTTGAACAAGTCAATGTGACTTTTGAACATTTTTTTGAAAACAGATGCCTCATTCCTTAGTCGGCGAGTGATAGCCATTATTGTATCGATTCGATCCCGAATTTAGGTTTTTGTGAGGAAATGAACATCAGGGTTCAGACATTTTCCTGATCTCATGATGTGAAAGATAAAATGTGGTGATCCTCAGATGGGACATTCCTTCTGAAATTTGAATGCTTGGGAAAATCAAATGAACATCTACCCTGCCCCAGGTTAAAAGGTTTTGCTTTATATTTTTTTTGAACGGAAAAGAAACTCCTACTTCGAAGGCTCAGAGGGGTTAACGAGTGTCTAACTCCCTTATATCTCCAGTGTTTGGGGTTTGAAACAATGCTTGTACATTGTCAAGAAGGTTCTACTCCAAAGCATACCACTACATTCATTGTTTGTTTTAGCTAAACTCCTTCTTCCAAACTTTTGGCTAAGCAAAAGAATTGGCACAACTGGTATCAAAATGCCCGAAAAACAATTGAAGAGTGATTTTGTATGAAAAATTCTTTCAAGGCAAAAACATTCAATGTATCAAGGCTAACATTCAGCTATAAACAAAATCCTATATGCAAACAATGCTAAAACAATCAATCAAGATGACACATGAAAGTGCAGCAAAGAAACGTAATAAAAGCCATTATGGGGAAGAAGTGTCTCCAGCCAGGTTCACCGGTCCTGCCGACCTACCATAACCTTGATATTTACCCTGACTCATGACCTTTACCGACAGCACGGAGTTGTGAAACAAAACGACACGGTAAACGCCAACAAAGTGAAAAAGAAGTCCATCAAATAGAGAAACAAACATGCCCCATTGCGCAGTGGATATTGCGTTTGTTATCCGTATTTCAAGCAATCAACCAATCATAACTCAGATTATCATATCTATGTAAGGCCTCGAAATTTATATGTACATGCTTATAAAAAATATTAGACGTTTTTGCAAACAAAATAGTAAAAAGGGAGCAAAGAAATGCATACGCATACTTGAAAGAAGATATTTTATTGATTTTGAGAGATCATCCTGTGAAAAAGGCATTTACATTTGGAAGAAAATAATTTCAAAATAAAAAAAAACAAGTGTTTACAAATGGCAATGTGAATGTGAATATCCATCGAGTCCCAACTTTGCTATGACTCTGATGACTCTCATCTTCCTGCTTTCAGGCAAATCATTCTTGGATTAGCCTCGAGCTTACGCCAGGTAAAAGAGTGAAGGAAAGAAACAAAGGATCTCATGTTGAGCGTAGTCATTTGCTTTAAGTCCCTAACTTTTGCCTAAATCTCCCTTTCGGGTTTTCGATTCACCAGGACACCCTCTTTTTGCCTAAACCGCCCTTTTGGGTTTTCAGTTTAGCGGGTTTTTATTATTATTATTTTTTATGCAAAGTATTTTTTAACTACGTCAACATTCACAGGGAGAGGGAAGTACTCTCCATCCATAGTCGTGAGCATCATCGGCCCTCCAGAGAAAACTTTTCGGACCATGAAAGGACCTTCGTAAGTCGGAACCCACTTGCCCCTGGGATCTCCCTGGGGAAGAATTATCCTTTTGAGCACAAGGTCGCCTGGTTTGTAACACTGAGGTCGCACCCTTTTATCGAAAGCTTTTCTCATCCTTTGTTGATATACCTGACCATGACATACAGCCGTCAATCTCTTTTCATCAATGAGTTCCAACTGATCCAGTCGATTCTGCACCCATTCACTTTCATCCAGCTCAACATCTCTCATGACCCTAAGAGAGGGAATCTCGACTTCTACTGGAAGTACCGCTTCCATGCCGTAGACCAATGAAAATGGGGTTGCCCCAGTCGAAGTACACACCGTGGTGCGATAACCATGCAAGGCGAAAAGAAGCATCTCATGCCAATCTTTATAGGTCACCACCATTTTCTGCATAATTTTCTTGATATTTTTATTGGTCGCTTCTAACAGCGCCGTTCATCTTTGGTCTATATAGGGAAGAGTTATGATGCTTGATTTTGAAGGACTCACAAAGCTCCTTCATCATCTTGTTGTTGAAGTTAGACCCATTATCGGTAATGATCTTTTCAGGCACCCCGTAGCGATAGATAATGTTATGCTTAATGAACCAAGTTACCACTTACTTGGTGACATTGGCATAGGATGCTGCTTTGACCCATTTGGTAAAATAATCGATGGAAACCAGAATGAAACGGTGCCCGTTGGACGCAGTCGGTTCAATCTTGCCGATCATATCAATTCCCCACATCGCAAATGGCCAAGGGGAGGTCAAGACATTCAAAGGTACTGGCGGCACATGCACCTTATCAGCGTAGACTTGACATTTGTGACAAACCCGTGCATGATTGTAACAGTCAGTCTCCATGGTGGACCAATAATAACCTGCTCGCAAGGTCTTTTTAGCCATGGTGTGCCCATTGGAATGGGTCCCTAAATCACCTTCATGTATGTCCTTAATGATTCTAGCCGCTTCTTTCTTGTCAACACATCTGAGCAGTAGGCCATCATGATGCCTTCTGTACAACACACCACTACTAAGAAAGAACTTGGCTGAAAATCTTCTCAAGAACTTCTTATCTGTGACGGATGCCCCTTCAGGGTACTCTTGCCTCTCCAGATATCACTTAACGTCATAAAACCAAGGATTATCATCTGACTCCAAGCTGGCCTCAAAATAAAAAGCTGGCTCAATCAAACTCCTTTTAGTAATGGAAGGTGCCTCATTAGCCCACTTATCCTTGAACATGGAGGAAAAAGTTGCTAGTGCATCAGTTAAATTGTTTTCTTCTCTGGGAATGTGTTCAAACGTGATCTCTTCGAAATACGGAATCAGCTTCATAACATGCTCACGATATGGGATTAGGTTCTGATGGCGAGTCTCCCAATCTTCATTGATCTGGCTGATAACAAGATTGGAATCCCCGTAAACTTTCAAGAATTTGATGCGCAGGTCGATCGCTGCTTCAATGCCATAAATGCAAGCCTCATACTCGGCCATGTTGTTAGTGAAATCGAAAAAAATATGAGCCGTGAAAGGAATATGGTATCCCTCAGGGGAAGTGATAATAGCCCCGATGTCGTTGCCCATGGCATTAGAGGCGCCATCAAAAACAAGCGTCCAACGTGATCTCGGCTCGGGTCCTTCGTCTGGGTCGGGTATGTTACAATCCCAATTATACACAATTTCCTCATCTAGAAAATCAAACTTCATTGGTTCGTAATCATTCATGGGCTGATGAGCAAGATGGTCAACCAATACACTACCCTTAATTGCTTTTTGAGTAGTGTATTGGATATCATATTCAGTGAGTATTATCTGCCAACGGGCTACCCTTCCTGTAAGAGCTGGCTTCTCAAAAATGTACTTGATAGGATCCATTTTGGATATCAAGTAGGTTGTGTGAGTTAACATGTATTGCCTCAAATGTTTATAGGCCCAGGTAAGTGCACAACAAGTCTTTTCCAGCAATGAGTACCTTGACTCGCATTCTGTAAACTTCTTACTCAAGTAGTAAATGGCCTACTCTTTCTTCCCTGTTTCGTCGTGTTGACCAAGGACACAACCCATTGAGGTCTCCAACACAGTTAGGTACATGATTAGTGGCCTTCCTTCCACTGGTGGCATGAGTACCAGAGGTTCTTGCAAATATTTCTTTATCTTGTCAAAGGCCTTCTTACAATCCTCATTCCATTTCACTGTCTGACTTTTCTTCAACAACTTGAACATAGGTTCACAGGTGGCTGTGAGATGAGAAATAAATCTGGAAATATAGTTTAACCTCCCCAAGAAACCACGTACTTCCTTCTCTATCCTAGGTTCAGGCATTTCCTGTATCGCTTTGACTTTGGCCGGGTCCACCTCTATACCTTTATCACTTACAATAAAGCCCGATAGCTTGCTGGATCTCACCCCGAAGGTGCACTTATTCAAATTCAACCTTAGCAAGAACTGCCTCAATCTCTCGAACAATTTCCCCAGATGAACAAGATGTTCCTCTTTCGTGTCGGACTTAGCAATCATATCGTCTACATATACCTCAATCTCTTTGTGAATCAAATCATGAAAGAGAGTGACCATGGCGCGCTGATATGTTGCCCTAGCATTTTTCAAACCAAACGGCATCACTTTATAACAGAAGGTTCCCCAAGGCGTGATAAATGTTGTCTTCTCCATATCCTCTGGAGCCATCTTAATTTGATTATAACCCGAAAAACCATCCATGAACGAGAACACCTTGGAATGAGAAGTATTATCAACCAACACATCAATATGCGAAAGAGGGAAATCGTCTTTAGGGCTGGCCCTGTTCAAATCCCTATAATCCATGCACATCCTGACTTTACCATCTTTCTTGGGCACAGGCACAATATTTGCGATCCATGGTGAATAATTGACAACCTTTAAGAAATTTGCATCCAACTGCTTATGGACCTCCTCTTTGATCTTCTTGGACATCTCAAGATTAGTCCTTCGGAGCTTCTGCTTGACAGGAGAATAACCTTATTTGAGCGGTAGTCGATGCACCACTATGTTTATATCCAACCCAGGCATATCCTCATAAGACCAGGCGAAGATATCAGAATACTTATGGAGCAGCTCAATCAATCTGGCTTTTACACTATCTTTGAGATTGACCCCTACCTTGACTTCTCTTCTTACCTCTTCTGTACCAATATTCACCACCTCAAGCGAATCCTGATTTGGCTGGATAACCTTCTCCTCTTGTTTCAACAGTCTTTTTAATTCCTCAGGAAGATCACAATCTTCATATGCTTCTTCTTCAGCTTGATAAATAGGAGTATCAAAGTCATAATGAGCCATAGCATAGTCGTTATCAATAGAATCGGGGGTGGAAGTGCATCTGCATGAATGACATTTTTGCGTTTTTTAGTGATAGTGTGTGAAAAGAGAAACATTGCCATTTAAAAAGAAGAAAAAAGAAAAAAAGAAACAAGATTTTGAATGCAAAAACGTCCTTTATTTCATGATAAACTTGCAAAATAAACATGGTGGCCCTACACAAATGATTCACTATGCCTTGGGCAAAGCGTAGGAATTATTATATGATAATAAAAGAAACAAGAAAATTACTCCTCAGCGCTTAAAACTTCGATAACATCTACAGAAGTCCAATTGTTGAGTGTATGGCCTGGAGTACTCGGGCGAATCCAATCTTCAACATTGTAGCCATCAGCCCTATCATCGCCAACTGCATTGGCGTGTCCTTCTTGAGTAGCACAAGGGCGGGAAAACTTCACAGGAGTAGATAAACTGGGTGCTCTGGGAGCTACACTTTGCTGACCTGGGCTAAAACCAAGACCAAATCTATCAAGCTTCGGAGTAACGTCTAGAACCTGACCCCAACCCTCAGGGTTACCACCTTCCAGTACGACTTTCACATCTTTGAGGGAAGACATAACAGTTTCCGATTTCTTTTTCTGCTCTAGAGGAGGAATATTGACAGCATGAACTGTCTTAAATGCCTGAAACGGA
This sequence comes from Vicia faba, assembly GCA_948472305.1. Taxonomy (NCBI): domain Eukaryota; kingdom Viridiplantae; phylum Streptophyta; class Magnoliopsida; order Fabales; family Fabaceae; genus Vicia; species Vicia faba. The sequence continues at coordinate 146,610,523 of OX451740.1, forward strand.
GTTTCATGAATTTCGCCTTCAACTTCAACATAGCGGAATGATGTCAAATGACTCACGATGTACTCTTCTTCGCCGCATACGGTTATCACCTTTCCCTCTGCAGGATACTTGAGCTTCTGATGAAGAGTAGAAGTGACTGCTCTTGCTTTATGAATCCACGGCCTCCCCAACAAGCAACAGTATGTTGGCTGTATATCCATCACGAAAAACGTGGCCGTGAAGGTACGAGGACCAACCTTAATAGGTAGCTCCAGTTCCCTAAACACTGATCTTCGAGACCCATCAAACGCCTTCACCATTAAGTCGCTTGGGCGCAACTCCAGCCCAGAATAATCAATCTTCATCAATGCTCACTTGGGCAATACATTTAAAGACGATCATGTGTCTACGAAAACCCGAGATAAAGTAGTGCCTCTGCACTCTATCGAAATACGCAACGCTTTGTTATGGTATGGTCCCTCTTGAGGAAAATCAAAATCGGTGAAGCCCAAACCATTCCCGGCGGATATATTAGCACAAATATTTTCGAACTGATTGACTGTTATCTCATGTGGCATGAACGCATTCTTCAACAAATTCATCAAAGCATTTCTGTGAGGTTCTGAATAAATCAACAGGGATAAGATAAACATCTTGGACAGAGTATGGCTCAAATGATCAATTATGCTATAATCACTCTTTCTGATAATTCACATTAATTCTTCAACCTCATCGGGAACTGAAGAAGCTTCTGGTATCAGAATTGGTTGAGTCACATTGGCTGGCATAACCCTTGGATTGCCAACCATTACCTGTTGTTTCTATTTTTCTCTTGCAGAAGCATCTTCCGCACCTTGCATATTGGAAGGACTAAATACTCTCCCGCTTCTAGTCATTCGACCCACACCAAAAAAGTTATGGACTTCCTCTTCATTACCTTCAACATGTTCTTTCTCAGACAAACGAGCATTAACCTCCTGCTTTACCCCATGATAATAAACATCGGCACCGTAATGCCACGGGACCGCCTTCTCACTAGTATACGGCATAGGACCAGGTACCGTAATCATCAGAGGGGGTGCCCTTGATGGGGCAGGAATGCGCGCAAGGGTGTAAGGAATAGATATCACAGCAACATCTTCTTCAATAATCTTACGGTAGCTCGGTCTTCTATCAAATTGCAGGGAGCCTTCACTTATCATCAGCTGGATACCAGCCTTTAGATCATCACAGCCCTTCGGTTGCTCTCTACACTTGGCACATTCAGAAGTACAACCCAGGAAAATAGAATTGTCAAGCAAATACCTCTTAACACAACCCAACAGAGTAGTTACTTGTTCCACATCCATGATTAAATTCAACATTTCACCATTATCATCAATCATGTTAAAACACCCCCTCCATGCCTTGGCATTGGGTTTTGAGTAACATTCGGACCGGTCACTGGAGTAAACTCAATCGCCTTTGCATCCAACAAGTCTTGTACTTTACATTTCAATGCAAAATAATTGTCATTAGAATGACCAACTCCGCCCGAATGGAATTCGCATCTTGCATTAGCATCATAATTAACAGGGAGTCTTGCGGGTGGTGGTGGCATATTTCTCAAACCGATCATCTTTAAATCAAGAAAATGGTGGAGCGCTTCAGTAAGAGTCACCGATAAGGGTTCGAATTTTCTGGGTTGTCACTGCTGCTGGTTATTATATTGATGGGTAACATCTTGCTGCCTTCCTTGCTGAGGCACTGCGTTTGGTATCTGCTGCGGAGGAGCATTAACAGGAATAGAAACATCATTGATTTGTTGATGCTGACGATCCTCTCTTCGTCCTCTATGGGAGTAAACTACGCTTGCGTCGCCTTCACTTTTCTTAGGGTAATTGTTGAATGGTTTCTTACTGCCTCCTGACGAGCGGCTAGAACCTCCAACCTGAATCCTTCCCAATTTCAAACCCACTTCAATTCTTTCACCAGCCATGACTAAGTCTGCAAATCCTTCCGAAGTGCTTCCTATCATGTGCACATAGAATGGCCCTTGTAGGGTACTCATAAACATATCAATAAGTTCTCTCTCCATGAGTGGAGTTTGAACCCTCACAGCCAACTCACGCCACTTCTGAGCGTATTCCTTAAAAGATTCTTTTGGTCCTTGCGATATATTTTGTAACTGAGTGCGATTAGGTGCTGTTGTACCCCAAAATTTTCCCTCTCACTTTGAAATTCTGGCTGCAGATACTCAATGTCACGTTTAATGTTATGACACCGTATCTGACTTACTATATGACAGTAAATACAAAAGCAATAAAGAACACAGTCAATTGTTTACCCAGTTCAGTGTGCAACAACACCTACTCTGGGGGCTACCAAGCCAGGGAGGAAATCCACTATAAGAGATTTTAATTCAGGAATAAACCAACCAGTTTATCTCCTTCACTTAAGACCTACCCAATGCAATTCCAATCTAAGTACAACTTAAACCTGAGTTCCTACTCACTCCCCCTCAATCACAGCAGTGATACATAAACCAATTTGACTTAAGAATTGATGAAGACACTCTTCAAAAACAAACACTTGATTAAGCTTCACAGCTTTTTAATCAAGCAACACAATCACTCTTGCTTCACAGCTTTGAGTGATGCACACAACTAACTTGACTCTGCTTCACAGCTTTAGTCAAGGAACATTCAAACACTCTTGCTTCAAAGCTTTGAGTGCTACACAACCCTTACAATTAGAAACCTATTCCAAGGAACTTATCACAATGATAATTGCTTGGAGTACATTAATCAAATCTATACAGATTACAAATGATCTTCTAATCAATAAAAGCCATCCATGAAAAACAGCAGCTCTGTTGAATATATAGCAGCTGCAACTTCAGTTAGGGTTTCCAAAAACCTAGGGTTAATTCCGTTTGACCTAAAGACCAGGTCACAGGACTTTATTAACCAGGTTAGGGTTGAGCTAGGTTACCCCTCATAAAACGCAGGATTCTGTTCAGGAAGGACTGAGTTATTTCCTGAAAAAACTCAGACTTATCCAATCCTGCAATCCTGTTAGTTCAGAACAGGATGTCATAACATCTGTTATGACATCTGAGAAAACCTGTCTACTGATTTAGCAAAATGTGATCATTTTGCAAAATGCTCAGATACACACTTATAAACATCAGTATTTGAATTACAATATTTTTCTGCAAAGGTACCTAATGAGTCAGTACAAACTGAACTAGAATGTTATGACATCAGTCATGACATTCACACATACACTTGGGATTTACCAAAAATGCAAGCCAATACCTAAACACCTACAAACTCCCCCTTTGGCAGATTTTTGGCTAAAGACCCTAAACAATCAGAGATAGATAGCAGCAGAAATAAGTGACAGCAGAAAAATAGAATGTCAAGTACTAATTAAGTAAGTACCAAAATATTCTCCCCCTCTTTAGCCACAAATGGGCCAAAGATACATGTTCATAAAATTATACAGTTATCCAAAACAAAATAATAAGAGCAGCAGCAGAAAACAACAGAATACACTTCCAAACTCCACCAGATATCAGCAACCAACCAACAACACCACCAAACAGCAATCAACCTTCAAGCACTGTCATCAGACTCAGAGGAGCTAGTTTCTTCAATGTTGAGATGTCCTTCAGCTTCTACACCTTCTTCTCTTCTGCTTTCTTCAGCTTCCTCCTTTTCTAGCCTGGCAATTAGAATTTCTAGGGTCCTTTTTCTAGCATCCAGCTCTTTGCAAGTTTCTTTTAAAACAGCTATGACATCTGATGTCTTGGACTGGGTCTTTACAGACGATGTCTCAGCTGATGTTATGACAATGTCTGGAGCATGAGATCCCTGAAACAGTTTGTAGTGCAGGCCAAGGGCAGGAGCTCTTTTGCAGACTGTATCTCTTGCCACAAGGATATCAGGGTATTGTGCAAGGATGATTCCACAAAGGAGGGAGGGAAAGGCAATTGGTCATTTGACAGCATAACTGCCAGCATGCTTTAAAGTTTGTTCAAAGATGTACCTCCCATAGTCAAAAGCAGTCTTGGTTCCCACAGCATAGATAAATCTCCCCAATCCTGTGGAGATAGTTGATTTGTGATTTGTAGGCACCCAGTTGGCTGCACCTATTTTATGCAAGATGGCAAATTTCATGTTGAGTTTACTAGCATTCAGCTTCCCTTTCAAGGGCCAGCACTTTACTTGCCTGGCTGTGATGGTTAGACAAACTTCATTGTCAGTTGCCTCTAGATCAGGACAGTCCTTATTTGTTCTTCCAAGAAACTTGTTGATTTCTGATGGAGAGAACTTGACCCTTCTTCCTCTAACAAAAACACTTTCAAAGTCAGCTGACCTTCCATCAGCACAATCATTTGACAAGTTCACTACAAACTCCTTGACCAGATTTTCATAACATTTGTTAAACTTTATCACTGTCTTCATTAGCCCAGCATTCTTGATCAGATCCATGATGTCTTTGCACTCCAAGGCATCATTGTTGAGTTCTCTCTCTAAGGCTATTCTCTTTAAGCAAACATACTTCCATCTGTTTGCATTGTCAGGATGATGAAAAGAGATGTTGTCTGTTGGCACTTCAGGCACTCTAGTAATCTTGCTGGAGGGGAGCTTCCTTCTGATGGGAGTTTCTTCAATATCAATCTCAAATTCTGATTCCTCATCAGAATCAGAAGTTTCAGGTTCTTTACTCTTCTTAGAGATTGGTTGTCTAGCAGTATGCACCTGGGCCTTCTTCCCTTTTGTCTGAATACTTTTCTCAGCCATGCCTTCAGCCTTGGATTTCTTAACATCAGGTTTATCATTCTGACTACTCTTTCTTTTCATCAATCTCCTAGCTATGCTAGGGTTCACATTAGCAATCAGTTCATTATCTGAGTAATCTTCATCCACATCAATGATAGGTGGATCAGCAGCCTTTTCAGAGGGGTTCTGAATGTTGTCTTTTGGTGTCACAACATTCTCAGTGACATCTACATTTTCAGAACCTTCCACATTTGGACTTTCTGATTGATTTAAAGGGATAGAAATCCCTGGTACAGATTGGTTGCCACTCAGTATACTAGTAACCAGCCTAGCAATAGCTTGGTGTACTTGAACTGATCCTTCTCTATTAGGTACAGAAGACGAAGGATGAGAAGAATTACCAGAGGCTGTAGCTTGAGCTCTTCCTGCATGTCTGGTTCTGAGCTTTTTGACTCTGGCTGGGTCAGTTGCCATCTCCCTGAGAGGAGTGACCTCAAGAACTTCAGATTCTATGCATGTAGTGATTGCCCTAGAATCTTGGTCAGATGATGACGATGATGAGGAAGACGAAGTCGCCATGGTTGAAGATGATGTCTGAGACATTTTGATTGACTTTGAGTAATGGTAGCAGTTTGAGAAAAATCTTTGATTGGGAGGAGGAAACAGGTTGCAAGGATGAGAGAGGTAGGGGATAAAAGGGAGTCTCTTCAACTTCTTAAAGCTTTTGAAGGAATTGTGAAAGAATATGATTAACCCACTAAATATAGACTTAATAAAATTAATCCCTTCAACCCTTATTTTAAGCAAAATTAATTGCTATAATTTCTCATGTTGGTGAATACCCAACCTGCCCCTCAAATTTTCAAGTTTATTTCCAACAAGAGCCTTGGTAGAAGAATCAGTCAGCTGAAGCTTAGAGAAACTATGTTCCAGTTTAAATGACTTCTTCTCTTCAAAGTCAATAGGGTTCAAGGAAATGTTGATTGTTTTCAGATTGTCACAACACAATGTCACAACATCTTGTGTAACATTGTACTCAGGGAGCATCTGTTTTGACCAGATGTTTTGAGAACAGAATTTATTAGACTTGTTATTTCCAACATCCTTGTCAAGATGACTTAAGGTTCTGACAACACATTCTTCTTCAAGTTTATTTGCCACATCACAGATATTATCAACCTGTAGTTTTGGAGTTCTTCTGACAGCTTCCATAGAAATAGCTCTTTTCATTCTTCTTAGATGAAGGAGACCAAGCTTATGCTGCCACAGTTTCATCTCTTTTTCTTCTTTGATGATTTGACACATAGTGGAGATATCAGTGTTCTCAAGCTGCCACACGTAACAGTTATCTTTGGATTTGATTCCTCTCATTACAACTTCTAGTTTTTCATTAATTACTAGACATTCAGATCTTTAGAAGTTGATCTTGAATCCTAGATCACATAATTGACTGATACTAATGGGATTAGCAGTCAACCCTTTTACCAGCAGTACTTTATTCAGACTTGGAACTCCAGGGCAGTCCAAATTACCAACTCCTTTGACTTCACCTTTAGCACCATCTCCAAAGGTCACAAAACTGGTGGTGTGAGGCATAACATTATTGAGGAGATTTTTGAATCCAGTCATGTGTCTGGAACATCCACTGTCAAAGTACCAATCTTCCTTTGCAGAGACCCTCAGGGAAGTGTGAGCTATCAGTGCAGTAGCCTTTTTCTTCCATTTAGGAGCATGTGGTACCTTTTTAGACTTAGGTTTGACACCTGAGTTCTGATTAGGATATCCATGTAGTCTGAAGCAGAAGGGCTTTATGTGACCATATCTCCCACAATGATGACATTTCCATCTTTGGTACCTTTTCTTCATATGTCTCTGTTCCTGATGTTGAGAGTTGTGTTGAGACATCCGTTTTGACATTTGCTTACCAGTACCAGATTTCTTTGCTTCCATAAATCCTAGTCCAGATTTATTTCCCACATTTTGTCCAACCTGAAGGATCTCTTCCAATTTGTCTGTTCCATTGGTCAACATCTTGACAGATTTGGTCATTTGATTCAGTTGTGAGTTCAGCAATTGAACTTCTCCTTCTAGATGACTTATAGTTTCAAGATTTGCCCTTTTTTCAGTCTCCAGCTTTATAATGAGTTTTGATTGTTTCTCATTCTGCACACAGACTTCAGCACTTCTGATACACAATTTCTTGTAGGTATCAGCCAGTTCTTCAAATGTCACTTCTTCATCACTAGTGTCACTTTCAGAAGTACAAACACTAGTTAGGGCAGTAACTAGTTTGGCAGATTCTTCTTCAGAATTACTTTCTGAATCATAGTCAGACCAAGTAACAGTCATTCCTTTCTTTTGTTTCTTAAGAAAGGTAGGACATTCAGCTAGAATATGTCCATATCCTTCACATCCATGGCATTGAATACCTCTGCCTTGGTTTCCCTTATCTTCTGACCTTGGTCTTCTGCTGGAACTGTCAATGTCAGAGGGAATGTTATGAACATTAGACCTTGACTTTGGGTCCATTCTTTTGATGAGCCTGTTGAACTGTCTTCCAAGCATGGCAATAGCTTCTGATATGTTTTCTTCTTCATCCTCCTTGTATTCAACATCAGTGTTGGATACAAGTGCTATGCTTTTGTTCTTCTTGTCACCATTATCAGTGATCCCCATCTCAAAAGTCTGAAGAGACCCAATAAGTTCATCCACTTTCAACTTGCTAATGTCCTGGGCTTCCTCTATGGCAGTTACCTTCATTGCAAATCTTTTAGGCAAGGATCTGAGAATCTTCCTCACCAGTTTTTCTTCTGACATCTTTTCTCCCAGTGCTCCTGAGGTGTTGGCAATCTCCAAGATGTTCATGTGAAACTCATGAATGGTTTCATCTTCCATCATTTTTAGATTCTCAAATTTGGTAGTCAACATCTGAAGCCTTGACATTTTTACTTTGGAAGTGCCCTCATGAGTAGTTTTGAGAGTGTCCCAAACTTCCTTGGCCAGTTCATATTGATGTACTAGTCTGAAAATGTTTCTATCAATTCCATTGAACAAGGCATTTAAAGCTTTTGAATTTCCCAGAGCTAACTCATCTTCTTCTTTACTCCAATCTTCCTCAGGCTTCAGACTGATTGTCCCATCTATCTCAGTTATGGTGGGATGAATCCATCCTTTGTCAGCAGCTCTCCAAGCCTTTTTGTCCAGAGATTTTAGGAAGGCAATCATACGAGGTTTCCAGTAGTCATAATTGGTTCCGTCCAGAATGGGTGGTCTATTTCCAAAAACTCCTTCTTTGTCCATAGTGCCAGAAAGTGATATCCCTAGATCTCACCCAGTAATACAGGCAGGGTGCCTGCTCTGATGCCAATTGAAATTCTGGCTGTAGATACTCAATGTCACGTTCAATGTTATGACACCGTATCTGACTTACTATATGACAGTAAATACAAAAGCAATAAAGAACACAGTCAATTGTTTACCCAGTTCAGTGTGCAACAACACCTACTCTGGGGGCTACCAAGCCAGGGAGGAAATCCACTATAAGAGATTTTAATTCAGGAATAAACCAACCAGTTTATCTCCTTCACTTAAGACCTACCCAATGCAATTCCAATCTAAGTACAACTTAAACCTGAGTTCCTACTCACTCCCCCTCAATCACAGCAGTGATACATAAACCAATTTGACTTAAGAATTGATGAAGACACTCTTCAAAAACAAACACTTGATTAAGCTTCACAGCTTTTTAATCAAGCAACACAATCACTCTTGCTTCACAGCTTTGAGTGATGCACACAACTAACTTGACTCTGCTTCACAGCTTTAGTCAAGGAACATTCAAACACTCTTGCTTCAAAGCTTTGAGTGCTACACAACCCTTACAATTAGAAACCTATTCCAAGGCACTTATCACAATGATAATTTCTTGGAGTACAATAATCAAATCTATACAGATTACAAATGATCTTCTAATCAATAAAAGCCATCCATGAAAAACAGCAGCTCTGTTGAATATATAGCAGCTGCAACTTGAGTTAGGGTTTCCAAAAACCTAGGGTTAATTCCGTTTGACCTAAAGACCAAGTCACAGGACTTTATTAACCAGGTTAGGGTTGAGCTAGGTTACCCCTCAGAAAACGCAGGATTCTGTTCAGGAAGGACTGAGTTATTTCCTGAAAAAACTCAGACTTATCCAATCCTGCAATCCTGTTAGTTAAGAACAGGATGTCATAACATCTGTTATGACATCTGAGAAAACCTGTCTACTGATTTAGCAAAATGTGATCATTTTGCAAAATGCTCAGATACACACTTATAAACATCAGTATTTGAATTACAATATTTTTCTGCAAAGGTACCTAATGAGTCAGTACAAACTGAACTAGAATGTTATGACATCAGTCATGACATTCACACATACACTTGGGATTTACCAAAAATGCAAGCCAATACCTAAACACCTACACACTTTATCAAGATTTTCCCCACAAGACTCTTTGGACTCCAGATCAGATTAGGGTTTGCTCAGCTCAAAACATTTCCTTGCACTGTTGACCTGAAATTAGGGTTTGAATATGCAAAGGGATTTTTGGACCAACAATGCTCAATGTGTCTTTAATACTTCATGTTGTACTCCTAAGATTGCTCATACCAAGTTTCAAGCCTTGAATCAAATTTTTGCCCAGTCAATTGGACAATTGACCTAAAAATCAACTGTATTGGGGAAAAAGTCAACTGTGGCCAATTTACACTCAAACCTAATAATTTTTTATCCACATCAACATTATAGACTCATATGAACCATTTGATCAAGTTTTGATCACAACTCCTCAAGAAATTTGATTAGATCATCAAAAGGGCAAATGGTCATTTTTAGGGTTTTGATTGTATAAGGGCAATTTCTGATTTTTCACCAAGCCAATGGCAAATTGGGTTCAAGCATGGATTCAAGGGCTCAACGGCATCATCTTGACCTAATCACAAGGTTCAAAAGATCTCAAATGCATTGGATTGACATATGAATTTTCCAGTCAACTGATCAAAAATCAACTGTACACTGAAAAGTCAAACTTTGACTTTTTGATCAAAATCAAGTGCCAAGGGTCATTTTTCATCAAGATGTGTCAAAACATGAAACTTGTTCACCAAGAAACCTAATTTTGGAAATTAGGGTTTAAAATGGAAAAATTTTCATAACTTAGAAATTTTCTAAGTTATGAAAATTTCTTATTTTTTCCCAACTTTCCCCAACTCTTTCACCATGATGCAATTGGATTCAAAGAAAACATCCAACATGAAAGTTGTATTCCTCCACAAAATATACAACTTTGGTTCACAAAGTTTTCCCAAAAGATGCTTGGATCTCAAGTTATGATTTTGTGAATAGGGGTCCAAAAACTTTCTAACTTAGTGAAATTTTGCCCTAGTTTAGGCAGGATTTTGACCTATCTTCATGGAAAATTTTCACATAGTTCTAAGTGGAATCTCAAAATGTATTTCAAAGATGGATTGTAGATCATATTACAAGCTTTCCAAAATGTCAAAGAACTCTCCAAAATCATTTGTGGTTAGTGAGAATCGAAGGATTGAAAATGGCAAATTATCACTTTTATCCAAGGCATTTTGCACCATGTCACAACTTGCAATTCTGTCCAAAGCATGCTTGTACTTGTTTTACAGGTTCTAATCTCTTCTACACTCAAAAATTAAATGCAAACACATTGGATTAAGGCTTTGTTTTGATCTATGGAGCATTACACAAAGATTTAATCCAAAAATGGCAAAAAGTTAACATTGTCACTTTGATAAAGGTCACTTTATGCAATTTTGTTTCTCTTGAGCATTGGACCCAATCTTTTGTAGAAAACAAAGTTAACTAACATCAGGAAAGGTGTACCAACTCTCAGAAGACCTTGCGCTAGCTTGTACAACCTTGGCATTGTCACTTCTCACCTTTTACTTCAAAAACAAGCAAGTGTGCAAAAACTCCACAACTTTGGTATCTGATAAAACCAAGCTTTGTAAACATTTCAAACAACCTTAGCATCTTGTACCAAGCCACAAACACGAGCTAACAAGTTCTCAAACACCCTTAAGCACAAAAACTTCATCTCTGCCCAAAACAGGGCAAGTTCTACAAATCACAAGCCAAAACCAATTCCACTCGTGCGTTTTGTCCCAAATCACTTCAAACACATTCTAAACAATACACCTAAGCTGTCCAGAACATTCTCAAGCCACTGTAACTCCATTTTCACAGTTCACCATTTTTACTTTGAAGTTTTGCAGGTTGAGTTCTACAAGCACATTCATACCATTTCAAAGCAAGCCAAGCATTGGGGAAGGTTGAGTGAACTTCAGGCAAGCTAACACGACCTTCAGGCCTCATCAAAAACCCCTACGTTGCCATATCCAAGCTTGACTGAAACAGGTAATTTTCAAACTTCTATCTCCTTATTAGGAATCATTAGGCTTAGGTTTGTGAAGCAAAAATGTAGCCCTTAATGTCTTTGAACTGTACATACGCATATAATTCATTTATGTTAGCTGAGCTAGGAGAATTTGGATGTTGAAGTTGCTGAATTTTTTAGGTCAGAAATTGGGGGTGATAAAATTCTCCCTGGTTTCTTAGAGTTAGATAAAGTTTTTTATATGGTTAGAATCGTGTGATTATAAGCTATAACTTTCATGTTGCAAGTTTTTGTTTTTAAGCACGTATGCAGGAGATACGATTTGAGTTGCAAAACGCGCACATTTTTGTTCAAAGGTCAGGGATGAAGCTGGAACGTGGGCTGGGCCTAGTCTGCCTTGCTTTTGACACCCCATCCTGCTTTTTGCACCCCTTTGGCCCATTTCTTTTATTTTTTATATTTTTCATTTCTTTTCATATTTTCTGACTTTTATTATTATTATTAAATATTAAAAACCACCAAAAATATTTTCTTAATTTTTACATTTTTATTTTATTATTTTTTAATATTTTTTCATGACAAAAAATAGTTTATTAGGTTAAATACTTTTATTTTCTTAAATAAATTTATAAATTATACAAGAATATCATATCTTTTTATTTTTATTATTTATACACTTAAATAATATTTTCTCACACATTTTAATTTTTTAACACTTTTGTATATGTTTTTATTTATTTTCTTGAACATAGATAAATAATACAAAATATATATTTTCTTAAAACAAAAACTAGGGTTTTCTATCCTTTCCAATATAATCATTAATATTTTTCTTATTTTTAGACAACAATAATTTATTTTACATACATAAAAATAAATACAAAAACAGCCTTTGCATATTTATATTTATTTGTACATTTAAATATTTGTCTATTTATTTATCTTGTGCAATATTTCAATTTGGTTGTAATAATAGTTTTAGGGTTTTATTTTCTTGCAAATATCCCCCTATTCAAACTTGTATCCCCCCCCCCCCCCCCCATAATAATATTGTAATAGTCTTAGATTTACTTTTACACATTTTATCGCTTTCAAATGCCATGATAGTAAATTAGGGTTTGTATGATAACCAAAAATCAAAACAAATAGCATGACTAAACACAAGAAAAAATGCATGAAAAATGATAACACAATGCACACAAGCATCCCTAGGGTTTCACCCACTTGTTGCCTTAAAAACATGGCCATGGTATGCATGCTAGGTATCTTTGCAAAACAAAAACAAAACAAAAAGATCATAGTCCCTCGATGACGCTATCTTGGTTGCCTATACAAAAATGATCTAGTCCCTCAAAACTTGCTAAGATACTTGGCACAATTGCTATCATGGTCATACGATGACCCACGCCCGTCCCGTTTAACATCCAAATACAAGGTTGTTTACCAAATACAATGGTATAACTACAATTTCAAAGGGTTAAAAATGTGTAGGAAAGATCTTTGAGAAGGGTAGACAAATCCTAGTTACTTGATCAAATTTGCAAACATCCTTGCTAATTTCAAAACACACACACAATTTCAAAACATTTCCCAAAACAAACTTTCAAACATTGAAACATTTTTCAAAAGACAAACACCTTTGTATACATTCAAACAAGAATCATTACAAAGGTTTCCTAAACAAAGGCCTCTTTTCAAAATACTTTCAAAACCACACAAAGCACCATTTCAAACAATTGAAAAGCAAAAGCAAGTGATCTAAGCAAGTAACTAAGAGCCCATGGAAAACCATGGATGAAAAGGGTGCTAGCACCTTCCCTTTTCATAATCTATCCCCCGAACCCAAGAAAACATCTCAAAGGTCTTTCCTGTGCTTTTTGACCTTTCCTTTGGATAAAATAAAAAGTCGATGACGACTCTTGGTAAACTGAAACATTTGCGAACACAAACGCAAAACCTCAAGTCAGTTCTCCCACCGTATCACAAAACTGGCGACTCTGCTAGGGACATTAATAAAAGTGGGGTTACCTTAGGGTTTAGATCACCTTTACATGCTTACCTTGTTTGCTTTGATTGCTTTACATTTGGTTCTATTATTTGGGTTTGAATCCTCTACCCGGATTTGGGAAACATTCATAGGTAAATAGAAATACGTTGTGGAAACTATGGGGGTATACCGACATGGTTGAAGCAATAGCTATATTAGTACGACATATTTGTGGGTACCGGTAGCCTTTGAGTCAATCAAAGAGAATACGGGGCCGCTGAGTGATGTCATGAAGCACTAATGGACTTTTAGAACTTTACTTGACCATCTTGGCCTTTTTAGGGGTAGTGAGATGACCGTCTTTGGTGCAGTCCGAAGTTGGTAGATACTCGATACTACACTCATTGAGGGTTGTTTTCTTGGAATATTTCGGTCTCCAATAAAGTGGATAAACTGAAACAATGAACACCAAAAATAATCCAGTGATATTGAGCTCCTTAGAACCCGGTTACTATTTATAGGACAGGTTGAGCCAACTAAACTTCAAGAGGGTACTTACCTATGAAACCCCATGCAAGCCTAAATTAGGAACTTGTGTGATTTGATTGTACATATACTTGTGCATAACATCATGAACATCATGAAGCATCATGTGCATCCACTAACCATTTCAAGAATTTTGGATCTTCATCTTTGTTCTTGTTTTGTAGGTAATGGATTCACTCCGCAGGAAAAAAATCCAGGTCAACCTTGTGAGAATCCCTCCTCAACTCAAGGAGCTTGCTTCCAAGATTACAGAGTATTCTCCATTGACTGAGAGACACAGTCGACTTCTCAACTTGGTCAACTCCAACACAGAGGAAGACATGGTGAAATTTCTCTTCCAGTTCTTTGACCCCCTACACCACTGCTTCACATTTCCTGACTACCAGTTAGTACCTACTTTGGAATAATTTTCTCAACTCCAGAGGATTCCTATTCTCCATCAACTACCTTTCAATGGTACGGAAATAGATCCAAAGCCTGAAGATGTTTCTCAAGCCCTACACTTGCAACCATCTGATATCATAGGTCATTGGGAAACCAGAAGTGGTGTCAAGGGATTCTTGGCAAATTTTCTGTTTAAGAAGGCACAAGAATGCTGGAATTCTCTAGATCTGCAAGCTTTCGAGGAGATTTTAGCTCTTCTCATCTATGGGTTAGTCTTGTTCCCAAACCCTGATCAACTTATAGATGTGAATGCTGTCAATATTTTCATATCTCCGAATCTTGTGCCTACTTTACTTGGGGACACCCTACACTCATTTCACACACGAACAATGAGGAAAATAGGTGTTCTCATGTGTTGTACTCCTCTTCTAGCAAGGTGGTTTATTTCTCACCTTCCCCAGTCAGTCTTGAAGAATGAGCAAGGCTTGAGGTGGTCACAACGATTGATGACTCTTACACACTCAAATGTTCATTGGTGTTCTCGATCCAGAGAAAATGTTATCATCATTGATCATTGTGGGGAATTCCCTATTGTCCCACTACTTGGCATTAGGGGAGTCATTACCTACAACCCCTGCTTGGCTCTGAGACAGTTTGGGTATGCCCGAAGGGATGGCTCCATGACATGCTGATTCCAGACTTGGTTTTTGACTTTGACAATGGCGCTCAAGGACTTCAAGAAAGGTTCATCCAAGCTTGGAGGATGCCCAACAAGGTGGACAGTAAGATCTTGGGACACAAGAATTCCATCCCCCTTGAGCCTTACCTCAAGTGGGTACGAACCCGCGCCCAAAGTCTTATGATGCCTTACCCCTACATTCTCCCTATGATCAAAGAGCCTGTTATGGAAGGAGAGGTTCCATACACCCTCCTACATCCTGACATGCCAACATCACTAGAAGATTTACAAAGGAGTTGGATACAACTCAAGGGAGAACGCAATACGTTTGAAGCCCAAGTCTACGCCAGTGAGAAGAAGGTTTTAGAACTTACTCGTCAACTTCACGAAGAGAAGACTCTCAACACCTACATTTCACCAAAGAGGATGCGCAACGTCTTTTTACATTAAAATTTTGTATTATTTTGCCCATGGGGAATTGATGTACTAACGAATTCTATCTTATTAATATGAAGTTTGTTCCTTTTTGTTTAAAACAAATTTGAATTTCTGAATCCTTGAATGCATTACATGAATACATATCATTCATTATATGCATAAGCAGGTCTTCACACCAGGTTTCCTTATCTCTCTGCTGTTTATTTCAATAAGATGGATATAGACAGACGGTCAAAGACTTACAAGCGCAGAATTCAAAGTTCCAACAGCTACTCATGACACTGGCTAAGGGTCAAGAGGAGCTCAAAGCTCTACTGGAAAAGGAAAAGGAGAAGAAGAAGAAAAAAAGATTTGGTGTGGCTACCTTGGGAAGAAGATTTGAAGGTCAAACCAGAAGGGTCCTGGATTTCCCATCAACATCTGATAAAGGGGTAGGAAAAGGAAAGGGAGTTGCCATACCATCTGAGTCTGAGGAAGAAGAAGAGGAGGAAGATGAGGATTACTCAGAACAATAGTATCCTCCTGCAGATGAAAAATACAAGAATCTGGAAGAACGTCTGGCAACCATGGAGATTCAGAGGGTGCCTGGACTGGATTTCGAAGAGTTAGGGTTGGTTTCTGGGATTGTCATTCCCCCAAGTTTAAAGTGCCTCTTTTTGCTAAGTACAATGGGGTGTCTTGCCCAAAGATGCATCTATGGTCCTACGTCAGAAAAATTCAACCACATTCTTCTGACAAAGACCTGTGGGTTCACTTCTTCCAGTACAGTTTGTCGGGGACACAATTAGATTGGTTCTACCAGCTAGAGAGGTCTGATGTGCACAATTGGGAGGATTTGGCTGCTGCCTTCTACAAGCAGTATCAATATAATGCGGACTTAGCACCTACTCGTACTCAATTACAGAGTATGGGTATGGTCTCCAATGAAGGCTTCAAGGAGTATGCTCAGAAATCGAGAGACTTGGCGGGACGAGTTCAACCACCTCTATCTGAGAGAGAGCTTGTAGATATGTTCTTGGGTACACTGTCACGCCCCTTTTTCAATCACCTGATTGGAAGCTCGTCTGCGGGGTTCACCGAGTTGATTCTTACTGGTGAGAGAGTTGAAGCCGGAATCAAGAGCGGGAAAATTCAAAAAGATACATCTGCTTCCGCTGCCGTCAAAAAGCCTTTTCCAGCAAAGAAGGAGGTATCAGCTGTCTACTCTCAAAGAAGACAAGGAAGAGTTGAGCACTGGCCAGCGGTGGGGGCCGTAATGATTCAGAAGTCTGCAACTAATCAGCCCAGAAACAATTAACCCAGAAACAATTAACCCAGAACCAACCAAGCAAGGGTGGAAAGACCACAATGGCAGTATACTCGGATAAACATGACTCCTGCTCAAGTTTTACCCCATCTCTTGAAGTTAAACCTTTCTAGTTTGAGGGAGGCCCCTAAAAACCCTAACACTACGTCACCATACTACCATCCTAACGCCAAGTGTGCTTATCATTCAGACAGTCTGGGGCACGAAACCAACAGTTGTTGGGCCCTCAAGAATAAGATTCAGGATTTAATAGACGCTAAGGAAGTGGAATTCGACGGCCCTAAAAATCCGAATGTGATCTCTTCTCCAATGCCAAAGCATGGCCACAATGCCCATGCTATTGAAAAGGATCTTTTTGTTGCTACTATTGATAATTTGATGACTCAGTTACCGATAATCAAGTTAAATCTGTCGAAGGCTGGGATTTTCCCAGGTTGTGAAGAAGATTGCTGCCTTTGTTCATCCTTACCATCTGAATGTCCGTTGTTGAAGTTAGGCATCCAACACCTAATGGATAATCAAGAAATCCTTTTTGAGAAGACTCCTGTTACACTGACTTCTGTCAATGATGTTTCGATAATTACCATATTCGCCAATATTTCCAAGGTCTCCAAAAGACCTGTTAAGATTACATCCAATTCGAAGATTGTACCTCTGAAGATAACCATGCCGGGGCCTATCCCGTACAATTCCAATAAATCAATACCGTGGAACTATAGGGGAGAGATCTTCTACCACGATTTTAAACAAATTGAATCTGCCGAAGAAAGTTCTGATGAAGAGACTTCCGACATTGGAAACATTACTAGAACGAGTAAAATCACCCGCAGCGGAAGAATTTTCTCTCCAGAGATTTCTCCTCCGAGGGCAATCTTCAGACCCTCAATTTCTCCTAAGGTTACCCCTGTGCCGATCAACATATCTGCGAGAACTCCAGTTATTGAAGAAGTTGTGACTCCTGTGGTTGTACCCTCTACTGTTGCTGATAATAGAGGGAAAGGGATCCAAGAAGCGCCCGTCAGGACGAGGGCTCAGCCTTTGGTCATCCCTGAGACCACTCAAAAAGAAATGGAGGAAATTTTGAAAATAATTAAGAAAAGCGACTATGATGTTGTGGAGCAACTGGGGCAAACCCCCTCAAAGATCTCTATGCTGGCCCTGTTGCTCTGTTCAGAGGCTCATGCCAAAGCTCTGAACAGATTCTTGAAGACGGCCCACGTGCCTTAGGAAACCTCTGCGGATCAGTTCCAGGAATGTGTAACCATCCTAACAGCAGACAATGGTCTTGGATTCTCCGATGCTGATTTAACATCTAAAGGGAGAAAGCATAATGACGCTCTGCATGTCTCGGTGGAATGCAGGGGGACTACTCTAGCTCACGTTCTTGTTGATATTGGGACGTCTTTAAATGTCTTGTCGAAGAAAGCATTGGATAGATTGGACTATGAAGGCCTAACCATGAAGCCCAGCAATATCATTGTCAGAGCCTTTGACGGTTCTAAAAGGATGGTCCAAGGGGAGGTGGACATCCCGATTAAAGTGGGAACTGAAACCTTCAACTCCATATTCTATGTGATGGACATCCGTCCTTTCTATTCTTGCTTGTTGGGAAGACCTTGGATCTACAATGTTGGGGCCGTCACTTCTTCTCTGCACCAAATGCTCAAGTACCCTGTCCAGGGGAAAATTATAACAGTTCACAGCAAAGAGGAGTACATGATAAGCCATCTAAATTCATTCCGCTATGTTGAATTGGATGGTGAATTCATCGAGACCCTTTTCCAACACTTCGAGGAGGTAGCTCAGGAGATTGCGGCAACCAAGACAGCGTCTTCTGTACCCATGATTAACAAACTTGTATCCCAGATGTCATCCCTCAAAGATGCAAAGGCTGTGATTGAAGAAGGAGGAAGCACAATCTGGGGTCAGATGCCAGACTTTCCTTTCAAATCTGATAAATTCGGCTTGGGTTTCACTGCTTCTGCTCAAAATTATGTACGCCGCGCCCGGGCTGGGGGGCCACCAGTGAAGATCACCCATCATGGAGTCAATGCTTTGGAGGATAGTGAGGAGGAGGTCAACTTGGAAGACTGGATTTTCCCTACTGTTGAAGGAGGACTATGCAACTGGGAGGCAAATGACTTTGTTCCCATTACTTTCATAAATCAGTAATTTATCTTTCAAACATTTTTGTTGGTCTGTAATAATTCTTAAACAATTCGTACACTTTTTTCCTTGTGCCTTACCCGAGGCATATAGATCCATTTGTAAGGGTTTGATTTTTCATCTTCATATGTCATTTTAATGAATCATGGACGTTTTCACATATAAACTTTTGTGTTCATTATCTTTCTTTTTACATTTTATTTGTTTAAAGGTGGCTATCCCTTACACGCACCCACACTCCCAAAATGCAGGTACCCTTCCATTCCAGATTCCATGGGTAACAATTCTGCTATGGCCTTCAGTGACTCTGAAGATCTGGTCAATTATGCCGGATACGAAGGTGATGAAGACTGTGAAGTTCCGGGAGAATTGGCTAGACTGCTGCAACAGGAAGAAAGGGCTATTCTGCCCCATGAAGAGCTGTTAGAGACAATCAACTTGGGTACTGACGAAGACAGAAAAGAAGTCAGAGTGGGTGCCAACCTAGAGCCAAGTGTCAAGGAGCGCTTAGTTCAGCTGTTGAATGAATATGTTGAGATCTTCGCCTTGTCATATGAAGACATGCCAGCACTCGATACAGATATTGTGGTTCACCATCTCCCTACAAGAGAAGACTGCCCACCAATTAAACAGAAAGTCCGCCGGATGAGGCCAGACATGTCTGAAAAGATCAAAGAAGAAGTTATGAAGCAGTTCAATGCTGGATTTCTTGCTGTTACTTCCTATCCACAATGGGTTGCTAACATTGTGCCCATACCTAAGAAGGACGGCAAAGTGAGAATGTGCGTGGATTACAGAGACTTAAACAGGGCTAGCCCTAAAGATGGCTTTCCACTACTGCACATTGACATCTTGGTTGACAATACAGCTCATCACAAGGTATTTTCTTTCATGGATGGATTTTCAGGGTACAACCAAATCAAAATGGCCCCTGAAGACATGGAGAAAACTACTTTTGTTACACAGTGGGGTACGTTCTGCTATAAAGTGATGCCATTCGGACTGAAGAATGCCGGGGCAACCTATCAGCGCGCCATGGTAGCTTTGTTTCATGACATGATACATCATGAGATTGAAGTCTACGTAGATGACATGATAGCCCAATCACAGACAGAAGAAGAACACCTCAACCATCTGCAAAAGCTGTTTGTCAGGTTGAAGGAGTACAAGCTCAGACTGAACCCTAACAAGTGCACTTTTGGAGTCAGGTCCAGTAAACTCTTGGGTTTCATAGTCAGCAAAAAAGGCATCGAGGTTGATCCTGCTAAAGTCAAAGCTATACAAGAAATGCCCGCCCCTCGCACTGAGAAGGAGGTTAGAGGTTTCTTGGGACGCCTAAACTACATTGCAAGGTTCATTTCTCACCTAACATCTACCTGTAAGCCAATCTTCAAGCTGTTGAAGAAAGATTAGGTGGTTAAATGGAATGATGACTGTCAAGTTGCTTTTGATAAAATCAAGGATATTTGCTAGAACCTCCTATCTTAATGCCTCCCGTTGAAGGAAGACCGCTAATCATGTATCTGACTGTTTTGGATAATTCAATGGGGTGCGTACTGGGCCAACATGACGAGTCTGGCCGAAAAAAGAATGCCATTTATTACCTTAGCAAAAAGTTTACCGACTGTGAGACCCGCTACTCACTGCTTGAGAAAACTTGTTGCGCTTTGGTATGGGCTTCTCGCCGGCTAAGGTAGTATATGTTGACTCATACCACTCTACTGATATCTAAGATGGATCCGATCAAGTACATCTTCGAGAAGCCTACTTTATCCGGAAGAATAGCCAGATGGCAAATGATCCTCACTGAGTATGATATACAGTACACGACCTAAAAAGCTATAAAGGGGAGTGTACTAGCTGACCATCTAGCTCATCAAGCTGTCGAAGATTACCAATCTATGAAGTTCGACTTCCCCGACGAGGACATTATCACATTGGACAACATTGAAGATAACAGGCCATATGACAGACCTAAACAAGGATCTCGATGGACCCTGTACTTTGATGGTGCTTCTAATTCACTTGGGAACGATATCGATGCTGTGCTCATCTCTCCAGAAGGTTGCCATACACCTTTCACTGCCATACTCTGCTTCAACTGCACCAACAACATGGCCGAGTATGAAACTTGCATCTTTGGGCTCAAAGCTGCAATAGACCTGGGAATCAAATCATTGATTGTGTTTGGGGACTCAACTTTGGTCATCAGTCAGATTAAAGGAGAGTGGGACACTAAACATCCCAATCTCATCCCTTACAAAGAACATATCTTGACATTGCTACCTCACTTCGAGCAGATTACCTTCGAGCACTTCCCGCGAGAAGAGAACCAGCTAGCAGATGCTCTAGCTACAATGTCATCCATGTTTAAACTTAACTGGGATAATGAGGCTCCCCAAATCACCATTGAGCGGATGAACGAACCTGCACATTGTCACGAAATTAACACGGAAGAGGTAGTGGACCAACCGCGGTTTCACGAAGTCAAAAGGTATCTCAAGGCTCGAGAATACCCTGAAGGAGCTTTAGTCAACGACAATAGTTCTTGAGGAGATTCTATGCCAAGTTCTTCCTGAGAAATGGTATCCTATACAAGTGCAATCATGATTGCATTCTGCTCCGTTCTGTGGACAAGGTTGAAGCTGAGCAAATCATGGCTGAACTGCATAATGATACCTTTGGCACCCACTCAAGCAGGCATACGATGGCTAAGAAGATCCTACGGGCAGGCTACTACTGGTCTACCATGGAAGCTGACTGCCATAAACATTCCAGGACTGTCACAAATGTCAAATCTATGCGGACAAGGTACATATTCCTCCAGTTCCTCTCAATGTCCTAACAACTCCTTGGCCATTCGCTATGTGGGGAATCAACATGATTGGAGAGATCAAGCCTACATCATCCAATGGACACTGTTTCATCCTGGTGGCCATTGATTACTTTACCAAATGGGTCGAAGCAGCTTCCTTCGCATCCGTTACAAAGAATGTGGTTGCCCGCTTCATCAAGCAGAACCTCATTTGCCGATAAGGTATCCCCGACAGAATCATCACGGACAATGGTACAAACCTTAACAACACTATGATCACCTCTTTGTGCGAGCAGTTCCAGATTCAACATCACAATTCATCTCCCTATCGGCCAAAGATGAATGGTGTTGTCGAAGATGCAAACAAAAATATCAAGATCATACAAAAGATGACAGTCACCTACAAGGAATGGCATGAGATGTTACCGTTTTCTGTCCACGGGTACCGTACCACGGCGCGTACATCAACTGGGGAAACACCCTATTCTCTGGTATACATCATGGAAGCTGTTTTGCCTTTCGAGGTTCAAATTCCCTCCTTGAGAATCATGAAAGATGCTGGTTTGAGTGAAGACAATTGGAATCAGACCCGACTTGATCAACTTAACTTGATTGACGAAAAGCGACTTACTGCTATTTGCCACGGTCAGACGTATCAAAAATGGATGATCAAGGCTTTCAACAAGAAAGTCAGATGCCGGGTATATCAAGTCGGAGATCTTGTAATCAAGCGAATCATCTTGCCGCAAAGTGATCCCAGGGGCAAATGGACTCCTACTTACGAAGGACCATTTATGATCAAAAACATATTTTCTGGTGGGGCAATGATTTTAACCACCATGGACGGTGATGATCTGCCTCACCCTACGAACGCAGACATAGTCAAAAGATATTACGCATAAACGACCCGCTAGGTTGACACACCTAGGAAAAAAAGGGAATCCCGATAAATCGAAAACCCGAAAGGGTGGTTCAGGAAAAAATTAGGGATAAACAAAAAAATATGTACACCCGGAAAGTTGAAAACCCGAAAGGGCGACTTGGGCAAAAAAGGGTTTCCCGGTGGATCGAAAACTCGAAAGGATGGTCCAGGAAAAAGTTAGGGAATTAAAGCGTATGACAATGTCTCGTCGGATCACTTTAAGGACAATCTCTTCACAGACAAGCTCCTGGCTTCTGATCAATCCAATCATCTTCGGACGAAGCAACAAATGGACAAGATATTCAGAGTTACGAAGGCTATAGCAGAGTGGCAACCCCATAGAATTTTTACACATAGCCATCTTTTCTTTGTATAAATTTTTCTCATTTTTATGACAACATTCACTTACTAGGATGTCTGTCTCCTTTGTACAAAATACATACACAAAGTTAATACAAAGATACTTCAAAGTGCAGAAAACTATTTGCCTTTTCTTTCTTTTTTACACTTGTTTGTTTTATTTTAAAACATCCAATGATTTATTAAATGAGCATATGCATTTGAATATAATCACTGCTTACAAATAAACAAAATGAGAAAGAATAATTACTGATAGGTTGAAAGTATAGGAAAACGTCTTTAAGCTATTCCAGGAGAAATCCCCTGCAGTACATCATCTAGATCTCTCAGTGGAGCTAAAACCTTGAAATACATATCCCCAATGGAACTAAAGTTCAAATCCCTTAATCTCCATCAGAGTTAAAACTTCAAACTCCCAATCCCAGCGGAGCCAAAACTTTGAACTACAGACCCTCAGCGGGGATGAAACCTTCTTCCCCAATGGAGTCAAAATTCCAACTACTAATCCACAGCGGAAACCATTCAGTTTTCCCCAGACTCCCCAGCAAGTTGTCTTAAAGTCTGAGAATCAACCAGATAACAGTTAACTTTTGTTTTATCCCTAACCTAGGATAATTCCCCAGTAGATTGGAATACAACCCAAACTCCTGATCTCCCCAGCGGGATGGCTACTCCCCAGCAGTAAGCTTTTCCCCAGAGTCCTGAACTTACTCTCCAGCAGTATAGCTACTCCCCACAAAGTTCTTACTCCCCAACAAAATGAAGATTCTCATTCTTGATTCCCCAGTGAAGTTGCCAAAGTCTTCATTACCCGCCAGCATGAATTTGTCATAATTTTTAATTCCCCGTAGGTCGAAGATTATCATTCTTGATTCTCCAGCATGAAGTCCCCAAGGACTCAAATTCCCCTGCAGAATGAAGATTCTCATTCTCAGTCCCCCACAGAAGCCATCAGAGCCTTCCTTATTCTCCAGGAGATCAAGGTTTTCCTTTGTTTGGTCCCCGGTAGAGATCGCCAGAGTTTTCCCTATTCCCCATCCGAGTAAGGATTCTTATTGTGAAATCACCAGCCATAGTCGTCAAAGTTCTCGGGATTCCCCAAGCAGGTTTCTCAAATAACACTTGGCATTATTTTCACAACAAAATGTTTATCATCTTCCAACTCCAAAGACTTGAAGGATCCCTATATCCCCAGGAAAGTCGTGAAGGATTCTCACATCGCCACAGAAGTTGTCAAAGTTTCTGATAATCCCTGTGAGTTGCCAAGGATTCTCTATACCCAACAGTAGCCAATAAGGATTTCTCTTCCTCATAAATCAAATATTTTGAATCTCCAGCAGTGGCCAGGGATTTATTTTCCCCGGCAGTGGTCAAGGATTTATTTTCCACGGCATCAGTCAAAGATTTTATTATCTCCGGCTATCAAGGATTTATTTTCCTCAGCAAGAAAACAAATCAGCTTACATGCGCACACATTACATTCATATGTCATAAACATTGATAAAACACATATATTGCATCATACATTTCATGCAACATGACTTTTGTTTCGGCTAACATTTTACCCTTCTCAGGATAAGATTAACAGCTATCTTTAACAAATATTCAAAGATTTCAGAAAACAACTCAGAGATGCTCAAGACACGGATGCTATTCTATTTCTTATTCAAATTCAAAGCTCAGAAAACAACTCAGAGATGCTCCAGACACGAATGCTATATGTCGCTTATTCAAATACAAGATTCAGATACAATCCAGATACGCTCCAAACACGGTAGCCATGTTGTCACTTATTCTGACTTTTTCCCCAGCTCAGAGATGCTCCAGACACGGATGCTATTCTGTCGCCTATTCAGATTTCAGATTCAGATCCAATATAGATACACTCCAGACACGAAAGTCGTTCTTTTATTCATTCAGATTCAAATACAGTTACAGCTCAGATACGTTCCAGATACGGATACCATTATGATGTTCATTCTCCTGATTTTCAGCAAACATTCTTGGATGGCATCTACAAGCCCATCTCCGACAAGATTCTGTCACATCTCCAAATGGCATCTTTAAGCCCATTCCCTCAACTATACTTTGACGAGTGCAAATTTACGGGCACTCTAGTGTCCAATCATCTTTTACCTTCGAGTCACGAATGGCAAAGCTCGCCAATCTAACTCTTCAGGTTCAAGAAGATTGAACAGGGGCAGCTGTTGTACCCCAAAATTTTCCCTCTCATTTTATCAAGATTTTCCCCACAAGACTCTTTGGACTCCAGATCAGATTAGGGTTTGCTCAACTCAAGACATCTCCTTGCACTGTTGACCTGAAATTAGGGTTTGAATCTGCACAGAGATTTTTGGACCTCCAATGCTCAATGTTACTTTCATACTTCATGTTGGACTCCTAATATTGCTCATACCAAGTTTCAAGCCTTGAATCAAATTTTTGCCTAGTCAATTGGACAGTTGACCTAAAAATCAGTTGTATTGGGGAAAAAGTCAAC
Organism: Vicia faba; assembly: GCA_948472305.1. Classification (NCBI taxonomy): domain Eukaryota; kingdom Viridiplantae; phylum Streptophyta; class Magnoliopsida; order Fabales; family Fabaceae; genus Vicia; species Vicia faba. Next base: position 146,635,784 of record OX451740.1, read on the forward strand.
TGTGGCCAATTTACAGTCAAACCTCATACTTTTTGATCCACATCAACATTATAGACTCATATTAACCATTTGATCAAGTTTGGACCACAACTCAAGAAATTTGATCAGATCATCAAAAGGGCAAAATGGTCATTTTTAGGGTTTTGACTGTATAAGGGCAATTTCTGATTTTTCACCTAACCAATGGAAAATTGGATTCAAGCATGGATTCAAGGGCTCAATGGCATCATCTTGACCTAATCACAGGGTTCAAAAGATCTCAAATGCATTGGATTGACAGATGAATTTTCCAGTCAATAAATCAAAAATCAATTGTACACTGAAAAGTCAAACTTTTACTTTTTGGTCAAAATCAAGTGCCAAGGGTCATTTTTAATCAAGATGTGTCAAAACATGAAACTTGTTCACCAAGAAACCTAATTTTGGAAATTAGGGTTTAAAATGGAAAATTTTCATAACTTAGAAATTTTCTAAGTTATGAAAATTTCTTATTTTTTCCCAACTTTCCCCAACTCTTTCGCCATGATGCAATTGGATTCAAAGAAAACTTCCAACATGAAATTTGTATTCTTCCACAAAATATACAACCTTGATTAAAAAAGTTTTCCCAAAATTTGCTTGGATATCAAGTTATGATTTTGTGAATAGGGGTCCAAAAACATTATAACTTAGTGAAATTTTGCCCTAGTTTAGGCAGGATTTTGACCTATCTTCATGGAAAATTTTCACATAGTTCCAAGTGGAATCTCATAATTAATTTCAAAGATGGATTTTAGAGCATGTTACAAGCTTTCCAAAATGTCTAAGAACTCTCAAAAATCATTTATGGTTAGGTAGAATCGAAGGATTGAAAATGGCAAATCATCACTTTTGTCCAAGGCATTTTGCACCATGTCACAAGTTGCAATTCTGTCCAAAGCATGCTTGTACTTGGTTTACAGGTTCTAATCTCTTCTACACTCAAAAATTAAATGCAAACACATTGGATTAAGGCTTTGTTCTGATCTATGGAGTATTACACAAAGATTTAATCCAAAAATGGCAAAAAGTTAACATTGCCACTTTGATAAAGGTCACTTTATGCAATTTTGTTTCTCTTGAGAATTGGACCCAATATTTTGCAGCAAACAAAGTTCACTAATATCAGGAAAGGTGTACCAACTCTCAGCAGGCCTTGTGCTAGCTTGTACAACCTTGGCATTGTCACTTCTCACCTTTTACTTCAAAACAAGCAAGTGTGCAAAAACTCCACAACTATGGTATCTGATAAAACCAAGCTTTGTAAACATTTCAAACAACCTTAGCATCTTGTACCAAGCCAGAAACACGAGCTAACAAGTTCTCAAACACCCTTAAGCACAAAAACTTCATCTCTGCCCAAAATAGGGCAAGTTCTGCAAATCACAAGCCAAAACCAATTCCACTCGTGCGTTTTGTCCCAAATCACTTCAAACACATTCTAAACAATACACCTAAGTTGTCCAAACCATTCTCAAGCCACTGTAACTCCATTTTCACACTTCACCATTTTTACTTTGAAGCTTTGCAATTCAGACCATTTCAAAGCATGCCAAGCATTGGGGAAGGTTGAGTGAACTTCAGGCAAGCTAACACGACCTTCAGGCCTCATCAAAAACCCCTACATTGCTATATCCAACCTTGACTGAAACAGGTAATTTTCAAACTTCTATCTCCTTATTTAGGAATCATTAGGCTTAGGTTTGTGAAGCAAAAATGTAGCCCTTAATGTCCTTGAACTGTACATACGCATATAATTCATTTATGTTAGTTGAGCTAGGAGAATTTGGATGTTGAAGTTGCTGAATTTTTTAGGTCAAAAATTGGGGGTGATAAAATTCTCCCTGGTTTCTTAGAGTTAGATCAAGTTTTTTATATAGTTAGAATCATGTGATGATAAGCTATAACTTTCATGTTGCAAGTTTTTGTTTTTAAGCACGTATGCAGGAGATACGATTTGAGTTGCAGAACACGCGCATTTTTGTTCAAAGGTCAGGGATGAAGTTGGAACGTGGGCTGGGCATGGCCTGCCTTGCTTTTGACACCCCCATCTTGCTTTTTGCACCCCTTGGCCCATTTCTTTTATTTTTTATATTTTTCATTTCTTTTTATATTTTCTGACTTTTATTATTTTTTCTAAATATTAAAAACCACCAAAAATATTTTCTTAATTTTTACATTTTTATTTTATTATTTTTATTATTTTTTCATGACAAAAAATAGTTTATTAGGTTAAATACTTTTATTTTCTTAAATAAATTTATAAATAATACAAAAATATCATATATTTTTATTTTTATTATTTATACACTTAAATAATATTTTCTCACACATTTTAATTTTTTAACACTTTTGTATATATTTTTATTTATTTTCTTGTACATAGATAAATAATATAGAATATATATTTTCTTAAAACAAAAACTAGGGTTTTCTACCCTTTCCAAAATAATCATTAATATTTTTCTTATTTTTAGATAAAAGTAATTTATTTTACATACATAAGAATAAATACAAAAACATCCTTTGCATATTTATATTTATTTGTCTATTTATTTATCTTGTGCAATATTTTAATTTGGTTGTAATAATAGTTTTAGGGTTTTATTTTCTTATAAATATCCCCCTATTCAAACTTGTATCCCCCTCCCCATAATAAAGTTGTAATAGTCTTAGATTTACTTTTACGCATTTTATCGCTTTCAAATGCCATGATAGTAAATTAGTGTTTGTATGATAACCAAAAATCAAAACAAATAGCATTACTAAACATAAGACAAAAATGCATGAAAAATGACAATACAATGCACACAAGCATCCCTAGGGTTTCACCCACTTGTTGCCTTAAAAACATGGCCATGGTATGCATGCTAGGCATCTTGGAAAAACAAAAACAAAACAAAAAGATCATAGTCCCTCGATGACGCTATCTTGGTTGCCTATACAAAAATGATCTAGTCCCTCAAAACTTGCTAAGATACTTGGTACAATTGCTATCATGGTCATACGATGACCCACGCCCGTCCCGTTTAACATCCAAATACAAGGTTGTTTACCAAATACAATGGTAAAACAACAATTTCAAAGGGTTAAAAATGTGTAGTAAAGATCTTTGAGTAGGGTAGACAACTCCTAGTTACTTGATCAAATTTGCAAACATCCTTGATAATTTCAAAACACACACACAATTTCAAAACATTTCTCAAAACAAACTTTAAAACATTGAAACATTTTTCAAAAGACAAACACCTTTGTATACATTCAAACAAGAATCATTACAAAGGTTTCCTAAACAAAGGCCTCTTTTCAAAATACTTTCAAAACCACACAAAGCACCATTTCAAACAATTGAAAAGCAAAAGCAAGTGATCTAAACAAGTAACTAAGAGCCCATGGAAAACCATGGATGAAAAGGGTGCTAGCACTTTCCCTTTTCATAATCTACCCCCCGAACCAGAGAAAACATCTCAAAAGTCTTTCCTGTGCTTTTTGACCTTTCCTTTAGATAAAATAAAAAGTCAGTGGCGACTCTTGCTAAACCGAAACATTTGCGAACACAAACACAAAACCTCAAGTCAGTTCTCCCACCGTATCACAGGTGCCATATCCATATTATACTGATAATGTTTGACAAAATCCCGAGCAAGATCATTCCAGCAGCGAACATGTGTTTTTTCCAGCTTCATGTACCATTCCAAAGATGCCCCAGACAGGCTATCCTGAAAAAAGTGAATCAAAAGCCCTTGATCCTCAGTATGTACTGACATCTTCCGGAAATAAGAAGTTGCATGGGTAATAGGACATGATGCCCCGTTGTACCTTTCAAAAGTTGGAGGCTTTAATTTCGGAGGAATCTTCACCCCAGACACCAACCCAAGATCATTAGCATCCATACCAAGGACTCCTTGCCCTTCCACAGCCTTCAGACGCTCTTCCAACAAATGACACTTCATATCCTCAATCTGAACGCCCAGCTCTGAATGCCGCACAGAAAAATGATCTTCATCTTGGTCCAAATCTTAATCCTAATCCTGATAATTCCTTACACCACCCTGATTAGCTCTTCTGTTCCTCACAAGACGGGGTCCAGGAGATGGAGGAAACTGCCCTACATTGCGCACAAAAGGATTTCCCGGCATCCCGTGAAAATTTCCAGCTGGTTGATCTTGTACGATCCCATTCCTACAGAGATATCCTGATAAAACCCTTGATTTCCAACATCCCCTGGATGGCGGTGTTGGTTGTTGACAAAGGCAGCTAGCTCCTCCTGTCGGCGATTCACTTTGGTGATGACCTCCATGAACTAAGTCATCTGAGTAGCCATCTGAGCCCTCATTTCAGCGAGTTCAGCTTGAACCTGTTCCATCTTCCTAGGCAAGTTGGTTCTGGTGGAATACCGATGAGTAGTCGTCTTAAATTCTGAATAAGAAAAGCAACAGAATAAGAAAATCATCTTGAGATAACCTGTAATGTTATGAAATGCATGATGTGCATGATATGTTTGTCATTTCCAAGTATCCAAGAGTCCTTTTATTCATCAGTCACGGCATGCAACCAAAGATCAAAAATAGAAAGGATAATAAGATGAACACTTCAATTATTTACAAACAAAGAAACGATGTCTAAGTGTCTTCGGACAATTAAAAGTAAAATGACAAACAACTAAATACATGTCTTAACAATAAAGCAAAAGGAACTTAATAATAACAACAATCAATTGGCCCCTTCCAACAATTCTGGGGGTGACCAAATACACCAAAAGTAAATAACGGAACTAAATCTCCAGAACTAAGCGCGCTTCAAGGTGTTGACAGTACTCTTCAAGTCTGGCTTTCTCCTTCAAGAGTTGAGATGCAACCATTTTACTTTCTTGGAACTGATCTTCCGTGACACGCTTCTGGTTCATTTCCTTCTCAAGCTTAGCGTCTTTGTCCTTGAGCTATTTTTCTAAGTTCTGAATCTTCTTCTTGTAGCTATTTTTTGAGGCCGGAAGCTTCCGACACTCTCGCTGAATCTTACTCAATTCTTCTTTTGTTTCAGCATGAGACCTCTTCCTAGAACCGGTTGCATTAGAAGTTTCTCCTTGAGATTCCTTGAGTTTACGAGCTAAGTCGGCCCTTTCTTGATCTGCCCAATAAAGTTTCATCCCCGCCTCACGGTCTTTTGCACGAAGCTGAATATTCTCAACATGAATCTGGGTAAATATCTCAGTAGGCACCGTGTTACTTAGAACAGAAGGAGGTTGCTCGTATAGAGGAGATGGCCTTGCAAATGGTAACCGTAATATCTTAACCCTGGCTTTAACCCACTCCAAGTAAGAAATTCTAGAAACAGGAACCTTCTTGCCCAAAGTGGTTCTATCCTTCCTATGAATGCCTTTCCAAGCACTTGTCACTCTCTTCAACATCTCAAGATCACTTCCTCTGGCGAAATATACTGATTCAGATACCTCCTTAACCTTTGGCAGTCCATCCATTGCATATCCCAATTGACGATAAGCAAGCACCGGGTTATAGTTGATACACCCCTTAGTTCCTATGAGGGGAACATTAGGGACATCTCCGCAGCTAGTGACAACACTTATCACTTCCCCCATATCATAATTCCACCGGATATCAAAAGAAGTAAGGTTAACAAGCCTTGATGACCATCGGAGAGAAAGCCCGATATCCATGAACGGGCCACTCACTGGTAGATGCACCTTAACCCATTGATATAGAATCGAATGACATAAACTTACATTACCACCTTTTCCGTGCCTGGAATGAATGGTGTAAAGAGTGTCTTCCAGGAGTGTCGGTATTGGGTTCTTGTTTCTGAAAACACAGATAGCCGTCAGATCCACAAAATTTCTCTTGTGAGGGAAGAGGACAATCCCGTATATCATGAGAGCGAACAAAGAGCTGAAGTCACTCCAATTGCCTTTATTTGCCCAATCTTCAGCTTTCTTCACTAAGTAACCCAAATAAAATCCTGCAATACCCTCACTGGACTTCCAATTGTCTTTCACCTCTTTCAAACTCAAACGAAGAATCTCAGCGACAACTTCAAACTTTGGCTTTTCCGACACTTGGACAAAAGGAACTTCATCGGTCAATCTAATATTAAGCAGATGCGCATACTCTTCTAGGGTAGGAACCAGTTGGTAATCTTGGAAAGTAAAGCACTTTAATTTTTTATCATAGAACTGGAAAAGAGTGATCAAAGCCATCGGGTCAGTCGGAGTGTTAAGGACTAGTAACAGGTTGCCATAATTTTTGTTGAAGTTGTTCAGAACATCACCCTTCAAATAAGAACTCAACCTCTTCAACTTGGCCATATCAATGGTAGGGATCTGATAAGATAAAGTATGTCTGGTAAGCTCTTTAGTATGAACGGAAGCGAACTCAACTGGAGGGAGATCAGCCATTCTGACGGAAAGAAAACTCCTGAATGTCCCTGGAAAATGACCTGCGCATGCTTGTTATTATTTTTACATCATTGTTTTCCAGAAATAAATATGCTACGATGCAGTATGACAGGATCAAAGTTCACACTGGATCGTGGCTGGACCATTACAGAATAACACCCATCAAGATCAAAGGAGAATCTTGAAGCTTCAAAACTAACATGGGAACCTGAATCATCTTTACAATACAAAGTCACCAACAGTACCTGTACCTGTAATGAAAAGTTTTCCCGCCCCTCTCGCGGGTGTATTCTAGGTCAAGGTAAGGTTAAAATCCAAATCAGAGTACGAGAGCTCGAATGTCGGTATTATCATCCGATAACACCTATCCGAACTACCTCCGAAGTTATAGATCTCATGGTCGGGTCTACAAAGCATCCGCTTCATAGCTGCCATGGCCACTCTATTCCTAGTTCATATGGAATTCACTCATAGCCTGGGTATGAGGCCTTTTACCTCATGGAACAAACCACCCAACAAGAAAATCCAGAAACCAAACAGTCCAGCCAAATCCAGTATGCAGAAAATAAAGCACACATAGGATGCAATGCAAACAGATAAATATGCAAAGCGGTAAATAAACACCCAAAGAGAAAACAAACAAGAGCTAGGATCGACTTCGGGATGGACCAGCAAAAGGTCAATCTATCCCCAGTGAAGTCGCCAGCTGAAACCGCCGGCTGGAAATCATCGAACATTAAAGTCGCCACCGAACGTCTTTTATCCCTCCGAGAGGGAAAGGTAAACATCGAGAAAACCTGAAAAGGGAGAAATCATGGTCTTTCGACTGAGAGATTGGGTAAGGGAGTCTGTTACATGAGGGGAATGTGTTAGCACCCCACACGCCTGTAGTACTCTACGGTATCCATTCTTGTTATCTAATCCAATGGGTGTGGTCAAATCCTATGTCTATGGCTTAAAACTAAAAAGGGAATGCATGCAAAAGAAAAGAAAATAATGTAGGGAAAATAAAAGTTGTGCTTGGTTGGTCCCTACCCCAATGCCTACGTATCCCTTTTAAGGAATCAGAGCAGCCGTAGTTTGGCTTATGTGTTTTGGTTGGTTTGTGTTTTTTTTAATTAGGATAAACAAAGATAGTCAAGATGGGAAAACATAAAATAAAATAACAAACAAATGAGATGGTAAAACATCGGCTAAAGAATAATAAGATAACATGTCAAAGATGGCGAAACATCATATGAAACAAACGAAAAAACAATCACACCTAACAATGATATTGAGAATCAAAGTAGGATAACAAAACATGTGCGATGGCGAAGCATCGGCTTCAAACAAATGTGCAATGGCGAAACATCGGATAAAAGGATAACAAGAAATCATGGCAAAGATGGCGAAACATCAATAAGACGGATGGCAAAACATCACACCTAACAATGATATTGGGAATCAATGTAGGATAAAAAAACATGTGCGATGGCGAAACATCGGCTTCAAGATGACAAGATATCATGGCAAAAGATGACAAAATATCGATAAGACGGATGGAAAAACATCACACCTAACAATGATATTGGGAATCAATGTAGAATAACAAACATGTGCGATGGCGAAACATCGACTTCAAGATAACAAGATATCATGGAAAAAGATGACGAAACATCGATAAGACGGATGGCAAAACATCACACCTAACAATGATATTGGGAATCAATGTAGGATAACAAACATGTGCGATGGCGAAACATCGACTTCAAGATAACAAGATATCATGGCAAAAGATGATGAAACATCGATAAGAAGGATGGCAAAACATCACACCTAACTGATATTGGGAATCAATGTAGGATAACAAACATGTGCGATGGCGAAATATCGACTTCAAGATAACAAGATATCATGGCAAAAGATGACGAAACATCGATAAGACGGATGGCAAATCATCACACCTAACAATGATATTGGGAATCAATGTAGGATAACAAGCATGTGCGATGGCGAAACATCGGCTTCAAACAAATGTGTGATGGCGAAACATCGATTAAAGGATAACAATAAATCATGGCAAAGATGGTGAAACATCAATAAAATAGATGACGAAACATCACACTTAACAATGATATTGGGAATCAAAGTAGGATAACAAAACATGTGCGATGGCGAAACATCAACTTCAACAAAGACAAAGACAGAGTAAAATTGGTTTGTATCTTTTATTCTGAAGAGGAGTTTGAATTCATTAGAGGTGTCTTATGATTTGCCAAGAAATAAAGTTTTTGTTTTAAGATGCAAGATGCAAAGAGAGAAAAAACAACTAAGGGAAACTATCCTAGTACTATCCCTAGTGTTATCATACAATGATTGATCCTAAGGTTAAGGATAAAGGAAAACCCTACCTTAATTATCATGCTAAAGGAAGCTTAACAAAACTATCCTATAGGGAGCATGCAATGAGAGCGAAGTCGTGATCTCAATTTCTAAATTGAGTGACTCATCGATCAACAATTAAAGAAGAAAAGAAATAAACATCCAATATGGAACATGCAATGAGAGCGAAGTCGTGATCTCAATTTCTAAATTGAGTGACTCATCGATCAACAATTAAAGAAGAAAAGAAATAAACATCCTATAGGGAACATGCAATGAGAGCGAAGTCGTGATCTCAATTTCTAAATTGAGTGACTCATCGATCAACACAAACACAACATATGTATCAAACAAAAACAGAGGGCCTCCTGACATATATTAGCAACAAAGGTCCCATCATGCAATCAGAGAACTATGAAAAATGAAAATGGAAGAAAGGAGATAGTGCAATACCCAACAGATAACTATCCGTAGCAACCGAGCAAGAATAAAAAGAAACCCAGAGAACTTCAAGCAAGCTGGCATCAGTAGACGAATCAAGTAAAAAATTACGCCATAAGGATGTAAGTAATGAGATTATCAGATATGAACAGATCCCCATGGGCAATGTATAGTATTCACAACATCATGTATATATCCTGCATGGAATATCAAACATGCCAAATACAAAAGCAGTTCCAGTGTAAGAAGTTGTGTTCCACAAATAAAGTGGAACACAATAGCCTCAGGCCAAAAGTGGGATGCTATACATTGTCACAAAGTCTCCAAGATAGGCCAAGGTCTCTAATCCTAAGTCCAAGAAAAAGTCTCATGCTCCATAATGCCAAGGATAGTAACCAAATAGTCCAAGTATCATTAAAGTTTTTTATGGTTAATGTTGATTATTAGGTGTCTTTAAAAGGAAAAGAAAAGCTCAAGTGAGAAAAATAAAAATGACATAAAAATAAATGCTCAAGTGAGCAAAGATGAAAATAGCATGAAATGTAAAATGCTAAAAGTAAATGGTTCATAAAGCATAAAAAATAAAAGCACAAAGTAAAGTCAATTGTTGGAAATTAGTGGTTAGTTGGATGACCATCTTGAAACTTGCATTTGGAACTCATTAGAGGATTGGTAGAACCAAAGCCTCCACTCAACAAGTTGCATTTGCTTTTTGTCAAGTATATCATCTATTTTAGAATTATCAAAAGGTAACATTTAATGATCAATGATGTTTAAGTGATCCGCGTTGACTAAAGGTGTTGTAGATCCATTAGAGGATTGGTAGAACCAAAGCCTCCACACAATGAACCTCAAGGTTATTGGATCAAATAGATCAAATTAACATACTTGGGCTTGCAATCATAAGTTTGGGCCACAAATGATCATTTATTCGAATCGAGACAAAATTTAGCGCTATGTTAAGCAATCGTAAGTGAACTTATGTAGAAGTCGTACCTATTTTGAGGTCGGTCAATAGCAATCTATGTAATTCATGTTTGGATAAATGATATAGAGATCACCATCCTTTAACATGTAGCACAATTAAAAAAAGAAAGGGATAAGATGAAGAGGGAGGGGAATGATAAGCTAATTTGGATCACCATTTCAAAATTCTTTCATCTTTAAATTCAACCACTCCTCTAGATGGATTAAAGCACTAAACATATCATTAATCAAAAGCACCAAGAATGAATTAAATGATTCACTCTTAGGTAGATTTGAATTGATGAACATTTATCCAACTTCATCTACATCACAAAGTCCATTGAGTTTAAAAACAAATTGGACATTTAAAATTACAATCTAAATTATCCATCAAAGAGAGTGTGCAGAAAAATATTTGAGTCAAAACAGCCCCAAAAGTATTTTTGGCACTGTTACAATCAATTGTGCTTAGACAACAACCTATTGCATCAGTGCCGTTTTTCATCAAATCAATTTTCTGTGACAATCAATTGCAATGTTGCAACAATTGATTGCAACCTATTAAAAATCAGTAGAAAAACAACATTTCAAGGATCAAATTCTTGTTCCAACGTTTCATCAAACACCTTATGATCATGGATTCAAGTGAGCATGAAAATTCCATCAAATTATGAGAAAATAGTACTAATGGAGTCATAAAAACAGTGCTCAATGAATCAAAACCAGAAATCCACAAGAGATCACATTGTGAAAGATGACGATTCAACTTACCAAAGGTAGAATTTGAGAATTATCAAACAACTTCAGAATTTGCTTCAATTCAACCACAAGAATCAATTAATCAAGCTTGGATGTAGATAATTGATGGAGAAAAAGTGTTTGGATGAAGGTTTAGCTCAAAGATTAGTAAGCTTCAATGCAAAACTTACTATCTTTTTGAAAATGGAGCTTTGAGTGAATTTGGTAGATGGAGAGAATTGAGAGATTTTTTAGCAAAGTGATTTTGGCTATCAAAAGCTTGAAATTTGAGTGAAATGAGGGCTCTATTTATAGATTTTTAAGATTGGGATTAGTGGTAATTTGGTAATTGATTCTTGGAGCCTAATTTTAATTAATGATATAATTTCAAATTATGCAGAAAAAAATTGGAGCTAAAATGATAAAAGTTTGAATTTGCTGGCTTTTTTCAAAAACACGTGCATTTTGCCATTATGAGTCGACACATAGATGGTATGCGTCGATACATCCTAGCTGTATAACACAACATGTGTCGATACATGCCTCTATGTGTCGATACATACTGTTATTCCAACACATTACAGAATCACACAAACTGCATGAGTCGATACATAACACGTATGTGTCGGCACATGCAAGTTATTCAAACAGGATAAGTCGATGCATACATGCATGTGTCGATACATGCTGGTTATGCTCAACAAGATGAGTCGATACATAGGTTTATGGGTCGATACATACCTTCTTTTGCCACAAATAGAATCAAATCAACTTTGCATGAGCTTATTTGTTGGACACTTGGTACCTAAAACACAATTTTGCAAAGACAAGGACAAATATATTTTTTGTATTTTGGTTAGAAGTTAATCAACAACACATAAACAAAATACAAAACCAAGGTTCTTGGAGATAGCTGATCAAGCTTCAAAACCCCAATTTTACTGGTGAACCAAAGGAGTGGTTCCTTCACATAATCAAACACAAACTCCAATCCTCTGAAGATCCAAAGAGATGGATGAAACATATTGAGATATGCAAATAAATCTGAGTTTGAAAGATCCAGAGGTTCAAATGACAAGGTTCTACTTGAGCAATTTGTCAAAGCAACCAACCTTCAAAGCTTAAGGAAGACTTGATAACTAGAGTACTTTGACCCCATCACAATGTATGAATGCAATTCAATATGATATTCATGATGAAACATAAGCCTAAATCAAGAGGGTAAATTTTGGGGTGCAACAGGAATATAAAGTCCTAAGCTATTACATGGCTTTGGGAGAGGTACATAAGTATAAAAAATGCGGAAAAGTAAACCTACATTATTACATCCTGTGAGCAGTTACATAATAGAAAAATGCGGAAAATAAATTTATGGTATTACATGGGGAATGTGTCCTATACACTTGATCTAGGAAAATTAAATGGAAAAGAAACAAGAAAATGTTTAGAAAAATGTTTGAATGTTATAAAACCTAAGTTTGTATTTTTGTATTTTTATAGAAAATATTTTAAATGATAATAGTAACTAAAACCTAAATTCTAATTGATTTTAATATTTAAGAAAATATTAATTAGCCTAATAAAATAGTAAATAAAAAATATGTCAAAAATTGATTATTGATTAAAAAAAACCTAATTCTAATTAATTTTAATATTAAGAAAAATGTTAATTAATTTAATATATCATGAAAATTAAATATTAGTTAAAAAAACATAATCATAATTTATTAGTAAAAAATTTAGGTTAGTTTAATAATTGGTTAATAAAAAAATAGGATTAGAAAAGAGAAAAAGGAAAGAAATTAGGTTAAGACAAAAATAAGAAAAAAACTACATGGGGTGGGTGTTGAACCCACACCCTCTTGGCTTTTTACTGCACCGCTTGTCACTAAGCCAGATGCTCGTTGGTGTTTAAGAATATGTGTTGCATAATATATGTGAAACCTGCATTAATTCATCTCTGGAATACATTATAATTGTTAGTTTCAATTAAAGCATCATGAATATTAAAATATGAATTTCACAAAAAAAAACATGAAACCGACGATGCATGGAATGTAGGTTTCAGACACTTTTGATGATCAAGAATGATCCCAACTTACTCTATGGTGCCTCAGGAATTAATTTGAATGTTCGCTTGGCCTTGAAGATGGCTGAATCTTTGATTTCAAGTTTGCCCTGGTTTTGACAAAAGTGGAGATTTTTTAGGGTTCTTCTTGAGACTTTCTTTGGAGGAAATTTCACGCTCTTTAATGGCCTGCACGTGTTCTCTATTTATAGGCCATGAATTAGGTCAACAAACACGAATCAAATCTTTATATTTCATGACAAAATATTTGATTTGATTTTTTTTGCATGGAAACATATATTTTTGAGCTCAATCTTGTTCCAAATCCAATCTTCATGATCCCTCACAATTCTTTAGCATGATTATGTGATATTGGACTCATGACTTGATTCAAAATAGGTCCCCACACCTTGTATCGTTTATTTGATATTTTATTTGATTTATTTTGCTTTTAAATGAATAAAAAAAAATAAAAAGAAATAAAAACCATAAAAATAAATGAATGGATTTAGGAGTCTATTATCATGTCAAGAACATGCTTGGACCTTAAAATACAAGCCCTTAAGCCCAAAAATTAAAATTTGCTTAAATTGGATTTCATGCATTTTCTCAAAATCGCCCAACTTGTACCAATCATAACTCTCTAAATTTTTGTCTTATGTAAGTGATAATGGACATTTTAGAAACCTCCAGAGTCCCCTACAATCTCTATGTTGGTCATTTTTCCATTTGAAGATTTTATCTTGATGTAAATTGCTTTGAGAAAAAGTGACCTTTTGTTGACTTTTGAAATGACCTATAATGTTTTGGCCCATATCTCTCAAATGAAGCATTTTTTGGACTTGGGCATAGAGAGAAAAAGTTGTAGAGAATTGAATTTCCTTAAAAATTAGCCTTGGTTTAGAATTTTCTGATGAAGTATGTGAAAGTTATGCTTGGTCAAAGTTCAGTTGACTTCTCCTTAAGAAAACCCTAATTTAGCAACTTTTGACTTTTGATGAATATTGAGTTTTCTTGATGAATCATGATCAACCCTTGATAAAATAATGAATGTGACTTCAAAATGTTGATGTTAACAAAAAGTCTTGAGTTTTGATTGTATATTGACCACAATTGACTTTTTACCCAATATAGTTAATTTTCAATCATCTGACTAATTGACTGAGCAAACTTGTACTGCAAGACTTGAAATTTGGCATGAGGATTCTTTGAGACATATGAGGACCCATGAAACCCAGTTGAGGCATTAGAAGCTCAAATTTCTTTTAGAAACACAAAACCCTAGTTGTAGGTCAATTGCTTAGGAGAGAAGAGTTTGATCAATCCTTGAGTAGTCTTGAGCAATTTAAACCCCTACGAGCATGAGGAGGTATCTTTGATAAATGGGAAGGCAAATTTTTGGGTACAACATTATCATAGCCCTTTGGTACGTTGCACCAGCATTCTTCAACCTAGAAGGCATCACTCTGTAACTGAATATTCCCCAGGGTGTGATAAACGTTGTTTTTTCCATGTCCTCAAGAGCCATCCTGATTTGATTATATCCGAAAAATCCATCCATGAACAAGAACACTTTGAATTTTGTTGTGCTATCAACCAACATATCAATATGGGGAAATGGGAAATCATCTTTTAAACTTTCTTTATTTAAATCTCTATAATCAACGCACATGTGGTCTTTTTCGTCTTTATTTGGCACTGGAATAATATTAGAAATCCACTGAAGGTACATTGATATCATAAGAAAACCATCATCAATATTCTTCAGAACTTCTTCTTTAATATTCATTGCCATGTTAGGATGAGTTCTTTGCAGCTTCTGCTTGATTGGTGGACATTATGGCTCTAGCGGCAAATGATGTTTCACAATATCGGTGTCCAAACCAGGCATGTCTTGGTAAGACCAAACAAAGATATCCACATACTCTTTCAGCAACTCAATCAACATTCTCTTCACATCGAGATGAAGCAGTGCCCCAATATTGACTTTTTCTGAATCTTCTTCTGAACCCAAGTTAATCGTCTCCAACGGCTCTTTATACAACTGAATGGTATTTTCCTCGCGCTCGAGCAACCGTGAAACCTCTTCTTGGATTTCATCATATTCTTTTTCTTCTTCAGCCACATACACCGGATATTCAAATTTGGGAGAGGGTACAGGGTCATTGCACTCAACGGGGTTTTTAATTAATCTGCACATATGATTTATGATTGATTTTAGAAACTGACACATATAACAAGTGATTATGCATATTTATTTACAGTTATTACTTATTTCGAAAGGTTTTTTTCCTGATTACCATTTTCCAAGAAAAAAATAGAAAATAAAGACACAATTTAGAAATAAAAAACAACATTTATTAATGATCTTAAAATTCATAACAAAAGACACGCCCATACAACATCACTTTCACCTTGGGCAGAGTGAAATACTTTTGAAAAGACAAACAAAAAACAAATTAATTTGAAATGTGAACGCAAGAAGGAACATCAACAGTGATCTAATTCTTGATACTAACTCCATGTGTCACAAAGTTTGACATCTCTTTCTCTGGATCATCTTCGAGAATAGTGTTGATCTTTAGAGTAGTCGGATGGAGATATCTTGCATTGTGAAAGATGTCTTGATATTTACTCAAAGCGGACTTTGGCTTCACAACTTTATTCTCCATGGAGAAACCCAAACCAGTCCCATTTAGGTTCACATGTGGATTAATAACCTGCCCCCATACCTTGTCAGGGCTCTTCTGCACTACCTGTTACGCATCCTTAAATGAGGTGATAAAATCTTCATTCTTCCTTATAATATCAATAGACAAATCTTGGAACTGAGTTCCAACAACGGCTTCATCGGCTTCTACAATTCTAAAGGAAGACAAATGAGATATCAACAGAGCTTGCTCACCGTTCATAATAACTACCTTTCCTTCACAGAAATATTTCAGTTTCTAATGTAAAGTTGAAGTAACAACTCCTACTTCATGGATCCAGGGTCGTCCTAATAAACAACTATAGGCTGGGACAATATCCATAACCTGAAAAGTGATTTGGAATAAGTGCGGACCTATGTGAATAGGTAAATCCACCTCGCCAATGACTGGTTTTCTCGAACAATCAAAAGCTTTTACTATAATGCTACTAGGGTGCATAGGAGTTCCTTGGTATTTGAGCTTCATGAGAGTTCTTCTTGGTATGAAATTCAAAGCAGATTCATTGTCTATCAGCATATTTTCTCCCTTCATCAGGAAATTCCTCATCACAAAAACTCGGATTGTTAAAAGACGTAATATTCCTCACAACACCGTTGAACTGATCAAGAGACACATCCCTTTCAATAAAAGTCTAATCCAACACCCTCATCATAGATTCCCGATGGGTGGAAGAGTTCATCAACAAGGCTAAAATGAAAATATTAGATGGATTTTACAACAACTTATCCACAATCTTGTAATCACCCATCTTGTTGATTTTTAACAGATAATTGACATCCTTTTCCAAGGTGGAGCCACTAGATTCACCTACCACTTTCTTAGGTTCAACATTCTCAACAACCTTCTTACCAGAATTAATATCTCCTTGAAAGGTAGGGGCGAAGACAAGGCCACTACGAGTTACCTGACTAGCTTCAGCAATATTCTCAACATGGGACAAAGTTTGTAGGAATTTCCACACCATCTTCCAGGATAGTTGCATTGTAATTATAAGGCACAACTTTATATGATTCATATGGGATAGGACCAGGTAGACAAATAACTATGGGAGAAACAACGGGCTTTCTCCCGTATTCAATCTCTATAGGAGTGGGAATATCAAAATTTGGCACAATATCATTAACCCATGCTTCTTCAGAATACTCACGAATCACAGAATTATCATAAAACATACTTTCATCAAAGGAAATGAATTCATCAGCAGAAACATACTTATCATCATACATGGTCCCAAAAGAGTAGTCTTTAATCATATTAACTTCATTATAATAATCTTTGTTTCCTGTAACTCTGATAGTACTTTTTTCTAACAGCAGTTGAATACCTTTTCTCACAATAGAACAACCACGGGAATCTCTGCAGCAAATCTGACATGAACCATAATGATGTACCTCCTGACCATCCATATAACAAAAGTTAGCATGCAACTACACCAGATCATCATCCATATAATTTACATCATAAATCTGGAATTCACCGGGACATCCATAAACCATATTCACATCATTCTCATATTATGCCTTTGGCTTGATGATATGGATAAGGCCTTGATCCAACATCTCTTTTAAATCAACTTCTACCACAGAATAACCGCAAGTGCTTTCTCTACATACCCGACATGCTTTATGGTCATGCTCATAGTTACTGTATTGACATAACAAAGCATGCATCTTCACCAAATTCCCTCTTACCATGTTTATGTCAAATATATGAATTTTCCTAGACAACCAACAACCATATTCATAGTACCTCCACCTCCATGCTTAGGTAGTGGATTAGCCTTCACATTGGGACCAATATCTTTAAAAGACAGGAGACTAGATCTTACCATATTCTGCACTTCAGACTTCAATGGATAACAATTTTCAATGTTGTTCCCATGGGCTCCTTGATGAAAAGCACAAGTCTGATTAGCTTTATAATCCATGGAAAAGTTAGAGGTATACCAGGGAGAGGCCTAGTCTGCACCAGGTTCTTCTGAATCAAAGCTGGAAATAATTCTGTATAACTCATCGGAATAGGATTAAAAGCTTCCCTCTTCTGACCTTGCCCTTGATTACCTTGTTGAGGTGCCCTCTGATAGGCAACAACAATCGGAGCTACATTGATGATCAGAGTTACTGAAGCAACCTTTTGTTGATGTTGATAACGTCTTCTCGGAGGTCTAATCCTTCTTTCTTGAACAATAGCATTCATTTCTCCTTATTTATTTTTAGAAAACCCATATGATGATTTCTTTGTTCCACTAGAACCTTCATCTTTTGACACTCGTTCTTCCCTGACGGCTTCCTCTAGACGAACACCCGTACTTACCATCTCAATGAAATCAACTGGTTCACTTGTAACCATTCTTTCATAGTAAAATGAACCAAGGGTTTTTAGGAAGACCTTAGTCATTTCTTGCTCTCTCACTAGGGGTACCACTTGGGAAGCGACCTCGCGCCAACACTATGCATACTCTTTAAATGATTCCTTATCTTTCTGAGCCATCGCTCTTAGCTTGTCACAATCAGGTGCCGTAAAAATTTTGTACTTATACTGCTTGATAAAAGCCTCACCCAAATCATTGAATGTATGGATGTTTCTACTGTCCAATCCCATATACCATTTCAAGGAAGTACCAGTTAAACTATACTAGAAGAAATGAATAAGCAAGTGTTGGTCATCAATATGAATGGACATCCTTATGATATACATCACAAGGTTATCACGGGGACAAGAGTTGCCCTTATACTTCTCAAATTCTGGTACTTTAAATTTTGTTGACACTTTCATATTAGGAACCAAGCAGAGGTCACTGACATTTTTTCCGAATAACTCTTTTCCTCGGAGTTCCTTCACTTCTTTCTGCATTTCATTGAATTGATCATGAAAGTCATCCATTCGGTCATAAAAACCCAAACTTTCACTTGGTGGAGGAGGTGCACGATAAAATCCATCAATAATAATAGGCATAACATTCACTGTAAGAGGTGCATCATGATGAATCTCATTATTAACAACGGAAGCATTGTGCACCACAGGAGGAGTAGAAACCATAACTGGTTGAGCAGGCTGAGCAACTTGAGTGGTATGGTTTTATCCTTCTTTCATGTAACCTTCATGCATTCCCCACAAATAATCGGGAGGCATACGATACTGAGCAGCAGTAACAACCAGAGTAGCAGAGACGGGAACTGACATAACCTCAGAAATAATTATTGTTTGTTGTGGTTGAGTAGCATGAGGAGACGAAGGTGGGGGTGGATGATTCTGAGCAGGCACCAACAACTCTTCCAAAGCAATCAGATTAGCCATACCAGCTTTTAAAGCAGTAACTTCTTCACACAATTCACGATTATCTTGTTCAAGGTTTTCCATCTTCTTCTTAAAATTGGCTCGAGTATTGTAGCGATGGGACAACTTGCTAACTAAACGAAGTAGAGAAATAAGTAAGACACCTGGGAAATATATGTAAAAAATGATGCATGATATGCAATGCATGTGATTTATTGTGTTTATTCAAAGGAACTCAAAGAATTATAAACAATTGCAAGTATTGAGGAACTAACACATTTGGAAATGCTGAAAATATCATTTTAATAGTAACATTGGAATGGATTACAACTTTTAGTACAAGTTTTAATAATCCTAATTACAAGAGAATAAAGATAGAATTTAAAAATCCTAAGGAGCCAAAGCTGATGAAGATCTTCCCACACACTGACGTTTTCCCCTGAGTCTTGTAATCAGAGCCTTCAACAGCTTGTTCTCTTCTACATACTTGTTAGCGACTTCTTTCTATCCACCAGAATCAAAAAATGAGTGACCGGGACCTAGTTGAACTCTAGAGAAAAATAAGTCCTCTTGCTTCTCCATCATCTCCATAGCATGACTCTCAAGAATCTCAATCAAGTCATTATTCTCTTTCAATTTTGTTGAGTAGGACACCTCCAAAGTATGGTACTTGTTCTTCCATGCTTCCTTCTCTTACTGCATCCTAACTAAGGCAACTTGAAGTTCTTCCACATCATCTAAGAGAGGAGGAGGATTCCTCATAAACATGTCAACTAAAGGTTTTTCACGAGAATAAGGCATCTTCAACTTAATTTCCCTTGCTTGTACCCAACGAAGATGAGGCTCTAAGGAAACAACTCATCTTGGTCCCAAATCTTTTCAACCCTTCCTATGAATATGGCGCCAAGCCTTTTCAATCTCTTCCTTAGCTGCCTTGTGATCATCTCCTCATTTGAGAAAGAAACCACTCAGATGAATGTTTCTTGGCTTGTCTCTTACTGGATATCAAAGTTGGAGACATGCATGAACAGAGATGTAGTTAATTCCTCCATTTGTACCAAGAAGAGGCACATTGGGAAAAACACCCCAACTATCAATAATCTTCACATCATAATAAGCTTGATGATACCAATCAATGTTAGAATGAGTGAGAGACATAATCTTCGATGCCCAATATGGTTCCTTCTTGATATCCCAAAAATCAGTAGATCGAGATAAGTGAGAAATAAACCATTGATATAACAACGGTGTACAACATATGATCATCCTTTCCTGATGAAATTCCGAAGATGGATGGAATAATAAGTATCTCCTAGTAGTGTATGGACTGTCCTCCCAATTAGAAAGATCCTAACGACATTAACATCCACAAATTTGTTGACGTTAGGAAACAAGAACAACCCATAGGCAAGCAAAGAAAATATAGCCTCAAAAGCAATTGTACTTTTTAGCTTGGCGAAGTAATGAACTTTCTCCAATAGAAACTGAGCAGGTAAACCTCTGATTCCTCCTTTGGTAGTCATGTTAGCCTCAATCTTAGACTTCCTCAAGTGAGTTATAGTGGCAATCTCATGAGACTTGGGCTCTCCTTCTAAGTCGGTGAAAGGAACATAATTAGTAATAGGTAAACCAAGTAAGTAAGAACACTCCTCCAATGTGGGCATCAGCTGATAATCAGGAAAAGTAAAACACTGGTATAACGGATCATAAAACTGGACCAATGTAGAAAGAATACCCTCCTTTATCTTGAGCTTCATAAGAGGCACAATGGCTCTATACTTCTTTCGAAAATCTATAGGATTCTCAATCTCAAGAATCAAACTCCTCATTTCCTCTATCTTAGGATCCTTGAAAATGTACTTCCGAGTCTTTCTCCTTCCAAAATACATGGTCAGAAGAGTACCTGAGATATTTGTAAAGGTCAACCTTAAGTTACTTGAGAAAATATTTAAAGAATGCTCATAGGTGCATGAATGCATGATTATGCAACAATCACACACAAAATCACAAACATTGGGGTTCATAGGTTCGACGTCACGAGCATGAAGTCAAAGGTACTACCCACAAGGTAAGGACTAATGGTTTATCACTAGTCAAACAAGGTTCTACAGAAATCCCAGAGTCTACATTCTTTCTTCAAATATTACCAATGTCTCGATTAGCTCGGTAGTTAGAAATACTCTCAGGAAAAAACTCGTCTGAGTGCAGCATCGCATGACAACTACTTCTGGATTGCTCTGTTATAGTCACCACATTACACCTAAAAGGCCAAGATGGGTTAAGAGTTCTACGGTTTCTCAGCTTCACAGGCTCCTAGGTCGAAAGCAGCACGTCTTCCTGATTACTCGGTAAATAAATACTACAGTCATAGGGACCTCCATTGAGTGGGGGATCTCATGTCTCCTTTTTCAGAATTACTCCATCAATGTTAACATGACTATACTGTCCATCCTATCTTAAGTTTGCCCAAGTCCGAGTATAGGACTTATAAGAGATCACCAAGCACCCTGAAAACCAGAAAAATCTAGAATACATATATACAACAAATAATAGCACATACACAGATAAACAAAGATATGCTTAACCCACTTTAGAGATGTTTTTCCCCAATGAAGTCGCCATTTTTCTGTAGCGGTAGAAATGTTGAGACTAAGTCGTTGGATTGACTTAACTCATACAAATCAAATAAAAATTGACACCGTGCTTTATTGTTTCCAAAGGAAATGGGAAAAGAGAGAATAAACCCAAAAGAGGGGGAGAGAATCTAGGTACGGGGTTGGTTATGCAAAGGGAAGGTATTAGCATCCTAAACATCTACGGTACTCCGCAGGAACCTCTTTGAAAATTTGTATATTTTGGTTATAAAAGGTGTATACAAAATAAGATGGTGGAGTTGAGAAAAGAAATATTTTTTTTACAATTTGCACCCGCTGCGGTTGCGAACATTTTGTGCTACATACCCCCTTTGTTCAATAAAGGATCAGGGTACTTGTAGTTCACCTCAAAGATTTTATAACACATGTAAATTTTAAGAGAAGAGACGTCTCGTCATTATCCAAGCGGAAAACATACTTACCACCCACAGTTATGAGAAAGGAGCATTTGCGTCATCTCAAAGTGGAGGATATAACTTGAATTTAGAATCCATCACTCAACGCCCAAGTGGAAAATGGCTCACTTAATAACATATCATATAATTATAGTAGCTTGCATCACTACAAGAATTAACAAGAGTATAATCTTTGAGAAAAGTTTAAAAATAAAAAGCCAAAATGGCAAAAAAATGGTTTGGGTGAGGTTAATGACTTTTAGTCTTAAAAAAATGTCAAAGTATGATTAAATAGGTTAAAGTTTAATTAAGAAAAGATTTTTGAAAATGCATGGATCTAAGTCTAAGTTTATTATGAAAGTTGTTCCAGTTAGAAAACAAGAAGAGTTTTGAAAAGGAGGGAGAAGATTTGAAAATTAAATAAGATAGAAGGAGATGAAGGGACTATCCTATTTACACAAAGTAAAAGCTAAGGAGAAGAAAGGTCTAACCAACAAGAAGCCAACACTTGACATAAAGAAGTCAATATATAATTCCAATCCTTTGAATTAAAACTAAGCAAGCAAAAATACTAAACCTATGAGGAATACCAAGCTTCAGATGAATTAAGAACCAAGCAAACTCTTCATTGACAAAAATTGGCCAGAATAACAACTGTATATAGAGGAGTTCCCAATCACAGACAAAGTATGAAAATCATAATAACCCGCACACAGAAAAATTCAAACCAATGCCTTGGAGTAAGCCCCAAGGATTTCAGAAGATCTTCACAAAAATATCAACCAAAGATTATAGAGTTCCAAGGTCTCATGGCTTCTAATCCTAAGTCTCAGGAATCCACAACTTTATAGTGCTAGGGATAGTAACCAAGTAGTCCAAGTAACCTCAATATTTTTTAATGTTCAAGTTGATTATCAAGTATATTTACAAAAAAGAAAGAAAATAAAGCTCAAGTGAGAAAAGATAAAAAGGCAGAAAATAAATGCTCAAGTGAGCAAATGGAAAATAGCATGAGATGTAAATGCTAAAAGTAAATGACATAAAGTAAAGACATAAAGATAAATGCATAAAGTAAAAGCATAATGTAAAGTCAATGGTTAATAGTCAATGGTTAGAAGTTAATGATTAATGGTTGAGGCTTAGATGTTTTAGAAGAGTGATCCATGATGATTTGAACATTGAGCCTAGTTCAAAGTTGATGAAGACTCATTAAAGGATTGATAGAATCAAAACCTCCTAACAATGAGCTTTCAAGGTTATTGGCCATAGCTCAACATTTAATCACCATTGGGCTTACAAACACAAGGTTTGAACCACTAATAATCAATCAACTAAAAGATGGAAAAGAGAGGATTCTAAATGATATGATACTTCATGGTTTGAGCCTTGAGCATAGGTCAAAGTTAATGAACACTCATTAGAGGATTGAAAGAATCAAAGCCTCCTAACAATGCGCTTTCAAGGTTATTGGCCATAACTCTACACTTAACCATACTTGGGCTTATAAACATAATGTTTGGGCCACTAATAACTAATCAATAGGAAAAGAAGAATGGGATCAGATTAAAGGGAAAAGGTAAAGTCACAGTATAACCAATGTCTAAGATGAAATTAAGGTTTCAAATATCATCAACATCATTCATCCATTTTGGTGGATTTGGTTTTTCAATCTATCATCACCCAAGATTCAATGAGGTTGAGGAACTTGTCCCAAAGTAATACTCAAGTATCTCCAAATGAAGACCAATAAAAAAATAAAAAAATATATTTAATATAAAAACAAAATTTAAATGATTTATAAAAAGGAAGTAATTGGTAAAATAGATAACATGTATTAAAACACCAAATAAAAATCCTAAAAAAATATCAGAGGTCAAACATTAGTCAACAAGTATTGACAAAAAAATTATAATTTTTTAAAGTCATAAACTATTTTTAAGAAATTAAGAAATAAGTAAAATAAACCAAAAATCACAAAAAAAAAATAGTAAAAATCAGAAATAAAAAATAAACAAGGTAACCAATATTTGTCAAAATACCATTGGATCCTTCCATAAAATTTTCATAATTTTAAAAGATCAAAAAGTATTTTTAAACAATTAAAAAAAGTCAAATAAAATGAAAAATCATAAAAAATACCAAATCACAAAATAAAATTGTGAGAAAATAAACATTAGAAAGAGAAAAATCAAAAGTATTTTTGATTATTTTTTCACAATTTTAGAAGTTGAAATGAATTTTTAAAGTTTAAAACAATTAAATAGAAAAATCAGAAAATAAAAATAAAGCTAAAATAATGTAGACCACGAGATCAATGTCAAAAGTGTTAGTAAGCATATCCAAGGGATCTGACGCGTTGTGCATGATATGGTCCTTCTTGGATAACGCATCGGATCTCAAATAATAATAAGAAATTATAAAATAAAAACAAAAATATAGACCAGTGGATCAATGTCAAAACGCATTAGTAAGCAGATCCAAGGGACCTGACGCGTTGTGCATGATATGATCATTATTGAATAAAGAACTGGAACATTAATTTAAAACAAATTTTGAAAAAATAGTGTGGCATCATGTCATTGGTTGAGAGATGACACGCTGGTCATCTTCAACCTCCAACCACACGCGAGTTGCAGGTTCTAAAAACGATAAAATTGGAAGCTTAGATTGGTGCCAGTTGCTTCCTCTCATCGAGAAGAAGACAACCATGCCTTCAAAAAAAATTATATAACATGTAGCTCACTCTAGTTGGAAAAACCAGACGAAAAAATTGAAAAGGGATTTGAAAACAGAAGTACCAAACTTAGTTACAGTTGAAAATGAACTATGTTATGAGAAATAGTGAACCAAGAGCTGCACTGTAGCACGAAATTTAAGGAGAATTGATGAAGAATTTTACCTGTAGAAGTTCGACTTCAGAGCTCTGAAATTGGATTTGGTATGCTTGATTTAGTGCTTGATTCTTGGTGGTAAGAGTATGGTTAGTTTCAGAGAAGTTCAATGAAGCTAACTGAATGGAGATTTTGGTGAATGAGGGTGAGAAATGAAGAAAACAAAGATACAAATTCAGAGTTCGTATGGGATCTGAATAGGGAATGTTTGGCTCTCTAAAGCTCGGGAAATGAGTGAAATGTGTCCCTTATTTATAGCTAAGCATGATGGAAACAAAAAGTGAGAGAAATGATCAGGCATGAGGGGAATTCATGTGCACCTGAATCATGAACAAAGTGTGACTTACAAGTTGTCAAAACTCAACCATTCCTTATGTTTTAATGTGCTAAACCTTTTAGGAAATTTATTTAATAATGTTTAAACATTAAACGCGCAACAAATTTGTGTTTAGAGGCCACACTAATCAAAACTAAAGCTGACTTTAGTGAGAAACTTTAGTTCCAAGGTACCATCTTTGAATTCATGGTGCACACAATTCAGAGGGATTTATGGGATGATACTTGAAACTTTTGAAAGATCATATCATCATCTTCAATGTGTGCCATGAAAGACTACATTTGGTGATTTGAGCTGAAAGTTATGATCAATTGAAATCGTGAAAAATAAACTGATTTTTGTACTAAGAAATATTTCTAAGTGTTAAACTTCAAAATGACCTATAATGTTCTTCAAAATAACATGACCTTCCACTCAAAATTTACTCTTGATCCTTGAAGGTGAAATGAAGTAAACCCTTTGAATTGAATTATGGAATTGAGATCATTAATAAATCATAAAAAATGAAAGAGTTATGGTCTTTGGAAGATGAAGAACAAATTTGGTCAAAAAAGACTTATAATCTTTTCAATTCTTTAATGACTTTTCAAACATTTTCATGTCTTTCATATTTAAAAAAGTTGTAGCGGGAATCCTCAAGTTTATTATGAAAAAATAATGGGCTCATAGAGATAAAACATGACCAAGTTATGATCCTTTGAAGTCACATAAGAGAATTTGATGGCCTTCCCAAAGGACTTGCGATCTTTCCCAATCATTAGTGACTTTCCATTAAAAATTAGCCTTAAACCCTTGAAGATAACTTTTTAAGGACCCTTTAAAGAGAATCATGACTTTGGAATCAATCAAAAATCTCAAAAAATGAGAAAGATATGGTCCTTTGAAGTCAACAAAACCTAGCTCAGAGAGTGTCAAAATGACTTGGAACCCCTTTCAACTTTTGATGATTTTTTTTTGCACAATTGGATTTATTCATGTGAAGAGAAGTTGTTTTAGGTGTTGATAAGAATCCATAGCAAAAATAACCAACTTAAAGTGTTAAAAATTGAGAGAGTTAAGCACTTGTGACCACTGAATCAAGTGCTTGTTCAATTAGGTCAAACTTGTTGAATTAACCCTTGAATCATTTGCATTTTCTTTGCAAAGATAGAACATTATGGATCACATTAGACCTTGAAATGGTGTTATCTTAAAGCACACTCAAAGATGGAGCTTAAGTCTTACTGAAACTTGTTGAAGAAGGCATGGAAATAAACACATGAACCTATGAATCTTATTGATGAATACCACCACCAACCATAAGGAAAACATGACCTAAATAAAGCGAGAGAGCTCTATGAACCAAAAAACTTTGATATCATAAACACAGCCTTGAAGCTTAACCTCTTGCAATCCATTGAAGAACAATTTGACTGAGGACTATCCCTAAAAACCCAAGTTTAGATGGTGAGATGGATGCAGTTATGTCATCACCTATAATATGGACATCCAAAGAAACATATATACATATTTTGATGTTAGTTAAAAATTAATCCACCTAATAAAACACATGTACAAGATACATAATTCAAGGTGTCTGGTCATCCCTCGAGAAAACTTAAAGATATGATGAAGTAGAAGGGATAACCAACCCTAATGTATGATCTTGATTTATTGATAATATGAGATAATAAGAGATCTTAGGTGAAAATTGGTGTATAACACTCTGTGATCGGTGGATCTGGAACTGACTGTTTAACGCTGGTTCGCGAAATTTCGCGGAAGCAAGAGTCGCCACTGTCTTTTATTTTCTCCAAATGGAAAGGACAAAAGCACAGAAAAATTCCTTATAGAGATTGCTCTCGGTTCGGGAGGTAGATTATAGAAAGGGAAGGTGTTAGCACCCTTTCTATCCATGGTTATCCATGGGATCTTAGATACTTGCTCATTTGTGTTTTCAAAATGTTTGCTTTTCAAGATGTGAGTGAGTTTGAAAAAGTTCCGTTAAAAGATTTCAGAATGACTCTTGTATCTGTCCTCAAGAGTGTTTGAAAAATTGTTTTAAAAGCTTTTTAAAAGTGTCTGTGTGAAAAGAGTTTTGATTTGTTTTTGAAGAGAGCAAGTATCCATGAGTCATCTACCTACCCTAAGGAATTAGGCTGTGTAAATGTCCTTAAGGTAGTGTCGTCCCACCATTGAGAGATAGGTAGCACCACCGTTGGAGGTGTTCGGGTCAATTCGAGGTTCGGGACATGGTGATCACCAGAGCAATGGGAAGACACCTTAGAAGCTACCCTCATGCCAGGTTCCCGGATCATGAGGACTTACTAAGACATCCTCTACTCGACGATCACCTTTCGAGGCAAGGCAACAGTGAGGCGTACCCTAGGGGTGGTGTGTGATTTGTGTGTCGTTTTCATTTATTTTTGTCTTTTGTCATGTTATTGGTGATCTAGCGCTTGTTTTTATTTTTGTCCATACATTCTTTCAGGCTTTGATTAACAGTTAAAAATACGAGAAGTAAAAGATTCTAAGCTATTACAAACGGCGCGGGTCTACATCGCCAAAATTAAACCAGGACCCGATTTGACAGAAAAGTAAAGAAATTAAAAGAAAATAAAGAATTAAAAGTGTGAGCAATTAATTACACGGCTTTGGGAGAGATACATAAATATTATATGAAAGAAGAAATAAATGGGCGAATTGAAATTTAAATCGAAACGAGGGCGTTGGACCCTTTTTAACTAAATTAAATTAAATGACGAGATTAATTAATTAAAAAGAAAAGAAGTTGTTTTTTTTGGTATTTTTTGGTATTTATGATTTTAATGAAAAAAGAATTAATTAACATAAATGCTAACCCTAATTCTACAATTTTTGTTTGATTATGAAAAATGTTGAAATTTTTAACCTAAAATTAACCCTAATTTTTATATACAATTTAATTATAAAAATAAATATCTAATATTTAATTATTATGGAATAAAAGAAAAAAGGATGAAGATTAATTAAACCCTAATTCTATATTTTTTAGATTTTTATTAAAAAAAAGTTAAAATTAAAACCTAATTTAAAACTAACTAACTTATGAATTTATTTACAAAATATACATGCTAAAATAAAATATTTATTATTTTTTTTCTCTTTTCTGATTTTTATGGTTTTGTGTTTTTATAAAAAAAATGATTAAATTGATAGAATTAATTAAAAGGAAATAATAATAAAAAAAACGAAGAAAGTAAAATAATTTGGCAAACCTAGGGGGGTATCTGTCCCCAAAGTGGAGGGCTTGTTAGCACTTGAGGCCCACTAAGCTCCTGATTTTGTTGACCTCTCATCCCAGCGTGTGAGTGCATTGACTCATGTTCATGGTATTCTTCAAACTGTAGCCCTTGGATTGATCTAGGCATACGCGTGGAAGGCTGGATTTTGTGGGTGCATGGTGATCCCCTGATGAAGCGTTGCATGGGAGTAGGCTGTACAAAATAATATGGAATAAAGTGAGGACCTGGGGCTCGAACCCAGGTCATGAACGTTACCACCACTACGCCTTGCCAGCTGATCCACTTGATTACTTTGTATATTATATAACAAACAAATAACATAAGCGAATATGGTTAGTTAATGGATTTTTAGCGCGCAAATTTAAATGAACCACTCACGCCTTGACACTGCATCATCTTCTCCGTTTTGTTTTATTTTCCTGAAACAAAAGATGGTTAGCGGGGGTTTTGAACCCCCTCAAAACATGCTTGTTTTCAAAATAGCGAATAGCACATCTTGGGTCAGAAATTAGGCGCGACCATTGCAATCAATTCGTCCAAGCTTCCTGGTCTTGATCATGGCGTTGTGATTTGCTAATTTTACAGTACCAAGAAACCCCCAATTCGTAGCTTGTAAAACCCTAGAAAACAATAATGGCATCTTTGCATACAGTGCGTAAAACTTCAATTAAAACATAGAATAAGCTTCAGAATCATGAGAGCAACACAAAACGAGTGTTAGAATTTACAATTATGCTATGAATGACAAGATACGATTTGTGTAAAAGAGTGATACAGTTCACCCTCGAATTACCAATTCTTTGAGTATGGGATTAAGTTTTTGATTAGAATCGTTTCCTGACAACCCTGGCAAGCTAATGGAACAAGTTTGGAGGCTTGAATTGACCTGCAAGTGTGTTTTCAGTTATGGAGTTTTCTTGAAAAAAATGCAAGTTTGTTTAGGGATTTTTGCGCAGCTGAGTGGTTCTTTCCATTAGGTTTGTGTTCAGGCTTAAGTATAGAGTGAATTAGGTCAAGAATTTTGATCAAAATCCATGCATTGATGGTTTATGAGATTTGATTTTTCAAGCATTAGTTTTTCAATCTTTTTCATGCAAATTGATACCAAATCATATCCAATCCTTCCCTAATTGGTCATGCACGAATTTGAGTGTCCAATGAGAATAATTTCTGCACAAAAAGATTTTATTTCATTAGTTTTGTATTTTTCATGTATTTTATTTAATTAAATGAATTATTAATGATAAAAAATCCAAATAAATAAATAAAAATGGAGAAAAACTTCCCTTTGGGCCTAATGGTCGTGCACATGCTTTGGATGATGAATTGTGGAAGAAAAATGGGCCCATTAGCAATTTTAGGTCATTTGAATCAATGTTGACTTTTCAAAATATCCAAAAATTTCCCAACTTCCACAAGGCATAACTTGCTCAATTTTTAAGCTTTGCTCATGTTCTTGGACATTTTGGAAAGGTCTTTGAGTCCTCTAACCAATGTCTTTGGTCCCATGTCATTTTGATTTACCAATCTCAAGTTATGGCCTTTGACTTAAAGTCCCTTTTTGTTGACTTTTGAAAATGACCTATAATGTTGAAATTGATAACTTTTTGTGAGAGCATTTCTTGGACTTGAAGTATGAAGATGAGTTGTAGGAAATGTCTTTCTCTTCAAAATGAGCTTTGGATGGAATTTTTATGATAATCCATGTGAAAGTTATGCCCTGGTCAATTTACAGTTGACTTTTTTCATCTGTCCAAATAAGGAAACTTTTGCATCTTGATGATTTTTGAGCCAAGCTTTGAGAATCATGATCAAGAATTGATCAAATGATGTTTGTGGCTTCAAAATGAGATGTTGACCAAAAATTTGAACTTTTGACTGTCAAATGACCATTTTGCCCCTACAGTTGACTGTAGTGCAATTAGGGTTTTGACTGTGCAGTTTTGTGCTGAAAGTCTTGAAACTTGATATGAGGATGCTTGACCATATTTGTAGGCATGTGAGACTTGATTGGACCTTTGGAAACTTCATTTTCTTGATCAGAACACCAACCCTAATTTTGACTGCTTAAGAGGCCCTTGAACTGTGCAACCCTTGGGGAGATTTTGAAGCATGACTTGGCAAATATTTGAAGAATATGGGAGGGCAAATTTTGGGGTACAACAGTTGCCCCTGTTCAATCTTCTTAGACCTGAGGATGCAGATTGGCTGTCGTGCCTTTCGTAATCCGAGGGTAGAAGATGATTGAACACTAGAGTGCCCAGAAATTTGCGCTCACATAGTAGCAGTGTGATGATGGAATGGGCTTATAGATGCCATTTAGAGGTTGATGAATAGGGTGATGGGCTTATAGATGCCATCTGGATGTTGATCGCGTAAGAGATTCCTTAGCGAGAACCTGCGTACCTGCAAAAGAAAAAAAGAGTACCTGACATGTTGCAGGAGCTGGTTTTTAGATGCTTGGTATAGATATGTCCTGATTGGTTACAGGAGCTGGATTCGGATCTTCCAAAGGTTGTGAATGAACCATGGATGGTTACTACTTCAGCAGGAACAGTGAGAGAACCTATAAGCAATTAAAATCTCAAAAGAAAACATTGAGAAAAACTTGGAATTACCACCTCCGCCGGATTGGGAAGAGAACCATAGGAAATTATAATCTCAAAAGCGGACGTTTGAGAAAAACCTGGGATGGAATTATCATCTCCGCACCGCTGGGGAGCGAACCATAGGAAATTATAATCTCAAAAGCGGACGTTTGAGAAAAACCTGGGATAGAATTATCATCTCCGCACCGCTGGGGAGAGAACCTTAGGAAATTATAATCTCAAAAGCTGACGTTTGAGAAAAACCTGGGATGGAATTATCATCTCCGCACCGCTGGGGAGAGAACCAAAGGGAATTATAATCTCAAAAGCGGACGTTTGAGAAAAACCTAAAATGGAATTATCATCTCCGCACCGCTGGGGAGAGAACCAAAGGAAATTATAATCTCAAAAGCGGACGTTTGAGAAAAACCTAAAATGGAATTATCATCTCCGCACCGCTGGGGAGAGAACCAAAGGAAATTATAATCTCAAAAGCGGACGTTTGAGAAAAACCTAAAATGGAATTATCATCTCCGCACCGCTGGGGAGAGAACCAAAGGAAATTATAATCTCAAAAGCGGACGTTTGAGAAAAACCTAAAATGGAATTATCATCTCCGCACCGCTGGGGAGAGAACCAAAGGAAATTATAATCTCAAAAGCGGACGTTTGAGAAAAACCTAAAATGGAATTATCATCTCCGCACCGCTGGGGAGAGAACCAAAGGAAATTATAATCTCAAAAGCAGACGTTTGAGAAAAACCTAAAATGGAATTATCATCTCTGCACCGCTGGGGAGAGATCCAAAGGAAATTATAATCTCAAAAGCGGACGTTTGAGAAAAACCTAAAATGGAATTATCATCTCCGCACCGCTGGGGAGAGAACCAAAGGAAATTATAATCTCAAAAGCGGACGTTTGAGAAAAACCTAAAATGGAATTATCATCTCCGCACCGCTGGGGAGAGAACCAAAGGAAATTATAATCTCAAAAGCGGACGTTTGAGAAAAACCTAAAATGGAATTATCATCTCCGCACCGCTGGGGAGAGAACCACAGGAAATTATAATCTCAAAAGCGGACGTTTGAGAAAAACCTAAAATGGAATTATCATCTCCGCACCGCTGCGGAGAGAACCAAAGGAAATTATAATCTCAAAAGCGGACGTTTGAGAAAAACCTAAAATGGAATTATCATCTCCGCACTACTGGGGAGAGAACCAAAGGAAATTATAATCTCAAAAGCGGACGTTTGAGAAAAACCTAAAACGGAATTATCATCTCCGCACCGCTGGGGAGAGAACCAAAGGAAATTATAATCTCAAAAGCGGACGTTTGAGAAAAACCTAAAATAACTTCTACTGAGTCTTCATCAGAAAAATCTGTTTGGGGTCGATTTAACTGGACTAGAGAAGGCCTTGGACTGGATAAGAAATCTTTGTAGTCGATTAACTGAACCGGTCTAGGTCTTGAAATATGATTGAGAATTTAGCTGAATCTTTCCTGAAAGGTAAAGGTTAGTCATATGCAATGCATGATATGGATCAAGCAATGATGTTCTCAACATAAATGAGATTTGTATGATATGATGCGTCTATGCATGCTATAATGATGTATGTGATGTTTATGTATGTTTTCGTCTAGGAAAGTAAATCCTTGACGGGTGCCGGGAAGTCACTCCTGGGCTGCTGTTGAAGAATAAGCTTTTACTTCCGCTGGGGATGATAGTTGCAAGAATATCGGTAGGAGAAGATGACTCCGTTGGGGAATAGACTTGGAGAATGGATTAACTCTGCGGAGAGGAAAGTACTCTAACGATCTTGTTAGGAAGCGATACTCTGTAGGGAGATGAATACTTTTGCTGAATTGTTGATAGTAACTTACTGGGGATACCCTTGTTGCGTTGGAAGTGTTGATAGACTTCGCTGGGGATAAGAAGACTGTATTGACTACGACCTTTCTGTGGCTTTTGGCTGAGGATAACCCAGTTATATCCTGTTAAGGAAATAACTCTTTGAATAAAGCCGGACGACGCGTTCGTGCTCTGCGAGGATAAGCTTCCAGAATTTACTGGGGATAAGCTTACCGCTTGGGGGGATGAATTCCAACTTTCCTGGGGAACTAGATTGGACTCCCATGGGGAAGTTTTGAACCGCGGGGAAAGTGATTCTTTTGAATGTTGATATGCCGCCGGGGAACAATCTTTTAGACCAAGACTTCCGGGGATGCTTGTTAAGAATGCATGTATACTGCTGGGGAATGTTGGGATCTGATGGAGGATACCCAACTTTCTTAAGGTTTGATTGTAGCTTTGCTCGGGGAGAGTGCACTGACTTGCTGGTTCACTCTCTGGGGAATCAAGATATACTGGTTATGTTCTTCAACTAAACTCGCCTTGATACCTTGGAGGACAAAACAATTAGATTGCTTAGATAACTCTTTATTGCCCCTGTTTCTGAGGTGGGAGAGGAAGACCTATGAGGTGCTGATAGTCGTTGATGGACAAACCTTCTCCTGGTATGTGACAAGATTACTGGACATAGTCGTACGCTTTGATCCCTAACTTTTGCCTGGACCGCCCTTTCGGGTTTTCAGTCCACCGAGATACCCTTTTTTGCCCAAGCCGCCTTTTCAGGTTTTCGACTTGCCGGGTGTACAGGTTTTTTTCATTTCATCCCCTCATTTTGCCCGAACCCTTTTGGTTCGTCGGGAAGCCCTTATTTTTGCCGAGGTATGTCAACCTAGCGGGTCTTTGATTACGCGTAGTATTTTCTTCGACTATGTCCACGCTCTCAGGATGTAGGGAGTTGCCCCTGTTAGAAGTATTTTGTCCTGCCCCAGAAGGTGTTTGATCAGGCAAGATTCGTTGCTGGAATACCCCAAGTGATTCAGGCAGAGATTTGCCCTAAGCTATTTGGCCTTTGAGAGATTCTCTGAATCTTGATTGGATTGCCCCAGATGATGGACCATGGTCATGTCTGCCCCTTGATTGGAGGTGCTTCTTTTCATTAGGACTTCGTCGTGCGAATTTCTATGCTGTTCAAAAAGTCATATGCAAACAAAGTTATGTTAAAAATGCAAAGCCTATGTCTGTCTTGTAGATTTTGAAAATGCATTATTTTTCCATAAAACAAGTGAATGTTTGTAAAACGTGATGTCAACTCCTTCTTTATAGTAAGCCTTAAGGAGTCAGGATACCTTTCGTCACAGTATGCTTTCGAACTAACCCATGCTTCAGCTAGGACTTTTAAGGGTTATAATGTGGTCTGGTTCACGGTTTAAGAAACAAAGGATAAAGGCTCAAATTTTATTTGTACCCACCTGCTCTTCGTGATGTTCTCCAAACCTAAACTCAGTTGATCATACGTTAGACCTTGTTTGAGTCTTTGCTCTGATTTTCCGGTGATGATTCGGATGTTGATAACTTATTTTGAATAGGCAGTCATTCCTTTCTTGTTGAGGGTTGGTAAGACCTCTTTCTTGTCTGATTTTTTTTGTTATCCCTTTCTTTTTTGCCTGAACTGTTTCCCTTTTTTGGAATTACAGTCAGCGGGATGCCCCAGTTTTGTAAGTCTCCTTCATGGGTTTTGACTTAATGGGTTTTTATTTTTGAGATATAATGACTGCCTTTCTTCATTGATTATTCGGAACCATCACTGTCTTTCTTCATTTTGTAAGGACTTTTTTGGTGCCGTTCGTTATGCACTTGGATCAACTGAGAGACTACCCTGCCCCAGGTTATGATTAAGGGTTTTAAATTACAAAAAGAAAAACTCCTACTTCTTTGGCTCAGAGGGGTTGACGAGGGATTATCATCCTTATAACTCCAGTGTTTAGGGATTGAAACAATGCCTGTACCTCATCAGCGGGGTCTGTTCTAAAGCATACTGTAAAGATTGCGGTATCGTTTTCGTCATCCTCCCTCAAGAGGCTTTAGAATTTTAGATCAAGAGTTGACATCAGAAAAAATATGAAAATAGTTTGCGTATAGTTAATGCGAATATATTGCTTCAAAACAGACATATGCGATGCATTAATGAACTAACAACGTTTAATCATGAATAAATGTTTGAACAGTTAAAAGAAAGTTACAACTTGAAAATTCTAATAAACACAAGTCTTCCAGTCTCAGGGCTTATTACTTCGACTGGTGCATCTTGTAGGGATGGCAGGAGCATTCAGCCTGGCCCATCTGGGTGAAATCCACAGCTCTTTCGTTAATCAGATCTTGAATCTTATTCTTCAAAGCCCAGCAGTCGTCGGTGTCATGTCCTGGACTGTCAGAGTGGTATGCACATCTTTCCTCAGGATTGCACTTTAGGGAGGTTGTGTTGAGACGCTTAGGAGGGTCCCTTAACGTCACCAAATTCAACCTCAACAATCGTTGTAAAGCGTGAGACGGTGACACGTTGAGTTTGGTGAACTGCCTTTTAGGCTTGTATGGCTTAATCTGATCAACCCGTTGTTCTGGGCGAGGTCGTTGTTGGACCTGTGAAGTAGTAACAGCTCGGAGAGACCCAAACCTTTGACTTCTTGGAAGTTGATTAATGACTGGGTCCCTAACTTGGGCTGGTTGCTTCATGTCTTGATGAAGCTGGCTGATCATGGCTCTCAGCTCTCCTTGCTCCTGAGATAAACCTTGAATGAGGGCCCTTTGCCCCAGCATCTGGGTTTTCAATGTGTCTACCTCAGCTTGTAGACGTTTCAGCTGCTCGTCCTTGTCATCTTCAGGACTCTTTCTGATCAGATTCCCCATGAGGAGTGTCCTCAACTCTTCCTGCCCCTTGGATAGACCTAGGAAGATTTCCCTGAACTGAGTCTCTTGAGCGTGAAGGTCCCGGTTATCTTGTTGGGAAGCCATGACTGAAATAAACAGCGAGAGGGTGAGCAACCTGTAAAAGGGATACCTGCAATGCAATGATATGTATGATATGCATGCAATGATTTCCCTGAACTGAGTCTCTTGAGCGTGAAGGTCCCGGTTATCTTGTTGGGAAGCCATGACTGAAATAAACAGCGAGAGGGTGAGCAACCTGTAAAAGGGATACCTGCAATGCAATGATATGTATGATATGCATGCAATGTTTTCAAGGGTCTCGCAGGGTAAACAAGAAAATTGTTAGCATCAGAATTGGTAGCTTTGATTGAAGGAAACCCATGTTGTTGAGGATTCTTCTTTAAGGGTCAACGGCTCACCATATCCAGTGGGTCATAGCCCCTGACAACTTTGGCTAGAGGAAAATAAATCCTCTTTGCCCTTTGCTAGATGTTTGATTCATCATGACCTGCATCACAAGCCCTTGAGATCCTTGAAATGGGTTAGGATGTATGCAATGGTATGATGTCATGATATGCATGGGATGATGTAGGTAAACCCTGTTATGAGTCCCAATTACGGACTATAAACAAGCCCTGCAAGAAATTCAGTAAACCTGTCATGAGTCCCAGTTAAGGACCAAAGAACAAAACCTGCAAGAAACTGGGTAAACCCTATTATGAGTCCTAATTAAGGACTGCAAACCAAAATCTGTAAGAAACTTAGTGTTCCCTGTTATGAGTCACTATTAAGGACTATAAACAAAACCTGCAAGAAGTTCATGTAAAACCTGTCATGAGTCCCAGTTAAGGGCTATAAAAAAAACCTGCAAGAGACTTAGTACACTTTATCCTGAGCCCTGGTTACGGACTATGAACGAAACCTGCAAGTAGTATGTGTTAGGTAACAAGCATGCAAGTAGGCAAGTACGAAGGCACACAAGTCACACAAGAGAAACCCTTAGAGTTTAGGCCAGCATGGGGTCTAGGTAGTACCCTCTTGAAGCTGGTGGGTTCAACCTGTCCTATTAGAAGTAACCGGGTTCTAAGGGTCCCAATATCACGAGATTGCTTTCATTATTCATCGTTTCGATTTAGCCACTGAACTGGCGACCGAAATATTCCAGGAAAGCAACCCTCAATTGAGTGTAGTATCGAGTATCAACCAACCTCGGACTGCACCAAAGTCAGTTATCTCACTACCCTAAAGAGGCCAAGATAGTTCAATTAAGGTTCCTAAGGTCTGTTGATGCTTCATGACACCACGCGGAGGCCCCGTACTCTCCTTGACTGAACTCAAGGGTTACCGGTACACACCAAAGTGCCACATCAACGTAGCAGACTGTTTCAACCATGTCGGTATACCCCGCCCAGTTCCCTCACAGCCTTGTTGCTACTTTTTAAGAAGGTATCCCCCAGATCCGGGTTAGGATCTATAGAACTCCCAAGCAACCCACAATTTAAAGCGCACAAGGAAAACAATTGAAAACATAGTTATGAACTAGCCCTAAGGTACACCTCACTTTAAGTTTCTCCCCAACAGAGTCGCCAGTTCTGTGATCGGTGGATCTGGAACTGACTGTTTAACGCTGGTTCGCGAAATGTCGCGGAAGCAAGAGTCGCCACCGTCTTTTATTTTCTCCAAATGGAAAGGACAAAAGCACAGAAAAATTCCTTATAGAGATTGCTCTCGGTTCGGGAGGTAGATTATAGAAAGGGAAGGTGTTAGCACCCTTTCTATCCATGGTTATCCATGGGATCTTAGATACTTGCTCATTTGTGTTTTCAAAAAGTTTGCTTTTCAAGATGTGAGTGAGTTTGAAAAAGTTCCGTTAAAAGATTTCAGAATGACTCTTGTATCTGTCCTCAAGAGTGTTTGAAAAATTGTTTTGAAAGCTTTTTGAAAGTGTCTGTGTGAAAAGAGTTTTGATTTGTTTTTGAAGAGAGCAAGTATCCATGAGTCATCTACCTACCCTAAGGAATTAGGCTGTATAAATGTCCTTAAGGTAGTGTCGTCCCACCATTGAGAGATAGGTAGCACCACCGTTGGAGGTGTTCGGGTCAATTCGAGGTTCGGGACATGGTGATCACCAGAGCAATGGGAAGACACCTTAGAAGCTACCCTCATGCCAGGTTCCCGGATCATGAGGACTTTCTAAGACATCCTCTACTCGACGATCACCTTCCGAGGCAAGGCAACAGTGAGGCGTACCCTAGGGGTGGTGTGTGATTTGTGTGTCGTTTTCATTTATTTTTGTCTTTTGTCATGTTATTGGTGATCTAGCGCTTGCTTTTATTTTTGTCCATACATTCTTTCATGCTTTGATTAACAGTTAAAAATACGAGAAGTAAAAGATTCTAAGCTATTACAAACGGCGCGGGTCTACATCGCCAAAATTAAACCAGGACCCGATTTGACAGAAAAGTAAAGAAATTAAAAGAAAATAAAGAATTAAAAGTGTGAGCAATTAATTACACGGCTTTGGGAGAGATACATAAATATTATATGAAAGAAGAAATAAATGGGCGAATTGAAATTTAAATCGAAACGAGGGCGTTGGACCCTTTTTAACTAAATTAAATTAAATGACGAGATTAATTAATTAAAAAGAAAAGAAGTTGTTTTTTTTGGTATTTTTTGGTATTTATGATTTTAATGAAAAAAGAATTAATTAAGATAAATGCTAACCCTAATTCTACAATTTTTGTTTGATTATGAAAAATGTTGAAATTTTTAACCTAAAATTAACCCTAATTTTTATATACAATTTAATTATAAAAATAAATATCTAATATTTAATTATTATGGAATAAAAGAAAAAAGGATGAAGATTAATTAAACCCTAATTCTATATTTTTTAGATTTTTATTAAAAAAAAGTTAAAATTAAAACCTAATTTAAAACTAACTAATTTATGAATTTATTTACAAAATATACATGCTAAAATAAAATATTTATTATTTTTTTTCTCTTTTCTGATTTTTATGGTTTTGTGTTTTTATAAAAAAAATGATTAAATTGATAGAATTAATTAAAAGGAAATAATAATAAAAAAAACGAAGAAAGTAAAATAATTTGGCAAACCTAGGGGGGTATCTGTCCCCAAAGTGGAGGGCTTGTTAGCACTTGAGGCCCACTAAGCTCCTGATTTTGTTGACCTCTCATCCCAGCGTGTGAGTGCATTGACTCATGTTCATGGTATTCTTCAAACTGTAGCCCTTGGATTGATCTAGGCATACGCGTGGAAGGCTGGATTTTGTGGGTGCATGGTGATCCCCTGATGAAGCGTTGCATGGGAGTAGGCTGTACAAAATAATATGGAATAAAGTGAGGACCTGGGGCTCGAACCCAGGTCATGAACGTTACCACCACTACGCCTTGCCAGCTGATCCACTTGATTACTTTGTATATTATATAACAAACAAATAACATAAGCGAATATGGTTAGTTAATGGATTTTTAGCGCGCAAATTTAAATGAACCACTCACGCCTTGACACTGCATCATCTTCTCCGTTTTGTTTTATTTTCCTGAAACAAAAGATGGTTAGCGGGGGTTTTGAACCCCCTCAAAACATGCTTGTTTTCAAAATAGCGAATAGCACATCTTGGGTCAGAAATTAGGCGCGACCATTGCAATCAATTCGTCCAAGCTTCCTGGTCTTGATCATGGCGTTGTGATTTGCTAATTTTACAGTACCAAGAAACCCCCAATTCGTAGCTTGTAAAACCCTAGAAAACAATAATGGCATCTTTGCATACAGTGCGTAAAACTTCAATTAAAACATAGAATAAGCTTCAGAATCATGAGAGCAACACAAAACGAGTGTTAGAATTTACAATTATGCTATGAATGACAAGATACGATTTGTGTAAAAGAGTGATACAGTTCACCCTCGAATTACCAATTCTTTGAGTATGGGATTAAGTTTTTGATTGGAATCGTTTCCTGACAACCCTGGCAAGCTAATGGAACAAGTTTGGAGGCTTGAATTGACCTGCAAGTGTGTTTTCAGTTATGGAGTATTCTTGAAAAAAATGCAAGTTTGTTTAGGGATTTTTGCGCAGCTGAGTGGTTCTTTCCATTAGGTTTGTGTTCAGGCTTAAGTATAGAGTGAATTAGGTCAAGAATTTTGATCAAAATCCATGCATTGATGGTTTATGAGATTTGATTTTTCAAGCATTAGTTTTTTCAATCTTTTTCATGCAAATTGATACCAAATCATATCCAATCCTTCCCTAATTGGTCATGCACGAATTTGAGTGTCCAATGAGAATAATTTATGCACAAAAAGATTTTATTTCATTAGTTTTGTATTTTTCATGTATTTTATTTAATTAAATGAATTATTAATGATAAAAAATCCAAATAAATAAATAAAAATGGAGAAAAACTTCCCTTTGGGCCTAATGGTCGTGCACATGCTTTGGATGATGAATTGTGGAAGAAAAATGGGCCCATTAGCAATTTTAGGTCATTTGAATCAATGTTGACTTTTCAAAATATCCAAAACTTTCCCAACTTCCACAAGGCATAACATGCTCAAATTTTAAGCTTTGCTCATGTTCTTGGACATTTTGGAAAGGTCTTTGAGTCCTCTAACCAATGTCTTTGGTCCCATGTCATTTTGATTTACCAATCTCAAGTTATGGCCTTTGACTTAAAGTCCCTTTTTGTTGACTTTTGAAAATGACCTATAATGTTGAAATTGATAACTTTTTGTGAGAGCATTTCTTGGACTTTAAGTATGAAGATGAGTTGTAGGAAATGTCTTTCTCTTAAAAATGAACTTTGGATGGAATTTTTCTGATAATCCATGTGAAAGTTATGCCCTGGTCAATTTACAGTTGACTTTTTTCAGCTGTCCAAATAAGGAAACTTTTGCATCTTGATGATTTTTGAGCCAAGCTTTGAGAATCATGATCAAGCATTGATAAAATGATGTTTGTGGCTTCAAAATGAGATGTTGACCAAAAATTTGAACTTTTGACTGTCAAATGACCATTTTGCCCCTACAGTTGACTGTAGTGCAATTAGGGTTTTGACTGTGCAGTTTTGTGCTGAAAGTCTTGAAACTTTATATGAGGATGCTTGACCATATTTGTAGGCATGTGAGACTTGATTGGACCTTTGGAAACTTCATTTTCTTGATCAGAACACCAACCCTAATTTTGACTGCTTAAGAGGCCCTTGAACTGTGCAACCCTTGGGGAGATTTTGAAGCATGACTTGGCAAATCTTTGAAGAATATGGGAGGGAAAATTTTGGGGTACAACACACTCCCTCTTAGAATTCTTTCTTGAGATCTTTCTTATTCAATGCCTCCTAGTGCTTTAGAATCTTCCATAATCTCTGGAGTAACAAACTGTTGTGATGATGTTCCAACATCTGGTTGAACATTAGTACCTTCCTCAATGAACACATCACTGATTTTGATTGTGAAGTTAACATCACTAAAAGTATCTCTCTCAACAGAGTAACTCAGAAACATACCTTGTTCTCATTCAAGAACTGGATAAGAACCTCTGTAGACTTCACAGATACTAGATTTTTCTTTGCTATTGATCACAATAGAAAATAATTTATATGTCTCTATCCACCATGACACTCATCTTGCATTGAACTAATAAGATCCATAGAACATGTTCTAGAGCTTTTGCAACTCTCTGATGTTGCACCTTCTGGTGTGACATCTTAACTTCATCTTTCTTGAACACCAAGTAAAAGGATAAGCAATTAAATACTTATGTAGTCCAAAAATAGCAATT
The DNA here is from genome assembly GCA_948472305.1 of Vicia faba. Taxonomy (NCBI): domain Eukaryota; kingdom Viridiplantae; phylum Streptophyta; class Magnoliopsida; order Fabales; family Fabaceae; genus Vicia; species Vicia faba. The sequence continues at coordinate 146,677,484 of OX451740.1, forward strand.
ATTTTTAAATCCTCATAAGAACTTATTACATCTTATTAGAGACAAAACATTCTTACTTGATGACATATACCTTCAGACTTTATTCATACAACTGACTTATGACACAATAGCCATTAGTCCTTCAGTAAGAAGAATAAAAATTACCAAAACTTAGAGAATCCATCCTGAATTCTTTAGTTATCCAATGCTTTTAATCTTCCCTTTCAGCATTATCAACAAAAGTAACAGTTAATAGAATGAGACTAAACAAGCAACTAAAAACACTTTTACTGCAGTCAAGTGTCTGGAACAATTAGTGCCAAAATACCAAATATCTTAGTTGAAGTTCTAAGAAAGGTATGAGAGATAAGGAGAATATCACCTTCCCTGAGTATTAACCACTTCTTGGTTAACCCATGATGAATTTGACCTTTGAGAAAGTAAACAAAACTGTTGAGATCAACTTTTCACAGAAGAGACATCTTTAGTGAAAGTATATGCCTATAGCTTGAGCATACTAATGTCTAACACAATGTTGAGACATTAAGATTGGCATCCTTGACTCAGCTTTCCTTTTGATGAAAACATCCTTTTGTCACTTGAGTTTTCTCTTTGCCAGTTATAGCTTGAAAACTCTATTCCTTTTAGCCTTCCAATCATCTTTCCACTAGAGGAACCTCTTCCAAGAGAATTGAACTAAACTTACATACTTGAACATGATATCAAGTTTGAAGGATGAATAGAACCACCTTACCTTGCAAGGTATATATGGTAGACAATCCTTCATTCTCTTAAGACATAAGATCAGAAATAGACCACCTCCTATTTCTTCATGGTTGACAACCCTCTTTATTCTAGATACACATATCTGGAATAAAATAACAAGCACATCATGAGATAATTCTTCAAAACAGAAATTTTCATAAGAAGTCCATCTTCTAGTCAAACTAGTAATAATCCTTAGAAAATTCATACTCAAGATCACTTTCCTAATTAAGCCAAGAAATAGAAATCCCATACAGTTATTTTTGAGATAAGTAGGGCATTCTGCTCCACAAAGATCCAAGGTTTTCACACTCATCCAAATGATTTGACATTGATTGATCTATACTCTAGTTCCAAGCTTTTCTTTAGCATCACAGACTTTCTAAAGTCAATACAGATGTTCTGGACATTTAGTCTATACATTATGTCCAATTTTTTCAACACCTAATTGGATTTCCTTCTAAGGAACACAATAGTAATAAGAAACCATTCATCAGAGACCAGTGCATAATTTTGTGAAGGTTGGAAACAAAAAGAATGCTCTTATTATTCTTCAATGACCTGTCACTTTCATGTCAAACTAATTGATTAGAAACCTGAGAAACCTTATTCTTGATTATCCTCATATCTGAATTCTTTTCTTCCAAACACACATAAATGTGCCTTTATGAGTGGACTTGATAAATTCCCAAATATCTTTGGCTACAACACAAATGATGCAGATAACCTACCAATTACATAGACCAAGAAGTTGGTAATTTCATAGTGACAAATAGCCAACTCAAACTTTTCCCTTCTATCTCTTCAGTACCGGGATTCTCTTATCATGATAATCTTCAAGATTCACTGTCCATAGATAACCAGAATACTATCATTCTAGAATTCCAAAAATAACAGTAGTACCGGAAAAATACTCCCTGAAGCTCACCCAATAGACTAGGGTGCTTGCTCTAATACCAATTAAAATTTTCTGGTACAGGAAACACATGTTAATACTGATATCTCAACATCAGAACAATGTCAAGACAAATGTTACAACATCTGTTTTAACATACTTTACAAATTTATCAAGCTACAAGTAATACTGAATTTAAATTGCAGAATGATAAATAACACATAGAGATGTTAATCCAGTTCTGTGCAACTCACCTAATCTGGGTGCTACCAAGCCAGGAAGTAAATCCACTATCAATAGAATCAATTCAAATCCTAAATAGTCTCGGCTTACAACTTATCACTTAATCCCTACCCAGTGTAACTTATGAAGGTAGAGAAAAACACAAGAGGTTTGAATTGGGTTTTTTTAAACTTTTCCCCTTTTAAAAAATATTTGATAAAACTATGAAAGAATATAGAATGCTAGAAATATAAAAAGACACATTCATTTTATCCAAGTTCACCATTAACTAGGCTACATCTTTTCCACCCTCCTCGAATGAATTTGCCTACAACAAGGACTTAATCCACTATAACCAAACTGATTAGAAATGCACGGGCTACCCGCTGGTGACTAACAACCAAACAATGATCCACAATCATTGACCCCTTAAGAAATCTGAACAACCTGGTCTTTCTTTACAAGATTTATTCTACAATGAACCACAACCATTATCATCCTGAGTATCAGACTAACACTGGTCACTCTAGGAATAATACAATGATACATTCATTGATCTCCATGAGATATAAAGATCATTAACCCTATAGGAAATCTCAATAACTTGGTCTTTCTAAAAAGGATTTCTCATAATGACCATCTACTAGTGATCTCTTAAGAATTTTGACCTTCTCGGTCCCCTAAGAGATATAGCAATCATTGACCCTATAAGAATTGACCAATCATGGTCTCTTAACAGGACATCTACGATGACCAGTTGTCAAAGTCTTCTCAAGTATACAGATCTTCACTCGATCACTTGAGGAACCGCCGATTCTAAACAAAATTGTTTTTTTGGAGAATACAATAGTGCTTCTTAACAAGCAGATTACTCCTATTTTAAGTACAGATTATTTAACACAATTATAAGCAACATTTCTCGTGTTCAAACAATTTACATGAAGAATTAAAACTATAACATAATATGAGCAACAACTATTATGTCTTTTATATTGATATACAAAGATGTATTTTATTAGAAGTTGAGTAACATCTTGTAGTGTTATTCTTCTTCATCTCTTCATTTAGCAAGTTATGAGCAATAACTCCTTACTTCTTCATATTTCTACCAAGATGTATGTAGCGACTGGTTTTTTATACAGAGTCACCACTATTAGTTTTTACCCTAGGGAAGGGAATCTAACAGAAAACCCTAATTCGCAGACAGAGATTCTAGGTTTCAGACTCTATTAGACGAAAGGAAGGTGTTAGGCACCTTTCATCTACCTTGTTCACAAGGATACTAGGTTTTAGGTTTAAGTTTGGGGAAAAATAGGGTTTTAAGTTTTATTAGGGGAACTCATCACAACTTTTGATCGTATGTGTTGTACCCCAAAATTTGCCCTCCAATTTTCACACAAGACATACTCCTATAGGTCCTCAATGGCTCAAGTTGAATAAGGATTGACCAGACAAATCCTCCACTTAAGATAATAAGCCTCAAACTAGGGTTTCACTCCTCATCAAGATGTTTGAGTTCTAAGGGTCCCAAATGGTCTCCATTTCCCTAATATGTCCTCGAGATCATCCATGCTAAGTTTCATGCCTTGCACAACAAGTTTGCTCAATCAACTGCTCAAATGCCTGAAAATCAACTGTACTAGGTCATAAGTCAACTGTGGCCCAAATACAGTCAAACTTTAAGATTTTTGGTCAACATCAATATTTTAAAGTATTATCTATCATTTGATCAAGGGTTAATCATGATTCCTCAAGAAATTCTCCTACCTCATCAAAAGTCAAAAATGGCAATTTAGGGTCTCTATAGGAAAAGTCAACCAAACATTGACTAGGAATAACTTTCTCATACTTTATCAAAAATTTTCCAACCAAGGCTCATTTTGAATAGAATCCAATTCCCTACAACTACTCCTCAACCCTCAAGGTCAAGAAATGCCTCAATCAAAAGATACAAGTTCATACATTATAGGTCATTTCAAAAAGTCAACGAAAACACCTTTTTGGTCAAAGCTCCTTACATGAACATGGAAGATCCAATTGAGATGAAACCAAAAGGGTTGTTTATAGAACATACTAATATCTCTAAGAAGTCCAAGAAAACCCTCTTAGGATTAAAAATAATAGAGATATGCATTGTGAAAGTTGACCAATTTTATGAAAATGCACAAAAGTCAATGTGAGCAATTTGGATTTTTTGAACTAATGGGCGTGGGTTTTGGATCTCAAACATATCCATGGACTTATTCAAGACATCTAAATCTATTATTTTATTTTTATGAGATTTATTTTTATTTATTTGAATTTTTATTCATTTAAATCTTAATAAATCAAATAAAATAGTAAAATGTTGAATTAAATCCCAAGATTTGTTTTATGATCAGATCATGAGCCTAACATCAGAATATTGAGTCAAAATTTCGTGCAAGGGATGATTGGAGAGAGATGAGAAAGATTTGGCCAAATTTGGAAACTTAAAATTATAAGATGCAAATCAAATCCCTTCCATCCAATCTTCAAGATTCATTCCACATTTGTTAACCTAATGTGATTCACTACATATACACAACAATTCCAGACCTAATAGGACACGCAGCTGCTGCCAAAAAACCCTCTTACAAGCTTGAAATTTCAAGGAAAAGTGTCAATTAGATTCAGAGTTACATAGAGATTAAAAGAATTCTGAAGCTTGCAATCAATTCCTGGAGGTATTCTGAAGCTAGCTACATCACTCCCAAGCGCCAAAGCCCCAAGAATCGTGCCCAACACCATCATGGTTTGCTCTTTTTTTTAAAACGATTATGATCATACATGCATCATAAATGAATTTTGACCATGCATTCTTGCTTATGTGAATGATTAGAATGCATTTGAATCGTTAATTTCTTGTTTTAATGTATGAATAACGATATGCCATTGTTAGGGTTTTGACCTGTGATTTGGGGCTTTCAGATACATGCAAAATTAGGCTAAAAGATGAGTGCCATCGTGCTTAGGGGATCAAACCCAATCGATCCATGGCTTTAGACGTAATTTATATTACGTGCTATGAATTTTGAGAATGACAGGTACAATAGTGACAAACAATGTCCGTAGGTAAAAATGCAGAAGCAAATACGACAGAGGGATCCTTTGTTGGCTATTTTGAACCAGCGCGTGCTTTTTGTTTTCATATATTGGGATCCTTTGCTTTCACATATATTGTTTTTGTATTATTATATTAACGAATGATCCAGTGGCACAATTGGTAAAGGCAGCGCGTTTGGAAGAGAGAGGACCTGGGTTCGAGTCCCAATGGGGTACATGGCCAGGCGTCCATCCTGCGCTCTCACTCTCAGCCTTTAGATCATCCACTGATCCAGATCTAGCGGCCAACCAGTAGTCCCCATGGTGGACCTTCCTAACCCAGCATCACTGGATCTCACACTTGCACTGGACCATTAGATCTAGACTTTGGCCCAATTCAACAACCTCACCCCCCAGTCTGGGTTTCACACCCCTCTTTCAGGCCCATTTCTCTTTTTTATTTTTTTAGTTTTATATTACTTTGTTTATTCATTCTTTTTTATCATAAAATCAGAAAATCATCACAAAAAAATAGGACCTAGTTTTTTTTAATAAATTAATTTTTGCAAATTAATTAATTTCATCAACTTTAATTTGTTTCATTAATTAAAATTAATTATAAAGATTAGGTTAAATTTCAAACCTTTTCATGAAAATCCAAAAAAACATTTTAATGCTCAAATTAGATTTTTTAGGGTTTTGCACTTTTTTTTTCAATTTAAATTCTCGCGCTTAATTATTTTTGCCGTACGATTTATTTTTCATTATTAATTTAATTTCTTCGAGATTGTAATAGTTTTAATTAGGTTATTTATTGTCGTTCCCAATTTACTTTTTAATCCCCAAAGTTTTTGGTTTTGTAATCCCCATTCCCTGAAGCCTTGTAATAATTAAATTTACCTTTCCGCTTTTACTTTCTGCAAATATATAAACTGTTTAGATGCATGCGTAGGATTGTGTGCAAAAGATCAATAATTTGAAACAATAGAAAACCATAACTTTCCAAAGATAAATAACTGAAAAAAGAATCACACACACACACATGCGTACCCCTAGGGTATCACCACTCCGGTTGCCTTCGGTAAACGGTCATAAAGTATAGGGAGTTTTAGTGGTTGCCCTCTAGTCCCAAAAGATAAAAAATGACCCATTCGAATGTTGCCTCGGAAAGATATTTAGGACTCTAGGGTAACTACTAAGGTTTCCTAACCATTGCTTCAATGACCGTACGTCCCTTTCGATAGTCCCTCAAAAATCCAACGACTAGGGTTTCCTACTCACTAATAGTAGGATAACACGTCCTAAAGGATAGGAGGAAAAGAACGCCTTTTTCGAGTAGGTAGATAACTATTAGGTACTTTATTAAATAATCCTTTTTACACATACACTTTCAGACATACTTTTCAAACAAAAGTTTTCAAAAAACGCTTTATCACACTCTTGAGGGCTGATACAAGAGTTGCCATAAACTGAATCGCCGCACTAAGGCATTTTCAAAGCTTTTCAAACACACAAACATGAAAGAAATTTTAGAAATGAGCAAGTACCTAAGAGCCCGTGGAAAACCACAGATGGAAAGGGTGCTAACACCTTCCATTTCCATAATCTACCCCCCGTACTCATAAATCTCAGAAAAAGGTCTTTTTCTGTTCTTTTCACCCTTTCTTGATTGGATAAAAGAAAAGTCGGTGGGGACTCTTGCTTACCGCGACATTTGCGGGAAAAAAATGCAAACCAGTATTAAACAGTCGGTTCTGCCACCGTATCACAGAACTGGCGACTCTGCTGGGGACATGATTTATAAAGTGGGGTTTACCTTAGGATCTAGGTCATTTTAATTACTTCTTTGGCTTGTCTTGTTTGATTTACTTTTAAGGGTATCTGTTTGGGTTGTTTGAATCCTAAAACCGGATCGGGGAGTTCCTTTTAGGTAAGTAGCAATAAACTGTGAGGGAGTTGTGTGGGGTATACTGACACGGTTGAAATAGTAGCTACGTTGATGTGATACTTTGGTGTGTACCTGTATCCCTTGAGTAATCAACCAGAATACGGGGCCGCTGCGTGGTATCTTAAAGCATTAACTGACCTTAGAACCTTAATTGACTAACTTGGTTTTTTAGGATTTAGTGAGATAGCCGTCTTTGGTGTAAACCCAAATTTGGTTGATACTCGATGCTACACTCATTGAGGTTTGACTCTTGATTTTTGTTTGGTGGCAAGTCAATTGTCTACCGGAACGAAATTTGGGGGAAAGATCGGTGATATTAAGATCCCTTAGGACCCGATTACTATATTTAAGACAGGTTGAACCAACCTGTGATACGGTGGCAGAACTGATTGTTTAATACTGGTTTGTGTTTTGCGTTTTTTGGTCACAAAATGTCGCGGTAAGCAAGAGTCGCCATCGACTTTTATTTCATCCAATCCTGGAAAAGTAAAAATAATAGAAAAAAACATTTTTTTCGAGATATTCAGAGTACGTGGGTAGATTATAGAAAGGGAAGGTGTTATAACCCTTTCTATCCGTAGTTATCTACGGGCTCTTAGGTACTTGCTCATCTTTTAAACATTGCTTGTGTATGTGCTTGCTTTGAAAATATTTTACTTTGTGATAACCCTTGTATCAGTCCTCAAGGGTGTGACGAAGTTGTTTTGAAAGGTGTTTGTGTAAAAAAAATTATTTTGATCAAGTACCTACTAGCATCTACCTACTCGAAAAAAGATTGTTTTTGTTACATTTCCTTTAGACAGTGTTATCCCACTATTAAGGAGTAGGTAGCACCGTTGTTGGAGTTTGTAAGGGACGCCCGAAAGGGACGAATACAATCACCAAAGCAATAGTTAGAAATCTTGAGTAGCAACCCTAGAGTCTTAAGATCTTTTCGAGGCGACGTTTCCGAGGCAACATTCCCGAGGCAACATTCGAATGGGACAATTTGATCTCTTTAGACTGGAGGGTGACCACTAAAATCTCCTATGCTTAATGATTGTTTACCAAAGGCAACTGAAGTGAGGTAAACCCTAGGAGTGAACATGTGCGAGTGATTTGTTTCAATTATTTTAATCTTTGCACATTAGGGTTTTCTAACTGTTTTAATTTTTCATGCATTCTTGCCGTACAATCCTATTAATTCATCTAACAGTTAATAATTTCCTAAAAGTAAAAGAGGAAATAAACCTAGCTATTACATGGCTTTGACAGTTACATAATTTCCTTAACGGGAAATAAAAGTACGAAATATAAAAATCCAAATTAAAACTATTACAACCTTGAAACAGTTACAATAATAATGGCAAAAATAATAAGAAGCGCGCGGCAAATTAAATGCGAGAGAAATTAGGGTTTTGACCCTTGACTAAATCTAATTGCAATTGATTAATGAAAAATTATTTTTTGTCATTTTTTTTATTTAAGAGAATAAGGAATAATTGAATTAAAAAAAGGAACCTATTACTAATTAACTTTAATTAAGAAAAATAATTAAGTTAACCTATTTTTCGTGTTTTTGTTTGAAGAAAAGAAAATAATTAAATCAAGAATTTAAACCTAGTTTTTCCAATTGATTTTAATTGTAAAAAATAAGTTAAAGTTACCCTAAATTAAATAAGCTAATTAATTTAATTTAATTTGATAAAATAAAAAAACCTAATTCTAATTTTTATGACTTTTTTATTTTTATAATTTTATAAAACAAACTGATTTTAAAAATAAAATAAATAAATAAATTGCAAAGAATAAAGAAAAATAAGAAAATAAAAAAAAAGATTTAGAAATGGGCCTATGTTGAATATCAATGCTGGGGGGTGTTGAACTGAAATTCTTTGGCCCATTAAGCTTCCAAGCCCAGTCCGCGCTGGATCTAGTGTAGCGTTGACTTTGAGGTGCATCCTACTCCTTCATTGCAGGCGTTGGATCTTGGCTGGAGATGACTCTGATGGTCAGATCTTGAGTTGTATGGTGGATGGTTGGGAGTGTGGTACACCTGATCACATGAGAAAAAATAATAGAAAGCAATTGTTGGGACTTGGGATCGAACCCAGGTCCTTATACTCGCCTCCAATGATGCATTTCCAACTGTGCTACCATTTTATTTTGCTCATATAATAGAAACAAAGCATAATTAGAAAAACAAACAATGGATTCAGAAAATGCGCGCAAAATTCAAATCAACCATTCATGGGCTGCCACGCATCACCTTCTTCCTTGGATTGTTTCTTTAGGTAAAACACTTTTACCTACGGACGTTTGTTCGTAGCTATAACCCTGTTTCATTCAAAAATTGCATACAATCAAGATAAATGAAATTGGTGACCATGAATCAACTAGGCTTGAATCCCTGATCATCATGGTACCCAATATGAGAGCCAATTGTTCCTGTATTGAAAACCCCTAAAACAAACTCGTAAACCCTAGCAATGGCATTACACGGTTCCTGTGCAGAAACTCAAATCAAAGCATTAAAAAACGTTGCAGGCATGACAATAAACATGCATATGTGATTAAAATAGATTTATGATGCGTAAATAAATGGATTCAAACTTTAAAAAAATGCAAACCGTGATATCTCTAGGGGCGGTTTTTGGATGCTTTGAGGCTAGCAAGTGATGTTGTTAGCTTCCTGAGATGTACAGTGATGGATTAAAAACCTTGGAATTGTTTGAACTGGCCTGTAGACAAATATAGGTCTCACACTTTTCTTGTAAAATTTTGATTTCTCTCTTGCCGTTTCACACCTCCAATTATTGTCCTCTTGATCTGGAATTGTTATGCCCTTATAGTAGACCGAATTAGGTCAACAAAATTTACACGAATCTTGAGAAACAATGGAGATTTGATTTGATTTGCTTCATGCATGATTTCTTTACAAAACTTGCTTCAATCCAATCTTTTTCAACCCTAATGAGCCTTGCACAAATTAGCTGGCATGCTAGCTGTAGATGGACTCCAAATGTGCACAAAAATTCCAAGGTTTGATTTGTTTTCATTATTTTACCATTTAATTTGATTTATTTTGATTTAAATGAATAAAAAATCAAAATAAATGATAAAAGTAATAAAATAATAGGTGGAAAAGCTCAGGGATTGTGGGTCCTAAGAAACATGTTTCAAGCAAGAAAACATGGGCCCCTTTGGAAAAAATGAACATTTGATCAATGTTTCCTTTTGACAATTTTCCAAAAATTGCCAACTTTGACAATGCACAACTCTCTCAATTTGGATCCTAGGAGGGTGTTCTTGGACGTTTTAGAAAGCTTAGGATGTCCCCTAAACAAACCTTTTGGTTTCATCTCAATTGGATCTTCCATGTTTATGTATGAAGCTTTGACCCAAAAGGTGTTTTTGTTGACTTTTCAAAATGACCCATAATGTCAAAATTCATATCTTTTTATGAGTGAATATTTTGAACTTATGAGATGAAGATGAATTGTGGGGAATTGCATCCTTTTCAAAATTAGCTTTGGGTGAAAAATTTCTAATAAAGTATGAAGAAGTTATGCTTGGTCAAATTGGGTGACTTTTCTTGCAAAACCCTAATTTAGCAACTTTTGGGTTTTGATGAATTTGGATCATTCCTTGGGGAATCATGATCAACCCTTGATCAAATGATGAATATAACTTCATAATGTTGATGTTGACCCAAAATCTTGAGGTTTGATTGTGTGTGGGCCACAATTGACTTTTGACCTAATATAGTTGATTCTCAAGCATCTGAGCAGTTGACTGAGCAAACTTCTTGTATAAGGAAACTTGACATGTAGGGTCTTGAGAATATATTAGGACCTTGAAATGCATTTGGGACTTTTTGGTTTACCTATCTTGATGAAGAATGAAACCCTAATTTGAGATACATTGCCATAGGAGAGAGCTTGTCTGGTCAACTCTTGGACTTCCTTGAGCAACTTGGGGACATCAATTGCCATTGATTGAGTAAAATGGGAGGGAAAATTTTGGGGTACAACAGCTGCCCCTATTCAATCTTTTTAAACCTGAGGATATAGATTGGCTCGTCTGCCTTTTGTGATCTGAAGGTGGAAGATAATTGAACACTACAATGCCCAGAAATTTGCACTCACATGAAGTGGCACTTGATTTGTGATATCGAGAATGGGCTTACATATATAATTTAAAGGTTGATAATGGAAGATTATCGGAGATGGGTTATCGGGATTATACTTATGTATCTAATGATTCGGACTGCAAGTGCACAGTCTTATCGTGTAGTTTTAAAAGATATCGAACCACGGAGACTGATGAATCGATCTACCGTCTTCTATTGTTACTTCGCAAATCTAAAGCTAAGAAATATTTGATTGGGTTGTAGGGAAAACTAAATACTAAATTAAATTGGATTTTTGATAATAATTAGCATAATTACCAGTATACAATAGTCGTACCTCGGGAACTAGCGACCTGTTGGGTGTCTTTATATTTTCAAAACAGCTTTCAGTAAAACTTATTTAGTTTAAAAACCCTCGTCTCACACTGTCGTTTTATTGATCTAGGCTATGCAGTTAAGTCCTAACGTACGCTTCCGCCATCCCGCAGGAGTTAAAAACACTTTTTGAAAACTGAATAATATCTTAATTAACTTTAAAGTGCTTCCGCTGTATTTTAAGCCAATGCCTAATTACTACTGTCCAGTTAAAAGATCTCAAACATCCGCTTTGTTGACCCTAACCTCTATCTATTTTTTACTTCCGTAACAAAACAATTTAATGATTAAAAATAGTAACTTAGGCCAGAAAAGAAAGTTTCGTAGTAAAAATAATCCCAACTAAGTTACTCGTTCCCTTGGTTGAGTGACTTTACATACCGGTATAGGAATTTTAGCCTAACATAATATTAAACCAAATCACAGAATAATTTAAGAGACAAAAAAAAATAAACATAATTATATTGATTAAAAAGCAATAAGAATTCGTAAACATAAACCTGGTAATAATTCTGAAGATATAGGAACTCCTGCATAAATTGTAGGCTTTGCTTTGATCGGAGAATATATTTAACCGTACAAAAGAAAATAATACTGGAAAGGAATATAGAAATAGCTGGGAAATAAAATAATGCTGAAAATAATATTCGCTCAAAGTAAATATAAAAAGAGAGACCGCCTGGTTAAATGGCTGAAGCCTCCTATTTATATCTTTCTTGAATAACTGCAGGTGAGAATTTGTAGGAGAGTTTGTAGGGCTATTGAATCTCTCCGTAGTTGACTTGGTGGAACGTGGATATAGCAACTAACACACTTTTGTTGCAAGCTTTAAGGGATGTGGGAAAAATAATAGGAGTGATGGTCGTCATGCTTTACGTGACGGTCGTCGTGCTTTACGTGACGGTCGTCGTGCTTTACGTGACGGTCGTCGTGCTCTACGTGACGGTCGTCGTGCTTCATGTGGCCACGCATCTTCTTTTTGGGATTGGGCTTATCTTTGGATCTTTACTTTTTGTATCCTTTTTTCTTTTTAGATATTTCCTATTTTTCTTGATTTGTACCCCCCTTTTTCTTCCTTTTCTCACAAAAGCTTCATTTAATTAAATACCTGCAATACAATTAAATACCAGCATAATACCAACATAAAGGAACATAATTAAAATAAAATAGAGACTTAATTTATATTAATCAAGCCAAATATACTATACATTTTCGTGTTATCAAACTCCCCCATACTTAAACTTTGCTTGTCCTCAAGCAAATGCTAAGTATGTTTTTCTAAACGTGGTCAGATGCACGGTTATGACTCGGATCAAACTAATATATAGTTGTGTTATCAGAAAATTTGTGGCTCGATTCATGCTCTATTACTACGTCAATGACACTAGACAATCCCATTTTACGTAAACTAGTTACAGGTCCTATCATAGCCTACCTCGAGTATTTGTCTTGTTTTGCCCTTTTCATTCTAGCGTAATCACATTAAGCCCTTTATCTTTACACGCACATAGCAGAACAGTCGGTTAGTGGTTTATGATCCTTATAAAATTTTAGAGGTTTCTGGAACAGTAATGTGGCAACCTTTTTCAATTCAATGGTTGGATGCGGGGGATCAGACCATAATCTGCCCTACTGAGTTTAGTACCAGATGCTCCTGAACCATCCACCAAATGAATTTTCATGTTACTTTGTAAGGTTTACATCCTTTGGATTAGGCGATCGGGTAAGAAACGTCCAATTTAATTGGTGTGTTTCCTTGCAACATTTTGCTGAAATATTATATCATCCACATATATTCATCGAATCCCTACATAGTTTGTGTTTAAGACGATGCTGACTGCTAATATAAACTACTCAGGGTTACTACAAAGACTAAACTTAGGGTGTTGGAATGACAGGTGCTTGAACTGATCTATCATACTCTGGGGTTGTAGAGTGTCTAGACGGTAGAAATTTCGCTTAATCTTGCCCCAATTCCTGACGATTAAAGATCTTGCAGTCTATGTACTTGTCGGGTGAGTCAAAAAGATTTTTTTATAGGGCTCAAAAAGAAAGGGGAGTCTAAAAGAACACAAATTTCTTTAATAGATAACTTGATGAAAATTTTTTTTATTGAATTAAAGATAACGGAAGGGAGGGAAATTACAAGAAAAATAAAAATTTACTAGAAAAAAGGGAAATACTTCCTCCCCCATACTTGAATCATACATTGTCCTCAATGTATTGATAGAAGAGGGAAAGGGGAAATGAAAACTGGATAATCATTCTTCCTTCTCTTGTCTTTGGTATCGGCCACGTGTCCTGGCTCTTCGACGTGCTTACCCACCGTGTCTGGAAGATTCAGCTCCATCTCTCTGGGATATGATATTATGCAAGTCGTCAACACGAAGTGTTAAGGCTCGCATATCTTCCGTTATTCCTGTGGTGAATTCCAGCATACTTTGATCATGCTTTCGAGTGTAGTCGTTTTGTTCTCTCTGCATTTGTTGCATGAGAGTCATCATCTAGTTTGGCGCGTCTCGAGGCTCTGGTAGCATTGAGTGGACAACTGGTTTTGCTGCATTATTGCGGCATAGATTGCGTCGATGGTGGCAGGATTGTTGGCTTGTTGTGGTTAGGGATCTTGCTGCTCTAATTCTTCTTCAATTTTGTCAGCGGCAGCGTTGTTGGCCTCACCTTGATTTCCTTGCTCATTTTCTCCAGGTTCTGGGGCGTTCAGGTTATAAAGCCAGTTATCCGGATTACCCAAATTAGTACGATTGTGATTCGGCATGATCATGCTACGAACTTTGCATTCTTAACCATTAGATAGTACCCTCCAGCTTCTTGCACTTTGATCAGGCGGCCATCTCTACAGTTATCAATATCCATATAAACTGCTAGCAGTGGAGGTAGAAGTTGAATCCTTTCCCCCCAGTTCAGGTGAACTGCGATTGTGGTGACATTGCCTCCAATACAAAAAGGCGTAGTCCCGTCTCTTATAACGAGGTTTTGAATGTGGGCCATCATCAAAGTAACGGGATTAAGATGGAGGTTTTGTGAAAAGTTACAGTGAAGAGCATACAACTCTTTAGTGTTGACTTTGTTGTTGTTTGCCCTTCCAAATACTGTGTTTGCCATAACACGGTGTAAGAAGCGAATGTTCGGGTTATGGATGTGAGAGGCGTAACGTGCTTAGGGATTAACCTTTGGTTCATCGGTTATTCTCTCCCATAGTGCATATGCACTTCCATTCCAATCCAATTCCGGGGTAATGCGATATTGCACATTATTTCCACGGGGAAAATGAAATATGTCGCTCAAATTTTCATGGCTGAGTGTGTACTCTCGGTTGAACATCCAAAATTGAGCGGCTCCCATTAGGTGTGCGTCTGCATCATCGCAAGTGTGATAGGCGTAGGAACTCAAGAATTCCAACGTGAGAGCTTCGTAAGTCGGTGTGTTCATCGTGCTAATAAAGCTCAGGCCAGCTTTATTCAGCAAGCCTTGCATATGAGGTTGCAAGCCTAATTCTTGCAAGCAGTTGTTGTCGACGAACCTTGTGGATGTTATCCCTCGACGATGGACTTTTATGTACCTTTCCTTTTGAAGTTCACCTACTTCTCCTTGTCGGAGCACGAGATGTCGCATGTCGGGTTCGGGTTGGTTTGTTGGATTCCTTTGGGCGGCCATGATTTTGAACTTGATAGAGAAGGAAAATGTATTTGTGATGAAGAGATGGAAGGTGGGTGGTAGTGATGAAAACTAAGGGATGGGAGAAGGGTTTAAATAGATGTATTTTATTGAGTAGGAAATTGAATGAGGTTTATGGGATAATTATGAATATGAGAGGTTATGGAAGTTAAGGGTGAATATGAGTAATGGGGTAGTGGGGGTTTTAAAGCAAGTTCAAGTTTCAATGATTCAACGGTCACGGGAAGAGAATCGTGGGAGACAGGCTTCTGACGCTCGTCACATGCTTCCTAACGTCCGTTAGGGTCGGCAGGGTGTTGGGTAGCGAGTGTCTGAGCAAAAGTTTATTAATTAACTAATTCATATAGTTTGAGTAGTGTTACAAGGGATATATATCTATGTGAATAGTTAGTGGCACATAGTAGAATCGGAGGAATGATAATCGAAATAAAAAATAAGAAATAAATAAGAAATAATTTAATTAAAGATAAAAATTAAATGAAAAACTTGTGGGTTTCCTCCCACACAGCGTTTGTTTAATGTCGTTAGCTTGACGACTCAAGAGTGCAAGCGCTCATGGTGGTTCTCTCGAGGATGACTCCCCGGTTGAACTTTTAGTAGTTGTGATTTTCCATGGCCACTTATCAAGCCATCTCACATATCCCTCACCTTTTCTTCTCTTTCTTCTGTGGGGTGGTTCATTCTTCTGAACTTGTGGTGGTGGTTCTGGATCTATCCTAAGTATCAACTTTTCAAGTTTGGGCTTAGTGATTTCATCCACCACCTCAAAGGTTAACCTTACCCTTCTAATGCTAATGATATCCCTAGTTTCATGGTCCTCTGATTTTCTCTTTTTATGCAAGACTTTAAACAAGGGTGCATTGGTGTGGATATTTTCCAATACCTCCATACACATTTTAGATTGGGAGTCTATCTGAGCTTCCATAAAACTTTTCGAGAAAGGAATCAGTGGGGTATAGGGATGAGGAACAACAATAGGTGCTTCCTTCTCTACCTTTTCTACAACATCCCTTTTAGATGGTGTTGGTGGATTTTTCTCAATCTTTACTCTTTTCTCGTCTGAACTCTCCTCAACCACATCATCACTCTCCTCAACCTCATTATCACTCTCCTTAGGATTTTCAATTTGTTTTTCACTACTGGTTGTTACAACATCCAATTTCTCCTCAGGGAAGGGTCCTAGGGGATTTTGTTCAAGCTGGGAGATTTGAGTCTCTATGGCTATGTTGTGAGTCGCGAGCGACTCAACCACAGTGGTCAGTTTCCTGAGGTTTTCACTGTTTTGAAGGATTTGTTTTCTAAACTCTTCGTTCTGGACAATTTGTGTCTCTACAAAGTGCTCCATCATAGATTCTAACCTAGAGTGAATTAACATCGCATCAGAATCCTCCATTGATGTTTCGAAGTTGAAATCATGTGATTCTTCTGATTCTTCAAAGTGAGTTAGAGTCACATTTTGTGTTTCCATAAAGCGCTCTGTCATCATAAATATTTCATTTTCCATTAATATTTCGAGGTCGGATTTATAGGATTCTTGCGTCTCCTCGAAATATTGGGTGTAGTGATTGTAGGGGAAATTTGGTTGAGGATAAGTTTGGTTGGAATTATAATATTCTTGCGATTCCTCAAAATTTTGGGATTGGTAGTTAGAAAGGTAATTCGGGTGAGAATGAGTTTGTGACGTATTGAAATTCTCCAACAGTAATTCGAGGTCGGATTTATGGGATTCTTGTGATTCCTCGAAATACTCGGAGTGGGAGTTGTAGAAAATATTTGGGTGATACATAGTAATTGGGACAAAAATTTGAGATGATACTCTTGAATGCGGCGTCTAAGTCTGAGATACCGCTCAATATCGTTGATTTGTATGTATAACGGCTCGCCTTGCAAACGAGTGTTTGGCATACAAATAAGAAAATAAATAGAAAAGAAATAGAAAAGAAAAAGAGAGGTTTTTGCTCTAGTCTCTACTGCGTAACAGAAGAGTAGCGATATCGACTTAAATCAGTCCCCGGCAACGGCCCCAAAAACATGATCGGGATTATACTTATGTATCCAATGATTCGAACTGCAAGTGCACAGTCTTATCGTGTAGTTTTAAAAGATATCGAACCATAGAGACTGATGAATCAATCTACTGTCTTCTATTGTTACTTCGCAAATCTAAAGCTAATGAATATTTGATTGGGTTGTAGGGATAACTAAATACTAAATTAAGTTGGATTTTTAATAATCAATGAGCTTAATTACCAGTATGCAATAGTCGTACCACGGGAACTAGCGACCTGTTGGGCGTCTTTATATTTTCGAAACAGCTTTCAGTAAAACTTATTTAGTTTAAAAACCCTCGTCTCACATTGTCGTTTTGTTGATCTAGGCTATGCAGTTAAGTCCTAACGTACGCTTCCGCCATCCCGCAGGAGTTAAAAACACTTTTTGAAAACTAAATAAAATCTTAATTAACTTTAAAGTACTTCCGTTGTATTTTAAGTCAATGCCTAATTACTACTGTCCAGTTAAAAGATCTCAAACTTCCGCTTTGTTGACCCTAACCTCTATCTGTTTTTTACTTCCGTAATAAAACAATTTAATGATTGAAAAATAGTAACTTAGGCCAGAAAAGAAAGTTTCGTAGTAAAAATAATCCCGACTAAGTTACTCGTTCCCTCGGTTGAGTGACTTTACATACCGGTATAGGATTTCTAGCCTAACATAATATTAAACCAAATCGCAGAATAATTTAAGGGACAAACAAAAACAAACATAATTATATCGATTAAAAAGAAATAAGAATTTGTAAACATAAACCTGGTAATAACTCTGAAGACAGAAGCACTCCTGCACAAGTTGTAGGCTTTGCTTCGATCGAAGAATATATTTAACTGTACAGAAGAAAATAATGCTAGAAAGGAATATAGAAATAGCTGGGAAATATAAATAATACTGAAAAGAATATTCGCTCAATAAAATCTCTAAAGTTTCTTTCCAAAAAGAAGAACCAAAACAAAATGTTGGAATCCTGTACCCCCCAGAGAGAGAAAAAGAGAGACCCCCTGGTTAAATGGCCGAAGCCTCCTATTTATATCTTTCTTGAATAACTGCATGTGAGAATTTGTAGGAGAGTTTGTAGGGCTGTTGAATCTCTCCGTAGTTGACTTGGTGGAACGTGGATATAGAAACTAACACACTTCCGTTGCAAGCTTTAAGGGACGTGGGCGAAATAATAGGAGTGACGATCGTCATGCTTTACGTGACGGTCGTCGTGCTTTACGTGACGCTCGTCGTGCTTTACGTGACGCTCGTCGTGCTCTACGTGACGGTCATCGTGCTTCATGTGGACACGCTTCTTCTTTTTGGGCTTGGGCTTATCTTTGGCTCTTTACTTTTTGTATCCTTTTTTCTTTTTGGATATTTCCTATTTTTCTTCATTTGTACCCCCCTTTTTCTTCCTTTTCTCACAAAAGCGTCATTTAATTAAATACCTGCAATACAATTAAATACCAGCGTAATACCAACATAAAGCAACATAATTAAAATAAAATAGAGACTTAATTTATATTAATCAAGCCAAATATACTATACATTTTCGTGTTATCAATGGGCTTAAAGATGGCATCTTGGATGCGACAGAGAATTGTCTGAGATGGACTTAAAGATGCCATCTAGAGAATGTAGATTTCCTGATATATTCGTTTGACGAGAGTCCCTGTTGTTGTCGTTGAGGAGGAATCTGCTGAAGAACATTGGTATCTGTCTTGAGAGGAATATAATTTTAGGAGCTTAAGTTGTCCGTTATTCTACTACGAAAATGTGATACCAATCGTGTTTGATTAGGTCCCCGTCTTACAGTGTTGCGGACTGCCGTCTGGAGATAAGAGAGGAGGAACCTAGATAGTAAGGTTATGAGAAGGAACCTGGATAATAGGGTTGCTTTGACATGAAATCCTGGATAGTAGGGTTGTGAGAAGGAACCTGGATATTAGGGTTACATTGATATGAAAGCCTGGATAATAGGGCTATGAGAACGAACCTGGATAGTAGGGTTACTTCGATATGAAAGCCTGTATAGTAGGGCTGTGAGAAGGAACCTGGATAGTAGGGTTACTTCGATATGAAAGCCTGGATGGTAGGGCCGTGAGAAGGAACCTGGATAGTAGGGTTACTTCGATATGAAAGCCTGGATAGTAGGGCTGTGAGAAGGAACCTGGGTCGTAGGGTTACTTCGATATGAAAGCCTAGATAGTAGGGATGTAAGAAGGAACCTGGATAGTAGGGTTACTTTGATATGAAATCCTGGATAATAGGGTTGTGAGAAGGAACCTGGATAGTAGGGTTACTTCGATATGAAAGCCTGGATAGTAAGGTTATGAGAAGGAACCTGGATAGTAGGGTTACTTCGATATGAAAGCCTGGATAGTAGGGCCGTGAGAAGGAACCTGGATAGTAGGGATACTTCGATATGAAAGCCTGTATATTAGGGCTGTGAGAAGGAACCTGGGTAGTAGGGTTCCTTCAATATGAAAGCCTGGATAGTAGGGCTGTGAGAAGGAACCTGGATAGTAGGATAACTTCGATATGAAAGCCTGGATAAAAGGGCTGTGAGAAGGAACCTGGATAGTAGGGTTACTTCGATATGAAATCCTGGATAGTAGGGCTATGAGAATGAACCTAGATAGTAGGGTTACTTCGATATGAAAGCCTGGATAGTAGGGATGTGAGAAGGAACCTGGATAGCAGGGTTACTTCGATATGAAAGCCTGGATAATAAGGCTTTAAGAAGGAAACTCTATAGTAAGGTTACTTCGATATGAAAGCCTGGGTAGTAGGGTTGTGAGAAGGAACCTGGATAGTAGGGTTACTTCGATATGAAAGCCTGGATAGTACGGTTGTGAGAAGGAACCTGGATAGTAGGGTTACTTCGATATGAAATACTGGATAGTAGGGCCGTGAGAAGGAACCTGGATAGTAGGGTTACTTCGATATGAAAGCATGTATAGTAGTGTTGTGAGAAGGAACCTGGATAGTAGGGTTCCTTCGATATGAAAGCCTAGATAGTAGGGCTGTGAGAAGGAACCTGGATAGTAGGGTTACTTCGATATGAAAGCCTGGATAGTAGGGATGTGAGAAGGAACCTGGATAGTAGGGTTACTTCAATATGAAAGCCTGGACAGTAGGGCTATGAGAACGAACATGGATAATAGGGTTACTTCGATATGAAAGCCTAGATAGTAGGGCTGTGAGAACGAATCTGGATAGTAGGGTTACTTCGATATGAAAGCCTGGATAGTAGGGGTGTGAGAAGGAACCTGGATAGTAGGGTTACTTCGATATGAAAGCCTGGATAGTAGGGCTGTGAGAAGCAACCTGGATAATAGAGTTACTTCGATATGAAAGCTTGGATAGTAGGGCCGTGAGAAGGAACCTGGATAGTAGGGTTACTTCGATATGAAATCCTGGATAGTAGGGCTGTGAGAAGGAACCTGGGTCGTAGGGTTACTTCGATATGAAAGCCTGGATAGTAGGGTTACTTCGATATGAAAGCCTGGATATTAGGGTTGTGAGAAGGAACCTGGATAGTAGGGTTACTTCGATATGAAATCCTGGATAGTAGGGCTGTGAGAAGGAACCTGGATAGTAGGGTTACTTCGATATGAATGCCTGGATAGTAGGGCTGTGAGAAGGAACCTGGATAGTAGGGTTACTTCAATATGAAAGCCTTGATAGTAGGGTTGTGAGAAGGAACCTGGATAGTATGGTTACTTCGATATGAAAGCCTGGATAGTAGGGCTGTAAGAAGGAACCTGGATGGTAAGGTTACTTCGAGGCGATAATGTAGATTAGTTGACCCGTTTGATTTCGGGAACTTAGCTTCCATTAGTCGTCTATAAATATGATTTGTATAACTGCTGGATTTGTTGAAGCTAATCATCTTTTCCTGAAAAGATATCAGGGTTAGTTATATGCGATGGATGAAATGCAGGGTGAGATAATGTTCTCAAAATAAATGAGATTAAGTTGTATATGTCATGTATGCGTATGTCATAATGTATGTTTATGAAATGTTGTCGGGGTATGCTCGCGTTTGGGAAAATAAATCCCTGATTGTTGTTGGAGAGTTGTAAATATTCTGTCGGGAAGAAGATGCTTGAGAACAAACTCTACGGGGACCAAACTTTGGGGGAAGAGATACTCTGTTGGTAGACCTGCCGATTTGGAGGAACAAACTTAGTCATGGATGAAATTCGTTGCTGGAGATGATGAGCTATGTTGGAGATTGAGCTTCTGTATCTGTAGAAATAAACTCCGCTTGAGGGATGAAATTTATTGACTCGCCCGCGATTATGAACCTCGATTGGGGTGGTTACGCCCTGTTTCGGGAAAGCTGACATCAATGCCTTTGGATACTTTTACTTTGTGGGGAGTGTATGTACCAATAATTATGTTCCCTAGCTGGCTCTATCCCGGTACCTGCTGGGCGGAGTAACCGTCAGGTTTGGCACTTCTTGTTTTCCTTGTTTATAGAAATACGAGTAATTGTCTTTGTTTATTATGTAAATGTTTATGAGCAACAATCATTTTCAAATGCATATATCAAAAATAAATCATTGGACGTTCTTGCAAAACAAAATAGAAAAAGAAAAAAATAGATTGAAGTATCTTGTGAAAGTGACTTGTATTGATTTTCGAAGTTGGCCTGTAATACGCGTTTTTGTACAAAGAGGTCGACGCCCTAGTAAGAGAACGCCGCCGAAAGATAGAAATTACAATTTGTGTAAAAGAAAGAAAGACATTTATGTGAAACGACCCCATTGGGTTCCAACTCTGCTATTGCCTTTATATCTTCAAGCGTCTCATCACTTTACTGCTTGGTCGAAGGTGGATCATATTGATTGGCTCCATCTGAGCTTGATAGTCGATATCGAAGTCTGGTTGCAAGATGATCCAATGAGGCATAGTGTTACGCTTCAATCCCTAACTTTTTTCTGGACCGCCCTTTCGGGTTTTCAGTCCACCGGGATACCCATTTTTGCCTAAGTCGCCCTTTCGGGTTTTTGACTTGCCGGGTGTACAGATTTTTTTCATTTTCATCCCTTACTTTTGCTCGAACCCTTTTGGTTCACCGGGAAGTACTTATTTTTTCCTAGGTCAGTCGACCTAGTTGGTCTTTGATTATGCGTAGTATCTTTTCACTTTGTTTGCATTGACGGGGTGAGGAAGGTCGTCACTGTCCATGGTGGTTAGAATCATAGCTCCTCCCGAGAAAATGTTCTTAACCACAAATGGCCCTTCGTACGTGGGAGTCCATTTTCCCCTGGGATCACCTTGCGGCAATATGATGCGTTTGATCACCAGATCCCCGACTTGATATCCTTGACGCCTGACTTTCTTGTTAAAAGCCTTGATCATTCGCTTCTGGTACACCTGACTATGGCAGATAGCAGTAAGCCTCTTTTCGTTGATTAGATTTAACTGATCAAGTCGAGTTTGGATCCATTCGTCTTTGTTCAAACCCGCATCCTTCATAATTTTGAGAGAAGGTATCTGGACTTCTATGGGTAGGAGTGCCTCCATACCATATACCAGAGAGTAGGGTATTTCCCTTGTCGACGTCCGTGATGAGGTATGGTACCTATGAAGAGCGAATGGTAACATCTCGTGGCAATCTTTATATGTCAATGTCATCTTCTGTACAATCTTCTTGATGTTCTTGTTAGCAGCTTCAACAACCCCATTCATCTTCGGCCGGTAGGGAGAAGAGTTATGATGTTGTATCTTGAACTGTTTATAGAGCTCGGTGATCATTGTGTTTTTGAGATTCGTACCATTGTCAGTAATAATCCTCTCTGGTACACCATATCGATAGATCAGATTGTGTGGGATAAATCGTGCAATGACGTTCTTGGTCACAGTAGCAAAAGAGGCTGCCTCAGCCTACTTTGTACAGTAATCAATGGCTACTAAGATGAAATGATGCCCGTTAGACACAGTAGGTCTGATCTCGTCGATCATCTCGATGCCTCGCATTGCAAAGGGTCAAGGAGCTGTCAGGATGTTCAGAGAAACTGGAGGTACATGCACCTTATCAGCATAAATCTGGCATTTATGACAAGTTCGAGAGTACTGATAGCAATCGGCTTCCATGGCGGACCAGTAGTATCCTGCCCGTAGGATCTTCTTAGCCATGGTATGTCCACTAGAATGGGTTCCTAAAGTGCCTTCATGTAGATATGTCATGATCCTCTCTGCTTCGCTCTTGTATACACACCGTAATAATGTGGATTCATGGTTGCATTTATAGAGGATCCCATTACTAAGGAATAACTTTGTAGCGAACCTTCTCAGAAACTTCTTATCGTTGACATATGCCCCTTCGGGATACTCCTGAACCTCGAGATACCTTTTGACTTCGTGAAACCAGGGTTTGTCTGCCACTTCTTCGGTGTCGATCTCATAGAAGTGTGTTGGTTCATCCAACCTCTCAATAGTGATTTGGGGAGCTTCATTGTCCCACCTAACTTTGAACATAGAAGACATGGTAGCTAGCGCGTCCGCCAACTGGTTCTCTTCTCTTGGGAAATGTTCAAAGGTTATCTCTTCAAAGTGTGGGAGAAATGTCAGTACATACTCTCTGTAAGGAATGAGATTTGGGTGCTTCGTATCCCACTCGCCTTTGATCTGACTTATCACCAGAGCGGAATCCCCGAATACACTTAAGAACTTAATCCTCAGGTCAATAGCAGCTCGAAGACCCATGATACATGCTTCATACTCCGCCATGTTGTTGGTGCAGTTGAAACATAATCGGGCAGTGAACGGAGCATGATAGCCCTCAGGAGATATGATTACCGTGTCAATACCGTTTCCTAGTGCGTTCGTGGCTACATCAAAATACATAGACCATCGGGATCCTTCCTCAGGTCCTTCATCCGGTCCAGGTTCTTCGTAGTCGGTTATTATCATGATATTCTCATTTGGGAACTCAAAATTCATGGACTGGTAATCATCCACGGCCTGATGAGCCAAATGATCCGCCAATACACTCCCCTTTATAGCTTTTTGGCTTTTATATTGTATGTCGTATTCGGTTAAGATCATTTGCCACCTTGCTATCCTTCCAGAGAGAGCGGGCTTCTCGAAAATATACTTGATCGGATCCATGTTTGATATCAACAAGGTAGTGTGAGTCAGCATATACTATCTTAGTCGACGAGCAGCCCATGCCAAAGCGTAGCAAGTTTTCTCGAGTAATGAGTATCGTGTCTCACAGTCGGTAAACTTTTTGCTAAGGTAATAAATGGCGTGCTCTTTTCGACCAGACTCGTCATGCTGCCCCAGCACACACCCCATTGAATTGTCTAGCAATGTCAAGTATAATATCAAAGGTCTTCCTTCAACTGAATGCATTAGAATTGGCGGTTCTTGAAGGTATTCTTTGATTCTTTCGAAAGAGGCCTGGCATTCATCATTCCACTTTACCACTTGATCATTCTTCAGAAGCTTGAAGATTGGCTCACAAGTAGCAGTCAGATGTGAAATGCCCCTGGCGATATAATTCAGGTGTCCCAAAAAACCTCTAACTTCCTTCTCTCTGCAGGGAACCGACATCTCTTGTATGGCCTTCACTTTCACAGGGTCTACCTGAATACCCTTATTACTGACGATAAATCCTATAAGCTTTCCAGATCTTACCCCAAAGGTACACTTGTTCGGATTCAACCTTAGCTTGTATGTCTTTAATCTGTCGAAAAATTTCTGGAGATGATCAAGGTGCTCTTCCTCAGTCTGAGACCTGGCTATCATGTCATCAACATACACTTTGATCTCATGGTGAATCATATCGTGAAACAAAGCGACCATGGCGCGCTGATAGGTTGCCCCAACATTCTTCAACCCAAAAGGCATCACCTTGTAGCAGAAGGTGCCCCACTGTGTGACGAAGGTTGTCTTCTCCATGTCTTCAGGAGCCATCTTGAACTGGTTGTAGCCAGAGAAACCATCCATGAAGAAGAAGATTTTGTGCTACGTGGTGTTGTTGACCAGAACATCAATGTGAGGAAGTGGGAAGTCATCCTTGGGGCTTGCCCTGTTCAGATCTCTGTAATCAACACACATACGTACCTTACCGTCCTTCTTAGGTACCGGGACGACGTTGGCGACCCAATGTGGATAGAAAGAAACAACTAAGAATACTGCATCGAACTGTTTCATGACCTCTGCCTTAATCTTTTCTGACATTTCAGGGCGCATACGACGGACCTTCTATTTAACCGGAGGACAGTCTTCTTTAGTTGGAAGGCGATGTACCACAATATCAGTGTCTAAACCAAGCATGTCTTCGTAAGACCAGGCGAAGATCTCAACATAGTCGTACAACATCTGTATCAACCTCTGTTTGACGCTAAGCTCCAGATTTTCACCTATTTTAACCTCTTTTTTGTCTTCCTCAATACCCAACACTGTCTCAACCGGCTCTTCATGGGGTTGTATTGCCCTTTCTTCCTGCTGTAGTAGTCTAGCAAGTTCTCCAGGCACCTCACAATCATCCTCACCTTCGTCCTCGACTTGGTTGATCGGATTTTTGAAGTCATAACTGGCAATAGCAGAGTTGTTATCAATGGGATCCAGAGTGGATATGGATCTATATTGTGATACGTGAGTGTGTGTAAGAGAATAGCTGTTTTGATAAAGTGAAAAACAGAAAAGAAAAACAAGGAGCGCAAAATTTGTACGCAAGAAACGTCAAATGCTTTATTAATGATTATGAAATGACAAATAATAGCCCTCACAAGCAAAGCCAAGGTGCCTCGGGCAAGGCACCGGGCTGTAAAGTTTCAAATTATTTATTAAAAATCTTAAAACAAATAAGTCAATTACTGCAGAATAAAAGAAACAGGTATGAAGTCCCTAGCCGTCTAGTTACTCGGTCCACCGTTGGTAGTTGGGTAGATCCAGCTATCAATGTATGAGTTCTCATCATCAACATCTTCTGTGGCGGAGACAGCCTCAATAGCATTGATTCCCGAGCCATGCTTGGGCATGGGTGCAGTTATGACGTTGGTCTTCTCCGGAGCGTCAAACTCAATCTCTTTGGCTTCGATCCAGTCCTACACCTTATTTTTCAGGGCCCAACAATCGTTTGTATCATGACCTAGACTTTCTGAGTGATAAGCGCAGCGGGCACTCAGGTTGTAGCGGGGAGATATGGTGTTGGGGTTCTTAGGGGCTTCCCTTAGAGTTACCATATTGGTCTTCAACAATTATGGTAAAATTTGAGACCGAGTCATATTGATCCGGGTGAACTGCCTTTGTGGTCTTTCCACCCTTTGTTGATTGTTGCGTTGTGGAGCAACTGCAGGTCTAGGTATCATCACGACACTTACTATCTGACGTTGTTCAGCCCTGTTCTATCCCCTCGGGCTGTAAATGGAACTGGCTTCCTTCTTACCAGCAAAAGGCTTCTTTACTGAACTTGATGAGGCATCCTTCTTTATTTTGCCGCTTCGAATCCCCGCTTCTACTCTTTCCCCTGTTAGGATCAACTCGGTGAAACCAGCTAATGAACTGCCGATCAAATGATTGAAAAATGGACCAGATAGCGTCCCCAGGAACATATCAACCAACTCCCTATCAGACAGCGAGGGTTGAACTCTCCCAGCCAAGTCTCTCCATTTTTGTGCATAATCTTTAAAACCTTCACCTGCACCCATGGACATATTCTGGAGTTGAGTATGAGTGGGAGCAAGGTCGGCATTGTACTGATACTGCTTGTAGAAAGCAGCAGCCAGATCTTCCCAGTTTCGGATATTTTCTCCCTCTAGCTGGTAGAACCATTCAAGTTGAGTCCCTGATAGACTATCTTGAAAGAAGTGAACCCAAAAATTTCTATCGGCTGTGTGGGGCTGGATCTTCCTGACATAAGAACGGAGATGGAGTTTTGGGCAGGACACCCCATCATATTTAGCAAAAACTGAAGCTTTGAACTTCTGCGGGATGACTACTCCCGACAGCAATCCCAGTTCTTCGAAATCTAGTCCAGGTATCCTCTGAACTTTCATGGCACTCAGACGGTCTTGTAGTTGTTTGTATCTATCCTCAGCAGGAGGGTATTGCTCATCATTGTAATCAGTATCATTATCAGAGACTGTAGGACTAGGGTCCTTCTCTCCTTCTTGGTTCTCCCCTTCCTTAGATGAAGAGGTCAGATCAGTTTGACGCTTCAACTGCTCTCCAAACCTTCTGCCCATATTCAGAATACCGACTGCCTTCTTCTTCTTCTTCTTCTTCATTTTCAGAATAAGGGCTTTCAGATCCTCCTGCCCTTTTGCCAGACTGATGAACATTTGTTGGAACTGGGCGTTCTGTGCTTGAAGGTCCTTGATGCTTAGTTCGGAAGACATTTCTGCTGAAATAAACAGCGAAGAAGATTAGAAACCTGTAATGGTACCTGTAATGATGTGTTATGGATGGGATGCGAATGCAATGATTTCAAAGACTTTGAGAAATTTAAATTTTCAAACCACAATAAACAAAAACTTTATTAGCTGAATTTGAAATTCAAATGCCTTTTAGGCGTTACAATTTTAAAAAATAAATCTGAAACTATAAAAGACATTAAAATTCCTATGGATGCTTCCTCTTTGTGTTGGGATAGTCATCGAGTCCTCTTTCTTCATGCAACTGCTTTGTGATCTCTAAGACCTTCCTCTCCTGAGCATGGAATTGATCCTTGTAAGTATCCCGCTCCTTCATCAACTGAACCCAAGACCTCTGTAATTCTCTAAGATTAGTGGGCATATAAGGATAAAGAACTATGTAAGGAATACCATCTTCCGTAGTGAGTTCCACAATCATTGGCAAAACAGCAACATAGGGCATCATAAGCTGCTGGGCACGAGCTCGTACCTATTGTAGGTAAGGTTCCATAGGAATGGAAGTCTTTGGTCCTAAAGCCTTGGCGCCGGATCTGCTTACCATGCCCCAGGCTCATATGAATCTCCGCCGATACTCCTTGACATCATCCTCATAGTTGATTACAATACCCTCGATAAGTAACTCATGGGGACAATCCCTTCGAGCATAACCAAATTGTCACAGGGCTAAACAAGGGTTATAGGTTATACCCCCTCTGATGCCAAGTAGCGGGACATTAGGGTATTCTCCGCAACAATCAATAATATCAGTATTTTCCGTAGCTTGAGAACACCAGAGAATATCCGTATGAGCAAGCGACACTATCCTTTGCGACCAACCCAAACCTTCTTCATTCTTCAGTATGGACTTAGGGAGGTGAGAAATAAACCACCTCGACAGCAACGACATACAGTGCATAAGAATCCCTCTTCTCTTCATGGTACGAGTATGGAGAGCGTGCAAAATATCTCCGAGCAATGTAGGCACCAGGTTGCGAGAGAGAAAGATCTTGATAGCATCCACGTCTATGAATGATCCTGGATTAGGGAATAGAACTAACCCATATATTATAAGAGCCAAGATCTCCTTGAAAGCCTGAAAATCCATATGATCCCAAAACAGTTGGGCTTTGTTTATCAGAAACTTAGCTAGAAAACCCTTGACTCCGCTTCTTGTTTCCCAATTGGATACCATGTCGACCCGTTTCAGGTGCAAAGATGAGGCAATGACTTCTGGCTTAGGAGCTTCTTCTAAACTTGTGATGGATAACTACTCAAGAATGGGTATATCCAACAGCTGAGAGAATTCTTCTAGGGTAGGTACCAGCTGATAGTCTGGAAAGGTGAAGCAGTGGTGCTTGGGATCAAAGAACTGAAAAAGCACACTCATCATATTTTCATCAAAGTTTTAAGTAACCAGGTAGAGAATTCGACCATGTCTCTTAGTGAACGCAAAAGTTTCAGAAACCCTTGATGCTAGCTCTTTGATTTGGGAAGGTATCTTCACAAAGCTGATTCAGATAGTGTTTCTACGTACAGAAGCCATGATCTGCAAAATAGGGAAAAGATAAATTCCCTTGGTCTTTGAAATGGTTAGTGCAATAAGAATGGATGCTATGTTATGATGCATGATGTCATGGTAAAACATAGGTATAGCAAACACAGGTATAGCAAGCACAGCCAAATCACACAAAGTCCTTAGGTTTAAGGCTTGCATGAGGTCAAAGGTAGTACCCTCTTGAAGATAGTTGGTTGCAAACTTGTCTTAGAAATAGTATCCGGGTTCTAGAAGATCTCAATATCACTGACCATCCTTTATCGGCATTGTCTCAACTCATGCAATCTTTTCTTACATCCGAAATATCCTGAAAGTCTGATCTCAATGAGTGTAGCATCGAGTATCAACCAGTTCTCAGCTCTATATCGAGGCCAACTATCTCACTACTTTCTAATGGCCAAGTTTGGAAATTAAAGGTTCTAAGGCCAGTTGATGCTTCACGACACCACGCAGCGGCCCCGTACTCTCCCTGATTAACTCAAGGGTTACCGGTACCAACCAAAGTGTCACATCAACGTAGATACTGCTTCAATCGTGCTGGTATACCCCAACATAGTTCCCTCACAGTTTATTTCTACTTACCTAAAAGGTGTTTCCCCGATCCGGGTGTAGGATCAAATAACCCAAACAGTTCCCATAAATATAAAAGCAAGCAAGACAATCAAGAGAAAGCAATTAAATATGACCTAGATCCTAAGGTTTACCCCCACTTTATATTTCTTCCCCAGCAGAGTCGCCAGTTCTATGATACGGTGGCAGAACCGACTGTTTAATACTGGTTTTCATTTTGCGTTTTTTGTTTGCAAAATGTCGCGGTAAGCAAGAGTCGCCACCGACTTTTATTTCATCCAATCATGGAAAAGGAAAAAGAACAGAAAAACCTTTTTTCAAGATATTCTGAGTACGGGGGGTAGATTATAGAATGGGAAGGTGTTAGCACCCTTTCTATCCGTAGTTATCTACGGGCTCTTAGGTACTTGTTTGTCTTTTAAACATTGCTTGTGTATGTGCTTGCTTTGAAAATATTTTACTTCGTGATAACCCTTGTATCAGTCCTCAAGGGTGTGACGAATTTGTTTTGAAAACTGTTTTGAAAGGTGTTTGTGTGAAATTTTTTATTTTGAGCAAGTACCTACTAGCATCTTCCTACTCGAAAAAAGATTGTTTTTGTTCCATTTCCTTTAGACAGTTCTATCCCTCTATTAAGGAGTAGGTAGCACCGTCGTTGGAGTTTGTAAGGGACGTTCAAAAGGGATGAATACAATCACAAAAGCAATAGTTAGAAAACTTTAGTAGCAACCCTAGAGTCATAAGATCTTTTCGAGGTGACGTTTCCGAGGTAACATTTCTGAGGCAACATTCGAATGGGACAATTTGATCTCTTTAGACTGGAGGGCGACCACTAAAATCTCCTATGCTTAATCATTGTTTACTGTTGGCAACTGAAGTGAGGTAAACCCTAGGAGTGAACATGTGCGAGTGATTTGTTTCAATTATTTTAATCTTTGCACATTAGGGTTTTCTAACTGTTTTAATTTTTCATGCATTCTTGCCATATAATCCTATTAATTCATCTAACAGTTAATAATTTGCTAAAAGCAAAAGCGGAAATAAACCTGGTTATTACATGGCTTTGACAGTTACATAATTTCCTTGACGGGAAATAAAAGTATGGAATTTAAAAATCTTAATTAAAAGTATTACAACCTTGAAACAATTACAATAATAATGGCAAAAATAATAACAAGCGCACGACAAATTAAATGCGAGAGAAATTAGGGTTTTGACCCTTGACTAAATCTAATTGAAATTGATTAAAGAAAAATCATTTTTTGTCATTTTTGTTATTTAAGATAATAAGGAATAATTTAATTAAAAAAGGAACCTAATTACTAATTAACTTTAATTAAGAAAAATAATTAAGTTAACCTATTTTTTGTGTTTTTGTTTGAAGAAAAGAAAATAATTAAATCAAGAATTTAAACCTAGTTTTTCTAATTGATTTTAATTGTAAAAAATAAGTTAAAATTACCCTAAATTAAATTATCTAATTAATTTAATTTAATTTGTTAAAATAAAAAAACTTAATTCTAATTTTTATGACTTTTTGGTTTTTATAATTTTATAAAAAAAACTGATTTTAAAAATAAAATAAATAAATAAATTGCAAAGAATAAAGAAAAATAAGAAAATAAAAAAAGAAAGATTTAGAAATGGGCCTATGTTGAATATCAATGTTGTGGGGTGTTGAACTGAAATTCTTTGGCCCATTAAGCTTCCAAGCCCAGTCAACGCTGGATCTAGTGTAGCGTTGACTTTGAGGTGCATCCTACTCCTTCATTGTAGGCGTTGGATCTTGGCTGGAGATGAATTTGATGGTCAGATCTTGAGTTGTATGGTGCATGGTTGGGAGTGTGGTACACCTGATCACATGAGAAAAAATAATAGAAAGCAATTGTTGGGACCTGGGATCGAACCTAGGTCCTTATACTCGCCTCCAATGATGCATTGCCAGCTGCGCTACCATGTTATTTTGTTCATATAATAGAAACAAAGATTAATAAGCAAAACAAACAATGGATTCAGAAAATGCGCGCAAAATTCGAATCAACCATTCATGGGCTTCCACACATCATCTTCTTCCTTGGACCGTTGCTTTAGGTAAAACACTTTTACCTATGGAAGTTTGTTCGTAGCTATAACCCTGTTTCATTCAAAAATTACATATAAGCAAGATAAATGAAATTGGTGACCATGAATCAACTGGGCTTGAAGCCCTGATCATCATGGTACCCAATATGAGAGCCAATTGTTCCTGTATTGAAAACCCCTAAAACAAACTCGTAAGCCCTAGCAATGGCATTACGCGATTCCTGTGCAGAAACTCAAATCAAAGCATTCAAAAACGTTGCAAGCATGACAATAAACATGGATATGTGATTAAAATAGATTTATGATGCGTAAATCAATGGATTCAAACTTTAAAAAAATGCAAACCGTGATATCTCTAGGGGCGATTTCTGGATGCTTTAAGGATAACAAATGATGTTGTTAGCTTCCTGAGATGTCCAGGGATGGATTAGAAGCCTTGGAATGGTTTGAACTGGTCTGTAGACAAAGATAGGTCTCACACTTTTCTTGCAAAATTTTGTTTTCTCTCTTTCTGTTTCACGCCTCCAATCCTTGTCCTCTTGATCTGGAATTGTTATGCCCTTATAGTAGACTGAATTAGGTCAACAAAATTGACACGAATCTTGTGAAATAATGGAGATTTGATTTGATTTGCTTCATGTATGATTTCTTTCAAAAACTTGTTTCAATCCAATCTTTTTCAACCCTAATGAGCCTTGCACGAATTGGCTGGCATGCTAGTTGTACATGGACTCCAAATGTGCACAAAAATTCCAAGATTTGATTTGTTTTCATTATTTTACCATTTAATTTGATTTATTTTGATTTAAATGAATAAAAAATCAAAATAAATGATAAAAGTAATAAAATAATAGGTGGAAAAGCTCATGGGTCGTGGTTCCTATTAGAAGCATGTTTCAAGCAAGAAAACATGGGCCCCTTTGGAAAAAAATGCAAATTTGATCAATGTTGACTATTGACAATTTTCCAAAAACTGTCAACTTTGACAATGCACAACTCTCTCAATTTTGATCCTAAGAGGGTTTTCTTTGACTTTTTAGAAAGCTTAGGATGTCCCCTAAACAACCCTCTTCGTTTCATCTCAATTGGATCTTCCATAATTATGTATGAAGCTTTGACCCAAAAGGTGTGTTTGTTGACTTTTCAAAATGACCCACAATGTCAAAATTCATATCTTTTTATGAGTGCATATTTTGAACTTGTGAGATGAAGATGAATTGTAGAAAATTGAATCCTATTAAAAATGAGCTTTGGATGGAAAATTTCTGATAAAGTATGAAGAAGTTATGCTTGGTCAAAGTTGGGTTGACTTTTCCTACAAAACCCTAATTTAGCAACTTTTGGGTTTTGATGAATTTGGAGCATTCCTTGGGGAATCATGATCAACCCTTGATAAAATGATGAATATAACTTCGTAATGTTGATGTTGACCCAAAATATTGAGGTTTGACAGTGTGTGGGCCATAATTGACTTTTGACCTAATACAGTCGATTCTCAAGCATCTGAGCAGTTGACTGAGCAAACTTCTTGTGCAAGGCATGAAACTTGACATGTAGGGTCTTGAGAATATATTAGGACCTTGAAAGGAATTTGGGACTTTTTTGGTTCACCTATCTTGATGAATAATGAAACCCTAATTTGAGATACATTGCCTTAGGAGAGAGCTTGTCTGGTCAACTCTTGGACTTCCTTAAGCAACTTGGGGACCTCAATTGCCATTGATTGAGTAAAATGGGAGGGAAAATTTTGGGGTACAACATAACCCAACTTCAAGAGGGTATTACCTTAAAACCCATGCAAGCCTTAAACCTAAGATCTTTGTGTGATTTGCTTGTGTTTGTTATATCTGCTATATCTGAGCATAATCATGACATCATAACATAGCATATCATACTAACCATTTCAAGGATTCTTAGGGTTTATTTTTGTCTTATTTTATAGGGCATGGCCCTTGCCCGCAGATTCACTATATAAGTCAGTCTGGTAAATGCACCTCCTCAGCTTAAGGAGTTGGTATCAAGGGTTCCTGGAAGCTCTCCCTTCACTGAAAGACATTGTTGACTTCTCAGCTTAGTCACCTCAAACCCTTATGAAGAAATGTTAAAAGTGCTCTTTCAATTCTTTGACACTCTACATCACTGCTTCACTTTTCAGGATTACCAGTTAGTACCTACTATGGAGGAGTTTTATCTATTACTGGAGGTGCCTATCCTTAACAAGGTACCTTTAAATGGTATGGAAAGAGACCCCAAACCTAAATATATTTCTAAAGCGTTGTCCTTACAACGGTCTGACGTAATAGCAAATTGGGAAACCAGGAGAGGTGTCAAGGTTTTCTTTGGCTAAGTTCTTGTTTGAGAAAGCTCATCATTTTTGGGATACCCTGGACTTACAAGATTTTGAAGAGTTGTTAGCCCTTCTCATCTATGGGTTGGTACTATTTCATAATCCAGACCAGCTTATAGACATGAATGCAGTTAAGGTTTTCCTGTCATGCAATCCGGTACCTACTCTGCTTGGAGATATCCTACATTCTCCGCATACTCGCACTATAAAGAAAAGAGGGACCCTTCTTTGTTTCACTCCTCTTTTGGCTAGGTGGTTTATTTCGCACCTGCCCCGATCCGTCTTGAAGAATGAACAGGTTTTAAGATGGTCTCATAGGCTAATGACTCTTACAGATCCACGTATTCATTGGTGTCCTCGATCCTCGGAGAATGTTACCATCATTGATCGATGCGGAGAATTCCCTAATGTCCCTCTCTTAGGCATTAGGGGAGGAATCACTTACAATCCTTGTTTGGCACTGCAACAGTTTAGATATGCGAGAAGGGATGGTCCTCATGATACACTTATCCAAGGAATCGCCTTCGACTATGAGAATGATGCTCAGGGTTACCGTAAAAGGTTCATGCGAGCATGTGGCATGGTACATAGAGTTGATAGCAAGACATTGGGGCACAAGAATTCCATCCCTCTTGAGCCTTATCTTAAATGGGTACGAGCCCGTGCTCAAAGTCTTATGATGCCTTACCTTGCCATCCTACCTATGATTATTGAACCGGCTACTGAAGGAGACACTCCTTATCTTTTTATTCATCCTGACATTCCAACTGATCATGAGGAGTTACAAAAATCCAGGGTTCAACTTAAGGAGGAGAGGGATACGTTTGAAGCTCAATTCTACGCCAACGAGTAGAAAGTCCTGGAACTCACTAAGATACTTCATGAAGAGAGGAATATAAACACCTACATTGCACCAAAGAGGATGCACTAATGGGAAACCTAATTTTGTTTTGCTTTAAGTTTTATTTTGTTTGATTGTAAGCCTAAAGGGCACTCTTTGTAACAATTCGAACTTATTAATGCAATTAACGTGTGTTTCTTTTGGTTAAGCAAATTTGAGTCTTTAATAATCCTTGAAATCATTGCATACGCATATCATCCATGACATTGCATAAACAGGTTTCAAAGTAGGATTCTCGTCTTCTTCGCTGTTTATTTCAGTAATAATGGCTTCTGAACAAAGTATCAAGGATCTCCAGGAACAAAATGCCCAATTTCAGAAAATTTTCATAGCTTTGACTAAAGGGCAGGAATATTTGAAGGACCTTATTCTGAAAGATAGAAAGAAGAAGGCGAAGAAGACCGTTGGTGTGGTAAACCTGGGAAAAAGATTCAAGGGACCGTTGAAGCAAATGGTTGATCTGACCTCTTCATCCAAGGAAGGATAGAATCAAGAGGGTGAGACAAGGGAGGAAGAACCTAGTCCAGGGGAATTTGATAATGGAACTGATTACAATGAAGAGCAGTATCCTCCGGCTGACGAAAGGTACAAATAGTTAGAGGATCGTCTGAATGCAATGGAGATCCAAAGAGTACCAGGGCTGGATTTTGAAGAAATGGGTTTGGTATTTGGGGTTGTTATCCCATAGAAGTTCAAGGTTCCTGTATTTTCAAAGTATGATGGGGTTTCTTGTCCCAAGCTTCATCTCTGTTCTTATGTGAGGAAGATTCAGCCTCACACTGCTGATAGGAACTTGTGGGTCCATTTCTTTCAAGACAGTCTGTCAGGGACTCAGCTTGAGTGGTTCTATCAGCTGGAGGGAATCAATGTCTGCAACTGGGAAGATTTGGTTGCTGCTTTTTATAAGCAGTGTCAATATAATGCTAACCTTGCTCCTACCCGTACTCAACTCTAGAGTATGTCTACGGGTGCAAGCGAAGGATTTAAGGACTACGCTCAGAAGTGGAGAGATTTGACAGGGAGAGTCCAACCCCCTTTGTCTGATAGGGAGTTGGTGGACATGTTTCTTGGTACGCTATCTGGTCTGTTCTTTAATCACTTGATTGGTAGCTCCTCAGCTAGTTTTACTAAGCTGATATTGACTGGAGAAAGGGTAGAAGTTGGGATCCGAAGTGGCAAGATCCAGAAAGACACCTCTTCAAGTACAGTGAAAAAGCCATTCATGGTTAAGAAGGAGGTCAATTATATTTACAATCCAATAAGTTAGAATAGAACCGAACATCGTCCAACGGTAGGGGCTGTGATGATACCTAGCCTTGTGGCTACTCAACAATGAAACAATCAGCTAGGGGTAGAAAGACCTCAAAGGCAGTTCACCCGGATCAATATGACGTAGTCTGAGGTTTTAACCCATCTGTTAAAATCTAATTTGGAAACCTTAAGGGAGGCTCCCAAGAACCCTAACACCACATCTCCTCGTTACAATCCAAACGCCTGGTGTGCTTACTATTCTGAGAGTCCAGGCCACGATACAAATGATTGTTGGGCTCTGAAGAATAAGATACAGGATCTAATAGAAGCAACGGAGATTGAGTTTGATGATCCTGATATACCTAATGTCATAACTTCTCCCATGCCCAAGCACAACTGTGGTGTTAATGCCGTTGATACTGATCTATTTGTTACTTCTGTTGATAAAGTTTCTACTCCTCTCATGACTGTCAAGAAGAATTTGTTGCTAGCCGGTTTATTTCCGGACTATGGTGAAGGT
The DNA here is from genome assembly GCA_948472305.1 of Vicia faba. Taxonomy (NCBI): domain Eukaryota; kingdom Viridiplantae; phylum Streptophyta; class Magnoliopsida; order Fabales; family Fabaceae; genus Vicia; species Vicia faba. The sequence continues at coordinate 146,714,174 of OX451740.1, forward strand.
TTCCATATGTGTTTATTTCCTTCTGGTTGTTATTTGCTGAAGGCAGGTGTTCTACGCCGATGTATAACAAAGAGATTTTGTTCGAAAAGACTCTGGTTCCAACTGTTATACATGAAGAAGTTGCTATCATAACCATTTCCGCCAATCCTTCCAAGGTATCCTCCAAAAGACTTGTTAGGATTACATCTACTCCAAGAATTTCTCCATTAATAATCACTTTTCCTGGCCCTGTACCATACTTCTCAGACAAAGATGTTCCATGGAGTTATGGTGCTGATGTTTACTACCATGGCGTCAAGCAGGATTTGTTAACCATTAAAGACGAAAAAACTGAAGAGGTTGATCCCTATATCACTAACATTGTTGGGACCAGCAAAATTACTCGAAGTGGAAGGGTTTTCTCTCCCGAGATCTCCCCGAATACTGTTGCTAAGCCTGTTGTTATTCTATCTGTCTTTCTGGCTAGTACTCCTGCTACTACTCCCATCCTTACTCCATTTGTTATCCCTGCCGATGAGTCATCTTGTACTCGGGGCAAAGAAGTTGTAGGTGAGCCTTCCCAGACGGAGGCACCTAGAGAAGTTATTTTGGAATCCTCTAAAAAAGAAATGGAGGAGATTTTAAAGATAATCAAGAAGAGCGACTACAATATGGTCGAACAGTTGGGGCATACCCCTTCGAAGATATCAATGTTGGCTCTACTATTATGTTCTGAGGCCCATGTAAAGGCTTTGGTTACATTTCTCAAGACTGCACATGTGCCACAGGAAACCTCCGCTAACCAATTCGAGGACTGTATGGCCAGTCTGACTACTGATAATGGGTTGGGTTTTTATGATGTTGATTTGACACCCAAGGGGAGAAAGCATAATGATGATTTGCATTTCTCGATCGAATGCAGGGGCGCTACTATGGCCCATGTGCTAGTGGACACTAGATCATCATTGAATGTTCTGCCCAAGAAGGATCTTGATAGGCTACATTGTGAAGGTTTGACCTTAAAGCCCAGTAACATTATGGTGAGGGCTTTCGACGGTTCAAAAAGAATGGTGCACGGGGAGGTGGACATCCCTGTTAAAGTGGGTTCCCAGAATTTTGAATCCACCTTCTACGTGATGGATATCAGGCCATCTTATTCTTGTTTGTTGGGTCATCCTTGGATCCATGAAGTTGGAGTCGTTACTTCTACGTTGCACCAAATGTTGAAGTATCTAGTGAAGGGAAAGATTGTCACTGTGCATGGTGAATAGGAGTACATGGTAAGTCATCTGAACTCTTTCAAGTATGTGGAAATGGACGATGAGTTCATAGAGACCCCTTGTCAAAATTTTGAAGAGGTTCCCCAGACTACGGTGTCAACCGAGACTATTACAAGTGTGCCAAAGATCACCAGCCCTCCTTTGAAGATGGCTTCTCTCAAGGACGCCAGAGCAGTAGTTGAAGAAGGTGGGTGTATCATTTGGGGACAGCTCCCTGATTTTCCTTACAAAACTAACAAATTTGGTTTGGGCTTTACTTCAGGAGCTCAAAGGGTTGTTCGATGTGCTCGGGCTGGAGGACCTCCTATACGCATTAGCAATCATGGGGTTAATGCTATAGAAGACAATGATGAGGATTCTGATATTGACAGCTGGATCTACCCTACTACCAACGATGGACCTAGTAACTGGACGACCAGAGATTTTTTTCCGATTACTTTTGTTCAGTAGTAATTGTCTTGCTTGTTTTTCAGATTTGTAATAAACAATATAAACTTTATGGCTTTGTGTCTTACCCGAGGCATAGTAGTTTATTTCTAAGGGTTATTATATGTCATTATCATATGTCATCAATAAAACATTGTACGTTTTTGCATACAAATTTTGTGCTCTCTGTTTTTCTTTTCTGTTTTTTACTTTATCAATACAACTATGCTCTTACACACACTCACATATCAAACTGCAGATCCATATCCACTCTGGATCCCATTGATAACAGTTCAGATATTTCCAATTATAACTTCGAAAATCCAATCAACCAAGCCGAGGGCGTAGGTGAGAAATATTATGAGGTACCTGGAGAACTTGCTAGATTGTTACAGTAGGGAGAGGGGACTATACAGCCTCATGAAGAGCCAATTGAGACAATAAACTTAGGTACAGAGGTAGGCAGAAAAGAAGTCAAGATCAACACAAATCTGGGAATTAATTTCAAACAGCGGTTGATACAAATGTTGCATGACTATGTCGAGATCTTTGCCTGGTCATATGAAGACATGCCAGGACTAGATACATATATTGTGGTTCACCGACTACCAACTAAAGAAGATTGCCCTCCGGTAAAGCAGAAGGTCCATCGCATGCGCCATAAAATGTCAGAGAAGATCAAAGCAGAGGTTATGAAGCAATTCAACAATGGGTTCTTAGCTCTTACTTTTTACCCCCAATGTGTTGCCAACGTAGTGTCGGTGCCTAAAAAAGACGTTAAGGTACGAATGTGTGTGGACTACAGAACTCTGAACAGGGCAAGCCCCGAAGATGACTTTCCGCTCCCCCACATTGATGTCCTGGTTGACAACATCACGCAACACAAGATCTTTTCCTTCATGGATGGTTTCTCTGGTTACAATCAGATCAAAATGGCACCCGAAGATATGGAGAAGACAACCTTCGTCACTCAATGGGGCACTTTCTGCTACAAAGTGATGCCGTTTAGATTAAAGAACGTTGGGGCAACCTATCAGCAAGCCATAGTCGCCTTATTTCATGACATGATTCACCATGAGATAGAGGTATACGTGGATGACATGATAACCAGGTCTCAAACTGAGGAAGAGCACCTTGATCATTTACAAAAGTTGTTTGATAGGTTGAAGACGTACAAGCTGAGGTTGAATCCAAACAAGTGCACCTTCGGGGTAAGGTCTGGTAAACTGCTGGGTTTCATTGTTAGTAACAAGGGAATTCAGGTGGACCCTGCAAAAGTAAAGGCTTTATAAGAGATGTCGGCTCCTCGCACTAAGAAGGAGGTCAGAGGCTTTTTTGGACGCCTAAACTACATTTCCAGGTTCATTTACCATCTAAATGCTACTTGTGAGCCAATCTTCAAACTCCTAAAGAAAGCTCAAGTGGCAAAATGGAATGACGAATGCCAAACTGCTTTCAAAAGAATCAAGGAATACCTTCAAGAACCACCAATTCTGATGCCTCCGATTGAAGGAAGACCTTTGATAATGTACTTAACGGTGTTAGATAATTCAATGGGGTGTGTCCTGAGGCAACATGACAAGTCTGGTCGAAAAGAGCATTCAATATACTACCTTAGCAAAAAATTTACCGACTGTGAGATAAGATACTCACTGCTCGAGAAAACTTGTTGCGCTTTGGCTTGGGCTGCTCGCCGACTGAGACAATGTATGTTGACCCATACTACTTTACTGATATCTAAGAGGGATTCGATCAAGTACATCTTCGAGAATCCCGCTCTCTCCGAAAGAATAACGAGATGGCAGATGATCTTAACCAAATACGATATCCAATACACGATCCAGAAAGCAATCAATGGAAGTGTATTAGCTGATCATTTGGCTCATTAGGCCGTGGATGACTACTAGTCCATGAATTTTGAGTTCCCGGACGAGAATATTATGCTAGTAACTGACTATGAAGAACCTGGACCAGATGAAGGACCTGAAGAAGGATCCCGATGGACTATGGTTTTTGGTGGAGCTTTGAACGCACTCGGTAATGGCATTGGTGTTATAATCATATCCCCCGAGGGCTGTCATACTCCTTTCACTGCCCGATTATGCTTCAACTGTACCAACAACATCGCGGAGTATGAAGCATGCATCATGGGTCTCAAAGCTGCTATTGACCTGAGGATCAAATTCTTGAGAATTTTCGGGGATTCAGCCTTGGTGATAAGTTAGATCAAAGGAGAGTGGGATACGAAGCACCAGAATCTCATCCAGTACAAAGAACACGTGCTGACATTTCTTCCACACTTTGAGGAGGTAACCTTTGAAAGTTTTCCACGAGAAGAGAATCAGTTAGCGGACACGCTAGCTACCATGTCCTCTATGTTCAAGGTCAGTTGGGACAACGAGGCTCCTCGGATCACTATTGAGAGATTGGATGAACCAACATACTGCTACGAGATCGACACAGAAGGAGTAGCAGACAAACCTTGGTTCTATGAGGTGAAGATATATCTCGAGGCTCAAGAGTATCCCGATGGGGAATCTATCAATGATAAGAAGTTTCTGAGAAGGTTCGCCGTGAAATTCTTCCTCGGTAATGGAATCCTCTACAAGCGCAACCATGACTCTACTTTACTTCGATGCATTGACAAGAGCGAAGCAGAGAGGATTATGATAGATCTACACGAAGGTACCTTTGGAACCCATTCAAGTGGATATACCATGGATAAAAAGATCCCACGGACAGGATAATATTGGTCCATTATGGAAGCAGACTGCTATCAACATTCTCGAACTTGTCACAAATGCCAAATCTATGCTGATAAGGTGCGTGTACCCCCGGTTCCTTTGAATGTCTTGACGGCTCCTTGGCCCTTTGCAATGTGGGGCATTAACATGATCGAAGAGATTAGACCTACAGCTTCTAATGGGCATTGCTTTATCCTAGTGGCCATTGATTACTTCACGAAGTGGGTGGAACCTGCCTATTTTGCTACCATTACTAAGAACGTTGTGGCGCGGTTTATCGAGCAAAACCTGATATGTCGGTACAGTGTGCCAGAGAGGATCATCACTGACAATGGTAAGAATCTCAACAATACTATGATCATTGAACTTTGTAGACAACTCAAGATCCATCATCATAATTCTTCCCCTTACCGGCCGAAGATGAATGGCACTATGGAGACTGCTAACAAGAACATCAAGAAGATCATACAGAAGATGGCAGTGACATACAAAGACTGGCATGAGATTTTACCATTTTCTCTTCATGGGTATCGCATCTCCGCACGAACCTCGACAGGGGAAACACCCTACTCTCTGGTATATGGCATGGAGGTTGTCCTGCCTATTGAGGTCCAGATCCCTTATCTAAGAATCATGAAGGATGCAGGTCTAAATGAAGATGATTGGATCCAGACTCGACTTGATCAACTGAATCTGATCAATGAAAAGAGACTTACTGCTGTTTGTCATGGTCAAATGTTTCAAAAACGGATGATCAAGGCTTTCAACAAAAAGGTCAGACACCAAGTATATCAATTCGGGGATTTAGTGATCAAGTGCATCATACTGCCACAAGGTGATCCCAGGGGAAAATGGACTCCCATATATGAAGGGCCATTTGTGATCAAAAACATTTTTTCTGGTGGAGCCATGATTCTGACCACCATGAATGGTGACGACCTTCCTCACCCTGTCAATGCGGACATAGTGAAAAGATACTATGCATGATTAAAGACCCGCTAGGTTGACTGACCTAGGATAAAATAAGGGCTTCCCGGCGAACCAAAAGGGTTCGGGCAAAAATTAGGGATGAAAACAAAAAATAATCTGTACACCCGGCAAGTCGAAAACCTGAAAAGGAGGCTTGGGCAAAAAAGGGTATCCCGGTGGACTGAAAACCCGAAAGGGCGGTCCAGGAAAAAATTAGGGATTTAAAGCATATCACTATTTCCTATTGGATCAACTTGCGACTAGACTCCAACATCATCTATCAAGCTCAAAACGGCACCCATCAATCCAGTCAGCTTCGGACAAACAACAAAGTGATGAGACACTCGAAGACATAACAGCAATAGTAGAATTGAAACTCAATGGGATTATTACGCATAGCTGTTTTCTTCTCTTTGTACACAATATTGTATAGCTTTAATTTTCACGGCGGCGTTCCCTTAATAGAGCGTCATCCTCCTTGTACAAAAACCCCTCTTATAGGCCAACTTTGAAATTAATACAAGTCACTTTTACAAAACCATTTGTTTTTATTTTTCTGTTTTATTTTGCAAAAATGTACAATGATTTATTCTTGACATATGCATTTGAATGTGATTGCTATTCACAAACATTTGCATAAGAAACGGAAAGACTGTTGCTTATAACTTAAGAAACAGGGGCAAAAACTAAAAGACTATGTCAATCTCGATAGTTACTCCTTCCGGCAGGTACATGGGCAGGTACAGTTTAGAAACAAGGTCACCATTACATGCGACCCCGTGACGTCTATATTCCCTACAGAGTAAAGACAACCAAAAACTTTGACACCGGTTTCCCCAAACAGGAGCTACTTTCCCCAGCAAAGTTCCTTCAGAGAGCCGATGTCTATATTCCCCTACCGAAGTTTATAATCGCAAGTGGTTCATAAAGTTTTCTCCCAAGCAGAGTTTATTTCTATGAATACAGAAGCCCAATCCCCAACAGAGTTTATCTCTCTAACTACGGAAGTTCATCCCCCAACGGAGTTTATTTCTCTAATTTGGCAAAATCTTCCAGCAAAGCATCTCCTCTCGCAAGCAGAGCTATTCCCTCGCATAGTTATTCTCAAGAAGAGTCTCTCCCCGATAGAATATTCGTAAACAAGGATTAAATCCGTAGCATAATCATCTCCATTCACCATCCCCAGCGGGAATGAAGAATTCAACTTCCCTAATACTCTTCAGCAACAGTCCAGGATTTATTTTTCCTGACTAAGAAGTGCTACAATAGTATCCCATGTTCATACATCTTGGCATGCACATACATATTGCATACAACACAATCTCATTTATTTTGAGAACATCACCATAATACATTCCATACATCATGACATTGCATACAACTAAATTTTTACCTTTTAGGAAAGGACCAAATCAGCAAGCTACGTCTAACCAAGGGCTATTCCAGGATTTTCCTCAGAAAGATAATCCTAAGATCTCTCTACTCACTATGTCGGTGGAAGAGACTCCAAGTCTTTCGTCTGGGTCAGTTGAATCGCTACTAAGTATCTTCTAATTACTATGCCAGTCAAAGTTAATCCAAGATCTCTCTGCTCACTATTCCCGTAGAAGAGATTCCAAGACTTTCATCTAGGTCAGTTGAATCGCTACTAAGATTCTCCTTATTACTATGCCAGTCAAAGTTATCCCAAGATCTCTCTGCCCACTATGCCGGTAGAAGAGACTCCAAGACTTTCGTCTGGGTCAGTCGAATATCTACTAAGATTATCTTGATTACTATGCCACTCAAAGTTAACCTAAGTTTTTCCCTGGATCAGACAAGTCGACACTAAGATCTCTATGATTACTGTGCCAGTGGAAGATGTACCAAGACTTTCATCTAGGTCAGTTGAATCGCTACTAAGATCCTCTTGATTACTATACAAGTCAAAGTTAATTCAAGGCCTTTCCCGAGTTTATTCAAATCGACGCTAAGATTTCAACCCCAGTTGAAGACAACTTGAGACCTTTCTCTGGTCCAGTCAAATTGATACTAAGATTTCTATTCCAGTTAAAGAAGCTATGAAGCTCGAAAATTGACCGGATAATAGTCAATCAACAATTCAAGACACTGTGAAGCCCGAATAACATTTTAATCTCATTTCCCCAGTAAGTCGCTGTGAAGCCTGGAATACGACCAGATAGCATAGCCTTATCATCCTCAACAAGTCACTGTAAAGCCTGGATCTTGACCGGATAGCAGTTCACTTCCATCTCTTCAATCAAGAGATGACTCCCCAGTAGAGTAATGGACATACTGAAGCTCCTAGGCTCTATTCCCCAAGACAGAGACCAACATTCCACAGCAGAGGCCACTCTAACAACAGGAACAGGAATTCCCACGAAGGAATATCTCATGAAATCATCATTTTTTTGGATGGCATCTTTAAGCCCATCTCTGACGACTCTCCACCACCTTCTCTGGATGGCATCTGTAAGCCCATTCTCGGCATTATTAACCGTCAGTTGTACCTCATGCGAGTACAAATTTTTGGGCACTCAAGTGTTCAATCATCTTCCACCCTCAGATCACGAAAGGCAGACAAGCCAATCTAAATCCCCAGGTTTAAGAAGATTGAACAGGGGCAGCTATTGTACCCCAAAATTTTCCCTCCCATTTTCACACAAGACATACTCCTAGAGGTCCTCAATGGCTCAAGTTGACTAAGGATTGACCAAACAAATCCTCCTCTTAAGACAATGAGCCTCAAACTAGGGTTTTACTCCTCATCAAGATGTTTGAGTTCCAAGGGTCCCAAATGGTCTCCATTGCCCTAATGTGTCCTCAAGATAATCCATGCCAAGTTTCCTGCCTTGCACAACAAGTTTGCTCAGTCAACTGCTCAGATGCCTGAAAATCAACTATACTAGGTCAAAAGTCAACTGTGGCCCAAATACAGTCAAACTTCAAGATTTTTGGTCAACATAAATATTCTGAAGTATTATACATCATTTGATCAAGGTTTGATCATGATTCCTCAATAAATTCTCCTAACTCATCAAAAGTAAAAAAAATGGCAATTTAGGGTCTCTATAGGAAAAGTCAACCAAACTTTAACCAGGCATAACTTTCTCATACTTTATCATACATTTTCCAACCAAGGCTCATTTTGAAGAGAATCCAATTACCTACAACTCCTCTTCATCCCTCAAGGTCAAGAAATTCCTAAATCAAAAGATACACGTTCATATATTATAGGTCATTCAAAAAGTCAACGAAAACACCTTTTGTGTCAAAGCTCCTTACATGAACATGGAAGATCCAATTGAGATGAAACCGAAAGGGTTGTTTAGGGGACATCCTAAGTTCTCTAAGAAGTCCAAGAACACCCTCTTAGGATTAAAAATAAGACAGATATGCATTGTGAAAGTTGACCAATTTTATGAAAATGCACAAAAGTCAATGTGAGCAATTTGGATTTTTTGAACTAATGGGCGTGGGTTTTGGATCTCAAATATATCCATGGACTTATTCAAGACATATAAATCCATTATTTTCTTTTTATGAGATTTATTTTTATTTATTTGAATTTTTATTCATTTAGATCTTAATAAATCAAATAAAATAGTAAAATGTTGAATTAAATCCCAAGATTTGTTTTATGATCAGATCATGAGCCTAACATCATAATATTGAGTCAAAATTTCGTGCAAGGGATGATTGGAGAGAGATGAGCAAGATTTGGCCAAATTTGGAAACTTAAAATTCTAAGATGCAAAACAAATCCCTTCCATCCAATCTTCAAGATTCATTCCATATTTGATAACCTAATGTGATTCACTGCATATACACAACAATTCCCGACCTAATAAGACACGCAGCTGCTGCCAAAAAACCCTCTTACAAGCTTGAAATTTCAAGGAAAAGTTACAATTGAATTCAGAGTTACAGAGAGATTCAAAGCATTCTGAAGCTTGCAATCAATTCCTGGAGGTATTCTGATGCTAGTTGCATCACTCCCAAGCGCCAAATCCCCAAGAATCGTGCCCAACACCATCACGGTTTGCTCTCATTTTTTTGAAAACGGTTATGAACATATGTGCATCATAAATGAATTTTAACCATGAATTCTTGCTTATGTGAATGATTAGAATGCATTTGAATCGTTAATTGTTCATTTTGATGTATGAATAACGATATGTCATTGTTAGGGTTTTGACCCGTGATTTAGGGCTTTTAGATACATGCAAAATTAGCTAAAAGATGAGTGTCATCGTGCTTAGGGGATCAAACCCAATTGATCCATGACTTTAGACTAAATTTATATTATGTGCTATGAATTTTGAGAATGGAAGGTAGTATAGTGACGGACAATGTCCGTAGGTAAAAATGCAGAAGCAAATACGACGGAGGAGTGGGGAAGATGATGGCGTGGCGTAGCCGGGTTGGATATTTTGAACCAACGCGCGCATTTTGTTTTCATATATTGGGATCCTTTTTTTCACATATATTGTTTTTGTATTATTATATTAATGAATGATCCAGTGGCACAGTTGGTAAAGGCAGCGCGTTTGGAAGAGAGAGGACCCGGGTTCGAGTCCCAGGTCTAGTATTTTGCTATTTTCTGAATAATTCTTGCAGGTTCCAGTGGGGTATATGGCCAGGCGTCCATCATGCGCTCTCACTCTCGGCCATTAGATCATCCACTAATCCAGATCTAGCGCCCAGCCAATAGTCCCCATGGTGGACCTTCCTAACCCAACATCACTGGATCTCACGCTTGCACTGGACCATCAGATCTGGACTTTGGCCCAATTCAACAACCTCACCCCCTAGTTTGGATTTCACACCCCCCTTTCAGGCCCATTTCTCTTTTTTTTTTGTTTTATATTACTTTGTTTATTCATTCTTTTTTATCATAAAATCAGAAAATCATCACAAAAAAATAGGAGCTAGTTTTTTTTAATAAATTAATTTTTGCAAATTAATTAATTTCATTAACTTTAATTTGTTTCATTAATTAAAATTAATTAGAAAGATTAGGTTAAATTTCAAACCTTTTCATAAAAATCCAAAAAAAATATTTTAATGTTTAAATTAGTTTTTTTAGGGTTTTGCATTTTTTTCAATTTAAATTCTCGCGCTTAATTATTTTTGCTGTACGTTTTATTTTTCATTATTAATGCAATTGCTTCGAGATTGTAATAGTTTTAATTAGGTTATTTACTGTCGTTCCCAATTTACAGTTTAATCCCCAAAGTTTTTGGTCGTGTAATCCCCATTTCCCGAGGCCTTGTAATAATTAGATTTACTTTTCCGCTTTTACTTTCTACAAATATGTAAACTGTTTAGATGTATGCGTAGGATTTTATGCAAAAGATCAATAATTTGAAACAGTAGAAAACCATAACTGTGCAAAGATAAATAACTGAAAAAAACAATCACACGCACATGCGCACCCCTAGGGTATCACCACTCCGGCTGCTTTCGGTAAACGGTCATGAAGTATAGGGAATTTTAGTGGTTTCCCTCTAGTCCCAAAAGATTAAAAAATGACCCATTCGAATGTTGTCTCGGAAAGATCTTTAGGACTCTACGGTAACTACTAAGGTTTTCTAACCATTGCTTCAATGACCGTACTTCCCTTTCGATAGTCCTTCAAAAATCCAACAGCTAGGGTTGCCTACTCACTAATAGTAGGATAACATGGCCTAAAGGATAGGAGGAAAAGAACGCCTTTTTCGAGTAGGTAGATAATTGTTAGGTACTTGCTCAAATAATCCTTTTTACACCATACACTTTCAAACATACTTTTCAAACAAAAGTTTTCAAAAAACGCTTTATCACACTTTTGAGGACTGATACAAGAGTTACCATAAAGTGAATCGTCGCACTAAGGAATTTTCAAAGCTTTTCGAACACACAAACACGAAAGCAACTTTAGAAATGAGCAAGTATCTAAGAGCCCGTGGAAAACCACGGATGGAAAGGGTGCTAACACCTTCCCTTTCCATAATCTACTCCCCGTACTCAGAAATCTCGGAAAAAGGTCTTTTTCTGTTCTTTTCACCCTTTCCTGATTGGATAAAAGAAATGTCAGTGGCGACTCTTGCTTACCGCGACATTTGCGAACGTATGTGAAACAACACGGCTGGAACCTGTCACCTGGATGTAATGAAACATCAATGAAGTCTCCACCGTACGTCTTTTATCCCACTGAAAGGGAAAGCTAAACATCGAGAAAACCTGAAAAGGGAGAAGTCATGGTCTTTCGACTGAGAGATCGGGTAAGGGAGTCTGTTACGCGAGGGGAAGGTATTAGCACCCCACACACCTGTAGTACTCTACGGTGTCCACTCTTGTTGTCTAATCTAATGGGTGTGGTCAAATTTTATGTCTATGGCTTAAAGCTGAAAAAGGAATGCATGCGAAAGAAAAAGAAAACAATGTAGGGAAAATAAAAATTATGCTTGATCTGGCCCTACCCCAATGCCTACGTATCCCTTTTAAGGAATCAGAGCAGCCGTAGTTCGGCTCATATATTTTGGTTGGTTTGTGTTTTTAGTTAAGACAACAAAAACAATCAAGATGGAAAAACATCGAATGAAAAAACAAACAAATGAGATGGTCGAACATCGACTAAATAATAACATAGTAACATGTCAAAGATGGAGAAACATCAAATGATAAAGCAACACACCTAACAATGATATTGAGAATAAAAGTAGGATAATAAACATGTGCGATGAAGAAACATCAGCTTTAAACAAATGTGAGATGGAAAAACATCGGCTAAAAGGTAACAAGATATCATGGCGAAGATGGTGAAACATCAATAAATCGGATGACAAAACATCACACCTAACAATGATATTTAGAATCAAAGTAGGATAACAAACATGTGCGATGGCGAAACATCAGCTTCAAACAAGTGTGCAATGGCAAAACATCGGCTAAAAGGTAGTGAAATATCATGGCAGAGATGGCAAAACATCAATAAATCGGATGACGAAACATCACACCTAACAATGATATTGAGAATCAAAGTAGGATAACAAACATGTGCGATGGCGAAACATCGGCTTCAAACAAGTGTGCAATGGCAAAACATCGGCTAAAAGGTAGTAAAGTATCATGGCAGAGATGGAAAAACATCAATAAATCTGATGACGAAACATCACACCTAACAATGATATTGAGATTCAAAGTAGGATAACAAACATGTGTGATGGCGAAACATCGGCTTCAAACAAGTGTGCGATGGCAAAACATCGGCTAAAAGGTAGTAAAGTATCATGGCAGAGATGGTAAAACATCAATAAATCGAATGACGAAACATCACACCTAACAATGATATTGAGAATCAAAGTAGGATAACAAACATGTGTGATGGAAAAACATCGGCTTCAAACAAATGTGCAATGGCGAAACATCGGTAAACCAGGTTTAAAAAACAAAGCCAAGAGGTGTACAGGCAAATAAGATTGATTTGTGTCTTTTACCTTGAAGAAGGGTTTGAGTTTATTAGAGGTATTTTATGATATGCCAAGAAAACAGTTTTTGTTTTAAGATGTAGAATGCAAAGGAAGGAAAAACAACTAAGGGAAACTAGCCTAGCACTATCCCTAGTGTTATCATACAATGATTGACCCTAAGGTTGAGGATAAAGGGAAGTTCTACCCTATGTTAGCATACATGGACTCCTACCTTAATCAACATGTTAAAGGAAGCTTAACAAAACTACCCTATAGGGAACATGCCATGAGAGCAAAGTCGTGATCTCAATTTCTAAATTGAGTGACTCATCGATCAACAATTAAAGAAGAAAAGTAATAAACATCCTATAGGGAACATGCACTAAGAGCGAAGTCGTGATCTCAATTTCGAAATTGAGTGACTTATTGATCAACAATTAAAGAAGAAAAGTAATAAACATCCTATAGGGAACATGCACTGAGAGTGAAGTCGTGATCTCAATTTTTAAATTGAGTGACTCATCGATCAAAAGCAAACACAACACATGCATCAAACAAAAACCAGAGGGCCTCCTGACATATATCAGCAACAGAGGTCCCATCATGCAACATAGAACTATGAAAGTAGAAGAAAAGAAATAGTGCAATACTAAACGGATAACTATCCGTAGCAACTGAGCAAGAATAAAAGAAACCCAGAGAACTTCAAGCGAGCTGGTATCAGCAGACAAATCAAGTCAGAAATTACGCTGCAAAAGTGAAAAATAAATTCACTTGGTGCCTCTGAAATCTAACAAGAAACCCTTCTAAATAGCTTCCTTGTGCTCCAATGAAGGTGTTTGAGTAGAGAAATGAGGACTGGATTAATAGAATTGAGATGCTCAATTCAAGTTGCAGAGCAAGAAAAATGAGAAAATTCTGAGGAGCTTCTTCCAATGCAGTGCCTTTTTTTTCTGAAAGGAGAGCTTCAGCAGCTTATATAGAGTGTTTGGAATGAGGTTAGAGTGGTAATTCAAGCTGAGAGTCGTTGGATGGAGAAGAGTGAGTTTTCTATCAAACCAAAACAAGTGTGATGTCCATTTGCGTTTTGCTTGGTATTCAGGCAATGCTTGCAGTCGTTTTGAGCAACAAAAGGAGATTGTGAGTGAGTGAAAAAAGCGTGATGAGGTGAGTTGTCCTCTCTTGCACGTGGGATTGATTTTCTTGAGTGAGAAGTTTTCCCATTTTGTCAAAAATGTGAAAATGAGAGAGGCACGAGGTATGCACCCGGTTTGGCCTTTTTTGGCAAGCACATGAGGTGTCCAATTCGTGCCAAGCATGTGCAAGTGGACTCTGAAATGATTTGATCAGAACTGAACCAAAACTTGAAAATTGCCATGGCCAAGCATACACCAAAAATCAGCTGACTTCCAACTGAGGCCATTTCAAATTGGCTCGTGAATTTTCCAAATTTCTTTGAGCCAATTAAAATTCATATGATGAGCTTCACAATGATCTTTGATTCATCAAAATTGGTGGAGAAATGAAAGAGATATGGACATTAGGATTCCTGGGCAAGTCAAGCCAACTTTCCCAAGACTGCGCGCGTGGTGGCCTGCCCATGTGCCTTCAAAAAAATCCGGTTTTGCCACCTAACTTCCTCAAATCACAACTTCCTCAATTTTAATCCAATTTGAGTGATTCCAAGTTTAATGAGAAGCTTTCATGGAAAACAACAAAATGCTCTTTTTAATTTTTCAAATTGAGGCTTGAGTCACAAGAAAATGATTCCACAAAATGGCATGCCAAGTGTTTGATGAAATTACGCGTGTGGCTTGCCCAAGAGAAGTCATCTTGGCACTTAGAATATTTTTCAATTTTTAAGTTACTTCTTGAACAAGTTACACTCAAATTCACCATTTCTCATGATTCAAAGATGAATTTGGGTATGGAATATGAAAAGAGGATGCTTGAATTGATGGTTGACCAAAAGTCTACTTGGTCAACTCCTGATTTTACTGACTTTGGTCAAAATGACCAATTTGCCCCTTTTGATCAATTGAATCATTTCCAATCAAAATTGAACCTCAATTTTTCAATCCTAAATGCTTAATAACATGTGGTGAATCATGGAAACAAGTTTGGGTAAAAAAGTCAAAGAAATCCTGATTAAATCCAAAACCCTAGTTTTGTACCATGTACTAGGAGATAGATGATCAAGCTTCAAAACCCTAATTCCACTAGGCATCATGAGAGACTCTTTGATTAAGTTTGATTCTAATGATGATAAGATAGTGATGCTTCATGAATTGGATCATCTAGACCCCAATTACTTCAACTTGGACCAAACCCTAATTTTGGTTAATATCTTAGGAGACTGATGAACCATCTTCAAAACTTCAAATCTTCTGGGCATCCTGGCCAATTTCTTGTACTAAGACTTTCCAAATACCAATGAGATGTTGTAGCTTCCAAATCAAGACTTGCTCATGCATCAATAGCCTTGATCAAGCAAAACCCTAATTTGACTGGTGAATCAAAAGAGTGATTCCCCTTGTAATCAAACACAAACTTCAATCCTCTGATGATCCAAAGAGATAGATAGAACATCTTGAGACATGCAACAACTTTTGAGCTTGAAAGATCCAAAGGTTTAATGACAAGATTCTTTTTGAGTAACTTGTCAATGCAATCAACCTTCAAAGCTTGAGGAAGACTTGATAACCAAAGTACTTTGATCCCATCACCATGTATGAATGCAATGCAACATGATATTTAGGATGAAACATAATCCTAAATTAAGAGGGTAAATTTTGGGGTGCAACAGCTGCCCCTATTCAAATATCTTCAACATGATAAGTGAGAAAAAGTGACAACTTTCAAGCGTTTAGAGTTGAAGATGATTGAATACAAAAGAACCCGAAATTTACACTCTTTAAGAAGAAAGAAAAAGAAGCTGGAAACCCCTAAGACATGCGTCAGAATGAAGATGTAAAGCAGGTTGAAGCAGAACGAAAACAAAAGAAGAGTAGACGCAACCAAACTTCTGGACAAAAGTGCCAGGGAAAAACTGGGCTTCAAAAAGAAAGTGAGATAAACCTTAAACCACAGAGTATAGGCGAAACTAAGCTCTGGAAAAGAAAACGTATGCGGGTGAGGAGGCGAAACTCTGAGCTCGAACCAAAGCAAAGTGGCTAGAGTGCGTGATTCTAGGAGTACTAGCTAATCTCAAACTAAGATAGACACTATGAAGGAACTGAAAGAATCCCAAAAATGAGGAACAAAAGCGAGACGAAACTCGACTCAATGAGTACCAGGACGAAACTGGATTTTATGCACGGGTAACAAGGAGAAACTCGACCCATAGCAAAGTGATGAGAGTGCATGTTTCTCAGGGAACCTGCTGGTCTCAGATCAAGGGATAAACAGTGAAGAAAACTGATAGAAGAATCCACAGAACAAAAGTGACCAGTTTCAAACCCAGGGACATAGTACGAACACTGCACTCGGTAAACGAACACTGTCAAAGGGTCCAAGGTATGAAAGCAAAAATGAGACAAAACTCGACTCAATAACTAGTTAGGCAAAACTAAACTAGATGAGTATCAAGACGAAACTGGATTTCATGTACAGGCGACAAGGAGAAACTTGACCCAAAGTGAGAGTGATGAGAGCGTATGTTTCTCAGAGCACCTGCTGGCCTCAAGTCCATGGATAAACAGTGACGAAAACTAGTAGAAGAATCCAAGGAACAAAAGAGACTGATTTCAGACCAGGGATGCAGTACGAACACTGCACTTGGTAAACGAACGTCGTCAAAGGATCCAAGGTATGAAAACAAAAACGAGACGAAACTCGACTCAATAATTAGTTAGACGAAACTAAACTAGATGAGTACTAGGACGAAACTGGATTTCACGCGCAAGGTGAGGAGACGAAATTCTGAACTCAACCTAAAGCAAGGAGATTAGGGCATACACCTAAAAACCTGCTGAAAGCGAATATCAGGACGAAACTAGTATTCGAAAGGTGCATCAATAGACATTGGAATAAACCGGAGAGGGTAGTGAAGACTAAACCCGAGAAGACCGTGCCTGGGCGAAACTGAACTATAGTCAAGAGTAGACACTCAAACAAACAAATGATTGACATCAAAAGGATATTGGTATGGGGAGGAAACCGAGATAATAAGGATGAAGACCTCGCTGGGGATTTAATCCAAAGTATTAGAAAATTCACTGGGGACAACAAAAACAATAATGGCTTATGTTCCGATGCATGTTTGAATTCTTTTTATATAGCGTAATGTCCCATATAATGGAAATGCTACGCGTTTTGGTAGATGCAATGTAATGATGCATGTTTAAAAGTTTTACTGGGGAATGGCTAATTGAGAAGCCAAAAACCAAGGAGTCAGGATCTGACATGACTTGCAAAAAATAAATTGCAAAACCCAAAGGAGAGGAGACAAAATGGGGAACCGCTAGAGAGGGAACCTCAAAGAGATGAAGCTTCACGGGGAATAACAACCGAGCAACCAGTAGAAACGGGCCACAAACATTGAGAGGAGTTACAAAAATAAACTGCAAACTCCTAGAGAAGATCAGATCAACACTGTAGCTTCTGGAGAGGGACGCCAACTGAAGATTAGACATCGAGGGAGATGATTGGGACAAGACTATAATCTCTGGAAAAGATAGCTCGTGGCCGTGTTGAGGATGATACCAAGACAACAAACCCGACGTGAGGGGTGAAAACCTTTGATGGGGGAACAAAGCTCTGCTGAGGAGACGAGACTTCACCGGGGATACAGAACTTTGTTGAAGAGATATTTTTGGAATGAAACCATTAGATGGATCATGCAGATAGTCACACAGTATCGACCTTACTGGGGATAAGGGAAGATCTTTAACATAAGGATGCTCTAGTCAGCAAACCGGATGGGAAATGAGAGGTCACGGTGAGGGATCTCTGTTGGCGAGTCTGTTAGAGAGTTGAAACTTCTTCAGAATGTGAGTTCCCATTTAAACAACTCCACTGGGAATATGCGACATATTCAAACTTGAAGTCTCAGGACGAAGCCTTTCTCTTGAAAAAAGATTTATAGGGCAACAAAGTTCGCTGCGGAAACGAACTTCACTGGGGATAGGTAAAGTCCTATCATACATGGGCTCGGTCTAACAGAAGAAGACCAAATATTCCCTTTCTGACAATCATTAAGCTCTTTACAGGTGTTCAACGTGTAAACTCTTTTTGATGTCAAACAAATGTTTTGCATGCAGAAAGATGTTTATTTTGGGAATGACAGACCTGATGCGATGATTATTTAAGCCTTAAAGTTTGAAAAACTTTAACAAAGTGTCGCATCTCTGTTGTGAGTGAATCACTGGCTAGAGTGCAAAAATTTCAAAACTTTTCTTCCACTTCTTTTTTCAAAAAACGAGTCAAGATGCGGGTGATAAGATACCAACATGGATATGCAACACATATTTTGGAGTTTAGGAAAAGCTATCCTGTTGTAGTATGCTTCCGAGTTAATCTCTTGTTTCAGTTAGGACTTTTAAAGGTTGTAACGTGGCCTGGTTCAAGGTTTTTTTTTTTAGAAAAAAGTTTTTTTCAAGGCTCAAGTTATTTGGTGCCCACCCCCTTCGTGATATTCTCCTGTCCGAAGTTCAGCTGACCTATCACAAGCGTTCATCTTTCAAAAGGATTTAAAATGGTTGAGCGATCACGACAAATTCTCCAACATGATTGTCACTTTTGCTGCTTTTATTTTTGATATTACTGTTCCTCTTCTTTTGATCAAAATTTTATTGAATAATATTCTCTCTTTTTCTAGCCTTTTAGGCTCTCTTTTCCCTAACTTTTGCCTGGGCAAAATCTTTTGAATTTCAACTTTGGGAGACCAGCGGGATGCCCTAACTTTTTCCTAAGCGACTTGTTTTCAAGTTTCGACTTAGCGGGCTTTTTGTTTCTTTTTTATCCATACTTTCCAATTCGAGCAAGTCAATGTGACTTTAGGTCTTTGAACTTTTTCTTTCTCTTTTTTTCTCTTTTTTTTCTTCTATTTTTTGAAGAAAACAAATGCCTCATTCCTTGGTCGGCGAGGGATATCCATTATTGTATCAATTCAATCTCGACCTCAGGACTTTGTGAGGAAATGAACATCGTGGTTTAGACATTTTTCCTGATCTCATGATGTGAAAGATAAAATGTGATGATCCTTAGATGGGACATTCCTTCTGAAATTTGAATGCTTGGTCAAATTAACTGAACATCTACCCTGCCCCTGGTAAAAAAGGTTTTTATTTTGAACGGAAAAGAAACTCCTACTTCTAAGGCTCAGAGGGGTTAACGAGGGTCTAACTCCCTTATATCTCTGGTGTTTGGGGATTGAAACAATGCTTGTACATCTTCAACGAGGTTCTACTCAAAAGCATACCACTACAGTCATTGTTTTTAGCCAAACTCCTTCCCCCAAACTCTTGGCTAAGCAAAAGAATTGGCACAGTTGATATCAAAATGCCCGAAAAACGATTTAAAGAGTGATACTGGATGGATTAAATAAAATGAAACAAAAAAATTTTTTAAGGCAAAAATATTCAACGCATCAAGACTGACATCCGGCTATAAACAAAATCCTATATGCAGACAATGCTAAAATAATCAATCAAGATAACACATGAAAGTGCGGAACAGAAACGTAATAAAAGACATTATGGGGAAGAAAAAATCTCCAACTAGGTCTGCCGATCTCGCCGACCTGCCGTAATCTTGATATTACCCTGACCTCACGAACTTCGCCAATAGCACAGAGCTGTGAAACAAAATGGAAAGGCATCTTCCAATAGATTGAAAGAGAAATCCATCAAACATAGAACCGAACATGCCCCTTGTGCAGGTGGTAGCTGTGTTTGTTATCTGTATTTCAAGAGACCAACCAACCATGACTTGTATTACCATTTCCGTGTAAGGCCCATGAAGTTTATATGCACATGCCTATCAAAAATATTGGACGTTTTTGCAAACAAAATAGTAAAAAGGGAGAAAAGAAAAGTATGCGTATACTTGAAAGAAGATATTCTATTGATTTGAGAAATCAACCTATGAAAAAGGAATTTACATTTGGAAGCAAATAATTACAAAATCAAAATAAACAAGTGTTTACAAATGGAAATGTAAATGTGAATATCCATCAAGTCCCGATTCTGCTATGACTCTTATGACTCTTACACTTCCATCCTCCTGCTTTCAGACAGATCATTCTTGGATTAGCTTCGAGCTTATGCCAGGTGACAGAATGAAGGAAAGAGACAAAGGATCTCATGTTGAGCGTAGTCATTTGCTTTAAGTCCCTAACTTTTTCCTGAATCGCCCTTTCGGGTTTTCGATTCACCAGGACACCCTCTTTTTGCCTAAACCGCCCTTTCGGGTTTTCAGTTTAGCGGGTTTTTTATTATTTTTTATGCAAAGTATTTTTAAACTACGTCAGCATTCATAGGGAGAGGGAAGTACTCTCCATCCATAGTCGTGAGCATCATCGCTCCTCTAGAGAAAAAATTTCGGACCATGAAGGACCTTCATAAGTCGGAACCCACTTGCCCCTGGGATCTTCTTGGGGGAGAATTATCCTTTTTAGCACAAGGTCACCTGGCTTGTAACACTGAGGTCGTACCCTCTTATCAAAAGATTTCCTCATCCTTTTCTAATATACCTGACCATGACATACGACCGTCAACCTCTTCTCATCAATAAGTTCCAACTGATCCAGCCGATTCTGTACCCATTCATTTTCATCCAGCTCAACATCCCTCATAATCCTAAGAGAAGGAATCTCGACTTCTACCGGCAATACCGCTTACATGCCGTAAACCAATGAAAATGGGGTTGCCCCAGTCAAAGTACAACAGTGGTGCGATAACCATGCAAAGCGAAAGGCAGCATCTCATGCCAATATTTATAGGTTACCACCATCTTCTGTATGATTTTCTTAATGTTCTTATTGGCCTCTTCGACAGCACCGTTCATCTTTGGTCGGTATGTGGAAGAGTTATGATGCTTGATTTTGAAGGAATCACAAAGCTCCTTCATCATTTTGTTGTTCAGATTAGACCCATTATCAGTAATGATCTTTTCAGGCACTCCGTAGCGACAACTAATATTGTGCTTAATGAACCGAGTTACCACTTGCTTGGTGACATTGGCATAGGATGCAGCTTCGACCCATTTTGTAAAATAATCGATGGCAACCAGAATGAAATGGTTCCCGTTGGACGCAGTCGGTTCAATTTTTCCGATCATATCAACTCCTCACATCAAAAACGGCCAAGGGGAAGTTAAGACATTCAAAGGCACTGGTGGCACATGCACTTTATCAACATAGACTTGAAATTTGTGGCAAACCCGTGCATGATTATAATAGTCAGTCTCCATGGGTCCCGAAATCACCTTCATGTATCTCTTCAATGATTCTAGCTGCTTCTTTCTTATCAACACATCTGAGCAGTAAATCATCGTGATGCCTTCTATACAACACGCCACCACTGAGAAAGAACTTGGCTGAAAATCTTCTCAAGAACTTCTTATATGTGACGGATGCCTCTTCAAGGTACTCCTGTGTTTCAAGATATCATTTAACATCATAAAACCAAGGGTTACCATCTGATTCTAAACTGGCCTCAAAACATAAAGCTGGCTCACTCAAACTTCCGATGGTAATAGAAGGTGCCTCATTAGCCCACTTAACCTTGAACATGGAAGACAAAGTTGCCAGTGCATCAGCTAGATTGTTCTCTTCTCTGGGAATGTGCTCAAACGTGATCTATTCAAAGTACGGAATCAGCTTCATAACATGCTCACGATAAGGAATTAGATTCTGATGGCGAGTCTCCCAATCTCCATTAATTTGGCTGATAACAAGATTGGAATCCCCGTAGACTTTCAAAAATTTGATGCGCAGGTAGATCGCCGCTTCAATGCCATAAATGCAAGCCTCATATTCGGCCATGTTTTTAGTGCAATCGAAACAAATACGAGCCGTGAAAGGAATGTGGTACCCCTCAGGGGAAGTGATAATAGCTCCGACGCCGTTGCCCGTGGAATTGGAGGCACCATCAAAAACAAGCGTCCAATGTGATCCCGGCTCGGCTCCTTCGTCCGGGTCTGGTATGTTACAATCCCGAATATACAAAATTTCCTCATCTGGAAAATCAAACTTCATCGGCTCATAATCATTCATGGGCTGATGAGCAAGATGGTCGTCCAGTACACTACCCTTAATTTCTTTTTGAGTAGTGTATTGGATATCATATTCGGTGAGTATCATCTGCCAACGGGATACCCTGCCTGTAAGAGCTGGCTTCTCAAAAATATACTTGATTGGATCCATTTTGGATATCAAGTAGGTGGTGTGAGTTAACATGTACTGCCTCAAACGTTTGGCGGCCCAAGCAAGCACATAATAAGTTTTTTCCAACAATGAGTACCTCGACTCGTATTCCGTAAACTTCTTACTCAAGTAGTAAATAGCATGCTCTTTCTTCCTTGTCCCATCGTGCTGACCGAGGACACAACCCATTGAGCTCTCCAACACAGTTAGATACATGATTAGTTGTCTTCCTTCCACTGGCGGCATAAGTATTGGAGGTTCCTGCAAATACTCCTTTATTTTGTCAAAGGCCTTCTGACAATCCTCATTCCAATTCACCGTCTGACTTTTCTTCAACAACTTGAACAAAGGTTCACAGGTGACTGTGAGATGAGAAATGAATCTAGAAATGTAGTTTAACCTTCCCAAGAAACCACGTACTTCATTCTCTGTCCTTGGCTCAAGCATTTCCTGTATCGCTTTCACTTTGGTCGGGTCCACCTCGATACCTTTTTCACTTACAATAAAACCCAAAAGCTTGTCGGATCTCACCCTGAAGGTGCACTTATTCGGATTCAACCTCAGCAAGAACTGCCTCAGTCTCTCAAACAACTTTTCCAGATGAACAAGATGTTCCTCTTCCGTGTCAGACTTAGCAATCATATCGTCCACATATACCTCAATCTCTTTGTGAATTAAATCATGAAAGAGAGTGACCATGGCGCGCTGATATGTTGCCCGGACATTTTTCAAACCAAACAGCATCACTTTATAGCAAAAAGTTCCCCAAGGCGTGATAAATGTTGTCTTCTCCATATCCTCCGGAGCCATCTTAATTTGATTGT
Organism: Vicia faba; assembly: GCA_948472305.1. Taxonomy (NCBI): domain Eukaryota; kingdom Viridiplantae; phylum Streptophyta; class Magnoliopsida; order Fabales; family Fabaceae; genus Vicia; species Vicia faba. The sequence goes on from OX451740.1 coordinate 146,737,217, forward strand.
AACCCGAAAAACCATCCATGAACAAAAACACTTTGAAATGAGCAGTATTATCGACCAACACATCAATATACGGAAGAGGGAAATCATCTTTAGGGTTGGCCTTGTTCAAATCCCTATAATCCATGCACATCATGACCTTACCATCTTTCTTGGGTACAGGCACAATATTTGCAATCCATGGCGGATAATTGATGACTTTTAAGAATTTCGCGTCCAACTGCTTCTGAACTTCCTCTTTGATCTTCTTGGACATCTCATGATGAGTTCTTCGGAGCTTTTGCTTGATAGGAGAACAACCTTCTTTGAGCGGTAATCGATGCACCACTATGTCTGTATCCAACCCAGGTATATCCTTATAAGACCAAGTGAAGATATCAGAATACTCACGGAGTAGCTCAATCAATCTGACCTTTATACTTTCTTCGAGATCTGCCCCTATCTTGACTTCTCTTCTTACCTCTTCTGTGCCAATATTCACCACCTCAAGCGAATCCTGATTCGGCTAGATAACCTTCTCCTCTTGTTTTAACAATCTTTCTAATTCCTCAGGAAGATCACAATCCTCATATGCTTCTTCTTCAGCTTGATAAATAGGAGTATCAAAGTCATAATGAGCCATAACAGAGTCGTTATCAATATGATCAGTGGTGGAAGTGCATCTACATGAATGACATTTTGGCGTTTTTTAGTGACAGTGTGTGAAAAGAGAAACATTTCCATTCAAATAAAAAAAGTAATGGAGTGAAATTTTGAATGCAAAAACGTCCTTTATTTCATGATAAACTTGAAAAATAAACATGGTGGCCCTACACAAATGATCCACTACGCCTTGGGTAGAACGTAGGAATTATGATATGATAATAAAAGAAAACAAGAAAATTACTCCTCAGCGCTTGAAACTTGGATGACATCCACAGAAGTCCAATTATTGAGTGTCTGGCCTAGAATACTCGGACGAATCCAATCTTCGATATTGTAGCCATCAACCCTATCATCACCAACTGCATTGACGTGTCGTTCTTCAGTAGCACAAGGACGGGAAAACTTCACAGGAGTAGATAAACTAGATGCTCGGGGAGTTGCACTCTGCTGACCCGGGATAAAACCAAGACCAAATTTATCAAATTTTGGGGTAACGTCCAGCACCTGACCCCAACCTTCAAGGTTACCATTTTCCACCACAACTCTCGCATCTTTGAGAGAAGACATAACAGTTTTCGGTTTATTTTTCTGCTCTGGAGGAGGAAAATTGACAGCATGCACAGTCTTAAACGCCTGAAACGGAGTCTCATGTATCTCGCCTTCAACTTCAACATAGCGGAATGATGTCAAATGACTCACGATGCACTCTTCCTCGCCGCACACAGTTATCACCTTTCCTTCTGCAGGATACTTGAGTTTCTGATGAAGAGTGGAAGTGACTGCCCCTACTCTATGAATCCATGGCCGCCCCAACAAACAACAATATGCTGGTTGTATATCCATCACAAAGAATGTTGCCATGAAGGTGCAAAGACCAACCTTAATTGGTAACTCCACTTCCCCAAACACTGACCTTCGAGACCCATCAAACGCCTTTACCATCAAATCATTAGGGCGCAGTTCTAGTCCAGAATAATTTATCTTCATCAATTCTGATTTAGGAAATACATTCAAAGATGACCCTGTGTCCACCAAAACCCGGGATAAAGTAGTGCCCCTGCACTCCATTGAAATATGCAATGCTTTGTTATGGTCTGGCCCCTCCGGAGGAAGGTCAAAATCTGTAAAGACCAGACCATTCCTGGTAGATATGTTAGCACAAACATTCTCAAACTGATTGACTGTTATCTCATGTGGCACGAACGTATTTTTTAACAACTTCATCAGAGCATTTCTGTGAGGTTCTGAATAAATCAACAGAGACAAGATAGACATCTTGGAAGGAGTATGGCTCAGATGATCAATTATGCTATAATTACTCTTTCTGATGATTTGCATTAACTCTTCAACCTCATCAGGAACTGAAGAATCCTCTGGTATTGTTGGCTGAAGATTTTGATGATATTATTAGAAGCAAATTAGACGTTTTGATTGGAATAAAGCAAGACGTCATGTTTCGAAATGGTAGAAGCAGTGCTTCGAATGGGCATATCAAAGCTTGGAGCTTCGAGTGACAGTTAGGAGAATATATTCAAAGAAGTCTCGAAATGATAACAAAGTTGTGTCTAAGAAATGTGTTCGAAGCGAAGAAGTTCCAAAACATTTGAAATTCAAATGCAAGCGGGATGTTCGAAATTTGAAATATATGCGCTGGAGCATTCGAAGACGCGTGGAAGCAAGAGAGAGGCATTGCTCTTCATGTTCTGAACGTGGCAGAATCTTATAGCAAGACCGTTATGGTTGAAGTAGTATAAATAGAAGTCTTAGCATTAGGATTTCGTGTGTCATATCTATTGTACAAAAAACTCAGTAAACATTCAAAATACCACATGGCTAGGGAAACGAATGCACGAGCAATGTACGTATGATAACACCACATGTTTATGATTTAATGAAAACTCTTTATCATTTACAGTACTTTCCTTTATCTTCATGTCAATACCATTCACAAGCTTTTGCATTTAAAACGTTTTCATTCGAAGTCTTTTTACTGATGCCTTACATTTAAATGCTTTCTTTCCATTTCAAATACTTTACATTTCAGAAACTGTCGTACATTTCATGCCTTTATCGTCAAGCTTTTATCATTCGAACACCTCTTTTACTTAAAGTCATTTTACAGTTTTCTTGCATTTAAACGCTTTCTTCATATTTCGAATCTTTTACATTCCAGAGAATCTTTTACATTAACTGTTTTTATGCTTCGAAGTCATTTACTTGTCTTTTATGCAGTTTTACATGTCTTTACAATTGACCTTTATTCATGAAATTTAGTTTCGCGCACATTTACTTGATCACACCTTTAGATCTTTAATAGAGAAATCGAAATAAGTTAAACACCTACACAACATTCTAAATACCAACCATGAATACCAGTTCTATCATGAGAGTCACCCTAATGACCAACACATCCTAGGATCAATCTAGTCGATCCTGCGAGTTACCAGAGAGATTGAATAACAGTCAATAAGATTATTCGATAGTTTGGAGGACTAGCGGTTGTTTACCAGAAATCACTGTAAACAAATTGGCACACCCGGTGGGACGAATCATTGGCCATTACGGAATTTAGAACAGAAATAAAGATTGTTGAGACGTAACCATTGTAAGAATACTCTGAGTGTTAAGTTTGTTGTTTTATGAACCTTAGAAGTGGTAGAATAACCAATAGCAACCAACCCTTATCCAGAAGAAAACGTTTGAACAGGATGTCTAATTCTGACAATCAACAAGGGGAACAAAATGCCCCACATACAGCAGGCACTAATACGTCCGCTTCGATGGGAACATCTAATGTGATCCCTTCGAACGCACAGTCTGTTGCATCCTCTACCAGTAATATATCCACTAATGGAATAAGTGGCATATCAACTAATAGTTCGATCCTAGGAAATACTGGAACCATTGGTTATCCTGGGGGATTCGTCCCACCATCAGGGACACAAACCCATTTCGCCACCCCACTAACTAGACCACCCGGTTTCGATGGTAATAGAACCAGAAACTCCTCTTATGGAATGCCAACATCTTTTATGGCAGGCTTACACAATTCCACATCGAATTCATCACCACAATTAGGGTCTGGGTCTGGGGCAAATCAGTTTATAACGAATAACCAAGGGTCAGTGGGTTATAGCGCAATGCCTATTTTAACCACAGAAAACCAGTTGGCTTTTAGGCAATTGATGGATGACAGTAACCATAATATGATAGGGGTATTAGCACAAACTATGCAGGAAATATTCGTACCAATAGTATAAAATGTGACTGTGACAAACAGAGAAAACGCAGATAACATGAGTCGAATAGCAGATTTCTTTGCTCCCCCAGAGAGGCGTAGGCAGAATCAGGCGGGGGTTCGAGCGAACGTACCTATTGTAGAACAAGTTTCTAACGAACCAACCTATAGACCAGCCAGAGAGGAAGTTAATGTGGGGGCAAGGGCACAAAGGTTAGAATCCCCAATGATCCAAGGCCCACAAAGGGAAATTATGGAACCAGGGGCAAGGGTCGAAAGGCTGGAAGTCCCAGAGTTTCGAGAAGAACAACCTAGAGGGGTTGTTATGGTGGGTCGAAATCAAGATGCTGATGCAGTCGTTCATAGAGTTCGAAACGATAACATCTTGGCAGAAAATAATTTAACCACCATGATAGAGAGAATCATGGCTCAGAATGGCCTCAACACAGGAATTAGAAGGCCAAATCATGTCACACTGATTTACCAAGGGGATACAAAGTCCCTAAGTTTACAAAGTTTGCTGGGGATACCAATGAGTCAACAGTCGAACACATAGCCAGATATCTAACCGAAGCGGGAGATATAGCCAATAATGAAGACCTCAGGATCAAATATTTCCCAAGTTCCCTGACTAAGAACGCTTTCACATGGTTCACCACTTTGCCTCCTGGGTCCATTGACACTTGGGCTCTTTTGGAGAGATTATTCCATGAACAGTTCTACATGGGACAATCAAAAATAAGTCTGAAGGAACTAGCCAGTGTCAAGAGAAAGTTCACTGAACCCATAGATGATTATCTGAATAGATTCAGGCTTTTGAAATCCAGATGTTTCACAGTAGTGCCTGAACATGAGTTAGTCGAAATGGCCGCTGGCGGCTTGGATTACTCTATTCGAAAGAAACTAGACACTCAATATTTGAGGGATATGGCTCAGTTGGCCGATAGGGTTCGACAGGTCGAAAGGCTAAAGGCCGAAAAGGCCAGAGTCTTTAAAAATAACAAGAAGGAAAGGATCTCCTATGTTGTAACTGAGGAAGCAGAAGATTATCCTGAATTCGAATTCGAAGAGGTCAAAATCGACCTCGCTGAATTAAAACAGGCACCACCTTACTCCTGCAAATTATTAGTTCCCACAAAAGGGAAAGAAATTGTTGAAAATGAGAAAAATGACAAATTCCCAAAGAAGGTTTATACCTTCGATGTCACTAAATGTGACAAGATTTTTGATTTACTTGTCAAAGATGGCCAACTCATTGTGCCATCAAATGTCAAAATACCTCCTTTAGATCAAAGAAAGAAAAGAGGATTTTGCAAATATCATAGTTTCCTAGGCCACAAAACCTCACAGTGTTTTCTTTTCAGGGACCTAATTCAGAATGCAATTAAATATGGCACACTGAAGTTTGCTGATAAAGCAAAAATGAAAGTGGACGAAGATCCTTTGGATATCGCAGACACCAATTACTCCGAGCCTGCATGCATTGGGGAAATTAACATGGTGGAAGCTGACCAAAGTGATGCCCCAATAGGAGAGAAAGGTACTGAAAACGAAAGCTGGGTGATAGTCGAAGTCAATAACGAGGTCACTGAAGACGTCCACAAGCAACCAGAGACTTCGATTGAAGAAGCACCTTTAGCTGTTGCAGAAGAAATCCAGGCTACTGAAGGCCAGGAAAACCAAAACCAAGAGTTGACACAGGTCACTGAAGGCATGAGGCTGGAATTGGAGAAAGTCCAAATCATGAAGCCAACCTCCCCTCAGAAAGAAATATGGGACACTTTAGGGGAACCCAGTGGAAAATTTGAATATTTGGTCAAATATTCTGCCCCAGAGAGTTCAAAGGTCCACATTGAAGATATAAAACCCACTGGATGGGGAGATGAGGAAGCTAAGGGGGAGGATGTTGAGGTAAACATGGTGGATATGGAGAGACCTCACTCTGAGATGGAGGAGGTAGAGAGATACTTAGAAAAAGAGAAGTATAAAATGGAGGATAATCATGCTGGAGATGCTAGTCTCAAGGATTACCTCATGATGTGCTACAAGGGAGATACATGAATGATACTATGCCCTAGGTGCAGCATCCTCTACAATCAGAGAATCGCTGCGAACTTCGAAAGGGTACAGAGGGCGCGAACTGGCAACAACTGGCGCCAAGATAACCAGCTATTCAAGTGTTATCCTAAGGGTGTAGAAAGTTTGCTGGAATTTGTGTCTCACTGCTACAAAGGGGCAACCAAGTGCTTGATATGCCCAAGGTGTTCCGTTGTGTATGATCAAAGCATGGCCAGAGCCTTCGAAACAATTCCCTTCGCCCCTTGCTGGAACCATCAAGAAACTGTTCAGACGGGCCCACGTTTCGATAGCAAATACAAACAACGAAGGCCTGATAGTCCTCATCCCAAGGGTGCTCGAAGAGTGACGTTCAAACTCCCTGCTGAAGTGCCAACAGACAGATGGCTGCAAGTCAGAAATGACAAAAGCAAAGATAAATGGAGAAACACCGAACGAAACACACGCCATGCTATGACATACAGAAGGCCATTCAACATAGTGAAGAGGTAAGAGGTAAGATTAGAGAACTACAAAGGAAGAAACCCCATGTCGAGATCCCAGTGGCGAAGGGAACAGAGGATTCGAAAGGCTGAGAGGGAAGCTGTGGCAAATAAAAGGGCAACTTCAACAAAGAACCAAGGTGAATCTAGCACCAACAAACCCACACCAAAAAATCAAACTGAAGACAAACCCCCAGTTAATAGAAGGCTTTTCTCTGAAGTACAACTAGATGAACCAAAGGAATACACTCCAGGTCCAGAAGAAGACGAAGATATGATAACGGATAACTTCGAATCAGAGGGGGAGTCTTCGTTCAACCTCAATTGCAACGTGGTATCTGTGCTTCCCTGTGAATTTGGACAGGAAAATGAAATTGATGAATATGAGGAAGAAGATACCATAGACTTGATGAAGCATAGGCCTGTGTGCTACTATGTGATGGATAATGGGGCTGTCGAGGAGCAGAATGCATTCTTCGAACGTCCAGAACCAGCTATGAAGAACCATCTTAAGCCACTATTTATTCGGGCAAAAGTTGGTGCCCATGGCCTGAATAAGGTTCAAGTGGATGGGGGTGCTGCAGTAAATTTGATACCCCACTTCATGCTGAAAAGGTTAGAAATACGCGAAGGAGACATCAAGCCCCACAATATGGTTCTGTCCAATTATGAAGGGAAAGTAGGCAAAACACTGGGGGTGGTTCAATTGGACTTGACAATAGGCTCAAGCTGTAGGCCCACCATGTTCATGGTGATCTAAGCCAAGGCCAACTACAACTTGTTGCTGGGAAGGGAGTGGATCCATGGCGTAGGGGCAGTTCCTTCGTCAATGCACCAGCGGTTAGTTCTATGGAGAGAAGATGGGATCGTGGAAAACATTGAAGCAGACCAGAGTTACTTCATGTCAATAGTCAATTTAGTTGACAAGAGGAATTATGACAAACATTTGGCAAATATTGCTCCTTGTGTCCCAAATGATGAAATCAACGAAACCAGAAACACCCACTACTATATGACCCTTCGCAATGATGGCCTATACTGGGATAGAAGAATAATCAGTGAAGACGAGGGAGTCGAAAGTACTATACAAAGACGGCCAGCAGGCTGGGACTTCGACAACCTTACTCATGACTGAGTCCTCCTTTTTCAAAAGGATTACGTCCTATATGGATGAGAACGAATCAAAAGCGGCCTTGGAGGCTGAAATGAATAAACTGGCTGTGAAGATGAACGAAATAAGTGGGGATGGCTCGAAAGGCTCACCCTTTAAAGAGATTGAGATAGATCAAAGGCTGGACGCCATCTATGATAAAGAACCCTTAGGCTTCGAAAAGGACCCCATAGACTCAGGTGCCAAAATGTTGGCGCAGGATCCACTCGAAGAAGTGAACTTAGGGGATGAAAACACGAAAAGAATAACCTACATAAGTGCAAAACTTTGCCCAGGCCTCAAGCAGGAAGTGATCGAAGTCCTTAAGAAAAATAAAGATTGCTTCGCATGGGATTATGACGAAATGCCTGGTTTAAAGAGGGAGTTAGTCGAACACAGACTTCCAATCAAAGATGGCAAGAAGCCCATCAAGCAAACTCCCAGAAGATTCGCACCAGCGGTTCTCACAAAGATTAAAGCTGAGATCGAAAGGTTGTTGCGTTGCAGATTCATCTGAACCACAAGGTATGTCGAATGGTTAGCAAATATAGTACCTGTTATTAAGAAAAATGGTTCTTTGAGAATCTGCATAGACTTTAGGGATTTAAACACTGCAACCCCTAAGGATGAGTACTCCATGCCTGTGGCAGAAATGCTAGTAGACTCTACTGCAGGATTCAAATACTTGAGTATGTTAGATGGATACTCTAGGTATAATCAGATTTTTATTGCTGAAGAAGATGTTGCCAAGACAACATTTCGTTGCCCAGGAGCCTTAGGCACTTACGAATGGGTGGTGATGCCTTTTGGTTTAAAGAACGCTGGGGCAACTTATCAAAGGGCAATGAATTCGATTTTCCATGATTTCATTGAAACCTTTATGCAGGTGTATATTGATGATATAGTCATCAAATCTATATCTGCAGAAACACATTTGCATCATTTGAGCCAATCATTCGAACGAATGAGAAAACATGGCTTAAAGATGAACCCACAATCGTTTGTGCAGGCTGGAGATTTCCTTGGCTTTATGGTTCACAAGAAAGGGATTGAGATCAACCAGAACAAAACCAAAGCCATAATGGAGACGAAAGCACCTACGTCAAAAAGGGAGATGCAATCTTTGCTAGGGAAGATTAACTTTCTCAGAAGGTTCATTTCGAATCTGAGTGGAAGAACCCAAGCTTTCTCTCCGTTGCTTCGTCTAAAGCAAGGCCAAGCCTTCGAATGGAACGAAGCCCATCAGGAGGCATTTGACAAGATAAAAAGATACCTCTCTCAGCCTCCCATCTTTTCTCCACCTTCATGGGGAAATCCCATGAGATTGTACATATCTGCCTCTGAAGTTAGTATAGGTAGTATGTTAGCACAAGAAGATAGCAATGGTATCGAAAGAGCCATATACTATTTAAGTAGAGTATTGAATGATGCAGAGACCAGATATAGCAATTTAGAAAAGCTATGTCTCTGTTTGTATTTCTCTTGTATGAAACTCAAGTATTATATAAAGCCTGTTGATGTTTATGTTTCATCTCATTTCGATGTCATTAAACACATGCTTTCGAAACCAATAATGCATAGCAGAGTTGGTAAATGGGCTTTAGCCTTAACAGAATATTCTTTGACTTTCATGCCTTTAAAATCTGTGAAAGGCCAAGTGATTTCTGATTTCATTGTGGACCATTTGTTGGTTGAGCAGACTGTCATGAGTCACGTCGAAATGCAACCATGGAAATTATACTTTGATGGTTCGACCCACAGGAATGGAAGTGGTGTTGGAGTCCTTCTAATTTCTCCTGAAGGAATTCCAACAAAATTCAAGTATAAATTAGATGGTCCTCGTTGCTCGAACAACGAAGCTGAGTATGAAGCGCTCATTGTTGGACTTGAAGCTTTGTTGGAATTGGGGGCAACTAGAGTCGAAATTAAAGGAGACTCGGAATTAGTGGTCAAGCAAATAACAAAGGAGTATAAATGCATAAAGGAAAACCTGATGATATACTTCGTCATAGTTAACAGGCTACTTAGGAAATTCGAATACATGGATATTCAACATATACTAAGAATAGAAAACCAAGAAGCAAATGACTTAGCACAGTTGGCTTCGGGTTATAAAGTTTCTGCCAGAAACTTTGAGGATTTAGTTGAATTTAGGGGTAGAGTTATGGCTACTAGATTCACACCATCAGATCTAGAGAGTATGAAATTGGGTTATGCTGAGAAACAGGGATTCGAAATATTAGCCTTAAACACTTTATCAGATGCAGATTGGCGAAGTCCACTGGTGAGTTATTTAACAAACCCAACTCTGAATGTTGATAGGAAGATAAAATATAGAGCATTGTCATATGTCCTCATGGGAAACAAATTGTTCAAAAAGACCCAAGAAGGCGTATTACTGAAGTGCCTAGGAGAAAGTGAGGCATACTTAGCATTGTCAGAAGTCCACAATGGGGCATGTGGGGCACATCAAGCGGGTCATAAAATGAAATGGCTGTTATTTCGATATGGCATGTATTGGCCCAGCATGCTCAAAGATTGTATAGACTTTGCTAAAGGTTGCGAAGAGTGTCAGAAACATGCAGGGATTTAACATGCCCCTGCAAGTGAGTTACATTCAATCATTAAACCATGGCCATTTAGAGGATGGGCATTGGATTTAATAGGAGAAATAAATCCCGTTTCGTCTAAAGGACAGAAATATATCTTGGTAGGAATAGATTATTTTACCAAGTGGATCTAAGCTATACCATTAATAGTTGCTGATCAAGAGGCTATTATTGAGTTTATACATAAATAAATTATCTATAGGTTCAGATTGCCAGAAAGCATAACCACATACCAAGGCTCTGTGTTTACTGGTAGAAAGATGCAAGAATTTTCCCAAGAAATGGGGTTTAGATTACTAACATCAACGCCATATTATGCTTAAGCAAATGGTCAGGTTGAAGCGGCTAATAAAGTGATAATAGGGTTAATTAAGAAACATATTGGTAAAAAACCAAGGAACTGGCACAAAACTTTGGACCAAATACTATGGGCCTGTAGAACATCTCCTAAAGAAGCTACTAACACCACGCCTTTCCAACTCACATTTGGTCATGATGCAGTTCTGCCAGTAGAAATTCATCTACAATCAGTTCGAATTCAAAGACAAAACGAAATTCCAGCTGCATTATATTGGGAGATGATGATGAACGAGTTAGTGGAATTGGACGAAGTTAGATTACATGCATTGGAAATCTTGATGAGACAAAAAGAAAGAGTGGCCAGGACATATAACAAAAGGGTGAAAAGGAAAGCATTCATTATTAATGACTTAGTCTGGAAAGTCATATTACCCATGGACAAGAAAAATAAAACATTAGGTAAATGGTCACCTCATTGGGAAGGGCCTTTTCAAATAATAAAGGTATTCTCAAACAATGCATATGAAATCGAAGAGCTGATGGATGATAAACGTATCCTAAAGCTTAATGGGAAGTATTTAAAGAAATATAAGCCACGCCTGCAGGAGATTCGAATAGTAACAACGTAATCAAAATATCATAAAAATGCCAAAATGGCAATATGGGATGCCAAAATGGCGTTGTTCAAATATTACATATGAAAAACCAAATTTTAATCAAATGAACACTGAGATTTAGAAATAGGAATTATTCTTCAATCTGTTGAAGGTACTTCGAAAAGACTCAAGCCTTTGTTGAGCAAAACGTCTTGCTCCCTCTAAGGTGGCCACTTCTCCCTTGAGTTGTTCTGCAGTTTCCATTTCTGCAAGCCCCTGGTTGAGAAGCTCTTCGAATTGGTTACCAGCAGTATTGGTTTCGTAGGCCAATTGTTGTTCTTGAGCCTCTTTAACCTTCTGTTGAAGTTCCTGAATTTGCCTTTCCCAGAGAAGGATGGACTCAGCTCGAGCCTCATAATCAGTTTTTGCTTGCTTTAGATGCATAGCTTGATCCTCAGCTTCTTGAGAGAGTTTCGAAGCATGCTCATAAGCAGCATCCATTGCAGTTCGTTTTTCTTAAACCTTTCTGGCAGCAAATTCATCTTGAAGAAGGTACCCAGTCACGTTGTCTAGCAAAGATTGAAGATCGAACAAGATAGAACTAACTGGCAAGGAGTAGGTAGCGAGGTTGACTTTTGTAAGCAACTCCTTCATAGTGTAGCAAGCTGTGCTATCTTGTTTGAGCAATTCGAACAAATCCACATCTAGAATTGTTCTCCTGATCCTGTTAAGAAGTACAATTCTTTCATCTGTGGGCAGCGGATGGCTAGTCGAACTTGTGCCAGCCCTAGCAGGTGGAATATCCCTTTGAGCCAGCTTCGCCTTCATGTACCCAATAGGGTCATTTCGTCTCAGGAGAGCAAGCTCCTCGTCAGTCATTCGGGACAGATACGGTTGAGGGAGTTCCACACGCAGGGGGGTCACGTCCATTTCGACTTCCATGGGTTTATTGGTCACGTCACCATCCCCTTCATTCGTTTCGTGCTCATTATCTTCTTCATCATCATCCAAATCCACCACTTCGATATCTTCGTTCTCGCTGCTATTTGCATTTGACTTTGTCCCAGCAGTCGAACCATCGTTGGCATCTTCCTCCTCATACCCTTCTCCTGCAGATTCTTCGTTTCTTTGACCAGAATCAACTTTCTCTCCTTCAGCGTGAGTGTCCTTTGGATCCTCTTGAAGGGTTTCAAGAGGGAACTTTTGGAGAGAAGTTCTTTGTAAAGCCTCTGCAGATTCATGAAGCGTTGCTTCATTTGTTTCTTTTAGAGGAGGAGAAGTACTCTGATCATCTTGCTGCTCAGAAGCCCCAGCCAGAACCGCCATATTAGAGGAACCCTTGTTCTGTACAAGATTGCTGGAATCCCCTTGAGGAGAAGAGTTGATCGGAGTAGAAGCTTTTGATGGTGAGGTCGAAGTGGTAAGAGTTAGATTTAAAATATCCTACAAGAAGCAAAATAATATTAAAAGCATGCACCAAGGTAATGAGAAATTATTTTTTCAGAAGATTTAAAGTTCAATTTACCTGTGGACTCTCAGAAGAGAGGTTGCTAGCTATGCGTTCCAACATTACGTTGGAGGTCGAAGATGGAATTTTGGATTTAGGTGAGGGAGCAGCGTCCCTGTAATCGAGTCCAGAGACACTAGTTGGTACAACACTTTTGGAAATTTCCTTCTTCTGCTTCTTCTTTGAAGCAGCTGGTAAATTCCCTCCAGCCTTGGGGTCTTCCCCAGTAGTGTTTAATTTTCGCTTCTTTGGAGTGGTTGGCGGAAGTTTGTTGGTCTGAAAAGATTTAAACAATAAGTTAGATGCAAATCATGAAACATTAGTGAATTCGAAACATCAAGGCTAAGTGATTACCTGTGGAGTTGGAGCACTGGATATTACTGGTGTTGTTGTTGTTGTTGTTGCAGCAATTATTGTTGGTTCAGATAGAGTCACATTGTCAATGGTTTCGACAGAGGCTTGAGAGGCGCTCCCTTCTTTTGACTTTGAAGCAGCAGTCTTTATCCTGATGGCTGAAAATCGAAACAATTAAGGCAAAAGTTAAAGATATAGAAAATGAGAAACGTTTGGGATTTTCCCAAGCATTCGCACTTGTGCCTTGATAAGATTTAATCGACATGGTAGAAAGGTCATAGCGAAGATGTCCTGGGAAATTGTGGAGCCAGTGTCGAGCCCATGTCATAGTCTCAGATGGATTTGGTTTCTTTTGAAGATATTTGAACATTTCTTTGCAAGTGAACCACCAAGGGTATGGAGGAAACCAAGCCAGAGCCAGTTCTGAGGTAGGTAATCTAGGAAATTTAGGTGGATGCATTTCGAATGCCAACCTATACCTATCCTCAGGTGACAACCCTGAAGGAAGTTTTAACTTAGAAACTTTTTCTTTGAATTTTTCCTTCAAGGTCTCAGCCGCTTGATGCACCGTGGATTCCAAGTGTGTGGGATCATAAGTAGTTTCGAAATAATTTTGAAAAGCCTTAATCTCTTTGGCATGAGTAAACATACCTTTCTTGGATGGTACCTGCACATCGAATGCATCAGTTAGTTTCTGCTGAATAGTAAGAGTATCGAACATATAAGTCTGATAGAACTTTGTCCACCATTCCAGAAACCCCTTTGCTGTAAGGTGTGTAGGTTCGAAAGTTATTTGTTCAAAATGGGCGAAGCCTTGGTATTGTTCCTACTGTAGTTTGGCTTCTCGTGCCTTGAAGGTTCGCCCAGAGGTAATGGCATTTTCCGTTTGGAATAGGGGTTCAGGAATTAGTTGGCACAAGCCAAATTGTCTCGAAACGAAGTTGGGCTGATAAGCAAAAAGGAAAATTTGATTCTTAGCAGGAGTAATTCTTGAAGAGATTAGTCTGGGTAGCAAAAAGGCTCTCCATACATCTTGAATTTCTTTGCTTTTGACAGCTTCTGAGAGAGCCATGGTGAACCATGAAGATCCATGAGCCCTTGAAGCAAAAGGCGCCATGGTCTCTTCGAACTTATGCCTCTTGGAGAATATCATGATATATTTTGAGAATAGAACTTTGAAGTCATCCTTATCATCGTTTGGGGTTAGTCTTCGCAGCCTAGTGCCTTCGATGATTCTATCCACTATTTCAGGGTCTTGTTCAGCAATAGTATTGGTAGTTGATAGTGAAGGTTCGAACATGGCATTTAGCCATAGCTGAAGTAACCAGAAAGGGCCAGCTAGCAGGATATTCTTGGAGGTGTGAGATTTTAGACTCGAAACAGCTGACCTTAGACTTTCATAAAGATCAACTAATAGCAGTTCGCTTAAGCACACCCTCCGATTCTCATGCAAATCTCTAGCTAGAGGAATAAACCTACTGGCTACCTGTAGGGATCTGCTGCAAAAGACATACCTTGACAACCATAAGGTAAGGAAAGCAATGTGTTCCACATCCGACACACTGTCTCCTTCAGTGTGATAGTGGCTGATAAACTTTGAAAAGCTTGCTAGCTTGACTTCGAAGTCAATGATACTCGAATGCTCTTCATTGTCAGGAGTATAGGTTTCTCCTATTGGTGATAGCCCAGTAATGCTGCTATGTCAAAAAAGGTAGGGGTAATCATTCCACCAGGGAGATGGAAAGTATTGTAAGTACTGTCCCAGAAATATAGGGACGCGAATAACAATGGGTGGCTATAAGTAAAACCTGGTTTCGACAGTTTAATCAAGTTGTAGATACCTAATTCTTCACATTGCTGGGATTTCTTAGCTTCTACCTTATTAAACCAATTGTGATAGGCTGTGTCGGAGGTGGGGCAAGATCGAAACGATTTGAAGTTACTCTTTACATAATCTAGCACGAAAGGGTCCTTAGGGGGAACGATTAGATTTTCTACGGTGGTTGAATCAAAAGACTCTATAGTCTTGGGGCTATCCATTTTATTAAACAGAGGTTTGAAATTATAGCAAACTGGAAAAAAATTTCTGGTGTCTTTTAAAATTTCAAAGACTGTAAGAGGGCCCATTAAAGCTAACCTCTTGCCAACAGCGTTAGTAGGAATTAGTACCTGGGATGCATAAAGCATTTCTTTCTCTTTTGAGATCATCTGGGGAACAAGAACATATTGACCTTGGTAGGTGCCAACCTTGCTTTCCATTGTGGTTCTTGTGGTCTTTCCTTTCTTTTTGGAAACCTTTTTTAGTTGAGATGAAGTTGAAGAAGACATTGTTGGAAGAATGTTGGAAGTTTAGGGTTTCGGTGAGAAAAGAGGAAGAAAAGATTCAGAATGTGGGAAGAAAAGAAAAGACTAAGTTGATGGGTTTTTATAATGTGGAAGTTTAAGCATCCACTGAGTAAGATTGTGATACGTGGTAGTCGTGGGTTGGTTTGATGAAGAGGTGGCGTAAAGTTAATATTGGTAATAGGCGTGATTAAAGATAATCATTGTTTTGTAACTGCACCATGTTGTGAAATGGTTCAAGGCGGTTAAGGAATCTGAAAAGCGTTGTGATTGACGTGACTGGAGTCATATGCAATAAATGTTACGATGATTCGAAGGTCGCATCAAAATCTTGTGTATATGTTTAAAATAAGTATTTCTCAAAGGAATCGAAATACATATTTTAAAGGGGCATTTTGTTGGCTGAAGATTTTGATGATATTATTAGAAGCAAATTGGACGTTTCGATTGGAATAAAGCAAGACGTCATGTTTCGAAATGGTAGAAGCAGTGCTTCGAATGGGCATATCAAAGCTTGGAGCTTCGAGTGACAGTTAGGAGAATATATTCAAAGAAGTCTCGAAATGATAACAAAGTCGTGTCTAAGAAATGCGTTCGAAGCGAAGAAGTGCCAAAACATTTGAAATTCAAATGCAAGCGGGATGTTCGAAATTTGAAATATATGTGTTGGAGCATTTGAAGACGCGTGGAAGCAATAGAGAGGCATTGCTCTGCATGTTCTGAACGTGGCAGAATCTTATAGCAAGACCGTTATGGTCGAAGTAGTATAAATAGAAGTCTTAGCATTAGGATTTCGTGTGTCATATCTATTGTACAAAAAACTCAGTAAACATTCAAAATACCACATGGATAGGGAAACGAATGCACGAGAAATGTACGTATGATAACACCACATGTTTATGATTTAATGAAAACTCTTTATCATTTCCAGTACTTTCCTTTATCTTCATGTCAATACCATTCACAAGCTTTTTCATTTAAAACGTTTTCATTCGAAGTCTTTTTACTGATGCCTTACATTTAAATGCTTTCTTTCCATTTCAAATACTTTACATTTCAGAAACTGTCGTACATTTCATGCCTTTATCGTCAAGCTTTTATCATTCGAACACCTCTTTTACTTAAAGTCATTTTACAGTTTTCTTGCATTTAAACGCTTTCTTCATATTTCGAATCTTTTACATTCCAGAGAATCTTTTACATTAACTGTTTTTATGCTTCGAAGTCATTTACTTGTCTTTTATGCAGTTTTACATGTCTTTACAATTGACCTTCATTCATGCAATTTAGTTTTGCGCACATTTACTTGATCACACCTTTAGATCTTTAATAGAGAAATCGAAATAAGTTAAACACCTACACAACATTCTAAATACCAACCATGAATACCAGTTCTATCATGAGAGTCACCCTAATGACCAACACATCCTAGGATCAATCTAGTCGATCCTGCGAGTTACCAGAGAGATTGAATAACAGTCAGTAAGATTATTCGATAGATTGGAGGACTAGCGGTTGTTTACCAAAAATCACTGTAAAGAGGTATCGGAATTAGTTGAGTCACATTGGCTAGTGTAACCTTTGGATTACCAATTATCGCCTGTTGTTTTCCATTTTCTCTTGCCGAAGCATCTGCCGCATCTTGCACATTGGAAGGACCAAATACTCTCCCGCTTATAGTCATTCGACCCACACCAAAAAAATTATAAACTTCCTCTTCATTATCTTCAGCACGTTCTTCCTTAGACAAACGAGCACTTACTTCCTGCTTCACCCCATGGTAATAAACATCAGCACCGTAGTTCCATGGGATGGCCTTCTCACTGGTATACGGCATGGGACCAGGTACCGTAATCATCAAATGAGGTGCCCTAGATGGGGAAGGAATGCGCACAGGGGTGTAAGGAATAGATACCACAGCAACATCTTCTTCGGTAACCTTGTGGTAGCTCGGTTTTCAATCGAACTGCAGGGAACCCTCCTTTATCAAAAACTGGATACCGGATTTTAAATCATCACAGCCCTTTGGTTTCTCTCTACACTTGGCACACTCTGAAGTACAACCCGAAAAATAGAATTGTCAAGCAAATACCTCTTAACATACCATAATAGAGTAGTTACTTGTTCCACATTCATGATTAAATTCAACATTTCACCATTATCATCAATCATATTAACAACACTCCCTCCATGCCTGGGCATTGGGTTCTGAGTAACATTCGGACCCATCACTGGAGTAAACTCAATTGCCTTAGCATCCAACAAATCTTGTATTTTACACTTCAATGCAAAGTAATTGTTAGTAGAATGACCAACTCCTCCTGAATGGAATTCACATCTTGTGTTAGCATCATAGTTAGGAGGAAGTCTTGCGGGGGGTGGTGGCATATTTCTCAAACCGATCAACTTCAAATCGAGCAAATGGTGGAGCGCTTCAGTAAGAGACACCGGCAAGGGATCAAATTTTTTGGGCTGTCTCTGCTGTTGATTATTACACTGATGGGGAGCATCTTGTTGTCTTTGTTGCTGAGGCACTGCATTCGGTCTCTACTGCGGAGGAGCATTAACAGGAATAGAAACAGCATTGATTAATTGGTGCTGACGATCCTCTCTTCTTCCTCTATGAGAGTAAACCGCACTTGCGTCGCCTTCCCTTTTCTTAGGGTAAGTGTTGAATGGTTTCTTACTGCCTCCTGATGAGCCACTAGAACCTCCAACCTGGATTTTTCCCAATTTCGAACCTATCTTAATCCTTTCACCAGCCATAACCAAGTCTGCAAATCCTGCCGAAGTACTTCCTATCATGTGCTCATAGAATGGCCCTTGCAGGATACTCATAAACATATCAATAAGTTCTCTCTCCATGAGTGGAGGTTGAACTCTCGCAGCCAACTCACGCCATTTTTGAGCGTATTCCTTGAAAGATTGTCTTGGTCCCTGTGACAAATTTTGTAACTGAGTGCGATTAGGCGCCATATCCACATTGTACTGGTAATGTTTGACAAAAGCCCGAGCAAGATCATTCCAGCAACGAATGTGGGTTTTCTCCAACTTCATGTACCACTCCAGGGATGCCCCAGATAGGCTATCCTGGAAAAAGTGAATCAAAAGCCCCTGATCCTCAGTATGCACCGACATCTTCCGAAAATAAGCAGTTGCATGAGTAATAGGACATGACGTTCTGTTGTACTTTTCAAATACAGGAGGCTTGAACTATGGAGGAACTTTCACCCCAAACACCAACCTGAGATCATTAGCATCCATACCAAGGACTCATTGCCCTTCCACAACCTTCAAACGTTCTTCCAACAACCGATACTTCCTACCCTCAACCTGAACTTCCGGCTCTGAACTCCGAACAGAAAATTGATCTTCATCTTGGTCAAAGTCATAATTCTACTCCTGATAGTTCCTTACACCGCCCTGATTATCTCTTCTGTTCCCCACAAGACGAGGTCCCAGAGACGGGGGAAACTGCCCTACATTACGCACAAAAGGGTTTCCAGGCATCCCGTGAAAATTTCCAGCAGGCTGATCTTGCACATCCCCTAATCCTACAGAAATGTCCTGATAGAGCCCTTGATTTCCACCATCCCCTGGATAGCGGCGCTGGTTGTTGACAATGGCAGCCAGTTCCTCATGTCGGCGATTCACATTGGTGATAACCTCCATGAACTGTGTTAATTGAGTAGCCATCTGGGCCCTCATTTCAGCGAGTTCAGCTTGAACTTGTTCCATCTGTCTTGGAAAATTATTTATGATGGAATACCAATGAGTAGTCGTCATGAATTCTGAATAAGAAAAGCAGAAGAATAAGAATACCGTCTTGAGATAACCTATAATGTTATGAAATGCATGATATGCATGATATGTTTGTCATTTCCTGGTAGTCAAGAGTCCTTTGTTTCATCAATCACGGCGTGCAACCAAAGATCAAACATACAATCAAGGGAAAAAAGGACAATGAGTCAAACACTTCAATCATTTACAAACAAAAGAAATGATGTTCAAATGACTGCGGACTTTTTAAGAGCGTAACAAAATACATGTTTCAAAGTAAACTTAACAAAAGACCGAATAATAAAAATAAATGATGGTCCCTTCCAACAATCCTGGGGGTGACCAGATACACCAAAGGTAAGTAACAAAACTAAATCTCCGAAACAAGACACGTTTCAAGGTGTTGACAATACTCTTCAAGCCTGGCTTTCTCTTTCAAAAGTTGTGATGCAACTACTTTGCTTTCTTGAAACCAATCCTCTGTGACACGCCTCTGGGATACTTCCTTCTTAAGCTGAGCATCTTTTTCTTTGAGTTGTTTCTCCAAGTTTTGAATCTTCTTCCTGTAGCTATTCTCAGATACCTGAAGCTTATGGTACTCTTGCTGGGTTTTACTCAACTCTTCTTCCATTTCAGCATGAGATCTATTCCTAAAACTGGTTGTATCAGAAGTTTCCCCTTGAGCTTCTTTGAGTTTGCGACCTAAGTCGGCCCTTTCTTGATCTACCCAATAAAGTCTCATCCCTGCCTCACGTTCTTTTGCACGAAGTTGAATGTTCTCAACATGAACCTGGGTGAACACCTCGGTAGGCACCGTGTTACTCAGAACAGTAGGAGGTTGCTCACATATAGGAGTCGACCTTGCAAATGGTAACCGTAAAATCTTAACCCTGGCTCTAATCAAATCCAAGTAAGGGACCCTAGCAATAGGAACCTTCTTGCCTAAAGTAGTTCTATCCTTCTTGTGAATTCCATTCCAAGCACTTGTCACTCTTTTCAACATCACGGGATCACTTCCTCTAACAAAATACACTGATTCAGACACCTCCTCAACCCTTGGCGGTCCATCCATTGCATATCCCAATTGACGATAAGCAAGCACAGGATTGTAGTTGATACACCCCTTAGTTCCTATGAGGGGAACATTAGGGAAATCTCCGCAGCTAGTGATAATACTTTGTACTTCCCCCATGTCATAATTCCACCGAATATCAAATGAAGTAAGGTTGACAAGTCTTGATGACCATTAGAGAGAATGTCTAGTATCCACGAAAGGGCCACTTACCGGTAGGTGCAACTTAAACCATTGATACAACATTGAATGACATAAGCTTACATTACCTCCTTTTCCATGCCTGGAATGAATGGTGTAAAGAGTATCTGCCAAGAGTGTCGGTACCGGGTTCTTATTTCTAAAAACACAAATAGCCGCCAAATCCACAAAATTTCTCTTACGAGGGAAGAGAACGATCCCGTATATCATGAGAGCAAACAGAGTGCTGAAGCCATTCCAATTCCCTTTCTTTTCCCAGTCTTCATCTTTCTTCACTAAGAAATCCAAATAAAATCCTGTAGTATCCTTACTTGATTTCCAATTGTCTTTCACCTCTTTCCAACTCTAATGAAGAATTTCAGCAATAACTTCGAACTTCAGCTTCTCCGGCACTAGGACAAAAAGAACTTCATCGGACAACTTGATATTAAGTAGGTACGCGTACTCTTCCAGTGTGGGAACCAGTTGATAATCTTGAAAAGTAAAACACCGTAATTCCTTGTCATAGAACTGGAAGAGGGTGATCAAAGCCATTGGGTCAACTAGAGTGTTAAGGATTAGTAACAAATTGCCATAATTTTTGTTGAAATTATTCAGAACATCACCCTTCAAATAAGAACTCAACCTTTTCAATTTGGACACATCAATAGTAGGAATCTGATAAGCGAATGTATGCCTGGTGGGCTCTTTAACACGAACTGAATCAAACTCATCTGACGGGAGGTCAGCCATTTCTGATGGAAAGAAGACTCTTGAATGTCCCTGGAAGATGACATGTGCATGCTAGTTATTTTTTATACATAATTTTTTTAAAAATAAATATGCTATGATACAACATGACAGGATCAAAGTTCACACTGGATCATGGTTGGACCATTACAGAACAGCACCACTCAAGATCAAAAGAAAATCTCAAAGCTCCAAAACTATCATGGGAACCTGAGTCACCTTCGCAACACAAAGTCACCAACAATACCTGTACCTGTAAGAAAAGTTTCCCCGCCCCTCTTACGGGTGTAGTCTAGGTAAAGGTAAGGTTAAAAGCCAAATCAGAGTACAAGAGCTTGAATGTCGGTATCATCATGCGATAACACATATCCGAACTACCTTCGAAGTCATGGGTCTCATGGTCAGGTCTACAAAGCATCCGCCTCATAGATGCCATGGCCACTCTATTCCTAGTTCCTATGGAATTCACTCATAGCCTGGGTATGAGGCCTTTTACCTCATGGAACAACCCACCCACCAAGAAAATCCATAATCCAAACAGTCCATCCAAATCCAGTATGCAGAAAGTAAAGCGCACATAGGATGCAATGCAAACAGGTAAATTTGCAAAGCGGTAAAAATAAACACCCAAGAAGAAAACAAACAAGAGCTAGGATCGACTCCGGGATGGAACAACAAAAGGTCAATCTTTCCCCAGTGAAGTCGCCACCTGAAACCACCCGGCCGGAACCTGTCATTTGGATGTAATGAAACATCAATGAAGTCGCCACTGTTGTACCCCAAAATTTGCCCTCCCATATTCTTCAAGATTTGTCAAAAGCATGCTTCAAAATTCCCCAAGGGTTGCACAGTGTAAGGGCCTCATAACAGTCAAAATTAGGGTTTTGGTTCTGACAAAGAAAATGAAGTTTCCAAGGGTCCAATCAAGTCTCACATGTCTATAAATATGGTCAAGCATCCTCATACCAAGTTTCAAGACTTTCAGTACAAAATTGCACAGTCAAAAACCCTAATTGCACTACAGTCAACTGTAGGGGCAAAATGGTCATTTGACAGTCAAAAGTCCAAATTTTTGGTCAACATCTCATTTTGAAGCCACAAACATCATTTGATCAATGCTTGATCATGATTCTTAAAGCTTGGCTCAAAAAGTCTCAAGATGCAAAAGTTTCCATATTTGGATAGTTGAAAAAGTCAACTGTAAATTGACCAGGGCATAACTTTCACATGGATTATCAGAAAAATTCCATCCAAAGCTCATTTTGAAGATAAAGACATTTCCTACAACTCCTCTTCACACTTCAAGTCCAAGAAATGCTCTCACAAAAAGTTATCAATTTCAACATTATAGGTCATTTTCAAAAGTCAACAAAAAGGGACTTTAAGTCAAAGGCCATAACTTGAGATTGGTAAATCAAAATGACATGGGACCAAAGACATTGGTTAGAGGACTCAAGGACCTTTCCGAAATGTCCAAGAACATGATCAAAGCTTAAAAATTGAGCAAGTTATGCCTTGTGGAAGTTGGGAAATATTTGGATATTTTGAAAAGTCAACATTGATTCAAATGACCTAAAAATGCTAATGGGCCTCTTTTTCTTCCACAATTCATCATCCAAGGCATGTG
Organism: Vicia faba; assembly: GCA_948472305.1. NCBI lineage: Eukaryota > Viridiplantae > Streptophyta > Magnoliopsida > Fabales > Fabaceae > Vicia > Vicia faba. The sequence goes on from OX451740.1 coordinate 146,759,923, forward strand.
CACGACCATTTGGCCCAAAGGGAAGTTTTTTATCATTTTTATTTATTTATTTGGATTTTTAATCATTAATAATTCATTTAATTAAAATAAATAGGTGAAAAATACTAAACCTAATCTTTTGAATCTTTTTGTGCATAAAATAATCTCAATATTTCGTGCAAATCAGGTTAGGAAAGAATCAAAGGTGATTGGATATGATTGAGACCAAATAGGCATGAAAAAATATTTGAAAAGATCTTTGAAAATCAAATCTTGCAAATCATGAATGCAAAGGTTTTTGTGTGATCTCTTTAACCTAAAACCTTCACACATACATATATAGTGCAACCCTAATGCCAAAAGACTCGAAGCTGCGCCAGAAATCCCTAAACAAACTTGGAATTTTTCAAGAAAAACTCAAATCTGAAAACAATCTTCTAGGTCGATTCAAGCCAAGAGACTTGTTCCATTACCTTCCTGAGGCTTCAAGGAAAGTTTTCCAATCAAAATCATTCATCCTAACACCAAGAAACGTGAGAACGATGGTGACCTGTACAGAAAATATTTGACATTCTTGCATCTCGATTCATGCATTTTTCATAATTTTTGATGTTTGATTTGTGTTCATTATGTAATTCTAAAGCTAACCACATAATTTAATTGTGTTTTTGTGCACTATACGTGATTCCACCATTGTTATCTTTTAGGGTTTCTCAAGCTTTGAATTGGGCGTTTCTAAACGCTGTAAAATTAGAACCTCACAGTACCATAACTGGATTCAGCGTGCTTGGACGATTTGGACACAACCCTCGCGCTCAATTTATGAGCCACCATGAGCTAATCGTTATTTTCTGGAATGGCACATTTTGGAACGTTTAAAAAACCGTTGCTGATTATTTTGTGTTTCAGGAAAAAACAAAAGCGAGGAAGAAGATGATCCAGTGGCAATCAGTGATTGGTCTATTTGAAAATTCGCGCTAAAAATCCACTAACTATTATGTTCGCTTATGTTATTTGTTTGTTATATAATATACAAAGCAATCAAGTGGATCAGTTGGCAAGGCTAGGTGTTGGTAATCTCTAGGACCTGGGTTCGAGCCCCAGGTCCCCCACCCCTTTCACATTATTTTTCTATTAATGCTTGTGTGAGGTTTCAGTGCTAGGGTGCATCATATGTCATCAACATCAAACCATCCACGTGCCTACCAGGATCAATCCAAAGGCGCTGATTGGAAGAATACCATAGACCCTAGTCAAAGATCCCACACGCGTCCTGAAAAGGTCAATAGGGCCAGGGATAATTGGGCCTGAATGCTACAAGTACACCTCCAAATCAGGGGCAGAACCCCCCAAGGTTTGCAATATTCTTTCCATTATTTTATTTTTTTATTTTGATTCAATTATTATTTTTAATTAGTTCTTTAAATTTAAATATTTTCACAATAATATAAAAAAACACAAAAAAATCAGAAAGGACAAAATTAAAATATATTTATTTAATTAATATTTTTTGTAAATAAAACCTTTATTAATTAATTAGTTTTAATCTAGGGTTAATCTTAATATTTTTTTTAATAAACTTAAAAATTGGTAGAATTAGGGTTTGTAATAATTTTTATCCTTTTTTCTTTTCTTTCATAATAATTAAATATTTCCTGTTATTTTTATAAATTAAAATTGCATTTAAATAATTAGGTTAATTTAGGTTTAATTTTAATACTTTCTTAATAAACTAAAAAAAACAATTAGAATTAGGGTTAGTATTTTAATTTCAATTAATCTTTCTCATTAAAATCATAAATATCAAAATCTCAAAAAAACAATTTCCTTTTCTTTTAATTTAATTAATTTAACAATTTAATTTAATTCCATTAAAAAGGGTCCAACGCCCTCGTTTCCAGTTTAATTCAATTAGCGTATTTATTTCTTTTTCTTTTAATATTTATGTACCTCTCCCAAAGCCATGTAACATTTATATTTCGCACTTTACTTTATTTCTCTATTTTCTGTCAAATCGGGTCCTGGATTTATTTTGGCGATGTGGACCCGCGCCTTTTGTAATAGTTTAGAACTTTACCTTTTTCGCACTTTTTAACTATTAAATAAAAGCATGCAAGAATGAATGACAATAAATAAAAACAAACGCGTAGATCACCTATACCATGACAAGATAAAAATAAACGAATCTGACACACAAATCACACACCACCCCTAGGGTACGCCTCACTGTTGCCTTGCCTCGAAAGGTGATCGTCGAGTAGAGGATGTCTTAGTAAGTCCTCATGATCCGGGAACCTGGCATGAGGGTAGCTTCTAAGGTGTCTTCCTATTGCTCTGGTGATCACCATGTCCCGAACCTCGAATTGACCCAAACACCTCCAACGGTGGTGCTACCTACCTCTCAATGGTGGGATGGCACTACTTTAAAGGACATTTACACAGACGAATTCCTTAGGGTAGGTAGGTTCTCATAGATACTTGCTCTAAATTTCAAAATAAATCAAAAATACTTTTCACACCGACACCTTTTCAAAAAGCTTTCGAAAGCAATTTTTCAAACACTCTTGAGGACCGATACAAGAGTCGAACTGGAATTTTCAAAGAAACTTTTTAAAACCCACATTGAAAAGCAAACAAATCATTTTTGAAAACACAAGTGAGCAAGTATCTAAGAGCCCATGGATAACCATGGATAGAAAGGGTGCTAACACCTTCCCTTTCTATAACCTACCTCCCGAACCGAGAGCAATCTCTTAAAGGAATTTTTCTGTGCTTTTGTCCTTTCCATTTAGAGAAAATAAAAGACGATGGCGACTCTTGCTTCCGCGACATTTCGCGAACCAGCGTTAAACAGTCAGTTCCAGATCCACCGATCACAGCCACCTTACATCTTTTAACACGCCAAAAGGGAAAGGTAAACATCGAGAAAACCTGAAAAGGGAGAAATCACGGTCTTTCAACCGACAGATCAGGTAAGGGAGTCTGTTACGCGAGGGGAAGGTATTAGCACCCCACACGCCCGTAGTACTCTATGATATCCACTCTTGTTGTCTAATATAATGGGTGTGGTCAAATCCTATATCTGTGGCTTAAAGCTGAAAAAGGAATGCACGGGAAAGAAAAAGAAAAAAATGTAGGGAAAATAAAAGTTGTGCTTGATCGGGCCTTACCCCAATGCCTATGTATCCCTTTTAAGGAATCAGAGCAGCCGTAGTTCAGCTCATATATTTTGGTTGGTTTGTGTTTTTTAGTTAAGACAACAAAAACAATCAAGATGGCAAAACATCGAATGAAATAACAAACAAAAGAGTTGGTCAAACATTGGCTAAATAATAACATAGTAACATGTCAAAGATGGCGAAACATCAAATGATAAAGCAACACACCTAACAATGATATTGAGAATCAAAGTACAATAATAAACATGTGCGATGGCGAAACATCGGCTTCAAACAAATGTGCGATGGAAAAACATCGGCTAAAAGGTAACAAGATATCATTGCGAAGATGGTGAAACATCAATAAATCGGATGAAGAAACATCACACCTAACAATGATATTGAGAATCAAAGTAGGATAACAAACATGTGTGATGGCGAAACATCGGCTTCAAACAAGTGTGCGATGGCAAAACATCGGCTAAAAGGTAGTAAAATATCATGGCAGAGATGGCAAAACATCAATAAATCGGATGGCGAAACATCACACCTAACAATGATATTGAGAATCAAAGTAGGATAACAAACGTGTGCGATGGCGGAACATTGGCTTCAAACATGTGTGCGATCGAAAAACATCGGCTAAAAGGTAGTAAAGTATCATGGCAGAGATGGAAAAACATCAATAAATTGGATGACGAAACATCACACCTAACAATGATATTGAGAATCAAAGTAGGATAACAAACATGTGCGATGGCGAAACATCGGCTTCAAACAAGTGTGCGATGGCAAAACATTGACTAAAAGGTAGTAAAGTATCACGGCAGAGATGGCAAAACATCAATAAATCGGATGACGAAACATCACACCTACCAATGATATTGAGAATCAAAGTAGGATAACAAACATCTGTGATGGCGAAACATCGACTTCAAACAAATATGCGATGGAGAAACATCGGTAAACCAGGTTTAAAAAACAAAGCCAAGAGGTGTACAGACAAATAAGATTGATTTGTATCTTTTACCTTGAAGAAGGGTTTGAGTTTATTAGAGGTATTTTATGATATGCCAAGAAAACAGTTTTTGTTTTAAGATGCAGAATGCAAAGGAAGGAAAAACAACTAAGGGAAACTAGCCTAGCACTATTCCTAGTGTTATCATACAATGATTGACCCTAAGGTTGAGGATAAAGGGAAGTTCTACCCTATGTTAGCATACATGGACTCCTACCTTAATCAGCATGTTAAAGGAAGCTTAACAAAACTACCCTATAGGGAACATGCCATAAGAGCGAAGTCGTGATCTCAATTTCTAAATTGAGTGACTCATCGATCAACAATTAAAGAAGAAAAGTAATAAACATCCTATAGGGAACATGCACTGAGAGCGAAGTCCTGATCTCAATTTCTAAATTGAGTGACTCATCGATCAACAATTAAAGAAGAAAAGTAATAAACATCCTATAGGGAACATGCACTGAGAGCGAAGTCGTGATCTCAATTTCTAAATTGAGTGACTCATCGATCAAAAGCAAACACAACACATGCATAAAAAAAAAACCAGAGGGCCTCCTGACATATATTAGCAATAGAGGTCCCATCATGCAACATAGAACTATGAAAGTAGAAGAAAGGAAATAGTGCAATACCAAAAAAATAACTATTCGTAGCAACTGAGCAAGTATAAAAGAAACCCAGATAACTTCAAACGAGCTGGCATCAGCAGACAAATCAAGTCAGAAATTATGCTGCAAAAGTGAAAAATAAATTCACTTGGTGCCTCTGAAATCTAACAAGAAACCCTTCTAAATAGCTTCCTTGTGCTCCCATGAAGGTGTTTGAGTAGAGAAATGAGGACTGGATCAATAGAATTGAGCTTCTCAATTCAAGTTGCAGAGCATGAAAAATAAGAAAATTCTGAGGAGCTTCTTCCAATGCAGTGCCTTTTTTTCTCTGAAAGGAGAGCTTCAGCAGCTTATATAGAGTGTTTGGAGTGAGGTTAGAGTGGTAATTCAAGTTGAGAGTCGTTGGATGGAGAAGAGTGAATTTTCTAGCAAACTAAAACAAGTGTGATGGCCATTTGCGTTTTGCTTGGTATTCAGGCAATACTTGCAGTCGTTTTGAGAAACAAAAGGAGATTGTGAGTGAGTGAAAAAAGCGTGATGAGGTGAGTTGTCCTCTCTTGCACATGGGACTGATTTTCTTGAGTGAGAAGTTTTCCCATTTTGTCAAAAATGTGAAAATGAGAGAGGCACGAGGTATGCACCCGGTTTGGCCTTTTTTGGCAAGCACATGAGGTGTCTAATTCGTGCCAAGCATGTGCAAGTGGACTCTGAAATGATTTGATCAGAACTGAACCAAAACTTGAAAATTGCCATGGCCAAGCATACACCAAAAATCAGCTGACTTCCAACTGAGGCCATTTCAAATTGGCTCGTGAATTTTCCAAATTTCTTTGAGCCAATTAAAATTCATATGATGAGCTTCACAGTGATCTTTGATTCATCAAAAATGGTGGAGAAATGAAAGAGATATGGACATTAGGATTTCTGGGCAAGTCAAGCCAACTTGCCCAAGACTGCGCGCGCGCTGGCCTGCCCATGTGCCTTCAAAAAAATCCGGTTTTGCCACCTAACTTCCTCAAATCACAACTTCCTCAATTTTAATCCAATTTGAGTGATTCCAAGTTTAATGAGAAGCTTTCATGGAAAACAACAAAATGCTCTTTTTAATTTTTCAAATTGAGGCTTGAGTCACAAGAAAATGATTCCACAAAATGGCATGCCAAGTGTTTGATAAAATTACGCGCGTGGCTTGCCCAAGAGAAGTCATCTTGGCACTTAGAATTTTTTTCAATTTATAAGTTACTTCTTGAACAAGTTACACTCAAATTCACCATTTATCATGATTCTTAGATGAATTTGGGTATGGAATATGAAAAGAGGATTCTTGAATTGATGGTTGACCAAAAGTCTACTTGATCAACTCCTGATTTTACTGACTTTGGTCAAAATGACCAATTTGCCCCTTTTGATCAATTGAATCATTTCCAATCCAAATTGAACCTCAATTTTTCAATCCTAAATGCTTAATAAAATGTGGTGAATCATGGAAACAAGTATGGGTAAAAAAGTCAAAGAAATCTTGATTAAATCCAAAACCCTAGTTTTGTACCATGTACTAGGAGATAGCTGATCAAGCTTCAAAACCCTAATTCCACTGGGCATCATCAGAGATTCTTTGATTAAGTTTGATTCTAATGATGATAAGATAGTGATGCTTCATGAATTGGATCATCTAGACCCCAATTACTTCAACTTGGACCAAACCCTAATTTTGGTTAATATCTTAGGAGACTGATGAACCATCTTCAAAACTTCAAATCTTCTGGGCATCCTGGCCAATTTCTTGTACTAAGACCTTCCAAATACCAATGAGATGTTGTAGCTTCCAAATCAAGACTTGCTCATGCATCAATAGCCTTGATCAACTAAAACCCTAATTTGACTGGTGAATCAAAAGAGTGATTCCCCTTGTAATCAAACACAAACTTCAATCCTCTGATGATCCAAAGAGATGGATAGAACATCTTGAGACATGTAACAACTTTTGAGCTTAAAAGATCCAGAGGTTTAGATGACAAGATTCTTTTTGAGCAACTTGTCAATGCAATCAACCTTCAAAGCTTGAGGAAGACTTGATAACCAAAGTACTTTGATCCCATCACCATGTATGAATGCAATGCAACATGATATTTATGATGAAACATAAGCCTAAATCAAGAGGGTAAATTTTGGGGTGCAACAGTTGCCCCTATTCAAATATCTTTTACATGATAAGTGAGAAAAAGTGACAAATTTCGAGCGTTCAGAGTTGAAGATGATTGAATACAAAAGAACCCGAAAATTTACACTCTTGAAAAAGAAAGAAAAAGAAGCAGGAAACCCCCAAGACATGCGTTAGAATGAAGTTGTAACGCAGGTTGAAGCAGAACGAAAACAAAAGAAGAGTAGACGCAACCGAACTTCCAGACAAAAGTGACAGGGAAAGACTGGGCTTCAAAAAGAAAGTGAGATAAAACTCAAACCATAGAGTATAGGCGAAACTAAGCTCTGGAAAAGAAAACGTACACGGGTGAGGAGGCGAAACTCTGAGCTCTACCCAAAGCAAAGTGGCTAGAGTGCGTGATTCTAGGAGCACTTGCTAATCTCAAACTAAGATAGACAGTATGAAGGAACTGAAAGAATCCCAGAAATGAGGAACAAAAGCGAGATGAAACTCGACTCAATGAGTACTAGGACGAAACTGGATTTTACACATGGGTAACGAGGCAAAACTCGACCCATAGCAAAGTGATGAGAGTGCATGTTTCTCAGGGCACCTGCTGGTCTCAGATCAATGGATAAATAGTGACGAAAACTGATAGAAGAATCCACAGAACAAAAGAGACCAGTTTCAAACCCAGGGACGCAGTACGAACACTGCACTCGGTAAACGAACATTGTCAAAGGGTCCAAGGTATGAAAGCAAAAACGAGACAAAACTCGACTCAATAACTAGTTAGGAGAAACTAAACTAGATGAGTACCAGGACGAAACTGGATTTCATGCACAGGGGACAAGGCGAAACTTGACCCAAAGCGAGAGTGATGAGAGCGCATGTTTCTCAGAGCACCTGCTGGTCTCAAGTCCATGGATAAACAGTGACGAAAACTGGTAGAAGAATCCAAGAAACAAAAGAGACTGATTTCAGACCAGGGACGCAGTACAAACACTGCACTTGGTAAACGAACACCATCAAAGGGTCCAAGGTATGAAAACAAAAATGAGACGAAACTCGACTCAATAACTAGTTAGACGAAACTAAACTAGATGAGTACCAGGACGAAACTGGATTTCACGCGCAAGGTGAGGAGACGAAATTCTGAACTCAACCTAAAGCAAGGAGATTAGGACATACACCTAAAAACCTGCTGAAAGCGAATATCAGGACGAAACTGGTATTTAAAAGGTTCATCAATAGACATTGGAATGAACCGGAGAGGGTAGTGAAGACTAAACCCGAGAAGACCGCGCCAGGGAGAAACTGAACTATAGTCAAGAGTAGATATTCAAACAAACAAATGATTGATATCAAAAGGATATTGGTATGGGGAGGAAACCGAGATAATGAGGATGAAGACCTCGCTGGGGACTTAATCCGAAGTATTAGCAAATTCACTGGGGACAACAAAAACAATAATGGCTTATGTTCCGATGCATGTTTGAATTCTTTTTATATAGCGCAATGTCCCATATAATGGAAATGCTACGCGTTTTGGTAGATGCAATGTAATGATGCATGTTTAAAAGTTTTTCTGGGGAATGGCTAATTGAGAAGCCAAAAACCAAGGAGTTGGGATCTGACATGACTTACAAAAAATAAATTGCAAAACCCAAAGGAGAGGAGACAAAATGGGGAACCACTAGAGAGGAAACCTCGAAGAGATGAAGCTTCACGGGGAATAACAACCGAGCAACCAGTAGAAACAGGCCACAAACATTGAGAGGAGCTTCAAAAATAAACTGTAAACTCCTAGAGAAGATCATATCGACACTGTAGCTTCTGGAGAGGGACGCCAACTGAAGATTAGACATCGAGGGAGATGATCGGGGCAAGACTGTAATCTCTGGGAAAGACAGTGCACGGCTGTGTTGAGGATGATACCAAGACAACAAACCCGACGTGAGGGGTGAAAACCTTTGCTGGGGGAAAAAAGCTCTGCTAAGGAGACGGGACTTCACCGGGGATACAGAACTTTGTTGAAGAGATATTTTTGGAATGCAACCATTAGATGGATCATGCAGATAGTCACACAGTATCGACCTTACTGGGGATAAGGGAAGATCTTTAACATAAGGATGCTCCAGTCAGCAGACCGGCTGGGAAATGAGAGGTCACGGTGAGGGATCTCAGTTGGCGACTTTGTTAGCGAGTTGAAACTTCTTCAGAATGTGAGTTCCCATTTAAACAACTCCACTAGGAATATGCGACATATTCAAACTTGAAATCTCAGAACGAAGCCTTTCTCTTGAAAAACGATTTCTAGGGAAACAAAGTTCGCTGCGGAAACGAACTTCACTGGGGATAGGTAAAGTTCTATTCATACATGGGCTCGGTCTAACCGAAGAAGACCAAATATTCCCTTTCTGACAATCATTAAGCTCTTTACAGGTGTTCAACGTGTAAACTTTTTTGATGTCAAACAAATGTTTTGCATGCAGAAAGATGTTTATTTTGGGAATGACAGACCTGATGCGATGATTATTTAAGCCTTAAAGTTTGAAAAACTTTAACAAAGTGTCGCATCTCTGTTGTGAGTGAATCACTGGCTAGAGTGCAAAAATTTCAAAACATTTCTTCCCCTTCTTTTTTCAAAAAACGAGTCAAGATGCGGGTGATAAGATACCAACATGGATATGCAACACATATCTGGGAGTTTAGGAAAAGCTATCTTGTTGTAGTATGCTTCCGAGTTAAACCCTTGTTTCAGTTAGGACTTTTAAAGGTTGTAACGTGGCCTGGTTCGAGTTTTTTTTTTTTAGAAACAAAATTGTTTTCAAGGCTCAAGTTATTTGGTGCCCACCCCCTTCGTGATATTCTCCTGTCCTAAGTTTAGCTGAACTATCACAAGCATTCATCTTTCAAAAGTATTTAAAATGGTTGAGCGATCACGACAAATTCTCCAACATGATTGTCACTTTTGCTAATTTTATTTTTGATATTATTGTTCCTCTTCTTTTGATCAAAATTTTATTGAATAATCTTCTCTCTTTTTCTGGCCTTTTAGGCTCTCTTTTCCCTAACTTTTTCATGGACAAAATCTTTTGAATTTCAATTTTGGGAGTCCAGCTGGATGCCCTAACTTTTTCCTAAGCGACTTGTTTTCAAGTTTCGACTTAGCGGGGCTTTTTTTTCTTTCTTATCCATAATTTCCAATTCGAGCAAGTCAATGTGACTTTAGGTCTTTGAACTTTTTCTTTCTCTTTTTTTATCTTTTTTTTCTCTTTTTTGAGGAAAACAAATGCCTCATTCCTTGGTCGGCGAGGGATAGCCATTATTGTATCAATTCGATCTCGACCTTAGGACTTTGTGAGGAAATGTACATCGTGGTTTAGACATTTTTCCTGATCTCATGATGCGAAATATAAAATGTGATGATCCTCAGATGGGACATTCCTTCTGAAATTTGAATGCTTGATCAAATTAACTGAACATCTACCCAGCCCCTGGTAAAAAAGGTTTTTTTAACGAAAAAGAAACTCCTACTTCGAAGGCTCAGTGGGGTTAACGAGGGTCTAACTCCCTTATATCTCCGGTGTTTGTGGATTGAAACAATTCTTGTACATCGTCAACAAGGTTCTACTCAAAAGCATACCATTACAGTCATTGTTTTTAGCCAAACTCCTTCCCCTAAACTCTTGGCTAAGCAAAAGAATTGGCACAATTGGTATCAAAATGAGCGAAAAATGATTTAAAGAGTGATATTGGATGGATTAAATAAAATGAAACAAATTTCTTTTAAGGAAAAAATATTCAACGCATCAAGACTGACATCCGGCTATAAACAAAATCCTATATACAGACAACGCTAAAACAATCAATCAAGATAACACATGAAACTGCTGCACAGAAACTTAATAAAAGCCATTATGGGGAAGAAAAAATCTCCAACTAGGACCACCGATCACGCCGACCTGCTGTAATATTGATATTACCCTGACCTCACGACCTTCGCCAACAGCACAGAGCTGTGAAACAAAATGGAAAGGCATCCGCCAATAGAGTGAAAGAGAAATCCATCAAACATAGAACCGAATATGATAATAATAATAATATGAAAATTAATAATAATTATTATTATAATAATTATAAAAATATAATGATAACAATAATAAGAAAACATAATTAAAATATAATAATTATTATAAAAATGCAGAAAATAAATAATTACCAGGGGGTGTAGTTTTAAGTTGCTAAGTAAAACAGGGGGTGCTGAAAATAATTTGAATTAGGCCCAATACTCAGGCTGGCAGGGGGTGCAATTTGCTTTGGTGTTTATAAATTAAGGCGAATAGGGGTGCAGAAGGCATTGGGCTTAAGACCACTACGTTTGAGAGAGGAGTCTGCCTGATTGTCTGGGTGAAGGAGTACGTTAGTTATCATGGAGACTTGGCCTATGGCCGTCTGATGGAAATCGCAGGGTACAAAATTGAGGGAGCATGATACTATTATGTATGCGCGTGTGTGGGATTGCTACGGAATTTAAACATTTTTTTATTCATTTCATTATTTTTGTTTTACAATCACTCTCTCTTCCTTGCCTCTCAACCCTTTCTTTTTCCCTTTCTAAACCCTAACCTTCCCATCCCGGTGGAGGTTCCGTGGACACACCCCTTAACCTTCTTTATCATGCCCGGCCAAACCCCAACCTAAAAATCAATCAGAAAAAGAGAACAAAGCAAAAAAAAGAGCTAAGTTGTTAACTACCCTTTCGCGATTTATGGCTTTCTCGCGTTCAAGACGTTAAGCTAATCCCCCTTCTCCTTTCTATTTACAGGTTACTGGTATTAGTTAAAGATGACGGTGATGAGATGGTGGTGGAGAGATTGAAGGCACGATGGACGACGAGGTGGTTAGCGGCGGAGATGGTGATTATGGTTTCAGATATCGAAACCCCAATCGCTACTTGTTCTTCTTCCTCAACGATATTACGGTTCTACTTCAAGCTTTGTAGTCTACTCCCCCTTTGTATTCCTCTTCCTCTACTGTCTTCCTCCCCCTTTGTATTTATATGTTTTAGTCTTAGGGTTTTGAGAATTTGTTGTTTAGAAATTTTGATTTACAATTAGGGATTTAACACCGAATTAGGGGTTAGAAACTGTGCTGTAATTGATTTCAATTTTAATGTAATTGATTTAGGTTTTACTGTTAATTTGGGATTTGGATTAAATGTAATAGATTTGATTAGCATAAAATATTTGATTGAGTTTATTTGTTATTGCTGTCATTTCCAGATTTGGTTTATTGGATTTGAGATTGATTTCGTTTTTAGGTTGTATAGTCTTTTCTGGATTCGATTTTGGTAAGATTTGAACAGTGTCAGTTAGTAAACAAAACCCTACACTAATTCTGGACAATTGGAACAATATCAGTTTTTTGATTAAATTGGGCCTTGCGCATTATCTATTTTACTCAGCCCAATTTTGGGTTGTTGTATCACTTATTTCTGACGCGAATTGGCCCAGGCCTCTTTACAAATTTTGATCCCACAAAACTTTCCAAACAAAAACCCTTAGTAATATATAAAGTTAGTACAATGTCCTTAAATAAAACATTATTATACAAGTTTGCTTAATAAAAAGCTTGACAGTGATGATAATAATGTCGTGTTCCCTTTGATAAGGAATATATATATATATATATATATATATATATATATATATATATATATATATATATATATATATATATATATATATATATATATATATATATATATATATATATATATATATATATATATATATATATATATATATATATATATATATATATATATATATATATATATATATATATATATATATATATTATTTTTTATTAAAACAATAATAACAAAAAGTTTTAACAACAATACTTTTTTCAAAACATCAGATGGGCCAACTAAAGAAATTCAATGGGTCTGTAAATTAATAACTATACCCCTCTTTGTTATTTAATCAAAACGAAAACGGGACCTGAATTCTAATGGACTCTTAAATTTGAAGTTGCACCCTGTTGTACCCCAAAATTTTCCCTCTCTTTTCTCAAGGCATTTTTCACAAGGATTCTCAAAAACTCAAGCTTACACAAGTACAATTGGATTTTTCAGCATCAAGTTAAAGAGGAAACTGTTAAAAAGGGCAAAGCAGATAAAAATATTCTTTTTGGAAAAATTGAAGAAAAAAAGTTTTCTTCAATCTTTACATCTTTCGATTGGGCACTTTGGCTCCTTCGATGCAAGCTTTGGTTCAGAGTTTCGTTTGAACACTAGACTTCTTTTGGGCAAGTTCATTTCCTGCTCCATTTGGGTACTGGACTTCTTTTGGGCAAAAAGAGCCCATTTGAAAGACACTTGTTGGGTGAAAATCAAATAATATTGTTTGAAGGAGAATCTGGTCGAAGGTGGTCAAAACGAAAGATGGAGATATCAAAAGATGCTTGCTGCCAAGTTCAAGCCTGATACACTGGCCATTACGCTCCAAAACTGCTGCACATCAGTCCTGAAACACTGCCCCATTCTTACACCAAAATGGCATACGAACACTGCCCCTCGAAAGCTACAAAAAACAGTTTACTCAATTTGTTAAAATTGTTTTGTTTTCCCTCCTAAATCTTAGCCAGCATTTCCTATAAATAAGAAGCTCCATAACATGTATACGGGGCTGGACAACACATCCAGAGGACTTTTGGGCATGAAGAAAAAATCATCAAACTCTCAAATTATCAAACACTCTCAAACACTTAAACACATATTCAAACCCAGAGTAAAACGAAATAATACACTTGTTCCTACCCTTTGAATCCAGAAGAAACACCACACCTGTTTCCTTGGCCCTTCGAATCCAGAAAAAACACAACACCTGTTTCCTTGTCCCTTCTAATCTAAAGAAACACAACACTTGTTTCTTTCTCTCTTTCGAATCAGAAGTAATCCAACGCTTGGTTCCTTCCTTAAAATCCAGTCAAAGAAACACCACACTTGTTTCTTTCCTTCGAATCCAGGAACATCTAGGCAGCCACTCAAGGTCCAGCACACACATTCCAGCTTCAAGCAAGGTACGTCACTCTGACCTTAAACTCTTCATTTGAAGCACGTACATAACATTTGTTTCCCTTTCGTTTCCACCCTTTTAGTTTGTTTTCATTGCTAACCATTTTGGATTTGTTTCTTGCTTTATTAAATATTCTTTAAGAACTAACCTATCCATAAGACAATGCTAGCATGGCCTCAGGCCATGTTGCTATTTAAATCCCAAACAAAGGTAAACAGGAGGAAGGAGGCGTGATTCGAAGCTTTAGGCTTCCCTTTGGCTGCTTCACAGTTGCAAGCAGAACAAAGAGTGTGGCCTTAGGCTTTGTCACACACAGACTTCCAGACCCCAATCGAAGGAAGCAGAAAGGCAGGCTGCATCTCATGCCTCATTGCTAAGCCTAAATTGAAAGGCGTGTCCTCGCTACTTCCAAGTCAAATCGAAGGAAGCCACGAAGAGTAGAATCGAAGGGCTTTGCTGCCCAAATCAAAGCATTCATTTTTCCCCTTTTATTTTATTTTCTCTTTAAATTTTCTTGCTATTCAATATGGTTGTAATAGTGGAGGATTTATTTTCTGCATTTTTATTGCTTTTGTACCAATGTTAGTAATTAGGATGTATGGTAAGGTAAAACCAACAAGTAGACAACCTAAAATTCAAAGACAAAATACATGAAATCAAACACATTATGCATACATGCACCTCTAGGGTAATCTCACTTGTTGCCTCGGAAAAATAGTCATGTCCCTCGAATATGGGTGTTTTAGCAAAGACCCCCGATAAAAGATCGTAGTCCCTCGATGACCCTCAATGTTGCCTTCGGTAAACGATCTAGTCCCAAACGAAATTGCTAAAACGTCCCATAGGTTTCCTTCTATGACTATAAAAACGTCCCACATTCGTCCCTTCACATCTAAAGGATGAGGAAAAGAATGTTAGACCTTTTGAGTAGGTAGGATGCTCATAGTTGCTCGCTTGCTCACAACAAAAACATTTTATACACCAACACTTTCATCTGAAACATTTTCAAAAGACAAAGCTCTTTGTACGCATTCTTATAGAAACGAGAATCATTACAAAGACACCTTTTCAAAATCACTTTCAAAAAACACATTCCACAAACACCTCTTTGAACTATTTTTAAAACCAACACTTTGTACGCGTTCTTATAGAAACGAGAACCATTACAAAGACGTTTTCAAAATACTTTCAAAACCCACACCACAAGCACATTTTCAAACAAAGCAAGTGATCTAGAAAGCAACTAAGAGCCTGTAGATAACTAAAGATGAAAAGGGTGCTAATACCTTCCTTTTTCATAACCTACCCCCCTGAACTCAAGAAATAATCTCGAAAGGTCTTTCATGTTCTTTTCAGCCTTTCCTTATTGGATAAAAGAAAATTTTGTGGCGACTCTTGCTATCCGCAACAATTGCGATCAAACGCAAAATACCCAAGTCAGTTCTCCCACCGTATTACAGAACTGTCGACTCTGCTGGGGAATTACTTAAAAGTGGGGTTACCTTAGGGCTAGATCACCTTTACTTTCTTTCTTTGTTTGACTTACTTGCTTTACATTATGGTTCCTTGTTTGGGTATATTTTGATCCTCTACCCGGATCTGGGGCACCTTTTAGGTAAGTAGCAATAGATTGTGGAAACTGTGTGGGGTATACCGACATGGTTGAAACAATAGCTACATTAGTGTGACACATTTGTTGGTACCAGTAGCCCTTGAGTAGTCAAGGAGAATACGGGGCCGCTGTATGGTGTCATGAAGCACTAACTAACCTTAGAACCTTAATTGAACAACTTGACCATTAGGAAGTAGTAAGATAGCCGGCTTTGGTGCAGTCTGAAGTTGGTTGATACACGATGCTACGCTCATTGAGATTGGACTTTTGGGATATTTAGGTTGCCAATAAAGAGGCTTGCGCTGAAACAATGCCCGATGAAGAAAGATCAGTGATATTGAGATCCCCTAGAACCCGATTACTTTCTAGGATAGGTTGATCCAATTAAACTTCAAGAGGGTACTTACTTATCAAACTCCATGCAAGCCTAAACCTAAGGACTTGTCTGCTTTGTGTGTATATGATTATTTGTACATAAAGACTTGCTTGCTTTGCATACATGTACATAACATCATGACATCATACCATAGCATTTTCAATAACCATTTCAAGGATCTCAAGGGCCTAATTCAGGGTCATGTTGAACCAGACGCCTATCAAGAAGCAAAAGGATTCATTCTCTAATCAAATGCCGTCAAGACCAAATCACGGTAACTTGAGTCAAGGGCTATGACCCACTTGACATGGTGAGCTTGATTCTCGTGGAAGGACATCCACCGATACGAAGTTCTCCAATCAAAGTTATTGATCAAAATTCAATTTCTAACATCTTCTTGTGTTTACCCTGAGAGATCCTTGAAAACATGCATCCACATATCATGCATCATATCATGACAGGTTTCTCCCACACAGGTTTCCTTATCTTCCTACTGTTTATTTCAGTAAGATAGATATGGAACAAACGGTGAAGGATCTTCAAGCACAAAATGCCTAATTCCAACAAATGTTCCTGGCTATGGCTAAAGGGAAATACGACCTGAAGACTCTTCTTCTCAAAGACAAGAAGAAAAAGACAAAGAAGTCAGTAGGTGTCCTGAATTTGGGAAGAAAGTTCAGAAGATCAACAGAGCAAGCTCTAGAATTCGCAACTCTGTCAACTGAGAGAGACAATCATACAAAATAAGGGGACCAAAGTCTGGAGTCTAATGAAGAAAAGGATGATTATGCCGAAGAACAATATCCTCTTGCAGACGATAAATACAAATAGCTGAAGGATCATTTCAATGCTATGGAGATCCAGAGAGTAGTTGGTCTAGACTTTGAAGAAATGGGATTGGTCTCTTGAGTTGTCATCCCACCAAAGTTCAAAATCCCTACCTTTGCCACGTATGATGGGGTCTCTTGTCCTAAGATGCATCTGAGATCTTATGTCTGCAAGATCCAACCATACACAACTGATCAGAAGCTCTGGGTCCATTTCTTCCAAAAGAGCTTAGCTGGGACGCAACTTAAGTGGTTCTATAAATTGGAGAGTTCCCACATTCACACTTGGGAAGATCTAGCTGCTGCTTTCTACAAGCAGTACCAATACAACACTGATCTTGCACCAACTCGTGTGCAGTTGTAGAATATGACCATGCATTCCAAAGAGGGCTTCAAAGAATACACCCAAAAGTGGAGAGACCTGGATGGTAGGGTACATCCACCCTTAACTGACAGGGAGCTGATTGACATCTTTATGGGAACTTTGACAGGACCTTTCTTCAATCACCTAATTGGAATCTCCTTGGCCGGGTTCACCGAGCTAATACTAACTGGAAAAAGAGTCGAAGTTGGCATCAAAAGCGGAAAGATCCAAGGAGCTACATCCTCTGATACTCAGAAAAAGCCATACAATGGGAAGGAAGAGTCCAATTTTGTGTACGGCAAAAAGGGTCATAACAAGAGCAGCCACGACCAACATGTGGGGGCAGTCCTGATCTTCGGTCCTGCATCGTGGTGACAGTAACAAAGGGGAAATCAGAGAAGGTAAGATGAGCCCAAAAGACAGTTTACCAACATCAACATGCCGCTGTCTCAAGCACTATGTTGTACCCCAAAATTTTCCCTCTCATATTTCTCAACACATGGCAAGTGAGGTCCGCAAATTGCTCAAGAAAGTTCAAGAGGTGACCAGACAAACTCTCTCCTAAGGCAGCCTACCTCAAATTAGGGTTTCCATCTTCATCAAGATGTGTGAACCAAAAAGGACTCAAATGCTCACCATTTTCCTAATATGTTCTCAAGATCACCCATGACAATTTTCAAGCCTTGCAGAAGAAGTTTGCTCAGTCAATTGCTCAAATGCCTGAAAATCAACTGTGTTAGGTCAAAAGTCAATTATGGCACACATATAGTCAAACTTCAAGATTCTTGGTCAACATCCTCATTTTGAAGTATTATCCACAATTTTATCAAGGTTTGATCATGATTCGTAAAGGATTTCTCACAATTCATCAAAACCCAAAAGTTGCTAAATTAGGGTTTTGTAGGAAAAGTCAACTCAACTTTGACCAAGCATAACTTCCTCATACTTTATCAGAAATGACCCATCCAAATCTCATTTTGAAGAGGATGCAATTCCCTACAATTCATCTTCATATCCCAAGTTAATAATATGCGCTCACAAAAATATATGAATTTGGACATTATAGGTCATTTTGGAAAGTCAACAAAAACACCTTTTGGGTCAAAGCTTCATACATGAACATGGAAGACTCAATTGATATGCGACCAAAAGGGTTGCTTAGGGGACATAATAAGATTTCTAAAAAGTCCAAGAACACCTCTCTAGGGTCAAAATTGAGAGAGTTATCCATTGGCCAAGTTGACCATTTTTGCAAAATTGCCAAAAGTCAAATGTGCTCAAATTTGCATTTTTTTCTAAATGGGTCCAACTTTTTATGCTTGCACCTCAATTATAATGTGGTACACGACCCAAATGCTCATTCACATGTTATTTGCTTCATTATTTATTTTATTTTGATTTTTTATTTATTAAAAATTAAATTAAATCAAATAATTGGTAAAATATAGAAAAGATTTGTTTTGATTGGATTTTTGGACAGAATCACAAGCTCATTATGCTGGAAGATCATAATCAAATCATATCAATGGCAATTGGTACAAGAAAGGCATGATTGGCATGATTATGGAAAGATATCATATGGCTTAAAAATAAAATATTCCATTCATGAATTCTCAAGGTTGGATCCAAAATTGTTAACCTAATTGGATTCAATACATATACTGAAGGTTATGGAACCCTGAAGACAAGAGTTTTCGTGTACAACCTGCCTCCAAGAACCAGAAGAAAACTCAAAAATCTGGATAAAAAGTGAGGTTCTAATTTCAGGATAGAGGACCTTTGAGAGCAATTCAAGGCCAGCAATCCATTCCCGGGCATCTCAGGAAGCTTCTCCAATCGCTCGCACGTCCATACACATCCAGAATCACGCCCTATCACTCTCACGGTTTGCACAATTATCCTAATTCGATTACTGTAATTCTTGCATCTTTAGCATGTTTAAGTTACATATTTGTGTTCATCATCATGTTTGCAATGTTTCTGGATACTTTGATTTAATTTATAGTGCAGGAATAAGCTTTTGCCATTGTTAAGGTTTCATGCTCCAATTTGGGGTTTTGGGTTTCAAGCAAAATTAGGCCTGATAATGGGTACTATGATGATCAGAGCTTCAAACCCAGATGATTCATGGTCCTCAATTGAATTTATATGGTGTATGCTTGATTCTTGAATGACACAGGTTTCAGCAACTGGCCTGCGTCTGTAGATAAAGGTTCAGTGCCTAAAACGACGGTTCCAGGGAAGAAGACAACAGCGTGTCACAACCTGACTGGGCGGTTTAAATTCTGGCGCGTTATTCTGGCCAGAAACTTGTTTTTCTAGGAAGTCAGAAGAAGGAAGTCAGAAGATCATGATTCTGGGTTCGATCCCAGGCGTGAGCTTTTGGCATTTCTTCATTGTTAGATCCAGCACGTGCACCTTCTGATGGCCATCATCTTCTGGATCCTAATCAGAATCAGATCCAGCACATACACTTTCTGATGGTCATCATCTTCTGGATCCCAGTCAGAACCAGATCCAGCACGTACACTTTCTGATGGTCATCATCTTCTAGATCCATCAGCAAGAGCCAGATCCAGCGCACCTCGCCTTTTGAGAATCATCATCTTCTGGATCCATCAGCCAGAGCCAGATCCAGTGCACCTCACCCTCTGGATACATCTCCAGCCAGATCTGCTGACAACAGGCCCCTTTGGTTATTTCTACTTTTTTTCTTTAATTCATTTTCTTTAATTATTTTGTTTTTTTTTAAATCAACACAAAAATTATTTTATTAACCAATCAAAAACCACAAAAAAAAGGATTTATTTTTATTAATAAATGTTTTTTTAATTAATTAGTTTAATTAATTTAGGGCAACTTTAATTTCTTTCACAATTAAAATTCAATTAGAAAATTAGGTTAACTCTTGATTTAATTTTTCTCTCTTTCTCAAATAAAATAAGAAATACAAAAATAGGTTTTTTTTAGAATGAATTAATTTGTTTGTCTTGATTTAAAATTAATTAGAACTTAGGATTTTCTTTTTAATTCAATTATTCACTATTTTCTTAAATAACAAAACATGACGAAACATCTTTTTTTAATCAATCGCAAATAGGTTTAGTCAATGGTCAAAACCCTAGTCGTTTCCTATTTAATTCGCCGCGCGCTTATTAGTTATTTTGGCCAATATTTTTTGTAATTGTTCATGGTTTGTAATAGTTTAATTTAGGGTTTTATTTACTGTTTAAATTCCCGGGTTTTTGGCTATGTAATTAATCCCCCTCCTCGAAGCCTTGTAATAGTGTAGATTTAATTTCTCGCATCTTAATTCACGCAAATATTTAACTGTCTAGATGTATGCTAATAGGATTGTATGACAAGAATGCATGACAAACTAATACGGTTAGAAAACCCTAATGTGCAAAGATTAAATAACTGAAAACAAATCACTTGCACATATCACTCCTAGGGTATGCTCTCACTTCGGTTACCTTCGGTAAGCGATCATTAAGCATAGGGTGCCTAAGTGGTTTCCCTCCTGTCTAACAAAGATCAAACGTCCCATTCTAATGTTGCCTCGGAAATGTTGCCTCGGAAATGTTACCTCAGAAATGTTGCCTCGAATATGATCTTAAGACTCTAGGGTAATTACTAAG
Source organism: Vicia faba (assembly GCA_948472305.1). Classification (NCBI taxonomy): domain Eukaryota; kingdom Viridiplantae; phylum Streptophyta; class Magnoliopsida; order Fabales; family Fabaceae; genus Vicia; species Vicia faba. The sequence goes on from OX451740.1 coordinate 146,780,740, forward strand.
GTGTCCTAACATTGCTTTAGTGATCGTACTTCCCTTTCAAATTGACCCTTACAACTCCAACGACGGTGCTACCTATTTCTCAATAGTAGGATAGCGCTGTCTAAAGGAACAAGAATAGAAACGATATTTTTTTGAGTAGTTAGATGCTAGTAGGTACTTGCTCAAATCAAAAAATTTCACACTTACACATTTCAAAACAACTTTCAAAACAACTTTGTCACACCTTTGGGGACTGATACAAGGGTTATCACGAAGTAAAATATTTTCAAAACAAAGCACATACACAAGCAATTTGAAAAAGATGAGAAAGTACCTAAGAGCCCATGGAAAACCATGGATAGAAAGGGTGCTAACACCTTCCCTTTCTATAATCTACCCCTCGTACTCAGAATATCTCGAAAAAAGGTTTTTTTGTTCTTTTTCCTTATCCTTTGTTGGATAAAATAAAAGTCGGTGGTGACTCTTGCTTACCGCGACATTTTGCAAACACAAAACACAACGTAAACCAGCGTCAAACAGTCGGTTCTGCCACCGTATCACAGAACTGATGACTCTGCTGGGGATATATAAGTGAGGTATACCTTAGGATCTAGGTCATCATAATTGCTTTTCTTGATTGCTTTGTTTTCTTTACTTTTGAGGGTTTGGTTTGGGGTTACTATAGATCCTACACCTGGATCTGGGGAATACCTTTTAGGTAAGTAGAAATAGACTGTGAGGGAGTTGTACGGCGTAAACCGATACGGTTGGAGCAGTAGCTACATTGGTGTGGAACTTTGGTTGGTACCGGTATCCCTTGTGGAGAAACGAGGAGAATACGGGGCCGCTGATGGTGTTGTTAAGCATTAACTGACCTTAGAACCTTTAATTTCCCAAATTGTACATTAGAAAGTAGTGAGATAGCCGGACTTGGTGTATAGCTGAGAACAAGTTGATACTCGATGCTACACTCATTGAGACCATACTCTCGGAATAATTCCGGCTGCAAGAAAAGATTGCGTGAGCTGAAACCATGACCGATGGAGGATGGTCAATGATATTGAGATCCTCTAGAACCCGGTTACTTTTCTAGGACAAGTTGAACCAACTTAACTTCAAGAGGGTATTACCTTTGACCTCATGCAAGCCTTAAACCTAAGGTCTTTGTGTGATTTGACTGTGTTTGCAATATTTGTGTTTTCTATACCTGTGGTTTATCATGACATCATGCATCATAAAATGGCATCCATGCTTCATTACACTAACCATTTCAAAGACCAAGGGAATTTATTTTTATTCTGTTTTGCAGATCATCACTTTCATGCGTAGAAATACCATTCGAATCAACTTTGTGCAGATACCTGCCCAACTTAAAGAGCTAGCATCAAGAGTTTCTGAAACTTCTACTTTCATTAAGAGACACAGTCAACTTCTCATCCTGGTTAATTCAAACCTTGATGAACAGATGATAAGCATACTATTTCAGTTCTTCGATCCCAAGCATCACTTCTTCACCTTTCCAGATTACCAGCTGGTACCCACCTTGGAGGAATTCTCTCATCTATTGGGCATATCCATTCTTTCCAGAAGATATTGCCTCAGCTTTGCATTTAAAACGGGCCGATGTGGTATCCAATTGGGAAACTCGAAGCGGGGTCGAAGGTTTTCTAGCCAAGTTTCTGATAGACAAGGCCCAGTTGTTTTGGGATGATATGGATTTCCAGGCTTTTAAGGAGGTTTTGGCTCTCCTAATCTATGGGTTAGTCCTATTCCCTAATCCAAACTCATTCGTAGATGTGAATGTTATCAAGATTTTCCTTTCTTGCAACCCTGTGCCTACCTTGCTTGGAGATATCTTGCATGCTCTCCATACTCGTACTATAAGGAGAAGAGGGACTCTTATGTGCTGCATGTCGTTGCTATCGAGGTGGTTTATTTCTCACCTCCCTAAGTCTGTGCTGAAGAACGAAGAAGGTTTGGGTTGGTCACACAGAATAATTTCACTTACTCATACGGATATTCTTTGGTGTTCCCGGGCTATGGAAGACACTGTTGTTATTGTCCGCTATGGGGGATACCCTAATGTCCCATTACTTGGTATCAGAGGGGGTATAACATACAGTCCTTGTCTAGCCTTGCGACAATTTGGCCGTGCTCGAAGAGATGGTCCCCATGAGTTACTTCTCGAGGACATTGTATTCGACTATGAGAATGGTGTTAGGGAGCATCGTTGGAGGTTCATACGAGCTTAGGGCATGGTAAACAGATCTGAACCTAGGGAGTTGGGACCGAAGACTTCCCTTCCTATGCAGCCTTACCTCCAATGGGTCCGAGCTCGTGCCTAGAAGCTTATGATGCCTTATGCGGCTGTATTACCAGTGATTGTGGAGCCCACTACTGAAGACGATATTCCTTACACGGTTCTCTATCCTTACATGCCCACTGATCCTGGGGAGTTACAGAGATCTTGGATTCAGCTGAAGAATGAACGGGATACTTACCGGGAGAAGTTCCATGAGCAAGAAAGGAAGGTTTTGAAGCTCACCAGGCAGCTCGAGGAAGAAAGAGTGATCAATGACTATATCATCACAAAGAGGAAGCGTCAATGGGACTTTTGATGTTCTATTTCTAGTTTTAGATTTGTTTTATTTACTTATTTTGTAAATCCTTAAAGGCATTGTGAACCTTCAAAGTTTAAGCTAATAAAGTTTTGTTTATTTTGGTTTGCAAATTTAAATTTTGCAAAGTCTTTGAAAGAATTGCATGTGCATCCCATTATCATACACATCATTACTGGTACCACTACAGGTTTCTCATCTTCTTCGCTATTTATTTCAGCAGAAATGTCTTCCGATCAAGCCATCAAAGATCTTCAGGCGCAGAATTCCCAGTTCCAACAAATGTTCATAAGTCTGGCTAAAGGGCAAGAGGATTTAAAGGCCCTTATTCTGAAAGAGAAGAAGAAGAAGAAGAAGAAGAAGAAGAAGAAGACTGGTATACTGAATATGGTTAGAAGATTTGGATAAAGGTTGAATCATCAAACTGATCTTACCTCTTCATCCAAGGAAGGGGAAAACCAAGAAATGGAAAAGGACCCTAGTCCTGCAGTTTGAAACAATGATACTGATTTTGATGATGAGCAATATCCTCCTGCTGAGGATAGATACAAGCAGTTAGAAGACCGTCTGAGTGTTATGGAGGTTCAGAAGATACCTGGTTTAGATTTCAGAGAATTGGGACTGGTATCGGGAGTGGTCATCCCTCATAAGTTCAAAACTCTGGTTTTTGCCAAGTATGATGGAGTGTCCTATCCAAAACTCCATCTTCGCTCGTATGTTAGGAAAATCCAACCCCACACTGCTGATAGAAATTTGTGGTTGCATTTCTTTCAAGATAGTCTATCAGGGACTCAGCTTGAATGGTTCTACCAGTTGGAAGGAGCCAGTGTCTGAAACTGGGAAGATCTTGTTGCTTCTTTCTACAAGCAGTATCAGTACAATACCGACCTTGCTCCCACTCGTACTCAACTCCAGAGTATGTCCATGGTTACAGGTGAAGGTTTTAAAGATTATGCTCAAAAATGGAGAGACTTGGATGGAAGAGTCCAACCCCCTTTGTCTGATAGGGAGTTGGTTGATATGTTTCTAGGGACGCTATCTGGTCCGTTTTTCAATCACTTAATCGACAACTCGTCATCTAGTTTTACCGAGCTGATTTTAACTGGAGAAAGAGTAGAAGCTGGAATTTAGAGTGGTAAAATACATAAGGATGCCTCCTCGAGTTTAACTAAGAAACCTTTCGCTTGTAAGAAGGAAGCCAGTGAAGTCTATAGCCCGAGGGCCCAAAGCAGATTTGAACACCGTCAAACGGTAAATGCTATAGTGATACCAAGACCCGCAGTTTCTCCATAATGCAACAATCAGCAAAGGGTGGAAAGACCATAACATAAGTTTACCCGCATCAACGTGACATTGGCTGAAGTGTTACCTCACCTGCTGCAATCCAACTTGGCGACCTTGAGAGAGGCTCCCAAGAATCCAAACACTACCTCTCCTAGATACAATCCCAATGCGCGGTGCGCCTACCATTCTGAGAGTCCAGGCCAGGATACAAATGATTGTTGGGATATGAGAAACAAAGTACAAGATTTGCTTGAGGCCAAGGAGTTGGAATTCGATGCTCCAGAAAAGCCGAACGTCATAACCTCTCCCATGCCCAAACATGGTCATGGAGTTAATGTTGTTGACATTGATTTGTTTGTGACCTCTGTTGAAGAAATTTCCACTCCTCTTATGATTGCTAAGAAGAATTTGCTGTTGGCCCGTTTATTTCTGGGTTGTGGTGAAGGTTGCCACATAAGTTCGATTCTGCCTTCCGGTTGCCGTTTGTTGAAATCAGGTGTCCAGTGCTTGATGGATAATAAAGAGATTCTGTTCGAGAAGACTATGATACCCATTGTTCCAAATGAAGACGTCGCTATTATAACCATTTCCGCCAATCCGTCCAAGGTTTCTTCGAGAAGACCTGTTAGGATTACACATGTTTAAAGAATTGCTCAGTTGATAATCATTGTTCCTGGTCCCATCCCGTACACCTCAGACAAGGTTGTCCCATGGCATTACGGTGCTTATGTGTACTATCATGATATTAAGCAGGATTTGAAGAATGAAGAAGCTGATATTGATGTCAGTAGTATTGTCGGGACTAGTAAGGTTACCCGAAGTGGAAGGGTTTTCTCTCTTGAGATTTCTCCTAAGATCATCAAGCCTACTGTTATTCCAACTGCTGCTCCAACCAGCACTCCTGACATTCCTCCTGTTCGTACTCCAGTTATTACACCTACTACTATTCCTATTCTAACTCCTGTTATCACCCCTGCTGCTGAGCCATCTGGGACTCGGGGCAAGGAAATTATAGGTGAGCCTGCCCGGACGGAGGCACCTAAGAAAATCATTGTGGAAGCCTCTAAACAAGAAATAGAGGAAATAGTGAAAATTATCAAGAAAAGCGACTACAATGTGGTCGAACAGCTGGGGAATACCCCGTCAAAGATCTCCATGTTGTCTCTATTGTTGTATTCTGAAGCCCATGTGAAGGCTTTGATTGCATTCCTCAAAACTGCGCATGTGCCGCAGGAAACTTCAGCAGATCAGTTCAAAGATTGTGTGGCCAGCCTGACTGCTGACAATGGGTTGGGTTTCTCAGACGCGGATCTGACACCGAAAGGTAGAAATCATAATGATGCTCTGCATGTCTCGATTGACTGCATGGGCACCACTGGGGCATATGTTGGTAGATACCGGGTCTTCGCTGAATGTTCTGCCGAAGAAAGCGTTGGACCATTTGGATTGTGAGGGTTTGACTTTAAAGCCCAGCAAATTGTGGTAAGGGCTTTTGACGAATCAAAGAGGATAGTGCATGGGGAGGTGTACATCCCTGTTAAAGTGGGTTCTCAGACCTTTGGGTCTACCTTCTATGTAATGGATATCAGGCCATCGTATTCTTGCTTGTCGGGTCGTCCTTGGATTCCTAAGGTTGGGGAAGTTACCTCCACACTCCATCAAATTCTAAAGTACCCAGTGAAGGGGAAGATTGTCACAGTGCGAGGTGAAGAAGAATATATGGTGAGTCACCTCAATTCCTTTCGCTACGTAGAGATGGACGAGGAATTCATAGAAACTCCTTGTCAGAACTTCGAAGAGGTCCCTCAGACTTTGGCGTCAACTGAAGTTACTACCAATAAACCTCCGTTGAAGATGGCTTCTCTCAAGGATGCCAGGGTTGTAATTGAAGAAGGTGGGTGTACCAATTGGGGTCGGCTCCCTGATTTCACTCACAAAACTGACAAATTTGGTTTGGGCTTTACTACAAGGGCTCAAAGGGATGTTAGGCACGCACGGATTGGAAGACCTCATCTACACATCAGTAATCGGGGAGTTAATGCAATTGAAGACAATAAAGAGGATTCAAACATCGACAGCTGGATCTACCCAACAACCAATGGTGGACCGAATAACTGGACGGCGAAGGACTTCATACCTGTTTCTTTTATTCCGCAGTAATTGACTCATTTGTTTTAAGATTTGTAATAAACAATGTGAAACTTTACGGCCCGGTGCCTTGCCCGAGGCACTTTGGCTTTGCTTGTGAGGGCTATTATTTGTCATTTCATATATCATTAATAAAGCATTGGACGTTTCTTGCATACAAATTTTTCGCTCCTTGTTTTTCATTTTATGTCTATCAAAACAACTATTCTCTTACACACACTCACGTATCATACTGCAGATCCATATCCACTCTGGATCCCATTGATAATAACTCTGCTACTGCCAGTTATGACTTCAAAAATCCGATCAACCAAGCCGAGGACGAAGGTGAGGATGATTTTGAGGTGCCTGGAGAACTTTCTAGACTGTTACAGCAGGAAGAAAGGGCCATACAGCCTCATGAAGAGCCAGTTGAGTCAGTAAATTTGGGTACAGCAGAAGACAGAAGAGAGGTTAAAATAGGTGCGAATCTGGAGCCTAGTGTCAAACAACGGTTAATACAGATGCTACACGACTATGTTGAGATCTTCACTTGGTCCTATGAAGACATGCCTGGTTTGGACACTGATATTGTGGTACATCGCTTGCCTACTAAAGAAGATTTCCCTCCAGTAAAGCAGAAGGTCCACCGTATGCGCCCCGAAATGTCAGAGAAAATCAAAGCAGATGTCATGAAACAGTTCGACACAGGATTCTTAGCTGTCACTTCTTATCCACAGTGGGTTGCCAACGTCGTTCCGGTACCTAAGAAGGATGGTAAGGTACGGATGTGTGTGGACTACAGAGATCTAAATAGGGCAAGCCCCAAGGATGACTTCCCACTTCCTCACATTGATGTTCTAGTCGACAACACCGCGCAGCACAAGATCTTCTCCTTCATGGATGGTTTTTCTAGATACAACCAGATCAAGATGGCTCCTAAGGACATGGAGAATACAAACTTCATTACACAGTGGGGCACCTTCTGTTATAAGGTAATGCCTTTTGGGTTGAAGAATGCTGGGGCAACTTATCAGCGCGCCATGGTCGCTTTGTTCCATGATATGATTCACCACGAGATCGAGGTTTATGTTGAGCATATGATAGCTAGGCCCCAGACTGAGGAAGAGCACCTTGATCATCTCCAGAAACTATTTGAGAGGTTGAAGACGTACAAGCTGAGGTTGAATCCGAACAAGTGTATCTTCAGGGTAAGGTGTGGTAAGCTTATGGGTTTTATCGTCAGCGATGAAGGTATTCAAGTGGACCCTGCAAAAGTAAAAGCCATACAAGAGATTCCAGCTCCCCGCACAGAAAAAGAAGTTAGAGGTTTCTTGGGACGTCTGAATTACATCGCCAGGTTCATCTCGCATCTGACTGCCACTTGTGAGCCAATCTTCAAGCTACTGAAGAAAGATCAAGTGGTAAAGTGGAATGATGAATGCCAGTCTGCTTTCGAAAGAATCAAGGAATACCTTCAAGAACCACCAATTTTGATGCCTCCAGTTGAAGGAAGACCTTTGATATTATACTTGACAGTGCTAGACAATTCAATGGGGTGTGTGCTGGGACAGCATGACGAGTCTGGTCGAAAAGAGCATGCAATTTACTACCTTAGCAAAAAGTTTACCGAATGTGAGACCCGATACTCATTGCTCGAGAAAACTTGATGCGCTTTGGCATGGGCTGCTCGTCGACTGAGACAGTATATGCTGACTCACACTACCTTGTTAATATCAAAGATGGATCTGATCAAGTATATTTTCGAGAAGCCAGCCTTATCCGGAAGAATAGCAAGATGGCAGATGATCTTAACCGAGTACGACATCCAATACACAACCCAAAAAGCAATCAAGGGGAGTGTATTGGCGGATCATTTGGCGCATCAGGCCATGGATGACTACCAGTCCATGAATTTCGAGTTCCCGAATGGGAATATCATATTGGTAACCAACTGTGAAGAACCTGGACCGGATGTAGGACCCGAGGAGGGATCCCGATGGTCTATTTATTTTGATGGAGCCTCTAACATGTTGGGTAATGGAATTGGCGTTGTAATCATATCTCCTGAGGGTTGTCATACACCATTCACCGCCCGATTATGGTTTAATTGCACAAACAATATGGAGGAGTGTGAAGCGTGTATCATGGGTCTTCAAGCTGCTATTGACCTGAGGATTAAGTTCTTAAGTGTATTCGGAGATTCTAGTCTTGTGATAAGTTATATCAAAGGCGAGTGGGATACGAAGCACCCGAATCTTATTCCTTACAAAGAGTATGTGCTGACATTGCTCCCACACTTTGAGGAGATAACCTTTGAACATTTCCCACGAGAAGAGAACCAGTTGGCGGACGCGCTAGCTACCATGTCTTCTATGTTCAAGGTCAGGTGGGACAATAAAGCTCCCCAGATTACCATTGAGAGGTTGGACGAACCCGCACATTGTTGTGACATTGAGACTGAAGAGGTAGCAGATAAACCCTGGTTTCACGAGGTAAAGAGGTATCTTGAGGCTCAAGAATATCCCGAGGGGGCATCGGTTAATGATAAGAAGTTTCTGAGAAGGTTCGCTGCGAAGTTCTTCATCAGTAATGGAATCCTCTATAAGCGTAACCATGATTCAACCTTACTGCGGTGTGTAGACAAGAGCGAGGCAGAAAGGATCATGGCAGAGTTACATGAAGGCACCTTCGGAACTCATTCCAGTGGACATACCATGGAAATAAAATCCTACGGGCAGGATATTACTGGTCCACTATGGAAGCCGATTGTTATCAGCATTCTTGAACCTGTCATAAGTGCCAAGTCTATGCTGATAAGGTGCATGTACTTCTGGTTCCCCTGAATGTTTTGACAGCTCCTTAGCTCTTTGCAATGTGGGGCATCGACATGATTGGCGAGATCAGACCTACCGCGTCTAACGAGCATCGTTTTATTTTGGTAGCCATTGATTACTTTACGAAGTAGGTCGAGGCAGCTTCCTTTGCTACAGTAACCAAGAACGTTGTGGCGCGGTTCATCCGACATAATCTGATCTGTCGATATGGTGTCCCAGAGAGGATTATTACTGACAATGGTACAAATCTCAATAACACGATGATCATCGAGCTCTGTAAACAGTTCAAGATACAACATCATAACTCTTCTCCCTATCGGCCGAAGATGAATGGGGTTGTTGAGGCGGCTAACAAGAACATCAAAAAGATTGTGCAGAAGATGACGATGACATACAAAGACTGGCACGAGATGTTACCATTCGCTCTTCATGGGTACCGTACCTCAGCACGGACGTCAACAGGGGAAACACCCTACTCTCTGGTATATGGCATGGAGGCAATCCTACCCGTCGAAGTCCAGATACCCTCTCTCAGGATTATGAAGGACGCGGGTTTGAACGAAGACGACTGGATCCAAACCTGACTTGATCAGCTGCATCTAATCGATGAAAAGAGACTTACTGCTATCTGTCATGGTCAGACGTATCAAAAGCGGATGATCAATGATTTTAACAAGAAAGTCAGACGCCAAGAATATCAAGTCGGGGATATAGTGATCAAACGCATCATACTACCGCAAGATGATCCCAGGGGCAAGTGGACCCCTACATACGAAGGGCCATTTGTGGTTAAGAACGTTTTATCAGGAGGAGCAATGATTCTAACCACCATGGATGGTGACGACCTTCCTTACCCCGTCAATGCAGACATAGTGAAAATATACTATGCATAATCAAAGACCCGCTAGGTTGACTGGCCTAAGAAAAAATAAGGGCTTCCCGGTGAACCAAAAGGGTTCGGGCAAAAGTAAGGGGTGAAAATGGGAAAAAAAACTGTACACCCGGCAAGTCAAAAACCTAAAAAGGAGACTTGGGCAAAAAGGGTATCTCGATGGACTGAAAACCCGAAAGGACGGTCCAGGAAAAAATTATGGATCAAAGCATAACATTATGTCTCATTGGATCATCTCGCAGCCAGACTTCTGTATCGACTATCAAGCTCGGATAGCGCCAATCAATCTGATCCACCTTCGACCAAGTAGTAAAGTGATGAGACGCTTGAAGATATAAAGGAAATAGCAGAGTTGGAACCTGATGGGATCATTTCATATAGCTATTTTTCTTTCTTTTACACAAATTGTAATTTCTATCTTTCGGTGACGTTCTCTTACTAAGACGTCAGCCTCCTTGTACAAAATGCCTATTACAGGCCAACTTCAAAAATCAATACAATTCATTTTCACAAGAAATTTCAACTTGTTTTTCTTTTTCTGTTTTGTTTTGCAAGAACGTCCAATGATTCATTTTTGATATATGCATTTGAAAATAATTGCTGCTCATAAATATTTACATAAGAAACAAAAGACGATTACTCGTAATTCCAAGAACAGGACAAACAAGAAGGGCCCAAAACTTACAGTTACTCTGCCCATTAGGTACCAGGATAGAGCCAGCTGGAGAACATGAGTAGTGGTACATACACTCCCCACAGAGTAAAAAGTATCCAAAGACAGATGTTAGCTTTCTCGAATAGGACACAACTCCCCCCAGCTGAGGTTCACACTCACAAGTGGGTCAGTAAATTTTTCCCCAAGCACAGTTTATTTCTCTCACAAGCAGAAATTCAATCTCCAACAAAATTCATTATCACCGGCAACGAAAATTCATCCTCAGCTGAGTTATTTCTCCAAGTAAGCAGATCTATCAACAGAGTATCTCCTCTCTAATAGAGTTAATCCCCGCAGAGTTATCCTCAGACAGGGTCGCTTCTGACAGAATACTCACCAACTGAATGGATAGAAAATCCCCAGCATAGTCATCTTTGTTCACCATCCCCCAACACAAATAGAGGAACTGTGGTTTTTTACAGCAGTCAAGAATACCATTTCTCATACTCTCCAAACAGCAGTCAGGGATTTATTTTCCCGGAATCAGTTTATTACATCAGCATTTCATGTTCATGCATCATGACATGTGCATACATTACATATAACATGATCTCAGTTATCTCGATAACTTCATCACAATGCATCTCATGCATCACACATAACTAACCCTGTTTCTTTCAGGAAAGACAGTTATTATCAACAATTTCCAGCAAGTCCATGATCAACACTCGAAGCTAAACAGAATAATCATCGGTGCAACAAAAGAAACCTTACCCAGGTTCCCTCTGCAGTTTTACCCAAACTCATATCGAAGCAACCCTGCTATTCAGGTTCCTTCTCACAGCCCTACTATCCAGGCTTTCATCTCAAAGTAACCTTACTATCTAGGTTCTTTCTCACCGCCCTACTATCCAGGCTTTCATATCGAAGTAACCCTACTATCTAGGTTCCTTCTCACAGCCCTACTATCCAGGCTTTCATATCGAAGCAACCCTACTATCCATGTTCCTTCTCACAGCCCTACTATCCAGGATTTCATCTCGAAGTAACCCTACTATCCAGGTTCCTTCTCACAGCCCTACTATCCAGGCTTTCATATCGAAGTAACCCTACTATCCAGGTTCCTTCTCACATCCCTACTATCCAGGCTTTCATCTCGAAGTAACCCTACTATCCAGGTTCCTTCTCACAGCCCTACTATCCCGGCTTTCATATCGAAGTAACTCTATTATCCAGGTTCCTTCTCACAGCCCTACTATTCAGACTTTCATATCGAAGTAACCCTACTATCCAGGTTCCTTCTCACAGCCCTACTATGCAAGCTTTCATACCGAAGTAACCCTACTATCCAGGTTCCTTCTCACAACCCTACTATCCAGGATTTCATATCGAAGTAACCTTACCCAGATTCCCTCTACAGTTTTTCCTAAACTCATTTCGAAGTAACCCTACTATCCAGGTTCCTTCTCACAGCCCTATTATCCAGGCTTTCATATCGAATTAACCCTACTATCCAGGTTCCTTCTCACAGACCTACTATCCCGGCTTTCATATCAAGGTAACCTTACTATCCAGGTTCCTTCCCACAACCTTACTATCACGGCTTTCATATCGAAGTAACCCTACTATCTAGGTTCCTTCTCACAGCCCTACTATCCCAGCTTTCATATCGAAGTAACCCTACTATCCAGGTTCCTTCTCACAACGCTACTATCCCGGCTTTCATATCGAAGTAACCCTACTATCCAGGTTCCTTCTCACAGCCATACTATCCCAGATTTCATATTGAAGTAACCATACTATCCAGGTTCCTTCTCACAACCCTACTATCCCGGCTTTCATATTGAAGTAACCCTACTATCCAGGTTCCTTCTCATAACCTTACTATCCGGGTTTTTCCTCTCTTATGCCCAGACAGCAGTCCATAACACATTAAGACCGGGACCCGATCAAACACAATTGATTTCACATTTCCCCATAAAGTCGCGGTACAGCATATACCCCGACCAGACACGCAATTCACCTCTGCTCCCCAAACCGGAGTCATTCCCCAGTAGAGTAATGGATGACTGAAGCTCCTAAAACTTTATTTCTCTCTCAAGACATAGACCATCATTCCCCAGCGAAGTCCTCCACAACAACGGGTATATGGGTTCTCGCAAAGGAATCTCTTATGCGATCGACACTTCTTCGGATGGCATCTTTAAGCCCATCTCCGACAGTTCTCTAGCAACTACCAAATGGCATCTATAAGCCCATTCCTGATATCACAAACAAGTATCACTTCATGCGAGTGCAAATTTCTGGGCACTCTAGTGTTCAATCATCTTCCACCTTCAGATCACGAAAGCAAGACAAGCTAATCTACATCTTTAGGTTTAAGAAGATTGAACAGGGGCAGCTGTTGTACCCCAAAATTTTCCCTCTCATATTTCTCAACACATGGAAAGTGAGGTCCCCAAATTGCTCAAGGAATTTCAAGAGGTGACCAGACAAACTCTCTCCTAAGGCAGTCTACCTCAAATTAGGGTTTCCATCTTCACCAAGATGTGTGAACCACAAAGGACTCAAATTCTCACCATTGTCCTAATATGTTCTCAATATCACCCATGACAAGTTTCAAGCCTTGCAGAAGAAGTTTGCTCAGTCAATTGCTCAAATGCCTGAAAATCAACTATGCTAGGTCAAAAGTCAAATGTGGCCCACATACAGTCAAACTTCAAGATTCTTGGTCAAAATCCACATTTTGAAGTATTATCCATCATTTGATTAAGGGTTGATCATGATTCCTCAAGGATTGCTCACAATTCATCAAACACCCAAAAGTTGCTAAATTAGGGTTTTGTAGGAAAAGTCAACTCAACTTTGACCAAGCATAATGTTCTCGTACTTTATCAGAAATGACCCATACAAAGCTCATTTTGAAGAGGATGAAATTCCCTACAATTCATCTTCATCTCCCAAGTTTAGAATATGCGCTCACAAAAAGATATGAATTTTGACATTATAGGTCATTTTGGAAAGTCAACAAAAACACCTTTTGGGTCAAAGCTTCATACATGAACATGGAAGACTAAATTGAGATGAGACAAAAATTATTGCTTAGGGAACACCCTAAGATTTCTAAAAAGTCCAAGAACACCTCTCTAGGGTCAAAATTGAGAGAGTTATGCATTGGCCAAGTTGACCATTTTTGTAAAATTGCCAAAAGTCATATGTGCTCAAATTTGCATTTTTTGGTAAATGGGCCCAAAATTTTATGCTTGCACCTCAATTATAATGTGGTCCACGACCCAAATGCTCATTCACATGTTATTTGCTTCATTATTTTTTTTATTTTGATTTTTTATTTATTAAAAATTGAATTGAATCAAATAATTGGTAAAATATAGCAAAGATTTGTTTTGATTGGATTTTTGGACAGAATCACAAGCTCATTATGCTGGAAGATCAGAATCAAATCATATCAATGGAAATTGGTACAAGAAAGGCATGATTGGCATGATTATGGAAAGATATCATATGGCTTAAAAATCAAATATTCCATTCATGAATTCTCAAGATTGGATCCAAAATTGTTAACCTAATTGGATTCAATACATATACTGAAGTTTATGGAACCCTGAAGACAAGAATTTTCGTGTACAACCTGCCTCCAAGAACCAGAAGAAAACTCTAAAATCCGGACAAAAAGTGAGGTTCTGATTTCAGGATAGAGGACCTTTGAGAGCAATTCAAGGCCAGCAATCCATTCATGGGCATCTCAGGAAGCTTCTCCAATCGCTCGCACGTCCCTACATATCCAGAATCACGCCCTATCACTCTCACAGTTTGCACAATTATCCAAATTCTATTACTGTAATTCTTGCATCTTTAGCATGTTTAAGTTACATATTTATGTTCATCATCACGTTTGCAATGTTTCTGGATAGTTTGATTTAAAATTACAGTGCAGGAATAAGCTTTTGCCATTGTTAGGGTTTCGTGCTCCAATTTGGGGTTTTGGGTTTCAAGAAAAATTAGGCCTGATAATGGGTACCATGATGATCAGAGCTTCAAACCCAGATGATTCATGGTCCCCAATTGAATTTATATGGTGTATGCTTGATTTTTGAATGACACAGGTTTCAGCAACAGACCTGCGTCTGTAGGTAAAGGTTCAGAGCCTAAAATGACGGTTCCAGGGAAGAAGACAACAGCGTGTCACAACCTGACTGGACGGTTTAAATTTTGGCGCGTTATTCTGGCCCGAAACTTGTTTTTCTAACATATTATTTGTTTCTATTATATTAACAAGTTAACATCCAACGAAGTTGGTCAGAAGAAGGAAGTCAGAAGATCATGATTCTGGGTTCGATCCCAGGCGTGAGCTTTTGGCATTTTCTTCATTGTTAGATCCAGCACGTGCACCTTCTGAGGGCCATCATCTTCTAGATCCCCGTCAGAATCAGATCCAACACGTACACTTTCTGATGGTCATCATCTTCTGGATCCCAGTCAGAACCAGATCCAGCACGTACACTTTCTGATGGTCATCATCTTCTAGATCCATCAGCAAGAGCCAGATCCAGCGCACCTCGCCTTTTGAGAATCATCATCTTCTGGATCCATCAGCCAGAGCCAGATCCAGTGCACCTCACCCTCTGGATCCATCTCCAGCCAGATCTGCTGACAGCAGGCCCTTTTGGTTATTTCTACTATTTTTCTTTAATTCCTTTTCTTTAATTGTTTTGTTTTTTTTTAAATCAACACAAAAATTATTTTATTAACCAATCAAAAATCAGAAAAAAAGGATTTATTTTTCTTAATAAATGTTTTTTTAATTAATTAGTTTAATTAATTTAGGGAAACTTTAATTTCTTTCACAATTAAAATTCAATTAGAAAATTAGATTAACTCTTGATTTAATTTTTCTCTCTTTCTCAAATAAAATAAGAAATACAAAAATAATTTTTTTTAGAATGAACTAATTCATTTGTCTTGATTTAAAATTAATTAGAACTTAGGATTTTCTTTTTAATTTAATTATTCACTATTTTCTTAAATAACAAAACATGACGAAACATATTTTTTTAATCAATCGCAAATAGGTTTAGTCAAGGGTCAAAACCCTAGTCGTTTCCTATTTAATTCACCGCGCGCTTATTAGTTATTTTGGCCAATATTTTTTGTAACTGTTCATGGTTTGTAATATTTAATTTAGGGTTTTATTTACTGTTTAAATTCCCAGGTTTTTGGCTATGTAATTAATCCCCCTCCCCGAAGCCTTGTAATTGTGTAGATTTACTTTCTCGCATCTTAATTCCCGCAAATATTTAACTGTCTAGATGTATGCTAATAGGATTGTATGACAAGAATGCATGACAAATTAATACGGTTAGAAAACCCTAATGTGCAAAGATTAAATAACTGGAAAAAATCACCCGCACATATCACTCCTAGGGTATGCTCTCATTTCGGTTGCCTTCGGTAAGCGATCATTAATCATAGGGTACCTTAGTTGTTTCCCTCCTGTCTAACAAAGACCAAACGTTGCATTCCAATGTTGCCTTAGAAATGTTACCTCGGAAACGTTGCCTCGGAAATGTTGCCTCGAATATGATCTTAAGACTCTAGGGTAATTACTAAGGTGTCCTAACATTGCTTTAGTGATCGTACGTCCCTTTCGAAGTGACCCTTACAACTCCAACGACTGTGCTACCTATTTCTCAATAGTAGGATAGCACTATCTAAAGGAACAAGAATAGAAACGATATTTTTTCGAGTAGGTAGATGCTAGTAGGTACTTGCTCAAATCAAAACTTTTCACACTTACACATTTCAAAACAACTTTCAAAACAACTTCGTCACACCTTTGAGGACTGATACAAGGGTTATGGCGAAGTAAAACATTTTCAAAACAAAGCATATACACAAGCAATTTTAAAATGATGAACAGGTACCTAAGAGCCCATGGAAAAACATGGATAGAAAGGGTGCTAACACCTTCCCTTTATATAATCTTCCCCCCATACTCAGAAATATCTCGAAAAAAGGTTTTTTCTGTTCTTTTTCCTTTTCCTTTGTTGGATAAAATAAAAGTTGGTGGTGACTCTTGCTTACCGGGACATTTTGCGAACACAAATCACAACACAAACCAGCGTCAAACAGTCGGTTCTGCCACCGTATCACACACTGCAACACTTGTTGAAGATGAATCGGATAACGTTGATAGGACCTCATCCAAATCCTAAAACTTCTTCTTCTAACTACAATCCTAATGCAACATGTGCTTATTATTCTAGTAGTCATAGGCATGATTCTAACGATTGTTGGGTGCTGAAATACAAGATTCAAAACATTATTGACGCCAAGGAGATTAAGTTTGACCCTCTAGAGGCTCCCAACATGATCACTGCTCCTATGCCAAACCATTGAGAGTGCCCTTTTTATTTTGAATTTTCAATTGTAATGTCAAACTTTGTTTCATTAATGCATTGCATATGTTTGTCTTAAATTAATCCATTAATTTTTTTTTAACTATGATTTTTACTCCCTTTATGATATTTAACTCTTGTTTCGAAAAAGTTGCAAGCCTTTAGAGGGAGGATGACAAAAACAATGTCGTAATCTCATACAGTATGCTTTTGAACAGACCTTGCTAACAATGTACAGGAGTTTCCTTTAATTCCTAAACATTGGAGTTATAAGGAGGATAGTCCCTATTCAACCCCTTCGAGCCAAAGAAGTGAGAGTTTCCTTTTTTACACAAATTGAAACCTTTAATCAAAACCTGGGGTAGGGTAGTCTCTCGGTTAATTCAAATGCGTTTAGTAGCAAACTTTCACTTCAACGAATGACATCAAGAATATCATGTTGAATCCAAAAATGGTGATGGTTCCCTATCAAATAGGCAGTCATTATCTCTCAAAAGAAAAGTGCACTAAGTCAAAACCTATGAAGGAGACTTAAGGAAAACTGGAGCATCCCGCTTACTGTAATCTCAAAATAGCCAGGAAAAATTAGGGATAATAAATAAAAAAGATGTCACTACAGATCCTCGACAAACATGAAAAATGTTGCAAAAATGACTGCCTTCACGAATAAACGTTCAATATTTGAACCATCGCCAAAACTTCAATCCATATTCAATAGGAGTTTCAAACGCACAACTAACTGAGTTTAGGACTGAAGAACATCACGAAGAACGGGTGGGTACAAATACACTTTGATCCTTATCCTTTCTTTCTTAAACCGTGAACCAAGCCACGCTACAACCCTTTAAAAGTCATAATTGAAGCATTGGTTATTTTGAAAGCATACTGGTACAAAAGGTATCCTGACTCCTGTAAGGCTTACTACAAATCCTGAGTTGAATTCACATTCTTACAAAATTATCTTTACTTGCTAAAATGCATTTTCAAAACTTCAAGACAAGCATAAACTTTGCATTATTTGAATATCGCAGTTTGCATATGGATTTTTGTTTGACAACAGAGAAATTTGCACTGCGAACATCCATGAACAAAAACTCTCTCAGTGAACAAAATCACTTCAAATTGGAAGAAAATTCCAATGACAAATCCCCTATAAGAAAGGGGGCATGACATGTTACTATCCAACTCATCAGGGGAAGAGAAGTCAAGATTCTGAGAAATCTCTCAAAAAAATGATGAATAACCAGGGGCAGGTCTGCATTTGAATCACTTGGAGCATTGAACATGAATTCCAGTAAAAGGTTATGTACGGTCAGGAAAACATTTCCTGGAAATACTACAAACACTTGCTATTAGGGGAAGTGACAAATCCTCCACAAAGTCCTTTTCATAGGGTGATCCCCAGCAAGAGTTTCAATCTCTGAAAACTTCTCCCCAACTGAGTTGATCTCAAGAATCCTCGAGGAGTTCTACTGAAAGAAAACACCTCTCCAACAGATTGGCGACGGGGTTTATTTCCCCAACAAACGACAAGATTCCCCAACTTGAATTTTCCTCTCAGACTATCACAAATTAAGGGACCATAACTCCTCTTCCCCAGTAGAATGCTCTATAATCCCCCAGTGAGTTATTGCAAAACCTGGGAGACAACCAGATAACAGTTAATTTCTTTGTCCCTAACAAGTTGTTAACTCCCTTTCTCTTCCATCAAGAGATAGCTCCCCAGTAGAGCAACTGACAACTGAAACTCCTGAACTCTTTTCCCCAAGAAGAAATCAACACTCTCCACAGAGTTTTCTTCTTAAGCAAAATCAACATTCCCCAGCGGAGTTCTCCTCAAACAAAAAAATAGGAATCCCCAGCGGAAACATTCTAAAAATAAGGTCTGGAAAGGTGTGCATACTCTTCATCCCCAACGGCCATCCGGGATTCAGCATCCCAAAACTCCCCAGCACTTGTCAAGGATTTATTTTCTAAGACAAAATTACATTTCAACAACATTCGTAGCATACGCAGCATATATAGCACAATCTCATTTATTTTGATAACATCATTACGCCATGCATTTCATACATCATGACATTGCATACAGCTAACTCTTTACCTTTTTCAAGAAAGATCAATGAACAGATAACTATCGTCAACAATTTTCAATAGTTCCAGATTAATACCTGTAACAAGATGGGACAATTGTCGATGGACAACCGATTGTAGATTAATACCTGTAACAAACCAGGAAAGCTATCTACATGAGCAGATTGAAGATTAATACCTGTAACAAGCCAGTAAAACTATCTTTCTTTCTAAGGTCAAAGATTAATACCTGAAACAAGCCATGACAACTATCTACACAACCAGCTGAAGCAACCCTACCCAGGTTCCTTCTCATACATTTCCAGATGCAGTTTCACACAGACTCATCATGAAGCAACCCTACCCAGGTTCCTTCTCTACATTTCCAGATCAAGTTTTACACAGACTCATCATGAAGCAACCCTACCCAGGTTCCTTCTCTACATTTCCAAATGAAGTTTTACACAGACTCATCATGAAGCAACCCTACGCAGGCTCCTTCTCTACATTTCCATATAAAGTTTTACACAAACTCATCATGAAGTAACCCTACCCAGGTTCCTTCTCAGACATCTCCAGATGCAGTTTTACACGGACTCTTCGTGAAGCAACCCTACCCAGGTTCCTTCTCTTAAATTCCAGATGAAGTTTAACACTGACTCATCCTGAAGCAACCCTACCCAGATTCCTTCTCATTTCCATATGTAATTTTACACTGACTCATCATGAAGCAACCCTACCCAGGTTCCTTCTCATTCATAGATGCAGTTTTACATGGACTCATCCTAAAGTAACCCTACCCAGGTTCCTTCTTATTTCCAAATGCAGTTTTACACAGACTCATCCTGAAGCAACCCTACCCAGGTTCCTTCTTATTTCCAAATGCAGTTTTACACAGACTCATCCTGAAGCAACCACACCCAGGTTCCTTCTCTTAAATTCTAAATGAAGTTTCACGTGGATTCATCCTGAAGCAACCCTACCCATGTTCCTTCTCATATGTCTCCTAAAGCAGCCCTACACAGGCCCATCATAAATGAAAGAATATTAAAGACCTCTGCCGGTTCAGTTTAAATCAATCAATGGTTTATCCTGATTCCTTTCCAGTAGACACTTTCTCTGGTTCAGATAAATCACTCTCAAGATTTATTCTGATTCTTTTCCATTTAAAGTAAAGCTTAGACTTAGTCTAATTCCTGTCAACAATCACCTTTGGATGGCATCTATAAGCCCATCTCAGACAACTCTCCATCATCTCTCCAAATGGCATCTTTGAGCTTATTCCCTACACAATCAACAACCACATCATCGAGTGTAAATTTATGGGCACTCTAGTGTTCAATCATCTTCCACCTTCAAGTCATGAGTGACAAATTCACCAATCTAACTCTTCAGGTTTAAGAAGATTGAACAGGGGTAGTCGTTGTACCCCAAAATTTTCCCTCTCTTTTCTCAAGGAATTTCTCATAAGTATTCTCAAAAATTCAAGCTTACACAAGTTAAGGAGGAAACTCTTAAAAAGGGCAAAGCAGATTAAAAATATTATTTTTGGAAAAATTGAAGAAAAAAAAGTTTTCTTTGATTTTTACATCTTTCGATTGGGCACTTTGGCTCCTTCGATGCAAGCTTTGGTTCGGAGTTTTAGTTTGAACACTAGACTTCTTTTGGGAAAGTTTGTTTCCTACTTCGTTTGAGTACTGGACTTCTTTTAGGCAAGTTTGATTCCTGCTTCGTTTGAAAATTTTAGTTTCTTTATGCAAGATTGGTATATATATTTCGTTTGGCCACATTGCCTCTTTCCAGCATGTTTGCCAAATCCACAAGGCAGAATTTCCCACCATGCTAGCGTGCACAAGGAAAAAGTCTCCCTATGGCCAGCATTTAGTAGATTCACATTAGCACCCATAGTGCAATGGTTACCTACATGCAAGATCTGACTGGGGAAAGTCTCCCTTTGAAACAACTTGCTACAAGCTTCGCAGGGCAACACTTATCTTCAACTAGCTTCGATTCACAAGGAAAAAAGTCTCCTACTGATGTTCTTCGATTCAGAAGGCAAAGAGCCTCTTGTATCCTCCTTCGATTCAAATAGGAAAATCCTCCTTGCACGCAAGAGGCTCCCACCAGGCCAGCAGGCACAAGGCAAAGAGCCTCTTGTAGCCTCCTTCGATTTAAATAGAAAAAGCCTCCTTCACACAACCTTCTATTGCACCATTGGCCCCTTACATGTTTTCCTTGAGTCACAAAGTAGTGACCCCCTGCATGCAGGCTTCGACGGGGTATTGACTCTTCATGCAAACCTTCATTATAGCATTGGCCCCTTTTATGCTTGTTTAGAGTCACAAATTAGTGACCTCCTGCATGCAGGTTTCGACAGGGCATTGCCTATGTTTACACTAGCTTCGAATGGATGATATTTCCCTTAAAAACCTTAAACACACATGGTTGGTGCCCCCTTAAAAGGACATGTATTGGTGGATTTGAAGAGCATACATAGGGGTCCTTTTTGAAAGATATACCCTATTGGTCCATTCGAAGGACTTTCTAGACATACCTGGATGTCCCAATTGAATAATATTTTTGGTTACTCATTCAAGGGGCACACATATCGCTCCTTCAAAGGATGCATAAAAAGAGCCCATTCAAAAGACACTTGTTGGGTGAAAATCAAATAATATTGTTTAAAGGAGAATCTGGTCGAAGGTGGTCAAAACGAAAGGTGGAGATATCAAAAGATGCTTGTTGTCAAGTTCAGGCCTGATACACTGGCCATAACGCTCCAAAACTGTTGCACATCAGTCTTGAAACACTTCCCCATTCTTACACCAAAATGGCATACGAACACTGCCCCTCGAAAGCTACAAAAAATAGTTTACTCAATTTTTTCAAATTTTTTTGTTTTCCCTCCTAAATCTCAGCCAGCTTTGCCTATAAATAAGAAGCTCCATAACATGTATAAGGGGCTAGACAACACATGCAGAGGACTTTGGGGCATGGAGAAAAAATCATCAAACTCTCAAATTATCAAACACTCTCAAACACTTAAACACATATTCAAACCTAGAGTAAAACAAAATAACACACCTGTTCCTACCCTTTGAATCCATAAGAAACACCACACCTATTTCCTTGGCCCTTCGAATCCAGAAGAAACACAACACCTGTTTCCTTGGCCCTTCGAATATAAAGAAACACAAAACTTGTTTCTTTCTCTCTTTCGAATCTGAAGCAATCCAATGCTTGGTTGATTCCTTTGAATCTAGTCAAAGAAACACCACACCTATTTCTTTCCTTCGAATCCACGAGCATCTAGGAAGCCACTCAAGGTCCAACACACATGTTCCAGCTTCAAGCAAGGTAAGTCATTATGTCCTTAAACTCTTTGTTTGAAGCATGTACATAACATTTGTTTCCCTTTCGTTTCCACCCTTTTAGTTTTTTTTCATTGCTAACCCTTTTGGTTTTGTTTCTTGGTTTATGAAATATGCTTTAAGAACTAACCTGGCCATAAGACAACACTAGCATGGCCTCAGGCCATGTTTCTATTTAAATCCCAAACGAAGCTAAACAGGAGGAAGGAGGCGTGATTCAGAGCTTTAGGCTTCCCTTTGGCTGCTTCACGGTTGCAAGAAGAATAAAGAGTGTGGCCTTAGGCTTTGTCACACATAGACTTCCAGGCCCCAGTCGAAGGAAGCAGAAAGGTAGGCTGCATCTCATGCCTCATTGCTAAGCCCAAATCGAAAGGCGTGTCCTCACTACTTCTAGGACAAATCGAAGGAAGCCAGGAAGAGTAGAATCGAAGGGTTTTGCTGCCCAAATTGAAGCATTCATTTTTCCCCTTGGATTTTGTTTTGTCTTTTCATTTTCTTGCTATTCAATATGGTTGTAATAGTGTAGGGTTTATTTTCTGCATTTGTATTGCTTTTGTACCAATGTTAGTAATTAGAATGTATGGTAAGGTAAAACCAACAAGTCGACAACCTAAAATTCAAATACAAAATGCATGCAATCAAACACATTATGCACACAAGTACCTCTAGGATAATCTCACTTGTTGCCTCAAAAATAGTCATGTCCCTCGAATATGGGCGTTTTAGCAAAGACCCTCAATAAAAGATCGTAGTCCCTCGATGACCCTCAATGTTGCCTTCGATAAACGATCTAGTCCCAAACGACATTGTTAAAACGTCCCATAGGTTGCCTTCTATGACTATACAAACATCCCACGCCCATCCTTTCACATCCAACGATGGGGCTTTTTACCAAATCAATGGTAAGTTAGCAACATCTAAAGGAAGAGGAAACGAACGTTAGACCTTTTGAGTAGGTAGAATGCTCATAGTTGCTCGCTTGCTCACAAAAAAAACATTTTATACACCAACACTTTCATTTGAAACATTTTCAAAAGACAAAGCTCTTTGTACGCATTCTTATAGAAACGAGAATCATTACAAAGACACCTTTTCAAAATCACTTTCAAAAAACACATTCCACAAACACCTCTTTGAACTATTTTCAAAACCAACACTTTGTACCATCCTTAATTAAATAATTCTTCTATTTTAATCTTGGAAAATATAATTGTAGGGCTATGGAGAATTTGGGGTACGACAGCTTCTCCTATTCAATTATCTTCTAATCGAATAGCGTGAGAATACGCGAGTCTTGCGCATTCTGATTGGGAGTTTATTGAATACTTGGAATATCCCAAAATTTGTTCGAAAAACATAAGGTTACACTGATATAGCATACCCTTACGAGTCTCAAGGAAGTAGGAAAAGATGATGATGTATCACTTACCAGGGTTTGATGATGAGGAAGATAGTCTTGAGCTTAAGAGAACAATCTTGTATGTCTTGGTTTTGCTTTAGCTTGTTTATCCATTTGGGGGGATGAATAACACTTGATGGTGCATGGCTGCTTAAAGACTAAGGTCATGGGTCATGCTCACAGATTGCTGCATGAAGTCTGAGGTGATAGGCTAGATTTATATTTTCAAGCATCGCTGCATGAAGTCTGAGGCGATGGTCTGTGTTGCAGAATAAATGCACTGTTGCATGAAGTCTTAGGCAACGGGTTAGGTTCACAAGTCGCTGCGTGAAGTCTGAGGCGATGAGATAGGTTTTGGTTTTCGATCATCATTGTATGGAGTCTGAGGCGATAGGCTAGATTTGGTTTTCGAGCATCGCTGCATGAAGTATGAGGCGATGGTCTGGGTTGCGGAATAAAGAAGCATATTGCTTCCTGAGGTTTTAGGAAATGGTCTATATTATGTTTCGAGGAACCGCACTACTGCACGATGTCTTAGGAAGTGGGTGGGATGAGGAGAGTAAATTGAGGCTTATAGTCAATGTACCAATTTTTGTGAATACATTGAGGCTTAGAAGAAATGTACCGAGTCTGGAGAGTACATTGAGGCTTAGAGGAAATGTACTGAGCTAGGAGAATACATTGAGGCTTAGATGCAATGTACTGAGCTAGGAGAATACATTTAGGCTTATAAGAAATGTACCGAGTTTGGATAACACATTGAGGATAAAGGCAATATACCGAAATTGGAGAATACATTAAGGCTCAGAGGCAATGTACCGAGCTAAGAGAATACATTGAGGCTTAGAGGAAATGTACCGAGTTTGGAGAATGCATTGAGGCTTAGAGGTAACGTATCGAGTTTGGAGAATACATTGAGGCTTAGAGGCAATGTAACGAGTTTGTAGAATACATTGAGGCTTAGAGGCAATGTACTGAGTTTCGTTCATTATTGCATTGAGACTTAGGTAATGGAATACTTTGTATGGAACTCATCACTGCATGGAGACTTAGGTGATGGGTTGAACGCGTCACGACATGGAGACTTAGGTGACGGGTTGAATCGCAGGGGAAGTTTTTGGTCGATGGACCCTTAGAAAATTGAATCGAGGGTTAGGTTGTTCATTTGCTATGTGATATATGCGTATGATGTTTGGTATTAAGATGGAACCCTAAGCGTATGTGTATTGAATTGTATGTATACACAAAATGTATGATGTTTTATATGTGGAACCCTAAGTATATGTGTATTGAATGTTTGTATATGCCAAAATGTATAATGTATGTATACTTTGCAAAATGTATGGGTGAAATGTGTATAAAATGCGTGTATGCCTTGAAATGTTACGGAGACTATTTATGGCATTCTCTCCTTTAAACCATTAGTTTTGAATTACCAATTCCCTGGCGTTGTATGTTGCATTATCGTAGCATTGCTGAATTTGATTTGAATGCGGTGAAAAGTGTCTAGCAAGATTTTGAACATTGGTTTTGTTGTTTTGTAAGCGCGAGCATAGACGTAGACGTATGTATTGGCATATATGTACATTTGTATGTTGTAAGTGCAGGCGTAGGCGTGAACGCATGTGCGGACGTAGACTTTGTGTTGCAGGCGTAGACGTAGGAGTAGATATGTATATAGACTTTGTATTGCGGGCATAGACGTTGGAGTAAACATGTGTATGGACGTAGACGTGAATTTTCCTTTTGATGTTTTTCTGACCAAAATGCTTTTTCGATGTTTTGTCAAATACTTTTATTTGTCAATTTCCCCGAACTGATTTCGGAACAATATTCATAAGAAATAATCGTAGTATTTTGTAATCAAGTATGAGAAAAGAAAAAACATTATTTGAATGATGAAAGATGAAAAGTAAATGCTTTGTTAATAGGCCTCTGAATAGGCGAATGTACAAGATGCAATTCCTAGAAAGAGGTAATTACAGAAATTTTTTGAAACTATAAATGGAAATGAAAAATGATAATTGTTACAGCTGTTTTCCCAATATCCTTTTAATAGCTATTATCTCCTTTGTTTCTGAGCGTATGATTTAGATCTATCTCTCCCTTCATGGTTCGTAGTCGCAGTTTTAGATCGTAGTCTTTTTGTTCTATTTCTTTTTGAGTGATCCCTAACTTTTTCCTGGATTTCCCTTTCGGGTTTTCAATCCACCTGGATAATTTTTTGTTATATGCCCCTAATTTTTTCCTGGATCACCCTTTACGGTTTTCGATCCACCGGGACGCTCCTTTTTGCTAAGTCGTTTGTTTTAGGTTCGATCTTAGTGAGCTTCTTATACATAGTATTTTTTACTGCATCCAAAATTTCCAGATGCGGTAGTTCTTCCCATCCATTATTGTGAGGATAAGACCACTACCGGAGAATGCTATTTTGACTATGTATGGACCTTCGTAGTAGGGGGTCCATTTACTGCTTGAGTCGAGGTAAGGTAGCATAATCTTCTGGAATACTAAACCATGTTGTGGTTCATCTTGTACAGTACACCGTTACTCTGAACGAAATCGAAGGCTAATTTCCGTAGAGTTTATTTGTCGATGCTAGAGGCATTTTCTGGGTGTCCTTGATTTTTGAGGTACTTCTTGATGTCGTAAATCCAAGGCTTATCATCCGGTCTTTCTTTGATAGAAAGACAATGTGCTGGCTCTTTGAAGTTTCTAATTGTGATGTGTGGTTCGTGATTCATCCAGGTTATTTTGAACATATATGAGAGAGTTTCCATAGCGTCTTCCATTTGATTTTATTTTCGTGGGATATGGCTGAAAGTGATCTCTATAAACTCCGCAGCCAACTTTAAAACATGATCCCGATAGGGAATCAGTTTTGGATGTTTATATCCCCATTCGCCGTTGACTTGGTATATAGCTTGTAAGCATTCTTTGGAGAAGTCAAAACTTCCCTTATATCGTGCCCTAGTGCATTTGAAGCCCTGTCGAACGTGAGTATCCAACGTGCCCCTGGCTCGGGTCCTTTGTCAAGTCCTGGTATTTCGTAGTTGCTTATTTTTACAATAATGTATGTATCTAACCTTGGTCTATTTCTATAGGAACAAGCAAATATGTGGAATAATTTGATCAGCTTCTTTATGGCTCCGCTCTAACATTACCCCTTAGCTTGGTTTCTTCCGGATCTTCCCTTGTGCTCAGATTAATGGTCTTAATAGCCTCTTGATACGGTTGTATGTAGCCTTTCGTTCTGCTTCCCTTGCCATCTCCTCAGAGAGTTCAAGATTTTCATCATCTTCCTCTTTGGCTTGGTTGATAGGAGCATCAAAATTATGTCGGGTCGCAGCAGTAGCATTATCGGTGGTTTTGGGCATGGATTTGCACCGTTATCATGTTTTGGTGCAGATTTTAGTATATGAATATTTGAAAATGCATATGCAGAGAAAGTATTGCCATTTTTTAAATTTAAGAGATAAATGCAAGATAAAGAAAGGGATCTTAATTGAAAACAAAATATAACTTTTATTAATTGTAGATATTGTTTGAAACAAAAACAGGGAACCCTTACAAGCAACCCTATTCCTCGGGCTTGACATAGGTTCTTTTTAAAACAAGAAAATTTCTTAGGAAAGAAAAAGATCTCGGGAATCTCCACGGTCCATCTTTTGAGTTCTTCTCCTGGGGTGCATTCTCGGATGAAGTCAATTACCCGTTTAGTGTTGACTTTGTTGGATATGTTCGCCACATGTCCGCCATGCTTTATTCCCTTGTTGATAAAGGTTTCTTGGATTGGAGGAAACTGTGCTTTACCCTTCATAGTAGCTACATATGTTTCTTCAGGGTATGGTTCGAACTTGACTATCCCCTGGTCCACTAGCTTTTGTAGTGTTCTTTTGAAGGCTTCATTATGTTCCAACAAGAACCCACATTCGAACATATATTCCTCCAACAAGTTGATTGGGGTTTTTTACTGTCTGGTTTCCCCAAAATTAGTGACTACATCAGTCGCATTTATTATTGGCCCACCATGCGGAGGCATAGGGTTTGATTTGATGTTAGGCTTCTCAAAGGTGATGTCTTGAGATTCTAACAAATCTTGAACCTTGTGCTTGAATGCTCAACATTGTTCTATGGTGTGCCCCGGAGAGTTAGCATGGTATTCGCACCTGGCGTCAACATTGTACCTTTGCGGGAGTGGCCCGACTGGAGGAGCTAGAGGCTTGATTTCCACCAAGGATGCCTTAACCAAGTGTTGTAATAATTGGCTAGGTGTAATGGGGAGTGGATCAAAGTTTCTTGGTGGCCTTTTAAATCTATCTTGTTGCTGCCCTTATGGGATCATTAGTGGTTGTGGTGTCCTTGGTTGTGAGGCTACCGCATTTATTTCTCCCTCTTTTATTTTGGGGTAGTTTGAAGTAGGTCCTCTTGAATTGTAGGAGGTATTTGATGGTCCCCCTGATATCTTCCCACTCTTTATTCCAGTCTCGATTCTTTCTCCAATAGTCACTAGATCTGAGAATCCCGACGAGATACTTCCCATCATTTTCTCATAATACAGCCCCTGCAAAGTTCCCATGAACATGTCTACTAATTCCTTTTCTATCAATGGGGGTTACACACGGCATGCCATTTCCCTCCATCTCTGAGCATACTCTTTGAAGGATTCTTCTTTCTTCTGGGACAAATTCTGGAGTTGCATACGGGTAGGCGCCATGTCCAAGTTATATTTGTAATGCTTTAGGAAAGCATTAACAAGATCTGCCCAGGTTCGAATATATGTTTGCTCCAATTGCATATACTATTCTAAATATGCCCCACTCAAGATATCTTGAAAATAGTGAATCATCAACTTCTGATCGTGGGCATGAGCATGCATCTTCCTGCAATACATGTGCAAATGATTTCTTGGACAGGTGAGCCCCTTGTATTTTTCAAAGTCAGGTACTTTGAACTTTGGTGGAATCACCACATCAGGAACTAGACCCATTTAGAGAGCGTCTACTTCGAAAGCATCAAAACCCTACACAACTTTTAATCTTTCCTCCAGAGCTTTATATTAATTCATTACCAGTGGATTACCAACAGCATGAGTATCAGTCGTCTTTAAGGGTGCTTGGTTGGTATCCTCTGGGTCGTGGTCTATGTATTGTAGATCCAAGTAGTTGTCTTCATTATTGGTTGGAATCTGTAGGGTATGTGATGCCCCTGTTTTTGGTGGCGGTGGGACAAACCCTTCAGTTTCAACTTCTTGTTGGGCCATGGCGGACTTTTAGAGTCCTGCTTCTGGCTCTTTCCTTAGGTGGTGACCGCTTGATGCACCAATCGTTTGAGCTACTTCTTTGAAAGCTACCCCGGGAATCTGGTATTTCCTGTCAATGATGTTCTTTAAAGCTAGGAGAACTTGACTCAGATCTCCTTTCATTGAAGTTACATAGCCCTTTACTTGGTCGAGATCC
Source organism: Vicia faba (assembly GCA_948472305.1). NCBI lineage: Eukaryota > Viridiplantae > Streptophyta > Magnoliopsida > Fabales > Fabaceae > Vicia > Vicia faba. The sequence goes on from OX451740.1 coordinate 146,809,850, forward strand.
TCTTTGAATGCAGCCTGAGTTTCCTCGATTTTCTCCATTGCTTTTTGTTGATAGGCCCTTGTTTGATATGGAGGCCAAGGAGGTGGAGATCTTCTTCTACCAATGGTTTAACTGGAGAGATTATTTTTGAAAAAATGAGTTTTGATATGATATGCAGGTGTTTGTGAATGCATGCATGCGAAGGATGTGTATGAACATGAAATGGTTTCCTATTTTAAATGTCGTATTCATTTGGGTACATAATTATCTTTTGTTCATTATTATTATTTTAATTGGTGACTTGCTTTAAAAATATATACGCAAACGAGATACGGAAACAAAATGCCTTCATTGAAAGTAACGCAATTCAGATATTGAAGAATATTACAATCTTGAACCAAAACTTGTTTGTGTGAAATTAAGCCAAGGGAAATAAGTCTTCTAGGTGCGCCTGTAGAGGTCTGCTCTTGAAACCATCCACCATTTCTTGAAAAATCTTGGGAAATTCTTTAGCATATTATTTCCTTTTGTGGCTTTGATTTCAGACATGTTTGGCGCATTGACGCGGGCAAGTTATTTCCTTCGGTATCCATTTTTAAAGACAGTCACCGAGATCTTGATTTTATTATTATTTTTTGTACCCCCTGTGAATAAGACAAATAAAAAGAAGCGGCTGACGAATATATGAAATGTATGACGAATATATGAAATGTATGAATGCATAGATTTTGGGTTGAGTGACCATATTTTTGTGATAAGTACCCCTATAAGGTAGGGATGTATGGTTCAGTGACGGGGTTTTATGATAAGTATGCTTAGAAGGTAAGTTCCTTAATTTTGGCCTATGGTTAGTCTACCCTCTCAGAAGGTGGTTTCCTTAAGGGTATCATGAATAATACCAGAGGGAAAAAGCACAAGGGCCTTCCTTAGATGGAGCCTCTTTATGGACCTAAACTTTCGTCTCAAAGTCGTGAAAGGTCTCGTCATGAGATTTTAGTTTAAGGTCATTATAAAGAGTCATGGGTGTCCTTCCAAAGTCCTACTCGTCAAGTGGATATCTCTCGATAAGTATTCCTTTTTCGGAAGTCCATCGACTCTAGGCGAAGTCGTCACATAAACTCGTAGGGATGATGTACCCCCTAAGCTAATAAACGAACCTTCTTTCTAAGGGTTATTGAAAATATTTTTTGAAATAAAAATTCCCGCAACGCAGTAAATATGATGATAAACAATAGACAATAATTAAATAAATTCAATGAATAAATGAAAGCAATAAATAAATAAATAAATAAAAACCCCAAAGCAAAAAACCCTAAAACCTAAAGTTGAAGTCCCCAGCAGAGTCGCCAGCTGTAGCGACTGGTTTTTTATATAGTCACCACTATTAGTTTTTATCCTAGGGAAGGGAATCTAACAGAAAACCCTAATTCGCAGACGGAGATTCTAGGTTTCGGACTCTATTAGATGAAAGGAAGGTGTTAAGCACCTTTCATCTACATTTTTTCACAAGGATACTAGGTTTTAGGTTTAAGTTTGGGGGAAATAGGGTTTTAAGTTTTATTAGGGGAACTCGCCACGATTTTTGATCGTATGCCTACGTATCCTCTTATGAAGAATCAGAGTCCCAATTTGTAGTTCGTATGGGGTTGGTGTTTTTTAGGGCTTGCAAACGTACTTTGAATCACCTCGCATTTTGACCGGGAGTAGTGATTGCGGAGATTTTGCCTAAATGCGCGGTTAGTCAAAATCTGTTTGAAACCCTTTTGCAAAAATAGTTGGTTAGCTTAGTTTATTGCAAAAAATAGTTTGTTGTTTGTTGCGTGTTTTTCAATCGTGTTAATTGAGAAAATTCTTGATTAATGCATGATTAAAATGTTTAATGCAATATATACGAAAATAATATTCATGAGATTTAAATAAAAATAATTCATTTACATGATAATATTTACATATAATAAATAATAATATGATAATAATAATAATATGAAAATTAATATAAAAAATAATTATAATAATTATAAAAATATAATGATAACGATAATAAGAAAACATAATTAAAATATAATAATTATTATAAAAATGCATAAAATAAATAATTACCAGGGGGTGTCATTTTAAGTTGCTAAGTAAAACAGTGGGTGCTGAAAATAATTTGAATTAGGCCCAAAACTCAGGTTGGCAGAGGGTGCAATTTGCTTTGGTGTTTAGAAATCAAGGCGAAAGGGAGTGCAGAAAGCATTGGGCTTAAGCCCACTACGTTTGAGAGCGGAGTCCGCCTGATTGTGTGGGTGAGGGAGTACGCTAGTTATCATGGAGACTTGGCTTATGGTCGTCTGATGGAAATCACACGGTACATAATCTAGGGAGAATGATATTATTATGTATGCGTGTGTGTGGGATTGCTACGTAATATAAACATTTTGTTTTTTATTCATTTCATTATTTTGGTTTTACAGTCACTCTCTCTTCCTCGCCTCTCAACCCTTTCTTTTTCCCTTTCTAAACCCTAACCTTCCCATCCCAGCGGCGGTTCCTGGACACACCCCTTAACCTTCTTCGTCGTGCCTGGCCAAACCCCAACCTAACAATCAATCAGAAAAAGAGAATAAAGAAAACAAAAGAGCTAAGTTGTTAACTACCCTTTCGCGATTTCTGGCTTTCGTACGTTCAATACATTAAGCTAATCCCCCTTCTCCTTTTTGTTTACAGGTTACTGGTATTAGTTGAAGATGATGATGATGAGATGGTGGTGGAGATATTGAAGGCGCGGTGGACAACAAGGTGGTCAGCGGCAGAGATTGTGATTAGGGTTTTGGATATCGAAACACCTATCGCCAGTTGTTCTTCTTCCTCAACGATATTATGGTTCTTCTTCAAGCTTCGTGGTCTTATCCCCCTCTGTATTCATCCTCCTCTATTGTCTTCCTCCCCCTTTGTATTTATATGTTTTAGTCTTAGGGTTTTGAGAATTTGTTGTTTAGAGATTTTGATTTACAATTAGGGATTTAACACCGAATTAGGGGTTAGAAATTGTGTTGTAATTGATTTCAATTTGAATGTAATTGATTTAGGTTTTACTGTTAATTTGGGATTTGGATTAAATGTAATATATTTGATTAGCAGAAAATATTTGATTGAGTTTATTTGTTATTGGTGTCATTTCCAGATTTGGTTTATTGGATTTGAGATTGATTTCGTTTTTAGGTTGTATAGTCTTTTCTGGATTCGATTTCCGTAAGATTTGAACAGTTCCTGTTAATAAACAAAACCCTGCCCTAATTCTGGCCAATTGGAACAGTATCAGTTTTTGATTAAATTGGGCTTTGCGCATTATCTATTTTACTCAGCACAATTTTGGGTTGCTATATCACTTATTTCTAACGCGAATTAGGCCCGAGCCTCTTTACAAATTTTGATCCCAAAAAACTTTCCAAACAAAAACCCTTAGTATTATATAAAGCTTAGTACAATGTCCTTAAATAAAACATTATTATACAAGTTTCCTTAATAAAAAGCTTGACAATGATGATAATAATCTCATGTTCCCTTTAATAAATAAAATATATATATATATTATTTTTTTATTAAAATAATAATAACAAAAAGTTTTAACAATAATAATACTTTTTTCAAAACATCAGGTGGGCCAACTAAATAAATTCAATGGGCCTGTAAATTAATAATTATACCCCTCTTTGTTATTTAATCAAAACGAAAATGGGCCCTGAATTCTAATGGACTCTTAAACTTGAAGTTGCGCCCCATTTTTACTAGAAAACAGCAAGCCTCTATTGGGCTTTATAATTAAAACTTAATAATTATTTCTTGAAATAAATTTCCATATTCAAATCGCATGGGCCATTGGCCAACATGTTTCGTAAACGGGCCTACAGATACATGGGTCTTTCTGGTTTAGAAAGCCCCACTCTCCTGAATTAAAACACACCCCCTGGTTGACTTAAATTTTAAGAATGGACCATCATATATTGCTGTACCATCCTTAATTAAATAATTCTTCTATTTTAATCTTGGAAAATATAATCGTAGGGGTAGGGCAAATTTGGGATACGACAATGTATTTAATGAGAATTTGTGTAGCATCTTGTATAATTCTTCTTTCTCTTATTTCTTTCTTTTCTCTATTTTTCTTTGTGGTTGGCTTCAGCATGTTCAGCGTAACAGCTTCTTCATCCACGACTTTCCAGAAACTTGACTTCATTTCATTAATCTTCTTTTATAGCCTTCAAAAAGAGTCGTTGTAAAGGTAGAAAAGTCCTTTCTCCTTCCAACGGTGTATCCCCAATAGATAGATTCAAGAGAGGTTTGGAATAATACAAAATGTCACTTTCCTTAGCATGTTGCTTGCATTTGTTAGCATAAGATCGTGGGAGACAACTTCTGTGAATAATACAACCAATATCACGATAGTGGAATTTGTGGTGTATTATTTGTATTGTATTACTCTTGACTAAGTTTCTTGATCTTTATCTTCTAATGATGTACTTTTGATTCTGAAGTATTAAGCTTGGAAGAGATCAATCACTTTGTCTTCATTCTTCTAATGAATAACTAATAAATAGTTCATAAACTACTTTGTTGTTGTAGCATTGGAACATCAGAGTTGTCAGAACCATGACTTGTCTTCAGAAATAATAGCAACAACTTTTCTGAAACATGAAATGTGATACGGTGGGAGAACTGACTTGGTTGTTTTGCGTTTGATCGCAAATGTTGCGGTTAGCAAGAGTCACCACCGACTTTTATTTTATCCAAAAGGAAAGGTGAAAAAGCACAGGAAAGACCTTTGAGATTGTTTCTTGAGTTCGGTGGGGTAGATTATGAAAAGGGAAGGTATTAGAACCCTTTTCATCCATGTTTTTCCATGGACTCTTAGTTACTTTCTAGATCACTTGCTTTTGTTTGAAAATGTGCTTTGTGTGGTTTTTTGAAAGTATTTTGAAAATGCGCCATCGTTTAGGAAAACTTTGTAATGATTCTCGTTCGTAAGAATGTATACAAAGTGTTTGATCTTTTGAAAATGTTTTCAGGTTTTGAAAGATGTTTTTGAAAGTATTGGTGTTTATTTTGAAAATAGCACGGATGTTTTGTTTTGAAATTGAGCAAGTAACTAGGAATGTTCTACCTACTCAAAAGTTTTTCATTATCATTTCCTCTTTCCTTTGACATTGTTATCTTACCATTGATTTGGTAAGTAACCTTATCTTTGGATGTAAACAGAACGAGCGTGGGTCATCGTATAACCATGATTAGCAATGTTGCAAGGTATCTTTGCATCTTTCTTTAGGAACTAAGATCATTTGGAAAGGCAACTTTTGATAGCGTCATCGAGGGACTATGATCTTGTATTTTTACTTGTATTTACTAAGATACCTCAGATGTATAATATGACCATTTTCATAAGGCAACCAAGTGGATTTTACCCTAGGGGTGCTTGTGAGCAAGGGGATTGATTTTCATGCTTTGTTTAGTCTTTGATTAGGGTTTACTACATACAAGCCCTAATTACTACCATTTATATAAAGCGATAAATTGCGAAAATTAAAATTACTATGCTATTACATCATTAGGGGAGGGGGTGTACAAATTTTGAAATGGGGATTTCAAGAAAGTTAAACCTAATTATCTATTACAACCATATTGAATATTGTACAAAATTGAAAATAAAATGCAAGAATATAAATATAAAAAGAAATATTTTTTGTTGTTTTTTATGAAAGGGTTTTGTCTTAAACTAATTTAATAAAAGATTAATTAAAATTAAATAAAATTAATTTAAACTAATTAAGAAAAGAAAATAATTTAAAAAGGATTTTTTAGGGTTTTTTTATGAAAAAAGGTTTTAAAATTAATGAAAAATAAAGATTAATTAATTAAAATAAACCTAAGTTCTAAATTAAATTTAACTACGAAAATAAAATAATATACTAATTTATTCTAAGTCTAAAAAATAATTATCTAAGAAAAAAGGAATTTATTTATTTTAAGAAAATGTTTTTTATCTTTTGTTTTATAGAGAAAATAAATATATAAGTATGATTAATAAATAAAAATATTTTTTTTTTGGATTTTTTATGAGATTTATGGAAATAATAATAATAATAATAATAATAATGATAAAAATATTAAAATTAATAATAATAATAATAATAATAATGAAGAAAAATAAAATAAAAATATAAAGAAGAGTCAGGGGTGGATCAGTAAGGCAAGGAGTATTATGAGAAAAAAAATTCTTAGGCCCATGTGTTGAAAGCCCAGGTGCTGCAAACAAACAAAAAATGTGAAAAGATAAAGCAAAAGGCAGCGCTGGGTCTTCAACCCGTGACCTTGAGGTTACCAGTGTGTTGCCTTACCACTGGGGTGGATGTACATCCGTTAATATAACTGAAACAATAAATACATAACACAAAACGCGCCTTGATTACACTTCATCTTCAACTTCCATCCAAAGGACCTGTATCTTCTTCATCTCTCAACAAAAATGAAAAGTTCAAACATGAAAGTTGTGGCACTTCTTCCCACGAATCCAACCATATAAATAACTTAAGCTAACAGTCAAAGATGAATGAGAATTTTTCTGGCCCTAAATTAAAACCTAAAAATTTCAGAAAACTTCAACTCTAAAATTCTCTAAGCTCAGGCCATATAAATGCAAATTATGGATATGTACAACTTTATGGCAATGGTGTCTATATTTTATCTTCACAAATCAAACTCAAATGATGCCTGAATATGAAGATAGAAGTTCAAGAAAAATACCTCAAAACTGGAAATCGAGAAATGGATTTGAGATTGTTTCAGGCAGTGGTGATGATCAGGTTAGCTTTCATGGACCTCTAGGAAGCTAATGCAATGGCTGGCTTGAGCTGAGAGTGGCTGGAATGGCCTGGAGAAGTCCAACTGCAATGCTCTGTTTTTGGCTATGGAAGTTGATGAAGATGATGTTACAGTCTACAAACAGGGACAAGGATGGTTTGTATTTGATATGAGGAAGCTTTTGAAACTAAAAGGCCAAGAAATGCACGAGTGGTTTTGAAGATTAAAGTTCAAAGTCAGAAATGACACAAAATGGAGGTTTTGTGCAATCTGAGTTTTCAGTGAGTTAGGGAGCTTGTCTATTCGTGTGTTATGTTGCAATACACTTGTATAATTATATGGAAAAGGTTAGAGAGTTTAAAGTTGACAAAACTGTGAGATATAGAGTTATGGCTATGTTACTTTATTTTGAAGAAAAGTGGGAAAACAAGTTTCAATGTGTAGTACAAGCATGGACTGAGTTTATGGGAGGCTCTAGACATGTTGCTTTTGCCTTTGACATTGCTTGTGATCAGAAGGAACAAGTTAGGATCTCTATGCATTTACTTTGTGATTAAAGCTTCTTTACAAGAATGGAATGGTTACTTTGTGCCATAAATGGAAAATTTACTTGGATAAAGCTTGAATCAAGTGGATAATAGCTCAAAAGCAAGTGTAATCTTCTGATTATGGAGAGATCTTGAGGTTTAGAGGTCTGACAAGCAAGATTGTGCAGCATAGGTTTGAAATTGAATTTTTGTTCATCATAAAATGACTTGTATTTCAAGTTTGAAAACCCTAACTTCCTCTCTTCGATTCTCCCTGCTCAAGAATGATCTCAAGGAGTTCTTGGACATTTTTGAAACCTTGTAATGTTCTATACAACCCCTCTTTGGATCACTTTTGAAAATTCCCCTTGGAACTATATGAAAAATTGCCATGAAGTTAGGTCAAAATCCTGACCAAAACTAGGGCAAATTTTCACTAAGTGTTCAATTTCAAGACTATGACTTGACGAATTAATAACTTGAGATCCAAGCATTTTTATAAGAAGTTTTTTAAATCAATGTTGTAGATATCACGGAGCTCTACAACTTTCATGTTGAAAGTTTCTTCTGAATCCTCTTGCATCATGGTGAAAAATTGGCTCAAAGTTATGAAAAAACATGAAGTTTTAAACACTTAGAAAAATTTCTAAGTTAGAAAACTTTGACTTTTCAAAATGAAATCTTGGCTTTTTGATTTCTTGATGAATAAGTTTCACATTTTGACATGTTTTGATGAATTGTGATCTTTGGCATTGAATTTTGACCAAAAAGTCAAACTTTAACTTTTCAATGTACAATTGACTTTTGATCAGTTGACTGAAATATCACCATCAATCCAATTGATCTTGAACAATGTTTTAGGTCATGCCATTAGGTCAAAATTATGCAATTGAACTCTTGAAATCATGCTTCAAACCAATTGATAATTTGCTAGGTCAAAAATCAGAAATTGCCCTTTCTCAGTCAAAACCCTAATTTTGACCATTTTGCCCTTTTGATGATTTGATCAAATTTCTTAAGGAATTATGGTACAAACTTGATAAAATAAAACATATGAGTTTATAATGTTGATGTGGATAAAACATTATGAACTTTGACTGTAAATTGCCCATAGTTGACTTTTTCCTCAATACAGATGATTTTTAGGTCAACTGCTCAATTGACTGAGATAAAGTGTGATCCAAGGCTTGAAACTTGACATGAATAATCTTGGGGGTCCATAATGATCCATGAAAGTCATATGAGGCATTTAAATTCCAATTATACTTGTGAAATCTCAAACCATAATTTTGGTCATCAGTGCTTAAGGAGGTGTCTTGAGCTGATCAACCCTAGTGCAATCTTGAACCAAGAGAGATCTTTGTGAGAAATGCCTTGAAAATAGAGAGGGAAAATTTTGGGGTACAACAGCTGCCCCTGATCAATCTTCTTAAACATGAAGAGTTAGATTGGCGGATCCGCCATTCGTGACTTGAAGGTGAAAGATGATTGAACACTAGAGTGCCCAGAAATTTGCACTCGAAGATGGATGGTGAATGGGCTTATAGATGCCATTTGGAGGAATGTTGCTAAACACTGGAAGAAGTATCAGCATAAATCTCTTGTTGATTTATACTAAAACTTAATGTTTTACCTGTGAGAAAAAGACTTAGTAAAATGCAGATGTCTGCATGATGTTCACCAGATGTGGTATTATGTTAAATGCACATGGTATGTACATGCTATGATGTATGAATGTGGGATGTATGTTTTTGTCTGGAAAAATAAATCCCTGACTGCTGCTGAGGAAATTCTGGGGGGTTGAATCCCTGATTGCCGTTGGGGATAAAGAATATGCATATCTTTAAACTTTGTTGAAAGGATGCTTTCACTAGATAATATCTCTTGAATGTCAGTTGTTATCTGGTCGGATCCAGGCTTCACAATTTGCTGAGGATGAAGTAGTCAACTGCTATCTGGTTGGATCTAGGCTTCACAACGACTTACTGGGGGAAGAGACGAATTAACTATTATCTGGTCGGATTCCAGGCTTTGCAGAAACTTTTCTTGAAATTGAATAGTTATCTTGTCGGATCCAGGCTTCACAATAACTTGTTGGGGATACGGAAGTTAAATGTTATCTGGTCGGATCCAGGCTTCGCAGTCACTTGAAGTGGTAACCACTATCTAGTCGGGTCCAGGTTTTATAGTGTCTCTCTAGGGATTATAGTTAATTGTTTATCTGGTCGGGCTCCATGTTTTACAATAAACTATTTTAAAAACTATCATCTGGTTGGGTCCAGGCTTTGCAGACTTCTGAGGTTGATGAGGTCAATTGCTATCTGGTCGGGTCCAGGCTTCACAATAAACTGTTTGGGGATTTCGTTGTTATCTGGTCAGTTTCCAGGTTTCACAACGAGTCTCTGAGGGTAATTGTTATCTGGTCGAATCCAGGCTTCACAACAACTTGCTTGAAAAGATGAAAATGGAAACTGATATCTGGTTGGATCCAAGTTTCACAGAAATTTGTTTGGGGTAGAGGAAAACTTTACTAGGGAAAAAAAGTTAAACCTTAGTCGAGTTGAGTCCCGGTTCTTCTATATCTTTGAAGAGTTAGACTATTATCTGGTCGGGTCCAGGTTTCATAGTATCTTGAAATTGAGATCAACAGTTATCTGGTCGGGTCCAGGTTCCAGATACTCAAACTGTTATCTGGTCGGGTCTAGGTTTCAGATACTTAAACTGTTATATGGTCGGGTCCGTGTTTCAGTAATTCACTATGGATAATGGCAAACTCTATTGGAGAAGAGGAGTTTTGCTAATGATTTTGTAGGAGTTAAATTACTATCTGGTCGGGCCCAGGCTTCAGCAATTGCAGAAGTCAAACTATTATCTGGTCGAGTCCAAGATTTAGTAATAACTTGAAATTGTGCTAATATCTGATCGAGTCCAGGCTTCATAGTATTTTTTTTGAAATAGTAAAGGCTTTGTTGACCCCTTTACTGGGGATCAGGGGTTGTGGCCTTATGATTTGCAATAATCTGAAAGGAAAATTCAAACTGGAGAGTGTAGACTCAGTCGGGTAGGACAGACTTAGATTGGGGAGGATATACATAGTTGTGGAATAACATGCTCAGCTGGGGAGGATGGACTATGCCGGGGAATACAGACTTGGTTGGGGAGGATGTACTCGGCAGGGGAATTTTATGGCTCCTCAATTGTTGTTGGGGAAATAAAACCTATTGGGGAAATAAAACATGTTGGATAAATGAGTTTCTTTTAGGAAGAGATCCACGAGGCTTCAACTTGTAAAGGAATCGACTTAGCTGGAGAGAGAGCTGCCAAGAGATTGAGACTCTGGTTGGGGATTATCCTATGCAAAGAGACTTTCTGGGCAACTCTGTTGGGGAAAGGTTTATTGTAGCCGTCCTTGTGGGGGTAATGGTAATGAGATAACTCCGTGGGGATATTTCATATACATTAAAGAGATGCTTATTGCTGCTTAGCAGGACACATGGGCCACATAGTTTTAATTATGTTCATATGCATATGTTCATTAAATTTTAGTCATTGGAAAAATTTGCATTCAAAACAAAGACAAAAAATTTGCACGTCAAAGTATATTTGTATTGATATTGTGCAAATGAATAGGCATTTTTGTACAGAGAGACGGAGATCCTAGTAAGAGGAAATCGTCGAAAGGAAAAACAAAATTGAGAATGAAAATAAATAGCCATGTGAAATGATCTCATTGCCTTCCAACTCTACTATTGCCCCCAATGTCTTCGAATGTCCCTTGCCGTTAATAGAAGTTGATTGGATTAATCTTGGACCCTTTGAACTTGGACCTTGGTGATAAAATTGACTGTGTTGATTCCACGGGACATAGTCATACGCTTTTAACCCTTAATTTTTGCCTGGACCGCCCTTTTGGGTTTTCAGCCCACCAGGATACCCTTTTTTGCCCAAGTCGCCCTTTCGGGTTTTCGACTTACCGGTTGTACAATATTTTGCATATATCCCCAATTTTTGCCCAAACCTTTTGGTTTGTCGGGATGCCCTTATCTTGCCTAGGTGTGTTAACCTAGTGGGCCTCTTATGCATAGTATTTTTTAACTATGTCCGTGTTTATAGGATGTGGGAAATCTTCACCATCCATGGTAGTCAGCATCATGGCACCGCCAGAGAAAACTCTCTTGACAACAAATGGCCCTTCATAGGTGGGAGTCCATTTGCCTCTGGGGTCGCCTTGTGTTAGAATGATGCATTTTATCACCAAGTTGCCAACTTGATATACTCGAGGCTTGATCTTTTTGTTGAAAGCCTTGATCATCCATTTTTGGTACGTTTGACCATCACAAATAGCAGCTAATCGTTTTTCGTCAACCAAGTTCAGCTGATCCAATCTCGTTTGAATCCACTCGTCTTCGCCTAAGCCTGCCTCATTCATAATTCTCAACGAGGGAATATGAACTTCTACTGGAAAAACAGCTTCCATGCCATAGACTAGAGAAAAAGGAGTTACCCCAGTTGATGTTCTAGCTGAATTACGGTAGCCATGTAGAGCAAACGGAAACATCTCATGCCAATCCTTATAGGTTACTACCATTTTCTGCACAATCTTCTTGATGTTTTTATTGGCCAATTCGACTGCGCCATTTATTTTCGGTCTATACGGAGAAAAATTGTGATGCTTGATCTTAAACTGAGTGCAAAGCTCGATGATCATAACATTGTTGAGGTTAGTCCCATTTTCGGTGATGATCCTTTTGGGGATACCATAACGGAAAATGAGGTTTTGTCTGATTAATCTGGCTACCACATTCTTGGTGACTAAGGCAAATGAGGCAGCTTCGACCCATTTGGTAAAATAATCGATAGCAACAAGAATGAAGCGATGTTCGTTGGAAGCGGTGGGCTTGATCTCTCCAATCATGTCAATACCCCACATTGCAAATGGCCACGGAGCGGTCATGAAATTCAGAGGGATAGGAGACACATGGACTTTGTCAATGTAAATTTGGCATTTGTGACAAGTTCTTCAATGTTGATGGCAATCAGTCTCCATTGTCGACCAGTAGTAACCGGCTCTTAAGATTTTCTTAGCCATCATATGTCCACTTGAGTGAGTACTGAAGATACAATTGTGCATGTCTTCCATGATCTCCTCTACCTCCTTCTTTTCCACACATCAGAGTAGAGTTGAATCATGGTTGCACTTGTACAATATCCTGTTACTTAGGAAGAATTTGGCTGCAAATCTTCGCAAGAACTTTCTGCCATTGATAGATTCCCCCTATGGATACTCTTGTGCTTCAAGTATCTCATCACCTCATGGTACCATGGTTTTTCCGCATCGGTGTCAAGCTCATAGCAATGTGCAGGTTCATCGAATCTTTTAATTGTTATCATAGGGGCTTCATTGTCCCATCTGACCTTGAACATTGAAGACATGGTTACCAAAGCGTCAGCCAACTAGTTTTCTTCCCTAGGGAAGTGCTCAAAAGTGATCTCTTTGAAGTAAGGAATTAGGGATAGCACAAGTTCCTTGTAAGGGATAAGATTAGGGTTTTTAGGATCCCATTCTCCTTTTACTTGGCTGATCACTAGGGAGGAATCCCCAAACACATCCAAATGCTTGATCCTTAAGTCAATAGCAGCTTTCAGACCTAAGATGCATGCTTCATACTCGGCCATATTGTTTTTGCAATCGAAGCATAGTCTGGCAGTGAAAGGAGTTTGGAAACCTTCAGGAGAGATGATCACAACACCAATTCCGTTACCTAAGTCATTAGAAGCCCCATCGAAGACCATAGTCCATCGGGATCCTTGTTCAGGTCCATCATACGGTCCAGGTTTTGCACAGTCAGTTACCAGCATGATGTTCTCGTCAGGGAAGTCGAAGTTCATTGACTGATAATCATCCATAGCTTGATGGGCCAAATGATTTGCTAGTACACTTCCTTTGATGGCCTTTTGAGTCGTATATTGAATGTCGTACTCAGTCAAGATCATTTGCCATCTGGCTATCGGTCTGGAAAGGGCAGGTTTCTCGAAGATGTACTTGATTGGGTCCATCTTAGAAATCAACAGAGTGGTATGAGTCAACATATATTGTCTTAGCCAACGAGAAGCCTATTCTAGAGTGCAACAAGTTTTCTCGAGCAGTGAATATCTGGATTCACAGTCGGTAAACTTTTTGCATAGGTAATAAATAGCATGCTCTTTTCGGCCAGACTCGTCATGTTGGCCCAAAACACACCCCATAAAGTTCTCTAGTACTGTCAAGTACATGATCAAGGGTCTTCCTTCAACTGGAGGCATGAGAATATGGGGTTCTTGTAGGTATTCTTTTATTTTGTCGAAGGCAGCTTGGCATTCATCATTCCATCTGACTACCTGATCTTTCTTCAAGAGTTTGAAGATTGGCTCACAAGTAGCAGTCAAGTTAGATATGAAATGGGCAATGTAATTGAAACGACCCAAGAATCCTCTGACTTCTTTTTCAAAATGAGGGACTGGCATTTCTTGGATGGCCTTTACCTTGGCAGGATCAACTTCAATGCCTTTATTGCTGAAAACAAAACCTAGAAGCTTTCCAGATTGTACTCCAAACGTGCACTTGTTAGGGTTTAACCTCAGTTTGTACTTTTTCAGCCTCTCGAATAGTTTCTACAGGTGATCGAGATGTTCCTCTTCAGTTTGTGATCTAGAAATCATATCATCCACATAGAATTCTATCTCATGATGAATCATGTCATGAAATAAAGCTACAATAGCCGTTTGATATGTTGCCCCTGCATTCTTTAATCCGAACGACATGACCTTGTAGCAGAAGGTGCCCCATTGCGTGACGAAAGTAGTCTTCTACATGTCTTCGGGAGCCATCCTTATTTGATTATAGCCTGAGAAGCCATCCATGAAAGAGAAGACTTTAAGCTGAGCAGTATTATCAACTAAGACGTCAATGTGTGGTAGAGGGAAGTCATCCTTGGGACTTTCCCTATTTAGATCCCTATAGTCTACGCACATGCGAACCATTCCGTCTTTCTTCGACACTGGCACCACATTAGCGACCCATTGAGGATAGGATGTCACAGCTAGGAACCCTATATCAAATTGTTTCATCACTTCAGCTTTGATCTTTTCAGACATATCAGGCCTCATGCGACGAACCTTTTGTTTGACAGACGGACAGTCTTCTTTTGTCGGCAGACGATGAACTACGATGTCGGTATCCAACCAATGAATATCTTCATAAGACGAAGCAAATACTTCCACATAATCATGCAACATCTGAACCAACCTGCTCTTGACACTCCTTCCCAAATTAGTGCCGATCTTAATTTCCTTCTTATCTGACTCAGTACCCAGGTTGATAACTTCAACTGACTCTTTTTGCGGTTGAATAGCTTTTTCCTCTTGTAATAGAAGTACGGCTAGCTCTCCCGGCATGTCACAATCTTCCTCGCCTTCGTCTTCGACTTGGTTGATAGGACATTCAAAGTCATAGTCGGCAATAGTAGAATCATTGGCAATAAGATCCAGACTGGATATGGACATGCAAGAGTGTGTGTGTGTGTGTGTGTGTGTGTGTGTGTGTGTGTGTGTGTGTGTGTGTGTGTGTGTGTGTGTGTGTGTGTGTGCATGTAAGATACATGGCTATTTTTTTGAAAAATGTATTTGCAAGAAAAGAAAGACAATGAACACAAATGTTTGAATGAAAAAGAGTCCAATATACTGAATGATCATATGATTATATGAACATAAATAAAACCCTTGACAAATGGACCAAAGTTCCCCGGGCCAAGCAAATGGCTGAAAAGTCATTGTTAAAATATTACAGACAACATGTTCTTGAATTGAAAGAAAAGAAATAACAAGTAGATTACTCCTCAATGAAGGAGATGGGCACAAAGTCCTTTGTATGCCAATTCTTCAGCTCCGTTGTAGTTGGATACACCCACTCTTCAAATGCAGCTCCTTCTTCAGAATCACCTATGATGTTGACTTCATGGCTTCCAATGTAGAGAGGTGGCTTTCCAACACGAGCACGCCTCACTTCCTTCTGAGCTTTGATGGTGAAGCCCAAACCAAACTTGTCAACTTTAAATGGGATATCGAGGAGTTTCCCCCAAGTATCGCAGTTTCCTTCTTCAATTACTGCACGGGCGTCTTTGACTGAAACCATCTTTGGTGTGGCCTTAACAGCTTTAGACTCATCAAGAGAACATTCGGTAGCAGCAATCATTAGTGGTACAACCATAAAGGCTTGACACGGGGTCTCAATGAATTCTCCATCCATCTCTACGTACTTGAAAGAGTTAAGGTGGCTCACCATAAACTCTTCTTCTCCACAAAAGGTGACTATTCTGCCCTTGACTGGATATTTGAGTTTCTGGTGGAGGGTTGAGGTTACTTCCCCAGCCTTATGGATCCATGGGCGACCTAACAGACAACAATAGGAAGGACGAATATCCATAATATAGAAGGTGGAGTTGAAGATTTGGGAGCCCAGATTGATTGAAGATCTACCTCCCCATGAACAGTCCTCTTTGATCCATTAAACGCCCTTATAATGATATCACTTGGCTTCAAGACTAAATCCTCACAGTCAAGACGGTCTAACGCCCCCTTGGGTAATACATTCAGGAAAGAACCAGTGTCGACTAGAACATATGCTAAAGTAGTCCCTTTGCACTCGACAGAAACATGTAAAGCTTTATTGTGATTCTTCCCAAGAGGTGTTAAGTCAGCATCTGAAAATCCCAAACCATTATCAGCTATCAGGCTAGCCATGCAATTCTAAAATTAGTTTGTTGTCGTCTCTTGGGGACATCATCCTTTTTCAGGAACTTGATTAATGTTCGAGCATGGGCATCAGAGCAAAGCAGCAATGACAACATTGAAATCTTAGAAGGGGTTTTCCCCAACTGTTCTACAATCTTGAAGTCACTTCTTTTTATTATCTTTAAAATCTCGTCCATCTCACGGGCGGACGGTTCTTCATCAGCTACGTCCTTGAAGGGTACTTCAATCACATCAGGCTCAACAACCTTCTTCTTCCCTCTTGTATCTGTACTTGGCTTGGCAGCAGTAATGCAGATGGGTGTCTTTGTATCAACTGGTGGTGAGATATTGGGTGAAAATATTCTCCCAGTTCTAGTTACTTTGCTTGAGCCAGCTATGTTGCCAACATTGTCATATTTTTCTTCTTCGATCCACGCGTCTTGTTTAATCCCATGATAGAACACCTCAGCACCATAATTCCATGGTACCGCTTTGTTTGAAGAGTAAGGAATCGGTCCAGGGTTGGTAATTATTAAGGGAGCAATAGTGGGTTCATTTGAAATCCTAATAGGACCTTTGGAGGTGATCCTAAGAGGCTTGTTTGAGATGGTAATAATGGAGAGATCTTCACATTTGTTAATCAAACTCTTGGCAAATGGAGTCTTTTTAAATAGAATTTTGTGGCTATCCATCAGGCATTGTATGCCTTTCTTCAGCCCTTCACATCCATTGAGTTGTCTTGTACAACACACACAGTCTTTTACACAGCCAGGGAAGATCCCAGCTTTTAACAAATTGTTCTTGATTACATTCAGCGGAGTAGTCAATTCTTCAACAGAGACGACAAAAATTGCATCCTCGACAGCATTAACACCTTTGTCATGCTTCGGCATTGGAGCAGTGATTACATTCGGAGTTGGAGGAGGATCAAACTCAATAGTCTTGTTATCAATGAAATCCTGGATTTTGTTCTTCAAGGCCCAACACTGGTCAGTCTCGTGCCCGGGACTGCTTGAATGGTAAGCACACTTAGCGTTTGGATTATACTTTGGTGACGAGCTATCAGGGTTGGCGGGAGGATCGTGCAATGTCACTAAATTAGCTTTGATCAAATGTTGAAGGGCTTGAGATAGTGACATGCCTAACCTCGTAAATTGTCTTCTTGGAGTTTCAAAATGTTGATCATTTGCAGATGGTCTTGGAATAGGAGTTAGATTGGAGATTCAGACAGCATTGATAGACGGGCGATCGTTCTTCTTGGTATGGGCCCTTGCCCCATACACATCATTGACTTCCTTCTTTGCAGCAAAAGGTTTCTTGATAGGACTAGGAGTGGAGGTAGATGCCACGGAGATCTTCCCACTTTTGATGCAACTTTCAACTCTTTCGCTGGTTAAGATCAATTCGGTGAAACCAAAAGAAGAGCAACCAACCAAAAGATTAAAGAAAGGACCAAATAAAGTGCCTATGAACATGTTGATGTGCTCCCTATCAGTCAAGGGAGGTTGGACCCTACTAGCAAGGTCTCTCCACTTTTGCGCGTATTCCTTAAATCCTTCATTCTTCCCCATGGTCATATCTTGCAACTGAACCCTCGTTGGCACCAAGTCGGCATTGTACTGATACTGATGGTAGAAGGCAGTAGCTAAATCCTCCCAAGTATTTATACGAGAACCATCTAACTGATAAAACCATTCAAGTTGCATTCCAGCCAAGCTTTCTTGGAAAAAGTGAACCCAGAGCTTCTTATCAGCAGTGTGCGGCTGTATCTTGCACACATAAGATTTCAAATGGAGTTTTGGAAAAGAAACCCCATCGTACTTTTAAAAGATTGGAATTTTGAATTTGTGGGGAATGACCACCCCAGAGATCAAACCTAAATCATCAAAATCTAAATCGGGGACGTCTTGGATTTCAACAGCTTTCAATTTGTCTTCTAACTGCTTATATTTGATATCAGCAGGTGGATACTGCTCTTTGTAATAATCATCATCAGATGCTTGATCATTGAAATAGTTAGCATGATTACTCTTGACCTCACCAATCTGGTTCTCATACTCTTCAGATGAATCTCCTCCTACTGGGATTTGACGGACGGTCTCTTTGAACTTTCTACCCATGTTGAATAGAGCTTTCTTCTTTGGCTTCTTCTTAATGGCCAGCAAAGCCATCATATCTTTCTGCCCCTTGGCTAGGGCAAGTAGAGTCTCCTGAAACTGAGAATTCTGGGTTTGGAGATCCTTCACAGTTTTCTCTAGATCCATCTTGCTGAAATAAACAGTAGAAAGATAAGGAAACATGTTATGCAAAAACTTGTCATGTTATGATGCATGGAATATGTACATGCAAATGATTTCAAGGATTAATGAAATTTAAATTTATATAGAAAAAAGAATGAACAAACGTTAATTTTCATTAGAAAAAATAAGAAAGATTACATCATGCCTCTTGGGCTTACAAAATAACTTTCTAAGATAAAAAGACCGAACGCATCCTCTTTCGTGCGAGATAAGCGTTCACACTTTGTTCTTCTTGTAGCTGCTTCGTAAGCTCTAAGACCCTCTTCTCACTAGCATAGAATTTAGCCTCGAAAGTATCTCGTTCTTCCTTAAGCTGAATCCAACCCTTTGTAAGTCTTCGAGAGAGGTAGGCATGTCGGGATGGAGGATAGTGTAGGGAACATCTCCTTGAACCATAGGCTCCATGATGACTGGTAAGATGGAGGGATAAGGAATCCCAAGTTTCTGAGCACGAGCTCATACCCATTTAAGGTAAGGCTCGAGGGGAATGGAATTCTTGTGTCCTAGTGTCTTGCTATCCACCTTGTTCAACATTCTCCAGGCTCGGATAAACCTCTGGCGGTGACCTTGATCATCGTTCTTGTAGTCAAATACCAAACCTTGAATGAGCATCTCATATGGACCATCCTTTCAGGCGTAACCAAAATGTCTTAAGGCTAAACAAGGGTTGTAGTTGATACCTCCTCTAATGCCAAGCAAAGGGACATTAGGGAATTCTCCACAATGATCAATGATACTAACATTCTCCAAAGAGCGGGAACACCAATGAATATCTGAATGTTTGAGCGTCATCAACCTTTATGACCACCTTGAACCTTGCTCGTTCTTCAATAAAGATTGGGGAAGATGCGAAATAAACCATCTTGCCAAGAGAGGAGTACAACACATAAGGATACCTCTTCTTCTCATAGTGCGAGTGTGAAAGGAATGTAGGATGTCCCCTAGCAAAGTAGGAACCGGGTTACGAGACATGAAGATTTTGACGGTGTTTACATCTATGAGTTGGTCAGGATTTTGAAACAAAACCATTCCATAGATGAGGAGAGCCACAATTTCCTTAAAGGCTTGCAAATCCAAAGAGTTCCAACAGTTTTGTGCTTTCTCAAACAAGAACTTTGCTAAGAAACCTTTGACACCACTCCTTGTTTTCCAATTAGTTGTGATATCAGATGGTTGCAAGTGTAGAGCTTGAGCAATCTCTTCTGGCTTTGGATCTCTTTCCATACCGTTGAAAGGTAGTTGATTGAGAATGGGAATCCTCAAGAGTTGGGAGAATTCTTCCAAAGTTGGCACTAGTTGATAATCGAGAAATGTGAAGAAATGGTGTAAGGGATCAAAGAACTGAAAGAGAACCTTTATCATGACTTCATCGATGTTGGAGGTAACCAAGTTTAGTAGGCGACCATATCTTTCGGTAAATGTAGAATTTTCAGGAATCCTTGAAGCTAACTCTTTAAGTTTAGGATGGATCCTTACAAGATTGACTTGAATGGTTTTCCTGCGAATATAATCCATATCCTACAAAATAGAACAAAGATAAATCCCAAAAATCCTTGAAATGGTTAATGAGTATGAGTATGATGTTATGATGTTTATGATGTTATGTACACGTATATATACAAACAAAGCAAACAATTCCTTAGGTTTAGGCTTGCATGGAGTCTCATAGGTAAGTACCCTCTTGAAGTTTAGTTGGCTCAAACCTCTCCTAGTAATAGTAATCGGGTTCTAAGGTAGCTCAATATCACTGGTTTGTTTCCTTGGGAATTGTTTCAGCGCAAGCCTCTTTAATGGCGACCAAAATATACCAAAATACCAAACCTCAATGAGTGTAGTATCGAGTATCTACCAACTTCGGACTGCACCAAAGTCGGTCATCTCACTACGTCCTAAAGGCCATGTTGGTCAAGTAAAGGTTCTAAAAGTTCATTAGTGCTTCATGACATCACTCAGCGTCCCTGTATTCTCCTTGACTACTCAAGGGCTACCGATACCCACAAATATGTCGCACTAACGTAGCTATTTCTTAGACCGTGTCGGTATAGCCCGCACAGTTTACACAATGTATTGCTACTTACCTATAAGGTACCCCAAATCTGGGTAGAGGATTCAAACTCAAACAAAGAACCAAAATGTAAAGCATACAAGTCAAACAAATAAAGCATGTAAATGTGATCTAAACCTAAGGTAACGCCACTTTTAGAATTTTCCCCAACAGAGTCGCCAGTTCTGTGATACGGTGGGAGAACTGACTTGGTTGTTTTGCGTTTGATCACAAATGTCGCAGTTAGCAAGAGTCACCACCGACTTTTCTTTTATCCAAAAGGAAGGGTGAAAAAGCACAAGAAAGACCTTTGAGATTGTTTCTTGAGTTCGGGGGGGGGGGGGGGGGGGGGTAGATTATGAAAAGGGAAGGTATTAGCACCCTTTTCATCTATGGTTTTCCATGGGCTCTTATTTACTTGCTAGATCACTTGCTTTTGATTGAAAATGTGCTTTGTGTGGATTTTTGAAAGTATTTTGAAAAGGCGTCATTGTTTAGGCAAACTTTGTAATGATTCTCGTTTGTAAGAATGTATACAAAGTGTTTGATCTTTTGAAAATGTTTTCAGCTTTTGAAAGATGTTTTTGAAAGTGTTGGTGTTTGTTTTGAAAATAGCAAGGATATTTTATTTTGAAATTAAACAAGTAACTAGGAACGTTCTACCTACTCAAAAGTTTTTCATGTTCATTTCCTCTTACCTTTGACATTGTTATCTTACCATTGATTTTGTAAGTAACCCTATCTTTGGATGTAAGCGGGACGAGCGTGGGTCATCGTATAACCATGATTAGCAATGTTGCAAGGTATCTTAGCATCTTTCTTTAGGGACTAAGATCATTTTGAAAGGCAACTTTTGATAGCGTCATCGAGGGACTATGATCTTGTATTTTTACTTGTTTTTACTAAGATACCTCACATGCATAATATGGTCATTTTCATAAGGCAACCAAGTGGATTTTACCCTAGGGGTGCTTGTGTGAAAGTGGATTGATTTTCATGCTTTGTTTAGTCTTTGATTAGGGTTTGCTACTTGTTGATTTTATCTTCTCATACAAGCCCTAATTACTAGCATTTATATAAAGCGGTAAATTACTTAAAGTAAAATTACTACGCTATTACATAATTAGGGGAGGGGGTGTACAAATTTACAAATGAGGATTGCAAGAAAGTTAAACCTAATTATCTATTACAACCATATTGAATATTGTACAAAATTGAAAATAAAATGCAAAAATATAAATATAAAAAGAAATAATTTTTGTTGTTTTTTATGAAAGGGTTTTGTCTTAACCTTATTAAAAAAAATTATTAATTAAAATTAAATAAAATTAATTTAAACTAATTAAGAAAAGAAAATAATTTCAAAAGGATTTTTTAGGGTTTTTTATGAAAAAAGGTTTTAAAATTAATGAAAAATGAAGATTAATTAATTAAAATAAACGTAAGTTCTAAATTAATTTTAACTAAGGAAATAAAATAATATACTAATTTATTCTAAGTCTAAAAAATAATTATCTAAGAAAAAAGGGAATTTATTTATTTTAAGAAAATATTTTTTTATCTTTTGTTTTATAGAGAAAATAAATATATAAGTATGATTAATATATAATAAAAAAATTGGATTTTTTATGAGATTTATGGAAATAATAATAATAATAATGATAATAATATTAATATTAATATTAATAATAATAATAATAATAATAATGAAGAAAAATAAAATAAAAATATAAAAAAGAGTCAGGGGTTGGATCAGTAAGGCAAGGAGTATTATGAGGAAAAAAAATTTAGGCACATGTTTTGAAAGCCCAGGCGCTGCAAACAAACAAAAAATGTGAAAAATGTAAAAAAAAAAAAAAAAAAGCAAAAGGCAACGCTGGGTCCTGAACCCGTGACCTTGAGGTTACCAGCGTGCTGCCTTACCACTGGGGTGATTGTACATCCGTTAATATAACTGAAACAATAAATACATAACACAAAAGCCCTGATTACACTTCATCTTCAACCTCCAGCCAAAAGACCCGTATCTTCTTCATCTCTCAATAAAAATGAAAAGTTCAAACATGAAAATTATGGCATTTCTTCCCATGAATCCAACCAAATAAATAACTTAAGCTAACAGTCAAAGATGAATGAGAATTTTTCTGGCCCTAAATTAAAACCTAAAAATTTCAGAAAACTTCAACTCTAAAATTCTCTAAGCTCAGGCCATATAAATGCAAACTATGGATATGTACAACTTCGTTGAAATGGTATCTAGATTTTATCTTCACAAATCAAACTCAAATGACGCCTGAATATGAAGATAAAAGTTCAAGAAAAATACCTCAAAAATGGAAATCATGAAATGGATTTGAGCTTGTTTCAGACAGTGGTGATGATCAGGTTAGCTTCCTTGGACCTCTAGGAAGCTAATGCAATGGCTGGCTTGAGCTAAGAGTGGCTGAAATGGATGAAGTGGCTTGGAGGCTCTAGACATGTTTCTTTTTCCTTTGACATTGCTTGTGATCAGAAGGAACAAGTTACGAGCTCTATGCATTGACTTTGTGATTAAAGCTTCTTTACAAGAATGGAATGGTTACTTTGTGCCATAAATGGAAAACTTTCTTGGATAAAGCTTGAATCAAGTGGATAATAGCTCAAAAGCAAGTGTAATCTTCTGATTATGGAGAGATCTTGAGGTTTATAGGCCTGCAAAGCAAGATTGTGCAGCATAGGTTTGAAATTGAATTCTTGTTCATCACAAAATGACTTGTATTTCAAGTTTGAAAACCCTAACTTCCTCTCTTCGATTCTCCCTGCTCAAGAATGATCTCAAGGAGTTCTTGGAAATTTTGGAAAGTTTTTAATGTGCTATACAACCCCTCTTTGAATCACTTTTGAAAATTCCACTTAGAACTATATGAAAAAGTTCCATGAAGTTAGGTCAAAATCCTGACCAAAACTAGGGCGAAATTTCACTAAGTGTTCAATTTCAAGACCATGACTTTATGAATTAATAACTTGAGATCCAAGCATTTTTAGAAGAAGTTGTGTAAATAAATGTTGTAGATATCATGGATATCATGGATATCTACAACTTTCATGCTGAAAGTTTCTTCTGAATCCTCTTGCATCATGGTGAAAAATTGGCTCAAAGTTATGAAAAAACATGAAGTTTTAAACACTTAGAAAAATTTCTAAGTTAGAAAACTTTGACTTTTCAAAATGAAATCTTGACTTTTAGATTTCTTGATGAATAAGTTTCATATTTTGACATGTTTTGATGAATTGTGATCTTTGGCATTGAATTTTGACCAAAAAGTCAAAGTTTGACTTTTAAGTGTACAATTGACTTTTGATCAGTTGACTGAAAATTCACCATCAATCCAATTGATCTTGAACAATGTTTTAGGTCATGCCATTAGGTCAAAATGATTCAATTGAACTCTTGAAATCATGCTTCAAACCAATTGACCATTTGCTAGGTCAAAAATCATAAATTGCCCTTTCTCAGTCAAAACCCTAATTTTGACCATTTTGCCCTTTTGATGATTTGATCAAATTTCTTGAGGAATTATGGTCCAAACTTGATCAAATGAAACATATGAGTTTATAATGTTGATGTGGATAAAAAATTATGAAGTTTGACTCTAAATTGGCCATAGTTGACTTTTTCCCCAATACAACTGATTTTTAGGTCAACTTCTCAATTGACTGAGCAAAAGTGTGATCCAAGGCTTGAAACTTGACATGAATAATCTTGGGGGTCCATAATTATCCATGAAATTCATATGAGTCATTGAAAGTCCAATTATCCTTGTGCAATCTCAAACCCTAATTTTGGTCATCAGTGCTTAAGAAGGTAGGTGTCTTGAGCTGATCAACCCTAGTGCAGTCTTGAACCAAGAGAGGTCTTTGTGAGAAAATATTTGATAAATGAGAGAGAAAATTTTGGGGTACAAAACAAAGCTTGACTTCTGATCTTAGAACTAGTCTTGATAGCATATTCCTTTTCTGATCTGAGAGATGAAGATTATGTGAGAAGATGTTTCATTATAGAATCTTTCACTAGCGGATTCTTGTCTTCAGATATATATAAGTAACAACTTATCTAAGAAACAAGTCTTCTCGTTGTAGGCGAAAGCTTTTCTGAGGTTGATATCAAAAGCTTTTCTGATGTTTGGATATTGAAATAAGATATTGAGGCAACAACCTTTCTGATTCTCAAGTCTTTTAATTCTTGAGCTTTGATTCTTTTCTTCATGCTGTATTAATTATGATTGAAGAATGATAATGATCCAGAAGATTCCTTACTTGTTGTAGAGTCAGAGTCTTTCAGATATTAGAACATTGTCTTCAGATATACAAGCTACATCTAATATGAGGAACAACTTCTTTGTAACTGAAAGCTTTTCTGATCCATTATGTCTTTATCTAATCTTGATTTCTGATAATCAGCTTTTCTAAGCTGCATATCTGATGGCTAATTTCAAAAGTAAAATCTTATATCACTACATCTGATTTTATGGTTAATTCATCTTGATCTGATCTTTGATATCTGATGATAACATTTATGAGCTGTATATCTGATGTCTGATTTTTGAAGCAAAAGATTATATCAATACATCTGATTTAACGTTGAATTATTTCTTTCTGATCTCTTGAATTCTGATCTTTGAGTTGAGCTAAAAGGAACAGCTTATGTCACCTACTTCTTGGTTTCGGATCTTGAATTCTTTCCTTTCTGATCTCTGAGATCTTCGTTTATGATATTTTGAGATCTTCAATTCTAACCTTTGATTTCTGATATCTTTGTTTCTGAGCATCTATAGTGGTAGAAATATTGAGACTAAGCCATTGAATTGACTTAACTTGTACAAATCAAATAAAAATCTCCACCGCGCTTTATTGATTCCAAAGGAAATGGGAAAAGAATGAATAAACCCAAAAAAAGTGGGGGAGAATCTACGTACGGGGGTTGGTTATGCAAAGGGAAGGTATTAGAACCCCAAACATCTACAATAATCTACAGGAATCTCTTTGAAAATCTGTGTATTTTGGATATAAAAGGTGTATACAAAAAATAGATGGTGGAGATGAGAAAAAAGTATTTTTTACAATTTTGCCCCCGCCGCAGTTGCGAACCTTTAGTGCCTACGTACGAACTTTCGTGTAATAGGGGATCAGGGTACTCGTATTTGACCTCAAAAATTTTAAAACATGTGTGTGTTGGTTAATTTTAAGAGAACAAACATCATTCTCATATCTAAGTGGAAAACATACTTACTACCCACAATTATGAGAAAGGGACATTTGCGTCATCTTAAAGTGGAGGATATAACTGTTAGAACAATGTTTGAATCTACTACCCTATATTTAAGTTTTGATGATAACAAAGTGAAAAGATATAGTATTTATATGTTTCATGTTTGAACTATCTGCTGCCTAAAATTATTATGTTCTGACTTGCAGATACGCTGATTGAAATAAGCAAGATCACATCTATTCAGCATCAGAATTTGATTTCATACACCAGCATCAGAAGTTGCTACATCAGAACGTCAAGATCAGATGATCAACTCACGAACATGCTGAAGCTTGATGAACAGAACTGCGCCCAAACACTCTGATACAGAAACACAATAGTTCATCAGCAGCGAAGCAGAATCAGAATGAGCCAAGCTAGAACTTGCGTTAAGTAAGCAACGGTACTGTGCATTGAAAGCTAATTAATTCCAACGGCCTCATTCCAAACAAGATCTGCTCAAAAAGGAAAGCTTGTTATTAGCATTGAATCAAGAATATTGCATCCAACGTTCATCATCTCAAGTGCTATATAAACAAGGCTTTGAAGATTATAATGGCTAATGCTCTCCAAATATCTACACGCACAAAAGCTGAACCATAATCTTCGTTCTCTGAGTTTTGCTAAACCACACACTCTGATATTCCATTACTGTTTAGCAATCTAGTTTCTAAGCTTCAATTTGTGTATACATCACAGTTGTGATACAGTTTTGTAGAAAACATCCACACACATAGTTTTATCTCTTTGTAAGAAAGTGTTGCCTTGACAAACCGGGTTGTGGTTTGAATCAAGAAGGCTTTAGCAGTTGTTAAAGCAGTCTGTAATATTCAGTTGAATATAGTGAATTAAGACCTCGTTGGAGAGAGGCGAAATCACCTTGACGGGTGGACTGGAGTAGTTTGAGATCAAACGAACCAGGATAAAAATATCGTGTTCATTGCTTTAAGATTTCAGTTTTACAATTCAACCCCCCCTTCTTGTGTTTTTCACCCCTTCAATTGGCATCAGAGCTCCTGGTTCTGAGCTAAAACACTTAACCGTGTCAGTACAAGATCCAGCGTCAGAAAAACACAATGGCAGGAAACAATTCTCACATCAGCAATGACAACAATGAGGACAGAGACAGATTCAGTGGCAAACCTCCAGTCTTTGATGGAGAAAACTTTGATTACTGGAAAGACAGAATTGAAAGCTTCTTTCTAGCACATGATGCTGATCTGTGGGATATGGTGACAGATGGATACACGCACCCTGTGAATGCAAGTGGTCAGAAGATTGATAGAAAATCAATGTCTGATCAACAAAAGCGTGACTTCAAGAATCACCATAAGGCCAGAACCATCCTCCTCAGTGCCATCTCCTATACTGAGTATGAAAAGATCTCCAATAGAGACACAGCAAAGAATATCTTTGATTCTCTCAGAATGACGCATGAGGGCAACGTTCAGGTCAAAGAAACAAAAGCTCTGGCGCTCATTCAGAAGTATGAGGCGTTCAAAATGGAAGAATCTGAATCCATTGAAACTATGTTCTCTAGATTCCAGATTCTGGTAGCTGGTCTTAAAGTTCTGGACAAAGGATACTCTACTGCTGACCATGTCAAGAAAATAATCAGAAGTTTACCCAAGCAGTGGAGGCCTATGGTTACTGCTCTGAAGCTAGCTAAAGATCTCAACAAAATCACTCTGGAGGAACTTATAAGCTCCCTCAGAAGTCATGAGATAGAGCTAGAAGCTGATGACCTCAGAAGCAAGGTAAGCCTTTAGCATTAAAATCTAACAGAAAATTTGAATCTAAAGTTTTGCAGGCAGTTGAAGAAACATCTGATGGATCATCATCAGAAGAAGACGAACTTTCCCTTCTCTCCAGAAGAGTAAATCAACTATGGAAGCAAAGACAAAGGAAGTTCAGGAATCCCAAAAGATCTGATCAGAACGAGTCTTCTTCCAGATACAGAAGGACAGATTCTTCCTCTGGATACAGAAGATCTGAAGGCTCCTCCAGTAGCAAGAAGCCAAACACCAAAGACATCATCTGCTACGAGTGCAATGAGCAAGGACACTACAAGAGTGACTGCCCAAAGCTTCAGAGGGAAAAGCCCAAAAAGAAGTTTGGAAGAGAGAAGAAGAAAAGTCTCATGGCCACATGGGATGACTCTGACTCGTCTGAAGCTGACTCAGAATCAGATGATGAAAGGGCAAACATAGCTCTCATGGCTAACATTTCAGAAGATAGTGAAGCTTCTGAATCAGACTCAGAATCAGACACAGAAGAGGTATTTCCTAACTTCGCTGTTAACTTTACAAAGGCTGAACTTGCTGAAAGCCTTAATGAGATTCTGGAACGTTATCAGCAGATTAGAGCTAAATTCAGAGACCTGAAAAGGAATCTTGAATCTGACTCTAATAAGTCTGAGAGTCTCAAATTGGAAAATTCTGAGCTGAGAGATAAGATTTCAAAATTAGAAAACACTTTACAAAACTCTCAGAAGGAACCAATTTCTGAAACTCCCAGCAACGCTGATGAGATCATCAAGGAGTATGATCATAGTTTCCAGAAGTTCCTAGCTAAAAGCATAGATAGAAGCAGAATGGCTTCAATGATCTATGGAGTTAGCAGAAACGACAGGAAAGGAATAGGATACCAAGGTAAGGTTCCTACACCAAAGAATGTCATGGACTTAACCATTAAACACACTCCTCTAAATTCACACTTTGTGTATGGTCACACACATGATATCAAATATACTAGCAGTAAGCACTCTGTGAAACCAAAATTCAACCAGAGTTTTGGTAAAACTAACAAGTCAGGACCCAAGAAAATCTGGGTACCTAAGGATAAAATAATACATGTTGCAGATATCTTTAGCAGCAAGTCAGAAACACCAGTCATGGTACCTGGACTCTGGCTGCTCACGACACATGACGGGAAGAAGGCATATGTTCCAAAGCCTGGAACTTAAGCCTGGAGGCCACGTTGGCTTTGGAGGCAATCAGAGGGGAAACATAATTGGCTATGGAACCGTAGGTAATGGAAATCTTCCCTCTATTAATAATGTTCTGCTAGTAGATGGATTGATGCATAATCTGTTATCCATAAGTCAATTAAGTGATAACGGTTATGATATAATCTTTAATAAAAAATCATGTAAAGCTATTAGTCAGAAAGATGGGACTATCCTATTTAATGGAAAGAGGAAAAACAACATTTACAAAATCAAACTTTCTGAACTAAAGAGTCAGAATGTAAAATGTCTTTTGTCTGTTAACAACGAGCAGTGGATCTGGCACAGAAGATTGGGGCATGTTAGTATGAGAAGAATATCTCAGATTAACAAACTCAATCTGGTCAGAGGACTTCCTAATTTGAAGTTCAATTCAGATGCTCTATGTGAAGCATGTCAGAAAGGCAAATTTGCAAAACCTTCTTTTAAATCCAAAAATGTTGTTTCTACCTCTAAGCCATTAGAACTTCTGCACATTGACTTATTTGGACCAGTTAAAACTGCTTCAGTCAGTGGTAAGAAGTATGGGTTAGTAATCGTAGATGACTATAGCAGATGGACATGGGTAAAGTTCTTAAGACACAAGGACGAGTCACACTCTGTGTTTGTTACCTTCTGTAACCAAGTTCAGAATGAAAAAGATCTTAGAATCGTTAAAGTCAGAAGTGATCATGGTGGAGAATTTGAAAATAAAGATTTTGAGTCATTCTTTAATGACAAAGGCATTCTGCATGATTTCTCTTGTCCTAGAACTCCCCAACAAAATGGAGTTGTAGAACGAAAGAACAGAACATTGCAAGAAATGGCCAGAACCATGATCAATGAGACAAATGTTGCTAAGACTTTCTGGGCAGAGGCAATAAACACAGCGTGCTACATTCAGAATAGAATCTCAATAAGACCTATTCTGGAAAAGACTCCATATGAATTGTGGAAGAACAGAAAGCCCAACATTTCATATTTTCATCCATTTGGATGTACTTGCTTTATATTAAATACAAAGAATTATTTGAACAAGTTTGACTCTAAGGCACAGAAGTGTATTATGTTAGGATACTCTGAACGCTCAAGAGGGTACAGAGTATACAATACAGAAACACAGATTGTGGAAGAATCAATCAGTATTCGTTTTGATGATAAGCTTGACTCTGAAAAGTCAAAGCAGAATGAAATTTTTGCAGGTATAGAAATTGAATTTGCAGGTTCTGAAGACAAGTCATCAGAAGCTCTCAACACAAACATTCCTTCAACGTCTGAAAGGAGCACTGCTAGAAATCCTACAACAACTGCTGATTAACCTCAGAAGAGATTACCCAGAAGCAGCTTGGATCAC
The DNA here is from genome assembly GCA_948472305.1 of Vicia faba. Classification (NCBI taxonomy): domain Eukaryota; kingdom Viridiplantae; phylum Streptophyta; class Magnoliopsida; order Fabales; family Fabaceae; genus Vicia; species Vicia faba. The sequence continues at coordinate 146,839,933 of OX451740.1, forward strand.
CCAGAAGAGACTATCCTAGGAAGAAAGGAAGATCCAATCAGAACAAGAGCAAGCTTCAGAAACTCTGAAGAAACTCTTATGGGACTTGTGTCTCTGATTGAACCTTCTTCTATTGATGAAGCACTTTTGGATAATGACTGGATTCTGGCAATGCAAGAAGAGCTGAATCAATTCACCAGAAACGACGTATGGGATCTCGTTCCCAGACCAAAAGGATTCAACGTCATTGGAACAAGATGGGTGTTCAGAAACAAGCTAAATGAACAAGGTGAAGTCATCAGAAACAAGGCACGACTGGTTGCACAAGGTTATAGTCAGCAAGAGGGGATAGACTATACAGAAACCTTTGCCCCAATCGCCAGGTTAGAATCTATCAGACTTTTAATTTCATTTGCTGTTAATAGAGGCATCACTCTGTATCAGATGGATGTCAAAAGTGCATTCTTAAATGGTTATATAGAAGAAGAAGTTTATGTTCACCAACCCCCAGGTTTTGAAAATACAAAACATCCAGAACATGTTTTCAAACTAAAGAAGTCACTGTATGGTCTGAAACAAGCTCCCAGAGCTTGGTATGAAAGGCTAAGTAACTTTCTGCTTGAAAATGAATTCACCAGAGGGAAAGTGGACACTACTCTATTCTGTAAAACAGTTAAGAGTGACATCTTAGTCTGTCAAATCTATGTTGATGATATCATTTTTGGTTCTACTAATCCTTCTCTTGGAAGAAAATTTGCTAAGTGTATGCAGGCAGAATTTGAGATGAGCCTCATGGGGGAACTGAAATTCTTTCTAGGAATTCAGATCAATCAAACTCCAGAAGGAACTTACATTCATCAGAGCAAATACATCAGAGATCTTCTGAAGAAATTTGACCTCTCAGAATGTAAGCCATCAAAGATTCCAATGCATCCCACGTGCATTCTGGAAAGAGAAGAGGTAAGCAAAAGTGTAGAACAGAAAGTCTACAGAGGTATGATTGGTTCTCTCCTCTATCTGACTGCTTCAAGACCTGACATATTATTCAGTGTTTGTATCTGTGCTAGATTCCAATCAGATCCTAGAGAATCTCACTTAACAGCTGTTAAGCGAATTTTCAAGTATCTGAAAGAATGGAACGTAAAAGTACTTCTGGAAGCTGCCAGTTTCTGGGAGAAAATCTGATCTCTTGGTCCAGCAAAAGGCAATCAACAATTGCTCTGTCAACAGCAGAAGCTGAGTACATAGCAGCAGCAGGATGTAGCACACAAATGCTCTGGATGAAAAGTCAGCTTGAAGACTTCCAGATTTTTGAGAGTAACATTCCTATACTTTGTGATAATACTTCTGCTATTTGCTTAAGTAAGAATCCCATTTTACATTCTAGAGCTAAGCATATAGAAATAAAACATCACTTCATTAGGGACTATATTCAGAAAGGTATTTTGAACTTAAAATTTATAGATACAGACCATCAATGGGCTGATATCTTTACTAAACCCCTTTCAGAAGATAGGTTTAATTTCATTCTGAAACATCTCAGCATGAAAGTGTGCCCAGAGTGAAAATGTTTTAATTCCATATATTTACTTTCAGAATGTAATTATTTTACTGTGAACTTCTGATCAATCTCCTTTCAGAAAGATAGAACATGCAGATTGTATCAGATGCAAGTCTAAAGATCTGAGAATCTAATCTCAAAGACAGACGTGCTGATCACTATATCAAACAAGTGTCATCCAATCATCAGCATATCTCTGAAGCAGAACGCGTGCACGCTTCTGAGAAGGCAAAACGCTGATTGGGTGCATTGAGACACATGTCTGGTAACCGTTTTTAAGTATCTTTCTCAAATCCCCCAAAATCAGCAAGCATTTAATGTAAAGTAATCATGCTTTTAAATGGCAATCATGATTTTTTTTCTCTCTCTTAAAAATGTTTATCTTTTCAAAATAATTTTGAAAACTCTATTTAAGCACATTAATCTCTCATTTATTCCTTACGCTTTCTCATTATCACTCAAGCATTTTCTGCATATTTCTGAGTTCATCTCTTGCAAACCTTTTTCTTCAACTCATTCTCAAAACCCTTTTTAGTGTTAACAAATGCATCCTCCAGCAGCGGATGGATGAAAATGATCAGAAGATGAAAGCAAGAATGGATGTGCAGGACAGCAAGATTGACACTGTTGTCAGCATGGTTCATAAGCAAAATGAAACTTCTGAAAAGATTCAAGCCATGCTGGAGCGCCTGTTCACACGCTTGCCTCCTCAACCTTAAATCTTTTTCATGCATGACCTTTTTCATGTTTTCTTAATTTTCTGATGTACTGTTTTGACTATGTTTTGTAATATTTTCTTGCTCTGATTCTGAACTATCTTAATATAATTAGTTTTTCTGATCTTAATTGTTTTAGCACATCACCAACACTTTTTGATTGCTGACAAAAAGGGGGAGAACAAGAATGATATTTAAATCAATAACGGCTAACTAGACAGAAATTCTCAAAAATTCTAACTTTATTACTTGAAATGTTTTTTCTGTTTTGTTTAAAGTCTACAGGCACAAGGAAGCTCCTGGACACTCTGAAGACTAGAAGCTCTGATCAATGTTGCTCTGATCAATATGAAGTTCTGATCGACCTAATACTCTGATCCAAAGCAAAGCTCTGACAGGAAAAGCTCTGAAGCTCTGCTCTCTGATAAGTCAAAGACTCTGATAATCTGATGTTCAAAGAAAGAAAAAGATCTAATCCTGAAGAACACGTATAATCAAAGGGAAGTAATAAACTCAGGGGGAGTATTTCCTTACTCCTTATTCTTTTACTTCTTATTCTGATACATATTCCAGATACCTTTTCACGTTATTTTCATTTAAAATATCTAGTTTTTGTCATCATCAAAAAGGGGGAGATTGTTAGAACAATGTTTGAATCTACTACCCTATATTTAAGTTTTGATGATAACAAAGTGAAAAGATATAGTATTTATATGTTTCATGTTTGAACTATCTGCTGCCTAAAATTATTATGTTCTGACTTGCAGATACGCTGATTGAAATAAGCAAGATCACATCTATTCAGCATCAGAATTTGATTTCATACACCAGCATCAGAAGTTGCTACATCAGAACGTCAAGATCAGATGATTAACTCACGAACATGTTGAAGCTTGATGAACAGAACTGCGCCCAAACACTCTGATACAGAAACACAATAGTTCATCAGCAGCGAAGCAGAATCAGAATGAGCCAAGCTAGAACTTGCGTTAAGTAAGCAACGGTACTGTGCATTGAAAGCTAATTAATTCCAACGGCCTCATTCCAGACAAGATCTGCTCAAAAAGGAAAGCTTGTTATTAGCATTGAATCAAGAATATTGCATCCAACGTTCATCATCTCAAGTGCTATATAAACAAGGCTTTGAAGATTATAATGGCTAGTGCTCTCCAAATCTCTACACGCACAAAAGCTGAACCATAATCTTCGTTCTCTGAGTTTTGCTAAACCACACACTCTGATATTCCATTACTGTTTAGCAATCTAGTTTCTAAGCTTCAATTTGTGTATACATCACAGTTGTGATACAGTTTTGTAGAAAACATCCACACACATAGTTTTATCTCTTTGTAAGAAAGTGTTGCCTTGACAAACCGGGTTGTGGTTTGAATCAAGAAGGCTTTAGCAGTTGTTAAAGCAGTCTGTAATATTCAGTTGAATATAGTGAATTAAGACCTCGTTGGAGAGAGGCGAAATCACCTTGACGGGTGGACTGGAGTAGTTTGAGATCAAACGAACCAGGATAAAAATATCGTGTTCATTGCTTTAAGATTTCAGTTTTACAATTCAACCCCCCCTTCTTGTGTTTTTCACCCCTTCAATAACTTATATTTTAAAATCAACAAAGCCTCACTCAACACCCAAGTGGAAAATAGATCACTTCACTACATATCGTAGAAATATATTAGCTCGCATCACTACAAGAATCGACAAGAGTCTAATCTTTTGAGGAAAAGTTTTAAAGTAAAAAGCCAAAGTGGCAAAATGGTTTGAATGAGGTTAATGACTTTTAGTATTGAGAAAGATGTCAAAGTATGATTAAATTGATTAGAATTTAATTAAGAAGATATTTTTAAAAATGCATGTACCTAAGTTCAAGTTTATTATGAAAGCGGTTCAAGTTAGAAAACAATAAGAGTTTTGTAAAGGAGGGGGAAATTTTTGAATTTAAAGAAGATGGGAGGAGATGGAGGGACTATCCTAAAGCATAAGGTAAAAGCTAAGGAAAATAATAATCTAACCAAAAAGAAGCCAACACTTGACATAGGAAGCCAATGTAAAATTCCCATCTATTGGATTGAAACCAAGTAAGCAAAAATACTAAACCTATGAGGAATACCAAGCTTCAGATGAATTAAGTCTTCACAAAAATTGGGCAGAGTAACGGCTGTATACAGAGGAATTCTTAATCACAGACAAAGCATAAAATCAGAATAACCTACACACAAATAAAACCAACCCAATGTCTTGGAGTAAACCCCAAGAACTTTAGACAGAATAACAACAGAGAAACAATGTCCCCAAGTCACAAGACTTCTAATCCTCAGTCTGAAAGATCCACAACTCCACAATGCCAAGGATAGTAACCAAGTAGTCCACAAAGAAATAAGCCTTTTAAGGATCAAGTTGATTATTAGGTGTCTTCAAAAGAAAATAAATGCTCAAATGAGCAAAGATAAAATAATATAAAGATAAATTCTCAAGTGAGCAAAAGAAAAAAAAAATAGACATGAATGTCAATGCTAAAAAAAATAAATGGTACATAAAAGTAAAGGCACGAAAGAAAGGCATAAAGTAAATTTAATTGTTAGTGAATTAGAAGATAGAGGTCAAATATAATAAAAAGGTTAGCTGATTGACCATCTTGAAACTTCCTTTTAAAAACTCATTAGAATATTGATAAAATCAAAGCCTCTCAACAACAAGTTTCATTTGCTTTTTGTCGAGTATATCATTCATATCAAGTACTCAAAGCCAACACATATGATCAACGATGTTCAAATGATTCACTTAGACCAAAATTTATGATGTTTATTAGAGGATTGATAGAATCAAAGCCTCCTAACAATTAACTTCAAAGTTATTGGATCCAAGGTTTCAAATTAAATATACTTGGGATTGCAAACATAGGTTTGGGCCACGAATGATCATTTTTTGAATCAGGACAAATTTAGCGCTAGGTTAAGCAATCATAAGTGGACTTATGTAGAAGCCACACCTATTTTGAGACCGGTCAATAGCAATTTATGTACCATACATGTTAGAGAAATGATATGTAGATCATTATCCAAAAACATATAGCACAAGTGAAAACAAGAAAGGGATAAGATGAAAAGGGAGGGGAATGATAGTGTAACCAATGTATCAAATGATATTATGCTTTCAAATATCATCAACATTCATTCATCCTTTTGGTGGATTTGGTTTTTCAACCTATTTACACCCAAGATCCAATGAGGTTGAGGAACTTGTCCCAAAGTAATACTCAAGTATCTCCAAATCAGAACCAATCCCAAAAATAATAAAATATAATTCATAAAACAATGTTTAAATGATTAATAAAAATGGAATAATTGGTAAAATACACAAAGTGTATTAAAACACCAAATAAAAATCCTAAAAAAAATCAGAGATCAAACATGAGTAAAAAAGGGTTGACAAAATTTTTTACAATTTTTTAAAGTCAGAAACCATTTTTTTAAATATAAAGAAATAAGGAAAATAAGCCAAAATTTGTGAAAAATAGTAAAATCAAAAATAAAAATAAAATGAGGTCACCAATATTTGTCAAGAGGTCATTGGATCCTTCCATAATTTTTTCAGAATTTTAAAAGATCAAAAAGTATTTTTAAACAATTAAAACAAATCAAATAAAGTGAAAAATCATAAAAAATACCAAATCACAAAATAAAATTCTGAAAAAATAAGAATCAGAAAGAGAAAAATGAAAACTATTTTTGATGATTTTTCACAATTTTAGAAGTTGAAATGAATTTTTAATGAATTTTTGAAGTTTAAAACAATTAAAACAAAAATCAGAAAATAAAATAAATATACAAAAAAAGTGGACCATCTAATCATTGTCAAAATGCATTAGTAATCAAATCCAAGGTTCTGACGCATTGTGAATGTTATGGTCATTAGTGAATAAAGCACCAGAACATTAGTTTAAACAGATTTTTTAAAAATTGTGTGGCATCATGTCATTGGTTGAGAGATGACATGTCATCGTCTTCAACCTCCAGTCACGTACGAATTGCAGGTCCATCAAACTATAAAATTAGAAGCTCAAACTGGTGTCATTCGCTTCATCTCTTCAAGACGATTCCAATGGTACCTTCGCGGAAAATTTATATAACCTGTAGCTCACTCGATTTGGAAAAAACCAGAAGAAAAAGTGAAAACGAGTTTTGAAATTAAATGCTCGATTCTTGATGAAATCATAAATCAGAAAAAGCATGAGCTTTAGAGAAGAAGAGGCTACAACTTAGTAACTTATTTAAAGCAAAATGATAGAGAATTCTACTTGAATAGAGTAAGAGAATTTTACTCCGAAATAGGACTTGGATAGCTCGATTCAATAGATGATTTGGCTTATTTTTTATGTGATTAGCTTCATAGAAGTTCAACAAACGTGAAGAGCTCAAGAATTTAAAACTGGAAGTGCTCTAAAATCAAATTTGAAGTTGCAGAATTGAGAGGTGTGGAGGAAGTTTGACAGAGGTATTCTGGCTCTCTAAAGCTTGTAAAATGAAGTAGAGAAGGTCTCTATTTATAGAAGAATGTGATGCAATGCTGAGGGAGGTTGAATGATAAGGAATTAGATGAGATCTTGTGCACCCTGAGCATGGCAAAAGTGTGACTTATAACTCATCAAAACTCAGCTGATTCTTGCGTTTTAACCCTTAATCTAACCTTAACTACTTTTTTAAACATGTTTAAGGGGAAAATACGCACAAAATTGGTGTTTAGAATGAATATTATGAAAATCAAATTCTGACTATGAGGCTTTATGATCTCATTCTTTTAGCAATGGAAAAATCTCACAACAAACTTCACAATGTGACAAGAAAGGTAGCATTTGGATGCCTGATAAAAAAGTTATTCATCTTTGAAATTAGGAAAAACACATGGGTATTTGACACTTAGAAAAATTCTAAGTACGGAGCATCAAAATGACCTATAATGTTCTTGAAAATGACATGACCTTCCACTCAAAATTTGATCTTGATCCTTGAAGATGAAATGAAGTAAACTCTTCAAATTGAATTATGGAATTGAGATTACTCAAAAATCATAAAAATTGAAAAGTTATGGTCTTTGGAAGATTATGAACAAATGTGGGGAATTTCACAAAAGACCTATAATCTTTTCAATTTTTAATGACTTTCCAAGCATTTTCAACCCTAGCACCATGAAACAAAATTGTAGTAGACATACTCAAGTTTATTGTAGGAAAATAATGAACTCAAGGAGATATAAATTGACCAAGTTATGATCATTTGATGTCAAACCCTAAGATTCAAAGGCTTTTCCAAGATACTTGTAATCTTCTTCACACTTAAATGATCCTCCATGCCAAATTACCCTTTGATCCTTGAAGAGAAGTTATTAAGGATTCTTAAAAGAGAATCATGGCTTTGTAATCAATCAAAAATCTCAAAAAATGAGCAAGATATGATCCTTGGAAGTCAGCAAACTCTAATTCAGAGAGTGTCAAAATGACTTTGAACCCCTTTCAACTTTTGATGATTTTCCTTGCACAACTGGATCTTGTCATGTGAGGAGAAGTTGTTATATATGATGTAAGAACCCATAGAAAAAAGAATCAACTCAAGAAATTGAAAATTGAGAGAGTTGTGCACTTGTGATCACTGAATAAAGCACTTTCTCAATTAGGTCAAACTTGTTGAATCAACTTTGAATCTTTTGAACTTTCTTGGCAAAATAGAGCATGATGGATCATATTAGACCTTGAAATGATGTTATATTGAAGAAAAATCAAGGATGGAGCTTGAATCTCAATGAAATTTGTTGAAGAAGGCATGGAAATAAACACATGAACCTATTAGTCTTGTTGATGAATTCCATCACCAACCTTGAGGAAAACTTGAACTAAATAAGGTGAGAGAGCTCTTTGAAACACAAAACTTTCATATCATAAACATAGCCTTGAAGCGTAACCTCTTGCCATCTATTGAAAAACCAATTGACTGAGGATTATCCCTCAAAACCCTAGGTTAGATGGTGAGATGGATGTTGTTGTGTCATCACCTACAATATGAACATCCAATGAAACATATATACATATTTTGATGTTAGTTAAAAGAACACATGTACAAGATACACAATTAAAGGTGGTTGGTGATCCTTCTAGAGCAAACTTAAAGATAGAATGAAGTAGAAAGGGAGAACCAATCGTAATGTGTGATCTTGATGTATTGATAATATGAGATAATGAGAGATCTTAGGGGAAAATTGGGGTATAACAGCATCTTCATTTATGATATCTTCATTCTTGATATTGAGTTGTAAGCAAAAGCTTTTATCAGCTACTTCTTTGATTTATGATATCTTGACTTCTTGGCACTTTGATTTCTAATATTTTGAAGCTTGAGATCTTCTTATAAACTCATCAAGATTATTTTCTTTTCGAACATTCAAAATTCAATAGAATTGCTGATGCATCATTAGAAACAAACTCAATGGTTCATCTTCTGAGTGATAAGGTGGTTCTGATTATATCTTGATAAAGACTATCCAGAATTCTGATATCTGCACACTCAATGAAACCATTAGAACTAAAATTGTTCTTCATAAAATATATGTATTGTTATCATCAAAACATAGATATTTAAACGCAAATCCAGATCTTGTTCTAACAATCTCTCCCTTTTTGATGATGACAAAACCATGTATTTTGATGGAACAATTTTACAGGGTTAAATCATAAACAAAATAACATAAGAGTTTAGAAAACTCCCCCTAAGTTGGATACTCCCCTTGAGATAAACAATCTCCCCTTAAATCATAAACTTATGATCTTTCAGAGCTTGAGAGCATTATTATCCTTTCTGAATCTTATTAACATCATTGATTTAACCTTTAAGCTTGTCAGATTATCCATACTTTTTCAAAACATTTGAAACAATGGACGTTCTATATCATAACTTGATTTATCCATACACTGTAAGAGTGTCACATATTTTCTCCTCAAGAGCATCGTCGGATCCATTATGATGAACTGCTTCAACAATCCCATCCTTGGAGAAGAGTGCAAAGATAGCTCTTCCAAAAGGAATAAAGGACTGGTGATAATTTATGGAGGCAGCAATCGAGTCCCTTAAATAGTTGAAGATGGTTTGAGGCAAGTTAACTGTAACATGATTCACAAGGAAGTAGATTAGAATTATGCCCTCGTAGGTTAAGGAGTTCATGTTTACTCCTCTAGGATAAAAGTTGGTCAACATGAGCTGAAACCAAACAGTGGCAATTGGAATAAGATTTCCAGGATTGTTTGGTTCATATCTTTAAGAGGTGTCATGAATGGTACTGATCTTTCTACAAAGGAGTAAGTGTATCGAAAAGCTTCTACAGTGGTTCCAGTTTGAGTACACCCAATTGCAGCAACAATAGTTGTTGGAGTGATGGTGACGGGGTTATCGAAAATAGTCGAGGAAATAGAGGCACCATCAACATAGGCATACAACAAAAACTCTTTGATCAGATATGGGTAAATAGGCCCATGCAGCACGACAATGTATTGGGACCACCCTTGCACACTGATACTTTGTATAAGACTGAGATCATCATTGCTCAGCCTAGGAACAATGGGATAAAGTTCACAAATAACTTCAAGGAGTTCTTCATAACCATTGAAGGTTTTTGAAGCCATTAGCAGGAGCATAAGAGACTTGGTGAGTAGAAAGATGAATGACAGAGAAGGAACCAATTGAGGATTTAAATACATGGAAAGAAAACATGACTGACTGGTTAAAGGATATTAGTAGACAACAAGAGATATTGAAACTGACACGAAAATAAATGAAGACTTGTGAGGAAGGATGTAATGAAGAGTTCCATGACAAGTGATAAAGAATGACAAGACACTTAAAATAAGAAGGGATATAGCGTTCTAACACTCCTTATTTCCAATGAGGCAGTTAACCAAATATGTCAGTTAACTAATACGCTATAGACAGAGAGAAGAACGTATACAAGTAATTTAACATTAATTTGACATGACTCTATAGTTTCACTTAATCAAAAGTCTCAAAACTAGTAATAAGCTGAATTAAGAGAATTTCTAGAAATCCAAATATCCATATCAGTAAAGTAGTTAAAGATTACATTCTTTTTAACTTAGACATGAATCATAAATGTTTCGGACGTAAGGCAAGTATAAGCTTAGCATGAAATTTTTAAAGAGATATTAGCCTTAAGATGATAAGTTCTAGAGATAAAACATCTTTCACCATATAGTATCAATTATATGAAAATAGATACGATGAAGGGTGTAAGGGAATTCTTAATTTACTATGACTAAAAATATTGACTTTTCATTGACAAGACAACTTCTAACTTGTAAAAGAATTTGGTTTACTTTGTCAGGAAACATTTGATTACAAACCTGGTGACTTATGATGAATTCTTCTTGTATTGCCTAGAACCAATCATGTTCTGAAGTGCTTTCTTCAAGAGGAAAGTTTTTTCAAGATCATTAAACTCAAAGGTATCTCTTCAAAGGATTTATAGATATGTCTGATTCTGAAAAAATTCGTATTTTCCCCTTGAGTCAATTCTTCAGAAACCGTTGATCTCTTCTTTTGCCTTTTCTGAATAGGTGTGGTTTATGGTGCTTGTGTTTCTGATATATCATCATCTTGATCTTTTTTTCTTATATTTCCATCTTCATAACTTTTGCATTTTCATCAGAACCTGCAAGGATTATTTCTAGATCTGCAAAACATTTAAACAACTTTGACTTTTCTGAGTCAAGCTTATAATCGAACCTAACATGAATTGATTTTTCTACATTTAGTGACTCTGTATTGTATACTCTGTAGCCTTTATAATGTTTAGAGTGTCATAGCATATTAAACTTCTATGCTTTGGAATCAAACTTGTTCAGATTCTCTTTAGTGTTCAGAATAACACATGTGTTCTCAAAAGGAAAACGAAATATTGGGTTTTACTCCCTTTATACAGTTCATGTGAATTTGCACACTAGTTATTGAATATCAAATATTCAAGATTTACAAAAAGTTTTTTCTAGGTTTTGAAAATAAAAAGAGTGAATAGTGATATAGTGGCATGTATAATGGTGAACATAACTCATATGAATAAGGAGGTAAGCAGGAAAGATTTACTTATTTTTAGAAAAAAGATTTGAGAGGAAGAGAGATTAAGATTCATTAACCTAATATCAAGAAAATCCCATTTATGTAGATGTCAATCAATCGAAGCATTTATGACTAATTTTAATAGGTGTCAAAAATAAATTATAGCCACACGTTTGAAAAGCATACATGGATGGAAAATAAAAAATAAGAAAGTAAAGAGATTTCTAACTAAAATATAAAGATATAATTTAGATTAAACTAAGTAAGTAAAAGGATTTAGAGAGTTCTGAACAATTAAGAAGATACTCAAGTATTCTTATTTCCTTGATGAGTGATTAGAGACAGTTGTCATAGTATTATTTCTTCATGAAGATGGATCTTGTTCTAACAATTTGCTTTTTCTTCTAAAATGTCTTCTTTATAACACATTTGACTATCCTTTTCTGAACCAATGAATTTTTATCATATTACAATGTAATCTCCTCCTTTGTTTCACGTGTGTGATACAACAATGTCCAAGATGATGATGATTTAGTTTATAATAGTTTTTGCATAATATTTTTCTGGAGAAGTTGTGTTGACATGTTTGTCTTGGAAAGCCTTCTTATTGAACCCACCCTTATGTAGCTTACCTTTAATCTCTTCTTCTTCTAGGTATTTAATCAGAGATTTCTCTTTTTGGATGATCGGACTTCTGAAGAAGTTCTTTCTGGACTATTCTTTAAATTCAAAGCCTTTGTCTTCTTGACTGGAGTTTGCTCCTTCATTTATTTTATTCTGATCTAGACTTGTATGCTTCTGAGAGCTGTTGTCTCCTTCTTCTAGAGTTGATCCATCTAGAATTTTGTTTACGTGCATGATCTTCATTTCTTCTACAAGCCTATGATACTTTCTTCTTATGATTTGCTCAGTTAGTTGTTGAAAGTATATCTTCTGATGCATATTGTTCTTGATATTTGAGTCACTTTTAGAACCATGATGCCTTTTTATGATAAAAATGAATGTTTAAAATTGATTCCCTATTTATTTCATTTCAATCTATTACATTCATAGTTTTTCTCTTACTGGATCTCTCTACACGGTTAAGTGTTTGATTCAAAATCAATAACAAAGTCGAGCTCTAATACCAATTAAAGGTAGAGAAAAGCACAAGAAACGGGGGTTTGAATTGGTTTTTTTAAAATTTTCCCCTTTTAAAAATTATTTGATAAAACTATGAAAAAATATAGAATACTAGAAATATAAAAAGACACATTCAGTTTATCCAAGTTCACCATTAACTAGGCTACATCTTGTCCACCCTCCTAGGATGATTTTTCCTTCAACAAGAACTTAATCCACTATAAACAAACTGATTACAAATGCACGGACTACACACTAGTGACTAACAACCAAACAATGATCCACAATCATTGACCCCATAAGAAATCTGACCAACCTGGTGTTCCTTAACAAGATTTCATCTACAATGACCCGAAGCCATTGTTATCTTGAGTATCTGACTAACACTAGTCACTCAAGGAACAATACAATGATACATTCAGTGATCTCTACGAGATATAACAATCATTAACCCTATAAAAAACCTGACCAACCTGGTCTTTCTAAACGAGATTTCTCACAATGATCATCTGCTAGTGATCTCTTAAGAATTTTGGCCTTCCCGATCCCCTAAGAGATATAATGATCATTAACCCTATAAGAATTGACCAATCATGGTCTCTTAACAGGATTTCATCTATGATGACCAGTTATCAAAGTCTTCTCAAGTATACAGATCTTTACTCGATCACTTGAGGAATCGCCAATTCTAAACAAAATTGTTTTTCCGGAGAATACAATAGTGCTTCTTAACAAGAAGATTACTCCTAGTTTAAGTACAAATTTTTTAACACAATTATGAGCAACAACTCTTGTGTTCAATAAATTTACATGAAGAATTAAAACTATAACACAATATGAGGAACAACTATTGCATCTTTTACATTGATCTACAAAGATGTATTTGATTAGAAGTTGAGTAGCATCTTGTAGTGTTCTTCTTCTTCATCTTCTTTGTTATCAAGTTATGAGCAATAACAACTTGCTTCTTCATATTTATACGAAGATGTATTTGATGAGAATTTATGTAGCATCTTATAGAATTCTTCTTTCTATCTTTTATCTCTTTTCTTTGTGGGTGGCTTCAGCGTGTTCAACATAACAACTTTAACAACATCTTCATTCACGACTTTCCAACAACTTGACTTCATTTCATTGATCTTGTTTTATAGCCTTTAAAAAGATTCGTTGTAAGGGTAGAAGTGTCATTTCTCCTACCAATGGTTGATTACCAACGAATAGATTCAAGAGAGGTTTGGAACAGTACGAAACGTCACTTTCCTTAATCTGATGCTTGCAGTTGTTAGCATAAGATCGTGGGTGACAACTTATATGAATAGTATAACCAATATCATGATAGTGCAATTTTTGGTGTATTGTTTATATTGTATTCTTACTAACTAAATTTCTTGATCTTTATCTTCTGATTATATACTTCTGATTCTGAAGTATTAAGCTTGGAGGAGATCAATCGCTTTGTCTTCGTTCTTCTGATGAATAATTGATGAGTAGTTCAAAAACTACTTTGTTGTTGTACCATAGGAACATCAGAGTTGTCAGAACCATGACTTGCCTTCACAAATAATAGCAACAACTTTTCTGAAACACGAAATTTGACTTCTGATCTTAGAACTAGTCTTGAAGGCATATTTCTTTTATGATATGATAGATGAGAATTATGTGAGAAGATGTTTCATTACAGAATCTTTCATTAGTGGATTATTGTCTTCAGATATATAAGCAACAGCTTATCTGAGAAACAAGTCTTGTCATTGTAGGTGAAAGCTTTTCTGAGGTCAATATCAAAAGCTTTTCTTATGTTTGGATCTCAAAATCAGATCTTGAGGCAACAGCCTTTCTGGTTCTCAAGTATTTTAATTCTTGAGCTTTGATTCTTTTCTTCTTAATAGATTGATTCTGATTGAAGAATGATAATGATCCAAAATATACTTCACTTGTTGTAGAGTCAGAGTCTTTCAGATATTTGAACATTGTCTTCAAATATAAAAGCAACAGCTAATCTGAGGAACAACTTCTTTGTGAGTGAAAGCTTTTCAGATCCATTATGTCTTGATCTAATCTTGATTTCTAATCATCACCTTTTCTGAGATGGATATATGATGTCTGATTTCTAAAGCAAAAGCTTATATCAATATGTGATACGGTGGTAGAAGCGACTGTTAATACTGGTTTGCATTTTGCGTTTTTTTTCCCGCAAAATGTCACGGTAAGCAAGAATCGCCACCGAATTTTATTTTATCCAATCAGGAAAAGGAAAAAGAACAGAAAAAACCTTTTTCGAGAATATTTCTGAGTACGGGGGGTAGATTATAGAAAGGGAAGGTGTTAGCACCCTTTCTATCCATGGTTTTCCATGGGCTCTTAGGTACTTGCTCATTTTAAAATTGCTTGTGTGTGTGCTTGTTTTGAAGAAAAGTTTACTTCGCGATAACCCTTGTATCAGTCCTCAAGGGTGTGACGAAGTTGTTTTGAAAATTGTTTTGAGAAAGTGTTTGTGTGAAAATTTTTGTTTGATTGATTGAGCAAGTACTTAAGAGTTTTCTACCTACTCTAAAAAAGTTTGTTTGTTTCCCTTTAGACGTCGCTATCATATTATTAAGGAACAGGTAGCACCGTCGTTGGAGTTTTAAGGGAAGTTTGAAGGGACAGATACGGTCACAAAAGCAATGTTAGCAGGTGTTAGTAATCATCCTAAATCCTTAAAGATCTTTTTCCAAGGCAACATCCGAATGGGTCATTTGAGATCTTTCGGGGCTAGAGGACGACCAGTAACAAACCCTATACTTCATGATCATTTAATTGAAGGCAACTGGAGTGGAGTAAACCCTAGGAGTGACCATGTGCGAGTGTAATTTTTCAGTTAATTTGTCTTTGCACATTTAGGGTTTTCTACCGTTTTAATTTTCAAATATTCTTTCCATACAATCCTATTAGTCATGCATCTAGACAGTTAAAATTGGAGGAATTTAAAGTGCGGAAATAGAAATCTTAACTATTACAAGACTTTCGCAGATACATAATTATTGTTGACTGAAAATAAAATGCGGAATTAAAACCTAATTAAGTCTATTACAACCTCGGAGCAATTACAAAAATAATAAAAAAGTAATTAAAATGCGCGCGACAAATTAAATGTGAGGATAATTATAAAACCTAAAATCTATTTGGAAAAATATTTAAGTTATTTTTTTGGAGAAAAATTAATTATATACAATCCTAATTTCTAATTAGTTTTAATCGTGAAAAATAAGATTTAATTTCCCTAATTTAATTAAATTAATTAATTCAAGGAAACAAAATATTTTTTTATGAGAAAAGATTTTTGGTGTTTTTTGTGATTTATTGGTTTTTATGATTAATTAAAAAATGCTTAATTTGTATAAATAAATAATTAAACAAATAAAATACATAAAAGAAATAAAAATGCATTAAATTGGGCCTGTTTGCTGAAGAAATCAGAGGGGTGTTGTTGAAAATATCCTAGCCCAAGAAGCTAAGGCCCAGTCAACGCTGGATCCAATGGTGCGCCCTCCTGATGGTGTACCATGGTCTCTGGCAGGTGGAGGCGTTGGATTGGACAAAGATGCATCCATTGGCTGGATGTTGATGGCACACGGTGAGCATTTGACGATGGTGATGCAATGGATCTGTAAAGGAGAAATAAAACAAAGAAAATTGCTAGGACCTGGGATCGAACCCAGGTCCTCCCACTCATTGCAATGCATGCTTCACCAACTGGGCCACTTGTTTTGTTTGTTAATATAATAACAATAATATATAATATATAAATCAAGGTAACTGAGTCACAAACGCGCGCGAAATTTAAAATGGCCAATGGTTATCAGCCACGTCCTTATCTTCTTCCTGGAACCTTCGTTTTAGATAACGACCTTTTACCTATGGACAACGCCTGTAACTAAAACCCTGCAAATTTCCAAAATTCACAAAACAAATGATAAATGAAATTGAAGACCAGAGTTCAACTGGTCTTGATGCCACGATCCTCATGGTGGGTTGTTCTTGGTCTAATTCTACTTGTGGACAAAAACCCCAAAATGCAAGGACAAACCCTAATAATGGCAGTCATGGATATACGCATCAAAAGGCAAAATTACATAAACCAAAACATTCTAAAAGCTCATACAAACACAATGTTATGTTCAATAATGGTTAATCATGTATAAATTGCAAAATACGATTCAAGCTAGGGAAGGAAAATCGTGGGTCTGTAGCGTGCGTTTCTGGGCGTGAACAAGCGTGCAATTGATCCAGTTACGTTCCTAAGAAGTCCAACAATCTATTGGCAACGTTAGAATGGCTTGAATTGGCCTCCAAGCTTGAAACCGATTCACTTCTTTTTGCAAAAAAACTGATTTTTTCTTGTGCTTTTCACGACTACTAGCCCCTCTTTTCGTGCATGTCCTTGTTCATTATATATCCCTAAGTGAATTAGGGTTATAAAAACAGCTGGTATCTTTGCAATTTTTGAAGATTGGATATGATTTTTCCTTTGTATGATTTGTTTCCAAATTAGGCCTAATCATGCCATTCTTGTGCCAATCAACCTTGATTTATTTGATCTTGACATGCCAGCATAATTAGCTTGTGATTCTGTCCAAAAATCAGATCAAAACAAATATTTGCTATTATTTGTCATTTATTTGATTTAATTCAATTTTTAATTAATAAAAAATCAAAATAAAATTAAAAAATGAAGAAAATAATGTGTGCGTGAATATATGGGTCGTGGACCATGTTATAAGTGAGGTGCAAACATAAAAAGTTAGGCCCATTTGGCAAAAAATGCATTTTTAAGCACATTTGACTTTTGGCAATTTTGCAAAAATGGTCAACTTTAACAAGGCATATCTCTTCCAGTTTTAACCCTAGAGAGGTGTTCTTGGACTTTTTAGAAATTTTAGGATGTCCCCTAAACAACCCTTTTGGTCTAATCTCAATTGGATCTTCCATTTTCATGTAAGAAGCTTTGACCCAAAAAGTGTTTTTGTTGACTTTTCAAAAGGACCTATAATATGGAAATTTATATCTTTTGATGAATGCATATTTTGAACTTGTGGGATGAATATTAATTGTAGGGAATTGTATCCTCTTCAAAATGAGCCTTGGATGGAAAATTTATGATAAAGTATGAGGAAGTTATGCTTGGTCAAAGTTTGGCTGACTTTTCCTAAGAAACCCTAATTTAGCAACTTTTGGGTTTTGATGAATTTGGGGAATTCCTTGAGGAATCATGATCAAACCTTGATCAAATGATGGATATAACTTCAAAATGTTGATGTTGACCAAAAATCTTGAAGTTTGACTGTATGTGGGCCACAGTTGACTTTTGACCTAATACAGTCGATTCTCAAGCATCTGAGCAGTTGACTGGGCAAACTTCTTGTGCAAGGCTTGAAATTTGACATGGAGGGTCTTGAGAACATATTATGACCATGGAGAGAATATGAGGTCTTTGGAGTTCACCCTTATTGATGAAAATGGAAACCCTAGTTTGAGGTACATTGCCTTAAGAGAGAGTTTGTCTAGTCAACTCTTGGGCAACCTTGAGCAAGTTGAGGACCTCAATGGGCATGTATTAAGTAAAATGAGAGGGAAAATTTTGGGGTACAACAGCTGCCCCTGTTCAAACTTCTTATACCTGAGGATGTAGATTGGATGTCTGCCTTTCATAATCTGAAGGTGGAAGATGATTGAACACTAGAGTGGCCAAAAATTTGCACTCGCATAAAGTGATACTTGATTTGGTGATATCGGGAATGGGCTTACAGATTCCATTTGGAAGTTGCTAGAGAATTGTCGGAGATGGGCTTAAAGATGCCATCCAGGATGTGACGGAGAATCGTCGGAGATGGGCCTAAAGATGCCATCTAGAGGATGTTGATTTCCTGAGATATTCCTTTGAGGAGAATTCCGGATACTGTCGTTGAGGAGGAATCTGCTGAGGAATGTTGGTATATGTCTAGGAGCTTTAGTTGTTTGTTACTCTACTGGGGAATTAACTTCTGCCTGAGGAAGCGGGAGTGAACTGCATATCTGGTCAGGGTACAGGCTGCACAACGGCTTACTGAGGAAAGGTGAAATCAACCGAAACTGGTCGGGTCCAGGTTTTACCGTGTTGTAAACTGTCGTCTAGAGATAAGAGAGAATAAACATGGATGGTAAGGTTATGAGAAGGAACCTGGGTCGTAGGGTTACTTCGAAATGAAAGCCTAGATGGTTGGGCTGTGAGAAGGAACCTGGGTAGTTGGGTTACTTCGAAATGAAAGCCTGGTCAGCAGGGCTATGAGAAGGAACCTGGGTAGTAGGGTTACTTCGAAATTAAAGCCTGGATAGTAGGGCTGTGAGAAGGAACCTGGATAGTAGGGTTACTTCAAAATGATAGCCTGGATAGTAGGGCTGTGAGAAGGAACCTGGATAGTAGGGTTACTTCAAAATGAAATCCTGGATAGTAGGGTTGTGACAAGGAACCTAGATAGTAGGGTTACTTCGAAATGAAAGCCTGGATAGTAGGGTTGTGAGAAGGAACCTGGATAGTAGGGTTACTTCGAAATGAAAGCCTGGATAGTAGGGCTGTGAGAAGGAACCTGGGTCGTAGGGTTACTTCAAAATAAAAGCCTGGATAGTCGGGCTATGAGAAAGAACCTGGGTCGTAGGGTTACTTCGAAATGAAAGCATGGATAGTAGGGCTGTGAGAAGGAAACTGGGTCGTAGGGTTACTTTGAAATGAAAGCCTGGATAGTAGGGCTATAAGAAGGAACCTGGGTCGTAGGGTTACTTCGAAATGAAATCTTGGATAGTAGGGCTGTGAGAAGGAACCTGGATAGTAGGGTTACTTTGAAATGAAAGCTTGGATAGTAGGGTTGTGAGAAGGAACCTGGATAGTAGGGTTACTTCAAAGCAATAGTGTAGGTTAGTTGATCCATTCAGTTTAGGGAGCTGAGTTTCCATTAGTCGTCTGCAGGCGTGACCTGTATAACTGATGGATTTGTTGAAGCTAATCGTCTTTTCCTGAAAAGATATCAGGGTTAATTATATGCGATGCATGAAATGCAGGGTGAGATGATGTTCTCAAAATAAATGAGATTATGATGTATATGATATGTATGCGCATGTCATGATGTATGTTCACGAAATGCTATCGGGGTATGCTCGCGTCTGGGAAAATAAATCCCTGATTGTTGCTGGAGATTTATAAATATTCTGTCAGGAAGAGATTCTGCTTGAGAGTAAACTCTGCGGGGAATAAACTTAGGAAGTGAATTTTTGTAGCTGAAGTGATGAACTCTGTTGGGGATTGAGCCTCTGTATCTAGAGAAATAAACTCTGCTAGGGGGATGAAATGTACTGACCCGCCCATGATTACGAAATTCGACTGGGAGATATAACTGTCAGGTTTCAGAATGACTCTGGCTGGGGAGGTTATGTCCTGTTTCAGGAAAGCTGACATCAATGCTTTTACTCTGTAGGGAGTGTATGTACTAATGATTATGCTCCAAAGCTGACTCTATCTCGGTACCTTTTGGGCAGAGTAACTGTCAGGTTTGGCACTTCTTATTTTTGCCCCTGTTTCTGGAATTACGAGTAATTGTCTTTTGTTTCTCATGTAAATACTTATGAGAAGCAATCATTTTCAAATGCATATATCAAAAATAAGTCATTGAACGCTCTTGCGAAACAAAACAGAAAAAGAAAAACAAACTCAAAGTTTATTGTGAAAATAATTTTGTATTGATTTCTGAAGTTGGCATGTAATAGGCATTTTTGTACAAGGAGGATGACGCTCTAGTAAGAGAACACCGCCGAAAACTAGAAACTATACAATTTGTGTAAAAGAAAGAAAAACAGCTATGTCAAACAACCCCATTGGGTTCCAACTCTGCTATTATCTTTATATCTTCAAGCGTCTCATCACTTTGCTTCTTGGCCAAAAGTTGATCAGATTGATTGGCGTCGTCCGAGCTTGATAGTCGATACCGAAGTCTGGTCGCAAGATGATCCAATGAGACATAGTGGTACGCTTTATATCCCTAACTTTTTCCTGGACCTCCCTTTCGGGTTTTCGGTCCACCAGGATACTTTTTTTTTCCAAGCCTCCCTTTCGGGTTTTCGACTTGCCGGGTGTACAGATTTTTCATTTTCATTCTTTATTTTTTCCCGAACCCTTTTTGGTTCGCCGGGAAGCCCTTATTTTTTCCTAGGCCAGTCAACCTAGCGGGTCTCTTGATTAGGCGTAGTATCTTTTCACTATGTCTGCATTGACAGGGTGAGGAAGGTCGTCACCATCCATGGTGGTTAGAATTATAGCTCCACTTGAGAAAATGTTCTTAACCATAAATTCTCCTTCGTACGTGGGGGTCCATTTGCCCCTGGGATCACCTTGCGACAGTATGATGCGTTTGATCACTAGATCCCCGACTTGATATTCTTGACGCCTGACTTTCTTGTTAAAAGCCTTGATCATTCGCTTTTGATATGTCTGACCATGGAAGATAGCAGTAAGTCTCTTTTCATCGATTAGATTTAACTGATCAAGTCGGGTTCGGATCCAGTCGTCTTCGTTCAAACCCGCATCCTTCATAATCCTGAGAGAAGGTATCTGGACTTTGATGGGTAGGACTTCCTCCATGCCATATACCAGAGAGTAGGGTGTTGCCCTGTCGACGTCCGTGCTGAGGTACGGTACCCATGAAGAGCAAATGGTAACATCTCATGCCAGTCTTTGTATGTCACTGTCATCTTCTGTACAATCTTCTTGATGTTCTTGTTAGCTGCTTCAACAACACCATTCATCTTTGGCCGATAGGGAGAAGAATTATGATGTTGTATCTTAAACTGTTTACAGAGCTCGGTGATCATTGTGTTGTTGAGATTCGTACAATTGTCAGTAATAATTCTCTCTGGCACACCATATCGACAAATCAGATTATATCGGATAAACCGCACCACGACGTTCTTGGTTACTATAGCAAAGGAAGATGCCTCAACCCACTTCGTGAAATAATCGATGGCTACTATGATGAAGCAATGCCCATTAGAAGCAGTGGGCCTGATTTCTCCGATCATGTCGATGCCCCACATTACAAAGGGCCACGGAGCTGTCAAGATGTTTAAGGGGACCGGAGGCACATGCACTTTATCAGCATAGATTTGGAACTTATGATAAGTTTGAGAGTGCTGATAACAATCGGCTTCCATAGTGGACCAGTAGTATCCTGCCCGTAGGATCTTCTTAGCCATGGTATGTCCACTAGAATGGGTTTCGAAGATGCCTTCATGTAGATCTATCATGATCCTTTCTGCTTCGCTATTGTCTACACACCGTAGTAGTGTGGAGTCTTGGTTGCGTTTATAGAGGATTCCATTACTGAGGAAGAACTTTGCAGCGAACCTTCTCATAAACTTCTTATCATTGACAGATGCCCCTTCGGGATACTCTTGAGTCTCGAGATACCTCTTGACTTCGGGAAACCACGGTTTGTCTGCCACTTCTTCGGTATCAATTTCACAGCAGTGTGTTGGTTCTTCCATCCTCTCAATGGTGATTTGGGGAGCCTCATTGTCCCACCTAACTTTGAACATAGAAGACATGGTAGTTAGCGCGTTCGCTAACTGGTTCTCCTCTCGTGGGAAATGTTCAAAAGTTACCTCCTCGACGTGTGGGAGCAATGTCAACACGTACTCTTTATATGGGATGAGATTCGGGTGCTTCGTATCCCACTCGCCTTTGATTTGACTTATCACCAAAGCAGAATCCCCGAATACACTAAGGAACCTGATCCTTAGGTCGATAGCAGCTCGAAGACCCATAATACATGCTTCATACTCCGCCATGTTATTGGTACAGTTAAAACATAATCGGGCAGTGAACGGAGTATGACAACCCTCGGGAGATATGATTACAGCGCCAATGTTGTTACCCAGTGTGTTTGAGGCTCCATCAAAATACATAGAACATCGAGATCCTTCCTCAGGTCCTTCTTCCGGTCTAGGTTCTTCACAGTCGGTTACTAACATGATATTCTCATCCGGCAACTCAAAATTCATGGACTGGTAGTCGTCCACAGTCTGATGTGCCAAATGATCTGCTAACACACTTCCCTTGATTTCTTTTTGGGTTGTGTATTGGATGTCGTATTCGGTTAAGATAATTTTCCACCTTGCTATCCTTCCGGAGAGAGCGGGCTTCTCTAAAATGTACTTGATCGGATCCATCTTAGATATCAATAAGGTAGTGTGAGTTAGCATATACTGTCTTAGTCAGCGAGCGGCCCATGCCAAAGCGCAACAAGTTTTCTCGAGCAGTGAGTATCGTGTCTCACAGTCGGTAAACTTTTTGCTAAGGTAGTATATTGCGTGCTCTTTTCGACCAGACTCGTCATGCTGCCCCAGCACACACCCCATTGAATTGTCTAGCACTGTTAAGTATATTATCAAATGTCTTCCTTCAGTCGGAGGCATCAGAATAGGAGGTTCTTGAAGGTATTCCTTGATTCTTTCGAAAGCGGTCTGGCATTCATCATTCCACTTTACCACTTGATCTTTCTTCAGAAGCTTGAAGATTGGCTCACAAGTAGCAGTTAGATGTGAAATGAACCTGGCGATATAATTTAGGTGTCCCAAGAAACCTCTAATTTCCTTCTCTGTACGGGGAACTGGAATTTCTTGTATAGCCTTTACCTTTGCAGGATCTATTGGATGCCTTTGTCGCTGACAATGAAACCCAGAAGTTTACCAGACCTTACCCCAAAGGTGCACTTGTTCAAATTCAACCTCATCTTATATATCTTTAACCTGTCGAACAACTTTTGTAGATGATCAAGGTGCTCTTCCTCAGTTTGAGACCTGGCTATCATGTCATCCACATAAACCTCTATCTCTTGGTGAATCATATCATGGAACAAAGCGACCATGGCACGCTGATAAGTTGCCCCAGCATTATTTAACCCAAAAGGCATCACCTTGTAGCAGAAGGTGCCCTACTGCGTGACGAAGGTTTTCTTCTCCATGTCTTCAGGAGCCATCTTAATCTGGTTGTAGCCAGAGAAACCATCCATGAAGGAGAAGATTTTGTGTTGCACGGTGTTGTCAACCAGAACATCAATGTGAGGAAGAGGGAAGTCATCCTTGGGGCTTGCCCTGCTCAGATCTCTATAATCCACACACATCTGCCCCTTACCGTCCTTCTTAGGTACCGGAACAATGTTAGCAACCCACTGGGGATAAGAAGTGATAGCTAAGAATCTTGCGCCGAACTGTTTCATGACTTCTACCTTGATCTTCTCTGACATTTTAGGGCGCATACGACGGACCTTCTATTTAAGCGAAGGACAGTCTTCCTTGGTTGGCAAACGATGAACCACAATATCAGTTTCTAAACCTGGCATGTCTTCATATGACCAAGCAAAGATCTCAACGTAGTCGTGCAACATTTTTATCAACCGATGTTTGACCTTAACTTCTAAATTTGCATCGATCTTGACTTCTTTTTTGTCTATCTCCGTGCCCATGTTTATTGTCTCAACCGACTCTTCATGAGGTTGTATGGCCCTTTCTTCCTGCTGTAATAGTCTAGCAAGTTCTCCAGGCACCTCACAATCGTCCTCACCTTCGTCTTCAGCTTGGTTGATCGGACTTTTGAAGTCATAACTAGCAATAGTAGAGTCGTTATCAATGGGATCCAGAGTGGATATGGATCTGCAGTATGATACGTGAGTGTGTGTAAGAGAATAGCTGTTTTGATAAAGTGAAAACAGAACAGAAAAAAAATAGAGAGCGCAAAATTTGTATGCAAGAAACGTCCAATTATTTATTAATGATATATGAAATGACAAATAATATCCCTCACAAGAAAAGCCAAGTGCCTCGGGCAAGGCACAAGGCCGTAAAGTTTTAAATTGTTTATTAAAAATCTAAAAACAAGTAATGCAATTACTGCAGAATAAAAGAAACGGGTATAAAGTCCCTAGCCATCCAGTTACTCGGTCCACCATTGGTAGTTGGGTAGATCCAGCTGTCAATGTCTGAGTCTTCCTCGTTGTCTTCAATGTCATTAATTCCTCAATTACTGATGTGTAGGGGAGGTCCTCTAGCCCGAGCACGTCGAATAGCCCTTTGCGCCTCTTTAGTAAAGCCCAAACCAAATTTGTCAGTTTTGTGAGTGAAATCAGGGAGCTAACCCTAATTGGTACGCCCACCTTCTTCAACTACGGCCCTGGCGTCCTTGAGAGAAGCCATCTTCAGAGGATAATTATTGCTGGTAGTAGTTTCAGTCGATGCCAAGATCTGAGGGACCTCTTCGAAGTTCTGACAAGGAGTTTCTAGGAATTCCCTGTCCATCTCTACGTAGCGGAAGGAATTGAGGTGGCTCAACATATACTCCTCTTCACCCTGCACAGTGATAATCTTCCCTTTTACCGGATACTTCAGCATTTGGAGTAGTGTGGAAGTAACTGCCCCAACCTCGTGGATCCAAGGACGACCCAACAAACAAGAATACGATGGCCTGATGTCCATCACATAGAAGGTGGACCCAAAAGTCTGAGTACCCACTTTGACAGGGATGTCCACCTCCCCGTGCACCATTTTTTTCGACCCATCAAAAGCCCTTACCACAATGTTACTAGGCTTTAAAGTCAAACCCTCGCAATCCAACCGTTCCAACGCCTTCTTGGGCAGAACATTCAGCAAAGACCCAGTATCTACCAACACATGAGCCATAGTAGTGCCCCTGCGTTCAATCGAGACATGAAGAGCATCATTATGCTTCCTTCCCTTCAGTGTCAAGTTTGCATATGAAAAACCCAGCCCATTGTCAGCAGTCTCGCTGGCCATGCAATCTTTAAGTTGATCAGTTGAAGTCTCTTGCGGCACATGCGCAATTTTGAAGAATGTAATCAAAGCCTTCACATGGGCCTCAGAGCATAACAACAGGGATAACATGAATATCTTGAGGGGGGTCTGCCCCAGCTGCTCGACCACATTGTAGTTGTTCTTTTTAATTATTTTCAATATTTCCTCTATCTCTTGCTTAGAGGCTTCCACAACAATTTTTCTAGGTGCCTCCGTCCGGGCAGGCTCACCTATAACTTCTTTGTCGCGGGTATCAGACGATTCGCCGACAGGGGTAATAATTGGAGTAAGAACATGAGTCGTAGTTTATGTACCAACAGGAACAACAGATGGAATGACAATAGGCCTGTTGACAGTCTTAGGGGAAATCTCGGGAGAGAAGACCCTTCCACTCCAGGTAACCTTGTTGGTCCCGACAATGTTACCAATATCAGGATCAGCCTCTTCATTTTTCAAATCTTGTTTGATGCCATGATAGTACACATCGGCACCATAATGCCAGGGGACAAATTTGTCCGAGACATACGGGACAGGACCAGGAACAGTGATTATTAGCATAGTGATTCTTGGAGCAGATGTAATCCTAACAGGTCTTCTCGAGGAGATCTTGGAAGGATTGGAGGAAATGGTTATAATGGCAATGTCTTCAGATGGAACAACAGGAACCAAAGTTTTCTCGAACAAAATTTCTTTGTTGTCCATCAGGCATTGAACACCTGACTTCAGCAAATGGCAACCAGAAGGCAGAAATGAACACATGTGGCAACCTTCACCACAACCCGGAAGTAAACCGGCCAATACCAAATTCTTCTTCACAGTCATGATAGGAGTAGAAACTTCATCCACCAAGGTCACAAACAAGTCGATATCAACAACATTAATTCCAAGACCGTGCTTAGGCATGGGAGCAGTTATGACATTGGGCTTTTCCGGAGCATCAAACTCAATTTCCTTGGATTCAATCAGATCTTGTACCTTATTTCTTAGAGCCCAGCAGTCATTAGTATCGTGGCCAGGACTTTCAGAATGATAGGCACACCGAGCATTTGGATTATATTGGGGAGATGTGGTGTTCGGATTCTTGGGAGCCTCTTTCAAGATCTCTAGGTTGGATCTCAGCAGATGAGGTAGAACTTCAGCTAATGTCATATTGATTTGGGTAAACTGCCAATGTGGCCTTTCCACCCTTGGTTGATTATTGCATTGTGGAGCGGCTGTAGGCCTAGGTATCATTACGGCACTTACTGTCTAACAATGTTCAACTCTGTTTTGGCCCCTCGGGCTATAGATGGCACTGACTTCCTTCTTACCAGCAAAAGGCTTCTTTACCGAACTCGAAGAGGCATCCTTTTGTAGCTTGCCGCTCCGAATCCCGGCTTCTACTCTCTCTCTAGTCAGAATCAGGTCGGTGAAATCAGCTGACGAGCTGCCGATCAAATAATTAAAGAATGGACCAAATAGCGTTCCCAGAAACATATCAACCAACTCCCTATCAGACAATGGGGGTTGGACTCTTCCAGCCAAGTCTCTCCACTTTTGCGCATAGTCTTTAAAATCTTCACTCGCCCCCATGGACATACTCTAGAGTTGAGTATGAGTAGGAGCAAGGTCGGCATTATATTGATACTGCTTATAGAAAGCAGCAATCAGATCTTCCCAATTTCGGACATTGGCTCTCTCCAGTTGGTAGAACCATTCAAGTTGAGTCCCTGATAGACTATCTTGAAAGAAATGAACCCACAAATTTCTATCAACGGTGTGGAGCTGAATCTTTCTGACATAAGAGTATAGATGGAGTTTTGGGCAGGACACCCCATCATACTTTGCAAAAATTGGAGCTTTGAACTTCTGTGGGATGACCACTCCCGACACAAATCTTAATTCTTCAAAATCCAGCCTAGGTATCCTCTGGACCTCCATAGCACTCAAGCGATCTTCCAACTGCTTGTATCTATCCTCAGTGGGAGGATATTGCTCATCATTGTAGTCGGTATCATTGTCAAAAACTTCAGGACTGGGATCTTTCTCCCTTGTCTCTTCTTCTTGATTCTCCCCTTCTTTGGATGAAGAGGTTAGATCGACTTGTCGCTTCAACGACCCTCTAAACCTTCTGCCCATATTCAGAATATCGGCAACCGTCTTCTTTTTCTTTTTCTCTTTCAGGATGAGGGCTTTCAGATCCTCCTGCCCTTTTGCCAGATTTATGAACATTTGTTGCAACTGGGCATTTTTTGCCTGAAGGTCCTTGATGCTTTGCTCGGAAGACATTTCTGCTGAAATAAATAGCGAAGAAGATGAGAAACCTGTAATGGTACATGTACATGCAATGTTATGAATGGGATGCGTATGCAATGATTTCAAAGACTTTGGGAAATTTAAATTTGCGAACCAAAATAAAAAAAAAATTATTCGTTGAATTCCAAGTTCAAATTCCTTTTAGGCGTTACAATTAAAAACAAATCTAAAAACTAGAAAAAATCAAAATTCCCATGGATGCTTCCTCTTTGTGCCGAGATAGACATTGAGTCCTTTTTCCTCATGGAGTTGCTTTGTGAGTTCTAAAACCTTCCTCTCTTGGGCATAGAAATGGTCCCTGTAATTATCCCGCTCTTTCTTTAACTGAATCTATGACCTTTGTAATTCTCCAAGATCAGTGGGCATATCAGGATAGAGGACCGTGTAAGCAATACCCCCTTTAGTAGTGGGTTCGACAATCACTGGTAAAACGGCCATATAAGGCATCATAAGTTTCTGGGCACGAGCTCGTACCCATTAGAGGTAAGGTTCCATAGGAATGGAAGCCTTTGGTCGTAAAGCCTTGGCGCCAGATCTGTTTACCATGCCCCAAGCTCGTATGAACCTCCAATAATACTCTTGAATGTCATCCTCATAGTTGAATACAATGCTCTCGATAAGTAACTCATGAGGACCATCTCTTCTAGCATAACCAAATTGTCGCAGAGCTAAACAAGGATTGTAGGTTATACCCCCTCTGATGCCAAGTAACGGGACATTAGGGTACTCCCCGCAGCAGTCAATAATAGTAGTGTTTTCCACAGCTCGGGAACACCAGAGAATATCCATGTGAGCGAGTGAAATTATCCTTTGTGACCAACCCACACCTTCTTCATTATTCAGTACAGACTTAGGGAGGTGAGAAATAAAACACCTCGACAGAAATGACATGCAGCATATAAGAACCCCTTTTCTCTTCATGGTAAGAGTATGGAGAGTGTGCAAAATATATCCGAGCAAGGTAGGCACAGGGTTGCGAGAGAGGAAGATCTTGATAGCATTCACATCTATGAATGAGTATGGATTAAGGAATAGTACTAAACCATAGATTAGAAGAGCCAAGACCTCCTCAAAAGCCTGAAAATCCATATCATCCCAAAACAGTTGGGCCTTGTCTATCAGGAACTTGGCTAGAAAACCCTTGACTCCGTTTCTTGCTTCCCAATTGGATACCACATCGGCCCGTTTCAGATGCAAAGCTGAGGCAATGACTTCTGGCTTAGGAACTTCTTTCAGACCTGTGAAGGGCAACTGTTCAAGGATGGGTATATCCAACACCTGAGAGAATTCTTCCATGGTTGGCACCAACTGATAGTCTGGAAAGGTGAAGCAGTGGTGCTTGGGATCAAAGAACTGAAAGAGTACACTCATCATCTTTTCATCAAAGTTTGACGTAACCAGGTTGAGAAGTCGACCATGTCTCTCGGTGAACGCA
Organism: Vicia faba; assembly: GCA_948472305.1. Classification (NCBI taxonomy): domain Eukaryota; kingdom Viridiplantae; phylum Streptophyta; class Magnoliopsida; order Fabales; family Fabaceae; genus Vicia; species Vicia faba. The sequence continues at coordinate 146,869,033 of OX451740.1, forward strand.
GAAGTTTTAGAAACCATTGATACTATATCTTTGAGTTGGAAAGGTATCTTCACAAAGCTGATTCAGATAGTGTTTCTACGAATGGAAGCCATGATCTGCAAAACAGAACAAAGATAAATTCCCTTGGTCCTTGAAATGGTTAGTGCAATAAGAATGGATGCTATGTTATGATGCATGATGTCATGATAAACCACAGGTATAGAAAACACGGACAAGTCACACCAAGTTCTTAGGTTTAAGGCTTGCATGAGGTTAAAGGTCATACCCTCTTGAAGTTTAGTTGGTTTCAAACCTGTCTTAAAAAGTAACCGGGTTCTAAAGATTCTCAATATCACTGACCATCCTTTATCGGGCATTGTCTCAGCTCAAGCAATATTTTCTTGCGGCCGAAATATCCCGAAAGTTTGATCTCAATGAGTGTAGTATCGAGTGTCAACCAATCCTCAGCTCCATACCGAGGCCGACTATCTCACTACTTTCTAATGGCCATGTTTGTTCAACTAAGGTTCTAAGGTCCGTTAGTGCTTCACGACACCACGCGGCGGCCCCGTATTCTTCATGTTTCCCCACGAAGGATATCGGTACCAACCAAAGTGCCACACCAACACAGCCATCGCTTAAACCATATAGGTCTACGCTGTACAGTCTCCACGATCTATTGTTGTTTACCTAAAAAGTGTCCTCAGATCCGGGTGTAGGATCTATAGTAACCCAAGCAAAACCCTTTAAGAATAAAGCAAACAAACAAGAAAGCAATTTTAACATGACCTAGATCCTAAGGTAAACCCCACTTTAAATCAACATTCCCCAACAGAGTCGCCAGTTCTATGATACGGTGGCAGAACCGACTGTTAATACTGGTTTGCATTTTGCATTTTTTGTTTGCAAAATGTCGCGGTAAGCAAGAGTCGCCACCGACTTTTATTTTATCCAATCAGGAAAAGGAAAAAGAACAGAAAAAAACTTTTTCGAGAATATTTCTGAGTACATGGGGTAGATTATAGAAAGGGAAGGTGTTAGCACCCTTTCTATCCATGGTTTTCCATGGGCTCTTAGGTACTTGCTCATTTTAAAATTGCTTGTGTGTGTGCTTGTTTTGAAAAAAAGTTTACTTCGCGATAACCCTTGTATCAGTCCTCAAGGGTGTGATGAAGTTGTTTTGAAAATTGTTTTAAAAAAGTGTTTGTGTGAAAAGTTTTGTTTGATTGATTGAGCAAGTACTTAAGAGTTTTCTACCTACTCGAAAAAAGTCTGTTTGTTTCCCTTTAGACAGCGCTATCCTATTATTAAGGAACAGGTAGCACCGTTGTTGGAGTTTTAAGGGACGTTTGAAGGGACATATACGGTCACAAAAGTAATGTTTGGAGGTGTTAGTAATCATCCTAAAGCCTTAAAGATCTTTTTTCGAGGCAACATCGGAACAGGTCATTTGAGATCTTTCGGGGCTAGAGGACGACCACTAACAAACCCTATACTTCATGACAGTTTAACCGAAGGCAAACAGAGTGGAGTAAACCCTAGGAGTGAGCATGTGCGAGTGTAATTTTTCAGTTAATTTGTCTTTGCACATTTAGGGTTTTCTACCGTTTTAATTTTCAAATACTCTTTCCATACAATCCTATTAGTCATGCATCTAGACAGTTAAAATTTGCAGGAATTTAAAGTGCGGAAATAGAAATCCTAACTATTACAGGGCTTTCGCAGATACATAATTATTTTTGATTGAAAATAAAATGCGGAATTAAAACCTAATTAAGTTTATTACAACCTCGGAGCAATTACAAAAATAATAAAAAAAGTAATTAAAATGCGCGCGAGGAATTAAATGTGAGGATAATTATAAAACCTAAAATCTATTTGGAAAAATATTTAAGTTATTTTTTTTTAGAAAAAATAATTATATACAACCCTAATTTCTAATTAGTTTTAATTGTGAAAAATAAGATTTAATTGCCCTAATTAAATTAAATTAATTAATTCAGGGAAAAAAATATTTTTTTATGAGAAAAGATTTTTGGTGTTTTTTGTGATTTATTGGTTTTTATTATTAATTAAAAAAATGCTTAATTTGTAAAAATAAATAATTAAACAAATAAAATACATAAAAGAAATAAAAAATGCATTAAATTGGGCCTGTTTGCTAAAGAAATATGGGGGTGTGTTGTTGAAAATATCCTGCCCCAAGAAGCTAAGGCCCAGTCAACGCTGGATCCAGTGGTGCTCCCTCCTGATGGTGTACCATGGTCTCTGACAGGTGGGAGCGTTGGATTGGACAGAGATGCATCCATTGGCTGGATATTGATGGCACATGGTGAGTGTTTGGAGATGGTGATGCATAGGATATGTAAAGGAGAAATAAAACAAAGAAAATTGCTGGGACCTGGGATTGAACCCAGATCCTCCCACTCATTGTAATGCACGCTTCACCAATTGGGCAACATGTTTTGTTTGTTAATATAATAACAATAATATATAATATATAAATCAAGGTAACTGAGTCACAAACGCGCGTGAAATTCAAAATGGCCAATGGTTATCAGCCACGTCCTTATCTTCTTCCTAGAACCGTCGTTTTAGATAACGACCTTTTACCTACGGACAACGCCTGTAACTAAAACCCTGCAAATTTCCAAAATTCACAAAACAAATGATAAATGAAATTGAAGACAAGAGTTCAACTGGTCTTGATGCCACGTTCCTCATGATGGGTTGTTCTTGGCCTAATTTTACCTGTGGACAAAAACCCCAAAACGCAAGGACAAACACTAATAATGGCAGTCATGGATATATGCATCAAAATGAAAAATTACATAAACCAAAACGTTCTAAAAGCTCATACAAACACAATGCTATGTTCAATAATGGTTAATCATGTATAAATTGTAAACTACGATTCAAGCTAGGGAAGGCAAACTGTGGGTCTATAGCGTGCATTTATGGGCGTGAACAGGCGTGCAATTGATCCAGTTACGTTCCTGAGAGGTCCAGCAATTTATTGGAAACGTTAGAATGGCTTGAATTGGCCTCCAAGCTTGAAACCAATTCACCACTTTTTGCAAAAAAACTTAGTTTGGTCTTGTGCTTTTCACGACTTCTAGCCCCTCTTTACGTGCATGGCCTTGTTCATTATATATCCTTAAGTGAATTAGGGTTATAAAAACAGCTGGTATCTTTGCAATTTTTGAAGATTGGATATGATTTTTCCTTTGTATGATTTGTTTCCAAATTAGGCCTAATCATGCCATTCTTGTGCCAATCAACCTTGATTAGATTTGATCCTGATATGCCAGCATGATTAGCTTGTGATTCTGTCCAAAAATCAGATCAAAATAAATCTTTGCTATTATTTGTCATTTATTTGATTTAATTCAATTTTTAATTAATAAAAAATCAAAATAAAATGAAAAATGAAGCAAATAATGTGTGGGTGAATATTTGGGCCGTGGACCATGTTATAAGTGAGGTGCAAATATAAAAAGTTAAGCCCATTTGGCAAAAAATGCATTTTTGAGCACATTTGACTTTTCGCAATTTTGCAAAAATGATCAACTTTGACAAGGCATATCCCTTCCAATTTTAACCCTAGAGAGATGTTCTTGGACTTTTTAGAAATATTAGGATGTCCCCTAAACAAACCTTTTGGTCTCATCTCAATTTGGTCTTCCATGTTCATGTAAGAAGCTTTGACCCAAAAAGTGTTTTTGTTGACTTTTCAAAAGGACCTATAATGTGGAAATTCATATCTTTTGATGAGTGTATATTTTGAACTTGTGGGATGAATATGAAATGTAGGGAATTGTATCCTCTTCAAAATGAGCATTGGATGGAAACTTTCTGATAAAGTATGAGAAAGTTATGCTTGGTCAAAGTTTGGTTGACTTTTCCTAAGAAACCCTAATTTAGCAACTTTTGGGTTTTGATGAATTTGGCGTATTCCTTGAGGAATCATGATCAACCCTTGATCAAATGATGGATATAACTTTAAAATGTTGATGTTGACCAAAAATATTGAAGTTTGACTGTATGTGGGCCATAGTTGACTTTTGACCTAATACAGTCGATTCTCAAGCATCTGAGCAGTTGACTGAGAAAACATCTTGTGCAAGGCTTGAAATTTGACATGGAGGGTCTTGAGAACATATTATGACCATGGAGAGCATACGAGGTCTTTGGAGTTCACCCATCTTGATGAAAATGGAAACCCTAGTTTGAGGTACATTGCCTTAGGAGAAAGTTTGTCTGGTCAACTCTTGGGCAACCTTGAGCAAGTTGAGGACCTCAATGGGAATGTATTGAGTAAAATGAGAGGGAAAATTCTGGAGTACAACACAGTACATATGATTTTTTGGTTAATTCATCTTGATCTGATCTTTGATTTCTGATGACAACTTTTCTGAGTTGCATATTTGATGTCTAATTTCTGAAGCAAAAGCTTATATCAGTACATCTAATTTCGATGTTGAATTCTTTCTTTCTGATCTCTTGAATTCTGATCTTTGAGTTGATCTGAAAGCAACAACTTATCTCATCTATTTCTTGGGTTCTGATCTTGAATTATTTCCTTTCTGATCTCTGAGATCTTCGTTTCTGATATATTGAGATCTTATACGCTCTAATTTCTAATATCTTTGTTTCTGAGCATCTTCATTTATGATATCTTCATTCTTTATATTGAGCTGCAAGCAAAAGCTTTTATCAGCTACTTATTTGATTTCTGATATCTTAACTTCTTTGATCTTAGATTTATGATCTTTTGAAGCTTGAGCTCTTCTTAGAAACTCATCGAGATTCTTTTCTTGTCGAACATTCAACATTCAATAGAACAGTTGATGTTTCATTAGAAATAAACTCAATGGTTCTTCTTCTGAGTGATAAGGTGATTCTGATGATATCTTGATAAAGTCTATACATAATTTTTATATCTGCACACTCAATAAAACCATTAGAACTAAAAAATTTCTTCATAAAATATATGCATTGTTATCATCAAAACATAGAGATTTAAACACAGATCCAGATATTGTTTTAACAACTTCTACCTAGGAACCTCCTAGATATGAGAAATTGTCATCTCACTCCTGTTGATGCCTCAAAATTTTCATTTGATTCAATTAAGTCACCACCGAATTTTATTTATTCCAAGAAGGAAATAGAAAATATCGAATAAAACCCACAAGAGAGAAGAAATGGTCATCGAGACCAAAGAGAGGGTTCGGGAGTCGGTTATGCAAGGGGAAGGTATTAGCACTCCTCACATTGATTGTACTCGATGGTACCCATTTAGTTACTTTGTGCTCGTGTGTTAGTGTGAAAATTTGCGATCTTCTAATTATTAAGAGAAAAATGAGAAAAGAAATAAAGGAGAAATGTTTTTGGATTTTTTATTATGGTGCTCGGCAAAGACATCGCATCTTGTGCCTATGTATTCCCTCGTGCAATGGGAAAGTCATAACATTGTAGTTCGGATAACAAATACTTGTTGTTTGGTTCGTTTTAGTGAGAGATACTCGATCACATTCAAAAAGAAACATTGTTGCCCGAAATATGGATAATGGAATGATTGCATCACTTCAAGAATGAATGAATGAGTCTGGATTATGCACAGACGCTTTCCATAATCACATTCGAGTGGAAAGGCCTTAACATTCACATGTGTAAGAAACGTTGTTTCATCGTCACATGAACGAGCGAAATATGACTCATTTTGAAAAGGTTTTAAATGAAAAAGCCAAGCGGAAAAGGGTTTGAATGATTTTGAATTGTTTTTATATGGGTTATAAGTACCGAACAATATGACTAACATCCTATAATTCAAATACTAGAAACTAGAGGAGCACTGAAGCTCAACAAGTCATCTCTCATCCCAAAAGTTTATTATGAAAAAGGTGATGTGAAACAAGGTTCACACTTATTAGGTTTTTTGGTGCAAGCCTTTAGAAAATTGGTATAACAACCAAAAATTTAAGTACTCGCAATTTATTATGAAAAAGGTTTTTGAAAATCAACTCGAAGTTAGATCGAGATTTGAGAATTTATTATGAAAGTGTTTTGAATGTTTGATGAATGGATCAAGAGAATGAATGAATCAGGTCATAATCAATACAAGCCATATGACTTGATTGATCTCGAGAGAATAGTCAAGCCTACTCTCTACTATAAAACCCTAATTGAATGAGAACTTGGCATGTGGACCAAGGAGCGAGAAATGGATGAGAAGTGAAATAATTGAAAACATTCATGGAAGTATAGCAAATAACACGATAAAATCCCATACAAGGTAGCTAAGTATAAATTATAAAGCACATGTCATAGATTCTAAGTGTAAGCTAGCAAAGTGAACTAGCCTCTAAACGACCAATTAGAACAATTAATCGAATAGGAGTATACTATAAGAAGGTCTGGAAACCAGTGTGGAAGTGTGCTTGTGTAATTATTGTGACGCTTAAAAGTTTTATCGACTTACAGGATGAAAATGATTTGTAATCAATTATTAGTTTGAAAAGTGATTTTTGGTTGTGCACATGCAAATGATGATGAAATAATCAAGTAAATGCAAACTAAATTATTATAAATTTTTATGGGAGATGGATGCGCTGTTTATGAATGGGGATTAAAAGATAAAAGAGATAGGCGATAAATTAATTACATTACAAAAGGGGAAATGGGATACAATTTACCGAATGAGGATTAAAATAAAAAATGTAAGGATTTATAAATTATACATCACTTAAACTAATTAATCAAGTTAAGAAAAATAGATTAGTAAACTAATTCATTTTAATTAACAAACATCAATTAATTAAAACAATATAAAACAAAATAGAAATGGAATTGAGAAGATGAAAGAAGCTTGAGTCAGTTTAACTTACATCAACCAAGAAAACAAGTTAGTAATTACCAGATATTGAAAATCAAAATCAAAATGAAACTTGTATAATGTACATGAACAATTCAAGAACCAAAAGCTTATATCATAACTTCAAGGAACATGGAATTTGTTGTTCTAAATCCTTTAATATCAATTAATCACAACAATCATTCATGATCTTAAATCACAAAGGAAAACCAGAATTAAAAACTCAAGTTGTTGCTCAATTCCAAACATGAAAAATCAAGTTCAACGCAAGCTTAAATCGCATAAACCAAAATCCGGGCAGAAACTAATAAGAATGAAATAACGCTCAAAAATTTGTATCGAAAAGATTTCAACGCATATGGAAAACATTGATATCACAACCAAGATTTCATTGTTCAAATTAAAACTCCAAGAATTCAACATACATGACATAACAATAAACTTCACTCAAAATTAAAACAATTAAGCACGACATACATTATTTGTTCTAAACCGATTCAAATGATCAAATGACTCTAACTCAACTAGATTCAAAACTAATAGGAACGGGACAAAGTTATGACAAACTTTCTCGCCCAAATTCAATGCAACAAGAAAAACAACCAAGATGCTCCATAGTTTCTCGGTCATATTCTACGCGAATAAACGTGACATTAATATCAAACCTTCATCGAAAATAACACCAATATTATTCATCACAACTTCAATCGAAATTAAAGCGAGCATAAATGTTAACATGGTATCGATACCAACACAAACGAAATGGCACCGACATGATAATTTGTCCCAGTTTAAGTTCAACATCCATATTTAACATTCAAAGCTCATATTCAACGCGAATGACTTGATATCATAAACAAAAATTTCTCATGAAGGGAAACACTGAAATCAAACTAAAATTCAATTCAAAAACAAATTATGCTAACAAATTAACACAATCAGAATTAGCGCCGATAACCTTATAACCAACCTCTTATGTATATCCTTTTTTTTCTTATGATGTTATCGATCCAACCTTATAAGTTATAACCAATCCCACAAACCTTATCCAACAATTAGGTTTAGGTAAAAGAGGAAAGAGACCCCTTCATAGATATTTTAGGATAATTAATCAATTAAAAAAAACTAAATATAAAACAAATGAATAATAATTATTTATATTTTTTTTCTCAATAATCATAATAAACTAAATAATATAAATAAATAAAATATACAAACAAATTTTTTTTTATATTTTTAAATTAAAAGATAATAACAATAAAAAAACAAACAAAAATCAATTTTACACTATTCAAAATAAAATAAACAGATAAAAATTTAACTTGAATAAAAAATGTGAATATGCGTAAAATTCAGAGATGCGAATGAAAATTAATATGATATACGAATGCGAATGAGAAAAAATTGGGGTAAAATTTGGGGTGCGACAACTCTCACTCACCACAGTGATATCTAAAAATCTCAATCCCAGTGACTGTATCAAAAGTAACTCAACATGAAGCTTCAAGAGTGAAAACTCTCAACTCATTGCCTAAAGACTTCTAAGTGAGAACATTACGTCTACCACAAGTATCAAAAGATACAAGGGTGACTTACAAACTACATAATAGACTCTAATAACTTAAGACTCTAAGATTCCCTTAATTTACAAATTATGAAAAACATTCTTGAAAGAATTGATACATTAGGTTTAGGTTTTCTCCTTTAAATACACATTTGCAGTCCATGGGATTCGAATTCTACGTCAAGAAGTTTCTTGATCCATAAGCTTAGTGATGCACCAATTGTGCAACAAAATCTCCTTAAATCTTGGAACAAACAATACAAAGTTTCTTAAATTGTCTCAAGAACCAATTTAGTAACTAATGTATAGCTGTAGATATAAAACCTATTACAGATTAAATCTTCTTGACCTACGAAATTTACTAAGATATATCCAAAAGGAATATCACAGAATCAAATCAAATCTGCCAAGATTTAAAACAACAGTGCCTACTATACCAGACCAAGATGTCATGACATTTGCCTTCGACACCTTGTTGAAAAACGCATAACATCAAACCTGTTATGACATTTGATAAAAATGTTACATTATCTTTACCAACATCAGTATAGAACTATGTTTTAGCAAAATTATGTCAATCCTAAAACCACGGAACTAACACTCTTAGTGAAAACTACCGCCACCATTTATTTTGGCTCTCTAGGTAAGCTAATCGAATATGGGTGTTGTTTGTTTGCTATGCTTCTCCATAAAAGCGTGTTTGCTTTGCTTTTTCTTTGCATGATTTGAGTTTGTTTCTTGAGTGTGTTGGTGGAAAATATGAAAAAAAATAGTTAGAGATGAGAGAGATGAAGAAATGGAACCGCTGAGGGAACCATGGAAACAAAAGTGAATACAATATCTCACCTTCTCTCTTCGCGTGTATTAACATTTGTTGTGTTTTCTTGTTTATTTTTTTACTTTCTCTATCCGCCATGTGTCAGCCCTAGAGTGGGCCGTATTTGAAGATTGCATAAGGCAGAGGCCTTATCATAATGAGGGAATATATGATTTTTCTTCTTTGTCTCTTGGAACTCCAATAGGGCCCTCGCTCATGGGCCTGGGTCAGAGTTATTTTCTGCACCCACTTGTTTTGTTGGCACAATATTATTCTCACCTCCCATGCTATTTATTTGCGTTAATTGACTTTATCTTGCAATTTGTTTTATGATGTTAGACTCCAATTTTGGATTCGAATTTTTAATTCGGTTTTATAATTATGATTTAGTTTAATTTTTTAGGATTATAATTTTAGGTTTTTTAATTAGTCTTTAGTTTAGTAAAATAATTAAAAAATCCAAAAAAAAAATTCCTTTGCTCTTTTAATCCAAATAATGAAAAATCATGAACTTTCTTTTCTCTAGTTTAGTTTTCCTCATTAATCAAAACTCAAAAAAATTTCCTTTAGTGTAGGTTAAACAAGCTAACCAATTAAAAAAATTTCACTAACATAATTCAAATCAATACCTCTTTTTTTTCAAAAAGAAATTAAGATGTTCCCTCTGATGAAAACTAGAAACAAGCTATAAGTCTCCATGGTACATGCTCGCATATGTTTATCGCTCGAAGGTGAACTCACCTTATTCCATAAAAAAATCACTAACCAAATAGTGTTAAACTAAGTAGGTCTCTGATTTCATCTCTTGATGAATACGTAGGCATAAGGTGTGATGCCTTAGTGAGTCCACTAACCACCAACATCCTTGTATAGTTCCCTTCCCATGTATATATGAGTGGATAAAGTAGCCAAGAAATAAAGGCAAGAAACCATTAGAAAACCACATAAACCTTAACCATATGGAAGGTTCCCCTTAAGTACAATGGAAACAAGGGGTTCCTAACACCTCCCTCTTGATTAACCGACTCCCAAACCCATTATCCTTCTATTTTAGGGTTTTCCCTGTCCTTAGGACAAATAAAATATGGTGGTGACTTCATTAATTTTCCAGTCGTGACAGCTGGCGACTTCACTGGGGAAACCCTAAGGAGAGTCACGCATACCCTCTAGTTTTAGGTTTTTATATGTTTTTAATTTGCATGTTTTATTTCTTGTTTGTTATTTGTTTATTATTTGGATTTTATTTATTGCTTCATTTTATTATCCATATTTATATATCATGTTGGGTTGGGGATTACTTTTTTGGTGTGAAGCTTAAACCGAGGCTTGGAGGAAAACCGTAAGCTAAGACGTAGACCCATTGTAATAGTCGTTAAGATGTCACATATCTCAGTGGTATGAGGGTTACACTCATGGTAGATCTATTCAAAGTTGTCTTCATGGTAAGGCCTGCCCCTCACTATGCGGACAATTTGGATTTGAGCCGTGACCATTGTGTAAGTGTTTGTTGGCAGCAATTTTGGTAAAACAATGACTTGATAATGTTTTGCTAAATGTCTTAACATTTTAAGCAAAACTATTTTGAATGATGTCAAAGTAGATGTCTTGACATCTGCCTCCTGAACTGAACTCATCCCAATATCAGTTTAAGTTTTCTAGTTCTTGATATCCTGCACACCATAATTCAGGATTTGTGACTCGTAGGCTGCAAAAAATATGAAGGAATATTTTTCTATCTTTATGGATTATATCTTGGCTTATTTTCATGGAAGTATTCAAAAGATTCGAATATTTGTTTTTTAGCCCAAGCCCACTGTCGCGCATATATAAGGACCTGCTTCCTTATTTAGACTACTGCAACTTTTGAAGAAGAATACTTTCTTTTTGTTTTCGAAGTCTAAATCTTTTAATTGTCAAACACTCTAGTATTGATTTAATACTTGTGTTGTTATTTGGATTATTAATTGTGTATCATTCATAAGCTTTTAAGCATTGAGTTATTGAAGTTTTTAAACTTATTATTTTTGTCGTTTCTTCACTGTAAGTGATTGAAGGGATTTGAGGAGGGCCTCATACCTAGGTGAGTCTTAGGTAGAAGTATAGCACGACTAGTGATTAAGTGATTAGGTCATAAACTAGTTGTTTACTGAGGGTCTATGAATTGATACTATTTAGTATACTTGTCCCTGACTTGGTAGCCCCCAGAGTAGGTGTTGTTGTACATTGAACTGGATTAACAATCCGTTGTTTTTTTACTGCATTTATTGTTGTTGTACTTTACTTTGTTCCTCAGATATTTGTGTCGTGACATCTCATTATACATCACATATTTGATACCAGAATTTCAATTGGTATCAGAGCAGGCATCCTGCTCTTTATCTGGGTGAGATCTAGGGAAGATACTTTCCGATACTATGGACAAGGAAGGAGGATTTATGAACAGACCACCCATTATGGATGAAAGTAATTATGACTACTGGAGACCATGTAGGTTTCCTTTTTAAAGTCTTTGGACAACAGAGCTTGGAAAGTTGTTTTAAAAGGATGGAAACACACTGTCAAATTGGGAGAAAATGGAGAACCTACTTCTGAGTTAAAACCAGAAGAATATTGGTCTAAAGAAGAAGATGAAATTGCTCTTGGAAATTATAAAGCCTTAAATGATATATTCAATGAAATTGACAAGAACGTTTTCAGATTAGTGAACACGTGTGAAGTAGATAAGGATGCATGGGGAATTCTTCAATATACTCATGAAGGCACATCCAAAGTTAAGATGTCAAGACTTCAGTTGCTCACTGTTGTACCCCAAAATTTGCCCTCCCTTTTTCACAAAGAAATCACAACCCTAGGGTTTTCTCTGATTTTTAAGATTGGCTCAGGAATCGATCAAACAGACTTTTCTTTGGTAGTAAATCAAGAATCAGGGTTTCTCTCGCATTTCTCAGAAGAAATTGAATCCACAGAAATTCAGTTTACTGTTACATTGTTTTCACACTTTTTCAAGTTTGCTGAAAGGTTAAACGATTGTTCTCAAGGCCTGATTATCTGGGATAAGAAATAGGAGCTGAGACTGTTATTTGGAATATCAAGACATCTGCTTGTTAATGGAATGAAATGTTTGCTGGTTAATGGAATGCTTGCTTGTTTATTATACAATGCGTATTGTGATTGGAATATTGATGCAAGGTTATGAGATTACAGAGTTTTTGGGATTACTTGGATTTTAAGTTATCTGTATTGGAAATGTTGGAATGCAGTTTCAGTTATTTTAAATCAGGAATCTTAAATAATAAGTGAAGACTTGAAGAAAGAATGGCAATATTATTGGACATTAAATGATTTTATTGAATATCAGTTTGCCTCACAAAGATTTTTCAGATGATTGATACAAAAATAATTTATTATTTGAATATTGTAAGTTTTTACAACTTATAGTACTTTGAAAAATAAATTATTACAATTAATGGAAAAGCTATCTAAATCTAAAATCTAAGCCTAAGCCTCATTGCCCCCATGCTCAAGGTCTCCGGCTTCTACTGCTTTGTCGTCGTCCAAGTTGCACTCACATGAAAAAGACAAAGGAAAAGAAGATTAGTACAGATAATTGAAAAGAATTTTCAAACAGTAAAAGAAAGAAAAAGTCATCATTAAAGTTTGCCGTCCGGAATCAGAGTGCTATTTATTCATCATGTTTTTATTTTTCTCTTTGCAAATCACAAGAAGACTGCTCTTCTTGGTTCACAAAGAGAAAAGTAAAAAATGCAAATGCAAGCATACAAAAGCAATTTATTCAAAAAAAGCATTAAGGTGCCAAAACTGGATGCAGCAAGTTTCAAATGCAAGACATGCTATACAAAGCAAGCATACAAAGATACAAAGCTAGCATACAAAGGCAAGCTGCATTACAAAACAAAGTCAACAAACAACATTGCAACTAAATGCAACAAGGTGCCAAACTGTACAAACAACACAAGCAAAGTGCCAAACATAGGCGCCAACTGTACTGCATTACAAGCCAAAGGCAAACTGAATGCAAAATAAGCAAACCAAACAGCACAAGTAAGGTGCCAAATTGAGTTACAAAACAAAATGAAGGCAAAAAGTATGCAATATAGAAAGTACAGCAGGCCAAAAGTAAATAACATGCAAATGCAGAAGATAAACCATTTCACAAGCCAAAAGCTTGTCATAAGCTATCATCATTTTCCAGACATATGCAACTTTTCAGAATAATAAGAAAAGCAAAAAAATGCTTTTTTCATAGAGAGAGAAAGAGAGAAGGATATCACCTTTTGAAGTGTACAATTTGGCAAGCAGGCTGTCACAAGTGACAAACAAGCAAAAAAAGATATAAGACTATCAGATAGTACAAAGATAGGAAGAACCATTTTTTGTCCAAAACCTGGAAGAACCAAGGTACATAACAAAAACAAATAGTCCAAACTGCAGAACAAAGTTAAAAACCATCAACAAACTCCAAACTGTGGGCAGCTTCGCCAAAACATCAAAACTGTAACAATATAACAGTTCCAAAAACCAAATCACCAAGGCAGAACCAAGCAGTAAACAAAAACTCTCCAAACCTGCATAGCCCAAAACTATTAACAGTTTCAAGAACCCAACCCGCAGTTCCAAACTGCAAACCATTGCAAAACTGCACAAGCTGCATCAAGCCTTGCCAAACTGCAACAAACACAAAAAACCTGTTAGCAAGAAACAGCCAAACAAGCAAACTGCAAACAACCACAAAACTCTACAAACTGCAAAGCTAATACAAGCCTGCTATCAAGCCAACAACCAAAAGCAAGCTTGCCAAACAAACCAAGCCTGTTAACAAACCTCAAACAGCCAAGCCAAAAACAAACTTACAGTTTCACAACAAAACTGCAAACAGTCACAAAACTGTGCACAAAATTCAAACCAGAAGAACAAAAAACATAACAGAGTTTCAAACACAGTCCCAAACCAGAGCAACCATCTCAGAAACAACCAAACTCAGTTTCAACAAAATCCACAAACCAAAACAAAGTTTCAGAAACTTGCAACATGGTTTCAGATTCAAAGAAGAGAGGAAAAAAGTTTTCAGAAGCAACCAACGCAAAGTTTCAGAACAAATCATCATTAACCTTCACATTCAAGAAGAGAGGAAAAAAGTTTTAGAGGCAAAGAAGTTTCAGAACAACATCATCATCAACAAATCAAGAGAAGGGAAGAGAGGTTCAGAAGTAACAAACAACAAGTTTCAAAACGAGCTTCATCATCAACATCAACATTCATGAAGAGAGGAAAAGGATTTTCAGAAGCAAAAAGCAAAGTTTCAGAAATACATCATCATCAACAATCAACAACAACAAGTTTTCAGAAATATTTCATCATCAAACATCAACAAATCAAGAGAGAGGAAAAAAGTTACCAAAAGCAAGCTCGCCATCATCCTCCCCTCCGCCTCTAAGCCACCAGGAAGCGCCTCCGTCTCACCCTTTTCTCTTCTCCATTTTTCTTTCCAGAAAATCCCCAAGGTACGTTTTTCTCCAACCTTCTTCGCTACATCACAGACATGTAAACATCAAAAGATTAAAATACTAAACTGTAAAGAAAAACGTGTGAAGCAAATGAAACTGAAAAAACTGTTAAAATCAAATGGGATAAACTGTACCATTTAGAACTAAAGCCATAGATCACTGTGAGGAGATGAGAGGAAGAGGTGGAACTCCGGTGGCTAGGGCTTAGAGGGAGTATCAGAACCATAGCGCTGAGCAAGATGAAGGAGAAGAAAGAACGAGAACGGCGCTGCTGAGGTTCACACTAACCCTAAATTCTGAGAACTCTAACAAAAATAATTGCAAACTTTGTCTTGGGCCTTTGCCCTCCTAAACCTCATCAAGCCCATATGCACATACCAGCGCACCCCCCTCTCTATTTTCTGACCTCACATTTTCTCTTATTCTTTTTGGGCCTAGCATCCACACCACATCCCAAGCCCATTCTGCCTTTTTTTTAATTTCTTTTCTTTTGTTTAAAACAAATACTTATTTGTTTATTAATTCATTTTATTATTTGTTTTCTTTTTTAAGTTAATAATAAAACTAATAATAAAAACTTTGACTTTCTTACAAAAAATTAGTTTTATTAAATAATCTTGCTTTATTTGAAAACACTAAAAATAATAGAGATTTAGTTTTAATTAAATTTTCTTTCTTTAAAACTTTTTCTTTTCATAATTAATAAAACACAAAAGAATAAAATACTTAATCTTTCTTTTTTTTAGAATAGATTTTATTTATTTATTTTTAAGTTAATAAATACATGCATTTCATAGTTTATTGATTCTCTTTATTTTTATGTTTTGTTATAGCTTTAATATTTGAATTGCGACGATTCGATTTGATTGTAACACTTGATATTTGCACATTATTATTCTTGTGAGACTCATCCCCATTTGTAATAATTTGTACCCCCATCCCCGGATACTTTTGTAATAGCTTAGAATTTTAATTCTCGCACTTTATGCTTTCAAATATGCCATGATTAGAGATTAGGGTTTGTATGCGAAAATCCAAAATCAATCGCTAGATGACCTAATACAAGACTTAAATGCATGAAAATGACAAACACTATTCACACGTGCACCTCTAGGGTAACCTCGCTTGTTGCCTCGGAAATACAGTCATGTCCCTCGAATATGAGACACTCTAACAAATGCCCCTTCGATAAACAAAGATCGTAGTCCCTCGATGACCCTCGATGTTGCCTTCGATAAAACGATCTAGTCCCTTACAAAATTGCTAGAGCATCTCACAAGTTGCTTTTAATGATTGTATGCGATGACCCGCGCCTGTCCCGTTTAACATCCTAACACAAGGTTGTTCACCAAATGCAATGGTGAAATAACACTGTCAAAAGGGTTAAAAACATATAGGAAAGATCTTTGAGTAAAATAGGGTAGACAACTCTTAGTTACTTGATCAAAACTTGCAAAACATCCTTGCTATTTTTCAAACACACCTCACAACACAATTTCAAAAAACAAACTTTTAAAACATGAAATATCTTTTCAAAAGACAAACACCTTTGTATATATTCAAACAAGAATCATTACAAAGGTTGCCTAGACAAGGCCTCTTTTTCAAAGCATTTTCAAAAACCACACACAAAGCACCATTTCAAACAATTGAAAAGCAAAAGCAAGTGATCTAAACAAGTAACTAAGAGCCCATGGAAAACCATGGATGAAAAGGGTGCTTGCACCTTCCCTTTTCATAATCTACCCCCCGAACCAAAGAAAACATCTCAAAGGTCTTTCTTGTGCTTTTTAACCTTTCCTTAGGATAAAATAAAAAGTCGGTGGCGGCTCTTGCTAAATCGCATAATTGCAAACTCAAACGCAAAACCTCAAGTCAGTTCTCCCACCGTATCACAGAACTGGAGAATCTGCTGGGGGGAATTCTAAAAGTGGGGTTACCTTAGGGTTTTAGATCACCTTTTCATGCTTATCTTGTTTTCCTTGATTGCTTTACATTTAGTTCTATTGTTTGGGTTTGAAATCCTCTACCTGGATTTGGGAAACATTCATAGGTAAATAGCAATACGTTATGGAAACTGTGCCGGGTATACCGACATGGTTGAAGCAATAGCTATATTAGTGCGACATATTTGTGGGTATCGGTAGCCTTTGAGTTAATCAAAGAGAATACGGGGCCGCTGAGTGATGTCACGAAGCACTAATGGACTTTTAGAACCTTTACTTGACCAACTTGACCTTTTTTAGGGGTAGTGAGATGACCGGCTTTGGTACAATACAAAGTTGGTAGATACTCGACACTACACTCATTGAGGGTTGTTTTCTTGGAATATTTTGGTCTCCAGTAAAGTGGCTAAACTGAAACAATGAACACAGAAAATAATCCGGTGATATTGAGCTCCTTAGAACCCGGTTACTATTTATAGGATAGGTTGAGCCAACAAACTTCAAGAGGGTACTTACCTATGAAACCCTATGCAAGCCTGAAACTAGGATCTTGTGTGATTTGCTTGTACATATACTTGTGCATACATCATAAACATCATGAAGCATCATTAGCATCCACTAACCATTTCAAGGGTTTGGATCTTCATCTTTGTTCCTGTTTTTTAGGTCATGGAATCACTCCGCAGAAAAACTATTCAGGTTAACCTTGTGAGGATTCCTCCTCAACTCAAGGAGCTTACTTCCAAGATTCCAGAGAATTCTCCCTTCACTGAAAGACATGGTAGACTTCTCAACTTGGTTAACTCCAACATTGAAGAAGACATGGTGAAAGTTCTCTTCCAGTTCTTTGACCCCCTATACCATTGCTTTACGTTTCCTGATTACCAACTAGTACCTACTTTGGAGGAATTTTCTCAACTCCTGAGGATTCCTATTCTCCATCAACTACCCTACAACGGTACGGAAAGAGAGCCAAAGCCTGAAGATGTTGCTCAAGCCTTACACTTGCAACCATCTGATATCAAAGGTCATTGGGAAACCAGAAGTGGTGTCAAGGGTTTCTTGGCAAAGTTTCTGTTTGAGAAGGCACAAGGCTGCTGGAATTCTCTAGATCTACAAGCTTTTGAGGAGATTGTAGCACTTCTCATCTATGGGTTGGTCTTGTTCCCAAACCCTGATCAGCTTGTAGATGTGAATGCTGTCAAGATTTTCATATCTCGGAATCCTGTGCCTACATTGCTTGGGGACATCCTACACTTATTTCACACACGAACAATGAGGAAAAGAGGTGTTCTCATGTGTTGTACTCCTCTTCTAGCAAGGTGGTTTATTTCTCACCTTCCCCAATCAGTTTTGAAGAATGAGCAGGGTTTAAGGTGGTCACAACAGTTGATGACCCTCACACATTCTGATGTTCATTAGTGTTCTCAGTCCAGAGAAAATGTCATCATCATCGATCGTTGCGGAGAATTCCCTAATTTCCCACTACTTGGCATTAGGAGAGACATTACCTACAACCCCTATTTAGCGCTGAGGCAATTTGGATATGCTTGAAGGGATGGCCCTCATGATATGCTGATTCCTGACTTGGTTTTTGACTTCGACAACGATGCTCAAGGACTTCGATAAAGGTTTATCCGAGCATGGAGGATGCCCAACAAAGTGGATAATAAGACACTGGGGCACAAGAATTCAATCCCCCTTGAGCCTTATCTCAAGTGGGTACGAACCCGCACCCAGAGTCTTATGATGCCTTACCCCCACATTCTCCCCGTGATCAAAGAGCCTGTTATGGAAGGAGAGGTTCCATACACCCTCCTACATCCAGACATGCCAACATCATTGGAAGAATTGCAAAAGAGTTGGATACAGCTCAAGGAAGAGCGGAACACTTTTGAAGCCAGCTTCTATGCCAGTGAGAAGAAGGTTTTGGAACTTACCCGCCGACTTCACGAAGAGGAGACTCTTAACACTTACATCGCACCGAAAAGGATGCGCAACGTCTTTTTACATTAAGAAGCTTTGTAATATTTTGCCCATGGGGCATTTATGTACTGACAAATTTCTTCTTATTAATATGACGTGTGTTCTTTTTGTCTGCAACAACTTTGAATTTCTGAATCCTTGGATGTATTACATGAATAAACATATCATTCATCATATGCATAAACATATCTTCACACCAGGTTTCCTTATCTTTCTGCTGTTTATTTCAGCAAGATGGATATAGAGCAGACGGTCAAAGATCTGCAAGCACAGAATTCGCAATTCCAATAACTCCTCATGACCTTGGCAAAGGGTCAAGAGGACCTTAAAGCACTGTTAGAGAAGGAGAAAGAAAAAGAAAAAAAGAAAAAGAAAAGAGTCGGGGTAGCTACTCTGGGAAGAAGATTTGAGAACCAAGCTAGAAGAGTCCTGGAGTTCCCCTCGACGTCTGATGAAGGGACCGGTAAAGGAAAAGGAGTTGCAGTACCTTCCGAGTCTGAGGTTGAAGAGGGGGAAGTTGAAGAGGATGAAGATTACTCTGAGCAGCAGTACCCTCCTACGGAAGACAAGTATAAGAATCTGGAAGAGCGGTTGGCAGCCATGGAGGTACAAAGGGTACCTAGACTGGATTTCGAAGAGCTGGGATTGGTTGCTGGGATCGTCATTCCCCCTAAATTCAAAGTGCCCACATTCGCTAAATATGACGGTTTGTCTTGTCCAAAGATGCATCTGTGTTCTTATGTCAGAAAGATCCAACCTCACTCTTCTGATAAGGATATGTGGGTCCACTTTTTTCAAGATAGTTTGTCGGGTACACAATTGGACTGGTTCTACCAGCTTGAGAGGGTTGATGTACATAACTGGGAGGACTTGGCTGCTGCCTTCTACTGACAATATCAATACAATGCAGATTTAGCACCTACTCGTACTCAACTATAGATTATGAGTATGGTTTCTAATGAGGGCTTTAAGGAGTATGCCCAAAAGTGGAGGGACCTGGCTGGAAGGGTGCAGCCACCATTGTCTGAAAGAGAGCTTGTCGATATGTTTTTGGGGACGTTGTCTGGTCCATTCTTTAATCACCTGATAGGGAGCTCATCTGCAGGGTTCACTGAATTAATTCTGACAGGGGAAAGGGTCGAAGTTGGTATTAAGAGTGGTAAAATTCAGAAGGATGCATCTGCTTCAGCCGCTATCAAGAAGACCTTCCCAGCCAAGAAGGAAATTTCTGCTATTTACACCCAGAGAAATCGAGAAAGAGAAGAACACCGACCAACCGTGGGGGCCGTATTAATTCAGAAGTCCACATCAGATCATCCTAGAAATAGTCAACCGAGGAATGATCAACCCAGAACCTATTAGCAAAGGGTAGAAAGGCCACAACGGCAATATACCCCGATAAACATGACACCCGCTCAGTTCCTTCCACATCTCCTGAAATTAAACCTTGCTAATTTGAGAGAGGCACCGAAGAATACAAATACCACTTCTCCATATTATCATCCCAATGCAAAATGTGCTTATCATTCAGATAGCATAGGGCACGACACCAACAACTGTTGGGCCCTCAAAAACAAGATCCAAGATTTGATAGATGCCAAGGAGGTAGAATTCGATGCGCCCGAAAAGCCGAATGTGATTTCTGCCCCAATGCCCAAGCACGGTCACAATGTCCATGCTATTGAAGAGGATTTGTATGTTGCTGTTGTTGATAACTTAATGACTCCGTTGCCAATGATCAAGATGAATCTTTTGAAAGCCGGGATCTTCCCGGGCTGTGAAAAAGATTGTTACCTTTGTTCGACCTTGCAATCCGACTGTCCGCTATTGAAGTTAGGCATCCAACGCCTGATGGATAATCAAGAGATCCTCTTTCAGAAAACTCCTATCACTCCTGTTACCCCAATTAATGATGTTGCTATAATCACCATTTCCGATAATATTTCCAAGACCTGCAAAAGGCCTGTTAAGATTACACCCGATCCAAAGTTTGTACTGCTGAAGATTACCATGCCGGGGCCTATCCCATATAAGTCCAACAAGACAATACCGTGGAATTATGGAGGAGATATCTTCTACCACGGTGTTAAGCAGATCGAATCAGTCGAAGAAGGTCCCGATGAAGAAACTCCTGACATAGGAAATATTGCGGGGACAAGTAAGATAACACGTAGTGGAAGAATCTTCTCTCCGGAGATTGCTCCTCCAAGGGCAGTCTTCGGACCCTCAAGTGCTCGTGTGCCAGTCAAGATATCTATGCGAGGTCCAGTAATTGAAGAAATTGTTACTCCCGAAGTTGTACCCTCTGCTGTTACTGCTGATAAAGGTAATGGGATCCAAGAAGCGCCCGTCAGGACGAGGGCTCAGCCTTTGGTTATCCCCGAGACCACCCAAAAGGAAATGGAGGAAATTTTAAAGATAATCAAGAAGAGCGACTATGATGTCATAGAGCAACTGGGGCAAACCCCTTCAAAAATCTCCATGCTGGATCTATTGCTCTGTTCCGAGGCTCATGCCAAAGCCTTGATCAAATTCCTGAAGACGGCGCACGTGCCTCAAGAAACTTCTGCGGATCAGTTTCAAGAGTGTGTAGCCAGCCTAACCGCCAACAATGGTCTTGGTTTCTCTGATGCCGACCTAACATCTAAGGGAAGAAAGCATAATGATGCGCTGCATGTTTCGGTAGAGTGCAGAGGCACCACACTTGCTCATGTTCTGGTTGATACCAGGTCATCTTTAAATGTCCTACCAAAGAAAGCATTTGACATATTGGACTGTGAGGGTTTGACCTTGAAGCCCAATAATATCATTGTTAGAGCCTTCGACGGTTCTAAGCGGATGGTTCACGGAGAAGTAGACATCCCAATTAAGGTGGGAACAGAAATTTTCAACTCTACATTTTATGTGATGGACATTCTTCCTTCATATTCATGCTTGTTGGGAAGGCCATGGATCCACAACGCTGGGGCAATCACTTCTTCTCTACACCAAATGCTCAAGTACCCAGTCCAGGGTAAGATCATAACAGTTCATGGTGAGGAGGAGTATATGATAAGCTACCTTAACTCTTTACGCTATGTAGAGTTAGATGGTGAGTTCATAGAAACACCTTTCCAACACTTTGAAGAGGTTTCTCCTGAAATTGCGATGGCCAAGACAATAACTTCTGGGCCTGCAGTTTCTAAGCCTGTGTCCTGGATGTCATCCCTTAAAGATGCAAAGGCTGTGATCGAGGAAGGAGGAAGTACAGTGTGGGGTCAACTACCAGACTTTCCTTTCAAGTCAGATAAGTTCGGTTTGGGTTTCACTGCTGCTATTCAGAAAGCTGTGCGTCGCTCCCGGGCTGGAGGACCACCATTAAAGATCACTCATCACGGAGTTCATGCTTTGGAAGATGTTGAAGACGAGAGTAATTTTGAAGACTGGATCTTTCCAACCATTGAAGGAGGACTGAATAACTGGGAGGCGAAAGGCTTCGTTCCCATTACTTTCATCAATCAGTCATTTATCTTTTGAACATTTTCCGTTGGTCTGTAATAACTATTAAACAATTCGTACACTCTTTTTTCCTTGTGCCTTACCCGGGGCATATAGGTCCATTTTTAAGGGCTTGATTCCTTCATTTTCATATGCCATTTTTAATGAATCATGGACGTTTTCATCTATAAACTTTTGTGTTCATTTTCCTTCTTTTTTTTGTTTAAAGGTGGCTATCCCTTACACACACCCACACTCACAAAATGCAGGTACCCATCCACTCCGGATTCCATGGGTAACAGTTCTTCTATGGCCTTCAGTGACTCTGAAGATCTGGTCAATCATGCCGAATAAGAAGGTGATGAAGACTGTGAAGTGCCTGGAGAGTTGGCTAGACTTCTACAACAGGAAGAGAGGGTTATTCTGCCCCATGAAGAGTTGTTAGAGACTATCAACTTGGGTACTGTCGAAGACAGGAGAGGGTTAAAATAGGTGCCAACCTAAAGCCAAATGTCAAAGAGCGCTTAGTTCAGCTGTTGAATGAATATGTTGAGATCTTTGCCTGGTCCTATGAAGACATGCCGGGACTCGACACATATATTGTGGTTCACCGTCTCCCTACAAGAGAAGATTGTCCACCAATAAAACAAAAAGTCCGCTGAATGAGGCCCGATACGTCTGAAAAGATCAAAGCCGAAGTGATGAAGCAATTCAATGCCATATTTCTTGCTGTTACTTCCTATCCATAATGGGTTGCTAACATTGTGCCCGTGCCTAAGAAGGACGACAAAGTAAGAATGTGCATGGATTACCGAGATTTAAACAGGGCTAGCCCTAAAGATGACTTTCCACTACCGCACATTGACATTTTGGTCGACAACACAGCTCAACATAAGGTATTTTCTTTCATGGATGGATTTTCAGGGTACAACCAGATCAAAATGGCCCCCGAAGACATGGAGAAGACTACTTTTGTTACACAATGGGGTACCTTCTGCTATAAAGTAATGCCATTCAGACTGAAGAATGCCGGGGCAACCTATCAGCGCGCCATGGTAGCTTTGTTTCATGATATGATACATCATGAGATCGAAGTCTACGTAGACGATATGATAGCCCATTCACAAACATAAGAAGAACACATCAACCATCTACAAAAGCTGTTTGTCAGATTGAAGGAGTATAAGCTCAGACTGAATCATAGCAAGTGCACTTTCGGAGTCAGGTCCGGTAAACTCTTGGGATTCATCGTCAGCAACAAAGGCATTGAGGTTGATCCTGCTAAAGTCGAAGCTATACGGGAAATGCCTGCCCCCCGCACTGAAAAGGAGTTCAGAGGTTTTTTAGGACGCCTAAACTACATTGCAACGTTCATTCCTCACCTGACATCTACCTGTGAACCAATCTTCAAGCTGTTGAAGAAAGATCAGGTGGTTGAGTGGAATGATGACTATCAAGTTGCTTTTGATAAAATCAAGGAGTATTTGCTAGAACCTCCTATCTTGATGCCACCCGTCGAAGGAAGGTCTCTAATCATGTATCTGACTATTTTGGATAACTCAATGGGGTGCGTATTGGGCCAACATGACGAGTCTGGCCGAAAAGAGCATGCCATTTATTACCTTAGCAAAAAGTTTACCGACTGTGAGACTCGCTACTCACTGCTCGAGAAAACTTGCTGCACTTTGGTATGGGCTACTCGCTGGCTAAGGCAGTATATGTTGACACATACCACTCTGCTGATTTCTAAAATGGATTTGATCAAGTACATCTTCAAAAAGCCCGCTTTATCTGGAAGAATCGCTAGATGGCAAATGATCCTGACTGAGTATGATATCCACTACACAACCCAAAAAGCTATAAAGGGGAGTGTACTAGCTGACCATCTAGCTCATCAAGCTGTCGAAGATTACCAATCCATGAAATTCGAATTTCCCGACGAGGACATTATGACATTGGACAACATTGAAGATAACAGACCGTATGACGGACCTGAACAAGGATCCCGATGGACCCTGTACTTTGATGGTGATTCAAACGCACTTGGCAACGGTATCGGCGCGGTACTTATCTCTCCAGAAGGTTTCCATACACCATTCACTGCTAGACTCTGCTTCAGTTGCACTAACAACATGGCCGAATATGAAGCTTGTATCTTTGGTCTCAAGGCTGCGATTGACTTAGGAATCAAATCTTTGGTTGTGTTTGGGGACTCATCTTTGGTTATTAGTCAAATCAAAGGGGAGTGGGACACTAAACACCCTAATCTCATCCCATACAAAGAACATGTCCTTACATTGCTACCTCATTTCGAGCATATTACCTTCGAGCACTTCCCGCGAGAAGAAAATCAGCTAGCAGATGCTCTAGCCACAATGTCTTCCATGTTTAAACTTAACTGGGATAATGAGGCTCCCCAAATTACCATCGAGCGGATGGATGAACCTGCACATTGTCATGAGATTAATACCGAAGAAGTAGTGGAACAACCCTGGTCTCACAAAATCAAAAGGTATCTCGAGACTCAAGAATACCCTGAAGGAGCTTCAGTCAATGACAGAAAGTTCTTAAGGAGATTTGCTGCCAAGTTCTTCCTGAGCAATGGTATCCTATACAAACGCAACCATGATTGTGTTCTGCTTCGTTGTGTGGACAAGGTTGAAGCCGAGCAGATCATGACTGAATTGCATAGTGGCACATTCGGCACCCATTTGAGCGGACATACGATGGCTAAGAAGATCCTAAGGGTAGGCTACTACTGGTCTACCATGGAAGCTGACTGTCATCAATACGCCCGTACTTGTCACAAATGCCTAGTTTATGCTGACAAGGTGCATATTCCTCCGGTTCCTCTCAATGTACTAACAGCTCCTTGGCCATTCGCGATGTGGGGTATCGACATGATTGGAGAGATCATGCCTACAGCATCCAATCGACACCGCTTCATTCTGGTGGCCATTGATTACTTTACCAAGTAGGTCGAAGCAACTTCCTTCGCCTCTGTTACAAAGAATGTGGTTTCCCGCTTCATCAAGCAGAACCTCATTTGCTAGTATGGTATTCCTGACCGAATCATTACGGACAACAGTACAAACCTGAACAACACTATGATCACCGCTCTGTGCGAACAGTTCAAGATTCAACATCACAATTCATCTCCCTATAGGCCAAATATGAATGGTGCTGTCGAAGCTGCGAACAAAAATATCAAGAAGATCATTCAAAAGATGACAGTCACCTACAAGGACTGGCATGAGATGTTACCGTTTGCTCTAAACGGGTACCGTACCACGGCGCGAACATCAACTGGGGAAACACCCTTTTCTTTGGTATACGGCATGGAAGCTGTTTTACCTATAGAAGTTCAGATTCCTTCCCTGAGAATCATGAAGGATGCTGGTTTGAGTGAAGACGATTGGATCCAGACCCGGCTTGATCAACTTAACATGATTAACGAGAAGCGACTTACTGCTGTTTGTCATGGCCAGACGTATCAAAAACGTATGATCAAGGCCTTCAATAAGAAAGTCAAGAGACAAGTATATCAAGTCGGGGATCTTGTAATCAAGCGGATTATCTTGCCGCAATGTGATCCCAGGGGCAAATGGACTCCTACTTATGAATGACCATTTGTGATCAAAAACATCTTTTCAGGTGGGGCTTTGATTCTGACCACCATGGACGGCGATGACCTGCCGCACCCTGCGAACACAAACAGTGTCAAAAGATACTACGCATAAAACGACTCGACAAGTTGAAAACACGAAAGGGCGACTTGGGCAAAAATGGGCATCCTGGCAAATCGAAAACCCGAAAGGGAGGTTCGGGCAAAAATTAGGGATAAACAAAAAAAAATCTGTACACCCGGCAAGTTGAAAACCCGAAAGGGAGACTTGGGCAAAAAAGGGTTTCCCGGTGGATCGAAAACCTGAAAGGGCGATCCAGGCAAAAGTTAGGGAATTAAAGCGTATGACTATTTCTCGTCGGATCATTTTAAAGACAATCCCTTCACGGACAAACTCCAATCTTCTAATCAATCCAATCATCTGCGGACAAAACAACGAATGGACAAGATACTCAGAGTTGTGAAGGCTATAGCAGAATGGGGACCCCATAGAATTGTTACACATAGCCATCTTTCTTTATATAAATTTTCTCAACTTTATGACAACATTCTTTTACTGGGATGTCTGTCTCCTTTGTACAAAATACTTACACAAAGTTAATACAAAGTTACTTCAAAGTACATAAAACTGTTTGCCTTTTCTTTCTTTACACTTGTGTTTATTTGAAAAAACGTCCAATGATTTATTAAATGAGCATATGCATTTGAATATAATCACTGCTTATAAATAAAACGAAATGAGAAAGAATAATTACTGATAGGATGGAAGTGTAGGAAAGTGTCTTTAGGCTATTCCAGGAGAAATCCCCTGCAATACATCATCCAGATCCTAGGAGGAACTAAAGCTTTGTAGGCATATCCCCATTGGAGTTAAGTTTCAAGGATCCCCATCAGAGTTGAGTATTCAAGTTCCCAACCAATAGCGGAGCAAAACTTTGAACTACAAACCCTCAGTAAGAATGGAACTTTCTTCCCCAAACAGAGTCAAACCTTCGACCCGTGAACACCGGTGAAGACCATCCAGTTTCCTCTCTTTTCCCCGGAGAGTCGCTTTTAAACCAGATAATTCATCAGAGAGTTATTTTTAAACTTTTCCCCCAGTGAAGTCGCCAATCAAATCAGCACGTCGCTAAAACCCCCAGTGGAGAGGAAACTTTGAGCTACCAATCCCCAGCAGAAACCATTCAGTTTTCCCCTGATATCCTCAACAGAATGGAGATTCTCATTCTTGCTTCCCCAGTAGATTGGCATACACCTAACTCCTGATATTCCCGACAGAATGAGGATTCTCATTCTCAAAGTTGCATACAACCTAAGCTCCCAAATTTCTTCCAAGTAGGAATAAGCTTTTCCCAGAGTCCTGAGCTTACTCTCCAGCAAGATAGCTACTCCCCAACAGTATAGCTATTCCCCACAGAGTTTTCACTCCCCAACAAAATCAAGATTCTCATCTTTGATTCTCCAGTAAAGTTGCCAGAGCCTTCTTTACCCTCAGCATAAATTTGTCAGAGTTTTTAATCCCCTGCAGATCAAAGATTCTCGTTCTTGACTCCTCAGCACAAATTCCCCTAACAGAATGAAGATTCTCATTCTCATTTCCCCACAGAGTTTTCAGATATTCCCCAGCGGAGTTCTCCTCAAACAATGAAAGAGGAATCCCCAGTAGATTGGCATACAACCCAAATCCCTGATTTCCCCAGCAATATAGCTTCTCCCCACAGAGGTTGTCAAAAAAACTTGAAGACACACATACTCTTCAACAGCGGTCAAAGATTTTATTATCTCCAGCTATCCAGAATTTATCTTCCTCAGCAAGACAACTCATCAGCTTACATGCACATACATTACATTCATATATCATGAACATTGATAAAACACATATATTGCATCATACATTTCATGCAACATAACTTTGTGTTTCAGCTAATATTTTACCCTTTTCAGGATAAGATTAGCAAACTTCAACTTCAAGATTTTTGAAAACAGTTTACGGATGCTTCCCAACATGGATGTCAATCTATCGCTTGTTCAGATTCAACTTTTGAAAACAGTTTACGGATGCACCAAACATGGATGCTAATCTATTGCTTATTCAACTTCAAGGATCATGAAAACAGTTTATGGGTGCTTCCAAACATGGATGTCAATCTATCGCTTGTTCAGATTCAACTTTTTAAAATAGTTTACGGATGCACCAAACATGGATGTTAATCTATTGCTTATTCAACTTCAAGGATTTCTGAAAACAGTTTACGGATGCTTCCAAACATGGATGTTAATCTATCGCTTGTTCAGATTCAACTTTTGAAAATAGTTTACGGATGCACCAAACACGGATGTTAATCTATTGCTTATTCAACTTCAAGGAATTCTGAAAACAGTTTACGGATGCTTCCCAACATGGATGTTAATCTATCGCTTGTTCAGATTCAACTTTTGAAAATAGTTTACGGATGCTCCAAACACAGATGTTAATCTATTGCTTGTTCAACTCCAGAATCATGAAAACAGTTTACGGATACTTCCCAACATGGATGTTCCATCGCTTGTTCAGATTCAACTCATTGAAAACAATTTACAAATACTCCAAACACGGATGTTAATCTATTGCTTGTTCAACTCCAAAATCATGAAAACAGTTTACGGACGCTTCCAAACATGGATGCTAATCTATCGCTTGTTCAGATTCAGCTCATGAAAACAGTTTACGGATTCTCCAAACATGGATGCTAATCTATTGCTTATTCAAACCCCCAGCTCAGAGACGTTCCAGACATGGATACCTTTATGATACTCATTCTTTCACCTACAACATACAGTTCAAAAAACATTCTTGGATGGCATCTTTAAGCCCATCTCCGACAAGGTTCTGTCACATCTCCAAATGGCATCTTTAAGCCCATTCCCTCAACTATGCTTTGACGAGTGCAAATTTATGGGCACTCTAGTGTCCAATCATCTTTTACCTTCGAGTCGCAAACGACAAAATTGCCAATCTAACTCTTCAGGTTCAAGAAGATTGAACAGGGGCAGCTGTTGTACCCCAAAATTTGCCCTCCCTTTTTCACAAAGAAATCACAACCCTAGGGTTTTCTCTGATTTTTAAGATTGGCTCAGGAATTGATCAAACAGACTTTTCTTTGGAAGTAAATCAAGAATCAGGGATTCTCTCGCATTTCTCAGAAGAAATTGAATCCACAGAAATTCAGTTTACTGTTACATTGTTTTCACACTTTTTCAAGTTTGCTGAAAGGTTAAGTGATTGTTCTCAAGGCCTGATTATCTGGGATTAGAAATAGGAGTTGAGACTGTTATTTGGAATATAAAGACATCTACTTGTTAATGGAATGAAATGTTTGCCGGTTAATGGAATGCTTGCTTGTTTATTATACAATGTGTATTGTGATTGGAATACTGATGCAAGGTTATGAGATTACAGAGTTTTTGAGATTACTTGGATTTTAAGTTATCTGTATTGGAAATGCTGGAATGCAGTTTCAGTTATTTTAAATCAGGAATCTTAAATAAATAGTGAAGACTTGAAGAAAGAATGGCAAGATTATTAGACAGTAAATGATTTTATTGAATATCAGTTTGCCTCACAAAGATTTTTCAGATGATTGATACAAAAATAATTTATTATTTGAATATTGTAAGTTTTTATAACTTATAGTAATTTGAAAAATAAATTATTACAATTAATGGAAAAGCTATCTAAATCTAAAATCTAAGCCTAAGCCCCATTGCCCTCATGCTCAAGGTCTCCGGCTTCTACTGCTTTGTCGCCGTCCAAGTTGCACTCACATGAAAAAGACAAAGGAAAAGAAGATTAGTACAGTTAATTAAAAAGAATTTTCAAACAGAAAAATAAAGAAAAAGTCATCATTAAAGTTTACCGTCCGGAATAAGAGTGCTATTTGTTCATCATGTTTTTATTTTTCTCTTTTCAAATCACAAGAAGATTTCTCTTCTTGGTTCACAAAGAGAAAAGTAAAAAATGCAAATGCAAGCATACAAAAGCAATTTATTCAAAAAAAGCATTAAGGCGCCAAAACTGGATGCAGCAAGTTTCAAATGCAAGACATGCTGTACAAAGCAAGCATACAAAGGTACAAAGCTAGCATACAAAGGCAAGCTGCATTACAAAACAAAGTAAGCAAACAACATTGCAACTAAATGAAACAAGGTGCCAAACTGTACAAACAGTACAAGCAAAGTGCCAAACATAGGCTCCAACTGTACTGCATTACAAGCCAAAGGCAAACTGAATGCAAAATAACCAAACCAAATAGCACAAGTAAGGTGCCAAATTGAGTTACAAAACAAACTAAAGGCAAAAAGTATGCAATGCAGAAAGTACAGCAGGCCAAAAGTAAACAGCAGGCAAATGCATAAGATAAACCATTTCACAAGCCAAAAGCTTGTCATAAGCTATCATCATTTTCCAGACATAGGCAACTTTTCAGAATAATAAGAAAAGCAAAAAATGCTTTTTTCATAGAGAGAGAAAGAGAGAAGGATATCACCTTTTGAAGTGTACAGTTTGGCAAGCAGGCTATCACAAGTGACAAACAAGCAAAAAAAGATATAAGACTATCAGATAGTACAAAGATAGGAAGAACCATTTTTTGTCCAAAACCTGGCAGAACCAAGGTACATAAAAAAAACAAATAGTCCAAACTGCAGAACAGAGTTAAAAACCATCAACAAACTCCAAACTGTGGACAGCTTCGCCAAAACACCAAAACTGTAACAATATAATAGTTCCAAAAACTAAACCACCAAGGCAGAACCAAACAGTAAACGAAAACTCTCCAAACCTGCATAGCCCAAAACTGTTAACAGTTTCAAGAACCCAACCTGCAGTTCCAAATTGCAAACCATTGCAAAACTGCACAAGCTGCATCAAGCCTTACCAAACTACAGCAAACACAAAAAACCTGCTAGCAAGAAACAGCCAAACAAGCAAACTGCAAACAACCACAAAACTCTACAAACTGCAAAGCTAATACAAGCCTGCTATCAAGCCAACAACCAAAAGCAAGCTTGCCAAACAATCCAAGCCTGTTAACAAACCTCAAACAGCTAAGCCAAAAACAAACTTACAGTTTCACAACAAAACTGCAAACTGTCACAAAACTGTGCACAAAATTCAAACCAGAAGAACAAAAAACATAACAGAGTTTCAAACACAGTCCCGAACCAGAGCAACCATCTCAGAAACAACCAAACTCAGTTTCAACAAAATCCACAAACCAAAACAAAGTTTCAGAAACATGCAACATGGTTTCAGATTCAAAGAAGAGAGGAAAAAAGTTTTCAGAAGCAACCAACACAAAGTTTCAGAACAAATCATCATTAACCTTCACATTCAAGAAGAGAGGAAAAAAGTTTAAGAGGCAAAGAAGTTTCAGAACAACATCATCATCAACAAATCAAGAGAAAGGAAGAGAGGTTCAAAAGTAACAAACAACAAGTTTCATAACGAGCTTCATCATCAACATCAACATTCAAGAAGAGAGGAAAAGGGTTTTCATAAGCAAAAAGCAAAGTTTCAGAAATACATCATCATCAACAATCAACAACAACAAGTTTTCAGAAATATTTCATTATCAAACATCAATAAATCAAGAGAGAGGAAAAAAGTTACCAAAAGCAAGCTCGCCATCATCCTCCCCTCCGCCTCTAAGCCACCAGGAAGCGCCTCCGTCTCACCCTTTTCTCTTCTCCATTTTTCTTTCCAGAAAATCCCCAAGGTACGTTTTTCTCCAACCTTCTTCGCTACATCACATACATGTAAACATCAAAAGATTAAAAGACTAAACTGTAAAGAAAAACATGCGAAGCAAACGAAACTGAAAAAACTGTTAAAATCAAAAGGGATAAACCGTACCATTTAGAACTAAAGCCATAAATCACTGTGAGGAGATGAGAGGAAGAGGTGGCGCTCTGGTGGCTAGGGATTAGAGGGAGTATCAGAACCATAACGCTAAGCAAGATGAAGGAGAAGAAAGAACGAGAACGGCGTTGCTGAGGTTCACACTAACCCTAAATTCTGAGAACCCTAACAAAAATAATTGCAAACTTTGTCTTGGGCCTTTGCCCTCCTAAACCTCATCAAGCCCATATGCACATACCAACGCACCCCCTCACTATTTTCTGACCTCACATTTTCTCTTATTCTTTTTGGGCCTAGCATCCACACCACATCTCAAGCCCATTCTGCCTTTTTTAAATTTCTTTTCTTTTGTTTAAAACAAATACTTGTTTGTTTATTAGTTCATTTTATTATTTGTTTTCTTTTTAAAGTTAATAATAAAACTAATAATAAAAACTTTGACTTTCTTACAAAAAATTAGTTTTATTAAATAATCTTGCTTTATTTGAAAACACTAAAAATAATAGAGATTTAGTTTTAATTAAATTTTCTTTCTTTAAAACTTTTTCTTTTCATAATTAATAAAACACAAAAGAATAAAATACTTAATCTTTCTTTTTTTTAGAATAGATTTTATTTATTTATTTTTAAGTTAATAAATACATGCATTTCATGATTTATTGATTCTCTTTATTTTTATGTTTTGTTATAGCTTTAATATTTGAATTGCGACGATTCGATTTGGTTGTAACACTTGATATTTGCACATTATTATTCTTGTGAGACTCATCCCCATTTGTAATAATTTGTACCCTCATCCCCGGATACTTTTGTAATAGCTTAGAATTTTAATTCTCGCACTTTATGCTTTCAAATATGCCATGATTAGAGATTAGGGTTTGTATGCGAAAATCCAAAATCAATCGCTAGATGACCTAATACAAGACTTAAATGCATGAAAATGACAAACACTATTCACACGTGCACCTCTAGGGTAACCTCGCTTGTTGCCTCGGAAATACAATCATGTCCCTCGAATATGAGACACTCTAGCAAATGCCCCTTTGATAAAAAAAGATCGTAGTTCCTCGATGACCCTCGATGTTGCCTTAGATAAAACGATCTCGTCCCTTACAAAATTGCTAGAGCGTCTCACAAGTTGCTTTCAATGATTGTATGCGATGACCCGCGCCTGTCCCGTTTAACATCCTAACACAAGGTTGTTCACCAAATGCAATGGTGAAATAACACTGTCAAAAGGGTTAAAAACATATAGGAAAGATCTTTGAGTAAAATAGGGTAGACAACTCTTAGTTACTTGATCAAAACTTGCAAAACATCCTTGCTATTTTTCAAACACACCTCACAATACAATTTCAAAAAACAAACTTTCAAAACATGAAATATCTTTTCAAAAGACAAACACCTTTGTATATATTCAAACAAGAATCATTACAAAGGTTGCCTAGACAAGGCCTCTTTTTCAAAGCATTTTCAAAAACCACACACAAAGCACCATTTCAAACAATTGAAAAGCAAAAGCAAGTGATCTAAACAAGTAACTAAGAGCCCATGGAAAACCATGGATGAAAAGGGTGCTTGCACCTTCCCTTTTCATAATCTACCCCCCGAACCCAAGAAAATATCTCAAAGGTCTTTCATGTGCTTTTTGACCTTTCCTTAGGATAAAATAAAAAGTCGGTGGCGACTCTTGCTAAACCGCATAATTGCGAACTCAAACGCAAAACCTCAAGTCAGTTCTCCCACCGTATAACACTTACCACAAAATTTGAGAATTTGAGAATGAAGGATGATGAAAGTATTAATGACTTCCATGTGAACATTCTTGAAATTGCTAATGCATCCAGTGCTTTAGGAGAGAAAATACCTGAAGGCAAATTGGTGAGAAAGATGCTCAGGTCCCTTCCCAAGAGATTTGATATGAAAGTGACTTCTATAGAAGAAGCTCAAGACATTGACAAAATGAAAGTGGATGAACTTGTTGGATCCCTCCTGACATTTGAATTAAGCATCAATGAAAGATCTGAAAATAAGAACAAAAGCATAACCTTTGTATCAAATAATGAAGATGAAGAGGAAGACTGTGATCTGGATACAAATGGAGGAATATCAAATGCCTTAGCTATGCTTAGAAGACAGTTTAACAAAGTGATAAAAAGAATGGATAGGAACCAAATATCAAATGTCAAGAACATCTTATCTGACATCCATAAGTCAAATGAGTTTGGAAGAAAAAGGGCTGAAGAAAAATCCACTCAAGGGAAGGGAGTAAAATGTCATGAATGTGAAGGCTTTGGTCACATTAGAGTTGAATGTACTACATATCTTAAGAAACAAAAGAAGAATTTGTCTATTACTTGGTCTGAAGAGGACTAAGAGAGTGATCTTGAAGAATCTGCCAAGTATGTTAAAGCATTAACAGGGAAATATGTATCTGATGAAGAGTCTAGTGATGGGGAACTAACCTTTGATGAGTTAGCTGCTTCATGCAAAGAATTGTGTCTTAGAAGTGAAGAAGTGTTCCTTGAAGGGGAGAAACAGAAAGTCCTCATAACTCAGCTGAAGGCAGAAAGAGAAGAGCATTTAAAAAATATTTCTAAACTGGAAAGTGAAGTGACCTCCTTGAATACAAACCTTGATAGAATGGTCAAATCTCTCAAAATGTTGAATAATGGGTCAGACACTTTAGATGAAATTATTCAAGCAGGAAGAGTGACAGGAGACAACAGTGGTCTAGGGTTTAATGAGAAAAAGGAACCAAATTCTAAAGAACCTTCAGTAGATTCCACTCATGCCAAGTCTAAACCAAGGATGTCGAATCAATGTATAAACATCATGGAAAGAAAAAGTTTAATCGCACCAAGGAGAATCCCCAACCCTGGAGATGTCATCACTATGGAAGGCTTGGTCATATAAGGCCCTTCTGTTTCAAGTTGTATGGGTATCATAAGACTACTCCTCTGCCAAAGATTGATAAGATTCCACAAAATAACAAAAAGAAGAAACAGTGGATTCCCAAGTCAAATGTTGCTAGTTTCATAGCTCACACCTCCCTTAGAGTATCAACAAAAAATGACTAGTATTTTATAGTGGTTATTCTAGACACATGACAGGTGTCAAGAATCTGTTGGTGGATGTCAAATCTCATTCCACCAGTTATGTGACTTTTGGTGATGGAGAAAAAGGTGAAATCAAAGGTGTTGGCAAGCTTGATTGTTCAGGAGTCCCTAAGCTTGATGATATGCTACTTGTTAAAGGGTTAACAGCTAACCTGATAAGTATAAGCCAATTGTGTGATCAAGGATTCAAATTTAACTTCACCAAGGAAGAATGTCTTGTGTGCAATGAAAAGAATGAAGTTATTACGAAAGGAATCAGATCTAAATACAATTGTTATCTATGGGTTCCTCAAGAGTTGAACCTCTCCTCAACATGTGGTTTAGCCAAAGAGAATGAAGTTAAACTATGGCATCAAAAATTGGGGCACTTACATCTGAATGGTATGAAAAGAATTACATCTGAAGAAGCAGTGAGAGGGATTCCTAAGCTCAAGATAGAAGAAGGAAGGGTATGTGGTGACTGCCAGATTGGAAAGCAGACTAAGATGTCACATCAGAAGATCCAACATCTTACTACATTAAAAGTTTTGGAACTTCTTCACATGGACTTGATGGGACCTATGCAAGTTGAAAGTCTTAGTGGAACGAAGTATGCCTATGTTGTTGTAGATGACATCTCTAGATACACATGGATAAGTTTTATTAGAGAAAAATCAGAAACTTTTGAAGTGCTTAAAGATCTCTGTCAAAAACTTCAAAGGGAAAAGGTTAGTCATGTCATCAAAATTAGAAGTGATCATGGAAAGGAATTTGAGAACAACAAATTTGCTGACTTTTGCTCTTCTGAAGGAATTAGCCATGAATTCTCTTCTCCCGTTACTCCTCAAAAAATGGGATTGTGGAACGCAAGAACACAACCCTTCAAGAATCTGCCAGAGCCATGATTCATGCTAAGAAGTTACCCTACCATTTTTGGGTTGAAGCTATCAATACTGCATGCTATATCCATAACAAAGTCACTCTGAGGAAAGGAACTTCAGCTACCTTGTATGAAATATGGAAGGGAAGAAAACCAATTGGTAAATACTTTCATATTTTTGGAAGTAAATGTTACATCTTAGTTGATCGAGAAAAAGGAGGAAGATGGATCTCAAGAGTGATGAAGGAATATTCCTGGGTTACTCTATAAATAGCAGAGCTTACAGAGTTTTTAACTCCATAACCAAAGTTATGATAGAGTCAATAAATGTTATTATTGATGATAAATGATGAAATGTTGAAGAATATTTCTCAAAAGATGCTGGAACATCTTTGTCTGATATTCCAACAGAATCAAATGACAGGAGTATTGATTCTAATCCACCTCAAGAAGATCCTGAGCCTATTAATCTCAATAATGGACCTTCAATTAGAATCCAGAGAGATTATCCTAAGGAGCTTATCATAGTAGATCTAAATAAAGGAGTTACTACTAGATCAATAGATGGGATATCAAACTCTTGCTTTGTGTCAAAAATTGAACCTAAGAATGTCAAAGAGGTCCTAACTGATTAGTTTTGAATTAATGCTATGCAGGAAGAGCTAGAACAATTTAGTAGAAATGAAGTTTGGGATCTAGTTCCAAGAGTTGAAGGGACAAATGTGATTGGAACTAAATGGGTGTACAAGAATAAATCTGATGAAAAAGGGGTGGTCACTAGAAACAAGGCAAGGTTAGTTGAATAAGGGTACACTCAAATTGAAGGAGTTGACTTTGATGAAACCTTTTCTCCTGTGGCCAGACTTGAATCAATCAGACATCTCTTAGGAGTTGCATACATACTGAAGTTTAAATTGTTTCAAATGGATGTAAATAGTGCCTTCTTAAATGGCTATTTGAATGAAGAAGTCTTTGTGGAACAAACAAAGGGATTTGTTGATCCAAGTTTCCCTAAACATGTTTACAAACTGAAGAAAGCTCTGTATGGATTAACGCAAACTCCAAGAGCTTGGTATGATATGTTGACATAATTTCTTGGTGAGAATGGATACAGGAAAGGTGGCATAGAAAAAACCTTTTTTGTCAAGGAAGAAGAAGGGAAGATCATGATTGCACAAACTTATATTGATAATATTGTGTTTGGTGGGATATCAAATGAGACGGTTCAACATTTTGTCAAGCAAATGCAGTCAGAATTTGAAATGAGCCTTGTTGGTGAATTAACCTATTTTCTTGGTCTGTAAGTTAAAGAAATGGAAGATTCCATATTTTTATCTCATAGTAAGTATGCCAAGAATATAGTAAAGACATTTGGGATAGAAAATTCAAGCCACAAAAGAACTCCTGCTCCCACACATCTGAAGTTGTTTAAAGATGAAAAAGGAGTAAGTATGGATCAAAGTCTTTACAGAAGTATGATAGGTAGTATTTTATATCTCCCAACTAGCAGACCCGACATTTCCTTAGTTGTAGGGGTGTGTGAAAGATATCAAGCTGATCCTAAAGTTAGCCATGCCAACCATGTGAAGAGAATTCTTAAATATGTGAATTGGACAAGTGAGTATGGTATGTTATACTCTAATGGATCTAGTTCTGCCTTAATTGGTTATTGTAATGTTGATTAGGCAGGATGTGCTGATGATAGAAAAATTACATCAGGAGGATGCTTCTTTCTGGGAAATAATCTTATATCTTGGTTTAGTAAGAAGAAAAATTGTGTGTCTCTGTCCACTGTAGAGGCTGAGTATATTGATGCAGAAAGAAGTTGTTCTCAATTGGTTTGGATGAAACAAATGTTAACAGAATACAATGTCAAACAAGATATCACGCCATTATTCTGTGATAATCTAAGTGCCATAAACATATTAAAGAATCCCATTCAACACAACAGGACCAAACATATTAATATTTGTCATCACTTCATAAGAGAGCTTATTGAAGAAAAGATTGTTGCCTTAGAACACGTAGCCACTGAATCACAACTAGCTGACATCTTCACTAAGGCCTTGGATGCTAATCAGTTTGAGAACATAAGAAGAAAATTAGGGATTTTCTATATGAAGGTTTGTAGCAATTAAGGGCGTGTGGGAATATCATTAAAATGATATTATTTTATTTGTGTTTCCAACAAATAAAATTTCAAAAGCAATCATTACAAGACTGCCTCATAGTGTTTCCCATACTGTACGAAATTCCATCTTTCTACTTTCACAAACTCTTCATTCTCCTCTACAGAAAAAGAAACCTTGTCATTCTTCATCTCCTTGCTCAAAAATCTTCAAAGATGTCTCAACATTATACATCGTCTTCCTCAAAATCTATCAACCTCCTTGAAAATCTCTTCCTTGACAGAGTACTTGATGCTACTCCTCTAACAACCATCTGATCTCTTGAGAAAAGGTCAAGAAACCCAGATCATCACCTGTAAAGAAATCCAAAGATGATAAAGGTAACTCTTCTACTGCTACATAAAATAGGACAAAAGAAGAGATTGTTAATATTGATAGAAGCATCAGAAGGCTAGTAGATAGAGTATTAAATGAAGGATTTGATGTGCCTAGGATTTCTACTCCTCTTGCTCGCATGCTTCCCCCGGTTGAAAAAGGAAGTAACCCAAAAAGTGCTACTACTGAATCATCCACCTTCAAGAAATATCTCTGAAAGAAAACTTGAGAAGCTTGTTATCTCTGCTCTAAAGGAAGTGGAAGAAGAAAATGTTGAACAAGATGTTGAAGAGAACTCTCATTCTAAGGAAGATGCTGATGCCTCCAAGGATGCAAAAGGTAAAAATACTGAGAAGGTAGTTAATGTAGATGAGATATCTGAAAATGAGCTCATTACTAATGTGGTGCTTGGTATTGCAAGAAGGTTCAAATCCAGGAAAGTTAAGGATGCAAGTGTCACACCCCCTGCCAAGACAACCAAGAAGAAAATCATGTATGGAGCCCCAAATCCAGGAAGTAAAGTGGTTCCTCCCTCTAGAAAAAGAAAAACTAGACCTGATAGCTCCACTGATGATGATGATACTGTAAAAAGATCTAAAAGTAAAAAGAAAGATGTGGTTGTTGAAGAAGCTGACTCAGACTATGATGTCGAGCAAGGTACCCAAGACATCTCTCCTATCAAAAAATCTGCAAGCAAGAAAATTTCTATTAGGGTTCCTGATTCTCCCCTTGACAGCATTTCCTTCCATTCTGTTGGGAATGCTGAAAAGTGGAAGTGTGTGTTTCAAAGAAGAATTGCCCTGAAAAGAGAATTGGGAGTTGGTGCTCTGGAATGAAAAGTAATCATGGAGCTAATATTTTATGTTGGACTGATGAAAACTGTTACCAAGTTTGCCAAATGCTATGAGAATCTTGTTAATGAATTTATTGTTAATATTCCTGTTGACTGTGCTGATCATAAAAGTAAGGAGTATAGAAAGGTGTATATTAGGGGTAGGTGTGTAGAATTTTCCCCTGCTATCATAAACAGATTTCTGGATAGGTCTGTAGATGACTTTTGTGTGCTAGAAGTAATAAATAATCAAGTGTGCAGGGCCAACATTGTCAATCAAGTAAGTGAGTGGCCCTTGAAGAACAAACTTCCTATTAGCAAACTAAGTGTGAAATATGCTATTTTACACAGAATTGGAGCTGCAAATTGGGTTCCTATAAATCATACTTCAACCATCACTATTGGCTTAGGAAAGTTTATTTATGCTATTGGAAACAAGAAAATATTTGATTATGGTACTTACATCTTTGATCAGACTATTAAGCATGCAGGAACTTGTGCCATTAAGATGCCAATTTCTTTTCCTTCCCTCATCTGTGGAATTATTCTTAATCAGCATCCTGGGATTCTAAGTGGTAATGATGTAATGTATAAAAGGGAGTTTGCTTTGACTCTTCATTTTCAGCTTTTTCAGGAAAACATGTCCCAGACATTGTTTTGACGTGTGCACCTGCTGAAAACAAGACCTCCACCAAGGATGACATGATCACTGAATTGAAAGAAGCCTACAAAGAACTAGATGGTGTCATCAAAGTTATCTCAGCAAGGAATCTAAGTTTTGAGAAGATTATCTAGGAGTTGCAAAAGGACAATAACTTTGATGATAGAGTGTGCTCTGAAGAAGGAGATTCTAGTGAGGAAGGAAGTTCTGACTCAGCTAAGTCTATTGGTCCTGACGACAGTTAGACTATTTGATGTTTATTTATCTGAACCATTTGTTTATTTTTGGCACTTGCATGTGCTTGACATTTGATTTCTATGGTTTGTACCTATATTACTGATATTCTCTTGAATGCATCCTTTTATTTGGCATATTATGACTAAAAAGGCGGAGAGAAAGTGACTGACTGACCACTAACCTACCACTGATTGAGGGGGACCTTAATACTTGAGGGGGAGCCTCATGTCTCAAAAGATGTTTTGACATCTTCCTTTGATAACAAATAATTTCTAACTGAGTTTTTGTTTTGCTTGCTTTGCTTATGCTGCTGCTTTGATAATGTTCTGATAATGTGCTATGATAATGTTTTAGCCAAAATTTTCCAAAGGGGGAGTTTGTAAGTGTTTGTTGGCAGCAATTTTGGTAAAACAATGACTTGATAATGTTTTGCTAAATGTCTTAACATTTGAAGCAAAACTGTTTTGAATGATGCCAAAGCAGATGTCTTGGCATCTGCCTCCTGAAATGAACTCAACCCAATATCAATTTAAGTTTTCTGGTTCCTGATATCCTGTGCACCATAATTCAGGATTTATGACTCATAGGATGTGAAAAATATGGAGGAATATTTTTCTATCTTTATGGATTATATCTTGTCCTATTTTCATGGAAATATTTAAAAGATTTGAATATTTGTTTTTTCAGCCCAAGCCCACTGTTGTGCATATATAATGATCTGCTTCCTTATTCAGACTACTGCAACTTTTGAAGAAGAATATTTTCTTTCTGTTTTAGAAGTATAAGTCTTTTAATTTTCAAACACTCTAGTATTGATTTAATACTTGTGTTGTTATTTGTATTGTTAATTGTGTATCATTCATAAGCTTTTAAGCATTGAATGGTTGAAGTTTTTAAACTTATTGTTTCTTCATCGTAAGTGAATGAAGGGATTTGAGGAGGGCCTCATACCTATGTAACTCTTAGGTAGAAGTATAGCACGGGTAGTGATTAAGTGATTAGATTGTAAACTGGTTATTTACTAAGGGTATCTGAATTGATATTATTTAGTGGACTTGTCCCTGGCTTTGTAGCCCCCAGAGTAGGTGTTGTTGTACACTGAACTGGGTTAATAATCCCTTGTGTTTTTATTGCATTTATTATTGTTGTACTTTACTTTGTTCCTCAGATATTTGTGTCGTGACATCTCATTCGACATCACATATCTGATACCAGAATTTCACATGGGAACCTTTTTAGAACTCGTCTTACCTATGGCGACCTTATCAATCCACAAGGGTCAATACTAAGGTCCCACCTAGATGAGGCTTATCCAGAAGGGTCACATTGGTAGAGCCAGCCCCTATTATGGTGAAATTTTGGGTATAGTCTGTGACTCTAGGATCCCTTATCTAAAAAACCTTATAACCTACATGTGAGGGGAATTTGGTAGTATAAACTTAGAACTAGCTTTTTTTAGGAGAATCTTTAAATAGGTATTGTGTTTCATATCACCTTACCCACATGTCCTTAACCTTAAGCATTTGCATCATCATATCATTAAATATTTTTTTGCATTCATTCATTTCAGGGAATCTTAACTAAGATCAGTTATTGCTAAGCATTCTAAAAATAAAATGGAATCCAACAGAAGAAAGACCATCCAGTTTAACGTGAGAGTATCAAATTTAGAGAATGTGAAAGACTACATCATAGGGTTGACCAAGAACCAAAGGAACTCTATCACCTACAAATATGGAAACATTCTAGATCTGTTGGGAATCCAATTACAGAAAGAGACTATAACAGCTATGGCACAATTATATGATCCTACTCTAAGGTGATTTCAGTTCCAAGGCTTTCACGTAGTCCCCAATGTTAGACGATGTGATCGATCTAGAAGGGGGGGGGGGGGGGGGGTTGGATAGATCGTTTAAAAAATTATTTGCGCTTTTTAAAATTGTTTTTCAAAAATATATGCGAAAGCTCCCTGAATCTGCAATCGTCTAAACGATCCTCTATTCAAAAGATCGGATATGCGTAAACATATAGGATAGGATGACAAAGTAAGAATCAATATGTTTTACTCAATTGGTCAATCACTTAAACATCCTTAATGAGTATGAATTACTTCCAATGAGTTGATTAAGATAAAGCTAAATACAATGAATAATTTATGGAAGAATCAATTTGTTAAACACCTTATGTGCAAAGCACCTTAGGTTTGATTTTACTAAATTGTAGTGGTGAGTTTTCTTAGGTATTAATCAAATGGATTGTCACCAATGTTGTGAAATGATATCAACACACCATAATTTCAGTACAAGCAAGTTCGACAATTTAATTCCCACAAATTATAGTAGTCAAGTATGGAAGTAAAGAAAAAGAAGAAGAACACACGATTTATTAAGGTAGTTCCCCTTGTCGTCCTCGCGTAGGGTACGTCTGCCCCCAATTCTAGAATCTAGAATTGAGATATTTAATATTAAGATGCAAATGTTACAAGAGAACAGATAGTTCACAATACAAAAAAACCAATGTTGCAGATGTAATAGTCTTCTTCCATTTCCTTGGTTTGAGCCAAACCAAGTGCCAAATTCTTTGAACAAACCTCCGGTTACCGCTACTTGATTTGCACGAACTCTTGTTCTACAATACTTTCACTCGGATGATTTCGATCGCAAGAAATTTGACCCCAAACATTCCTTCGAAATCCTCCAGTTACCGCTACTTGATTAAGCAAACCCACAATTTCTTAATTCTTTCACTGGCTGAATTCGATGAAGCAAAGACTTGTGCAAAAACCCCTGCATCAATTGGAATCTTGGAGGAGAAAATCCAAAAAAAATATTTAATAACAGCCCACAATTGCTCAACCCAAATCTGAATTGAATCTTTAATTTGAATGTTATCACAACAACACTTTTCTTGAATCAACAACCGTGATTATGTGTAGATGTTGATTTTTGAGAAGAGAGGATGAAGATGATGAGCATTATGTGTATCTTTCAATAGTTCTTGTTGACTTCAAATGATGATACCCAATGAACATATATATATATATATATATATATATATATATATATATATATATATATATATATATATATATATATATATATATATATATATATATATATATATATATATATATATATGCTACCAAATAGCCAAGACCTAAAAGCATAGTAGAAAAACAATTGAAAGCAGCGAGCAGTCGACTCAAGCAGTAAGGGGAGTCAGCGCGACACAACCCGCAAGTGGAGGAAAACCATTTTGAAGTATAGCGCATCTACCGTTACAAGTCTTCCATTGATGCAATATTTGAATACTTTGGTTCCCAGGTTGAGTCGACCGGTTAAGAATGATGAGTCGACCACACATATCTTTGAGTCAACGCAAATAGTGAATTTTCCCAAAAATGAATGTTTATAGAGATCTTCATTCCAACCATTCCACATCAAGATTATTCATAGGACCAACCTAAATGGAGAGTGAGTAATAACCGTTTTGACATCATCAAAACACATATAGAGGGACCTTTCCCTCACATACTCCCCTTTTTTGATGATGGCAAAACTTTGAATTTGTGCTCAATGCATCCTGTGATACGGTGGGAAGAGAAATGACTG
Organism: Vicia faba; assembly: GCA_948472305.1. Lineage (NCBI taxonomy): Eukaryota > Viridiplantae > Streptophyta > Magnoliopsida > Fabales > Fabaceae > Vicia > Vicia faba. Next base: position 146,912,551 of record OX451740.1, read on the forward strand.
TTTTTGGAATGCTGGTTCGCGTTTTGTGTTTGTGTTTGCAAAATGTCGCGGTAAGCAAGATTCTCCACCGTCTTTTATTTTATCCAACAAGGAAAGGAAAAAAGCACAGAAAAATTCCTTTTTCGAGATGTTTCTCGGGTCCGGGCGGTAGATTATAGAAAGGGAAGGTGTTAGCACCCTTTCTATCCGTGGTTATCCACGGGCTCTTAGGTACTTGCTCAAAATGTTTTCAAAAATTGCTTTTCTTTGTGTTTGTGGGTTTGAAAGAAGTTTTTGTTTAAAAGGTGTAAGTGCGAAAAGTTTTATTTTTGTTTTGAAAGGAGCAAGTACTTAAGAACCATCTACCTACTCGAAAAAGGAATCAAACTGTGCTAATATCCTTTGAACAATGCTATCCCACTATTGATGAGTAGGTAGCACCTTCGTTGGAGTTTTAAGGGTCAATTCGATTAAGGGATGTGTGGTCACTAAAGCAATGTTAGGACGCCTTAGCGGTAACCCTAATGTCTTAGATCATTTTTCCGAGGCAACCATTTCGAGGCAACTATGATCTTTTGGACAAGAGGGCGACCTCTAAAACTTCCTATACTCAATGACCACGTTCGAAGGCAACCAAGTGAGGTGTACCCGAAGAGTGCGCATGTGCGAGTGTGTTATTTTCAGTTAATTTGTCTTTGTACATGTCATGGGTGAGCTATGTTGATTTTAGGTTTTAAACGATTAATCTTGTCATGCATTCCCTATTATCAAACATCTAACAGTTTATAAGTTGCGGAAATTAAATTGCGGAAATTAAAACTAAACTATTACAAGGCGTCGGGTATTTACATCGCCAAAAGCAACCCTTGAAATTAAAATGCGGAAAGTAAATAAAGCGATAAAAAATAGTAAAGGTCCTATTAAACTATTACATTCCGAGAAACAATTACATCAATATGGTAGAATGGATCGCGTGCGGGAAAATTGAATCGGCGCATTCTAGGGTTTTGACCCTTTAATTATTAAAGAAAGAATTTTTGGTTTATTTTGAATTAATGGAAGAAATTAAATTAAGTTAACATTAAATTAATAAACAAGTTAATTAATTAAATAAAAATAATATTTTTTGTATTTTTGGTTATTTAAAGAAATAAAATAAAATAAGTCAAAGTTAGTAAAACCTAATTATCTAAATTAATTTTAATTATTGCAAAAAAGATATTAAGGTTATTTCCTAATTAAGCTAAATTAATTAAATTAATATTTATTTACAAAAATAAAGTGCAGAATTTAATTTTAATAAATAAAATATATTTGTTTGGTTTTCGATTTTATTAAGAAAAAGATTAATAGGTCAATTAAAAATAATAACAATAAATAAATAAATAAAAGAAAGAAAGAAAAAGAAATAACCAAGGGGGTTTTGGGCCTGATCAGGGGGTGAGAGTGACAATTTTCAAGGCCCAATAGTGCAAGCCTGCGCTGAATTTTCTGGATCCCATGCACGCCCATTGACTTGAGAGTATGATGGACTTTCGTTCTGGACCACCAGATCTGGCATGGGGCCATCTGGAAAGTGATTGGATGAGGGTATATGATAGGCCATAATTGCTGAAGAGCGCTAGAACACCTGAAGAAAAATAACAAAGCAATATGGGGGGACCTGGGATTCGAACCCAGGTCCTGTTGGATTATGAACTGACGCCCTTGCCACTCAACCATCACACTTCCTTTGTTAGTGGAATGGACAACAATTATAATATTGGAAAAACAAACAATATGCCTGAAAAAAAAACGTGAAATTTGAATCAACGAATGGGAGGGGGACGCGTCATCATCTTCCTCGTTAAAACCTGGTTATTTTACCTGCGGATTCACATCCGCAGCTAAATGAGCATGGTCATCCTAAAATCTATCCTAAGCCATGAAAATCAATTCCAAGACCATAGTCATGATCGTCTAGGCCTCCTGAGTACGTCCATGTCCATTATTTGTACTGATTTTGCCTGAAAATAAAACACCCAAAAACAAGAACCAAGAACCCTAGATTCGGGTATGGCAAGCACTTTAGAATGTGTATGGGGATTGGTTCTGGGTTGGTTTCGCTTCAAGGATGGTCCAGCAATTGATTCACGTTGAGCTTTGCTTCTGAATTGGCCTTTAGGAGTGATTTCAGTTTCAAGCTTTTTCCAAGTTTTCTCAAGTTTGGTTCTTGTGATTTTGCAGCTTTCAACCTCTAAAACTCGTGCCTCTCACTTGTATATGTATAAAGCAATGCATTAGGTCAAGTTTTGTGGATTGAATCTTTGTGCATTATGGCTTGGAGATTTGATTTGATCCTCCATTAAAAAGCTTCCAATTTTGTCCAAAATCTATCTTTTTGTTCATGATATGGTGAGATACGAATTTGATCAACTTTATGATGATGATTAGGTCCTGAAATAGCCAAAAGGAGATCCAATAATCAATGATTGGATTTTATATGATTTAAATTGATTAAAAATGAATTAATTCAATAAAAAATCAAATAAAATAGAAAAATTAATAAATGGACACAAGGCTGAAGTTAGGACACGTGTGTAGTGTGACAAGATCAAATCAAGTGGAAAAGAATGGGCCCATTTGACAAAATTTAAGTTTTGGGGATAGTTGACTTTTGGCAATTTTGCAAAAATGCCCAACTTCAACAATGCATAACTTCTTCAATTTTGAACTTTTGGAAGTGTTCTTGGACTTTTTAGAAAGCTTGAGATGTCCTATAACCAACCATTTTAGTCTCATCTCATTTTGATATTCCATGATCAAGTTATAAGCTTTGGCAAAAAAGATGTTTTTGTTGACTTTCAAAAATGACCTATAATGTCCAAATTTGTAACTTCTTGTGAGTGCATTTCTTGATCTTGGGGTAGATTATGGATTGTAGGAAATTTCATCCTCTTCAAAATGAGCTTTTGATGGGTCATTTCTCATAAAGTATGAGAAAGTTATGCTTGGTCAAAGTTGAGTTGACTTTTCCTACAAAACCCTAATTTAGTAACTTTTGAGTCTTGATGAATTTTGAGCAATCCTTGATGAATCATGATCAACCCTTGATCAAATGATGAAATATCCTTAAAAATGATAATTTTGACAAAAAATCTTGAAGTTTGACTATTTGTAGGTCACAGTTGACTGTTGCCCTAGCACAGTCGATTTTTGGACCTGTTGAGCAATTGACTGACCAAACTTCCTCTACAAGGCTTGAAATTTGGCATGGATGAACTTGAGAACATATTAGGACATTGGGGAGCACTTGAGGTCATTTGGATGCAAGGACCTTGATGCAATACAAAACCCTAATTTTGAGGTTGACTGCCTTAGGAGATGACTTGACTGTCCAACTCTTGAGCAATCTTGAGCCACTTGGAGATTATTTGAGAAATATGAGAGGGAAAATTTTGGGGTACAACAGCTGCCCCTGTTCAATCTTCTTAAACCTGAGGATATAGATTGGCTTTCGGGCCTTTCGTGATCCGAAGGTGGAAGATGATTGAACACTAAAGTGCCCAGAAATTTGCACTCGCATGAAGTGGTATCAGCCTGGTGATGTCGGGAATGTGCTTATAGATGACATTTGAAGACTGTTGATAGGTGGTCTAAACTTCGAATGGAATATGAATCAAGGAGATCTTATCGGCGATCTGACTGAACCAGAAGAGGTCTTGGATTAATTTTGACTGGATCGGCATCAGAAAAATCTTTAGGAATCGATTTAACTGGACCAAACAAGGTCTTGGAATAACTCTGACTGGATCGACATCAGCAAAATCTTTAGGAATCAATTTAACTGGACCAGACAAGGTCTTGGCATAACTTCAACTGGATCGGCATCAGAAAAATCTTTAGGAATCGATTTAACTGAACCAGAGGAGGTCTTAGAATAACTTCAACTGGACCGACATCAGAAAAATCTTTAGGAATCGATTTAACTGGACCACAGGAGGTCTTGGAATAACTTTGACTGGATCGGCATCAGAAAAATCTTTAGGAATCAATTTAATTGGACCAGACAAGGTCTTGGAATAACTTCAACTGGATCGGCATCAGAAAAATCTTTAGGAATCGATTTAACTGGACCAGAGGAGGTCTTGGATTAACTTTAACTGGATTGACATCAGCAAAATCTTTAGGAATCGATTTAACTGGACCAGACAAGGTCTTGGAATATCTTCAACTGGATCGGCATCAGAAAAATCTTTAGGAATCGATTTAACTGGACCAGAGGAGAGTCTTGGAGTAACTTTGACTGGATCGGCATCAGAAAAATCTTTAGGAATCGATTTAACTGGACCATACAAAGGTCTTGGAAAATTTTGACTGGATCGACATCAGAAAAATCTTTAGGAATCGATTTAACTGGACCAGATAAAAGTCTTGGAATATCTTTGACTGGATCGGCATCAGAAAAATCTTTAGGAATCGATTTAACTGGACCAGACAAAGGTCTTGGAAATTTTTGACTGGATTGACATCAGAAAAATCTTTAGGAATCGATTTAACTGGACCATACAAAAGTCTTGGAATACCTTTGACTGGATCGGAATCAGGAAAATCTTTAGGAATTGATTTAACTGGACCCGACAAAGGTCTCGGAATATCTTCAACTGGAATACGAATCAGGGAGATCTTAGGGTCGATCTGACTGAATTAGAGAAGGTCTTTGACATAGCTGAGAACTTAACTGCATCTTTCCTGAAAGGTAAAGGTCAGTCATATGCAATGCATGATATGGATCAAGAAATGATGTTCTCAAAATAAATGAGATTATATGGTATGATGCGTGTATGCATGTATTATGATGTATGGAAATGTAATGTTTTAGCTGGGGAAAATAAGTCCTGGATAGCTGCTGGAGAATAGAGTTGGATTCTTCGTTTTCGCTGGGGATGGTGAACGAAGGTGTTTGCGAGAATAAACCTGTAGGAGAAGATAACTCCGTTGGGGAATAAACTGATGAGGATATTACTCTGTGGGGAAGAGATGCTCTGCTGAGGATTCCATTGATAGACTCTGCTGGGGATGGATTACCGTTACTGGTGATAATGAATCTGTTGAGGATTGAATTCCTGTTTGTGAAAGGAAAGAACTTCGTTGGGGAAAATCTCTCGGTTGCAACTTCGCTGGGAATGATCTTTTGAACTTGGCTGGGGAGATTTATTTTGTACTACGCTGGGGATAAACTTCCAGAGTCTACTGGGGATGACGCTTCAACTCCGCTGGGGAAGCTTTTTCAGACCGTGCTGGGGAAATATTGACTCCAGTGGGGGTATCTTGTATTCTGCCGAGGAACATTCTTATACTTTACTGGGGAATATTAAGACTGCCGGGGATATCGAGCCTTTTTAGTGCTGATGGTAGATCAACTCTGCTTGGGGAGAGCATTACTAATTTGTTTATAGTTGCAAGTCTCAACTGGGGGGAGCTACCATTACTGCCTTACTCTGCGGGGAGTGAAGGTATCTTAGTCATATTCTTCAGATGAATCTACCTTGTACCTGGTAAGCATAGCAACTGCACAGTTTGGATAATTCTTATTGCCCCTGTTTCTGATATTACCCGTAATCGCCTTTTGTTTCGCATGTAAATATTTATGAGTAGCAATTAATGTCAAATGCATATATCAAAAATGAACCTTGGACGTTCTTTGAAAATCAAAACAGATAGAGGAAAAACAGTTTGAAATTTCTTTGAAAATGAATTTGTATTGATTTGAAGTTTGGCCTGTAAATAGGCGTTTTTGTACAAGAGGCTGACGTCCTAGTAAGAGAATGCCGCCGAATAAACAGAATTTATAAAAATTGTGAAAAACTAAACAAAACAGCTATGTGAATAATCCCACTGGGTTCCAACTCTGCTATTGCCTTTATGTCCTCGAGCATCTCATCACTTTACTACTTGTTGAAGGTAAATCAGATTGATTAGTGCCGTTCGAGCTTGATAAACGATACCGAAGTCTGGATGCAAGGTGATCCAATGAGACATAGTGTTACGCTTTGATCCCTAATTTTTTCCTGGGCCGCCCTTTCGGGTTTTCAGACCACCGGGATACCCTTTTTTTCCCAAGCCGCCTTTTCAGGTTTTTGACTTGCCGGGTGTACAAATTTTTCATTTTCATCCCTTACTTTTGCCCGAACCCTTTTGGTTCACCGGGAAGCCCTTATTTTTCCCTAGGCCAGTCAACCTAGCAGGTCTTTGATTACGCGTAGTATCTTTTCACTATGTCTGCATTGACGGGGTGATGAAGGTCGTCACCATCCATGGTGGTTAGAATCATAGCTCCTCCTGAGAAAATGTTCTTAACCACAAATGGCCCTTCGTAAGTAGGGGTCCATTTGCCCCTGGGATCACCTTAAGGTAGGATAATGCGCTTGATTACCAGATCCCCGACTTGATACTCTTGTCGTCTAACTTTCTTGTTAAATGCCTTGATCATTCGCTTTTGGTACGTCTGACCATGACAAATAGCAGTAAGTCTCTTTTTGTCGATTAGATTCAGCTGATCAAGCCGGGTCTGAATCCAGTCATCTTCGCTCAAACCTGCATCCTTCATAATCCGAAGAGAGGGTATTTGTACTTCAATGGGCAAGACTGCCTCCATACCATATACCAAGGAATAGGGTGTTGCCCCTGTTGACGTCCGTGCTGAGGTACGGTACCCATGAAGAGCGAATGGTAACATCTCGTGCCAGTCTTTGTATGTCATTGTCATCTTCTGCACAATCTTCTTAATGTTCTTATTAGCCACTTTGACAGCCCCATTCATCTTCGACCGATAGGGAGAAGAGTTGTGATGCTGTATCTTGAACTTCTTGCAGAGCTCGATGATATTCTTGTTGTTGAGATTGGTACCATTGTCTGTAATGATCCTCTCTGGTACACCATATCGACAGATCAGATTGTGCAGAATGAACCGTGCCACGACGTTCTTGGTTACAGTAGCAAAGGAAGCTGCTTCAACCCACTTTGTAAAGTAATCAATAGCTACCAGGATGAAACGATGCCCGTTGGACGCTGTAGGTCTGATCTCGCCGATCATATCAATGCCCCACATCGCAAAAGGCCAAGGTGCTGTCAAGACGTTCAGAGGAACTGGAGGTATGTGCACCTTATCAGCATAGACTTGGCACTTGTGACATGTCCGAGAATGCTGATAACAGTCGGCTTCCATGGTGGACCAGAAATATCCTGCCCGAAGGATCTTCTTTTCCATGGTGTGTCCACTGGAATGAGTTCCGAAAGTACTTTCATGTAACTCCGCCATGATCCTTTCTGCCTCGGTCTTATCCACACATCGCAGTAAGGTCGAATCATGGTTACACTTGTAAAGAATGCCATTGCCGAGGAAGAAATTCGCCGCGAACCTCCTCAGAAACTTCTTGTCATTAACAGATGCACCCTCGGGGTACTCCTGAGCTTCAAGATACCTCTTCACCTCATGAAACCAGGGTTTATCCGCTACCTCTTCAGTCTCAATATCACAGTAATGTGCAAGTTCGTCCAATCTTTCAATGATAATCCGGGGAGCCTCGTTGTCCCAATTGACTTTGAACATAGAAGACATCGTAGCCAGCGCGTCCACCAACTGATTCTCCTCTCTAGGGAAGTGTTCAAAGGTTATCTCCTCAAAATGCGGGAGCAACATCAATACATACTCCTTGTGAGGAATCAGATTTGTGTGTTTCGTATCCCACTCGCCTTTGATATGACTGATCACGAGAGCGAAATCTCCGAAGACACTCAGAAACTTAATCCTTAGGTCAATTGCTGCTCGAAGACCCATGATGCATGCTTCATACTCCGCCATGTTGTTGGTGCAGTTGAAACATAGTCGGGCGGTGAACGGAGTATGAGAGCCTTTAGGAGATATGATCACAGCGCCAATGCCATTACCCAAAGCGTTCGAGGCTCCATCAAAGTACATAGACCATCGGGATCCTTCCTCAGGTCCTTCATCCGGTCCAGGTGTCTCACAATCAGTTACCAACATGATATTCTCGTCTGGGAATTCAAAGTTCATATACTGGTAATCATCCACTGCCTGATGTGCCAAATGGTCTGCCAACACACTCCCCTTAATTGCCTTTTGGGTCGTGTACTGGATGTCATACTCAGTCAAGATCATCTGCCATCTCGCTATTCTAACGGACAAGGCAGGCTTTTCGAAGATATACTTGATTGGATCCATCTTTGATATCAATAGAGTAGTGTGAGTCAGCATATACTATCTCAACCGGTGAGCAGCCCATGCCAAAGCGCAGCAAGTTTTCTCGAGCAGTGAGTATTGGGTCTCACAGTCGGTAAACTTTTTGCTAAGGTAATAAATAGCATGCTCTTTTCGGCCAGACTCGTCATGCTGCCCCAACACACACCCCATTGAATTGTCGAGTACTGTCAAGTATAAGATTAGAGGTCTCCCTTCAACTGGCGGCATCAGGATAGGTGGCTCTTGGAGATACTCTTTGATCCTTTCGAAAGCGGCCTGGAATTCATCGTTCCAATGTACTACTTGATCTTTCTTCAGTAGTTTGAAGATTGGTTCACAAGTAGCAGTCAAGTGTGAGATGAATCGGGCAATGTAATTCAGTCGTCCCAGAAAGCCTCTGACTTCTTTCTCTGTTCTGGGAGCTTGCATTTCCTGTATAGCTTTCACCTTGGCAGGATCCACTTGAATACCTTTGTCGCTTACGACGAAACCCAATAGTTTACCAGATCTCACCCCGAAGGTGCACTTGTTCGGGTTTAACCTTAGCTTGTACAGCTTCAACCTGTCAAATAGTTTATGCAGATGGTCAAGGTTCTCTTCCTCAGTCTGGGACCTTGCAATCATATCATTGACGTATACCTCAATCTCATTGTGGATCATGTCATGAAACAAAGCAACCATGGCACGCTGATACGTTGCCCCAGCATTCTTTAGTCCAAAAGGCATGACCTTGTAGCAAAAGGTACCCCACTGATTAACAAAAGTTGTCTTCTCCATGTCTTCGGGAGCCATCTTAATCTTATTATAACTGGAGAAGCCATCCATAAAGGAGAAGACTTTATGCTGAGCGGTGTTGTCAACCAGAATGTCGATATGAGGTAGAGGGAAATCATCCTTGGGGCTTGCCCTATTCAGATCTCTATAGTCAACACACATTCGAACCTTACCATCCTTCTTCGGCACATGAACCACATTGGCCACCCACTGAGGGTAAGAAGTAACTGCTAGAAAACCGGCGTCAAACTGTTTCATAACTTCAGCCTTGATTTTCTCAGACATCTCTGGGCGCATCCGACGGACCTTCTGTTTCACTGGAGGACAATCTTCCTTGGTAGGCAGGCGATGAACCACAATATCGGTATCCAACCCAGGCATATCTTCGTAAGACCAGGCGAAAATCTCAACATAGTCACGCAGCATCTGAATCAACCGTTGCTTCACACTAAGCTCCAGATTGGCACCGATCTTGACCTCTTTCTTGTCCTCTTCCGCACCCAGATTTACCGATTCCACAGGCTCTTCGTGCAGCTGAATGGCCCTCTCTTCCTGAAGTAACAGTCTTGCAAGTTCACCAGGCACTTCGCAATCATCTTCACCTTCGTCCTCGGCTTGGTTGATCGGATTTTCGAAGTCATAACCGGTAGTAGCAGAGTCGTTACCAGTGAGATCCATAGTGGATGTAGACCTGTATATGTGAGTGTGTGTAAAATAGCGGTTTTGCAATATATAATAAAGAAAAATAAGGAGCGCAAAATTTTGAAATGCAAGAACGTCCAATGCTTTTATTAATGATATATGAAAATTACACACATAAAGCCCTCACAAATGAAGCCACGGTGCCCCGGGTAAGACACTGGGCCATAGAGTTTAAAATATTGTCTGTTACATATTCAAAACAAAAAGTTTAATTACTGAGTAACAAAAGAAATAGGGATGAAGTCCTTTGCTGTCCAGTTGCTTGGTCCACCATTGGTTGTAGGATAGATCCAGCTGTCGAACTCAGACTCTTCCACATCATCTTCAATGGCATTTAATCCCGAGTTGCTGATGAACACGGGAGGTCTTCCGATCCGTGTGTTCCGAACAACCCTTTGAGCTTCTGCAGTGAAACCCAAACCAAACTTGTTAGTCTTCTGTGTAAAATCAGGGAGTTGGCCCCACTGTGCACACCCACCTTTCTCAACAACAGCCCGAGCATCCTTGAGGGAAGCCATCTTCATAGGAGAATCTTCAACAACAGTCTTAGCTGATGCCAGTGTCTGGGGAACCTCTTCAAAATGCTGAAACGGGGTCTCAATGAACTCCCCATCCATCTCTACATATCAGAAAGAGTTGAGGTGGCTCACTGTTGTACCCCAAAATTTGCCCTCCCATATTTCTCAAAACATTTCAAGAAAAATTCACAAGTCCAACCCGGCGCGTCATATTCAGGTGTTCTTTCACCAAGATATCTCTGATAACGTATTCTCAAATTCAGGTTCGGCTCAAGAGTCAATTCTTTAAAGAAGGTATCTGAATGTGCGAGTTTTCTTGAAGAAATATGGTGAAAAGGTGTGCTGAAAGTGCAGTTTTTACGCGCTAAAAAAATTCATAACTTGAAGATCGCGACTCGTTTTGAACCCGTTCTGGTGGCCAAAATTCCGTCTTGACATTATCTACGTTTTCATCTCTCATGGCTGGAAGCCAATTTCGATCAGAAGGTCTTCAAAAATGTGGATTTATCAAGTATTTTCATACAGAAAATTTGTGACAGAAGTTTATTTGCGTCATGTTCAGAAAATCATAACTTGGTCGATTTTCATCGTATCGAGCTGATTCTGGTGCCAAAATTTCACAAATTGAGTTGGCTACATTTTCACAGAAGGTATTGAGTTCAAACAGTATTCAAAAGGCCTTCATTTTTTGCTCAGAGTGCATGACACGCTGAAAATCCTGAATGCTGAATATTATTTCATCTGGGCCGAAACTTCGAAAATTCATAACTCGGTCAATTTTTATCGGATTGGACTCATATTTTTACACAAGGTCACTGACTCATAGATCTACAACTTTTCTTCAAAAGTAGAGACCAAATTATGCACCGATCAATACCAGTTTTTTATTGAGGAACGTGTCAGAGTCGACACTGGAGCCCAAAATAAGTTTGTCTGAGCTGAAACTTCAAAAATTCATAACTAATTCACCGTTTATCCGATTGAGCCGATTTTCGGACAGGAGTTAGTTCTTGATGTCGGATACATTTTGTTTTCACATTTCAACTTCAAAAATTGCACTTAAGTCCCTTAGATTTAGCCTGGAAAGTGACGAACTCAAGTGAACATTGGAGGCCCAATTGCACACTCAAAGCCCATTTTCTTTATCCTAATTTCCATTATATAATCACCTTCTTTTCACACAAACCAGGGAGGAGGAAAAGAGAGAAAAAACCTTGCCACAACACTGTTAGAATATAAAATTCTTTCAAGAATCCTAAAACCTTGAAATCCTTATTACAAATCCCTCTCTCACTACAAACAAGCCATCACAGTTACAAACCAACACCTCACTACTTCTTCAGTAAGGATAAGGCTGGCTTGATCTCCATGATCCAAAGGGCATAAAAGCATTCAGGTCACTAATTTTCCAGTAAGGGTAAGATTGATTTGATCTCCATGATCAAAAGGGTATAATCATTCATACATGCCATATTGTGCATAAACATTAAATTTCTTCATATATTGCCTTTATTTGCATTTTATGATTTTATTTAATGTGTTCATGAGATTCAACACTGCAGATTTAGACAGGATCCCATGCAGGTTCATTAAGGAACGTTGAGGCCAAAAGCCAAATGGCCAAAAAAGAACAACTTATGCATGACACCAATACATGGCGAGACAGACATCCTGAGAAGATTAAAGAACACAAATGGCCAAAAGCCAAAAGCCAAAAGCCAAATGGCCAAAGTAGAACAACTTATGCATGAAACCCAATCCAATGGCCAAAGAATGCAGACCACGGTACTCAGGAGTCAATGAACACACACGTGATGCCAGAAAGTCAAACAAGGCTTTTTGTCTAATGGGCCAAATTACTTTCAAAAAACCTCCTAAACGGGCCTGATACCCCCCATGGTTTGCATCAATTTTTAATTTTTAATTTGTTTTTCTTTCTTAATTCTATTAATTATTTTAATTGTTTTCTTTAATTTCATAAATTAATTTTCATAAATAAAAAAATCAGAAACTAAAATATGTTTAATTAATATTTAAATTAATTTATTTTGTAAATAAACTCTAACAATTAACTTAGTTAATTTAGGTTTTAAAACTTTAATATTTTCTTAAATTAATAAAATATGTAGAAATTAGGGTTTTTTAACCTTTTCATTTTTTTTAACAAATAATTTTCTCATCATTATTATTACTATTAATTATTAAATATCTTTGTAAAAAATATGTAAATAATTAATTAGCATAAATTAGGTTTTAAAACTTTAACCTTTTCTTTAATAATTAAAAATATTTAGAATTAGGGTTTCTCTTCAATTTTGATTTCTTATTTCATTAAATACCAAAAACCTAAAAAACATTTCTTTTCTTTTATTAAATAATTAATTAACTTTTATTACAATTTAATCTCAAAAGGGTCCAACGCCCTCGAACGAGCAATTTTAATTCTTTCGCGTATTTATTCTTATTTTTCTTTTTTCAATATTATGTAACTGTTCAAGCCATGTAATAGTAATTAGGAATTTGTTTTATTTTCCGCATTTTTTTACCAAACGGGTCTTTGTTAATTTGGCGATGTATAGACCCGCGCCTTGTAATAGCGTAGGATTTTACTTTCCGCATTTAAATTTTCGCACTTTTAAACTGCTAAACTTTGCATGAAAGAATGTATGGCCTAAATTAAAAACAAGCGTAGATCCCCATGATACATGTACAAGATAAAACATAACATGAAAATAACACACAAATTCACACACCACTCTTAGGGTACGCCTCACTGTTGCCTTGCCCTCGAAACGTGGTCGTCGAGTATAGGACGTTTTAGTAAGTCCTTATGTCCATAACATGATCCAGTTGCCTCAGAATTAAAAAGGATCAATGGCATAAGGGTAGCTTCTAAGGTGTTCTACTGTTGCTCTGGTGACCACACTATCCCTAACAAACGAATTGACCCGAACACCTCTAACGGTGGTGCTACCTACCTCTCAATGGTGGGATGGCACTACCTTAAGGACATTTACACAGCCTAATTCCTTAGGGTAGGTAGATGACTCATAGATACTTGCTCTATTCAAAAACAAACAAAACTCTTTTCACACCGACACTTTCAAAAAGCTTTCAAAACAATTTTTCAAACACTCTTGAGGACTGATACAAGAGTCGATATGAAATCTTTAAACGAAACTTTTTCAAACCCACTCACACTTTGAAAAGCAAACACTTTTGAAAACACAATGAGCAAGTATCTAAGAGCCCATGGATAACCATGGATAGAAAGGGTGCTAACACCTTCCCTTTCTATAAATCTACCTCCCGAACTGAGAAACTATCTCATAAGGAATTTTGCTGTGCTTTTGTCCTGTCCATGTTGGAGAAAATAAAAGACGGTGGCGACTCTTGCTTCCGCGGCATTTCGTGAACCAGCGTTAAACAATCATTTCCAGATCCACCGATCACACTCACCATGTACTCCTCCTCTCCCTGTACTTCACAATCTTCCCTTTAGTAAATTAGTTTTTAATAGTTAATTTAATTGCAAAAAGGGACAAAATTCAATTCTTTCTCAAAAAGGGTCAAAACCCTAAAGACGTTCCTGATTCATTCTTTCGCGCGTATTTATCTTTTTAATTCATTATTTTGTATCTGCTCAGGAAATGTAATAATTAAATTAGAACTTTGCCGCTTTATTTACTATTTCTCGCATTTTTTATTTTTCAAACGGGTTATTGTTTTTGGCGATGTATAGACCCGCGCCTTGTAATAGTTAGATTTACCTTTTCCGCAATTTATTTTCCGCACTCCTAACTGTTAAAAATGCATGAAAGACTTGTATGACAAATAAAATCAATCAGTAGCTCACAAATAACATGTATAAGACAATTTAACATAAAAAATAACACACATGCACATGCCACTCCTAGGGTACGCCTCACTGGTTGCCTCGAGGTGGTCGTCAAGTATAGGGTGTTTTAGAGGTCGCCCTCCTGTCTAAAGATCCAGTTGCCTCGAAACGGTTGCCTCAGATAAAAAGGATCTAGGACATTAGGGTTACCACTAAGGCGTCCTACTATTGCTTTGGTGACAACACATGTCCCTTATCATCGAATTGACCCGAATAACTCCAACGATGGTGCTACCTACCTCTCAATGGTGGGATAGCACTATCTAAAGGACTCTTACACAGCCTAATTCTTTAGAGTAGGTAGATTCTCATGGGTACTTGCTCTTTTCAAACAAACAAAATACTTTTCACACCTACACTTTCAAAAGGTTTTCAAACAAATTTTTCATACACTCTTGAGGACAAATACAAGAGTTACTTAGAAATTTTTCGAACGAAACTTTTTTTCAAAACCCCCACACACTTGAAAAGCAAACAATTTTTGAAAACATAAGAGCAAGTACCTAAGAGCCCGTGGATAACCACGGATAGAAAGGGTAAAATTAAAGAGGGTATTTACCTATAAATCTCATGCAAGCCTAAACCAAAGGTCTTGTGTGTTTTGCTTGTGTGTGTTTAAATTGTTCAAACATAACATCATGCACCATAACACCCATTCTCATTTCACTAACCGTTTCAAGGATCTCTATGGCATGTGATACAGTTTATGATGAACCAGACGTCTAGCAAGGGGAAATGAGATTTATTTTCCTATAGCCAATTTCGTCAAAAGACCAAAGCACAACAACTTGAGTCAGAGGCTATGACCCACTTGACATGGTGAGCTTGATTCTTGTAGAAGGATGTTCAACGATACGAAGTTCTTCGATCAAAGCTGCAGTCGGGTTCTAACATTTTTTTGTGTGTTTATCCCGCGAGATCCTTGAAGACATTGCATAAAAATGTCATACATATCATTACATAAACAGGTATTTCAAAGACAAGTTTCTTATCTTTTTTCTATTTATTTCATCAAAAAGAAATGTCTCTCTAACAGAATATTAAGGACCTTCAAGCACATAATGCTCAATTCCAGCAGATGTTCCTTGCTCTGGCTAAGGGAAAAGAAGACCTGAAGGCTCTCATTCTCAATGAGAATTTCTCTGGCCCTAATTTGAACCCTAAAAATTTCAGAAACTTCAACTCTAAAATTCTCTAAGCTCAGGCCATATAAATGCAAACTATGGATATGTACAGCTTCCTGGCAATGAGGTCTATATTTTATCTTCACAAATGCAAGCCTAACAATGCCTAATTAATGAGATAGAAGTTCAAGAAAAATACCTCAAAAGTGGAAATTGTGAAATGCAAATGAGCTTGTTTCAGATAGTGTTGATGACCAGGTTAGCTTCCTTGGACCTCTAGGAAGCTAATGCAATGGTTGGCTTGAGCTGAGGATGGCTGAAATGGTCTGGAGAAGTCCAACTATGATGCTCTATTTCTGGTTATGGAAGACAGGGAAAATGGTGTTACAGAAGTGAAACATGTACAGGGATGAGTTACTCTTGATGCAAGGAAGCTTTAGAAACTAAAATGCCAAAAAACGCACGAGGAAAATGTGAGTTTGAGGTTCAAGGTCAGAAACTGTGCAACAATGGAGTTTTTGGGGAATTTCTGATTTGAGAGAGTTTTGGTGTATTTTAGAGTGTTCAAACTCGTGTTCTAGCTCACAAATAGTGATTCTATTTATAAGCAAAAAGTTTGGAGACTTGTTGTTGATTAGAATTTGAATTTGCCTTCTTAAGCTAAACATGTGATTTTTGAGAAAAACAAGTTTCAATGCCTTGTGTACTTGCTAAGATTGAGTGGTTATGCTTTAAATACACTTGCTTCTGACTTAGTAGATGAAGTGTGATCAGAGGGAACAAGTTAGAGGCTTAAGAGTGGACTTTATGCATAATGCTTGCTTTACAAGAATGGTATTGTCAACTTTCTTCCCAAAATGGCAATGTAAATTGGATAAAGCTTAAACCAAATGGATTATAGCTCAAACGTTTTTGTAATCCATTAATTATGGAGTGAAAAACAATTTTGAGACCTACAAAGCAAATATTATGCAGCCTAACATTGATTTGCATTTGTGTTCATCATGAAAATGACCTATAATTCAAGTGACAAAACACCAACTTCATCTCTTCAATTCTCCCTACTCAAGAATGATCTCAAGGAGTTCTTGGACATTTTGGAAAGATTGCAATGTTATCTACAACTCATCTTTGAATTGATTTTGAATATTCCCCTTGGAACTATTTGAAAATTTTCCATGAAGTTAGGTCAAATATATGCCTAACTAGGTCAAAAGTTCACTAAGTCTTTTTTAGTTCACGAGCATGTATTCACAAAATTATAACTTGAGATCCAAACACTTTTAGGATAAGCTGTGTGAAGCAAAGTTGTATATTTCATGGAGATCTACAACATTCATGTTGGAAGTTTCCTTTGAATTATCTTGCATCATGGTGAAAATTTGGCTCAAAGTTATGAAAAAATAAGAAATTTTTTACACTTAGAAAAATTTCTAAGTTTAGAAATTTTGACTTTTCAAAATGAAATCTTGATTTCTTGATTTCTTGATGAATAATTTTCCTATTTTACATGTTTTGATGAATTGTGGTCTTTGGTGCTTAAACTTGACCTAAAAGTCAAAGTTTGACTTTTCAGTATACAATTGAACTTTGATCAGTTGACTGCAAAATTCATATGTCAATCCAATGTATTTGCAATGTTTTGAATCATGTCATCAGGTCAAAATGATGAAATTGGACTCTTGAGACCATGCCTTAAACCAATTGACCATTTGCTACGTCAAAAATCAGAAATTGCCCTTTCCTAGTAAAAACCCTAATTTTGACCATTTTGGCCTTTTGGAGATTTGATCAAATTTCTTGAGGAATTATGGTCCAAACTTGATCAAATGATACATATGAGTCTAAAATGTTGATGTGGATCAAAAATTGTGAAGTTTAACTGTAAATTGGCCTTGGTTGACTTTTTCACCAATACAACTGATTTTTAGGTCAACTGTTCAATTGACTGATCAAAAGTGTGATCCAAGGCTTGAAACTTGACATGAGTAATCTTGGGGGTCCATAATGATCCATGAAAGTCATAT
The DNA here is from genome assembly GCA_948472305.1 of Vicia faba. Taxonomy (NCBI): domain Eukaryota; kingdom Viridiplantae; phylum Streptophyta; class Magnoliopsida; order Fabales; family Fabaceae; genus Vicia; species Vicia faba. Next base: position 146,929,815 of record OX451740.1, read on the forward strand.
GAAGCATTGATAGTTCAAAAATCCTTGTGCAAATTCAAACCCTAATTTTGGTCATTAGTGCATTAGGAGGTGTCTTGAGCTGATCAAACCCTAGTGCAGTCTTGAGCCCAAGCAGATCTTGTGAGAAAATTATTAATAAGTTAGAGGGAAAATTTTGGGGTACAAAAGATTCCCCTGTTCAATCTTCTTAAGCCTAAAGAGTTAGATTGGCGTGTTTTTCAAGTCAAGACTCGAAGGTGGAAGATGATTGGACACTAGAGTGCCCAGAAATTTAAACTCGGTGATATGATGGTTGAGGGAATGTGCTTAAAGATGCCAATTGAGGAGGTGATAGAAAGCTGTAGGAGATGGGCTTAAAAGATTCCATCCAAAAGTGATTGTTTGTTTTGTAATTTGTAAGTTGTAAGAATGAGTATCAGAATGGTGTCCGTGTCTGGAGCATATCTGAAATGTATCTGGGAGATAATTTTGAATGATCATCAGAATGGAATCCGTGTTTGGAGTGTATCTGAACTTTATCTGAAAGCTAGTTTTGAATGAGTGTCAGAATGGCATTCGTGTCTGGAGCGTATCTGAATTATATCTGAGAGTTAAATTTAGGTGAGTATCAGAATGGCATCTGTGTCTGGAGCGTATCTGAACTGTATCTGAGAGTTGAAACTGAATGAGTATCAGAATGGCATCCGTGTCTGGAGCATATTTAAACTGTATCTGAGAGTTGAAACTGAATGAGTATCAGAATGGCATCTGTTTCTAGAGCGTATATGGACTGTATCTGAAGATTGTGTCTTGAATGAGTGTCAGAATGGCATATGTGTCTGGAGCGTATCTGAATTGTATCTGAAAACTTTGAACATTGTTAATGGTAGCTGTTAACCTTATCCTGAAAAGGGTAAAATGTTAGTTAAAATTCAATGTTTATGTTGTATGAAATGCATAGTATAATGCATTCGTGTTATCAATGTTTATGATATATGGATGCAATGTATGCGTATGTGAGCTTGTTTGTTGTACTGCTGTTGGATTGGGGAAAATAAATCCTTGACTGCTGCCGAGGATATGGAGTATAAGTCTTTATGTTGTGAAGTCTAAGTGTTGATGAATTTATGCTTAGAGAAATAAACTTTTTTGTAAAGGAAATGCCGTGTACTGCTTGTAAAATCCTGTTGTGAAATCCTGAGAAATTGAATGACTTCTACTGGGGATTGATAACTGGAAGCTTGTTCCGCTGGGAATTAAACTGCAAATTGTGGGGGATTTATGGAAATAGCTTAGAGATATTTCCCTACTTCTTAAAGCCATTAGTAATTGTCTTTTATTTTGTTTATTTGTAAACAGTAATTATGTTCAAATGCATATGATCTTCAATGAATCATTGGACGTTTTTGTAAACAAAACACAAGAGTAATACAAAAAACATATAGTTTTGCAATTTCAAAGGAATATCTTTGTATTGTCTTTGAGTAAGTATTTGTACAATGAGACAAGCATTCTAGTAAGAGAATGCTATCGTAAAAAATGAAAATTTTGATACAAAGAAAAGATAGCTATGTGTAAAAATCCCATGGGGTTCCTATTTTGCTATAGCCTTTGTATCTCTGAGCCTCTTGTCTATTTGTTACCTCGTCCGAAGATGATTGAATTGATCAGAACCTTTGAGTTTGCAGGTTGTCCGTAAGGTGATCCAGCGGGACATGATCATACACTTTAATTCCCTAACTTTTGTCTGGACCTCCCTTTCGGGTTTTCTGTCCACCAGGAAACCCTTTTTTGCCCAAGTCGCCCTTTCGGGTTTTCAACTTGCCAGGTGTACAAATTTTTTTGTTTTATCCCTAATTTTTTCCTGAACCTTTTTGGTTCACCAGGATGCCCTTTGTTTTGCCTAAGTATGTCAACCCAGCGGGTCTCTTATGCGTAGTATCTTTTGACTATGCCCGTGTTTGCAGGATGCGGCAGGTCGTCAACATCCATGGTGGTCAAGATCATTGCCCCACCAGAGAATATATTTTTGATTACAAATGGTCCTTCGTATGTGGGAGTCCATTTTCCCCTAGGATCACCTTGTGGCAGTATGACGTGTTTGATCACCATGTCTCCAACTTGACACACTTGGCGTCTGACCTTCTTGTTGAAAGCCTTGATCATTCATTTTTGATACATTTGACCATGGAAAACAGCAGTAAGTCTCTTCTCATCAATCAAGTTTAGTTGATCAAGTCGAGTCTGAATCCAATCTTCTTCATTCAGCCCTGCATCCTTCATAATTCTTAGAGAGGGGATCTGAACCTCAATAGGTAAGACAGCTTCCATGTCGTAAACCAGAGAATAGGGTGTTGCCCCTTTTGATGTGCGAGTTGTGGTATGTTACCCATGGAGAGCGAATGGTAACATCTCATGCCAGTCTTTGTATGTGACTGTCATTTTCTGTATGATCTTTTTAATGTTCTTATTTGCAGCTTCGACAACACCATTCATCTTTGGCCGGTAAGGGGAAGAATAGTGATCCCGAATATTTAATTGCTCGCACAAGGCGGTGATCATAGTGTTGTTGAGATTTGTACCATTTTCAGTGATGATCCTTTCCAGGATACCGTACCGGCAAATAAGATTTTGCTTGACGAAACGGGCAACAACATTCTTGGTAACATAAGCGAAGGAAGCTGCCTCCACCCACTTTGTAAAATAATCAATGGCCACTAAGATAAAGCGGTGTCCATTGGAGGCCATCGGCTTGATTTCCCCAATCATATCAGTTCCCTACATAACAAAGGTTCAAGGAGCCGTCAAGACATTCAGAGGAACCGGAAGTACGTGCACCTTGTCAGCATAAATCTATCACTTATGGCAAGTTCGAGAATGTTGATAGCAACCTGCTTCCATGGTAGACCAGTAATAGCCTGCCCGTAGGATTTTCTTTGCCATCGTATGCCCACTGGAATGGGTGCCAAAAGTGCCTTCATGCAATTCAGCCATGATCCTTTCAACTTTAACCTTATCTACGCACCGAAGTAACACAGAGTCATGATTGCGTTTGTACAGGATGTCGTTACTAAGGAAGAATTTAGCAGAGAATATCCTTAATAACTTCTTATCATTTACTGAAGCTCCTTCTGGATATTCTTAAGCCTCGAGATACTTCTTGACTTCGTGGAACCAAGGATGGTCCATTACTTATTCTGTATTAATCTCGTGACAATGTGATGGTTCCTCCATTCGTTCAATGGTGTTCTTGGGAGCCTTGTTATCCCAATTAAGTTTAAACATAGATGACATTGTGTCTAGAGTGTCTGCTAGCTGATTTTCTTCTCGTGGGAAATGCTCGAAGGTAATCTTCTCAAAATGTGGTAGCAATGTCAAAACATGTTCTTTATAAGGGATAAGGTTAGGGTGTTTGGTGTCCCATCCCCCTTTGATCTGACTAATAACCAAAGCTGAATCTTCGAATACACTCAAAGATTTGATCCCTAGGTCTATGGCAGCTCTGAGACCAAAGATGCATGCTTCTTATTCCGCCATGTTGTTTGTACAATTGAAGCAGAGTCTTGCGGTAAAGGGAGTATGACACCCTTCTAGACATATGAGTACAACACTGATACCATTTCCAAGTGAATTGGATGCCCCATCAAAGAACAGGGTCCATCGGGATCCTTGTTTAGGTCCGTCATATGGCCTGAATTCTTCAAAGTTATTTACTGTCATGATGTCTTCATCTGGAAATTCGAACTTCATGGATTGGTAGTCTTCTACATCTTGGTGAGCAAGGTGATCAGCTAATACACTGCCCTTTATCGCTATTTGGGTAGTATATTGTATTTCATATTCTGTCAGGATCATCTGCCATCTCGCTATTCTCCCGGAGAGAGCAGGTTTCTCAAAGATGTATTTTATCGGATCCATTTTAGATATCAACAAAGTAGTATGAGTCGGCATATGCTGTCTTAGCCGGCGAGCAGCCCATGCCAGAGCGCAGCAAGTTTTCTCGAGCAGTGAATATCTGGTTTCACAGCCGGTAAACTTTTTGCTCAGGTAGTAAATAGCATGCTCTTTTCGGCCAGACTCGTTATGTTGCCCCAATACCCACCCCATTGAGTTTTCTAAAACAGTCAGATACATGATCAACGGTCTTCCCTCGACTGGTGGCATCAACACAAAAGGCTCTTTAAGTATTCTTTGATTTTGTCAAAAGCAACTTGGCACTCGTCATTCCATTTGACTACCTGATCTTTCTTCAACAATTTGAAGATTGGTTCATAAGTAGCTGTCAAGTGAGAGATGAATCTGGCAATGTAGTTCAAACGTCCCAAGTACCCTCTGACTTCCTTCTCAGTACGAGGAGCAGGAATCTCTTGTATTGCTTTTACCTTGGCAGGATTTACTTCAATACCTTTGTTGCTGATGATAAAGCCTAGGAGTTTACCAGACCGTACCCCAAATGTGCACTTGTTTGGATTCAACCTCAGTTTATACTTCTTCAGTCTCTTGAATAGTTTATGTAAGTGATCAAGATGCTCTTCTTATGTTTGAGATATGGCTATCATGTAGACCACATAGACCTCTATTTCATGATGTATCATGTCGTGAAATAAAGCTACCATGGCATGTTGATAGGTTTCCCTAGCATTCTGCAGTCCGAATGGCATCACCTTATAGAAGAAAGTGCCCCACTGCGTGACAAAGGTTGTTTTCTCCATGTCCTCAGGCGCCATTTTGATTTAGTTGTAACCTGAGAATCCTTCCATGAAGCAAAACACTTTGTGTTATGCCGTATTGTCAACTAGAATATCAATGCGGGGGAGTGGAAAATCATCCTTAGGGCTTGCCCAATCTCTATAGTCCATACACATTTATACTTTTTCGTCCTTTTTAGGAACGGGAACAACATTGGCAACCCATTAGGGATAAGAGGTGACAGCCAAGAATCCAACGTTGAATTGCTTCATGACTTATGCTTTAATCTTTTCTGACATATCAGGCCTCATACGGTGAACCTTTTGTTTTACTGGCAGACAATCCTCTCTTGTAGGTAGGCGATGTACCACAATATCTGCATCAAGTCCTGGAATGTCTTCATACGACCAGACAAAGACTTTAACATAATCGTGTAACAACTGAATTAAATGCTCCTTGATACTGGGTTCCAGATTGGCACCCACCTTGACCTCTTTTTTGTCTTCTTCAGTACCTAGGTTGATTGTATCCCCGGGTTCCTCGTGAGGCTGAATGGTTATCTCTTCTTGTTGTAGTAGTCTGTAAAGTTCTCCTGGTACTTCATAATCTTCCTCACCTTTGTTTTCGGCTTGGTAGATTAGATTCTCAGAGTCACAAAAGGCCATAGCAGTATCGTTACCCATGGGATCCCGAATGGATGTATACCTGCATTGTGAGTGTGAGTGTGTGTAGGGTATAGCTATCCTTGAAAGTAATAAAAATGAAAAAATGAAAAATAATGAGCACAAATGTTTGAATGCGAAAACGTCCATGATTCATTGATGTCATATGAAAATAAGATAATAACCCTTACAAATGGACCATTGTGCCTCAGGTAAGACACAAGGTTTTAAGAGTGTGAATTGTTTTAATATTACAGATCCAACATAATGTAAAGACAAATTACTGTGGGATAAAAGTGATCGAGACAAAATCTATAGCCTCCCAATTGTTGATCCCTCCATTGACAGTTGGGAATATCCAGTCTTCCAAGTCACATCTATCTTCATCATCTTCTACGGTGTTGACCTCACGGTTGCTGATCTTCAGGGGTGGTCCTCCGGCATGAGTGTGGCGTACAGCCTTCTGAGCACTTGAAGTGAAACCCGGGCCAAACTTGTCAGACTTATATGGGATATATGGGAGTTGTCTCCAGATAGTGCACCCACCTTCTTCTATCACTGCTTTGGCATCCTTCAGAGATGACATCCGGAGTGGAGGCCTTGTAATCTTGGGAACATCCTTGGTTACCGCCACATCTTGTGGGACCTCTTCAAAGTGTTGGAATGGAGTTTCAATAAATTCACCATCTAATTCCACATATCTGAAGGAATTGAGATGGCTGGTCATATACTCCTCTTCTCCATGAACGGTGATAATCTTCCCTTGAATCGGATATTTCAACATTTGGTGCAACGTAGAAGTGACAGCGCCAGCATTGTAAATCCACGGTCGTCCTAGCAAGCAGGAATATGAGGGACGGATATCCATTACATAAAAAGTTAAATCAAAAGTTTATGTTCCAACTTTTATGGGAATTTCTACCTCCCCATGCACCATCCTTTTCGAGCCGTCAAAATCCCTCACTACTATGTTACTTGGCTTCAATATCAATCTCTCACAGTAAAGCCTATCAAGGGCTTTTTTAGGCAATACATTCAGAGATGAGCCAGTGTCCACCAAAACATGAGCCAAGGTTGCGCCTCTACATTCAACTGAGACATGCAATGCCTCATTATGCTTCCTTCCTCTTGGCGTTAAATCAGCATCCAAAAAACCTAGACCATTATCTGCAGTCAAGTTGGCTACACAGTCTTGAAACTGATTGACAGATGTCTCTTGGGGTACATGGGCAGTTTTCAAGAATTTTACCAAGGCTTTTGCATGCACCTCGGTACATAGAAGTAATGCCAGCATGGAAATTTTAGAGGGAGTTTGCCCCAGTTGTTCAACCACATCTTAGTCGATTCTTTTTATGATCTTCAGAATTTCCTCCATGTTTTTCCGGGAGGTCTCAGGGATAGCTAATGACTGAGCCTTCGTCCGGACAAGCTCAATCATAACATCTTTTCCTCGAGTCTCGGTTAACTTCTAAGCAGGAGTGTTGGTAGGAATGATAACAGGGGTTGTAACAGCTTTGTCAGTTGGGGTATTGGATGAGATGATTGTAGGACTGGGAATAGCCTTTGGAGGAGCAATAACAATAGGAATGATTGCGGGTCCAGAAACTGCTTTTGGGGGAGCAATTTCTGGAGAGAAGATCCTACCACTTCGAGTAATCTTACTAGTCCCTGCGATATTACTGACCTCGGAATCCACTTTCTCAGAACTTGAATCTTCGGTACCTGGCCAATCTTGCTTAATATCGTGGTAGTAGACATCCCCTCCATAATTCGATGGTACGGTTTTGTCTGACAAATACAGGACTGGTCTAGGCATTGGAATTATTAAACGAGTTGCTTTCAGAGCTGATGTAATTCTAACGGGTCTTTTGGTGGAGACCCTGGAAGAATTGGCGGAAATGGTAATGATAGAAACATCTTCAAAAGGAACAGGTGGAACATAAGTCTTTTCAAATAAAACTTCTTTGTTATCTATTAGGCACTGAACGCCTGCTTTCAACAAAGGACACCTGGTTAGTGAGGACAAACAGAAATGACTGCCTTCATCACAGCCTGGGAACACACCGGCATTCAACAAGTTCAATTTAATAGTCAAGAGTGGGGTCATAAGTTCATCAAATGAAGTAACAAATATTTCTTCTTCAATGGCATTCATATTATGGCCATGTCTGGGCATAGGGGCAGAATTGACTTTTGGCTTTTCGGGCGCATCGAATTCAATCTCTTTTTCTTTAATGAGATCTTGTATTTTGTTCTTTAGAGCCCAACAATTATTAGTATCATGGCCAAGACTTTCAGAGTGATATGCGCAACGAGCATTGGGATGATAGTGAGGAGATGTTGTGTTGGGGTTTTTCGAAGCTTCTTTCAAGGTCACCAAATTGGATCTTAGTAGATGCGGTAATACTTGAGACGGGGTCATGTTAATTCAGGTGAACTGCCTGACTGGCCTTTCCGTCCTTGGTTGATTATTTCTTTGTTGATCAGGCACAAGCTTAGGAATCATCACAGCCCCCACTATTGGTCGGCGCTCGGTCCTATCTTGATTTCTTTGAGGATAAACAACAACCACTTCTTTCTTTCCGATAAATGGCTTTCTTATGGCAGTAAAGGAGGATGTATCTTTTTGGATCTTTCCATTCTTTATACCAGCTTCAACCCTTTCTCCGGTGAATATTAGTTCGGTAAAACCTGCAGATGAACTTCCAATTAAATGATTAAAGAAGGGACTAGACAAGGTACCCAAGAACATGTCTACCAATTCTCTCTCAGATAGAGGGGGTTGGACTCTTCCAGTCAAGTCTCTCCATTTTTGCGCATAGTCCTTGAAACCTTCATTGGAAACCATGGCCATACTTTGGAGTTGAGTACGGGTAGGTGCAAGATCAGAATTGTATTGGTATTATTTGTAGAAGGTTGCAGCAAGATCTTCCCAGTTGTGAACGTTGGCTCTTTCTAGTTGGTAAAACCAGTCAAGTTGAGTTCCAGACAGGTTATCTTGGAAGAAATATACCCATAAGTCTTTGCCAGCGGTATGGGGCTGGATTTTCCATACATAGGATTGGAGATGCATTTTAGGGCACGAGTCATACTTGGCGAACACGGGTGGTTTGAATTTAGGAGGAATGATAATCCCCGACACTAACCCCAATTCCTCAAAGTCCAAGCCAGGAACTTTTTGGATTTCCATCGCACCCAACCGCTCTTCGAGATGTTTATACTTGTCATGAGATAAAGGGTATTGTTCTTCAGAATATTCTTCTTCTTCTTTCTCTTCCTCTTATAATTCTGATGGGACAATTGTTTCCTTGCCTTTCCTATCTTGGTTGTCTCTTTCACCGGATGTCGTTGCAAAGTCTAAGGTCCTTCTTGTCTGCCCATGAAATCTTCTTCCCATGTTTAGGACTCCGGTTACCTTCTTTGTCTTCTTTTTCTTATCCTCAGCTAGCAAAGTCTTCAACTCTTCTTGTCCTTTGGCTAGGGTCAAGAGCAACTGTCGAAACAGTGTATTCTGAGCTTGGAGGTCCTTCACTGTTTGCTCGAGATCCATCTTACTGAAATAAACAGTAGAGAGATAAGGAAACTTGTTGCAAAAGACCTGCTTATGTTATGATGAATGGTATATGCATATGTAATGATTTCAAGGATTTTAAGATTCAGATTTGTTTTAGACAAAAAGGAAACACAAGTTATATTAATAAATTAAAGCTCGAGTACATCAATACCTTCTTGGGAAATACAAATACAAGAAACTCTAAGATAGAAAGGTAGTGCGCATCCTCTTTGGTGCAATGTAGGCATTCAGAATCAGCTCCTCATGAAGTAGTCTAGTGAGTTCCAAAACCTTCTTCTCGCTTGCGTAGAATTGGGCTTCAAAATTATCTCGCTCCCTCTTGAGTTGTATCCAATCCCTTTGTAGGTCTTCAAGAGATTTGGGCATATCGGGATGTAGGATAGTGTATGGAACATCTCCCTCTATGACAGGCTCAATGATCACCGGGAGAGTAGAGGGGTAAGGCATCATAAGACTCTGAGCACGAGTTCGTACCTATTTGAGGTAAGGCTCAAGAGGGATGGAATTCTTGTACCCCAAAGTCTTGCTATCCATCTTGTTTAACATCCTCCAAGCTCGGATAAATCTCTGGCGAAGACCTTGATCGTTGTTGTCATAGTCAAATACCAAACTTTGAATCAGCATCTCGTGCGGGCCATCCCTTTGGGTGTAACCAAACTGTCTTAAGGCTAATCAAGGGTTGTAGGTGATACCTCCCCTAATGCCAAGTAAAGGGACATTAGGTAATTCTGCACAACGGTCCACAATGATAACATTCTCTTTGGATCGGAGCACCAATGAATGTCTGAATGTTTGAGCGTCATCAACCTTTGTGACCACCTTGAACCTTGCTCATTCTTTAATACAGATTGGGGAAGATGAGAAATAAACCACCTTTCCAAGAGAGGAGTGTAACACATAAGGATACCTCTTTTCCTCATTGTGAGAGTGTGAAAAGAGTGTAGGATATCTCCTAGCAATGTACACACCGAGTTGCGGGATATGAAGATTTTGACGGCGTTGACATCTATGAGTTGGTAAAGATCTGGAAACAAAACCATCCCATAGATGAGGAGAGCCACAATTTCTTCAAAAACTTGCAAGTCCAAGGAATTCCAACAACTTTGGGCTTTCTCAAACATGAAGTTTGCTAAGAAACCTTTGACATCACTCCTTGTTTCCCAATGAGTTGTGACATCAGATGAGTGCAAGTGTAGAGCTTGAGCAATCTCTTCTGGCTTTGGGTATCTTTCTGTACCGTTTAAAGGTAGTTGATTGAGAATGGGAATCCACAAGAGTTTGGAGAATTCTTCCAAAGTAGGCACAAGTTAATAGTCGTGAAATGTGAAACAATGGTGTAAAGGATCAAAGAATTGAAAAATCACCTTCATCATATCCTCATATGTGTTGGAGGTGACCAAATTGAGTAGGAGACCATGTCTCTCGGTGAATGGAGAGTTTTCAGGAATCCTTGAAGCTAGATCCTTAAGTTGTGGAGTTATCCTTACAAGGTTGACTTGAATAGTTTTCCTGCGAAATGAATCCATATCCTACAAAACAAGAACAAAGATGAATCCCAAAAAATCCTAGAAATGGTTAGTGGATGTATATGATGTTCATGATTTTCATGATGTTCATGATGTTATGTACAAGTATGCATATACAAACAAAACAAACAAATCCTTAGGTTTAGGCTTGCATGGAGTTTTATAGGTAATTACCCTCTTGAAGTTTAGTTGGCTCAAACCTGTCCTAGTAATAGTAATCGGGTTCTAAGGAGCTCAATATCACTGGTTTGTTTCCTTGGTTATTGTTTTAGCACAAGCCTCTTTAATGGAGACCTAAATATCCCAAGAAACCAAACCTAAATGAGTGTCGTATCGAGTATCTACCAACTTCGGACTGCACCAAAGCCGGTCATCTCACTACATCCTAAAGTCCAAGTTGGTCAAGTAAAGGTTCTAAAAGTTCATTAGTGCTTCATGACATCACTCAGCGGCCCTGTTTTCTCTTTGAATAACTCAAAGGCTACTGGTACCCACAAATATGTCGCACTAATGTGGCTATAGCTTAGACCATGTCGGTATACCCCGTACAGTTTCCACAACGTATTGCTACTTACCTATAATGTATCCCAAATCCGGGAAGAGGATTCAAGCCCAATTAAAGAACCATAATGTAAAGCATACAAGTCAAACAATGTAATCAAATAAATGTGATATATCCCTAAGATAACCCTACTTTTAGAATTTTCCCCAGCAAAGTCGCCAGTTCTGTGATACAGTGAGAGAACTGACTTGAAGGTTTTGCGTTTGATCACAAATGTTGCAGTTAGCAAGAGTCGCCACTGACTTTTCTTTTATCCAAAAAGGAAAGGTGAAAAAGCACAGGAAAGACCTTTGAGATTGTTTCTTGAGTTCGGGGGGTATATTATGAAAAGGGAAGGTATTAGCACCCTTTTCATCTATGGTTTTCCATGGGCTCTTAGTTACTTGCTAGATCACTTGCTTTTGTTTGAAATTGTGCTTAGTGTGGTTTTTGAAAGTATTTTGTAAAGATGCCATTGTTTAGGAAATCTTTGTAATGATTCTTGTTCAGAAGAATGTATACAAAGATGTATGAACTTTTGAAAATGTTTTCAAGTTTTGTAAGATGTTTTGGAAGTGTAACTGTTTGTTTTTGAAAATAGCAAGGATTTTTTGTTTGAAATGGAGCAAGTAATTAAGAGCAATCTACCTACTCAAATGTCTTTCTTGTTCATTTTCTTTTCCTTTGACATTGTTGTCTTACCATTGATTTGGTAAGCAACCCTATCTTTGGATGTTAGCGGGACGGGCGTGGGTCATCGTATAACCATGATTAGCAATGTTGCAAGGTATCTTAGCATTATTTTTGAGGGACTAAGATCATTTATAAGGCAACTTAGATAGCGTCATCGAGGGACTATGATCTTTTATTTGTTTGTTTTTGCTAAGATACCTTACATGCGTAATATGGCCCTTTTGTATAAGGCAACCAAGTGGGTTAACTCTAGGGGTGCTTGTGTGCAAGTGTATTGTTTTCATGCTTGATATTGTCATGAATTAGGGTTTGCTATTTGTTTGGTTTTAATCTTTCCATACAAAACCTAATTACTAGCATTGTATATATGAAAGCGATAAATTGCGAAATTTAAAATTACTACGCTATTATAATACTTGTGGGAGGGGGTATACAATTTGTGAATAAGGATTGCAATAATATAAACCTAATTATTCTATTACAACCAAATTGAATATGTACAAATAATTGAATAAATGTATAAAGTACAAATACAAATGGAAAGAAATGATTTTTGTTTGGATTTTTTATATGAAAGAGGTTTTAACCTAAACCTAATTAGAGAAAAATAATTAAATCAAAATTAAATTAACTTAAATTAATTAAGAAAAGAAATTAATTAAGAAAAGATTTTTGAATAAAACCCTAATTCTATTTAGTTGATTAAAAGAAAATAAGTTTAAAGAAAAAAAGTATTTTTGTATTTTTGTCGTGAAAATAATAGTGTTGTAAAATATTTTTGGGTTTTTTTTATATTAAAATAAATATATTTTAATTAGTGTAAAAGAAAATAAATAGTAACCTAGTTTAAAATTAAATTTACAAGATAATTAGTAAAGATAAATAAAGTATGATGAGTAAAAATAATTTTTGTGTGAGAAAAATATTTAAATTATGTCAAAACTTAAATCTACTATTTTTATATTTCTTTTATGATTTTTTAGTATTTTAGAAAATATATTTAAAAGAAAAAATGAAATAAATAAATAAATAAAAATAAATGGGCCAGGGGGTGCCAAAAGTAGGCAGGGAGGTGAGCTAGCAAATAAAAAAACAATGCCAGGCCTAAAGGGCCCAGCACCTGCAAGAAAACATGTTAGAACGTCAAAAAATATGGAAAATGGGCAAAAGGGTACCACTGGGGCTCGAACCCAGGTCCCATAGGTTAACAGGCGCGCGCTTTACCATTGGGGTGGCTATAAATCCGTTTATATAAACAAAACAATAAATATGTAAGGCAAATCAAGTCCTGATGACTTCATCTTCAACCTCCAGCCGGTGTACGTGTAACTTCTTCATTTCTCAACAAAAATGGAAGATGATAAAATGGAAGAAGACAAAATGAAAGTTGCTGCATTCTTCCTCACGAATCTAACCATGTAAATAACTAAAGCTAAAAGTCAAAGATAAATGAGAATTTCTCTGGCCCTAATTTGAACCCTAAAAATTTCAGAAACTTCAACTCTAAAATTCTCTAAGCTCAGGCCATATAAATGCAAACTATGGATATGTACATCTTCCTGGCAATGAGGTCTATATTTTATCTTTACAAATGCAAGCCTAACAATGCCTAATTAATGAGATAGAAGTTCAAGAAAAATACCTCAAAACTGGAAATTGTGAAATGCAAATGAGCTTGTTTCAGACAGTGTTGATGACCAAGTTAGCTTCCTTGGACCTCTAGGAAGCTAATGCAATGGTTGGCTTGAGCTGAGGATGGCTGGAATGGTCTGGAGAAGTCCAACTATGATGCTCTTTTTTTGGTTATGGAAGACAGGGAAAATGGTGTTATAGAAGTGAAACATGTACAGGGATGAGTTACTCTTGATGCAAGGAAGCTTTAGAAACTAAAAGGCCAAGAAACGCACGAGGGAAATGTGAGTTCGAGGTTCAAGGTCAGAAACTGTGCAACAATAGAGTTCTTGGGAAATTTATGATTTGAGAGAATTTTGGTGTATTTTAGGATGTTCAAACTCGTTTTCTATCTCACAAATAGTGCTTCTATTTATAAGCAACAAGTTTGGATACTTGTTGTTGATCAAAATTTGAATTTGCATTCTTAAGCTAAACATGTGATTTTTGAGAAAACAAGTTTCAATGACTTGTGTACTTGCTAAGATAGAGTGGTTATGCTTTAAACACACTTGCTTCTAACTTTGTAGATGAAGTGTGATCAGAGGGAACAATTTAGAGGCTCAAGAGTGGAATTTATGCATAAAGCTTGCTTTACAAGAATGGTATTGCCAACTCTCTTCCCAAAATGGCAATGTGAATTGGATAAAGTTTAAACCACTTGGATTATAGCTCAAAGGTTTGTGTAATACATTAATTATGGAGTGACAAACAAGTTTGATACCTGCAAAGCAAATATTATGCAGCCTAACATTGATTTGCATTTGTGTTCATCATGAAAATGACCTATAACTCAAGTGATAAAACACCAACTTTATCTCTTCGATTCTCCATAATCAAGAATGATCTCAAGGAGTTCTAGGTAATTTTAGAAAGCTTGAAATTATCTCTACAACTCATATTTGAATTTATTTTGAAGATTCCCCTTGTAACTATGTGAAAAATTTCCATGAAGTTAGGTTAAAAATCTGCCTAACTAGGGCAAAATTTCACTTAGTCTTTTAGTTCATGAGCATGTATTCACAAAATTATAACTTGATATCCAAACACTTTTAGGAGAAGTTGTGTGAGGAAAAGTTGTAGATTTCATGGATATCTACAACTTTCATGTTGGAAGTTTCCTTTGAATCATCTTGCATCATGGTGAAAATTTGGCTCAAAGTTATGAAAAAATAAGAAGTTTTTGACACTTAGAAAAATTTCTAAGTTTAGAAATTTTCACTTTTCAAAATGAAATCTTTATTTCTTGATTTCTTGATGAATAAGTTTCATATTTTGACATGTTTTGATGAATTTTGATCTTTGGTTCTTAAATTTGACCTAAAAGTCAAAGTTTGACTTTTCAGTATATAATTGACCTTTGATCAGTTGACTGCAAAATTCATATGTCAATCCAATGGATTTGCAATGTTTTGAATCATGTCATTAGGTAAAAATGATGCAATTGGACTCTTGAGGCCATGCCTTAAACCAATTGACCATTTGCTAGGTCAAAAATCATAAATTGCCCTTTCCTAGTCAAAACCCTAATTTTGACCATTTTGCCCTTTTAGAGATTTGATCAAATTTCTTAAGGAATTGTGGTACAAACTTGATCAAATGATACATATGAGTCTAAAATGTTGATGTGGATAAAAAATTATGAAGTTTGACTGTAAATTGGCCATGGTTTACTTTTTCCCCAATACAGCTGATTTTTAAGTCAACTGTTCAATTGACTGATCAAAAGTATGATCCAAGGCTTGAAACTTGACATAAGTAATCTTGGGGGTCCATAATGTTCCATGAAAGTCATATGAATCATTTATAGTTCAAAAATACTTGTGCAAATTCAAACCCTAATTTTGGTCATTAGTGTCTAAGGAGGTGTCTTGAGCTGATCAAACCCTAATGCAGTCTTGAGCCCAAGGGGATCTTGTGAGAAAATTCTTGATAAGTGAGATGGAAAATTTTGGGGTACAACACCCAGCAAGTCGAAAACCTGAAAAGGCAGCTTGGGCAAAAAAGGGTATCCCGATGGACTGAACACCCAAAAGGGCGGTCCAAGCAAAAATTAGGGATTAAAAGCGTACAACTATGTCCCATTGGATCACCTCACAGACAGAATTCGGTAACAAGTGTCAAGTTTAAGTGGTACTAATCAATCCAGTCAGCTTCGGCCAAGCAACAAAGTTATGAGACACTCAAAGATATAAAGGCAATAGTAGAATGGGAACCCAATGGGATCATTTCACATAGTTGTTTTTCTTTGTATACTACTTTATATAATTTTCATTCTTACAACGACATTCTTTTATTAGGATGTCCGCATCCTTGTACAAAAACGCATGTTATAGGAAAATTTCTTCAAATCAATACAAAATTATCCCTTTTGGAAGTTCAAAACTATGTGCTTTTATTTTTTATGTTTTGTTTTGCAAAAATGTCCTGCGATTATTTTTAACATATGCTTTTGAATATGATCACCATTTATAAATACACGCATAAAAAACAAAAAGACAGTTACTAATGGCTTTAAGAATCAGGACTATGGATAAAGAGCCATCTGGAAATCCCCACAAATACTTTCTCCAACAGGTACATCGACAAATACGTCCTCCTACAAAGTCACTGCCATATCCTCAACATACAGCCTAATAATGTCAGAGTTTCTGATATCCCCTGCAGAGCAAGTGTCTCCAATCATCTCCCCAACATCTTGAAGAATGGCACAACATGGTTCATAAAATTCTTGGGTTCCCCAACAGGGCGTCATAAAAATCCCCAAGAAGTTTACAGAGTTTTCTTTCCCCGATAGAGTTTATTTCTCTAGCCGCATAAATCCAATTCCTAGAAATTCAACTTCAACAAATAATGAAAAATCACATTCTTCATCACCAGTAGCAGTCATGGATTTATTTTCCCTCAATTTAACTGACCAGTTCATATATTGCATTCATACGTTATCTTACAAACATCATAGCATATGCATACAAAATCCATATAGCACAATCTCATTTATTTTGAGAACATCGTTACACAATGTGTGTCATGCATCCTGACATGGCATACAACTAATTCTTTACCTTTTCAGGAAAGATCAACAAAAAAATATCATCTTTAATTTTCTACGAGTTCCAAATTAATTCTTGAAACAAGACATGGAAACTATCTGAAGTAACAACTCATCAATCACTGTGAAGCCTGTACCCGACCAGATAGCAGTTAACGTCTAATAAAATTTATTGTGAAGCCTGAAATCCGACCAGATAGCAGTTTATAACACTAAAAAGCCTGGACCCGACCAAATAGCAGTCAACATCATTGCTCAAGCCCGAAATTTAACCAGATAATAGTAAAACTTCTACAAAACTGTAAAGCCTGGACCCGACCAGATAGTAGTTAACATCATTGCTGAAGCCCAGAATTCGACCGGATAACAGTCAATCTACAACTCAAGACACTGTGAAGCCCGAAATCTGACTAGATAATAGTATAATTTGCTGCGAAACCGGGAGTCTGACCAGATAGCAGTTTACTCTGTCAAGTTACTGCGAAGCCTGGAGTCCGACCAAATAGAAATTTACTTTATCAACACTGTGAAGCATGGACCCGATCAAATGACAATATAATCTACAACACTATGAAGCCTAGATTTCGACCAGATAATAGTCAACCACAAATTCAAGTTGAAGCCTGGATCCGACCAAATAACGGCTTAATTTCTTCAAATCACTAAAGCATATAGCCAACCAGATAAAAACTCAAGTCACTGAAGCCTGGACCCGACCAGATAATAGTTCAAGCTACTGTGAAGCCTGGGTTTTGACCTGATAATATTTTAAGCTACTATGAAGCCTAGATTTTGACTAGATAACAACTAACTTTCATCTCCACAGTCAAGGGATAAGCCCCCAGTAGAGTAATGGAAAACTAGAGCTCCTAGACTCTATTCCCCAAACAGAAATCAACATTCCCCAGCGGAGTCCTGCTCAAACAACAAGAATGAGATTCTCCACAAAGAGACTTTGTATGGCTCAGAGTAAATCGACCAAAGATTTAGTATGATAATTCCTCCAGTTCGAAGTCAACATTTATTTTAGATAGAATCTATAAGCCCATATCTGATGACTCCCTGTCATCTTCTCCAAATGGAATCTGTAATCCCATTCCCGATATCACCAACCGAAAAATTTAATTCATGTATATGCGAGTGCAAATTTTTGGGCACTCTAGTGTTCAATCATCTTCCACCTTCGGATTACGAAAGGCAGGCAAGATAATTTAAATCCTCAGGTTTAAGAAGATTTAACAGGGGTAGCTATTGTACCCGGAAATTTCCCCTCCCATTTTTACTCAAGACATGCTCATTGAGGTCTTCAATTGCTCAAGGTTGACCAATAATTGACCAGACAAATTATCCTCCTAAGTAATGAACCTCCAACTAGGGTTTCACTTTTCACCAAGATGTTTGGGTTTCAGAGGCTCCAATTGATTTCCATGGTCCCTAATATGTCTTCAAGAATGTCCATGACAAATTTCATGCCTTACATTTCATGGTTGCTCAGTCAACTGCTTAAGTGTTTGAAAATCAACTATACTAGGTCAAAAGTCAACTATGGCCAATAAATAGTCAAACATCAAGATTTTTGGTCAACATCAACGTTTTGAAGTGATAATCATAATTTGATGAAGGTTTGATCATGATTCCTCAAGGAATACTCTCAAATCATCAAGAATCGAAAAATGCAAAATTAGGGTTTCTATAGGAGAAGTCAACTATACTTTGACCAGGCATAACTTTCACATACTTCATCCATTTTGGCCCAACCAAAGCTTATTTTGAAGATAATCCAATTACCTACAACTTATCTTTTATCCTCAAGTTCAATAAATGCATCATTTTGAAGATACAAGCTCATACATTACATGTCATTTTCAAAAGGTCAACAAAAGACACTTTTTGCCAAGACCATTTACATCAAGATAAGTTCTCCAAATGAAAAAAATGGTAAAAATAGATATTGTATAGGACATCTTGGGATTTACAAAAAGTCATAGATAATCTCAAAAGGATAAAAATTGAGCAAGTTATAGCTTGCACAAGTTGGAGAATTTTGAGAAATTTCAAGAAATACACTTTTAGCAAATTTGTGTTTTTAGGTTAATGGGCCTAATTTTTAGGGTCCAAGCATGTTCAAGACATACCTAAGGGCCTATAAACTTATCCATACATGAGCTTGATTTTTATTTTATTTATCTTGGATTTTATCAAATAAATTCAAAAATAAATTAAATAAAATATTAAACCAATGGGTCAACACATGAATTGATGTTTCTCAGGCCCACATAACATGATATAGCCTGTCAACCTTGCCATTTTCGTGCACAAGCCAAAATGGCATGAAATATCTCAAATTTGGAAAGTTTTCAAATTGGATTATCTTGCTCTCATCATGGCTTTAAAGGTTGATTTCTTTCCATGCTAGGTAATCCTCACTCACTCCTCTATATATACAACACAATTCAAGCCTGAATGACACAAAGCTGCCTCCAAGAAGCCCTAGAAAATTTCCAAAAAAAATTCAAAGAAATGGTGAAAATCGTATCACCCAATCCAACATCTCTCAGTCCATTCCAGGTCCTCCATCATCATCCCAAGATTCCCAAGAGTCTATTCCAATCCATATCCACGCCTGAAGATGCTTGAAATGGCCCAACCGAACCACCTCCACTGGGTAAATTTTTTTCATTTTATCTCTTAATATACATGTTTTAAACAGATATAAAGCATATAATCATGTTTGTTTGATCATTTTGAAACATTCTAACATTTGACATGAGAAGCTAGAGGCTTACGATGCAGGTTTCCATTTTTAGGGTTCTAAAATGGACAAACGACCACCACCATTGAATTCGTAGCATGCGAAATAGGGGGGGAGGTCGGAGTATGGGGTATTGATTCCACATATTTTTGTTGTTTTCATTTTTACAGGGCCAAAGAAGATGACTGGAGGGCAGCTCTGACTTCCCTAATTTCTTTGGACTCTAGTCAAAGCTGGCGTGGCTCATTAGAATTTCGTGATTGGTTGATTCAAATTTTCAGGGGTCCACTGAAGCGCGCATTTGACAACTCAGCATTTTCAACTTATTTCACATATATATTATTTTGGTTATTTGTATAAATGAATAAGCAGGTTGGTTGAGTGGTGAAGCATTCGTTTGTAAGGCTAGAGGGGCTGGGTTCGATCCATCCCTTTTACAATTTTATTTTTCTAACATTTTATACAGATCCAATGCTTGTAGATCCCATGCGTACACAATACACCATATGACCATAATTAGTATATCTCATCTGATCAGATCCAGCACTCCCAGATGCGCAGCTCACCATGCGCCCTTAAAGGATTCCCATACTAGATCCAATTGCAGCCTAGCCCTTCCTCCAACTTGGGCCTACATTTTTTAAGACAAAAAATGACCCTCTCAATGTTTCCTCGGTATGATATTAAAACCCTAGGGTGGTTACTAAGGTTTCTTTCCCAGTTTCCTATGTGACTATACGATGTCCCTTCTAATGTCCCTCGAAAAATCCAACGACTAGGACTACCTACTCACTAATAGTAGGATAACAATGTCTAAAGGAAAAGAGGAAAAGAACAACCTTTTGAGTAAAGTAGATAGTTCATAGATGCTTTCTCAAAAGAAAACCATTTTACACGTACACAAAACTTTTTTCAAAAAAATTTTCAAAACACTTTGTATACGTTCTCTACCAATCTTAGAAACATTACAAAGTTCGCCGAACTAAGGCGCTTTCTTTCAAAATACTTTTCAAACACACAAAGCACAAGGTATTTTTTCAAATGAGCCAGTATCTAAAAGCCCTTAAATAACTAAAGATGGAAAGGGTGATAACACCTTCCCTTTCTAAAATCTACCGCCCTTACTCAGAAATAATCTCGAAAGGTCTTTTTTTGTTCTTTTCACCCTTTCCTTTGTTGGATAAAAGAAAAGTCGGTGGTGACTCTTGCTTACTGCAACATTTGTGAATACAAATGCAAAACCAGTATAACAGTCGGTTCTGCCACCGTATTACATCGTCCATCAACATACATGAATGAGTCCAAGTGACTTACCATGTACTCTTCTTCGCCACAAAATGTAAAAACCTTTCCTTTCACGGGATATTTCAGCTTTTCGTTTAGGTTTATGTAATGACGCCAACCCCATAAATCCAAGGGCTTCCAAGTAAGCAGGAATAGGCCGATCGGATATCCATTACATAGAAGGTAGATTTGAATACATGCGAACCTGCTTTGGTCGGAAGTTCCATCTCTTTGTGCACCATCCTTTTTGAACCGTCAAAGGCTCTCACCATAATATCATTGGGTTTCAGTATAACCCCTTCACAATCAAGTGTGTCTAGAGCACCCTTCAGTAAGACATTCAGTGAGGAATCCTTATCAACCAACACATGAGCTAAGGTAGTGCCCATGCATTCAATAGAGGCATACAGGGCCTTGTTATACTTTCTTCCTTTGGGAGTTAAATCAACATCATAAAAACCTAGCCCGTTATCATTTGTCAAGATGGCAACATAATTTTCAAATTGATCAGCAGAGATTTCTTGTGTTACATGCGTAGATTTTAAGAACTTCCCCAAAGCTCGAGCATGGGCTTCAGAGCATAACAACAAGGGATAACATGGATATCTTGGAGGGATTATGTCTCAACTGTTCAAACATCTTGTAACCACTTTTTTAGATGATCTTTAATACATCCTCCAACTCATTCCTGGAGGTATCTTCAGTGATAACTTCTTTATGTGCCTCCGTCTGGGCAGACTCCATCATTTGTTCTTTTCCTCAAGCCTCAGTAATCGAATTGGTAGCGATAACATGAACCAGTGTGGTGACAGTCGTCAGGGAGATTTCTAGAGAGAAAACCCTTCCAGTTATAGTAACTTTATTGGTACCAACAATATTGTCAATGTTGGAATCAGTAACTTCAATACCTTCACTTTAAATATTCAATGGTTCTTGCTTGGTGCCATGGTAGTAGACGTCAGCTCCATAGTTCCACGAGATAGCTTTGTCCGAGGAATATGGAATTTCTCGCGTGCGGTGATTATCATAGGAGCAACTCTGGGTTTTGAAGTAATTTTCATGGGGCCCTTGGAAGTGATCCTGACGGTAGTACTGGAAATTACAGATGCCTCCTCCAGCTCAAAGTCTTGAAACAAATTCTCCACATAGGGAGTCTTCTCAACTAGAATCATGTGGTTGTCCATCAGACGCTGAATACCTTCTTTCATCAATTTTTAGCCATTAGGTTGGGTTGTGCAGCAATAACATCTTTCAATTCAACCCGGAAATAAATCGGCTTGCAACAAATTCTTCTTAATAATTAGGAGGGGATTAGTTAATTCACTTACATCATAAAAATAAAGAACATCATCAATAACACTAATGCCTTTGTCGTGCATAGGCAACAATTTTTTCTTAATAATTAGGAGGGGAGTAGTTAATTCACTTACAACAGAAACATAAAGAACATCATCAATAGCACTAATTCCTTTGTCGTGCTTAGGCATAGGTGTAGTAATCACATTGGGGGTCTTGGGAGGATCAGATTCAATCTATTTATTGTCAATCATATCTTGAATTTTGTTTTTCAAGGCCCAACAGCTATTGGTGTCATGCCCGGGGCTATTGGAATGGTAGGCACATTTCAAATTAGGATTATAATGAGTAGAGGAGGTGTTGGGATTCTGAGGAGGATCCCTTAACGTTATTAACTCTGACTTCAAAAGATGTTGCAATTCCTGAGACAATGGCATGTTGATCTTGGTAAACTATCTTCTTGGTGCGTCTGACCTACGATGATTACTTTGTTGATGTTATTGCACAGGCATAGGATTAGAAATTAGCACCACTCCCATAGATTGGTTACGATCACTTCTAGCACGACCCTTCTGCCCATAAACAGCATTAGCTTCTTTTTTTACAATTGAATGTCTTTTTCATAGTACTTGAAGACGCTACCACTTGAATCTTTCCACTTCTGATTCCACCTTCGACATGTTTCCCGGTTAATATCAACTCGGTGAAACCAGATGAGGAGCTTCCAATCAGATGATTAAAGAAAGGACATGTAAAAGTTCCCAAGAACATATCAACCAGCTCCCTATCAGACAAAGGAGGTTGAACTCTTCTAGCTAGATCTCTCAACTTATGGGAATACTCCTTAAAGCCTTAGTTCAAGCCCGTAGTCAAGCTTTATAATTGCACACAGGTTGGTGCAAGATCAGCATTGTATTTGTATTGTTTGTAGAAAGCAGCAGCCAAGTCTTCCCAAGTACGGACATTGGGTCCTTCGAGCTGATAAAACAATTATAATTGTGTACCAGATAGGCTTTCTTGAAATAAATGTACCCATAACTTTCTATCAGCAGTATGGGGTTGGATATTCCAAACATAAGACCTTAAATGCAGTTTAGGACAGGAAACACCTTCATACTTCGCAAAAGTAGGGACCTTGAATTTTTGAGGGATAATAACCCCCAAAACTATTCATAGCTCTTCAAAATCCAATCCAGGTACTCTCTGGATTTCCATAGCATTAAGACGATCTTCCAGCTATTTGTACTTTTCATCAGCGGGAGGATACTGTTGAGCAGAATAGTCTTCTTCATCAGAATCTTGGATAGAACCAAGGTTGCTTCCTCTCTCAGCCTTCACACTCTTATCATCTTTACCCTAATTGTCATCATCGTCAGAGGGAATATCACAGTTTTGAGCTTGTTTAGGAGGACCTTTGAATCTTCTTCTCATATTGAAGATGTCGACGGGTCTTCTGGTATTTTTCTTCCTCCCTTTGGTAATGAGGGTTTTCAGCTCATCCTTCCCCTTGGCTAAGTCCAGAAATATTTGTTGGAATTGAGCATTTTGAGTTTAAAGTTTTTGACGATTTGTTCAATAGCCATCTTTTACTAAAAATAAATAGTAAGAAGATGAGAAAACATGTTCTAGGAAATACCTGTTATGTAATGTCATGCATGATATGTAGATGCAATGTTTTAAAGGATCTCGCGGGATAAACAAAAATGAAATGTTAGAAGTTGAGTCTAGCCGCAACTTTGACTGAAGAACTGTACGTCTTTGAAAGTCATTCTATAAGAATCAAGCTCACCATGTCAAGTGGGTCCTAGCCTTTGACTCGAGAGAACGTACTTCGTTCTTTGATGACATCTACTTAGAGGAAAATAAATCCTCTTGTCAATTTCCAGAAGTATGGTTCATGATAAACTTGTATCACAGGCCCCTGAGATCCTTGAAATGGTTAGTGAAAATGCAATTTTATGATGTTATGATGTCATGATGTCATGTTTCAATAGGTAGAAAACACAAGAAAAGCACACCAGAGCCTTAGGTTTAAAGGCTTGTGTGAGGTCCGTAGGTAAGTATCCTTTTCTATAGAAGTTAAGTTGGCTCAACCTGTCCGAAAAATTAATCGGGTTCTAGGAGTCTCATATCACTGATCTTTCTCGCAGGTTTTATTTCAGCAGAGCAACTGACTTGCCACCAAAATATCCCGAAAGACGAATCTCAATGAGCATAGTATCGAGTATCAACCAACCTTAGACTGCACAAAAGCCGGCTATCTCACTACCTTCTAATGGCGAAGTTGGGTCAATTAAGGTTCTAAAAAGTCAGTTTATGCTCATGACACCACACGACAGCCTAGTGTTATCCTCGAATGACTCAAGAAACACTAGTATAAACCAAAGTGTCACAATTTTCATGATCTATTGTTACTTACCTAAGGTATCCATAGATACGGGTGTAGGATCTTTGCAAGATATTAAACCTAAGCAACCCCCTAAAATAAAGCACACAAAGAAAACAAATAAGAACAGGTAAAGTGATCCTAAACTCTAAGTTAACCCCTCTTTAAGTGTATTTCCCAGCAGATTCTCCAGTTTTGTAATACGGTGGAAGAACTGAATTGGTTTTGCATTTTATCGTAAATGTTGCGGATAGTAAGAGTCGCCACCGACTTTTATTTTATCTGATATTTAGGAAAGGTGAAAAGAACATGAAAGACCTTGATATATTTTGAGTTCGGGGGGTAGGTTATGAAAAGGGAAGGTGTTACCACCCTTTTCATCTGTAGTTATCTATGGGCTCTTAATTGCTTAGCTCACTTTTGAAAATTTACCAATGTAAGGCCAAAACTTTGTAATGATTCTCGTATTTGTCCTCGAGAATGTATACAAAGCGTTTGTTTGAAAATATTTCATTTGTATTGAAAAGTGTGTTTGTGAGAAAGGTTTTGTGAGAAAGCGATTAAGAGAATCTACCCGCTCAAGGTCATTCTTGTAATTTTTCGTCTCCTTTAGATAGTGTTATCCATACCATTAGTTAGTAGGAAGCCCTATCGTTGGATGTGAAGGGCCAGGTGAGGGTCATCGTACAGTCATCGAAGGCAACTAGTATGGATGCTTTAGAAATTTTCCTAAGGGAATAGATCCTTTATCGAAAGGCAGCGTCGAAGGGTCATCGAGGGACTATGATCTTTAATTTTGAAGGACTTTGCTAAAGTGTCCCCACGTTCGAGGGACATGACCATTTTTCGAAGGCAACAAGGGAGGTTACCCTAAAGGTGCAAGTGTGCGGGTTTGTTGTATTCAGTTATTTTAATCTTGAATTTAGGATTTTCTAACGTTTTTTTAGTCTTTCCATACAAACCCTAATTACTAATAGCAATATAGTAAAATAGTAGCAGGAAAAGTAAAGTGTGGAAAAATAAAGTTCCTACGCTATTACATGGCCTTGTGGCACTTACATAATAGTAAAGTGCGGAAAGTAAAAGACTATAACTATTACATTCTGAAGCAGTTACATGATAATGGAAAAGAAAGTGGGAAATAAAGCTAGCTATTACATTTGAAAAAAACCTATACAGTAGATCTTAAAAATGTGAAAATAGAAAAGAAAATATTTTTAAATATTTTATTAAAAAAGTGGTTTATGATTAATTAAGTAAACCTAAAAAAAACTAGTTGATTTCAATTAATAAAAAAAGAGTTAATTAATGAAATTAAATTAAAAAATGTTTAATAAGAAGAACCTAAAACCTAATTTTTTATATTTTAATTAATAAATAAAAAGAAAATAAGTAAAAGAAAAAAGAAAAATACAATAAAAAGGAGTTTGGGCCTGATTTTAGCAAAAGGAGGGGTGCGGATTGCAAAAGGGATCCAGGCCCAAACACTGCTGGTCCATGAGATCCTATGTGTTCAGCCAAGAGGGTGCATTATGGGCGTGCAGACTTGGAAGCGTTGGATCAAATCTTTAAAGATATGATGGTGAGAAGTGTCAAGGAGCATGGTTGATAGGTGGGACGCGCTACACGTGATCTGCAAAAATTAGAAAATATGACAAAAAGATACAAAAGGCAGGGATCAAACTCACGCCTTTGTAGAATAATGCCTTAATGTGTGCTGCCTTGCCACTGGGGTGGCTGTACATCTGGTAATATAAACGAAACCAAATAATTATATTATAAAACCAAATTACTGGGTCGGAGCCCTAGCTCCGGTCGTCTTTTCCAACGACTGTGTTTCTTTTACCTGCAAAAACAACAAATGTTAGAGGTTCCAAAAGACCCTACCTGCGTAATTCAGGCCTTGCAATCTCAATGCAAGTATTGGTTTGGGATGAATCTCGCTATAGAATGAGATATAACGTAAATAAACCAAAACGGTGCAAATATGGTGGTTCATGGTTTGATCATCATGGGGACCATGCATTGGGTTTTTCCTGCATTATTGAACCTCAGATACACGTTAAATAAGTTAGTACACGTTGAAACAAAAGGAAAACGATAACATGAATTTTATGAGAAAAATGCAACCGACGATGCATGCATATTATTGTTGTGTGCTTTGGATCATCATGTTTGATCCATTCTTACCCTATACCACCTCAGAGATTGATTGGAAGGGTTGATAGGCTTTGAAAGTGGCTGCAAGATAGGGTTTCACTTTGCCCTAGTTGCTTGAGAATTTGGGAATTTCGGAGTGTTTCTTCTTGCAAGGTTTTCGTGGCTGCTTATGTCTAAAACAATGAGGACATATAGTGCTTAAAATTAGGTCAACCATGTTGGGCTTGGACTTTGTAAGAAAGGCTTGACCTTGTCTTATTTAATTTTGATTTTAAATAAATAAAAATAAATAAAAATAAAAAAATAAAAACCAAAGGGGTAAATTAACAAACTCTGAGGTTCATGTCATGACCTATAACAAGCATGGACCTTGAAACACAAGCCCAATAGCCCAAAATTCCAAGTTTGATCACTTTTGGTTTCATGTGTTTTCTCAAAATTTCCCAACTTGCATTAATCATAACTCTCTCAATTTTTATCATTTGAAGGTGATCTAGGACTTTTTGGAAAGCTCAATATGTCCTATATATTTAACATTTTTTCATTTGAAGATTTATCTTTATGTAATTTTCCTTGACAAAAGGTGTCTTTTTATTGACTTTTGAAATGACCTATAATGTATTGGCCCATATCTCTCAAATGAAGCATTTTTTTGAATTGATCCTAGAGATTCATAGTTGTAGAGAATTGAATTTCATTCAAAATGAGCTTTGGTTGAGGAAAATTTGATGAAACATGTGAAATTTTTGCTTGGTCGAAGTTCCGTTGGCTTCCCCTTAAGAAAACCCTAATTTGGTAAATTTTGACTTTTGATGAATCTTGAGTTTTCTTGATAAATTATGATAAGCCCTTGATCAAATGGTGAATATGACTTCAAAATCATCATTTTGACCAAAAATCTTGAAGTTTGACTGTATGTTGACCATAATTGACTTTTTACCCAATATAGTTGATTTTCAGTCACCTGAGCCATTGACTGAGCAAACTTGTGATACAAGGATTGAAATTTGGCCTGAGAATTCTTAGAGACGTATAAGAAACCGTGAAATTCATTTTAGGCCTTAGAAACTAAATCTTGCTTGAGAAAAGTGAAACCCTAACTATAGGTCAATTGCTTAGGAGGAGAATTTGTCTGATCTATTATTAAATAACCTTGAGCAAATGAAAACCCTAAGAGCATGAGGAGACATCTTGAAGAAAATGGGAGGGAACATTTTGGGGTACATTAGATGCGGTATTGACTTTACCAGGGAAGATGAAAGGAACTTCATGGGGATAACAACCTTAAAGGGAAACATCATCCTTGATTCATCTGGGGAGTTAAGAAGTTAACATCACAACAAGAAATCAAAATTATGGGGATTTTAAATCAAACTCAACACTTGGCGAGAGAAAACCCAAAAAGTTGAAATTTGTCTTAACACTTCTTAGAAAAGATAGTGCCCTTGTTTGGCTACTTGGGTGTTCACAACAACAACACTGTTATAACTTGAGGGAGCAATGCTCTGTAAGAGATTCTACATCAACACACAAAGGGATAAAGAATCTAGCAACTAATCAAATGGTAACACATCTTTACAATCTCTTCTTGATCCCTACTTGGCATGCAAAGAGGAATCACACTCATTTGGAGAAATCCGCAGCAAGATCTAACTGGGGATCATAGGACTATAAACCCAACACCTCTGAGCATAGACACAAGGAAAGCATGTACCTGTCAGCAAGTTCAAACAGAGAATATTTCTCGATGAAAACTTTTCGAGATTCTGTAGTTCGTTCATCCTTGGAACCACTGTTTTTTGTTCCCCTGAATCACATAATCGAAGTAAAAAGTAATTTGAAAATTATTTTCAAAAAACATGTTTTATTATGAAGTCTTTTTGTTTTGAAAATTACTATCAATAATAAATGAAATTTTTGTAAACAGGATAAACTAAGAACTGCGAAGAATTAGATAAAGACTCAAACTTTATTAATAGAATGGTAGTCCGCAAAGGGCGAGACTCTATAGATGATTACAAATTTTGGAAAATGGTAAACACATGGAAAAGATATATTGAAATACAATGACCATTATTCTCTCTAACAACTTTGAATTCTTGTGCACATACTTCAGTTGAAAAGCAATGAGAACCCGAGAAGATTGTTGCTTCTATGATCGAGTCTTATCCGATGCAGTTACTTGCCATGAAATCCCTAACTTTTTCCTAGGTTGCCCTTGCGGGTTTTCAACCTACCGAGAAAATTTATTCTCTTTATTTCACTAACTTTTTCCTAGACCTCCCTTTCGGGTTTTCATCCTACTGAGACACTTACTTTTGCCTAAGCCGCCCTTTCGGGTTTTCAACTTAGCGAGCTATTCTTTTTATTTTTAGGTGAAGTATTTTTTGACTGCATTAGCATTCATGGGACATGGGAACTCCTCGTCATCCATAGTTTCAAGAATCAATGCACCACCAGAGAAGGCTTTCTTGACAACATATGGGCATTCATAATTGGGAGTCCACTTGCCTCTAGAATCAGGGTTAAAAGACATGATCTTTCTGAGCACGAGGTTGCCTTATCTGAATTCACGAGGCTTGACCTTTTTATCAAAAGCTTTCTTCATTTTTCTCTAATATAACTGACCATGACACAAGGTCATCATTCTCTTCTCTTCAATCAGATTAAACTGGTCAAACTTGTTCTGAAACCATTCAGCCTCTGACAACTTCGTTTCCATGATCACATGCAAAGAGGGAATTTCAACTTCGACCTGGAGCAATGATTCCATTCCATAAAAAAGAGAGAAAGGGGTTGCCCCTGATGAAGTGCCGACAAATGTAAGATAACCATGCAAAGTAAAGGGAAGCATCTCATTCCAATACTTATAAGTAACAACCATCTTCTGGATAATCCTTTTAATATTATTATTAGCAGCCTCAACAACCTCATTCATCTTAGGCCTTTGAAGAGATGAGTTGTGATGGATAATCTTGAATTCTTCATAAAGTTCTGCCATCATTTTATTATTCAAATTAAAACCGTTATCCGTGATAATCCTACTGAGCACACCATATCGACAAATAAGGTTGTTCTTGATAAACCGCACTATCACCTACTTGGTGACATTAGCATAAGAAGTTGCGTCCACCCATTTGGTGAAGTAGTCAATTTCTACCAAGATGAAATGATGCCCATTCGACGCATTAGGTTCAATCATTCTGAACATATTAATACCCCATATAGAGAAAGGCCATGGGGAAGAAATAGCATTGAGAAGTGTCATAGGCACATGAATCTTGTCAGCATAAATTTGACACTTATGGCACTTCTTAGCAAATTTATAACAGTCACATTCCATTATCAACCAATAGTAAACTGCCCTAAGCATCTTCTTTGCCATAGAATTTTGATTATAAGATCCATAGCCTCTTCAAGACCCATGATACAAGCTTCATACTCTGACGTGTTAGTAAAAGGGATATGAGACCCATGGGGAGTAATAATAACATCACCAATTCCTTTTCTAAAATCACTTACAGCTCCATCAAACACCATACCCCACCGAGATTCAGGATCAGGACCTTCCTCAGGAAAAGGCTCATCACAATCTTTAACTTTCAAATACATCACATTTTCATCAGGGAAATCATACTTAACAGAATGATAATCATCAACCGTTTGGTGAGCAAGGTATTCTGACAACACACTGCCTTTAATAGCTTTCTGAGTACAATATTAGATATCATATTCAGACAATAGAATCTGCCAACGGGCAATTCTTCTAGTAAGATCAGGCTTTTCAATGATATACTTAATTGGATCCATTTTAGATATCAACCAAGTAGTGTGATTCAACCTATACTTTCACAAATGCTTCGCAGCCCAGGCTAAAGCACTACATGTCTTTTCCAGCATAGAATATTGTGACTCATAGTCAGTAAATTTCTTACTTAGATAATAAATGGCATATTCTTTTCTTCCTGTTTCATATTGTTGTCCCAAAATACAACCCATAGAGCTATCCAACACAGTCAAATACATAATCAATGGTCTTCATTAAACAGGAGGGAGCAAGATAGAAGGTTCAAGCAGATACTCTTTAATATTTTCAAATTCCCTTTGGCAATCATCCGTCCATACACAACCTTTATCTTTCTTCGCAAGCTTGAAAATTGGCTCACATGTGGCAGCCATATGGGAAATAAACTTGGAAATATAATTCAGACACCCCAGAAAGCCTCTAACTTACTTTTTAGCTCTTGGTGCAGGCATTTCTTGAATTTCCCTAACTTTATCAGGATCAACTCCAATTCGTTTTTGGATGACAATGAAACCTAAAAACTTTCTTGAGCATACACCAAAGGTACATTTATTTGGATTAAAGCGTAGACGATAATTCCTCAAATGCTGAAACAACTTCAATAAGTCTTCCATATGCCCTTCCTTATGCATCAGATCATGGAATAGGGTTGTCATAGCCCTCTGGTATGTTGCACCAACATTCTTCAACCCGAAGGGCATCACTCTATAACAAAATGTTCCCCGGGGTGTGATAAACGTTGTTTTTCCATGTCCTCAGGAGCCACCTTAATTTGATTGTACCCGGAAAACAACACTTCAAGTTTTGGTGTGCTATATACCAACATATCAATATGTGACAATGGAAAGTCTTCTTTTGGACTTTCTTTATTCAGATCTCTATAATCAATGCACATGCGAATTTTTCCGTCTTTCTTAGGTAATGGAACAATATTGGCAATCCATTGAGGGTATAATGATGTCACAAGAAAACCATCATCTATTTGTTTCAAGACCTCCTCTTAATCTTTACTGCCATATCAAGGTGAGTTCTTCTTAACTTCTGCTTGATAGGTGGACATTCGGGCTTTAATGGAAAATGATGCTCCACAATATTGGTGTCCAAACCCAGGCATGTCTTGATAAGACCAAGAAAAGATATCCACATATTCCTTCAATAACTCAATCAACTTGCTCTTCACATTGTGATGAAGTCGTGCCCCTATCTTGACCTCTTTCAAATATTCTTCTGAATCCAAATTAATGTTTTCCAATGACTCTTGGTATGGATGATGGTATTCTCATCGCGCTCAAGCAACCGTGAAACCTCTTCTGGAATTTTAGTATACTCCTCTTCTTTATCCATATACACAGGATATTCAAAATTGGAGAGGGCACAGGGTCATTGTATTCAACTGGTTTTTTAATTAATCTACACATATGATTATGATTGATTTTAGAAACTGACCAATGTACAAGTGATTATGCAGATTTATTTGTGGTTATTATTTATTTTGAAAGGTTTTTTCTAACTTGGAAAATAAAAACAACTTTTATTAATGATTTGAAAATCCAAAACAACACACGCTTGTACAACATCTCATTCACCTTGGGCGGAGTAAAAGGATTTTTGAAAATATAAACAAGAGATAAATTATTTTGAAATGTGAATGCAAGAAGGAAAATCAACAGTGATCCAATTATGGACCCTCACTCCATGTGTCACGAAGTTCGACAACTCTTGCTCTGGCTCATCCTCAAGGATAACATTGATCTTTGGAATAGTTGGGTGGAGATATCATGCACTGTGGAAGATATCTTGATACTTGTTGAAAGCAGACTTTGGATTCAAAATTCCAATCTTATTATTCTTCAGGGAGAAACCCAAACCAGTCTTATTCTTGTTCACAGGTGGATCAATAACTTTCCCCCACACCTTACTAGGGCCATTATGCACTACTTGTTGAGCATCTTTAAGCGAAGCGATAGAATCCTCATTCTTCCTTATATTATCAATTGACAAATATCGGAAGTGAGTTCTAACAACGACTTCATCACTTTCTACAATTCTAAAGGAAGACAAATGAGATATCAATAAAGCTTGATCTCCATTCACAATAACCACTTTCCCTTCACGGACAAGTTTCAGCTTCTGAAGCATAGTTGATGTAACAGACCTTGCTTCATGGATCCATGGTCGTCCCAATAAACAGTTGCATTTTGGGACAATATCCATCACTTGAAAGGTAATCTGGAACATGTGCGGACCTATGTGAATAGGTAAATCTACCTCTCCAATGACTGATTTTCTTGAGCCATCAAAAGATTTCACTATAATGCCACTTGGGCGCATGGGAGTTCCTTGGTACTTAAACTTCATAAGATTTCTCCTTGGTATGACATTTAAAGCAGATCCATTATCAATCAATTCGTTGGATAAAGAGTCATTCTTACAATTCATAGATATGTGCAAAGCCATGTTATGGTTTCTCCCCTCGTCAGGCAGTTCCTCGTCACAAAAGCTCAGATTGTTATAAGAAGTGATATTCCCCACAACACCATTGAACTGATTCAGAGATACATTCCTTTAAACAAAAGTGTTGTACCCCAAAATTTTCCCTCTCATTTTACTCAAGGCATGCCCATTGAGGTCCTCAAACTGCTCAAGGATGACTAAGAATTGACCAGACAAATTCTCCTCTTAAGGCAATAAACCTCTAACTAGGGTTTCAATTTTAATAAATATTTGTGAGCTCCAATGGTCTAAAATGTTTTCCATGGTCCTAATATGTCTTCAAGATTTTCCATGACAAATTTCATGCCTTACACTACAAGTTTGCTCAATCAACTGCTCAAATGCTTGAAAATCAATTGTACTAGGTCAAAAGTCAACTGTGGCCCATATGCAGTCAAACTTCAAGATTTTTTGTCAACATCAACATTTTGAAGTGATATCCATCATTTTATCAAGGGTTGATCATGATTCCTCAAGAAATTCTCCAAATTCTTCAAAAGTCAAAAATTGCTAATTAGGGTTTCTATTGGAAAAGTCAACTGAACTTTGACTAGCCATAACTTTCTCATACTTTATCAGGAATTTTTCCACCAAGGCTAATTTTTAATAGAATCAAATTACCTACAACTTCTCTTCAGCCCTTAGGTTCAAGAAATGCATCAATTGAAAGATACAAGCTCGGGCATTATGGGTCCTTTCAAAAAGTCAACAAAACACCTTTTTGGGTCAAAGCTCCTTACATGAACATGGAAGATCCAATTGAGATGAAACCAAAAGGTTTGTTTAGAGGACATCCTAAGCTCTCTTAAAAGTCAAAGAACACCCTGATAGAGTTAAAATTGATAGAGTTGTGCATTGCTAAAGTTGACCAATTCTTGAAAAAGTGCATGAAGGAAATATCAATCAAAGTTGAGTTTTTTTCCAAATGGGCCTATCCTTTTTTGATCCAAACTTGTTTCTAACATGGTCCACGACCTCTAAACCCATCCATACCTTATTTGGTCATTTATTTTATTTATTTTGATTTGTAATCATTAAAAATCCAATTTAAAATGAATAAATGATATAAAAATATTTAAAGATTGCATGGGATTGGTTTCCAATTAAAGAATGAACATATATTCAGTTTAT
This sequence comes from Vicia faba, assembly GCA_948472305.1. NCBI lineage: Eukaryota > Viridiplantae > Streptophyta > Magnoliopsida > Fabales > Fabaceae > Vicia > Vicia faba. Next base: position 146,963,509 of record OX451740.1, read on the forward strand.
GACAAAGGGATTTCGTGGAGAGAGGCAAAAGATATGATTTGGTCCAAAAAAGTCAAATATTCACATAATTGAAAATTAAATATTTTCTCATGAAGGCATTGATACATCTCTATATTCGTTGACCTAATATGTCTCATATATATGAACAACCATTCAGAAGCCAAGGAGGAGGCACAACTACATTAAAACAACACCCTAAAAGTTTCAAAAAATTTCCAAAGAAGTGCAATCTGTTTCACACGATTCAGCCAGTCCTCCCCAGATCTAAGCACTCTATCAGCCTCATGGAGATCTTAGGAGTCCATTCTTATCATCCTCAAAGCTCACAACATCCCAAATCATCGCGATCAAGTACCACCAGTTAACAAGGTTTGACAAAATAAAACTGGAAATTTATGCATTGTTGATGGTTTTAATGATTTGATTTGTGTTCAGGACATCAGTTAGGGAAGGTTGGACGTTTTGCATGAGATCTTCGTGGCTTAAATCATGTGATGCCATTGTTAGGGCATCATGAAGTGAAGCTTGTGAAACTCCTGATTTAGGGACCTTTAGACCAAACTAACCCCATATTTGTATTCCTGGGAAAATTTCAAGGGGAGTAGGGTCCTTTGTGCATTTTAATCCTCACGTTTTTGCAGGTTTTAATATTTGTCTAGTCGGAGAAGACGACCAGAGTGCAGCTCCAGCGTCGTTGACTCCTCTGACCCAGGCGAAGATATTGTGTGGCAATATCATATAATTTGATTAGTCCATTTGAATTGTTGAGACGCGCGTTTTTTATGACTTAGATTTGACCATTATTTTACATATACTATTGTTAAGTTATTATAATTATGAATAAATTGGCAGCGCAAATGGTAAAGGCATAAGGCGTGTGAGAGGAAGGATCTGGGTTCGATCCCAGAATCCTATATTTTATATTTTCTAACAAATTTTTTTTAGATCCAACACATTGCCACTCAGCACGTATATCTTGCACCCTCAGATCTAGCCATCAGATCTTCATTGATCAAGATCCAGTGCTCCTGGAGTGCTTGCCCATGATGGACCTCTAGAGAATCAGCAACATGTGATCAGGAAGGCGTTGGGCCAACACATCTGGGCCTAGATATTTTCAGCGTCATACCTCTCAGTTGCTTCATGAACCTCAGGCCCTTTTCTTTTTTTATAATTTCATTTTCTTTTTTTATTTTAATTATTTTATATTTTTAAATTCATTTTTATTTTAATCGTAAAATCAATAAAAAAAATCATTAAAAAATAGACTTAGGTCTTTTCTTAATTAAAATTAATTTTTGAAAATTAATTTAATTTAATTATTTTGATTGACTTTATTAATTAAAATTAATTAGAAATTAGAGTAAAGTTTCAAATATTTTTCTCAATAAAATACCAAAAAAATGTTTTATTAAATAATTAGATTCTTTATGGTTTCATCTTTATTCCCGCTTCAATCATTGCACATTCATTATGTTCTGTATTATTATTTTTAAATTAATGTATCTGTACACAGTTTGTAATAGTTTAAAATTAGGGTTTATTTACTGTTTATTTCCCCAATTGTTGAACTTGTAAATCCCCCTCCCCGAGGCCCTGTAATAGCACAGGACTCTATCTTCCTGTTTTTACTTTCGGCATTATTAACTGCTAGTAACTAGGTTTCCATGGAAATACTGTATATTAAAACGATTACCCTAAATTGCAAGATAAATGAATTGAATCAACACACTTGCACCTACTCATCTTTAGGGTACTCCCCACTTTGGTTACCTTCAAAAACGGTCACAATTCTCGAAACGTGACAATTTTTAGTGGTTGTCCTTTAGTTCAAGAGATCACTAGTCCCTCGATGATCCTTTCGACGCCGACTCGGTTAAAAAGTGATCTTAGAACTTTAGAGAAATTACTAAAAGTTCTTTCCATGTTGCCTTAGTGACCGTAAACGTCCCTTCGATAGTCCCTCAACATCCAATGACTAAGGATACCTGAAACAACACGGCCGAAACCTGTCATCTGGATGTTAATGAAACCTCAATGAAGTCGCCACCGAACGTCTTTTATCCCACCGAAAGGGAAAGGTAAACATCGAGAAAACCTGAAAAGGGAGAAGTTACGGTCTTTCGACTGAGAGATCGGGTAAGGGAGTTTGTTACGCGAGGGGAAGGTGTTAGCACCCCACACACCCGTAGTACTCTACGGTATCAACTCTTGTTGTCTAATCTAATGGGTGTGGTCAAATCCTATGGCTATTGCTTACGATTGAAAAGGAAATGAATGCAAAAGAAAAAGAAAACAATGTAGGGAAAATAAAAGATGTGCTCGGTTGGGCCCTACCCCAATGCCTACGTATCCCTTTTAAGGAATTAGAGCAGATGTAGTTCGGCTTATATGTTTTGGTTGGTTTGTGTTTTTTTAATTAAGACCAACAAAGACAATCAAGATGGAAAAACATCATGTAAACAACAAACAAATGAGATGGTAAAACATCGACTAAATAATAACAAAGAAACATGTCAAAGATGGCGAAACATCAATAAAACGGATGGTAAAACATCACACCTAACAATGATATTGAGAATCAAAGTAGGATAACAAACATGTGTGATGGCGAAACATCGGCTTTAAACAAATGTGCGATGGCGAAACATCGACTAAGAGATAACAAGACATCATGGCAAAGATGGAAACACATTAATGAAACATATGACGAAACATCAAACCTAACAATGATATTGAGAATCAAAGTAGGATAACAAACATGTGCGATGGTGAAACACCATCTTAAAGATAACAAGATATCATGGAAAAGATGATGAAACATCAATAAAACAGATGACGAAACATAACACCTAACAATGATATTGAGGATCAAAGTAGGATAACAAACATGTGGAATGGCGAAACATCGGCTTCAAGATGACAAGATATCATGGCAAAGATGACGAAACATCATTAAAACAGATGACGAAACATCACACCTATCAAAGATATTGAGAATCAAAGTAGGATAACAAACATGTGCAATGGCGAAACATCGGCTTCAAACAAATGTGTGATGGAGAAACATCGACTAAGAGATAACACAGAAATCATGGTGAAGATGGAGAAACATCGATAATATAGATGATAAAACATCACACCTAGAAATGATATTGGCAAATCAAAGTAGGATAACAAACATGTGCGATGGCGAAACATCGGCTTCAAGCAAATATGAGATAGCGAAACATCGGCTAAAAGGTAACACAGAAATCATGGCGAAGATGGCGAAACATTGATAAGATATATGATAAAACATCACACCTAACAATGATATTGGCAAATCAAAGTAGGATAACAAACATGTGCGATGGCGAAACATCAGCTTCAAGCAAATGTGCGATGGCGAAACATCAGCTAAAAGGTAACACAAAAATAATGGTGAAGATGGTGAAACATCGATAATATAGATGATAAAACATCACACCTAACAATGATATTGGCAAATCAAAGTAGGATAACAAACATGTGTGATGGCGAAACATCGGCTTAAAGATAACACAGACAGAGTAAGATTGGTTTGTATCTTTTACTTTGAAGAAGAGTTTGGGTTGATTAGAAATGTCTTATGATTTGCCAAGAAACAAATTTTTGTTTTAAGATGCAAGATGCAAAGAGATAAAAACAACTAAGGGAGACTAGCCTAGCATTATCCCTAGTGTTATCATATAATGGTTGACCCTAAGGTTGAGGATAAAGGGAAAATCCTATGCTAATTTACATGTTAAAGAGAACTCAACAAAACTATCCTATAGGGAACATGCAATGAGAGAGAAGTCGTGATCTCAATTTCTAAATTGAGTGACTCATTGCTCAACAATTAAAGAAGAAAAGAAATAAACATCCTATAGGGAACATGCAATGAGAGCGAAGTCGTGATCTCAATTTCTAAATTGAGTGACTCATCGATCAACAGCAAACACAACACATGCATCAAACAAAAACCAGAGGGCCTCCTGACATATATCAGCAACAGAGGTCCCATCATGCAATCAGAGAATTATGCAAAATGAAAATGGGAGAGAGGAGGCAGTACAATACCAAACAGATAATTATTTGTAGCAATCAAGCGAGAATAAGAGAAACCCAGATAAACTTCAACCAAGATGGCATCAGTAGACAAATTGAGTCAGGAATCTATCAGACATGAACAAGTCCCAGGGGCAATGAATGGCATTCACAATCATATGTATATATATCCTGCTTAAACCATCAAACATGCCAAGCACAAAACAATGCCAGTATGATAGATTGTGTTTCACAAATAAAGTGAAACACAAAAAAGCCTCAAGCCAGAAGTGGCAACTTTCTCAGAGTACCTTGCACATTCAACAACCAAGTTAGTATTCCATAAGGTGAAAAAGAAATAAGAACAACATCGTGGCAGTTATCAACATTAGACATGATAGGCAAGAAGAAACAAGCATATGACAGATTAGGTCAAGAGAATCAGAGGAATGTTGCTCCTTTCTATCACCATGTTGAATTGACAATTGGATTTCAATCAAGGATCATAAGAGCTTGAGAATAATATGAACAAAGACCATGAAAGTCAGTAGAAAACACATTTTAATCATGCACAATTGATTCAAACACAACTTCATGAACACAATAGAAAATGAAATCTACATAATGTATTAGATGGTTCAAAATATTCAAGAAAAATGGGACATTGAGTCAAAATGGTTTGATGCTAACATGGACAAGTCAAAACCAACATGATCATTAGGTTCCCAATTATAGGCCTTACTCAAGTTCATTGGCCATCAAACAAATTGCAACAAGTCATGCAAACATAATTGGGTACCTTCACTTTAAAAATTACATCAAAAATAGAAATAAATATCCATAATTCAAACCAAAAAAATACTAACATCTTGGAAATGTTTAGAAGTCAGAATGCAATCCCTAAGTTCGTGAATGATTGAGGAGACCAAATGACATTCAAAGTTCAAGACTAGTTGGCAAAACCACCAAACTAGACAAGTTTTCAAAATTATTTGTGGAAAAATGTCATACCAAGTCAAATAATTCAAGAAAAATGGTTTTCAAATTTCCAACACATTCATGAACCATGATCAAGACCTGAAATCCAATAAAATTCCAAAGCACAAGGGTTTTAAACATGAAACTTGTACCATAAGCAACAAAACCCTAAATTTTGACTTTTAATCCCAAATATTAATTAAATTGGATCAAAACTCAAACAAGTCAAACCAAAGTCAAACCAATCACCAAGAAACCTTAAAAGTCAGAACATACATTTTTTCATATTTTTTGAATTAGGAAAACTCAAGAAAGAAATTAATATTCAAACAATTATGTAATTAACAAATGTTCACATATCAAAATAATATTTAAATAAAAAAGTCACAAAAATGGCTAAACAAAATTATATTCAAATATTAGGGCTAAAAACATACATCCCTGAATTTTTTGTGAATTTTTGGATAAAAGGAAAATATTAAAAAAACAAAAACAAACAATTAATAATAAAATTGCTATTCAAGGGCAAGAAAATGAAAATCAAAACCAAAAATCACAAAAAAGGAAAAACAAAAATATGACCAGATTCTATGATTAAAAACAAGATTATATTATTTTTTTTTGGAATTTTTGAATTAATAGAAGTATTGAAAATAAAATTAAAAAAACAAGTATTACAAATAACCTTTTTGAAATTGAATTTTTAATCAAAAATAAGAACAATGATGAACCAAAGTCAGAATCAATTTTCACATTATTTTGTGAGTCTAGAATATTTTTTGTGGAATTTTTGAATCAAGGAAATATTAAAATAAAAATAAACTTTGATCAATTAATTAATTAAACCTAACAATTTTTGAACCAATCAAAATAATTTCAAAAAAATACAAAGTCATAAATATTATTTTACATTTATGATAATTTTTTCAGAATTTTCCAATCATTTTTGAGCAAGAAATAAAATCATGGAAATCAATTTATAAAACAAAAATTCAAATAAACCAAAAAATTCAAACAGACCAATCAGGATGTGCCACCACATCATCTTCAACCTCTAGATGGTTCAAAAATGCGTGCATCTTCTCAGGCTTAGGGCTCACTTTCAGATCAACACAACATGCTCAATTTTGCATCATTTTTTTATGAAATGAAAGGCAAATCAAAGTTGGCATGGCAAGGAATCCATAGCAATTTGAATCAAATCAAATCATCAACCACATTGTCCACAATCAAGTCATGAACATGAACAAAAACATTCTGAATCGCGAGTTTCAGAACATCCAAACATGCATAATTCATCAAATTAAATGCTATAAAGCTTCATAATCATTCCATAGACTTCAAACAACATGATTATGAACTTAAATCACACGAGGCATGGCTAGAAATCAGAATTCAAAGTTGAGAGTTCAAACCTTTGAGAAAAAAATGGATATACTATCTCCTTCACTCCAGATGCAAATAAATGGTGCTAGCTTGATCTACTTGCTTTGCTGAAGCTGAATCCACAAGAATTTTGAAGAAAACACCAAAGAATTGAGAGAATCGAATCAAGTTGCAGAAGATAAAGGAAAATTTCAGATATGGAATTCTTGCAAATGGCGCGCTCTCTCCCTCTCTCTTTGCTTGCTTTCACTTATATAGAGTTTGTAGAGAAGGATAGAAGTGGAAGTTTGTCCTTAAATCCGTTGGAAGGCAGGATTGGGAATTTTGGCCAAAAATGAGGTGTATACTGAATCATGTGTTTTTCTCGTGCATTCTTCTTCCTTTTATGCATTTTGTGAGCAAAATGAAGTTAGAAATGCATGCTCAAAATGCCAGCCCACGATTACTTGAAATGAGAGAGTGTTGGTGAATTGGCAATTTTGAGCAAGTTTTGTATTTTTTTGATTTCAACATGTGCAATACCATATGGGGCATGAAATAGTGAGTATGATGGGCCTCAGCATGTCACAAATTACCAATGGGCTTTATTAGAAGCAAGAGGAATGGCTAAAACTTGAGTTTGCAAGAAATGGCCATTTTGCATATTTGCCAAATTTCACTAAAATGCCACAAAATTAGAAAACTCATAACTTGCTCATACTTTTGAATTTTGACACAAATGAGCACAATTTGAAAAGGCCTTGAAAAGATCTACAATCCCCTAGTTTTGAGTTTTCGCAATTGAGTTCATTAAAGTCCTCAAAATTTGGCTTGAAATTCAATAATTTTGGAAAATGACCTATAATTTTGTGACTTCAATAGGGCGTAACTTTTGATTCCTTGCCAATTTGGACATGATACCAAAAGGAGGTGAAATATCATTCTCTTAGATTTATAAGCATATTTCATTTGCATCTTCTTGATCAAGGGTGAATAAAATATGATTTTTTGAAATTAAGTCCTTATTTTCCAAAATTAGTAACTTTTAGGGTTTCTTCAAGAATAAGTTTCAACCCAAACTTCAATATCTTTAATCCAATGACCAAAATGGACTTGAAATATGAAAATTACATCCTTGAATTGACGGTTGGCCAAAAATTCACTTGGTCAACCTTGACTGATTTTGACCAAAATGACCATTTTTCCCCTTTGAATTAATTGATCCACTTCCCTTCAAAATTGATGATCAAAACTTCAAACATATGATCTTCCAAACATATAAAGGCCATGTGCAAAGTTTCACTTCAAAATTATCAAGAAATCTTGATGAAATCCCAAACCCTAATTTTGTTCAACACATTAGGAGACTGATGAATTATCTTCAAAACTGCAAATCCTCTGGGCATCTTGACCAATTCCTTGTACAAGGACCTTTCAAATATCAAATAAATGTTGTAGCTCCTTAAATCAAGTCTTGTACATTAGCCAACATCCTTGCTCAAGCAAACCCTAATTTGGTTTATGAATTCAAAAAGTGATTCCTCTTGTAGTCAAACACAAATTTCAATCTTCTGGGGGTCCAAAGAGATGAATAAATCATCTTAAGATAGTAAAAACTTTTGAGCTTGAAAGATTCAGAGGTTAAGATGGTAAGATTCTTCTTGAGCAACTTGTCCATGTCATCAACCTTCAAAGCTGGAGGAAGACTTGATAACCAAAATACTTTGATCCTGCCACAATGTATGAATGCAATGCACTATGATGTTCATGATGAAACATAAGCATAAATCAAGAGGGTAAATTTTGGGGTGCAATAGCTGCCCCTATTCAAATATCTTCAACATGATAAGTGAGAAAAGTGATAACTTTCGAGCGTTCAGGATTGAAGATGTTTGAATACGAAAGAACCCGAAAATTTACACTCTTGAAAGAAACGGAAACAGAAACTCCCAATACATGCGACAGAATGAAGCTGCAACGCAGGTTGAGACAGAACGAAAGCAAAGAAGAGTAGACACAACTAAACTTCCGGACAAACGTACCAGGGCAAAACTAGGCTTCAAAATGGAGGTGTGAGGCAAAACTCAATTGTTGTACCCCAAAATTTGCCCTCCCATATTTCTCAAGACATTGCAAGAAAAATATCCAAGTGGCTCAAGGTTGCTCAAGAGTTGGTCAGACAAGCTATCTCCTAAGGCAGTCAACCCCAAATTAGGGTTTTGTGTTTCATCAAGATCCTTGAATCCAAATGACCTAAAGTTCTCCCCAATGTCCTAATATGTTTTCAAGGTCATCCATGTCAATTTTCAAGCCTTGCAGAGAAAGTTTTCTCAGTCAATTGCTCAAAGGTCCAAAAGTCGACTGTGCTAGGGCAAAAGTCAACTGTGATCTAAATGCAGTCAAAATTCAAGATTTTTTTGTCAACATTCTCATTTTTAAGGATATATCATCATTTGATCAAGGGTTGATCATGATTAATCAAGGATTGCTCAAAATTCATCAAGACTCAAAAGTTGCTAAATTAGGGTTTTGTAGGAAAAGTCTACACAACTTTGACCAAACATACCTTTTTCATAATTTATGATAAATGACCCATCCAAAGCTTATTTTGAATATGATTCCACTTCTTACAATCCATATTCATATCCCAAGATAAAAAATACACTCACAAGAAGTTATGAATTTGGACATTATAGGTCATTTTTGAAAGTCAACAAAAATACCTTTTTTGTCAAAGCTTATAACTTGAGCATGGAATATCAAAATGAGATGAGACCAAAAGGGTTGGTTATAGGACATATCAAGCTTTCTAAAAAGTCCAAGAACACTTCCAAAATTTCAAAAATCAAGAAGTTATGCATTGTTGAAGTTGGACCTTTTTGCAAAATTGCCAAATGTCAACTATCCCCAAAACTTCAAATTTTGCCAAATGGGCCCATTCTTTTTCATTTGATTTGAGTTTGAATCATTTCCCACGTTCCCTAGCTTCAGCCATGTGTCCACATCACATTTTTATTATTTAATTTGATTTTTATTTGAATTAATTTATTTTAAGTCAAATAAAATCATATAAAATCTAAAGCTTTGATAACACATGATCTTTTGGCTATTTCAGGCTTTGATTACAGCTATTATCATCATCAAATTCGTATCAAATAAAATCGTGTGCAAAAAGATTGGAACTAGGAAAATTTGGAAAGATTTAATGGATGAATCAAATCCACATCAAAGTCATTGATAGAGGGAGATTTGTACCAAGTTTGTAAACCTAATGCACTGAGTGATACATAAGCAAGCAAGAGCACACGAAATAGGGGTTGGCAAGTGTTGGGAGAAGCAGAACAAAAAGTGAAAAAAGAACAAAAAAGTGAGAGATCAAAATCAGGGTTAGAGGCAGTTTCAGGACACAAGACTTGTTCCAATCGCTTCCTGGGCATACACACAAGCTACCTGGACCAAAACCATGCATCCTCATACCTCTATACGCGTTGTAAGTCTCACGAAAACGACCCATGTTCTTGAATTTGATTTGCTTTGTTCTTGCATCATTTGAGAAAACTAATGGCATATTCATAATCACAAGAACATTTCCAAACTTTTTGCGTCATTTGATTTCATTTATATGATTTGTACTGAAACCACTATTATTAGGGTTTGGTCTGCATTTTTGGGCGTTTTTATTCCAGGTACAATTAACCCCCATAATGGACATGGTTGTGACCGGGAGGGTGAGATGAACACAAGCATGCCCTTGAAATTCATTTTTGTGGCCTGTAGCAGATTTTGGAGATGGACATGCCTGTAGCTACGGACTTTTGTCCGTTGGTATCGGTATTTGACGTTTTAGCCACAGATGAGAGGTTGGGGATGATGTGTGGCATCCCATTACTGGACCATTCAAATATTACGCGCATTTTTTATTATTTTCTGGCAATGGTTTGTTTTTTTATATAATATATGTCATTTGTGTTGTTATAACAAATCCAGCAGCGTGTCCCAGTGGTCAACATGTCAGCTTCCAAGGCGTTAGGGGCTGGAGGTCAGGGGTTCGATCCCTGCCTCCAGCACTTTGTTTTTTCTTATTTATTTTCAGGTTATCACATGCATATGCTGGCTTGCAGTACACCATGCTCCCTCTCCCATCCAAATTCCAGATGGCTAAGAGCCAGATCTGGTGGCCAATGACTGGAGGTCCACCAAGAGCCATGTCCATGCGCCCACACTGGATCACACAAAGTCAAACAGGCTGGCTGATGATGGGCCTTCAAATTGCTACCAACACCCTTAAATCAGGCCCAACACTCCTCTCTTTTATTTATTTTGTTTTGTTTTTTATTAATTGTTTCATTTTATTTAATTAATTTGCTAACCAATCATAAAATTCCTTTTTTTATACCAAATAAAACCACAAAAAAATATTCTTTTTATCCAATCAAATTTTAAAATTTTTATTTTATTAATAATTACTAACCAATTAATTTAGGTTTTTAATTTTTGTAAATTTAACCTATTTTGCAAATAAATATTAATTAGATTTAATTAGGTATTAACCACTAATTTAATTTTTTTTAAATTTCTTTCCTAAATAATCAAAAAATCCAAAAATATATCATTAATTTATTTTCTTCATTAATTAATTAATTTAATTTAATTTAGTAATTAATTTAAGATTAATTTCTTTCTTAAAATAAAAACAACAAAAACGTAAAAAGATATCTTCTTTAACCAAAAGGGTCAAAACCCTAAAATTCGCATTCAATTTAATTTCTCGCGTGTTGTATTTATTTTTATCCAATAATGTACCTGTTTCCAGAATGTAATAGATAATTAGGACCATTTAATTATTTTTACCGCTTTACTTTATTTTTCAAAGGGTTTGTCTTTGGCGATGTAAATACCCGACGCCTTGTAATTTAAACTCCGCATTTTATTTCCGCAAATTATAACTGGTAGATGTTTGATAATAGGATTTGCATGACAAGATTTAATGTTAATCTTAAAATCAAATTAGATCACCTTTAACATGTACAAAGATAAAAATAACCGAAAACGACACACTCGCACATGCGCACTCTTAGGGTACAACCCACTTGGTTGCCTTCGTACACGGTCATTGAGTATAGGTCACTTTAGACGTCACCCTCTTGTCTAAAAGATAATAGTCGCCTCGAAACGGTTGCTTCGGATATTGTTGCCTCAAACAAATGATCTAAGACATTAGGGTTACCGCTAAGGCATCCTAACATTGCTTTGGTCATCGTATGTCCCTTATTCGAATTGTCCCTTAAACTCCAACGACGGTGCTACCCACTCATTCATAGTGGGATAGCATTGTCTAAAGGACATTAGCATAGAACGCTTCCTTTTTCGAGTAGGTAGATGGTTCTTAAGTACTTGCTATTTCAAATAAACAAAACGTTTCACACTTACACTCCTTTTCAAACAAAGTTTTCAAAAACACTTCATTACACTCTTGAGGACAGAAGCAAGAGTTAAATCGAAGTTTTAAAACAAAAACTTTTTTCAAACCAACAAGCACAAAGAAAACATTTTTTGAAAACAATTGAGAAAGCACCTAAGAGCCCGTGGATAACCACAAATAGAAAGGGTGCTAACACCTTCCCTTTCTATAATCTACCCCCCGAACCTGAGAAATATCTCGAAAAAGGAATTTTTCTGTGCTTTTTTCCTTTCCTTGTTGGATAAAATAAAAGTCAGTGGCGACTCTTACTTACGGCGACATTTTGCGAAAACAAACGCAAAACGCAAACCAGCATTCCAAAAACAGTCAGTTCTTCCACCTAATCACAGAACTGGTGACTCTGCTGGGGAAGCTTATAAGTGGGGTGTACCTTAGGAATAGTTCATAATGTTTTCAATTGCTTGACTTGTATGCTTTATCTTTGTGGGCTTGAATCGGAGTTACTATAGATCCTAACCCGGATCTGGGGGACATCCTTTAGGTAAGTAGCAATAAACTGTGAGGGAACTGTATGGCATAGACCGATACGGTTGAAGCAGTAGCTACGTTGGTGTGGCACTTTAGTATGTACCGATATCCCTTGTGGCGCAACAAGGAGAATATGGGTCTGCTAAGGGGTCATTAAGCACCAACTGACCTTAGAACCTATAATTGACCAACTTGGCCATAGAACAATAGCAGTAAGCTACACTCATTGAGACCAAACTCTCGCGATGATTCTGGCCGCAAGAAAAGGTTGCTAAACTAGAATTATGACCGATCGAGGGTGGTCAGTGATATTGAGATCCTCTAGAACCCGGTTACTATTTCTAGGACAGGTTTGAACCAACTAAACTGAAAGAGGGTTGTACCTAAGCTCCTTGCCAGCCTGAAATCTAAGGGTTATCTGTGTGATTTGCTTGCCCTTACCATGTTTTCTGTATGTGAATACTTGTGGTGTGTTTCTATCATGACATCATGACATCATGACATTGCATGCATCTTGCATTGGACTAAACCATTTCAAAGACAGAGGGGATTCATCTTTGTTCTGTTTTGTAGGTCACGGCACCCATGCGTAGAAACACTATTCGGATCAACTTTGTCCATATTCCCAGTCAGCTTAAGGAATTGGTTGCAAAGGTTCCAGATACTTCCTCTTTTATCAAAAGACATGGGCACCTCCTTGGTTTGGTCACCTCCAAAATGGACGAATAGATGATGAGTGTCTTAGTCCAGTTCTTTGATCCACTGTACCACTACTTTACTTTTACAGACTACCAGTTGGTCCCTACCTTGGAAGAGTTCTCTGATCTACTTGGTATCTCTATTCTAGAGCATACCCCGTTCACAGGTTGGGAGAAAGTCCTTAGGCCGGAAGAGATTGCTTCAGCCCTCCATCTGAAAAAGGCTGAGGTAATGTCTAATTGGGAAACTCGTAGTGGAACAAAAGGCTTCTTGACTATGTTTTTGGTTGGTAAAGCTAATCAGTTCTGGGACAGTTTAGAGCTTCAGGCATTCAAGGACATCCTGGATCTTCTTATTTATGGTCTGGTTCTGTTTCCAAACTCATATTCTTTCATCAACATGAATGCAGTGAATATTTTCATATCCGGTAATCCTGTGCCCACTCTCTTGGGTGACATTTTGCACTCTCTTTATGTCCGTACTGCTCGAAAACAAGGAACCCTTATGTGTTGTGCGCCATTGCTGGCGAGGTGGTTTATTTCTCACCTCCCCAAATCAGTTTTGAAGAACAAGGAAGGCATGGGTTGGGCCTACAGGATTATGTCCCTCTCTCACATGGACATCATTTGGACTACTAAAGGCATGGAAGATGTGGCCATTATTGATCGTTGTGGGGAATACCCCAATGTTCCGCTGCTAGGAATCAATGAAGGGATCACTTATAACCCTTGTTTGGCCTTACGCCAGTTCGGGCGAGCTAGGAGGGAAGGACCTCATGAGTTGCTGATGCCAAGCATTGTCTTTGACTTCCAAGGGGATAGTGACGAGCAGCGCCGCAGGTTCATACGAGCTTGGGATAGGGTGCACAAGTCTGATCTGCACGAGTTAGGTGTGAAGAATTCTCTTCCAATGGAACCATATCTCTGATGGGTTCGAATCCGTGCCCAAAAGCTGGGAATGTCGTACGAAGCTGTCTTGCCTGTAATTGTTGAGGTTGGTGATGAAGAAGGGGTTCCTCCTACCATCCTCCACCCTTACATGCCTACTGAAATTAGGGCACTAAAGAGGTCTTGGATGCCTCTAAGAGAAGAGCGGGATACTTATAGAGAAAAGTATCACGAGCAAGAGCGGAAGATTCAGAAGTTGACAAGGCAGCTGGAGAATGAGCAGGTCTTCAATGAATATTTTAGCACCAATGGGAAACGACCATGGGAGCGCTGATGTCTTTTGTTATTTCTAGTTTTGTTTTACCTTTCAGTTTTTATTCCTTGTAACGCCTTAAAGGCATCTGTTGAACAATTGAATTCAAAGTTTATCTAATAAAAGTGTGTTTCATTTTGGTTTACGAATTTGAATCTCTAAAGTCTTTGAAATCATATCATACACATATCATTCCCATGCACCTCATAACAGGTACCCTTACAGGTTTTCTCATCTTCTTCGCTGTTTATTTCAGCATATCATGTCTTCTGAAACATCAACTGAATAAGCCATCAAGGCTCTGCAAGCTCAAAACGCCCAGTTCCAGGAATTGTTCATGAACCTGGCTAAGGGTCAGCAAAATCTGAAGACCCTCATCTTGAAAGAGAAGAAGAAGAAGAAGAAGAAGAAGAAGAAGAAGACGGTATACTGAATATGGGTCGCAGATTTGGAAACAATTTACAAGAAGAGGTTGATTTAACTCACTCATCTGGAGGGGAAGATAATCAGGAAGAAAGGAGGGCTCCTAGCCCTGTGGTTTCAGACAACGAGACCGACTTTGACGAAGACCAGTATCCTTCGGCTGAGGATAGATATAAACAACTCGAAGACTGGTTGAGCGCAATGGAGGTCCAAAAGGTTCCTGGTCTGGACTTTGGAGATTTGGGTTTGTCGTTTGGGGTGGTGATTCCCCACAAGTTTAAAGCACTAGTCTTTGCTAAATACGACGGGGTTTCTTGCCCGAAACTGCACCTCCGCTCGTATGTTAGAAAGATTCAGCTGTACACCACTGACAAGAACCTCTGGATCCACTTCTTTCAAGACAGTCTCTCAGGGACTCAGCTTGAATGGTTTTACCAGCTGGAAGGAGCTAGTATTCGTAATTGGGAGGACTTGGTTGCTGCTTTCTACAAGAAGTACCAATACAATGCCGACCTCGCTCCCACGTGTACCCAACTTCAAGGTATGTCTATGGGTGCAGGAGAAGGTTTCAAAGACTATGCTCAGAAGTGGAGGGACCTTGCGGGAAGAGTGCAACCTCCCTTGGATGATAAGGAACTAGTGGATATGTTTCTGGGGACCTTGTCTGGTCCGTATTTCAACCATCTGATTGGAAGTTCTTCATTCGGGTTTACGGAGCTGATTATGACCGGGGAAAGAATTGAGGCTGGTATCAAATCTGGCAAGATACAGAAGGGTGCTTCATCAAGAACCAAGAAGAAGCCTTTTAAGAAGGAGTCCAGCGTTGTTTACAGTGCAAAGAGCCATAAAAAACCTGAACGCCACAAGGCAGTTAATGCGGTTGTTATATCAAGACCTGCTGTTGCCACACAATGCAACAATCGGCCAAGAGCTGAGACGCCGCGAAGACAATTCACCCAACTCCATATGACCCTGTCTCAGATTCTTCCGCATTTATTAAAGACCAACTTGGTGATACCGAAGGAGGCCCCGAAGAATCCCAATACAACATCACCCATGTACAATCCCAACGCCCGCTGTGCTTTTCACTCCGACAGCCCGGGGCATGATACGAATGATTGTTGGGTTTTGAAGAATTAGGTACATGACCTGATTGGTGCTAAGGAAATTCATTTTGAAGCGCCGGAAAAGCCTAATGTCATAACGACACCTATGCCCAAACATGACACAGGAGTGAATGCTATTGGAGACGATGATGAAGAGTTTGATATTGACAGTTGGATACACCCGAATGCTGATGGTGGACTAAGCAATTGGACGACAAAGGATTCTATGCCCATTTCTGTTATTACCCAGTAATGAGACTTTTGTTTTGAATTTGTAACAAACAATTTTTAAACTTTATGGCCCTGTGTCTTACCCGGGGCACTGTGGCTTTGTTTGTGAGGGCTTTATGTGTGTCATCTCCATATATCATTAATAAAAGCATTGGACGTTTCTTGCATTTCAAATTTTGCGCTCCTTGTTTTTCTTTTATTATATATTGCAAAACAGCTATTTTACACACACTCACATATACAGGTCTAAATCCACTCTGGATCTCACTGGTAACGACTCTACTACTGCCAGTTATGACTTCGAAAGTCTGATCAACTTAGCCGAAGACGAAGGTGAAGTTGATTGTGAAGTGCCTGGTGAACTTGCTAGAATGTTACTTCAGGAAGAGAGGGCCATACATCCGCATGAAGAGCCTGTGGAATCAGTAAATATGGGTACAGAGGTAGACAAGAAAGAGGTTAAGATCGGTGCAAATCTGGAGCCCAGTGTTAAGCAACAGATGATTCAGATGCTGCATGACTACGTTGAGATCTTTGCCTGGTCTTATGAAGATATGCATGGGTTGGATACCGATATTGTGGTTCATTGCCTGCCTACCAAGGAAGATTGTCCTCCAGTAAAACAGAAAGTTCGCCGAATGCGCCCAGAGATGTCTGAGAAAATTAAGGCTGAAGTGATGAAGCAATTTGACGCTGGTTTTCTAGCAGTTACTTCTTACCCGCAATGGGTTGCCAACGTGGTTCCAGTGCTGAAGAAGGATGGTAAGGTTCGAATGTGTGTTGACTATAGGGATCTGAATAGGGAAAGCCCCAAGGATGATTTCCCTCTGCCTCATATCGACGTTCTGGTTGACAACACTGCTCAGCATAAGGTCTTCTCCTTTATGGATGGTTTCTCCGGTTATAATCAGATTAAAATGGCTCCTGAAGACATGGAAAAGACAACTTTTGTTACTCAATGGGGTACCTTTTGCTACAAAGTCATGCCTTTTGGATTGAAGAATGCTGGGCAACGTATCAGCGTGCCATGGTCGCTTTGTTCCACGACATGATCCATCATGAGATTGAGGTATACGTTGACGACATGATTGCGAGATCCCAGACTGAAGAAGAACATCTTGACCACCTTCAGAAGTTATTTGACAGGTTGAGGTTGTACAAGCTGAGGTTAAACCCGAACAAGTGCACCTTCGGAGTGAGGTCTGGTAAGCTGATGGGTTTCGTCGTAAGTGATAAAGGTATTCAAGTGGATCCTGCAAAAGTGAAGGCTATACAGGAAATGCCAGCTCCCCGAACAGAAAAAGAAGTCAGAGGCTTTCTGGGACGTCTAAACTATATTTCCCGATTCATCTCACACCTGACTGCTACTTGTGAGCCAATCTTCAAGCTACTGATGAAAGATCAAGTGGTAAGATAGAATGATGAATATCAGGCCTCTTTCGAAAGGATAAAAGAATATCTCCAAGAGCCACCCATTTTGATGCCTCCAGTTGAAGGGAGACCCTTGATCTTATACTTGACAGTACTCGACAACTCAATGGGGTGTGTGCTGGGTCAGCATGACGAGTCTAGCCAAAAAGAGCATGCTATTTATTAACTTAGCAAAAAGTTTACCGACTGCGAGACCCGATACTCGCTGCTCAAGAAAACTTGTTGTGCTTTGGCATGGGCTACTCGCCG
Source organism: Vicia faba (assembly GCA_948472305.1). Classification (NCBI taxonomy): domain Eukaryota; kingdom Viridiplantae; phylum Streptophyta; class Magnoliopsida; order Fabales; family Fabaceae; genus Vicia; species Vicia faba. The sequence continues at coordinate 146,981,191 of OX451740.1, forward strand.
GCTGAGACAGTATATGCTGACTCACACTACTCTGTTGATATCAAAGATGGATCAAATCAAGTATATCTTCGAGAAGCCTGCCTTATCCGGAAGAATAGCAAGATGGCAGATGATCTTGACTGAGTATGACATCCAGTATACGACCCAAAAGGCAATCAAAGGAAGTGTATTGGCGGATCATTTGGCACATCAAGCAGTGGATGATTACCAGTCTATGAACTTTGAATTCCCGGATGAGAATATCATGATAGTAACTGACTGTGAAGAACCTAGACCGGATGAAGGACCTGAGGAAGGGTCCAGATGGTCTATGTGCTTTGATGGAGCTTCAAATGCTTTGGGTAATGGCATTGGCGCCGTGATCATATCTCCTAAAGGGTCTCATACTCCGTTTACCTCCCGACTATGTTTCAACTGCACCAACAATATGGCGGAGTATGAGGCGTGCATCATGGATCTTTGAGCAGCAATTGACCTAAGGATTAAGTACTTGAGTGTGTTCGGAGATTCCGCTCTCGTGATCAGTCAGATCAAAGGCGAGTGGGATACAAAACACCCAAATCTTATTCCTTATAAGGAGTATGTATTGACGTTACTTCCCTACTTCGAGGAAATAACCTTTGAACATTTCCCTAGAGAGGAGAATCAGTTAGCAGACGCGTTGGCTACAATGTCTTCCATGTTCAAAGTCAATTGGGACAACGAAGCTCCCCGGATTATCATTTAAAGGTTGGACGAACCTGCACATTGTTATGACATTGAGACTGAAGAGATATCAGATAAACCCTGGTTTTATAAAGTGAAGAGGTACCTTGAGGCTCAAGAGTACCCCGAGGGTGCATCTGTTAATGACAAGAAGTTTCTGAAGAGGTTCGCGGAGAATTTATTCATCAGTAATGACATCCTCTACAAGCGTAACCATGATTCAAACTTACTGCGATGTGTGGATAAGAATGAGGCAGAAAGGATCATGGCATATTTACATGAAGGTACCTTTGGGACTCATTCCAGTGGACACACCATGGCAAAGAAAATCCTACGGGCAGGATATTATTGGTCCACCATGGAAGCCGACTGTTATCAGCATTCTCAGACATGCCACAAGTGCTAAGTCTATGCTGATAAGGTGCACATACCTCCAGTACCTCTGAATGTCTTGACGACACCTTGGCCTTTTGCAATGTGGGGCATTGACATGATCAGCGAGAACAGACCTACAACATCCAACAAGCATTGTTTCATCCTGGTAGCTATTGATTACTTTACAAAGTGGGTTGAAGCGGCTTCCTTTGCTACTGTAACTAAGAACTTCGTGGCATGGTTTATTCGACACAATCTGATCTATCGATATGGTGTACCAGAGAGGATCATAACAGACAATGGTACAAATCTCAACAATAAGAAGATCACCGAGCTCTGCAAGCAGTTCAAGATATAGCATCCAACCTCTTCTCCCTACCGGCCGAAGATGAATGGGGTTGTTGAAGCGGCTAATAAGAACATTAAGAAGATTGTGCAGATGATGACGGTGACATACAAATACTGGCACGAGATGTTACCATTTTCTCTTCATGGGTACCGTACCTCAGCACGGACGTCAACAGGGGCAACCCCTTATTCCTTGGTATATGGCATGGAGGCCGTCTTTCCCATTGAAGTTCAGATACCCTCTCTTCGGATTATTTAGGATGCAGGTTTAAGCGAAGATAACTGGATTCAGACCCGGCTTGATCAGCTGAACTTAATCGATGAAAAGAGACTTACTGCTATTTGTCATGGTCAGACGTTTCAAAAACGGATGATCAAGGAATTTAACAAGAAAGTTAGACGACAAGAGTATCAAGTGGGGGATCTGGTAATCAAGCGCATTATCTTACCTCAAGGTGATCCCAAGGGCAAATGGACCCCTACTTATGAAGGGCCATTTGTGGTTAAGAACATTTTCTCAGGAGGAGCTATGATTCTAACTACCATGGATGGTGACGACCTTCCTCACCCCGTTAATGCAGACATAGTGAAAAGATACTACGCATAATCAAAGACCCGCTAGGTTTATTGCCCTAGGCAAAAATAAGGGCTTCCCGGTGAACCAAAAGGGTTCGGGCAAAAATAAGGGATGAAAATGAAAAAAAACTGTACACCCGGCAAGTCGAAAACCTGAAAAGGCGGCTTGGGCAAAAAAGGGTATCCCGGTGGACTGAAAACCCGAAAGGGCGGTCCAGGAAAAAATTAGGGATCAAAGCGTAACACTATGTATCATTGGATCACCTTGCCACCAGACTTCGGTATCAACTATCAAGCTCGGAAGACATTAATCAATCTGATCTACCTTCAACCAAGTAGCCAAGTGATGAGATGCTCAAGGACATAAAGACAATAGAAGAGTTGGAACCCAGTGGGATTATTCACATAGTTGTTTTGTTTAGTTTTTCACAAATTGTGTAAATTCTATTATTCGGCGGCGTTCTCCTACTAGAATGTCAGCCTCTTGTACAAAAATGCCTATTTACAGGCCAAACTTCAAAATCAATGCAATTCATTTTCAGAGAAATTTCAAACTATTTTTCCTTTTTCTGTTTTGTTTTGCAAAGAACGTCCAATGTTCATTTTTGATATATGCATTTGACATTAATTGCCGCTCATAAATATTTACATGTGAAACAAAAGACGATTACTTGTAATATCAGAAACAGGGGCAATAAGAATTGTCCAAGCTTTACGGATGCTTTATCCACCAGGTACAAAGGTAGATTCAGTTGAAGAATATGGATAAGGTACTTTCACTCCCTGCAGAGTAAGACAATAATGATAGCTCTCCCCAGCTGAGACTTGCAACTGTAAATGAATCGGTAATATCCTCCCCAAGCAGAGTTTATTCATCATCAATATTGAAAAATCTTAATATTCCCCAGCGGAGTATAAGAATATTCCCTGGCAAAGTACAAGATATCCCCAGTGGAGTTTAAAATTTTTCCCAGCGCAGTCTGAAAAAAGCTTCCCCAGTGGAGTTTAAAGAATCATCCCCAGTAGACTTTGGAAGATTGTCCCCAGCAAAGCTCAAAGGATTATCCCCATTAGAGTCTGAAAGGTTATCCCCAGTGAAGTCGCAACTGAAAGATCATCCCCAGCAGGGTTCTTTCCTTTCACAAACAAGGATTCAATCTCCAACAGGACTCAGTATCACCAGCAATGATAATTCATCCCCATCTGAATTTATTAGCGGAATCCTCTATAGAGCATCTCTTCCCCACAGAGTAATCTCCTCATCAATTTATTCCCCAATGGAGTTATCCTCTCCTACAGGTTTATTATCGCAATCATCTTTGTTCTCCATCCCCATCAGAAACGAAGAATTCAACTCTTTTCTCCAGCAGCTATCCGGGATTTATTTTCCCCATCTAAAAGCATTACATTTCCATACATCATGACACATGCATATACGCATCATACAACACAATCTCATTTGTTTTGAGAACATCATTGCGTGATACATATCATGCATTGCATACAGCTAACCTTTACCTTTCAAGAAGGATGCCGTTAAATTCTCAGTTATGAAGCTTTTATCCAAGTCGAATTACTGACCAGTTATTAAATCTCAACAGAATTATCCTCAGTTGAATTACAGATAAGGTTCTAAATCTCGACAATTTTCCTCCGTCGAATTACTGACAGTTCTTAAATCTCAACAAAATTAACCTCCGTTGAATTACAGACAAGTCCTAAATCTCGATGAAGATGTTTCCCTCAGTCCAAGTACTAACCGGTTCTTAAATCTCAACCGAATTATCCTCAGTTGAATTACAGATAAGATTCTAAATCTCGACAATTTTCCTCCGTCGAATTACTGACAGTTCTTAAATCTCAACAGAATTATTCTCCGTTGAATTACAGACAAGTCCTAAATCTCGATGAAGATGTTTCCCTCAGTCGAAGTACTAACCGGTTCTTAAATCTCCACCGAATTATCCTCAGTTGAATTACAGATAAGGTTCTAAATCTCGACAAAGCTCCTCCGTCGAATTACTGACAGTTCTTAAATCTCAATAGAATTATCCTCCGTTGAATTACAGACAAGTCCTAAATCTCGATGAAGATGTTTCCCTCAGTCGAAGTACTGACCTGTTCTTAAATATTAACCGAATTATCCTCAATTGAATTACAGATAAGGTTCTAAATATCGACAAAGCTCCTCCGTCGAATTACTGACAGTTCTTAAATCTCAACAAAATTATCCTCCGTTGAATTACAGACAAGTCCTAAATCTCGATGAAGATGTTTCCCTCAGTCGAAATACTAACCGGTTCTTAAATCTCAACCGAATTATCCTCAATTGAATTACAAATAAGGTTCTAAGTCTCGACAAAGTTCCTCCATTGAATTACAGACAGTTCTTAAATCTCAGCAGAGTTTTCTCAGTTAAATTACGGGCGAATTCTTAAATCTAGACGAAGATGTTTCCCCCCCAATTGAATTACGGACAAGTTCTTAAAACTCAACAGATATGTTCTCTCAGTTGAAGTACAGGCAAGTTCCTAAATCTCAACAAAGATCAGACTTCCCCAAGTGGAATCTACCACAACAACAGGTATGCAAGTTCTCGCTAAGGAATCTCTTATGCGATCGACACTTCTCCAAATGGCATCTTTAAGCCCATCCTCCCGTCACCAATCTCCTAATGGCATCTGTAAGCCCATTCTCGACATCACAAGGCTGATACCACTTCATTTGAGTGCAAATTTCTGGGCACTATACTGTTCAATCATCTTCCACCTTCGGATCACGAAAGGCATGAAAGTCAATCTACATCCTCAGGTTTAAGAAGATTGAACAGGGGCAGCTGTTGTACCCCAAAATTTTCCCTCCCATATTTCTCAAGACATTGCAAGAAAAATCTCCAAGTGGCTCAAGGTTGCTCAAGAGTTGGTCAGACAAGCTATCTCCTAAGGTAGTCAACCCCAAATTAGGGTTTTGTGTTGCATCAAGATCCTTGAATCCAAATGACCTCAAGTTCTACCCAATGTCCTAATATGTTCTCAAGGTCATCCATGTCAATTTTCAAGCCTTGCAGAGAAAGTTTCTCAGTTAATTGCTCAAAGGTCCAAAAGTAGACTGTGCTAGGGCAAAAGTCAACTGTGACCTAAATGCAGTCAAAATTCAAGATTTTTTGTCAACATTCTCATTTTGAAGGATATTTCATCAATTGTTCAAGGTTTGATCATGATTCATCAAGGATTGCTCAAAATTCATCAAGACTCAAAAGTTGCTAAATTAGGGTTTTGTAGGAAAAGTCAACTCAACTTTTACCAAACATAACTTTCTCATACTTTATGAGAAATGACCCATCCAAAGCTCATTTAGAAGAAGATTCCATTTCCTACAATCCATCTTCATATCCCAAGATCAAAAAATACACTCACAAGAAGTTATAAATTTGGACATTATAGGTCATTTTTGAAAGTCAACAAAAACACCTTTTTTGTCAAAGCTTATAACTTGAGCATGGAATATCAAAATGAGATGCGACAAAAAGGGTTGGTTAGAGGACATCTTAAGCTTTCTAAAAAGCAAAGGACACTTCCAAAAGATCAAAATTGAAGAAGTTATGCATTGTTGAAGTTGGACCTTTTTGCAAAGTTGCCAAAAGTCAACTATCCCCAAAACTTCAAATTTTGCCAAATGGGCCCATTATTTTTCATTTGATTTGAGTTTGCATCATTGCCCACGTGCCCTAGCTTCAGCCATGTGTCCACATCACATTTTTATTATTTAATTTGATTTTTATTTGAATTAATTTATTTTAAATCAAATAAAATCATATAAAATCTAAAGCTTTGATAACACATGATCTTTTGGCTATTTTAGGCTTTGATTACATCTATTATCATCATCAAATTCGTATCAAATCAAATCATGTGAAAAAAAATTGGAATTAGGCAAATTTGGAAAGATTTAATGGATGAATCAAATCCACATCAAAGTCATTGATAGAGGGAGATTTGTACCATGTTTGTAAACCTAATGCACTGAGTGATACATAAGCAAGAAAGAGCACACGAAATAGGGGTTGGCAAGTGTTGGGAGAAGCAGAACAAAAAGTGAAAAAATCACAAAAAAGTGAGAGATCAAAATCAGGGTTAGAGGCAGTTTCAGGACACGAGACTTATTCCAATCGCTTCCTGGGCATTCACACAAGCTACCTGGACCAAAACCATGCAGCCTCAGACCTCTATACACGCTGTAAGTCTCACGAAAACGACCCTTGTTCTTGAATTCAATTTTCTTTGTTCCTGCATCAATTGAGAAAACTAATGGCATATTCATAATCACAAGAACATTTCCAAACTTTTTGCATCATTTGATTTCATTTATATGATATGTACTGCAAACCACCATTGTAAGGGTTTGGTCTGTATTTTTGGGCGTTTTTATTCCAGGTACAATTAACCCCCATAACGGACATGGTTGTGACCGAGAGGGTGAGACGAAGACAACCATGCCCTTGAAATTCATTTTTGTGGCCTGTAGCGGATTTTGGAGATGGACATTCCTGTAGCTACGGACTTCTGTCCGTTGGTATAAGTATTTGACGTTTTAGCCACGGACGAGAGGTTGGGGATTATACGTGGCATCCCATTACTGGACCATTTAAATATTACGCGCGTTTTTTATTATTTTCTGGTAATGGTTTGTTTTTTTATATAATATATGTCATTTGTGTAGTTATAACAAATCCAACAGCGTGCCCCAGTGGTCAACATGTCAGCTTCCAAGGCGTTAGGGGCTGGAGGTCAGGGGTTCGATCCCTGCCTCTAGCACTTTGTATTTTCTTATTTCTTTTCAGGTTATCACATGCATACGCTGGCTTGCAATACACCATGCTCCCTCTCCCATCCAAATGCCAGATGGCCAAGAACCAGATCTGGTGGCCAATGACTGGAGGTCCACCAAGAGCCAAGTCCATGTGCCCACACTGGATCACACAAAGTCAAACAGGCTGGCTGATGATGGGCCTTCAAATTGCTACCAACACCCTTAAATCAGGCCCAACACTCCTCTCTTTTATTTATTTTGTTTTTTATTAATTGTTTCATTTTATTTAATTAATTTTCTAACCAATCATAAAATTCCTTTTTTTTACCAAATAGAACCACAAAAAAATATTCTTTTTATCCAATCAAATTTTAAAATTTTTATTTTATTAATAATTACTAACCAATTAATTTAGGTTTTTAATTTTAGTAAACTTTAACCTATTTTGCAAATAAATAATTAATTAGATTTAATTATGTATTAACCACTAATTTAATTATTTTTAAATTTCTTTCCTAAATAATCAAAAAATCCAAAAATATATCATTAATTTATTTTCTTCATTAATTAATTAATTAAATTTAATTTAGTAATTAATTTAGGATTAATTTCTTTCTTAAAATAAAAACAACAAAAACCTAAAAAAGATATCTTCTTTAACCAAAAGGGTCAAAACCCTAAAATTCGCATTCAATTTAATTTCCCGCGCGTTGTATTTATTTTTATCCAATAATGTACCTGTTTCCGGAATGTAAAACGTAATTATGACCATTTAATTATTTTTACCGCTTTACTTTATTTTTCAAAGGTTTTGTCTTTGGCGATGTAAATACCGGATGCCTTGTAATTTAAATTCCGCATTCTATTTCTGCAAATTATAACTGCTAGATGTTTGATAATAGGGTTTGCATGACAAGATTGAATGTTAATCTTAAAATCAAATTAGATCACCTTTAACATGTACAAAGATAAAAATAACTGAAAATGACACACTCGCACATGCGCACTCTTAGGGTACACCCCACTTGGTTGCCTTCGTACACGGTCATTGAGTATGGGTCACTTTAGACGTCATCCTCTTGTCTAAAAGATCATATTCGCCTCGAAACGGTTGCCTCGGATATTGTTGCCTCAAACAAATGATCTAAGACATTAGGGTTACCGCTAAGGCGTCCTAACATTGCTTTGGTGACCGTATGTCCCTTACTCGAATTGACCCTTAAACTCCAACGACGGTGCTACCCACTCATTCATAGTGGGATATCATTGTCTAAAGGACATTAGCATAGAACAATTCCTTTTTTGAGTAGGTAGATGGTTCTTAAGTACTTACTCTTTCAAAAAAACAAAACTTTTCACACTTATACTCCTTTTCAAACAAAGTTTTGAAAAACACTTCATTACACTCTTGAGGACAGAAGCAAGAGTTAAATTGAAGTTTTAAAATAAAAACTTTTTTCAAACCCACAAGCACAAAGAAAACATTTTTTTGAAAACAATTGAGCAAGCACCTAAGAGCCCATGGATAACCACGGATAGAAAGGGTTCTAACACCTTCCCTTTCTAAAAGTCGGTGGCGACTCTTGCTTACTGCGACATTTTACAAAAACAAACGCAAAACACAAACCAACATTCCAAAAACAGTCAGTTCTTCCACCGTATCACATCAATCAACAGAGTATAGACGAGACTAAGCTTTGTAACAGAAAACTTACGCGGGTGAGGAGACGAAACTCTGAGCTCGACCCAAGGCAAAGTGGCTAGAGTGTGTGATTCTAGAAACACTTGCTAATCTCAACTAAGATAGACAGTATGAAGGAACTGAAAAAATCTCGGAAATGAGGAACAACAGCGAGATGAGACTCGATTCACAACTAGTTAGACGAAACTATACTAGACGAGCACCAGGATGAAACTGGATTTCACGCATGGGTAACAAGGCGAAACTCGACCCAAAGTAAAGTGATGAGAGCGCATGTTTCTCAGAGCACCTGCAGGTCTCAGATCAATGGATAAACAATGACGAAAACTAATAGGAGAATCCAAGGAACAAAGGAGACTAATTTCAGACCAGGGACGCAGCACGAACACTGTACTTGGTAAACGAACACCGTCATAGAGTCCAAGGTAGGAAAGCAAAAACGAGATGAAACTCGACTCAATAACTAATTAGGCGAAACTAAACTAGATGGGTACCGGGACGAAACCGGATTTCATGCACAAGGTGAGGAGACGAAACTCTGAGCTCAACCCAAAGCGAGGATATTGGGGCGTACACCTAAAAACCTGCTGAAAGTGAATATCAGGACAAAACTGGTATTCGAAAAGGTGCATCAATAGATATTGGAATGAACCGGGTAGGGTAGCAAAGACTAAACCCGAGAAAGACCGTGCCAGGGCGAAACTGAACTACAGTCAAGAGTGGATACTCAAACAAACAAATGACTGACGCCGAAAGGATATTAGTATAGGGAGGAAACTGAGATTATGAGGACGAAGACCTCGCTGGGGATTAAATCTGACATATTAGCGCACCACTAGGGATGACGGAAATAATAATGGCTTATGTTCCGATGCATGTTTGAATTCTTTTTATATAGCGCAATGCTCCATATAATGGAAATGCTGCACATTTTGGTAGATGCAATGTAATGATACATGTTTGAAAAGTTCCACTATGGAACGACCATTGAGGAGCCAAAAACCAAGAAATCAGAATCTGATATGACTCGCAAAAATAAGTTTCAAAATCCAAAGGAGAGGAGAAAATATAGGGAACCGCTAGAGAGGGAACCTCAGAGAGATGTAGCTTCGTGGAGAAACAAACGAGCAACCAGCAGAAACGGGCCACAAACAAAGAGAGGAGCTGCAAAAATATATTGGGAACTCCTAGGGAAGATCAGGTCGACACTGTAGCTTCCAGAAAGGGCCGCCCATCTGAAGATTTAGACAATTGAGAGAGAGGATTAAGGTAAGGCTGCAATCTCTGGAAAAGACAGCGCGCGGCCGCGTTGAGGATGATACCAAGACAACAAACCCGACGTGAGAGGTGAAAACCTTTGCTGGGGGAACAAAGCTCTGCTAGGGAGACGGTACTTCACTGGGGATACAGAACTCTGATGAATATTTTTGTTGGAGAGAGATTTATTTTGGAATGCAACCATTGGATGGATCATGTAGGTATTCACATAGTAACGACCTTACTGGGGAACAAGAGTAGATCCTTAACAAAGGATTCCTCGGTCAACAGATCGGCTTGGAACTGAGAGGTCCAAGCGAGGGATCTCTATTGGCAGTCTCAAAAGGGAGTTGAAGCTTCTTCAAAATGGATTCTTGCTTAACGACTCCATTGGGGATAGGCGACATATCCAAACTTGAAGTTCTGGAATGTGGCTTTTTGAAAGGAAATCCCTGGAGGAACAAAACTTTGCTGCGGAAATGAGACTTCGTCGGGGAAAGGAAACTCCACTGCTGAAACGAAACTTCACAGGGGATAAGCAGAAGAAGAAAGTCGAACATTCCCTTTTTGACCATCATTAAGCTCTTTACAGGTATTCCACGTGTAAACTATTTTTTTGATGTCAAACAACTATTTTGCATACAGAAAAATGTTTATTGAGAATGATAGACCTAATGCGATAATTACTTAAGCCTTGAAGTTGAAAATTTTAACGAAATGTCGCATCTCTGTTGTGAACGGATCACTGGCTAGAGTGCAAAAAGTTTAAAGCTTTTCTTCCCCTTTTTTGAAAAACGAGTCAAAACGCGGGTGATAAGATACCAACACGGCTATGTGACACATATTCGGGGAGTTTAGGAAACATTATCCCATTGTAGTATGCTTTCGATTTAAAGCCTTGTTTCAGTTAGGACTTTTAAAGGTTGTAACGTGGCTTGGTTCAAGGTTCTTTTGAAAAAAGTTTTCAAGGCTCAAGTTATTTGGTGCCCACCCCCTTCGTGATATTCTCCTGTCCTAAGTTCAGTTGATTTTATTACAAGCATTCATCTTTCAAAAAAGATTTATAATGGTGTAGTGATCACGAAAAATCCTCCAACATGATTGTCGCATAACTTTTGATGCTTTTGTTGTTGATATTATTGTTCTTCTTTTTATGGAAATTTTATGGGATAATCTTACTCTTTTTTTTTTGGCCTTTTAGGCTCTTCTTTTCCCTAACTTTTGCCTGGACATAATCTTTTGAATTTCCATTTTGGGAGTCCAGCGGGATGCCCTAACTTTTGCCTAAGCAACTTGTTTTTCCAGTTTCGACTTAGTGGGACTTTTCTTTCTTTCTTATTCATGCCTCCCACTTTGAACAAGTCAATATAACTTTTAGGTTTTTTGAACTTTTTCTTTCTTTCTCTTTTTTTTAAAGAAAACAGAAGCCTCATTCCTTGGTCGGCAAGGGATAGCCATTATTGTATCGATTCAATCTCGACCTCAGAATTTTGCGAAGAAATGAAAATTATGGTTTAGACATTTTCTTGATCTCACGATGCGAAAGATAAAATGTGATGATCCTCAGATGGGACATTCCTTCTGAAATTTGAATGCTTGGTCAAATCAACTGAACATCTACCCTGCCCCTGTTTAAAAAAGGAGGTTTTTTCTTTTTTTGAATGGAAAAGAAACTCCTACTTCGAAGGCTCAAAGGGGTTAACGAGGGTCTAACTCCCTTATATCTTCGGTGTTTGGGGATTGAAACAATGCATGTACATCGTCAACAGGGTTTTAGTCAAAAGCATACTACATTCATCGTTTTTTAGCTAAACTTCATCCTCCAAATTCTTGGTCGTGCAAAAGAATTGGCACAGTTAGTATCAAAATGCCCGAAAAATCAATTAAAGAGTGATTTTGTATAAAAACAAATTATTTTTTTAGGAAAAAACATTCAACGCATCAAGGCTGACATTCAGCTACAAACAAAACTCTATATGCAGACAATGTTAAAACAATCAATCAAGATAACACATGGAAGTGAAGCAAAGAGACGTAATAAAAGCCATTATGGGGAAGCAGTATCTCTAACCAGGTTCACCGGTCCCACTGACCTGTCGCAACCTTGACATTATCCTGACCCATGATTTTTACCAACAGCCCGGATCCGTGAAACAAAAATGGCAAGGCAAACGCCAACAGGGTGAAGGGGAGATTCATCAAACATGGAACCAAACATGCCCCTTGCACAGTAGTAGCGGTGTTTGTTATCCGTATTTCAAGCGATCAACTAAGCATGACTTGCATTACCATTTTCGTGTAAGGTCCATGAAGTTTATATGCACATGCTCATAAGAAATATTGGACGTTTTTGCAAACAAAATAAAAAAGAGAAAAGAAAAGCATACGTATACTTGAAAGAAGATATTCTATTGATTTTGAGAAATCTTCCTGTGAAAAAGGCATTTACATTGGGAAGCGAGAAATTACAAAATTAAAACAAACAAGTGTTTACAAATGGCAATGTGAATGTGAATATCCATCAAGTCCCGACTCTACTATGACTCTGAGGATTCTCATCTTCCTGCTTCCGGACAGATCCTTCTTGGATTAGCCTCGAGCTTATGCCAGGTGACGGAATGAAGGAAAGAAACAAATGATCTCATGTTGAGCGTAGTCGTTTGCTTTAAGTCCCTAACTTTTGCCTGAATCGCCCTTTCGGGTTTTCGATTCACCAGGACACCCTATTTTTTCCTAAACCGCCCTTTCAGGTTTTCAGTTTAGCGGGTTTTTATTATTTTTTATGCAAAGTATTTTTTAACTATGTCAGCATTCACAGGGAGAGGGAAGTACTCTCCATCCATAGTCGTGAGCATCATCGCTCCTCCAGATAAAAATTTTCTAACCACGAAAGGACCTTCATAAGTCGGGACCCACTTTCCCCTGGGATCTCCCTGGGTAGAATTATCCTCTTGAGCACAAGGTCGCCTGGTTTGTAACACTGAGGTCGCACCCTCTTATCAAAAGCTTTCCTCATCCTTTGTTGATATACCTGACCGTGGCAAACGACCGTCAATCTCTTTTCATCAATAAGTTCCATCTGATCCAGCCGATTCTGTACCCATTCACTTTCATCCAACTCAACATCCCTCAAGACCCTAAGAGAAAGAATCTTGACTTCTACCGGCAGTACTGCTTCTATGCCGTAAACTAATGAAAACGGGGTTGCCCCAATCGAAGTACGCACTGTGGTGCGATAACCATGCAAAGCTAAAGGCAGCATCTCATGCCAATCTTTATATGTTACCACCATCTTCTGCATAATTTTCTTGATATTCTTATTGGCCGCTTGGACGGCACCGTTCATCTTTGGCCTACATGGGGAAGAATTATGATGCTTGATTTTGAAGGACTCATAAAGCTACTTCATCATCTTGTTGTTCAGATTAGACCCATTATCAGTAATAATCTTCTCAGGCACTCCGTAGCGACAGATAATGTTGTGCTTAATGAACCGAGTTACCACTTTCTTGGTGACATTGTCATAGGATACAGCTTTGACCCATTTTGTAAAATAATCAATGGCAACCAGAATGAAACGGTGCCCGTTGGACGCAGTCGGTTCAATCTTGCCGATCACATCAATTCCCCATATCGCAAATGGCCAAGGGGAAGTTAAGACATTCACAGGTACTGGCGGCACATGCACTTTATCAGCATAGACTTGACATTTGTGGCAAACGCGTGCGTGATTGTAACAATCAGTCTCCATGGTGGACCAATAATAACCTGCTCTCAAGATCTTTTTAGCCATGGTATGCCCGTTGGAATGGGTCCCGAAATCACCTTCATGTATCTCTTTAATGATTCTAGCTGCTTCTTTCTTGTCAACACATCTAAGCAGTAGACCATCATGATACCTTCTGTATAACACACCACCACTGAGAAAGAACTTGGCTGAAAATCTTCTCAAGAACTTCTTATCTGGGACGGATGCCCCCTCAGGGTACTCTTTTGTTTCCAGATATCGCTTAACATCATAAAACCAAGGGTTACCATCTGGCTCCAAACTGGCTTCAAAATAGAAATTCGGCTCGCTCAAACTTCTAATAGTAATGGAAGGTGCCTCATTAGCCCACTTAACTTTGAACATGGAGGACAAAGCTGCAAGTGCATCAGCTAGATTGTTTTCTTCTTTGGTAATGTGCTCAAACGTGATCTCTTCGAAGTACGGAATCAGCTTTATAACATGCTCACGATAGGGAATTAGGTTCTGATGGAGAGTCTCCCAATCTCCATTAATCTGGATGATAACAAGATTGGAATCTCCGTAAAATTTCAAAAATTTGATGCGCAGGTCGATCGCCGCTTCAATGCCATAAATGCAAGCCTCATATTCGGCCATGTTGTTAGTGCAATCGAAACAAATACGAGTTTTGAAAGGAATGTGATATCCCTCAGGGGAAGTGATAATAGCTTCGACGCCGTTGCCCATGGCATTAGAGGCACCATAAAAAACAAGCGTCCAACGTGATCCTGGCTCGGGTCCTTAGTCTGGGTCTGGTATATTACAATCTCGAATATACACAATTTCCTCATCTGGAAAATCAAACTTCATCGGTTCATAATCGTTCATGGGCTGATGAGCAAGATGGTCGGCCAGTACACTACCCTTAATTGCTTTTTGAGTAGTGTATTGGATATCATATTCAGTGAGTATCATCTGCCAAAGGGCTACCCTGCCTGTAAGAGCTGGCTTCTCAAAAATGTACTTGATTGGATCCATTTTGGATATCAAGTAGGTGGTGTGGGTTAACATGTACTGCCTCAAATGTTTGGCGGCCCAGGAAAGCGCACAACAAGTCTTTTCCAGCAATCAGTACCTCGACTCGCATTCTGTAAACTTCTTACTCAAGTAATAAATAGCATGTTCTTTCATCCCTGTCTCGTCGTGCTGACCGAGGACACAACCCATAGAAGTCTCCAACACAGTTAGGTACATGATTAGTGGCCTTCCTTCCACTGGCGGCATGAGTATCGGAGGTTCCTGCAAATACTCCTTTATTTTGTCAAAGGCCTTCTAACAATCCTCATTCCATTTTACTATCTGACTTTTCTTTAACAATTTGAACATGGGTTCACATGTTTCTTAGTCTCCCCAAGAAACCACGTACTTCCTTCTCTATCCTTGGTTCAAGCATTTCCTGTATCGCTTTGACTTTGGCCGGGTCCACCTCGATACCCTTCTCACTTACAATAAAGCCCAACAGCTTGTCCGATCTCACCCCGAAGGTGCACTTATTTGGATTCAACCTTAGCAAGAACTGCCTCAGTCTCCTGAACAATTTTTCCAGATGAATAAGGTGTTCCTCTTCCGTGTCATACTTGGAAATCATATCGTCCACATATACCTCAATCTCTTTGTGAATCAAGTCATGAAAGAGAGTGACCATGGTGCGCTGATATGTTGCCCCGACATTTTCCAAACCAAAAGACATCACTTTATAATAGAAAGTTCCCCAAGGCGTGATGAATGTTGTTTTCTCCATATCCTCCGGAGCCATCTTAATTTGATTGTAACCTGAAAAGCCATCCATGAACAAGAACACCTTGGAATGAGCAGTATTATCGACCAACACATCAATATCTGGAAGAGGGAAACCGTCTTTAGGGCTGGCCCTGTTTAAATCCCTATAATCCATGCACATCCTGACTTTACCATCTTTCTTGGGCACAGGAAAAATATTTGCAATCCATGGCGAATAATTGACAACCTTTAAGAAATTTGCGTCCAACTGCTTCTGGACCTCCTCCTTGATCTTCTTGGACATCTCAGGATGAGTTCTTCTGAGTTTCTGCTTGACAGGAGAACAACCTTCTCTGAGCGGCAGTCGATGCACCACTATGTCCGTATCCAACCCAAGCATATCCTCATAAGACCAGGCGAAGATATCTGAATACTCACGGAGCAGCTCAATCAATCTGACCTTTATACTTTCTTCGAGATTGGCCCCTATCTTGACTTCTCTTCTTACCTCTTTTGTACCAATATTCACCACCTCAATCAAATCCTGATTCGGCTGGATAACCTTCTCCTCTTGTTTCAACAATCTTGCTAACTCCTCAGAAAACCACAATCCTCATATGCTTCCTCTTCATCTTGATAAATTAGAGTATCAAAGTCATGATGAGCCATAACAGAGTCGTTATCGATAGAATCGGTGGTGGAAGTGAATCTGTATGAATGACATTTTTGCATTTTTTAGTGACAGTGTGTGAAAAGAGAAACATTGCCATTTAAAATAAAAAGAAAATAAAAAGAAGCAAAATTTTGAATGCAAAAACGTCATTTATTTCGTGATAAAGTTGCAAAATAAACATGGTGGCCCTACACAAATGGTTCACTACGCCTTGGGCAGAGCGTAGGAATTATGATATGACAAATAAAGAAACGAGAAAATTACTCCTCAGCGCTTGAAACTTGGATAACATCCACATAAGTCCAATTGTTGAGTGTCTGGCCTGGAATACTCAGACGAATCCAATCTTCGATATTGTAGCCATCAGCCCTATCGTCACCAATTGCATTGACGTGTACTTCTTGAGTAGCACAAGGACGGGAAAACTTCACAGGAGTAGATAAACTAGATGCTCTAGGAGTTGCACTCTGCTGACTTGGGCTAAAACCAAGACCAAATTTATCAAACTTTGGAGTAACGTCCTGCACCTGACCCCAACCTTCAGGGTTACCACCTTCCACTATAGCTTTTGCATCTTTGAGAGAAGACATAACAGTTTCTGATTTCCTTTTCTGCTCTGGAGGAGGAAAGTTGACAACATGAACTGTCTCAAATGCCTGAAACGGAGTTTGATGTATTTCACCTTCAACTTCAACATAGCGGAATGACGTCAAATGACTCACGATGTACTCTTCTTCTCCGCACACAGTTATCACCTTTCCCTCTGCCGGATACTTGAGTTTTTGATGAAGAGTAGAAGTAACTACTCTTGCTCAATGAATCCACGGCCTTCCTAACAAGCAACAGTATGCTGGATGTATATCCATCACAAAAAACATGGTCGTGAAGATGTGAGGACCAACCTTGATTGGTAGCTCCACCTCCCCAAATACAGACCCTCGAGACCCATCAAACGCCTTCACCATCAAATTGCTAGGGCGCCGCTCTAGTCCAGAATAATCAATCTTCATCAATGCTGACTTGGGCAATACATTTAAGGACGATCTGGTATCTACCAAAACCCGGGATAAAGTATTTCCCCTGCACTCCATCGAAATATGCAATGCTTTGTTATGGTCTGGTCCCTCTGCAGGAAGATCAAAATCGGTGAAGCCCAAACCATTCCCGGTAGAAATATTAGCACAGGCATTCTCAAATTGATTGACAGTTATCTCATGTGGTAAGAACGCATTCTTTAAGAACTTCATCAAAGCATTCCTGTGGGGTTCTGAATAAATCAATAGAGACAAGATAGACATCTTAGAAGGAGTATGGCTCAGATGATCAATTATGCTATAATCACTCTTTCTGATAATTTGCATTAACTCTTCAACCTCATCGGGAACTGAAGAAGCTTCTGGTATCTGAATTGGTTGAGTCACATTGGCTGGAGTAACCCTTGGATTACCAATCATCGCCTGCTGTTTTCCTTTTTCTCTTGCAGAAGCATCTGCGGCATCTTGCACATTGGAAGGACCAAATACTCTCCCACTTCTAGTCATTCGACCCACACCAAAAAAGTTATGGACTTCCTCTTCATCACCTTCAGCATGTTCTTTCTCAAACAGACGAGCATCAACCTCCTGCTTTACCCCATGGTAATAAACATCGGCGCCGTAATGCCATGGGACGGCCTTTTCAGTGGTATACGGCATAGGACCAGGTACCATAATCATCAGAGGGGGTGCCCTTGATGGGGCAGGAATACGCACAGGGGTGTAAGGAATAGATATCACAGTAACATCTTCTTCGGTGACCTCGCGGTAGCTCGGTTTTCTATCGAACTGCAGGTAACTCTCATTTATCAACAACTGGATACCAACTTTTAAATCAACACATCCCTTCGGTTGCTCTCTACACTTGGCACACTCTGAAGTACAACCTGGGAAAATAGAATTCTCAAGTAAATAGCTCTTAACACAAATCAACGGAGTAGTTACCTATTCCACATTCATGATCAAATTCAACACTTCACCATTATCATCAATCATGTTAACAACACCCCCTTCATGCCTCGGCATTGGGTTCTGAGTAACATTCAGACTGGTTACCAGGGTGAACTCAATTGCCATAGCATCCAACAAGTCTTGTACCTTGCACTTCAATGCAAAACAGTTGTCAGTAGAATGACCAACTCCGCCTGAATGGAATTCACATCTTGCATTAGCATCAAAGTTAACGGGGTGCCTTGCGGGTGGTGGTGGCATATTTCTCAAACTGATCAACTTTAAATCAAGCAGGTGGTGGAGCGCTTCAGTAAGAGTTATTGGCAAGAGATCGAATTTCCTTGGTTGTCTCTGCTATTGGTTATTATACTGACAGGGAGCATCTTGATGTCTTTGTTATTGAGGCACTGCATTTGGTCTCTGTTTTGGAGGTGCATTAACAGGAATAGAAACAACATTGATTTGTTGGTGCTGACGATCCTCTCTTCTTCCTCTTTGAGAGTAAACTGCGCTTGCATCTCCTTCCCTTTTCTTAGGGTAATTGTTGAATGGTTTCTTATTGCCTCCTGATGAGCCACTAGAACCTCAAATCTGAATTTTTCCCAATTTCAAACCTACTTCAATTCTTTCACCAGCCATAACCAAGTCTACAAATCCTGCCGAAGTACTTCCTATCAAGTCCTCATAGAATGCCCCTTTCAGGGTACTCATAAACATATCAATGAGCTCTCTCTCTCTCCATGAGTGGAGGGTGAACCCTCGCAGCCAACTCATGCCACTTCTGAGTGTATTCCTTGAAAGATTCTTTTGGTCCTTGTGACATATTCTGTAACTGAGTGCGATTAGGCGCCATATCCATATTGTACTGATAATGTTTGACAAAAGCCCGAGCAAGATCATTCCAGCAACGAATATGAGTTTTCTCCAACTTCATGTACCATTCCAGGGATGCCCCAGATAGGCTATCCTGGAAAAGTGAATCAAAATCCATTGATCCTCAGTATGTACTGACATCTTCCGGAAATAAGCAGTTGCATGAGTAATAGGACACGACGCTCCATTGTACTTTTCAAAAGTAGGAGGCTTAAACTTTGGAGGAACTTTCACCCCAGACACCAACCCGAGATCATTAGCATCCATACCAAGGACTCCTTTCCCTTCCACAGCCTTCAGACGTTCTTCTAACAAACGATATTTCATGTCCTCAATCTGAGCCCCCAGCTTTGAACGCCGCACAGAAAACTGATCTTCATCCTGGTCAAAATCAAAATCTTAATCCTGATAATTCCTTACACCGTGCAGATTAGCTCTCCTGTTCCCCATAAGACGAGGTCCAGGAGACGGGGGAAACTGCCCTACGTTGCGCACAAAAAGGTTTCCCGACATCCCGTAAAAATTTCCAGCAGGCTGATCTTGCACATCCCCCAATCCTACAGAAACGTCCTGATAGAGCCCTTGATTTCCACCATCCCCTGGATATCGGCGCTGGTTGTTGACAGTGGCAGCTAGTTCCTCCTGTCGGCGATTCACATTGGTGACGACCTCCATGAACTGAGTCATCTGATTAGCCATCTGGGCCCTCATTTCAACGAGTTCATCTTGAACCTGTTCCATCTGTCTTGGAAAGTTGTTTCTGGTGGAATATCGATGAGTAGTCGTCTTGAATTCTGAATAAGAAAAGCAGCAGAATAAGAAAACCGCCTTGAGATAACCTGTAATGTTATGAAATGCATGATGTGCATGATATGTTTGTCATTTCCAAGTATCCAAGAGTCCTTTTATTCATCAATCATGGCGTACAATCAAAAGAGAAAGGATAATAAGATGAACACTTCAATTATTTACAAACAAGAGAAACAATGTCTGAGCGACTTCAGACAAATTAAAAGTAAAACAATAAACAACTAAATACATGTCTTAACAATAAAAGGCAAAAAGAACTGAATAATAAAAACAATCAATTGGCCCCTTCCAACAATTCTGGGGGTGACCAAATACACCAAAACCAAATAACAGAACTAAATCTCCGGAACTAAACATGCTTCAAGATGCTGGCAGTATTCTTCAAGTCTGGCTTTCTCCTTCAAGAGTTGAGATGCGACCATTTTACTCTCTTGGAATCGATCTTCTACGACACGCTTCTGGGCCACTTCCTTCTCAAGATAAGCGTCTTTGTATTTGAGCATTTTTTCTAAGTTCTGAATGTTCTTCTTGTAACTATCTTCTGAGGCCTGAAGCTTCCGACACTTTTGCTGAGTCTTACTCAATTCTTTTTCCATTTCAGAATGAGACCTCTTCCTAGAACTGGTTGCATCAGAAGTTTCCCCTTGAGCTTCCTTGAGTCTGCGAGATAAGTCGGCCCTTTCTTGATCTGCCCAATAAAGTTTCATCCCCGCCTCACGGTCTTTTGCACGAAGCTGAATATTCTCGACATGAACCTGGGTGAACATATCGGTAGGCATTGTGTTACTTAGAACAGCAGGAGGTTGCTCATATAGAGTAGCCGACCTTGCAAATGGTAACCGTAAGATCTTAACCCTGGCTTTAACGCACTTCATGTAAGGAACCCTAGCAATAGGAACCTTCTTGCCCAAAGTAGTTCTATACTTCTTGTGAATTCCCTTCCAAGCACTTGTCACTCTTTTTAACATCACAGGGTCACTACCTCTAACAAAATACATTGATTCAGACACCACCTCAACCTTTGGCGGTCCATCCATTGCATATCCCAATTGACGATAAGCAAGCACATGATTATAGTTGATACACCCCTTAGTTCCTATGAGGGGAACATTAGGGAAATCTATGCAGCTAGTGAGAATACTTTGCACTTCCCCTATGTCATAATTCCACCGGGTATCAAATGAAGTAAGGTTAACAAGCCTTGATGACCATCTGAGAGAAAGCCTTATATCCATGAAAGGGCCACTTACTGGTAGATGCAACTTAAGCCATTGATACAGCATCGAATGGCATAAACTTACATTACCACCTTTTCCATGCTTGGAATGAATGGTGTAGAGAGTATCTACAAAAAGTGTTGGTATCGGGTTCTTGTTTCTAAAAACACAGATAGCCGTCAAATCCATAAAATTTCTTTTGCAGGGGAAAAGGATGATCTCATATATCATGAGAGCAAACAGAGAACTGAAGTCACTCCAATTGCCTTTCTTTGCCCAATCTTTAGCTTTCTTCACTAAGAAAATCAGATAAAACCCTACAATACCCTCATTGGACTTCCAATTGTCTTTCACCTCTTTCCAACTTAAACGAAGAATTTCAGCAACAACCTCGAACTTCGGCTTTTCCGGCACTTGGACAAGAGGAACTTCATTGGACAACCTGATATTGAGCAGGTACGAGTACTCTTCTAGGGTGGGAACTAGTTGATAATCTTGAAAAGTAAAGCACCATAATTCTTTGTCATAGAACTGGAAGAGAGTGATCAAAGCCATCGGGTCAACTGGAGTATTAAGGACTAGTAACAAGTTGCCATAATTTCTGTTGAAATTGTTCAGAACGTCACCCTTCAAATAAGAACTCAACCTCTTCAACTCGACCACATCAATGGTAGGAATCTGATAAGAGAAAGTATGCTTGGTAAGCTCTTTAACACTAACTGAATCAGACTCAACTGGAGGGAGATCAGCCATTTCTGACGGAAAGAAGACTCTTGAATGTCCCTGGAAAAGGACATGCGCATGCTAGTTATTTTTTTTTCTACATCAGTTTTTAGAAATAAACATGCTATGATGCAATATGGCAGGATCAAAGTTCACACTGGATCGTGGATGGACCATTACAGAACAACATCACTCAAGATCAAAAGAGAATCTCGAAGCTTCAAAACTATCATGGGAACCTGAGTCACCTTCACAACACAAAGTCACCAACAATACCTGTACCTGTAAGAAAAGTTTTCCCTCCCCTCTCATGGGTGTAGTCTAGGTTAATGTAAGGTTTAAAGTCAAATCAGAGTACGAGAGCTCGAATGTCGGTATTATCATATGATAACACCTATCCGAACTACCTCCGAAGTCATGGGTCTCATGGTCAGGTCTACAAAGCATCCGCCTCATAGCTACCATGGCCACTCTATTCCTAGTTCCTATGGAATTCACTCATAGCCTAGGTATGAGGCCTTTTACCTCATGGAACAACCCACCCATCAAGAAAATCCAGAAACCAAACAGTACAGCCAAATCCAGCATGCAGAAAGTAAAGCGCACATAGGATGCAATGCAAACAAATAAATATGCAAAGCGGTAAAATAAACACCCGAAAAAGAAAACAAACAAGAGCTAGGATCGACTCCGGGATGGACCAGCAAAAGGTCAACCTGTCCCCAGTGAAGTCGCCAACTGAAACTACGCGGTCAGAACCTGTCATCTGGATGTTAATGAATAATCAATGAAGTCGCCACCGAACGTCTTTTATCCCGCCGAAAGGGAAAGGTAAACATCGAGAAAACCTGAAAAGGGAGAAATCACGGTCTTTCAACCAAGAGATCGGGTAAGGGAGTCTGTTACACGAGGGGAAGGTGTTAGCACCCCACACGCCCGTAGTACTCTATGGTATCCACTCTTGTTGTCTAATCTAATGGGTGTGGTCAAATCCTACGTCTATGGCTTACGACTAAAAAGTGAATGCATGCGAAAGAAAAAGAAAACAATGTAGGGAAAATAAAAGATGTGATCGGTTAGGCCCTACCCCAATGCCTACGTATCCCTTTTAAGGAATCAGAGCAGCCGTAGTTCGGCTTATATGTTTTAGTTGGTTTGTGTTTTTTTAATTAAGACCAACAAAGACAGTAAAGATGGTAAAACATCAAGTAAACAACAAACAAAAGAGATGGTAAAACATCGACTAAATAATAACAGAGAAACATGTCAAAGATGGCGAAACATCAATAAAACGGATGGTAAAACATCACACCTAACAATGATATTGAGAATAAAAGTAGGATAACAAACATGTGCGATGGCGAAACATCGACTTTAAACAAATATGCATTGGCGAAACATCGACTAAGAGATAACAAGACATCATGGAAAAGATAGCAACACATTAAAGAAACAGATGACGAAACATCACACCTAACAATGATATTAAGAATCAAAGTAGGATTACAAACGTGTGCGATGGCGAAACATTGGCTTCAAGATAATAAGATATCATGGCAAAGATGACGAAACATCAATAAAGCAGATGACGAAACATCACACCTAAAATGATATTGAGGATCAAAGTAGGATAACAAATATGTGCGATGGCGAAACATCGGCTTCAAGATAACAAGATATCATGGAAAAGATGACGAAACATCAATAAAACGGATGATGAAACATCACACCTATCAATGATATTGAGAATCAAAGTAGGATTACAAACATGTGTGATGGCGAAACATCGGCTTCAAACAAATGTGCGATGGCGAAACATCGACTAAGAGATAACACATAAATCATGGCGAAGATGGCGAAAAATCGATAAGATAGATGATAAAACATCACACCTAACAATGATATTGGCAAATCAAAGTAGGATAACAAACATGTGCGATGGCGAAACATCGGCTTCAAGCAAATGTGCGATGGCAAAACATGGGTTAAAAGGTAACACATATATCATGGCGAAGATGGAAAAACATAGATATCACACCTAACAATGATATTGGAAAATCAAAGTAGGATAACAAACATGTGCAATGGTGAAACATCGGCTTCAAGCAAATGTGCGATGGCGAAACATCGGCTAAAAGGTAACACAGAAATCATGGCGAAAATGGCGATACATCGATAAGATAGATGATAAAAAATCACACCTAACAATGATATTGGCAAATCAAAGTAGGATAACAAACATGTGCGATGGCAAAACATCGGCTTAAAGATAACACTGACAGAGTAAGATTGGTTTGTATCTTTTACTTTGAAGAAGAGTTTGGGTTGATTAGAAATGTCTTATGATTTTCCAAGAAACAAATTTTTGTTTTAAGATGCAAGATGCAAAGAGAGAAAAACAACTAAGGGAGACTAGCCTAACATTATCCCTAGTGTTATCATACAATGGTTGACCCTAAGGTTGAGGATAAAGGGAAAACCCTATCCTAATTTACATGTTAAAGGGAACTCAACAAAACTATCCTATAGGGAACTTGCAATGAGAGCGAAGTCGTGATCTCAATTTCTAAATTGATTGACTCATCGATCAACAATTAAAGAAGAAAAGCAATAAACATCCTATAGGGAACATGCAATGAGAGCGAAGTCGTGATCTCAATTTCTAAATTGAGTGACTCATCGATAAACAGCAAACACAACACATGCATCAAACAAAAACCAGAGGGCCTCCTGACATATATCAGCAACAGAGGTCCCATCATGCAATCAAAGAATTATACAAAATGGAAATGGGAGAGAGGAGGTAGTACAATACCAAACAAATGACTATCTGTAGCAATTAAGTGAGAATAAAAGAAACCCAGATAAACTTCAAGCAAGCTGGCATCAGTAAACAAATTGAGTCAGGAATCTATCAGACATGAACAAGTCCCAGAGGCAATGTATGGCATTCACAACCATATGTATATATATCCTGCATAAACCATCAAACATGCCAAGCACAAAACAATGCCAGTATGATAGATTGTGTTTCGGAAATAAAGTGAAACACAAAAAAGCCTCAAACCAGAAGTGGAAACTTTCTCAGAGTACCTTGCACATTCAACAACCAAGTTAGTATTCCATAAGGTGAAAAAGAAATGAGAACAACATGGTGGAAATTATCAACATTAGACATGATAGGCAAGAAGAAACAAGCATATGCACAGATTAGGTCAAGAGAATCAGAGGAATGTTGCTCCTTTCTATCACCATGTTGAATTGACAATTGAATGTCAATCAAGGATCATAAGAGCTTGAGAATAATATGAACAAAGACCATGAAAGTCAGTAGCAAACACATTTTAATCATGCACAATTGATTCAAACACAACTTCATGAACACAATAGAAAATGAAATCTACATAATGTATTAGATGGTTCAAAATATTCAAGAAAAATGGGACATTGAGTCAAAATGGTTTGATGCTAACATGGACAAGTCAGAACCAACATGATCATTAGGTTCCCAATTATAGGCCTCACTCAAGTTCATTGGCCATCAAATAAATTGCAACAAGTCATGCAAATATAATTGGGTACCTTCACTTCAAAAATTACATCAAAAATAGAAATAAAGATCCATAATTCAAACCAAAAAATCCTAACATCTTGGAAATGTTTAGAAGCCAGAATGCAAGCCCTAAGTTCATGAATGATTGAGGAGGAGACCAAATGACATTCAAAGTTCAAGACTAGTTGGCAAAACCACCAAACTAGACAAGTTTTCAAAATTATTTGTGCAAAAATGTCAAACCAAGTCAAATAATTCAAGAAAAATTGTTTTCAAATTCCCAACACATTCATGAACCAATATAAAGACCTGAAATCCAATAAAAGTCCAAGGCACAAGGGTTTTAAACATGAAACTTGTACCATAAGCAATAAAACCCTAGATTTTGACTTTTAATCTCAAATATTAATTAAATAGGACCAAAACTCAAACAAGTCAAACCAAAGTCAAACCAATCACCAAGAAACCTTAAAAGTCAGAACATACATTTTTTCATATTTTTTGAATTAGGAAAAGTCAAGAAAGAAATTAATATTCAAACAATTATGTAATTAACAAATTTTCACATATCAAAATAATATTTAAATCAAAAAGTCAGAAAAATGGCTAAACAAAATTATATTCAAATATTAGGGCTAAAAACATACATCCCTAATTTTTTTGTGAATTTTTGGATAAAAGGAAAATATTAAAAAAACAAAAACAAACAATTAATAATAAAATTGCTATTCAAGGGCAAGAAAATGCAAATCAAAACCAAAAATCACAAAGAGGAAAAACAAAAATATGACCAGATTCTATGATTAAAAACAAGATTATATGATTTTTTTTTTGGAATGTTTGAATTAATAGAAGTATTGAAAATAAAATTAAAAAAACAAATATTACAAATAACCTTTTTGAAATTGAATTTTTAATCAAAAATAAGTACAATGATGAACCAAAGTCAGAATCAATTTTCACATTATTTTGTGAGTCTAGAATATTTTTTGTGGAATTTTTGAATCAAGGAAATATTAAAATAAAAATAAACTTTGATCAATTAATTAATTAAACCTAACAATTTTTGAACCAATCAAAATAATTTCAAAAAAATATCAAAAAAATACACAAAGTCATACATATTATTTAAAATTTATGATAATTTTTTCAGAATTTTCCAATCATTGTTGAGCAAGAAATAAAATCATGGAAATCAATTTA
The DNA here is from genome assembly GCA_948472305.1 of Vicia faba. Lineage (NCBI taxonomy): Eukaryota > Viridiplantae > Streptophyta > Magnoliopsida > Fabales > Fabaceae > Vicia > Vicia faba. Next base: position 147,007,506 of record OX451740.1, read on the forward strand.
TAAAACAAAAATTCAAATAAACCAAAAAATTCAAACAGACCAATCAGGATGTGCCACCACATCATCTTCAACCTCTAGATGGTTCAAAAATGCGTGCATCTTCTCAGGCTTAGGGCTCACTTTCAGATCAAGAGATTGTTACAAGAAGTGATATTCCCCACAACACCATTGAACGGATCCAGAGATACATCTCCTTAAACAAAAGTGTTGTACCCCAAAATATTCCCTTTCATTTTACTCAAGGTATGCCCATTGAGGTCCTCAAACTGCTCAAGGATGACTAAGAATTGACCAGACAAATTCTCCTCCTAAGGCAATAAACCTCTAACTAGGGTTTCAATTTTCATCAAGATGTGTGAGCTCCAATGGTCTCAAATGTTTTCCATGGTCCTAATAAGTCTTCAAGATTGTCCATGACAAATTTCATTCCTTGCACTACAAGTTTGCTCAGCCAACTGCTCAAATGCTTCAAAATCAACTATACTAGGTCAAAAGTCAATTGTGGCCCATATGCAGTCAAACTTCAAGATTTTTTATCAACATCAAAATTTTGAAGTGATATCCATCAGTTGATCAAGGGTTGATCATGATTCTTTAAGAAATGCTCCTAATTCATCAAAAGTCAAAAATTACTAATTAGGGTTTCTAAAGGAATAGTCAACTGAACGTTGACCAGCCATAACTTTCTCATACATTATCAAGATTTTTTCCAACAAGGCTTATTTTGAAGAGAATCCAATTCCCTACAACTTCTCTTCAGCCCTCAGGTTCAAGAAATGCATCAATTGAAAGATACAAGCTCAAACATTATGGGTCCTTTCAAAAAGTCAACAAAAACACCTTTTTGGGTCAAAGCTCCTTACATGAACACGGAAGATCTAATTGAGATGAAACCAAAAGGATTGTTTAGAGGACATCCTAAAATCTCTAAAAAGCCCAATAACACCCTCATAGGGTTAAAATTAAGAGAGATATACATTACTGAAGTTGACCAATTTTTGAAGAAATGCATGAAGGAAATATTGATCAAACTTGGATTCATTCCAAATGGGCCTATCTATTTGTGATCCAAACTTGTTTCTAACATGGTCCACGACCACTAACCCCATCCATGCCTTATATGGTCATTTATTTTATTTATTTTGATTTTTAATCATTAAAATCCAATTTAAATTGAATAAATGGTATAATAATATTTAAAGACTGCATGGGATTGGTTTCCAATTAAAGAATGATCATATATTCAGTTTATGACAAGGGGATTTCATGGACAGAGGAAAAAATATGATTTGATCCAAAAAAGTCAAATATTCACATAATTGGAAATCAAATATTTTCTCATGAAGGCATTAATACATCTCTATATTTGTTGACCTAATGTGTCTCATATATATGAACAACCATTCAGAAGCCAAGGAGGAGGCGCAGCTACATCAAAACAGCACCCTAAAAGTTTCAAAAAATTTCCAAAGAAGTGCAATCTGTTTCACATGATTCAACCAGTCCTCCCCAAATCTAAGCACTCTATCAACCTCCTGGAGATCTTAGGAGTCCATTCCTATCATCCTCAAATCTCACAGAATCCCAAATCATCGCGATCAAGTACCATGGGGTAACAAGGTTTGACAAAATTAAAACGGGAAATTTATGCATTGTTGATGGTTTTAATGATTTGATTTGTGTTCAGGACATCAATTAGGGCAGGTTGGATGTTTTGCATGAGAGCTTCGAGGCTTAAATCATGTTATTCCATTGTTAGGGCATCACGAACTGAAGCTTGCGAAACTCCTGATTTAGGGAACTTCAGACCAAACTAACCCCATATTTGGATTCCTGGGAAAATTTCAAGGGGAGTAGGATCCTTTGTGCATTTTAATCCTCACGTTTTTGCAGGTTTGAATATTTGTCTGGTCGGAGAAGACGACCGGAGTGCATCTCTGGCGTCGTTGACTCTTGTGACCCAGGCGAAGATCTTGCGTGGCAATATCATATAATTTGATTGGTCCATTTGAATTGCTGACACACGCGTTTTTTATGACCTGGATTTGATCATTGTTTTACATATAATATTGTTAAGTTATTATAATTATGAATGATTTGGAAGCGCATATGGTAAAGGCATAAGACATATGAGAGGAAGGATCTAGGTTCGATCCCGTAATCCTATATTTTGTATTTTCTAACAAATTTGTTTTCGATCCAACACATTGCCACCCAGCGCGTATACTTTGCACCCTTAGATCTAGCCTTCAGATCTTCATTGATCTAGACCTAGTGCTCCTTGAGTGCTTCCTCAGGATGGACCTCCAGAGAATCAGCAACATGTAATCAGGTAGGGGTTGGGCCAACACATCTGGGCCTAGCAATTCTCAGCGCTATACCTCCCAATTGCTTCATGAACCTCAGGCCCTTTTCTTTTTTTTTTTTAATTTCATTTACTTTATTTTATTTTAATTATTTATTATTTTTAAATTCATTTTTATTTTAATCGTAAAATCAATAAAAAAATCACAAAAAAATAGACTTAGGTCTTTTCTTAATTAAAATTATTTTTTGCAAATTAATTTAATTTAATTATTTTGATTGATTTCATTAATTAAAATTAATCAGAAATTAGGTTAAAGTTTCAAATCTTTTTCTCAATAAAATACCAAAAAAATGTTTTATTAAATAATTAGATTCTTTATGGTTTCATCTTTATTCTCGCATAAATCTTTGCGCATTCATTATGTTCTGTATTATTTTTAAATTAATGTATCTATACACAGTTTGTAATAGTTTAAAATTAGGGTTTATTTACTGTTTATTTGCCCAATTGTTGAACTTGTAAATCCGCCTCCCCGAGGCCCTATAATAGCATAGGACTCTATCTTCCTGTTTTTACTTTCGGCATTATTAACTGCTAGTAACTAGGTTTGCATAGAAATACTGTAAATTAAAACGATTAGATAACCCTAAATTGCAAGATAAATTAATTGAATCAACACACTTGCACCTACTCATATTTAGGGTACTCCCCACTTTGGTTGCCTTCGAAAACAGTCACAATTCTCGAAACGTGAGAATTATTAGTGGTTGTCCTTTAGTTCAAGATATCACAAGTCCCCTGATGACCCTTTCGACGCTGCCTCGGTTAAAAAGTGATCTTAGAACTTTAGGACAATTACTAAAAGTTCTTGTCCAGTTGCCTTAGTGACCGTAAACGTCCCCTCGATAGTCCTTCAACATCCAATGACTATGGCTACCTACTCACTAATAGTAGGATAGACTGTCTAAAGGAAAGGAGGAAAAGAACACCTCTTCCGAGTAGGTAGATAACTGTTAAGTACTTGCTCAAAAAAATATTTTTTCACACTACACTTTCAAAAACACTTTATCAACACTCTTGAGGACTGATACAAGAGTTATCATAAATCAAACAAACTTTTCAAAATACACAAACACGAAATCAATTTTCAAAAGTGAGCAAGTACCTAAGAGCCTGTGGAAAACCACAGATGGAAAGGGTGCTAACACCTTCCCTTTCCATAATCTACCCCCTTACTCAGAAAACTCTCGAAAAACGTCTTTTTTTGTTCTTTTCACCCTTTCCTTTGTTGGATAAAAGAAAAGTCTGTGGCGATTCTTTCTTACCGCAACATTTGCGAATGCAAAATGCAAAACCAGTATAACAGTTGGTTCTGCCACTGTATCACAAAAAGCCTGGTCCAATACTTTCATCAGAGATTCCCGATGAGCAGAGGGGTTCATCAACAAAGCTAAGATGAAAATATTAGATGGAGTTTGCAACAACTGATCCATAACCTTGTAATCTCTCATCTTAATTATTTTCAACAAGTCATCCACATCTTTATCAAGGGCAGTGCCACTAGATTCTCCTACCACCTTCTTAGGTTCAACATTGGTTTCAACAACCTTCTTACCATATTTAGCATCTCCTTTAAAGGTAGGAGCAAAGACACGACCACTACGGGGCACCTGACTAGCATCAACAATATTCTCCACATGAGTCAGGGGTTGTATGGGAATTTCCACACCGTCTTCCCGAATAGTTGCGTTGTATTTATAAGTTACAACTTTATCTGATTCAAATGGGATATGTCCAAGTAGATAGATAACAACAAGAGTTACAACCGGCTTGCTGCACCATGTAATCTATCAGGAGTGGGAATGTCAAAATATGGTAGAATGACATTCACCCCCACCTCTTCAGCATTCTCAGGAATCATAGAGTCACTGTCAAAATGATCATCTTCATCCACAAGCTCAGACTCATCATTAGAAATAAATTCATTAGAATACACAACTCGTCATAAGAATAAAACTCATCAGCAGAAACATACTCATCTTCTGACAAAAACTCATCTAAAGAAAAGAAATCAACAACAGATGTAACTTCATCATCAGAAAAAAACTCATCTGAAGAAAAGAACCCATAAGGAGTCTCAGACTTAACATCATAGTCTTCAATCATTTTAGCATATTCATATTCAACCCCTGGTCTGATTATATGGATAAGACCCCCATCCATCATCTCTTGGAGGTCACTTCTCATTTTATCACATCCATGAACGTTTACATACATTACAAGAGGCACGGTCATGTGTATAATAGCTAAACTCAAAGAGATCAACATGCATCTTCACTAAATCACCTTTGACCAGGTTGATATAAAAAATCCTGAAGTCCACAGGACAATAAGAAACCATATTCTTAGTACCTCCACCTCTGTGCTTGGGTAATGAATTAGCTTTCACATTAGGACCTATATCTTTAAAAGACAAGAGACCATATCTTACCATTTTTTCACTTCGGCCTTCAATGAATAACAATTATCAATGTTGTGCCTAAGGGCTCCCTGATGAAAACCACAAGTCTGATCAGCTTTATAATACCAAGGAAAAGTTGGAGGTATAGTAGGAGGAGGTCTAATTTGCACCAGATTCATCTGAATTAAATCCGGTAACAAATCTACGTAACTCATTGGGATAGGATCAAAAGCTTATCTCTTATGACCTTGCCCTTGATTACCTTGTTGAGGAGTTCTCTGATATGCAACAACATTCGGAGTTATATCGACAACCGGATTTACTGAAGCAACTTGTTATTGATGTTGGTGACGTCTTCTCGGAGGTCTAATCCTTATTTCTTTAACAACAACATTTGTATCTCCTTCTTTCTTTCTAGAAAGCCCATATGATGGCTTCTTTGTACCACTAGAACCTTCATCTTTTGACAATCTTCCTTCCCTGACAGCTTCCTCTAGATGGACACCCATACTTACCATCTCAGTGAAATCATTTGGCCGCTCGCCACCATTCTTTCATAGTAAAATGAACCAAGGGTTTTTAGGAAGACCTTAGTTATTTATTTCTCTCCCATCGGGGGTACCACTTGGGCAGCCACTTCGCGTAAATATTGCGCATACTCCTTAAAGGACTCCTTATCCTTTTGAGCCATTACTCTCAACTGGTCACGGTCAGGTGCCATAAACATGTTGTACTTATACTGGTTAATAAAAGCTTCATCCAAATCATTGAATGTATGGATGTTGCTACTATCCAAACCCATGTACCATTTCAAGGCAGCGCGAGTCAAACTGTCTTGGAAAAAATGAATAAGCAAGAGTTGGTCATCAGTATGAGTGTATATTCTCCTGATATACATCACCAAATGATCACGAAGACAAGAATTGCCCTTGTATTTCTCAAATTCTAGCACCTTAAATTTTGCAGGAACTTTCATATTTGGAACCAAGCAAAGATTATTAACATTTTGGCCGAACAAATCTTTTCCCCTAAGATCCTTCATTTCTTTTTTCATTTTTTTGAACTGATCTTCAAAGTCATTTATCTTGTTATGGAAACCCAAAATTTCACTTGGTGGTGGAGCAGGATGATAAACCTCATCAATAATAACAGGGACCACATTTACCACAGGAGGTGCAATACAGTGGATCTCATTATTAGCAACACGAGTACTGTGCACCACAGGAGGGGTAGAAACCACAATTCATTGAACATGCTGAGCAACTTGAGCAGCAGGGTTATATCCTTCTGGAATATAACCTTCAGGCATTCCCTACAGATAACCTCGAGGCATAAGATACTGAGCAACAGTAACAATCAGAGTAGCATAGATAGGAATCGACATAACCTTAGAAAGAATTATTGTTTGTTGTGGTTGAGTAGCATGAAGAGACAAAGGTGGTTATGGATGATTCTTATCATCCACCCACGACTCTACCAAAGCAGTTAGATTAGCCATTCCAACTTTCAAAGAAATAACTTCTTCGCGCAGCTCGCGATTCTCTTGTTCAAGGTTTTCCATCTTCTTCTTAAAATTGGCTCGAGTATTGTACAAGTGAGACAACTTGTTTCTGAAGATCAAAGGACCTTGAGTGAGATTTTTGGGAAACTCATGAGATGCAAAATAAATTCAAAATGATGCATGATATTTAATATAAATGCCATGTTCTCATTTCCAAGAGTTTGTACCATTTGATTCTTATTATTTAGCCATAAAGTCTTTCTTAAAATATTCATTTTTAGAGGCTTAACAATCGGAATAAAAAAATGATACTTGAAATGAAAGAATATGTATGCTGATAATTACATTAACATATTATGTATGCAAACATGGTAGGATCAAAGCTCCAACAACTGGATGCTTGCTGAACTGATAACAGATTCGCAGTCACATGTACCAAGATCAAAGGTTCGGACCAATTCAAATACCAAAGAACCAAAGGCACCAACAAAACATTTACTCACCATTAGATATAGTCACCATCTGAATATATTCACCATCTGTACCTATAAAGATAATCCCTCCCTACTCACCGGTGAAAACTAGGTCACGGTAGGCAAAGGTAACTTGGAATTATGAGTTTTCCAGAGAATACCATCGTCGTTACAACAGACGTGCGTGAGGATAGTAACTCATTTGAACCTAAACCAAGCGCATACCATATAACCATGCTAGTATAGACCTGGCTCCAGTAGCAGCCATGCTCCACTCTATTCTTAGTGTTCCTATTATGCATCACTCAAGCCTGTGTACTGGGCCTTTTACCTTAATAGTAACACCCACCTAAGAAGAAACACATAATCCAACACAACTGTTATACAGTAGGAGAACTGACTTGGTGTTTTACGTTTCGATCGCATTTGTGCGGATAGCAAGAGTCACCACTGACTTTTCTTTTATCCAAAAGGAAAGGTAAAAAAGCACAGGAAAGACCTTGCGAGATTATTTTTCGAGTTCGGGGGTAGATTATGAAAAGGGAAGGTATTAGCAGCCTTTTCATCCATGGTTTTCCATGGGCTCTTAGTTACTCATTTAGATCACTTGCTTTTGTTTTGACAGTGTGCTTGTGGTGTGGGCTTTGAAAGTGTTTTGAAAAAATCTCTTTGTAATGGTTCTCGTTTCTATAAGAACGCGTACAAAGTTTTGTTTTGAAATATGGTTCAAAGATGTGTTTGTGGATTGTGTTTTGGAAAGTGGTTTTTTAAAAGACATTTTGCAATGGTTCTCGTCTCTATAAGAACATATACAAAAGGTTTTGTCTTTTGAAAATGTCTTGAGATGAAAGTGTTGGTGTAAAATGTTTTTGTCATGAGCAAGCGAGTAACCGGGAGCGAATCTACCTACTCGAAAGGTCTCAAATGTTCTTTTCTTCCTCCTTTAGATGTTGATATCTTACCAGTGATTTGGTAAGAAGCCCCATCATTGGATGTAAAGGGACAGGAGGGGGGCAATTTTACAGTCATCGAAAGTAACTTATGTGACGCTTTAACAATTTTTGTAAGGGACGATATCGTTTTATCAAAGGCAACGTCGAGGGTCATTGAGGGACTACGATCTTTTCTATCAAAGGGTCATTGCTAAAAAGTCCCATATTCGAGGGACATGACTGTATTTTCGAGGCAACAAGCGAGGTTACCCTAGAGGTGCGCGTGTGAAAAGTGTTTTTTATTCAAGTTAATTTTGTCTTTGAAATTAGGCTATCTAGCGATTGATTTTGAATCTTGCCATGCACGCCTAATTATTATACAGTTAAAGGAAAACAGTAAATTGCAGAAATTAAAATTCTACGCTATTACAGAGCTTTCGGAAATGGGGGTACAAACTTACAAATGGGGATGGATCGAATCGAAAATACGATAAAAAATTAAAATAGAAAATCAATACAACCAAATCGAATTGAAAATGAACAAATAATTAAATTAAAACAATTCAAAGTAAAACAAATAAAAGTAATATTTTGGTATTTTATTTTGTGAGTCTTTGAAAGAAAAAGGAAATTTTATTCTAGAAAATAAAATAATTGATTTAAAGAAAATTAAATCCTATGTATATATTTTTTGTTTGGATTTTTATTGTGTATTAACTAATGATTACTTTTTAAAAGCTAAAAGGAAATGGAATCCCAATTCTAATTTTTTTGAATTCTAAAGAAGTTAAACTCAATAAAACAAAATCAAAATCATCTAATAAAATAAAATGGAAATCCAATATAGAAAATAAAACAATGCAACAGTGGGAGGTGTAAGTTCAGACAAGGGTGTGCTAGAACAAAAAGAATTCGCTGGGCTAGAGAATGGTGGAGTGAAGGCCCAACTTGGTTTTTTATTGGTTAGAATGCAAGAAACAAATAAAAGGGGAGGGAAAACGCATGGGGTGATTATTCAGAGTTATTAAAGGGGTGGTGACAAGTGTCACCACCAGATTGGACTGGGCATTATTATCAAACGGAACAAAAACTAATTGACCTAAACCACAACATTCATAATTCATATTTTTTCTCTCTCTTAGACGCTCTTCCCTCTCTCTTCTCTCTTATCATGAATCTTCATCGGAGAAGACCCTTTGGCCGCGCCGGAAATCACCTTACGGCGGTGACGGCGGTGACATGTCTCAAAACCCTATTTTTCTTACATTTTTCTGACCGTCTCTTTCAGCTGGTTACTAATTTATGATCAATTTATGAAGATTCTAATTTGATGGCCTTAAATCTAGAAAGGGGGAAACGAAACTCTAACTCTCCGTTTTGTAGGATCAGTGAAGATAACGATGCATGCAACAATAGATCCATGAGAGTACATGAAAGGGAAGAAAGAGATCGCTTGTGAGGTCCGGATCTATAACCTTACTAACCTCTTAAAGCTATTTTTCAGTAAGATGGCTCTGACTATGTGTTTGTGAACGACTTTCTTTCTTCTTCTGAGCTTGTGTTATCCTGGTTATCAGATTAGGGTTTTTGTTGATTGTTTGTTTGCTACTGATTTGCTGGGTTTTGTGTATTCTGAATGGACTTTGAAAAGGGGAAAATTGATGAAAAATACTTGGGTTTTTTGCTGTTTGTTTGCTACTGATTTGCTGGGTTTTGAATAATGATGTTTGATGACAATGTTTGGGTGATGGACTTTGGTTCTATATTTTTGTTATTTGCTGGTTTTTAGTGATGGTTTGAGGGATGTTTTTTATGGATACTGGTTTTTTAATGATGGTTTAATGGTTATTTGGACGGATACTGTGATGTTCTGTTGGTTTGAGACAAAGGGTTTTCTTGAACTTTTGGTTCTGAGTTTTTTTGTGGTTTTCTAGTTATGTTTGCTTCTCTTCTGTTCTAGTTTTTTGTGATGTTTCAGTTGGCTATGTTGGCTGCTGGTTTTTTACAGTGATGGCTTTTGTTCTATGATGTTTCAGTAGATTTGAGGCAAAGGACTTTTTTGAACCTTTTATTCTGATTTTTTTATGGTTTTGCTATTTTGCTCGTTATGTCCCTTTTTTTTATATCTGATGGTTCTCCTCTTTTATAAAACAGTAATCCTTGTTATCTGGTTAGGGTGAAAAAAATACGAGGGAAAAAACTTTGAATTTTGACAGTTTTGGCTTTTCTAGTTTTGGGCTTTTGAGTGCAGCTTGAACTGTTTCCATTTTGGTGCAAGTCTGGGCAGTTTTTGGACTGTATTGCAGAATAGTTTGTTGTGGTTTATGTTGACATGCTTTTGTTCAGAACTTTGACAGATTTTGGGAGTGCTATGGGCAGCATAAGGAGGATTTTTGAGCAGGTCTTCTTGGTATGTTTCTTATAGCAACCTATTTGTCTTGGCATGGCTTTAGGTTATTTGCTTGCTAGGTGATATCTTTCCTCTTTCCTCTCTTTGTGAGATAAAGCATTTTTGCTTTTGTTGCATTTTCTGAAGGGTTTGCCTGTTTTTTTAGGAAAATGAGGATGTTTGACTTGTATTACAGCATTTGATGCCTTTGGCTTGTTGCTTGCATATTATTTGTTTTGTTCTTTTGTAGCTTTGTGTTGCTGCCTTAGTTTATTACATATTGGTTTGCAGCACTTGTTGTGGGTTTGTTGCAGGATTTATTCTGATTTAAACAGCTTGCTTGTTGTCTGCTATTTGCAGCCTATTGCCTTTGTTGCTGTTTGAACTTGCTGCCTTGCCTGTCCAATTTGTATATTTATTTCTTTTACCCTTTTTTGTGAACCAAAACCTAGTTTTGAGATTTGCAGAAATAGGGAGAAATGGACAAACAAAATTCTGATTCCTAAAAGGAAACCCTAGTGATTAAAATCAAATTTTGCTTGGACTTTTCAATGTTGACTTTTTGCTAATGTTTTCTCTTTTCTTTTGTCACATGTACAAACAAATGAATGGTAAGCAAGACCATGGCTAGCAATGGGGAATTTCTTGAAGACGAAGCAAAGAGTCTTGAAGAAGAAGCAAAATTTTCCTTGTAGATTTAAACTTTGTATTTCACTTTTAATCTACTTGTAATCATTTGTAATCATTTTGTGAATGACCCACAAAACTGTAATGAACACAAAGCTTGAGTAATAATGAAATTTGTTGTACAAAACTTTGAGTTTTAGTTTAATTTTAAAATTCTTGATTGAATGTTTGGAATAAAATATCTTGGCTTGATAACTTACATTTCAAGTAAACATAATATGATAGGATAAATCATATATTTTGCACACTTAAACAAAATAAATGTTTAAAAGCTCAAACCCAAATGATTAATTGACCCCTCAATCATGATTGCTTAAAATGATAGTTTTAGACTTTGCACCTTATTCAAACAGAATATGCTCTCAAAAATAACATCAATCCTCAGAAGATAAGAATCACACAAATGCCTTTTCAATTATCACGGCCATGGATTGGGAAAACTTGCAATGTGAGGTTTGAAAATTGACTTAACAGACGTTGAGGAGACATGGCGATTTATTTGAAACCTTGATGACTCAAATTCCTTTGAGAAGTGCAAAACCCTAATTGCTGACTGGTTTCCTAGGAAGAGAATCTTCTTGATCAACTTTGAGCCAAGTTGAATGTTTGAGAAACCCTGGGATAGCATCTTGAGTGAAAAATGGGAGGGTAAATTTTGGGGTACAACATCTGCCCCTGTTCAATCTTCTTAAACTTGAAAAATGAGATCGACGTGTTTGTCGTTTGTGGCTTGAAAGTAGAAGATGATTGAACACTAGAGTGCCCAGAAATTTGCACTTGATGATGCGCTGGTCGATTGTGTGGGGAATGGGCTTAAAGATTCCGTTTGGAGAAATGATGGAGAGTTGTCGGAGATGGGCTTATAGATGCCATCCAAAGATGATTGTTAACAGAAAATCTGAACTCGATTTTAACATAAAACGAATCAGAATAAACCGTTGAGAGATTTATCTGAAACAATAAGAATTTGGAAGCGAATCAGAATAAATCATTGAGAGATTTATCTGAACTAGTGAAAATCTGGAAACGAATCAGAATAAACCGTTGAGAGGTTTATCTTAACCAGTAAGAATCTGGAAACGAGTCAGAATAAACTGTTGAGAGATTTATCTGAACCAGTGAAAATCTGGAAACGAATCAGAATAAACCGTTGAGAGTTTTATCTGAACTAGTAAGAATCTGGAAACGAATCAGAATAAACCATTGAGAGATTTATCTGAACTAGTAAGAATTTGGAAGCAAATCAGAATAAACCGTTGAGAGATTTATCTGAACCAGTAAGAATCTGGAAACGAATCAAAATAAACCGTTGAGAGATTTATCTGAAACAGTAAGAATCTGGAAGAGAATCAGAATAAACTGTTGAGAGATTTATCTGAACCAACGAAAATATGGAAACGAACTAGAATAAACCGTTGAGAGTTTTATCTGAACCAGTAAGAATTAGGAAGTGAATCAGAATAAATCGTTGAGAGATTTATCTGAACCAGTGATAATCTGGAAACGAATCAGAATAAACCGTTGAGAGATTTATCTGAACCAGTAAGAGTCTGGAAGCGAATCAGAATATACCGTTGGGAGATTTATTTGAACCAGTAAGAATCTGGAAACGAATTAGAATAAACAGTTGAGAGATTTATCTGAACCAGTAAGAGTCTAAAAGTTAATCAGAGTAAACCATTGAGAGATTTATCTGAACCAGTAAGAATCTGGAAACGAATCATAATAAAACGTTGAGAGATTTATCTGAACCAGTAAGAATCTGGAAATGAATCAGAATAAACCGTTGAGAGGTTTATCTGAACCAGTAAGAAATCTGAAAGAAATATTTTGCTACGTAGATGGTCGACTAGTCTTTTCTTGTTTGAAAATATTTTTCTGTTGGAAATTTGTTGATGATAATTTCCTGTTGATTGACTCTTTCCTGCAAAAGGTGAAGAGTTAATTGTATGCAATGCTATGACGTATGCAATGCATGGTGTGATGTTGTTTCTCAAAATAGATGAGATTGCACTGCATGTACTTGTGTTGTCAATGCTATGACGTATGGATGAAAATGTATGGAATTACAGATTATTTGTGCCATAGTGTTGCTGGAAGCGGGGAAAATAAATCCTTCCTGAAGCACTGATGGGTGAGTTTCCAAATATTAGAGACATAAACTCTGTTGTAGAAGGGAAACACCGAACATTGCTTGTAGACTTCGTGAAATCCTATTGGGGAAACCTGAGAAGTTGGGAAACTTACTAGGGAACCTCTGGAGCGATAGTTGGAAGCTTTACTTTGTCAGGGGTATGAGAATGCTTGATACCAATAGGCTGCATACTGGGGATACATCATAGATTCTATAGTAGGATGTATTTGCTTCCGCTCTTGCTGGAGAAGGTACCTGCGGGGATCTTATGGAATGGCCTATAAATATTATCCTATTTCTTAAAGTAATTAGTAATTGTCTTTCTGTTTTCTGTTTATTTGTAACAGTAATCACGTTGAAATGCATATGTTCAAAAATAAATCATTGGACATTTTTGTAAACAAAACACAGAAACAAAGAAGAAGAAAAAAAGATGGTTTTGAACTTCCGAAGCGGATATCTCTGTATTAACTTGAATAAGTATTTTTGTACAATGAGACGAGCATTCTAGTAAGAGAATGTCATCGTAAAAAAATGAAAATTGATACAAAGAAAAGATAGCTATGTGCAATAATCCCATGGGGTTCCCATTCTGCTATAGTCTTTGTGTCTCTGAGTGTCTTGTCCACTTATCGCCTCGGCGAAGTTGATTAGATTGATTAGAACTGTTTGAGTTGATTGGTCAATGCTGAAAATTGTCTGCAAGATGATCCAACGGGACATAGTCATACGCTTTAATTCCCTAACTTTTGCCTGGACCGCCCTTTCGGGTTTTCGATCCACCGGGATACCCTTTTTTGCCCAAACCGCCCTTTCACGTTTTTGGCTTGCCGGCTGTACAGATTTTTTAATTTTCATCCCTTTCTTTTTCCCGAACCTTTTTGGTTTACCGGGAAGCCTTAATTTTTGCCTAGGTCAGTCGACCTAGCGGATCCTTGTTCATACGTAGTATCTTTTAACTATGTCGTATTTACAGGAAGTATGAGAAAACGAGATGGGATGAAGGAGATGAAATAGAACACAAGTCATAAATGAATATATGTGAGGTTCAACATCATCATACAACTAAATTTGAGGAAGATTCACAATCAAATTATGCAAGGAAAGTTGCTTCAAAAACCCTAAATGGACATAGGTCCTCATGCAATGCTAACAAGAAATCATGTGAGATAAAAGGGTAGTGTGAAGAAAAGAAAGAAAACATAGACATTTTATACATTCAACACATACCACATAATCAAGATAAAACTCAATTGGTCATGAAGATCATGGTACAAACACCAAAGCATGCAAACTAGGTCAAAACAACACCTTAAATCAATCCTACAGCAAAAGTAGAATCAAGAAGGGAATTAGATGAAGAGGGGACATTCCTAGAATGAGTTCAAATAATGCAAGTCAGTAGCTTAAATAATATAGAATAAAGTAAACAAACATTACAAAAATGCAAGAAGATCATGCACAAAGTACACAAGGGAAGGGCTATAAGAAGCACACAATTATCGATCATAGAAAAAAGAGTTAGATGCATGATAAAATTGGGAGAAATGGATAAAAATAGAACCAATTCAGTAGCATAACCTATAACAAAAATTAGCTTAAAACTATGCACACAAGTTTTCAAACACAAGCATTTTGGTCAAGGCAAAATCCTATGCATACCTCTAAGTCAAAATTAAGTTAAAAATAGGAAAATGACTTTTAAATTCATGTAATATTAACCCTAGATTTCTAAAGAATTATAAAAGTTATAAACATGGTTTAAAGTTCTTGGATTAACTTGAAAACGTGATAATAATTGGAAATTGTCAAGACAAGTTGGCAAAAGGCACAAACTAGAGAGGTTTACCAAAATAATTTGTGAAAAATGTAAGATCAAAACTTAAAAATAAAAAAAAATGTTTTTTATGATCTCAAGTCATCTAATAATCTCAAACATATTTGATTTGATTTTTAGAAGTAAGGGAAATTGGAGAATTAAATGTTTCTTTAGGCTTAAGCAAGAAATAAGACCAAAAACAACAGTTAACTTGCACAATTTTGAAAAATAAGAAAACTGAAATGTAAATTAAATTAAAATAATGAACAATTAGATAAATATCTAAATAACACTAAACATATTTTTCTGGAATTTTATCTTGAAAGAAAAAATTAAAACAGAAAATGTTTGCATTATGCAACAAAATTAGAAAAAAGGATGACTTCACTAATCAATTGATTTAATTAGAGTTTCATTAATTTTTTAAAATAGGACAAAATTATTTTCATAAAGTATCCTCAAAATGCAGCTCACAATATTTTTCATACATTTTTTAAATTGATGAAAATTAGAAAATAAAACCTAAAACCTAAAAGATGATTAAAATCCTAATTAAACTAATTGAATTATTTAATCATGCAAAATGATGAAAATATGAAATAAAACTCATAATATTAAAACATACTAAAAAATAGGTTTAGAATATTTTTGTTATAATTTTTTAATAAAATAAATTATTAAAACAAAATTTAAAGAAATAATTAAAAATGAAGTAAAATTCAAATAGATCAAAATCTATTACACATGTTTTAAGCAAAGAGTGTTGCATAAAGCCTTAAGTCATTTTCAATCAAAACATGCCACGTTATCAAATTCACCAATTTAGAATATTAGGTTTTTACCAATTTGCAATAAACATGCCACAAGGACCTGATACAATCAATTATCATGAATACACCATTGCATATACACCAAATATGCACATAATAATAAACCGCATAATCAGAAAGTCAACATCAAATCAACGGAATATGATCACAACATAATTCCAAATAATGCCAAAACCAATATATCACATGATCACATCTCAATCATAATGGATAGCAGGCACAACACATAAGTATCAGTTCTCATTCACCAAATCAGAACAATTTACAAACAATTCGACATCGTTCTCAAAATACCAAAGTTTACAAAAATCGGGAATTCGACTTTTTTTTAAAATAATTTTCATAAAATAATATTTTTCTTATTTTATAAGATAGAATTTTAAATTTAAGAAATACTGCCGAAAATGGCACTCAAATCGGACTTACGGTTTGAAAGTTATGAATTTTCAAAGTTTAATATTTTTCAAAAAGTTACGTTTCTGGAAAATGTACTGGAACTCGGTTCCTACCTATACAGGAACCGGTTCCTACGTTGAAAAAGTCAGTTTCTTCACAAATTTACACTGAGAACCCGGTTCCTCCCCACTGGGAATCGGTTCCTGCGACCTGAAAAGTCAAAAACTACTATTTTGACAGCATTTACTCATTCCAATTCCATCCAATTCATACCCATACGAATCCAACTCACAGCAATGTCAAAACAAGTTATAGTGCATGATTCCAATGAGACTATAACACATCATAACATCATACAATTTCCTCATAACATCAAATTCAGTCAAAACATAAATTCATGGGATTGGGGTTTGAATTTCATAAATCCTAAATTGGGATTCCTAACATGCTTAATCAATTCTATTGATCTCAAAATCTATAAGGCATATTAAATAATCGAAATCACCCCTTACCTCGCGATGATCCTTCGAACTCACGGCGTTTGACTTTTTCCTCTTTTCTCTTCTCTTCTCCAATTTCACGTACAATGGCTTCTTTCCAAATAACCTTCTTTTTCTTTCTTTTCCTTTTTATTCTTCTTTTTCTTTTCCTTTTATTATTTTCCAAATAATAATAATAATTAGTAATTATTTTAATAGAGCTTTTTACTCCACACACCTCTAATTCAACTTTACACCCCCGCTCTTCCTTTTTAATGTCATAATTAATTCATCCATTTAATCCAAAATATTATTAATTAAGCCTTTAATTAATTTAATAATTAAATTCCTAATTATTTAACACATGAATTAAATTGGGGTGTCACAACTCTCCCCTACTAAAAGAGTTTTCGTCCTCGAAAACATACCTTAGACGAACAGTTCGGGATACGAGTCCTTCATCTGGCTCTCCAGCTCCCAAGTGACATTTTCATCTGCTGGTCCTCCCCAAGTCACTCTTACCAACGCGATCTCCTTGCCTCGCAACTGTTTCAACTTCCGATCCTCAATTCTCGCAGGTACCGCTTCCACAGTCAAATTCTCTCGTACCTGTATATCGTCTACCCGAATCTCATGAGACGGATCAGCAATGTACTTCCTTAGCTGAGATACATGAAAAACATCATGCAAATTTGCAAGTGACGGCGACAAAGAAATATGATAAGCAACTTTCCCAACTCTCTTGGTAATCTGAAACGGACCAATAAAACGTGGAGTCAACTTCTTTGACTTCAAAGCTCGACCAATACCAGTCATCGGAGTAACTCGCATAAAAACATGTTCTCCTTCGCTAAAATCAAGATCTCTCCTCCTCTTATCGTGATAACTTTTCTGACGAATCTGAGAAGTGCTCATCTTCTCCTGAATCATCTTAATCTTTTCCGAAGTCTGTTGGACAATTTCCGGTCCAATCACAACACTCTCTCCAGATTCATACCAACACAACGGTGTCCGACACCTCCTACCATACAATGCCTCAAACGGAGCCATACCAATGCTCGAATGAAAACTATTGTTGTAGGTAAACTCAATCAATGGTAGATAACTATCCCAAGCTCCACCTTTCTCCAACACGCAAGCTCTTAACAAATCTTCCAACGACTGAATCGTTCTCTCCGTCTGACCATCTGTCTGTGGATGATAAGCGGAACTCAAACGCAACTTAGTACCCAAAGCTTCTTGCAATCCCGTCCAGAATTTAGATGTAAACCTCGGATCTCGATCCGACACAATACTAGAAGGAATACTGTGCAAACTCACAATCTTCTCAACATACAATTCTGCCAGCCTTTCCATCGGATAATCCATTCTTATCGGAATAAAGTGAGCATATTTCGTCAATCGATCAACAATAACCCAGATAGAATCACAATTCTTCGATGTCCTTGGCAAACCAGACACAAAATCCATAGAGATTCCATCCCATTTCCATTCCGGAACAAACAACAGTTCCATCAATCCTGACGGTTTCTGATGCTCAATCTTCGACTTCTGACAAAACAAACAAGCATACACAAACTCAGCAATTTCCTTTTTCATTCCCGACCACCAAAACAACTTCTTCAAATCATGGTACATTTTAGTAGCACCAGGATAAATAATCAATCCACTACGATGTCCTTCTTCCAAAATACTCTTCCTAATCTTTGCAACATCCGGAACACACACCCTATTATCAAATCTCATAACACCATTCTCATCAATCCGGAACTCGCCTCCTTGACTTTGGTTGATCAATGTCAATTTATCAACTAACTCAACATCGGACTTCTGTCTATTCCGAATTTCTTCCAGAATACCACTAGTTAGTTTCAACATACCCAATTTCACACTATTCGGAGTAGTTTCACATACCAAACTTAAATCTCTGAACTGCTCAACCAAATCTAACTCACAGACCATTAACATCGACATATGCAAGGACTTACTACTCAAGGCATCCGCAACAACTTTTGCCTTAATAGGATGGTAATTCAAACCGAAATCATAATCCTTTAGAAATTCTAACCATCTCCTCTGCCTCATATTCAACTCTTTCTGATCAAAGAGATACCTCAGACTTTTGTGATCACTGAACACCTCAAACTGGGAACCATATAAATAATGCCTCCACAACTTCAAAACAAACACAACAGCTGCCAACTCCAAATCATGAGTCGGATAATTCCTTTCATGTACTTTCAATTGTCTCGAAGCATAAGCCACCACCTGCTTATCTTGCATCAACACACCACCTAATCCCATTAATGATGCGTCACAATACATAACAAAAGACTTAGTCGGATTTGGCAAAATCAAGATCGGAGCACTTGTCAACCTCCTCTTCAGCTCTTGAAATCCTTTCTCACATTCAACATCCCAAACAAACATCCGACCCTTCCTGGTCAACTTAGTCAACGGTAACGCTAATTTGGAAAGTCCTTCTATAAACTTCCTGTAATAACCTGCAAGACCCAGAAAACTACGGATCTCAGAAGCATTCTTCGGCGCTTCCCACTGAGATACTGCTTCTACCTTTGTAGGATCCACAGCAATTCCATTCTTGGAAAT
The DNA here is from genome assembly GCA_948472305.1 of Vicia faba. Lineage (NCBI taxonomy): Eukaryota > Viridiplantae > Streptophyta > Magnoliopsida > Fabales > Fabaceae > Vicia > Vicia faba. Next base: position 147,026,525 of record OX451740.1, read on the forward strand.
TACATGGCCAAGAAAACTTACTTCACTTAACCAGAATTCACACTTGGACAACTTCGCATAAAGCTTCTTCTCTTTCAACAATTCCAACATAACTCTGAGATGTTTTGCATGCTCTTCATCGCTCTTCAAATAAATTAGAATATCATCAATGAACACCACCACAAACTTATCAAGATACGGATGAAATATCCTGTTCATATACTCCATGAAAACACCAGGTGCATTAGTAACTCCAAACGGCATAACAGAATACTCGTAATTTCCATACCTCGTTCTAAATGCAGTTTTCTGAATATCTTCCGACTTCACACGAATCTGATGATATCCAGATCTCAGATCAATCTTACTAAATACACAAGCTCCAACTAATTGATCCATCAAATCATCGATCCTCGGCAAAGGATACCGATTCTTGATTGTAACTTTATTCAGCTATCTGTAATCAACACATAATCTCATTGAACCTTCTTTCTTCTTAACCAACAACACCGGAGCACCCCACGGTGAAACACTCGGACGAATAAACTTCTTCTCAAACAAATACTCAAGTTGACTCTTCAACTTTCTCAATCTAGAAGCAGACCTCTTATAGGCATCCTCGAATTTGAACTAGTTCTAGTAACAAAACCCATTAAGACTTCACCTTGCACTCTCACACCGTTCCACTTACTTCATCACGGAACACTTCATAAAAAAATTACATCCAATAGGTCACATGCCTTTATCTTTCGCTCGCCGAGATCTAAATCTCTCGTTACGCAAACCATAACGCTTCTCTTCTTGCCGACATAACTAATTTCACACACTGTAAAGCTGGCACAATAAGTACATCCTATCCAACGCGATCCCGACTACAATCAACAAGAGATTAAGGGTGATCAGTTCCTCAATTTGTCAATAGATAGTCAACAATCATGAGGTGTCATCAACCATCGTTACCAAACCACAACAACATCTTCAATCTTACCCTTCAAGCTACTTAAACATAACCATGCTTGAAGCATCAACTGCTCGGCAATACTTACATCTTACAATCGGTGGTATACTGAACCAACCTCTTGCATAAAACTTCAGAGAAGATACTTCTCCCCCACTTATTTCACACGTACCTCTGCATACAACGAAAAGGAAACAATCAAGTACCGACAGTGTTTCACACACATGTCGCATACCAAAAGGGAGTAAACACATAAACAACCTGGCCGATAGACCGACCTGCTCTGATACCACTATTGTAACACCCCTTCTAAAAATAACCCGCGAATATATTAATTAAATCAGAGTAACATGAAAAACAGGATGTCACAATTCAAGATAAATATAAAACCTCAAATTTACAGTTGTCATGCTTTATTGAAAGAATTATTATTATAAATATTTAAATCAACATCATGTTCTACACATCGGAAATATCTCAAACCCAGAATAACTTCACTTCGTAAGTATTCCCAACATAAATTAAACAATAGAAAATAAAAATCGTCATTCAAACGTTTCCCCCAGTGTTATAACCTATCAGAGCACGACACTGACACGCGGACTAAAATAACATATCTCTAGAGCCATCCTCACCAATTCCTGAGCTGCTAACTTTAATCTGAAATCATTAAAGTAAGGGTGAGATTTCTCATAATTAACATGCATTATAAATTTCTCAATCAACATTATATCACAAGCATATTAATTCACCCATTTTAGCATAAACTCAGATTCAACACACATTTTCAATCATACAAGTCATTATGCACAAATCAATAGTCAACCAAAGAATTGTAACACTAGAAGACATCCTAACATGTTACAATTCCATGCAAACACAAATGCAGACACTATGCATGTGGTACCAACACGTGACCAAGTCAACATAACTGATCCATCACACTCGGATACAGTAACCATCGATTCGTCCATCACACTCGGACAAGAATCCAGCCGAAGCAATCATCGATTCGTCCATCACACTCAGACATGAATCCAGCCTAACCACCCATCATCTCTCGGGTATCGGTTAACGGCAATACAAGTCAAATTCCACACAATGGGAATTAACTTCACCAAAACAATGCATATGCATGCACATCACCAACATGCAACATCAAATCAGTCTATGAAATACATCAATTTATCATAACTGAACCAAAACCAAAAACATGATATCTCAACGATCATGCACACATCAAACAGCATAAACATGCATTTCGTCCACAAGGACTTGATACAATCAATTATCTTGAATACACCATTGCATATACACCAAATATGCACATAATAACAAACCGCATAATCAGAAATTCAACATCAAATCAACGGAATATGATCACAACATAATTCCAAATAATGCCAAAACCAATATATCACATGATCACATCTCAATCATAATGGATAGCAGGCACAACACATATGTATCAGTTCTCATTCACCAAATCAGAACAATTTACAAACAATTCAACATCGTTCTCAAAATACCAAAGTTTACAAAAATCGGGAATTCGACTCTTTTTAAAATAATTTTCATAAAATAATTTTTTTCTTATTTTATAAGATAGAATTTTAAATTTAAGAAATATTGCCGAAAATGGCACTCAAATCGGACTTACGGTTTGAAAGTTATGAATTTTCAAAGTTTAATATTTTTCAAAAAGTTACGTTTCTGGAAAATGTACTGGAACTCGGTTCCTACCTATACAGGAACCGGTTCCTACGTTGAAAAAGTCAGTTTCTTCACAAATTTACACTGGGAACCCGGTTCCTCCCCACTGGGAATCGGTTCCTGCGACCTGAAAAGTCAAAAACTGCTATTTTGACAGCATTTACTCATTCCAATTCCATCCAATTCATACCCATACGAATCCAACTCACAGCAATGTCAAAACAAGTTATAGTGCATGATTCCAATGAGATTATAACACACCATAACATCATACAATTTCCTCATAACATCAAATTCAGTCAAAACATAAATTCATGGGATTGGGGTTTGAATTTCATAAATCCTAAATTGGGATTCCTAACATGCTTAATCAATTCTATTGATCTCAAAATCTATAAGGCATATTAAATAATCGAAATCACCCCTTACCTCGCGATGATCCTTCGAATTCATGACGTTTGACTTTTTCCTCTTTTCTCTTCTCTTCTCTAATTTCACGTACAATGGCTTCTTTCCAAATAACCTTCTTTTTCTTTCTTTTCCTTTTTATTCTTCTTTTTCTTTTCCTTTTATTATTTTCCAAATAATAATAATAATTAGTAATTATTTTAATAGAGCTTTTTACTCCACACACCTCTAATTCAACTTTACACCCCCGCTCTTCCTTTTTAATGTCATAATTAATTCATCCATTTAATCCAAAATATTATTAATTAAGCCTTTAATTAATTTAATAATTAAATTACTAATTATTTAACACATGAATTAAATTGGGGTGTCACAGATTTTATCCGCAGCTAAATTCCTAGGTTCGTCCTAAAATGAACTATAGGCTATGAAAATGAATTCTGAGACCATCACCATACTCGTCTCTTCCTCCTGAGTTCATCCATGTCCATGGTTGGTCCTAATTTTACCTGAAACGGAAATGCCTAAAAACAAGAAACCCAAACCCTAGTTTCGGGTAAGGCTTTACAAGCTACAAAAATGAAATTAAATATTGCAGAAAGATTGGAAATTATGCAAGGATCAAGAATATGCCAACATTTTGTCAAAAAGATGCAAAAACAAGAGATCACGATTCCATGTCCAGGGCGGTACTCAAGAAGACTTACAGTGCAATTTAGGTGGTTTCAGGGCTTGCTTTTGATTGCAATCGCTTCAGTGGACCTCAGGCAAGGAGATAGTGTTGAGTTTTTTCCTTGAATTGGACTCCAAGCAAGATTTCGATCTCCAACTTTTTCAAGCTTTTTCAGGTTTGTATATGTCAATTCTGCAGCCTCTAGGTCGTGTTCTTGTATGCTCTATGTTGTGTGAGTATATTAGAAGCAATTAGGTTAAAAATTGGGCCTTGAATCCTTGTGAATTGATGACTTTGGATATGATATGATTCCTCCTTTAAAAGCCTTCAAATTCTTTCCAAATCCAAGATTCTGTGCATGATATGGCTTGGCGCGAATTTGATTGTGTTCATGATGTTAATTGAAAGTTGTATCAATCAAAAAGATCACAAGTTATTAATATTGAGATTTTATTTTGATTTAAATTGATTAAAAATGAATTAAATCAATAAAAATCAAATAAAATAGAAAAATTAATAATTGGTTATGAAATTGAATATAGGACACGTGTGTGGTGTGACAAGATCAAATCAAGTGGAAAAAACTGGGCCCTTTTGTCAAAAATTGGAGTTTTGGGGATAGTTTACTTTTGGCAATTTTGGAAAAATGCCCAACTTAAACAGTGCATAGATTCTTCAATTTTGAACATTTAGAGGTGTTATTTGACTTTTTAGAAACCTTGAGATGTCCTCTAACCAACCCTTTTGTTCTCATCTCATTTTGATTTTCCATTCTCAAGTTATAAGCTTTGGCAAAAAAGGTGTTTTTGTTGACTTTCAAAAATGACCTATAATATCCAAATTTGTAACTTTTTGTGAGTGCATTTCTTGATCTTGGGGTGTGAAGATGGATTGTAGGAAATTGAATCCTCTTCAAAATGCGCTTTGGATGGGTCATTTCTCATACAGTATGAGAAAGTTATGCTTGGTCAAAGTTGAGTTGACTTTTCCTTCAAAACCCTAATTTAGCAACTTTTGAATCTTGATGAATCTTGAGCAATCCTTGATGAATCATGATCAACCCTTGATAAAATGATGAATTATCCTTAAAAATTATAATGTTGACTAAAAATCTTGAGGTTTGACTATTTGTAGGTCACAATTGACTTTTGCCCTAGCATGATCGATTTTTGGGCCTCTTGAGCAATTGACTGACCAAACTTTCTCTGCAAGGCTTGAAATTTGACATGGATGCACTTGAGAACATATTAGGACATTGGGAAGCATTTGAGGTCATTTGGATGTGAGGACCTTGATGCAACACAAAACCCTAATTTTGAATTGACTGCCTTATGAGATGATTTGACTGTCCAACTCTTGAGCTATCTTTGAGAAACTTGGGAGTTATTCTTGAAATGTCTTGGGAAATATGGGAGGGAAAATTTTTGGGTACAACAACCTTGATATAAAAATGGAAGGTGTTAGCACCATTTTCATCTGTAGTTATCTACGAGCTCTTAATTACTTAACTCACTTTTAAAAACTCTTCTTTGTATGTGTTTTGTTTCAAAATATTTTGAAATCTCGCCAATGTAAGGAGAACTTTGTAATAACTCTTTTATCGGTCCTCAAGAATGTATATAAAGTGTTTGAAAATATTTTTTGTTGAAAAGCGTGATTGTGAGAAATGTTTTGTTTTGAAAAGATTGTGAGCAAGTGATTAACAATATTCTACCCACTCAAGGTCATTCTTGAAATTTTCCTTCTCCTTTAGATAGTACTATCCGTACCATTAGTTAGTAGGAAGCCATATCTGTTGGATGTGAAGGGACAAACGAAGGGTCATCGTACGGTCATCAAAGGCAACATGTAAGGATGCTTTAGAAATTTTGTAAGGGACTAGATCATTTTTTGCAAGGACACATCGAAGTGTCATCGAGGGACTATGATCTTTTATTCTAGGGTCTTTTGCTAAAGCATCCCCACTTTCGAGGGACATGACCAGTTATTCTGAAGGCAATGAATAGAGGCTACCCTAGAGGTACACGTGTGCAAGTGTGTTATTTTTCAGTTATTTATCTTGAAAATTAGGTTTTCTAGCATTTGTTTTATCTTTACATACAATCCTAATTACTAAGAAGTAATATAGTAAATATAGTAGCAGAAGATAAAGGCATAAATGTAAACCTAAAATTATTACAGAGATTTGGGGCAGTTACATAGTAGTGAAGAACGGGAAAGTAAACATACAATTATTACATACTAGGAAGCAATTACATGATAATGAAAGAAGAATGCGGGAAATAAAGATTACATTTGTGAAACCTATACAACTTAATCTATGAAATATAAAGTACAAATGAAGGAAAAAGAACAAGGAAAAAGTGGTTTAAAGGTTTGTTAGGGTTTTTGCGAAGAAAAATGATTTATGATTACAATTAACCTAAAATCTAAGTAATTTTAATTAATAAAAAAAAGGTTAATTAGGGTTTTAGAAAAAGTTTGTTTTTTAATGGTTAAGTGAAAAAAATCAGGTTAAATAATATCAGGATTAACGAAAAATAATATGGTTAGGAAATAATGACAAACATAAGGTTAGAAATAGAGAAAATGAAAAAATGCCAGGGGTGGGTGTTGAACCCACGCCCTTTTCCTCCTGCATCACGTAGCTTACCACTAGGCCAAGCGTCTATTAGTGTATATACGCTGTGTGCTACATAAAATAAAATAAAATCTATGAGAATTGTAAAACATGAAATAAATAATAAAAGGTAGAGATCAAACTCACACCCTGAGAGAGTAATGTCTTATCATGTGTGTGCTTGCCACTGGGGTGGCTATTTCATCTAGTCTTTTAATGGAAACACATTAATATGTAATAAACAAAAATTACTGGATCAGAGAAGCTTCATAGCCCTAGCTTCGGTCGTCTTCTCTGGTGACTCCTTTTCTTGTACCTGCAAAACAACGAGTGTGAGTGATTCAAAGGTACCCTACCCTCCTAATTTGGGCCTTGCGAATTCAATGGTACCCTTGGTTTTAACTAAAACATCATGTATGATGAGATATGATGCAAACAACCTAAAACAGTTCAAGCATGGCATACACGATTCAGTCATTATGGGGGCCACACGATGGGTCAATCCTGCATAGTGATACCTCGGAAGAATGTTAGTAATGTTAGTATGCATCAAAACGTAATAAAAATGACAATATGAATATCATGTAAAACGAAAAATTGGTGAGGCATGTACGAGAGTTTCAGGCCCTTTGGATCCTCAAGATTGATCCATTATTACCCTACAATGCTTCAAGGATCGGTTTGGATGATTGGCTTGCTTGGAGAGAGGTTGTAACTACGGTTTGAAGTTTGCCCTAGTTTTTGATAACTTTTGGAATTTTTGAATGGTGATTTCTCTTGCAATGGTTCGTGTCATCTTCTCTTGTCTGAATGAAGAATATATATAAAGGAGAATTAGGTCAAACAAATGGGCTTGGACCTTTGTATGAAGACTTTGAATTTATTTCATTTAGTTTTAAATTTAAATAAATAAAATAAAAAATAAATGGAATAAAAATAAAAGGAGTGTATGAAGTGATTCAGAGGTTCACTACAAGTTACAAAACACGTTTGGACCTTGAAACATAAGCCCATTATCCCAAAACTTAAAGTTTGATCAATTTAGGTTTCATGCATTTTCTCTAAATTTCCCAACTTGCACAAATCATAAGTCTCTCAATTATTATCATATGAAGGTGATCTTTGATTTTTTGGAAAGCTCAAGATGTCCTCTACAATCTATATGTTGATCATTTTTTCATTTGAAGATTAATCTTGATGTAAGTTTCCTTGACAATAAGTGTCTTTTTGTTGACTTTTGAAATGACCTATAATGTTTTGGCCCATATCTCTAAAATGAAGCATTTTTTGAACTTGATCATAGAGAGACAAAGTTGTAGAGAATTGAATTTTCTTCAAGATGAGCTTTGGTTGAGAAAAATCTGATGAAGCATGTGGAAGTTATGCTTGGTCAAAGTTCAGTTGACTTCACCTAAGAAAACCCTAATTTAGTAACTTTTGACTTTTAATGAATCTTGAATTTTCTTGATGAATCATGATCAACCCTTGATCAAATAATGAACGTGGCTTCAAAATATTGATGTTGACTAAAAATGAAGATCTTGAAAGAAAGCTTTGAGAAATGAAGAAAGATTTTCAGAAGTTTGATTTGTGAGTGAATGAGGAACCGTCCTCTGTAATGAGAGAGAAGAGGAGTTTAAATAGAGTTGGAAATAGTGTTGAGGAAGTTTGATTTTTAGGGCATGATAGTCATTTGGAGTTTGGAGCCGTTTGAGGGCTTTATGGAGAATTTTGCAAAAGTTGGAAGCTCATGGTGCAGCTTGCGTTTTGTGTAGAGAATTTTTGCCTTTTACCTTTGTTTTGGTGAGGATTCAGGAGTGGAAATGAAGTGAGATAAGTATGACATGATGAGTTGTACTCATCTACACGGTTGGGTATTTGTGTAAAGGGAATATTCCCATTTTTAGCAAGTCGCGTAGAAAATGCGAATGCATGAAGTGTGCATTTTTTTTGGCCATATTTGGAAAAGAATGAGAGAATATGCGTGTGGTATTAGAGTATATACTGAAACTTTGATAGCAAAACTTTCTCTTCTCCATATAAAATTAAATAAACATAGCACAACATTGATATTTACATGGCTTCATGATTAGCCCTAACGATGATTCCAATTTCTCCATGTTTACTCGTGCATTCTCTCCAAACCTTATATCAATGAAAAGATAAGAGCATGACCTTCAACCTTGTAGTTATGAGAAAATACGAATGATGCTTGAAATGTCCTTATAAATTGTCATGAAAATGATGGAATTGGCCTGATCATGTTTTGTGCGCGCGTAGGCTGCAGAGAGACATGCATGCATGCATGTCATATGATAACTTCAAGGACGAACATTCAAACCTCCATATCTCACTCAAAAATGTGGCAAGTGATATGATTCAAAGAACAACATTAAGCCCATACATATAATTACACATCCCTTCTTTCCATTTTTTAAGTTGAAGCTTGACTCAAGAGATGAACCACCATGAACATGGCCACACCAAGTGTTTGATGTAATGACTGGCCTGGCGCGCATGGTGACTTGTACTTTAACAACTTTGTGCCTTAAACTTCAAAACTCCATATCTCACAAATACTTCACTTTTGGGACTGAAACCCACAATGACAAACTTGTAGGACTTCTCTCAAGCTTTCCAAGCATGTGGATTTTGCACATTTTCAATAAAAATTGGAAGAGTTGCAGTGATTCAAAATTCAGTACTATGAACACTTTGAAAAATTCAAATTCTCAAATAACTTCTTACATAAGTTATCTTCAAATCAACCCTTCTTCTGGGTTTTATGCCACCATTGATCATGAAATATGAGAATAGGATGTTTGAATTTATGGTTGACCAAAAGTCCCCTTGCTCAACAGTTGACTTTAGTCAAAATGAATATTTTGCCCCTTTTGATCAATTGAACCTCTTTCAATCAAAATTTATGGTCAATATTCCATTCATAGATACTCATAAACATGTAGAGAAGCATGGAATCAAATTTAGGTTAAAGATTTAAAGAACTCCTGATTAAAATCAAAACTCTAATTTTAGTCCTTTGTGTTAGGAGATGATGACCAAGCTTCAAAACCCCAATTCCTCTGAACATGTTGAGAAATTCTTTCAACAAAGATGTTTTGAATGATGATAAAGAGATGATGCTTCAGAAGTTTGGCTCACACAAGCCTCACATTCATCATGGGCGAAAACCCTAATTTGAAGAGATATATAGGGGAAAGGTGATTCAAGAATCAACCCTTGTAATCCCAAGCTTTTGAATAGTCAAAGAGACAATTGAAATGTATTAAGGTATGAGAAACCCTTAAAGCTTGAGTGACTCAAAATGGAGGGCATTAGACCTTCCTTGCACTGATTGTCAACACAATCAACTTCAATAGCTTACAGAAAAACTTTGGAACCCAAAATACCTTAATCTTATCATAATGCATGTATGAGTATGTATGATGAAACACAAGCCATGTAAGGTAAAATAAAGAGGGAAAATTTTGGGGTGTAACAACTTCCCCTATTCAATCATCTTAAACCTTATCAGTGAAAAAGAGCGACAACTTTTGAATGTTTAAGGTGGAAGAGGATTGAATACAAAAAGAACCCAAAAATTTGTGCTTTGAACAAAACAGAAGGGCAGAAACACTGATAACTATATCTTGCAAGGATGACACCAAGCGAAGTGGGTGGAAGATGAGAAGATTAATGAATACTAAATTCTACCAAAGAGCGTCGGATAAAACAAGATTCAAGAGATATACCAGGTAAAAATAGGATTTGAAAAAGTAAGCCAAATGAAGATTGGACTCATACCAAGAAAAACTAGGTGATGCGATAGGTAAAACTGGAGCACATATTACAAAAATGAGCTAAAACTCAACTCAAGCAGGATAGACAAAACTAGACTTTAGAAGAATGTTCCAGGATAAAACGGAACACCAATTGAAATAATAAGATAAAACCCAACCTAAGAAAACTAGACGAGACTAGATTCAAGAAAAATGTGCCAGGACGAAACTGGAACACCAATTGAAATAATGAGATAAAACTCAACCTAAGAAGACTAGATAACACTAAATTCCAAATAATGTGTCAGGACATAACTAAAACATAAATCACCACAGTGAGACAAAACTCAACTAAAGAAAACTAGATAATATTAGACACGAATGAATCTTCCCGGACAAGACTGAAATACATATTGTGAAAATGAGTTAAAACTCAACCCAAGAAAACTAGATAAAACTAGACTCCAAATAATGTGTTCGGACATAACTGGAATACAAATTGCGATAATGAGATAAAACTCAACTCAAAAGGACTAGGTATAACTAGATCTTGAAGATTGTGTCAAGACAAAACTGAAACACAAATCACAATGGTGAGATAAAACTCAACTCAAGAGAATTGGATGAAACCAAACTCCCACAACATACGAATAGATATCAGACCTTAACAGGTATACTAGAAATAAACTGGTCTTGATCAACAAAGAACAGACAAAACTGAACTTATACTATTTGCATGTTAGCAAATAGCTGGTGGGATTGAGTAGAGGTTATCGAGATAAAAATCATCCTCCGAGAGTACTTATAAATAATGCGCTAGGTAGAAACTGGTGTGCAGACAAGGTAACAAGACAAAACTAGACCTAAGAAGAACTAGACGAAACTAGGCTCTGAAAAAGTACTTAATAGGACATTAATAGAAATTGGGTCCTATAGCGAGGTGACAGAAAGCTTGTATTTCACAAAACACCTGTTGGTCTCAAACGAGGGTGTATAGTAGACGATGTTGAACGAACCCAATTAATAAAAGAGACACGTAATGAGTAGAAACCCGGCTCAAGAAGACTAGATAAAACGGGTCCAAAGAAGAGACTTAAAATGAATAGAGAACTCGATTCAATAAAATTAGATAACTCTAATCCAAATATGAGTATCAGGACGAAACTGGATTACACACACAGGAATCGAAACCAAACTCAACATAAGAGAAACTAGATAAAACTAGGCTGAAAATGAATATCAGGGCGAGACTGGTATTCAGAAGGTATATCAATAGACATTGAAATGAACAAACAAGGGTAGTAAAAACTAAACCCGAGAAAACTGCGCCAGGTAGAAACTGGACTACACTCAAAGATAGTGAGTAATCACTCAACCACTTAATGGTAACATCCAAAAGGGATATTTGTATGGGGCGAAAAGCGGGATAGTGAGGATAGAGACCTCGTTGGGGATATCATCTGAATTTTAGAAAATCCACTGGGGAAAATAGAAACAATAATGGCTTATGTTTCAATGCACGTTTGAATTATTATTTTTTTTCAATGGAGTAATGTTCCCAAAAGAGAATAGAAACAATAAACTTTGAGGATGCAATGCGATGATGCATGACTAAATGTTTCACCGGGGATTGGCCAATTGAGAAGCCAACAACCAACAGGCTAAAACCTGATGGGATTCGCAAAAATAAATTGCAAAATCTGGTGGAGAGAGAAGATATAAGAAACCGTTGGAGAGAAACCCTTGAAGAGTTAAAACTATGTGGGGAGTAAAAAACTGAGTAACCATTAGAAACAGGCTACAAACTTTGATGGGAGTTGCAAAAATAAATTGCAAACTCTGCTGGAGAAGATCAAGTCGAAACTATAAAATCTGAAAAGGGGAACGCCAAATAGAGATTGGATATTTCATGAAGACATCAGGGCGACACTGTAAATTTTGAAAAGGGGAACGCCAAATAGAAATTTGACATTTCTGGAGAAGATCAGGGCAAAACTGTAACTTCTTAAAAGGGGAACACCAAATAGAGATTGGACATTTCTGGAGAAGATCCGGGGAAAATTGTAACTTCTTAAAATGGGAACACCAAATAGAGATTGGACATTTCTGGAGAAATTCAGGGGAAAACTGTAACTTCTTAGAAAACACACCAATGAAAATTAGGCGTTGTAGGGGAAGACACCAACTGTTTGGGGCCTGCAGGGAATCAAAATTCACCTCTAACTGTTTGGAGAATAACTTGTCAACCTCTAGGGTGGGGACAACATAAACTTCCATTGGGAAAAAGGAACAATCCTTGAATAAGAACTTCTGACGAATCGAATTAACTTGGAAATGAACATTCCTGGGTAATTGATTTCCAAAAGTCAGTTCCACAAGGGAGATGGAAGAAGTCTTGAACAAGACACTCTTCATGAAGCAACTATTCATCGATGATTAAGAGAAATCCTCATAGGCAACCTTGCAGGGAAATAAGAAAATTCCCAACCTGAACTCTTGGCTGGGGAACAAGACATATCTTCTTCGGGGAATAAACATTATCCCATAAATAAAACAATAACACATATCTGTCAAGGAGGTATATCCTTCAACAAGAAATATCATCAATCACAAGGATTCTCCACTGGGCAATACTGGGGAAAATAGCTTCAAGTAACACTGAGGAGTCATCCAAGACTTCAAGGTGTAAAGAAAACGCAAGAAAGTGGGTTTTGAATTGGGTTTTCCTTCCTTGATAAACTTTTGCTTCTAAGCATTTTTCGTTGAATAATGCTTCTGAGTGTTACTTCTAAGTAATGCTTCTTATTAAGTTAAGAAAACATAAAATCTAAAGCATAAGCAAAAGTAAAGAACATATGATATATCCTGGTTCATCAAGAAACCCCAAAGCTAGTTCAGTCCATCCTACCAAGGTGGTTTCTCCTTGAACTCAAGAACTTAATCAACTATAACAAATCTGATTACAGTCGCACAGGGAATCGTTGGTGACTAACATCCAATAACATGTTTAGTGATCCAAACTAGATATAATGTTCATTGACCCAATATAATCTAATCCCTAAAAATCTCCTACCAGGATTTCCTTCCAATGATATCGATTAGTGATCTCACAGGGTTGACCTTCACTCAGTCCCCTTTGAGATATGACTACCATTGACCCAATAGAATCCACTACCAGGATTTCATCTACAATGACCGCAGTCAAAGTCTTCTTGAGAATTCTGACTCAACCGAGTCTCTTAAGGAACCATCAAATAGCGGTTTGATTTACATTTGTTTACAATAATAATGCTTCTACACAAGTTGGATGTAAATATAATTAAGTACATCAGAAGAACCTAATACACACTAAAAGATATTACACTATATTGTATCTTTAATTTATGGTCTTCTTTTCTTCAAGTATCTTCTTCACAAACAACAATCCAAAGCACTTGAATTGCTGAAGTTTTCTTCTTCATAAGCTTTTGGAAGCTTTGTTGATCTTGATGTAATAAGGAGAAGAACTTCTTAATTTTGATTCACCTTAAAACATTCTGGATAACATCCCTTGTTCTATTATCTTCAATGATCACTTTAGAGCACAACACTTGTGTTGTGGATTTGCAACTGGAGCTTTCATGATCATCTTCATTATCTTCTACGACTTAGCAAGCTTTGTGCAGCATATGAAATTAAGCACATTGTGAATAAATTATTTCATTGTAATTTTTATCAACATGATTAAGGAATCATTTTAATAACAGTTGTTCTTGTTGTTATTACAGTGGTTTATTGCTTTTTAGTTGTGTTCCAATAATGACAGCTTTCATTTTAACATTGAACACTTACAACTAACAACATGTTTTAAACATAATATTCTTTACTTATATAGCCAAGAAAAATAGAGATGTTTCCTATTTGAAAAAGATTCGTTACAAATAGTAATGCTACATCTTTTTCTCTTCCATTATTCAAGCTAGTGGATAGGTAGTGGAATAAGGATTTTTTCATACTGTGTACTATTGTACCATGTTACCGTTATATTCTTTCCTTTTTCGCTTTAGAGGCTTATGCGAGCATGAGTTTAGAAGCGGGAACATAATATAAGGTCTTCACACCTTCAAGTCTTCAGAGTCTTCAGAACTGCATCTTCACAGTCTTCAACACTTGGTCGTGAGAACCAGTTGTAGACAACCTTGGATAATAAGAGCTTCAAGTCTTCAGAGTCTTAAGAATTTCTTCTTTAGAACCCTTATCTTTAGAGCCTTGTTATTAGAAACACAAGTCTTCAGCATCTATACTTCATTAAAAACTTTGTCTTCAGATCTTCTAACTTTGTCTTCTTTGAAACAATTTGTCTTTTAGAAGCTAAGTTTTCAGCATCTAGAGTTCCATAGAATCTTTGTCTTCATATCTTCTAACTTTGTTTCTTTGGAACAAGTTGTCTTTTATAAACTAAGTTTTCAACATCTGGACTTCAGTAGAAACTTTTCCTTCATATCTTCTAACTTTGTTTCTATGGAACATGTTGTCTTTTAAGGACTAAGTTTTCTGCATCTGGACTTCAGTAGAAACTTTGTCTTCAAATATTCTGACTTTGTTTCTTTGGAACATACACTGCCTTTCGAAACTTGAGACTTTAGCATCTGGACTTTAGTAGAAACTTGAGTTTTCATATCTTTTGTCTGTTTCCTTAGAACACGTGTCTACAGAAGCTTGATTCTTTAGCATCTGGACTTAAGTAAAAACTTATATCTTCAAGTCTTTTGACTGGTTTCTTTAGACAAACATCAAAGCTTACCCTTCAGAGCCTTCTGGAGTGTCTTGCTACTGTTTAACGGAACTTGTGTAGCGTAGAAGTAGAATTAATTCTCTTCTAATGTCTTGGCCACGCCATCCATTAGAAGCAGAACCTGTTTGTTACGTACTCAACAATAACAAACATTAGAGTAACAAAATTGTTCACACAAACATACTCATTTGTTATCATCAAAACTAAAATGATATTACAAAACAAATCTTGTTCTTACAATCTCCCATTTTTTATGATGACAAAACTATGTATTAAGATGACACAACTTTGTTCATATAATCAGAAAAAGTGAAAAAATAAAGGTAAGGAATACTTATCCTTTTTATGATACTCCCCTTGAGTCAATGACTTGATGAAGATCGAATATCCCGACTCTAAACCATTTGAGTAAAACTCCCCTAGGTTCCAATTGATCAGATATCAGGATCTTTAGAGTCTTGACTCTTGATACCAATAGAGTCACTTGAAATCTTGAATTCATCAGAGCTTCTTCTTATTGAATCTTCTATCCAAAATTTTCAGATAGTCTTCTACTTCTAAGTCGCTCAAATCTTTTGGAAAGCATATACTTCTACTTTTGATTCTTATGTTCTGAATATCATATTCTCAGACATTTTACATCTTCTGGACATTATGACACCAAAATTAAGATAGCCTTAACTTTCAGAAACTTCTCAACTTCTGAATAGTATTAGGTATATATGATTCTTGAACATATGTTTACAGAGTATACATCTTCGATTATATGAATAATTAGTTATTAAGAACTTTAACAGAGTTATTTCATTTTGACCTATCTTATAATTCCTAGTGAACTTATTCAGAGTTCCTCGGTTAATTATCAAACAAACAAACACACATCATTTGTAAATGCCCATTTATATAATTTCTTTTACGATTCATCAGGTTCATCAAAATTATTATACTTCTCCCCCTTTTTGACATCGTCAAAAAGATAATTATTCATGAATAACATTAAAAGATAATGGAAGAAATAATAATTGTTAATCAGAAAGAGTTGCGTTGATGATAGAATTAAACAAATTACACAAGAGAATGATCGATAACAGAATTAAAACTCATTAAAACCAATGATCATCTAAAGTTTCATACTTCTCTTGATGCAGAGCATCACTAGGACCATGAGGAATCCTTCAAAGGATTCTTACGATCTCATTTTGAACATACACTTTTGACAGGATTCTTCCATAGGGAATAAAGGTTTTGTTCAAATTTTTTGAGGAAGTGATGGACCTTTTGAGATTATTGAGGATGACTTGAGGGAGATTAATCGGAATTCGTCCGATCAGATAAAAAATTAGAGTCTCATAATCATTGGTTAAGACATTTTTGTTAGTTTCGCACGGTCAAAGATTTGTCAGGATAAAGAGAAACCAATCTTTGGCAATGGACTTAAAAGACTCTCAAGGTTAGTAATGTCAAACTCCTAAGATGCTTTAAATATGGAAATAATTTTACCATCACATATGCTATCGAGAGAGACACGACCAATCACGATACCCGCCCATGGACAATTTATTATTTCAGCAATGCATTCTACATTGAAGAAAACATTCTAGCCATAAATGTTTGAAGAGATTGATGTGCCACTGACATTGACAAAGGCATTTTTCCAAAAAGTCTTTACAAGATTTAGATAAATGGTTCCTCTTAGTAAGGAGAGATAGTGATTCTAGTTTTGAAAGTGGATGCTGAGATGGAATTCCGGACTAGCACCGAAGAGTCATGGATGTCTCTAAATGATAACTTCCAAGTGATCATCATTTTCATGAGAAGTTGTTGAAGTCATGATGAAAAAGAGAGAGAATGAAGTAGAAGGTCAATTGTTACCAATTGATAGAGATTACCTGTTATGAGAGGTAGAGTGCAGACATGATGTATAAAAAGAAGAGAGAAGATGTGACTTGACAAGAGAAATAATTTTCCTTATGTAAGGTAATCAGTCTTGGGAGACTCAATAATAAATGACTGAGGTAGGTCATAAGAGTATCTATAACTCTTAAGATTCGATAAGAGAGAGAAATGAGTGATACTTGATATCTTTAAATTAGGTTGTGAGTATCTAGAGTAGACCATGACACATAGATGTTTGGGAAAGGGAAAAAGACTAGTTGATCTCATTTATGAGGGCATATCAAATTGTTCATAACTATCTTCTAACATGTGGATAAAGTAACTGACAAACATCAAAGGTCTAAAACCTAATCTATGCTCTGGAGACGCATTCGTGACTTTTATTTCAGACTTTAATGAATTTATAATGCCTAAATACTTTTCGTTTCATGATAGTGCATAATTAACAAACAATGATTTATCATAAAATAAAGACTTCATTAATTAAGACAATTCAACATATATAGCTTTAAAGGTGAAGAACTAATCAGATGAAATGATCAAGTAATAAAAACAATCATACTTTTGAAGAGACAAGTCATATTTTCCTAGCTAATGAAAATCTCGCACTTAGACTTTAACAAGAAATCGTCAGGATAATTTTTTGAACCAAATTCTGCTAACATTACTCTGAACATATCCACTATTCCCTCTTGGAAAATAATTTCAGACAAAACTCGTCCATGAGGAATGTAAGACTTTATGTGATTCCTAGACTCAAATAGATTTCCAAAGACAAATGAAGATGGACTATGGCAAGCTTACACGAGTAGCATTCATCACAAGATAGATGAATACTTGGTCATCATACCTCAGAAGGTCTTAGTTATCCCCTCTAGGAAGGAAGTTGGACAACACAAGCTAGAACCAGGCTTTGGGAATAGGTAAGATATTTTCAGGGTTAATAGGTTCATATCCTGGTGATGTGTCATGAAGAGAATCAAATTTATCAGGAATCACAAACCTAGAATTGACATAGTCAATTGTGACACCTAATTTTCACATCTAGTGGCAAGAGAGATTGAGAAGGGAGTGATAATGATGGGAATTTCAAATATATAAGAAAGGATAAAACCGTTCTCATGATCAAGATAAGCATGCTTCTAGAATTCTTTAACAAGATTCATGTAGATAGGTTTCTTTAGAATAGTGAAGTATCTTGTCAATTGTTGAAAGTATGACACATCTGTGATGCTGGAAGCAATGATACTTTAAGAGAAGAGAGTTCAATTTTTTTTTATGATGATCTTAAGAAGATCTTCATTTCTAAGAAAGGTTGTTTGAGGCATGATGGATGTATGAGAAGAAGAATCTTTGATAGGAATTAGTTTATGAGAGGAAAAGATAAATATGATAAATCCTTGTTGATATATATAAATATATTCAAGTGGGTGAAAGAGGTTGTACTAATTCGTAAGAATGATATATATCAATGAAACAAGACAAGACTTTCAAAGAAAGGGGAATAAAGTGAATCAGTTTTTATAAAGACAGAGTACCATACAAGTTTCAAATAAGGACTTTGAGTGAATCAGCATTTAGAGGTGATAGACCAAAAACAGATATAGCAAAATATTGAACATAGATGCTTAAATGAGAAGTTATCATCACATACATCATACGTAAAATATTCATATCATTCTCAAGAGAACTTACGTGTTCACATTATCCAAATAATTAATTAAAAGATTTTTCTCTTGGAATGAGAGAATGTTCCAGATCATGATATTTTCACTTAACCAGAAAATACACAACTTGGAGTTGCACTAACATTTGGAATGCTTCTGTTTAAAACATCTTATAACTTGTAGAAATATTTCTATAAGAAGTTTTAATAAATTATAGATAAAAGTAAAACATAATTTTGAGATTATGAAATCTTTACAGTGATCATTTTATCTGAGTGCTTCTGCATTTTGATTTTGACTTTAGCTTGTCACAAATAGATCTTATGATCAAGCTTGTCATGTCCTTGAAGATCTTCCATTTGTATTTAACTTTAGCCTTCTCTTTATATATATCTTTTGATTAACTTATTTCTTATTATGCTTTCTTCAGACGGTCTTTCAGAGGTTCTGAATTATCTTCATATTGATTCCTCTTATTTCTTTGAGTATTCTCAGTTTTTCTGATTTGAGAAGAATAATCATCTTCTAAAGTCTAATCTCTAATCTGAGAGCTAGGATCAGTCTTCTCTTCAGATGATCTCTTCATTATTTTGTTTACAATCACCCATCTGACTTCTTAAGAATAGTCCTCAGAGTACAGATATTCTGATCCTTTATTATCAGAACATCCATCTGTTTGTCAAACTTCCTTTGAACATAAGCTTATTTTTCAAAAGGTCAATATTTCATGAACTTCTGAGAAACTATGTGTTAGAGAGAATTAACTATCAATGCCTAACGTCTTCTAAAATTTTTGATTCCTTGAACAAATTGCAAAATCTATTCTAATACAAATACCATCAAAACTTCGATGTTTTTGACTGACAATCTTGTTCTTGCAATGCTGACCTAACGTATTTAGTGTTAGTATTTGATCATACTTATGATGAGTCAATGAGTGTTCTTTCCTCAATAGTGTCTGGTCTCTTGCAAAGCCTCCTTAGACAGAACCAATATTTAGATCTTCTACATAAGATCTTTGGTCTGGTTGAATAGGCAGCCTTATCATGAGGATCTTATGTATCATAAGACAAGTCTTTCTTCTCTTGAAAATATTCTTAATGAGATCTTGATAAAGTCAAGGGTGGACTAATTTGTTTCTTGAAAACATCTCAATAGATATAACTTCTTACCTGATGAATCTTTTCTTGTTAGCTTGTTCTTTAATTTTCTGATTTTAGACAGTAGTTGAAAATTGAATGACTATTACCTTAGAGTATTTCTTCACACAGCATCTGGATGTTTATCTGAAAATGTTAGGTGTTTGATATCCATCAATAACAGAACCAGGCTTTGATACCAATTGAAGGTGTGAAGAAAATAAAAGAAAGGGGGGTTTGAATTGTGTTTTCCTTTCTTGACAAACTTTCGCTTCTAAGCATTATTCATTGAACAATGCTTCCGAGTGTCACTTCTAAGTAATGCTTCTAATTAAGTTAAGAAAACATAAACTCTAAAGCATAATCAAAAGTAAAGGGCACGTGATATATCCTGGTTCACTTGAGAAACCCCCAAGCTAGTCTAGTCCATCTTACTAAGGCAATTCCTCCTTGAACACAAGGACTTAATCCACTATAACCAATCTGATTACAATCGCATGAGCAACCACCGATTACTAACATCCAATGACACGTTTAGTCATCCAAACTAGATATAAAGTTCATTGATCCAATAGAATTCAATCCCTCATAATCTCCTACCAAGATTTCCTTCCAATTATATCCATTGGTGATCTCACAAGGCTGGCCTTCAGTCAATCCCATTTGAGATATGACTACCGTTGACCAAATAGAATCCACCACTAGGATTTCATCTATAATAACTGCAGTCAAAGTCTTCTTGAGAACTCTGACTCAACATAGTCTCTCAAGGAACCATCAAACAACTGTTTGATTTACATTTATTTACAATAATAATTCTTCTACATAAGTTAGATGTAAACAAAATTAAGTACATCAGAAAAACATAATACACACTAAAATATATTACATTTTATTGTAGCTTTAATGTGTGGTATTCTTTTCTTCAAGTAGCTTCTTCATGAATAACGGTCCAAAGCACTTGAATTGCTGAAGTTTTCTTCTTCATAAGCTTCTGGAAGCTTTGTTGATCTCGATGTAGTAAATAGAAGAACTTCTTTATCTTGATTCACATTAGAAAATTTTGGACAACATCCCTTGTTTTATTCTCTTCAATGATCACTTTAGAGCACAACACTTGTGTTGTGGATTTGTAACTAGAGCTTTCATGATCATCTTCATTATCTTCTATGGTTAGAAAACTTTGTACAACATATGAAATTAAGCACATTGTGAATCAATGATTTCATTCTAATCGTTATCCACATGATTGAAGAATCATTTCAATTATAGTTGTTCTTGTTGTTGTTATAGTGGTTAATAGCTTTTTGGTTGTGTTCCAATAATGATAACTTTCATTTTAACATTAAACACTTACAACTAACAATATGTTTTAAACATACGATTATTTTCTTATATATCCAATAAAAATAGAGTCGTTGGCTATTTGAAAAAGAGTCGTTACAAATAGTACTACTACGTCCTTTTCGCTTCCATAATTCAAGCTAGTGGAGAGGTAGTGGAATAAGGATTTTTCGTACAGTGTCCTATTGTACCATGTTTCCATTATATTCTTTCCTTCTACATTCCAGAGGCTTCTGCGAGCATGATTTTAGAAGCGGGAACATAACATAAGGTCTTCAGAACTTCAAGTCTTCAGAGTCTTCAGAACTGTGTCTTCCGAGTCTTCAACACTTGGTCGTGAGAACCCGTTGTATACAACCTTGGATCAGAAGAGCTTCAAGTCTCAAGAGTCTTAAGAACTGAATCTTTAGAACCCTTATCTTCATAACCTTGTTATTAGAAACACAAGTCTTCAGCATCTCGGCTTTAGTAGAAACTTTGTCTTCAGAACTTCTAACTTTTTCTTCTTTGAAACAAGTTTTCTTTTAGAAACTAAGTTTTCAGCACCTGGATTTTAGTAGAAACTTTGCCTTCAGATCTTATAACTTTGTTTATTTGGAACAAGTTGTCTTTTAGAAACTAAGTTTTCAGCATTTTGACTTTAGTAAAAACTTTTTCTTTAGATCTTCAAACTTTGTTTCTTTGGAAAATTTTGTGTTTTAGAAACTATGTTTTCAACATCTGGACTTTATTAGAAATTTGTCTTCAAATCTTCTAACTTTGTTTCTTTGGAACACACACTGTCTTTAGAAACTTGAGCCTTTAGCATCTAGACTTTAGTAGAAACTTGAGTCTTCAGATCTTCTGTCGGTTTCCTTAGAACACGTTGTCTTTAAAAGCTTGAGTCTTTAGCATCTGGACTTAAGTAACAACTTCTGGTATCAGATCTTCTGACTGGTTTCTTTAGAAAAACATCAGAGCTCACACTTCAGAGCCTTCTGAAGTGTCTTGCTACTGTCAAACAGAACTTGTGTAGCGTAGAAGTAGAACTAATTCTCTTCTAATGTCTTGGCCACGGCATCCATAAGGAGAAAACCCTCTTTGTTAAATACTCAATAATAACAAACATTAGAGTATCAAAATTGTTCATACAAATTTTATTATGATGGGAGAACTGACTTGTTTTTACGTTTTATCGAAAATGTCTCAGATAGAAAGAGTCTCCACCGACTTTTATTTTATCCAATAAGGAAAGGGTGAAAAGAACAGGAAAGACCTTGATAGATTTTGAGTTTATGGGATAGGTTATGAAAAGGTAAGGTGTTAACACCCTTTTCATTCGTAGTTATCTACGGGCTCTTAATTTCTTAGATCACTTTGAAAATTTTATTTTTGTGTGTGTGATTTGAAAATATTTTGAAATGCCAATGTAAGGAGAACTTTATAATAATTCTCGTATCGTTCCTTAAGAATGTATACAAAGTGTTTTTAGAAAATATTTCGTTTTAAAAGTGTGATTTGAGAATGTTTTATTTTTTTGAAAAGTTTATGAGAAATTGTTTAACAGTATTCTACCCATTCAATGTCGTTTTTGTAATTTTCTTTCTCCTTTAGATAGTGTTATCCGTACCATTACTTAGTAGGAAGCCATATCCTATGGATGTGAAGGGACATACGAAGGGTCATCGTACGATCATCAAAGGCAACTTATAAGGATGCTTTAGCAATTTCGTAAGGGACTAGATCATTTTTCGAAAGGCAACGTGAAAGGTTCATCGAAGGACTATGATCTTTTGTATCGAGGGACTTCGCTAAAGCATCCCCACTTTCGAGGGACATGACAGTTTATTCCAAAAAGGAAACAAAGATAAGTTACCATAAAGGTGTGAGTGTGAAGAGTGTATTGTTTTCAATTATTTAATCTTGAAATTGGGTTTTCTAGCGTTTGGTTTTATCTTTCCATACAAACCCTAATTACTAACAATTGCATAAAAATATAGTACTATAAGATAAATGCGTAAATGTAAACCTAGGCTATTACAAAGCTTCGGGTCAGTTACATAAATATAGAGAGTGCGAGAAATAAAACCTACAACTATTACATACTAAGAGCAGGTACATAATAATAAAAAGTGCAAAATATATAAAGCTACGCTATTACAGTTGAACGTGCCTTATGCAATTTATCAAGGAAATGTAAATACGAAAGAAAAAGAAATAAGTAAAAAAGTGGTTTGAATGTTCGTTAGGGTTTTTTGCGAATAAAAATGGTTTATGATGATGACTAATTAAATAAAACCTAATTAATTTTAATTTATAGAAAAAGGTTAATTTTGAAAAAAGTTAATTAAAAAACCTAAAATCTAATTAGTTAGGGTTGTTAGAAAACAAGTTCATGTTTAATGATTAATTAAAAAAAGAATTAAGTTTGCCAAAACATAGATTGGGGAAGAAAAATCAAAGAAAATAGGGTTAGAAAACAAAAATAGTGAAAATGCCAAGAGTGGGTGTTGAACCCACGCCCTTTTCCCTTCTTCATTACATAGCTTGTCACTGCGCCAGGCGTGCGCTGGTGTTAATAGAATGGGCATTATGAAAAATATAACAAAACCTGCAAAATATGAAGAAGAAAATATGAAAACTTCAAAAGGAAAGGATCGAACCCACACCCTAGTAGTCTAATGCATTATCATGCGCGCGCTTGCCACTGGGGTGGATGTGTCATCCGATAATTCTATTAAATCAATTAAATATAGTACAAACATCCTGGCTGAATCGGAGAGGCACCAGAGCCCTAGTTCTGGTCGTCTTCTCAAGTAACTTCTTGTTTATTCCTGCAAAAATAGCAAACGTCAATGGTTCAATGGTACCCTACCCCCTAATTTGGGCCTTACGAATTCAATGTTACCCTTGGTTTTGTAGGATTCTTCCTGTACAAAGAGATACAAAGTAAATAGTAGGAAACGGTTCAAACATGGTGTTGTACCCCAAATTTTGCCCTCCCATTTTTCATAGAAAGCACAACCCTAGGGTTTCTCAAATATTCAAGTTGGCTCAGGAATCGATCAGACAGATTTTCTTCTGTGGCAGCAAACCAGCAATTAGTGTTTTTCTTGCAATTCTCAAAAGAAATGAATTCTCAAAGATCCAATTGGCTTTCACAGGTTTTCATGCTTTCTCAAGTTTACTGAAAAGACAATGTTTGTTCTCAAGGTTAACCAGATGATTTGCGTCTTCTAAAACATTTGTTTGGTTAAGAAATGGAATACACAATGCGTGTTTGTTTGGAATGCAGTTGCATGATTACATGATTATTGGAATTTAAGTTATCTTGATTGGAATTATTGGAATGCAGTTTCAACTATCTTGATCGGGAATCTTTAAGAATCAGTGAAGATGCGAAGAGAAAATTACAAGTTCTTGACAGTAAAGGATTTCAATTAACACCAGAATATTTCATAAGACTTTCTCCAATTTTTCAAACATTGTTACAAAACAATTTATTATTTAAATGCTTTAGGTTTTACAACTTATCGTATTTGAAAAATAAATCAGTACAATTGATTGAATGTTTCTCTCTAAATTACAAAGAAAATGAATCAATGCCTAAGGTTGACTGAGCTTCCATAGCTTCCATGCTTGCCACAGAGTCTCTTGCTTCCCCTGCTTTGCCACCATCCAGTTGTGCTCATATGAAAACAAAAGACAGAAGAAAAAGTTAGTACAAATTAATTGGACATGAGCAAGAATTTTCAAAAGAAAAAATGTTCATCATTAAAGTTTGCAATTTGGAATCAGAAGGCTATTTTTAATTCATCACGTTTTTATTTTTCTATTTTCAAATCACAAGAAGATTATTCGTCTTGGTTCACAAAAAGAAAAATAAGAAATGCAAGCAAGCTGTCAAAACAAGAAATGCAAGCAAACTGTCCAAATGCAACAAGGCTGTCAAAACAAGAAATGCAACAAGGCTATCCAAATAAGAAATGCAAGCAAGCAGCCAAACAAATATTGCAAACAGAAGCGCATCACCAAACATGATGCCCAAAATAGCAGCACAAAATTGGACAAAATACAAACAACATCAATGCAAACGAGGCAGCAGCATATCAGTAGGAAGTAGGCAGCAAACAAAAAGCAGAAGTATAACATATAATAACCAAGTCAAACAAGCAAGAAACTTGTACAAGAAGCCATTTTCATAATTTTCCATTTTTATTGCAAACTTTGGAGAAAAATGCAAAAGAGCAATTGACTCTTAGGGTCATTGAGAGAGAAGAGAGGAAAGAAGTCACCTAGGGATGCACAACCCTGCTGCCCTGCTGTCACAATTGCATAAGAGTTGCTAGAAAAAAAACTGCAAGAAAAAGAGCATAAGAACAATATGCCAAATATTCAAAATTTGGTGGTTTTCCCACCATTTTGAATAAGAATTCAACCAAGGCAATATCAATATAACATTAAACAAAGTGCCGAAGCAAGATAGAGAAAAATTATCAAACTCAGCAAACCAACCAAAACTGTCAAACCATAGATACAAAATCCCAAACCAACCTCCAAAAATTGAAAACAAGTCTCTAATCTTCAAATCCTGTATAACCCAAAATCAAAATACTGTCAAATAGAACCCAAAAACCTGAACCAATATCCCAAGCCATCCTCAAACAGCCAAAACCATTTTCAAACTCAAAAAGTCCAAAAAACCTGTCAAGGCATCCAAACTGTAAAACCATCTCAAAATCTCAAAACCTGCAAACCTGAGACAAGTTGCAAACAGAACAAAAAAACCATTCACCATTTTTAAACTCACAAAAGCATCAATACAAGTCAAAAAACTCAGAATACTTTCAACAGAACCAAAACCTTCAAACTGTCAAACCAATATTCAAACCTGTCAAACACATACAAACCAAAACCTCCCAAGCCTGTCAAAATAGATAACCAAAACATACTCAAAACAAAACAGAAAAAGTCTCAAACCTCAAACTGAAACAAAACCTTCAAACCTTCCAAAACCAAATTGTAACAACAATCTTCAAAAAACCTCAAAACCAACAACATAAAAACACAAAAAAACATACACAAAACTTCCAAAACTGTCAAAGTATCAAAACTGCAAACAAGTCACAAGCATTCAAATCCCAAAAAAATTACAAAGTCCAGAAAAATAGCATCATCATCATTCAAAAGGAAAAGAAGGGTTACCAACAGGTGTGAAAGCCCACGCTTTCAATCTTCATCTCCTTCCCCCCCCCCCCCCCCCTCTTCGGCCACCAAGAAACGATGTCGTCCCCTCTCTATTTCACCGAAAATTTCCAAACAGGTATGGTTTATTCACAACATATTCTCCTGTATTTCAATGGACACTAAGATTGATCAACAGAAAAACCCATAAACAAGACAAAAAATAACAAAATCGTTCAAAGCTTCAAACTCACATAATCTTACCATTTCCAAGAAAACAACTGAAAATCGTTTAAGGAGGTGAGGTTGAGAGGCGCTCTGACAATGGTAGGTTGGGGGAAAGATCAGATAAACCAATGTCAAACCCTTGAGACTTAAATGTCATTTCAAAAACTTAGGGTTTTCAGAAACGCGTATGACGCTGAGATGAGGAGAGATTATGTTGTTAATAGAGTATTTCGGCCATGAGACTAGGGGGTGAGATAGTAACAGAGATGAAAAGATGAAGGGAGAACGAAATAGACATAGCGGTGCCGCTGTGAGCGAGTGAACCACGAACCCTAATTTGGCTTTGTCCCTAATCAAAAGTAGCTAACACAGTTTAAGAACCTTGGGCCTTTTTGTTCAAATAACCCCTAAGGCCCACACGTTTTCTGGGTATACCCCCCCTGGCTCGTTTTGCTAGCTATCATAACTATCTTTCTTTGGGCCTAACACCCTTAAATCTCCTAAGCCCATTTTTCTTCTTTTTAATTTGTTTTTCTATTTTGTTTTGAAAAATGTTAATTAAAACTTAAGACATTTTTATTAATTAATTTAGATTTTAGTGTTTAATTTTTATATATAAACTTTTTTTATTTTATTAATTTTCTACATTTAATAAAACATAAAAAAAAGAGTTAACCTAGTTTGTTTTCTTTCTTTTAAACTTATTTATAATTAATGAGAATACACAAAAAATAATAATAAAGATTTTTAATTTAATCAATTTTTTTAAGAATAAGTTTTATTTTTCTCTTTTCAAGTACATACATACATTTCATACTTTGTTGATTTTATTTTCATAAATTGTCATAACTTTATATTAAATCGCACAAAAATTCGATTTGGTTGTATTGTTTGATATTTGGACATTGCTATTTCATTTGATTCATTCCCCATTTGTAACAATTGTACCCCCATTCCCGAATACTTTTGTAATAGCGTAGAATTTCAATTCCCGCAATTTACTGTTTTCCATATACTGTATAGTAACTAGGCATGTATGGCAAGATTCAAAAATCAATCGCTAGATGACCTAATCCAAGAATATAATAACTTGAAACCAACACACTTTCTCACACGTGCACCTCTAGGGTAACCTCGCTCGTTGCCTCGGAAATACAATCATGTCCCTCAAATATAGGACGTCCTAGCAATGACCCTTTGATAAAAAAGATCATAGTCCCTCGATGACCCTCGATGTTGCCTTTGATTAAAATGACCTCGTCCCTTACAAAAATTGCTAAAGCGTCTCATAAGTTGCCTTCGATGATTGTAAAATTGACCTGCGCCTGGCCCTTCACATCGAATGGTGGGGCTTCTTAACAAATCAATGGTAAGATAGCAACATTAAAAGGAAGAAGAAAAGAACAACTTAAGACCTTTCGAGTAGATAGATTCGCTCTTAGTTACTCGCTTGCTCACGACAAAGACTATTTACACCTACACTCCCATTTCAAAACATTTTCCAAAAAGATAAAACCTTTTGTATACATTCTTATAAATACGAGAACCATTGCAAAACCTCTTTTCAAAACACTTTTCGAAACACGATTCACAAACACATCTTTGAACCACTTTTTGAAACAAAAATTTGTATACGTTTTATAGAGACGAGAACCATTACAAAGAGATTTTTCAAAATACTTTCAAAGCCCACACCACAAGCACACAATCAAACAAAAGCAAGTGATCTAAACGAGTAACTAAGAGCCCATGGAAAACCATGGATGAAAAGGGTTCTAATACCTTCCCTTTTCATAATCTACCCCCTGAACCCAAGAAAATTCTCGAAAGGTATTTCATGTGCTTTTTTACCTTTCCTTTTGGATAAAAGAAAAGTCGGCGGCGACTCTTGCTAACCGCACAAGTGCGAACGAAACGCAAAACCTCTAGTCAGTTCTCCCACCGTATCACAGAACTGGCGACTCTGCTGGGGAATAATATAAAAGTGGGGTTACCTTAGGGTTTTAGATCACCTTTACATGCTTATCTTGCTTGAATTGTTTGCTTTACACTTTGGTTCTATTGTTTGGATTTGAATCCTCTACCCGGATTTGGGAAACATTCATAGGTAAATAGCAATACGTTGTGGAAACTGTGCGGGTTATACCGACACGGTCTAAGCAATAACTATGTTAGTGTGACATATTTGTGGGTACCGGTAGCCTTTGAGTCAATAAAAGAGAATACGGGGCCGCTGAGTGATGTCATGAAGCAGTAATGAACTTTTAGAACCTTTACTTGACCAACTTGGCCTTTTAGGATGTAGTGAGATGACCAGCTTTGGTGCAGTCTGAAGTTGGTAGATACTCGATACTACACTCATTGAGGGTTGGTTCCTTGGAATATTTCGGTCGCCGGTAAGAGGCTGAATTGAAACAATGAACAACGAAACAATCCAATGATTTTGAGCTTCTTAGAACCCAGTTACTATTTCTAGGACAGGTTGAGCCAACTAAACTTCAAGAGGGTACTTACCTATGAAACCCCATGCAAGCCTAAACTAGGAATTTGTGTGATTTGCTTGTACATATATACTTGTGCATAACATCATGGACATCATGAAGCATCATATGCATCCACTAACCATTTCAAGGATTTTTGGAAGTTCATATTTGTTCCTATTTTGTAGGCTATGGATTCACTTCGCAGGAAAACTATCCAAGTCAACCTTGTAAGAATTCTTCCACAACTCAAGGAGTTATCTTTAAGGATTCCTGAGAACTCTCCATTAACCGAGAGGCATGGTCGTCATCTCAAGTTGGTCAACTCCAACACAGAAGAAGATATGGTGAAAGTTCTTTTCCAGTTCTTTGACCCCCCTGCATCACTGCTTCACAATTCCTGACTACCAGCTGGTGCCTACTTTGGAGGAATTTTCTCAACTCTTGAGGAATACTATTGTCAATCAACTACCCTTCAACGGTACGAAAAGAGATCCAAAGCCAGAAGATGTTGCTCAAGCCCTGTACTTGCAACCATCAGATGTCACAGCACATTGGGAAACTAGAAGTGGTGTCAAAGGCTTCTTGGAAAAGTTCTTATTTGAGAAAGCCCAAAGCTGCTGGAATTCCTTCGACTTACAAGCTTTTGAGGAGATTGTAGCTCTTCTCATCTATGGGATGGTCTTGTTCCCAAACCCTGACCAGCTTATAGATGTGAATGCTGTCAAGATTTTCATGTCTCGGAACCCGGTGCCAACATTGCTTGGGGATATCTTACACTCTTTTCACACTCATACAATAAGGAAAAGAGGTGTTCTCATGTGATGCACTCCCCTACTGGCAAGATGGTTTATTTCTCATCTTCCCCAATCAGTCTTGAAGAATGAGCAAGGTTTGAGGTGGTCACGACGATTGATGACTCTTACACATTCAGATATTCATTGGCGTTCTCGATCCAGAGAGAATGTTATCATCGTCGATCATTATGGGGAATTCCCTAACGTCCCTCTACTTGGAATTAGGGGAGGCATCACCTACAACCCCTGCTTGGCTCTGAGACAGTTTGGTTATGCCCGAAGGGATGACCCACATGACATGCTGATTCAAGGCTTGGTTTTCGACTTCAACAACGAAAATCAAGGACTCCGACAAAGGTTCATCCAAGCTTGGAGGATGCCTAACAAGGTAGACAGTAAGACCTTGGGACACAAGAATTCCATCCCTCTTGATCCTTACCTCAAGTGGGTACGAACCCGCGCCCAAAGTCTTATGATGCCTTACCCCTCCATTCTCCCAAAGATTTTAGAGCCTGTTAAGGAAGGAGAGGTTCCATACACCCTCCTACATCCTGACATGCCAACATCACTCGAAGATCTACAAAAGAGTTGGATACAGCTCAAGGGTGAACGCGATACTTTTGAAGCCCAATTCTACACAAGCGAGAAGAAGGTTTTAGAACTCACTTGGTTACTTCACGAAGAGCAGACTCTCAACACCTACATTGCACCAAAGAGGATGCGCAACGTCTTTTTACCTTAGAATTTTGTATTATTTTGCCTAAGGGGCATTGATGTACCAACAAATTCTATCTTATTAATATGAGGTGTGTTTCTTTTTTGTTTAAAACAAATTTGAATTTATGAATCCTTGAAAGCATTACATGAATACATATCATTCATCATATGCATAAGCAGGTCTTTGCAAGAAGTTTCCTCATCCCTATGTTGTTTATTTAAGCAACATGGGTCTTGAACAAACGGTTAAAGACTTGCAAGCTCAAAATTCACAATTTCAGCAGCTACTCTTGACCTTGGCTAAGGGGCAGGAGGAGCTCAAGACTCTGCTAGAGAAAGGAAAAGAGAAAAAGAAGAAGAAGCAAGGTGGCGTGGCTACCATGGGCAGAAGGTTTGAAAGACAAGCCAGAAGGGCCTTGGATTTTCCATCAACCTCTGAGGAAGGGGAAGGAAAAGGTAAAGAGACTGCAGTGCCTTCAGATTCTGAGGCTGAAGAAGAAGAAGTAGAGGACTACTCTGAACAACAGTATCCTCCGGCCGATGAAAAATACAAGAACTTGGAAGAACGTCTAGCTGCTATGGAAGTGCAGAGAGTATCGGGGCTTGACTTTGAGGAGTTGGGGCTGGTATCTAGAATTGTAATCCCTCTGAAGTTTAATGTGCCACTGTTTTCCAAGTATGATGAGGTGTCTTGTCCCAAGATGCATCTACGATCTTATGTCAGGAAAATTCAACCGCATTCTGCTAACAAAGATTTGTGGGTCCACTTTTTCCAGGACAGTTTATCGGAGACGCAACTGGATTAATTCTACCAATTAGAGAGGTATGATGTACACAATTGGGAATTTTTGGCAGCTGCCTTCTATAGACAGTATCAATACAACACCAACTTGGCACCAACCCGTACTCAGCTATAGAGTATGGCCATGGCTTCCAACGAGGGATTCAAAGACTACGCCCAAAAGTGGAGGGATTTGGCTGGAAGGGTGCAACCACCTTTATCTGAAAGAGAGCTAGTGGATAAGTTCTTGGGGACTCTGTCAGGTCCTTTCTTTAATCACCTGATTGGAAGCTCCTCTACAGGTTTCACTGAGTTGATTCTAACAGGAGAAAGGGTTGAAGCCGGTATTAGAAGCGAGAAAATTCAGAAAGACGCGTCTACCTCAACTGTTGCAAAAAAGCCCTTCACGGGAAAAATGGAAGTGTCAGCTGTCTATGCCCAGAGAAATCGGGGAAGAACCGAACGACGACCAACTGTGGGGGCCATTATGATTCAGAAGTCTGCATTAGACCAGCCGGGAAACAGTCAGCCGAGAAATGATCAACCGAGGAATAACCAGCAAAGGGTGGAAAGGCCTGTAAGGCAATTCACCAAGATTAACATGACTCCTGCTCAAGTCCTACCACATCTCTTGAAGTTGAATTTGGCCATGCTGAAAGAGGCCCCTAAAAATCCTAATACTTCATCTCCACACTACCATCCGAACGCCAGGTGTGCTTACCATTCAGAAAGTCCAGGGTATGACACCAACAACTGTTGGGCCTTGAAGAACAAGATTCAAGATCTGATCGACGCAAAGGAAGTTGAATTTGAAGCTCCTGAAAACCCGAATGTAATCTCTACTCTAAGGCCCAGGCATGGACACAATGCCAATGTTATGGAAGAATACCTGTTTGTTTCTACTGTGGATAAACTATTAACTCCTCTCCTAACCATCAAGTTAAATTTGTTGAAAGTCGGGGTGTTCCCAGGTTGTGACCAAGATTGCCATGCTTGTCTATCCTCCCAATTTGACTGTCCTATGTTGAAGAAAGGAATCCAACAATTGATCGATAACAAGGAAATTTTGTTTGAGAAAGCTGTTGTCTCACCTATTCCAGTTCCAGAAGTTTCAATAATAACCATATACGCCAATTCTTCTAGGGTTCCTAAAAAACCCGTTAGGATTACATCCTCTCTAGTGACTACTCCTTTGAAGATAACAATGCATGGGCCTGCCCCATACAAAACCGATAAAATGGTACCATGGAACTATGGTGGAGAAATTTACTACCATGGTGTCAAACAGATTGAAGAGACTGCCGATGAAGAGAGTTCTGAAGAAGACAATTCCAATACCAGTAACATTGCTGGAACCAGCAAAATTACTCGTAGTGGAATAATTTTCTCTCCAGAGATTGCGCCACCAAAGGCAGTCTCTGGACCCGTTCTGAAGATTACAGTTGTACCAGTACTTACACCTGTAAGTGTACCCGCCAACAATGACAATACAATTCCCATCCCTGTTTCTGCTGCTGAGAAAAAAGGAAAGAATGTTCAAGAGGAGCTTGTCTTGACGAAGGCTTAATCACTTGTTATTCCTGAAAGATCCCAAAAAGATATGGAAGAGATTCTGAGGATCATTAAGAAAAGTGATTATGATATTGTTGAACAACTGGGGAGACCCCTCCAAAATCTCTATGTTAGCCTTGTTGTTGTGCTCTGAGGCACATGATAAAGCTTTGGTCAAGTTTTTAAAGACAGCGCATGTGCCGCAAGAGACTTCGGATGATCAATTCCATGAGTGTGTAGCCAGTCTGATAGCTGACAATGGCCTGGGTTTTTCCAATGTAGACTTGACCTCCAAAGGGAGAAAGCATAACGACGCACTACATGTCTGTGTGGAGTGTAGGGGGACCACCCTAGCTCATGTTTTGGTTGATACTGGATCGTCTTTAAATGTCTTGCCAAAGGAAACCTTGGATAGATTTGATTGTGAATGCTTAACCCTGAAACCCAGTAATATGATTGTTAGAGCCTTTGATGGTTCTAAAAGGATGGTCCACATGGAGGTGGACATCTCGATCAAGGTGGGTACCCAGACGTTCAACTCAACATTCTACATGATGGACATCTGTCCTTCCTACTCTTGCCTATTGGGATGCCCCTGGATTCACAATGTCGGAGATGTCACTTCCACCTTGCACCAGATGCTTAAGTACCCCATCCAAGGGAAAATTATAACTGTCCATGGCGAAGAGGAATACATGATCAGTCATCTAAATTCTTTCCACTATGTGGAGTTAGATGGCGAATTCATAGAGACCCCTTTCCAACACTTTGACGAAGTTTCTCAGGAAATAGCAGCAACCAAAGCGGTATCCTCAACTCCTGTGATCACAAGACCTGTGCCTCGGATGTCATCTCTCAAGGATGCAAGGGCAGTAGTGGAAGAAGGCAAATCCACTATCTGGGGGCAGCTTCCCGACTTCCCTTTCAAATCAGACAAATTCGGCTTGGGATTCACCTCAATTGCTCAAAAAGTCGTGCGCCACTCCCGTGCCGGAGGGCCACCTGTGAAGATCATCCACCAAGGGATTAATTCACTAGAGGACAGTGATGAAGATGGTAGCCTGGAAGACTGGATTTTTCCTACTGTTGGAGGAGGACTGTGCAACTGGGAAGCAAAAGACTTTGTTCCGATTACTTTCATACCGCAATAATTTATATTTTCCATTTCTATTGGATCTGTAATAATTCTCAAACAATTCGTACTTTTTGAACCTTGTGTCTTACCCGAGGCACAACGGTCCATTTGTAAGGGTTCTTATTTTTCATCTTCATATGCCATTTAATGAATCATGGACGTTTTTCATATAAACTTTTGTGTTCATTGCCTTTCTTTTTTACATTTTATTTGTTTAAAGGTGGCTATACCCTTACACACACCCACACTCACAAATGCAGGTACCCTTCCACTCCGGAACCCATGGGTAACAATTCTGCTATAGCCTTCAGTGACTCTGAAGATCTGATCAACCAAGCCGAATACGAAGGTGAGGAAGATTGTGAGGTGCCAGGGGAATTGGCTAGAATTTTACCACAAGAAGAAAAAGCAATTTTGCCTCATGAGGAGTTGTTAGAGACAATCAACCTGGGTACTGAGGAAGACAGAAAGGAAATCAGAGTGGGTGCCAACCTAGAACCAAGTGTCAAAGAGCGCCTAATTTAGCTATTACATGAATATGTTGAGATCTTCGCCTGGTCATACGAACACATGCCGGGACTCGATACAGATATCGTGGTACACCGTCTACCCACTAGAGAAGATTGTCTACCAATTAAACAAAAGGTCCTCCGCATGAGGCCTGACATGTCAGAGAAGATCAAAGCAGAAGTTATGAAGTAGTTCAATGCTGGATTTCTGGCTGTTACTTCCTATCCATAATGGGTTGCTAATATTGTGCCTGTGCCTAAAAAGGACGACAAAGTTTGGATGTGCGTGGATTATAGAGACTTAAACAGGGCCATCCCTAAAGATGATTTTCCACTTCCACACATTGACATCTTGGTTGACAATACAACTCAGCACAAGGTATTTTCTTTCATGGACGGATTTTCAGGTTACAACTAGATCAAAATGGCACCTGAAGACATGGAGAAAACTACTTTCGTTACACAGTGGGGTACGTTTTGCTACAAAGTGATGCCATTCGGACTGAAGAATGTCGGGGCAACCTATCAACGCGCCATGGTAGCTTTGTTTCATGATATGATACATCATGAGATAGAGGTCTACGTAGATGACATGATACCCCATTCACAAACTGAAGAAGAACACCTCGACCACTTGCAAAAGCTGTTTGTCAGGATAAAGGAGTACAAGTTAAGGTTAAACCCTAACAAGTGCACATTCGGAGTCCGATCCAGTAAACTCTTGGGTTTCATTGTCAACAACAAAGGCATCGAGGTTGATCCTGCCAAAGTCAAAGTTATACAAGAAATGCCTGCTCCTCGCACTGAGAAGGAAGTCAGAGGTTTCTTGGGACGCCTAAACTACATTGCTAGGTTCATTTCTCACCTAACATCTACCTGTGAACCAATCTTCAAGCTGTTAAAGAATGATCAGGTAGTTAAATGGAACGATGACTGTCAAATTGCTTTCGATAAAATCAAGGAGTATTTGATAGAACCTCCTATCCTAATGCCACCCGTCGAAGGAAGACCGCTAATCATGTATCTGACCGTCCTACAAAATTCCATGGGGTGCGTACTGGGGCAGAATGACGAGTCTGGCCGAAAAGAGCATGCCATTTATTACCTTAGCAAAAAATTTACCGATTGTGAAACCAGATATTCACTGCTCGAGAAAAATTGATGCGCTTTGGTATGGGCTGCTCGCCGGATAACGCAGTATATGTTGACTCATACCACTTTGCTGATATCTAAGATGGATCTGATCAAATACATCTTCGAGAAGCCTGCTTTGTCTGGAAGAATAGCTAGATGGCAGATGATCTTGACCGAATATGATATACAATACACGACCCAAAAAGCTATAAAGGGGAGTGTGCTAGCTGACCATCTGGCTCATCAAGCTGTAGAAGATTATCAATCCATGAAGGTCGACTTCCCTGACGAAGACATCATGACATTGGACAACATTGAAGATATCAGACCATATGACGGACCTGAACAAGGATCCTGATGGACCCGGTACTTTGATGGTGCCTCCAATGCGCTTGGTAATGGTATCGGTGTTGTGATCATATCCCCAGAAGGTTTCCATACTCCTTTCACTGCCAGACTTTGCTTCAACTGTACGAACAACATGGTAGAGCATGAAGCATGCATCTTTGGACTCAAGGCTGCCATAGACTTGGGAATCAAATTTTAGTTGTGTTTGGGGACTCAGCTTTAGTTATCAGTCAAATCAAAGGAGAGTGGGACACTAAGCATCCAAACCCCATCCCTTACAAAGAACATGTCTTGACATTGCTACCACATTTTGAGCAGATTACCTTCGAGCACTTCCCGCGAGAAGAAAATCAGCTAGCAGATGCTATAGCTACAATGTCATCCATGTTTAAACTTAATTGGGACAACGAGGCTCCCCAGATCACAATTGAACGGATGGACGAACCCGCACACTGTCACAAGATTAATACCGAAGAAGTAGTGGACCAGCCTTGGTTTCACAAAGTCAAAAGGTATCTCGAAGCTCAAGAATACCCTGAAGGAGCTTCAGTCAATGACAAAAAGTTCTTAAGAAGATTCTCAGCTAAGTTCTTCCTAAGCAATGGCGTCCTGTACAAGCGCAATCATGATTCTATTCTGCTCCATTGTATGGACAAAGCTGAAGCCGAAAAAATCATGGCCGAATTGCATGAAGGAACCTTTGGCACTCACTCTAGTGGGCATGCCATGGAAAAAAAGATTCTATGGGAAGGCTATTACTGGTCTACCATGGAAGCAGACTGCTATCAACACTCCCAGACTTGTCATAAATGTTAAATCTATGCAGATAAGGTGCACGTGCCTCCTGTTCCTCTAAATGTCTTAACAGATCCTTGGCCATTCGCTATGTGGGGAATCGACATGATTGGAGAGATCAAGCCTACAACATCCAATGGACACCGCTTCATTCTGGTGGCCATTGATTACTTCACCAAGTGGGTCGAAGCAGCTTCCTTCGCATCTGTTACTAAGAATGTTGTTGCCTGCTTCATCAAGAAGAACCTTATTTGTCGGTACGGTATCCCCGAAAGGATCATCACTGACAACGATACAAACCTTAACAATACTATGATCACTGCCTTGTGCGAACAATTCAAAATTCAACATCACAATTCATCTCCCTATCGGCCAAAGATGAATGGTGTTGTCGAAGCTGCGAACAAAAAAATTAAAAAAGATCATACAAAAAATGACAGTCACCTACAAAGACTAACATGAGATGCTACCGTTTGCTCTCCACGGGTACCGTACCATGGCTCGCACATGAACTGGAGCAACACCCTATTCCTTGGTATATGGCATGGAGGTTGTTTTACCTATCGAGGTTCAGATTCCCTCCTTGAGAATCATGAAAGATGCTGGTTTGAGTGAAGACGATTGGATCCAAACCCGACTTGATCAGTTGAACTTAATTGACGAGAAGAGACTTACTACTGTTTTCCATGGTCAGACGTATCAAAAACGGATGATCAAGGCTTTCGACAAGAAAGTCAGACGCCAAGTGTATCAAGTTGGAGATCTTGTGATCAAGCGCATCATCTTGCCGCAAAGTGATCCCAGGGGAAAATGGACTCCTACCTACGAAGGACCATTTATAATCAAGAACATCTTTTCTAGTGGGGAAATGATCTTAACCACCATGGACGGCGACGATCTGCCACACCCTGTGAATGCAGACATAGTCAAAAGATACTACGCATAAGAGACCCGCTAGGTTGACACACCTAGGAAAAACAAGGACATCCCGGTGAATCAAAAACCCGAAAGGGCGGTTCAGGCAAAAGTTAGAGATAAAACAAAAATTTGTACACCCGGCAAGTTGAAAACCCGAAAGGGCGACTTGGGCAAAAAAGGGTTTCCCGGTGGACTGAAAACCCGAAAGGGCGATCCAGGAAAATGTTAGGGAATTAAAGTGTATGACTATGTCTCATCGGATCACTTTAAGGACAATCTCTTCACAGACAAACTCAGAGCTTCTGATCAATCTAATCATCTACGGGCGAAGCAACGAATGGACAAGATATTCGGAGTTACGAAGGCTATAACATAATGGGAATCCCATGGGATTTTTTTTCCACACATAGCTATCTTTCTTTGTATAAATTTTTCTCATTTTTTATGACACCGTCCTCTTACTAGGATGTCTGTCTCCTTTGTACAAAACACTTATTCAAAGTAATTACAATGATATCTCTTTCAAAGTACAAAAAAACTATTTGCCTTTTTCTTTACACTTGTGTTTTATTTGCAAAAACGTCCAATGATTCATTAATGAACATATGCATTAAAACATAATTACTGTTTACAAATAAATATGATGAAAAAGAGTAATTACTGACAGGTAGAAAGAGTGGGAAAATGTCTTTAGGCTATTCCATGATCAATCTCTATAGCATGTCATTAAGATCCCCCAGCAGAGCCAAAACTTTGAACTACAGATCTCCAGAGGAGATGAGACTACCAACTACCAATCCCCAGTGGAGCCGAAACTTCAAACTATTAACCCGCAGCGGAAATCATCCAGTTTCTCCAGGATTCCCCAGCAAGTTATCTTGAAGCTTGAAAATCAACCAGATAACAGTTAACTTTTGTTTCTCCCTAACCTAGGGTTACTCCCCAGTAAATTGGCATACGACCCAAACTCCTGAACTGCTCAGCGGAATTAAGCTTTTCCCCACAGATTTTTCACTACAGGATAAACCTTTTTCCCGCAGAGTTTTTATTACTTCTCGACAGAACCAAGACTCCCGTCAATAATCCCCAGTAGAAGTCATTAAATTTCTCTGGATTCCCCAAGAAGATTCCTCAAGAAGTATATGGCATTACTCTCACAGTGGAATCCTCAGCAGTCAAGGATTTATCTTCCCCGGCAGCAGTCAAGGATTTATTTTCCCCGGCAGCAGTCAAGGATTTATTTTCCTCAGCAATACAGCAAATCAGCTTACACGCGCATACATTACATACATAGATCATAAACATGGATAAAACACATTTATTGCATCATACATTTCATGCAACATAACTTTGTGTTTCAGCTAACATTTTACCCTTGTCAGGATAAGATTAACAGCTATCTTTAACAAATATTCAAAGATTTCAGATACAGTACGGATATGCTCCAGATACGGACGCCATTATGTTACTCATTCGGATTTCAATTTCATGATACAACACAGATACACTCCAGACACGGAAGCCATTATGTTACTCATTCAGACTTAATTTCAAGATACAGTCCATATACACTCCAGACACGGAAGTCATTCTGTTACTCATTCAAATTCCAAGTACCGATACAGTCCAGATACACTCCAGACACGAAAGTCATTCTATTACTCATTCAGATTCCAAGTACCGATACAGTCCAGATACACTCCAGACATGGAAGTCATTCTTTTACTCATTCAGATTCCAAGTACCAATACAGTTCAGATACACTCCAGACACGGATGCCATTCTGTTACTCATTCAGACTTAATTTCAAGATACAGTTCAAATACAGTTCAGATACGCTCCAGACACGGAAGCCATTATGTCGCTTATTCAGTTTCATCCTACAGATACAGTACATATACACTCCAGACACGAAAGTCATTCTGTCACTTATTCAGATTCAAGGACAAATATTGTTCAGATACGTTCCAAATACGGACACCATTCTGATGTTTATTCTGTCGATTTACAACCAAACATTCTTGGATGGCATCTACAAGCCCATCTCCAACAAGATTCTAACATACTCTCCAAATGGAATCTTTAAGCCCATTCCCTCAATTACACTTTTGTCGAGCGCAAATTTATGGGCACTCTAGTGACCAATCATCTTTTACCTTCGAGTCACGAACGACAAAACTCGCCGATCTAACTCTTCAGGTTCAAGAAGATTGAACAGGGGTAGCTTTTGTACCACAAAATTTTCCCTCCCATTTTTCATAGAAAGCACAACCCTAGGGTTTCTCAGATATTCAAGTTGGCTCAGGAATCGATCAGACAGATTTTCTTCTGTGGCAGCAAACCAGCAATTAGGTTTTTTCTTGCAATTCTCAAAAGAAATGAATTCTCAAAGATCCAATTGGCTTTCACAGGTTTTCATTCTTTCTCAAGTTTACTGAAAAGACAGTGTTTGTTCTCAAGGTTAACCAGATGATTTGCGTCTTCTAAAACATTTGTTTGGTTAAGAAATGGAATACACAGTGCGTGTTTGTTTGGAATGCAGTTGCAAGATTACATGATTATTGGAATTTAAGTTATCTTGATTGGAATTATTGGAATGCAGTTTCAACTATCTTGATCGAGAATCTTTAAGAATCAGTTAAGATGCGAAGAGAAAATTACAAGTTCTTGACAATAAAGGATTTCAATTAACACCAGAATATTTCATAAGACTTTCTCCAATTTTTCAAACATTGTTACAAAACAATTTATTATTTAAATGCTTTAGGTTTTACAACTTATCGTATTTGAAAAATAAATCAGTACAATTGATTGAATGTTTCTCTCTAAATTACAAAGAAAATGAATCAATGCCTAAGGTTGACTGAGCTTCCATTGCTTCCATGCTTGCCACAGAGTCTCTTGCTTCCCCTGCTTTGCCACCATCCAGTTGTGCTCATATGAAAACAAAAGACTGAAGAAAAAGTTAGTACAAATTAATTGGACATGAGCAAGAATTTTCAAAAGAAAAAGTGTTCATCATTAAAGTTTGCAATTTGGAATCAGAAGGCTATTTTTAATTCGTCACGTTTTTATTTTTCTATTTTCAAATCACAAGAAGATTATTCTTCTTGGTTCACAAAAAGAAAAATAAGAAATGCAAGCAAGCTGTCAAAACAAGAAATGCAAGCAAAATGTCCAAATGCAACAAGGTTGTCCAAACAAGAAATGCAACAAGGTTGTCCAAACAAGAAATGCAAGCAAGCAGCCAAACAAATATTGCAAACAGAAGCGCATCACCAAACAGAATGCCCAAAACAGCATCACAAAATTGGAAAAAATACAAACAGCATCATGCAAACGAGGCAGCAGCATAGTAGTAGGAAGCAGGCAGCAAACAAAAAGCAGAAGTATAACATATAATAACCAAGTCAAACAAGCAAGAAACTTGTTCAAGAAGCCATTTTCATCAT
Organism: Vicia faba; assembly: GCA_948472305.1. NCBI lineage: Eukaryota > Viridiplantae > Streptophyta > Magnoliopsida > Fabales > Fabaceae > Vicia > Vicia faba. The sequence goes on from OX451740.1 coordinate 147,067,483, forward strand.
TTTCCATTTTTATTGCAAACTTTTCAGAAAAAGGCAAAAGAGCAATTGACTCTTAGGTTCATTGAGAGAGAAGAGAGAAAAGAAGTCACCTAGGGATGCACAACCATGCTGCCCTGCTGTCACAATTGCATAAGAGTTGCTAAAAAAACAAAAACTGCAAGAAAAAGAGCATAAGAACAATATGCCAAATATTCAAATTTTGGTGGTTTTCCCACCATTTTTAATAAGAATTCAACCAAGGCAATATCGATATAACAGTAAACAAAGCGCTGAAGCAAGATAGAGAAAAATTATCAAACTCAGCAAACCAACCAAAACTGTCAAACCATAGATACAAAATCCCAAACCAACCTCCAAAAACTAAAAACAAGTCTCTAACCTTCAAAACCTGTATAACCCAAAATCAAAATACTGTTAAACAGAACCCAAAAACCTGAACCAATATCCCAAGCCATCCTCAAACAGCCAAAACCATTTTCAAACTCAAAAAGTCCAAAAAAACTGTCAAGGCATCCAAATTGTAAAACCAACTCAAAATCTCAAAACCTGCAAACCTAAGACAAGTTGCAAACAGAACAAAAAAACCATTCACCATTTTTCAACTCACAAAAGCATCAATACAAGTCAAAAAAACAGAATACTGTCAACAGAACCAAAACCTTCAAACTGTCAAACCAATATTCAAACCTGTCAAACACATACAAACCAAAACCTCCCAAGCCTGTTAAAATAGATAACCAAAACATACTCAAAACAAAACAGAAAAAGTCTCAAACCTTAAACTGAAACACAGCCTTCAAACCTGTCAAAACCAAACTGTAACAACAATCTTCAAAAAACCTCAAAACCAACAACAGAAAAACACAAAAAAAACAGAATCACAAAACTTCCAAAACTGTCAAAGTATCAAAACTGCAAACAGGTCCCAAGCATTCAAATCCTAAAAAAATCACAAAGTCTAGAAAAACAGCATCATCATCATTCAAAAGGAAAAGAAGGGTTACCAACAGGTGTGAAATCCCACACTTTCAATCTTCATCTCCTTCACCCCCACCCCCTCTCCGGCCACCAAGGAACGACGCCGTCCCCTCTCCATTTCACCGAAAATTTCCAAACAGGTATGGTTTCTTCACAACATATTCTCCTGTATTTCAATGGACACTAAGATTGATCAACAGAAAAACCCATAAACAAGACAAAAAATAACAAAATCGTTCAAAGCTTCAAACTTACAGAATCTTACCGTTTCCAAGAAAACCACTGAAAATCATTTAAGGAGGTGAGGTTGAGAGGCGGTCCAGCAACAGAAGGTTGGGGAAAAGATCAGATAAACCAATGTCAAACCCTTGAGACTTAAATCTCATTTCAAAAACTTAGGGTTTTTATAAACGCATATCACGGTGAGATGAGGAGAGATTATGTTGTTAATAGAGTATTTCGGCCATGAGACTAGGGGGTGAGATAGTAACAAAGATGAAAAGATAAAGGGAGAATGAAAGAGACAGAGCGGCGCCGCTGTGAGCGAGTGAACCACGAACCCTAATTTGGCTTTGTCCCTAATCAAAAGCAGCTAACATAGTTTAAGATCCTTGGGCCTTTTTGTTCAAAAAACCCCTAAGGCCCACGCGTTTTCTGGGTACACCCCCCCCCCCCCCCCCCCCTGGCTCATTTTGCTAGAAATCAGAACTATCTTTCTTTAGGCCTAACATCCTTAAATCTCCTAAGCCCATTTTTCTTCTTTTTAATTTGTTTTGAAAAATGTTAATTAAAACTTAAGACATTTTTATTAATTAATTTAGATTTTAGTGTTTAATTTTTATCATTTAATTTTTATATATAAACTTTTTTTTATTTTATTAATTTTCTACATTTAATAAAACATAAAAAAAAAGAGTTAACCTAGTTTGTTTTCTTTCTTTTAAACTTATTTATAATTAATGAGAATACACAAAAAATAATAATAAAGATTTTTAATTTAATCATTTTTTTAGAATAAGTTTTATTTTTCTATTTTCAAGTAAATACATACATTTCATACTTTGTTGATTTTATTTTCATAAATTGTCATAACTTTATATTAAATCGCACAAAAATTCGATTAGGTTGTATTGTTTGATATTTGGACATTGCTATTTCATTTGATTAATCCCCCATTTGTAACAATTGTACCCCCATTCCCGAATACTTTTGTAATAGCGTAGAATTTCAATTCCCACAATTTACTGTTTTCCATATACTGTATAGTAACTAGGCATGTATGGCAAGATTCAAAAATTAATCGCTAGATGACCTAATCCAAGAATAAAATAACTTGAAACCAACACACTTTCTCACACGTGCACCTCTAGGGTAACCTCGCTCGTTGCCTCGGAAATACAATCATGTCCCTCAAATATGTGACATTCTAGCAATGACCCTTCGATAAAAAAGATCGTAGTCCCTCGATGACCCTCGATGTTGCCTTTGATTAAAACGATCTTGTCCCTTACAAAAATTGCTAAAGCGTCTCACAAGTTGCCTTCGATGATTGTAAAATTGATCCGCGCATGTCCCTTCACATCCAATGGTGGGGCTTCTTACCAAATAAATGGTAAGATAGCACCCTTAAAAGGAAGAAGAAAAGAACAACTTAAGACCTTTCGAGTAGATAGATTCACTTTTAGTTACTCGCTTGCTCACGACAAAAACTCTTTACACCTACACTCCCAATTTCAAAACATTTTCCAAAAAGATAAAACATTTTATATACGTTCTTATAGAGACGAGAACTATTGCAAAAACTCTTTTCAAAACACTTTTCGAAACACGATTCACAAACACATCTTTGAACCACTTTTTGAAACAAAACTTTGTATACGTTCTTATAGAGACGAGAACCATTACAAAGAGATTTTTCAAAATACTTTCAAATCCCACACCACAAGCACACAATCAAACAAAAGCAAGTGATCTAAACGAGTAACTAAGAGCCCGTGGAAAACCATGGATGAAAAGGGTGCTAATACCTTCCCTTTTCATAATCTACCCCCCGAACCCGAGAAAATTCTCGAAAGGTCTTTCTTGTGCTTTTTTACCTTTCCTTTTGGATAAAAGAAGAGTCGGTGGCGACTCTTTCTAACCGCAAAAATGCGAACGAAACGCAAAAACTCTAGTCAGTTCACCCACCGTATCACACATGGCAACCCATGATTCAGTCGTTATGGGGGTCATGTGATGGGTCTGTCCAGCATAGTTGTACCTTAGAAGCATGTTAGTAACGTTAGTTTCGATCAAAGCACAATAAAAACAAAGATATGAATTTCATGCAATAATGGAAACCAGTGAGGCATATACGAGAGTTTCAGGCCTCTTGGATTCTCAAGATTGATCCATTCTTACCCTACAATGCTTCAGGGGTCGATTTGGATGATTGGGTTGCTTGGAGAGAGGCTGCAACTAGGGTTTGAAGTTTTCCCTTGTTTTGAGAATTTTGAAGTTTTTGGAAGGTGATCTTTTGCAAGGTTTTCATCCTCTTGTCTTGTCTAAATAATGAGAATATATAGAGAGGAGAATTAGATCAAAAGAAGTGGGCTTAGACCTTTTTATGAAAGCCTTGATTTTATTTAATTATTTTTTGAATTTAAATCAATAAAATCAAAAATAAATGGAATAAAGATCCAAGGGATGTATGAAGTGATTCAGATGTTCACTATGAGTTAAAAAAACGTTTGCACCTTGAAACATAAGCCCATTAGCCAAAAAACACAAGTTTGTTCAATTTGAGTTTCATGCATTTTCTCAAAATTGCCTAACTTGTACCAATCATAACTCTCTCAAATTTTATCATATGAAGGTGATCTTAGACTTTTTGGAAAGATTAAGATGTCCTATATAATCTATATGTTGATCATTTTTTCATTTGAAGGCTTTATCTTGATGTAAGTTGCCATGACAAAAATTGTCTTTTTGTTAACTTTTGAAATGACCTATAATGTTTTGGCCCATATCTCTCAAATGAAGCATTTTTTGGACTTGACCTTGGAGTTTCCAAGTTGTAGATAATTTAATTTCATTCAAAATGGGCTTTGGTTGAGAAAAATATGATGAAGCATGTGAAAGTTATGCATGGTCAAAGTTCCGTTGACTTCTCTTGAAGAAAACCCTGATTTAGCAACTTTTTGACTTTTGATGAATCTTGAGTTTTCTTGAAGAATCATGATGAACCATTGATCAAATGATTAATATGACTTCAAAATCTTTATGTTGACCAAAAATCCTGAGGTTTGACTCTATGTTGACCAGAGTTGACTTTTTGTCCAATACTGTTGATTTTCAGTCATCTGAGTAATTGATTTAGAAAACTTGTGATGCTAGGTTTGAAATTTGGCATGAGCATTACTATAGACATATGAGAAACCATGTAATCCACTTGAGGCATTATAAGTCCAATTTTCCTTGAGAAAAGCAAAACCCTAGTTGTAGGTCAATTGCTTAGGAGGAGAATTTGTCTGATCAATTCCTGAGTAACCTTGAGAAAATGAAAACCCTTGGAGCATGAGGAGATATATTAAAGAAAATGGGAGGGAAAATTTTGGGGTACAACAACTTCCCCTATTCAATAATCTTAAAACTGAAGAGTTAGATTGGCATGCCCCCCATTCATGATCGGAAGGTGGAAGAGGATTGAACACTTAAGTGCCCAGAAATTTTCACTTGTATGTGCACTTAGTAACATTGTTGGTTGATGATATTGCTTGAATGGGATTAAATAGTTACATTCAGAAAAGTGATAGTGTCGTCAGAGATGGGCTCATAGATGCCATCCAAAGTGACTGTTGATAAGAGTATCAGAATGAGTTTACGTTCGACTGTATCTGAGAAGTATACCAGAATGAGTCTATGTCCGAATGTATCTAGTAGATGTGCTAGGGAGTGTCAGAATGAATATTATGTATCAGTTGTATCTGAGTGATGTCCTAGAATGAGTCTATGTCTTGACTGTATCTATAAATGGACCAAAATGAGTCTTCATCTGACTTTATCTGAGATTTGTGTTTGAATGAGCCTACAATCAGTTGTATCTGAGATCCGTGTTAGAATGAGCCTATAAATGGATGTATCTATGAGAAGATCATAATAAGTCTTCACCCGACTGTACCTGAGATCTGTATTAGAATGAGTCTACGTCTGACTGTATCTAAAGATATACCGGAATGAATATCAAAATGGATCTATGTCTTGATCGTATTTGAACTGTATCTGGAATATGTACTGGAATGAGTATCATAATTGATCTATGGTTTAATCGTATATGAACTATATCTAGAATACGTTTCAGAATGAGTTTAAGCCTGACTGTATCCGAAAGATCATCAGAATGAATCATCAATTGATTGTATCTGAAGGATGACAAATTGCTGACAATATTTATCTGTTTGTGGACTAACCTAAAAGAAACAAAGTTAGTTTTATGCAAGTTCATGATGTATGTAATTCATTGTGTAATGATGCTCTCAAAATAAATGAGAATATTATATGCGTTTCGTATGCATATGCTATGATATTTTATAGATGATATATGGATGTAATATGTCACTAGAACGTATCGGCAGCTTCGTATAACATCTTTGTCTGGGGAAAATAAATCCTTGATTGTTACCGGGGATGAAGAATATGAATCTTCAATCTCTTTTAGAGTGTTTTTGCTGGGGATTCCAGCTTTCTGTTTGAGGATATTTCGCCGGGGACATTCGACTTCTGCTTGGGGATGAAAGGAATCCAGGAAATTGGTCGTTCATCGTTCTCTTGAAGGATTTGATTCTTATGTACCTTGATTGGGGACAAAAGAGATGGATAATACTCTGACCAGGTTTATGATGTGGATGCCAACTATTTTAGGGAGAACTAAGTTGAATGACATCTGGCCTGGGAAGAGAATGTTGTCGGGGAGCAACGATAATTGGAGAAATAAACGTTGTTGGGGAAATAAACCCTGCTGGAGAAAAGAAGTCTTTCGGGGATCTTACGGTGTTGGAGAAATAACCTACGTTGGAGAATTAGATTCCTGCAAACTGTTTTGAGGAAATAATTTCTGATGCGGATTGGAATTTCATAGGCTGTGCTAAGGAAGTTTCCACCATATGCTGGGGAAATGGTCAAACTTCCTTACATGCTAGGGGACCTATCGGGGAAGATGATCATGTCAAGCTATCCCTCAGGGATATGGAGGTGAACCGCTAGAAAATGCCCCAATTTCCGTCTGAACGCGTATTAGACTTGATGGGGAATATATCGCTATCGGGGATGAGCTTGTGAAGGTAGCTCTACCGGGATTTCTCTGTGGGGATTTGTGGACGACCTGAACATTATCCCAACTCCTAGAATATTTGGTAAGTTCTTATTCCTATTTTTATGCATATATTTGTTAGCAGTAATCATATTCAAATGCATATGCTCATTCAATTTAGTCATTGGACATTTTGACAAACAAAGCAGAAAAAGTAAAACAATCATTGAATTTTGAATTTAACTTGTATAGAGAGTTTGCCTATAAATAGGAAGCTTTGTACAAATAGACGGAGATCCTAGTAAGAGGAAATCGTCATAAGAATGAAGAAAGTTACAAAGGAAAAACAAAGAAAAACATCTATGTAGAAACGATCCCATCGAGTTTCAACTCTTCTATTGCCCCTATGTCTTCAAGCATCTCATCCCCTACTATCGGAAGAAGTGGATTGCATTGATTTGTACCATTTGGACTTGACTTTGATAACAAAGCTTGTTGTAAGTAGATGATCCAAAGGTACATAGTCGTACGCTTTAATCCCTAACTTTTGCCTGGAACGCCCTTTCGGGTTTTTAGTCCATCGGGATACCCTTTTTTCCCAAGTCGCCTTTTTAGGTTTTTTACTTGCCGGGTGTACAATTATATATATATATATATATATATATATATATATATATATATATATATATATATATATATATATATATATATATATATATATATATATATATATATATATATATATATATATATATATATATATATATATATATATATATATATATATATATATCCCTAATTTTTGCCCGGACCCTTTTGGTTCGTAGGGATGCCCTTACTTTTGCCTAGGCATGTCAACCTAGCGGGTCTCTTTTATGCGTAGTATTTTTTGACTATGTCTGCATTCACAGTGTGTGGAAGATCTTCACCGTCCATGGTGGTAAGTATCATAGCACCACCATAAAATATATTTTTGATCACAAATGGCCATTCAAATGTGGGAGTCCATTTGCCCATGGGATCACCTTGTGGGAAGATAATGTGCTTTATTACCAAATCACCAGCCTGGTATACCCTATGTTTGACTTTTTTCTTAAAGGCTTTGATCATGCGTTTTTGATACATCTGACCATGACAAACAGCCGCAAGACTTTTTTCATCGATCAAATTTATTTGGTCCATTCGAGTCTAAATCCATTTGTCTTCATCTAAACCTGCGTCTTTCATAATCCTTAGGGAATGAATCTGGACTTCAATAGGTAAGACAACCTTCATACTGTAGACTAGAGAAAACGAGGCTTCTCCAATTGACGTACGTAATGAAGTGCGATAACCATGGAGAGAAAATGGTAACATCTCATGCCAATCTTTATATGTCACTATCATCTTCTGCAAGATCTTCTTGATGTTCTTGCTGGAGGCTTCCACTGTGCCATTCATCGTTGGTCTGTACGGAGAAGAATTGTGGTGTTTAATCTTGAGTTATATGCAGAATTCCGTGATCATAGTATTGTTAATATTGGTACCATTTTCCGTGATAATCCTTTTGGGGATGCCATATCGACAAATAAGGTTATGCTTAATGAACCGAGCCACAACATTCTTGGTAATGGAAGCAAACGAGGTTGCTTCAACCCACTTGGTGAAATAATCAATAGCGAGTAGGATGAAACGATACCCATTGGAAGCAATAGGTTTAATCTCTCCAATCATATCAATGCCCCACATTGTAAATGACCAAGGAGCAGTCAAGAAATTTAGAGGAACGAGAGGAACATGTACTTTGTTAGCATAAATCTAGCATTTGTGGCAAGTTCTGGAATGATGATGACAATCAGTTTCCATGTTCGACCAATAATAACCCGCTCTCAGAATATTCTTAGCCATTGTATTCCCATTGGAGTGAGTACCCAATACTCCTTTGTGCATATCTTCCGTAATTTTCTCAGCTTCCTTCTTGTCTATATAATGAAGCAAAGTCGAATTGTGATTGCACTTGTATAAAATTATGTTGCTCAGAAAGAACTTGGCAGAGAACTTCTGTAGAAATTTCTTGTCATTGATAAATGCCCCCTCGGGGTACTCTTGAGCCTCGAGGTATCTTTTCACTTCATGAAACCATGGTTTTTCCTCTACTCTATCAGTATCAACTTCCTAGCAATGTGTCGGTTCATCTAGTCTCTTAATGGTAATTCAAGGAGCTTCATTGTCCCATCTGACTTTGAACATAGATGACATGGTAGCTAATGTGTCTTCCAATTGATTCTCTTACCGTGGAATATATTCAAAAGTGATTTCTTTGAAGTACAAAATTAATGTCAATACATGCTCTCGAAAGGAATGACATTCTGATGTTTCATATCCAATTCTCCCTTAATATGATTGATCATTAAGGCTGAGTTCCCATATACATCCAAGAACTCTATCCTCATATCAATAGCAGCTTTGATACCCATGATGCACACTTTGTATTCCGCCATGTTGTTGGTACATTCAAAGTAAAGTCTAGCAGTAAAAGTCGTATGGAAACCCTTGGAAGAGACAATTACAGCACCAATTCCATTACCATGCGTGTTGGAAGCTCTATCAAAAACCATAGTCCATCAGGATCCTGGCTCAAGTCCTTCATACGATCCAGGTTCTTCACAATCTGTAATTAGCATAATATTCTCATCCAGGAACTCGAAATTCATAGACTGATAGTCATTTATAGCTTGATGAGCCAAATGATCTGCCAGTACACTTCCTTTGATTGCCTTATGAGTAGTGTACTAAATGTCGTATTTTGTCAAGACCATTTGACATCTGACTATTCTTCTGGAGAAAGCAATTTTCTCGAATATGTATTTTATGGGATCCATATTAGAGATCAACAGAGTAGTATGAGTCAACATATACTGTCTTAGTTGGCGAGGATCCTATGCTAAAGCATAACAAGTTTTCTCGAGCAGTTAGTATCTTGTTTCACAGTCAGTAAACATTTTTCTAAGGTAGTATATTGCATGCTCCTTTCGACAAGACTCATCATGTTGCCCCAGTACACACCCCATTGCATTCTGTAACATTGTTAGGTACATGATCAGAGGTCTTCCTTCAACCGCTGGTATCATAATTGGAGGTTCCTGGAGGTACTCCTTGATTTTTTCAAAAGCTATCTGATAAACGTCGTTCCACTTCACTACTTGATTTTTCTTCAGCAACTTGAAGATTGGCTCACAAGTAGCGGTCAAATGAGAAATAAATTTGGAAATGCAATTCAATCGCCCTAGGAAACCTTTGACTTCCTTCTCAGTATGGGGAGCTGGAATTTATTTAATGGCTTTAACTTTGGAAGGATCAACTTCAATACATTTACCACTAATGATGAAACCTAGGACTTTACCGGATCTTACCCCAAAGGTCCACTTGTTCAGGTTCAACTTCAACTTGTATTTCTTCAACCTCTCAAACAGCTTGTGTAGGCGGTCGAGATGTTCTTCTTCAGTATAATATCTGGCTATCATGTCATCGACATAAACTTCTATTTTGTGATGGATCATGTCATGAACCAAAGCTACCATAGCACACTGATATGTTACGCCGGTGTTCTTCAACACAAAAGGAATAACCTTGTAACAAAAAGTGCCCCACTGTGTGATGAAGGTAGTTTTATCCATGTCTTCAGGTTCCATCTTGATTTGATTATAACCAAAGAAACCATCCATGAAGGAAAATACTTTATACTGAGCGGTGTTGTCAACCAGAACATCAATATACGGAAGCAGAAAGTCATCTTTGAGGCTTTCCCTATTGAAATCCCCGTATTTTATACACATATGCACTTTGCCATCCTTCTTTGGCACCAGAACTGCATTTGCAACCCACTGAGGATAGGATGTAACAGCTAAGAAACCTACATTATACTGCTTCATAACCTCAGCCTTGATCTTCTCTGACATCTCGAGATGCATACGACAAACCTTTTCCTTTATTGGAGAATAACCTTTTTTCATCAGTATACAGTGAACCACAATATCAGCATCGAGTCCTAGCATTTATTAGTACGACCAAGCAAAGATATCAACATAGTCATGCAACATATAGATTAATCTGTTATTGATATTGTGTTCTAGGTTGGCACATATCTTGACTTCTTTCTTGTCCTCTTTAGTACCCAAGTTCACAACCTCGACTGGCTCTTCATGCGGTTGTATGGCTCTTTCTTCCTGTATTAATAGTCTAGCAAGTTCTCCAGGTACTTCATAATCTTTCTCAACTTCATCCTCGACTTGGTAGATCATATTTTCAAAGTTATAAGTGGCAATATCATAATTGTTATCAATGGAATCCAGGGTGGATATGGATCTACAATTTATTGTGTGGGTGTCTGTAACAACACATAGCTATTTTAAAAGCAATAAAGTAAAAGAAAGACAAATAGCACAAAATTTAAATGCAAATGTGTAATGATTTATTGAATGAAAATATGCGAATGAAATATGACAACCCTAACAAAAGGACCGTTGTACCCCAGGTAAGGCACAAGGTTTAAAGTAATTATTTAAAATTACATAACCAAAACTTGAAAGCAATAAAACAAAAAATAGCATTTACACCTGACTAAAAGAGATTGGTATAACGTCTTTAGTCTTCCAATTATTGAGTCTGTTGTCGGTGGTAGGAAAAATCCAACTGTCTTGGTCAAAGTCCCTATGAACATCTTCTACCATGTTGAATCCATTACTGTTGATGTGAAATGGTGGTCTTCTAGCACGAGCATGGCGAACATCCCTCTGAGCCTCTACAATGAAACCCAAACCAAATTTATCAGACTTGTAAGGAATGTCGGGAAGCTAACCCCAAGTAGTGCAACCACCTTCTTCTACCACAGCTCTAGCATCTTTCAAAGAAGCCATTCTGAGCGGAACCCTAGTAACCTTATGAGTAGCATAAATGTCTTTTGTAGAAGTAGTTGTCTGAGGAATAACCTTAAAGGTCTAGAATGGAGTTTTGATGAATTCGTCGTCCATCTCAACATAATTAAAGGAGTTTAAGTGACTCACCTTGTACTCTTCTTCACCATAAATTGTAACAATCTTTCCTTTCACGGGATATTTTAACTTTTGGTGCAACGTAGATGTAACAGCGCATGCCCCGTGAATCCAAGGGCGTCCAAGTAAACAGGAATAGGACGGATGAATGCCAATCACATAGAAGTGTGAGTCGAAGACCCTTGAACCTACTTTGATCGAAAGATCCACCTCTCCGTGCACCATCCACTTTGAACCATCAAAGGACTTGACCACAATATCACTGGGTTTCAGCATAACCCCTTCACAGTCAAGCCTTTCTAGAGGGCCCTTTAGTAGAACATTTAATGAGGAACACGTATCAACCAACACATGAGCTAAGGTAGTGCCCCTGCATTCAATAGAGACATTTAGGGCCTTGTTATGGATTCTTCCTTTGGGAGTCAAGTAAGCATCAGAAAAGCCTAGCCCAATATCAGTAGTCAGGCTAGCAACATTATTTTCAAATTGATCAGCAGAGATTTCTTGTGGTACATATGCAGATTTCATGAACTTCACCAAAGCCTGAGCGTGGGCTTCAGAGCACAACAATAGCGATAACATGGATTTCTTTGAGGGGATTTTCCCTAGTTGTTAAAGAATCTTGTAGTCACTTTTTCAGATAATTTTTAGTACCTCCTGCATCTCTTGCCTGGAGGTATCTTCAGCGGTAACTTCTTTAGGTGCCACGTTCTGGGCAGACTCAGTCATTTGTTCTTTGCGCCGAGTCTCAGTAGTTGACTCGGTAGCAGTAACACGGACTGGTGTAGTGACAGTCTTCGGAGAGATCTCTAGAGAGATAATCCTTCCACTTCTAGTAACTTTATTGGTTCCAACAATATTGTCAATGTTGGGATTAGCAACTTCAGTATCTTCACTTTCAATAGTCAATGGTTCTTGCTTGACGCCATGGTAGTAGACGTCGGCCCCATAATTCCAAGGTATAGCCTTGTCAGGGGAATATAGGATTTGTTCGAGTGCGGTGATTATCAGAGGAGAAACTCTAGATTCAACCATAATCTTTACAGAACCCTTGGAAGTAACCCTTACAAGAGTTCCACAAATCACATATACCTCTTCAAGCTCCAAGTCTTAAAACAAATTGGAGGAGTGTTCTTAACTAGAATTATATGGTTATCCATAAGACACTGAATACCTTCTTTCAGCAGTTTGCAACCATTGGGTTGGGCTGCACAGTAGTAGCATCTTTCAATTCAACCTGGAAATAAATTGTCTTGCAACAGATTCTTCTTAATAATCGGGAGGGGAATAGTCAAGTTACTTAGAGTAGAAACATAAGGAACATCATCAATAGCATTAACACCTTTGTCGTGCTTAAGAATAGGTGCAATAATCATATTGGGGGTTTCGAGAGGATCAAATTTAATTTCTTTGAAGTCAATCATATCTTAAATTTTATTCTTCAAAGCCCAACAACTATTTGTGTCATGTTCAGGACTATTAGAATGATAGGCGCATCTTACATTAGGATTATACCAAGGAGAGGAGGTGTTGGGATTCTTAGGAGGATCTCTTAACGTTATTAACTCCGCCTTCAATAGATGTTCCAATGCCTAAGACAATGGCATGTTGATCTTGGTAAATTTACTCCTGGGTGCATCTGTCCTACGTTGATTGCCTTGTTGATGTTGTGTTGATGCAGGGTTATAGATTAGCATTGCCCCCACAAATTTGGTTACAATCACCTCTAGCATGACCCTTCTAGATATACATAACATTAGCTTCATTCTTACCGTTAAACGTCTTCTTCACAGTACTTGAAGATGCATCCACCAGAATTTTTCCTCTTCTGATTCCACCTTCAACATGTTCCCCTGTTAATATCAACTCAGTGAACCCGACCAAAGAGCTTTCAGTCAGATGATTAAAGAAAGGACCTATCAAAGTTCCCATAAACATATCAATCAACTCCCTATCAGACAAAGGAGGTTGTACTCTTTTCGCTAGATCTCTCCATTTCTGGGCATACTCTTTAAAACCTTCGTTAGATTCCATGGTCATACTTTCTAATTGCACACTGGTTGTTGCAAGGTCAGCATTGTATTGGTATTGTTTGTAGAAAGCAGCAGCCAAGTCTTCCCAGGTACGAATATTAGTCCCTTCAAGTTGATAGAACCATTCCAACCGTGTCCCAGATAGGCTCTCTTGAAAGAAATGCACCCATAACTTCCTGTCGCCAGTGTGGGATTAGATCTTCTGATCATAAGACCTCAAATGAAGCTTTGGACAGGAAACACCGTCATACTTCGCAAAAGTAGGTACCTTGAATTTGTGAGGAATAAGAACTCCCGAGACTAATCCCATCTCTTCAAAATCCAACCTATGCACTCTCTGGATCTCCATAGCATTTAAACAATCTGACAGTTGTTTGTATTTTTCATCAGCAAGAGGATATTATTTATCAAAATATTCATCTTCCTCTTCTTCAGCATATTGTCCAGAATCGAGGTTGCTTCCTTTCTCAGCCTTCACACTCTTACCATCTTCACCCTGATTTTCATCTTCGTCAAATGGAATATCACAGTCTTAAGCTTGCTTGGGGGGACCTCTGAACCTTCTTCCCATGTTGAAGATGTCGACTAGTTTTCTGGTATTTTTCTTCCTCTCTTTGGTGATGAGGGTCTTCAGCTCTTCCTGCCCCTTGGCTAAGTCCAGGAACATCTGTTGGAATTGAGCATCTTGGGCCTGAAGATCTTTAACTGTTTGTTCGAGAGCTATCTTTTACTGAAATAAATAGCAAGCATATGAGAAAATCGGACTTGGGAATACTTGTTATGTAATGACATGCATGATATGTAGATGCATATGCACTGTTCTCAAGGATCTTGAGGGATAAGAAAAAATTTGAAATGTTAGAGATTGAGTCTGGTTGCAGCTTTCCGCGAAGAACTTTACGTATTCATCTTTGAATGTTCTTCTATAAGAGTCAAGCTCACCATGTCAATTAGGTCCTAGCCTCTGACTCAAGGGAATGTACTTCGGTCTTTGACGACATCTGGTTAGAGGAAAATAAATCCTCTTGCCCCCTTGCTAGAGATTTGGTTCATGATAAAACTGCACCAAAGGTCCCTAAGATCCTTGAAAGGGTTAGTGAAATTTCCATGTTATGATTTTATGATGTCATGTTTGAACAGATAGAAAACACAAACAAAGTGTTAGGACATAGTTTGATTCTACAACCCTCATAAGAGTTTTGATGACAATAAACACAAAGACCAAATATGCACTGTAAATTTGTGTTCTATGTTATACAAAAGTTCTGACTGGAACGAAATCAGAAGTTAAGCCACAGAAGCACTCAAGATGAGTAATCATAAAGTTCTGAAGTATGATGATCAGAATCTTCCCTAAAGAGAAAGATATCCCAATTCTGAACGAAAGTTCAACACACTAACAAAACTTAATCTTCTGACTTCCCAAGTTCTGAAGTAAAGTAGCATGCAAGATTCCTAAGTTCTGAAGCGTTACTTTTCCATTAAGGAAGTATCATTTACAACGGCTACAATCAGACAATGATCTTCTCAGTATGGAAAGAGCATTAAGTGTCCATTAACATATTTCCATTTGGACAGACTGCCACGCATATATAAACAATCTCAAAGGATAAATCGTTTACGATTTTTACACAATTGCTCCATACAATCTCAAAAAGCTACAAAACTTATATTCATACTATACTCCACATTTTGTTTAATACATCACAGTAGTGATACCGTTTTTATAACGAAAAACAAATAGTGCATAATGAACCTTTTCTTTTGATTAAGTTAATTTCCTTGAGATAAACCGGATTGTGGTTATAATCAAGAAGACTTTGGCAATTGTCGAAGTATAATTGTAATCAGTTTGATTAGTGAATTAAGTCCTCGTTGGAGAGAGGAAAAATCACCTTGGCTGGTGGACTGGAGTAGTTTGAGCTCAAGCGAACTAGGATAAAAATTATCGTGTCTATTTCTTTTGATTTTTGTTTTAATTCAACCCCCCTTCTTGTGTTTTTCACTTCTTCAATTGGCATCAGAGCTCCTGGTTCTGAGTTCATACACTTAACTGTGTCAGTACAAGATCCAACCTTTAGAAAAACACTATGGTGGGACCAAGTAAAAACATCAGCTATGACTATCATGATGATAAGGACAGAATCAGCGGCAAACCTCCAGTCTTTGATGGAGAAAATTTTGACTACTGGAAAGATAAAACTGAGAGCTTCTTTCTGGCTCATGATACTGACTTATGGGATACGGTAATTGATGGATACATGCATCCAATAGATGAAAGTGGTCATAAGATAGATAGAAAAAGAATGTATAACCAACAAAATCTTGACTTAATAAACCATCATAAGGCAAGAACAATTCTTCTCAGTGCCATCTCATACTCAGTATGAGAAGATCTCAAACAGAGAGACATCCAAAAACATGTTTGACTCTCTGATAATGACGCATGAAAGCAACATACAAGTTAAAGAAACCAAGGCCCTTGCGCTCATTCAGAAATACGAAGCCTTCAAGAAGGAAGAAAGTGAATCCATAGAATCAATGTTCTCAAGGTTCCAGATTCTAGTTAATGGGCTGAGAGTTCTTGAAAAAGGGTATTCTACTGCTGATCACGTAAAGAAGATCATCAGGACCTTCCCAAAGCAATGGAGGCCAATGGTCACTGCTCTTAAGCTGGCCAAAGATCTCAACAAGATATCTCTGGAGGAACTTGTTAGCTCCCTCAGAAGGCATGAGATAGAGCTAGAAGATGAAGAGACTCTGAAGCAAGGTAAGCCTTTAGCATTAAAATCTAACAAAAAACATGATTCCAAGGTTTTGCAGACTATGGAAGAAACCTCTGATGGATCCTCATTAGAAGAAGACTAATTGTCTCTTATCTCCAGAAGGGTCAATCAGCTGTGGAAGCAGAGGCAAAGAAAATTCAGAAACTCCAGAAGACCAGGGAGTTAGAATGAATCCTCCTCCGAATACAGAAAGTCGGAGCCCTCCTCTAAACATAGAAGGTATGAAGCTTCTTCTGGTCACAGAAAGTCAAACAACAGAGACATCACCTGTTATGAATGTAATGAACAAGGGAACTACAAAAGTGATTGTCCAAGGCTTCAGAAGGAGAAGCCCAAAAAGAAGTTCTTCAAGGAGAAGAAGAAAAGTCTCATGGAAACATGGGATGATTCAAATACTTCTGACGCAAACTCAGAGTCAGATGATGAAAGAGCCAAAATTTCTCTTATGGAAAATGTGACAAAAGACAGCAAAGCTTCTGGGTCAGACTCAAAATCAGACACAAAAGAGGTAATTCCTGACTTTACTTTTAATTTTACCAAAGTTGAACTAGGAGAAAGTCTGAGTGAAAGTCTGGAAAGATATCAGCAACTCAGAGTTAAATTCAAGAACCAGAAAAAGGATCTTGCTTCTGACTCTGAAGAAACTGGGAGTCTTAGATTAGAAAATTATGAGTTAAAAGAAAAGATTTCAAAACTAGAAAATGATTTACAAAACTCTTAGAAGGAAATAATCTCAGAGGCTCCCGGTAATGCTGATAAGATCATAAAAGAATATGATCACAATTTTCAAACGTTTATGGCTAAAAACATAGATAGAAGCAAGATGGCTTCAATGATATATGGAGTTAGCAGAAATGGAAGAAAAGGAATAGGATACCATGGTAAGGTATCTCCACCTAAGAAAGTAATGGACCTAGTAATTAAACACACACCATTAGACACATGTCATCCTCTCACAAGCTACCCTCTGAGGCTGAACACGTGTTCAAATTCTGAAGGATCTAAGGCTCTGATTGGATGCATTGAGACACTTGTCAATGGTAACTGTTCAGCATCTACACACAATCTCCTAATTTCAGGTTTCATAATTTCAGTATAATCATTACTTATCTTCTCTTTCTTATTGATTAATTTTTCAAAAGTGTTTATAAATTCAAATTTAGTATTTCATTCACTTCTTATTGTATCCATTATTTTCTCTCGCTCTCGTTTTGCAAAAAAAAACCTTCTCTCAGTATTTTCCAAAACAAATCTGTGTGAACAATGGCATCCTCATCAAGCATCAAAAATCTCCACAATGCTCCTGGTTCTTCTTCAACAGAATAGTATGAGGAACCCATAAGAACGTTGCTCACTCAAGTAGATAATCTTGAAGTTCTATGTGAGTTGATCATTGATTTTGAGAGCTTAAAGGAAAATGGGTTTGATTTGTACGAACATGTAACGGCTCAAGGCTGGAACAAATATTTTGATCGTTTGTTGGGTCCAGTATTCCCTATTCTTGTTAAGGAATTCTAGATTCATGCTACTTCATCCAACCATCAGGTTACGTCATATTATATGGGTAAGAAGATAATGATTACAGAAGAGTTGATTGGGAAACTTATTGGGTAAAATGGTGGCGGAATCAGATACATTGATATGGCTGATAAGTGTTCGGACCTAAAATATATTGCTAGGGTCATTTTCACTTCTGGACAGCCATCCAGCAAGATAAGAGACTTGAAAGATTATTACAGAATCTGGGCCAGGATCATTCTGGGTTGCATAAATCACAGGAAGCCTACAAGCTCTCCTGACTACATCAACATTGATCAGTAGTTTCTGTTGTACTTCATCTCAAAGAAGACCAAAATAAATCTTCCACACTTGCTCTTCAATCATCTGAGAACAAGCGTGAAGGAAACAAGGGAAGAAGAAATAACAAAGAGGGATTGGATTCCCCTGGGAAGATTGATTTTTGACATTTTGATTGAGAACAGACTGATAGAACATTTGACATGGCTCAGAAGATCAGCACTCTGGAGGCAAGTGCTGGAAAACCACTAAATGCCAAGAATCTGAAGAAAATGAAGATTATTGAAATCATTAAGAAGGAACCGACAATTTCTTCTCATGAAGTCATCACGTCTAGGAGAATCCCTCTGAAGGATTTTCCACTATTTTCTGAGATTGATGCTTCTCCAGAGATTATGGTCAGATACCTTGAAGCTTGCAAGGAAGATGGAACTATTCCAGATCTTAACATTTGTGATCTGCATAAGCCAGCTCCAGATGTTGTGCTGAAGAAATCCAGAAAGAGGAAGGCAGCAGGAGAAGGATTCTCTCAGAGGACACCCAAAGCTGCGAAAAAGAAAGGTAACACATCTTTTGTTTCTGTTGTAGAATCTATAGTTTTTCCAACATCTGAAACAGTTCCCCCTCAACCAGCAGAAAATCCCTCACCACAAACAGTTGAGGATTTTGACATAGAGTTTGATCCCTCTGTAACTCTTGGAAGCTTCTTAAATGAACCTCACTCCCCTAATCCAAATCCAGAACAAAATCAACCAGAACTTGCAAGAGTTTTGTATAATATTTAACTCTTTGACCAAGACTTTCAATCACCAATCCCAGAAAATCCAAACCTCCACTCTCAACAACCAGAAAATCTTCACCTTCACTCTCCACAATCAGAACATCAAAACCTCAACTCTCCTCAACCAGAAAATGAAAACCCTCTCACTCCCCAAACTGAAAATCCAAATTCCGAAACCCCTGAACCAGAAAATCAACACGCTACCACAAACCAATCAGAAGAATCTTTTATAGACTTTGATACCACTACCCATATTCCTGGAATAACAGAACCTCTTATGGTTCGTCAACCTCTCTCCATACTTGATATTCCAGAAATACCTTCACCATATGATTTGACACCACCAAACACTCCTCGCTCACCAATCCTAATCTTTGATTCTCCTACTCCCTCACTAACTAACCGTTTATCTAATCATCTCAGAACTATCATTGATCTAGAAGTGCTGGATCATCTAGCTTCAACCACCAATAAAATTGCAATTCCCAAACCCAAACCAACCTTAACCAAAACAAATGTTGGTAAGAACTTGTTAATTTTTGAAACATAAATACAGGAATGGGCTACTTCTTTGAAGCAAGCAAGTCAAGAGAATTTTAATGTTGCTGCTTCTGATTCTCTTTGGGATAGATTCAGAAAATGGTTCAACTCTGAATCCCAGAGGCTAAAAGAATTGAGTTATGAAATTGCTCAGCAAAACTTCAGTGATCAGCTGAAAGCCTTCAAAGACCAAGTTCTGAGTCACTGGGATAAGAAAAAAATTATTCTGCTGGAAAATGCTCACTAGAAAGAGAACCAACCTTCAGAAGCCACTGAACCAGGTTCTGATAGTCACCCTCTGGCTACTGCTCAAGAAAAGGTAATTGCAACTAAAAAAGTAGTTGAATCAGAAGATGCTACAGATTTTTCTGAACAACTTGCAACCTCTGAGGAAACATCAACTACGTCTCTAATTATGCAAACTCTGGAAGAGCTGAAGAAGGAGAATGCTATAATTTACGCAAGGTTGGATAATCAAGAAGACACAAACAAAGAAATAAGGGATATATTGGATAAGCAAGAAGACACTACCAAAGAAATCAAGGATATGTTGGGACAGCAAGAAGAACCAAGCACTCAGATTAAGAGCTTGCTGGAAGCGTTGTTCACTCGACTTCCCCCTCCATCTTAGATTTTTTAACTTGTTTTCTGTATGCTTCATCTTATCTCCTTTGTTTCTGAAAGATGTCATTGCAATTTGTTTTCAATGAAAATCATCATTTTTTACTCTGATAATTTATGGTTATATTGCTTTTTGATACCTGACCAAAAGGGGGGGGGGAGAAAGTGAGATATTTTCAATAACATTTTATCGGGACTAAGTCTCAAACATTCTGAATATCTTAACTTCTTATTTGTTTTCTGAAAGCTTAAACAAGAACAAATTCTGATAAAGATAGAAGGAGATGCATCAAAAGCTCTGATAAGAAGGAACTTCAGCGAAGTATCTCATCTCTATCTGAGTACTCAACTCAGGGGAAGACTCTCTTAAGCTTTGTTTTTTAAATTTTTATTGAAAAATCCTAGTTTTTGTCATCATCAAAAAGGGGGAGATTGTTAGACCATAGTTTGATTCTACAAGCCTCATAAGAGTTTTGATGATAACAAACACAAAGAACAAATATGCACTCTAAATTTGTGTTCTATGTTGTACAAAAGTTATGACTGAAAGAACATCAGAAGTTAAGCCACAGAAGCACTCAAGCTGAGTAATCATAAAGTTTTTAAGTATGATGATCAGAATCTATGCTAAAGAGAAAGATATCCTAATTCTGAATGGAAGTCCAACACACTAACAGAACCTATGCTCCTGACTTCCCAAGTTCTGAAGTAAAGCATCATGCAAGATTCCTAAGTTTTGAAGCGTTATTTTTCCATTAAGGAAGTATCATTTAGAACGGCTAAAATCAGACAAGGATCTTCTCAGTATGGAAAGAGCATCAAGTGTCCATTAACATATTTCCATTTGGACAGACTACCACGCCTATATAAACAAGCTCAAAGGATAAATCATTTACGATTTTTACACAACTGCTCCATACAATCTCAAAAAGCTGCAAAACTTATATTAAGACTATACTCCACATTTATGTAATACATCACAGTAGTGATACAATTTTTGTAACGAAAAACAAATAGTGCACAGTTAACCTTTTCTTTTGATTAAGTGAATTTCCTTGAGATAAACCAGATTGTGGTTGTACTCAAGAAGACTTTGGTAGTTGTCAAAGTAGAATTGTAATCAGTTTGATTAGTGAATTAAGTCCTCGTTGGAGAGAGGAGAAATCACCTTGATGGGTGGACTGGAGTAGTTTGAGATCAAGCGAACAAGGATAAAAATCATCGTGTTTATTGCTTTTGATTTTTAAGTTTCAATTCAACCCCCCCTTCTTGTGTTTTTCACTTCTCCACAAAGCATACAAGATCCTTAGGTTTAAAGGCTTGCATGAGGTCCATAGGTAAGTACCCTTCTCTATTGAAGTTAAGTTGGCTTAACCTATCCTAAAATAGTAATCGGGTTCTAGGAGTCTCATATCACCGATCTTTCTCACAGGTTTTATTTTAGCACGACAACTGACTTTCCACCAAAATATCCCAAGAGTCAAATCTCAATGAGCATAGCATCGAGTATCAACCAACCTTGGACTACACCAAAGTCGGCTATCTCACTACCTTCTAATGGCCAAGGTGGGTCAATTAAGGTTTTAAAAGTCAGTTAGTGCTTATGAAACCATGCGAAATCCCAATTTTATCATTGATTGAATCAAGTAACATTGGTACAAACCAAAGTGTCACATTAATGTAGCCATCACTTCAACCATATCGGTCTACACCATACAGTTTCCATGATCTATTGCTACTTACCTAAGGCATCCCTAGATTCGGGTGTAGGATCTTTCCAAGAATTTAAACCCAAGCAACCCTTAAAAATAAAGCAAACAATGCAAACAATTTTAAAGCAAGTAAAGTGACCTAAGACTATAAGGTAACCCCTCTTTTTAAGTCTTCCTCAGTTGAGTCGCCAGTTCTGCAATACGGTGGGAGAACTGACTTGTTTTTGTATTTTATTGCAAATGTCGCAGATAGCAAGAGTCATCACCGACTTTTCTTTTATCCAATAAGGATAGGGTGAAAAGATCATGAAAGACCTTGACATATTTTGAGTTCGGGGGGTAGGTTATGAAAAGGAAAGGTGTTAGCACCCTTTTCATCCGTAGTTATCTACAGGTTCTTAATTTCTTAGCTCACTTTGAAAATATGCTTTTTGTGTGTGTGATTTGAAAATATTTTGAAATTCCAATGTAAACTTTGTAATAATTCCTTTATCGTTCCTCAAGAATGTATACAAAGTGTTTTTAGAAAAATATTTCATTTTGAAAGTGTGATGTGAGAATGTTTTGTTTTTTTGAAAAGTTTGTGAGCAAGTGATTAATAGTATTCTACCAACTCAAGGTTGTTTTTGTACTTTTCCTTCTCCTTTAGATAATGATATATGTAACATTAGTTAGTAGGAAGCCTTATCCTATGGATGTAAAGGGACAAGGGAAGGCTCATCGTACGGTCATCGAAGACAACTTGTAAGGATGCTTTAGAAATTTCGTAAGGCACTAAATAATTTTTCGAAAGGCAATTTCGAAGGCTCATCGAGGGACTATGATCTTTTGTATCGAGGGTCTTTGCTAAAGCATCCCCACTTTAGAAGGACATGACAGTTTATTCCGAAAAGGCAACGAAGAGAGGTTACCCTAAAGGTGCGAGTGTGAAGAGTGTATTGTTTTCCGTTATTTAGTCATGAAATTAGGTTTTCTAGCGTTTGGTTTTATCTTTCCATACAAACCCTAATTACTAACAATTGCATAAAAATATAGTAGCAGAAGATAAAGGCGGAAATGTAAACCTAGCCTATTACAAAGCTTTGGGGCAGTTACATAAATATAGAGAGTGCGAAAAATAAAACCTACAACTATCACATACTAGGAAAAGGTACCTAATAATAAAAAGTTCGAAAGATCTATGTTATTACAGTTAAATGCGCCCTATACAATTTATCTAGGAAATGTAAATACGAAAGAAAAAGAAATAAGCAAAAAGTGGTTTGAATGTTCGTTAGGGTTTTTTGCAAAGAAAAATGGTTTATGATGATGACTAATTAAATAAAACCTAATTAATTTTAATTAATAAAAAAGGTTAATTTTGAAATTTTTAATTATAAAACCTAAAACCTAATTAATTAGGGTTTTTAGAGAAAAAAAAGTTTTATATTTAATGATAAATAAAAAAGAATTAAGTTTGCCAAAAAATAGATTGGGGAAGAAAAATCAAAGAAAATAGGGTTAGAAAACAAAAATAGTGCAAATGGCAGGATTGGGTGTTGAACCCTCGCCATTTCCCTTCTTCATTACATAGCTTGTCGTTGTGCCATGCGTGTGCTGGTGTTAATAGAATGGGCATTATGCAAAATATAATAAAACCTGCAAAATATGAAAACGTCAAAAGGCAGGGATTGAACCCACGCCCTAGTAGTCTAATACTTTATCATGCGCGCACTTGCCATTGGGGTGGATGTGTCATCCGGTAATGCTATTAAATCAATTAAATGTAATACAAACATCTTGGCTGGGCCAGAGAGGCGCCAAAGCCCTAGCTGTGGTCGTCTTCTCAAGCAACTTCTTTTTTATTCCTGCAAAAATAGCAAACGTCAGTGGTTTAATGGTACCCTACCCCCCTAATTTTGGCTTTGCGAATTCAATGGTGCCCTTTGTTTTGGATACCCCCTAGTAGGAAATGGTTCAAACATGGCAACCCATGATTCAATCGTTATGGGATCCATGTGATGGGTCTATCCATGTTAGTAATGTTAGTTTCGATCAAAGCACAATAAAAACAAAGAAATGAATTTCATGCAATAATGGAAACCATAAAGGAATATACGATAGTTTCAGGCCTCTTGGATCCTCAAGATTGATCCATTCTTACCCTACAATGTTTCAGGGATCGATTTGTATGATTGGCTTGCTTGGAGAGAGGCTGCAACTAGGGTTTGAAGTTTGCCCTAGTTTTGAGAATTTTTAAGTTTTTGGAAGGTGATCTTTTGCAAGTTTTTCATCCTCTTGTCTTGTCTGAATAATGAGAATATATAGAGAGGAGAATTAGTTCAAAAGAAGTGGGCTTGGACCTTTGTATGAAAGCCTTGATTTTATTTAATTATTTTTTGAATTTAAATCAATAAAATAAAAAAAAATGGAATAAAGATCAAAGGGATGTACGAAGTGATTAAAAGGTTCACTATGAGTTACAAAACACGTTTGGACCTTGAAACATAAGCCCGTTATCCCAAAAAATCAAGTTTGCTCAATTTGAGTTTCATGCATTTTCTCAAAATTTCCCAACTTGTACCTATCATAACTCTCTCAATTTTTATTATATGGAGGTGATCTTTGACTTTTTGTAAATCTCAAGATATCCTCTACAATCTCTATGTTAGTCATTTTTTCATTTGAAGGTTTATCTTGATGTAAGTTGCCTTGATAAAAAGTATATTTTTGTTGACTTTTGAAATGACCTATAATGTTTTGGCCCATATCTCTTAAATGAAGCATTTTTTAGACTTGAGCTTAGAGACACAAAGTTGTAGAGAATTAAATTTCCTTCAAAATTGGATTTGGTTGAGTGAAATATGCTGAATCATGTGAAAGTTATGGTTTGTTAAAGTTCAATTGACTTCTCCTTAAGAAAACCCTAATTTAGCAACTTTTGACTTTTGAGGAATCTTGAGTTTTATTAATGAATCAAGATCAAACCTTGATAAAATGATGGATATGACTTCAAAATCACGATGTTGACCAAAAATATTGAGGTTTGACTATATGTTGACCATAGTTGACTTTTTGTCCAATACAATTGATTTTTAGTCATCTAAGCAATTGACTGAGCAAACTTGTGATGCAAGGCTTAAAATTTGGCATGAGCATTCTTAGAGACATATGAGAACCCGAGGAGCAAATGAAAACCCTAGGAGAATAAGGAGATATATTGAAGAAAATAGCAGGGAAAATTTTTGGGTACAACACAAACATACTCATTTGTTATCATTAAAACTCAGAGACAATATTGCATAACCAAATCTTGTTCTTACAAGACTTTCCAAATCAGTCAAACTTTTAGCTACAAACCCTTTGCTTAGGAAAGATTTAATGGGGAGAAGTAGAAACTTCCATGCTGTAGGGGATACATCCCAAACTGGAGATACTGTAGTCCTTCTTGAAAGAATACTATTCTGGTATTGGTAAATCGTGTAAAAGTATAGGGATGATTGAAGGTGTGAAAAACACAAGAAAGGGGGGGGGGGGGGGGGGGTGAATTAGGTTTTAAAACAAAAACTTTTCTTTAAAAATATCCCCTTTAAGTTAAAATCCTTTTAATCTTCACTCTTGATAATAAAAATAAGTAAGAACAAGAAGTAAAGAACAATGTATGTTTATACCAGTTCACATGAAAACTATCAAGCTAGTCTAGTCCACCCGCCAAGGTGATTTCGCCTCACTCAATCGAGGACTTAGTTCACTATAACCAAAATAATTACAATTTGAACAAGCTACGCACAAGTGACTAGGAACTTCTAAGACTCGCAATTCAAAGAATCTTAAGGCTACAAACCTACCTGGTCCCTTAAATAATATCAAACAATAATCAACCTGATTATTACAATGCACAAGCTACCCGTAAGTGACTAACAACTTCTAAAACTCGCAGGTCCTAGACTTCTTAAGAATACAAACCTACCTGGTCCCTTAAGGAATATAAAACAATTGTTTGAATACAAGTTTTGTTTACAAGAATGTTGCTTCTAAACAGATGAATATGTAAACTATTTTAAGAACAGTGACTTAAGAATGTGAAAGTTATGAAAAGTGTTTGCGCGTGATTATTCGGTGAATTGGAAGCTTTCTCTATTAGTCCTCAAGCCTTTATATATCCAATAAAATAATATATTTCTTGAGTGATACTCTTGGGATTTCCAGAAACATTGGTAGCTTGAACAGTAACGTGGGGGACAATATCGTGCGACACATCCATCCTTTAATGGTAGTGGAATGAAACGTTGATGGTACCATGTACTATTTGTACCACGTTAATGTTATCTTCTTTCCTTATGAACTTTAGAGGCTTCTGCGAGCATGAGTTTAGAAGCGAGAACATAACACAAGGTCATCGGAACTTCAAGTCTTCAGAAGTGCGTCTTCAGAGTCTTCATCACTTGGTTGTGAGAACCTTTTCTTGGAACCTTGGGTCTTTAGAACTTCAAGTCTTTAGAATCTTTAGAACTTTTGTCATTAGAGTCTTCATCACTTGGTCTTTAGAACCCTAATCTTTAGAACCTTTCTATTAGAAACACAAGTCTTTAGCATCTGGACTTCAGTAGTAACTTAGTCTTCAGATCTTCTAACTTTGTTTCTTTAGAACATGTTGTCTTTAGAAACTTGAGTCTTTAGCATCTGGACGTAAGTAGAAACTTCTATCATCAGATCTTCTGACTAGTTTCTTTAGAAGAAATATTAGAGCTTACACTTCAGAGCCTTCTGGAGTGTCTTGCTACTGTTCAACAAAACTTGTGTAGCGTAGAAGTGGAATTAATTATCTTCTAATGTCTTGGCCACGCCATCAAAACTCTGAGATGATATTGGAGAACCAAATCTTGTTCTTACAATATCCCCCTTTTTGATGATGACTTAACTATGTATGTTGATGACACAATTTTGTTCTTATAATAAGAAAGGAAAAAATAGAAAGGTAAGGAATATTTATCCTTTTTATAAAACTCTCTATGAGTTAATGACTTGATGAAGATCGAATATCCTGACTCTGAACCATTTGAGTAAAACTCCCCCTGGTTCTAATAGATCAGATATCGAGATCTTTAGAGTCTTGACTCTTGATGCCAATGGAAAATTGAGATCTTGATGCCAATCGAATTAGTTCAGAACTTGATTTCATAGAAATTCTTCTTATGAAATTTTGACTTTAGAAGCCAATGATAATGAAATCAAATTGAAATCCTTGAAACTTTAATACCACTAAGTCAGATCTTTGCCTTTAATCAAAGTTCTAATTTCCTGAAAAAGAACATCAATTCTAACAGAAACAGGAGATTAACTATGTTAGAATGTAAGCAACTCTTTTCGGAGAACATTTTCCAGAACTTGATTATTGAAATAAAAATTAAGTTCATTTAATTACTCCCCATTTTTTTCATAATCAAAAAGGTAATTATATGTGAAAAACATAAAAACCATAAGAAACAATAGGAAAGGATAAGAAGTTTCATTGATATTGGAAGGATATTACAACATAATGAACATAGACAGAGAAAGCCATCTAAACTTCAAACACGTCACAACTCTCATCAAATAGAGCACTGCCTCTGATGAACATATTTCATTGAACATTTTCAATTATACCTGCTAACTCAAACAGTTCAGGCAATACACGTCCATACAGAATGAATGATTTTTGAGAGTTCTGGGATGCTAGGATTGATAGCTTCAGATGATTGAATATTATTGGCGAAAGATGAATTTGAATACTCTTGAGAAGGAAATAAAAAAGACACATATCCCTAGGAAAAAATTTATCAAAATCTTCTCCTATAGGATGAAGATATTTCAACAGGAATTGAAACCAGATTTTTGCAATTGGTTTCAAATGATCTGAACTAAGGGGCTCATATCTGAATGAAGAGTTAGGAACATTTAGAAACATGTCAACATTCATGCAAGATTTGGGTAAAGGTGGAATCTGGATGGCTTCATCAATAGAGGAGCGAGTGATGGTAATCGGAACGCCAAAGATATGAGAATGAATGATGTTTCCATCAGGACTAACAAAAATATGAAGCCAGAAATTCTTTAAGAGGTTAGGATAAGTAATACCTCTCAACATTTTTGCATACCCAGGCCATCCTTGATTTTTAATAACTTCATTGATGAAACCATCATCAGACACATAGTTGGGTCTTTTCTCTTTGATTACCTCGAGAAGATTTTCATCTCCTTGAAAGGTTCTAATAGCCATGGTATGGAGACACGATTGAAGAGGAGAGACGATTGAAAGTGATACAAGGAAAATGACTTGATGAATGACTATAGAAAAGAATAAATATAAATAGTCAGACAAGAAGTTCACGAAGTAAGACAATAGAAACACTCAAATGACATCACAGACTGCTAAAAGAAGCAAATGAAGAGAGAAGTAAATCAAATGTTAATATGATAGAACATGAAAGCATTTAATCATGACATTGAATGTTAGAAATCGGCATATGGGTATGACATGAAACAATTATTCCCAAGGAGTGGTTAAATAAATGTAATCATGATTAATCAATTTCAAGAAAAATAATTGCTCGTGCATAACCTTGGTAAAGTGTGATAGACACTAAGTCTATTTAGTTAATGGGTTTGATATTCTCAACTTCTGGAAAATCACAAATATTTCCATCTGATTAGGGACATTTCTGACTGAAACATCTTCTGATGATTGAGATAAAACAAATTCGAAGTCTTTTGATTAAGTCAGAATCTTATTCCTTCAGATTACGACTAACACATGGTTGATTCTAATGACATCTTACTCTGGACAGAGATCCATTTTCAGATTATTTAGAGTAAACATAAATATATCTTCAGCTAAGGGTTTTGTAAAAATAGCAGCCCATTGATGGTCTGTATCTATAAATTTTAAATATAGAATCCCTTTCTGAACATAATCTCTAATAAAATGATAATTAATTTCTATGTGTTTAGCCCTAGAGTGTAGGATAGGATTCTTAATCAAGCAAAGAGCGGCAGTATTATCACAGAAGATAGGAATGTTACTCTCATATATAGGTAATCTTCCAGCTGATTCTTCATCCATATCATTTGAGTGTTGCACAGTGTTGTTGATATGTATTTCGCTTCTGCTGTTGAAAGAGCAATTGTTAATTGCCTCTTGCTTGACCATGAGATCAGATTCTTGCCTAGAAACTGACAGTTTCCAGAAGTAATTTTCCTTTCTAGTCGATCTCCAACATAGTCTGTATCATAGAAACCAGAAAGAGAATACTATGGTGTTTTATCATACATCAAGCTAAAGTTATAGGTTTCTTTTAAATACCTAAGAATCCTTTTAACACCAGTCAAGTGAGATTCCCTAGGATCAGATTAGAATCTAGCACAAAGATGGACACTAAATAAAATATTAGGTCTAGATGGAGTCAGATGCAAAAGAGAGCCTATCATACCACGATAGAGCTTCTGGGAAACCTTTCCACTTACCTCTTCTTTCTCCAAAATAAATGTAGGATACATTGGAGTCTTTGCTACACTGCAGTCTATCATGTTGAATTTATTCAGAAGTTCTTTGGTGTACTTACTTTTATGTATGTAAGTAGCCTATGGTTTCTAATCAATCTGGATTCCCATAAAGAACTTCAGTTCTCCAATCACGCTTATTTCAAACTCAACCTGCATTATCTTAGAGAACTCCTCATAGAGAGATGGATTAGCAGAACCAAAAATAATATCATCAACATAAATTTGAACAATTAGGATTTCA
Organism: Vicia faba; assembly: GCA_948472305.1. Taxonomy (NCBI): domain Eukaryota; kingdom Viridiplantae; phylum Streptophyta; class Magnoliopsida; order Fabales; family Fabaceae; genus Vicia; species Vicia faba. Next base: position 147,096,810 of record OX451740.1, read on the forward strand.
TTTTTGAATGTTTTACAGAAGAGTGTAGTATTAAATTCTCCTCTGGTAAACTTATTTTCTAAAAGAAAATTGCTCAATCTATCATACCAAGCTTTGAGAGCTTGTTTCAATCCATAAATAGATTTTTTTAATTTAAAAACAAAGTTTGATTTCTCATATATTTCAAAGCCAGTAGGTTGTTTGACATACACTTCTTATGAAATATAACCATTCATAAATGCACTCTTAACATCCATCTTATAAAGGATGATATTATAATTTACAAATAAGGAAACTAACAACCGAATAGTTTTTAACTTGGCGACTGGTGCAAAGTTTTTTTTATAGTTTATACCTTCTTGTTGACTATAACCTTGTTCAACTAGACGAGCTTGTTTCTGAAAACTTCACCCTTCTCATTGAGCTTGTTTCTGAACATTCATCTGGTTCCAATGATGTGAACACTATTAGGTTTCTAAACAAGATCCCATACATCATTCTTTGAGAATTGGTTCAGTTCTTCTTCCAAAGCTAGAATCCAATGCTTATCTAGAAGGGCTTCCTCAATAGATTTATCTTGTATTAGAGAAACTAAACCCAGAAACACTTCATCAGAAGGTCTGAGAGCCAATCTTGTTCTGACTGGAGCATCTTTACTTCCAAGAATGAGATCTTCAGGATGAGAGGATGAGATTTTTCTCTTTCTTGGTTGAGGTTAATTATACGGGCTATCAACAACATCAGAAGAAGGAGCTTCTGATTCTTTATCTTCTTGAATCTTCTCCTTTGGTTCAATGGATGTTATAGTCACATCTGCAAGCTCTTCACACAACTTTAACTTTTCATGGTCAATATTATCGTCAAATCTGACAGGGATTGAATCCCCCACAATTTTTGGTTATGTGTTATAGATTCTGAAGCCTTTAGAGTGTTTAGAGTATTCTAATAGCGGACACTTATGTGCCTCAAAATCAAACTTACCCAGATTCTCTTTAGTGTTTAACATATAACAAGTACATCCAAATGGATGAAAATAGGAAATGTTTGGCTTTCTATTCTTCCACAATTCATAAGGAGTCTTACTCAAAATAGGTCTTATGGAGATTCTATTTTGAATATAACAAGTTGTATTCAATGCTTCTGCATAGAAGTGCTTAGCCATCTGAGTTTCTTGAATCATGGTGTGAGCCATTTCTTGTAGTATTCTATTTTTCCTTTCTACAACCCCATTTTGTTGTGGAATTGTAAGACAAGAAAAATCATGTATTATGCCATTTGAATCAAAAAGTTTTTCAAACTCCTTATTTTCAAATTCTCCACCATGATCACTTTGAACTCTAACTATTTTGAAATCTTTTTCATTTTTCACTTGGGAACAGAAGGAAGAAAATACATAGTATGATTCATCCTTGTGTTTCAAGAATTTTACTCATGTCCATATGCTATAATCATCAACGATGACAAGTCCATATTTCTTTCCATTGACTGAATCTGTTTCCACTGGTCCAAATAGGCCAATGTGAAGAAGTTCTAATGGCCTAGAAGTAGAAACAATCTTTTTAGCTTTGAAGGAGGTTTTTTAAAATTTTCCTTTCTGACAAGCTTCACAAAGATCAACTGAATTACAATTAAGATTGGGCAAGTCTCTGACTAATTCGAGTTTATTTAGTTGAGAAATCTTTCTCAAGCTAACATGACCCATGCATCGATGCCAGACCCATTTCTCTTCTTGAATAGTCAGAAGACATTTTACATTTTGAATTTTTAAATCTGATAATATTATTTTGTAAATATTGTTCTTCCTCTTACCATTAAACTGAACTGAGTCATCCTTCTGACTAAGAGCTTTACATGATGTTTGATTAAAAATGACGTCATAACCATTGTCACTAAGTTGATTGATTAATAATATGTTATGCATCAAACCTTCGACTAAAAGAACATTATTAATAGAAGGGAATTTACCATTACCAATTGCTCCAGAGAAAATGATATTTCCATTCTGATTGCCTCAGAACCCAACAACTCCTCCAGACTTAAGTTCCAAATCTTGGAACATATGACTTTCGCTTGTCATGTGTCATGAGCATCCATTGTCTAGGTACCATGACTGGTGTTTCAGTGGTGCCATCAAGGAAATCTGAAATGTAAATTATTTGATACTTAGGTACCCATTTTCTGGGTCCTCTTTTGTTAGAAATGTTATACCCCATTTTTTCCCCTATGATTCTTTTATCATCTCATATCAACTCAATTACAACAAGATCATACTATGATTTGGCTCTTCTCCCTATCCTTAGGTTTGCTCATGAGGAATCACCAAGCACTTTGATTTGTATATTGTGGTATTATATGTTTTGTATTAATTAACTTTTAACTAACAAATACTATTAATGTTTGCTCTAAATGATTATGCTATAGGTGATGGCACAACACATTTCATCAGGTGAATCCATAGGTTCATGAGTTTATTTCCATGCCTTCTTCAACAAAGCTTTGTTGAGATTCAAGATTAACTATTGAAGATACTTTAAAGTAATATCATGAAAAGGTTTACTATGATTCATCATGCCTCAATTTTCCAAAGAAAGTCAAAAGATGCAAGGGTTGATGTAAGAAGTTTGACCTAATTGGACAAGTTCTTGATTTCTTGATCACAAGTGCATAACACTCTCAATTTTTAACATTTGGAAGTGGTTTTTAGTGCTATGATTTCTTATTATCATCCTCAACAACTTATATTCATATGGAAAAAGTAACTATGCAAGAAATTTTGTCAAAATTGAAAAGGGTTTCCAAGTCATTTTGGTGCTTTAGGAGTTAGGGTATTGGACTTCTAAGGGCTATATCTTGCTCATCTTTTGATATTTTTGAGTGATTCCAAATACATTCTTCTCTTTAAATGGTTATAAACTAATAACTTCAAGAGTTTAAAGAAAATTTGGTGTTTAAGATTACTAATGATGAAGAAAGATTACAAGTTCTCTAGATTCGCCATCAAATTCCTTTATATGACTTCAAAAGATCATAACTTAGTCAATTTTTATATCCTTGAGTCCATTTTTTTCCACAATGATCTTAAGGATGTGAATTCCAACCCTTATTTTATGTTAAAAGCATGAAAATGAGTGGAAGATGTCCTAACAACTGAAAAGAATATAGGTCACCCCATGAATTTTCACCAATTTTACAAGGCCATAACTTTTTCATTAATTGGTATTTTTTAATGATTCAAGTTTCACAATTCTCTTTGGGATGTCCACTTAAAGATAGAATCAATTATCCAAGCTATATTTTGAGAGAAGACCTTGTTTGAACTCAAAATATTTTAGGTCACTTTTGAAGAAAAACTTAGAATTTTACTAAGTACAAAAAATCAGCATCTTTTTCTCAACTTTGACTCATAACAACTTTTAACTCAAGCATCCAATTGATCCCACTCTTTGCACATTGTAAAGTTTGTGACCTTATATTTAAATGCTTTAATAATCATGCCCTAAGACTCCTTGAGCTGTGAACACCATGCATTCAAAGATGGTACCTTGAAACTGAAGTTTTCTCCAAAGTCAGAATTTGAAATTTATAATATGGCTTCTAATCACCAATTTAGCACACGTATTTTATTTAAACATGTTTAACAAAGTTCCCAAAGTTGAATTAAGGATCAAAAGGCATGAATTGATTGAGTTTTTATGTACATGGGGTCACATTCTTTTCACTTTCGAGCTTGATCCAATTTCCCTTTAAACTTCAAATTTCCTTTAAATTTTTTGCACCATTCGCTTCCCTATAAATAGAGGACTTCACTCCTCTCATTTTCTCAAGCTTGAACAACCAAAATCATGATGTCAAACTCCCTCCATAATTCACTTTTCTGAGATTTCGAATTCCTCTTTTCTCCACTTTTCAATCCAATTTCTTCATTGATCCTTCATCCTTGAACTTCAGTGAAGCTAACAGAAGAAGAGTCAAGCCTTGAGGCACCCTTAATCGTGCTAGCCAGATCCATTTACAGAGAAAGTTCATCTAACATTGTTCAGGTAGTTTAAGGCATCAAATCCTCAAACTGAAATTACTGGAATGGTTTATGATGTTCACTGATGCTTGCTCTTAACTAAATTTTAATGAAACAATGCATTTGATGCTTCTACTTTTTTATTTTAACATTTTCAAACATCTCTGGTTTTTTCCAAATCGACTACATTGTGCTTTATATAAATTTTTCGCGAGCATATGGTTATGACCGTCTCAAGTAGACGCATCTAATGGTACCACTATGAACGCGTAAATTTACAGATTCAAGGATCTTGGATTTTCCCTACTTGCAGGAGGCTAGAGGTTGAAGACGACCTATGTGTCGTTCTTCAACCAATGACACGCAGCCAATTATTTTATTTGGATTTGTTGGACTTTCTTGTGTTGTATTCGTGCACCTTAGCTTGGGTCTATAATACTCCTTCACCTCATACCCATTAGATTTGTCAGCATGTATAAGTGAGGGAGATCCAACGCGTGTGGTTTTTCTGATTTGTTTTTATTTTACAAAATTATTTTTTTATTTCTTTTATTTTTAAAAATTTATAACTCTTTATTTTTATCCAAAAATTATGAAAAAATATATATAAATACTTTGAATTATTTCTGATTATGTGAATATTTTTTCATATTTTTATTTTAGTGTTTGATATTTTTCATAATTTTTGTGTTGTTTGCCTTATTTTAATTATTTTAAAAACACTTCTTGGCATTTTTTAAATTCTAAAAAATTCAATCAAGATCATTTTCTCTATTTCTTACTTTTCTGAAATTTTTCTAGAATTTCATTTTGAATTCTACTATTTTTGATATTTTTTTCACTTAATTGAGTGATTTTAATTAGTTTAAAAATATGTTTCTATTTTTAAAAATTACCAAAAATTTTCTAAAAATATTTGAGATCATTTCTGACTTTTCTATGGTTTCTTATAATTTTTCTTTGACACTTTTAATATAGTTTTCTATTTTGCCTTTTATTTCCATTAAAAAAATCATTTAAAAATCATTTTTTTCTTTTTATTTTGTCCATTAAATGCAATTTATTTATTTTTTTATATTCTGACTATGTGATTGTTGATCATGAACTTCATTAACATCATTGGATCTTGGGTGTTGAGTTTAACTCCACCAAAATGGATGGATGATTTTAATAATAGTTTGATCAAAATATTTGATTCAAATACATCCCCTCCCACTTCATGTTATCCATTTCCCATTGTGCTACATGTTGTTAGAGGATGATCTACATATCATCTCTCCAAACATATGACACATAGATTGCTATTGACTGGCCTTAAAATAGGTGTGATTTCTATATAAGTCCACTTATGAATTCTTAACATAGCGCTAAATTTTGTCCCAATTCGAGAAATAATCATTTGTGGCCCAAACCTATGTTTGCAAGCCCAAGTATGTTTAATTTGAAAACTTTGATTCAATAACCTTGAAGTTCATTGTTAGTAGGTTTTGGTCTTATCAATAATCTAATGGACTTTCATAAAATTTGATCTAAGTGAATCATTTAAACATCGTTGATTATTTGATGTTGCCTTGAGAATTTTAAATGAATGATATACTTGACAATAAGCGAATGAAACTTGTTGTTGAGAGGCTTTGATTTTATCAATCTTCTAATGAGTTTTCAAATGCAAGTTTCAAGATGGTCATTCAACTAACCTATAATTTCTAACTCATTAACAGTTGACTTTTATTTTTATGCTTTCACTTTATGCTTTTACTTTAAGCACCATTTATTTTAGCATTCACATTTCATACTATTTTCATCTTTGCTCACTTGAGCATTTATCTTTATGTCTTTTTATTTTGCTCATTTGAGCTTTTCATTTTCTTTTTGAAGATACCTAATAATCAACTTGAACAATAAAAAGCTTTAATGTTACTTGGACTATTTGGTTACTATCCTTGGCATTTTGGAGTTATGGACTTCTTGAACTTAGGATTAGAGACCTTGATTACCTTGAGACCTTGTGACTTCTATTGCTATTTGTGATACGGTGGGAGAACTGACTTGAGGTGTTTGCGTTTTGATCGCATTTTTGCGGATAGCAAGAGTCGCCGCCGACTTTTCTTTTGTCCAAAAGGAAAGGTAAAAAAGCACAGGAAATACCTTTCGAGATTATTTCTCGGGTTCGGGGGGTAGATTATGAAAAGGGAAGGTATTAGCACCCTTTTCATCCATGGTTGTCCATGGGATCTTAGTTACTCGCTAGATCACTTACTTTTACTTTGATAATGTGCTTGTGGTGTGGGCTTTGAAAATATTTTGAAAATATCTTTGTAATGGTTCTCGTTTCTATAAGAACGCGTACAAAGTTTTGTTTCGAAAAATAGTTCAAAGATGTGTTTGTGGAATGTGTTTTTGAAAGTGGTTTTGAAAAGATGTTTTGCAATGGTTCTCGTCTCTATAAGAACGTATACAAAATATTTTGTCTTTTTGAAAATGTTTTGAGATGAAAGTGTCGGTTTAAAAATGTTTTTGTCGTGAGTAAGCAAGCAACTAAGAGCGAATCTACCTACTCAAAAGGTCTTAAATTTTCTTTTCTTCCTCCTTTAGATGTTTCTATCTTACCATTGATTTACAGTCATCCAAAGCAACTTATGAGACGTTTTAGCAATTTTCGTAAGGCACTAGATCATTTTATCAAAGGAAACGTCGAGGGTCATCGAGGGACTATGATATTTTTATCGAAGGTTCATTGCTAAAGCGTCCCATACTCGAGGGACATGACTGTGTTTCCGAGGCAACAAGCGAGGTTACCCTAGAGGTGCGTGTGTGAAAAAGTGTGTTTGATTCAAGTTATTTTATCTTTGAAATTAGGTTATCTAGCGATTGATTTTAAATCTTGCCATACACGCCTAATTACTATACAGTATAAAGAAAATAGTAAATTGCGGAAATTGAAATTCTACACTATTACAGAGCTTTCGGGAATGGGGGTACATTTTTTTTACAAATGGGGATGAGTCGAATGCGATTAAAGGTATAAATAGAAAACAATACAACCAAATCAAATTGAAAATGAACAAATATTTAAACTAGCGCAATCTATAAAATTAATTAGAAAAATAAATAACACTATAATATTTTTGATATTTTATCATATAAGGAAAATTGAAAGAAAGTTAAACTTAACTCTATTTTTAAGATTTTTTATCAAGTAAACAAAAGAAAATAATATTATATTGTTTTTTTTATGATTTTTTTTGGGGAATAGTTTAAGTGATAATTAATTAAAACTTAAAATTCTAATTAATTTAATAAAAAGGTTAATTAAATAATTAGGAAGTTACACATTAGTTAAAAAACCTAACCCTAATTTATTAAGAAAAAAACTTAATTAAAAAAAAAAGTAAAATAGTGAGGTGGGAGCTGGAAATTCGAAATTGAGCTGAGCTATATGGAGTAAGGCCCAATTATTTGTTGAAAATAAAAACAAAAATATGTGTTAAGAAGGAAGAAAAAATGCAGAAAAGAAAAAAATGTGTTCCATGGGTCTCGAACTCGATACATCACGCTTGCAGGCCAGCACCCCAACCATTACACTATGTTCTTATTCGTTTATTTATGTGCTTCTGCTAATATCTAAACTGAAGTTCAAAAATTGGATTGGGTCAAATAAGGCAGGCTCAAACCCAGTTTTGTAAAGGGAAAGGAAAGGGATTTCTTGTAACCCTAATTCGAAGGGAGAGGCGCCGCCTGGTCTTCTTGGGAAAGTTTAACATTAAATTATTATTACTTCCCATAAATCCAAAATAAGAAAAATTAGAAAAAAAATTAGAAAATCTCTCTCCCTCTCCCTCGTTGAACTTCGTTGTTCTGAGATTCTGAGCAACAACACTCTTTTTATACCTCTGATTATCAATAACAATGACAATCTGATTCGAAAAAAAATACTCCCTCCATAAATGTTTATTCCTTCATCTCAACCGTAAATCGAAAACACTTCCCCTTTATCAACCTTCCTACGTAACTCAATTTCTCTGTCTCTCGCTCTCTCTCACGGTTTTCGGTTCTTATCATCTATTCTACAAATCAGGAGTGAAGCTTTTGTTGTTGTTGTTGTGTATTGTCCTACAGTTGTTATCTGTGGAGTCGATATGAGTGAGTGTTATGGAGGTTGGGTGTGATTCGACGAAGACTTCATTACCGACGGCTATGGCTTTGATTTGGGACTGAGACATTGGGTTAAAAACAAAACACAGTGGATATGGTGAGTGAGAGTGGTGGTGAATGCTGCCTGTGTGTGTCTGAGGTCGTAGAAATGAGCTGCCACGATTCCGTAACAGAATGAATTGGTTTGGATAACTCTGATTTCACCGAAGGCTTGAAGATCTTTCCGGAGGTCGGATTCAGTAATGGGAGGGATGGTTATACTATATTTTCTTAATTTTTTTTACTGCTTTATCATTTTATTTGGTTATCAAACGGACAGAACTATGTTTATACAGTTGATTATCTTTGTATACTAATTTTCTGTTTTGCTTCATTTTAACAGAATTCAAAAACAATATGTTCATGATGCAGGAGAGAAAGACTTACAGAGGTTATCAGTGACTCCACGCTTTCTTTGACAAGGAAGTAGGCTTCTGTGAACCTTTGTTTTGATCTTTCTGTATTTCTGAAAAAGTGCTTTTCTGAAGGGTTATGGTTTGAAGGAGATGATGAACAGAATAATGGGAATTTTTTTGATGCTTGGTCCCTTTTTTACCAAAACTGTTTATGTATGTGGCTTGGTTACTGTTAGACTTGATTTCCTTTTGTATACTGTCATGAAAAAATGACTCTATGATTTTTTTGTTTTGGTGATGTTGCTGCAGTTGTTCGTTCCTCCCTATTCTCTATACTTCTGCGTATTTTATAATAATAGTGGGATAACATTTTGGGGGGAAATGTTTGGCAAGTTTGAACACTTGGGGCATGCTGTTGTTATATCTTTTTGGTGCAGTTTTTATGTTGCCTATTTTATGCAATTGTTGGGTTGTTTTGTTAGCAGGTTTAAACAGAAATGCAGGGCCGCAATGCAGCCTGTACTTGATAGTATTTTGGCCTCTTGTACTTCTCTCTTTTTTTGGGATGCAAACTGTTTTTCCCTTTGTCTTTTTCGAAAATATTTTCTTTGTGAACCAAAAGAAACATACACATTTTTTGTGATTTGCAATGAAAATAATGCTTTGGGGCCGATGATCAGAAACTGATTGGAAAAGATAAATGAGGCCTTTGTTGGGCTTTTGGCAAAATGGTTAAATGATGAATTCCTTAAACTGTATACTGATTCTTTGAGCAAACCCTAATGATGAGAAGAAGTTCATTCTAAACAAATAGTTCCTGAATTTTTCACATGCTTGCTAATTTTCTTTCTTGTTTCATGTATGAGCAACTTGGGCAATGAGGAGAATCAGTGAAGAGTGGCCTACCGCGCTTGATGGAGACTTGAAGAAAGCAAAAAAAATCAATTTTTAGGAATCTTGTATTATTGCGGTTTTTGTAACATTGTCGTTTTCATTTGTAACTTGTATTTTAGGACTTGGAGACTTGTAAAGTATATTCAAATAAAAATGGCGTCTTGTTGTAAATCTTGAATTCTTGAATAAACTTGAATAAACTTGAATAATATTGAATAATATTAAATTCCAAAGCGGCTTAGAAAATCTTGCATTTGAATAATGACGCTCTTGAAGAAATTAGCTTTGACAATTTGATTTGATTCATAAGAATTGCGACCTTGAATTTAAAATAATTCACGTGAGTGAACCATAAAAAAATTTGGACGAAACTTGTGATATCGCATAGCGCTTTGTTGACTTGAATTGAAATCCAAAATTTTATTCAAATGAAATCCTCAAACCATTTCCCTAATATTCTAAGCCCAAATTACAACTTGGTGACTTGGATTCAAAATCATGGTTGTTTAAATGACAGTTTTAATCTTCACATTTTGTCCAAATCAAATTTGCCTTCAAAATGAACTCGCGCGCCACGTTCGATTAAAAATGGAGCTTCATTTCCAAACAAACATGTTCTGAGAACATTCGTCGATCTTTCAACAAACTGTGGTTAAGAATAATTAAAAATCAACAAATGTCTTGCGACGATTCGATAATTTTTTAAAGTCTTCCAAACACGATTTTCTTTCGATCTCTGAAGATAAACTCGTGAGCAACATCACTTATGACCATAAATAGAAATAATCGTCTCAAGGTTTTCTAATTTGAAAAAAATACAATTCTTGGAAATCAGACGACCGTTATTTAAAATTAGGTCAAATTTCATGACGCGACTTCTAACACAATTGAATTTTGGTGATCTTCTACACGTAATCAGCTATTGATTTGTGAAGAGAAATTGGAGGTGAAATCAAGGAAAATCACATGCAAGAAAAGCTACTCAAAATATCAAAAATGAATAAGTTTACAAGAACATGAACTTTTTTCTCGCAAAAGGGTTGATTTTGGGGTTGCTGTAGTTATTTTCAGTTATCTGGACCATTGATCGGGCGAACTTGCAATGCGAGGTTTGAAAACTGGTTTAAAAAATCTTGAGGAGACATGAAACTCTATGAAGACCATTTGAAACTTTGAAAACTCATTTTCTTTTGAGAAATGCAAAACCCTAATTGTTGATTTACTGCCTGAGAAGAGAATCTGTCTGATCGATTTATGAGCCAACTTGAATATCCGAGAAACCCTAGGATTGTATCTTGTATGAAAAATGGGAGGGAAAATTTTGGGGTACAACACTATTTTATATGGAGTTCTTGGGGTTTACCCCTAGACATTGGGTTTCTTGTTTGCTCTATGTGCATGTTATTCCGATTATGTGCTTTATCTGTGATTGGGAATTCATCTGTATATAGCCGTTACTCTGCCTAATTTTTTAGAAGACTTAATGCATTTGAAGCTTGGTTTTCTTAAGAGGTTTATTATCTTTTCTTGTTTGGTCTCAAATCCAAAGGATGGGAATTATAAATTGATTCATTGTGTCAAGTTTTAGCTTCTTGTTGGTTAGATGATTCTTTTCCCTATCTTTTACCTTATGCTTTAGAATAGTCCCTTCATCTCCTCCCACCTTCTTTAATTTCAAAAATCTTCTCCCTCCTTTTCAAAACTATTCTTGTTTTCTAAACTCTAACAGCTTTCACAATAAACTTGGACTTAGGTCCATGTATTTTCAAAAATATTTTCTTAATCAAACTTTAATCAACTTAATAATACCTTGACATTTTTATGAGAAGACTAAAAGTCAATCAATCTCATTCAAACAATTTTTCCACTTTGGCTTTTTACCTTAAAATTTTCTCAAACGATTATACTCTTGTCAATCCTTGTAATAATGTGAGGTACTATACTTCTATGATATGTAGTGAAGTGAGATATTTTCCACTTGGGTGTCGAGCGAGGCTTTGTTGATTTTAAAATCCAAGCTAAACCCTCCACTTTGAGAAGACGCAAATTATCCTTTCTCATAATCGTGGGTAGTAAGTATGCACTTCCACTCAGATAAGACATGATGTCTCGTCTCTTAAAATTAACTAACACACTTGTGTTTTAAATTTTTTAAAGGTGAACTACGAGTAACCCGATCCCCTATTGCACGGAAGGTGGTACATATGCACTAAAGGTTTGTAACCGCGACGGGTGCAAAAATTGTAAAAAAACATTTCTTTTATCATCTCCACCATCTATTTTTATACAACACTTATAGCCAAAATACACAAATTTTCAAAGAGGTTCATGCGGAGTACCATAGATGTTTAGGGTGATAATACCTTCCCTTTACATAACCAACCCTCGAACTTAGATTCTCTCCCCCTATTTTTTGGGTTATTCGCTATTTTACCATTCCCCTGGGAACAATAAAGTGTGGTGACGATTTTTGTTTGATTTGCGCGAGTCAAGTTAATCTAATGGCTTAGTCTCAACATTTATACCGCTACAGAAAAAATGGCGACTTTACTGGGAACAGATCGACTAAATGATGGTCCATTATAAGTGGGTTGAGCCTATCTTTTTTTATATGTGTATGTGCTATTATTTGTTGTATATTATATGTTGTATATATGTTTGTCTGGATTTTCTTAGTTTTCAAGGTGCTTGGTGATTTCTCATAAGTCCTCTACCCTAACTTGGGAAAACTTAAGATCAGACGGGCGGTATAGTCATGTTAACTTTGAGGGAGTAATCCCAAAAAAAGGAGGCATGAGATCTCCCACTCAGTGAGGGCCCTTTGATTATAGTATCGTTTACCGAGTAATCGGGAAGATGTGTTGCTTTCAACCTGGGAGCCTGCTGAAGCTGAGGACCGTGGAATGTTTAACCCATCTTAGCCTTTTAGGTGTAGTACTGAAACTATGACAGAGTAATGCGAAAGTGGTTGTCACGCGATACTACACTCAGATGAGTTTTTCTTTAGAATATTACTGATTACCGATTCATTAGAGATGTTGGTAATATCTGAAGGAACGATGTAGACTCTGGGAACCTCTTAGAACCTTGTTCGACAGGTGATAAACTATTAGACCATACTTTGTGGGTACTACCTTTGACATCATGCTTGTGATGTCGAACTTATGACCCCCCTATGTTTGTGATCTTGTGTGTGATTGTTGCATCATGCATTCACGCACCAATGAGCATCCTTTAAAATAATTTGTTTCAATGGACTTAAAGTTGACTTTTTGCGAATATCTCAGGTACTTTTGACCATGGATTCTCGAAAAATAAAGACTCAAAAGTACAGTTTCAAGAATCCTAAGATAGATGAATTGATGAGTATGATTCCCAAGATCAATAATTTTACATATTTTCGGAAGAAATATGGATCTATCATGTCACTTATGAAGCTCGGGATGAAGGAGGGTATTCTCTCAACTTTGGTCCAGTTCTATGACCCAGTGTATTGATGTTTTACTTTCACTGATTATCATTTGATGCCTACATAGCAGGAGTATTCTTACCTATAGGGTTTACCTATCACAGACCGTGTTCCTTTCACCAGTTTGAAGGGAGAGCCCAAGTACCATGAGATAGTTGCTATGGTTCATTTGGGGAAGTTTGAGATTGAGGCCCACATGACTACCAAAGGAGGAATTAGAGAATTACCCGCTCAGTTTTTATTAGAGAAAGCATGCTACTTTGCTAGGATGAAGAGTATAATTGCTTTTGAGGACATCTTTGCTCTACTTGCATATGGGTTGTTCTTATTTTCTAACGTCGAAAAATTTGTGGATATAAATTCCATCGGGATCTTTTTGGTAGGGAATCCAGTCCCCACATTATTAGGATATGTTTATTACTCCATTAATCTTCGAGATTCTTATCATGGATGGATGATCATTTTTTGCATGCCTTTGTTGTATCAGTGATTTTTTTCTCACTTACCTCGGTCTGATGCTTTATGGGATATCAAGAAGGAACCTCGTTGGGCTCCAAAGATTATGGCCCTTACTCATTCAGATATTTTTTGGTATCATCGGGCTTACCATGATATGGATATTTTCGATAGTTGTGGTAGTTTCCCTGATGTACCTCTTGTTGGTACAAAGGGAGGAATTAACTACAATCCCATTCTTGCATGATGACAACATGGATATCTAATGAGAGATAATCCAAATAGTATTCATATGAGTTGTTTCTTTCTCATAGAGGGAGAGGATCATAAGAAAGATAAGGAGTAAATTTCAAAGGCTTGGCGCAATATTCACAAGAAAATTAGATGGAATTTGTGAAGAAGTGAAAAACACAAGAAGGGGGGTTGAATTGTAAAACTGAAAATCAATGCAATGAACACGATATTTTTATCCTGGTTCATTTGATCTCAAACTACTCCAGTCCACCCGTCAAGGTGATTTCGCCTCTCTCCAACGAGGTCTTAATCCATTATATTCAACTGAATATTACAATCTGCTTTAACAACTGCTAAAGCCTTCTTGATGCAAACCACAAACCGGTTTGTCAAGGAATCACTTTCTTACAAAGAATTGAAATCTATGTGTGTGAATGTTTTCTACAAAACTGTTTATCACAACTGTGATACTACACAACTTAAGCTTATGGAAACTAGATTGCTAAAATAATTGAGTAAGGAATTTTGGAGCTTTTAGCAAACTGAGAGAAGGAAGATGATGATTAGCTTTTGGGCGTGTGAATTGATGTAGAGCATTAGCCAATTCAATCTTCATTGTCTTGTTTATATAGCATTGGAATTGGTGAACGTTGGAGCAATAATCTTGATTCAATGTCAATAACAATCTTTCCTTATTAAGCAGATCTTGTATGGAATGATGTCGTTGGTAATAACTCGTCTTGAATGCACAGTGCCGTTGCTACTAAAGCATGTTCTGGCTTTGGCTCATTCTGACGCTGCTTAAGTGCTGATGAACTGTTGTTGTCTTTATCAGAGTTCAGAGTGTTGAGCGCAGTTCTGTTCATCAAGCTTCATCATAAGCGTGAGTTGTTCTTCTGATCTTGGTATCTGACATAGCATCTTCTGATGCTGATGTTGATATTCAATATTTTGATGCTGATTATGATGTACTCTTGCTGATTCCTATCAGAGTTTCTGCAAAACAGAAAGTAATATTTTAGGTAGCAAATAGTTCTTACATGAATCGCATAATTAATATATCTTTTCATTTTGTTATCATCAAAACTTAAACTTAGGGTAGTGGATTCAAACTTTGTTCTAACAATCTCCCCCTTTTTGATGATGACAAAAACTAGATATTTTTTAATTTGAAAATAGCGTGAAAAGTATCAGAGATAACTAAATGATAAGTTGCATCAGAATTAAATAGGAAGTTATCAAAGATAAGGGATAAAGAGATATCAGAGATAGGATCGGAGATGCTCCCCCTGAATTTATTACTTCCCTTTTTAATTCCAAGAGTTCTTCAGGATCAGATCTTTATTGAATTCTTGAACATTAGAATGTTAGAGCTTTGACTATCAGAACTTCAGATCAGAATATCAGAGCTTTGCTTTGGATCAGAGTATCAGGGCTTTGGGCTTCAGTGTATCAGAGAGCATTCTTGTACCTGTAGACTTATGCAAAAACAGAAAACGTTCAAGTATATCAGAGTTAGAATGTTTGAGACATTTTGTCTCAGTAATCCGTTATTGAAAAATATCATTCTTGTTCTCCCCCTTTTTTGTCAGCAATCAAAAAGTGTAAGTGATGTGCTAAAACGATTAGAGCAGAAAAACTTGTTATATTAAAATATTCAGAGCCAGACAAAACAGTACAAAAGATATGCAAAGAAAAACATTGAAAATATCATGAATGAAAAACTAAGGTTGGGGAGGAAAGCGTGTGAACAGAGTCTCCAGCATTGCCTTAATCTGATCAGCAGTTTCAGTCTGCTTGTGCACCATACTGACTACTGTATCTATCTTGTTTTCCTGCACATCCATCCTTTCCTTCATCTTCTGATCATTTTCATCCATTCTTTGCTGCAGACGAATATCATTCAGCTTCAGCTCTTTCAGAGTCTGCCTGTCCAAGGCAGCTTGAGAAACATCAGAAGCAACGAGCTTTTGAGAGCTTTCTGCAACATCTTCAGCTTGACTGGCTTTAGCTTGAATTGTCTGATCTTCTTCTGGCTGCACTTTTGAAGATGGTCGCTTCTCAGACCATGGCTCACTATCCAGAAGGAGCACGTCTTCCTTTGGCAGCTGACTTTCAACTTCCTTCAGCAGCTTACTGAAGTTCTGTTGTGCCTGCTCATAGTTGATATCCTGCAACTTGAGGGCTTCAGCACGTACCCATATTCTGAAACGTGACTAGAGCTGGTCTGAGGCAGCAAGATCAATTATTCCAGGACAGACTTGCTTCAGAGAAGCAATCCATTGCTGCAAACCTATTTCAAAATTCACAATGCCAGAGCCAACATCTGGCTGTTTTGGTTTTGGAATGGCTATTTTATTTTTGAGATCAGCAAGACGGTCAAGGATTGTTAAATCGATGAAGGTCCTGCTGGGGTCATCTGTAGTTTGTTTGGGAGATGTTTGTTTGGGAGATGGAGTGGGAGAGTCAGAAATAATAATTGGACTGTGTGGGGTTTTTGGAGTATTTAGAGGGGTAGTTTCTGGCGAGGATGGCAGCTGGGCCATGGTTACAGTTGTTCCACATGGCAGCTGAATTGCCAAAGGTTGTGGCTCAGAGGATTGAGGAGAATGAGGTTCAGGAGATGGAGTTTCAGAGTGATGAAACTCAGGTTGAGGAGGTGATGGTTGAGGTGATGGTGGATGAATTTCTGGTTGAGGAGAGGGAGGAGGAATTGCTGGTTGTGGAGAAGGAGGTGGAATTTCTGGTTGTTGTGGGATTTGTGGTTCTTCTGGTATGGGTGAGAGAGGTTGTTCTGGTTGAGGAGAGTGGGCAATTTGTGGTTCAGTGTTTGGATTATCTGAGAGGTGATCAGAAACACGTTGATCAATGTCAGACAGAACTTTGTCAAGTTCTGATGTTGTTGAAGTTGTTGGTTTAGGATGTTTGGTGCGGGGTCTTCTGAGAGTCAGTGCCTCAGAAGGGTCATCTTCTGGTTCGGTTTCATCTATAGTTGGTATGGGGATTGGGATTTCATGAGAAGCTGGAGTTGGGATTGATGTTGGAATAGCAGAAGAATTTAAAACAGAAGCAGCAGATAAATTACCTCTTTTCTTGGGAGTCTGCTGGGATGATCCTTCTGAAGTGGCCTTCCTTTTCTTCGTCTTCTTCAGAGAAACTTCTGGTTGTTGTTGGTGCAGATCTTTGATATTCAGCTTGGGATCTGTACCATCAGCCTTGCACGCGTCCAAGTATCTGAGAACCACCACTGGTTTAGATTCTATCTCAGAAAATAACGGAAAGTCGCTCAGTGGGACTCTTCTGCTGGTAATGTCAGCAATAGGGGTAACGCTGGGCTCCTTTCTGATATTCTCTATCAGTTTCATTTTCTTCAGATTCTTCGCGTTCAGAGGCTTGCCAACAGTTGGTTCAATGGTGCTTAACTCTTGAGCTTCTATAAGGTGCTCTATCAGCCTATTCTCAGTCAGAATATCTGATATTAACCTTCCAAAGGGTATCCAATCCCTCTTTGTTCTTTCTTCTTCCCTGGTCTCCTTGACGCTTGTTCTGAGGTGATTAAACAAAAGATCAGCCAAGTTGATTTTTACCTTCTGATTAATAAAGTAGATCAGAAACTACTGATCTATATTTATATAATCAGGGGAACTTGTTGGCTTCCTATGATTAAAGCACCCCAGAATGATCTTCGCCCAAACTATGTGGTGATCCTTTAGGTCTCTGATTTTGCTACTGGGCACCCCAAGGGTGAAAATCTGTTCTGCTATGACACCGACGTCTGAGCATCTTTCAGCCATATCGATACAGCGGACGCCACCGCCACTGTAACCAATCAGTTTTGCTATGTGATCCTCAGTGATCACAATCATCTTTCCCATTATGTAGGAGGTGACTTGATGCGTTGAAGAGGACGCATGAATCTAGAACTCCTTGACTAAAACTGGGAACATTGGTCCAACCAACCTGTCAAAATATCTCTCCCATTTCTGTGCCCTAACTTCTTCTGTCAAGTCAAAGCCATTCTCTTTCAGACTGCCAAAGTCAATAATCAGTTCAGACAACACTTCTAAATTCTTCACTGGTGTAAGGAGTGTTCTGAATGGACCTTGGTACTGTTCAGAGGAATCTTTCTTCTGAGAACCTGCAGAAGCATTGCTGGAGGTTGCCATGTTCACACTTAGGGTTTTTCTGAGAAAACTGAGAAAATGGGTTTAAGTTTGAAAGAGATGAACACAGAGAAAATGAAAAAAATATTTGAGAGATTATGAGAAACGGTAAAGGATTAATGTGAGAAGTTAACGTGCTTAAATAGATTTCAAAATACTTTTTGAAAGTGTAAACGGTTTCAATAAAATCATGATTACGTTTTTAAAACATGATTACTTTCATTTAATGCTTGCTGATTTTGGGGGATTTGAGAAAGATACTTGAAACGGTTACCAGACATGTGTCTCAATGCACCCAATCAGCGTTTTGCCTTCTCAGAAGCGTGCACGCGTGTTCTGCTTCAGAGATTTGCTGATGATTGGATGACACTTGTTTGATTTAGTGATCAGCACGTCTATCCTTGAGCTGAAACACTCAGATCTTTAAGACTAGCATCTGATACAATCTGCATGTTCTTTCTTTCTGAAAAGAGATTGATCAGAAGTTCACAGTAAAACAAATACATTCTGAAGATAAATATATAGAATTAAAGCATTTTCACTCTGGGCAGATTTTCATGCTGAGATGTTTCAGAATGAAATTGAACCTATCTTCAGAAAGGGGTTTAGTGAAGATATCAGCCCATTGATGGTCTGTATCAATAAATTTTAAATTCAAAATTCCTTTCTGAATATAGTCCCTAATGAAATGATGTTTTATTTCTATATGCTTAGCCCTAGAATGTAAAATAGGATTCTTACTTAAGCAAATAGCAGAAGTATTGTCACAGAGTATAGGGATGTTACTCTCAAAAATCTGGAAGTCTTCAAGCTGACTTTTCATCCAGAGCATTTGTGTGCTACATCCTGCTGCTTCTATGTACTCAGCTTCTGCTGTTGATAGCACAATTGTGGATTGCCTTTTGCTGGACCAAGAGATCAGATTTTCTCCCAGAAACTGGCAGCTTCCAGAAGTACTTTTATGCTCTACTCTGTCTCCAGCAAAGTCAGCATCGCAGTAGCCTACTAAGCTGTAATCACTAGATTTTCTATAAAACAAACCCAGATTAGTAGTACCTTTCAGATACTTGAAAATTCGCTTAACAGCTGTTAAGTGAGATTCTCTAGGATCTGATTGGAATCTAGCACAAATACATATGCTGAATAAGATATCAGGTCTTGAAGCTGTCAGATAAAGGAGAGAACCAATCATACCTCTGTAGACCTTCTGTTCTACCTTTTTGCTTACCTCTTCTCTTTCCAGAATGCACGTGGGATGCATTGGAATCTTTGATGGCTTACATTCTGAGAGGTCAAATTTCTTCAGAAGATATCTGACATATTTGCTCTGATGAATGTAAGTTCCCTCGAGTTTGATTGATCTGAATTCCTAGAAAGAATTTCAGTTCCCCCATGAGGCTCATCTCAAATTCTGCCTGCATACACTTAGCAAATTTTCTTCCAAGAGAAGGATTAGTAGATCCAAAAATAATATCATCAACATAAATTTGACAGACTAAGATGTCATTCTTAACTGACTTACAGAATAAGGTAGTGTCCACCTTCCCTCTGGTGAATTCATTTTCTAACAGAAAGTTACTTAGTCTTTCATACCAAGCTCTGGGAGCTTGTTTTAGACCGTATAGTGACTTCTTTAGTTTGAAAACATGTTCTGGATGTTTTGTATTTTCAAAACCAGGGGGTTGGTGCACATAAACCTCTTCTTCTATATAACCATTTAAGAATGCACTCTTGACATCCATCTGATACAGAGTGATGCCTCTATTAACAGCAAATGAAATTAAAAGTCTGATAGATTCTAACCTGGCGACTGGAGCAAAGGTTTCTGTATAGTCTATCCCCTCTTACTGACTATAACCTTGTGCTACCAGTCATGCTTTGTTTCTGATGACTTCACCTTGTTCATTAATCTTGTTTCTGAACATCCATCTAGTTCCAATGACGTTGAATCCTTTAGGTCTGGAACAAGATCCCATACGTCATTTCTGGTGAATTGATTCAGCTCTTCTTGCATTGCTAGAATCCAGTCGTTGTCCAGAAGTGCTTCATCAATAGAAGAAGGTTCAATCAGAGACACAAGTCCTACGAGGGTTTCTTCAGAGTTTCTGAAGCTTGCTCTTGTTCTGATTGGATCTTCCTTTCTTCCTAGGATAGTTTCTTCTGGATGATCCAAACTGCTTCTGGGTAATCTCTTATGAGGTTGATCAGCAGCTGTTGTAGGATTGCTAGCAGTTCTCCTTTCAGATGTTGAAGGAGTGCCTGTGTTGAGAGCTTCTGATGATTTGTCTTCAGAACCTGTAAATTCAATTTCCATACCTGCAAAAACTTCATTCTGCTTTGACTTTTCAGAGTCAAGCTTATCATCAAAACGAACACTGATTGATTCTTCCATAATCTGTGTTTCTGTATTGTATACTCTGTACCCTCTTGAGCGTTCAGAGTATCCTAACATAATACACTTCTATGCTTTAGAGTCAAACTTGTTCAAATAATTTTTTGTATTTAATATAAAACAAGTACATCCAAATGGATGAAAATATGAAATGTTGGGCTTTCTGTTCTTCCACAATTCATATGGAGTCTTTTCTAGAATAGGTCTTATTGAGATTCTATTCTGAATGTAGCACGCTGTGTTTATTGCCTCTGCCCAGAAGATCTTAGCAACGTTTGTCTCATTGATCATGGTTCTGGCCATTTCTTGCAATGTTCTGTTCTTTCGTTCTACAACTCCATTTTGTTGGGGAGTTCTAGGACAAGAGAAATCATGCAGAATGCCTCTGTGATTAAAGAATGACTCAAAATCTTTGTTTTCAAACTCTCTACCATGATCACTTCTGACTTTAACGATTCTAATATCCTTTTCATTCTGAACTTGGTTACAGAAGGTAACAAACACAGAGTGTGATTCGTCCTTGTGTCTTAAGAACTTTACCCATGTCCATCTGCTATAGCCGTCTACGATTACTAACCCATACTTCTTGCCACTGACTGAAGCAGTTTTAACTGGTCCAAATAAGTCAATGTGCAGAAGTTCTAATTGCTTAGAGGTAGAAACAACATTTTTAGATTTGAAAGAAGGTTTTGCAAACTTGCCTTTCTGACATGCTTCACACAGAGCATCTGAATTGAACTTCAAATTAGGAAGTCCTTTGACCAGATTGAGTTTGTTAATTTGAGATATTCTTCTCATACTAACATGCCCCAATCTTCTGTGCCAGATCCACTGCTCATTGTTAACAGACATAAGACACTTTACATTCTGACTTTTCAGTTCAGAAAGTTTGATTTTATAGATGTTGTTTTTCCTCTTTCCATTAAACAGGATAGTCCCATCTTTCTGACTAACAGCTTTACATGATTTTTGATTAAAGATTATATCATAATCGTTATCACTTAATTGACTTATGGATAACAGATTATGCATTAATCCATCTACTAGCAAAACATTATTAATAGAGGGAAGATTTCCATTACCTATAGTTCCAGAGCCAATTATCTTTCCCCTCTGATTGCCTCCAAAGCCAACGTGGCCTCCAGGCTTAAGTTCCAGGCTTTTGAACATATGCATTCTTCCCGTCATGTGTCGCGAGCAGCCAGAGTCCAGGTACCATGACTGGTGTTTCTGATTTTCTACTAAAGATATCTGCAACATGTATTATTTTATCCTTAGGTACCTAGATTTTCTTGGGTCCTGATTTGTTAGATTTACCAAAACTCTAGTTGAATTTTGGTTTCACAGAATACTGACTGCTAGTGTATTTAATATCATGTGTGTGACCATACACAAAATTTGAGTTCAGAGGAGTGTGTTTAATGGTTAAATCCATGACATTCTTTGGTGTAGGAACCTTACCTTGGTATCCTATTCCCTTCCTGCCGTTTCTGCTAACTCCATAGATCATTGAAGCCATTTTGCTTCTATCTATGCTTTTAGCAAGGAACTTCTGGAAACTGTGATCATACTCCTTGATGATCTCATCAGCGTTGCTTGGAGTTTCAGAAATTGGTTCCTTCTGAGAGTTTTGTAAAGTATTTTCTAATTTTGAAATTTTATTTCTCAGCTCAGAATTCTCTAATTTAAGACTCTCAGTCTTATCAGAGTCAGATTCAAGATTCCTTTTCAGGTTTCTGAATTTAACTCTAATCTGCTGGTACCTTTCCAGAATTTCATTAAGGCTTTCAGCAAGTTCAGCCTTGGTAAAATTAACTGCAAAGTCAGGAAATACCTCTTCAGTATCTGATTCTGAGTCTGATTCAGAAGCTTCACTATCTTCTGAAATGTTGGCCATGAGAGCTATGTTTGCTCTCTCATCATCTGATTCCGAGTCAGCTTCAGACGAGTCAGAGTCATCCCATGTCGCCATGAGACTTTTCTTCTTTTCTCTTCCAAACTTCTTTTTGGGCTTTTCCCTCTGAAGCTTTGGGCAGTCACTCTTGTAGTGTCCTTTCTCATTGCACTCATAGTAGATGATGTCCTTGGTGTTTGGCTTTCTGCTTCCTGAGGAGCCTTCAGATCTTCTGTATCCAGAGGAAGAATCTGTCCTTCTGTATCTGGAAGAAGACTCGTTCTGATCAGATCTTCTGGGATTCCTGAACTTCCTTTGCCTCTGCTTCCACAGTTGATTCACTCATCTGGAGAGGAGAGAAAGTTCGTCTTCTTCTGATGAGGATCCATCAGATGTTTCTTCAACTGCCTGCAAAACTTTAGACTCAGATTTTTTGTTAGATTTTAATGCTAAAGGCTTACCTTGCTTCTGGGGTTCATCAGCTTCTAGCTCTATCTCATGACTTTTGAGGGAGCTGATAAGTTCCTCCAGAGAAATTTTGTTGAGATCTTTTGCTAGCTTCAGAGCTGTAACCATTGGCCTCCACTGCTTTGGTAAGCTTCTGATGATTTTCTTGACGTGATCAGCAGTAGAGTAACCTTTGTCCAGAACCTTGAGACCAGCTACCAGAATCTGGAATCTTGAGAACATTGTTTCAATGGATTCACTTTATTCCATTTTGAATGCCTCATACTTCTGAATGAGTGCAAGAGCTTTAGTTTCTTTGACCTGAACGTTGCCCTCATGCGTCATTCTGAGTGAGTCAAACATGTTCTTTGTTGTGTCTTTGTTGGAGATCTTTTCATATTCAGCATAAGAGATGGCGCTGAGAAGGATGGTTCTGGCCTTGTGGTGATTTTTGAAGTCAAGCTTTTGTTGGTCAGACATTGCTTTCCTATCAATCTTCTGACCGCTTGCATTCACAGGGTGCGTGTATCCATCTGTCACCATGTCCCACAGATCAGCATCATGTGCCAGAAAGAAGCTTTCAATTCTGTCTTTCCAGTAATCAAAATTTTCTCCATCAAAGACTGGAGGTTTGCCGCTGAATCTGTCTCTTTCTTCATTGTTGTCATTGCTGGTGTGTGAATAAGTTCCTGCCATTGTGTTTTTCTGACGCTGGATCTTGTACTGACACGGTTAAGTGTTTTAGCTCAGAACCAGGCGCTCTGATGCCAATTGAAGAAGTGAAAAACACAAGAAGGGGGGTTTAATTATAAAACTGAAAATCAATGCAATGAACACGATATTTTTATCCTGGTTCGTTTGATCTCAAACTACTCCAGTCCACCCGTCAAGGTGATTTCGCCTCTCTCCAACGAGGTCTTAATCCACTATATTCAACTGAATATTACAATCTGCTTTAACAACTGCTAAAGCCTTCTTGATGCAAACCACAAACTAGTTTGTCAAGGAATCACTTTCTTACAAAGAATTGAAATCTAGGTGTGTGAATGTTTTCTACAAAACTGTTTATCACAACTGTGATACTACACAACTTAAGCTTATGGAAACTAGATTGCTAAAATAATTGAGTAAGGAATTTTGGAGCTTTTAGCAAACTGAGAGAAGGAAGATGATGATTAGCTTTTGGGCGTGTGAATTGATGTAGAGCATTAGCCAATTCAATCTTCATTGTCTTGTTTATATAGCATTGGAATTGGTGAACGTTGGAGAAATAATCTTGATTCAATTCCAATAACAATCTTTCCTTATTAAGCAGATCTTGTCTGGAATGATGCCGTTGGTAATAACTCGTCTTGAATGCACAGTGCCGTTGCTACTAAAGCATGTTCTGGCTTTGGCTCATTCTGACGCTCCTTAAGTGCTGATGAACTGTTGTTGTCTTTATCAGAGTTCAGAATGTTGAGCGCAGTTCTGTTCATCAAGCTTCAGCATAAGTGTGAGTTGCTCTTCTGATCTTGGTATCTGATATAGCATCTTCTGATGCTGATGTTGATATTCAATATTCTGATGCTGATTATGATGTACTCTTGCTGATGCCTATCAGAGTTTCTGCAAAACAGAAAGTAATATTTTAGGTAGCAAATAGTTCTTACATGAATCACATAATTAATATATCTTTTCATTTTGTTATCATCAAAAATTAAACTTAGGGTAGTGGATTCAAACTTTCTTCTAACAATTGGGACTTAGAGGAGCTATTTTTTTAGCCTTATCTCTTATGGGTACAAGCAAGGGAAATTCAGTTGAAGATGCCATATTCCCGTGAAGAACCTGTGTCTGGCATGTTTGTGAACACCACTCCTCCCTTTTTAGATGATATGGAAGAGCTTCAGCTTTCCCTAGTTAGGATGCAGCAGGAGAAGGAGGCTTGGAATAATAAGTGCCAGAATTTAGAGATGTCCTACTAAGCATACTTAAAAGAGAAGGATGACCTAATTGAGATTCTTGAGAGTCTGTTATAGAGATGGTGGAGAGGCAAGAGGATTTATTTTCCTCTAGATTCACTTCCCGACTCTGGTGATTAGAAAAAGGTTGCCGACAGGTATGTAGAAGAGAACAGGCAATTGAAGGCTCAGATTGCAAGACTCACAAGAAAGCGTCACTGTGTGAAGTGATCTTTATCAGTTTGCCTTCATAGGATTTTAGATTATATCTTCTTTTATACTTGGGATTTTTGAAACTTGTACTAAAAAGCTGTAATCCATTTTGAATTTATTATAATGAAATTTTCAGTATTTCAAAATGTGTTAGTACTTTAGTATTTAAAAATTGTCTATAATTCTTTGAGTCCCTTGAAATATTAATAATAATAAATAAATCATGTGCATTGCATATCATGCATCATATTGCACATATTTCTTGCATTTTTGTTTATACCCAGGTGTCTTACTGTGTTTTACTACTTCGTTTAGCAAGTTGTCTCACCGGTACAATACTCGGGCTAATCCCAAGAAGAAAATGGAGAATCTTGAACAAGAGAATTGCGAGTTGCGCAAAGAGGTGACTGCTTTAAAGGCCAGAATGGTTAATCTGAATGCTTTGATGGAATCATTGGTTGCTGCTTAGAATCAGCCATCACATCTTCCTCCTTCTGCTCAGTCACAACAAACAACAATTGCTTCTGAAGGTCCATCAGTTCTCGTTTATGTTACCCCAGTTACTGTTGCTCAGAATCGTATGCCTCAGGGTTACCAGTGGGGAATTCCTGAAAATTGCATGTCATAAGGTTATAATCTTGATGCTCAAGTTGCTCCAGTTGTTCAAGCTGCTGCTACTCTCGCACCTCTTGTGGTGCATGTTACTCCTATGGATATAAATGAGATCCATTATATTGCACCTCCTTCGGTGAATGTTGCGTCGTTTGTTAATGATGAAGTTCATCGTCCTGTTCCTCCACCAAGTGAAAGTATATGTTTCTATGACTGGTTGGATGACTTTCAAGACCAGATCAATTAGATGCAAAGAGAAAAGAAGCTCTTCGAGGAAAAGAATGGTTTGGACCGAACGTTAACTCTTCCTAGTTCCCAACGCAAAGGTGCCAGCAAAGTTTAAAGTTCCGGAATTTGAGAGGTACAAGGGCAACTCTTGTCCTCGTGACCACCTTGTGATGTATATCAGGAAAGTGTCCACCCATACTGATGATTAGCGTTTGTTTATTCATTTCTTCCAGGATAGTTTGACTAGTGCCACTCAGAAGTGGTATATGAGTTTGGACTGTAGCAGTATACACACATTCAATGATCTAGGGGAAGCTATTGTACCCCAAAATTTACCCTCTCATTTCTCAAGATATTTCCTACAAAGATCTTCAATGACTCAAGTTTGCGCAAGTATCAACCAGGTCAAATCATCTACTCAATACTGATGTCTCAAATTAGGGTTCGAGTTTGCAATAGGACAATTGGACTCCTAACACTTCAAATGACTTTCATGGACCATTATGGACCCTCAAGATTGATCCTTTCAAGTCTCAAAGTCTTAGATCAAAAAATCGCCCAGTCAATTGATCAGATGACCTAAAATCACTTGTATTAGAAAAAAGTCGACTATGGCTAACCTACAGTCAAACTTCAATATTTTGGACCAATATCAACATTTTTAAGTCATATGTATCATTCGATCAAGATGGGACCATAATTTTCCAAGAAAATTGTTCAAATTGTCAAAAGGGCAAAATGGTCAAAATTAGGGTTTTGACCGAGAATAACCAATCTTCGATTTTGACCTAGTACATGACTTATTGGTTTAAAACATTGATTTCAAGAATCCAAATACATCATTTTGACCTAATCGCATATTTCAATTCATATCCCGAGATCAGTGGATTGATAGATGAAATTCAGTCAACTGGTGGAAAAAGTCAATTGTACACTAAAAAGTCAAACTTTGACTTTTTGACCAAAATTGAGTCCCAAAAATCACATTTCATCAAGACATCCAAAATATTAAATTTGATCATAAAAAATCAAGAGAGTCAAAAATCCAACTTTGCAAGGCTTAGAAATTTTTCTAAGAATTTGTATACTTGTTAATTTCATTGCTTCATGACATTTTTTCACTATAATTCAAGATGTTACAAATAATTCAAGGTGTTACAAATAATTAAAGTTATTATAAGGCTGTATTTTTGCAAGATTACAAACCCTAAGATTTGTCTTGTTTGAATTTTTCCCTTTGACTCAATGTCTAAACTTTGCCACTATGTTGTCCACAAAATAGACTTGTATCATGCTACAAATGTTGTTGTCCAAGAAAGCCCAAAACCATGTCGAAAACAGTATGATGTAGTGCTATAAAATAGCCCTGCACCAAGGTGCCACAACACTCCAAAACTACTGCAAAACAGCCCTTCTATTATACCACTAACCCAATCCAAGCATGTATTATCTCAGCCCCATATTTGCACAGAATTAGCACATAAGAGCTGCATCAAAAAGCAATGGAACAGTATACCTAAACAGTTCAAAAACTTATTTGTTTCCCTCCTAAATCTCAGTCAAGTCCATCTACAAATAGACTATTTTCACAACACACAAAGGGTTAGTTTTTAGAGAGGGAAGAGAGAAGAGAAAAAACAGAATTCTTTGTAAACTCTACTCATTCACAAAAGACCCTTTCTCATGCTCATCTCTATTTTCATTCACCAAAACAGAACCTCAACCCATTATTTCATCTTGCAAACCCTCTCATAAACCAATTGGCCAAACACTTTACATCACATAGAGATTGTTCAAACACAAGAACAGTTTCTATAGTGCCATTATCTTCACCTTCCAAATACAAAAACAGTATTGTACAACTTGATTGGGTTGGTGTGGTTCAAACAACTTGGAACAACTTCCTGGAGGTTCACTAAGGCCCTCACAACTTCTTGAAAAGTATTCAGACTCAAAACACTAAGTGCAATCTCAAGGTAAGTCTTATTGACTTTGCATTTTTCATACATCACTAGTGATTCATTCTTGAAGATAAAATATAGTAATCATTGCCCCCTTTGAGCTAAGCATTTGCTTTCTATTCATATTTTATCAATCATATGTTATAAACTGACCTTTATACATAATAGAATAATGTTAGAGGAAAAAAACTACAGCATGAGTCGACACATACTCACATAAGTCGACTCATTCTACTGACAAAACAGGGTATGAGTCGACACATGGCCTTATGCATCGACTCATACTATTATACATTCCATAAAGCAGAAGGATGAAAGGTTCATGAGTCGACACAAAATGCGCATGTGTCGACACAAACAGGTGCATGAGGCGATACATCCCATTATGCATTAACTTATACTGAGTTGATTTTGTTTTATAGGAGCAAGAAGAGTTATGTGTCGATGCATAGCATCATTGTGTCGACACATAATAGTTCAAAATGCAATTTTTCTTTCTTTTTATAGTGTCTTTACATTTTTCCCAGATTTTCTTCATTATTGTCCAGCCATTCGATATGGTTGTAATAATTAGGCATCTCTTCATCCCCATTTGTAAATTGTACCCCCACTCCCCTAATGATGTAATAGCGTAGGATTTTAATTTTTGCAAATTTATTGCTTTTCATATAATTGTTAGTAATTAGGATGTGTGTGGCAAGATAAAATCAACTGTTAGAAAACCCTAATCTCAAAGACAATGCATACAATCAAAACACAATTCACACAAGCACCTTTAGGGTAACCTCACTTGTTTCCTCGAAAATAGTCATGTCCCTCGAATATGGGCGCTTTAGCAAAGACCCTCGATAAAAAAAAGATCGTAGTCCCTCGATGACCTTTCCATGTTGCCTTCGGTAAAACCATCATAAGTCTCTACAAAGGTTTCTAAAGCGTCTCATAAGTTGCCTTCTATGACTATACGGTTGACCCACGCCCGTCCCTTCACATCCAATGACGGAGCTACTTACCAATCAATGGTGACATAGCAACATCTAAAGGAGGAGGAAAATAACAAAGACCTTTTGAGTAGGTAATACGCTCGTAGTTGCTTTCTCACTAAACTAAAAACCATTTTCACACTCACACTTCCAAAACATCTTCAAAAACAAACATCTCTTTGAACTATTTTCAAAACCAACATTATGCAGGCATTCTTATAGAGACGAGAATCATTACAAACTGAAATTCTGGTATATGCCAGTCTTCAGATGTTATACTCAATGTCTAGACATCTGATATGACATAATATATACACTGCAAGGTAGATACCCAAGTTTTGAGATTCAGTATAACAGAAGCATACAGGTTGCCATATCTGCAGTTCTCGAACAAATAGCTTTGGTTTGTAAACTATCCAGCCTGATGTCTCAACATTGGTTGCAACATCATCTATCACATACCATGAAGTAAACAAACCCCTTAGTTCGGTTTATCATGCACACAAACCAGCAGGATATCCATTCATCTCTTTTGACATCATCTGTAACATTCACACAGTTTTTATCCAAGTTGTACCAGATACACTTTGATGGTGCAGAGGATAGATCACACGATGTACCTAGTTCTGTCCATGATCAACAGAGAGTAAGCAACCTTCACAGTTCTGTTTCTCCTGCACAGATATCAGCATGATGTCTTAACATGCTCTGAGACATCATCTGTTTCAACATTACAGTTTTACCTTGTTGTATAACAGACAGATTTATAAGGTATTGAAGGTAAAAACACAAATCAGTTGTTGACCCAGTTCGGTGTAATACACCTACTCTGGGGGCATACCAAGCCAGGAAGAAGATCCACTATTAGCAATATTAATTCAGGACTAAACTCCACAAGTTCCCATCCTTCACTTAATCATCTACCCAGTGCAACCTATACCTAGGAACTCCTAGATAGAAACCTACCAGTTTCCATTCCTATTGTCGCAACAACAGAAGTCTTACTCCTACTCAAGAAGCAGTGCCCTCCCACTTGGTTTCCTACATTACAATGAATATGAAGTAATGCAGAAATACTTAGACTTGCTTCACAGCTTCATCCAAGAACATTCAAACTCTTACCTACAGGTTTCGAGTTACATGCACGGTAACCTTGCCACAGACCGACAGGTTTACCTAACAAAAACACCTTCTAATGTTACATTATGTGTGTCCCTTAAGCCCTAGGTTACAATCTGCTATTTATAACCTATTACCTAACTCAGCAAGTTTTTCTCCTTGCGGTTACAACTCAGCAGCAAACTTCTCCTATAATCAAGGTCTTCAATCTTCTAGTTCCTAAAATATCTCCATATTTAGAAACAGTATTTTCTTCAAATATTCTGATTGATTCTTGATTGATCTTCAGATTCTCCACAAGAAACGCCTCATATATTCTCAGAGTATTTAAGTACCAGAACTGTAACTGAATCATCAATTCTGTTGTCGTGATGTCAAGTCAGATGTCATGACATTACATCTAACATATTTTCCTAGATGTTGAATTAGTTTCAGGCGCGATGTCACATGCTGATGTTGTGACATCTTACATAACATGTTGGTTCAGATGTTGAACTTCTTCAACACCACATATTAAAACAACAGAGGGGATCTGGGTAAACTTGCTTTCTTATTTGTTTTACAAATGAAGCCAACTCTCCAGCCAGGGCACTTACAATCTCCCCCTTTGGCAAATTTTGGCTAAAACAAATAAGTGCAAGTTGTATTTTGAGACCAGGCCACAACACAGTTGAGATGTTACAACATCTTGTCTAACATCTTCTTTTGTAGAGGCTGATGTCCTTTTAGCAAACAACAAGCCTCTGTCGTCAACTGTGAGCAAATCCACTCCATCGATGCCCCAAGAGGATTTCTTTTCTCCAGATTATTACTTGTGATCATGTAACTCAGATCACAAGTCACAACTATCCTCTTAACTCAGAACACAAGACACAACTAAAGTTACTTACTTAGGGATCATGTTGCTTTCTCCTGAGTCTTGCTGGACATTGCCGTCTGTTGCTTTCACCTGAGTCTCGCCTGAGTCCCTATCCCTATCTTTCTCCCCCTTTTTGGCCAGAATTTGACAAAGACTGCCCATACAGATCCATACCTATGCACAATTTTCCCAGATGCTAACAAACTTCATATTGCTGAAACCCTCTGATGAAGAGAAGGAATAGAGAGAGTCTTCATAAATAATGCAACTTTGGCATAGATAGTAACGACCTTGGTACTTTACTCTGACAGTTTCAGTGCCCTAGGACTGGTTTTAATGCAGGTACCTACCCTTGGGTTTGACCCTTTGACCATGTCAGGATGCCCTTTTAAAAACAGACATTTGTCTTTTAGAACAGACTACTCCCTTGTCTTAGGATCCCCTTTCCAAGACACATCGTTGGTATATTACACTCTGCATTAGTTATATAATACCTTTATTAGATGACAAGTTATCACCTAAACATTCCAGCTCACTAAACTGTTTCATAATGAGACACAACAGCTCTGTTTTCTTAGCAGATGAAAACATGCTCAAATCCTATGTCGTCATACACTCTGCTATTTTCAGATTAGCAGCTTGAAGCCATTCCATTTTCTCAAGAGGATGGTTACTCCCTCTGAGTCATACAACTGTACACACATGGATTTATTAGTAATAATCCATACTTCACCCAATTTTCCTCCTGTCTGTAGTTTTAGAGGAAATTAGGAACAATGTCATTACCAATGTGATGACATTCGGTCAGACATAGTCTTCTTCAGTTTTGAACACATCATTCCAATAGTTAATAAGGTGCCACACTTTATATCCTACGAGTTTGATGAAGACCTTTTGTACAAACCAATACTCCCCCTGTTAGGGACAATCACTTCTCCTCATGGAAACAAGTAGGACACATTCGATACTCAGTTGGACCTTCAATGCAGCTTCTGATTCAAAGTAAATAAGACCCCTTGATGAATGGAAAACGTAAGACGCATCTTCATGTCTTCAAGAGCGTACCCTCTGTTCAACAATATTGATTGAACGCATTCATACTGTGAATCAAACTTTCTTGATAATAATCAGCTGTCATATATGGATTATCTTGATTCTCAGAATCCACTGCTGAGATAGACCAAATGCCACTTTCATGTTTATCAGACTTCTTCCAAAGATATTCTGATCTTCCAATCGAATTTGAACTTCAGGCTACAAGTTATCACAAAAGGCTTAGATACACTGAGACAGAAACATGTAACAACTCCAAAGAGCTGCAAAGAGACAATCCTTTTGGAGGATCTAATCTTCAACTTCGTAGGTCATCCTATCTTAAGTTGATGAGCCACTTCACCAAGCAAGAATCTGATGATGAACCAAATGTTGCAGCATCTAGTTGTTGAATTCATCTTCAGACTGATCCAAGTGAGCATCATCTAGATTATGCTGTCTTCTTCTTCTTGTGGTTGTAAGTCTGAACTTGTCTCCAGGAAACCTTTTAAATGATTTTGCTGTCACCAAGGAGATAGCTCACAGGGTCTAGAAGAATGAATGTTCCTACTTCAGTTATCTTGAACACCAAGGATAATCAATTAAATACTAGTACTTGTCACAAATAGCAATTGATCATAAATCCTTCCCATTATCCAGTAAGATACTTTCACCATTTGAATACTTTGACATACTCTTCGTGTGTTAATATCTTCTTCTTGCAAGCTCTTTCTTTGAGAGACCAAAGAGTTGAGATATCTAGGTTGCCACCCTTGACTCAAGTGAATAGAATTTTCTTTGAACAAACTCTACTTACTTCAACCGACTTGAGACTCCTACCAGATTAGATTCATTATTAGGAATGAGAGAGATGAATCCTTCCTTGCAAATATGTCACACAACAACCAGAACCCATGTGACATAGGTCAACAGCCAGCTAAACACAAGGCTGAACTAATGTGAGGAGGTTAACCAAATCTCCCCCTCAAGCTATCAGTCATGGAAGCTCCACACAAAGTGTTCATGCATTGTACACAAATGTCTCGATATGACATATGACATCCCTACCAGATTTACATAACTCCAAACTCTGAGTCTTCATATTCAAGACTCATGATCCCAATCTACTTCTATGAAGGAGCAATAGTGCTGCACCATCATTGGATTTTATTAACAAGTGAGCTTGTCTTTCTTCACACCATAGTACTTCAGGGAACAATTGCTCAGCCCTGATCAATGTTACATCTCAACCAGCTTTACTTCTAGAGTTCTGACTCCTAAAGTAACCTTCGGGAGTACACAGACATAGTTGACTTTACCATTGTCAACTTTGCACACACAGATGTCTCCTCTTCCAGGTCAGGAGTAGGTTCCAAACAAAGGTATCCCTTTGTTTGACACCCAAAACATATGCTCTTCAACTAGTAGCTGCATCCTTGCTCCACCATCACATAGAACATCAGTTCCATCACCTTGGAACAAGGCCCTCCTTGAAATTCTTCAAACACTAATCCGTGGTTATGTGATTCTTACCAACCTGAACGAAGAACGTCTTCATGAGTGGACTTGAGAGGACTTAAGTATCTGTGACATCTTCAATAGTTTATGTTGAATTCTTGAATACAATGGCCTTCAATCCACAAGAGGGGAAACACATCAGAGCTTGAGTTTTGCCAGGTATTACACAGCGGAAGAACATAATACAACCCAATCTTTGCACACACACTCCACCAGACTAGCCTTCAAAGAATAGACCAAGTTTGACTATGGTTCAAACCTCGCATGACTACTACACACAACTTCTGGCGAGCACACATCCTAGGTTTGAAAATAAATCAAACCTAGAGCAGCTACCACACAACCAGGTCAAAAGCCAATCACCAAAGACATGTACACACAGTTCCTGTCAAGAATAGTCCATCCTCCCACTTCAAGGGACCATTCAGGGAAATAACAAACCTTTCCAGGTTACAATCTTCAGTACTAAAATTGACCTTGCAGATACCAGAAAGTATCACCCATGGATCTCATCCAGAAACAGAACAGGATGCCTGCTTTGATACCAATTGAAATTCTGGTATATGCCAGTCTTCAGATGTTATACTCAATGTCTAGACATCTGATATGACATAATATATACACTGCAAGGTAGATACCCAAGTTTTGAGATTCAGTATAACAGAAGCATACAGGTTGCCATATCTGCAGTTCTCGAACAAATAGCTTTGGTTTGTAAACTATCCAGCCTGATGTCTCAACATTGGTTGCAACATCATCTATCACATACCATGAAGTAAACAAACCCCTTAGTTCGGTTTATCATGCACACAAACCAGCAGGATATCCATTCATCTCTTTTGACATCATCTGTAACATTCACACAGTTTTTATCCAAGCTGTACCAGATACACTTTGATGGTGCAGAGGATAGATCACACGATGTACCTAGTTCTGTCCATGATCAACAGAGAGTAAGCAACCTTCACAGTTCTGTTTCTCCTGCACAGATATCAGCATGATGTCTTAACATGCTCTGAGACATCATCTGTTTCAACATTACAGTTTTACCTTGTTGTATAACAGACAGATTTATAAGGTATTGAAGGTAAAAACACAAATCAGTTGTTGACCCAGTTCGGTGTAATACACCTACTCTGGGGGCATACCAAGCCAGGAAGAAGATCCACTATTAGCAATATTAATTCAGGACTAAACTCCACAAGTTCCCATCCTTCACTTAATCATCTACCCAGTGCAACCTATACCTAGGAACTCCTAGATAGAAACCTACCAGTTTCCATTCCTATTGTCGCAACAACAGAAGTCTTACTCCTACTCAAGAAGCAGTGCCCTCCCACTTGGTTTCCTACATTACAATGAATATGAAGTAATGCAGAAATACTTAGACTTGCTTCACAGCTTCATCCAAGAACATTCAAACTCTTACCTACAGGTTTCGAGTTACATGCACGGTAACCTTGCCACAGACCGACAGGTTTACCTAACAAAAACACCTTCTAATGTTACATTATGTGTGTCCCTTAAGCCCTAGGTTACAATCTGCTATTTATAACCTATTACCTAACTCAGCAAGCTTTTCTCCTTGCTGTTACAACTCAGCAGCAAACTTCTCCTATAATCAAGGTCTTCAATCTTCTAGTTCCTAAAATATCTCCATATTTAGAAACAGTATTTTCTTCAAATATTCTGATTGATTCTTGATTGATCTTCAGATTCTCCACAAGAAACGCCTCATATATTCTCAGAGTATTTAAGTACCAGAACTGTAACTGAATCATCAATTCTGTTGTCGTGATGTCAAGTCAGATGTCATGACATTACATCTAACATATTTTCCTAGATGTTGAATTAGTTTCAGGCGCGATGTCACATGCTGATGTTGTGACATCTTACATAACATGTTGGTTCAGATGTTGAACTTCTTCAACACCACATATTAAAACAACAGAGGGGATCTGGGTAAACTTGCTTTCTTATTTGTTTTACAAATGAAGCCAACTCTCCAGCCAGGGCACTTACACAAACTTTGACGAAACAAAGGCGTTTTCAAAATATTTTCAAATTCACACCAATCACAAACACATTTCAAACAAAGCATTTTCAAAGTGATCAAGCAACTAAGATCCCGTAAATAACTACAGGTGAAAAGGGTGCTAATATCTTCCCTTTTCATAACCTACCCCCCAAACTCAAGAAAATTTCTCGAAAGTTCTTTCCTATTCTTTTCACCTTTTCTTTTATTGGATAAAAGAAAAGTCGGTGGCGACTCTTGCTATCCGCAACAATTATGATCAAACGCAAAACACCTAAGTCAGTTCTCCCACCATATTACAGAACTGGCGACTCTGCTGGGGAGGAACTTAAAAATGGGGTTACCTTAGAGCTAGATCACCTTTATAATGCTTTCCTTGTTTGACTTGCTTGCTTTACATTTTTGGGTCCTTGTTTGGGTTAGGATTATTTCCCCAGTGAAGTCACCAAACAAAAGACCTCTTCTGGTTAGCTTTATCTCTTCTAGTTAAAAATAGGCAAAAGACATCTAATGTTTTAGAATAAATCGAACAAAGATTTATTCTAATACTTCTTCCTATTTCTACCAACAGTCACTATCAATGGCATCTGTAAGCCCATCTCCGACAACTCTTTATCATTTCTCCAAATGGAATCTCTAAGCCCATTCCTGATGCAATTAACACATCATTGAGTGCAAATTTCTGGGCACTCTAGTGTTCAATCATCTTTCACCTTCAAGTCACGAATGGTGGATCCGCCAATCTAACTCTTCAAGTTTAAGAAGATTGAACAGGGGAAGCTGTTGTACCCCAAAATTTTCCCTCTCATTTCTCAAGATATTTCCTACAAAGATCTTCAATGACTCAAGTTTGCGCAAGTATCGACCAGGTCAAATCATCTCCTCAATACTGATCTCTCAAATTAGGGTTCGACTTTGCAAAAGGACTATTGGACTCCTAATAATTCAAATGACTTTCATGGACCATTATGGACCCTCAATATTTCTCTTGTCAAGTTTCAAAGTCCTAGATCACAAAATCGCTCAGTCAATTGATCAGATGACCTAAAATCAGTTGACCTAAAATCAGTTGTATTGGGAAAAAGTTAACTATGGCCAACCTACATTAAAACTTCAAGTTTTTAGACCAATATCAACATTTTGAAGTCATATGTATCATTCGATTAAGATGGGACCATAATTTTACAAGAAAATCGTTCAAATTGTCAAAAGGGCAAAATGATCAAAATTGGGGTTTTGACCGAGAATGACCAATCTTCGATTTTGACCTAGTACATGACTTATTGGTTTGAAACATTGATTTCAACAATGCAAATACGTCATTTTGACCTAATTGCATATTTCAATTCATCTCCCGAGATCAGTGAATTGATAGACGAAATTCCGTCAACTGGTGGAAAAAGTCAATTGTACACTAAAAAGTCAAACTTTGACTTTTTGACCAAAATTGAGTCCCAAAAATCATATTTCATCAAGATATCCTAAATATGAAATTTGATTATCAAAAATCAAGAGATTCAAAAATACAACTTTGCAAGGCTTAGAAATTTTTCTAAGAATTTATATACTTGTTAATTTCATTGTTTCATGATATCTTTTCACTATAATTCAAGATGTTACAAATAATTCAAGGTGTTACAAGTAATTCAAGTTATTAGAAGGTTGCATTTTTGCAAGATTACAAACCCTAAGCTTTGTCTTGTTTGAATTTTTCCCTTTGACTCAATGTCCAAACTTTTCCACTATGTTGTCTACAAAACAGAATTGTTTCATGCTACAAATGTTATTGTCCAAGAAAGCTCAAAACCACGTTAAAAACAGATTGTTGTACTGCTATAAAACAGCCATGCACCAAGCTGCCACAACACTCCAAAACCGCTGCAAAATAGCCCTACTATGCTACCACTCACCCAGTCCAAACCTTCATTATCTCAGCCCTATATTTGAAAGGAATTAGCACGTAAGAGCTGCATCAAAAAGAAATGGAACAGTATACCCAAATAGTTCAAAAACTTATTTGTTCCCCTCCTAAATATCAGTCAAGTCCATCTACAAATAGACCGTTTTCACAACACACAAAGGGTTTGTTTTTAGAGAGGGAAGAGAGAAGAGAAAAAATGGAATTCTTTGTAAACTCTAATCATTCACAAAAGACCCTTGCTCATACTCATATCTGTTTTCATTCACTAAAACAGAACCTCAAGCCATTATTTCATCTTGCAAACCCTCCCATAAACTAACCAGCCAAACACTTTACATCACATAGAGATTTTTCAAACACGAGAACACTTTCTATAGTGCCATTATCTTCACCTTACAAACACAAAAACAATATTGTACAACTTGACTGGGTTGGTGTGTGTTATACGGTGGCAGAACCGACTGTTTATATACTGGTTTTGCTATTTTTTGTTTGCAAATATGCGGTAAGCAAGAGCCGCCGCCGTCTTTTCTTTTATCCAACAAAGGAAAGGGTGAAAAGAATAGAAAAAGACCTTTTCGAGAGTTTTCTGAGTAAGGGGGGTAGATAATGGAAAGGGAAAGTGTTAGCACCCTTTCCATCCGTGGTTTTCCACAGGCTCTTAGAGGTTTGCTCATTTTTAAATACCTTATGTTTTGTGTGTTTGAAAATGTTTTGAAAACGCCTTAGTACGGCGAACTTTGTAATGTTTCTCGGGATAGTGGAGAAAATATACAAAGTGTTTTGAAATGCCTTTTAAAAAGTAGTATTTTTGTGTAAGTGAAAAATAATTTTGAGCAAACTTCTAACAGCTATCTACTTTGTACTCGAAAAGGTTGTTCTTTTCCTCTTTTACTTTAGACAGTGCTATCCTACTATTAGAGAGTAGGTAGCCTTATCCTTCGATGTTTTTGAGGGACAATCGAAGGGACATTACAGTCACAAAGGAAATTCATGGAGATGCTTTAGCAAATCTATTTTAGGGACTAGAACATTTACCGAGAAGGCAACTCTAGGGTCATCGAGGGACTATGATCTTTTTCTTTTACGAGTCTTTGCTAAAGCATTCCTACCTCATGACTATTTTTTAAAGGCAAACAAAGTGGGCATACCTTAGAGGTGCTTGTGTGCAATTGTGTTCAATTTAGCTATTTTATCTTTAAACATTTAGTTGTTCTACCGTTTGTTTTTAGATCTTGTCATGCAATCCTAGTTATTATACATCTAAGCAGTTAATATATGTACAAGAATTTAAAGTGCAGGAATTGTAAATCCTACGCTATTACAAGGCTTCAGGTAGGGGAATTACATTATACAAGGATGAGAGGAATAAAACAGTAAATGTCCTCATTTTTATCTATTACACCCGGTAGGCAGATACAATAATAATGAAAATACAGAATTAAATAAACGCGCATGAAATAGAAAAGACGTCTAAAAATCCTAAAGAAAAGAAATATTTTTGTTGTTTTTGGTATAAAAGAAAATAAAGCCTAAGTCTATTTAATTTTAATTTTAAAAAAAAGATGTTAAAATAATTTATTTATTTATTTACAAAATTAATTTAGTTGGAAAAATAACTAGCCTAATATTTTTGTGATTTTGATTTTAATGTAAAAATAAAAAGAAGTCAATGAAAACAACAATAAAATGCAAGGGACACCCTTCTATCCATGGAGAAAAGGGGAGCTTCGATCCCATGAGAACTATGGTCTTTTCGATTCAGGAGAGATGCCTTCTTTCAATTGAGCTAGGGAGTGGGCATGAATAGCCTTCGATCCAGAGAAGGGGGTTGCCCTTCGATCTTAGGGAAAGGGAATGCCCTTCGATCCAGGAAGGAGACGTCCTTTGATCCAGGAAGGAGGCGTCTTTCAATTCAGGAAGGAGGTGCCTCCTTCAATCCAGCAGACTAATGGGAAGCTTCGATCTAGAGAAGATGTCTCCTTCGATCTGGGATGATATACCTTCAAAAGTATGTTAGCGAAATAAAACGCAGGACCTGGGTATCGAAACCCAGGTCCTTTGATCCTGCGCTCGTTGGGTCTTTTCAGGCTATATCTGCAAAGTGTTAGCAAATAAAGAACATGACCTGGGTGCCAAACCCAAGCCCTTTGATTCTGTCTAGGATGACAAGTTAAATGGAACAACAAATATGGATATGTTATGCAAATACAAAGTTGGACAAATTACCCTCTCTTACCAGTGGATTGAACCTTCGATTTGGGCACTTCCTGGATATGGGCACCTCCGACCTGGGGCTTCTGGGCTTGGATACTTTTGTTGAAGGGTGGCTTTGGCTTGAAAAATTTTGACAACCCTTGGTGGATTTTATGGGCAGCTTCTCTCTAATCTTTTCCGTCCTCCTCCTTTTGTAATGTGTACTTGGCCTCATATTTATAGGAGTGTGAGGGGACAAGAGAAGTAATGTTGGTAACGGCCATTTGAATGCCATGAATGTAAAATGTAACCTTGGACAAAGTTAAGGGATCTTGTCCCATTTTTTGAATTTTGAATGATATGTAACTAGCCTTTGAATTCTCCCTTTCGAAGGGGCTGATGGCTTCTTCGAATGGACCTTTACATATTCTTCGAATGGACCCTTGAAAGCTTCTTCGAATGGACCTTTGCATGTCCTTCGAATGACCTTTTGAAAGCTTCTTTGAATGGATCTTTGCATGTTCTTCGAATGGACCTTTTGAAAGCTTCTTCGAATGGACCCTTTGCATATTCTTCTCATGGACCCTTTGAAAGCTTCTTCGAATGGACCCTTTGAAAGCTTCTTTGAATGGACCTTTTGGAATGCCAAATGAAGGGCCTTGTTGAAATGCCAATCGAAGGATCTTGTTAAAAGAACAATCAAAAGGTACTTGTTATAAGGACAATCGAAAGGTACTTGTTATACGGACAATCGAAAGGTACTTGTTAAAATGACAATTGAAGAACAATGTTACCATGCCAATCGAAAGATACTTGTTAAAATGCCAAATGAAAGACCTTGTTAATAGGAAATTCGAAGGACCTTTGTCCATGCCAATCAAAGGGATCTATGTATATGCCAATCAAAAGGCAATTTGGAGATGCCAATCGAAAGGCATTTTGGAGATGCCAATTGAAAGGCATTTTGAAGATGCTAATCGGAAGGCATTTTGGAGATGCCAATCGAAGGAAACTTAAGAACCCCACTCACAAATTTTCCTATTCTTTAGGCAAGGGTTTATGACCAACCATGTAGGGGAAGACCTTGGAAAACATGAGAGGGCAAATTTAGGGGTACAACAGCTGCCCCTGTTCAATCTTCTTAAACCTGAATATGTATATTGACTTGTCTACCTTTCATGATCTGAAGGTGGAAGATGATTGAACACTAGAGTGCCTAGAAATTTGCACTCGCATTAAGTGACACTGATTGTTGATGATGGAGGGAATGGACTTACAGATTCCATTTGGAGAAGATGACAGAGAGTCATCGGAGATGGGCTTAAAGATGCCATCCAAAGTAGATGTTGATTTCACACATGGTCCCTTTGGTGGTTCTTGTTCCTGCTGTATGAGAAGGAGTCCACTAGGGGATGTTGATTTCTGTTGTTTTCCTGTTTGAGGAAAACATTGTGGGGAATAGAGTCTAGGCACTTCATTTGTCTAAGGCTCTGCTGAAGAGTTATCTCTTGACTGAAAATGTATTAGAAGGAGCCTGCATAGGGCTGTTTCAGGATGAATTCGTGTTGGACTGCCTCTAGAGGGTTACAATGAAGGAATGTTTGACGATTTCTACCTCAATAGATAATGAATGAATCTTTGACGATTGCTACCTCAACCGATTGTGAAGGAATCTTTGACGATTGCTACCTTAACAGATATTGAAGGAATCTTTGATGATTGCTACCTCAACAGATAGTAAAGGAATCTTTGACGATTGCTACCTCAACAGATAATGAATGAATCTTTGATTATTTCTACCTCAATGGATAATGAAGGAACCTTGGACGATTGCTACCTTAGCAGATAGTGATGGAATCTTATCCGATTTCTACCTCAACATATAACGAAGGAATCTTGGACGATTGCTACCTCAATGGATAGTGAAGGAATCTTTGATGATTTCTACCTTAACAGATAGTGAAGAAACCTTTTACGATTTCTACCTCAACACATAGTGAAGGAATCTTTGACGATTTCTACCTCAACAGATAGTGAAGGAATCTTTGACGATTGCTAGCTCAACAGATAGTGAAGTAATCTTTGACGATTGCTACCTCAACAGATGATGAAGGAATCTTTGAAGATTTCTACCTCAACAGATAGTGAAGGAATATTTGACAATTTCTACCTCAACAGATAGTGAAGGAATCTTTGATGATTTCTACCTCAACAGATGATGAAGGAATCTTGGACGATTTCTACCTCAATAGATAATGAAGGAATCTTTGATGATTTCTACCTCAACAGATAATGAAGGAATCTTTGACGATTTCTACCTCAATAGATAATGAAGGATTCTTTGATGATTGCTACCTCAACAGATAATGAAGGAATCTTTGACGATTGCTACCTCAACAAATAGTGAAGTAATCTTTGACGATTGCTACCTCAACAATTAGTGAAGGAATCTTTGACGATTGCTACCTCAACAGATAATGAAGGAATCTTGGATGATTACTACCTCAACAGGGTACTAGAGATTCGTCTGGTCATGTAAGTAGTTGATGATATTTTGTCTGGTTATAGACTTTTACCTGAAAAGATACAGGGTTAGTTGTATGCAAAGTCATGATGCATGAAGTGTAAATGATTCTCTCAAAATAAATGAGATTGTAATATATGCATTCGTACTGCGTATGTTATGACATCTGTAAAATGATGTATGAATGTAATGTATAAATGTGTCAGTCATTCCATTGTTGTATTGTTGAACTAGGGAAAATGAATCCCTGATTGTTGTTGGAGAGTACTGGGAAGCTGAATCTCGGACTGTTGTTGGTGAGTGAAGAAAGTGATTCTTCAATTTCTGTTGGGGATAATGAATGGAGATAGTTTTTTTGGCGATTCCCTTTCTCTGTCGAGGATCTTCGACTTCTTCTTGAGAATGATTTTGCCGTGGAAGAGTTCTGTTGGCAGACTTTACCAATCTGGAGAACGAATTCCGCTAGGGGATGAACTTCCACATCTAGAGAAATAAACTCTACTTGGGAAGGAAAGCTATGTGCCCTGCCTGAGGATTTTGTGAAATCCGATTGGGGAATCCTGAGAAGTTTGACGACTTTACTGTGGAAAACCTGATGTCAGAGTCGTAGTTGGAAATTCTTGTTCTGACAGGGATACGAGAACACCTAACATCACTAGGTTGTAAGTTAAGGGTTTGGCGGCGACTTTTTAGTAAGATGCCCCTGCCTTTGTACTTGCTGGAGAAAGTACCTGCGGAGACTTTGTGGATGGTTTGAGTGTTGTCCCAACTCATGGGGAACTGGGTAAATGTTGATCAGGATGATAAGTCTTTTACTGATAGGCAAGTGACAAGATGACGGGACACAGTCGTACGCTTTAATCCCTAACTTTTGCCTAGACATCCCTTTCAGGTTTTCAGTCCATCGGGATACCTTTTTTGCTCAAGCTGCCTTTTCAGGTTTTCTACTTTTCGGGTGTACAGTTTTTTTCATATGTATATCCCTAGCTTTTTCCCGAACCTTTTTGGTTCGCGGAGATGCCCTTATTTTTGCCTAGGCTAGTCAACCTAGTGGGTCTTTTTCATGCATATTATTTACTGACTAGGTCCATGTTCACCGAGTATAGAGAATTATCATTGTTCATAGTAGTGAGTGTTGCCACACTGCCTAAAGATGTTTGTTTGATTGTATATGATTCATTGCTGGAATTCACGTCCAATGCCCCAAGTGATTCAGATGGAGATCTACCCCTGGCTATTTGGAATTTTTGAGAGATTCCTTAAACCTTGACTTGACTGCCCCAGGTCAGCTGGAATGTCTTTCCATCTGAGGTGAATCTTCTCATTGAGAGGATTTCTGTTCATTGAATATTCGTCTGCGAATTTCTCTGCTGTTGAACAAATAGTCATATGCAAATAATGGTATTTTAAGAATGCAAAGCTTATGTCTGTCTTGAAGTTTTTGAAAATTCTTTTTTTTAGTAAAACAAATTTTGCAAGAGAGTGATATCAACTCAGGATTTATAGCAAGTCCTAGAGGAGTCAGGATACCTTTTGTAACAGTATGCTTCCGAACTAACCCTTTCTTCAGTTAGGACTTTTAAGGGTTGTAGCGTGGCCTGGTTCACGGTTTAAGAAACAAAGGATAAAGGCTCAAATTTTATTTGTACCCACCCACTCTTCGTGACGTCCTTCAGTCCTATGCTCAGTTAATTGTACATTTTGAATCCCAGTTAAGTTTTGATATTTCAGTGATGGTTCAGAAATTGAACATTTGTTTGAGAAGGCAATCATTTTTGTAACCTTTTCTTTTTGTTGAGGATTTGTAAGACCTCTTTCTTTTCGATTTTATTATCCCTGTATTTTTCCTGAACTGTTTCTTTTTATGAT
Source organism: Vicia faba (assembly GCA_948472305.1). Lineage (NCBI taxonomy): Eukaryota > Viridiplantae > Streptophyta > Magnoliopsida > Fabales > Fabaceae > Vicia > Vicia faba. The sequence goes on from OX451740.1 coordinate 147,140,313, forward strand.
TACAGTCAGCGGGGTTCCCCAGTTTTTCCTTAAGTCTCCTTCATAGGTTTTGACTTAGCGGGATTTTATTTTGAGAGATAATGACTGTCTGTCTTAATGATTATGCGGAACCATCACTGTCTTTTTATTTGGAAGGACGTCATCGATGCCATTCATTGTGTACGAAGGGGAAGAATGCAACTTAATGTGCGTCTGAATTGACTGAGAAACTACCCTGCCCCAGGTTATGATTAAGGGTTTTAATTTGTGTGAAAAGAAAACTCATACTTCTTAGGCTCAAAGGGGTTGACTAGTGATTATCTTCCTTATAACTCCACTGTTTAGGATTTGAAACAACGCCTGTACATCGTCAGCGGGGTCTGTTCAAAAGCATACTGTAGAGATTATGGTATCGTTTTTTTCATCCTCCCTCTAAAGGCTTAGAGATTTGTAACCAGGAGTTTGGATATCACAAAAAGGAAATGAAAACATAGTTTGAATATAATGAAATAATTCAAGACAAACATATGTAATGTATTAATATGAATAACCAAAGTTTGACAAAAAGACAAATGTTTTAAGCAACAAAGGAATTACAACTGATAATTCAAATGCAATAAACGCTCTCAATTTAGCCGTGATTTGGCATGGGAGCAGTGGCCACACTGGGGTCTTAGGAGAGTCAAATTCGATCTCCTTGTTGTCGATCAAATCTTGAATCTTATTCTTCAAAGTCCAACAGTTGTCGGTGTTGTGCCCAGGGCTGTCATAATGGTAAGCACATTTTACATTAGGATTGTACTTAGGAGAAGAGGTATCAGGTTTTTGAGGAGGATCCTTTAGTGTAATCAGCTTCGCTTTTAGCAATTGTTGTAATGCTTGAGACAAAGGCAAATTAATATCAGTGTACTGCCTCTCTTTATATTTTATCCTACGCCTATTTCCCCGTTGATGTTGAACGAGTGTAGGATCAGACAATAACACTGCTCCCACGGACTGATGGTGGTTATTTGTATTATGGCGCCTTTGACCATAGACAACATTAGTTTCTTTTCTACTACCAGATGGCTTCCTCTCAGCATTAAAAGATACCTCCATTGGAATCTTCCCACTCTTGATACCGCTTTCAATCCTTTCCCCAGTTAGAACCATTTCTGTAAAATCGGATGAGGAACTTCTAATCAGCAAATTGAAGAATGGGCTTGTCAGAGTCCCTATGAACATGTCCACCATTTCGCGATCATTTAGAGGAGGTTGAACCCTGCCAGCTAGATCCCTCCATTTCTGTGCATATTCCTTGAACCATTATCTTGAGCTCATGGACATATTCTGCAGTTGCACTCTAGTTGGTGTCAGGTCAGCATTGTATTGGTACTGCTTGTAAAAAGCAGCAACCAAGTCTTCCCAGGTCTGGATTTCAGTTCCTTCTAGCTGATAGAACCAATCCAGTTGAGTTCCATCAAAACATTCTTTGAAGAAATGGACCCATAGCTTCCAATCAGCAGTGTGAGGATGGATCTTGCTGACATAGGACCTTAAGTGAAACTTAGGGCAAGAGACACCGTCATACTTAGCAAACGTGGGGATCTTGAATTTTAGTGGGATGACCACCCCAGGAACCAGCCCTAATTCTTCAAAATCTAGACCAGGCACCCTTTGATCTCCATGGTATTGAGCCGATCCTCCAGTTGTTTGTATTTATCGTCAGCAGGAGGATATTGCTCCTCAGAATAGTCAGGTTCGTCTTCTTCAAAAGTTGGATTGTTGTCTCCTTCATATGATGCCTCGTCCTCTTCTTCTTGATTATCCCATCCGTTTGATGGGGTTGCAAAATTTAGAGCTCGGTTATTTGGTTTTCTTCTTCCCACACTCGAAACACGAACGGGTTTCTTTGCCCTCGTAGCCTTCTTTTTGACGATCAGAGCTTTTAAGTCTTCTTGCCCCTGGGTCAGAGTCAGGAACATTTGTTTGAATTGAGCATTTTGAGCCTGAAGGACTTTGATTGTTTGTTCAAGAGCCATTTCTTTACTTGCTGAAATAAACAGTAAAGAAGATGAGAACCCTTCTTTGAAACCTGTTTATGCAATGACATGTATGATATGCGTATGCAATGTTTTCAAGGACTCGCGGGGTAAACAAGAAAAAGTCAAAAGTTGAAATTTTCCGCTTTGATTGAAGAACTTTGTATCGTTGAAGATCCTTCTACAAGAGCCAAGTTCACCATATCAAGTGGGTCATATCCCCTGACTCAAGTTGTCGTGTTTGGTCTTCTGACGACATTGGCTAGAGGAAAATAAATCCCCTTTGCCCCTTGCTAGACGTCTGATTTACCATAACTTGCATCACAAACCCTTGAGATCCTTGAAATGGTTAAGGAAATGTTATGGTGTGATGTTATGGTGTGTATGCTATGCGTTAAGCAAAAGTGTAAGGTGATGTAAGCAAGTAAACCCTGCAATAAATCCAAGTTATTGGATAATGACTGTGAACAAATCCTGCAAGGAATCATGTTGTCAGATAATAAAACCCTGCAAGTAGTTCAAGTTGAAAGCAAACAAATCACACAAGCAGCCTTAGGTTTAGGCTTTCATGTAGGTAAGTACCCTCTTGAAGCTTAGTTGGCTCAACCTGTCTTAGAAATAGTAACCGGGTTCTAAGGAGTCTCAACATCACTGATCTTTCTTTATCGGTATTATTTCAGCTGAGCAATCTTTTCTTGCGGCCGAAACATCCCGAAAGTCCGATCTTAATGAGTGTAGTATCGAGTATCAACCAATTCCTAGCTTTACACCAAGACCGGCTATCTCACTACTTTCTAATGGCCAAGTTTATTCAACTAGGGTTCTAAGGTCCGTTAGTGCTTCAAGACAGCACACGGTTGCCCCGTATTCTCCTCGATTCAACACAAGGGATACCGGTACCAACCAAAGTGTCACACCAACACAACCATCGCTTCAACTATATTGGTCTACGTCGTACAGTCTCCATGATCTATTGCTGTTTACCTAAAAGTGTGCCCCATATCCGAGAGTAGGATCTAGAGAAACAACCCAAACAGCCCTCCAAGGGTAAAGCGAACAAAGCACAACAAAGTAGTTAAATAATGAACTAACTATAAGGTAACTCCACTTTTTAATTCCTTCCCCAACAGAGTTTCCAGTTCTGTGATACGGTGGTAGAACCGACTGTTTATATACTGGTTTTGCATTTTTTTGTTTGCAAATGTGCGATAAGTAAGAGTCTCCAATGTCTTTTCTTTTATCCAACAAAGGAAAGGGTGAAAAGAACGGAAAAATACCTTTTTGAGAGTTTTATGAGTAAGGGGGGTAGATTATGGAAAGGGAAGGTGTTAGCACCCTTTCCATCTGTGGTTTTCTATGGGCTCTTAGAGGTTTGCTCATTTTTAAATACCTTTGTTTTTTGTGTTTGAAAATTTTTTGAAAACGCCTTAATACGGCGAACTTTGTAATGTTTCTCGGGATTGTGGAGAAAATATACAAAGTGTTTTGAAATGTCTTTTGAAAAGTAGTATTTGTGTGTAAGTGCAAATTAGTTTTGAGCAAACTTCTAACAACTATCTACTTTGTACTCGAAAAGGTTGTTCTTATCCTCTTTTCCTTTAGACAGTTATATCCTACTATTAGTGAGTAGGTAGCCTTGTCGTTGGATGTTTTTGAGGGATAATCGAACGGACGTTTCATTCACGAAGGCAATTCATAGAGATGCTTTACTAGTTCTGTTTTAGGGACTAGATCATTTACCAAGAAGGCAACTTTAGGGTCATCGAGGGACTATGATCTTTTGATTTTACAGGTCTTTGCTAAAGCATTGCTACCTCATTACTGTTTTTTAAAGGCAGCCAAAGTGGGCGTACCTTAGAGGTGCTTGTGTGCAATTGTGTACAACTCAGTTATTTTATCTTTAAACATTTAGGTAATCTACCGTTTGTTTTCAGATGTTGTCATGCAATCCTAGTTAGTATACATCTAAGCAGTTAATATATGCACAGGAATTTAATGTGCGGGAATTGTAAATCCTACGCTATTACAAGGCTTTGGGTAGGGGAATTACATTATACAAGGATGAGGGGAACAAAACAGTAAATTTCCTCGTTTTTATCTATTACACCCGGTAGGCAGATACAATAATAGTGAAAATACAGAATTAGATAAATGCGCATGAAATAGAAAAGACGTCTAAAAATCCTAAAGAAAATAAATTTTTTTGTTGTTTTTGGTATAAAAGAAAATAAAGCCTAAGTCTATTTAATTTTAATTTTAAGAAAAAAAAGATGTTAAAATAATTAATTAATTTAGATGGAAAAACAACTAGCCTAATATTTTTGTGATTTTGATTTTAATGTTAAAATAAAAATAAGTCAATGAAAACAACAATAAAATTCAAGGGACACCCTTCGATCCAGGGACAAAAGGGGAGCTTCGATCCCAGGAGAGCTATGGTCTTTTCTATTCAGGAGATTTTCCTTCTTTCGATTGGGCTAGCGAGTGGGCATGAATAGACTTTGATCCAGGGAAGGGGGTTGCCCTTTGATCTTGGGGAAAGGGAATGCCCTTCGATCCAGGAAGGAGACGTCCTTCGATCCAGGAAGGAGGCGTCTTTCGATTCAGGAAGGAGGTGCCTCCTTCAATCCAGTAGGCTAATGGGAAGCTTCGTTCCAGAGAAGATATCTCCTTCGATCTGGGATGCTATACCTACAAAAGTATGTTAGCAAAATAAAACACAAGACCTGGGTATCGAAACCCAGGTCCTTCAATCTTGCGCTCACTGGGTCTTTTTAGGCTATATCTGCAGCAAGTGTTGGCAAACAAAGAACATGACCTGGGTGCCAAACCCAAGCCCTTTGATTCTGTCTAGGATGACAAGTTGAATGGAACAGTAAATATGGATGTGTTATGCAAATACAAAGTTGGAAAAATTACCCTCTCTTACCAGTAGATTGAACCTTCGATTTGGGCACTTCCTGGATGTGGGCACCTTCGATCTGGGGCTTCTGGGCTTGGATACTTTTGTTGAAGGGTGGCTTTGGCTTAGAAAATTTTGACAACACTTGGTGGATTTTATGGGCAGCGTCTCTCCAATATTTTCCGTCCTCCTCCTTTTGTAATGTGTCCTTGGCCTCATATTTATTGGAGTGTGAGGGGACAAGAGTAATAATGTTGGTAACGACCATTTGAATGCCATGAATGTAAAACGTAACCTTGGACAAAGTTAAGGGATCTTGTCCCATTTTTTGAATTTTGAATGATATGTGTTCTACCCAAAAAATTTCTATCCCATATTTCTCAAAACATGGAAAGAAAAATCTCCAAGTGGCTCAAGGTTGCTCAAGAGTGGGTCAGACAAGTCATCTCCTAAGGCAGTCAACCCCAAATTAGGGTTTTGTGTTGCATCAAGATCTTTGAGTCCAAATGACCTTAAGTTCTCCCCAATGTCCTAATATGCTATCAAGACCATCCATGTCAAATTTCAAGCCTTGCAGAGGAAGTTTGCTCAGTAAATTGCTCAAAGGGTCCAAAAATCGACTGTGCTAGGGCAAAAGTCAATTGTGACCTATAAACAGTCAAACCTCAAGATTTTTTGTCAAAATTCTCATTTTGAAGGATATTTCATCATTTGATCAAGGGTTGATCATGATTCATCAAGGATTTCTCAAAATTCATCAAGACTCAAAAGTTGCTAAATTAGGGTTTTGTAGGAAAAGTCAACTCAACTTTGACCAAGCATAACTTTCTCATACTTTATGATAAATGACCCATCCAAAGCTCATTGTGAATAGGATGCAATTTCCTACAATCCATATTCATACCCCAAGATCATAAAATGCACTCACAAGAAGTTACAAATTTGGACATTATAGGTCATTTTTGGAAGTAAACAAAAACACCTTTTTTTCCAAAGCTTATAACTTGAGCATGGAATATCAAAATGAGATGATACCAAAATGGTTGGTTAGAGGACATCTCAAGATTTCTAAAAAGTCCAAGAACACCTCCAAAAGTTCGAAATTGAAGAAGTTATGCATTGTTGAAGTTGGGCATCTTTGCAAAATTGCCAAAAGTCAACTATCCCCAAAACTTCAAATTTTGTCAAAGGGACCCATTCTTTTCCACTTGATTTGAACTTGCCACATAGCACACGTGTCCTAGCTTCATCCTTATGTCCATTTATCTATTTTATTATTTTATTTGATTTTTTATTGAATTATTTCAATTTAAATCAAATAAAATCCCAAAACTTGATTACATGAGATCTTTTTCTATTTTCAGGACTTAATCATCATCAATATCATCATCAAACTCGTATCAAGCATTCCATGTGCAAAACGATTGAGTTTTTGACAAATTTGGCAAGTCTTCAATGGTGAATCAAATCAAATCCTATGGCATTGATATGCAAAGAATAAATCCACAAATGTTAACCTAACATATTCCATGATACATATACAAGTCAAAGCACACGAAATTGGGACCTAGAGGCTGCAAGAACACTGAGAACCAAACTTTCAAAATTGACAAAAAAGTGTGAAATCGAAATCATCCTTGGAGGCAAATTCAGAAGCAAAACTCAACATCAATCAATTGCTGGAGGTTCACTGAGTCAGAACCAACCCCTAGCAAGCTCCCATACACGCTCAAAAGCTTTGTAAGTGTCTCAGAAAACCGCTTTTCGTTTGAATTCGTGGATCCTTATTCTTGCACGTTTCTTACAAACTTTTTGCATATTCATAATTATCGTCAAATTTATAAGCGTTTTGCATTAGCCAATTGCATTTTTCTGGCCTAGATGAAGAACCCCCATAGTTAGGGTTCTTCATTTGTGTTTTGGGGTTTTCTTTTTCAGGGGAAATCAAGATTCAAGAAGGGTATAGGTTTACTCCGGACGCCCAGACAAACTCAACCACGTGCTTGGAATTGATTTTCATGGACTGGAATGGATTTTAGAGTGCACCTCCGCATCTAGCTGCGGATCTAAATCCGCAGGTAAATTTACAGGGTTTGAAGGTCAGGGACGACAAACGTGTCTCCCTCTGATTGGCCAATTCATAATTCGCGCGTTTTTATTTTTTGTTCTGGCATATTAATCCATTATCCCATATTATTATTATTGATTAATATATTTACAAGCAGAGCAAAGTGGCTGAGTGGTGGGCGTGTACATCCAATGACCAACATGACCTGGGTTCAAATCCCAGGTCCTCCAAACGCTTTGTTATATTTTTTCTACAGGTTATCCAGTGCAAACCCAAGCGTGTGGTGTATCATGTTCCCTCACACATCAAGGTGCCAAATGGCCCTAGGGCCAAATCTGGTGGTCCAGGATGATGGTCTATCATGGGACCAAGTCAAAGGGCGCACAGGGAATCTCATAAAGTCAACCAGGCCAGCGCCTATTGGGCCTCTGAATTGCTATTCCAAACCTCCAAATCAGGCCCAAACCCCCCTAAGTCTTTTTATTTCATTTTTTTTTATTTTGCTTGTTTAATTATTTTCATGATTAATTAACCAATCAAACTTTTTCTTAATAAAATTAAAACCAAAAAAATATTTTCTTTATTTATTTAAATTTTAGTATTTTCTTTTTATTAACAAATCAATTAATTAATTTAGTTTTAATTAGGAATAACTTTAATATATTTTTGCAATAAGTAAAATTAACTTAGATAATTAGTTTTTTATTAACATTGATTAAATTTATTTTTATTCCTTTAAATACCAAAAACCCAAAAATATTTTATTAATTAATTAATTTAATTTAGTTTAATAATTAACTTAGATAATTTCTTTCTTAAAAATAACCAAAAAAAAATCTTTTCTTTAATAATTAAAGTGTCAAAACCCTAAAAAAAACTTGCGCCAGATTTAATTTCCCGCACACGATTCATTTTATTTCAATATTGTATTTGTTTCCGGAATGTAATAGCTTAATAGGACTTTAACTATTTTTACCGCTTTATTTATTTTCCGCATTTAAATTTCAAAGGGTTGCTTTTGGCGATGTAAATACCCGACACCTTGTAATAGTTAGTTAAATTTCCGCAATTTAATTTCCGCAACTTATTTAACTGTTAGATGATTGATAATAGGTATGCATGACAAGATTGAATGTTAAACCTAAAATCAACTTAGATAACCATTGACATGTACAAAGATAAAATAACTGAAAACAACACACTCGCGCATGCGCACTCTTAGGGTACACCCCACTTGGTTGCCTTCATACGCGGTCATTGAGTATAGGAAGTTTTAGAGGTCGCCCTCTTGTCTAAATATCATAGTCGCCTCAAAACGGTTTCCTCGGATATTGTTGCCTCAAAATAAATGATCTAAGACATTAGGGTTACCACTAAGGCGTCCTAACATTGCTTTAGTGACCGCCTGTCCCTTATTCGAATTGACCCTTAAACTCCAACTACGGTGCTACCTACTCATTCATAGTGGGATAGCATTGTCTAAAGGAAGATAGCATAGAACGATTCCTTTTTTCGAGTAGGTAGATGGTTCTTAAGTACTTGCTCTTTTCAAAACAAAACAAAATTTTCACACGTACACTCCTTTTCAAACAAAGACTTTTTTCAAAACCCACAAACACAAAGAAAGCAACATTTTGAAAACAATATGAGCAAGTACCTAAGAGCCCGTGGATAACCACGGATAGAAAGGATGCTAACACCTTCCCTTTCTATAATCTACCCCCCGAACCCGAGAAATATCTAGAAAAAGGAATTTTTCTATGCTTTTTTCCTTTCCTTGTTGGATAAAATAAAATTTGGTGGCGACTCTTGCTTACCGCGACATTTTTCCAAAACAAACGCAAAACGCAAACCAGCACACCAAAAAACAGTCAGTTCTCTCCCACCATATCACAGAACTAGCGACTCTGCTGGGGACGCTTAATAAGTGGGGTGTACCTTAGGATTAGATCATTGTGTTTTCAATTGTTTGCTTTGTATGCTTTATATTTGTGGGCTTGTATCGGAGTTACTATAGATCCTAACCCGGATTTGGGGGATACCCTTTAGGTAAGTAGCAATAAACTGTGAGGGAACCGTACCGCATAGATCGATACGGTTGAAGTAGTAGCTACGTTGGTGTGGCACTTTAGTTTGTACCGATATCCCTTGTGTTGGAACGAGGAGAATATGGGTCTTTTAAGGGGTCATTAAGCACCAACCGACCTTAGAACCTTTAAATTGACCAACTTGGCCATAGAACAGTAGCAGTATGCTACACTTATTGAGACTAAACTCTCGCGATGATTCTGGCCACAAGAAAAGGTTGCTAAACTGGAATTATGACCGATCGAGAGTAGTCAGTGATATTGAGATCCTCTAGAACCCGATTACTATTTTTAGGACAGGTTTAAACCAACTAAACTGAAAGAGGGTAGTACCTAAGCTCCTTGCCAGCCTGAAATCTAAGGGCTCTCTGTGTGACTTGTGTGCCTTTACCATATTTGCTCTTTTTGGATACTTCTGGTGTGCTTTCTATCATGACATCATGACATCATAACATTGCATGCATCTCGCATTGGACTAACCTATTTCAAAGACAAGAGGGATTCATCTTTGTTCTGTTTTGTAGGTCATGATACCCATGCGTAGGAACACCATCCGGATCAACTTTGTCCAGGTTCCCACCATGCTTAAAGAATTGATTGCAAAGATGTCAGATACCACCTCCTTCATCAGGAGACATGGTCACCTCTTGGGTTTGTTCACTTCCAAATTGGACGAGCAGATGATGAGTGTCCTGGTCCAGTTCTATGATCCGTTGTAACATTGCTTTACTTTTCAGGACTACCAGTTGGTCCCCACCTTAGAAGGGTTCTCTGATCTGCTTGGTATCCCTATCCTCGAGCAGACCCCGTTTACTGGTTGGGAGAAGATCCTTAGGCCAGAAGAGATTGCTTCAGCCCTTCATATGACAAAGAATGAGGTAATGACTAATTGGGAGACTAGAAATGGAGCAAAGGGCTTTCTGACTAAGTTCTTGGTCGGTAAGGCTAATTATTTCTGGGATAGTCTAGACTTCAAGGCATTCGAAGATATTCTGGCTCTTCTGATATATGGCTTGGTATTCTTTCCGAACCCTGACTCCTTTATTGATGTGAATGCGGTGAAAATCTTCATCTCTCGTAATCCTGTACCCACTCTCTTGGGTGACATTCTTCATCATCTTTATGCCCGTACTGCTCGAAAGCGGGGAACCTTGACGTGTTGTGCTCCATTATTTGCAAGGTGGTTTATTTTGCACCTCCCTAAATCAGTGCTGAAGAACAAAGAAGGCATGGGCGGGGCTTATAGGGTTATGTCTCTCTCTCATAATGACATCATCTGGACTATCAAGGGTATGGACGAGGTGGCCATTATTGATCGTTGTGGGGAATACCCCAATGTTCCACTGATAGGAACCAATGGAGGGATTACCTACAATCCATGCTTGGCCTTACGTCAGTTTGGGCGAGCCAGAAGAGAAGTACCTCATGAGCTGCTAATACCTAGTATCATCTTTGATTTTCAAGGGGATAGCGACGAGAAACGCCTCAGATTCATAAGGGCTTGGGACAGAGTTCACAGATCTGATCCACACGAGTTGGGCCCAAAGACTTCACTTCCGATGGAGCCATATCTCAGATGAGTCTGTATCCGTGCACAGAAGTTGGGAATTTCGTATGAAGCCGTCTTGCCTATCATTGTTGAAGTTGCTAATGAAGAAGGGGTTCTTCCGACCATCCTCCATCCTCACATGCCCACTGACATTGGGGCACTAAAAAGGTCTTGGATGCAGCTCAGAGAAGAGCAGGATGCTTACCGAGAAAAGTTTAACAAAAAAGAGCAGAAGATTCAGAGGTTGACAAGACAGCTGGAAAACGAGCGGATCCTCAATAACTACGTCCGAACCGACAAGAAGCGACCATGGGAGCACTGATTGTCCTTTGATTATTTCCTTTCCAGTTTTTATTTACTTTGCAGTATTTCCTTTCTTGTAACACCTTAAGGGCATTTGTTGAACAATTTGAATTTTAAGTTTATCTAATAAAAGTGTGTTTCATTTCTTGTTTACAAATTTGAATCTCTCGATGTCTTTGAAATCATATCATACGCATTTCATCCCATGCACCTCATAACAGGTACCCCTACAGGTTTTCTCATCTTCTTCGTTGTTTATTTCAGCATCATGTCTTCTGAGCCATCAACTGAACAAGCAATCAAGGCTCTGCAGGCTCAAAATCCCAATTCCAAGAGTTGTTCATGAATTTGGCTAAGGGTCGGCAAGATCTGAAGACCCTTATTCTGAAAGAGAAGAAGAAGAAGAAGAAGAGGACAGTCCTGTTTACCACAGGTCACAGGTTTGGAAACAGGCTACAAGATGAAGTTGATTTGACCACCTAATCTGGAGGGAAAGATAGTCAGGAAGAAAGGAGGGCTCCTAGCCATGTAGTTTCAAATAACGAGACGGACTTCGACGAAGACCAGTATCCTTCGGCCGAGGATAGATACAAACAACTGGAAGACCGTTTGAATGTGATAGAAGTTCATAAAGTGCCTGGTCTGGACTTTGGTGATCTGGGTCTATCATCTGGGGTGGTGATTCCCCATAAATTCAAAGCACCAGCTTTTTCTAAGTACGACGGAGTTTCTTGTCCGAAACTGCACCTCTGGTTGTATGTAAGGAAGATTCAGCCGTACACCGCTGATAAGAACCTATGGATCCACTTCTTTCAAGACATTCTCTCAGGGACTCAGCTTGAATGGTTTTACCAGTTAGAAGGAGCCAGTATCCGCAGTTGGGAAGATTTGGCTGCTACTTTCTACAGGCAGTACCAATACAATTCCGACCTCGCTCCTACGCGTACCCAACTCCAGGGTATGTCTATGGGAACGGGCGAAGGTTTCAAAGATTATGCTCAGAAGTGGAGGGATCTCACTGGAAGAGTGAAACCACCCTTGGCTGATAGGGAGCTAGTGGATATGTTTCTGGGGACCTTGTCTAGTCCATATTTTGACCATCTGATTGGAAGTTCTTCGTCAGGGTTTACAGAGTTGATCATGACCGGGGAAAGGATTGAGGCTGGTATTAAGTCTGGTAAAATACAGAAGGGTGCTTCATTAGGCACCGAGAAGAAGCCTTTTAGGAAGGAGGCCAGTGCTGTTTACAGTTCGAAAAGCCAGAATAGACCTGAACGCTGCCAAGCTATTAATGTGGTTGTTATTTCAAGACCTGCTGGTGCTACTCAGCGCAACAATCAACAAAAGGCCGAGAGACCTCGAAGGCAATTCACCCATCTCAACATGACTTTGTCTCAGATTCTGCCGCAGTTATTGAAAAGCAATCTAGTAACTCCAAGGGAGGCTCCACAAAATCCCAACACTGCATCGCCTAAGTACAACCCTAATGCCCGTTGTGCTTTTCACTCAGATAGCCCGGGACATGATACAGATGATTGTTGGGCTTTGAAGAATAAAATACATGACTTAATTGATGCTAAGGAGATTGACTTTGAGGCGCCCGAAAGACCTAATGCTGTGACTGCTCCTATGCCCAAGCATGGAGTGAATACTGTAGAGGAAGACTCGTTTGTGGTTTCTGTGAAAGATATTTCCACTCCCTTGATGACTGTGAAGAAAAATCTTTTGTCAGTCGGTTTATTTTCCGATTGTAACGAAGGTTGCCGTATGTGTTCTGCCCTACCTACCGGTTGCCATCTTTTGAAATCAGGTGTCTAGCACCTGATGGATAATAAAGAAATCATGTTTGAGAAGACTGTTGTTCCTCTAGTTCATACTGAAGAAGTTGCTATTGTCACCATTTTCGACAATTCTTCCAAGGCTTCCACGAGAAAGCTTGTTAGGATTACATCTGTTCCGAGAATCGCACCATTGATCATCATTGTTCCAGGGCCTATCCCCTATACATCTGATAAAGTTGTCCCTTGGCATTACAGGGCTGATGTTTACTATCACGGAGTTAAAGAAGATTTGGATGCTGATACTGACGTCAGCATTATTGTTGGACCTGCCAAAGTCACCCACAACGGAAGACTTTTCTCACCTGATATCTCTCCACCAACTACCCGGAAACTTGTTGTTATTACACCTGCCAGTGTACCTGCTACTATTCATGTTCAAGTTCCCATTCTTACCCCTGTCGCCGAGTCATCTGACACTCGGGGCAAAGGGACCACTAGTGAGCCTGCCCAAACGGAGGCACCGAAAAAGATTACCGTTGAAGCCTCTAGACAAGAGATGGAGGAGATTCTGAAGATTATCAAAAAGAGCGACTACAATGTAGTCGAACAGCTGGGGCAAACCCCGTTCAAAATCTCTATGTTGTCACTGTTGTTATGCTCAGAAGCCCGTGCCAAGGCTTTGATTGCTTTCTTGAAGACTGCTCACGTACCTCAAGAGATATCAGCTGATCAGTTTAAAGATTGCATGGCTAGTCTAACTGCCGATAATGGGTTGGGTTTCTCTGATGCCGACTTGACTGTTAAGGGGAAGAATCACAATGATGCCCTACATGTCTCCATTGAATGCAGTGGGACCACTCTTGCTCATGTATTGGTGGATACTGGTTCCTCATTGAATGTTTTGCCTAAGAAAGCTCTAGACCAGTTGGACTGTGAAGGGTTGGAGCTGAAACCAAGCAACATTGTTGTCAGGGCCTTTGATGGGTCTAAAAGGATGGTGCATGGAGAAGTGGATATTCTGATTAAGGTTGGTTCTCAGGTTTTCGCCTCTACATTCTATGTGATGGGCATTCGGCTATCTTATTCTTGTTTGTTGGGTCGTCCATGGATCCATAAAGCTGGGGCAGTGACATCTACGCTCCACCAGAAACTGAAGTACCCATTGAAAGGGAAGATTGTGACAGTACAAGGAGAAGAGGAGTACATGGTGAGCCACCTCAACTCTTTCCGATATGTAGAGATGGACGGGGAGTTCATTGAGACCCCATTCCAACATTTTGAAGAGGTTCCTCAGACATTGGCGTCAACTGAGACCGTTGTTGAAGATCCTCCTATGAAGATGGCTTCTGTCAAGGATGCCCGGGTTGTTGTCGAGAAAGATGGGTGTACGAATTGGGGCCAACTCCCTGATTTTGCACAGAAGACTAACAAGTTTGGTTTGGGTTTCACTGCAGAAGCTCGGAAGGCTGTTCGAAATGCACGGATCGGAAGACCTCCCCTGTTCATCAGCAATTCAGGAGTGAATGCCATTGAAGACGATGTGGAAGAGCCTGAGTTCGACAATTGGATCTATCCTACTACTGATGGTGGAATAGGCAACTGGACAGCAAAGGACTTCATCCTAATTTCTTTTGTTACCCAGTAATGAGACTTTTGTTTTGAATTTGTAACATACAATGTTTCAAAACTTTACGGCCCGGTGTCTTACCCGGGGCACCGTGGCCTCATTTGTGAGGGCTTTATGTGTGTCATTTACATATATCATTAATAAAAGCATTGGACATTTCTTGCATTTCAAATTTTGTGCTCCTTGTTTTTCTTTTATATTGCAAAACTGCTATTTTACACACACTCACATATACAGGTCTACATCCACTCCGGATCTCACTGGTAACGACTCTGCTACTGCCAGTTATGACTTGAAAGTCCGATCAACTTAGCCGAAGACGAAGGTGAAGATGATTGTGAAGTGCCTGGTGAACTTGCAAGACTGCTACTCCAAGAAGAGAGGGATATACAGCCGCATGAAGAGCCAGTAGAAACAGTGAATCTGGGTACAGAGGTAGACAAGAAAGAAGTTAAGATCGATGCAAATCTGGAGCATAGTGTGAAACAACCGTTGATTCAGATGCTGCGTGACAATGTTGAGATCTTTGCCTGGTCTTATGAAGATATGCATGGGTTGGAAAATGATATTGTGGTTCACCGATTGCCTACCAAGGAAGACTGTCCTCCAGTAAAACAGAAAGTCCGCCGAATGCGCCCAGAGATGTCTGAGAAAATCAAGGCTGAAGTTATGAAACAGTTTGACGTCGGTTTTCTAGCAGTCACTTCTTACCCTTAGTGGGTGGCCAACGCGGTTCCTGTACCGAAGAAGGATGGTAAGGTTCAAATGTGTGTTGACTATAGAGATCTGAACAGGGCGAGTCCCAAGGATGATTTTCCTCTACCTCATATCGACGTTCTGGTTGACAATACCGCTCAGCAAAAGGTATTCTCCTTTATGGATGGGTTCTCCGGTTATAATCAAATTAAAATGGATCCCGAAGACATGGAGAAGACAACCTTTTTTACTCAATGGGGTACCTTTTGCTACAAGGTCATGCCTTTTGGATTGAAAAATGTCGGGGCAACATATCAGCGCGCCATGGTCGCCTTGTTCCATGACATGATCCATCATGAGATTGAGGTATACGTCGACGATATGATTGCGAGATCTCAAACTGAGGAAGAACACCTTGACCACCTTCAGAAGCTATTTGACAGGTTGAAGTTATACAAGCTGAGGTTAAACCCGAACAAGTGCACCTTCGGGGTGAGATCTGGTAAGCTGCTGGGTTTCATCGTAAGTGATAAAGGTATTCAAGTGGACCCTGCAAAGGTGAAAGCCATACAGGAAATGCCAGCTCCCAAAACAGAGAAAGAAGTCAGAGGCTTTCTGGGACGACTGAACTAAATTTCCCGATTCATCTCACACTTGACTGCTACTTGTGAGCCAATCTTCAAGCTACTGAAGAAAGATCAAGTAGTATGTTGGAACGACAAATGCCAGGCCGTATTCGAAAGAATCAAAGAGTATCTCCAAGAGCCACCTATTCTGATGCCACCAGTTGAGGGGAGACCTTTGATCTTATACTTGACAGTACTCGACAACTCAATGGGGTGTGTGTTGGGTCAACATGACGAGTCTGGCCGAAAAGAGCATGCTATTTATTACCTTAGCAAAACGTTTACCGACTGTGAGACCTGATACTCACTGCTCGAGAAAACTTGTTGCGCTTTGGCATGGGCTTCTCGCCAGCTGAGACAGTATACGCTGACCCACACTACTCTATTGATATCAAATATGGATCCAATCAAGTATATCTTCGAGAAGCCTGCCTTATCCGGAAGAATAGAAAGATGGCAGATGATCTTGACTGAGTATGACATCCAATATACGACCCAAAAAGCAATCAAGGGAAGTGTGTGGGCAGACCATTTGGCACATCAGGCAATGGATGATTACCAGTCTATGAACTTTGAATTTCCGGACGAGAATATCATGATAGTGACTGACTGCGAAGAACCTGGACCGGATGAAGGACCTGAGGAAGAATCCCGATGGTCTATGTACTTTAATGGGGCTTCGAACACTTTGGGCAATGGCATTAGTGTCGTGATCATATCTCCTAAAGGCTCTCATACTCCGTTCAGCGCCCGATTATGTTTCAATTGCACCAACAATATGGCGGAGTATGAAGCATGCATCATGGGTCTTCGAGCAGCAATTAACCTAAGGATTAAGTTTCTAAGTGTCTTCGAATATTCCGCTCTCGTGATCAGTCAGATCAAAGGCGAGTGGGATATGAAACACCCAAATCTTATTCCTTACAAGGAATATGTATTGACGTTGCTTCCATATTTCGAGGAAATAACCTTTGAACACTTCCCTAGAGAGGAGAATCAGTTGGCGGACGTGCTAGTTACGATGTCTTCTATGTTCAAAGTCAATTGGGACAACGAAGCTCCCCAAATTATCATTGAAAGGTTGGACGAACCAACACATTATTGTGATATCGAGACTGAAGAAGTAACAGAAAAGCCCTGGTTTCATGAGGTGAAGAGGTATCTTGAAACTCAGGAGTACCCCGAGGGTGCATCTGTTAATGACAAGAAGTTTCTGAGGAGGTTCGCGGCGAAGTTCTTCATCAGCAATGGAATTCTTTACAAGCGTAACCATGATTCGACCTTACTGCGTCGTGTGGATAAGAGCGAAGCAGAAAGGATCATGGCAGAGTTACATGAAGGTACTTTTGGAACTCATTCTAGTGGACACACCATGGTGAAGAAAATCCTTCGGGCAGGATATTATTGGTCCACAATGGAAGCCGACTATTATCAGCATTCTTGGACATGTCACAAGTGCCAAGTTTATGCTGATAAGGTGCACATACCTCCAGTTCCTCTGAACGTCTTGACGGCACCTTGGCCTTATGCAATGTGGGGCATTGATATGATCGGCGAGATCAGACCTACGGCATCCAACTGGCATCGTTTCATCCTGGTGGATATTGATTACTTTATGAAGTGGGTTGAAGCAACTTCCTTTGCTACTGTAACCAAGAATGTCATGGCACGGTTCATTCGGCACAATCTGATCTGTCGATACGGCGTACCAGAGAGGATCATTACGGACAATGGTACAAATCTTAACAACAAGATGATCAATGAGCTCTGCAAGCAGTTCAAGATACAACATCACAACTCTTCTCCCTACCGGCCGAAGATGAATGGGGCTATAGAAGCGGCTAATAAAAACATTAAGAAGATTGTGCAAAAGATGACAGTTACGTACAAGGACTGGCACGAGATGTTACCATTTGCTCTTCATGGGTACCGTACCTCAGCGCGAACGTCAACAGGGGCAACACCCTAATCCTTGGTATATGGTATGGAGGATGTCTTACCCATTGAAGTTCAGATATCCTCTCTTAGGATTATGAAGGATGCAGGTTTGAGTGAAGATGACTGGATTCAGACCCGGCTTGATCAGCTACACCTAATCGACGAAAAGAGACTTATTGCTATTTGTCATGGTAAGACGTACCAAAAAAGGATGATCAAGGCATTTAACAAGAAAGTTAGACGACAAGAGTATCAAGTTGGGGATCTGGTAATCAAGCGCATCATATTACCTCAAGGTGATCCCAGGGGCAAATGCACCCCTACCTACGAAGGGCCATTTGTGGTTAAGAACATTTTCTCAGAAGGAGCTATGATCCTAACCACCATGGATGGTGACGACCTTCCTCACCCTGTCAATGCAGACATAGTGAAAAGATACTACGCATAATCAAAGACCCGCTAGGTTGACTGGCCTAGGCAAAAATAAGGGCTTCCCGGCGAATCAAAAGGGTTCGGGCAAAAATAAGGGATGAAAATAAAAATATGTACACCTGGCAAGTCGAAAACCTGAAAAGGCGACTTGGGAAAAAAAGGGTATCCCGGTGGACTGAAAACCCGAAAGGGCGGTCCAGGAAAAAATTAGGGATCAAAGCGTAACACTATGTCTCATTGGATCACCTTGCATCCAGACTTCAGTATCGACTATCAAGCTCGGACGGCACTAATCAATCTGATTCATCTTCAACCAGTAGCAAAGTGATGAGATGCTTGAGGACATAAAGGCAATAGCAGAGTTGGAATCCAGTGGGATTATTCACATAGCTGTTTTGTTTAGTGTTTCACAAATTATGTAAATTCTATTATTCAGCTGCGTTCTCCTACTAGGACGTCAGCCTCTTGTACAAAAACGCCTATTTACAGGCCAAACTTCAAAATCAATACAATTCATTTTCAAAGAAATTTCAAACTGTTTTTTTATCTGTTTTGATTTGCAAAGAACGTCCAATGTTCATTTTTGATATATGCATTTGACATTAATTGTTGCTCATGAATATTTACATGCGAAACAAAAGAAGATTACGGGTAACATCAGAAACAGGGGAAATAAAAATTGTCCAAACTATACAGTTTCTCTATCCACCAGGTACAAAGGTAGATTCGGCTGAAGAATATGGCTAATATACCTTCACTCCCCGCAGAGTAAGACAGTAATGATAGCTCTCCCCAGCTGAGACTTGCAACCATGAATGAATCAGTAATATTATCCCCAAGCAGAGTTTATCTACCATCAGCACTAAGAAGGCTTGATATCCCCGACAGTCTTAATATTCCCCAACGGAATATAAGAATGCTCCCCGGCAGGGTACAAGATATCCCCAGTGGAGTTAAAATTTTCCCAGCGCAGTCTGAAAAAGCTTCCCCAACGGAGTTGGGAGAATCATCCCCAATAGACTCTGGAAGTTTATCCCCAGTGGAGTACAAAAATAAATATCCCCAGTCGAGTTCAAAGGATCATTCCCAGTAAAGCTCAAAGGATTATCCCCATAAGAGTCTAGTAGGTTATCCTCAGCAAAGTCGCAACTGAAAGATCATCCCCAACAGAGTTCTTTCCTTTCACAAACAGGAATTCAATCCCCAACAGGATTCGCTATCCCCAGCGATGATAATTCATCCCGACGGAATTTATTAGTGGAATCTTCATCAGAACATCTCTTCCCCATAGAGTAATCTCCTCATCAGTTTATTCCCCCAACGGAGTCATCCTCTCCTGTAGGTTTATTCTCTTCGTTCGCCATCCCCAGCAGAAACGAGGAATCCAGCTCTATTCTTCAGCAGCTATCCGAGATTTATTTTCCCAAGCTAGAAACATTACATTTCCATACATCATGATACATGCATATACGCATCATACCACACAGTATCATTTATTTTGAGAGCATCATTGCTTGATATATATCATGCACTTCATACATCATGACATTGCATATGACTAAATATTTACCTTTTCAGGGAAAGACGACTCAATAAACACCATTGACTACTTATATGACCTGGTAGTCCCCTCAAAAACTACATCTATTGAGGGTTGTTTCAGCAGATTCCTCAGAAAGATGCCCTCACAAGACTTTCATTTGGTTCAGTTAAATCGATTCTAAGATTTTTCTGATTCTTATCCAGTCAAAGTTAATCCAAGACCTTCTTTGGTTCAGTCAGATCGATGCTAAGATCTCCCTGATTCTTATTCTAGTTGAAGATATGCCAAGACTTTCGCCTGGTTCAGTTAAATCGATTCTAATATTTTTCTGATTCTTATCCAGTCAAAGTTAATCCAAGACCTTCTCTGGTTCAGTCAGATCGGCGCTAAGATCTCCCTGATTCTTATTCCAGTTGAAGATATTCCAAGACTTTCCTCTAGTTCAGTTAAATCGATTCTAAGATTTTTCTGATTCTTATCCAGTCAAAGTTAATCCAAGACCTTCTCTGGTCAGTCAGATCGATGCTAATATCTCCTTGATTCTTATTCCAGTTGAAGATATGCCAAGACTTTCGTCTGGTTCAGTTAAATCGATTCTATGATTTTTCTGATTCTTATTCAGTCAAAGTTAATCCAAGACCTTCTCTGGTTCAGTCAGATCGACGCTAATATCTCCCTGATTCTTATTCCAGTTGAAGATATTCCAAGACTTTCGTCTGGTTCAGTTAAATCGATCTTAAGATTTTCTGATTCTTATCTAGTCAAAGTTAATCCAAGACCTTCTCTGGTTCAGTCAGATCGACGCTAAGATCTTCCTGACTCTTATTCCACTTGAAGATATTCCAAGACTTTGGTCTGGTTCAGTTAAATCGATTCTAAGATTTTTCTGATTCTTATCCAGTCAAATTTAATTCAAGACCTTCTCTGGTTCAGTCAGATCGATGCTAAGATCTCCCTGATTCTTATTCCAGTCGAAGATGTTCCAAGACTTTTGTCTGGTTCAGTTAAATCGACTCTAAGATTTTTCTGATTCTTATCTAGCCAAAGTCAATCCAAGACCTTCTCTGGTTCAGTCAGATAGACTCTAAGATCTCCTTGATTCTTATTCCAGTCGAAGACCTCCTATCAACGATCTGCAAATGGCATCTGTAAGCCCATTCCTGACATCACAAGGCTGATACCACTTCATGCAAGTGCAAATTTCTGGGCACTCTAGTGTTCAATCCTATTCCACCTTCGGATCACGAAAGGCACGAAAGCCATTCTATATCCTCAGGTTTAAGAAGATTGAACAGGGGCAGCTGTTGTACCCCAAAATTTTCCCTCCCATATTTCTCAAAACATGGCAAGAAAAATCTCCAAGTGGCTCAAGGTTGCTCAAGAGTGGGTCAGACAAGTAATCTCCTAAAGCAGTCAACCCCAAATTAGGGTTTTATGTTGCATCAAGATATTTGAGTCCAAATGACCTCAAGTGCTCCCCAATGTCCTAATATGCTCTCAAGACCATCCATGTCAAATTTCAAGCCTTGCAGAGGAAGTTTGCTTAGTCAATTGCTCAAAGGGTCCAAAAATTGATTGTGCTAGGGCAAAAGTCAACTGTGACCTATAAACAGTCAAACATCAAGATTTTTTGTCAACATTCTCATGTTGAAGGATATTTCATCATTTAATCAAGGGTTTATCATGATTCATCAAGGATTGCTCAAAATTCATCAAGACTCAAAAGTTGCTAAATTAGGGTTTTGTAGGAAAAGTCAACTCAAATTTGACCAAGCATAAATTTCTCATACTTTATGAGAAATGACTCATCCAAAGCTCATTTTGAAGAGGATGCAATTTCCTACAATACATCTTCATACCCCAAGATCATAAAATACACTCACAAGAAGTTACAAATTTGGACATTATAGGTCATTTTTAAAAGTTAATAAAAACACCTTTTTTGCCAAAGCTTATAACTTGAACATGGAATATCAAAATGCGATGAGACAAAAAGGGTTGGTTATAGGACATATCAGGCTTTCTAAAAAGTCCAAGAACACCTCCAAAAGTTCAAAATTGAAGAAGTTATGCATTGTTGAAGTTGGGCATCTTTGCAAAATTGCCAAAAGTCAACTATCCCCAAAACTTCAAATTTTGTCAAAGGGACCCATTCTTTTCCACTTGATTTGAACTTTCCACATTTCACACGTGTCCTAGCTTCAGCCATATGACCATTTATCAATTTTATTATTTTATTTTATTTTTTATTGAATTATTTCATTTTAAATCAATTTAAATCAAATAAAATCCTAAAACTTGATTACATGAGAACTTTTTCTATTTCCAGGATTTAATCATCATCAATGTCATCATCAAACTCATATCAAGCATTCCATGTGCAAAAATATTGAGTTTTTGACAAATTTGGCAAGTCTTCAATGGTGAATCAAATCAAATCCTATGGCATTGATATGCAAAGATTCAATCCACAAATGTTAACCTAACATATTCCATGATACATATACAAGTTAAAGCACACGAAATTGGGACCTAGAGGCTTTAAGAACACTGAGAACCAAACTTGCAAAATTGACAAAAAAGTGTGAAATTGAAATCATCCTTGGAGGCAAATTCAGAAGCAAAACTCAACATCAATCAATTGCTGGAGGTTCACTGAGTCAGAACCAACCCCTAGCAAGCTCCCATACACGCTCAAAAGCTTTGTAAGTGTCTCAGACAACTGCTTTTCGTTTGAATTCGTGGATCCTTATTCTTGCACCTTTCTTACAAACTCTTTGCATATTCATAATTTTCGTCAAATTTATAAGCGTTTTGCATTAGCCAATTGCATTTTTCTGGCCTAGATGAAGAACCCCCATAGCTAGGGTTCTTCGTTTGTATTTTGGGGTTTTCTTTTTCAGGGGAAATCAAGATTCAAGAAGTGTATAGGTTTACTCAGGATGCCCAGATGAACTCAACCACGTGCTTGGAATTGATTTTCATGGACTGGAATGGATTTTAGAGTGCACCTACGCATCTAGCTGTGGATCTAAATCCGCAGGTAAATTTACAGGGTTTGAAGGTCAGGGACGAAAAACGTGTCTCCCTCTGAGTGGCCAATTCATAATTCGCGCATTTTTATTTTGTGTTCTGGCATATTAATCTATTATCCCATATTATTATTATTGATTAATATATTGACAAGCAGAGCAAAGTGGCTGAGTGGTGGGCGTGTACATCCAATGACCAACAGGACCTGGGATCGAATCCCAGGTCCTCCAAACGCTTTGTTATATTTTTTCTACAGGTTATCCAGTGCAAACCCAAGCGTGTGGTGTATCATGTTCCCTCACACATCAAGGTTCCAGATGGCCCTATGGCCAAATCTGGTGGTCCAGGAAGATGGTCTATCATGGGACCAAGTCAAAGGGCGCACAGGGAATCTCACAAAGTCAGCCAGGCCAGCGCCTATTGGGCCTCTGAATTGCTATTCCAAACCTCCAAATCAGGCCCAAACCCCCCTAAGTCTTTCTATTTCTTTTTTTTTTATTTTGCTTGTTTAATTATTTTCATGATTAATTATCCAATCAAACTTTTTATTAATAAAATTAAAACCAAAAAAATATTTTCTTTATTAATTTAATTTTTAGTATTTTCTTTTTATTAAAAAAATCAATTAATTAATTTAGTTTTAATTAGGAATAACTTTAATATATTTTTGCAATAATTAAAATTAACTTAGACAATTAGGTTTTTATTAACATTGATTAAATTTATTTTTATTCCTTTAAATACCAAAAACCCAAAAATATTTTATTAATTAATTAATTAAATTTAGTTTAATAATTAACTTAGATAATTTCTTTCTTAAAAATAACCAAAAAAAAATCTTTTCTTTAATAATTAAAGGGTCAAAACCCTAAAAAAAACTTGTGCCCGATTTAATTTCCCGCACGCGATCCATTTTATTTCAATATTGTATTTGTTTCCGGAATGTAATAGCTTAATAGGACTTTAACTATTTTTACCGCTTTATTTATTTTCCGCATTTAAATTTCAAAGGGTTGCTTTTGGCAATGTAAATACCCGATGCCTTGTAATAGTTAGTTAAATTTCCGCAATTTAATTTCCGTAACTTATATAACGGTTAGATGATTGATAATAGGTATGCATGACAAGATTGAATGTTAAACCTAAAATCAACTTAGATAACCTTTGACATATACACAGACAAAATAACTGAAAACAACACACTCGCACATGCGCACTCTTAGGGTACACCCCACTTGGTTGCCTTCGTACGCGGTCATTGAGTATAGGAAGTTTTAGAGGTCTCCTTCTTGTCTAAAGATCATAGTCGCCTCGAAACAGTTGTCTCAGATATTGTTGCTTAAAAATAAATGATCTAAGACATTAGGGTTACCACTAAGGCGTCCTAACATTGCTTTAGTGACCGCCTGTCCCTTATTCGAATTGACCCTTAAACTCAAACGACGGTGCTACCTACTCATTCATAGTGGGATAGCATTGTCTAAAGGAAGATAGCATAGAACGATTCCTTTTTTCGAGTAGATAGGTGGTTCTTAAGTACTTGCTCTTTTCAAAACAAAACAAAATTTTCACACTTACACTCCTTTTCAAACAAAGACTTTTTTCAAAACCCACAAACACAAATAAAGCAAGATTTTGAAAACAATATGAGCAAGTACCTAAGAGCCCGTGGATAACCACAGATATAAAGGGTGCTAACACCTTCCCTTTCTATAATCTACCCCCCGAACCCGAGAAATATCTCGAAAAAGGAATTTTTATGTGCTTTTTTCCTTTCCTTGTTGGATAAAATAAAATTCGGTGGCGACTCTTGCTTACCGCGACATTTTGTGAAAACAAATGCAAAATGCAAACTAGCACACCAAAAAACAGTCAATACTCTCCCACCGTATCACAGAACTGGCGACTCTGCTGGGGACGCTTAATAAGTGGGGTGTACCTTAGGATTAGATCATTGTGTTTTCAATTGTTTGCTTTGTATGCTTTATATTTGTGGGCTTGTATCGGAGTTATTATAGATCCTAACCCAGATCTGGGGGATACCCTTTAGGTAAGTAGCAATAAAATGTGAGGGAACTTTACAGTGTAGACCGATACGGTTGAAGCAGTAGCTACGTTGGTGTGGCACTTTAGTTTGTATCGATATCCCTTGTGTTGGAACGAGGAGAATATGGGTCTTCTAAGGGGTCATTAAGCACCAACGGATCTTAGAACCTTTAAATTGACCAACTTGGCCATAGAACAGTAGCAGTATGCTACACTCATTGAGACTAAACTCTCGCGATGATTTCGGCTGCAAGAAAAGGTTGCTAAACTGGAATTATGACCGATCGAGGGTAGTCAGTGATATTGAGATCCTCTAGAACCCGGTTACTATTTTTAGGACAAGTTTAAACCAACTAAACTGAAAGAGGGTAGTACCTAAGCTCCTTGCCAGCCTGAAATCTAAGGGCTCTCTGTGTGACTTGTGTGCCTTTACCATATTTGCTATTTGTGGATACTTTTGGTGTGCTTTCTATCATGACATCATGACATCATAACATTGCATGCATCTCGCATTGGACTAACCTATTTCAAAGACAGGAGGGATTCATCTTTGTTCTGTTTTGTAGGTCATGATACCCATGCGTAGGAACACCATCTGGATCAACTTTTTTCAGGTTCCCACTATGCTTAAAGAATTGATTGCAAAGATGTCAGATACCACCTCCTTCATCAGGAGACATGGTCACCTCTTGGGTTTGGTCCCTTCCAAATTGGACGAGCAGATGATGAGTGTCCTGGTCCAGTTCTATGATCCGTTGTACCATTGCTTTACTTTTCAGGACTACCAGTTGGTCCCCACCTTAGAAGAGTTCTCTGATCTGCTTGGTATCCCTATCTTGGAGCAGACCCCGTTTAATGGTTGGGAGAAGATCCTTAGGCCAGAAGAGATTGCTTCAGCCCTTCGTATGACAAAGGATGAGGTAATGGCTAATTGGGAGACTAGAAGTGGAGCAAAGGGCTTTCTGACTAAGTTCTTGGTCGGTAAGGCTAATTATTTTTGGGATAGTCTAGACTTCAAGGCATTCAAAGATATTTTGGCTCTTCTGATATATGGCTTGGTATTGTTTCCGAACCCTGACTCCTTTGTTGATGTGAATGCGGTGAAAATCTTCATCTCTCGTAATCTTGTACCCACTCTCTTGGGTGACATTCTTCATCAGCTTTATGCCTGTACTGCTCGAAAGCGGGGAACCTTTACGTGCTTTGCTCCATTATGGCGAGGTGGTTTATTTATAACCTCCCCAAATCAATGCTGAAGAACAGAGAAGGCATGGGCTGGGCCTATAGGGTTATGTCTCTCTCTCTCTCATAATGACATCATCTGGACTATGAAGGGTATGGACGAGGTGGCCATTATTGATCGCTGTGGGGAATACCCCAATGTTCCACTGATAGGAACCAATGGAGGGATTACCTACAATCCATGCTTGGCCTTACGTCAGTTTGGGCGAGCCAAAAGAGAAGGACCTCATGATCTGCTAATGCCTAGTATCATCTTTGATTTTCAAGGGGATAGCGACGAGCAACGCCGCAGATTCATAAGGGCTGGGGACAGAGTTCACAGATCTGATCCACACGAGCTGGGCCAAAAGACTTCACTTCTGATGGAGCCATATCTCAGATGGGTTCGTATCCCTGCCCAGAAGTTGGGAATGCCGTATGAAGCCGTCTTGCCTATCATTGTTGAAGTTGCTAATGAAGAAGGGGTTCTTTCGACCATCCTCCATCCTCACATGCC
This sequence comes from Vicia faba, assembly GCA_948472305.1. NCBI lineage: Eukaryota > Viridiplantae > Streptophyta > Magnoliopsida > Fabales > Fabaceae > Vicia > Vicia faba. The sequence goes on from OX451740.1 coordinate 147,166,682, forward strand.
CACTGACATTGGGGCACTAAAAAGGTCTTGGATGCAGCTGAGAGAAGAGCGGGATGCTTACCGAGAAAAGTTTAACGAACAAGAGCAGAAGATTCAGAGGTTGACAAGACAGCTGGAAAACGAGTGGATCCTCAATGACTACGTCCGCACCAACAAGAAGCGACCATGGGAGCACTGATTGTCCTTTGATTGTTTCCTTTCTAGTTTTTATTTACTTTTCAGTATTTCCTTTCTTGTAACGCCTTAAGGGCATTTGTTGAACAATTTGAATTTTAAGTTTATCTAATAAAAGTGTGTTTCATTTCTTGTTTACAAATTTGAATCTCTCGATGTCTTTGAAATCATATCATACGCATTTCATCCCATGCACCTCATAACAGGTACCCCTACAGGTTTTCTCATCTTCTTCGTTGTTTATTTCAGCATCATGTCTTCTGAGCCATCAACTGAACAAGCAATCAAGGCTCTGCAGGCTCAAAATTCCCAATTCCAAGAGTTGTTCATGAATTTGGCTAAGGGTCAGCAAGATCTAAAGACCCTTATTCTGAAAGAGAAGAAGAAGAAGAAGAAGAAGAAGAAGAAGAAGAGGACAGTCCTGTTTAACACAGGTCACAGGTTTGGAAACAAGCTACGAGATGAAGTTGATTTGACCACCTCATCTGGAGGGAAAGATAGTCAGGAAGAAAGGAGGGCTCCTAGCCCTGTAGTTTCAGACAACGAGATGGACTTCGACGAAGACCAGTATCCTCCGGCCGAGGATAGATACAAACAATTGGAAGACCGTTTGAATGCGATGGAAGTTCAAAAAGTTCCTGGTCTGGACTTTGGTGATATGGGTCTATCATCTAGGGTGGTGATTCCCCACAAATTCAAAGCACCAGCTTTTGCTAAGTACGACGGAGTTTCTTGTCTGAAACTGCACCTCCGGTCTTATGTAAGGAAGATTCAGTCGTACACCGTTGATAAGAACCTATGGATCCACTTCTTTCAAGACAGTCTCTCAGGGACTCAGCTTGAATGGGTTTACCAGTTAGAAGGATCCAGTATCCGCAGTTGGGAAGTTTTGGCTGCTGCTTTCTACAGGCAGTACCAATACAATGCCGACCTCGCTCCTACGCGTACCCAACTCTAGGGTATGTCTATGGGAACGGGCGAAAGGTAATTGTGATAAGGACAATCGAAAGGTACTTGTTATAAGGACAATCGAAAGGTACTTGTTAAAATGTCAATCGAAGAACACTGTTACCATGCTAATCGAAAGATACTTGTTAAAATGCCAATCGAAAGACCTTGTTAACAGGCCAATCGAAGGACCTTTGTCCATGCCAATCGAATGGCACTATGTAGATGCCAATCGAAAGGTAATTTGGAGATTCCAATCGAAAGGCATTTTGGAGATGCCAATCGAAAGGAATTTTGGAGATGCACATCAAAAGGCATTTTGGAGATGCCAATCGAAAGGCATTTTGGAGATGCCAGCCGAAGGAAACTTAAGAACCTCACTCACAAATTTTCCTTTTCTTTAGGAAAGGGTTTGTGACCCACCATGTAGGGGAAGACCTTGGAAAACATGAGAGGGCAAATTTTGGGGTGCAATAGTGTGGTTCAAACAGCTTGGAACAACTTCATGGAGGTTCACTAAGGCCCTCATAGCTTCTTGAAAAGTATTCAGACTCAAAACACTAAGTGTAGTCTCAATGTAAGTATTCTTGACTTTGCATTTTTCATACATCACTAATGATTCATTATTGAAGATAAAATGTAGTAATCATTGCCCCTTTGAGCTAACCATTTGCTTTCTATTCATTTTTTATCAATCATATGCTGTGAACTGGCCTGTGTACACAATAGAATAATTGTTAGAGGTAAAAAAACTACAGCATGAGTCGACACATACTCACATGAGTCGACTCACTCTAGTGACAAAATAGGGTATGAGTCGACACATGGCCTTATGCATCGACTCATACTATTATCCAGGCCCCAAAACAGAAGGATGAAAGGTGCATGAATCGATACAAAACGTGTATGTGTCTATACAAACAAGTGAATGAGTCGACACATCCCATTATGCATCATCTCATACTGATTTTATTTTGTTTTACAGGAGCAAGAAGAGTTATGTATCAATTTATAGCAGCATTATGTTGATACATAATAGTTCAAAATACAATTTTTATTTCTTTTTACAATGTCTTTACATTTTTCACAGATATTCTTGATTACTATCCATCTATTCGATATGGTTGTAATAATTAGACATCTACTTCATCCCCATTTGTAAATTGTACCCCCACTCACCTAATGATGTATTAGTGTAGGATTTTAATTTCCGCAAATTTATCACTTTTCATATAATTGTTAGTAATTAGCGTGTGTATGGCAAGATAAAATCAACCGTTACAAAACCATAATCTCAAAGACAATGAATTCAATCAAAACACAATTCACACAAGCACCTTTAGAGTAACCTCACTTTTTGCCTCGAAAATAGTCATGTCCCTCAAATATGAGCACTTTAGCAAAGACCCTCGATAAAAAAAGATCGTAGTCCCTCGATGACCCTTCGATGTTGCCTTCGGGAAAACGATCTTAAGTCCCTACGAAAATTGTTAAAGCATCTCATAAGTTGCCTTCTATGACTATATGATTGACCCATGCCCGTCCCTTCACATCCAATGATGGGGCTTCTTACCAATCAATGGTAAGATAGAAACATCTAAAGGAGGAGGAAAAGAAGAAAGACCTTTTGAGTAGGTAACATTCTCGTAGTTGTTTGCTCACCAAACTAAAAACTATTTTCACACTCACACTTTCAAAACATCTTCAAAAACAAACATGTCTTTAAAATATTTTCAAAACAAACACTTTGTATGCATTCTTATAGAGACGAGAATCATTACAAAGTTTGTCGAAACAAAGGTGTTTTCAAAATATTTTCAAATTCACACCAATCACAAACACATTTCAAACAAAGCATTTTCAAAGTTATCAAGCAACTAAGAGCCCGTAGATAACTACGGATGAAAAGGGTGCCAATACCTTCCCTTTTCATAACCTACCCCCCGAACTCAAGAAAAATTCTCGAAAGGTTTTTCCTGTTCTTTTCACGCTTTCCTTTATTAGATAAAAGAAAAGTCGGTGGCGACTCTTTCTATCCGTAACAATTGCGATCAAAGAAAAACACCCAAGTCAGTTCTCCCACCATATTACAGAAGGCTTCATGAAATAGTATAAGTACAATATGTTCATGGCACCTGACAGTGACCGATAAAGGGCAATGTCTCAGAGAGACAAGGAGTCCTTCAAAGAATATTTGCACCGTTGGTGTGAGATAGCTTCCCAGGTTGTGCCACCTATGGGAGTACAAGAAATGACCAAGATCTTTCTAAAAACCCTTGGATCATTTTATTATGAAAGGATGGTTTCCAGTACGCTGAGTGATTTCATCGAAATGGTAAGCATTTGTGTTCGTTTGGAATAGGCTGTCAGAGAATGGCGCTTGACAAAAGATGAAGGGACAAAGAAGTCGGCATACGGTTTCTCTCGAAAGAAAGAAGGTGAAACAAATGTTGTTATTGTGGAAAGGAAGATTAGGCTACCTAGAAGACATCATCGGTACCAGCAACATGTTGCTTCTGTGACTCCAGTTGTCAATGCAGCTCCAACCACTGTTGCTTATCAAAAACCATCTCCTCAGGGGAATCAAAAACCTTCACCATTACCCTAGTATTATAAGGCATACCAGACATGTGCTTTTCATCAGGGAGCACTAGTGCATAGTATTGAGAAATGTTACCCTTTGAAATATGAAGTACAACAGATGGTGAGATCTGACCTCCTATCCTTTAAAGTTATTGGCCCTATTATGAAAGATAATCCTTTGCTAAAGTATGGAGGAGAAAATGTTGTAAACATGGTTGCTGGTTGTCTAGGGGACTTCCGAATTTTTGATATCAACATGGTTAGAGGATATTTGGTAAAGAGGCATGCTAACCTCTTCGAGTTCAGTTACTATACGCACGACCATGCTGGTTGTAGTATTTGCAGTACAAATATCTAGGGATCTGATAAGATAAAAACTGATCTTCAGGAAATGATGGACGGGGGCCTCATTCATATAAGCAGGCCTAGGGCAGAGTACGAAGAAGATGTGAATATGGTGTTTGGATGCCCTTTAGAATTCCAGATTTTTTATGTGAATCATATGAATGATGATTTGGTGCAGTTGCATGCTACCTTCTGTCACATGGATGGTCAATAATAACACCATTATGGGTCTTTCCAGATTTGCTGCAGAGACTCTTGAGGTCGTGCCATTTTAAAATGGGGTGTTTATTTATTATTGGATAAATGTAATATCAAATTCTCAGGCCATAGAGATGATTAAAATGGGATTAACATGATGGAAGATTGCTCGGTCGAGACTGTGACAGATGATGAGTATGCTTCTGCAGATGAATTCTTTTCCTCATATGAAGATGTGTTCTCCATAAATGATTTTGTGATGTATGAGTATTCTGAGGAGGGGGTGAATGTTATTGTGCCCTATTTTGGTGTTCCCGCCCCTATAGATATTGATTACCATAACAAGCTAGTTGTTTCTCCAGTGGTGATTTTCTTGCCAGGTCCCGTTCCTTACGAATCAGACTCGTGCCATACAAGTACAATGCGACAATCTTGGAGGATGGTGTGGAAATTCCCATCCAACCTTTGTTTGATGTCAAGAATATTGCTCAAGCCAGTCGCGTGACCCGAAATGGTTGGGTTTTAGCCCCTGTCATTCGAGGGAATGTTAATTCTGATAAAAGGGTTGCTGAAAGTATTTAATCTAAGAAAACATTGGGGGATCCTAGTTGTACTACTCTGGAAAAATATATGGATGATATATTGAAAATTATCAAGATGGGCGACTACAGGATCGTAGATCAGTTGTTGCAGACTCCATCAAAGATATATATTCTAGCCTTGCTAATGAACTCTTCTACCCACAGGGAATCTTTGATGAGAGTATTGGATCAAGCTTTCATGTAAAGTGATATGCCTTTGGACCAATTCAGCAGTGTTGTAGGGAATATTACATCCAGTAATAACCTGAGTTTTTGTGATGAAGAATTTCTCGATGAAGGAAAGGAATTATAATATAGCTCTTCGTATCTCTATGAACTGTAAGAACGATTCATTGTCCAATCTGATGATTGACAATGGGTCCGCTTTAAATGTCATAACGAGGAGCACGCTCATGAAGTTTAAGTACCAAGGAACTCTCATGCGCCCGAGTGGCATAATTATGGAAGCTTTTGATGGATCGAGGAAGCCTGTCATCGGGGAAGTAGATTTGCCTATTCACATATTCCAGCACTTATTTCAGATTACTTTCCAGGTTATGGATATTTTTCCGGCTTACAGCTGTTCACTGGGACGACCGTGGATTCACGAGGCAGGGCCTGTTACTTCAACTTTGCAACAAAAGCTGAAGTTTGTTCTAGAAGGAAAAGTGGTCATCATAAATGGAGAGAAAGCTTTGTTAATATCTTATTTATCCTCTTCCAGTGTTGTGGAAGCGGATGAAGCTGCTGTTGGAACTCAGTTCCAAGCTTTATCCATTGATAATGTGAGGAAAATGAAGATTTTATAGCCTCGCTTAAGGATGCTCAACAGGTAGTGCATAATGGCCCAAGTAAAGTGTGGGGGAAGATTGTTGATCCACCTGTGAATAAAAATAGAGCTGGTTTAGGATTCTCTATGAAAAATAGTAAAGGTGAGAATATGAAGCTGATGTCTACTTTAGGAAAATATCAAGACATCTTTCACAGCGAAGGTTACCTTCATCCAATTGTTCCTAGGTTGAATGTTGTACTGGAAGGTGAATCAAAGCAAGAGATGCTAAACTACGTGGCGCATGGAGTCAAAATCCAAAACTGGGTCATTATTGATGTTCCCTCTTGCATTCATATCTCAAAGTAATTTTCTTTGTTAATCTTTTCAAAAATCTTTTACTCGGCCCAAGTTGAAAGTATTGATATTGTATGGGCATATTTGTTTCTTTGATCTTTAAAATCAATAATAAAAGTTGTCTTTGATTCCCAAGTTATGTCTTTTTTCTTGGAAAATGGTAATCAAAAAAATCCTTTCAAAATAAATAACAACTATAATTAAATATGCATAATCACTTGCTATATGTGTCAGTTTCTAAAAGCAATCATAAATCATATGTGCATATTAATTAAAAAACACATTGAATACAATGACCCTACACCCTCTCTAAACTTTGAATATCCCGCGTATGTGGCCGAGGAAGAAGAATATGATGAAATCCCAGAAGAGGTTTCAAGGTTGCTTGAGCGCGAGGAAAGTACCATTCATTCATATAAAGATTCGTTGTAGACAATTAATTTAGGTTCAAAAGAAGATCTGAAAGAAGTCAAGATTGGAGTACTGCTTCACCCCGACGTGAAGAGAAGGTTGATTGAATTGTTAAAAGAGTATGAGTACATATTTTCTTGGTCATACTAAGACATGCCGGGATTAGATACTGATATTGTGGAACATCATTTACCGCTAAAGCCAGAATTCCCTCCAATCAAGCAGAAGTTGCAAAGAACTCACTCTGATATGGCAGTAAAAATTAAAAAAGAAGTTTTAAAGCAAATTAATGCCAGTTTTCTTGTGACCTCAGTGTACCCTCAGTGGACTTCCAGTATTGTCCCAGTACCAAAGAAAGACGGAAACGTTCGCATGTGTGTGTATTATAGGGATTTAAACAAAGCTAGTCTAAAAGATGACTTTCTATTACCACATATTGATATGTTGGTTGATAGTACAACAAAATTCAAAGTATTCTCGTTCATGGACGGATTTTCCGGATATAATTAAATTAGAATGCCTCCTGAGGACATGTAAAAAACAATGTTTATCACACCCTGGGGAACATTCTGTTACAGAGTGAGGCCCTTCGGGTTGAAGAACGCTTGTGCAACATACCATATGGCTATGACAATCTTATTCCATGATCTGATGCACAAGGAAATTGAGGTATATGTTGATGATATGATTTCTAAATCTCATACTGAAGAAGGGAATATAGAGGATTTGTTGAAATTGTTTCAGCGTTTGAGGAAGTATCGTCTCCACTTGAATCCAAATAAATGCACCTTTGGTATTCGATCAGGAAACTTGTTAGGTTCCATTGTCAACCAAAAAGGAATTGAATTTGACCCTGATAAAGTTAAGGCAATTCAAAATTCCAGCGCCAAGAACTGAAAAGCAAGTTAGAGGCTTCCTTGGGCGTTTGAATTACATTTCCATATTTATTTCCCATATGACTGTAACGTGTGAGCTGATCTTCAAGTTGTTAAAGAAAGATCAAGGTTGTGTGTGGACAGATGATTTCCAAATGGAATTTGAAAGCATTAAAGAGTATATGCTTGAACCTCCTATCTTGCACCCTCTTGTTGAAGGAAGACCATTGATTATGTATCTGACAGTGTTGGATAATTCTATGGGTTGAATTTTGGGACAACAAGACGAAATGGGGAGAAATGAATATGCCATTTATTATCTCAGCAAGAAGTTTACTGACTGTGAGTCACGGTATTCTATGTTGGAAAAAACATGTTGTGCTCTAGCCTGGGCGGCAAAATGGTTGCGGCAATATATGTTGAATCATACTACTTGGTTGATTTCAAAAATGGATCCAATTAAGTATATTTTTGAAAAGCCTATTCGTATTGGGAGAATTTCCCGTTGGCAGATGTTGTTGTCTGAATATGATATTGAATACTGTACTCAGAAGGCTATAAAAAGCAGTGTGTTAGAAGATTATCTTTCTCACCAACCGGTTGATGATTATCAGTCTGTTAAATATGATTTCCCTGGTGAGGATGTTATGTTTTTGAAAGTAAATGATTATGATGAATCATTGTTTGGGGAAGGTCTTGATCCTAAATCCCGGTGGGGCATGGTGTTTGATGGAGATATAAATGCTTATGGGAAAGGAACTGGTGTTGTGATTATCACTCCCCATGGATCGCATATCCCTTTTACTACAAGATTGGAGTTTGATTGCACCAATAACATGGCAGAGTATAAAGCTTGTATCATGGGTCTCGAGGAAGCTATTGATCTCAAAATATAAATTCTAGATGTGTATGGCGGTTTAGCTTTGGTAATAAATCATATTAAAGGAGAATGGGATACTCGCCACCTTGGCTTGATTCCCTACAAAGACTATGCTAGAAGATTATTACCTTTCTTTAACAAAGTTGAATTCCATCATATTCCCAGAGATGAAAATCAGATGGCGGATACTATGGTGACTCTGGCTTCTATGTATCAAGTAAATACTTGGAACGATGTGCCTCGTATCATAGTGTGACATCTGGATAGGCCAGTTCATGTGTTTGCAGCAGAGGAAACGTCAAACAAAAAACCTTGGTATTATGATATCAAGCATTTTTTCTAGACTCAGGAATACCCGGTTGGTGCATCAAACAAAGATAGAAAGACATTGAGAAGGTTGGCAGGCAGCTTTTTCCTTAATGAAGATGTGCTATACAAAAGAAATCATGACATGGTCTTGCTCATATGCATGTATAGACACGAAGAAGACATGTTGATGCATGAAATGCATGAAGGCTCCTTTGGAACTCATACCAATGGACATTCGATGGCAAAAAAGATGCTTAGGGTAGGTTACTATTGGCTCATAATGGAATCTGACTGTTACAAATTTGCAAAGAAATGCCATAAATGCCAGATTTATGCTAATAAAATTCATGTGCCTCCGACACTTCTCAATGTTATTTTTCCCCGTGGCCTTTCTCTATGTGGGGTATTGATATGATTGGAATGATTGAACTCAGGGCATCGAACGAACACTGTTTTATCTTGGTGGCGATTGACTATTTCACCAAATGGTGGAAGTAGCTTCATATGCTAATGTCATTAAGCAGGTGGTAGTACGCTTTATTAAGAATAATCTTATATGTCAGTATGGTGTTCCATGCAGGATTATCACCGACAACGGCTCGGATATGAATAACAAGATGATGACATAACTTTGTGAAGAATTCAAGATCGTCCATCACAATTCATCTCCCTACAGGCCAAAGATGAATGGGGCTATTGAAGCTGCCAATAAAAACATCAAGAAGATCATCTAGAAAATGGTTGTTACCTATAAATATTGGCATGAGATGCTATTTTTTTCTTTGGATGGGTATCATACATCCGCTCTCACTTCAACAGGAGTAACCCCGTTCTCTCTTTTGTATAGCATGGAAGCAGTGCTCCCCGTTGAGGTTGAGATTCCCTCTTTACGAGTTATAAGAAAACTAAATTGTCAGAGGTTGAATGGGTCCATAACAGGTTTGACCAATTGAATTTGATTGAAGAAAAGAGAATGACGGCCTTCTGTCATGGCCAATTATACCAGAAGGGAATGAAGAAAGCTTTTGATAAGAAAGTCAAGCCTCGTGAATTCAGAGAAGGTGACCTCGTGCTCAGAAAGATCATGTCTTTTAACGCTGATTCTAGGGGCAAGTGGACTCCCAATTTTAAAGGCTCGTATGTTATCAAGAAAGCCTTCTCTAGTGGCACACTGATTCTTGAAACTATGGATGGTGAGGAGTTTCCACGTCCTATGAATGCTGATGTAGTCAAGAAATACTTTTCCTAAAAGAAATAAAAGAACAGCTCGCTAAGTCGAAAACCCGAAAGGGCGGCTTCGGAAAAAAAGAGCGTCTCGGTAGGATGAAAACCCGAAAGGACGGTCTAGGAAAAAATAAGAGACACAAAAAGAATAAATATTCCCGCTAGGTTGAAAACCCGCAAGGGAGATCTAGGCAAAAGTTAGGGATTTATTCGCAAGTAACCACGTCAGACAAGACTTGATCATTGAAGCAACAATCTTCTTGGATCCTCACCACACTTCAACAGAAGTTGCTGCTCAGGAATTCAAATTTGTTAGGGAGAATAGTGGTCATTGTGTTTCAATGTATCTTTTCCAATGTATTACCATTTTACAAACTTTGTAATCATCTATGGGGTCTCGCCATTCGCAGACTACCATTCTATTAATAAAGTTTGAGCTTTTATCCAATCCTTTGCAATTCTTATTTTATTCTTCTTACAAAGACTCCATTTATTATTGATAGTAATTTTCAAAACAAAGAGATTTAATAATAAAATTGTTTTTAAAAAGAATTTACAAATTACCTTTTTACTTTAGATTTTGTGATTCATGAAAAAACAAAAATAGTGATTCCAAGGGTGGACGATCTTTGAATTTTTTAGAAGTAGGTATTCCCCGGGAAAGTTCTTTCAGGTTTCTTTCGCTGATATGAGCATGATCTTCTTGTCATTTCTCAAGTAGTTGGAGATGATACCAGTTGATGTATGGTGCGGTGTTGGATCTCTATCCCAGATTCCCCAACGAGGTCTTCACTCATATGACAGAAGTTCCTTCTCCCTTTGTGTGATGAGGTGGAATCATTTGCAAAACATTTCCCTTTTGTAGTGTTGGCATTATTGTTGTTGTTTGGAAACTAGACAAGGGCAATATCTTTTATAAGAAGGCTGAAACAATTGTCAAATTTTTGGGTTTTCTCTCGCCAAGTGCTTGGTTTGATTTAAAATCCCCATAATTTTGATTTCTTGTTGTATTGTTGACTTCTTAAATCTCAAAGTAAAGCTAAGATAACGTTTCTCAGTGAAAGTTGTTATCCCCATGTGATTTCATGATTCCTCCCCAGAGAAGTTTGTGTAATCATCACTCTTGGTATTGAAGAATGTATGTTGAGCTCCTTTCAACGATGTGGTATTTTCCTCCGCAATGAAGTTAGTATTATTATCTCCAGTGGAAATCTAGATATTGAAACTTTTTTTTCCTCGTTGAAGTCTCTGTAATGTTCCCCGGAGAAGTCTGGAGGAGGATGTTATATCCCTGTATTTGTACTATTTTAATGTTTTGATTTGATTATTTTCGGGTTATGTTTCTTCCCAGTGAAGTTAATCCGTGAGATAGGAATTTGTTTCCTCAGCTGGCACTTACTTTCTTATGAAATTTTCATCCTGGATGTGATTTAGCCGAGTGTTGACTTTACCTAAGCTGGTTTTGTCTGGTTACTCCCAAGTGTTATAAGTTTGTGTTGCCAGCATATACATGATAACATTCATACATACATCATGCATAGCTGAATTTAACATTCATTGCTCATTTTCATTCATTGTTGTTTTTGTTGGCATATTACACTATTTGCATAGTTATGTTACCCTCTCTCCAATAGAGTGTCAACCTTAACAAGAAAGTGTACATTCTTTCAATTTCCCCATTGAGTTATCCCTCATGGAAGAATTTTGTTTCATCCTTCCTTTTCAGTTCATTATCTGGATGGAATATAATCTCCCTTTTGAGTTTATTTCTCATTAAGTGTTGTCTTTGTTGACTGTTCCACTCCGGTTTATTTCTGGTTTGGATCTGTGGTTCCCAGAAACATTGTTATTATGTTTTCTGCAGGCTTTGAAACCTGGTTTGATAATGTGCATTTATTTTGCATGAGAAGACTTTATCTCCTTAGTAGGACTGTGTTGGCATGTCCTTAGAGAAGCCAAGATTCATTTTCCAGCATAATTATTATATTTCCTTCTCATAGCAGCAAGTGGCAGTCTCTTTATTTGAGTAACATGTTCTTCCCCAGTAAGTTTATTTGTTCCCCGAGAATATTCATCTGTACTCTGATGAATGGTAGCCTCGTCATTATGGGAGATAGTTTGTTCTTGAGATTTTGTTACTCCAATTGATGGTAGTCTCGTCATTTTGGGAGATAGTTCGTTATTGAGATTTGTACTCCAATGGATGGTAGTCTCGTCATTATTAGAGATAGTTCGTTGTTGAGACTTTGTTACTCCAATGGATGGTAGTCTCGTCATTATGGGAGATAGTTCGCCGTTGAGATTCATTTTGCTCTAAAGAATTCATTAGTTTCCAGTCATAAGTATTGATACTGATCATTTGTTGTCTACCCTAATATTGGTATTTGCTGGTATTATCCTACCATTTATTCCCCCTTGTGGGTCGATGTTACCTTTTTGGCTATCTTCTCAGTGAGTGGATAGTTTACAATTATCTGTCGATCACTGTTATCCTTTACTTTATCTCCTTGATATTTGAGTTAATATTGCTTTATCTCCTCCTTGGGCTTTACCCCAATAGAGTCGAATCTTCCGTTCACCAATGATTTATTTTCCTAGTCGGACTTTCTTTTGATCCTTTATTTTCTGCTCCCCCAGTGGTGTCCTGTGTCACCTTTGGATTTATTTGTTTGCATGCACAGTCATATGCATTGCATGGCATCTTAGGACCAATAATAGGGCTTGTTTTATATTAAAGTATCTTTAGTTGCGTCGACACGAAGATTTTAACCTTCGTATCTCCAGATAGAAGACACTTAAATAAGGGAAGCTTTTGTACCCCAATTTTGGCCCCTAAGATACTTATATCATGTCATATCAACTCAATCACAACAAGAGCATACTAGGATTTGGCTCTTCTCCTTATCTTTAGTTTTGTTCATGAGGAATCACCAATCACCTCTCTTTGTATATTTTTGTCATATATGTTTTGTATTGATTAACGTTTAACTAACAAATACTATGAATGTTTGCTCTAAACGATGATGCTATAGGTGAGGGCACAACACATTTCATCAGGTGAATTTATAGGTTCGTGAGTTTATTTCCATGCCTTCTTCAACAAAGATTTATTGAGATTGAAGCTTCATTATTGAATTTACTTTAAATTAATATCATGAAAAGGTCTACTATGATTCATCATGCCTCAATTTGTCAAAGAAAGTCAAAAGATGCAAGGATTGATTGAAGAACTTTGACCTAATTGGACAAGTTCTTGATTTCTTGATCACAAGTGCATAACCATATCAATTATTAAATTTTGGAAGTGGTTTTTGGTGCTATGGTTTCTTATTATAATCCTTAACAACTTTTATTCACATGGCAAGAGTAAATGTACACGAAATTTTGTCAAAATTGAAAAGGGTTTCCAAGTCATTTTGGTGTTTTATGAGCTAGGGTTTTGGACTTCTAAGGGCTATATCTTGCTCATCTTTTGAGATTTTTGAGTGATTCCAAAGACATGCTTCTCTTTAAATGGTTATCAACTAATCACTTCAATAGTTTAAAGAAAATTTGGTGTGGAAAATTCCTAATGATGAAGAAATATTACAAGTCCTCTAGATAGGCCATCAAATTCCCTTATGTAACTTCAAAAGATCATAACTTGGTCAATTACTATCTCCTTGAGCCCATTTTTTTCCATAATTATCTTAAGTATGTGAAATTCAACCCTTCTTTTATGTTCAAAGCATGAAAATGAGTGGAAGATGCCCTAAGAATTCAAAAGATTATAGGTCACCCCATGAATTTTCACCAATTTTACAAGGCCATAACTTTTTCAATAATTAGTATTTTTGAGTGATTCAAGTTTCATAATTATCTTTGGGACTTCAAGATAGCATCAATGATCAAAGCTCAATTTTGAGAGAAGACCTTGTTTGAACTCAAAACATTATAGGTTACTTTTTAAGAAAAACTTAGAATTTTTCAAAGTACAAAAATTCAAAATCTTTTTCTCAACTTTGACTTATCACAACTTTTATCTCAAGCATCCAATTGATACCACTCTTTGCATATTGTAAATTTTGTGACCTTATATTTCAAATGCTTCAAGAATAATGCCCTAAGACTCCTTGAGTTGTGAACACCATGGATTCAAAGATGGTACCTTAAAACTTAATTTTTCTCCAAAGTCAGAATTTGAATATCATAATATGGCTTCTAATCACCAATTTAGCGCGCGTTTTTTATTTAAACATGTTTAACAAAGTTCCCAAAGTTTAATTAAGGATCAAAATGCAGGAATTGATTGAGTTTTGAAGCACATGAGGTCACACTTTTTTCACTTTCGAGCTTGATCTAATTTCCCTCCAAACCTTAAATTTCCTTTGAATTCTTTGCACGATTCACTTCCCTATAAATAGAGGACCTCACTCCTATAATTTTCTCAAGCTTGAACAACCAAAATCACTCTGTCAAACTCCCTCCATAATTCAATTTTCTGAGATTTCGAATTCCTCTTTTCTCCACTTTTCCATCCCGAAGAAGAATCAAGCCTCGAGGCGCCCTGAATCGTGCTAGCCATATCTATTTACAGAGCAAGTTCATATGACTTCATTCAGGTAGTTTAAGGCATCAAATCCTCTAACTCAAATTACTGGAACAGTTTGTGATGTTCACTAATGCTTGCTTTTAACTCAATTTTGGTGAAATAATGCATTTGATGCTTCTGGTTTTTTATTTTAACATTTTTAAATATCTCAGATGTTTTCCAAATCGACTACGTTGTGCTTTACATAAATTTTTCGCGAGCATATGGTTGTGATTGTCTCAAGTAGGCACATCTAATGGTACCACTGTGAACGTGTAAATTTACATATTCAAGGATCTTAGATTTGCCCTACTTGCAGGAGGCTGGAGGTTGAAGATGACCTACGTGTCGTTTTTCAACCAATGACACTCAGTCAATTTTTTTATTTTGATTGGTTGGACTTTATTGTGTTGTATGTGCACACCTTAGCTTGGGTCCATGATACTCCCTCACCTCAGATCCATTAGATCTTCCAGCGTGTATAAGTGAGAGAGTTCCAACACGTGTGGTTTTTGTGATTTCTTTTTATTTTCCAAAATTGTTTTTTAATTTCTTTTATGTTTAAAAATTCATAACTCTTTTATTTTTTATCCAAAAATTATGAAAAAAATATATACTTTGCATTATTTCTGATTTTTTTTGAATATTTTTTCATATTTTTATTTTAATGTTTGATATTTTTCATAATTTTTGTTTTGTTTGCCTTATTTTAATTATTTTAAAAATACTTCTTGGCATTTTTAAAATTTTAAAAAATTCTATAAAGATCATTTTCTCTATTTCTTACTTTTCTGAAATTTATCTAGAATTTTATTTTGACTTCTACTATTTTTGATATTTTTTTCACTTATTTGAGTCATTTTAATTAGTTTAAAAACAATTTTCTGTTTTAAAAAATTATCAAAAATTTTATAAAAATATTTGAGATCATTTCTGACTTTTCTGTGGTTTCTTCTAATTTTTCTTTGACACTTTGAATATAGTTTGCTATTTTGTCTTTTATTTCCATTAAAAGACAATTCAAAAATCATTTTTCTTCTTTTTATTTTGTCCATTAAATGCAATTTTTTTATATTCTGACTATGTGATTGTTGACCATGAACTTCATTAACATCATTGGATCTGGAGTGTTGAGTTTAACTCCACCAAAATGGATGGATGATTTTAATGATAGTTTGATCAAAATATTTGATTCAAATACATCCCCTCCCTCTTCATCTTATCCCTTTCTCATTGTGCTACATGTTGTTAGAGGATGATCTACATATCATCTCTCCAAACATATGGCTCAT
Organism: Vicia faba; assembly: GCA_948472305.1. Taxonomy (NCBI): domain Eukaryota; kingdom Viridiplantae; phylum Streptophyta; class Magnoliopsida; order Fabales; family Fabaceae; genus Vicia; species Vicia faba. The sequence continues at coordinate 147,182,198 of OX451740.1, forward strand.
AGATTGCTATTGACCGGCCTCAAATAGGTGCAATTTCTATATAAGTCCACTTACGATTGCTTAACATAGCGCTAAATTTTGTCTCGATTCGAGAAATGATCATTCATGGCCCAAACCTATGTTTGCAAGCCCAAGTATATTTAATTTGAAACCTTTGATCCAATAACCTTGAGCTTCATTGTTAGGAGGCTTTGTTCTTATCAATCCTCTAATGGACATCCATAAAATTTGGTCTAAGTGAATCATTTAAACACCGTTGGTCATTTGTTGTTGCCTTGAGAATTTTAAATGAATGATATACTTGACAAAAAGTAAATGAATCTTGTTGAGAGGCTTTGATTTTATCAATCTTCTAATTAGTTTTCAAATGCAAGTTTCAAGATGGTCATTCAACTAACCTCTAATTTCTAACTCACTAACAATTGACTTTTATTTTTATGCTTTTACTTTAAGAACCATTTATTTTAGCATTTACATTTCATACTATTTTCATCTTTTCCCACATGAGCATTTATCTTTATGTCTTTTTATTTTGCTCACTTGAGATTTTCATTTTCTTTTTGAAGATACCTAATAATCAAATTAAATAATAAAAAGTTTAATGTTACTTGGACTATTTGTTTACAATCCTTGGCATTTTGGAGTTAAAGACTTCTTGGACTTTGGATTAAGGACCCTGATTCCCTTGAGACTTTGTGACTTCTATTGCTATTTTGTCTGGAATTCTTGGGGTTTACCCCTAGACATTGGGTTGTTTTTTTTATTTTTGTGTAGATTATTCTAATTATGTTCTTTGTCTGTGATTGGGAATTCATCTGTTTACAGCCGTTACTCTGCCCAATTTTTGAGAAGACTTAATGCATTTAAAGCTTGGTTTTCTTAAGAGGTTTATTATATTTTCTTTTTTGGTCTCAAATCCAAAGGATGAGAATTCTATATTGACTCATAGTGTCAATTGTTAGCTTCTTGTTGGTTAGACGATTCTTTTCCATTGCTTTTACCTTATGCTTTAGGGTAGTCCCTTCATCTCCTCCCACCTTCTTTAATTTCAAAAATCTTCTCCCTCATTTTCAAAAATATTCTTGTTTTCTAAACTCGAATCGCTTTCACAATAAACTTGGACTTAGGTCCATGTATTTTCAAAAATATTTTCTTAATCAAACTTTAATCAACTTAATAATACCTTGACATTTTTGTGAGAAGACTAAAATTCAATCAATCTCATTCAAACCATTTTTCCACTTTGGCTTTTTACCTTAAAACTTTATCAAAAGATTAGACTCTTTTCAATCCTTGTAGTGATGTGAGTTACTATACTTCTATGATATGTAGTGAAGTGGGATATTTTCCACTTGGGCGTCGAGCGAGGCCTTTGTTGATTTTAAAATCCAAGCTATATCCTCCACTTTGAGATGACAGAAATTTTCCTTTTCTCATAATCGTGGGTAGTAAGTATGTTCTTCCACTCGGATAAGATGATGATATCTCGTCTCTTAAAATTAACTAACACACTTGTATTTTAAAATTTTTTAAAGGTGAACTACGAGTACCCTGACCCTCTATTGCACAGAAGGTGGTACGTAGGCACTAAAGGTTCGCAACCGCGACGGGTGTAAAAATTATAAAAAAATATTTCTTTTCTCATCTCTACTGTTGTACCCCAATATTTGCTCCTAATATCCATTCATCATACCATGTTGATTCATTCACAACAAGATCACACTAGGATTTTTGGTTCCCCTTCCTACATTTAATTTTGCCTTACTGAGGGATTACCAAGCACCTTGACTTATGTTACTTTTATGATCATGAATATTGTTTTGTTTGACTAATAAAATGCAATGTTGGTTTGTCTTGAATGTTATCCATGTAGGTGAAGGCAATGAGATTTAACAAGCTACCCCATGGGTTCATGAGTTTATTTCCATGCCCTAGCCAATAAAAGCTTGAGAAGTTCAAACCTCGCCATTGGAGTGGTTTTGGAAGAATTGGCATGGCAAGGTTGTTTTGATTCATCACATTTCAAGGTTATTAGATGTGACTTAAAAGTACAAGGGGTTGATTGGAGAAGTTGTTATGTTTGGACAAGGCCTTGTTCGTATTGGTCACAAGAGCATATTTATCTTAAATTTCAAGATATGGAAGTGTTTTTGGTGGCTATGAGTCCACATTATCATCCTAAACAACTTCTATTCACAAAGAAAGAATATTGGTACAAGAAGTTTGTTCAAACTTGTCAAAGTTCCTCAAGGCATTTTCTTGATCTAGAAGCTAGGGTTTTGAACTTCAAAGGAGTATATCTTGCTCACCTTTTGGTATTTTTGAGTGATTCCAAATACATAATTCTCTTCAAATGGTTATCAAGAAATCACTTCAAAAGTTCCAAGGAGTTTACATGTAGAAGAGCCTTGATGAGGAAGAAAGATTACAAGTCATCCAGATGAATCCACAATTTTACATAAGTGACTTCAAATGATCATAACTTGGTCAATTTTTATCACCTGTAGTCCATTCTTTTTCCATACTGATCTTTAAGAGGTGAACTTTATGCCTTATTTCATGTGAAAAGTGGGAAAATGGATGGAAGTTACCTTAAAGATGCAAAATATTATAGGTCATTTCATGATTTTTTTGCCAACTTCAACAATTCATAACTCTCTCAATTTTTGGAGATTTTTACTGGTTAAAGTCCCAAAATGTCATTCAAGAGATCTACTTCATGCCATCTTTTTTGGTCAAGAGAAAATTCCAAGTGAAAGGACATGTTTGGATGCAAGACATTATAGGTCATGTTTTGAAGAAGAATTTGAAATATTTCTAATTATGGAAAGTCAGCCCTTTTTCTTCAACTTTGACTCAATGCAACTTTCAGCTCAAGCATCCATTTGATTCCATTCTTTTTCCATTACAAACCTTTTAATCTCATATTTCTGAAGCATCAAGAATCATGCTCTAAGACCCCTTGGATTGAAAATGCCATTGGTCAGAAGTTGGCACTTTGAAATTGAATTTCTCACCAAGTCAGAATTTTGAAATCCAAAATGTGGCTTCTAAACACAAGTTTTCCATGCGTTTTTTCCTCTAAACATGTTTAGTGAAGTTCCAGATTTGTTTAGCACATCAAAACGCGAGAATTGGATGAGTTTTGATGAAGTTTGTATCACACTTCACTCGTGTATCAAGTGTGCACGATTTCCCTCCAAAACGCATCATTCACTCTTCCTTTTAATCTCATTTGCTTCTCCTATAAATACATGAACTATCACATTCAATTTCCCAAGCTTGGATATCCAGAATCACCCTGCCAAACTTATTTCACAACTCATAATTCAGCAACTTCAAAATCCATTCTCGACCCTTTTTCAATCCAATTTTTCCCTCAATTCACCTTCCTTGATCTTCCCTGAAGCTAACCATATAATTACATTCAAGAATCGTGCCTTATACTGTTCCATTGAAGTCCAGTTTTAGAGCTCTGCAACTCAACTTCAATAGGTAGATTCCTTCATCAATTCGTCAAAACTCTGATATCATTGTGTTGCTCTCATTGCCCTGGTTCTAGTCGCAACATTTACATTTAACTGGAAACACGTTTTGACCATGAAATTTCAAATCCCTTTTCAAAACTTTCCTTCCAAATTGCTTGAGCTATAGTTTATATAAATTTGGCGCGAGGGTGCGGTTGTCTTCGTCTTGAAGAGACGAAGCGAATGACATAGGTCCGAGCTTCTGATTTTAAAGTTTGAGAGACCTGCAATTCGTGATGGCTGGAGGTTGAAGATGACCAATTTGTCATCTTTTAACCAATGAAGGCGCGCTATCTGTATTTTTTAAATCCTTATTTAATTAATGATTTTGTACAATATTCACTAATGACCATGATATGCACAGCGCGCCAGATCCCTTGGATTTGATTACAAACACATTTTGACTCTCATCCAATGGTCCACATATTTTACTTTTATTTTCTTTTTCTGATTTTATATTTTTAATTGTTTTAAATTTCAAAAAATCATAGAAAATTTATTTTTAGTCCAAAAAATCAGAAAAAATTATGAAAAATATTTTTGATTATTCTCTTTCTGATTTTTATGTTTTCACAATTTAATTTTGTGTTTTGGTATTTTTTATAAATTTTACACTTATTTGATTTGTTTTAAATGTTAAAAAATACTTTTATACATTTTAAAATTCTGAAAATATTATGGAATGATCCAATGATATTGTGACAAATATTGATAACCTTATTTTATTTTTGTTTGACTTTACTATTTTTTACCATTTTTTGTTTATTTTGTCTATTCAATTTAATTTTAAAAATAGTTTCTGACTTTAAAAAATTACCAAAAAAATTGTAAATTATTTGAGCTTTTTTTCTGATTTTTCTATGGTCTTACTTTTTTATTTCTTGATTAATTTGAACATAGTTGATATTTTTCTCTTTATTTTCTATTTTTTTAAACATTATTTTTAAACCCTTTTATGTATATTAAAATGTGATATTATTTTGTGACTATTTTCTAGCTAATCTTGGGTTAGATTTTGGATCATGAACTTTATTAACATCATTGTATCTATGGTGTTGAGTTTGACTCCACAAAAATGGATGAATTATTTTAATACTAGTTTGATTAAAATTTAATTCAAATGTGGTTTGTACATTTTTTTTCCCATCCCTCTTCATCTCATCCCTTTCTTATTGCACTAGATGTTGTTGGAGCATGATCTCTATATCATGTATCAAAACAAATGGTGCATAGATTGCTATTGACCGACCTCAAAATAGGTGCGGCTTCTATATAAGTTCACTTGCGATTGCTTAACATAGCGCTAAATTTTGTCCTGATTCGAATAAATGATCATTCGTGGCCCAAACTTATGATTGCAAGCCCAAGTATGTTAGTTTGATATTTTTGATCCAATAACCTTGAGATTCATTGTGTGGAGGCTTTGGTTCTATCAATCCTCTAATGGATCTACAACACCTTAGATCAACGCGGATCATTTAAACATTGTTGATCATTAAATGGCACTTGTGAGAATTCCAAATGGATGATATACTTGATAAAAAGAAAATGCAACTTGTTTTGTGGAGGCTTCGGTTCTACCAATCCTCTAATAAGTTCCAAATGCAAGCTTCAAGATCATAATCCAACTAACCACTAATTATTGACTTGTTTTACTTTATGCTTTTATTTTATTTTTATGCTTTATGTACCATTTACTTTTAGCATTTACATTTCATGCCATTTTCATCTTTGCTCATTTGAGCATTTACTTTCTTGTCATTTTTACTTTGCTCATTTGAGCTTTTATTTTCCTTTTTAAGATACTTAATAATCAACATAAACCCTAAAAATCTTTAATGGTACTTGGACTATTTGGTTACTATCCTTGGCATTATGGAGCATGGGACTTTTCTTGGACTTAGGATTAGAAACCTTGGCCTATCTTAGAGACCTTGTGATCTTATCTGATTATTTTGTCTGGAGTTCTTGAGGTTTACCTCAAAACATTGGGTTGTTTGTTTGTTTTTGTATGTAGGTTTTTTGTGATTACACCCTTTGCTTGTAATCTGGAATTCACCCGTATACAGTTGTTACTCTGCCCAATTTTTGCGAAGACTTAATACACTTGAAGTTTGGTTCTCTCAAGAAGTCTAGTATTTTTTTGCTTGATTGAATTCAAACCAAGGAATGGGAATTCTATCTTGGCTCATAATTTCTAATATTGGCTTTTTGTTGGTTAGATGGTTCTTATCCCTATCTTTTACCTTGTTCTTTAGGATAGTCCCTTCTTCTCCTTACATCTTCTTTAATTTCAAAAATCTTCTTTCCCTTTTTGAAAAATCTTCTTGTTTTTTAACTTGAACCATTTTCATAATAAACTTGGACTTATGTCCATGCATTTTAAATACATTTTCATAAATAAACTCCAATCAACTTAATAATACCTTGACATTTTTTGTGAGAAGACTAAAAGTCAACCAATCTCATTTCAAACCATTTTGCCACTTTGGATTTTCATCTTTAAAATTTTTCTTAAAAGATTAAACTCTTGTCAATCCTTGTAGTGATGCAAACTATACTTCTACAATATGTAGTGAAGAGAGATATTTTTCCACTTGGGTGTTGAGTGAGGCATTGCTGATTTTGAAATCCAAGCCATATCCTCCACTTTGAGATAATGCAAATTCTTCTTTATCATGATTGTGGGTAGTAGGTGTGTTTTCCACACGGACAATGACGTTGATGTTTTATCTTATAAAGAGTTTGCGAGTGAAAGAAACTGGTTGGCCTTTAATGTTGTGGTGGCTATCTTGATTTATGGGATAGTTATGTCCCCAAATATCACAAACTTCATAGTTCACGTTGTTGATTATCTCTTCATGGATAAAAACCCTATGCCGACTCTTCTTGTTGATAATCACCACTTTGTTCACTCCAAGTATGGAACAAAATGAATAATTGTTTGTTGCTTTCCATTATTGAATAAGTCATTCATTTCTCACCTACTCGTAGGTGGACTGTTTGTGGACTTCTGAGGCACTTACTCATTTTCTCAAAGAACCATGAGTCTTACTCATCATGATATAAAGTGGCATAACTCTGATATGAATATCTCTGAGATCATTACGAGATGTGGGGAGTTTTATAACATCCCTCTTATTGGAATAAAGGGTTGTATGAACTATAATCTTATACTTTCACTTTGTTAGTTAGGGTATGCATTATATGGTGAACCTTTCGACAAGGATGTGGAAATTATGTTTTCTTTGACAAAGTGGCGAATCCCGGATTGTTGAAGAAGGTACAACTAGCTTGGGCTGAGATGCATATCAAAGACGAAGCTCTCCTTGCTAGGAAGGATGCTAGTGTTGGGATTCCTTATACTAGATTAGTTATGAAGAGAGTTTAAACTCTGCTATTTCCTTACCCCCGAGAAGAATCATTCCATTAACAGATTCCACGAAGTAGCTTTTGTCACATGTTTACCACCAGAATTGCTGGAAGGGATCTTGACGCCTTATTATGCTACAATGGGTGTAAACCCAATTGATTTTGGATTTCTCATGATGTGATATCGTCTCGCTTGTATGAATCATCTAGTTTGCAGCTTTTTATGAATGAAATAAGAGTTTGTTTTGATACCTCGTCTTGACTACTGCTTGTTTCTTTTATCCACATGCTCGTCAGAATATTTTTTCTTGTTGGGGAGCATGTGGATTTAATAAATCACGGGCAACCATTTCTACCCTTCATCAGGAGCTCAAGTATCCTTTAAAGGGAAAGACCATCATAGTTTGTGGTAAGGAAGAATACATTGTGAGTAATTTGACTTTATTTCGTTATGTTGAGGTTGAATGAGAAGTTCATGTAACTCTGTTTCGGGCTCTTGAAACTATTCAAATGATCAAGACTCCTCATTCTAAAGAAAGAAAGAAACCTAATACTTCTTTGACTTTATTCAAAGATGCTCAAGTGTTGGTCGAGGCTAGTCACCCCGATGGTTAAGGTTGGGTTATGGATGTCATTCCGAATTTTAAAAAATTCGGTTTGGGTTTCGACCCCGGAAAGCGGAGTGCAGCTCCCAAAGCTTCAAATTTGTCTACTTTGTTAAAGTTTTCCAGCTCTGGTTCTGTCGAAGATGGATGCACCAATGCAATTGTTGATGATGAAGATTGTGTCTACAATATTGATGTTTGGATCCGCCCAAGTGCTCCAAGCCAAGCATTGAACAATAGAACTTCAGAGGATACCATCAAAGTTATGACTGTTGAGGATCTGTTTAGAGATTTTTTGGTAGACAAAGTCGTCACACTATATCTGGAGCACCTGATCATTTAATTAGGGGCACTCCCCAAAACTTTATATTCCCAAATATTCTCGTCAGCAGTCAGTGCAAATCCCCCAAGTGAAGCCATGGGAAAGATATTTTTAGCGGAAACAGAAGCAACCTTAGAAGAATTCAGATTCTATTCCGATGTCATATGCTCAGTTACTCCCTCGACTACTTGAACATCGGTTGATTGAGCTATTATGGGTTTTTCCATTGCATAGCTTTCACTCGACTATGATGAGAATGCTAAGTGTGAGCTTTATTCTGGGGAATTTGGTCTTGATATATAGGACCACAAGGGTTGAAGTATAAAGTCCAGCATATGTCTGGTATCTTTTCCAAAGGCCAATTTTGCTTGGCAATTCATTCCAGAATATTTCTCTCAGAGAAGTTTCATGTCCGTGTAATAGAAGATGAAGTTAAAGAAGTCCTTAGATACGATATCTGATTACTTATTCTCTAAAGTAAAAGACACTTGGTGGTTCAGTTGATGCAATGTCGATTGTTACAAATGTCGTCATTTCTTTTGAAAGAATCTTTTGTGAATATCATCCTAGGGCACCTGACCAATCAGTTGAAGACGGTAAGTCGTCCAGAGATAAAGTCCAAGTTTAGATTAATACAGAGATTGTTGTGTCCAGATCAGCGGGGAATCTCTTATCCAAGAGAGCTTCAAGGTTGCTGAAGATTGTTTGAAGCAATCAGTCCATACAGAGTCTTGTCTCCTCAACATGGAAATTTAAAATTTCATTTGCATTCTCATTTGCAATCTTAATTGTTTTGTTCATTACTTTCTTGTATGCAAACTTGTTGTCAATGTACAGGCCTTGTTTCAATCCTCAAACACCAGAGATATAAGGGAGATAGACCCCTGTTAACCCCTCTGAGCCTTCGAAGTAGGAGTTTATTTTCTATTTTGAAAAAACCCTTATTTTTAACTCGGGGTAGAGTATATGTTAAATTAATTTGATCGAACATTCAAATTTAAGAAAGAGTGTCTCATCTGAGGATAACCATATTTTATCCCTCGCATTATGAGGTCGAGAAAAGATCAAAACCACAATGGTTATTTCCTCACAAAATACTGAGGTCGAGATCTAATCGATACAACAAAGGTTATCCATCGCCAACCAAAGAATGAGGCAGTCACTTTTCTTCCAAAAAGTTCAAAGACTTAGGGTCACACGACTTGTTCAAAAGGGAAAGTATGAATAAGAAAGAAAAAAAAGCCCCGCTAAGTCGAAACTTGAAAACAAGTCGCTTAAACAAAAGTCACAGCATCCTGCTGGACTTCCAAATTGAAATTCAAAAGAATTGGTCCAGGAAAAAGTTAGGGAAAGCGAAAAGGAATTTGAAAAGCCCGAAAGGAAACAAAGGAATATCCAATAAAAATCCTCATCAAAAGAAAAGTCGTGTGATCGAACCCCCAAAAACCTAAGGTTAAGTGACTATCGTATCCAAGAAATCGTTGTGGTTCCTCAACCATCATAAACTCTTTTGAGAGATGAGTGCTCGTATCGAGTTAACTGAATGTAAGACTGGAGAACATCATGGAGAATGGGTGGACACCAAATAACTTTGAGCCTTGAAATCCTTTTTTCTAAAACCATGAACCAGACCATGTTACAATCCTGAAAAGTCCTAACTGAAGCATGGTTTGATTCAAGAGCCATAATGTAACAAGAATATTGTAATCAGACTCCTGGGAGGCTTGCTAAAACTTTTTGAATTGGTATCTCTCCATCTCTTTACTATTTGTATAAACAATTTTTTTTTTATGTTTCAACATATTTTCGATAAAAAAATTTAATTTCAACACAAGCATAGGATTTACATTAGAATTATCATTATTAAGATAAAACATTCATTTGCATATGGAAAAGTACCTAAACATCAGGTGAGCTTGGACGATGAGCTTCAATGAAGAGCTTAATCTTGTCAAAGAAGATAGGTTTAAATAATTTATTGAATAAAAAAAACTAATCTTTTCAAAGATTTTATGATATCCAGGGGCATGTTTCCCAGAAAATATGTTAAGCACGAGTAGTTTGGCACTTTACAAGTCTAAGGGGTTTGTTTCCCAAAGAATCTGAACAATGTGATGCTTTACTGTTTGGGTATCCTTAAAAGGAATGAAGTTTGAAAATTTAGCCAAACATCTATTTGAGCACGAAACAGTTAAAGTTTAGAAGCACAATTGTGTACTAACCTACTTTCAAGATGTAAGCCAACCACCCTAAGATTATGGTGTCTTCATAAATCCACAAGCTTCTCATCTCTCTCTGAGCATGAAATGAAGCAAAGGTTTGTTAAGACTCTATTGATCATGGGCAAGCATGTTGAGTAAGTGTTCAGCCAATCTGAAGCACTCAAGTCGGGATTCGATCCCTTAAAGTACGGTCAAACTAGGGAAATTATGTTAAGATTTGACAAATTTCTCTGGGAATCAGTTGATTAGAGGAGAATCTTTTCAGAATCTGAAGAAGTATGAGAATCCACTCAAGCATGGTTGAAACCGCTTCCAACACTGGACAATCAGGGGCAGTGTTCTGAAATTCATAACATTAGGGAAGATTATCTTTAATGATACATATCTCCGGAAGCCCTTTCGAGGAAAATTTATTCAAAGGCCTTACGGACTGAAGCAAGAAATTATGCAGGGGCATTTTCTCCTCTTCAACGGTTGATCAGATTAAGTCCAGACGTGGGCTAAACAATTTGTTAATTTGAAAAGCATATCGGGAAGTCAGGATCGTTATCCTCGGCTCATCAGAGACTTAAGTTCATTTATTGATGTTCCTCCATCAGAAGTCAGGATCATTATCTTCAAGTGATGTTTGGATTGTTATCCTCAACAGGATACGACCAAGAATGCAAAGAGCTTGCGAGGTTGTTACCCATACAAGGTTCGTGATGGAAATGTTGTTTCCAAGAAGGACTCATTTCCCTAGTAAAGGGTCCATTTCTATCTGACAAAGGTCTATCTACTAAGGGGTTTCTCTTCAAAGATCTTTATTCCCCAACGAAGCATTCTTCATTTTTCTGTCGGAGGGGAATGGATTTTCTCCCTAGAAATTTAGGAGTTGTTTGAAGTCAAGATGATTTCTTCTCAACAGACTGCAATTTATTTTTGTAGTATCCTCTTCAAAGTATGCTTTTCAATGGCATTCCTCCTTGGAGTTGACATGATGAAGTTGTAATCTTTCATCACACACATGGGGCATATTGCCACAATTTCTATTTTTGCAAGTACTGTTGGTCTTTTGTGGCAAGAAGCATACCAGCAAATGAATCAAGAAGGGTCAGTATGCAACCAACATAATGATTTTTATAGAATGGGATCCAATTTCCCCAGTGAGTGCCCATTTTACCAGGAAGAGAATCTAAAAGGGTTTGAAGATCTCTTGCCTAAGGTTTTCTCATAACCCCATTGAGGTTTCTTCAGGGATATCTTTTGTTAAAGAATCCTCGTTTCCTCAGCAAAGCCATTTCTTTGAAAGTGCTTATTTAGACTCTCTCCTTATCCAGTAGATTTTTATCTTAGATGTTGATAAAGTAGAGATGCTATTATGATTTCTTGGCCCAAACTTAAAAATCCTGACAAGTTTTAATCTGACTGAAGCACATCTTTATTCCCAATGGAGCTGGAGATTCTCGTATTTCTAGCAGTAGTATATTTTGTTGAGTTTCTCCTACAAAGAATGTATTATTCCCAACAAGATTTCTGTTTGAAAGATTTCTTTCACCCAGCATGGATCTTCGTACCCTTGGAAGTATAAGGTTTTGTTATCCCCAGTGAGAAATTGACAAGTTATCAAACAAAAGTCAGGTGAATTTTGATTTCCCACAAGCCCCATTTTATTGGTGCTCTCTTCAGCAACGTCAAATATCCATTTGGTGTTTCCTCGCAGACATTACAGTTTTGATCTAATCATCTCTAGCAGAATTTGCAATTTATTTTTGGAAGTTTTATCAGGGTTCGGCCTATGTTTATTAGTTTTTTTTCGTTTCTACATTCCCTAGTGAAACATTTAATCATGTATCATCGCATTGCATCCTCAGAGTATAGTGTTTTCATTCTCTTTTGAAATACTATTCCATAGAAAAATAATTCAATCATGCATCAGAACATAAGTCATTACTGTTTCTATTTTCCCTAGTGAATTTTATAAAACTTAAGATTATATCCCTAGTGAGGTCTTCATCCTCAGTATCTCAGTTTCACCCCATACAAATATCATGTTGATATTTTAATCATTTGAATGGTTGAGTGTCTACTCTTGATTGTAGTTCAGTTTTATCCTTGCGCAGTTTTTTCGGGTTTAGTCTTTACTACCCTCCTTGGTTCACTCCAATGTCTATTGATGTATCTTTTGAATACTAGTTTCATCCTGATATTCATTTTTAGCAGGTTTTTAGTAGTACTCCCTAACCACCTTGCTTTGGGTCGAGTTTTTAGTTTTGTCTCCTCACCCGCGCATGAAATCCAGTTTTTGTTTTGATACTCATCTAGTTTAGTTTTGTCTAACTAGTTATAATGAGTCGAGTGTCATCTCATTTTATTTTCATACCTTGGACTTCCATCAGTGTTTGATTACTGAATCCTTTATCGGTTTCCATTTACTGAGCGTTTTTGCAATGTTTGTTTAACTGTGTCCTTGGTTGAAATCGGTCTCCTTTATTCCTTGGATTCTTCTATCAGTTTTTCATTTACTGTTTATCCATGGTCTGAGACTAGCAAGTGCTCTGAGAAACGTGCACTCTCATCACTTTGCTTTAGGTCAAGTCTTGATCTCGTCGCTTGTGCATGAAATCCATTTTGTTTTTCCCTAGTACTCATCTAGTTTGTCTTGCCTAACTTGTTATATTGAGTCAAGTGTCGTCTCGTTTTGTTTCTTTCCATGGACTCTTCTATTATTTTTCGTTTACCATGTCCTTGGTTGAAACCCCTATCTCACTCTTTGGACGTCTATCAGTTTTTTATTACTGAAACTTTGACAGTGTTTGTTTATTGTATTACGGCTTTCATTTGTTGTGTCCATCGACTTGAGATGTCTCTTTTATACCTATTTGGGTTTTTGTCAATTTTCATTTACTGTTTACCCGTGGTTAGAGACCACCAGGTGCTCTGAAAAACATGCACTCTCATCACTTTGCTATGGGTTTAGTTTTTCCTCGTTAACTCGTGCGTGAAATCCAGTTTATTTTGTCCTGGTACTCGTTTCTAGACGATTTTGATCTTCTAGTGTTGTCGAGTCGAGTTTTGTCTAGTTTGATGTCATTCCTTGGATGTTTATCAGTTTTTGTTACTGAGCCTTTAACAGTGTTTCATTATAGTACATCAGCTTTCATTTGTTGCATCCTTGGTTGACCGGTCTCTTTTGAGACTAGCAGGTGCTCCTAGAATCACGCGCTCTAGCCACTTTGCCCTGCATACTTTTCTAGAGTTTAGCTTTGCCCATTCTATATGGTTTGAGTCTTATCTTACCCCTTTTATTGTCTAGTTTTATCCTGACACATTATTCTGAAGTTTAGTTTCATCTACTCTTCTAAGTTTAAGTTTTGTCTCAACTTTGTTAAAGTCTACGTTACAGCTTCATTTTGGCGCATGTCTTTGGAGGGCCAATTTTCATTAGACCCTCTGCTTGCTAAATCCAATTTTGTTTTGTACCTTCTAAGTCTCACGTCTTCTGGCACTCTTGCCTTTGGGGGGGTTTCTTTTTTTTCAAGAGTGTATGTTTTCGGGTTTTTTCGTATTCAATCATCTTCAACTATGAACGTTTGAAAGTTGTCTCTTTTCTCACTTATCAAGCTTAAGATTATTGAATAAGGGAAAATGTTGCACACCAAAATTTACCCTCTTGATTTAGGCTTATGTTTCATCATAATCATCATATTTCATTGCATTCATGCATTGTTATAGGATCAAGGATTTTTTGTTCTCAAAGTTGTGAAAGTGGTTGTATTGACAATCAGTCTAATATGGATTTCATATCCTCATTATTTTGATCATTCGGGCTACCAAGGCTTCTCAAAGCCTCGAGACATCTCACTTGATTCTCTGTGCCATCAAAGAATTGAAATTATAAGTGTTGATTCTTGAATCACTGTTCTCATATATATCTCTTGAGATTAGGGTTTATTTCCTTATATTCCTCATAAAATTAGGGCATCATCTAAAGCTAACTTAGACAAGAGGATTTTGTCAAGAAGAAAGGGCGTGGAGATTTATCTTAATGATTCATTAATCACCAGTTCAAGAAACCTTATTGTTTAAGGTTAATTTTGGTACAAAGGATGAGATTATGATCAAGACATCTTTTGTTTCCTTCATTTATTTGAGGCTTGTTGGTTCGAATCTGAGATTGAATTTCAAACTCGAGAATTTGGTTGAACTTCGGTTCATTGTTATTTTGAACTTGGATTATTTCAATTGAATTGAAGCGCTTAAATGTTTGCAAGACTATAAAGTTCGTGTGGATTTCTCGAGAGATTCTTAAAACTTAAGGGTTTTGTCAAACAAGTTCATTAAGGCACCATGAAAAGTTGTGAAGTTTATTCATGGTTTCAATTACCTTTCAAAGTTCTTTGAATTTGGGACTAAAAGAGGTTTTAACACAAAGCTTATTCAATCATATCATTCAAGTTACATTCATTGTCCAAATTGGATTCAAGGGTTCCATTTAAAATTCAAGGTTTGACTCAAGTTTTTCAACCAAGTTATCATCACTCAATTCTATTCAAGTGTTTCCAACAAATTTATCCATTTAATTTCAACATAAGTTACACTCACCATTTACAAGCCCATTTTTTAATACATTTTTGTTTCTAAGTCATCTCAAGATTACAAGACAAGTTCTAGTTTTTACAAGGCAAACTCTAATGAAATTCTTAATCTAGACAGTCTAATTCTATGGTTTCTAAGAGAGATTTCTCTTTGCTTCTATTTGTAAATTTCTCTCCAAACTTCAAGTTTATCTCCAAAATTCATGCCATGGCTTCCTCCTTGCTCCCTCATCACCATCATTTTGCTCAATCACATGAAAAATAAGAAAAAGGGAAATGTTAGAATACAATAAATGAAACCTAAGAAAAAGTTTTCAAAGAGTTTTTTACAAATTCATCATTAGGGTTTCGTGATAGAAATCAAAATAAAGGGTAATTTTATTTAATCAAGCCTCATTTGATTTGTTTCATATAATCAGATTTCAAAATTTAATCATGGGTCGATTTTCCGATTGCAAATCTAAAAGCTAGTTTTGGTTCAAAAAAGGAAGTCCAAGAAGCGTGTTATTGAAATCTCATTATAGCATCACGGTACAGAAATCGTAAATCAAAAGAAACAAAGTTATAGCATTCAGCAAAAAGTTAGAATCACAACAGTCCAGCCCAAGCAGCAAAGCATCACAGTCTGGTAAGAAGAAGAATCACAAGTTTCAGCCCAACAAACAATAACAAATGAAAACTGCAAGTATAACATATCAGATTATCAAGCCCAACAAAGAGATTCACACATTGTCATACCCCAAATTTTTCCTACCCCAGTAATCCTTTTCTTAGAGTTATTTAATTAAAAGATGGTACAGTAATATCTGATGGACTATCTTTATTCAAGACCAAGGGGGTGTATTTTAAAACAAGAAGATTTAGTTGTTATTAAAAAAAGGGGAGGAGTGAAAATTAAATTCGGGAGTATGCAAAATAAAGTAAGAATTAACGCTAGGCCCAATTGAAATTAGAGAAGAAGTTATGACTGCAAAGAAGAAACGTTAGGTTGTATGGATCAAGCACTGACCCATCAGAATCACAGGCTAGTGTTGATACAAAACTAGAATATCAGATCTTCTAGCAGAGTAAGCAAGGGAAAATTTAGATTATCTTCCACAACCCAAGCTCAGAGTTTCAGAAGCTAAGCAGCCCAAGCCCAAATCCGTTGGACGTGCACTGTATCAATTTCAATCAAGTCTTCCACAGAGGATCAATTTCTAATCAAATATTTTTAATTTCATCCTCAATATTTGTTCTAGTCATAGTCCAAGCCCAAAAATTGAACATTATAAATAGAGGAGAAAATTAGCAAACAGGGAGGGGGAGAAAAGGAGGAAATAATACGAGGAGAGAGATGAATTTACATAAAAAAGCAACACGGTAATGCTTGAAGAAAGAGCAGGGAGAGAATTTCTGGAAAACCCAGAAGAAGAACACGAATAAGAACAACTGAGGTTCCAATATCTGGAACCCTAGTTTTAATCGTCGTTGCTCCATCTCCCATCGCCGTTGTCACCAGAATCTGCAGAAGAAGAATAAGGAAAAGACGACAAAACACGCACCAGAATCAGAAGGAAAAAGAGCCAAAGGGGTAAATTCTAATATGTTTCTTTATTGTCTTCATGCTGGGTAGGGTCAGAAGAACATAGGTAAGGTTGAAACCATAGAAAATATCTGTAGATAGTCTTATATTTTGATTGCATGTTCACACTAATTTCTTACGTTGAGATGTAGTTCCTTTTTTAGAAGTTCTGACTAGGCTTAACCCAGGTTTTAGATTTTTTCCCTTGACCAGAATCAGCATTAGGTTTACATACTTTCTGTTATCCTTTTTACCAGAAGCTCTGAGTAGTGGGCTTAACCCAGAATTTTATGTCCCTATTTCCTGACTTTGCTTACAACGCCTGTTGTACCCCAAAATTTTCCCTCCCATATTTCTCAATGCATGTCAAGTGAGGTCCTCAGAATTTCTCAAGGAGGTCTAAGAGCTGACCAGACAAACTCTCTCTTGAGGCTGTCTACCTCAAATTAGGGTTTCATTTTGCATCAAGATGTTTGAGTCCAAAGGATTCCAAATGCTCACCATGGTCCTAATATGTTCTCAAGATCATCCATGTCAAGTTTCAAGCCTTGTAGAGGAAGTTTGCTTAGTCAATTGCTCAAGTGCCTGAAAATCAGTTGTGCTAGGTCAAAAGTCAATTGTAGCCCACATACAGTCAAACTCCAAGATTTTTAGTCAACATCCTAAATTTTAAGTATTATTCATCATTTGATCAAGGTTTGATCATGATTCTTCAAGGATTGCTTACAATTCATCAAAACCCAAAACTTGCTAAATTAGGGTTTTGTAGGAAAAGTCAACTCAACTTTGACCAAGCATAACTTTCTCATACTTTATCAGAAATGGCCGATCCAAAGCTTATTTTGAAGAGGATGCAATTCCCTAAAATTCATATGCATCCCCCAAGTTCAGAATATGCACTCACAAGAATGTATGAATTTGGACATTATAAGTCATTTTGAGAAGTCAACAAAAACACCTTTTGGGTCAAAGCTTCATACATGAACATGGGAGACTCAATTGAGATGAGACCAAAAGGATTGCTTATAGGACATCCTAAGCTTTCTAAAAAGTCCAAGAGCACCCTCGTAGGGTCAAAATTGAAAGAGCTATGCCTTGTCAAAGTTGACCATTTTTGCAAAATTGCCAAAGTCAAAGGTGTCCAAAATTGTATTTTTTTTGCTAAATGGGCCTAACTTTTTATGCTTGCACTGAACTTGTGATGTGATCCACGACCCATGAGCCCTTCCACTTGTCATTCTTTTATTTTTATTATTTATTTTGATTTTATTTCATTTAAATTAAATAAAATCAATATAAAATTATGAAGATATCAAAAATCAATTAAACCTTGAGATTTTGTGTATGATTAGAGTCATTATACAGCTGTTGGCAAGATCAAATCGTGCAAGGCTTCATATGGACAGAAAAAGATTGAAAATGCTTGTTTTGGAAAGATTTGGTGCAGGGAATAAATCAATGGTCAATCTTCATAAATGGCAAAGATTTGATACAAATTTTTACCCTAATGATTTCTCTAATATATATTGAACATTCCCAAAGCAAAAAGGGAGGTGAAGCAGCCGTGCAGAGGTAAAATAAAAACTCAAAAAATTGCAAAAAAAGTGGTGATCCAATTTCTGTGTTAGAGGTCAATTCGTGCCATTCTCAAGTTGCCAATAGGTTGTTGGACATTCCAGGAGCAATTTCCAATTAGATTCAAGCCTTTCCACGCCTGGAATTGCAAGATAGAGGTATCACGATATGCCTCCAAATTCGAATTCAATTTCGTTGATTCACTCACCCATTGCATATTTTAATGATATATTTGTGTTTGTCTTTGAGTTTGCAAGCTTGTGATACCATTTAATTGTATTTCTAACGCCTGTACATGAAGATGCCATTGTTAGGGTTTGCTCTTATGTTTTAGGGTTTCTCTGTATCAGTAAAATTGGTCCAAGAAAGTAGTACCATAGTGTTCGTGGGTTCAAGACGAACATAACCATGTAATTATAATTCATTTAGCATGCGTTTTCTTAATGATTGAAAGTTACAGGTTTGTAGCTACAGTGACGTGTCTGTAGGTAAAAGTTCATAACTTTAAACGACGGTTCCAGGGAAGAAGACAATAGCGTGTCATAGCCTGACTGGCGGATTCAAATTCGAGCGCATTATTCTGGCCAGAAACCTGTAGTTCTTATATATATATTGTTTGTTTTATTATATTAATAAACTAACATCCAGCGCAGTTGGTCAGAAGAAGGAATTCAGAAGCTCATTGTTCTGGGTTCGATCCCAGGCATGAGCTTTTGGTACTTTCTCTTTTGTTTTCTCCAGAGCCAGCATGTGCATCTTCTAAGGATCATCACCTTCTGGATCCCAGTCAGAACCAGATCCAGCGCATCTTCTTCTGGATCCCAGTCAGAACCAGATCTAGCACGTACAGGCCACCATCTTCTGGATCCCATTCAGAACTAGATCCAGCACACCCCATCTTCTAAGGGTCATCATCTGCTGGATCCACCTTCCAGGATCAGATCCAGTACCCCCATCTTTTGAAGGCTACCATCTTCTGGACCCCATCAACCAGAACCAGATCTGTTGACAGCAGGCTCGCTTGGCCATTTCCATTATTTTTCTTTAATTTTCTTTTCTTTAATTATTCTGTTTTTTTTATCAACACCAAAATTATTTTTTTCCTAAAATTAACCAACCCAAAAAATCACAGAAAAAAAACTTATTTGCTTAATAAATGTTTTTTTTAAATTAATTTAATTGATTTAAAGCAATTCTAATTTATTTCACAATTAAAATTAATTAGAATTTAGGATTTTCTTTTTTAATTCAATTATTTCATTACTTTCTTAAATAACAAAAAAAAGACAAAAAATGTTTACTTTAATCAATTACAATTAGGTTTTGTCAAGGGTCAAAACCTTAGTCACTTCGTATTTAATTTTTCGCGCGCTGATTATTTAATTTATTTTTTTGACAATATTGTTGTAACTGCTCACTGGTATGTAATAGTTTAATTTTGGGCTTTTACTTATTGCTTATCTTTCTGAGTTTTTGGCTATGTAATTAATCCCCCTTCCTGAAGCCTTGTAATAGCGTAGATTTACTTTCTCGCATCTTAATCTCTGCAAATATTTTTACTGTCTAGATGTATGCTAATAGGATTGAATGACAAGATTGCATGATAATTTAATACAGTTAGAAAACCCTAATGTGCAAAGACTAAATAATTGAAAACAGATCACTCGCACATATCACTCTTAGGGTATACTCACACTTCGGTTGCCTTCGGTAAAATGATCATTAAGTATAGGGTGTCTTAGTGGTTGCCCTCCTGTCTAACAAAGATTAAATGTCCCGTTCGGAAATGTTGCCTCGAATATGGTCTTAAGACTTTAGGGTTATTACTAGGACGTCTTAACATTGCTTTAGTGATCGTACGTCCCTTTCGAATTGACCCTTACAACTCCAACGACGGTGCTACCTATTTCTCAATAGTAGGATAAGCGTTGTCTAAAGGAAACGAGAATAGAAACAATCTTTTTTCGAGTAGGTAGATGCTAGTAGGTACTTGCTCAAAACAAATCTTTTCACACAAACACCTTTCAAAAAAAATTTTCAAAACAAACTTCGCCACACCTTTGAGGACTGATACAAGGGTTATCACGGAGTAAAACTTTTCAAAACAAAGCACGTACACAAGCAATTTTAAAGATGAGCAAGTGCCTAAGAGCCCATGGAAAACCATAGATAGAAAGGGTGCTAACACCTTCCCTTTCTATAATCTACCCCCCGTACTCAAAATCTCGAAAAAAGGATTTTTTTTCTGTACTTTTTTCCTTTCCGGTTGGATGAAATAAAAGTCAGTGGTGACTCTTGCTTACCGTGACATTTTGCAAACATAAAACGCAAAACGCAAACCAGCATTTCAAAATAGTCGGTTCTGCCATCGTATCACAGAACTGGTGACTCTGCTGGGGACTAATAAGTGGGGTATACCTTAGGATCTAGTTCATCATAATTGCTTCTCTTGTTTGTTTTGTTTGCGTTACTTTTAAGGGTTTTTTTTTTGGAGTTACTATAGATCCTAACCCGGATCTAGAGACACCTTTTAGGTAAGTAGCAATAGACTGTGAGGGAACTATACGGTGTAGACCGATACGGTTGAAGCAGTAGCGACATTGATGTGGCATATTGGTTGGTATCGGTATCCCTTGTGGAGAAACGAGGAGAATACGGGGCCGCTGCATGGTGTCGTTAAGCATCAACTGACCTTAGAACCTTTAATTGACCAATTTGGCCATTAGAAAGTAGTGAGATAGCCAGCCTCGGTGTAAAGCTGAGAACTGGTTGATACTCGATGCTACACTCATTGAGACCATACTCTCGAGATAGTTCCGGCCGCAAGAAAAGATTGTGTGAGCTGAAACCATGACTGATAGAGGATGGTCAATGATATTGAGATCCTCTAGAACCCGGTTACTTTTTATAGGACAGGTTGAAGCCAACTTAACCTCAAGAGGGTATTACCTTTGACCTCATGCAAGCCTTAAACTTAAGGGCTTTGGGTGTTTTTTTTATCTTTGCCATGCCTGTTATCTGCTATACCTATTATTTTTTATCATGACATCATGCACCATAACATAGCATACATACTTCACTATACTAACCATTTCAAAGACCAAGGGAATTTATCTTTGTTCTATTTTGCAGATTATAGCTTCCGTGCGCAAAAATACCATTCGAGTCAACTTTGTGCAAATACCTGCTCAACTTAAAGAGCAAGCCTCGAGAGTTTCTGATACTTCTATGTTCATTAAGAGACATGTTCAGCTTCTTAGCTTGGTTACTTTAAATCTTGATGAGCAGATGATGAGTGTACTTTTCCAGTTCTTCGATCATGTGCATCATTGCTTCACCTTTCCAAACTACCAGCTGGTTTCCACCTTGGAAGAATTCTCTCACCTTTTGGGCATATTCATTCTTGA
Organism: Vicia faba; assembly: GCA_948472305.1. Classification (NCBI taxonomy): domain Eukaryota; kingdom Viridiplantae; phylum Streptophyta; class Magnoliopsida; order Fabales; family Fabaceae; genus Vicia; species Vicia faba. The sequence goes on from OX451740.1 coordinate 147,203,369, forward strand.
ATAGGTACCCTTCACATGTATGGATGAAGTTCCTAGACCAGAAGACATTTCCTCAGCTCTGCATTTAAAACGGGCTGATGTAGTATCCAATTGGGAAACACGAAGCGGGGTTGAAGGTTTTCTAGCCAAATTTCTGATAGACCAGGCTCAGCTATTCTGGGATAATTTGGATTTTCAGGCTTTCGTAGATATCTTGGCTATCCTTATCTATGGTTTGGTTCTCTTCCCGAATCCAGATTCCTTTGTAGACGTGAATGTTGTCAAGATTTTCCTTTCTCGTAATCATGTGCCTACCCTGCTGGGTGATATCTTGCATGCCCGTTATACTCGTACCGTGCGAAGAAGAGGGAATCTTTTGTGTTTCATGCCGCTTGTTGTACCCCAAAATTTTCCCTCCCATATTTCTCAATAAATTGCAAGAAGAATCTCCAAATGGTTCAAGATGGCTCAAGAGTTGGACAGTCAAATCATCTCCTAAGGCAGTCAATTCAAAATTAGGGTTTTGTGTTGCATCAAGGTCCTTACATCAAAATGGCCTCAAATTCTCCCCAATGTCCTAATATGTTCTCAAGTTCATCCATGTCAAATTTCAAGCCTTACAGAGAAAGTTTGGTCAGTCAATTGCTCAAAAGGTCCAAGAATCGACTGTGCTAGGGCAAAAGTCAAATGTGACCTACAAACAGTCAAACCTTAATATTTTTTGTCAACATTCTCATTTTGAAGGATAATTCATCATTTTATCAAGGGTTGATCATGATTCATCAAGGATTCCTCAAGATCCATCAAGATTCAAAAGTTGCTAAATTAAGGTTTTGTAGGAAAAGTCAACTCAACTTTGACCAATCATAACTTTATCATACTTTATGAGAAATGACCCATCCAAAGCTCATTTTTAAGAGGATGCAATTTCCTACAATCCATCTTCACACCCCAAGATCAAGAAATTCTCTCACAAGAAGTTACAAATTTGGACATTATAGTTCATTTTTGAAAGTCAACAAAAACATCTTTTATTACAAAGCTTATAACTTGAGCACGAAAGTTCAAAATGCGCTGAGACAAAAAGGGTTGATTAGAGGACGGCTCAAGGTTTCTAAAAAGTCCAAGAACACCTCCAAAAGTTCAAAATTTAAGAAGTTGTGCATTGTTGAAGTTTGGCATTTTTCCAAAATTGCCAAAAGACAACTATCCTCAAAACTCCAATTTTTGACAAAAGGGCCCACTTTTTTCCACTTGATATGATCTTGTCACACCACACACGTGTCATATCTTCAATTTCATGACCAATTATTAATTTTTCTATTTTATTTAATTTTTATTGATTTAATTCATTTTAAGTCAATATTAATTCAAATAAAATCTAAAAATTGATGGAATAAGATTTTTTTGATCATTACAGGTCTTGATTATCATGATACACCCAATCAAATTCGTATCAACCCTTATTTTGAACAAAATCTTGGATTTGGTACAATTTTGGAAACTTTATCAATGGTGATCAAATCAAATCTCAAATCTTCAATGCACATGGATTCAAGCCCAAAGATTTAACCTAATGCATTCCTTATTACTCACACAAGCTATACACATCAAGAACACGACCTAAGAACTGCAGAAACGGCCAAACAAAAATTGAAAAAAAGCTTAGAAAAAGTGGAAACTGAAATCATACTTAGAGCACGATTCAATCCAAAATCTCAACGTAGCTTCCTTGCCTGACGTTCACTGAAGCCAAAGGGATCAAAATCAAATCCTGAAACCATCTGAAAAGCGCTGTAAGTGTTCTTGAACATAGCTCTGAACATGAGATTGTGATTCCATATTTTGGCATTTTCTGAACAAATCGTTTGTGCATTCATGATTAATGTCCAATTTCCAACGTTTCTGCATTATTCAATTGGATTTGTGTAGCCTGTAAGGCCCTACCCAAAACTAGGGTTTGGGTTTCTTGTTTTTAGGCATTTTGATTTCAGGGAAAATTAGAACAAATCATGGGCATAAATGGAATCAGTGGAAGGAGACGAGCATGATGATGTTCTTAAAACTCGTTTCCATGGCCTATAGATGATTTTGGATGGAAGCTAGGGATTTTGCTACGGATTCAAATCTGCACGAAATAAACCAGAGATTTATGGGGAAGACGAAGGCGTGTCTTCTTCCCATTGGTCCATTCAAAACTCGCGCCATATTTTTTTATTTCAGGCATAAGTGGTTGTTTCACATATATTTTTGTTTGTTTATTATCCTAACAACTATTAAGCGTTGGTGGAGTGGTTGATGCGTTGGCCAATGAGCAATGGGATCTGAGTTCGAATCCCAGGTCCCCCAATACATTTGTATATTTTTTCTCCAGGCAATTGCGTGTGCTCTCCAAAGCGTTGGTCCACCATATCCCTCATCCCATCAGGCGCCAGATGGCTTCAGATCAAATCCAATGGCCAGAATTGAGTACTCACCATACTCTCAAGTCAAAGGCGTACAGGGAATTGGGAAAAGTAAACGCAGGCTTGCATTGTTAGGCTTAGAAATTGTGCTCTTCACACCCTGATCCAGGCCCAGCACCCCCCTATTTGGTTATTTCTCTCTTCTTTTTTTATTTCATTTTATTATTTTGTTTTGTTTAAATTATTATTATTATTTAAATTAACCAATTAACTTTTTTTAATAAAATCAGAAAACATAAAAAATATATTATTTTTATTTATTAAAGTTAAATTTGACTTTATTTTTTTCATATAAATATTAATTAATTAACTTAGTCTTAAATAGGTTTAAACATTTAATATTTTTTTGCAATAAATAAAAAATCAATTTAGAATATTAGGTTTTACTAACTTTTAATCATTTTATTTTATTTCCTAAAATATAAAAAACCCAAAAATATATTTTTTTTATTTAATTAATTAATTAACTTAGGTTTAATTTCATTCAATTCAAAAATAACAAAAACATGCTTTCTTTCAAAAAAGGGTCAAAACCCTAAAAAATGCGCCGTTTTAATTTTCTCGCACGCGATCCATATTTCCAATATTGTAATTGCTTCTAGTATGTAATAGTCTTTTAATTAGGACTTTAATTATTTATCTCTTTATTTTACTTTTTGCAATTTAAATTAAAGGGTTTGTTTTTTGGCGATGTAAATACCCGACGCCTTGTAATAGTCTAGATTTAATTTTCGCACAATATTAACTCTTAGATGTTTGATAATAGGGAATGCATGACAAGATCCAATGTATGAACTTAAAATTAACATAGATAACCATTGACCTGTACAAAGTTAATTAACCGAATTAACACACTTGCACATGCCACTCTTAGGGTGCATCTCACTTGGTTGCCTCGAACGTGGTCATTGAGTATAGGAAGTTTTAGAGGTCGCCCTCTTGTCCAAAGATCATAGTCTCCTCGAAACGGTCGCCTCGGATAAAATGATCTAAGACATTAGGGTTACCGCTAATGCGTCCTAACATTGCTTTAGTGACCACACGTCCCTTAATCGAATTGACCCGAAAACTCCGACGATGATGTTACCTACTCATCAATAGTGGGCTAGCATTGTCTAAAGGACATTTGTACAGTTTAATTCTTTTTTCGAATAGGTAGATGGTTCTTAAGTACTTGCTCCTTTTAAAACAAAGCAAAACTTTTCGCACTTACACTCTTTTCAAACAAAAAACTCTTTCAAACCCACAAACACAAAGAAAAGCAAACTTTTGAAAACACAATGAGCAAGTACCTAAGAGCCTGTGGATAACCATGGATAGAAAGGGTGTTAACACCTTCCCTTTCTATAATCTACCTCCCGAACCCGAGAAACATCTCAAAAAGGAATTTTTCTGTGCTTTTGTCCTTTCCTTGTTGGATAAAATAAAAGACGGTGGCGACTCTTGCTCACCGCGACATTTTGCGTAAACAAACGCAAAACGCGAACCAACATTCCAAAACAGTCAGTTCTCATTCCCACCGATCACAGAACTGTCGACTCTGCTGGGGACTATTAATAAGTGAGGTGTACCTTAGGATTAGATCATTATGTTTTCAATTGTATGCTTTGTATGCTTTAATTTTGTGGGCTTGTATCAGAGTTTCTATAGATCCTAACCCGGATATCAGGGCACCCTTTAGGTAAGTAGCAATAAACTGTGAGGGAACTGTCCGGCGTAGACCGACACGGTTGAAGCAGTAGCTATGTTGGTGTGGCACTTTAGTCTGTACCGATATCCCTTATGTTGGACCGAGGAGAATATGGGTCTTCTAAGGGGTCATTAAGCACCAACTGACCTTAGAACCTTTAAATTGACCAACTTGGCCATAGAACAGTAGCAGTATGCTACACTCATTGAGACTAAACTCTCGCGATGATTCCGGCCGCAAGAAAAGGTTGCTAAACTGGAATTATGACCGATTGAGGGTAGTCAGTGACATTGAGATCCTCTAGAACCCGGTTACTATTTTTAGGACAGGTTTAAACCAACTGAACTGAAAGAGGGTAGTACCTAAGCTCCTTGCCAGCCTGAAATTTAAGGGTTCTTCAGTGTGACTTGTGTGCCTTTACCATGTTTGCTTTTTGTGGATACTTGTGGTGTGCCTTTATCATGACATCATGACATCATAACATTGCATGCATCTTGCATAAGGACTAACCTATTTCAAAGACAGGAGGGATTCATCTTTGTTTTGTTTTGTAGGTCATCATGATGCCCATGCGTAAGAATACCATTCGGATCAACTTTTTCCAACTACCCACCTTGCTTAAAGAGTTGGTTGCCAAGATGCCTGACACTACTTCCTTCATCAGGAGGCATGGTTCTCTTCTTAGTTTGGTCACCTCTAAATTGGACGAGCAGATGATGAGTGTCCTGGTCTAGTTCTATGACCCGCTGTACCATTGTTTTACTTTTCAAGACTATCAGTTGGTCCCTACCCTAGAAGAGTTCTCTGAGCTGCTCGGTATCTCTATTCTGGAGCAGACCCTGTTTACTAGTTAGGAAAAGACTCTTAAGCCCGAAGAGATTGCTGCAGCCCTTCATTTGATAAAGGAAGAGGTAATGGCTAATTGGGAGACCAGGAGTGGAGCTAAGGGTTTTCTGACTAAGTTCTTAGTTGGCAAGGCTAACTACTTCTGGGATTGCCTAGACTTTAAGGCATTTGAGGATATTCTGGCTCTCCTGATATATGGCTTGGTACTGTTTCTGAATCCTGACACTTTTGTTGATGTTAATGCCATAAAGATTTTCATCTCTCAGAACCCTGTACCCACTCTCTTGGGTGACATTCTTCATCAGCTCTATGCTCGTACTGTTTGAAAGCGGGGAACCTTGATGTGATGTGCTCCTTTATTGTCGAGGTGGTTTATTTCACATCTCCCCAAGTCAGTGCTGAAGAACGAAGAAGGAATGGGTTGGGCTTATAGGGTGATGTCTCTCTCTCATAACGACATCATTTGGACTCTCAAGGGTATGGATGAGGTGATTATCATTGATCGCTGTGGAGAGTATCCTAATGTTCCATTGATCGGAACCCATGGAGGAATTTCTTACAACCCATGCTTAGCTCTTCATCAATTTGGAAGAGCCAGAAGAGAAGGACCTCATGAGATGTTAATGCCTCATATCATCTTTGATTTTCAAGGGGATAGCGACGAGCAGCGTCGCAGATTCATAAGGGCTTGGGACAGAGTTTACCAATCTGATCCACATGAGTTGGGTCCAAAGACTTCACTCCCGATGGAGCCATATCTCAGAAGGGTCTGTATCCGTGCCCAAAAGCTGGGTATGCCTTATGAAGCCGTCCGGCCTGTCACTCTTGAAGTTGCTAATGAAGAAGGGGTTCTTCCAACCATTCTCCATCCTTATATGCCCACTGACATTGGGGAACTGAAGAGGTCTTGGATGCAGTTGAGGGATGATCGGGATTCTTACCGAGAGAAGTTCAACGAGCAAGAGCAAAAGATCTGGAAGCTAACTAGGCAGTTAGAGAACGAGCGGATTCTCAACGACTATGTCTGCACTGATAAGAAGAGACCATGGGAGCATTGATGGACCTTTGATGATTTCCTTTCCAGTTTTTGTTTACTTTTCATTATTTCCATTCTTGTAACGCCTTAAGGGCAATTTTGTTGAACAATTTAAATTTTGAAGTTTAAATCTAATAAAGTGTGTTTCCTTTCTTATTTACAAATTTGAATCTCAATTGTCTTTGAAATCATAAATCATACGCATTTCATCCCATGCACTTCATAAACAGGTACCCTTTACGGGTCTCTTATCTTCTTCGCTGTTTATTTCAGCACTCACTCATCATGTCTACTGAACCTTCGATTGAGCAAGCTATCAAGGCCCTCCAGGCCCAGAATGCCCAATTTCAAGAGTTGTTCATGAGCCTAGCTAAGGGTCAGCAGGACCTGAAGACCTTGATTCTGAAAGAGAAGAAGAAGAAGAAGAAGAAGAAGAAGAAGAAGAAGAGGACCATCTTGTTCAACATTGGTCATAGGTTTAGGAACAGGCTTCAGAATGAAGTTGATCTGACCACCTCATCTGGAGGGAAAGATAGTCCACAAGAAAGGAGGGTTCCTAGCCCTGTGGTCTCCGACAACAAGACGAGCTACGATGAGGAACAGTATCCTCCTGCCGAGGATAGATACAAGCAACTGGAAGACCGGTTGAGTGCTATGGAGGTTCAAAAGGTGCTTGGTCTAGACTCCGGTGATCTAGGTCTATCATCTGGGGTAGTCATTCCCCACAAATTCAAGGCACCAGCCTTTGCTAAGTATGATGGTTTCTTGTCTGAAACTGCACCTCTGGTCATATGTGAGGAAGATCCAGCCTTACACTGCTGATAAGAACCTATGGATCCATTTCTTTCAAGACAGTCTCTCAGGGACTCAGCTTGAGTGGTTCTATCAGTTGGACGGAGCCAGTATCCACAGTTGGGAAGATTTGGCTACTGCATTCTACAGGAAGTATCAGTACAACTCTGACCTCGCTCATACGCGTACCCAACTCCAGGGTATGTCAATAGGAATGGGTGAAGGATTTAAAGATTATGCTCAGAAGTGGAGGGACCTCGCCGGAAGAGTACAACCACCCTTAGCTGATCGGGAACTTGTTGATATGTTTCTGGGGACCCTGTCTGGTCCATTTTTCAACCACTTGATTGGAAGCTCTTCATCCGGATTTACAGATCTTATTCTGACTGGTGAGAGGATTGAGGCTGGCATTAAGGCTGGGAAGATACAGAAGGGTGCCTCATCAAGCACCGAGAAGAAGCCGTTTAAGAAAGAGTCCAGTGATATCTACAGTGCAAGAAGACAGAATAGACCTGAACACCGCCAAGCTGTCAATGTGGTTGTTATTTCAAAACCTGTCGGTGCTCCTCAGCACAACAATCAATAGAAGGATGAGAGACCTCGAAGGCAATTCACCCGTCTCAGCATGTCCTTATCTCAGATTCTGCCACAGTTGCTGAAGACTAATCTGGTGGTTCTAAAGGAAGCCCCGAAGAGTCCAAATACCACATCATCGAGGTATAACCCTAATGCCCGTTGTGCTTTTCACTCTGATAGCCCGGAGCATAATACAGATGATTGTTGGGTTTTGAAGAACAGGGTACAAGACTTAATTGATGCAAAGGAGATTGAGTTTGAGGCGCCTGAGAGGCCTAATGTTGTGACTTCTCCTATGCCCAAGCATGGAGAAAATGCTCTAGAAGAAGACTTGTTTGTAGTTTCTGTGGAAGAAATTGTTACCCCTCTGTTGACTGTGAAGAAGAACCTTTTACTAGCCGGTTTATTTCCGGGTTGTGACGAAGGTTGCCATATGTGTTCTATTTTACCTACCGGTTGCCCATTCTTGAAGACAGGTATCCAAAACTTGATGAATAGTAAGGAGATCCTGTTTGAGAAGATTGTTGTTCCCGCAGTTCATTCTGAAGAAGTTGCCATCATTACCATTTTCGACAATTCTTCCAAGGCTCCCTCGAGGAAGCCTGTTAGAATTACATCCGTTCCGAGAATCGCACAGTGATCATCACTGTTCCAGGGCCCATCCCCTACACCTCTGATAAAGCTGTCCCTTGGCACTATGGGGCTGATGTTTATTTTCATGGAGTTAAGCAAGAATGGGATGTTGATACTGACGTCAGCAACATTACTGGACCTGCTAAAGTCACCTGCAGTGGAAGACTTTTCTCACCTGATATTGCTCCACCAACTACCCGAAGACCTGTTGTTATTACACCTGCCAGTGTACCTGCTACTATTCCTGATCAAGTTCCTATTCTTACCCCTGTAGCTGAGTCATCTAATGCTCGGGGCAAAGGGATCACCACTGATGTGCCTGCCCAGACGGAGGCGCCGAAGATAATTATTGTTGAAGCTTCTAAGCAAGAGATGGAAGAGATCCTAAAGATCATTAAAAAGAGTGACTACAATGTAGTTGAACAGCTGGGGCAAACCCCGTCTAAGATTTCTATGTTGTCACTATTGTTGTGCTCAGAGGCCCATGCCAAGGCTCTGATTACCTTTTTGAAAACTGCCCACGTACCACAAGAGACATCTGCTGATCAGTTTACAGATTGTGTGGCTAATTTGACTGTTGATAATGGGTTGGGTTTCTCGGACGCCGACTTGACTGCTAAAGGGAAGAGTCACAATGATGCCCTGCATGTCTCCATTGAATGCAGGGGCACTACTCTTGCACATGTATTGGTGGATATTGGTTCTTCGTTGAACGTCTTGCCTAAAAAAGCTCTAGACCGGTTGGACTGTGAAGGGTTGGAGCTGAAACCAAGTAACATTATTGTCAGGGCCTTTGATGGGTCTAAAAGGATGGTACATGGAGAGGTTGATATCCCGATCAAGGTTGGTTCTCAGGTCTTCAATTATACATTCTATGTGATGGACATTTGGCCATCCTACTCTTGTTTGCTGGGTCGTCCATGGATCCATAAATCTGGGGCCGTAACCTCAACGCTCCCCCAGAAGCTGAAGTACCCGGTCAAAGGGAAGATTGTGAAAGTACAGGGAGAGGAGGAGTACATGGTCAGCCACCTCAACTCTTTCCGCTATGTATAGATGGATGGGGAGTTCATTGAGACCCCATTTCAGCACTTTGAAGAGGTTCCCCAGACACTGGCATCAGTTGAAACTGTAGTTGAAGATTCTCCTATGAAAATGGCTTCCTTAAAAGATGCCTGGGCTGTTATTGAGAAGGGTGAGTGTGCAAATTGGGGTAGACTTCCTGGTTTTACATAGAAGACTAACAAGTTTGGTTTGGGTTTCACTGCAGAAGCTCAAAGGGTTGTTCGGAATGCACGAATCGGAAGACCTCCCGTGTTCATCAGCAACTCGGGAGTGAATTCCATTGAAGATGATGTGGAAGAGTCTGAATTCGACAGCTGGATCTATCCTACAACAGACGGTGGACCAAGCAATTGGACAGCAAAGGACTTCATCCCTATTACTTTTGTTACCCAGTAATGAAACTTTTGTTTTGAATTTGTAACAGACAATGTTTTAAACTTTACGACCCGGTGTCTTACCCGGGGCACTGTGGCTTCATTTGTGAGGACTTTTGTGTGTCATTTTCATATATCATTAATAAAAGCATTGGACGTTTTTTGCATTTCAAATTTTGCGCTCCTTGTCTTTCTTTATTATATATTGCAAAACAGCTATTTTACACACACTCACATATACAGGTCCACATCCACTCTGGATCTCACTAGTAACGACTCTGCTACTGCCAGATATGAGTTCGAAAATCCGATCAACTTAGCCGAAGATGAAGGTGAAGATGATTGTGAAGTGCCTGGTGAACTTGCAAGACTGTTACTCCAAGAAGAGAGGGCCATTCAGCCGCACGAAGAGCCTGTGGAATCAGTGAATCTGGGTACTCATATAGACAAGAAGGAAGTCAAGATCGGTGCAAATCTTGAGCTTAGTGTGAAGCAACGGTTGATTCAGATGCTGCGAGACTATGTTGAGATCTTTTCCTGGTCTTACAAAGATATGCCTGGGTTGGATACTGATATTGTGGTTCATTGCCTGCCTGCCAAGGAAGACTGTCCTCCAGTGAAACAGAAGGTTCGCCGTATGCGCCCATAGATGTCTGAGAAAATCAAGGCTGAGGTGATGAAACAGTTTGACGTCGGTTTTCTAGCAGTTACTTCTTACCTTCAGTGGGTGGCCAATGTGGTTCCAGTATCGAAGAAAGATGGTAAGGTCCGAATGTGTGTTGACTACAGGGATTTGAACAGGGCAAGCCCTAAGGATGACTTCCCTCTACCTCATATCGATGTTCTGGTTGACAACACCGCTCAGCACAAAGTCTTCTCCTTCATGGATGGCTTCTCCGGTTATAACCAGATAAAAATGGCTCCCGAAGACATGGATAAGACAACTTTTGTTACTCAGTGGGGTACCTTTTGCTACAAGGTCATGCCTTTTGGGTTAAAGAATGTTGGGGCAACATATCAGCGTGCCATGGTTGCTTTGTTTCATGACATGATCCATCATGAGATTGAAGTATACGTCAACGATATGATTGCAAGGTCCCAAACTGAGGAAGAACACCTTGACCATTTGCAGAAGCTGTTTGACAGGTTGAAGTTGTATAAACTGAGGTTGAACCCGAACAAGTGCACCTTCGGGGTGAGATCTGGTAAACTGCTGGGTTTCTTCATAAGCGACAAAGGTATTCAAGTGGATCCGGCAAAAGTGAAAGCTATACAGGAGATGCCAGCTCCCAGAACAGAGAAAGAAGTCAGAGGCTTTCTGGGATGACTGAACTACATTTCCCGATTCATCTTGCACCTACCTGCTACTTGTGATCCAATCTTCAAGTTACTGAAGAAAGATCAAGTGGTACGTTGGAACGATGAATGTCAGGTCGCTTTCGAAAGAATCAAAGAGTATCTCCAAGAGCCACCCATCCTGATGCCACCAATTGAAGGGAGACCTTTGATCTTATACTTGACAGTGCTTGATAACTCAATGGGGTGTGTGCTGGGGCAGCATGACGAGTCTGGCCGAAAAGAGCATGCTATTTATTACCTTAGCAAAAAGTTTACCGACTGTGAGACCCGATACTCACTGCTCGAGAAAACTTGTTGCGCTTTGGCATGGGCTGCTCGCCGGATGAGATAGTATATGCTGACTCACACTACCCTATTGATATCAAAGATGGATCCAATCAAGTATATCTTCGAAAAGCCTGCCTTGTCCGAAAGAATAGCAAGATGGCAGATGATCTTGACTGAGTATGACATCCAACATACGACCCAAAAGGCAATAAAGGGAAGTGTATTAGCGGACATTTGGCACATCAGGCAGTGGATGATTACCAGTCTATGAACTTTGAATTCCCGGGCAAGAATATCATGTTGATTATTGATTGTGAGACACCTGGACCGGATGAAGGACTTGAGGAAGGATCCTGATGGTCTATGTACTTTGATGGAGCTTCAAACGCTTTGGGTAATGGCATTGGCACCGTGATCATATCTCCTAAAGGCTCTCATACTCCGTTTACCGCCCGACTTTGTTTCAACTGCACTAACAACATGGCGGAGTATGAAGCATGCATTATGGGTCTTCGAGCAGTAATTGACCTAAGGATTAAGTTTCTAAGTGTCTTCGGAGATTCCGCTCTGGTGATCAGTCAAATCAAAGGCGAGTGGGATACTAAACACCCAAATTTTATTCCTTACAAGGAGTATGTATTGACGTTGCTTCCCCATTTTGAGGAGATAACCTTTGAACACTTCCCCAGAGAGGAGAATCAGTTGGCGGACATGCTGGCTACGATGTCTTCTATGTTCAAAGTCAATTGGGACAATGAAGCTCCCCGAATCATCATTGAAAGATTGGACAAACCTGCACATTGCTGTGATCTTGAGACTGAAGAAGTAACAGAAAAGCCCTGGTATCATGAGGTGAAGAGGTATCTTGAAGCTCAAGAATACCCCGAGGGTGCATCTGTTAATGGCAAGAAGTTTCTGAGAAGGTTCACGGCGAAGTTCTTCATCAGCAATGACATTCTTTACAAACGTAACCATGATTCAACCTTAATGCGTTGTGTGGATAAGACTGAAGCAGAAAGGATCATGACAGAGTTACATGAAGGTACCTTCGGAACCCATTCCAATGGACATACCATGGCAAAGAAGATCCTTCGGGCAGGATATTATTGGTCCACAATGGAAGCCGACTGTTATCAGCATTCTCGAACATGTCACAAGTGTCAGGTCTATGCTGATAAGGTGCACATACCTCCAGTTCCTCTGAATGTCTTGACGGCACCTTGGCCTTTTGCAATGTGGGGCATTGATATGATCGGCGATATCAGACCTACAGCATCTAACGGGCATCGTTTCATCTTGGTAGCAATTGATTACTTTACGAAGTGGGTTGAAGCAGCTTCCTTTGCTACTGTAACCAAGAACGTCGTGGCACGATTTATTCGGCACAATCTGATATGTCGATACGGTGTACCATAGAGGATCATTACAGATAATGGTACCAATCTCAACAACAAGATGATCGCTAAGTTCTGCGAGCAATTCAAGATACAGCATCATAACTCTTCTCCCTACCGGCCAAAGATGAATAGGGTTGTTGAAGCAGCTAATAAGAACATCAAGAAGATTGTGCAGAAGATGACAGTAACATACAAAGACTAGCACGAGATGTTACCATTTGCTCTTCATGGGTACCGTACCTCAGCACAAACGTCAACAGGGGCAACACCCTATTCCTTGGTTTATGGCATGGAGGCAGTTTTGCCTATTGAAGTTCAGATACCCTCTCTTTGGATCATGAAGGATCCAGGTTTGAGTGAAGATGACTGGATTCAGACCCAGCTTGATCAGCTGAATTTAATCGACAAAAAGAGACTTACTGCTATTTGTCATGGTCAGACGTACTAAAAACGGATGATCAAGGCATTTAACAAGAAAGTTAGACGACAAGAGTATCATGTTGGGGACCTGGTAATCAAGCACATTATTCTACCTCAAGGTGATCCCAGGGGAAAATGGACCCCTACTTACGAAGGTCTATTTGTGGTTAAGAATATTTTCTCAGGAGGAGCTATGATTCTAACCACCATGGATGGTGACGACCTTCCTCACCCCGTCAATGCAGACATAATGAAAAGATACTACGCATAATCAAAGACCCGCTAGGTTGACTGGCCTAGGCAAAAATAAGGGATGAAAATGAAAAAAAAATCTGTACACCCGGCAAGTCGAAAACCTGAAAAGGCGGCTTGGGCAAAAATGGGTATCTCGGTGGACTGAAAACTCGAAAGGGAGGTCCAGGAAAAAATTAGGGATTAAAGCGTAACACTATGTCTCATTGGATCACCTTGCATCCAGACTTCGGTATCGACTATCAAGCTCGAACGGCACCAATCAATCTGATTCATCTTCAACTAGTAGCAAAGTGATGAAATACTCGAAGACATAGAGGCAATAGTAGAGTTGGAACCAAGTGGGATTATTCACATAGCTGTTTTGTTTTCTTTTCACAAATTGTATAAATTCTATTTGTTCGGCGGTGTTCTCTTACTAGGACGTCAGCCTCTTGTACAAAACATGCCTATTTACAGGCCAAACTTCAAATCAATACAAATCCATTTTCAGACAAATTTCAAATTGTTTTTCTTCATCTGTTTTGTTTTGCAAAGAACGTCCAAGGTTCATTTTTTATATATGCATTTGACATTAATTGCTGCTCATAAATATTTACATGCGAAACAAAAGTTGAATTATTGGTAATAGCAGAAACAGGGGCAAATAAGAATTGTCCAAACTGTATAGTTGCTTTGTTCACCAGGTACAAGGTAAATTCAGCTGAAGAATATGACCAAGATACCTTCACTCCCCGCAGAGTAAGACAGTAATGGTATCTCTCCCCAGCTGACACTTGCAACCTTGAACGAATCAGTAATACTCTCCCCAAGCAGAGTTAGTCTACCATCAGCCCTAAAAAGGCTGGGTATCCCCAGAAGGTCTTAATATTCCTCAGCGGAGTATAAAGATATTCCCCCAGCAAGCATAAGAGTATCCCCGGCAGTCTTAATATTCCTCAACGGAATATAAGGATGTTCCCCGGCAGAATACAAGATACCCCCAGTGGAGCCATTTCCCCAGCGCAGTCTAAAAAAGGCTTCCCCAACGGAGTTGAGGCATCATCCCCAGTAGACTTTGGAAGCTTACCCCCAGCGGAGTACAAAACAAATCTCCCCAGCCAAATTCAGAGGGTTATCCCCACAAAGTTTAACAGGGTTATCCCCAGCAAGTTGTAACCGAAAGATCATCCCCAACGAAGTTCTTTCCTTTTACAAACAGGACCTCAATCCTCAACAAATTCAGTATCACCAGCAACGGTAATCCATCCCCAGTGGAGTTTATCCTTGAAATCCCCAGCGGAGTTTATCATTGCAATCCCCAGCGGAGTTTATCAATAAAATCCTCAGCAGAGCATCTTTTCCCCATAGAGTAATTCCCCCTCGGAGTAATCTCTTCATCAGTTTATTCCCCAACGGAGTTCTTCTCTCCTGCAGGCTTATTCTCACAATCATCTTCGTCCATTATCCCCATCGGAAATGAAGAACACAACTCTATTCTCCAGCAGCTCCGGGATTTATTTTCCCCAGCTAGAAACATTACATTTTCATACATCATGATACATGCATATACGCATCATACCGTATAATCTCATTTATGTTGAGAACATCATTGCTTGATCCATCTCATGCATTGCATATGACTGACCTTTACCTTTCAGGAAATATGCGGTTAAGTTCCCAGCTTAGTCGAAGACCTGAACAGTTCTTAAATTTCAATTGAATTATCCTCGGTTGAATTTCAGATAAGGTTCTCAGATCTCGACAGTTTCCCTACGTAATAGTGTGGACAAGTGATACAACCTCAACGGTATACTATGTTGAGCACTAGTCAGTTCCTAGATCTTAATGTTTCCCTATGTCATAGTGTGGACAGGTGCTATAACCTCAACGGTATACTATGTTAAGCACTAGTCAGTTCCTAGACCGTGATGTTTTCCTCCGTCAAAGTGTGGACGAGTTCTCTAATTTCAACGGTATACTACGTTGAAGACCAGACAGTTCCTAGATCTTGATGTTTCCCTATGTCATAGTGTGGACGAGTGCTAAAACCTCAATGGTATACTACGTTGAGCACTAGTCAGTTCCTAGATCTTGATGTTCCCATACGTCATAGTATGGACAGGTGCTATAACCTCAACGGTATACTACGTTGAGCACTAGTCAGTTCCTATATCGTGATATTTTCCTCCGTCATAGTGTGGACAGGTGCTATAACCTCAACGGTATACTATGTTGAGCATTAGTCAGTTCCTAGATCTTGATGTTTCCCTACGTCATAGTGTAGACAGGTGATATAACCTCAACGGTATACTATGTTGAGCACTAGTCAGTTCCTAGATCGTGATGTTTTCCTCTATCATAGTGTGGACAGGTGCTATAACCTCAACGGTATACTATGTTGAGCACTAGTCAGTTCCTAGATCTTGATTTTTCCCTACGTCATAGTGTGGACAAGTGCTATAATCTCAACGGTATACTACGTTGAGTACTAGTCAGTTCCTAGATCTTGATGTTTTCCTCCGTCAAAGTGTGGACGGGTGTTATAACCTCAACGGTATACTACGTTGAGCACTAGTCAGTTCCTAGATCTTGATGTTTTCCTACGTCATAGTGTGGACAGGTGCTATAACCTCAACGGTGTACTACGTTGAGCACTAGTCAGTTCCTAGATCTTGATGTTTTTCTCCGTCATAGTGTGGACGAGTTCTCTAATTTCAACGGTATACTACGTTGAAGACTAGACAGTTCCTAAATCTTGATGAAGATGTTTCCCCCCAGTTGAATTATGGACAGGTTCTTAAGACTCAGCCGAGGCATTCTCTCAGTTGAAATACAGGCAAGTTCCTAAATCTCAACAAAAGTTAGACTTCCCCAGCGGAACCTTCTACGATAACAGGTATGCAAGTTCTCGCTAAGGAATCTCTTATGCGATCGAAACTCCTGCAGATGGCATCTGTAAGCCCATCCTCCTATCAATAATCTCCAAATGGCATCTGTAAGCCCATTCCCGACATCACAATGTTGATACTACACCATGCGAGTGCAAATTTCTAGGCACTCTAGTGTTCAATTATCTTCTACCTTCGGATCACGAAAGGCTCGAAAGCCAATCTATATCCTCGGGTGTAAGAAAATTGAACAGGGGAAACTGTTGTACCCCAAAATTTTCCCTCACATATTTCTCAAGACATTGTAAGAAGAATCTCCAAATGGTTCAAGATGGCTCAAGAGTTGAACAGTTAAATCATCTCCTAAGGCAGTCAATTCAAAATTAGGGTTTTGTGTTGCATCAAGGTCCTTACATCCAAATGGCCTCAAATGCTCACCAATGTCCTAATATGTTCTCAAGTTCTTCCATGTCAAATTTCAACCCTTGCAGAGAATGTTTGGTCAGTCAATTGCTCAAAAGGTCCAAGAATCGACTATGCTAGGGCAAAAGTCAACTGTGACCTACAAACAATCAAACCTCAAGATTTTTTTTCAACATTCTCATTTTGAAGGATAATTCATCATTTGAACAAGGGTTGATCATAATTCATCAAGGATTGCTCAAGATTCATCAATATTCAAAAGTTGCTAAATTAGGGTTTTGTAGGAAAAGTCAACTCAACTTTGACCAAGCATAACTTTCTCATACTTTATGATAAATGACCCATCCGAAGCTCATTTTGA
Source organism: Vicia faba (assembly GCA_948472305.1). Classification (NCBI taxonomy): domain Eukaryota; kingdom Viridiplantae; phylum Streptophyta; class Magnoliopsida; order Fabales; family Fabaceae; genus Vicia; species Vicia faba. Next base: position 147,220,174 of record OX451740.1, read on the forward strand.
ATAGGATGTAATTTCCTACAATCCATCTTCACACCCCAAGATTAATAAATGCTCTCACAAGAAGTTGCAAATTTGGACATTATAGGTCATTTTTGAAAGTCAACAAAAACACCTTTTTTGCCAAAGCTTATAACTTGAGCATGGAAGATAAAAATTATATGCGACCAAACGGGTTGATTAGAGGACATCTCAAGGTTTCTAAAAAGTCAAGGAACACCTCCAAAAGTTCAAAATTGAAGAAGTTATGCATTGTTGAAGTTGGGCATTTTTCCAAAATTGCCAAAAGACAACTATCCTCAAAACTCCAATTTTTGACAAAAGGGCCCACTTTTTTCCACTTGATATGATCTTGTAACACCACAAACCTGTCCTATCTTCAATTTCATGACCAATTATTAATTTTTCTATTTTATTTAATTTTTATTGATTTAATTCATTTTAAATCAATATTAATTCAAATAAAATCCAAAAATTGATGGAATAAGATTATTTTGATCATTACAGGTCTTCATTATCATGATACACCTAATAAAATTCGTATCAAGCCTTATTGTGAACAAAATCTTGGATTTGGTACAATTTTGGAAACTTTCTCAATGGTGATCAAATCAAATCTCAAATCTTCAATGCACATGGATTCAAGCCCAAAGATCTAACCTAATGCATTCCTTATTACTCACACAAGCTATACACATAAAGAACACGACCTATGAATTGCAGAAACGGCCAAACAAAAATTGAAAAAAAGCTTGGAAAAAGTGGAAACTGAAATCATACTTAGAGCACGATTCAATCCAAAATCTCAACGTAGCTTCCTTGCCTGACGTTCACCGAAGCCAAAGGTATCAAAATCAAATCCTGAAACCATCTGAAAAGCGCTGTAAGTGTTCTTGAACATAGCTCTGAACATGATATCGTGATTCCATATTTTGGCATTTTCTGAACAAATCGTTTGTGCATTCATGATTAACGTCTAATTTCTAACATTTCTGCATTATTCAATTGGATTTTCGTAGCCTGTAAGGCCCTACCCGAAACTAGGGTTTGGGTTTCTTGTTTTTAGGCGTTTTGATTTCAGGGAAAATTAGAACAAATCATGGGCATAAATGGAATCAGTGGAAGGAGATGAGCATGATGATGTTCTTAAAACTCGTTTCCATGGCCTATAGATGATTTTGGAAGGCAGCTAGGGATTTTGCTACGGATTCAAATCCGCAGGAAATAAACCACAGATTTATGGGGAAGACGAAGGCGTGTCTTCTTCCCATTGGTCCATTCAAAACTCGCGCCATTTTTTTTTTATTTCAGGCATAAGTGGTTGTTTCACATATATTTTTGTTTGTTTATTATCCTAACAACTATTAAGCGTTGGTGGAGTGGTTGGTGCTTTGGCCAATGAGCAATGGGACCTGGGTTCGAATCCCAGGTCCCCCAATACATTTGTATATTTTTTCTCCAGGCAATTGCGTGTGCTCTCCAAAGCGTTGGTCCACCATATCCCTCATCCCATCAGGTGCCAGATGGCTTCAGATCAAATCCAATGGCCAGAATTGAGTACTCACCATACTCTCAAGTCAAAGGCGTACAGGGAATTGGGAAAAGTAAACGCAGGCTTGCATTGTTGGGCTTAGAAATTGTGCTCTTCACACCCTGATCCAGGCCCAACACCCCCCTATTTGGTTATTTATCTCTTTTTTATTTCATTTTATTATTTTGTTTATTTTAAATTATTATTATTATTTAAATTAACCAATTAACTTTTTTTAATAAAATGAGAAAACATAAAAATAAATATTATTTTTATTTATTAAATTTAAATTTGACTTTATTTTTTGTATATAAATATTAATTAATTAACTTAGTCTTAAATAGGTTTAAACATTTAATATTTTTTTGCAATAAATTAAAAATCAATTTAGAATATTAGGTTTTACTAACTTTTAATCATTTTATTTTATTTCCTAAAATATAAAAAACCCAAAAATATATATTTTTTATTTAATTAATTAATTAACTTAGGTTTAATTTCATTCAATTCAAAAATAACAAAAACATGCTTTCTTTCAAAAAAGGGTCAAAACCCTAAAAAATGCGCCGTTTTAATTTTCTCGCACGCGATCCATATTTCTAATATTGTAATTGCTTCCAGTATGTAATAGTCTTTTAATTAGGACTTTAATTATTTATCGCTTTATTTTACTTTCCGCAATTTAAATTAAAGGGTTTGTTTTTTGGCGATGTAAATACCCGACGCCTTGTAATAGTCTAGATTTAATTTCCGCACAATATTAACTGTTAGATGTTTGATAATAGGGAATGCATGACAAGATCCAATGTATGAACTTAAAATTAACATAGATAACCATTGACCTGTACAAAGATAAATTAACCGAATTAACACACTTGCACATGCCACTCTTAGGGTACACCTCACTTGGTTTCCTCGAACGTGGTCGTTGAGTATAGGAAGTTTTAGAGGTCGCCCTCTTGTCTAAAGATCATAGTCGCCTCGAAACGGTCGCCTCGGATAAAATGATCTAAGACATTAGGGTTACTGCTAAGGCGTCCTAACATTGCTTTAGTGACCACACGTCCCTTAATCGAATTGACCCGAAAACTCCGACGATGATGCTACCTACTCATCAATAGTGGGCTAGCATTGTCTAAAGGACATTTGTACAGTTTAATTCTTTTTTCGAATAGGTAGATGGTTTTTAAGTACTTGCTCCTTTTAAAACAAAGCAAAACTTTTCGCACTTACACTCTTTTCAAACAAAAAACTCTTTCAAACCCACAAACACTAAGAGCCTGTGGATAACCACGGATAGAAAGGGTGCTAACACCTTCCCTTTCTATAATCTACCTCCCGAACCCTAGAAACATCTCAAAAAGGAATTTTTTTGTGCTTTTGTCCTTTCCTTGTTGGATAAAATAAAAGACGGAGGCGACTCTTGCTCACCGCGACATTTTGCAAAAACAAACGCAAAACGCGAACCAGCATTCCAAAACAGTCAGTTCTCATTCCCACCAATTACACCGCTGCTGTCGAGGTGGTTTATTTCTCACCTCCCTAAGTATGTGCTGAAGAACGAAGAAGGTTTAGGTTGGTCCTACAGGATAATGTCACTTGCCCATACAGATGTTCTTTGGAGTTCCCGGACTATGGAAGACACTACTGTTATTGATCATTGTGGGGGATACCCTAATGTCCCATTGCTTGGAACCAGAGGGGGTATAACCTACAATCCTTGTCTAGCTTTACAATAATTTGGTCGTTCTCGGAGAGATGGTCCCCATGAGCTACTTCTTGAGGATATTGCATTTGACTACAAGGAGGACGTTAAGGAGCATCGTCGGAGGTTTATACGAACTTGGGGCATGGTGAACAGATCTGACCCCCAAGAGTTGGGACCAAGGACTCCCCTTCCTATGCAGCCTTACCTCCAATGGGTCTGAGCTCGTGCCCAGAAGCTTGGGATGCCCTATGAAGTCGTATTTCCAGTGATTGTGGAGCCCACCAATGAAGAGGGCATTCCTAACACGGTTCTTTATCCTTACATGCCCACTGATCCTGGGGAGTTGTAGAGGTCTTGGATTCAGATGAAGGATGAGCGAGATACTTACCGAGAAAAGTACCATGAGAAAGAAAGGAAGATTTTGAAGCTCACCAGGCAGCTCGAGGAAGAAAGAGTGATCAATGACTACATCGGAACAAAGGGGAAGCGTCCATGGGACTTTTGATGTTGTTTTTATAGTTTTTTAGAGTGTGTTTTATTTACTTCTTTGTAACGCCTCGAAGGCATTGTTGAATCTTTTAAAGTTAATCTAATAAAGTTTGTTTATTTTTGGCTTGCAAATTTAAATCTCCCAAAGTCTTTGAAATCATTACATGCACATCCCATTATCATGCACATCATTACAGGTACCACTATAGGTTCCTCATCTTCTTTGCTGTTTATTTCAGCAGAAATGTCTTCCAATCAAGCCATCAAAGATCTTCAGGCACAGAACGCCCAATTCCTACAGATGTTCATAAGTCTGGCTAAAGGGAAAGAGGATCTGAAGACCCTTATTCTGAAAGAGAAGAAGAAGAAAAAAAGGTTGGTATTCTGAACATGGGTAGAAGATTCGTAGAAAGGTTGAGACAACCAGCTGATCTGACCTCCTCATCCAAAGACAGGGAGAACCAAGAAAGGGTAAAGGACCCTAGTCTAGCAGTTTCTGATAACGATATGGATTATGACACGAGCAATATCCTCCTTCTAAGGATAGATACAAGCAGCTAGAAGACCGTCTGAGTTCTATGGAGATTCAGAAGATCCCTGGTCTGGATTTTGGAGAGTTGGGACTGGTATCGGGAGTGGCGATCCCTCATAAGTTCAAAGCTCCGGTTTTTGCCAAATACGATGGAGTATCCTTTCCAAAACTCCACCTCTGCTCCTACATAAGAAAAATCCAACCCCATACTACTGATAAAAATGTGTGGGTACACTTCTTTCAAGATAGTCTGTCAGGGACTCAGCTTGAATGGTTTTATCAGTTGGAAGGAGTCAGTGTCCGAAACTGGGAAGACCTTGCTGCTGCTTTTTATAAGCAGTATCAGTATAACACCGACCTTGCTCCCACTCGTACTTAGCTCCAGGGTATGTCCATGGGTACAGGTGAAGGCTTTAAGGATTATGCTCAGAAGTGGAGAGACTTTGCTGGAAGAGTCCAACCCCCTTTGTCTGATAGGGTGTTGGTCGACATGTTTCTAGGGACGCTGTCTGGTCCATTTTTCAATCACTTGATCGGTAGTTTGTCATCTAGATTTACTGAGTTGATTTTGACTGGAGAGAGAGTAGAAGCTGACATTCGAAGTGGTAAAATAAAGAAGGATGCTTCATTAAGTGCAGTGAAGAAGCCTTTCACCGGTAAGAAAGAAGATAGTGCAGTCGATGGCCCGAGGGGCCAAAGCAGACCTGAACACTGTCAAGCGGTAAATGCTATAGTGATACCAAGACCCGTGGTTGCTCCTCAACACAACAATCAGCAAAGGGTGGAAAGACCACAGCGGCAGTTTACCCGCATCAACATGACTTTGGCTGAAGTTCTGCCTCATCTATTAAAATCCAACTTGGCAACCTTGAAAGAGGATCCCAAGAATCCAAACACTGCTTCTCCCAGATACAATCCCAACATGCGGTGCACCTACCATTCAGAGAGTCCTGGCCACGACACAAACAATTGCTAGGCTCTGAGGAATAAAGTGCAAGATTTGCTGGAGGCTAAAGAGATTGAGTTTGATGCTCTGGAAAAGACAAACGTTATAACTGCTCCTATGCCCAAACATGGTCATGGAGTCAATGATGTGGACACTGATTCGTTTTTAACCTCTATGGAAGAGATCTCTACTCCTTTGATGATGGTTAAGAAGAATTTGTTGTTGGCCGATTTATTTCTGGGTTGTGGTAAAGGTTGCCACATGTGTTCAATTCTGCCTTCCGGTTGCTGTTTATTGAAGTCAGGTGTTCAGCGCCTGATGGATAATAAGGAAATTTTGTTTGAGAAGACTATGATTTCGTTTGAAGATGTTTCCATTATCACCATTTATGCCAACCCTTCCAAGGTTTCCTCGAGAAAACCTGTTAGGGTTACGCCCATTCCAAGAATTGCTCTGTTAATAATAACCACTCCATGTCCCATCCTATATACTTCAGATAAGGCTATCCCATGGCATTACGGTGCTGATGTATATTACCATGGTGTTAAACAAGATCTGAGAACTGAAGAAGCCGATATAGATATCAGTAATATTGTTGGGACAAGCAAGGTCACCAGAAGTGGAAGACTTTTTTCTCTCGAGATTTCCCCTCCGGCTGTCCACAAACCTGTTATCATTTTGTCTGCTAGTACATCAACTACTGTCCCACTTCTCACTCCAGTCATCACCCCTGTTGCCGAGCCATCTAGGACTCGGGGCAAAGAAATCATAGGTGAGCCTTCCCAGATGGAGGAACCTAAGAAGATCATTGTAGAAACCTCTAAACAAGATATAGAGGAAATACTAAAGATTATCAAGAAGAGCGACTACAACGTAGTCGAGCAGCTGGGGCAGACCCCTTCAAAAATCTTCATGTTGTCCTTGTTGTTGTGTTCTGAAGCCCATGCAAAGGCTTTAATTGCATTCCTCAAAACTGTGCATGTGCCGCAGGAAACTTCAGCCGATCAGTTCAAAGATTGCGTAGCTAGCCTGACTACCGACAATGGGTTGGGTTTCTCATATGCAGATCTGACTGCTAAAGGAAGGAATCATAAAGATGCTCTGCGCGTCTCAAACGAGTGTAGGGGCACCAATATGGCCCATGTACTGGTAGATATTGGGTCCTCATTGAATGTTCTACCAAAGAAAGCGTTAGATCGTCTAGATTATGAAGGTTTGATTCTAAAGCTGAGTAATATTGTGGTAAGGGCTTTTGATGGGTCAAAAAGAATGGTGCACGGGGAGGTGGACATCCCTGTCAAGGTGGGTTCTCAAACCTTTGGGTCCACCTTCTACGTAATGGATATCAGACCATCATATTCTTTCTTGTTGGGTCGTCCTTGGATTCATAAGGCTGGGGCAGTCACTTCCACGCTCCATCAAATGCTAAAATATTCGGTAAAGGGGAAGATTGTCACGGTGCGAGGTGAAGAGGAGTATATGGTGAGTCATCTCAACTCCTTCCGCTATATGGAGATGGATGGGGAATTCATAGAAACACCTTGTCAAAACTTCAAAGAGGTCCCTCAATTCTCAGCATCAGCTGAAATTACCACCAGCAAACCTCCGTTGAAGAAGGTGGGTGTACCAATTGGGGTCAGCTCCCTGATTTTACTCACAAGACTGACAAATTTGGTTTGGGATTTACTATAGGGGCTCAGAAGGCTGTTAGGCGCGCACAGATTGGAAGACCTCCTCTGCACATCAGTGATCGGGGAGTTAATGCAATTGAGTACAATGAAGAAGATTTAGACATCGACAGCTAGATCTACCCAACAACCAACGGTGGACTGAACAACTGGACGACGAAGGACTTCATACCTGTTTATTTTATTCCGCGGTAATTGACTTTTGTTTTAAGATTTGTAATAAACAGTTTGAAACTTTATGGCCTGGTGCCTTGCCCGGGGCACCTTAGCTTTGCTTGTGAGGGCTTATTGTTTGTCAATTTTCATATATCATTAATAAAGCATTGGACATTTCTTGCATTAAAAATTTTGTGCTCCTTGTTTTTATTTTCTGTCTCTCGCTTTATCAAAAATAGTTATTATCTTACACACACTCACGTATCATACTGCAGATCCATATCCACTCTGGATCCCATTGATAACAACTTTGCTACTGCCAGTTATGACTTCGAAAATCCGATCAACCAAGCCGAGGACGAAGGTGAGGATGATTGTGAGGTACCTGGAGAACTTGCTAGACTATTACAGCAGGAAGAAAGGGCCATACAGCTTCATGAAGAGCCGGTTAAGTCGATGAATTTGGGTATAGAGAAAGACCAGAAAGAGGTCAAAATAGGTGTGAATCTGGAGCCTAGTGTCAAGCAACGGTTGGTACAAATGCTATGTGACTATGTTGAGATCTTTTCCTGGTCCTATGAAGACATGCCTGGTTTAGACACTAATATTGTGGTACATCTCCTGTCAACTAAAGAAGACTGCCCTCCAATAAAGCAGAAGGTCTGTCGTATGCGCCCTGGAATGTCATAGAAAATCAAGGCAGAGGTCATGAAACAGTTCGACGCAGGGTTCTTAGTTGTCACTTCTTATCCGTAGTGGGTTACCAATGTCGTTCCAGTACCTAAGAAGGACGGTAAGGTACGGATGTGTGTGGACTATAGAGATATGAATAGGGCAAGCCCCAAGGATGACTTCCCCCTTCCTCACATTGATGTTCTAGTCGACAACATCGCGCAGCACAAGATCTTCTCCTTCATGGATGGTTTTTCTGGCTACAACCAGATCAAGATGGCTCCTGAGGACATGGAGAAGACAACCTTCATTACACAGTGGGGCACCTTTTGCTACAAAGTAATGCCTTTTGGGTTGAAGAATGTTGGGGCAACTTATTAGCGTGCCAAGGTCGCTTTGTTCCACGACATGACTCACCATGAGATCGAGGTTTATGTTGACGACATGATAGCCAGGTCTCAAACTGAGGAAGAGCACCTTGATCATCTCCAAAAACTATTTAACAGGTTGAAGATGTACAAGCTGATATTGAATCCGAACAAGTGTACCTTCAGGGTAAGGTCTGGTAAGCTTATGGGTTTTGTCGTCAGTGATAAAGGTATTCAAGTGGACCCTGCAAAGGTAAAAGCCATACAAGAGATGCCGACTCCGCGCATAGAAGAATAAGTCAGAGGTTGCTTAGGACGTCTGAATTACATCGCTGGGTTCTTTGCACATCTGACTGCTACTTGTAAGTCAATCTTCAAGCTGTTGAAGAAATATCAAGTGGTAAAGTGGAATAGGAATGCCAAACCTCTTTCGAAAGAATCAAGGAATACCTTCAAGAGCCACCAATTATGATGCCTCCAGTTGAAGGAAGACCTTTGATTTTATACTTGACAGTACTAGACGGTTCAATAGGGTGTGTGTTGGGGCAGCATGACGAGTCTGGCCGAAAAGAGCACGCTATTTACTACCTTATCAAAAAGTTTACTGACTGCGAGACCCGATACTCACTGCTCAAGAAAACTTGTTGCTCTTTGGCATGGGCTGCTCGCCGGCTGAGACAGTATATGTTGACTCACACTATCCTATTGATATCAAAGATGGATCTAATCAAGTATATCTTCGAGAAGCCCGCTCTTTCCAGAAGGATAGCAAGATGGCAGATGATCTTGACCGAATACGACGTCCAATACAAAACCCAAAAAGAAATCAAGGGGAGTATATTGGCGGATCATTTGGTGCATTAGGCCGTGGATGACTACCAGTCCATGAATTTCGAGTTCCCGGATGAGAACATCATGTTGGTGACCGACTGCGAAAAAGCTGGACCGAATGAAGGACCTGAGGAGGGATCACGATGGTCTATGTATTTTGATGGAGCATCAAATGCATTGGGTAATGGCATTGGCGCCGTAATTATATCTCCTAAGGGCTATCATACTCCGTTCACCGCCCGATTATGTTTTAACTGCACCAACAATATGGCGGAGTATGAAGCGTGTATCATGGGTCTTCGAGCTGCTATTGACCTGAGGATTAAATTCTTGAGTGTATTCAGAGATTCTGCTCTGGTGATCAGTCAGATCAAAGGAGAGTGGGATACGAAGCACCCAAATCTTATTCCTTACAAAGAATATGTACTGACATTGCTCCCACACTTTGAGGAGATAACCTTTGAACACTTCCCAAGAGAGGAGAACCATTTAGCAGACGTGTTGGCTACCATGTCTTCTATGTTCAAAGTCAGGTGGGATAATGAAGCTCCCCATATTACCATCGAGAGGTTGGACTAACCCGCATATTGTTGTGACATTGAGACTGAAGAGGTAGCAGATAAACCCTGGTTTCGCGAGGTAAAGAGGTATCTTGAGGCTCAAGAATACCCCGAGGGGGCATCTGTTAATGATAAGAAGTTTCTGAGAAGGTTCGCTACAAAGTTCTTCATCAGTAATGGAATCCTTTATAAGCTCAACCATGATTCAACCTTACTACGGTGCGTAGACCAGAGCGAGGCAGAACAGATCATGGCAGACTTACACGAAGGTACCTTCGGAACTCATTCCATTGGACATACCATGGCGAAGAAAATCCTACGGGAAGGATATTACTGGTCTACTATGGAAGCCAATTGTTATCAGCATTCTCGAACCTGTCATAAGTGCCAAGTCTATGCTGATAAGGTGCATGTACCTCCGGTTCCCCTGAATGTTTTGACAACTCATTGGCCTTTTGCAATGTGGGGAATTGACATGATCGGCGAGATCAGACCTACTGCGTCTAACGGGCATCGCTTCATTCTGGTAGAAATTGATTATTTCACAAAGTGGGTTGAGGCAGCTTCCTTTGCTACAGTAACCAAAAATGTCGTGGCGCAGTTTATCCGACACAATTTGATCTGTCGATATGGTGTACCAGAAAGGATCATTACGGAAAATGGTACAAATCTCAACAATACAATGATCACCGAGCTCTACAAACAGTTCAAGATTCAGCATCATAACTCTTCTCCCTACCGGCCAAAGATGAATGGAGTTGTTGAAGCAGCTAACAAGAACATCAAGAAGATTGTGCAGAAGATGACGGTGACCTACAAAGACTGGCATGAGATGTTACCATTCGCTCTTCATGGGAACCGTACCTCAGCACGGACGTCGACAGGGGAAACACCCTACTCTCTGGTATATAACATGGAGGCAGTCCTACCCATCGAAGTCCAGATACCCTCTCTCAGGATTATGAAGGATGCAGGCTTGAAAGAGGACGACTGGATCCAAACTCGGCTTGATCAGCTGAATTTAATCGACGAAAAGAGACTTACTGCTATCTGTTGTGGTCAAACGTATCAAAAGCGAATGATCAAGGCTTTTAACATGAAAGTTATACGTCAAGAATATCAAGTTTGGGATCTGGTGATCAAACGCATTATACTGCCGCAAGGTGATTCCAAGGGAAAATGGACCCCCACATACGAAGAGCCATTTGTGGTTAAGAACATTTTCTCGGGAGGAGTTATGATTCTAACCACCATGGATGGTGACGACCTTCCTCACCCTGTAAATGCAGACATAGTGAAAAAATACTACGCATAATTAAAGACCCGCTAGTTTGACCGGCCTTGGCAAAAATAAGGGCTTTTTGGCGAACCAAAAGGGTTCGGGCAAAAATAAGGGATGAAAATGGAGAAACTGTACACCCGGCAAGTCGAAAACCTGAAAAGGCGGCTTGGGCAAAAAAGGGTATCCCGGTGGATTGAAAACCTGAAAGGGAGGTCCAGGAAAAAATTAGGGATTGAAGCGTAACACTATATCTCATTGGATCATTTTGTAACCAGAATTCGGTATCGACTATCAAGCTCGGACGGCGCCAATCAATCTGATCTACCTTCGACCAAGCGGCAAAGTGATGAGACACTCGAAGATATAAGGGCAATAGCAGAGTTGGAACCCAATGGGATTGTTTCACATAGCTGTTTTTTTCTTTCTTTTTCTCAAATTGTATAATTTCTATCTTTCGGCGTCATTCTCTTACTGGGACGTCAGCCTCTTGTACAAAACGCCTATTAGAGGCCAACTTCAAAAATCAATACAATTCATTTTCACAAGAAATTTCAACTTGTTTTTTCTTTTTCTATTTTGTTTTGCAAGAACGTCCAATGATTCATTTTTGATATATGCATTTGAAAATAATTGCTACTCATAAATATTTACATAAGAAACAAAAGGCAATTACTCGTAATTCCAAGAACATGGGCAAACAAGAAGTCTCCAAACCTTACAGTTGCTTTGCCCATCAGGTACAGGGATAGAGCCAGCTGGAGAACATGAGAAGTGGTACATACACTCCCCATAGAGTAAAAAGTACCCAAATACGGTGATGTCAGCTTCCCCAAGCAAGACGTAACTCTCCCCAGCTGAGGTTTACAATTGCGAGTGAGTCAGTAAATTCTGCCCCAAGCAGAGTTTATTTCTCCCACAAGCAGGAATTCAATCTCTAACAAAATTCATTATCACCCGCAACGAAAGTTCATCCCCAGCTGATTTATTCCCCCAAGTCGGCAGATCCATCAACAGGATATCTCCTCTCCAACAGAGTTATTCCCCGCAGAGTTATCCTCAGATGGAATCTCTTCCGGTAGAACATTTACTAGCCAAGGGGAAAATTCTCGGTATGGTCATCGTTGTTCACAGTCCCTCATAGAGGTGGAGGAACTATGGTTTTCATAGCAATTAGGGATTTATTTTCTCCGATTCAGTTTATCACGTCAGCATGTCATGTTCATACATCATGACATATGCATACACCACATATAACATAGTCTCATTTATTATGAGAACATCAACACACAACGCATCTCATGCATCACATATGGCTAACCTTGTATTTCTTTCAGGAAGGACATCATTATCAACTGTTTCCAGCAAGCCCATGATTAACACTCGAAGCTAAACAGAGTAATCATTGGCGCAACAAAAGCAGCCCTACTATCCAGGCTTTCATATCGAAGTAACCTTATTGTCCAGGTTCCTTCTCACAGCCCTATTATCCAGGCTTTCATATCGAAGTAACCATACTATCCAGGTTCCTTCTCACAGCCCTACTATCCAGGCTTTCATACCGAAGTAACCCTACTATCCAGGTTCCTTCTCACAGCCCTACTATCTAGGCTTTCATACCGAAGTAACTCTACTATCCAGGTTCCTTCTCACATCCCTACTATCCAGGCTTTCATATCGAAGTAACCCTACTATCAAGGTTCCTTCTCACAGCCCTACTATTCAGGATTTCATATCGAAGTAACCCTACTATCCAGGTTCCTTCTCACAGCACTACTATCCATGCTCTCATATCGAACTAACCCTACTATCCAGGTTCCTTCTCACAGCCCTACTATCCAGGATTTCATATCGAAGTAACCCTACTATCCAGGTTCCTTCTCACAACCCTACTATCCAGGCTCTCATATCGAAGTAACCCTACTATCCAGGTTCCTTCTCACAGCCCTACTATCCAGGCTCTCATATCGAAGTAACCCTACTATACAGGTTCCTTCTCACAACCCTACTACCCAGGCTTTCATCTCTAAGTAACCCTACTAAACACAAGATCACGGTGCAACATATACCCCGACCAAACACAAGATCACTCCCGCTTCCCAAACCGGAATCATTCCCTAGTAGAGAGGTGGACAATTGAAGCTCCTAAAACTCTATTTCTCTCAAGACAGAGCCCCACATTCCCCAGTGAAGTCCCCCTCAACAACAGGTGTATGGGTTCTCGCAAAGGAATTTCTTATGCGATCGACACTCCTCCAAATGGCATCTGTAAGCCCATTCTTGATATCACAAGACAAGTATCACTTCATGTGAGTGCAAATTTTTGGGCACTCTAGTGTTCAATCATCTTCCACCTTCAGATCACTAAAGGCAGACAAGCCAATCTGCTTCCTCAGGTTTAAGAAGATTGAACAGGGTCAGTTGTTGTACCCCAAAATTTTCCCTCCCGTATTTCTCAATACATGTCAAGTGAGGTCCTCAAAATTGCTCAAGGAGGTCTAAGAGCTGACCAGACAAACTCTCTCCTAAGGCAGTCTACCTCAAATTAGGGTTTCATTTTGCATCAAGATGTTTGAGTCCAAAGGATTCCAAATGATCACCATGGTCCTAATATTTTCTCAAGATCATCCATGTCAAGTTTCAAGCCTTGCAGAGGAAGCTTGCTCAGTCAATTGCTCAAGTGCCTGAAAATCAACTGTGCTAGGTCAAAAGTCATATGTGGCCCACATAAAGTCAAACTCCAAGAGTTTTGGTCAACATCCTCATTTTGAAGTATTATTCATAATTTTATCAAGGGTTGATCATGATTCCTCAAGGATTTCTCACAATTCATCAAAACCCAAAAGTTGCTAAATTAGGGTTTTGTAGGAAAAGTCAACTCAACTTTGACCAAGCATAACTTTCTCATACTTTATCAGAAATGGCCCATCAAAAGCTCATTTTGAAGAAGATGCAATTCCCTACAATTCATATTCATCCACCAAGTTCATAATATGCACTCACAAGAAGTTATTAATTTGGACATTATAAGTCATTTTGAGAAGTCAACAAAAACACCTTTTGGGTCAAAGCTTCATACATGAACATGGGAGACTCAATTGAGATTAGGCAAAAAGGGTTGCTTAGAGGACATCCTAAGCTTTCTAAAAAGTCCAGGATCACCCTCATAGGGTCAAAATTGAAAGAGATATGCCTTGTCAAAGTTGACAATTTTTGCAAAATTGCCAAAGTCAAAGGTGTCCAAAATTGTATTTTTTGCTAAATGGGCCTAACTTTTTATGCTTGCACTGAACTTGTGATGTGATCCACGGCCCATGAGCCCTTCCACTTGTCATTCTTTTTATTTTTATTATTTATTTTGATTTTATTTCATTTAAATCAAATTAAATCAATATAAAATAATGAAAATATCAAAAATCAATTAAACCTTGAGATATTGTGTATGATTAGAGTCATTATACAGTTGGTGGAAAGATCAAATCGTGCAAGGCTTCATATGGACAGAAAAAGATTGAAAATGCTTGTTTTGGAAATATTTGGTGCAAGGAATAAATCAATGGTCAATCTTCATAAATAACAAAGATTTGATGCAAATTTTTACCCTAATGCATTCTCTAATATATATAGAACATTCCCAAAGCAAAAAGGGAGGTGAAGCAGCCGTGCAGAAGTAAAAGAAAAACTCAAAAATTGCAAAAAAAGTGGTGATCCAATTTCTGTGTTAGAGGTCAATTCGTGCCATTCTCAGGTTGCCAATAGGTTGTTGGACATTCCAGGAGAAATTTCCAATCAGATTCAAGCCTTTCCACGCCTGGAATTGTAAGATAGAGGTATCACGATATGCCTCCAAATTCGAATTCAGTTTCGTTGATTCACTCACCCATTGCATATTTTAATGATATATTTGTGTTTGTCTTTGAGTTTGCAAGCTTGTGATACCATTTAATTGTATTTCTAACGCTTGTGCATGAAGATGCCATTGTTAGGGTTTTCTCTTATGTTTTAGGGTTTCTCTGTATCAGTAAAATTGGTCCAAGAAAGTAGTACCATAGTGTTCATGGGTTCAAGACGAACAGAACCATGTAATTAGAATTCATTCAGCATGCGTTTTCTTGATGATTGAAAGTTATAGGTTTGTAGCTACAGTGACGTGCCTGTAGGTAAAAGTTTAGAACTTTAAACAACGGTTCTAGGGAAGAAGACAATAGCGTGTCACAGCCTGACTGGCTGATTCAAATTATGGCGCATTATTCTGGCCAGAAACCTGTAGTTCTGATATATATTGTTTGTTTTATTATATTAATAAACTAACTTCCAGCGCAGTTGGTCAGAAGAAGGAAGTCAGAAGCTCATTGTTCTGGGTTCGATCCCAAGAATGAGCTTTTGGTATTTTCTCCTTTGTTTTCGCCAGAGCCAGCATGTGCATCTTCTGAGGATCATCACCTTCTAAATCCCAGTTAGAACCAGATCCAGCGCATGTTCTTCTGGATCCTAGTCAGAACCAGATCCAGCACGTGCAGGCCACCATCTTCTGGATCCCATTCAGAACTAGATCCAGCACACCCCATCTTCTGAGGGTCATCATCTGCTGGATCCACCTTCCAGGATTAGATCCAGTACCCCTATCTTCTGAGGGCTACCATCTTCTGGACCCCATCAGCCATATTTGCTGACAGCAGGCTCGCTTGGTTATTTCCATTATATTTCTTTAATTTTCTTTTCTTTAATTATTTTTTTTTATCAACACCAAAATTATTTTTTTCCTAAAATTAACCAACCCAAAAAATCACTGAAAAAAAGACTTATTTGCTTAATAATGTTTTTTTTAAATTAGTTTAATTGATTTAAGGCAATTCTAATTTCTTTCACAGTTAAAATTAATTAGAATTTAGGATTTTCTTTTTTAATTCAATTATTTCATTACTTTCTTAAATAACAAAAAAAAGACCAAAAAAAATGTTTACTTTAATCAATTACAATTAGGTTTTGTCAAGGGTCAAAACCCTAGTCGCTTCGTATTTAATCCGTCGCGCGCTGATTTTTTTTTTATAATATTGTTGTAACTGCTCACTGGTATGTAATAATTTAATTTAGGGCTTTTACTTATCGCTTATCTTTCTGGGTTTTTGGCTATGTAATTAATCCCCCTCCCCGAAGCCTTGTAATAGCGTAGATTTACTTTCTCGCATCTTAATCTCTGCAAATATTTTACTGTCTAGATGTATGCTAATAGGATTGAATGACAAGATTGCATGATAATTTAATACAGTTAGAAAACCATAATGTGCAAAGACTAAATAATTGAAAACAAATCACTCGCACATATCACTCTTAGGGTATACTCACACTTCGGTTTCCTTCGGTAAAACGATCATTAAGTATAGGGTGTCTTAGTGGTTGCCCTCCTGTCTAACAAAGATCAAATGTCTCATTCGGAAATGTTGCCTCAGAAATGTTGCCTCGAATATGGTCTTAAGACTTTAGGGTTATTACTAGGGCGTCCTAACATTGCTTTAGTGATCGTACGTCCCTTTCGAATAGACCCTTACAACTCCAACGATGGTTTTACCTATTTCTCAATAGTAGGATAAGCGCTGTCTAAAGGAAACGAGAATACAAACAATCTTTTTTTCGAGTAGGTAAATGCTAGTAGGTACTTGCTCAAAACAAATCTTTTCACACAAACACCTTTCAAAGCAATTTTCAAAACAAACTTCGTCACACCTTTGAGGACTGATACAAGGGTTATCACGAAGTAAAACTTTTCAAAACAAAGCACGTACACAAGCAATTTTAAAGATGAGCAAGTACCTAAGAGCCCATGGAAAACCATGGATAGAAAGGGTGCTAACACATTCCCTTTCTATAATCTACCCCCCCCCCCCCCCCCCGTACTTAAAATCTCGAAAAAAGGATTTTTTTTCTGTACTTTTTTCCTTTCCGGTTGGATGAAATAAAAGTCGGTGGCGGCTCTTGCTTACCGCGACATTTTGCGAACATAAAACGCAAAACACAAATCAGCATTTCAAAACAGTCGGTTATGCCACCGTATCACAACGCCCCTTTCAGAAGTTCTGCGACTGGGTCAAAACCCAGTCGATTTCCCTGCATCCCATGCAGAACTTCTGCCCCCTTTCAGAACATCTGTTTTCCAGAATTTGCGTTAGGGCTTAGCAACCAGAGGATACATCCCCTGTTCATAAATTGTTTTATTTTTTTCTTTTATTTTTCTATTTTCTAATTATTTTCTATTATTATAATTATTAATTTTTATTTTAAATATTAATATTATTTATTATATCACTTAAATTATTTTTACATCAAAAATTACATATTATTTTCTTATATTATTTGCATTAAAAAAAATTTATATCATGCATTAATAAGAATTTTTGCAATTAATATCTATAAAAAACATTCAACAAACCTCAAACTATTTTTCACAACAAATTAATCTAAACAACTATTTTTGCAAAAGGGTTTCAAGCAGATTTTGACTTACTGCACATTTAGCCAAAATCTTCGCAATCACTACTCTCTGCCAAAATGCAAGGTGATTCAAAGTACATTTGCGACCCCTAAAAAACATAAACCCATACGAACTATGAATTAGGACTCTGATTTCTCTTAAGAGGATACATAGGCATACGATCAAAAATCGTAGCGAGTTCCCCTATAAAAAATTTAAACCCTCCCCCTAATTAAAACTTAAAACCCTGTTTACCCCAAACCTAAACCTAAAACATAATATCCTTGTGAACAAGGTAGATGAAAAGTGCCTAACACCTTCCCTTTGTCTAATTGAGTCTGAAACCTAGAATCTCTGTCTGCAAATTAGAGTTTCCTATTATATGCCCTTCCCTAGGATAAAAACTGATAATGGTGACTCTTGATTTAAAAACCAGTTGCAACACACATCTCAGAAAAAACAAGTTACGGCAGTAACAAATTTCCACAAATATCAGAATTAACAGTTCAGCAAAATTGCTAACCAAGCTTTAAGATTCAAATCTAGCCATCCAAATCTCCAACAAAATTCAGATCCAAGGGCTATAACTCATCAATCTTTAACAAACTATTACATAACTATATAAGATAATTTTACACAGTTGATTCTCATTCTCCATTTTCTGGAAGAATCACAGAAAAAATCTCCACAAAAATTCTCTCCTCTCTCTCAAATTCGAGATTCATTTTTCATCATACACAAACTCAAAATTTCTTCCATGATTCAGAAATATCACAGAAAAAGCTATCAAGCAAAACCCTAACAGTTATCATCATCTTCACTATAACACAAAACCCTTCAGAAAAATGGAAAGAAATCGCAAGTTCCAAATCACACATAGGAGAAGAAGAAGAAGAAAATTCGCAAGGATCGGAAGAGTAAGAAAGAGAAAAGCTCAGAAAGATCTCACCAAAGCGGATCTCTAACCACCGCGCCACCTTCATCTTCCTGGACTATTTTTCGTTCCTCTTTCTTTTCATTTTCTATGATCTAGCGTTTTGTATCATAAATTGTTGATATCTAGTTTATTTGAACACCTAGGGTTCCGGTTTCCCCTTTAAGATCTATATGCAACCGTCAAGCATCTACAAAATTAATTTGTGGATTAGAAATCATAAGAGAGAGGCGAGTGAGAATATATATAAAAAATTGAAGATCGGAGTAAGACGCGGTGTCGCCACCGTCCGCCGTCGCGGGTATTCATCATCACCACCCCCTTGTTCTTCATGAACTGTCGTGCCAGATCTTGTTTTCTTTCTATTTCTAATAATTTAAGTGTTTGTGTTTGAATAGAAGGCCAAGAGATATAAGAGAATGAGAGAGAGAATAGGTGGAGTGAGAGAAGTTTAATTTATTATGATTATTGACTAATTTAATTAATTTTATTACAATAAACATTGAATTTGGACTAATACAGAGGTGACACTTGTCACCGTCTATTTTGATTATATTTGTGGATTCCGTACAGTATTCCTCCATGCAATTTACCATGTGCCCTACTCTGCAAAGCCATGTTATCAGGTCTCTATTTGGAAGCAATCAGATCCAACGTCTCAGAGGCGCTTTCCATGGCATACTTCGGCTGAAGCTTCACATGAGATCACACCAGATCCACTAGATCCAACGTGTGTGTTGCACCATAAAAGTTTCCCTCCCAATTTATTCAAGGAATGCTCATTAAGGTCCTCAATTTCTCAAGGTTTACTAAGAATTGATCATACAAATTCTCCTACTAAGCAATAGCCTTTCAACTAGTTTCACTTTTCACCAAGATGTGTGAGCTCCAAAGGTCTCAAATGTTTTCCATGGTCCTAATATGTCTTCAAGTTTTCCATGCCAAGTTTCATGCCGTACAACTTCTCTTTTATCCTCAAGCTCAAGAAATGCATCATTTGGAAGCTACAAGCTCATACATTACAGGAGGTTATTGCACCCTATACGCCTCATCATAATGGCATAACTGAAAGAAAGAATAGAAGTGTCCTAAACTTGACGATATGTAAGTTGAAAACTAAAAATATGGCTATGATATTTTGGGTCGAAGTAGCTTCGACAACAATATACATTCTGAGTAGATGCTCAACAAAGAAAATGGTCGAAAAGACACTGCATGAGGCTTGGACAGGGTCGAAGCCAAATATAAGTCATCTTAGATTTTTTTTGGATCAATGTGTTTCAGACATGTACCTGAACAACTGAGAAATAAGTTGGATGGTCGAAGTGAAGTCATGGTGCTCATAGGTTATCATTCGATTGGTGCATACAATTTGTATTCACCAATTAAAGAGAAACTAGTGATCAGTAGAGATGTTCTTGTAGACGAAAGCAAAGGTTGGGATTGGAGTCGAATTTTAGTTCAACAAGAATCAGACACAGACACAACTGTGTTTTGTAGAGACGAACAGAACGAAGCTTCGACAAGAACTGACGAAAGCAAAGGGTGGGATTGGAGTCGAAGTTTAGTTTGACAAGAATCATACACAATCACAATTGTGTTCGAAGGAGATGAAAAGAATGAAGCTTCGATAAGAACTGGCGAAAGCAAAGGTTGGGATTGGAGTCGAAGTTCAATTTGATAAGAATCAGACACAGTCACAACTATGTTCGAAGGAGATGAATAGGACAAAGCTTCGATAAGTCAAAATGAACAAGTTGATACTTCAACTGGTCGAATGGAAGAACCGCCTGTGCAGAAGGAAAGAAGATCCACAAGAACAAGAACTGTTCGACTAGGATGATTGGATATGAGAGTTTTCTAGATCAAGCAACCAATGTAGATGGTGACATAGTCCAAGAAGCCATGATGATAGCTGAAGCAGAAGCAATTGACTCGGGTGAAGCCTTGAGCAATTCGAATTGGTGTGAAGCCATGAAAGAAGAACTTAAAGCCATTGAGAAGAACAAAACTTGGGAGCTTGTTGAAAGAACCAACAAGAAACAAATTGATCTACAAGGGCATGTAAGTTTTGGGTTTCCATCAAGTTGGAGGCCCATAATTCATGCAAAGAATTTCCAGGTACATCCAAGTCTCTACATGGCATGAAATCTCAAGTTTTGGCAAGTTTTCAAAATGAGGATAATGGCTTTAAACATGACCTTAATACCTTGGATTATTTCCATTTTCCCCACTCCATATCCTCTACATATACATCACTCCTGCAAGCCAATCACACACACACAAATTGCCTCAAAGAGTCACAGGCAGACAGTACCTCAAATCACCATACACTGCTTCAGAAAAACCATATCAAAATTCACAAAAATTATAAAATCTTCACAAGAGCTGTCAAATTCAAAACCAGCTTGGCAAGCTCCCTTAGTCCAAACAAACACCAGATTCATGTTCCTGATATTCCCAGGATTCAGTCCAGGCCTCCTCCACACGTGAAAAGCCCTAGAATCTGTGGATCACGTTACTCCGGTCAGGTACAGAATTTTGATCTTGGATCTTTAATTTCTCACGTTGTAAACTATTTCTAAGCATCCATATGTACTCGTACTAATGCTTGGGATTATTTAAGATCAGTTCTTTTGAGTTTTAACGCATGAAGCATGAGGTTCCATTGTTAAGGAACGATTTGGAAATGGTTGTTAAACTGTGTGATACATGGACCTTTTTCTAATTTTAAACTCAGATTTAGACTCAGGGGTTTTGAATTAGGGGGGTCGAATTAATGGGAAGGACCTGGGTTCGACACACAGGTCATGCATTTTGTTTTTCTAACAATTGTATTCCATATCCCATGCTTGCAGGTCTAACGTGCACACCATGCACCACGTGGTCAACACCAGTAGTTCCCATCTGATCAGATCCAGCGCTCCCAGACGTGCATCTCATCATGCACCCTCAACGGATTCCCTCACTAGATCCAATTTCAGATCTGGGCTCATCTTACTTGGGCCTAATGAATGTCAATTTTCACCCCTTGTTTTTGTTTGCTATCCTGGCCCATTTACTCTTTTTGTTTTGTTTTATTATTTATTTTCCTTTAATTGTTTTTTATTTAATCAGTAAGATAATTAAAAAATCACAAAAAATTAGGTTTAGATTTTTTTTCCAATTAAAATTAATTTTGTTAATTAATTAATTAATTACTTTAACCTTTTATTATTTAGTTTAAAATTAAATAGATTTAGACTAACTCATTTTCTTTTCATAATAAAAATACCAAAAAATATGAATTTTTATTTCCATTTAGTTTCATTTTAGATCACTTTTTTTATTAATCTTACTTAAACATTTCCCAAAATAAAATAAAACACAAAAAAAAGATTTCCTTTCACTTAGGATTTAGACGTTATTTTCAATTCGTGCGCGCTTATTGCTTTCGTTATCATTTTCATAGTAATGTATCTGCTTATGGGATGTAATAGATTTTATAACTAGGACTTTGCTTTACTGCTTTATTTCCCTCAAGTTTTTGGACATATAATTAATCCCCCGCCCCAAAGCCTTGTAATAGTTTAGGATTTACATTTCCGCACTTTTAATTTCTGCAAACTATTAACTGTTAAATGTATGCCTAATAGGATTCTATGGCAATAATAACTAGCAAACCTAACACAAGACAAAAATAATTGAATACAACACAATTGCACATGTACAGCTCTAGGGTATCCTACTTTGGTTGCCTTCAGAAAATAGTCACAACTCTCGAAACGTGGGAGACTTTAGTGGCTATCTTCTGGTTTAAAAGATCAAAAATTACCCTCTCAATGTTGCCTCTGTATGATCTTAAAACCCTAGGATAGTTACTAAGATTTCTTGCCCAGTTGCCTTTGTGACTATACGACGTCCCTTCGATTGTCCCTCAAACATCCAACGACTAGGGCTACCTACTCACTAATAATAGGATAGCACTGTCTAAAGGAAAAGAGGAAAAGAACAACCTATCGAGTAAAGTAGATAGTTGTTAGATGTTTGCTCAAACAATTTTTACACTTACATAAAACTTCTGTCAAAAAAATTTTCAAACACTTTGTATACGTTCTCTACCATTCCGAGAAACATTACAAAGTTCGCCGCACTAAGGCGCTTTCAAAAATACTTTTTAAAACACACAAAGCACAAGGTATTTCAAAATGAGCTAAGCATCTAAGAGCCCGTAGATAACTATGGGTGGAAAGGGTGCTATCACCTTCCCGTTCCATAATCTACCCCCCCTTACTCAGAAAACTCTCAAATACAAATGCAAAACCAGTATAACAGTCGGTTCTGCCACCGTATTACAGAACTGGCAACTCTGCTGGGAAATAATAAAGTGGAGTTACCTTGGAGTTTAGTTCATTTTTAAATTACTTTCATTGTGTGTTTTGTATACTTTACTTTTGAGGGTTTGTTTGGGTTGTTACTAAAGATCCTACACTCGGATCTGGGGCACCTTTTTAGGTAAGTAGCAATAAATCATGGAAGTTCTACAGCCTAGACTGATATGGACAAAGTGATAGCTATGTTAGCGTGATACTCTGGCTTATACTAATGTTCCTTGGGTCATTCAAGGATAACATTAGGCTTTCTTATAGTGTCATTAAGCGCTAACTGACCTTTAGAACCGTTAATTGACTTATCCTAAGCCATTAGAAAGTAGTGAGATGGTCGGCTTTGGTTCCGACCGATGATTGGTTAATACTCAATGCTACACTCATTGAGATCATACTTTTGGCATATTTTGGCCGCAATACTTTGGTGCTTGAGCTAAAACAATGCCTAAAATAAATTTCAATGATATGAGACTCCTTAGAACCCAGTTACTATTACTAGGACAGGTTGAGCCAACTGAAACTTTAATAGGGTACTTACCTTTAAACCTCATGCAAGCCTTTGAACCTAAGGCTACTTGTGTGAGTTGTTTTCTTTCCTTATCTAACAACTTGAACTACTTACAGGGTTTTGTTTATTATCTAAAGATGTGAGTTCCTTGCAGAACTTGTTTGTAGTCATTACCCAATAACCTGGACTTCTTGCAAGACTCACTTGTCTTCATCACCTTACACTTTTGCTTGGCGCATAACATACACATCATGACATCATGCCATAGCATTTCCTTAACCATTTCAAGGATATCAAGGGTCTATGATGCAGGCTATGATGAACCAGACATCTAGAAAGGGGCAAGGGGATTTATTTTCCTCTAGCCAATGTCATCAAAAGACCAAAGCGCAATAACTTAAGTTAGAGGCTATGACCCACTCGACATGGTGAGCTTGATTCTTGTAGAAGGACATTCAACGATACGAAGTTCTTCTATCAAAGTTGCAGTCAAAATTCAACTTATGACATTTTCTTGTGTTTACCCTGCGAGATCCTTGAAAACATTGCATTCACACATCATGCATCATATCATGACAGGTTTCCCCCATGCAGGTTTTCTCATCTGCTTGCTATCTATTTCAGTAAAAATGGCTCTCGAACAGACTGTCTAAGATCTCCAAACTCAAGATGCTCAAATCAAGGAAATGTTCTTGAATCTTTCCAAGGGGCAAGAAGAATTGAAAGCACTCCTCACTGGGAACTTGACCCAAAAAAATCCTGACAACAACAAGGATGACCAGTTGGAACAACTACAAGTTGAGATGGAAACGATGAGAATCCAGATCTTGGGATAGATGGCTCTTATCCAAAATATATCTCGGGAACAAGAAGAGATAAGAGCCCTCGTCAACAAGCTTCATGAAGATGGATGAAATCATAGAGAGCAAACAACTAGAATTGGGGATCGAGTCTTTTATCAGCCTCAGTTGAAACAAGAAGATTTGGTTGAGAAAACACCTTTCAAAATGGCTGCTACGCCAAGAGTCCAACAACGACTTCAACAACCACGACAAGGTGGTTTACATAAGCAAGATACTCCCAAAAGGCAATTTATCAAGATCAATATGTCCTTGACTCAAGCATTGCATCATGTATTGGAATCCAAGCTGGTTGTATTAAGGGTTCCTCCTAAGAAACCTAATACTTCTTCTCCTCACTACAAGCATAATGAAAGATGCATGTATCATTCCAATAGTCGTGGGCACGACACTGACCACTGTTGGGCATTGAAGAACAAGATTCAAGACCTGATCAACGAAGGAGTGCTGGAGTTCACACAAGATGGTCATACTTAATTCTTCTGCCATCCCTCAAATGCACACCATCAGAAGTGACAAGTTCAGACAGAGAGGCTTTCTTGTTCATTAGAATTTTCAAATTATATTTTCTTTTGATTGTTCGAACACTTATTTATGTTAAACTTTGTTATTCTATTAATTAATTGCGTGTGTTTGTCTTGAATTAATCCATTCATTTTCACTATACTGAAAATATGCTTTTACTTCCGTTTTGTGATATTCAACTCTAGTTAAAAGTTGTAAGCCCCTTAGAGGGAGGATGACGAAAAAGATACCATAATCTCTACAGTATACTTTTGAACAGACTTTGCTGATGATGTACAGGCCTTGTTTCAAATTTAAATAGTGGAGTTATAAGGAAGATAATCCTTAGTTGATCCCTTTGAGCCTAAGAAGTAGGAGTTTTCTTTTTCACGCAAATTGAAACCTTTAACCTGGGGTAGGGTAGTATCTCAGTTAATTCAATAGTGCACTCAATTGCAAGCTTTCCCCTCGTACACGACAAGTAGTGCCAGAGGTATCATTCCAAAACAATATATGGTGATGGTTCTGCATAATCATTAAAACATGCAGTTATTATCTCTCAAAAGAAAAGACCGCTAAGTCAAAACCTATGAAGGAGAATTAAGAAAAAATGGGGCATCCCTCTGACTGTAATCACAAAAGAAACAGTTCAGGAAAAAAGTAGTGATAATAAAAAAATAAAATAAAAAAGAGGTCGCTACAAATCCTCAACAAAAAGAAAAGGTTACAAAAATGGCTGCCTTCTCAAATAAACTTTCAGTATCAGAACCATCACCGGAATATCAAGGCCAAGGTTCCAGAACTCAATTAGGATCTAAATGCATCGTTAGTTGAGTATAGGACTGAAGAACATCATGAAGAACGGGTGGATACACATAATTTTCGAGCCTTTATCCTTTGTTTCTTAAATCGTGAACCAGGCCACGCTACAACCCTTAAAAGTCCTAACTGAAGCATGGGTTAGTTTGAAAGCATATTGTTACAAAAAGGTATCCTAACTCCTGTAAGGCTTGCTATAAATCTTGAGTTGATATCACATTCTTGCAAATTTTGTTTTACTAAAAAACTCATTTTTTAAAACTTCAAGACAGACAGAAGCTTTGCATATTTAATACCACTGTTTGCATATAACTAATTGTTCGACAGCAGAGTAATTCGCACGATGAAAATTCAATGAACAGAAATCCTCTTAATGGACAGAATCACCTCAGTTGGAATGACATTTCCAGTAACAGGCCTTTCATAATCAAGGGTGTGACATGGTATCTAACTGATCTGGGGGCAGTCGAGTCAAGATTCAAGGAATCTCTCAAAAGTGTCAAAGAGCCAGGGGAAGACCTCCGTCTGAATCACTTGGGGAATTGAACATGAGTTCCAGCAAAGGGCCACGTGCGATCAAGCAAACATCCTTATGGTAGTGCTACAACACTTACTACTATAGACAGTGACCATTCTCCACACCCTG
This sequence comes from Vicia faba, assembly GCA_948472305.1. Taxonomy (NCBI): domain Eukaryota; kingdom Viridiplantae; phylum Streptophyta; class Magnoliopsida; order Fabales; family Fabaceae; genus Vicia; species Vicia faba. The sequence continues at coordinate 147,246,038 of OX451740.1, forward strand.
TGAATACGGACATAGCCAGAAAATACTACGCATGAAAAGAAAAAAAAGACCCACTAGGTTGACTGGCCTAGGCAAAAATAAGGGAATCCCGGTGAACCAAAAGAGTTCGGGAAAAATTATGGATATATAAATAAAATTGTACACCCGGTAAGTCAAAAACATGAAAAGGCGGCTTGGGAAAAAAAGGGTATCCCGGTGGACTGAAAATCTGAAAGGACATTCCAGGAAAAGTTAGGGATTAAAGCGTACGACTATGTCCCGTCATCTCACCACTTGTCTATCAGTAGAAGGCTTATCAGCCCGATCAACATTTACTCAAGACTCCAATCGTTGGGATAACATTCAAACCATCCACAAAATCCCCATAGAGTAACTACCCCCTAGGCGACTATCTTCGTAGAGTTCGTCATCAGTAAGGATTTGTTCCCCAGTAGGTATGGAGACAGAGACGTCCTCCCACAAAGTTACTGTCATGTCTTTAGTATATAACCTAACAATTTCAGACATTATGGCATACTCTTAATAGATCAAAAGCTTTAATCATCTCCCCAACTTCTTGGAGATTTCTTCGACTTGGTTCATAAACTTCTTGGGTTCCCCAACCGGGCTTCATAAAAATCCCCAAGCAGTTAACGGAGTTTTCTTTCCCTAGTAGAGTTTACTTATCTAGCCACAGAAGTTCATCTCCCAGCAATTCAACTTCAACAAATATTGAAGAATCACATTCTTCATCCCCAACAGCAGTCAGGGATTTATCTTCTCTTAGTACAACGACACCACAAAGAGCAACTGATACGCTCACATATTACAGTCATACAACATTTACAATACATCATAGCATATGCATAACTAAAACACATATAACATTCTCATTTATTTCGAGAGCATCATGCAATTCATACATAATGACATCGCATGAAACTAACTTTACCTTTTCAGGTTGAATTCGCATACAAACGAATATTACCAACTTATGCATAGCAGGTAAAAGATTAATACGCAAAACCAGACGGGGAAACTATCTACACGACCAAGTGGTATGAACTCCTGAAGCAGAACGGGTTTACTAACAAATACAGCAGGCCACAGGTTAATTCCTAAAACCAGACGGGGAACCTATCTATATGACTATCCAAAAACAGGCCACGGAATAATGCCCGAAACCAGACAGGGCAACTATCTCAACAACCAACAAAAACAGTTATAGATTAATTCTTAACACCAGACAGGGCAACTATCTGCAAACAACGGATTATGGATCAATTCCCGAAACAAGACGGGGTGACTATCTATACGACCAGATGAAGCAACCCTACCCAGGCTCCTTCTAATATATTTCCAGATGCAGCTTTACACGAGCTCATCCTGAAACAATCTTACACAGATTCCTTCTCACAATTTCCAAATGCAGCTTTACACTGGCTCATACTGAAGCAATCTTACATGGATTCTTTCTCATCCTGAAATGGAGCTTTACACGGGCTCTTCCTGAAGTAATCTTACACGGGTTCCTTCTACTAACCCTCCAGATGCAGCTTTACATGGGTTCATCCTGAAACAATCTTACATGGATTCCTTCTTGCAATTTTCAGATGCAGCTTCACATGGGCTCATCCTAAAGCAATCTTACACAGGTTCCTTCTCATGATCTCCAAATGCAGCTTTACACTGGCTCATCCTGAAGCAATATTACACTGATTCCTTCTTGCAATTTTCAGACGCAGCTTCACACGGGCTCATCCTGAAGTAATCTTACACGGGTTCCTTCTCATGATCTCCAGATGCAGCTTTACACGGGCTCATCCTGAAGCAATCTTACATGGGTTCCTTCTCATAATATCCAGATGCAACTTTACACGGGCTCATCCTGAAATAATCTTACACTGATTCCTTCTCACAATTTCCAAATGAAGCTTTACACGGGCTCATCCTGAAGCAATCTTACACGGATTCCTTCTCCTTCTGAAATGAAGCTTTACACGGGATCTTCCTGAAGAAATCTTACACGGGTTCCCTCTAATAAACTTTTAGATGCAGCTTTACATGGGCTCATCCTGAAGCAATCTTACACGGATTCCTTCTCCTCCTGAAATGCATCTTTACACGGGCTCTTCCTGAAGCAATCTTACAAGGGTTCCCTCTAATAACCTTTCAGATACAGCTTTACACAGGCTCATCCTGAATCAATCTTACACAGATTCCTTCTCCTCCTAAAATACAGCTTTACACTGGCTCTTCCTAAAGCAACCTTACATGGGTTCCCTCTAATAATCTCTCAGATGTAACTTCACACGGGCTCATCATAAAGCGATCTTACACAAGTTCCTACTATGACATTTCAATATGTAGTCTAACACGGGCTCATCCTAAAGAAATCTTACATAAGTTCCTACTAACACATTTCCAGGTGTTGTTTAACACAGGCTCATCCTGAAGCAGCCTTACACGATTTCCTTCTAATACATTTCTGGAAGCGGCTTGACACGGGCTCTTTCCAGCATTTCATTCAGATAAAACTACACGCAGGTTCATTCTGATACTCCTATCAACAATTACTTTGGATGGTATCTATAAGCCCATCTCCGACAACACTCAGTCATCTTCTCCAAATGGCATCTGTAAGCCCATGACCGATATCATCAACCAGTAGTACTACTCCAGGTATATGTGAGTGCCAATTTCTGGGCACTCTAGTGTTCAATCATCTTCCACCTTTAGATCACGAAAGGCAGACAAGCCAATCTAAATCTTCAGGTTTAAGAAGATTGAACAGGGGTAACTATTGCACTCCAAAATTTTCCCTCCTATTTTATTCAAGGCATGCTCATTAAGGTCCTCAATTGCTCAAGGTTGACCAAGAATTGATCAAACAAATTCTCCTCCTAAGCAATGGCCTTTCAACTAGTTTCACTTTTCACCAAGATGTGTGAGCTCCAAATATCTCAAATGTTTTCCATGGTCCTAATATGTATTCAAGTTTTTCCATGCCAAGTTTCATGCCCTACAACTTCTCTTTTATCCTCAAGCTCAAGAAATGCATCATTTGAAAGGTACAAGCTCATACATTACAGGAGGTTATTGCACCCTATACGCCTCAGCAAAATGGCATAATTATAAGAAAGAATAGAAGTGTACTTAACTTGACGAGATGTAAGTTGAAAACTAAAAATATGCCTAAGAGATTTTGCGTCGAAGCAGCTTCGACAGCAATATATATTCTGGATAGATGTTCAACGAAGAAGATGGTCGAAAAGGCACTGCATGTGGCTTGGACAGGGTCGAAGCCAAATATAAGTCATCTTAGAGTTTTTTGAATTAATGTGTTTCATACATGTATCTGAACAATTGAGAAAGAAGCTGGATGGTCGAAGTGAAGTCATGGTGCTCATAGGTTATCATCTGATTGGTGCATACAATTTGTATTCACCAATTGAAGATAAACTAGTGATTAGTAGAGATATTCTTGTAGACGAAAGCAAAGGTTGGGATTGGAGTCAAATTTCTATTCGACAAGAATCAGACACAATCATAATTGTGTTCGAAGGAGATGAACAGAATGAAGCTTTAATAAGAACTGAAGAAAGAAAAGGGTGGGATTGGATTCTAAGTTTAGTTTGACAAGAATCAGACACAGTCACAACAGTGTTCGAATGAGATGAATAGAATGAAGCTTCAACAAGAACTGGCGAAAGCAAAGGTTAGGATTGGATTTGAAGTTCAGTTCGACAAGAATCAGACACAATCACAACTGTGTTCGAATGAGATGAACAGAATGAAGCTTTGACAAGTCAAAATGAACAAGTTGATACTTCGAGTTGTCGAATTGAAGAACCGTCTTTGCAGAAGGAAAGAAGATCCACGAGAAAAAGAACTTTTCAACTAGGCTGATTGGATATGAGAGTTTTCCAGATCAAGCAACCAATGCAGATGGTGAATTAGTCAAAGAAGCCATGATGATGGCTGAAGTAGAACCAATTGACTTGGGTGAAGCCTTGAGCAATTCGAATTGGTGTGAAGCCATGAAAGAAGAACTTAGAGTCATTGAGAAGAATAAAACTTGGGAGCTTGTTGAAAGAACAAACAAGAAACCAAATGATCTACAAGGGCATGTAAGTTGTTGGTTTCCATCAAGTTGGAGGCCCATAATTCGTGCAAAGAATGTCCAGGTACATCCAAGTTTTTGGTTTCCATCAAGTTGGAGGCCCATAATTCTTTATAATTCTTTTTTTTTGTATTGTTTGTTTAATAATTTTCTTTAGTAATTAGTAGAAAAAAATACAAAATAAATATACTTTTGTTTTAAATGATTAATTAGATTGAAAAATATTATTTGATATCATTAATTATTTTGTTAATTAATTGCATCAAATAAAATGATTCAATTTAATTAATTGTTTAATTAATTTCGATTAGTTTGAATTATTTGATTGTTTAGACTTTTTAATCATGCTGTCATTTTGATACATCCCCGTTCATAAATTTGCACCCCCGTGGGCCTTCTTTTTTTTATATTTGTAATTCTTTTTTTATTGATTTTTGTTAGACATTTCAATCTGTTTAAACTTTTCCTTCACATGAAAAATAATAAAATCAATAAATATTGATTAGATTTTTATTTGATTTTAGGAATTAAATTGTGGTTATCCGATTACTCGAGATTTGAGATACATCTTTGCTTATGTGATATGCATATATGCTCGAGATTTCGATTGTGATTTATTTTCACAGCGATGATGCTTCAACATTTGTTCCGAGCATTTTATTTCTGACTCTTTTCTTTGATTGGTGAAGCTTTCGAAAAGATCGTCGTGTTTCTTTGCTTTGATACGCTTTTCTACGGATTGATATCTATTTGGTATTTTCTCTTAATTATCTCATTTCAGCATTTTGTTGTTTTCTAGATATCATGAGAAGTAGGAACTTTACTGCTTTCTAGATATCATGAGAAGCAGGAACTTTACTTCTTTCTAGATATCATGAGAAGTAGGAAATAAAGAGCCTGCGCTCGAAGTCACTATTTAAAGTCCTGTAGCAGGCACCGCTTTCTATGTGTTATTTGTGTTTGTTTAAAATTCTACCTTTGAAGTAGGTATTTCACATGTGTGTTTACGTTTGTGCGCGTATTATATTACAGATGATGATTTCTCAAAAGGAGGCAAGCGAGGAGGGTTCTTAATTGACCCCTCACATTCTAGTATGTGTCAATCCTTAGCTCACGTTGTACGTCAATGCTTCGGAGTTGTGCAGATCTTGTGTATCGATTCGGTTATGTGGAAAAGGGGTTTAGTCTTAACCCCACCATTGCTGAAACTTTGCTACCCGTTTGTTTGCTTCGGGTGATCCGCTCCCCTTAGCTAAAGTAATGCTTTTCTTTTTTTATTTCATCTCAGTCTCCCGCTTGTTTACTTTAGGTGATCCGCTCCCCTTAGCTAAAGTATTTTCTCTTCATACCCCCATCCCCTGAGTCAGTATATCTCGATTGTGTGCTTTTGCCAAAGCACTTGTTAGATATGCCATGCCCCCTTGGGTTCGCTCGATTAGAGTAGCTTTTCAGTTAGACATTAGGATAGGTATCCAAGCATGCTAACATAGGGTAGATATTTCCCTTTTATCCTCAACCATAGGATCAATCATTCTATGATAACATTAGGGATAGATTTAGGATAGTCTCCCTTATATGTTTTTATTTCTTTTGCATATTGCATCTTAAAACAAAAACTTTCTTAAGTTGACCTCTTACCGCCTTTTACCATGATATTTTTCTATCTTTATATCGGTGTTTCGCCATCGCGTATGTTTGTTATCCTACTTTAATTTTTAATATCATTGTTAAGTGTGATGTTTTCTAATCTAAGTTGTGATGTTTTTCCATCCTTGCCATGATATTTTGCTATCTTTGTGTCGATCTTTCGCCATCACATATGTTTGTTATCCTACTTTAATTTTCAATATCATTTTTAGGTGTGATGTTTTATCATCTAAGTTGTGATGTTTTTCCATCCTTGTCGTAATATTTTTCTATCTTTGTGTCAATATTTCACCATCGCGTATGTTTGTTATCCTACTTTGGTTTTCAATATCATTGTTAGATGTGATGTTTTATCATCTAAGTTGTGATGTTTTGTCATCCTTGCCATGATATTTTTCTATCTTTGTATCGATGTTTTGTCATTGCTTATTTCTTTGTCTCAATAAGTCAAACACCCCATGTGACCTCATGCAGACATTTCCCTCATTTTTTGCTAAATAAAACAATTCTCTCCAAGTAAATTTTTCTGCCCATGCACAATCATTGCCAGCTCACCATTCATGCATATCTCACTCAATTCTGCTCTCTATTTACTCACTAAAAAGCAGCACAATGCAAGCTAAAATAACATGAAACTCAACTCATCTTGCAAGCTCACAACTTTTCTGATTTTTCCAAGTTTGTCCCTTTAACGGCTCTGAGCTTCAAGTACCATTATCCCCTCCCTCTATTGGCTCTATATAAACATATGCTCCCTCTCATTCTGAAAGAGACGCTTTCTTATTCACTCTAAACAAACTTCTAAAAAATTTCCCTCGAAACTCTTCTCTCTCTCTCACAAACTCAGAGTTCCTCTTCAAATCCCTCAAGAGTTTCTTGCTTAGATCTTACTCTCTTGCTGATTTATCCATCTTGAAATTTGAAGAATAAGTTATATCAGGTTTCTATCTCAAACCAGAGGCACAGGTGAATTTATTTTTCACTTTTGAGGTGAGTTTTCAGATCTTGATTCCTCTCATGCTAGTTTGATTTAATGCATCATATCTTGTTTATGTGGTGTTAGCTAGCCAGGATTTAGATCTGAAGTGTAATTCTATGTGTTTTGTTGCTTGATTCTTGTTCGACAAGTTGCTTGAAATTCTGTTTGAACCAGTGCTTTCATGCTCAGGTTTTGTTTTAATCTTTCATCATTTAAGAAATTCATGAGCATTTTGTTCTTCTTTGCACTTTTGTGATGAATTTTGATGTTTGAATCAAATAAAATGGTTAAGAATCAGGTGAGATATTTGAGTTAGGAAATTGTTTGTTGAATTGCTTAACTCAAAATCATGTTCATGCAGAAACCTTCGCGCCCTAACTTCTCTATGATTCATGCATCATTTCATGAAATTCTTGATCCTATTGTTATATGCAATTTAATCTTGAAGTTTGATGTTTACATATTGAATTTTCATGGAGAAACGAGTGAGATATCATGGCCTGAACGTCACCTGTCAAAACTGTACAAAATAAGTTAGGGTTGATGTTTGGTAGGGACGAAGAAGTGGTGCATTTTGATTCGTACATGCATTAAAACTTTTACAGCGCTTTTCATAAATAACAGGTGTAGCAGATCTGTTTATTATTTGAATTTCATTCAATTTTAATTGTTTTTTCCTAAATTTTGTTTTAATATTTTATTTGATTCAAAAATTATCAAAAAAATATTATAGACTTTGTTTTTAGTCTATTTTCTGATTTTGAACTTTAATTCATATTTCTATCATTTTTGCATGATTAAATAATTCAATTAGCTAAATTAGGTATTTTAATCATCTTTTAGGTTTTAGAATTTTATTTTCTTATTTTCACTAACCTAAAAAATCCATCAAAAATATTTTGATTTAGACTCTGAGTCATATTCATGAAAATAATTTATTTCCTATTTTACAAAATTCGTGATACTCTAATTAAATCAATTGGTTAGCTGTTACACTCTTTTTTTCAATTTTGTTGCATTGTGCAAATATTTTATGTTTTAATTTTTTATTTCAAGATAAAATTCAAAAAAAAGATATACTTAGTATTCTTTAGATATTTATCTAATTTTTTTTATTTTTAATTAAATTTTCAATACATTTTGCTTGCTTGTAAGAATTTTAGAAGTTAACTGTTGTTTTTGATATCTACTCTTGCTTAAGCATAAAGAAACAATTAATTCTCTAACTTCCCTCATTTCTAAAAACCAAATAAAATATTTTCAAAGTTATTGGATAAGTTTATATCATTTAAACCTTTTTTTTTATTTTTAAAGTATGATCTTCCATTTTTTCAAAATATTTTATGAAACATGCCTAGTTTTAGTGTTTTGCCAACTAGTTTTGATGTTTGAGTTTCAAAATCATATTTCCTCCTCTTTTTAGGAACTTTTGACTATACTTATGACTTTTATAATTCTTTAGGGAATTATAATTAAATTGACATAAATTTACAAGTCATTTTCATATTTTTAACCTAATTTTGACTTAGGAGTATGCTTAGGGTTTTGCCTTGATCAAAAGATTTGTGTTTGAGAACTTGTGTGCATAGTTTTAGGATAAATCTTGGCATGTCATATTCTACTGACTTGGATGCTATTTTTGGATAAATTCCTCAACCTCATTGGATCTTGGGTGTTGATAGATTGAAAAACCAAATCCACCAAAATAGATGAATGATAATGATGATATTTGAAACCCTAATTTCATCTGATATATCCTCTCCCTATTCATCTTATCCCATTCTTACTTGTGCTACATGTTTTTTGAAAATAATCTACATATCATTTCTCTAACATGTGGTACATAGATTTCTATTGACCGTCCACAAAATAGGTGTGACTTCTACATAAGTCCACTTATGATTGCTTAACATAGCGCTAAATTTTATCCCGATTCGAGAAATGATCAGTCATGGCACAAACTTATGTTTGCAAGCCCAAGTATGTTTAATTTGAAACCTTTTATCCAAGAAACTCGAGGTTCATTGTTAGGAGGCTTTGATCTTATCAATCCTCTAATGAACTTTCATGAACTTTGGTCTAAGTGAATCATTTAAACATCGTTGGTCATATGTGCTTGCCTTGAGTATTTGAAATGAATGATATACTTGACAAAAAGCAAATGAAACTTGTTGTTGAGATGCTTTGATTTTATCAATATTCTAATGAGTTTTCAAATGCAAGTTTCAAGATGGTCATTCAACTAACCTCTAACTTCTAATTCACTAACAATTGACTTTTACTTTATGCCCTTTATTTTATGCCTTTACTTTTACGCACCACTTATTTTAGCATTTAAATTTCATGTTATTTTATCAATATCTTCTTTAATTTCAAAATCTTCTCCCTCTTCAAAACTCTTCGTGTTTTCTAACTTGAATCGCTTTCATAATAAACTTGGACTTAGGTCCATACATTTTCAAAAATATTTTCTTAACCAAACTTTAACCAAATTAATCATACTTTGACATTTTCTGTGAGAAGACTAAAAGTCAATCAACCTCATTCAAACCATTTATCCACTTTCGCTTTTTACTTTAAAACTCATTTCTCAAAAGATTAGACTCTTGTCGATTCTTGTAGTGATGCAAGCTACTATACTTCTATGATATGTAGTGAAGTGAGGTATTTTCTACTTGAGTGTTGAGTGAGGCTTTGTTGATTTTAAAATCTAAGCTATATCCTCCACTTTGAGATGATGCAAATTCTCCTTTCTCATAATTGTGGATAGTAAGTATGTTTTCCACTCGAATATGACAATGATGTCTCTTCTCTTAAAATTAACCAACACAGTTGTGTTTTAAATTTGTTAAGGTGAACTACGAGTACTCTGATCCCCTATTGCACGGAAGGTGGTACATATACACTAAAGGTTCACAACTGCAACAGGTGCAAAATTGTAAAAAAAAATACTTCTTTTCTCATCTCAACCATGTATTTTTGTATACAACATATATAGCCAAAATACACAAATTTTTAAAGAGGTTCCTGCGGAGTACCGTAGATGTTTAGGGTGCTAATACTTTTCCTTTGCATATCCAACCCCCGTACCTAGATTATCTTCCCCCTCTTTTTTTGGTTATTCGCTCTTTTCCCATTCCTCTGGAAACAATAAAGCACAATGGCAATTTTTATTTGATTTGTGTGAGTTAAGTCAATCCAATGGCTTAGTTCCAACATTTCTATGGCTATAATGATGATTCGTACAAAACAAATCAAACCAATCATGCCCCAAGTATAGCATGACGCCTTAGCCTACCAATTGGGCTAAAAACAGCTTAAAAGTAATATTTGTATTTTATTTATCATGCTTGTGCAAAACCAACAAGTTTCAAATGCAAATGATTATCAAAATTATATTGGACGTTTTTACAAGAAAAACAGTAAAAGAAAAACAAAGCAAGCTTTTTGGACTTTTATTGATTTAAATCGACCTGTAAATAGGATTTTTACATTAGGAAGCAATTCCTAGAAAGAGGTAATTGTGAAAGCAAAACAAAAGAGCATTACAAAAAATGGCAATGTGAAAATGGATATTCATCGGGTTCTGATTCTGCTATAACTCTTATAACCTCGAAGATCTCATTACTTTGCTTTCTGAAGAAGATGACTGGATCATTCCTACCCTTTGGGGTGACCAACTGTAGTAGTAGATGAAATCAAAGATCTGATGCTAGACCTAGTCATTCGCTTTAAATCCCTAACTTTTTCCTGAATCGCCCTTTCGGGTTTTCAATCCACCAGGATACCCTTTTTTTCCTAATCCACCCTTTCGAGTTTTCAACTTAGCGGGTGCACCAATTTTATTTTTCATTCTTTTCACTCCTTCTTTTTTATCCTTAACTTTTTCCTGAACCTTTTATTCATTCATTATTTTGGGTTCGTCGGGATGCCCTTTTTTTCCTGAGCCAGTCAACTCAACAGGTCTATTTATGTGAATGATTTTTTGACTACATCTGCATTCACAAGGAGTGGGAAGTCTTCACCATCCATAGTTGTAAGCATCATGGCCCTACCAGAGAATACTTTCTTAATAACAAATGGTCCTTCATAAGTTGGGGTCCACTTGCCCCTAGGATCTCCTTGAGGAAGAACGATTCTTTTAAAAACAAGGTCACATACTTAATAATATTGAGGATACACCCTCTTGTCAAATTCTTTTCTCATCCTTTTTTGGTACTCCTGACCATGACACACAGCCGCTAACCTTTTCTCATCAATGAGGTTCAAATGATCCAGCCGATTCTGCACCCATTCTGATTCATCAAGCTCAATATATTTCATAATCCTTAGAGAAGGAATCTCCACTTCCACTAGAATACCTGCTTCCATTCCATACACAAGGGAGAACGGGGTTTCCCCGGTCATAGTGTACTGAAGTACGATATCCATGCAAAGTGAGAGAAAGCATATCATGGCAATCCTTATAGGTTACCACCATCTTTTGCATAATCTTCTTGATATTCTTATTGGTCGCTTCAACAACGCCATTCATCTTTGGATGATACGGAGAAGAATTATGATGTTTGATCTTGTAAGTTTCACGGAGCTCTTTCATCATTTTGTTATTGAGATTAGATCCATTCTCAGTAATGATCTTTTCTGGAATCCCATAACAACAAATCATTTTGTGCTTGATAAAATAAGAAACTAGATGCTTAGTAACATTTGCACAAGATGCAGCTTCGACCCACTTGGTGAAGTAATCTATGGAAACCAAAATGAAACGATGGCCATTGGAAGCAGTTGGTTCAATATTTCTGATCATATTAATGCCCCACATTATAAAGGGCCATGGAGAAGTCAAGAGGTTCAGAGGAACGGAAGGATCATGCACCTTGTCAGCTCTTTAAATCTTTTTGGCCATGTTATGTCCATTGGGATGAGTCCCAAAAGCACCCTCATGTATTTCTTCGATAATCTTTGATGCTTCATTCTTGTTCACACATTTGAGCAACATACCATCATGATTTCTCTTGTACAATGTACCATTGCTGAGGAAGAACTTTGCTGACATCCTTCTAAAAAACTTCTTGTCTGTAACAGACGCCTCTTCTAGATACTCTTGAGTCTTTAGGTACTTCTTGATATCATGAAACCACGGATTACCATCCAATTTCTCTTCAGCTTCAAAATAAAATGCTGGTTCATCCAATCTCATAATAGTGATCGAAGGCGCATCATTAGCCCATTTCACTTTAAACATGGGCGACAGAGTAGCCAAAGCATCTGCAAGATTATTTTCTTCCCTTGAGATATGCTCAAATGTGATTTCTTCAAAGTAAGGAATCAACTTCATAATATGTTCTCTGTAGGGGATCAGTTTTGGGTGACGAATCTCATATTCTCCATTAATCTGGCTAATCACAAGAGCTGAGTCTCCGTAAACTTTCAAAAACTTGATTCGCAAATCAATTGTGGCTTCAATCCTATAGATACGGGCTTCATATTCTGGCATGTTATTGGTACAATCAAAACAAAGTATGGATTTGGAAGGGATATGAAAACCTTTAGGAGAAGTAATAATAGCTTCGACACCATTACCCATAGCATTTGAGGCACCATCGAACACCATTGTCCATCGTGATCTTGGTTCAGGTCCTTCCTCTGGGCCAGGAATGTTACAATCCCTGATATACATGATCTCTTCGTCTTGGAATTCAAACTTCATTGATTGGTAATCTTCCATGGGCTATTGAGCAAGATAGTCTGCCAATACACTACCCTTGATGGCTTTCTGAGTAGTATATTGGATGTCATATTCAGTCAAAATCATCTGCCAATGGGCCACCCTTCCTGTGAGAGTTGGCTTCTCAAAAATGTACTTGATGGGATCCATTTTGATATGAAGTAGGTGGTATGTGTTAACATATATTGTCTAAGGCGTCTGGCAGCCCAGGAAAGTGTACAACACGTCCTTTCAAGCAAAGGGTAAATTGACTCCCATTCTGTAAACTTCTTGCTTAAGTAATATATTTCATGTTCTTTCTTTCCAGTCTCGTCATGTTGACCGAGCATGCAACCCATGGAATTTTATAGAATTGTTAGATACATGATTAATGGCCTTCCTTCCAGCGGGGGCATAAGGATCGGAGGTTCCTGCAAGTATTATTTTACTCTGTTGAGCGCTCTTTGACAGTTGTCATTCCACCTGACCGCTTGATCTTTTTTTAGAAATTTAATCAATGGTTCACATGTGGCTGTGAGATGAGAGATGAATCTAGAATTGTAGGTTAACCTCCCCAAGAAACCACTAACTTCTTTTTTTGTTTTCGATTCAGGCATTTCTTGTATTGCTTATACCTTAGCAGGATCAACCTCGATACCTTCCTCATTTACAATAAAGTCCAACAGCTTTATGGATCTCACCCTGAAGGTGCACTTGTTTGGATTCAATCTCATTCTGAATTTCCTCAACCTGTCAAACAATTCCTGCAACAGAGCAGATGTTCTATCTTTGTTTGATATTTGGCGATCATATTGTCAAGATATACTTCAATCTCCTTATGCATCATGTCATGAAAGAAAGTTACCATATCACCTTGATACATTTCCCCTCCATTCTTCAGACCAAAGGGCGTCACCTTATAGCAGAACATTCCCCATGGTGTAATGAAAGTTGTCTTCTCCATATCTTTTGGAGCCATCTTTATCTACTTGTAACCAGAAAAGCCATACATGAAAGAAAACACTTTTCATTGAGCAGTATTATCCACCAAAATATAAATATGGGGAAGCGAGAAATCATCCTTAGGGCTTGCTCTGTTCAAGTCCTTATAATCAACACTAATTTTGACTTTACCATCCTTCTTTGGTACCAGCACAATATTGGAAATCCACGGTGGATAAGAAATTACTTTCAAGAAGCCGGCATCGAAGTATTTGTATACCTTCTCTTTAATCTTCTTAGACATCTCAGGATGAATTCTTTAAAGTTTTTGTTTGATCGGAGGACAATCATCTCTAAGAGGTAAGTTATGCACAACAATATCGGTGTCCAGACCAGGCATGTCTTTATAGGATCAGGCGAAGATATCAACAAACTCATAAGCATTTCAATCAATCTTGCCTTTACACTTTCCTCTAAATTAGCCCTTATTCTGACCTCTTTCTTTGCCTCATCGGTGCCCAAATTAATCATTTCCATAGATTCCTGGTGCGGCTGGATAACCTTTCCCTCTTGCTTTAACAATCTCACCAACTTCTCAGGGAGTTCATAATATTCCTCACCCTTTTCTTTGGCTTGGTAGATCGGATTATCTAAGTCATAATGAGCGATAGAAGAATCATTATTAATGGAATCTGGGGTGAATGTGCATCTGCATGAGTGATTTATTTTTTGTTTTAGTGATAGTGTGTGAAAAAGAAAACACTTCCATTTAAAAGAAAAGTAAAAATTGAAAGAAAAGGAACATAATATTTGAATGCAAAAACATCCTTTATTTAATGATAAAGTTTTGAAAAAGAAAACATGGTGGTCCTACACAATGATCCAATATGCCTTGGGCAGATCATAGGAATTATGACATGATAAAAGAGAAAAAAAAACAAGAAAATTACTCCTCAGCAATTGTAACTTGGATGGTATCCACAAAAGTCCAATTGTTCAGCTCCTGACAAGGAATACTTGGACGAATCCAATCATCAATGTTTTAATCATTGTATTCATCATCACCAATTGCATTGGTGCATCCATCTTGGGCAAAACCAGAGCTGGAAAACTTCAATGGAGTAGAAAAATTTGAAGCTTTGGGAGATACACTCTACTTTGCGGGGTTGAAACTTAAACTGGACTTGTTAAACTCTGGAATGAAATCTACAACTCGACCCCAACCTTCGGGGTGACCAGCCTCAACTAGTGCTTGAGCATCTTTGAATGATGACAAAGAAGTCTCAGGTTTCTTTCTTTCCTAAGAACGAGGAGTCTTGATCATCTAAACAGTCTCAAAAGCCTGAAAAGGAGTCTCATGAACTTCTCCTTCAATCTCCATATATCGGAATGAAGTCAGATGACTCACAATATATTCTTACTTTCCACAAACAATGATTGTCTTTCCATCTAAAGGATTTATGAGCTTTTGGTGAAGGGTAGAGGTAATTGCCCCAGCTTTATGAATCCATGGGCGCCCCAGCAAACAACAATGTGATGGTTGTATATCCATCACATAGAAAGTAACAGTAAAAACCTGAGGACCAACCTTGATAGGAAAGTATACTTCTCTAAACACTGTCCTTCTGGACCCATCAAAAGCCTTCACAACCAAATCACTGGGACGCAGCTCCACCCCAGAATAGTCAATTTTCATTAATGGAGTTTTCGGAAAAACATTCAATGAGGACCCAGTGTCTACCAACACCCTCGACAAATTTTTGCCTCTACACTCTATGGAGATGTGAAATACCTTATTTTGGTTGCAACCCTCAGGTGGGAGATTAAAATTAGTAAAACCCAAACCATTTCCATCGGATATGTTGGCACAAACCATTTCAAACTGGCCCATTATTGTTTCTTGTGGCACAAACGTGCTCTTCAAGAGCTTCATCAAAGCATTCCTACGAGCCTCAGAGTATATCAACAAAGACAAAATAGACACTTTAAAAGGTGTATGATACAACTGTTCAATAATGTTGTAGTCACTCTTCCTTATAATCCTCGCCAATTCTTCAACTTCAGTATTAGGAGCTGAAGAAATCCCAGGCACAACAATTTGTCGAGGCACACTAGCCTGCACAGGCTCTTGACCAACAGTCATCACTTGCTTGCCTTTGGCCTTGGCCAATGCATCAGCAGCTTCTTGAACATTGGGGGGGGGGGGGGGGGAACACCCTTCTGCTTCTTGTTATACGACCTTCACCAGCAAAATTATTAACACCAGCATTATCATCTTTAATAGACTTCTTAGAAGGACCAACTTCTTGTCTCACTTTGTGGTAATACACATCAGCGCCATAATTCCATGGGACAACTTTCTCACTTGTATATGGTACCGGACCGGGAAAAGTGATCATCAAAGAAACTGTATCAGCAGGAGCAGGGATACTCCGCCGAGTGTACGTGATAAAAACCACCACAATATCTTCTTCGGTAACCTTTTTGTACTTCCGAGTCCTATCAAACTATAAGGAGCCATCATCAATCAATTCCTGAATATGAGCTTTCAAGTCATCACAACCCTTTGGTTGTTCTACACACTTGCACAATCCGGACAACAACCAAGGAAAGTATCATTATCACTCAAGTACCTCTTAACAAAAGGCAGAGATGTAGTCACTTGATTCACATCCATAACCAAATTCAGAACTTCACCATCATCAATGATAACATTGATAGTTGTACCATCATGCGGTGGCATTGGGTGTTGGATAACATTAGGCCCATGAACAAAATCAAATTGGATAGCCTTGGCATCAAGAAAATCTTGGATCTTCCATTTTAGAGCATAAAAATTCTCAACAGTATGACCCACGCCACCAGAATGAATCTCGCATCTAGTGTTAGCGTCATAATTGGCTGGGAGCTTATCAAGATTAACCGAAAGATGTCTCAAAGTGACCAAATTTTCCTCCAGTAGGTGCTGAAGAGCCTCAAAATAACTCATAGGAAGAGGATGAAATCTTCTGGATTACCTTGGTTGTTGATTGTTATGACGAGGTGCATTCTGCTACCTCTGTTGTTGTGGGCGTTGTTGCTGAGGAGCATTCACTAGAATAGTCACAACATTGACCTGTTGATGCTGATGATTTCTTTCTCTTCTTCAGTAAGCATGAACAACACTCATTTTTCCTTCCTTTTTCCTGGGATAAGAAACAAAAGGTTTCTTATTTCCTCCACTTGAGGAACCACTGGATTTACTGACTTGGATCCTTCCTAATTTCAAACCAACTTCTATCCTCTCACCAGCCATAACCAATTCAGCAAAACTTGCAAAGGTACTTCCAATCATACAGTCATAATAGGGCCCTTGCAAAGTTCTCATGAACATATCAATGAGTTCTCTCTCCATTAAATGAGGATGAACCCTAGCAGCTAGCTCACACCATTTCTGAGCATATTTCTTAAAAGACTCATTTGGCCCTTGAGTCAAGCTCTGCAACTGAGTGCGATTTGGTGTTGTTGTACCCCAAAATTTTCCCTCTCATGTTTCCAAAGGTCTTCCCTTACATGGTTGATCACAAACACTTTCCTAAAGAAAAATAAAGTTTTTGAAGATGAACAAAGTGTCTTTTGATTGGCATCTGGGAAAAGTCTTCGATTGGGTATCCAAAATCCTTCGATACAGGCTTGACTCACCAGTTTTCGATTGGGCATTTGGCACTCTTCGACCAGGCTTTGATTAGTAAGCTTCGATTAGGTTTTTGGAACCCTTTGATCAAGCTTTGGTGTGCAACACTTCGATTGAGCGTTGGACCTCCTCCGATCAAGCTTTGGTGTGCAACACTTCAATTGAGCGCTGGACCTCCTTCGATCAAGCCTTGGTGTTCAAGCCTTCGATTGAGCACTGGACCTCCTTCGATCAAGCCTTGGTGTGAAAGTCTTCGATTGAGCGCTGGACCCCTTCGACCAAGTCAATTTCACAATGCTTTGACTAGTACTTCAGAGTGTCCTTCGACTGGAACTTCATACTCTACCTCAATCAGAACATCAGAATGATATGACCTTCGAATGGCATTTCAGTTTAGAGTTTCTCTTAATCTAAGATACTCTGATGAAGGAAGTTCTGGACACTTCGAATCAGAACTTAGACTCATCACAAGGCCAAGGGCTGGGCGAAGTTGTCTAATAGGGAATGTTCTAAACATATTCGAATTGGACTTTGAAGCTGGCAAAGAAGGCAGATTCGAAGGAATGAAGTAGGCTGGCATGACTAAGAAAAAAACACATATCCTAACCTGTCCAGGTTCATCCAAAGTCCACAATGGCATGTGTCCCTTGCAAATTTGCAATCGAAGCAGGGGGAGTCTCAATCGAAGGGGCTGTGACTGGAGTAGTTCGAATGGGGACTTTGAAGCAATCGAAGAGAGCAAAATCGAAGGGGTAAGTCAGTTTTTGATTTCCATCAAGTTGGAGGCCCAAACAACTCAGAGCAAGCTAGCAGAAACGCATGATTGAATCAAATTTGGCAAGTTTTCATGAAGATCAAATCAAATCTCTCCATCATAATGGACCAAGATTTGATACACATTTGTTGACCTAATTTCTTTGCCTATATAAACATGTTGCTCATAAACAAATCACACACGAAAAACCCTTGCAGAAAGACACGTGAAAAATACCTACACAAACTCTGCAGAAACGGCGCCCCAACCTTGAAAAGAAAAGCTTGAAAAGTGGTGATCAGGTTTTGGTTTGGAGGCAGATTCCGACCCAAAGAAAGACGCAACTCTCTTGCCATCAACCTCCTGAAGCGAGGCCAATCAAAAACCAAGCTTTTCATCATCTAAATCGCAATGTAAGTGTTCTAGAAAACACCTCTGAACATGAAAACGCAACTCATCATCCTTGCATCTTTTCCTTAAAATATCGACATATTTGTGATTGTTATTTGATTTAGAATGTTTTGGCATTGTCTAATATAATTTGCATGGCCTCTAACCCCATATATATAGAACCTAGGGTTCATGTTCTTGTTTTTAGGCGTTTCTTGTGCAGGGTAAATTGAGACAACAATGGCTATAGGAATGATGAGGAGGTCGAGACGAACACATCTGTGTTCTTGAATAGCGTTTCATGGCCTGGAGCGATTTTTAGAACCATCCCACGAAACTTCCTGCGGATAAAAATCTGCAGGTAAATAACCAGGGTGTTTGGGGAAGATGATAACGTGTCTCAGCTCCATTGGTCCATTTGAATCCATTACGCGCTTTTTATTTTTTTGGCAGGCCTAATTGTTGTTTTGTTTTATATTATTCGCGTCTTATCCCACTAACAGGTTAACATCATGGCTCAATTGGTAGCGCGTTGGTCGAATTGTCTAATGGGACCTGGATTCGAATCCCAGGTCCCCCCAAAACTTTGTTACATTTTTCTACAGGTGCTCAGATGCAGTGCTCCAGACAGGCAGCATCATACACCTCCAGATCTCACGCGCCAGGTGGTTCCAGATCCAGATCTTGTGGTCCAGGTTGAGGTTCACCATGAACCTTGGCCAACGAACGCCCAGGCAATCTGAAAGTCCAACAAGCTGGACGTTTGGGCTTGGAAACTGCAATTCATACTCCCTTTTCGAGCCCAGCACCCCTGAGTTTCTTTCTTTATTTTTTTCTTTTCACTGTTTTTTTATTTTATCACCATAATTAATTAATTAACTCTTTTTCATAAAAAAAATCAGAAACAACAAAAATACTTTTATTTTAATTTTATTACTTATTTTTGTAAATAAATTGTAACCAATTAATTTAGTTTTTTAATTAGGATTTTATTAACTTTTTTAATCACTCCTATTTTACTGCCTTAATTAAAATAAAACTCAAAAACACCTTTTCTTTAAATCCATTATTAATTTAGACTTGATTCTTAATTCAAAAAAGACAAAAAACATGCTTTCTTCAAAAAGGGTCAAAACCCTAAAGGAAAATCTGATTCAACTTTTCTCGCGCGTATTATTTTGATCTATATATTGTAATTGCTCCGAGGATGTAATAGTTTTAACTTAGGATTTTTTATTTATCGCATTTATTTACTTTCCGCATTTACTTTTAAGGGTTTGTTTTTGGCGATGTAAATACCCGACGCCTTGTAATAGCTTAGTTTTATTTTCCGCAACCACTAACTGCTAGATGTATGCTAACTAGGCTATGCATGACAAGATCCATCTTAAATTAAAATCAATCGTAGCTCACCATGACATGTAAAGATAACATAACTGAAAATTGACACACTTGCACATGTCACTCCTAGGGTACGCCTCACTTGGTTTCCTCGAACGTGGTCATTGAGTATAGGATGTTTTAGAGGTCGCCCTCCTGTCTAAAGATCAAAGTTGCCTCGAAACGATTGCCTCGGATAAAAACAATCTAAGACATTAGGGTTACTACTAAGGCGTCCTAACGTTGCTTTAGTGACCACACATCCCTAAAATCGAATTGACCCGAAAACTCCAACGACGGGGCTACCTATTCCTTAATAGTGGGATAGCACTATCTAAAGGAAATTTGCACAGTTTAATTCTTTTTTGAGTAGGTAGATGTTCTTAGGTACTTGCTTTTTTTTAAAACAAAAAAACAACTTTTCGCACTTACACTCTATTC
Organism: Vicia faba; assembly: GCA_948472305.1. Taxonomy (NCBI): domain Eukaryota; kingdom Viridiplantae; phylum Streptophyta; class Magnoliopsida; order Fabales; family Fabaceae; genus Vicia; species Vicia faba. The sequence continues at coordinate 147,266,053 of OX451740.1, forward strand.
AAAAAAACAAAACTCTTTTTTAAAACCCACAAACACAAGAAAAGCAAAACTTTTTGAAAACACATTGAGCAAGTACCTAAGAGCCCGTGGATAACCACGGATAGAAAGGGTGCTAACACCTTCCCATTCTATAATCTACCTCCTGAACCCGAGAAACATCTCGAAAAGGAATTTTTCCGTGCTTTTGTCCTTTCTTTGTTGGATAAAATAAAAGACGGTGGCGACTCTTGCTTAACGCGACATTTTGCGAAACACAAACGCAAACCGGCATTCCAAAATAGTCAGTTCTCATTCCCACCGATCACAGAACTGGCAACTCTGCTGGGGACTTTTATAAGTGAGGTGTACCTTAGGATTAGATCACTTGTGTTTTCAATTGTATGCTTTGTATGCTTTAAATTTTGTGGGCTTGTATCGGAGTTTTATAGATCCTAACCCGGATCTGGGGGTACCCCATTTTAGGTAAGTAGCAATAAACTGTGAGGGAACTGTCCGGCGTAGACCGACACGGATGAAGCAGTAGCTACGTTGGTGTGACACCTTCGTCTGTACCGATATCCCTTATGTTGGAACGAGGAGAATATGGGTCTTCTGAGGAGTCATTAAGCACCAACTGACCTTAGAACCTTAAATTGACCAACTTGTCCATAGAACAGTAGCAGTATGCTACACTCATTGAGACTAAACTCTCGCGATGGTTCCGGCTGCAAGAAAAGGTTGCCAAACTGGAATTATGACCGATTGAGGGTAGTCAGTGATATTGAGATCCTCTAGAACCCGGTTACTATTTTTAGGACAGGTCTTAACCAACTGAAACTGAAAGAGGGTAATACCTAAAGCTTCATGCCAGCCTGAAATCTAAGGGCTCTTTTGTGTGACTTGTGTGCCTTTACCATGTTTGCCTTTTGTGAATACTTGTGGTGTGCCTTTACCATGACATCATAACATCATAACATTGCATACATCTTGCATAAGGACTAACCCATTTCAAAGACAAGAGGGTTTCATCTTTGCTCTGTTTTGTAGGACCTCATGATGCCCATGCATAGGAATACTATCCGGCTCAACTTTGTTCAAGCACCTACTTTGCTTAAAGAGTTAGTTGTCAGGATTCCAGACACTACTTCCTTCATCAGGAGGCATGGTTCTCTTCTCGGTTTAGTCACCTCAAAGTTGGACCAACAAATGATGAGCGTCCTGGTCCAGTTCTATGATCCCCTATACCATTGCTTCACCTTTCAAGACTTCCAGCTGGTTCCTACCCTGGAAGAGTTCTCTGAGTTGCTTGGTATCTTTGTTTTGGAGCAGACTCCATTCACTGGTTGGGAAAAGACTCTTAGGCCTGAAGAGATTGCTGCAGCCCTTCACTTGACCAAAGAAGAGGTAATGGCTAACTGGGAGACTAGAAGTGGAATTAAGGGTTTTTTGGCTAAGTTTCTGGTTAGCAAAGCTAACTGCTTTTGGGATGACTTAGACTTTAAAGTGTACGAGGACATTCTGGCTCTCTTAATCTATGGTCTGGTATTGTTTCCAAACCCTGACACCTTTGTTGATGTTAATGCCATAAGGATCTTCATCTCTCGGAACCATGTACCCACTCTCTTGGGTAATATCCTTCATCAGCTCTATGCCCGTACTGCCCGAAAGCGGGGAACTTTGATGTGATATGCTCCTTTATTGTCGAGGTGGTTTATTTTGCACCTCCCTAAGCCCGTACTGAAGAACAAAGAAGGAATGGGTTGGGCTCATAGGATAATGTCTCTTACTAATAATGACATTATTTGGACTCTCAAAGGCTTGGATGAGGTGACTGTCATTGATCGTTGTGGAGAATATCCTAATGTTCCATTGATCGGAACCCATGGAGGAATCTCTTATAACCCATGTTTAGCTCTCTGTCAGTTTGGAAGAGCCAGAAGAGAAGGGCCTCATGAGATGTTGATACCTCATATCATCTTTGATTTTCAGGGAGATAGCGACGAGCTGCGTCGTAGATTCATCAGGGCTTGGGATAGAGTTCACAAATCTGACCCACATGAGTTGGGACCAAAGACTTCTCTGCCAATGGAGTCATATTTCAGATGGGTCTGCATCCGTGCCCAGAAGTTAGGTATGCCATACGAAGCTGTCAGGCCTATTACTCTTGAAGTTGTTGATAAAGACGGGGTTCCTCCAACTATTCTCCATCCTCATACGCCCACTGATGTTGGCACACTGAAGAGGTCTTGGGCGCAACTACAGGAAGAACGGGATTCTTATCAGGAGAGGTTCAACGAACAAGAACAGAAGATCCAGAAGCTGACTAAGAAAATGGAGAACGAGCGGATCCTGAATGATTATATCCGCACTGAGAAGAAGAGGCCATGGGAACATTGATGGACCTTTGATGATTTCTTTTACGATTTTATTTACTTTTCAATATTTCCATTCTTGTAACGCCTAAGGGAAAGTTGTTGAACAATTTAAATTCTGAAGTTAAATCTAATAAAGTGTGTTTCCTTTCTTGTCTACAAATTTGAATCCCGATTGTCTTTGAAATCATAAATCATACGCATTTCATCTCATGCACTGCATAAACAGGTACCGTTTTACAGGTTTCTTATCTCCTTCGCTGTTTATTTCAGCAATCTTCATGTCTGCTGAACCTTCCACTGAGCAAGCTATCAAGGCCCTCCAGGCCTAGAATGCCCCGTTTCAAGAGTTGGTTATGAGCCTAGCTAAGGGTCAGCAGGACCTAAAGACCCTGATTCTGAAAGAGAGGAAGAAGAAGAAGAAGAAGAGGACCGTCCTGTTCAACACTGGACGCAGGTTTGGAAATGGGCTGCAAAACGAAGTTGATCTGGCCACCTCATCTAGAGGGAAAGACAGTCCACAAGAAAGGAGGGTCCCTAGCCCTATAGTCTCCGACAATGAGACGGACTATGATGAAGAACAGTATCCTCATGCTGAGGATAAGTACAAACAGCTGGAAGACCGTTTGAGCGCTATGGAAATACAGAAGGTGCCCGGTCTGGATTTCGGAGATCTAGGTCTATCCTCTGGGGTGGTGATTCCCCATAAGTTCAAGGCGCCTGCCTTTGCCAAGTATGACGGAGCTTCCTGTCCAAAGTTGCACCTCCGGTCATATGTGAGGAAGATCCAACCCTACACTACTGATAAGAATTTGTGGATCCATTTCTTTCAAGACAGTCTTTCAGGGACTCAGCTTGAGTGGTTCTATCAGTTGGATGGAGCCAGTATCCGTAACTGGGAAGATTTGGCTACTGCGTTCTATAAGCAGTATCAATATAACTCCGGCCTCGCTCCTACGCGTACCCAACTCTAGGGTATGTCAATAGGGACGGGTGAAGGATTTAAAGAGTATGCTCAAAAATGGAGAGACCTTGCCGGAAGGGTGCAGCCACCTTTAACTGATCGTGAACTTGTTGATATGTTTTTGGGGACCCTGTCTGGTCCATTCTTTAACCATTTGATTGGAAACTCTTCAGCCGGGTTTACAGACCTTATCTTGACTGGTGAGAGGATTGAAGCTGGTATCAAGGCTGGGAAGATACAGAAGGGTGCCTCATCGAGCACCGAGAAGAAACCATTCAAGAAATAGTCCAGCACTGTCTACGGTTCAAGAAGACAGAATAGATCGGAACACCGCCAAGCTGTCAATGCGGTTGTTATTTCAAAACCTGCTAGTGCTCCTCAGCATCACAACCAACAAATGGGCGAGAGACCTCGAAGGCAGTTCACTCGTCTCAGCATGAACTTGTCTCAGATATTTCCACAGTTATTGACGACCAATCTGGTGACTCTAAAAGAAGCTCCGAAGATTTCAAACACAACATCCCCAAAGTACAATCCTAACGCTCGCTGCGCTTATCACTCTGACAGCCCGGGGTATAATACGGATGATTATTGGGCTTTGAAAAATAAGGTTCAGGACCTAATCGATGCAAAGGAGATTAAGTTTGAGGCGCCCGAGAGGCCTAATGTTGTGACTGCTCCCATGCCCAAACATGGAATAAATGATGTAGAGGAAGACTTGTTTGTAGCCTTTGTGGATGATATTGTTACCCCGCTGATAACCGTCAAGAGGAACCTGTTGCTAGCCGGTTTATTTCCGGGATGTGGTGAAGGTTGCCATCCGTGTTCTGTTTCACCTACTGGTTGCCTATCTTTGAAGTCAGGCATCCAAAACCTGATGGATAATAAGGAAATCCTGTTTGAGAAGATTGTTGTTCCTGCCACCCCTACTGAAGAAGTTTCCATTATTACCATTTTCAACAATTCTCCCAAGGCTCCCTTGAGGAAGCCTGTCAGAATTACGCCTGTTCAGGAGATTGCACCCATAATCATCACTGTTCCGGGGCCCATCCCCTACACCTCTGACAAAGTTGTCCCCTGGCACTATGGGGCAGATGTTTATGTTCTTGGAAATAAGCAAGAGTTTGATGTTGATACTGGCGTCAGCAACATTACCGGGCCTGCTAAAGTCACCCGCAGTGGTAGACTTTTCTCACCTGACATTGCTCCACCAACTGTCCGAAGACCTGTTGTCATTATGCCTGCAAGTGCGCCTAATACCATTCCTGATCAAGTCCTTGTTCCTACCCCTGTCGCCGAGTCATCTAACGCTCGGGGCAAAGAGATCACCACTGATATGCCTGCCCAGACGGAGGCGCCAAAGACAATCAATGTCGAAGCTTCCAAACAGGAGATGGAAGAGATTCTGAAGATTATTAAGAAGAGTGATTATAATGTAGTTGAGCAACTGGGGCAAACCCCATCCAATATTTCTATGTTATCACTGTTGTTGTGCTCAGAGGCCCATGCCAAGGCTCTGATTACCTTCCTGAAGACGGCCCACGTGCCACAAGAGACGTCAGCTGATCAGTTTACCGATTGTGTGGCTAATTTAACCGCTGATAATGGTTTGGGTTTCTCTGACGCTGATCTGACCGCTAAAGGGAAGAACCATAACGATACCATGCATGTCTCCATTGAATGCATGGGCATTACTCTTGCACATGTGTTGGTTGACACTGGTTCCTCATTGAACGTTTTGCCCAAGAAAGCTCTAGACAGGTTGGATTGCGAAGGGTTGGAGCTAAATCCAAGTAATATTGTTGACCGGGCCTTTGATGGGTCTAAGAGGATGGTGCATGGTGAATTCGATATTCCAATTAAAGTTGGTTCTCAGGTCTTCAATTCTACATTCTACGTGATGGACATTCTACCGTCCTACTCTTTTTTGCTGGGTCGTCCATGGATCCATAAAGCTGGAGTTGTGACCTCCACACTCCATCAGAAGCTGAAGTACCTGGTCAGAGGGAAGATTGTGACAGTACAGGGGGAGGAAGAGTATATGGTCAGCCACCTCAACTCGTTCAGATACGTAGAGATGGATGGGGAGTTCATTGAGACCCCATTTCAACACTTTGAAGAGGTTCCTCAGACACTGGCATCAGTTGAGACTGTGGTTGAAGATTCTCCTTTGAAGATGGCTTCCTTAAAGGATGCCCGGGCTGTTATTGAGAAGGGTGAGTATGCAAACTGGGGCCGACTTCCTGATTTCACTCAGAAGACTAATAAGTTTGGTTTGGGTTTCACTGCAGAAGCTCAAAGGGCTGTTCGTAGTGCAAGGATTGGAAGGCCTCATGTGTTCATCAGCAACTTGGGGGTAAATACCATTGAAGATGATGTGGAGGAGTCTGAATTCGACAGCTGGATCTACCCTACGACCAACGGTGGACCAAGCAACTGGACAGCAAAGGACTTCATCCCTATTACTTTTGTTACCCAGTAATGAAATCTTTGTTTTGAATTTGTAACAGATAATATTGTGAAACTTTATGGCCCGGTGTCTTACCCGGGGCACCGTGGCTTCATTTGTGAGGGCTTTTGTGTGCCATTTTCATATATCATTAATAAAAGCATTGGACGTTCTTGCATTTCAAATCTTGCGCTCTTTGTCTTTCTTTATTATATATTGTAAAACAGCTATTTTACACACACTCACATATACAGGTCTCAATCCACTCTGGATCTCACTGGTAATGACTCTGCTACTGCCAGTTATGACTTCGAAAATCCGATCAACTTAGCCGAAGACGAAGGAGAAGATGATTGCGTAGTGCCGGGTGAACTTGCAAGACTGCTACTCCAGGAAGAGAGGGCCATTCGGCCACATGAAGAGCTAGTGGAAACAGTGAATCTGGGTACTTAGACAGACAAAAAGGAAGTCAAGATCGGTGCAAATCTGGAGCTTAGTGTGAAACTGCGGTTGACCCAGATGTTGCATGACTACGTGGAAATCTTTTCCTGGTCTTACGAAGATATGCCTGGATTGGATACCGACATTGTGGTTCATCGCCTGCCTACCAAGGAAGATTGTCCTCCGATAAAACAGAGGGTTCGTCGTATGCGTCCAGAGATGTCCGAGAAAATCAAGGTTGAGGTTATGAAACAATTTGACGTCGGGTTTCTAGCAGTGACTTCTTACCCTCAGTGGGTCACCAATGTGGTTCCAGTGCCGAAGAAAGATGGTAAGGGTGTTGACTACAGGGATTTGAACAGGGAAAGCCCTAAGGATGACTTCCCTCTACCTCACATCGACGTTCTGGTTGACAATACTGCTCAGCACAAGGTATTCTCCTTTATGGATGGTTTCTCCTGTTATAATCAAATCAAGATGGCTCCTGAAGACATGGAGAAGACCACTTTTGTTACTCAGTGGGGTACCTTTTGTTACAAGGTCATGCCTTTTGGGTTGAAAAATGTTGGGGCAACATATCAGCGTGCCATGGTTGCTTTGTTTCATGACATGATCCATCATGAGATTGAAGTATACGTCTACGATATGATTGCGAGGTCCCAAACTGAGGAGGAACACCTTGACCATCTACAGAAGCTGTTTGACCGTTTGAAGTTGTACAAATTGAGGTTGAACCCGAACAAGTGCACCTTCGGGGTGAGGTCCGGTAAATTGCTAGGTTTCGTCGTGAGCGACAAAGGTATTCAAGTGGACCCTGCCAAGGTGAAAGCTATACAAGAGATGCCAGCTCCCAAGACAGAGAAAGAGGTCAGAGGCTTCCTAGGACGTCTGAACTACATTGCTCGATTCATCTCACACCTAACTGCTACTTGTGAGCCAATCTTCAAGCTACTGAAGAAAGATCAAGTGGTACGTTGGAATGATGAATGCCAGGCCTCTTTCGAAAGAATCAAGGAGTATCTCCAGGAGCCACCTATTCTTATGCCACCAGTTGAAGGGAGACCTTTGATTTTATACTTGACAGTACTTGACAACTCAATGGGGTGTGTGCTGGGGCAGCATGACGAGTTTGGCCGAAAAGAGCATGCTATTTATTACCTTAGCAAAAAGTTTACCGACTGTGAGACCCGATACTCACTGCTCGAGAAAACTTGCTGCGCTTTGGCATGGGCTGCTCGCCGGCTGAGACAGTATATGCTGACTCACACTACTCTATTGATTTCAAAGATGGATCCAATCAAGTATATCTTCGAAAAGCCTGCCTTGTCCGGAAGAATAGCAAGATGGCAGATGATCTTGACTGAGTATGACATCCAGTACACAACTCAAAAAGCAATCAAGGGAAGTGTATTGGCAGACCATTTGGCACATCAGGCAGTGGACGATTACCAGTCTATGAACTTTGAATTCCCGGATGAGAATATCATGTTGATAACTGATTGTGAAATACCAGGACCGGATGAAGGACCTGAGGAAGGATCCCGATGGTCTATGCATTTTGATGGAGATTCGAACGCTTTAGGTAATGGCATTGGCGCTGTGATCATATCTCCTAAAGGCTCACATACCCCACTCACCGCCCGACTGTGTTTCAACTGCACCAACAACATGGCAGAGTATGAAGCATGCATTATGGGTCTTCGAGTTGCAATTGACCTAAGGATTAAGTTTCTGAGTGTCTTCGGAGATTCCGCTCTCGTGATCAGTCAGATCAAAGGAGAGTGGGATACGAAACACCCAAATCTTATTCCTTACAAGGAGTATGTATTGACGTTGCTTCCCCACTTCGAGGAGATAACCTTTGAACATTTCCCAAGAGAGGAGAATCAGTTGGCGGACGCGTTAGCTACGATGTCTTCTATGTTCAAAGTCAAGTGGGACAACGAGGCTCCCCGGATCATTATTTGGAAATTGGATGAACCTGCACATTATTGTGATCTTGAGACCGAAGAGGTAACAGAAAAGCCTTGGTATCATGAAGTGAAGAGGTACCTTGAAGCTCAAGAATACCCCGAGGGTGCATCTGTTAATGACAAGAAGTTTCTGAGAAGATTCGCGGCAAAGTTCTTCATCAGCGATGGCATTCTCTACAAACGTAACCATGATTCAACCCTACTGCGTTGTATGGATAAGATTGAAGCAGAAAGGATCATGGCAGAGCTGCATGAAGGTACTTTCGGAACTCATTCCAATGGACATACCATGACAAAGAAAATCCTTCGGGCAGGATATTACTGGTCCACAATGGAAGCCGACTGTTATCAGCATTCTCGGACATGTCACAAGTGCCAGGTCTATGCTGATAAGGTGCACATTCCTCCAGTTCCTCTGAATGTCTTGACAGCACCTTGGCCTTTTGCAATGTGGGGTATTGATATGATCGGCGAGATCAGACCTACGGCATCCAATGGGCATCGTTTCATCCTGGTAGCGATTGATTACTTTACAAAGTGGGTTGAAGCAACTTCCTTTGCTACGGTAACCAAGAACATCGTGGCACGGTTCATTCGGCACAACCTGATATGTCGATATGGCGTACCAGAGAGGATCATTACGGATAATGGTACCAATCTTAACAACAAGATGATCACTGAGCTCTGCGAGCAATTCAAAATACAGCACCATAACTCTTCTCCTTACCGGACGAAGATGAATGGGACTGTCGAAGTGGCAAATAAGAACATTAAGAAGATTGTGCAGAAGATGACAGTGACCTACAAAGACTGGCACGAGATGTTACCATTTTCTCTTCATGGGTACCGTACCTCAGCACGGACGTCAATAGGGGCAACACCCTTTTCCTTGGTTTATGGCATGGAGGCAGTCTTGCCCATTGAAGTTCAGATACCCTCTCTTCGGATCATGAAAGATGCAGGCTTGAGCAAAGATGACTGGATCCAGACCCGACTTGATCAACTGAACCTAATCGACGAAAAGAGACTCACTGCTATTTGTCATTGTCAGACGTACCAAAAACGGATGATCAAGGCATTTAACAAGAAAGTCAGACGGCAAGAGTATCAAGTTGGGAACCTGGTAATCAAGCGCATTATTCTACCTCAAGGTGATCCCAGGGGCAAATGGACCCCTACTTACGAAGGGCCATTTGTGGTTAAGAATATCTTCTCAAGAGGAGCGATGATTCTAACCACCATGGATGGTGACGACCTTCCTCACCCCGTCAATGCAGAAATAGTAAAAAGATACTACGCGTAATCAAAGACCCGCTAGGTCGACTGGCCTAGGCAAAAATAAGGGCTTTCCGGCGAACCAAAAGGGTTCGGGCAAAAATAAGGGATGAAAATAAAAAATATTTGTACACCCGGCAAGTCGAAAACCTGAAAAGGCGGCTTGGGCAAAAATGGGTATCCCGGTGGACTGAAAACCCGAAAGGGCGGTCCAAGCAAAAGTTAGGGATAAGCGTAACATTATGTCTCATTGGATAAACCTGCATCCAGACTTCGGTATCAACTATCAGGCTCGGACGGTACCAATCAATCAGATTCATCTCCAACTAAGCAGCAAAGTGATGAGATGCTTGAAGATATAAAGGCGATAGCAGAGTTGGAACCCAGTGGGATTATTCACATAGCTGTTTTGTCTTCTTTTTTTAAATTGTATAAATCCTATTTGTTCGGCGGCGTTCTCTTACTAGGACGTCAACCTCTCCTACAAAAGCGCTTATTTACAGGCAAACTTCAAAATCAATACAAATTCATTTTCAGACAAATTTCAAATGGTTTTTCCTTTATCTGTTTTGTTTTGCAAAGAACATCCAATGTTCATTTTTTATATATGCATTTGACATTAAGTGCTGCTCATAAATATTTACATGCGAAACAAAGGACTAATTACAGGTGATATCAAAAGTAGGGGCAATAAGAATTGTCTGAGCAGTCTAGTTGATCTGTCCACCAAGGTACCAAGGTAAGTTCAGCTGAAGAATGCGACCAAGATACTGAAGAAGTGAAAAACACAAGAAGGGGGGTTGAATTGTAAAACTGAAAATCAATGCAATGAACACGTTATTTTTATCCTGGTTCGTTTGATCTCAAACTACTCCAGTCCACCCGTCAAGGTGATTTCGCCTCTCTCCAACGAGGTCTTAATCCACTATATTCAACTGAATATTACAATCTGCTTTAACAACTGCTAAAGCCTTCTTGATGCAAACCACAAACCGGTTTGTCAAGGAAACACTTTCTTACAAAGAATAGAAGTCTAGATGTGTGAATGTTTTCTACAAAACTATTTGTCACAACTGTGATATTACACAACTTAAGCTTATTGAAACTAGATTGCTAAAGATAATTGAGTAATGAAATGGAGAGCTTTTTAGCAAACTGAGAATGAGAAGATGATGAATAGCTTTTAGGCGTAGAAATAGTTGTAGAGCATTAGCCAATTCAATCTTCATTGTCTTGTTTATATAGCACTAAAATTGTTGAACGTTGGAGCAATAATCTTGATTCAATGCCAATAACAAACTTTCCTTATTAAGCAGATCTTGTCTGGAATGATGCCGTTGGTAATAATTCGCCTTGAATGCACAGTACCGTTGCTACTTAAAGCGTGTTCTGGCTTTGGCTCATTCTGACTCTGCTTAAGTGCTGATGAACTGTTGTTGTCTTTATCAGAGTGTTGAGTGCAGTTCTGTTCATCAAGCTTCAGCATACGCGTGAATTGTTCTTTTGATTCTGGTATACTGATATAGCATCTTCTGATGCTGATGTTGATATCCAATATTCTGATGCTGATTATGATGTACTCCTGCTGATACCTATCAGAGTTTCTGCAAAACAGAAGGTAATATTTTAGGTAGCAAATAGTTCTTACATGAATCACATAATTAATATATCCTTTCATTTTGTTATCATCAAAACTTAAACTTAGGGTAGTAGATTCAAACTTTGTTCTAACAATCTCCCCCTTTTTGATGATGACAAAAACTAGATATTTTTAATTGAAAATAACGTGAAAAAGTATCAGAGATAACTAAATGATAAGATGTATCAGAGTAAGAAGTTATCAAAGATAAGGGATAAAGAGATATCAGAGTTGAGAGATACTCCCCCTGAATTTATTACTTCCCTTTTTAATTCCAAGAGTTCTTCAGGATCAGATCTTTATTGTCTTTCTTTGATCATCAGAATATCAGAGCTTTGACTATCAGAAGCTTTAGATCAGAATATCGGAGCTTTATCAGAGCTTTAGTCTTCAGTGAGTTAGAGAGCATTCTTGTACCTGTAGATTTAAGCAAAAAAAAACAGAAGAAAATATTCAAGTATATCAGAGTTAGAATGTTTGAGACTTTCTGTCTCAGTAGTCCGTTATTGAAAAATATCATTCTTGTTCTCCCCCTTTTTGTCAGCAATCAAAAAGTGAAAGTAATGTGCTAAAACAATTAGAGCAGAAAAACTTGTCATATTAAAATATTCAGAACTAGACAAACAGTACAGAAGATATGCAAAGAAAACATGAAAATGGCATGAATTAAAATCTAAGGTTGGGGAGGAAGGCGTGTGAACAGATTCTCCAGCATTGCCTTAATCTGATCAGCAGTCTCATTCTGCTTGTGCACCATGCTGACTACTGTGTCTATCTTTCTATCCTGCACATCCATCCTTTCCTTCATCTTCTGGTCATTTTCATCCATCCTTTGCTGCAGACGGATATCATTCAGCTTCAGCTCTTCCAGAGTCTGCCTGTCCAAGGCAGCTTGAGAAACATCAGAAGCAGGGAGCTTCTGAGAGATTTCTGCAACATCTTCAGCTTGACTGGCTTCAGCTTGAATTGCCTGATCTTCTTCTGGCTGCACTTGAGAAGCTGGACGCTTCTCAGACCATGGCTCACTATCCAGAAGGAGCACGTCTTCTTTCAGCAGCTGACTTCCTACTTCGTTCAGAAGCTTGCTGAAATTTTGCTGTGCTTGCTCATAATTGATGTCTTTCAATTTTAGAGCTTCAGCACGTACCCAAATTCTGAATCGTGTCCAGATCTGGTCAGAGGCAGTTGGATCAATCATTCCAGGACAGACTTGCTTCAGAGAAGCAATCCACTGCTGCAAACCTGTTTCAAAATTCATAATGCTAGAGCCAACATCTGGATGTTTTGGTTTTGGAATGGCTATTTTATTTTTCAGATCAGCAAGACGGTCAAGGATTGTTAAATCTATGAAGGTCCTACTGGGGTCTTTTGTGGTTTGTTTGGGAGCTGTTTGTTTTGGAGATGGAGTGGGAGAATCAGAAATAATGATTGGACTGTTTGGGTTTTTGGGAGTGTTTGGAGGAGTGGTTTCTGGCGAGGATGGCAGCTGGGACATTGTTACAGTTGTTCCACATGGCTGCTGTATTGCCAGAGGTTGTGGTTCAGAGGATTGAGGAGAATGTGGTTCAGAAGGTGGAGGAGTTGGAGTTTCAGAGTGATGAAACTCAGGTTGAGGTGATGGTTGAGGAGAGGGAGAAGGAATTGCTGGTTGTGGAGAAGGAGGAGGAATTTCTGGTTGTTCAGGAATATGTGGTTCTTTTGGAATGGGTGAGAGAGGTTGTTCTGGTTGAGGAGAGTGGTCAGTTTGTGGTTCAGAGTTTGGATTGGTGGAGAGGTGATCAGAAGCACGTTGATCAATGTCAGACAGAACTTTGTCAAGTGCTGATGTTGTTGAAATTGTTGGTTTGGGATGTTTGGTGCGTGGTCTTCTGAGTTTTAGTGCCTCAGAAGGGTCATCTTCTGGTTCGGTTTCATCTATTGTTGGGATGGGGATTGGGATTCTATGAGAAGCTGGAGTTGGGATTGATGTTGGAATAGCAGAAGAATTTAAAGCAGAAGAAGCAGATAAATTACCTCTTTTCTTGGGTGTCTGTTGGGATGTTCCTTCTGAAGGGGCCTTCCTTTTCTTCGTCTTCTTCAGTGTAACTTCTAGTTGAGGTTGGTGCAGATCTTTGATATTCAGCTTGGGATCTGATCCATCAGCCTTGCACGCGTCCAAGTATCTGAGAACCACCACTGGTTTAGATTCTATCTCAGAAAATAAAGGAAAGTCACTCAGTGGGACTCTTCTACTGGTGATATCAGCAATAGGAGTAACGCTGGGTTCCTTTCTGATATTCTCTATTAACTTCATTTTCTTCAGATTCTTCGTGTTCAGAGGCTTGCCAACAGTTGATTCAATGGTGCTTAACTCTTGAGCTTCTATCAGGTGCTCTATCAGCCTATTCTCAATCAGAATATCTGATATTAACCTTCCAAAGGGTATCCAATCCCTCTTTGTTCTTTCTTCTTCCCTGGTCTCCTTCACGCTTGTTCTGAGGTGATTAAACAGAAGATGAGCCAGGTTGATTTTTACCTTCTGATTGATAAAATAGATCAGAAACTGCTGATCTATATTTATGTAATCAGGGGAACTTGTTGGCTTCCTATGATTAAAGCACCCCAGAATGATCTTCGCCCAAACTCTGTGGTGATCCTTGAGGTCTCTGATTTTGCTGCTGGGCACCCCAAGGGTGAAAATCTGATCTGCTATGACGCCAATGTCAGAGCATCTTTCAGCCATATCAATACAGCGGACGCCACCACCACTGTAACCAATCAACTTTGCTATGTGATCCTCAGTGATCACAATCTTCTTTCCCATTATGTAGGAGGTGACTTGATGCGTTGAAGCGGTCGCATGAATCCAGAACTCATTGACTAACATTGGGAATGTTGGTCCAACCAACCTGTCAAAATATCTCTCCCATTTTTGTGCCCTAACTTCTTCTGATAAGTCAAAACCATTCTCTTTCAGACTGCCAAAATCAATAATCAGTTCAGATAACACTTCAAGATTCTTCACTGGTGTAAGGAGTGTTCTGAATGGAACTTGGTACTATTCAGAGGATGCTTTCTTCTGAGAACCTGCAGAAGCACTGCTGGAGGTTGCCATGTTCACACTTAGGGTTTTTTTGAGAAACTTAGAAAAAGGGTTTAACTTTGAAAGAGATGAACACAGAGAAAATGCAGAAAATATTTGAGAGATAATGAGAAATTGTAAAAGATTAATGTGAGAAGTTAACGTGCTTAAATAGGCTTCAGAATATTTTGAAAGAGTAAACGGTTTCAAGAAAGAGAAATAAATTCATGATTACGTTTTAAAAACATGATTACTGTCATTTAATGCTTGCTGATTTTTGGGGATTTGAGAAAGATACTTGAAACGGTTACCAGACATGTGTCTCAATGCACCCAATCAGCGTTTTGCCTTCTCAGAAGCGTGCACGCATTCTGCTTCAGAGATTTGCTAATGATTGGATGACACTTGTTTGATTTAGTGATCAGCACGTCTATCCTTGAGTTGAAACGCTCGGATCTTTAAGACTAGCATCTGATACAATCTGCATGTTCTTTCTTTCTGAAAAGAGATTGATCAGAAGTTCACAGTAAAACAGATACATTCTGAAGATAAATATATAGAATTAAAGCATTTTCACTCTGGGCAGATTTTCATGCTGAGATGTTTCAGAATGAAATTGAATCTATCTTCAGAAAGGGGTTTAGTGAAGATATCAGCCCATTGATGGTCTGTATCTATTAATTTTAAGTTCAAAATACCTTTCTGAATATAGTCCCTAATGAAGTGATGTTTTATTTCTATATGCTTAGCTCTTGAATGTAAAATAGGATTCTTACTTAAGCAAATAGCAGAAGTATTGTCACCGAGTATATGAATGTTACTCTCAAAAATCTGGAAGTCTTCAAGCTGACTTTTCATCCAGAGCATTTGTGTGCTACATCCTGCTGCTGCTATGTACTCAGCTTCTGCTGTTGATAGCGCAATTGTGGATTGCCTTTTGCTGGACCAAGAGATCAGATTTTCTCCCAGAAACTGGCAGCTTCCAGAAGTACTTTTACGCTCTACTCTATCTCCAGCAAAGTCAGCATCGCAGTAGCCTACTAAGCTGTAATCACTAGATTTTCTATAAAATAAACCCAGATTAGTAGTACCTTTCATATACTTGAAAATTCGCTTAACAGCTGTTAAGTGAGATTCTCTAGGATCTGATTGGAATCTAGCACAAATACATACGCTGAATAGTATATCAGGTCTTGAAGCTGTCAAATAAAGGAGAGAACTAATCATACCTTTGTAGACCTTCTGTTCTACCTTTTTGCTTACCTCTTCTCTTTCCAGAATGCACGTGGGATGCATTGGAATCTTTGATGGCTTACATTCTGAGAGGTCAAATTTCTTCAGAAGATCTCTGATATATTTGCTCTGATGAATGTAAGTTCCCTCTGGAGTTTGATTGATCTGAATTCCTAGAAAGAATTTCAGTTCCCCCATGAGGCTCATCTCAAATTCTGCCTGCATACACTTAGCAAATTTTCTTCCAAGAGAAGGATTAGTAGAACCAAAAATAATATCATCAACATAAATTTGACAGACTAAGATGTCATTCTTAACTGACTTACAGAATAAGGTAGTGTCCACCTTCCCTCTGGTGAATCCATTTTCTAACAGAAAGTTACTTAGTCTTTCATACCAAGCTCTGGGAGCTTGTTTCAGACCATATAGTGACTTCTTTAGTTTGAAAACATGTTCTGGATGTTTTGTATTTTCAAAACCAGGGGGTTAGTGCACATAAACCTCTTCTTCTATATAACCATTTAAGAATGCACTTTTGACATCCATCTGATACAGAGTGATGCCTCTATTAACAGCAAGTGAAATTAAAAGTCTGATAGATTCTAAACTGGCGACTGGAGCAAAGGTTTTTGTGTAGTCTATCCCCTCTTGCTGACTATAACCTTGTACAACCAGTCGTGCTTTGTTTCTGATGACTTCACCTTGTTCATTTAGCTTGTTTCTGAACACCCATCTTGTTCCTATGACGTTGAATCCTTTTGGTCTGGGAACAAGATCCCATACGTCATTTCTGGTGAATTGATTCAGCTCTTCTTGCATTACCAGAATCCAGTCGTTATCCAGAAGTGCTTCATCAATAGAAGAAGGTTCAATCAGAGACACAAGTCCCATGAGAGTTTCTTCAGAGTTTCTGAAGCTTGCTTTTGTTCTGATTGGATCTTCCTTTCTTCCTAAGATAGTTTCTTCTGGGTGATCCAAGCTGCTTCTGGGTAATCTCTTCTGAGGTTGATCAGCAGCTGTCGTAGGATTGCTAGCAGTGCTTCTTTCAGACGTTGAAGGAGTGTCTGTGTTGGGAGCTTCTGATGACTTGTCTTCAGAACCTGTAAATTCAATTTCCATACCTGCAAAAACTTCATTCTGCTTTGACTTTTCAGAGTCAAGCTTATCATCAAAACAAACACTGATTGATTCTTCCACAATCTGTGTTTCTGTATTGTATACTCTGTACCCTCTTGAGCGTTCAGAGTATCCTAACATAATACACTTCTGTGCTTTAGAGTCAAACTTGTTCAAATAATTCTTTGTATTTAACATAAAACAGGTACATCCAAATGGATGAAAACATGAAATGTTGGGCTTTCTGTTCTTCCACAATACATATGGAGTCTTTTCCAGAATAGGTCTTATTGAGATTCTATTCTGAATGTAGCACGCTGTGTTTATTGCCTCTGCCCAGAAGATCTTAGCAATGTTTGTCTCATTGATCATGGTTCTGGCCATTTCTTGCAATGTTCTGTTCTTTCGTTCTACAACTCCATTTTGTTGGGGAGTTCTAGGACAAGAGAAATCATGCAGAATGCCTCTGTCATTAAAGAATGACTCAAAATCTTTGTTTTCAAACTCTCCACCATGATCACTTCTGACTTTAACGATTCTAAGATCCTTTTCATTCTGAACTTGGTTACAGAAGGTAACAAACACAGAGTGTGACTCGTCCTTGTGTCTTAAGAACTTTACCCATGTCCATCTGCTATAGTCATCTACGATTACTAACCCATACTTCTTGCCACTGACTGAAGCAGTTTTAACTGGTCCAAATAAGTCAATGTGCAGAAGTTCTAATGGCTTAGAGGTAGAAACAACATTTTTAGATTTAAAAGAAGGTTTTGCAAACTTTCCTTTCTGACATGCTTCACACAGAGCATCTGAATTGAACTTCAAATTAGGAAGTCCTCTGACCAGATTGAGTTTGTTAATCTGAGATATTCTTCTCATACTAACATGCCCCAATCTTTTGTGCCAGATCCACTGCTCGTTGTTAACAGACAGAAGGCACTTTACATTCTGACTTTTCAGTTCAGAAAGTTTGATTTTGTAAATGTTGTTTTTCCTCTTTCCATTTAACAGGATAGTCCCATCTTTCTGACTAACAGCTTTACATGATTTTTGATTAAAGATTATATCATAACTGTTATCACTTAATTGACTTATGGATAACAGATTATGCATTAATCCATCTACTAGCAGAACATTATTAATAGAGGGAAGATTTCCATTACCTACAATTCCAGAGCCAATTATCTTTCCCCTCTGATTGCCTCCAAAGCCAACGTGGCCTCCAGGCTTAAGTTCCAGGCTTTGGAACATATGCCTTCTTCCCGTCATGTGTCGCGAGCAGCCAGAGTCCAGGTACCATGACTGGTGTTTCTGATTTGCTACTAAAGATATCTGCAACATGTATTATTTTATCCTTAGGTACCCAGATTTTCTTGGGTCCTGATTTGTTAGATTTACCAAAACTCTGGTTGATTTTTGGTTTCACAGAGTACTTACTGCTAGTGTATTTAATATCATGTGTGTGACCATACACAAAATGTGAATTCAGAGGAGTGTGTTTAATGGTTAAATCCATGACATTCTTTGGTGTAGGAACCTTACCTTGGTATCCTATTCCCTTCCTGCCGTTTCTGCTAACTCCATAGATCATTGAAGCCATTTTGCTTCTATCTATGCTTTTAGCAAGGAACTTCTGGAAACTGTGATCATACTCCTTGATGATCTCATCAGCGTTGCTGGGAGTTTCAGAAATTGGTTCCTTCTGAGAGTTTTGTAAAGTATTTTCTAATTTTGAAATCTTATTTCTCAGCTTAGAATTCTCCAATTTAAGACTCTCAGTCTTATTAGAGTCAGATTCAATATTCCTTTTCAGGTTTCTGAATTTAACTCTAATCTGTTAATACCTTTCCAGAATTTCATTAAGGCTTTCAGCAAGTTCAGCCTTGGTAAAATTAACTGCAAAGTCAGGAAATACCTCTTCAGTGTCTGATTCTGAGTCTGATTCAGAAGCTTCACTATCTTCTGAAATGTTAGCCATGAGAGCTATGTTGGCTCTCTCATCATCTGATTCTGAGTCAGCTTCAGACGAGTCAGAGTCATCCCATGTGGCCATGAGACTTTTCTTCTTTTCTCTTCCAAACTTCTTTTTGGGCTTTTCCCTCTGAAGCTTTGGGCAGTCACTCTTGTAGTGTCCTTGCTCATTTCACTCATAGCAGATGATGTCCTTGGTGTTTGGCTTTCTGCTTCCCGAGGAGCCTTCAGATCTTCTGTATCCAGAGGAAGAATCTGTCCTTCTGTATCTGGAAGAAGACTCGTTCTGATCAGATCTTCTGGGATTCCTGAACTTCCTTTGCCTCTGCTTCCACAGTTGATTCACTCTTCTGGAGAGGAGGGAGAGTTCGTCTTCTTCTGATGAGGATCCATCAGATGTTTCTTCAACTGCCTGCAAAACTTTAGACTCAGCTTTTTTGTTAGATTTTAATGCTAAAGGCTTACCTTGCTTCTGGGGTTCATCAGCTTCTAGCTCTATCTCATGACTTCTGAGGGAGCTAATAAGTTCTTCCAGAGAAATTTTATTGAGATCTTTTGCTAGCTTCTGTGACCATTGGCCTCCACTGCTTTGGTAGGCTTCTGGTGATTTTCTTGACGTGATCAGCAATAGAGTAACCTTTGTCAAGAACCTTGAGACCAGCTACCAGAATATGGAATCTTGAGAACATTGTTTCAATGGATTCACTTTCTTCCATTTTGAATGCCTCATACTTCTGAATGAGCGCCAGAGCTTTAGTTTCTTTGACCTGAACGTTGCCCTCATGCGTCATTCTGAGTGAGTCAAATATGTTCTTTCTTGTGTCTCTGTTGGAGATCTTTTCATATTCAGCATACGAGATGGCACTGAGAAGGATGGTTCTGGCCTTGTGATGATTCTTGAAGTCACGCTTTTGTTGGTCAGACATTGTTTTCCTATCAATCTTCTGACCGCTTGCATTCATAGGGTGCGTGTATCCATCTGTCACCATGTCCCATAGATCAGCATCATGTGCCAGAAAGAAGCTTTCAATTCTGTCTTTCCAGTAATCAAAATTTTCTCCATCAAAGACTGGAGGTTTGCCGCTGAATCTGTCTCTGTCCTCATGGTTGTCATTGCTGGTGTGAGAATAAGTTCCTGCCATTGTGTTTTTCTGACGCTGGATCTTGTACTGACATGGTTAAGTGTTTTAGCTCAGAACCAGGTGCTCTGATGCCAATTGAAGAAGTGAAAAACACAAGAAGGGGGGGTTGAATTGTAAAACTGAAAATCAATGCAATGAACACGTTATTTTTATCCTGGTTCGTTTGATCTCAAACTACTCCAGTCCACCCGTCAAGGTGATTTCGCCCTCTCCAACGAGGTCTTAATCCACTATATTCAACTGAATATTACAATCTGCTTTAACAACTGCTAAAGCCTTCTTGATGCAAACCACAAACCGGTTTGTCAAGGAAACACTTTCTTACAAAGAATAGAAGTCTAGATGTGTGAATGTTTTCTACAAAACTGTTTATCACAACTGTGATATTACACAACTTAAGCTTATTGAAACTAGATTGCTAAAGATAATTGAGTAATGAAATGGAGAGCTTTTTAGCAAACTGATAATGAGAAGATGGTGAATAGCTTTTAGGCGTGGAAATAGTTGTAGAGCATTAGCCAATTCAATCTTCATTGTCTTGTTTATATAGCACTAAAATTGTTGAACGTTGGAGCAATAATCTTGATTCAATGCCAATAACAAACTTTCCTTATTAAGAAGATCTTGTCTGGAATGATGTCGTTGGTAATAATTCGCCTTGAATGCACAATACCGTTGCTACTTAAAGCGTGTTCTGGCTTTGGCTCATTCTGACTCTGCTTAAGTGCTGATGAACTGTTGTTGTCTTTATCAGAGTGTTGAGCGCAGTTCTGTTCATCAAGCTTCAGCATACGCGTGAATTGTTCTTCTGATTCTGGTATACTGATATAGCATCTTCTGATGCTGATGTTGATATCCAATATTCTGATGCTGATTATGATGTACTCCTGCTGATATTTTAGGTAGCAAATAGTTCTTACATGAATCACATAATTAATATATCCTTTCATTTTGTTATCATCGAAACTTAAACTTAGGGTAGTAGATTCAAACTTTGTTCTAACAGATACCTTCACTCCCCGCAGAGTAAGCAGTAATGATAGCTCTCTCAACTGAGACTTGCAACTATGAACGAATCAGCCATACTCTCCCCCAAGCAGAGTTGGTCTACCCTCAGCCTTAAAAAGATTGGGTATCCCCAGAAGGCCTCAATATCCCCCAGCGGAGTATAAGGATATTCCCCAGCAAGCATAAGAGTATCCCTGGCAGCCTTAATATTCCTCAACGGAATATAAGAATGTTCCCCGGCAGAATGTAAGGTACCCCCAGTGGAGCCATTTCCCTAGCGCAGTCTAAAAAAGGTTTCCCCAATGGAGCTAAATCATCTTCCCCAATAGGTTCTGGAAGCTTGTCCCCTGCAGAACACAAATAAGTCTCCCCAGCTAAGATCAGAAGTTATCCTCACAAGAGTCCAACCGGGTTATCCTCAACAAGTTGCAACTGAAAGATCATCCCCAGCGAAGTTCTTTCTATCCCCAGCGGAGTTCATCATCAAGATCCCCAACAGAACCTATCAACGGAATCCCCAGTGGAGTTTATCATTAAAATCTCAGTGAAATATCTCTTCCCCACAGAGTAATCCCCCGCAGAGTAATCTCTTCACCATGTTTATTCCCCAACGGAGTTATTTTCTCCTACAGGTTTATTCTTGCAATCATCTTTGTGCATCATCCCCAGTGGAAACGAAGAAGTCAACCATAATCTTCAACAGCAACCCAGGATTTAACAAACTCCCCGGCATTTGTCAAGGATTTATTTTCCCAGACGAAAATACATTCATAAACATTTCACATGTCATACCTCTTATTTACCTACATGATAAAGTGCATACGACACAACCTCATTTATTTATGAGAACATCATGACATCATGCATTTCATACATCATGACATTGCATACAGCTAACGTTTTACCTTTTTCAAGAAAAGGTCGAACAAAAGAGGGCTACCACCAACCTTCTTAAGTTACAGATTAATACCTGTAACAAGCCAGGAAAATATCTGTGGACGACTGATTGTAGATCAATACATGTAACAAGCCAGGAAAGTTATCTACATGAAGAGATTGAAGATCAATACCTGTAACAAGCCAGGAAGACCATCTTTCTTTCTCAGGTCATAGATTAATACCTGAAACCAGCCAGGACAGCTATCTCCTCGACCAACCTTTTTAAGTTCCAGATTAATACCTGTAACAAGCCAGGAAAATATCTGTGGACGACTGATTATAGATCAATACCTGTAACAAGCCAGGAAAGTTATCTACATGAAGAGATTGAAGATCAGTACCTGTAATAAGCCAGGAAGACCATCTTTCTTTCTCAGGTCAGAGATTAATACCTGAAACCAGCCAGGACATCTATCTCCTCGACCAACCTCTTCAAGCCCCAGTTGAATACCTGTAGCAAGCTAGGAAAACTATCTGTGGACGACTGATACCTTTAACAAGCCAGGAAAACCATTTACACAAAGATATTGAAGATTAACACCTGTAACAAGCCAGGAAGACCATCTTTCTTTCTCAGGTATGCAAGTTCTCGCTAAGGAATCTCTTATGCGATCGACACTCCTGCAGATGGCATCTATAAGCCCATCCTCCTACCAACAGTCTCCAAATGGCATCTGTAAGCCCATTCCCGATGTCACAATGCTGATACTACACCATGCGAGTGCAAATTTCTGGGCACTCTAGTGTTCAATTATCTTCCCCCTTCGGATCACGAAAGGCTCGAAAGCCAATATGTATCCTCACGTTTAAGAAAATTGAACAGGGGCAACTGTTGTACCCCAAAATTTGCCCTCTCATGTTTCCAAAGGTCTTCCCTTACATGGTTGATCACAAACACTTTCCTAAAGAAAAATAAAGTTTTTGAAGATGAACAAAGTGTCTTTCGATTGGCATCTGGGAAAAGTCTTCGATTGGGTATCCAAAATCCTTCGATACAGGCTTGACTCACCAGTCTTCGATTGGGCATTTGGCACTCTTCGATCATGCTTTGATTAGTAAGCTTCGATTAGGGTTTTGGAACCCTTCGATCAAGCTTTGGTGTGCAACGCTTCGATTGAGCTCTGGACCTCCTTCGATCAAGCTTTGGTGTGCAACACTTCGATTGAGCGTTGGACCTCCTTCGATCAAGCCTTGGTGTCCAAGCCTTCGATTGAGCGCTGGACCTCCTTCGATCAAGCCTTGGTGTGCAAGTCTTCGATTGAGCGCTGGACACCTTCGACCAAGTCAATTTCACAATGCTTCGACTAGTACTTCAGAGTGTCCTTCGACTGGAACTTCATACTCTACCTCAATCAGAACATCAGAACGAAATGACCTTCGAATGGCATTTCAGTTTAGAGTTTCTCTTAATCTAAGATACTCTTATGAAGGAAGTTCTGGACACTTCGAATCAGAACTTAGACTCATCACAAGGCCAAGGGCTGGGTGAAGTTGTCTAATAGGGAATGTTCTAAACAGATTCGAATTGGACTTTGAAGCTGGCAAAGAAGGTAGATTCTAAGGAATGAAGTAGGCTGGCATGACTAAGAAAAAAACACATATTCTAACCTGTCCAGGTTCATCCAAAGTCCACAATGGCATGTGTCCCTTGCAAATTTGCAATCGAAGCAGGGGGAGTCTCAATCGAAGGGGTTGTGACTGGAGTAGTTCGAATGGGGACTTTGAAGCAATCGAAGAGAGCAAAATCGAAGGGGTAAGTCAATTTTTGATTTCCATCAAGTTGGAGGCCCAAAAAACTCAGAGCAAGCTGGCAGAAATGCATGATTGAATCAAATTTGGCAAGTTTTCATGAAGATCAAATCAAATCTCTCCATCATAATGGACCAAGATTTGATACACATTTGTTGACATAATTTCTTTGCCTATATAAACCTGCTGCTCATAAACAAATCACACACGAAAAACCCTTGCAGAAAGACACGTGAAAAATACCTACACAAACTCTGCAGAAACGGCGCCCCAACCTTGAAAAGAAAAGCTTGAAAAGTGGTGATCAGGTTTTGGTTTGGAGGCAGATTCTGACCCAAAGAAAGACGCAACTCTCTTGCCATCACCCTCCTGAAGCGAGGCCAATCAAAAACCAAGCTTTTCATCATCTAAATCGCACTGTAAGTGTTCTAGAAAACACCTCTGAACATGAAAACGCAACTCATCATCCTTGCATCTTTTCCTTAAAATATCGACATATTTGTGATTGTTATTTGATTTAGAATGTTTTGGCATTGTCTAATATAATTTGCATGGCCTCTAACCCCATATATAGAACCTAGGGTTCCTGTTCTTGTTTTTAGGCGTTTCTTGTGCAGGGTAAATTGAGACAACAATGGCTATAGGAATGATGAGGAGGTCGAGACGAACACATTTGTGTTCTTGAATAGTGTTTCATGGCCTGGAGCGATTTTTAGAACCATCCCACGAAACTTCCTGCGGATAAAAATCCGCAAGTAAATAACCAGGGTGTTTGGGGAAGATGATAACGTGTCTCAACTCCATTGGTCCATTTGAATCCATTACGCGCTTTTTATTTTTTTGGAAGGCCTAATTGTTGTTTTGTTTTATATTATTCGCGTCTTATCCCACTAACAGGTTAACATCATGGCTCAGTTGGTAGCGCGCTGGTCGAATTGTCTAATGGGACCTGGATTCGAATCCCAGGTCCCCCCAAAACTTTGTTACATTTTTCTACAGGTGCTCAGATGCAGCGCTCCAGACAGGGAGCATCATACACCTCCAGATCTCACGCGCCAGGTGGTTCCAGATCCAGATCTTGTGGTCCAGGATGAGGTTCACCATGAACCTTGGCCAACGAACGCCCAGGAAATCTGAAAGTCCAACAAGCTGGACGTTTGGGCTTGGAAACTGCAATTCATACTCCCTTTTCGAGCCCAGCACCCCTGAGTTTGTTTCTTTATTTTTTTTCTTTTCACTGTTTTTTTATTTTATCACCATAATTAATTAATTAACTCTTTTTCATAAAAAAATCAGAAACAACAAAATTACTTTTATTTTAATTTTATTACTTATTTTTGTAAATAAATTGTAACCAATTAATTTAGTTTTTTAATTAGGTTTAATTTTAACAATTTTGCATTAAATTAAAATTGAGTTAGAATTAGGATTTTATTAACTTTTTTAATCACCCCTATTTTACTGCCTTAATTAAAATAAAACTCAAAAACACCTTTTCTTTAAATCCATTATTAATTTAGACTTGATTCTTAATTCAAAAAAAGACCAAAAACATGCTTTCTTCAAAAAGGGTCAAAACCCTAAAGGACAATCTGATTCAACTTTTCTCGCGTGTATTATTTTGATCTATATATTGTAATTGCTCTGAGGATGTAATAGTTTTAACTTAGGATTTTTTTATTTATCGCGTTTATTTACTTTCCGCATTTACTTTTAAGGGTTTGTTTTTGGCGATGTAAATACCCGACGCCTTGTAATAGCTTAGTTTTATTTTCTGCAACCACTAACTGCTAGATGTATGCTAACTAGGCTATGCATGACAAGATCCATCTTAAATTAAAATCAACCGTAGCTCACCATGACATGTAAAGATAACATAACTGAATATTGACACACTTGCACATGTCACTCCTAGGGTACGCCTCACTTGGTTTCCTCGAACGTGGTCATTGAGTATATGATGTTTTAGAGGTCGCCCTCTTGTTTAAATATCAAAGTCGCCTCGAAACGGTTGCCTCGGATAAAAGCGATCTAAGACATTAGGGTTACTACTAAGGCGTCCTAACGTTGCTTTAGTGACCACACATCTCTAAAATCGAATTGACCCGAAAAATCCAACGACGGTGCTACCTATTCCTTAATAGTGGGATAGCACTATCTAAAGGACATTTGCACAGTTTAATTCTTTTTTGAGTAGGTAGATGTTCTTAGGTACTTGCTTTTTTTTAAAACAAAAAAAGAACTTTTCGCACTTACACTCTCTTCAAAAAAACAAAACTTTTTTTTTAAAACCCACAAACACAAGAAAAGCAAAACTTTTTGAAAACACATTGAGCAAGTACCTAAGAACCCGTGGATAAACACGGATGGAAAGGGTGCTAACACCTTCCCTTTCTATAATCTACCTCCCGAACCCGAGAAACATCTCGAAAAGGAATTTTTCTGTGCTTTTGTCCTTTCCTTGTTGGATAAAATAAAAGGCGGTGGCGACTCTTGCTTACCGCGACATTTTGCGAAACGCAAACGCGAACCGACATTCCAAAACAGTCAGTTCTCATTCCCACCGATCACAGGTGCATATCGATATTGTACTAATAATGATTGAAAAAAGCTTTGGCCAAATACTTCCCAATTTTAATATGTGACCTTTCTAGATTAACGTACCATTCCAAAGTTACCCCAGACAAGCTATCTTGGAAATAGTGGATCAACAGCCCTTGCTCTTCAGTATGCACAGACATCTTACGATAGTAAGCTCCGTTATGGGTCCTCGGATAAGTAAGCCCACTATACTTCTCAAACACAGGAGGCTTGAATTTTTGGGGAACCCTCACCCCAAGAACCAAACCTAAGTCATTAGCATACATCCCCATCATACCTTAAACTTCTATAGCCTTCAAGCGCTCCTCAAGCAAGCGATACTTTCTATCATCGACACGAAAATTATGATCAGAGTTTTGCATTGAAAATTGATCCTTATTGTCATAATCTTACTCAGGAAAATGATTATTCCTCCTGTTCTGATGTCCTTATCTAAGCAAGTGAGATTCGAGGGTTGGTAGAAATTGCCCCTGATTATGGAGAAATGGGTTATGAGGAGGTAGCATGACCACATGATTATTTCCATGCCCATCCCCAAGACCAACAGAGATATCTTTAAAAAATTCGTTGGTTACCATTCCCCTCTTAATTCCTCTGGAGTTTCTCCACAAGGTCTCTTAGTTCATCTTCTCTCCTGTTCACATTAGTAACGGTATCCATAAATTGAGTCATCTAGTTGGCTATCTGGGCCCTCATCTTAGCAAGTTCAGCTTGAACTTGTTCCATCTGTCTCAATAGATTGTTTCTGGTATAATAACAATGAGTAGTCGTCTTGAACTCAAGTAAGAAAACAAAAATCAAGATATAAGAATATCGGTCTTGAGAAAACCTATAATGTATGAAATGCATGACACACATGATATGTTAGTCATTTCCAAGGTATCCAAAAGTTTTGTCAACCCCCAGGAATATCAAACAAACATGATAAGAGAGATAATTAGATAATAACAAGAGATATGACAACGAAAATTAACTTCATTCATAATAAAATGATCCTCGGGATCAAAATGAGTTTGTACAAGAATGAACCAAAGTACATAATGAAATATAAACGATCCTATCCAACAAGACTAGTGGTGATCAAACAAGATCAAAGAAAGAAATAATCAACATGGTGGATCTCTGATCTCTGTGTAGTACAATGGTCCCCCTTCCGGAAGTACTCTTCACTCCATTATTTGGTTTCCTTGAACAATTTTTTCGTCTTTTCACGGTCTTTCCGAAATAATTGTCCTTCTAAATACACGCATTGCTCCAAGAAGCGATGACACTCTTTGCACTCGGGAAAAGGTATAGGCACGGGCACATCTTCCATCTCCTTTATCTTGTCTCGGAGAATGGAATTTTCTTTCATTACCTCAATCATCTGATCTTCCTTTGTTTCTAGTTCCAACTTAGCATCTTTGAGTTACTCCCCTAACTCTTTGGCTTTTGCCTTGTTTCTGTTGTTGGCCATTTGAAACCTCAAGGTCTCTTGACGATTCTTCTCTGCATCGGTAATGGAAATCTGATACTCCTCTGTAGATATATAATAGTCTTCTACCCCAGGTCTTATCTTGGTCTTCCTACCTCCAGAATTACCTTCACCTTCATATTCTTTTAGATGACGGGCTAACTCTCTCTTCTTTTCTAACAATAAATACATTTCTAGTTTTTGTCTTCAAGGCTCTGACGAAGATCCATGTTTCCCAACTGTACTTGATAGAAGCGTTCTTTGGGCACATCGTGTTGTAGCTTGGTGGGTTAAGGATACAAGGAAACCTCCCTCTCAAAAGGCAACATAATAGTTTTCACCCTTTCTTTCACCCAATCCACATAAGGATCAAAATATAACACTTCTTTCAATCCAAAGAACTCTTTCCCTCTTCTACCAATATGGGCCCAAGCAACTTCTATTTTCTTCAATAATTCAGGATCTTCCCCTTTCTTGCAGTATACAGCTTTAACTTCTTTGGCAGTGGGTGGACGCCTTATAGCATAGCCTAACTGGAAAAGAGAAAGCATTGTATTGTAACTGATAATCCATTTTGTTCTTATGAGTGGAATATTAGAGAAACTCGTACAGTTGGAGATTACCTCAACACTATCAACTCTGAGTTTGTACCAATGAATGTCAAAAGAGGTGAGTGTCATCACTTTGGATGCCCAAGAATGAGGATCTTCCTTGAATGGTCCCTTCATAGGAAATTGTGCAATGAACCATTTGTAAAGCATTGGCACACAACATACCACAACTCCCTTCTTCCCGTACTTGGAGTGAATGGTATGGTAAGTATCAGCTAGTAAGGTAGGTATCTGATTCTTATTCATGAAAACACACAAAGCGGTCAAGTACAATATCTCCTTGATTTCAGGGAAAGGAATAACACCATAAATGATAGCATCCAACAATGCATAATAAGCATCCCAAAGTCCCTTGTTTGCCATCTCTCTAACTTTATCTGCCAAGAAATCCACTGGAAGACCACAAGTGACTTTATTACGCCTCCACTTTCCTTTCACATCACTGAGGCTCAAATAAAGAACCTTAATAATAGCTTTATAGTTAGTCTCATCAGGAACCCGAATAAATGGAATGTGATCAGTAACTATGATATGGAGAAGATAAGAATACTCCTCAAGAGTGGGCGTCAACTGATAATCCTGAAACGTGAAACAATACAACTCTGGATCATAGAATTGTAGCAAAGTCTGGACAGCCTTATCATTAAACAGTGCATCCAACAAAGATAGGAGATTCCCATATCTTTCACCAAAAACACCCATTTTCTGAAAATTCATGAGATCTCTGAGATCTTCAAGCAAAGGACAAACACTTGGACGGAACTGGTAGCTGAAGTTATCCCTCTTGGTATTCATGACGATATCGGTGTTGTCTGTCATTCTTGGAGGAGAAGAAACTCTGGAAAATCCTTGAAATGACAGTTCATATGCAGGTTAATCATTTTTTACATCATTTTTTTAAAATAAATATACTATGATGCAACATGATAGGACCAAGGTCTCCAACAAACTGGACACTGATGCACTGTTGCATAGAGTCACATGTCACAGGATCTAAGGTTCGGAACAGTCACCAATAATAGTCACCAACAAAATCATAGTCACCATCAGAACTAGAGTCACCAACTGTACATGTAATAAATCATCCCTCCCATTCATGGGTGAAGACTAGGCCAGGGTAAGGCAAGGGTAACTCACAAATCACAGGTCCTCCTGAAAGTAAAATCAACAAAACACAGACGTGTATGTTGAAAATACCTTCATTTAAACTTCATCTGAGTGTGGTATATGACATGACTGCACTAGTCAGACCACGTCGTATAGCCGTCATGTCCCCACTCTATTCATGGGTTTCCTATGAGTTCACAACTATGGCCTGGGTACTATGCCTTTTACCTCAAAAAGTATCATCTCAACCCCACAAAGAAACAACAGAACAGCATTATCTAGAGTATAGGAGACAATAAAATATAATGAAATACATGAGAGCATATAAATAAAGCACATAAAAAAATAAATTTGGAAAGCAATAAACAAATAAACACCCAAAGCAAAAGAAAACAAACACAAGCTAGGACTAACTTGCTAAGGATGGACCAACAATTGATCAACTTGTCC
This sequence comes from Vicia faba, assembly GCA_948472305.1. Taxonomy (NCBI): domain Eukaryota; kingdom Viridiplantae; phylum Streptophyta; class Magnoliopsida; order Fabales; family Fabaceae; genus Vicia; species Vicia faba. The sequence goes on from OX451740.1 coordinate 147,295,586, forward strand.
CCAGTGAATTCACCGACTGAAATGATTGGATAAATCATTGAAATAAACTCAATGAAGTTACCGTCAAATGTTTTTTATCCCACCGAAAGGGAAAGGTGAACATTGAGTAAACCTGAAGGGTGAAATCACGGTCTTACGACCGTAGAGATCGAGTAAGAAAGTCGGTTACGCAATGGGAAGGTATTAGAACCCCAGACATCTATAGTACTCCACATGATCCACTTATGTTTGTTCTAATCTAAGGGTGTGTCTAATATATGTCTAAAGCTTAAGAGCTAAAAAGAAAGATGCAATGGGGGAATGCATGCAAAAGAGAAAACACTAGGAAAAGAAGGAAAGATTAAAAAGTTTGCTCGATTGAGCCGCGTGACCAGATGCCTACGTATCCCTTTTAAGGAATCAGAGCTTCGTAGTTCGGCTCAATAGTTTTCATTTGTTATGTTTTTTTTATGAACAGTGTTGGCGAAGCATGCCCTTTTGAAAAAAAGGTTTTAAAAATAAAAATTCCGAAGACAAAAGAAGATTTTGAATTGGTTGTGTTGTACCCCAAAATTTTCCCTCTCACTTATCAAGAATTTTCTCACAAGATCTCCCTTGACCCAAGACTGCACTAGGGTTTGATCAGCTCAAGACACCTCCTTAAGCACTGATGACTAAAATTAGGGTTTGAGATTGCACAGGGATTTTTGAACTTCTAATGCCCCATATGACTTTCATGGATCATTATGGACCCCCAAGATCACTCATGTCAAGTTTCAAGCCTTGGATCACATTTTTGCTCAGTCAATTGAGCAGTTGACCTAAAATCAGTTGTACTGGGGAAAAAGTCAACTATGGCCAATTTAAAGTCAAACTTCATAATTTTTTATCCACGTCAACATTTTAGACTCATGTATCATTTTATCAAGTTTGGACCATAATTCCTCAAGAAATTTGATCAAATCTCCAAAAGGGCAAAATGGTCAAAATTAGGGTTTTGACTGGGAAAGGGCAATTTCTGATTTTTGACCTAGCAACTGATCAATTGGTTTAAGGCATGATCTCAAGAGTCCAATTGAATCATTTTTACCTAATGGCATGGTTCAAAACATTTTCAATTCCATTGGATTGACAGATAAATTTTTCAATCAATTGATCAAAAGTCAATTATATACTGAAAAGTCAAACTTTGACTTTTTGGTCAAATTCAAATGCCAAAGATCACAATCCATCAAAACATTTCAAAATATGAAACTTATTCATCAAGAAATCAAAAAGTGAAGATTTCATTTTGAAAAGTCAAAATTTCTAAACTGAAATTTTTCTAAGTGTTGGAAATTTCATGTTTTTCATAACTTTGAGCAAAATTTTCACCATGATGCAAGATGATTCAAGAGAAACTTCCAACATGAAAGTTGTAGATATCCATGAGATCTACAACTTTTGTTTACACAACTCCTTCCAAAAATTCTTGGATCTCAAGTTATTATTTTATGAACATGTGGTCATGAAACTAAACACGGTGAAATTTTACCCTAATTTGGTCAGGATTTTGACCCAACCTCATGGCAATTTTTCATATAGTTCCAAGGGTAATATTCAAAATAAATTCAAATATGGGTTGTAGATCAAATCGCAAGCTTTCTAAAATGTCTAAGAACTCTTTGAGATCATTCTTAAGTAGGGAGAATCGAAGAGATGAAGTTAGGGTTTTGTCACTTGAATTACAAGTCATTTTTTATTAACACATGAACCTAATCTATGCGAGGCTACATAATATTTTCTTTGCAGGCCTCAAACTTGTCTTTCACTCCATAATTAATGGTTTACACAACTTATTATGCCCTTATCCAAGTGTTTCAAGCTTTGTCCAAATCAATTTTCCATTTTAGGAAGAAAGTAACATATCCATTCTTGTAAAGCAAGTTTTATGCACAAAGTCAGCTTCTTGAGCTCCCAACTTGTTTTCCTTGATTACACTCCATCCACAAAGTCAGAAGGATGGTGATTAAAGTAGTTAACAACTCTATGAACCAGGTACAAAGTATTGAAACTTGGTTTCTCAAAAAATTACATGTTATGCATAAACTTGTGATTTTGAATTATGATCAACAAGAGGTCTCCAAACTTGTTGCTTATAAATAGAGTCACTATTTGTGAGCTAGGACACGAGCTAGAACACCCTGAAACACACCAAAACTCTCTCAAATCATAAATTGCCCAAAAACTCTATTGTTACACAATTTCTTACCTTGAACATCAAACTCACATTTCCCTCGTGCGTTTCATATCCTTTTTGTTTCAAAAGCTTCCTCATATCAAATACAAACCATCCCTGTCCCTGTTTGAAAACTGTAACATCATCTTCCTCAACTTCCATAGCCAAAAACAGAGCATTGCAGTTGGACTTCTCCAGGCCATTTCAGCCACCCTCAACTCAAGCTAAGCATTTCATTAGCTTCCTAGAGGTCCAAGGAAGCTAACCTGATCATCACCACTGCCTGAAACAAGCTCAAATCCATTTCACGATTTCCAGTTTTTAGGTATTTTTCTTGAACTTCTATCTTCATATTTAGGCATTGTTAAGCTTTGATTTATTAAGATAAAGTGTAGATAACATTTCCACGAAGTTGTACATATCCATAGTTTGCATTTATATGGCCTGAGCTTAGAGAATTTTAGAGTTGAAGTTTTCTGAAATTTTTAGGTTTTAAATTAGGGCCAGAAAATTTCTCATTCATATTTGACTGTTAGCTTAAGTTATTTATATGGTTGGATTCGTGGGAAGAAATGCCACAACTTTCATGTTTGAACTTTTCATTTTTGTTTAGAAATGAAGAAGATACGGGTCCTCTGGCTGAAGGTTGAAGATGAAGTGTAATCAGGGCGCATTTTGTGTTATGTATTTATTGTTTCAGTTATATTAACGGATTTATAGCCACCCCAGTGGTAAAGCGCGCGCTTGTTCATCCTTAGGTCCTGGGTTCAAGCCCCAGTGTGACCTTTTTCTATTTTTTCACAATTTTCTGACTTTTTGTGTTTTTTGGCAGCATTTGGGCTCTTCATGTGGGCTTAGTTTTTTTTTTCATAAAACTCCTTGCCTTGCTGATTAACCCTCCTAGACCTTTATATTTTTATTTTTATTTTATTTTTCTTCATTATTATTATTATTATTAATATTTTTATTATTATTATTATTATTATTATTATTATTATTACTTTCATAAAATCATAAAAAATCCAAATTTATTTTTATTTATTTTTTTGTACTCATGTATTTTATTTTCCATAAAACAAAAAGATTAAAAAAAACATTTTTCTTAAAAGAAATAAATTTCCTTTCTTTTCTTAAATAATTAATTGTTAGACTTAGGATAAAGTAGTGTATTATTTTATTTTCTTAGTTAAAATTAATTTAGAACTTAGATCTATTTTAATTAATTAATCTTCATTTTATTTTCATTAATTTAAAACCTTTTTCATAAAAAACCCTAAAAATTCTTTTTCAAATTAATTTATTTTCTTAAATAGTTTGATTTAATTTTATTTAATTTTAATTAATCATCCCCTTTATTTAGGTCAAGATAAAACCATTTCATAATAACAAAAAAATCATCTCTTTTTCATTTGCACTTGTACATTATTTATTCAATTCTTGCACAATATTCAATATGGTTGTAATAGATAATTAGGTCTAATTTTCTTGCAATGCCCATTTGTAAATTTGTACACCCCCCTCCCCACAAATGTTGTAATAGCGTAGTAACTTTAAATTTCGCAATTTATCGTTTTTATATAACATTCTAGTAATTAGGGTTTGTATGGAAAGATTAAAACTAATACTTAGAAAACCCTAATTCAAGACAAAAACAAGCATGAAAATGATACACTTGCACACAAGCACCTCTAGGGTTATCCCACTTGGTTGCCTTATACAAAATGGTCATATTACGCATGTAAGGTATCTTAGAAAAAAACAAGCAAATACAAGATCATGGTCCCTCGATGACGCTATCTAAGTTGTCTTATAAATTATCTTAGTCCCTCAAAAAGAATGCTAAGATACCTTGCAACATTGCTAATCATGGTTATACGATGACCCTCGCCCGTCCCGTTTACATCTAAAGATAGGGTTGCTTACCAAATCAATGGTAAGACAACAATGTCAAAGGAAAATAAAATGAACAAGAAAGACATTTTAGTAGGTAGATTGATCCTAATTACTTACTCCATTCCAAAACAAACATCCTTGCTATTTTCAAAAACAAACACCTACAATTTCAAAACATCTTACAAAACTTGAAAACATTTTCAAAATATCAACATCTTTGTATACATTCTTACGAACAAGAATCATTACAAACATTGCCTAAACAATGGCCTTGTTTACAAAATACTTTCAAAAACCACATCAAGCATAATTTTCAAACAAAAAGCAAGTGATCTAGCAAGTAACTAAGAGCCCATGGAAAACCATGGATGAAAAGGGTGCTAATTCCTTCCCTTTTCATAATCTATCCCCCGAACTCAAGAAATAATCTCAAAGGTCTTTCCTGTGCTTTTTCACCTTTACTTTTGGATAAAAGAAAAGTCGGTGGCGACTCTTGCTAACCGCAACATTTGCGATAAAACACAAAACACCCAAGTTAGTTCTCCCACCGTATCACAGAACTGGGGACTCTGTTGGGGAAATTTTAAAAGTGGGGTTACCTTAGGGCTAGATCATATTTTCTTGCTTGCATTGTTTGACTTGTATGCTTTACATTATGGTTCTTTGTTTGGGTTTGAATCCTCTACCCGAATTTGAGATACATTATAGGTAATTAGCAATACGTTGTGGAAACTATGCGGGGTATACCGACATGGTCTAAGCAATATCTAAGTTAGTGCGACATATTTGTGGGTACCGGTAGAATTTGAGTTAATCAAAGAGAATATGGGGCCGCTGAGTAATGTCATAAAGCACTAATGAACTTCTAGAACCTTTACTTTACCAACTTGACCTTTAGGACGTAGTGAGATTACCGGCTTTGGTGCAGTCCGAAGTTGGTAGATACTCGATACTACACTCATTGAGGTTTGGATTTTTGGGATATTTCGGTCTCCATTAAAGAGGCTTGTGCTGAAACAATGACCAAGGAATCAAACCATTGATATTGAGATCCTTAGTGTTGTACCCCAATTTTTTCCCCTAAGATCCCTTCATCATACCATGTTGATTTATTCACAACAAGATCACACTAGGATCCTTGGTTCCCCTCCCTACTTTGAATTGTGCTCCTTTTGAGGGATTACCAAGCACCTTGACTTATGGTTCTTTTGTGGTCATGAATATTTTTTTGATTTCTTCACTTATAAAATACAATGTTGGCATGTCTTGTTTGTTATCCATGTAGGTAAGGCAATGAGATTTAACAAGTTACCCCATGGGTTCATGAGTTTATTTCCATGCCCTAGTCAATACAAGCTTGAGAAGTTCAAACCTTATAATTGTATTGGTTTTGGAAGAATTGTCATGGCAATATTGTTTTGGTTCACCATATTTCAAGGTTATTAAATTTGACCCAAAAGTACAAGGGGTTGATTGGAGAAGTTGTCATGTTTGGACAAGGCCTTGTCCCTATTGGTCACAAGAGCATATTTATCTCAAAATTCAAGATATGAAAGTGGTTTTGGTGGATATGAATGTTCATTATCATCCTCAACAACTTCTATTTACAAATCAAGAATATTGGTACAAGAAGTTTGTTCAAACTTGTCAAAGTTCTCCAAGGCATTCTCTTGATCTAGAAGCTAGGGTTTTGAACTTCAAAGAAGAATATATTGCTCATATTTTGGTATTTTTGAGTGATTCTAAATACATCCTTCTCTTTAAAGGGTTATCAACAAATCACTTCAAAATTTTCAAGGATTTTTCATGTGGAAGAATCTTGATGATGAAGAAAGATTACAAGTCATCCAGATGAACCCACAATTTTCCACATGTGACTTCAAATGGTCATAACTTGGTCAATTTTTATCACCTTGAGTCCTTTCTTTTTCCATAATTATCTTGAAGATGTGTACTTTATGCCTTCTTTTATGTTCAAAGTAAGAAAATGAAGGGAAGTTGCCTTAAATATGCAAATTATTATAGGTCATTTCATGATTATAGGCCAACTTCAACAAGTCATAACTCTCTCAATGTTTGGAGATTTTGAATGGTTCAAGTCCCAAAATTTTATTCAAGAGATCTACTTCATTCCATATTTTTTGGTCAAGAGCAAATTCCAAGTGGAAGGTCATGTTTGGATGCAAAAGATTATAGGTCATTTTTGAAGAAGAATTTGAAATATTTCTAAGTGTGGAAAGTCAACCCTTTTTCTTCAACTTTGACTCAATGTAACTTTCGGCTCAAGCATCCATTTGACTCCATTCTTTTTCCATTGCAAAGCTTGTAACCTCATCTTTCTAAAGCATCAAGAATCATGCCCTAAGACCCCTTGAGTTGGAAATGCCATGGATTTGAATTTGGTAACTTGAAACTGATTTTTTCACAAAGTCCGAATTTTGAAATCCATAATGTGACTTCTAAACACAAGATTTATGCACGTTTTTGATTTAAACTTGATTAGAAAACTTGCCAGAAGTGATTAGCACCCCAAAACGCAAGATTTGATTGAGTTTTGATGAAAATGAAGTCACACTTCACTCGTGCTCGACCTTCACTCAATTTCCCTCCAAACTTCCTTGTTTCTTAAAATTGTCATTCCCATTCACTTCCCTATAAATAGAGGGTCCTTCCCCATTCATTTCTTCAAGCTTTGAGAGCCAAAAACACTCTGCCAAAACCTCACACGAACCCATCCTTTTTGAATTCAGTTTCTGAGATTTAAGCTCCCTTTTCCAAAATTCTTTGCGCATTCATCATCCTTGATCATCATATAAACTCTCTAGCACTTAAACCAATCAAAACGAGCCATAATTCAAGCTACAAAAGACCAGTTTCATAGCTTCTTCCTTGAACTTCGAAAAGGTAGAATTCTCTGCCATTTGGATCCAAATCAAGCACTAATCCATTCTACTCCTTCTACTGATTCTAATGCTAATTACAATTTTTAAATCCATTGAGAATTGAGAGAGAAATCTCAAATTGAAGGTGCTCGCTATTTTCTGGGTTTTTGATTCATATCTCTCTCCATACCTTATATAAATTTGGCGCGATGGTTGTGTTAGAATCGTCTTGAAGAGACGAGTTCAATGATGCTAGCCTGGGATCCTAATTTTTCCATTTGAAGGATCTCACAAAATCCCCATTACAGGGTGTCTGGATGTTGAAGACGATGACATGTCTCGTCTCAGCCAATGATAGCGTGCCAAACGTTTTAATTTCATTGGTTGCCCTTTTCTGATCCTATGTGTATCTCACTAAGGTCCATATCAAGCACATCGCGTCTGGTCCACTGGATTAGCTTACTAACGCGTTTTGACTATGATCTGATAGTCCACATCTTTTTGGTTTTATTTTATTTTCTGATTTTATATTTTTATTGATTAAATTTTCAAAAATTCATAACTCTTTTATTTTTTATCCAAAAATTATTTAAAAATTCACAAAAATACTTTGAATTATTTCTGATCTCATGACAATTTCTTCACATTTTTATTTTGACATTTAGTATTTTTTGTATTTTTTGTATTATTTGCTTTCTTTTAATTACCTAAAGAATACTTTCTGACATTTTTTAATTCTGAAAAAATTCATAAATATTATTTTGCATATTTTTGACTTTCTGAAAATTTTATGGAATTTTATGTTGAGGTTTACTATTTTTGACCTATTTTTTGTTTGTTTTAGCAATTTTAAATAGTTTAAAAATAGTTTCTGACTTTTAAAAAATTACCAAAAACTTTATAAAAATATTTGGATCCACTTCTGATTTTTCCATGGCCTTACTTCTCATTTCTTGATTAATTTGAACATAATTGATATTTTTCTCATTATTTTCTATTTTTAAAACATTTTTTAATCTCTCTTTTATATATTAAATGTGATATTATTTTTGTGATTATTTTCTGGCTGATCTTGGGTTAGGTTTTGGATCATGAACTTTATTAACATTGTTGGATCTATGGTGTTGAGTTTAACTCCATAAAAAAATGGATGAATGATTTTAATAATAGTTTGATTAAAATTTAATTCAAATGTGGTTTGTATATTTTTTTACCCTATCCCTCTTCATCTCACCCCCTTCTTATTGCACTAAATGTTGTTGGAGCATGATCTCTATATCATGTCTCAAAACAAATGGTGCATAAATTGCTATTGACCGGCCTTAAAATAGGTGCGACTTCTATATAAGTCCACTTACGATTGCTTAACATAGCGCTAAATTTTGTCCCGATTCGAATAAATGATCATTCGTGGCCCAAACTTATGATTGCAAGCCCAAGCATATTAATTTGATCTATTTGATCCAATAACCTTGAGATTCATTGTGTGAAGGCTTTGGTTCTACCAATCCTCTAATGGATCTACAACACCTTTGGTCAACGCGGATCACTTAAACATTGTTGATCATTAAATGGTACTTATGAGAATTCCAAATGGATGATATACTTGACAAAAAGCAAATACAACTTGTTGTGTGGAGGATTTGGTTCTACCAATCCTCTAATGAGTTCCAAATTCAAGTTTTAAGATGGTCTTTTCTTGCCATTTTGAGCCTTTATTTTCTTGCCATTTTATTTTTTCTCACTTGAGCTCTTTTATTTTCCTTTCTTAAGATACTTAATAATCAACATAAACCCTAAAAAAAATTTAATGGTACTTGGACTACTTGGTTACTATCCTTGGCATTATGGAGCATGGGACTTTTCTTGGACTTAGGATTAGAAACCTTGACCTATCTTGGAGATCTTATCTGATTATTTTATCTGGAGTTCTTGAGGTTTACCTCAAGACATTGGGTTGCTTGTTTGTTTTGTGTGCAGGTTTTTGTGATCACATCCTCTATTTGTGATCTGGAATTCACCCGTATACAGCAGTTACTCTGCCCAATTTTTGTGAATACTTAATACACTTGAAGTTTAGTTCTCTCAAGAGGTCTAGTATTTTTTGCTTGCTTGGTTTCAATCCAAGGAATGGGAATTCTATCTTGGCTCATAATGTCAAGTTTTGGCTTTTTGTTGGTTAGATGGTTATTATCCCTAACTTTTATCTTATGCTTTTGGATAGCCTTTTCTTCTCCTCCCATCTTCTTTAATTTCAAAAATCTTCCTCCTCCTTTTGGAAACTCTTCTTGTTTTGAAACTTGAACCATTTTCATGATAAACTTGGACTTATGTTCATGCATTTTCAAAACATTTTCATAAATAAATTCCAATCAATTTAATGATACCTTGACATTTTTTGTGAGAAAACTAAAAGTCAAGCAATCTCATTCAAACCATTTTTCAACTTTGGCTTTTACTTTAAACTTTTCTCAAAAGATTAAACTCTTGTCAATCCTTGTAGTGATGCAAACAACTATACTTCTACAATATGTAGTGAAGAGAGATATTTTCCACTTGGGTGTTGAGTGAGACATTGTTGATTTTAAAATCCAAGTTGTATCCTCCACTTTGAGATGATGCAAATTCTCCTTTCTCATGATTGTGGTTAGTAGGTATATTTTCCACACGGACAATGACGATGATGTTTTATCTCATAAAATCGACCAGCGCATTTGTATTTCAAATTTTTAAAAGAGGAACTACGTGTACCCTGATCCCCTATTGCACGAAAGGTGGTACTTAGGCACTAAAGGTTCACAACCGCGGCGGGTGCAAAAATCATTAAAAATATTTCTTTTCTCACCTCCACCATCCATTTTATATACAACTATTTTTATAGCCAAAATATACAGATTTTACAAAGAGGCTCCTGCGGAGTACCGTAGATGTTTAGGGTGCTAATACCTTCCCTTTGCATAACCAACCCCCTTACCTTGAATCTTTCCCCCTCTTTTTGGGTTATTCGCTCTTTTCCCATTCCTTTGGAAATAATAAAGCGCGGTGGCGATTTTTATTTTGATTTGTATAAAGTCTAGTCAATCCAATGGCTTAGTCTTGAGTATTTCTACCGCTACACTTAGAACCCGGTTACTATTACTAAGACAGGTTGAGCCAACTAAACTTCAAGAGGGTACTTACCTATAAAAATCCATGCAAGCCTAAACCTAAGGATTTGTTTGCTTTGTTTGTGTATACATACTTGTACATGTAATCACGAACATCATAAACATCATACACATTCACTAACCATTTCAAGGATCTTAGGATTTATCTTTGTTTTGTTTTGTAGGACATGGATTCTCTTCGCAGGAAAACTATTCAAGTAAACCTTGTAAGGATCCCTCCACAACTTAAGGAGCTAGCTTCAAGGATTCCTGAGAAATCTTCATTCACCGAGAGACGTGGTCGCCTCCTTAACTTGGTCACCTCCAACACAGATGAGGACATGATGAAGGTGCTCTTTCAGTTCTTTGATCATTTACACCATTGCTTCACATTTCCTGACTATTAACTTGTGCCTACTTTGGAAGAATTCTCCCAACTCTTGAGGATTCCCATTCTCAATCAACTACCTTTCAACGGTACAGAAAGAAACCCAAAGCCAGAAGAGATTGCTCAAGCTCTACACTTGCACTCATCTGATGGCATAACTCGTTGGGAAACAAGGAGTGGTGTCAAAGGTTTCCTAGCAAAGTCCCTGATTGAGAAAGCCCAAAGCTGTTGGAATTCTTTGGATCTGCAAGCCTTTGAGGAAATTATGGCTCTCCTCATCTATGGGATGATTTTGTTTCCAAATCCTGACCAACTCATAGATGTGAACTCCTTCTAAATCTTCATATCCCGCAACCCGGTGCCTACATTGCTAGGGGATATCCTACACTCTTTTCACACTCGCACAATGAGGAAAAGAGGTGTCCTTATGTGTTTCACTCCTCTATTGGCAAGATGGTTTATTTTGCATCTTCCCCAATTTGTACTAAAGAATGATCAAGGTTCAAGGTGGTCACAAAGGTTGATGACGCTCAAACATTCAGACATTCATTGGTGCTCCCGATCCATAGAGAATGTTACTATTGTCGACCGTTGTGGGGAATTTCTTAATGTCCCTTTACTTGGAATTAGGGGAGGTATCACCTACAACCCCCTGCTTAGCCTTAAGACAGTTTGGTTATGCCCGAAGGGATGGCCCGTACAAGATACTGATTCAAGGTTTGTAATTTGACTACGACAACAACGATCAAGGTCTTCGCCAGAGATTTATCCGAGCGTGGAGGGTGTTGAACAAGGTAGATAGCAAGACTTTAGGGCATAAAAATTCCATCCCTCTTAAGCCTTACCTCAAATGGGTATGAACTCGTTCTCAGAGTCTTATGATGCCTTACCCCTTCATTCTCTCGGTAATCATTGAGCCTGTCATGAAGGGAGATGTTCCATACACTATCCTACATCCTGATATGCCCACCTCTCTTGAAGACCTACAAATATATTGGATACAACTCAAGGGGGGGCGAGATACTTTAGAAGCCCAATTATACGCAAGCGAGAAGAATGTTTTGGAACTCACTAGGCTACTTCATGAGGAGCAGACTCTGAATGCTTATATTGCACCAAAGAGGATACATACTACCTTTATATCTTAGAGTTTCTTGTATTTGTTTTTCCCAAGAAGGCATTGATGTACTCGAGCTTTAATCTATTAATATAACGTGTGTTTCCTTTTTTGTCTAAAACAAATTTGAATCTTAAAATCATTGAAAACATTGCATATGCATCTACCATTCATCATAACATAAGAAGGTTTCTTGCAACAAGTCTCCTTATCTCTCTATTGTTTATTTCAGTAAGATGGATCTCGAGCAAACAGTGAAGGACCTCCAAGCTCAGAATGCACAGTTTCAATAGTTGTTCTTAACCCTATCCAAAGGACAAGAAGAGTTGAAGACTTTGCTGGCTGGGGAGAAGAAAAAGAAGACAAAGAAGATAACCGGAATTCTAAACATGGGAAGAAGATTCCAAGGGCAGACAAGAAGGGCCTTAGACTTTGCTACGACATCTGGTGAGAAAGACAATCAAGATGGGAAGGGAAAAGAAACAGTTGTTCAGTCTGATTCAGAAGAGGAAGAGGAAGAAGAAGACTATTCTGAAGAACAATACCCTCCATCCGATGACAAGTATAAGCATCTAGAAGAACGGTTGAGTGCAATGGAAATCCAAAAAGTGCCTGGATTGGACTTTGAGGAGTTGGGACTGGTATCAGGAATTGTCATTCCTCCAAAATTCAAAGCACATGTGTTCTCCAAATATGATGGAGTCTCGTGCCCCAAAATGCATCTCCGATCCTATGTAAGGAAGATCCAGCCCCATACCGCTGACAAAGATTTATGGGTACACTTCTTCCAAGACAGTCTATCTGGAACTCAACTTGATTGGTTTTATCAGTTAGAAAGAGCCAATGTTCATAACTGGGAAGATCTTGTTGCAGCCTTTTACAAACAATACCAATACAATGTTGATCTTTCGCCTACCCGTACTCAACTCCAGAGTATGGCCATGGCTTCAAATGAAGTCTTCAAGGACTATGCGCAAAAATGGAGAGATTTGGCCGGAAGGGTTCAACCTCCTCTATCTTTAAGAGAGTTGGTAGACATGTTTTTGGGCACCTCGTCTGGTCCCTTCTTCAATCACCTAATTGGGAGTTCATCGGCAAGTTTTACTGAACTGATATTGACCAGAGAAAGGGTAGAAGTCGGGATAAAAAATGGAAAGATTCAAAAAGATGCATCCTCTGCTGCTATAAGGAAGCCATTTATCGGAAAGAAAGAAGTGGTTGTTGTTTATCCTCATAGAAATAAAGATAGGGCCGAACATCGTCCAATGGTGGGGTTGTTATAAACATGTGCCTGATCAACTAAGAAACAACCAACCAAGGATGGAAAGACCAGTTAGACAATTCACCATAATTAACATGACCCTATCTCAAGTATTACCATGTCTGTTAAGATCCAACCTAGTGACTTTAAAAGAAGCTCCAAAGAACCCTAACACAACATCCCCTTACTATCATCCTAATTCCCGTTGCGCATACCATTATGAGAGTCCCGACCATGACACTAACAACTGTTGGGCTTTAAAGAACAAAGTACAAGACCTCCTTGAATCCAAAGAGATTGAATTCGATGCGCCAGAAAAGCCCAGTGTCATTTCTGCCCTTATGCCCAAACACGGCCATAATGCCAACGCCATTGAAGAGGATATATTTGTCACTTCAGTTGATGAACTTATGACCCCAGTCCTGACTATCAAAAAGAACTTATTGAATGCCAGTGTTTTCCTGAGCTGTGATGAAATCTATCATTTCTTTTTATCCTCACAAACCCGATGTCCTTTGTTGAAAGCAGGCGTTCAGTGCCTAATAGATAACAAGGAGATTTTGTTTGAAAAGACTTTTGTTCCACCTGTTTCTTATAATGATGTTTCCATCGTGACCATTTCCGACAATTCTTCCAGGGTCTCCAACAAAAGACCCGTTAGAATTACATCAGTTCCAAAAGTATCCCCTTTAATAATCATTATGCCTGGACCAGTCTCGTATTCGTCAGACAAAACCGTACCATGGAATTATGGAGGGGATGTCTACTACCATGGTATCAAGCAAGATTGGCCAGCTGCCGAAGATTCAAGTTCTGAGAAGATTGACTCCGATATCGCTAATATTGCAGGGACTAGCAAGATTACCTAAAGTGGAAGGATATTCTCTCCAGAAATTGCTCCTCCAAAAGCAGTTTCTGGACCCGTAATCATTCTTGTTGTTGTTGCTCCTTCGAAGGTTATTTCCAGTCCTACAATCATCTCTACCAATACTCCAACTGACAAAGCTGATACAACCCCTGTTATCACTCCTACTGACATTCCTACTGCCGAGTCAACCGAAACGCGAGGTAAAATTATTCTGATTGAGCCTGTCCAGACGAAGGCACAATCATTGGCTATCCCTGAGACCTCCCGGAAAGAGATGGAGGAAATTCTAAAGATCATAAAAAGAAGCGACTACAATGTAGTTGAACAACTGGGGCAAACTCCATCCAAAATTCCCATGCTGGCGTTACTACTATGTTCTGTGGCGCATGCAAAGGCCTTGGTAAAATTCTTGAAAACTGCCCATGTACCCCAAGAAACATCTACTGATCAGTTCCAATATTGCGTATCCAACTTGATTGTAAATAATGGTCTAGGTTTTTTGGATGCTGATTTAACGCCAAGAGGAAGGAAGCATAATGAGGCATTGCATGTCTCAGTGGAATGCAGGGGCATAACCTTGGCTCATGTGTTGGTTGACACCGGATCATCTCTGAATGTATTACCTGAAAAGGCTCTTGATAAGTTTGACTGTGAGGGATTGACATTGAAACCAAGCAATATAGTAGTGAGGGCTTTTGACGGCTCGAAGAGAATGGTGCATGGGGAAGTGGATATCCCCATAAAGGCTGGAATCCAGACATTTGATTCAACTTTTCATGTAATGGATATCCTTCCTTCATATTCCTGCTTGCTAGGTCGACCATGGATTCAAAATGTTGGCGTTGTCACTTCTACGTTACACCAAATGCTGAAGTATCCGATTCAAGGGAAGATTATCACCGTTCATGGAGAAGAAGAGTATATGATCAGCCATCTCAATTCCTTCAGATATGTAGAGTTATACGGTGAATTTATTGAAACTTCATTCCAACACTTTGAAGAAGTCCTGCAAGATGTGGCAGTAACCAGGGTTGTTCCCAAGATCACAATGCCTCCACTCAGGATGTCATCTTTAAAGGATGCAAAAGCAGTGATAGAAGAAGGTGGGTACACTATTTGGGGACAACTCCTAGATATCCCATACAAGTCTAACAAGTTTGGCCTAGGTTTCACTTCAGGTGCTCAAAAGGTTGTACACCGCGCTCGTGCTGGAGGACCACCCCTGAAGATCAGCAACCGTGAAGTCAACGCGGTAGAGGATGATGATGATGGATATAACCTGGAGGATTGGATCTTCCCTACTGTCAGTGAAGGGCTCAGCAACTTGGAGGCTAGAGATTTCGTCCCGATCACTTTTATCCCACAGTAATTTATCTTTATATTTTGTTGGATCTGTAATATTAAAACAATTCAGACTCTCAAAATATTGTGTCTTACCTGAGGCACAATGGTCCATTTGTAAGGGTTATCATCTCATTTCCATATGACATCAATGAATCATGGACGTTTTGCATACAAACTTTGTGCTCATTGTTTTTTCTTTTACATTTTCATTGCTTTCAAAGATAGCTATACTCTTACACACACTCACACTCACAATGCAGGTCTACATCCATTCGGGATCCCATGGGTAACGATTCTGCTATGGCTTTCTGTGACTCTGAAAATCTAATCTATCAAGCCGAAGACGAAGGTGGGGAAGATTGTGAAGTACCAGGGGAACTTTCCAGATTGCTACAACCAGAAGAGAGGACTATTCAGCCCCACTAGGAACTCGTGGATACAATCAATCTAGGTACCGAGGAAGACAAAAGAGAAGTCAAGGTGGGTGCCAATCTGGAACCCAGTGTCAAGGAGCATCTGATTCAGTTGTTACATGAGTATGTTGAAGTCTTTGCCTGGTCGTATGAAGACATGCCAGGACTTGATGCAGATATTGTGGTACATCGTCTACCTACAAGAGTGGACTGTCCACCAGTAAAGCAAAAGGTCCATCGAATGCGACTAGACATGTCAGAAAATATTAAAGCAGAAGTCATGAAACAATTCAATGCTGGATTCTTGGTCGTCACCTCTTATCCACAATGGGTTGCCAATGTTGTTCCCGTGCCCAAAAGGGATGGCAAGGTACGAATGTGCGTGGACTACAAAGATTTGAATAGGGCAAGCCCTAAGGATGATTTTCCAGTCCCCCACATTGATATCCTAGTTGACAATACGGCACAACACAAGGTATTTTCCTTCATGGATGGTTTCTCAGGATACAACCAAATCAAAATGGCGCCTGGGGACATGGAGGAGACAACCTTTGTCACACAATGGGGCATATTCTGCTACAAGGTGATGCCATTTGGACTGAAGAATGCTGGGGAAACTTATCAGTGTGCCATGGTCACTCTATTTCACGACATGATACATCAAGAAATAGAGGTCTATGTGGATGACATGATAGCAAGATCTCAAACAGGAGAAGAGCATCTTGACCATTAAAAAACAAAGACGTGAAATTGTTCAGACAAAGCTGTAACCAGATCCATATTTCAAATTTTTCTTATTCCGCGAGGTCCTTGAAGGCATTGCCTATGCATATACATACCATACATATCATTACATAACAGGTATTCCCAAGACAGGTTTTCTCATCTTCTTGTTGTTTATTTCAGTAAAAAGATGGCTCTTGAACAAACAGTCAAAGATCTCCAGGCTCAGAATGCTCAGTTTCAAGAGATGTTCTTGAACTTAGCCAAGGGGCGGGAAGAACTGAAGACACTCATCACCAAAGAGAGGAAGAAAAAGACAAAGAAACCAGTCGGAATCCTCAACATGGGAAGAAGGTTTAGAGGTCCTATCAAGCAAGCTCAAGATTGTGATACCCCATCAAACGAAGATGACAACCAAGAGGAAAATGGTAAGAGTGTTAAAGCTGAGAAACAAAGCAACTAAGGTTCTGACAAATGTTCTGATGAACAATATCCCCCTGCTGATGAAAAATACAAGTAGCTAGAAGATCATCTAAATGCTATGGAGATCCAGAAAGTGCCTGGATTGGATTTTGAAGATTTGGGTTTAGTCTCAGAAGTTGTCATTCCTCATAAGTTCAAGGTCCCTGCCTTTGCCAAGTATGAAGGTGTTTCTTTCCCAAAGCTTCATTTGAGGTCATATGTCCGGAAGATTCAACCACACACTGCTGACATGAAGTTATGGGTGCATTTCTTTCAAGAGAGTTTGTCTGGAACATAGTTGGAATGGTTCTATCAACTAGAAGGGACCAATATCCGTACTTGGGAAGATTTCGTTACTGCTTTCTATAAGAAATACCAGTATAATGTTGATCTTGCACCAACACGTGTGCAACTATAGAGTATGACCATGGGCTCTAATGAAGGCTTTAAAGAGTATGCCCGAAATGGAGAGATCTAGCAGGAAGAGTTCAACCTCCTTTGTCTGATAGGGATTTGGTTGACATGTTTATGGGAACTTTGACAGGTCCTTTCTTCAATCATCTGATCGGAAGCTCTTAAGTCAGGTTCACCGAGTTGATATTAAAAGGGGAACATGTTGAAGGTGGAATCAGAAGCGGAAAAATTCAAGTGGCTGCATCTTCAAGTACTCTAAAGAAGTCATTTAACGGTAAGAAAGAAGCTAATGCTGTGTATGGCCAGAAAGGTCGTAGTAGAGGTGAATGCAACTAATCTATAGGGGTAGTGCTAACCTCTAATCCCGCACCAATGCAATATCAACAAGGCAATCAGCGTAGGTCAGATGCACCCAGGAGAAAATTTACCAAGATCAACATGTCATTGTCTCAGGCTTTACAACACCTGATGAAGGCAGAGTTGATTACATTGAGAGATCCTTATCAGAATCCCAACACCTTCTCTCCTCAGTACAATCCTAACGTAAGATGTGCCTATCATTCCAATAATCCCGGACATGACACAAATGGCTGTTGGGCTTTGAAAAATAAGATTCAAGGCGTGATCTATGCTAATAAGATTAAGTTTGATCCTCTTGAGACTCCAAATGTGATTGCCTCTCCTATGCATAAGCACGACAAAGGCATTAAGGCTATTGATGATGTTGCTTATGTTTCTGCTGTAAATGACTTGACTACTCCCCTCCTGATTACTAAGAAGAATTTGTTGAAATCCAGTTTATTTTCGGGTTGCATTGAAAGATGTTACTGCTGCGCGGCCCAATCCAATGGCTACAAACTACTGAAAGAAGGTATTCAGTGTCTAATGGATAACCATATAATTCTAGTTGAGAAGACTCCTTTTATGGAGAATTTGTTTCAAGACTTGGAGCTTGAAGACATGTTTGTAATTTTAGGAATTCCTGTAAGGATCACTTCCAAGGGTCCTGTGAAGATTACTGCCGAACCTAGGGTTACTCCTCTGATCATTACTGCACCCGGACCAATTTCATAATCCTCTGACAAGGCTATCCCTTGGAATTATGGAGCTGATGTCTACTACGATGGCTTCAAGCAAGAACCATTGACTGTCAAAAGTGGAAATACTAAAGTTACTGATCCAAACGCTGGTAACATTGTTAGGACTAGTAAAGTTACCAGAAGTGGAAGGGTTTTGTCTCCATAGATCTCTCCGAAGACTGTTACTACACCAGTTCATGTTACTACTACTGAATCAACTACTGAGACTCAAGGCAAAGAACACATGACTAAGCCTTCCTATACTCAGGCACCTAAAGAGGCTATCGTTGAAGATACCTCCAAGCAAGAGATGGAGGAAATACTAAAATTTATCCGGAAAAGTGACTATAAGATTGTGGAACAGCTGGGGAAGACTCCCTTTAAGATATTTATGTTGTCTCTGTTGTTGTGCTCTAAATCCCATGCTTAGGCTTTGGTGAAGTTCTTGAAATTTGCTCATGTACCATAGGAAATCTCTGTTGATCAATTTGAAAATTATGTTACTAGCCTGACAACTGATAATGGGCTAGGCTTTTCAGACGCTGACTTGACTCCCACAGGAAAGGACCATAACAAGGCCCTGAATGTCTCTATTAAGTTTAGGGGAACTACCTTAGCTCATGTGTTGGTTGACACGGGTTCTTCATTAAATGTCTTGCCGAAGGGTGCTCTAGACAGGCTTGACCGTGAAGGGATTGTACTAAAACCCAGTGATATTATGGAGAGTGCCTTTGACCGTTCAAAGAGAATGGTGCACGGAGAGGTTGAACTTCCAATCAAAGTGGGTTCTAAGTTATTCGAATCCATATTCTATGTGATGGACATTCGTCCATCCTATTCTTATTTACTTGGTTACCCTTGGATTCATGAGGCAGGCGTTGTTACTTCTACTTTACACAAAAAGTTGAAATATCCCGTGAAAGGTAATATTGTTACAATTTGTGGTGAAGAAGAATACATGGTGAGCCACTTGAAATCCTTCAAGTATGTTGATATGAATGACAAATTCATCGAGACTCCCTACCAAATCTTTAAAGTTATTCCTCAGACAGCTCTTGTCGCTTCTGCTATTCCTAAGATTACCAGGGTTCCGCCCAGAATGGCTTCTCTGAAATACGCTAGAGCTATGATAGAAGAAGGTGATTGCACTACTTGGGGTCAGCTTCCCGATATTCCTTACAAGTCCAACAATTTTGGTTTAGATTTCACCTTAGAGGCTCAGAGGGTTGTTCGTCGTGCTCGTGCTGGGAGACCACTATTCTACATCAATAATAATGGATTCAATGTTGTGGAAGATGCTGATAGCGACTATGACATAGATAGTTGGATTTTCCCTACTACGGGCAATGGGCTCAATAATTGGAAGGCCAAAGACTTTATACCAATCTACTTTAGTCAGGAGTAAATGATATGTTCTGCTTTCTTGCTTTCAAGTTTTGGTTATGTAATTTAAACAATAACTTTAAGCCTTGTTCCTTATCCGGGCACAACGGTCCATTTGTTAAGGTTGTCATATTTCATTCACATATTTTCATTCAATAAATCATTGGACGTTTGCATTCAAATTTTGCGCTCTTTGTCTTTCTTTTACTTTATTGCTTTCAAAACAGTTATGTGTTCTTACACACATCTACACAACAAATTGCAGACTCATATCCACCTTGTATCCCATTGATAACAATTCTGCTATTTCCAATTATGACTTCGAAAATCCGATCTACCAAGCTGAGGACGAAGGTGAGGAAGATTGTGAAGTACCAGGAGAGCTTCCTAGGTTGTTAATGTAGGAAGAAATAGCCATACGACCACATGAAGGACCATTCGAGATTGTGAACTTGGATACTTAAGAGGACGGGAAAGAAATCAAGATAGTTGCTGACCTAGAAGATAGTGTCAAAAAGAGGTTAATCCAGATGTTGCGTGACTATGTTGATGTCTTTGCTTGGTCGTACGAAGACATGCCAGGGCTTAATACTGATATTGTGGTTCACCATCTACCAATGAAGGAAGTTTGTCCTCCAATAAAGCAGAAGGTTTGTCGTATGCGTCCCGAGATGTTTGAAAAGATCAAGGCTTAGGTTATAAAGCAGTTCAATGCAGGTTTCTTAGTTGTTACGACCTATCCTTAGTGGGTTGCAAATGTGGTGCCAGTACCTAAGAAGGATGGTTTTTTACCCCAAAATTTTCCCTCTCATTTTATCAAGATTTTCCTTACAAGACTCTTTGGACTCCAGACAGGATTAGGGTTTGCTCAGCTCAAGACATCTCCTTGCACTATTGACCTGAAATTAGGGTTTGAGTTTGCATAGGGATTTTTGGACTTCCAATGCCCCATGTGACTTTCATACTTCATGTTGGACTCCTAAGATTGCTCATACCAAGTTTCAAGCTTTGAATCAAATTTTTGCCCAGTCAATTGGACAGTTGACCTAAAATCAGCTATATTGGGGAAAAAATCAATTGTGGCCAATTTATAGTCAAACCTCATAATTTTTTATCCACATCAACACTATAGACTCATATGAACAATTTGATCAAGTTTGGACCACAACTCCTCAAGAAATTTAATCAGATCACCAAAAGGGCAAAATGGTCATTTTTAGGGTTTTGACTGTAGAAGGGCAATTTCTGATTTTTCACCTCAATGGAAAATTGGGTTCAATAATGGATTCAAGGACTCAATGGCATTATCTTGACCTAATCACAAGGTTCAAAAGATCTCAAATGCATTGGATTGACAGATGATTTTTCCAGTCAACTGATCAAAAATCAACTGTACACTAAAAAGTCAAACTTTGACTTTTTGATCAAAATCAAGTGCCAAGGGTCATTTTTCATCAATATGTGTCAAAACATTAAACTTGTTCACCAAGAAACCTAATTTTGGAAATTAGGGTTTAAAATGGAAAATTTTCATAACTTAGAAATTTTCTAAGTTATGAAAATTTCTTATTTTTTCACAACTTTGTCCAACTTTTTCACCATGATGCAATTGGATTCAAAGAAAACTTCCAACACGAAAGTTGTAGTCCTCCACAAAATCTACAACTTTGATTCACAAAGTTTTCCCAAAAGATGCTTGGATCTCAATTTATGATTTTGTGAATAAGGGTCCATGAAACTTTTAACTTAGTGAAATTTTGCCCTAGTTTAGGCAGAATTTTGACCTATCTTCATGGCAACTTTTCACCTAGTTCAAAGTGGAATCTCAAAATTAATTTCAAATATGGATTGTATAGAATGTTACAAGCTTTCCAAAATGTCCAAGAACTCTCCAAGATCATTTGTGGTTAGGGAGAATCGAAAGTTTGAAAATGGCAAATCATCACTTTTGTCCAAGGCATTTTGCACCATGTTACAACTTGCAATTCTGTCCAAACCTTGCTTGTACTTGGTTTACAGGTTCTAATCCTTTATACACTCATAAATTAAATGCAAATACATTTAATTAAGGCTTTGTTCTGAGCTTTAGAACATTACACATTGAATTAATCCATTTTTGGCAAAAAGATAACAATGCCATTTCCATAAAGTTCACTTTATGCAATTTTGTTTCTCTTGAGCTGTGAACCCAATATTTTGCAGAAAACCAACTCCACAAATATCAGGAAAAGTATACCAACCATGTTCAGGCTTTGAGCTAGCAAGTACAGCATTTGGCATTGTCAACTCACCTTTTGCTTCAAAAACAAGAAAGCTTGCAAAAGTGAGAGATATTTGTAATCTGATCAGAGCAAGCCTTGTGCACATTTAAAACAACCTTAACACAATATACCAACTCAAAAACACGAGCTAACAAGTTCTTAAACCCTCCAAAACACCAAAACACCAACTTCTGCCCAAAATAGGGCAAGTTCTACAAATCACGAGCCAAAACCATTTCTACTCGTGCGTTTTGTCCCAAACCACTTCAAACACATTCTAAACAATACATCCAAGCTATCTAAGTCCCTATCCAGCCACTGTAACTCCATTTTCACACTTCACCATTTTTACTTTGAAGCTTTGCAGGTTAATTTCTATAAGCACATTCAGACCATTTCAAAGCAAGCCAAGCATTGGGGAAGGTTGAGTGAACTTCAGGCAAGCTAACACGACCTTCAGGCCTCATCAAAAACCCCTACATTGCCATATCCAAACTTGGCTAAAACATGTATTTGACAAACTTCTATCTCCTTATTTAGGAATCATTAGGCTTAGGTTTGTGAAGCAAAAATGTAGCCCTTAATGTCATTGAACTGTACATATGCATAGAATTCATTTATGTTAACTGAGCTAGGAGAATTTAGATGTTGAAGTTGCTGGAAAAACTAGGTTAGAATTTAGGGACAAGGAAATTCTCTCTGGTCTTTGAGAGTTAGATCAAGTTTTTTACATGGTTAGAATCGTGTGATCATGAGCTATAACTTTCATGTTACAAGTTTTTTGTTTTTGAGCACGTATGCAGGAGTTCCAGATTTGAACATGGCGCGCGTGTTTCTGGCCAAAGGACAGGGATGAAGCGTGACTTGGGCTGGCCCTGGCTTGTTTCTCCTATTGATCCCCCCTTGCTTGCTTTCTGCACCCCCTTGGCCCATTTCTTTATTTTGTATTATTTTTTCATTTCTTTTACATTTTTTACTTTTATTTATTTTTTCTAAATATTAAAAATCACCCAAAATATTTTCTTATATTTTCACATTTTATTTTATTTTTTTCATTATTTTTTTGGCATAAGAATAGTTTATTAAATAATATATACTTTTATTTTCTTAAATAAATCTATAAATAATACAAAAAATATTATATTTTTCATTTTTATTATTTACACACTTAAAAATAATATTGTCATACATATTTTATTTTTTTTAACATTTTTTGCATTTATTTTTATTTATTTTTTTGTACATAAATGAAATAAAATAATAATAGAAATATATTTTCTTTTAAAACAAAATTAGGGTTTCCACCCTTTCCAAAAATAATCATTAATATTTTTTTTCTTATTTTTGAGACATAAATAATTTATTTTACATACATAAAAATCAAATACAAAAGCATCCTTTGCATATTTATATTTATTTGTACATTTAAATATTTGTCTATTTATGTATTTGTGCAATATTTCAATTTGGTTATAATAATAGTTTTAGGGTTTATTTTTGTGCAATACCCCCCTATTCAAACTTGTATCCCCCACCCCATATCAATTATGTAATAGTCTTAGATTTACTTTTACGCATTTATTACTTTTGTATGCATGCTTAGTAAATTAGGGTTTGTATGATAACCAAAAATCAAAACAAATAGTATGACTAAACACAAGACAAAAAATGCATGAAAAATGACAACACAATGCACACAAGCACCCCTAGGGTTTAATCCACTTGTTGCCTTAAAAACATGGCCATGGTATGCATGTTAGGTATCTTGGCAAAACAAAAATAAAACAAAAAGATCATAGTCCCTCGATGACGCTATCTTGGTTGCCTATACAAAAATGATCTAGTCCCTCAAAAACTTTCTAAGATACTTGGCAATATTGTTATCATGGTCATACGATGACCCACGCCTGTCCCATTTAACATCCAAATACAAGGTTGTTTACCAAATACAATGGTAAAATAACAATGTCAAAGGGTTAAAAATGTGTAGGAAAGATCTTTGAGTAGGGTAGACAACTCCTAGTTACTTGATCAATTTGCAAACATCTTTGCTAATTTCAAACACACACAATTTCAAAACAATTTCAAAACAATTTCCAAATAAACTTTCAAACATTGAAACATCTTTTCAAAAGACAAACACCTTTGTATACATTCTTCAAACAAGAATCATTACAAAGATTTCCTAAAAGGCCTCTTTTCAAAATATTTTCAAAACCACACAAAGCACCATTTCAAACAATTGAAAAGCAAAAGCAAGTGATCTAAACAAGTAACTAAGAGCCCACGGAAAACCATGGATGAAAAGGATTCTAGCACCTTCCCTTTTCATAATCTACCCCCCGAACCCAAGAAAACATCTCAAAGGTCTTTTCTGTGCTTTTTGACCTTTCCTTTGGATAAAATAAAAAGTCGGTGGCGACTCTTGCTAAACTGAGACATTTGCGAACACAAACGCAAAACCTCTAGTCAGTTCTCCCACCGTATAGCCAGAACTGGCGACTCTGTTGGGGACTCTAAAAGTGGGGTTACCTTAGGGTTTAGACCATCTTTACATGCTTATCTTGTTTGCTTTGATTGCTTTACATTTGGTTCTATTGTTTGGGTTTGAAATCCTCCACCCGGATTTGGGAAACATTCATAGGTAAATAGCAATACGTTGTGGAAACTGTGCGGGGTATACCGACATGGTTGAAGCAATAGCTATATTAGTGCGACATATTTGTAGGTACCGGTAGCCTTTGAGTCAATCAAGGAGAATACGGGGCCGCTGAGTGATTCCATGAAGCACTAATGGACTTGTAGAACCTTTATTTGACCATCTTGGCCTTTTTAGGGGTAGTGAGATGACCGGCTTTGGTGCAGTCCAAAGTTGGTAGATACTCGATACTACACTCATTGAGGGTTGTTTTCTTGGAATATTTCGGTCACCAGTAAAGTGTCTAAACTGAAACAATGAACACAAAATAATCCAGTGATATTGAGCTCCTTAGAACCCGGTTACTATTTATAGGACAGGTTGAGCCAACTAAACTTCAAGAGGGTACTTACCTATGAAACCCCATGAAAGCCTGAAACTAGGAACTTGTGTGATTTGTTTGTACATATATACTTGTGCATAACATCATGAACATCATGAAGCATCATATGCATCCACTAATCATTTCAAGGATTTTGGATCTTCATCTTTGTTCCTGTTTTGTAGGTTATGGAATCACTTCGCAGGAAAACAATTCAAGTCAACCTTGTGAGAATTCATCCTCAACTCAAGGAGCTTGCTTCCAAGATTCTAGAGTATTCTCCATTCACTGAAAGACATGGTCGACTTCTCAACTTGGTCAACTCCAACACAGAGGAAGACATGGTGAAAGTTCTCTTCCAGTTCTTTGACCCCCTACACCACTGCTTCACATTTCCTGACTACCAGATAGTGCCTACTTTGGAGGAATTTTCTCAACTCCTGAGGATTCCTATTCTCCATCAACTACCCTACAACGGTACGGAAAGAGATCCAAAGCCTGAAGATGTTGCTCAAGCCCTACACTTGCAACCATCTGATGTCATAGGTCATTGGGAAACTAGAAGTGGTGTCAAGGGTTTCTTGGCAAAGTTTATGTTTGAGAAAGCTCAAGAATGCTGGAATTCCTTAGACCTGCAAGCTTTTGAGGAGATTGTAGCTCTTCTCATCTATGGGTTGGTCTTGTTCCTAAACCCTGACCAGCTTATAGATGTCAATGCTGTCAAGATTTTCATATCTCGGAATCCTGTGCCTACTTTACTTGGGGATATCCTACACTCATTTCACACTCGAACAATGAGGAAAAGAGGTGTTCTCATGTGTTGTACTCCTCTTCTAGCGAGGTGGTTTATTTCTCACCTTCCCCAATCAGTCTTGAAGAATGAGCAAGGATTGAGGTGGTCACAACGGCTGATGACTCTTACACATTCAGATGTTCATTGGTGTTCTCGATCTAGAGAAAATGTTATCATCATTGACCGTTGTGGGGAATTCCCTAATGTCCCTCTACTTAGCATTAGGGGAGGAATTACCTACAACCCATGCTTGGCTCTGAGACAGTTTGGGTATGCCTGAAGGGATGGCCCACATGACATGCTGATTCCAGACTTGGTTTTTGACTTTGACAATGATGCTCAAGGACTTCGACAAAGGTTTATCCGAGCTTGGGGGATGCCCAACAAGGTGGACAGTAAGACATTGGGACACAAGAATTCCATCCCCCTTGAGCCTTACCTCAAATGGGTACTAACCGGCGCCCAAAGTCTTATGATGCCTTACCCCTACATTCTCCCTGTGATCAAAGAGCCTGTTATGGAAGGAGAGGTTCCATACACCCTCCTACATCCTGACATGCCAACATCATTAGAAGATGTACAAAGGAGTTGGATACAGCTCAAGGGAGAACGCGATACGTTTGAAGCCCAATTCTACGCCAGTGAGAAGAAGGTTTTAGAACTTACTCGTCAACTTCACGAAGAGAAGACTCTCAACACCTACATTTCACCAAAAAGGATGTGCAACGTCTTTTTACATTAGAATTTTGTATTATTTTGCCCATGGGGCATTGATGTACTAACAAATTCTATCTTATTAATATGACGTTTGTTCCTTTTTGTTTAAACAAATTTGAATTTATGAATCCTTGAATGCATTACATGAATACATTTCATTCATCATATGCATAAACAGGTCTTCACACCAGGTTTCCTTATCTCTCTGCTGTTTATTTCAGCAAGATGGATATTGAGCAAACGGTCAAAGATTTGCAAGCACAGAATTCACAGTTCCAACAGCTACTCATGACCTTGGCTAAGGGTCAGGAGGATCTTAAAGCTCTGTTAGAGAAGGAAAAGGAGAAAAAGAAAAAGAAGAGAGTTGGTGTGGCTACTTTGGGCAGAATATTTGAAGGTCAAGCTAGAAGGGTCCTGGATTTCCCCTCAACATCTGATGAAGGGGTAGGAAAAGGAAAGGGAGTTGCAGTACCATCTGAGTCTGAGGAAGAAGAAGAAGAGGAGGATGAAGACTATTCTGAACAACAGTATCCTCCTGCAGATGAAAAGTACAAGAATCTGGAAGAATGTCTGGCAGCCATGGAGATTCAGAGAGTGCTTGGGCTGGACTTTGAAGAGCTGGGTTTAGTTTCTAGAATTGTCATTCCTCCCAAGTTTAAATTGCCTCTTTTTGCTAAGTATGATGGGGTGTCTGTCCCAAAGATGCACCTACGGTCTTACGTCAGAAAAATTCAACCTCATTCTTCTGACAAGGACCTGTGGGTCCACTTTTTTCAGGATAGTTTTTCGGGGACGCAATTAGATTGGTTCTACAAGCTAGAGAGGTCTGATGTGCACAATTGGAAGGATTTGGCCGCTGCCTTCTACAAGCAGTATTAGTACAATGTGGACTTAGAACCTACCCGTACTAAATTAGAGTATGGGCATGGTCTCAAATGAAGGTTTTAAGGAGTATGCCCAGAAATGGAGAGACTCCGCGGGACGAGTGCAACCACCTTTATCTGAGAGGGAGCTAGTAGATATGTTCTTAGGAACTTTTTCAAGGCCTTTCTTCAATCACCTAATAGGAAGTTCGTCTGCAGGGTTCACTGAGTTGATTCTGACTGGTGAAAGAGTTGAAGCCGGAATCAAGAGTGGTAAAATTCAAAAAGATACATTTGCTTCCTCTGCCATCAAAAAGCCTTTTCCAGCAAAGAAAGAAGTCTCAGTTGTCTACTCCCAAATAGGTCAAGGAAGAGTTGAGCGCTAGCCAGCGGTGGGGGCCGTAATGATTCAGAATTCTGCAGCTGATCAGCCCAGAAACGATCAACCCAAAACCAACCAGCAAAGGGTGGAAAGTTCTGCACGGCAATACACTCGGATAAACATGACTCCCGCTCAGGTTCTACCCCATCTCTTGAAGTTAAATCTTGCCAGTTTGAGAGAGGCCCCGAAGAATCTGAACACTTCATCATCATACTACCATCCCAACGCCAAGTGTGCTTATCATTCAGACATCCTGGGGCACGACACCAACAGTTGTTGGGCCCTCAAGAATAAAATTTAGGATTTAATAGATGCTAAAGAGGTTGAATTCGACGCCCCTGAAAAGCCGAATGTGATTTCTGCTCCAATTCCAAAGCATGGCGACAATGCCCATGTTGTTGAAGAGGATATGTTTGTTGCTATTGTTGATGATTTGATGACTCTGTTACCAATAATCAAATTGAATTTGCTGAAGGCTGGGATTTTCCAGGTTGTGAAGAAGATTGTTGCATTTGTTCATCCTTACCATCCGACTGTCCGTTGTTGAAGTTAGGCATCCAACGCCTAATGGATAATCAAGAAATCCTTTTTGAGAAGACTCATGTTACACCGACTCCTGTCAATGATGTTTCAATAATTACCATATCCTCCAATCTTTCCAAGGTCTCCAAAAGACCTGTTAAGATTACATCTGATCCGAAGATTGTACCTCTGAAGATAACCATGCTGGGGCCCATCCCGTACAAGTCCAACAAATCAATATCGTGGAACTATGGGGGAGAGATCTTCTACCACGGTATTAAACAAATTGAATCTGCTGAAAAAGGTTCTGATGAAGAGACTTCTGACGTTGGAAATATTGCTGGAACGAGTAAAATCACCCGCAGCGGAAGAATTTTCTCTCTGGAGATTGCTCCTCCAAGGGAAATCTTCGGACCCTCAATTGCCCCTAAGGTTACTCCTGTATCGGTCAACATATCTGCGAGAACTCCAGTCATTATTGAAGAAGTTGTTACTCATGTGGTTGTCCCCTCTGCTGCTGCTGATGATAGAGGAAAAGGGATCCAAGAAGCGCCCGTCAGGACGAGGGCTCAGCCGTTGGTCATCCCTGAGACCTCTCAAAAAGAAATGGAAGAGATTTTGAAAATAATCAAGAAAAGAGATTATGATGTTGTGGAGCAACTGGGGCAAACCCCCTCAAAGATCTCAATGTTGGCCTTGTTGCTTTGTTCTGAAGCTCATTCTAAAGCACTAATCAGATTCTTGAAGACGGCCCACGTGCCACAGGAAACCTCCGCGGATCAGTTCCAGGAATGTGTAGCCAGCTTAACAGCCGACAATGGTCTTGGATTCTCCGATGCTGATTTAACATCTAAAGGGAGAAAGCATAATGATGCTTTGCATGTCTCGGTGGAATGCAGAGGGACTACTCTAGCACACATTTTGGTTGATACTGGGTCATCTTTAAATTTCTTGCCAAAGAAATCCTTGGACAGATTGGACTGTGAAGGTCTAACCCTAAAGCCCAGCAATATAATTGTCAGAGCCTTTGATGGTTCTAAAAGGATGGTCCACGGGGATGTGGACATCCCGATCAAAGTGGGAACTGAAACCTTCAACTCCACATTCTATGTGATAGACATTCGTCCTTCCTATTCTTGCTTGTTGGGAAGACCCTGGATTCATAATGCTGGAGCCATCACTTCTTCTCTGCATCAAATGCTCAAGTACCATGTCCAGGGGAAAATTATAACAGTTCATGGTGAAGAGGAGTACATGATAAGCCATCTAAATTATTTCCGCTATGTAGAATTGGATGGTGAATTCATCGAGACCCCTTTCCAACACTTTGAAGAGGTTTCTCCTGAGATTGTGGCAACCAAGACAGTGTCCCCTGTACCTGCAGTTACAAAACCTGTGCCTCGGATGTCATCCCTTAAGGATGCAAAGGTTGTGATTGAAGAAGGAGGAAGCACAATCTGGGGTCAGCTGCCAGACTTTCCTTTCAAATCAGATAAATTCGGCTTGGGTTTCACTACTTCTGCTCAAAAGGTTGTACGACGCGCCCGGGCTGGGGGACCACCAGTGAAGATCACCCATCATGGAGTCAATGCTTTAGAGGATGGTGAAGAGGAGAGCAATCTGGAAGACTGGATTTCCCTACTGTTGAAGGAGGACTATGCAATTGGGAGGCAAAAGACTTTGTTCCCATTACTTTCATAAATCAGTAATTTATCTTTCAAACATTTATGTTGGTTTGTAATAATTCTTGAACAATTCGTACACTTTTAACCTATGTGCCTTACCCGAGGTACGTGGTTCCATTTGTAAGGGTTTGATTTTTCATCTTCATATGCCATTTTAATGAATCATGGACGTTTTCACATATAAACTTTTGTGTTCATTTTCTTTCTTTTTACATTTCATTTGTTTAAAGGTGGCTATCCCTTACACACACCCACACTCACCAATGCAGGTACCCTTCCATTCCAGATTCCATGGGTAACAATTTTGCTATGGCCTTCAGTGACTCTGAAGATCTGGTCTACCATGTCGAATACGAAGGTGATGAAGACTATGAGGTGCCAGGAGAATTGGCTAGGCTGCTACAACAGGAAGAAAGGGTTATTCTGCCCCATGAAGAGTTGTTAGAGACAATCAACTTGGGTACTGACGAAGACAAAAATGAAGTCAGAGTAGGTGCCAACCTAGAGCCAAGTGTCAAAGAGCGCTTAGTTCAGCTGTTGAATGAATATGTTGAGATCTTCGCCTGGTCATATGAAGACATGTCGGGACTCGATACGGATATTGTGGTTCACTGTCTCCCTAATAGAGAAGATTGTCCACCAATTAAACAGAAAGTCCTCCGCATGAGGCCTGACATGTCTGAAAAGATCAAAGCAGAAGTGATGAAGCAGTTCAATGTTGGGTTTCTTGCCGTTACTTCTTATCCACAATGGGTTGCTAACATTGTGCCCGTGCCTAAGAAGGATGGCAAAGTGATAATGTGCATGGATTACAGAGACTTAAACAGGGCTAGCCCTAAAGATGACTTTCCGCTACCGCACATTGACATCTTGGTTGACAATACAGCTCAGCACAAGGTATTTTCTTTCATGGATGGGTTTTCAGGGTACAACCAGATCAAGTGGCCCCTGAATACATGGAGAAAACTACCTTTGTTACACAGTGGGGTACATTCTGCTATAAAGTGATGCCATTCGGACTGAAGAATGTCGGGGCAACCTATCAACGCGCCATGGTAGCTTTGTTTCATGACATGATACATCATGAGATTGAAGTCTACGTAGACGACATGATAGCCCATTCACAAACAAAAGAAGAACACCTCGACCATTTGCAAAAGCTGTTTGTCAGGTTGAAGGAGTACAAGCTTAGACTGGACCCTAACAAGTGCACTTTCGGAGTCAGGTCCAGTAAACTCTTGGGTTTCATTGTCAGCAACAAAGGCATCGAGGTTGATCCTACCAAAGTCAAAGCTATACAAGAAATGCCTGCCCCTCGCACTGAGAAGGAGGTCAGAGGTTTCTTGGGATGCCTAAACTACATTGCTAGGTTCATCTCTCACCTAACCTCTACCTGTGAGCCAATCTTCAAGTTGTTGAAGAAAGATCAGGTGGTTAAATGGAATGATGACTGTCAAGTTGCTTTCGATAAAATCAAGGAGTATTTTCTAGAACCTCCTATCTTGATGCCTCCCGTTGAAGGAAGACTGCTAATCATGTATCTGACTGTCCTAGAGAATTCAATGGGGTGCGTACTAGGCCAACATGATGAGTCTGGCCGAAAAGAGCATGCCAGTTATTACCTTAGCAAAAAGTTTACCGACTGTGAGACCCGCTACTCACTGCTCGAGAAAACTTGTGCGCTTTGGTATGGGTTGCTCGCTGGCTAAGGCAGTATATGTTGACTCATACCACTCTACTGATATCTAAGATGGATCCGATCAAATACATCTTTTAGAAGCCTGCTTTATCTGGAAGAGTAGCGAGATGGTAGATGATCCTGACCGAATACGATATCCAGTACACGACCCAAAAGGATATAAAGGGGAGTGCACTAGCTGACCATCTAGCTCATCAAGCTGTCGAAGATTACCAATCCATGAAGTTTGACTTCCCCGACGAAGACATTATGACCTTGGACAACATTGAAGATTTCAGACTATATGACGGACCTGAACAAGGATCCCGATGGACCCTGTACTTTGATGGTTCCTCCAATGCACTTGGCAACGGTATCGGTGCGGTACTCATCTCTCCAGAAGGATGCCATACACCTTTCACAGCCAGACTTTGTTTTCACTGCACCAACAACATGGCCGAGTATGAAGCTTGTATCTTTGGTCTCAAGGCTGCAATAGACCTGGGAATCAAATCTTTGGTTGTGTTTGGGGACTCAGCTTTGGTCATCAGTCAGATCAAAGGAGAGTGGGACACTAAACATCCCAATCTCATCCCATACAAAGAACATATCTTGACATTGCTACCTCATTTCGAGCAGATTACCTTCGAGCACTTCCCGTGAGAAGAAAACCAGCTAGCAGATGCTCTAGCTACAATGTCATCCATGTTTAAACTTAACTGGGATAATGAGGCTCCCCAAATCACCATCGAGCGGATAGATGAACATGCACATTGTCATGAGATTAATATCGAAGAAGTAGTGGACCGACCTTGGTTTCACGAAGTCAAAAGGTATCTCGAGGCGCAAGAATATCCTGAAGGAGCTTCAGTCAATGATAAAAAGTTCTTAAGGAGATTTTCAGCTAAGTTCTTCTTGAGCAATGGTATCCTACACAAGCGCAATAATGATTGCATTCTGCTCCATTGTGTTGACAAGGTTGAAGCTGAGGAGATCATGGCTGAACTGCATGATGGTACCTTTGGCACCCACTCAAGCGGGCATACGATGGCTAAAAAGATCCTACAGGCAGGCTACTACTGGTCTACCATGGAAGCTGACTGTCATCAACATTCCAGGACTTGTCACAAATGTTAAATCTATGCGGACAAGGTACACATACCTCCAGTTCCTCTCAATGTCTTAACAGCTCCTTGGCTATTCGCAATATGGGGAATCGACATGATTGGAGAGATCAAGCCTACAGCATCCAATGGACACCGCTTCATTCTGGTGGCCATCGATTATTTTAGCAAGTGGGTCAAAGCAGCTTCCTTCGCCTCCATTACAAAGAATGTTGTTGCCTGCTTCATCAAGCAGAACCTCATTTTCCGGTATGGTATCCCCGACAGGATCATCACTGACAACGGTACAAACCTGAACAACACTATGATCACCGCTTTGTGCGAACAGTCCCAAATTCAACATCACAATTCATCTCCCTATCAGCCAAAGATGAACGGTGTTGTCGAAGCTGCGAACAAAAATATTAAGAAGATCATACAAAATATGACAGTCACCTACAAGGACTGGCATGAGATGTTACCGTTTGCTCTCCACGGGTACCGTACCACGGCGCGTACATCAACTGGGGAAACACCTTATTCTTTGGTATACGGCATGGAAATTGTTTTACCTATCGAGGTTCAGATTCCCTCCTTGAGAATCATGAAAGATGATGGTTTGAGTGAAGACGATTGGATTCAGACCCGGCATGATCAACTTAACTTGATTGACGAAAAGCGACTTACTGTTGTTTGCCATGGCCAGACGTATCAAAAACGGATGATCAAGGCTTTCAACAAGAAAGTCATGCGCCAAGTATATCAAGTCGGAGATCTTGTAATCAAGCGGATCATCTTGCCGCAAAGTGATCCCAGTGGCAAATGGACCCCTACTTACAAAGGACCATTTGTGATCAAAAACGTATTTTCTGTTGGGGCAATGATTCTAACCACCATGGACGGTGATGACTTGTCGCACCCTGCGAATGCAGACATAGTCAAAAGATACTACGCATAATTGACCCGGCAAGTTGAAAACCCGAAAGGGCGACTTGGGCAAAAAAGGGCATCCTGATGAATCGAAAACCCGAAAGGGCGGTTCAGGAAAAAATTAGGGATAAAAAAAATTTTGTACACCCGGCAAGTTGAAAACCTGAAAGGGCGACTTGGGAAAAAAGGGTTTCCTGGTGGATCGAAAACCCGAAAGGGCGGTCCAGGAAAAAGTTAGGGAATTAAAGCGTATGACTATGTCTCGTCGGATCACTTTAAGGACAATCTCTTCACAGACAAGCTCCTGGCTTCTGATCAACTCAGTCATCTTCAGATGAAGCAACGAATGGACAGGATATTCAGAGTTACGAAGGCTATAGCAGAATGGGAACCCCATGGAATTTTTTACACATGGCCACCTTTCTTTGTATAAATTTTTCTCATTTTTATGACAATATTCTCTTACTAGGATGTCTGTCTCCTCTGTAGAAAATACTTACACAAAGTTAATACAAAGATACTTCAAAGTGCAGAAAACTATTTGCCTTCTCTTTCTTTTTACACTTGTATTTTATTTTGAAGACGTCCAATGATTTATTAAATGAGCATATGCATTTGAATATAATCACTGTTTACAAATAAACGAAATGGGAAAGAATAATTATTGACAAGTTGAAAGTATAGGAAGATGTCTTTAGGCTATTCCAAAAGAAATCCCTTACAGTACATCATTTGGGTCCTCAGTGGAGCTAAAACCTTGAAATGCATATCCCCAGCGGAGCTAAATTTCAAATCCCTTGATTCCCATCAGAATTAAGTTTTCAAACTCCTAATCCCCAGCGGAGCGAAACTTTGAACTACAGACCCTCAGCGAAGATGAAACCTTCTTCCCCAGCGAAGTCAAATTCCAACTATCAATCCACAGCGAAAACCATTCAGTTTTCCCCATATTCCCCAGCGAGTTGTCTTAAAATCTGAGAATCGACCAGATAACAGTTAACTTTTGCTTTATCCCCAACAGAATGAAGATCCTAATTCTTGACTCCCCAATAGATTAGCACACAACCCAAACTCCTGAACTTTTTCCAAACAGGAATAAGTTTTGTTTCCCCCAGAGTCTTGAACTTACTCTCCAAGAAGGATAGCTACTTCCAGCAGTATAGTTATTCCCCACAGAGTTTTTCATCCCCTAACAGAGTGAAGATTCTCATTCTTGGTTCCCCAGTGAAGTTGTCAGAGCCTTCTTTACTCCCAGCATTAATTTGTCAGAATTTTTAATCCCCTGCAGATCGAAGATTCTCATTTTTGACTCCTCAGCATGAAGTCCCGAAGGATTCAAATTCCCCTAGCTGAATGAAGATTCTCATTCTCAGTTCCCCACAGAAGCCGTCAGAGCCTTCCTTATTCTCCAACAGATCAAGGTTTTCCTTTGTTTGACCCCCGGTAGAGATCGCCAGAGTTTTCCCTATTCCCCAGCCGAGTAAGGATTCCCATTTTGAAATCACCAGCCATAGTCATCAAAGTTCTTTGGATTTCCCAAGCAGATTTCTCAAGCAGTTTGACATTACTCTCACAATAGAATGTTTGTCATACTCCAATTCCAAGTCTTGAAGGATCCCTATATCCCCAGGAAACTCGTGAAGGATTCTCACATCCCCACAGAAGTTGTCAAAGTTTTGATAATCCCCGTGAGTTGCCAAGGATTTTTCTATCCCCAACAGTGGTCCAAGGATTTCTCATCCTCAGCAATCGAAGATTTTGAATCTCCAGCAGCGGTCATGGATTTATTTTCCCCGACAGCAGTCAAAGATTTTATTATCTCCCGCTATCAAGGATTTATTTTCCTCAGCAAGACAGATAATCAGCTTACATGCGCATACATTACGTTCATATATCATAAACATTGATAAAACACATATATTGCATCATACATTTCATGCAACATAACTTTGTGTTTCGGCTAACATTTTACCCTTTTCAGGATAAGATTAACAAGCTACCAATATACAATCAGAAAACAGCTTAGAGATGCTCCAGACACGGACGATATTCTATTTCTTATTCAGATACAGCTCAGAGATGCTCCAGACACGGATGCTATTCTTTCGTTTATTCAAATACAAGATTCAGATACAGTCCAGATACGCTCCAGACACGGTAGCCATGTTGTCACTTATTCTGACTTTTTCCCCAGCCCAGAGGTGTTCCAGACACGGATATCCTTCTGTCGCCTATTCAGAGTTCAGATTCAAATACAGTTACCGCTCGGATACGCTCTAGACACGGACTCCATTCCATTGCTCATACAGACTCAGTCTCCAGATACAATTCAGATACGTACCAGACACGGATACCATTCTGATACTCATTCTTTTGACTTACAACATGCAATTCAAGAAACAGTCTTGGATGGCATCTTTAAGCCCATCTCCGACAAGATTATGTCACCTTCCAAAATGGCATCTTTAAGCCCATTTCCTCAAACTACGCTTTGATGAGTGCAAATTTACGGGCACTCTAGTGTCCAATCATCTTTTACCTTCGAGTCACGAACGGTGAAACTCGCCAACCTAACTCTTCAGGTTCAAGAATATTGAACAGGGGCAGCTGTTGTACCCCAAAATTTTCCCTCTCATTTTATCAAGATTTTCCTCACAAGACTCTTTGGACTCCAGACAGGATTAGGGTTTGCTCAGCTCAAGACATCTCCTTGCACTGTTGACCTAAAATTAGGGTTTGAGTTTGCACAAGGATTTTTGGACTTCCAATGCCCCATTTGACTTTCATACTTCATGTTGGACTCCTAAGATTGCTCATACCAAGTTTCAAGCTTTGAATCAAATTTTTTCCCAGTCAATTGGACAGTTGACCTAAAATCAGTTGTATTGGGGAAAAGGTCAATTATGGCCAATTTACAGTCAAACCTCATAATTTTTTATCCACATCAACATTATAGACTCATATGAACCATTTGATCAAGTTTGGATCACAATTCCTCAACAAATTTGATCAGATCATCAAAAGGGCAAAATGGTCATTTTTAGGGTTTTGACTGTATAAGGGCAATTTCTGATTTTTCACCTAGCCAATGGAAAATTGGGTTCAAGAATGGATTCAAGGACTCAATGGCATCATCTTGACCTAATCACAAGTTTCAAAAGATCTCAAATGCATTGGATTGACAGATGAATTTTCCAGTCAACTGATCAAAAATCAACTGTACACTGAAAAGTCAAACTTTGACTTTTTGGTCAAAATCAAGAGCCAAGGGTCATTTTTCATCAAGATGTGTCAAAACATGAAACTTGTTCACCAAGAAACCTAATTTTGGAAATTAGGGTTTAAAATGGAAAATTTTCATAACTTAGAAATCAAGATAGCCTTCGACAAAATCAAGAAGTACCTCCAGGAACCTCCAACTTTGATGCCACCGGTTGAAGGAAAACCTCTTATCATGTACCTGACAGTATTAGAGAACTCAATGGGGTGTGTATTTGGGAAACATGATGAGTTTAGTCAAAAAGAGCATGTAATATACTACCTTAGAAAAAAGTTTACTGACTGTGAAACAAGATACTCATTGCTCGAGAAAACTTGTTACGCTTTGACATGGGATGCTCACTGACTAAGATAGTATATGTTGACATATAATACTTTGTTGATCTCTAAGATAGATCCAATAAAATATATATTCGAGAAACCTGCTCTCTCCAGAAGAATAGGAAGATGGCTACCAATCTTAACAATGCTATGATCACGGAACTTTGCACGAAATTCAGGATTAAGCATCACAATTCTTCTCTGTACCGAACAAAGATGAATAGCATAGTGGAAGTCACCAACAAGAATATCAAGAAGATCTTGCAGAAGATGACAGTGACACACAAAGATTAGCATGAGATGTTACCATTTTCTCTTCATGGTTATTGCACTTTAGTACATACATCAACTAAAGTAACGTTATTCTCTCTAGTATACGGTATGGAGGTTGTCTTACCTGTTGAAGTCCAAATTCCTTCCCTAAGGGTTATCAAAGACACGGGTTTAGATGAAGACGAATGGACTCAGACTCGACTGGACAAAATAAATTTGATCGATGAAAAAAAGGCTTGCGGTTGTTTGTCATGGTCAGATGTATCAGAAATGCATGATCAAAGCCTTTAACAAGAAAGTCAAACATTGGGTATACAAAATTGGTGATTTGGTAATAAAGTGCATTATCCTACCTGTAATACGGTGGGAGAACTGACTTGTTTAGCGTTTTATCGCAAGTGTTTAGGATAGAAAGAGACGCCACCGACTTTTCTTTTATCCAATAAGGAAAAGGTGAAAAGAACAGGAAATACCTTGATAGATTTTGAGTTCGGGGGGTAAGTTATGAAAAGGGAAGGTGTTAGCATCCTTTTCATCCATAGTTGTCTACGGGCTCTTAATCACTTAGCTCACTTTTTGAAAATTTTCTTTGTGTGTGTGTGATTTGAAAATATTTTTGAAATACCAATGTAAGGTTGACTTTATAATAATTCTTGTATCAGTCCTCAAGAATGTATACAAAGTGTTTGAAAAGTGTGATGTGAGAAATGTTTTGTTTTTTAGAAGAAGTTTGTGAGAAAGCTATTAAAAATATCCTACCCACTCAAGGTCATTCTTATTCTTTTCCTTCTCCTTTAGAGATAATGCTATCCATACCATTAGTTAGTGGGTAGGCCTATCTATTGGATGTGAAGGGACAGGCGAAGGGTCATCGTATGGTCATCGAAGGCAACATGTAGAGATGCTTTAGCAATTGTATCGGAGGGATTAGATCATTTTTTGTAGGCAACATCGAAGGGTCATCGAGGGACTATGATCTTTTGTATCGAGGGTCTTTTGCTAAAGCATCCCTATTTTCGAGGGACATGATCGTTATTCCGAAATGCAACAAAGAGAGGTTACTCTAGAGGTTTAAGTGTACAAAGTGTGTTTGATTCAGTTATATTTATCTTAGAATAAGGATTTTGCTATCGGTTGGTTTTAGTCTTGCCATACAAACCCTGGTTACTAGCAATTACATAAAAATATAATACAGAATATAATGTGGAATGTAAACCTAAGACTATTACAAGGCTTTGGGGCAGTTACATAAGAATAAAGGTGCGGGAAAATAAAATCCTAAAATTATTACATACTCGGAGTAGTTACATAATAGAAAAAAATGTGGGAAAGGTAAATCTAAATTATTACATTAGAACGCACCCCATACACTTGATCTAGGAATGTAAGTAAATGAGAAATGAAAATAGAAAGAAAAAAAACAAAAGAAGAATCTTGAATGTTTGTTCAAATTTTTTATGAAAAAATGATTTAAATTGATAACTAATTAAATAAAGCATGAAATTATAATTAATTTAAAAAATGGTTAATTAATTAATTTTAAAAAAAAGGTTAATTAAAAAACTTAAACCTAAATGATTAGGGTTTTAAAAAAGGTTTGTTTTAGGTTAATAAAAATAAATTAGGTTAGCCAAAAAAATAGGATTAGGGGGAAAAAATCAAGGGAAAAAAACAAGGTTAGAAACCAATGCTTTATCGCGCACGCTCTTGCCACTGGGGTGGCTGTTATATCTGGTAGTGTTAGGAAAATAAATAAATATAAAATAAAACAAATGACTGGGTCAGAGAGGCACCGGATCCCTAGCTCTGGTCGTCTTCTCCGGCGATCTTCTTTATGTTAACCTGCAAAATAAAGAGTGTTAGTGATCTAAAGGGACCATACCCCCCTAATTTGACTATTGTGAGTTTAACGGTGGCCATGGTTTTTGCTGAATCTTCCTGTACAAAGAGATATAAAGAAAACAAAGTAACTCGGTTCAAGCATGGTGATGCGTCATCCTGGAATTATGGGCTCCATGCAGGGGTTCATACCTATATTATTTTTCCTCAGGAATACAATGAAAACATTAGATTTAGTGAAAATATCAAGAGAGCGTGTAACCGGTGATGCATGTAGTATAAGTTTCAGGCCCTTTTGATCATCAAGGATGACCCAAACTTACTCTGTAATTTCCCTAGAGTTAAATTGGATGGTTGTTTATCCTTGAGGAAGGATGTAGATAAGGATTTCAATTTGCCCTAGTTAGACAAAATTTTGAAGTTTTGGAAGGTGATTTATTGCAAGGGTTCATGTCCTTTTGTTGTCTGAATGTGAGGATATATATAGGAGAAAATTAGGTCAAGAAGAATGGGCTTGGACCTCTTGTAATTATATCTTGATTTTTTTCTAAAAATAGAAATTGGAATAAGACAAAACATGGATATTTGATGCAAAAGTAAACTCCACACAATTTCTTCATGGTCTTGGTCCTCCAACATGTTTGAAACAAAAACCTCTTAAGCATTGCATCTCCCTTTAATATTTATTTGATTTTATTTGAATTTAAATGAATAAAATCAAAATAAATGAAATAAAAAATTAAAAGGGTGTATGAATAGATTTAGAGGTTCATTATGAGTTCTAGAATACCTTTGTACTTTGAAAGATAATCCCATTAGCCAAAAAATTCAAGTTTGATCAATTCATGCATTTTCTCAAAATTGTCCAACTTGCACCAATCATAATTCTCTCAATTTTTATCATATGAAGGCGATTTTGGACTTTTTGGAAATCTCAATATGTCCCCTACAATATCTATGTTGATCATTTTTTCATTTGAAGAATTTATCTTGATATAAATTGCTTTGAGAAAAAGTGTTGTTTTGTTGACTTTTGAAATGACCTATAATGTTTTGGCCCATATCTCTCAAATGAAGCATTTTTGGACTTTAGCTTAGAGATACAAAGTTGTAGAGAATTGAATTTACTTTAAAATGAGCTTTGGTTCAGAAATATCTAATGAAGCATGTGAAAGTTATGCTTGGTCAAAGTTCAATTGACTTCTCCTTAAGAAAACCCTATTTTAGTAACGTTTGACTTTTGATTAATCTTGAGAGTTTTCTTGAAGAATCATGATCAACCATTTATCAAATGATGAATGTGACTTCAAAACCTTTATGTTGACCAAAAATATTGAAGTTTGACTGTATGTTGACCACAATTGACTTTTGTCCAATATAGTTGATTTTTAATCATCTCAACCATTGACTGAGCAAACTTGTGATACAAGGCTTGAAATTTGTCATGGGGGTTCTTTGAGACATGTGTGAAACCATGAAATACACTTGAGGCATTAGAAGTCCAATCTCCTTTGAGAAAAGTGAAACCCTATTTATAGTTCAACTGCTTAGGAGGAGGGTTTGCCTGATCAATCTTTGAGTAGCCTTGAGCAATTGAAAACCCTAGGAGCATGAGGAGATATCTAGAAGAAAATGGGAGGTCAAATTTTGGGATACAATAGTTTACCCTGTTCAATCTTCTTAAACCTGAAGATTTAGATTGGCTTGTCCGACATTTGTGATATGAAGGTGGAAGAGGATTGAACACCTAAGTCCCTGAAATTTTCACTCACATGTGAACAAAGTAACATTGTTGATTGATTTTATTTCTTGAATGGGCTTAAAGATTCCATTAAGAGATATGAAATATTTTCTTTGGATATGGGCTTATAGATGCCATCCAAAGTAACTGTTGATAGGAGTATCAGAATGAGTCTATGTTCGATGGTATCTGAAAAGTATACTAGAATGAGTCTGTGTCCAACTGTATCTAGCAGATGTTCTTGGGAGTGTCAGAATGAATCTTATGTCACGATTGTATCTGAATGATGTTCTAGAATGAGTCTATGTCTTAACTGTATGTATAAGAGGATATCAGAATAATTCTTGGTCCGACTGTATCTATGAGAGGATCAAAATGAATCTTTGTCCGAATGTATCCGAGATCTGTATTAGAATGAGTCCACACCTGACTGTATCTAAAGATATATTGGAATATGTACTGGAATGAGTATCAGAATGGATATATGTCTTAATCGTATCTGAAATGTATCTAGAAGATGTACTGGGAAGAGTATCAGAATGGATCTATGTATTGATCGTATCTGAACGGTATCTAGAAAATGTATTAGAATGATTCTACGCCTGACTGTATCTAAAAGATCATCAGAATGAATCGTCGATCGATTGTATCTGAAGGATGATGAGTTGTTGACAATATTTATCTATTTGCGAACTAACCTGAAAGAAAATAAAGTTAGTTTTTATGCAATGTCATGATGTATGTAAAGCATTGTGTAATGATGTTCTCAAAATGAATGAGAATGTTATATGAATTTGTATGCATATGCTATGGTATCATGTAAATGAGGTATGGATGTAATATGTCACTAGAACGTATCGGCAACTCTGTATAACATCTTTGGATCGGGAGAATAAATCCTTGACTGTTGTTGAGGAGTGAAGAATATGAATCTTCAATCTCGTTTAGAATATCTATGTTGGGGGTTTCTTCTTTCTGTTTGAGTATATTTCGTTGGGGGCGTTCAACTTCTGTTTGGGGATCGAAGAATTCCAAAAAAATTGGTCGTTCATTGTTCTTTTGAAGGATTTGATTCTTGTGTACCCTGACTGGGGACAAAAGAGATGGATAATCCTCTGATGTGTTGTCTGACCAAGTTTCAGATATGGATGTCAACTCTTAGGGAGTACAAAGTTAAATTCCATTTGGCTGGGGAAGAGAATCCTGTCGAGGACTTGCAATATCATAGAAATAAATTCCATAGGAGAAATAAACCCTGCTGGAGAAGAGAAATCATGTAAACTGCATTGGGGATGATCTCCGATGGGGATGAGCTTGTGAAGATAGTTTTGTGGGGATTTTGAGAATAGATGAAACTTTATTCCCATTCCTATGGTCTTTAGTAAACGTTATTCCTATTTTTATACATATATTTTGTTAATAGTAATCACGTTCAAATGCATATGTTCATTCAATTTAGTCAATTGACGTTTTTGCAAACAAAACAGAGAAAGTAAAACAACTTTGAATTATGAAATTAACTTGTATTGATTTAGAAAGTTTGCCGATAAACAGACAGTTTTATATAAAGAGACAGAAATCCTAGTAAGAGGAAATAGTCGTAAAATGAAAAGGGATACAAAGAACAAACAAAGAAAAATAGCTATGAGGAAATGATCCCATCGAGTTTCAACTCTGTTATTGCCTCTATGTATTCAAGTATCTCATCCCTTGGTATCGGAAGAAGTTGATTGCATTGACCTGTACCATTTGAACTTGACGTTGATAACAAATCTTGTTGTAAGTAGATGATCTAACGAGGCATTGTCATACTCTTTAATTCCCTAACTTTTTCGTAGACCGCCCTTTCGGGTTTTCAGTCCACTGGGATACCTTTTTTTCTCAGGATTTGTCTTCCCGTTTCTTCTCTCCCCGACGGGATGTCGAGGGCTCATCATTTCTTGAAGACTTGGCACATTCTCTGTGCCTCGACTCCCTGGTGCTATTGAAGGATTCTTTCTTCTCATATTGTACGTATGCTTGAGCCTTGAGGAGGAGGTAGTCGAGCGTTGCTGGTGATTCGATGCCTACTTCTTTAGATAAGTCGCTATGGAGATGAAGCCCATGCTCAAGAAGGTATTTCTTCATGTTGTCGGTCGTGGAGACATGTACTTCTTCCTTGTTGAAGCGCTCGATGTATGCTCACAGAGGCTCATCTTTGCCTTGGATGATTGCT
The DNA here is from genome assembly GCA_948472305.1 of Vicia faba. Lineage (NCBI taxonomy): Eukaryota > Viridiplantae > Streptophyta > Magnoliopsida > Fabales > Fabaceae > Vicia > Vicia faba. The sequence continues at coordinate 147,338,778 of OX451740.1, forward strand.
TCGAGTAAGGCCTCTGACTTTGGGTGTTGACAGGAGGCGGTGAAGTGCTTAGAGAACATCCTCCCAAGTTGCTTCCCAGAGGTAATAGATTCGTCTAAGAGACTCTTGTACCAAGACATTTCTCCTTTCCTGAGAGTGGTCGGGAACAGTCTGCATTTGATGGCTCCTCTGACTCCTCGATAGTCGAGGAGGGCGTCGATGTTCTCTATATGTTCATTAGAGTTTGTCGTCCCATCATATGTTCCCAGTGGGGGTGGCTTTTCTAGGCCGATCGGGAGTTGGGCCTCTGTAATCTCTCTTGATAGCGGCCCCCGGGGCTCATCGTCGTCACTTTTTATGGGAGATGGAGAATGGGAGTGATAATTCCTTCCCCGTCGGACGTCGTGGTCTCGTTGGGGGGAAGGACTCCTATGTTGTTGTCTTGGTTTGGGCGATGGTGATCGAGACCGGTCAGCTTGGCGGTCGCCTTTCTTCTTCTTGGACGAAGGAGATTCTTGATCTTTCGCAGGAGGTGTGCGGTTGCGTTTCTTGAAGAAATAAATGTCGTGCTTCTCCTTTCTCGGTGGAAGGACGTGCCTAGGTGGAGATATGTTGAGGGAATCTCTTCGTCGGGGTCTCCGAGGAGGAGACCTTGACTGCTACTTCTCCCAGGCCCCTTTTTTTATTTTGTTACATGATAAGGGCTTTGGTCTGGTTGATGGCAGCAAGAAATATTGCGATGGCCGGATCGGCATTGTGAGGAATGGGAACTAGTTGCAGGACCTTCGGCAATTCCTCAATGAGGGCCTTGGGACACTGCTCATACAAGAATTGTTGATCTTCGTGCTGGGCATCAATGGAATCTAGAGACGCAGTCCGACCGTCACGGAAACCAAGGTTATCCTCGAGGTGAGGATGTTCTTGACTTCCGTCAGTCTTGTGCGCCAGGGAAACTCCAGCCTTTCCAGATGGGTGGTATTCATCACAGTCAGCCATGATTGTTGAATGAAGAGGATATTTGGTTTTCAGACTTCGAGGAATAGAAAACAGGGAAGATAGTTTCTCATAGACGGCGCCACTGATCTTACCGGTTGATTAGAACCTGCAAGGTGGCTGAATGATGATCTTCTGTCGGGCTGGAAAGTCGAGGAGGGAAAAGGGGGATTGTACCTATAAGGCACTCTGATGATCAAGTAAGTGTGAGAGCAAAGAGATACAAGCAAAGTATTAGGGTTTTAGTGGTGAGTAGTGAATATTTGATACATGGCCCTCACATGTGTGAGGGTTTATAAAATGCCTCTGGCGTGTGGCCATTGTTTTCTATTTTTGGGCCTAGATATGCGGATCCATGAAAATAGATAATTGTCAAGACTTGGTCATACCAAGCAGGTGTGCCCGTAACTAGATGTTGATCCCGAGGAGGAGGTAGGTTACGGGCAGTGGTCTGGTCGGTTCCTGGTTGTTTGATCGAGTTCTTGGTCGAATAGACTGGGAGGAGCTCGACGATCACCGAAGGCCGGTGCCGGTCTAAGTGGGAAAACGATCAATGGTGCCGAACGGGGGCGTGGGAGATCTAGGTTGCGTCGTGTGTGCTTTACCGAAGGAGGACTCTAGATTGGGTCCACATAGGTTGTCGGGCCAGTCCAAAATAAAAACATTTAAAATTCGTTCAACCTATCAAATCAATTTCTTCGTCCCGCGCAATTTAATTTTAATAAGGATCAACTCCTTATAAAAATGAATTTTTTCGTCCGCGGTTTAATTCTAATAAAGATCAACTTTTTATCAATAAATCAAACTCAAAATAGCTAACCAACAAAAAAAATTTTACTAACATAATCAAATCCAAGACTTTTTTTCAATAAATGATTGTTAAGTTACTTTCAAATCGAATATAAAACTCCGTCTACCATCACTCAATTTTCAAACTCTGACAAGTTCAAAAAATCATTTGAATGCAACTTAACATGATTCTATAAAAAAACACTAACCAAACACCTTCAAACTATGAAGGACTCTGATTTCTTCTTAAGAATATATCTAGGCACACAGTTATAAAACCAAGGCGTGTCCACTAATTAAAAAACTTAATTTTCCCTTATTTTATGATAATACGATAAAATAAAGAAATATCCCCATAAGTCCTAGAGCTAAAAAGGATCCCCTTGAGTACAAGGAAGGTAAAAGATGTCTAACACCTTCCCTCTATCTAATTAACTCGCGAACCTAGTAATCTCTGAAACAATTAGAGTTTTCTATTCTTTTCACATCCTTAGGACAAAAAATAATGGTGGCGACTCTCATATTTTTTTGCTGGTTACAACAAATAGAAAGAAGTTTTTTTAATTTACTTGACACACTATCTAAAATTCTATAATTATGAAATAAATTATTATAATTAAATTAATAAATTATATTATTTACCTTGTTTTCTTTGTGGATAGTCATGGAACACATGTGAGTTTCTTCCTCTTTTTCAAATTCATCGGAGGAGTCCATGTTGTTTTCGTCCCATACAATATAAGCTCTTTATGAACCTTTTAGATCTCATTTGATTGTGCAAGCATTTTGTCTTTATGTGACATTTTCTTTCAACACTAAAATCAAGTTGGACTGAAGGTTTATCTTTCTTTATTTTATTTTTTTAAATTTTGGAATTTTATTGTCATGTCTTATAAATTACTTGAATTTGTGAAATATAAGACCTATGTCTTCGTCCCTTTTACTTTAGCAATTTTTATAAATTTTAGTGCAAAAAATTTCTTCTCTGTAGATTCATAAATCATAATGATTTTAAATTGTCAATGTTGAAGAAAAATTATTTTGATATTTTTAAAATTACAAACTTTTATATAAACATAATTAAGATTATATTTCATTTGTTATTTAATTTGTTATTTAATTTGCTCTCTTGAATAAAAATAAATAATACAAAGCATATAAATTATATCATTATTGAGATGATAGAAGCAATGATTCTCAAATTTATTGTTAAGCTCATTAAAATAAAATAAAATTATATATTTAAAAGAAACACAAAAAATCAAGTGCGACAAAAAACACATAATGAATTTTTTAGGGGTGGACATGCGGTCAGATCCGGTCGGATTCGGCTGAAAAATCTCAATCCGAAAAGAACCGTGGGTGGGAATATGACATCTAATTTCATCTGTTATTTGAATCGAGTTGCGATTAGTTTCAGATGGTTCGTTTCGGGTCTTCAAAGCCTTTCCATCTCTATCAAACCACAAAAAGTAAAAAGAAGAGAAAAAGGATATTATTTTGAATGTGAATGGAATGTTGAATACTCCTTTTCTTTGTTCCAATTTTAGTTTATTTCTAAATTGAAGATAAGTTTCTCTGCAACCACTCAAAATACAGGCTCATGAACAAAATTGGTTTAACAAACATTGCCCTTTAACTCTCCTATTTGTTCTTGAAATCATATACTTCATCTTAACTGTTCTGGACTGGGCCTACCCTTGGCCCGACCACCAGTGAGGCCCAATCCAAGCTTGCCAACCTACTGCGCTGAGAAGTATACCCACCGAGCACACCCCCGATCATAGGTATCTAGTCGGCTATGATTGCTTCCCGTCGGTGCTCGCGAAGAATGTCCCCGACGAGCACGTGCTCCCTCCGAGCACCCTCCTCGTAGGGCTGACTTTCAACCTCTCCAGATTTCGCGGAGTCTTCATGGTCCCGAAAAGATCGCGTCTTTATCCTCCCTGTCTTATGGAGGGCGTCATCCAGGTAGGGGGCCACGTGCGGGTTCCCACTACTCACGTAGAACATGGCAGTCTCTTTGTTGGGCCTGTTTGATCAGCCCAATAAAGAGACCTTGGCCCAGCGCTGGGGGCTATAAATACCCTTTCTTTCGAGAGGGTCAGGTATTCATTCATTCACACCTACATTCATATTTGCTTGCTCATTTCATCTCTCACTTTGCCATCGGAGTGTCTTGCAGGTACCCACCCCCATCTCCTTCAAATCCAACCTGAAGCCAATTGTGATGGCCCAACTCTGATCAGGTCAGATCAGTGGGGTCGTGTGTGGGAAACTAAGCTTCCTCGTCTTCTCTCCATTTAAAAGACCAAAGCTAACAATCCTTGACTGTCACGGCTGACCAAACTCAAGACAACCAGAACGTCCGTGTTGTCGATGTTAACAATAACATCACCGACCATAATGTCGGCCTCGACAATGCTGGTACCACCGGCCATAATACGGTCCCTGGTGTCAACATCCTCGGACCTTCTAACTACCGGGACGGAGCCACGGCTTCTTCTTCATCAATCCCTCCTCTACTTGAAGAAGATCGACCAATTCCTCTGAACTACCCAGCCGTCCAATTCCACGAGGTCCCCGTCCCCGCTGGGGAAGACGCCACGACCAAGGCACTGTTCATGGCGATCAATCAAACCAACTATCTCATCTTCGCCCAGGGAGAAAGACCAAGAGCACTTGAGGACGACCGAAGGCCCCCTAGAAGGCACAGAAGACCTCAATCTCCTCTCCCTCGACAAGCGGACGAACATCCCCAATCTCCTCCGCGGAGACAAAATCGGGACATCTCTCGAAGCCCGTCACCCCGACCACTCGGGCAACGAACCCCTTTGGAGAGGGAACCGCTCATCGACGCGGGAAGGCGCGACTACAACCTCTCGCGGTAAGAGCGAAGACCCCCCGGAGATAGACACGGGGGAAACCATCAACGGTCACACCTCCCGAGAAAGGCTCTACGCGACCAGGGCCATCATGACCGCCACTACATCGGATCCCCATCCCGCTCTCCAGAACAGAGTAACGAGGACGACCCCCGCGGTCCCTTGTCACAAGCTATCATGGAGGCGCACATTCCCCCGGGCATGGAGAAGCCTCCCCACTTAAAGGAGTACGACGGCATTGCCGACCCGGTCGACCATATAGACGGGTTCGAAGCCATGCTGCACTACCACAATGTTGGGGGACCAATCAAATGCCGGTTGTTCCCCACGACTCTGAGGAAAGCGGATATGGACTGGTACAAAGGTCTTGCCCCGGGGTCAATTACCTCTTGGCGAAACCTAAAGAACCAGTTCATCAGCTTGTTCATTGCTTCGCGACGACACCCGAAGACCGAAGCAGCGCTCGAGGCCATCGTCTAGAAGCACGATGAGACCTTGAGAGAATTCATTAACCGCTTCAACCGGGAAGCCATCCAGGTCCCCTGCACGGGCCATATAAAGAGATACCTGCTGGAGAGGGGGCTCCTACCCGGCACCGAATTCAGAAAAGCCGTGGGAATCGAACCACCCCAGACGTTTGATTCCCTCCTCAAAAAGGCCATGACCTACATGGACTACAAGGAGAGAGAAGCGGCCAACAGAGCCTGAGACCCCAGAAACCACAGATCCAGCAGCAATCCACGACAAGACATCAACCATCCTCGACGAACTGGAGAAAAGAGAAAGGACGATAAACCTCGAGACGCCCGGGAACAAAGGGGACCCTCGGGGAGGTTCACAGAATACACTCCGCTTACAGCTTCCCGCGAGCACATCTTAGAGGAGTGTGCAAGTACAGATTTCAAGGACGGCGGTGTCAAACGTCCCCGCCTAGCTCCTGCCAAACCCGGGGTGGACCGAAGCAAATACTGGCAGTACCACCGGAGCCACGGGCACCTGACCGAAGACTGCGTCCACCTCAAGAACGCCATTGAGACCCTCATAAAAGGGGGAAGACTTGCACAATATCGGCGAAACGATGCTCCTCGTCGGGATGCCTGTGAGACGAGGGAAGCAGAAGAGGATGCCCAACCATCTGACGAGTAGGCTCCCATCCAAACAGCATTCTCCGTCACAAGACTCGAGGACTTCTACATCCCCGAACATTTGCAAGAACATATGTATATGCACAGTAGGTGGGAACACTTCCCCTCCATCATGGTCATCAATGGTGGAGGGTTCAATGACTTGACCATAAATTCAGCTAAGAGGAAGCTGGACGAGCTGGTCGACACGACCCCCCTCAGACGGTGACCTTTGAAAGGGTGAAAGGCAGATCAGAGCCAATCACCTTCTACCTCGAGGAGCTCCCCGGAGAAGCCCCCAATTCGTCCATCCCTCTGCTTATAAGGGAAAGAATGGCCAACTTTGACGTACATCGCGTCCTTGTACACGAGGGAAGTTCTGTCAATGTGATGTACAGCCAGCTGTTCCGAACCCTACAGCTCGACGACTCTCACCTTTCACCATACATGGGGTCGGACCTGCAGGGCTTTAACGGCTCGACCTCCAAGCCTTGGGGATACGTCGAGCTCATGGTCACGTTCAGAGAGGATACTGCTACTAGGAAATTCAAAGTGCGTTTCCTCGTCATTGATTTCCCGTCTCTCTACAACTGCATCCTGGGAAGGTCGACACTAGCAAAGCTGACCGCCGTGCCATCCACTGTCCATTTAAAAATGAAGTTCTACACCAAGAGGGCCCGAGTTGCCACTATTCAAGGTGACCTGGTAGCTGCCCGAAGGTGTTTCAACGTGGCGTCCAAGGGATACAACACGGTCGACACCAGCACACGGCCCGCCAAGAAAGTTGCAACTACGCGACCAGAACCTCAGCAGTCAGAGCCCGTCAGTGCAGAAGAACATAGATCCCTCCAAAGGTCGACTCGATATCCCTAGACACTCGCTTCGACTAGGACGAGTCTCCCAACGGAGAGCAGGTCCCCCTCTGACCAATTCCGGACGGGGACTTCAAGCTCGTCCCCCTCGGTGAAGACCCAAGCAGAGGAGTGAAGATTGGCACCAGACTCCCCGACTTGGCGAGGAAGCAAATCAAGGCTTGCTTGAGGGAGAATGTGGATCTATTCGCATGGAGCGTTGCGGAGATGCCCGGTCTCGACCCTGAGGTCATCTGTCATCAACCCACCATTGATCCAGCCGCTAGGGCAATAGTACAACATAGATGTAAGCAGTCTCTGGAGAAAGCGGAGGCTGCTGAAAAAGCTGTAAAAGACCTCTTAGAGGCAAATTTTATTTCTGAAGCCCGGTATTCAACCTGGCTGTCAAAGTTGTACTTGTCAAAAAAAATAATGGAAAATGGCGAATGTGCGTTGACTACACCAATATTAACCGGGCATGCCCCAAAGATGCATTTCATTTACCTAATATCGATATGTTGATTGATAACTCGGCCGGCTATAAAATTCTATCGTTTATAGACGCCTATTCGGGCTACAACCAAATCCCAATGGCAATAGGTGACAAATACTGCACCACTTTCATGACTAGCTCGGGCAACTATTACTACAACGTAATGCCCTTCGGTATGAAAAATGCAGGAGCAACGTATCAGCGGATGATGAACAAAGTCTTCCGCAACCAAATCAGGGATATGCTCGAGGTATACATGGACAACATGATCGTCAAGTCCCGAGAAGACACCGACCATGCCGCTCATCTCAGGGAAGTCTTTGCCCAAGCGAGGCAATGCAAAATGAGGTTTAACCCCGAGAAGTGCATGTTCGGGGTCAAGGCGGGCAAGTTCCTCGGCTTCTACTTAACAGAACAAGGAATCGAAGCCAACTCCAACAAGTGTCGAGCTTTCTCCGACCTCCCCACACCTACGTTGAAAAAATCCATACAAGTCTTGAATGGCATGCTTACCTCACTATCCCATTTCGTTGCAAAATCCGCTCAACACGCCCTCCCTTTCTTCAAGCTTCTTCTCAAGGAAGCGGCCTTCGAATGGACCGAGGAATGCGAGCAGGCACTGCCCCATCTTAAACAAAGTCTCTCGCAGCCGCCCGTGTTATCACGACCAGTTGACGGGGAAACCTTATTTTTATACCTAGTCGTCTCAGTCGAAGCCGTCAGCGCAGCCCTCATTCGTGAGACGCACGACGGACAAAAACCCGTTTATTTCACGAGCAATGCGTTTCAAGGGCCCGAGGTTAGATACCAACAGATAAAAAAGGTGGCTCTGGCCCTCGTCAACGCAACAAGAAGGCTCAGGCACTATTTTCTTGCACACAGGATCTTTTCCCTGATCCTCAGGAAGCGGCGGGTGAGTTCGAATGCTCGAATAAAGGCAATCGCGTTATGATGAATCTGGGAGGGGGGCAGGTTCAAGTGATTGAACACTCCCACCTGGAAGTTGTTGAAACCGCCGCGCCGTTTACCGTGTGTTCATCTCCTTCAAATCCAGCCCGAAGCCAGCTGTGACGGTTCAACTCTGATCAGGTCAGATCATTAACCAACTCAAATAGAGTGGAAAAAGTAGAAATGGAAAAGGGAGAGAAAAGTATAAGAGTAAAAATAACACTATAGAGAGATAATTTTCTTGTGTTACTTATAAACATTAAGATAAATTATTGTTAGAAAATCAAAATGGTTTTTAAAGATAAAAGAAGAACGGGAATTGCAGTCTAAAAAGGAAATGTAAGTTTCAAGAAGAAATGTGACAAATCACTTACACAACATCATTAATAGTAGGTTGTAATAATAATGTATACTCCTATATTAGTAAGTTAGCATTACAATATCATGTGCTTTGTCAGTTTACATTAGAGAAAAGTTGTGTATACTGCTTCTCATATGTACTATTATTTATTGGAATAAAATTTATGTGTTATGGTCGATTTTGAATTACCGCGAATGAAAATTTTCAATTTGATTTCATCCTATACTACCCACCATAAACTGCATAAGATAAACCGCTTACCCAAAAACCCGAAATAAACCAATCAAATTATTATTTTAGTCATCGAATAAAGCGGTTTGGGTAGGATAACAGTTTTTTGTCCACCCCTAAAATTTTCCTTAATTTTGTGTCACATCAAAAGCGTCAACATTATTAAATGAATTTACTGTAATGTCTCATATCTAGAGGATCTGAGCTCTTCACTAAAAGACAAAAATATGACAATTTTGTAACTATATTATAAAAAGCAGCGTCAAACTTTTCAATGAAGACACTTATAATGGTCATATTATAATCAGTAATGCAATTTATACACTGATGTGTTATATTACACCGTATACTTCTATTTATTATACTTAAATAATTAAAAAATATTTATATATTATTTGCTTTTCATATGTGATTCATGTTTTGGTTATGTGAATAGTATCTTTTTCCATAAACAGTGGTCTAACAATGAGTGTGAACAGTATGAACAATGATAATAAACAGGTTAATAGTGCATGAACAATCTCTTTAAATAATAAAATTAAGTTAGTTAATATATTATAAAAAATTAGTTAATAAAATGATGAAGTTAATTAATAAATATTTAAATATTAAAAATAATTTTTAATATTAAAATAAAATTAGTTAATAATATATAAAAAATTAATTAATTAAGTGATAAAGTTGGTTAATAAATATTCAAATATTAAAAATAATTTTAGTAATAAAATAAAGTTGTTTAATAAAATATAAAAATTTAATTAATAAAATAATAAAATTAGTTAATAAATGTTCTAATATTAAATATAATTTTTAATAATAAAATATAGTTAATTAATAAAATATAAAAAATTAATTAATAAAATTATAAAATAAGTTAACCACATAATCTAAAAATTTTAAAAATAATTTTTTTTAATATATTATTTATTATTATAATATTTTATTGTTCAACATATTAGTGAACAGAAAAATACAGTATAACGTGTATTATTATAATTAGAGTTTTATAACATAGACAATCAAACAACTCTTTTAATTCATGTGTGATTCTTATTAAACTTTCTCTTTTAATTATACTTATTTTACAGGAAAATCAGACACACAACTCTATTTACATTATATTATTGAACATCTTCACATATTATTTGTTAAATTGTTTCAGTAATAGAAAGCAAAAAATTAAAAGGGTCAATATCCAACCTTCCTTCTAGTGACATTTATATCTACTCAAATCAATTGTAGTTTAAACATCTAAGAATTTTTATAATTAGATTTTTATTTTAAAAAAATTTATTCAAGAGTTTTCATATGATTCACAATATAAATAAAATATTTTTCTACATGAATAACTTGAAAGATTTTTCACATTTTTTACGGATGCACAATTAGATACACATAAAAACACATCAATATCCATATCAATAGTGATAATGGGTTTTCTTCCAAACTATGGTACACTTTTTCCTTATCCTTTTTGACCTAGATTTCTCTATCTTTTTTTCCACAACACCACAACTAGATATATGAGAACAAATGAGCAATTTTTATAGTATTCTAGATATCATGATACATTCATTCTATAAAAATTCTCATATTTTCTTTCGTCGAAGCGTACCTCTGCCATTAAAGAATGAATGTATCTTTAGTGAATATTTTGAAGTTATTCCGATCCTAAGATAAATAGTCTTAAGTTAAGCTCTAATATCACTTATTGACCAAATAACTTCAAATATAAAAGAAACTAAACTGTGATATTTAGATTTCAAAAACTAGTAGCACTTTAATTTGAAAATTGTGTATTTTAGAAGAGAGAAATAAACAAATATAAAGTAACATACTAATAGAAATGAGAAAAAGACAGAGAATTACATTGTGGAATAAAATAAATGAGATTACTTTGATTCAAGCTAATCCATGTGATCTACTCCCGTTCTAAAAGAGTTTCTTTTTGGAATTTCCATTAAAATATTCACAAACAACTTGAGTTGTTGCATAGGATCACCCAATAACTTTTCATAGACAATCTTGAACTTTTACACTTTATCAACCTAAACAATCTTAAACAAAACACCTAGAGTTTTTATACAGGTTCAACTCAACAACCTTAAACCAAATTTTTTAATGGTTTAACTTGCAACCTTCAAATATATTACAAAAAGATGACAAGAGAATTAGATTGCTAAAGAAATAACTATATCATAATACCAACACAACTTTTAGATGAAACTTTTCACTCTCTAAAAAAACAATTCTAATGAAAAGAAACTTTTCAAAAGAACGTGTAGTAGAAAGATAGAAAATGAGTTTTGTTCAAAAAAAACTAATGTATTTTGAAAAGAGTAAAACCCTCATTTATATAGCAAAAAAGTCAAAAAAAAAAGGTAATAACCCGTTGACTTTTTAAACTTTTAATCAATTACAAACATCTCTTAATTGATTGGCAGAGAACTTCAAATTTCAATGTAGGAGGTCTTGTACTTTGTTTTAATTGACTATAATGAATACATTAGTCCATGTATTTTGCCTTCCTAATATATCAAATAAGCTTATTAGTCGTATAATCACATTCCCATATTGGTTTTAAGAAGTCTTATTAAAAAGATATGGGAGTTTTGAAACTTTTGTGTCTGTGTTTGCATTTTTTTTAGTACCTCAGACCTACTCTAACTTCATTTACAATTAATTGATAAAACTATAATATAAAACACTAAGTGTAAGATTAGACGAGTTTCTACAGCTTCAAGTTCTTTGACTAATTAAACTTTGTCTAGCACTTTTAATTAGAACTTGATATAGTTTATCTTGTGTTTGCTTTTTTACTGATGAGTTTTTAGATATATTCTCTTTTCTTTTTTTTCAATTTGGTTAACTTTCAGTTTCAATATATCTTGTACTTTATTTAAATAAAAACTGCCACAGGTTATTAATTTGATCTTTTGACCGGATTTGTGTAGAGAACTTAGTAAATTTGTCGATAGAAATCTCTTTTTTTTTTAAGGTTTGTCTATAGAAAGCGGTCTAAATTTATGACATAAATAGGCATAAAGATCGATATTATAATTTTTCTAAACTTATTATACAAATTATACAACAAAGTTTGGTGAAGGTCCAGGCAAAGTCATAAATAGTTTTGATCATGATAGAAATCAATGGGAAACTTGATATACATTAGAATTCACCTCTTTTACAACATTCCTGTCAAGGTGCTTTCTGATTCGATCTTGATGCTGCTTTGAATATACATTATGAACAAAATCATGTCTCACACATTCTCTGGTGGAGACTCATCAGAAGGCCTTACAAGGTGCTCTCTAATTTGATCTTCATTGTCGCCGGTGGTCACCGATTTGGAGGGTTTTTTAGCAGCATACAGGACATAATGTTGAATGATGAAAATAATGTCAAAGAATACAGATACCTGCAATTATGTATTCCATTAAAATAAAAATAAAAAACACAGAATACATGTTTATAATTAAAAGCAAAAACACGAAACAAAAACAGAAAGTGGAAACAGAAATCTAACAATCCTTTATTTCCTGAGCTAAAATGGAGTAGCATACTTCTAAGATTTAAATAACGATATCCAGATAAAACAGAATTAGAACAAGAACCATAACATTATGTAAAATGGAATGGAATGGAGAAGGAAGAAACAAGTGAAACTTAAGAATGATGCAAAATATTGCATTAGGAGAGTTTTCCATACCAGAGAGAGCAACACTTTTCCTATATTGCCATAGAAGTTGACCCACGAATCTGGAAAGATGGGATTTAAATATGTCAGTTGAAATATAGAATCAAATGCAAGAAGGCCTATCAAACTGCAGAGACACGAGTTTGTGAAAAACAAACCTTGATCTATTGATTGCACAACCATCTGTCCGTAGTTTGCTATTCCTCCAGAAAAATCAAGTAGAATGTTTCCAATGCTGAATCCATCTGTACTTTTCCTTAGGAAGTTCATGCTTACCTACATTCATAACAAAAAATATTAAATGAAAAGCAAGAAGCTGGAAATAATGTAGTTCTCTTTGATTTATTGTTATGATTAACTCCAACAATTAATTAATGTTACTTCACCAACTGCATATTTCGAACTAAACATATAATAATAGTAAACTACTTAAGTTTATAAAGTGTGTTATTACAGGTTCCTAGTACATCCGTTATCAACAGAAGACGGAAGAACTATGCTAGTGTTATTATTCGATTTTAAGAAACAGTTTATTTGGGGACACAAAGTTTATGTCTCAAAAAAATTCCATGCCACCAGCACAGTGGAAATCATAGAAAAATAGTGTTCCAAATTCCAATCCAATACAGCTAAAGGAAGGGTTCAAACTTTTAGAGGATTCCTGACTCGATTAATAGATAGAGAGAAAGAAGCAAAGAATTGGGTTTCACCTTTATTCATTCCATTCAATTTGTATTTCCATAATAACTAATTTGTTTCTTTTTTCTAAGAAAAAGAAAGATATTAAGCTGGAGTTGAATACAAGGCCTTTTGAGAAGAACATGAAAACAGTTTGATGTGCATTTAGAAGTACAGCCAATAAATTAGGTTCTGTAAGGAGTTTATTTTGTTACGAAAATGCTACTCAACAACCATCTGCGTAGAAAAAGAAAACAAAAGGAAATTCTAACCTGAGGAATGTACTTTATAGTAGTCATAAGCACTTGAATTGAGCTGAAACATGATCAATTTAAACAAAATGTTAGAACAAAACTAAATCATATTCACAAGCTATGGCTATTAGAGTATAGTTGAGATATGTAGAATAGCTCTATAAACTCTTGTAAGGACTGACCAATGTCAGATATTAACAGTAGGTGACCTGCAATAGCAGGTCACACAGTTGCTACTATAAATGCAACTGTTTGCCTCATTTTGTAATTAACAAATCATAATAACAGAATTCTGTTACAAGCTGAAATGAAAGATTCCAATAGGAATTCTAGCATGGTATCAATTAGTTATAATCGATCCATGGCGTCACCTTCTTCACCGGAAACGCCGTCTTCCGCTCACGTTACCTCTCAGAACTCGCCGTCTATGGCGGCGACGGATGAATCGCGCTGTTTACAGTTCTCTCTCAAGATCACTCACAAGCTCGACGAGAAGAACTTCCACCTCTGGCGTCAGCAAGTGGAACCTTACATCAATGCGCATAATCTCACCGATCTCGTCGTTTGCACGCGAGTTCCTCCCAAATTCTTGGATGATGAAGCTCGCCGTCAAGGTACGATCAATCCTACGTACTCGACTTGGCTTCAGAAATATCAATTGCTATTATCCTGGCTTCAATCCACACTTTCGAGCGAAATTCTGTCTCGAGTTCTTGAATGTTCGCATTCGCATCAGCTTTGGGATCGCTTGTTTAGTTACTTTCAGAAGCAAACTCGTGCGCATGCTCGTCAACTTCGTGTGGAATTGCGTGCCCTAACTCTTGAATCCCAATCTGTTTCTGATTACTTGTTGCAGATTCGTACAATTGTGGATTCTTTAGCCTCAATTGGCAATCCTGTTCCAAGCACACATCATATTGATGTTATTCTTGAAGGACTTCCTAGTGAATATGCTCCTCTTGTCTCAGTTGTGAAAAGCAAATTTGGTGACATAGACTTAGATGAAGTTGAAATTCTCTTGATTGCTCATGAACTGAGATTGAACAAATTCAAGAAGCAACCTGTGCCAGATCTAGCTTCTCTCAATCTCACACATGTTACACCACAATCTCCCTCCCCTGAAACTCCTCAATCTGGCAGCAGTGATTCCACTAACTCACAAGTGGCTCCATCTCATGCTGAACCTGAGTATTCCAGCTTCAGAGGTGGTATATCAAATAGGGGAGGTCGTGGTGGCAAAGGCAAAGGTGGCAGGAACTCTAATGTTCAATGTCAAGTCTGTTCCAAAGTTGGACATTCTGCTCTTAGCTGTTGACATAGGCACAATCAGCAGTTTCAGCCTTCAACATACAGTGGAAATCCCTATGCTGCAACTCCCTGGCAACCTCCTCAAGTGCCTTATGGTCAATTTCCTGCAAATGTGTGGACTAGACCTGCAGCTCCTCAAGTCAGGCCTGCAGTTGCCTATGCTTCTCCAAGCACCTTTATTGCCAATGCTGCTCCTTCCTCCTCAGCTGCCTCATGGTATCCTGATTCAGGTGCCTCCTATTATGTTATCAATGATGCTAGTAACTTGCAACAAGTTACACCTTTTGAGGGACATGAACAAATTTACATAGGCAATGGCCAAGGTTTAGTAATCAACTCAGCTGGTTCTAGTCAATTTTTATCTCAAACTCACCCTCACACACCTCTCATACTTAATAATCTATTACATGTATGTGCCTTCCATCACAAAGAACCTTATAAGTGTGAGTCAGTTTTGTTCGTGACAATCGTGTTTATTTCCTTTTCACAGCTGATACATGCTTTGTCCAATGTCAGGTGTCTAATGCTGTCTTGCTGGCTGGTCAAGTTGGTTCAGATGGACTTTATGAGTTTCCCCTGCTCAATGTTTTCAAAACTGCTAAGACTATTTCCCTTGCTTTTTCCAATACATGGCATTTAAGACTAGGCCACCCCAATGTTAACACCTTGAGATTGGTGCTTCAAAGTTGTAATCTCTCTTTCAGTAATAAAAATTATGAGTTTCTTTGTTCTGCCTGTATTGGTAAAGCACAGAGACTGCATGTACCAACTTCACACACCACTTATGATTATCCTTTAGAACTTGTCTTCTGTGATCTATGGGGACCCTCTCCCCAACCCTCTGCTCAAGGGTTCACTTACTATATCTCATTTGTTGATGCTTTCTCTAAGTTTACCTGGTTGTATTTGCTTAAATCTAAAGCTGAGGCTTTCAATATTTTCAAACAGTTCAAATCTCTTGTTGAATTGCAGCTTGGGCATTCCATTAAAGCTGTTCAGTCTGATTGGGGTGGGGAATTTGACCCTTTTAGCAAGTTTCTTGCTGATTTGGGAATAGTGCACAGGATTATATGCCCTCATACACATTACCAAAATGGTGTTGTGGTTAGGAAACACAGGCACATTGAGGATCTTGGCTTAACTCTCTTGAGTCAAGCATCTTTACCACTAACCTACTGGGACTATGCATTCTCAACTGTTGTGTTTCTTATTAACAGGATTCCCTTTTCATCTATTCAATTTCAAGTTCCATACACTCTCTTGTTTCATGCTAAGCCTGACTACAATTTTCTAAGAGTCTTTGGTTGTGCTTGTTTCCCATTGTTGAGACCTTATAATGCTCACAAACTGAAATTCAGATCTCAGGAGTGCTTATTTTTGGATTACTCCACCTCTCATAAGGGTTACAGATGTCTCTCTCCTTGTGGCAAACTGTATATTTCCAAGGATGTTCTCTTCAATGAGTCAAGGTTTCCCTACCTTGAGTTATTCTCTCCTTCCACCTCTACTACTACTAATCACAACACTTCTGCCAAACAGCAGTCCTCCACTAATCTGTCTTCTCTATTCTCTAATCTTTCTATCCCTAAACCTATGCCTCTGACAGCAGTTCCCTTTTCATCTGCAACTACCCCCAATGTTGTTTCTTCATCTAAATCTCCTTCCTCCCCAATTCAGTCTGCTAGCCTTTCTTCCTCTTCAGAGGCTGGCTACTAATTCTTCATCACAAACTACCCACATTTTTTATGTTTCCTCCCCTTCAGAGGCTTCTACATCCTCCTCTCCTACTTCACCCTCTCCATCAAAAACAGGGCTTCGACTTTAATGAAACTTTTTCCCCTGTTGTCAAGCCAATTACCATCAGACTCATCCTCACTATTGCTCTTACTCACAGATGGTCTATACAGCAGTTGGATGTAAATAAAGACTTTTTAAATGGCTTGCTACATGAAGAGGTGTATATGGACCAACCACCAGGTTTTGTTAACTCAGATCCCTCCCTTGTGTGCAAACTGCATAAAGCCTTGTATGGCATGAAACAGGCCCCCAGGCAGTGGTTTGAAAGGCTATAGGCAGCACTTCTCAAACTACACTTCAAGCCCAGCAAATGTGATCCTTCCCTCTTCATATTTGCCTCAAATGGTCACACAGTTTATTTGCTAGTCTATGTAGATGATATAATCATCACTAGCAGTAACACTGATCTTCTCACCACTATCATTAACAAGCTCAATTCTGACTTCTCTCTTAAACATCTTGGGGGTTTGGATTATTTTCTTGGTATTGAAGTGAAGTCTAATGCTAAGAGTTCTATGCTGCTAACTCAGACTAAATATATCAGGGATCTCCTACAGAGAATTCACATGGCTGACTCCAGTCCTGTGAACACTCCCATGCAATCCTCCTGTAAACTTACTAAACATGGGTCTCCTGCGCTGATCCCTACATGTACAGATCAATAGTCGGGGCTCTCCAATATGCCACCATAACAAGACCTGACATTGCCTACTCAGTCAATAAAGTCTGACAGTTTATTATGTCTCTCCCACTGGAAACACATTGGATTGCAGTAAAAAGGAAACTTAGGTATCTCAAGGGCACCATTCAGTATGGACTACATCTATTGCCCCATATTCCATCTCAGCCTCCCTCTCTCCAAGTCTTTTGTGATGCAGACTGGGCTTCTGACCCAGATGACAAGAGAAGTACTTCTGGTGCAGCAATTTATTTTGGAGGAAATTTGGTCTCATGGTGGTCCAAGAAGCAACCTGTAGTTGCTAGGTCCAGCACAGAAGCAGAGTACAGGAGCCTAGCTCAAGCCACAACTGATCTTCTGTGGCTTCAGACTCTCTTAACAGAACTCTGTGTTCCTACTCAACACCCTGTAGTCCTTTGTGACAACCAATCTGCAGTAATGTTAGCCCACAATCCCATCATGCACTCAAGAACAAAGCATGTGGAAATTGATCTCTTCTTTGTAAGAGAAAGGGTCCTTGCTAAGCAAATCAGTGTTGCTCACATTCCTGGTGTGGATCAGATTGCTGATGTTCTCACAAAACCCTTATCTTCTGTCAAGTTTTTGGAGCTTAGACACAAACTCAGGGTTGCTAGCTCCCCATGAGTTTGGAGGGGGATTAGAGTATAGTTGAGATATGTAGAATAGCTCTATAAACTCTTGTAAGGACTGACAGATGTCAGATATTAACAGTAGGTGACGTGCAATAGCAGGTCACACAGTTGCTACTATAAATGCAACTGTTTGGCTCATTTTGTAATTAACAAATCATAATAACAGAATTTTGTTACAAGCTGAAATGAAAGACTCCAATAGGAATTCTAGCAATGGAAATCAAATATTTTTCATCATCCATATTATAGTATGTAGGTTGGCATGACTCATCCCTCAAAACCGGCTTGTAAGGTGATGATTTCTCCCATTTATAAACATATGTTCATGTCATATATTGTCCAAAGTGAGACTCTTAACACATCCCTCACACCAACACTATTGGACTTAGTGCGTGGATGTAAATGGTGGGTTGCATGATGGCAGAAACCTAATGGCAGGTGGGCTCGACAGATCTTAAACCGAACACTGATACCATTTTATAGTATGTTGGTAGGGCCTAACTCATCTATTCAAAACCGGCTTATAAAGTGATGATAGTCCTAACTTATAAACATGTGTTCATGCCACATATTGTCCAATAGGAAACTCTTAACAATCCAAAATATAGACTTTAGAACTACAACAAGGGTAGGTTTGAGCCTCTGAGGCAGTTCAAATACATAATATTCCAATCTTAGCATTACCATTAACAATACGCAACGAATCCATTCCAAAAAAAATAAAGTAATGCGTTTAACCACAGAAGCACATATAACGAATCAAATGATCAAAGCTGAAAATCAAAAAGCACGAAATAGATGCAATAAACCACACAGGCACAGACAACATACTTGAAAACGTTGAGAAGCCAGAGCCATGAATGATCAGACAAAGCAACAAAGAAACAAACAGCAGCGGTCAGCCAAACAACGGAGACAATTCCGATGGAAACTCTCGACAATTTCTGGCTTCCACGCTACAACAAAACAGTTTCCAACTTCAGAAAAACAGATAATCCAGTCATAAAACACGCCAAAAAAAAAAACAAGAAGAAACATCATTTTTACTTCATAGATTGCAATCTGGAACAACGCAATGGCCGTCAGCACAACAGCATGGACTGAAAAAGCAACATCATTTGGCGCCACCGGTATCATCTGAAAATAAATAAAATTATACCGTTAAGATTATAAAAAAAAAAAGCGATTAAAGTTACAAGTTGGTGAAGTAACGTTGCCTGATCATAACCATATTTCTGGAAGTATTGTTTCTGAATAGCGGAGCTAAAGTATAGAGAAGCATTGTATATGAGATAGGAACTATGTTTGGTTAGGTTTAGGAGAACGAAATCAAAGTTGAGTCCAACGACGCTGAAATTGAAAAATTGAGGGTTAAAAATAATCAAACGGAACGAAAATGATTGAGGAAGAAGAAGAAATAGGAACCTTTTTCTTCGAAAATTTAAGATGACTTGAGGGTAGAAACTGATGGACCATGCAATAAAAGCGAACCAGCCCAGAAATTCGTAACTTACTTGTAATGAAACTGAATTCCAAGACGCCATTTTTCTTCTCTCTTTTCTTCTTTATCGGTATATTTATATGGTGGTGTAATATTGTTATAAATAGTAAATAAATATAGAATAATGATAATTATGAAATGTATATAAAAGATAAACAAATAAAATAGTATCGAACCGTCGGAAATATATATTTTAGATATATATATATTTTATCAAATTTATGATAATGTTATAAATAAATTTATAAAAAAAAATCATACTTAATTGATTGAATCAATTTTTTTAGGAATAAAACTATCTTATCAAATTTTTGTATTCACTTATATTATAAATGGTTAAAAAATATATATAAAAATATATACGAATTAAGAAGAAAAAAATTTCAATAATCATTGTCATATAAATATTAATTTATTTTATCAAGTTGTAATAGTTGTCATAATATATATAGAAATTATGTTTATATGATGTAGTACACTTCACATGAGTAGCGCGATATCATTATAAATAACAAATAAATATAGTATATTGATGGTTAATATATATATATATATATATATATATATATATATATATATATATATATATATATATATATATATATATATATATATATATATATATATATATATATATATATATATATATATATATATATATATATATAAGATATATAAATTAAGTAGTGTTGACTCATCAAAAATGTATATTTTAGTAGAAAAATAAAGAAAATAATTAAGTAGTCATCTATCCATATATTTGCATGAGTCACGAAAAGTTGATATAAATATAAATAAATATTCTACAGTAGTTATGGTTGAGAAATATCTTTAAAAATATGAATGAATTAAAAGGAAAAAAAAAGTTTTAAATTATGAATGTCATATAAATATTAATTAAATTGTATCACCAATTTAACTTTTTTCCGTTTATAAAAAGTGTAATTGTCCGCGAGTTCGTTCCATCTTGTTTATAAAAATAATTATATCAAAAGTTACTTTTTTCTCTGTAAAAACAACCTTCTCAAATGCACTTTTATTTTGATGAAGATAAACCATGATTGTCAAAGAAGGCAGAGATTTTTGACTCAGCTAAAAGCATATGTGAATAAAGTCTTCAGTTCAAGCACTTAGCAAAATTTCAAGGTATAATGATAATACTTACTTTGAACTTAAGACATAGATGCTCAATGGTAAAAAGAAATATTTTATATTGTCCAAACCTTTACTCAAGTTTTTCTAAGCTAAAAATCATTTTTCACTTGAGTGCAATCGATTTGCATATTATTGCAATCGATTGCATGCTTCAATTTTTTCAAATTTTTTGCTATTGTTTCTCAGTGCAATCGATTTGCATGTTTGTGCAATCGATTGCACTCAATCAATTTTTGCTATTGTTTCTCAGTGCAATCGATTTGCATGTTTATGAAATCAATTGCACTCAATCAATTTTTGCTACTGTTTCTCAGTGCAATCGATTTGCATGTTTGTGCAATCGATTGCACTCAATCAATTTTTGCTACTTACTTCACATGCAATCGATTTACGCTCTTGTGCAATCGATTGCACACTTAACACTTTTGAAATTCTAGCTGTTGAAACTGCGTGCAATCGATTTACACAAAGGGTGCAATCGATTGCATGCTGCACGATTTTGAAAAACAACAGCTTTGCACATGCCTGTTCATAACAGCATTTCATGGAAACCTTTCACTCAATCTTGGCAATTGTTCATGATTCATTTACAGAACTTTATGTTGTTTCAAAAAGGTGTTATGAACATATAAATACTCATTTTCAAAATCATTTTCTGCACCTCTTCCAATTATATTTTCTGAATTTTCAAAAATCAAACTCAAGCTGCTATACATTTTCATACACAAGTTTTCTGCACACTTTCACATATTATTAACCAGAAAACTTTGAGCATTATATATCTTGAGTCATTGTATACTATTATCATTAGAAGAGAAGATCAATTCATTGATTAAATCACTCAAAGTGATCATTACTACTCAAACTCACTCAAATCAAATATTGATAAATAGTTACTTATTTTTCAGGATTGTTGGAAATAAGTTTAAGTGGTTTTATAAATCTTGTCTTTCCAGGATTGTTGGATACAAGTGAAGTCACTTTGAGAGGATTGTTCTCATTGTTGACATAGTGAAAATCCAAGAGGATTGTTCTTGGTCCAAGAGGATTGTTCTTGGTTTTGGGTAGTTCTTGTTTAAGTTTTCCACAATAATGAAATCTCTTTCATGTTGAAAGGGGACTGGAGTACTCTCGGACTGTAAGGAGAACCAGGATATATCGCTTGTGTCTCTTTATTTTTCTGCACTTTACTCTTTCATAAACTCACCATAATCCAGAAAAATAATATCCATCATCACTAAAACCAGAATTTTTTAAAGTACCTAATTCACCCACTCTTAGGCGCACTTCGTACTTACAATTGGCATCAGAGCAGGTTATAGGTAACCTGTTCCTAAAAGATCCACAATGGCTTCCGCAAATCAAAATCTTGTTTTCAAATATGTTAGTAGTAACAACAAGCCTCCTCTATTTTATGGTGAATATTTTGATTTCTGGAAAATACGCATGAAGGCATATTTAGAAGCACAAGGAGAAGAAATATGGGATGCCGTCGAGAATGGTCCATTTATCCCTATAACGGTAATCAATGGTGATGGCTCATCAAAGCCTAAAATTGCATGGGACGAAGATGATAAGAAGAAGGTTCTCTATGATAAAAAGGCAATAAACCTTCTTCAAGGTGCACTTAGCATGGATGAATTCTTTCGTGTCTCGGCATGTAAAACAACAAAAGAAATATGGGATACCTTGGTACAAACTCATGAAGGAACTGTTGAAGTTAAAAGACTAAGACTAAATACCCTGAGTCAAGAATACAAATTATTTCGAATGCAGCCCGGAGAAACCTGTGATACGGTGGCAGAACCGACTGTTAATATTGGTTTGCATTTTGTGTTTTTTGTTTGCAAAATGTCGCGGTAAGTAAGAGTCACCACCGACTTTTATTTCATCCAAATAAGGGAAAGGAAAAAGAACAGAAAAAACCTTTTTCGAGAATATTTCTGAGTACGGGGGGTAGATTATAGAAAGGGAAGGTGTTAGCATCCTTTCTATCCATGGTTTTCCATGGGCTCTTAGGTACTTGCTCATTTTTTAAAATTTCTTGTGTGTGTGCTTGTTTTGAAAAAAAGTTTACTTTGTGATAACCCTTGTATCAGTCCTCAAGGATGTGATGAAGTTGTTTTGAAAATTATTTTGAAAAGTGTTTGTGTGAAAAGTTTATGTGTTTGAGCAAGTACTTAAGAGTTAATCTACCTACTCGAAAAAAGTTTGTTCATTTTCCTTTAGACAGCGCTATCCCATTATTAAGGAATAGGTAGCACCGTCATTATAATTTTAAGGGACATTCGAAGGGACAAATACGGTCACAAAAGCAATGTTAGGAGGTGTTAGTAATCATCATAAAGCCTTAAAGATCTTTTCCGAGGCAACATCTGAATGGGTCATTTGAGATCTTTCGGAGCTAGAGGACGACCACTAACAAACCCTATACTTCATGACCGTTTAACCGAAGGCAACCGAAATGGAGTAAACCCTAAGAGTGAGCATGTGCGAGTGTATGTTTTTAGTTAATTTATCTTTACACATTTAGGGTTTTCTACCGTTTTAATTTTCAAATATTCTTGTCATACAATCCTATTAGCATACATCTAACAGTTTATAATTGCGGAAATTAAAGTGCGGAAATAGAATCCTAACTATTACATGGGTTTTGCAGATACATAATTATTTTGACTGAAAATGAAATTTGAAATTAAAACCTAATTAAAACTACTACAACCTCGGAACAATTACAAAATTAGTTTAAAAAAGTAATTAAAACGCGCCACAAATTAAATGCGAGGACGATTAGAAAACCTAAAATCTATTTGAGGAAAAAAATATTTAAGTTATTTTTAGAAGAAAAAATTAATTATTTACAAAAATCAAATCTTAATTTCTAATTGATTTTAATTATAAAAGGAGTTAAGTTAACCTAATTTTTAATTTAATTAATTAATTAAAATAAATAATTTTTTTATAAAAAAAGAATTTTTGGTGTCTTTGTGATTTTTTGTTTTTTGTAGTTAATTAAAAAAGAATTAATTTATGAAAACAAACAATTAAACAAGCAAAATAAATAAAAGAAATAAAAAAAATTAAATTGGGCATGTATAACAATTGGAGGGGTGCCTTTCTGAATTTATTCCAAGCCCACCAAGCTGAAGCCCAGTCAGTGCGTGATCCAGTGGGGCTCCCTCCTGATGGTGTACCATTGTCTCTGGCAGGTGGGGACGTTGGATTGGACAGAGATGCATCCATTGGCTGGATGTTGAAGGCGCATGGTGAGCGTTGGAGATAGTGATGTACATGATCTGCAGAAGAAAAATAAGATAAAGAAAATTGCTGGGACCTGGGATCGAACCCAGACCCTCTACCCTTTCCAACACACTTCTTTACCAATTGCGCCACATGTTTCAATTGATAATATAATAATAATGATGCATAATATATAAAACAAATGGATAAATCTGAAACAAACAAAAATGTGCGCCCAACTTGAATGGCCCAGTGGTTGGCTGCCACGTTATTATCTTCTTCCTCCTGTCGTCGTATTAGGTAAGTAACTTATACCTACGGACGATATCCATGGCTATAAACTTGTATCATTCAAAAATCCAATATATGCAATATAAATTCCCATGGAGACCATGAATCGACTGGGCTTGAAGCCCTGAACATCATGGTGCCCTTATCCATCCCTAATTTTGCCTGTGCTAAAAGACCCCAAAACGGAGCTTGAAGCCCTAGTAATGGCAGTCACATGTATAAGCCTCAAAAATCCAATTAAACAATCTAGACATGTTAGAAATACATCAATGATCACAAATATATCATAAAATCATGCTAATGATGCAAGAATGGCTGTAATCGATTTAAAGAAAATAAGCAAACGGTATGAGATGTAGCGAGCGATTCTGGGTGTAAAAGGACCTGCAATCAATTGGGTTAGCTTCTGGGAAGGTCCAGGAATCGCTTAGGAATGTTGGAAGGCCTTGAATTGTCCTCTAGGGTAGAGATCAGATCACCACTTTTGGCCAAAATTTTGAGTTTTGTATTGTGCTTTCCACCACTGCTAACCCTTGTTGTCGTGCATGGTCTTGTTCATTATATATCCCTAAGTGAATTAGGGTTATAAAAACAGCTAGCATCTTTGCAATTTTTGAAGATTTGATTTGGTTTTCATGTGGTATGATATCTTTCGAAATTTGGCCTAATCATGCCATTCTTGTGCCAATTAACCTTGATTCGATTTGATTCTAATATGCCAGCATAATGAGCTTGTGATTCTGTCCAAAAATCCAATCAAAACAAATCTTTACTATTATTTACCATTTATTTGATTTAATTCAATTTTTAATTAATAAAAATCAAAATAAAATAAATAATGAAGAAAATAACATGTGAGTGAATATTTAGGTCATGGACCATGTTATAAGTGAGGTGCAAGCATAAAAGGTTAGGCCCATTTGGCAAAAAATGCAACTTTGAGCATTTTTTACTTTTGGCAATTTTGCAAAAATGGTCAACTTTGACAAGGCATATTTCTTCCAATTTTAACCCTAGAGAGGTGTTCTTGGACTTTTTAGAAAGCTTATTATGTCCCCTAAACAACCCTTTTGGTCTCATCTCAATTGGATCTTCCATGTTCATATAAGAAGCTTTGACCCAAAAAGTGTTTTTGTTGACTTTTCAAAGGGACCTATAATATGGAAATTCATATATTTTTGTGAGTGCATATTTTGAACTTGAGGGATGAATATGAATTGTATGGAATTTCATCCTCTTCAATATGAGCCTTGGATGGAAAATTTCTGATAAAGTATGAAGAAGTTATGCTTGGTCAAAGTTTGGTTGACTTTTCTTGAGAAACCCTAATTTAGCAACTTTTGGGTTTTGATGAATTTAAGGCATTCCTTGAGGAATCATGATCAACCCTTGATCAAATGATGGATATAACTTCAAAATGTTTATGTTGGCCAAAATTATTGAAGTTTGACTATATGTGGGCCACAATTGACTTTTGACCTAGTACAGTTGATTCTAAAGCATCTGAGCAGTTGACTGAGCAAGCTTCTTGTGCAAGGCTTGAAATTTGACATGGAGGGTCTTGAGAACATATTAGGACCATGGATAGCATATGAGGTCTTTGTAGTTCACCCATCTTGATGAAAATGGAAACCTTAGTTTAAGATACATTACCTTAGGAGAGAGTTTGTCTAGTCAATTCTTGGGCATCCTTGAGCAAGTTAAGGATCTCAATGGGCATGTGTTGGGTAAAATGAGAGGGAAAATTTTGGGATACAACAACTGCCCTTGTTCAATCTTTTTAAACCTGAGGATGTAGATTGGCTTGTCTGCCTTTCGTGATTTGAAGGTGGAAGATGATTGAACACTAGAGTGCCCAGAAATTTGCACTCGTATGAAGTGATACTTGATTTGGTGATATCGGGAATGGGTTTACAAATGCCATTTGGAAGTTGATGAAAAAATATTGTCGGAGATGGTCTTAAAGATGCCATCTAGGATGTGACGGAGAATTGTTGGTGATGGGCTTAAAGATGCCGTCTAGAAGATGTTGATTTCCTGAGATATTCCTTTGATGAGAATTCTTGTTCCTGTCGTTGAGGAGGAATCTGCTGAGGAATGTTGGTATCCGTCTTGGGAGAAATAGAATTTTAGGAGCTTCAGTCGTCCGTTACTCTATTGGGGAAATAACTCATGCTTGAGGAAGCGGAAGTGAACTGCATATCTGGTCAGGGTACAGGCTGCGCAATGACTTACTGGGGAAAGATGAAATAGACTGAAAGTGGTCGGGTCCTGGTTTTACCGTGTTGTAAATTATTGTCTGGAGATAAGAGAGGGGGAACCTGGATAGTAAGGCTATGAGAAGGAACTTGGGTCGTAGGGTTACTTCGAAATGAAAGCCTGGATAGTAGGGTTGTGAGAAGGAACCTGGATAGTAGGGTTACTTCGAGATGAAAGCCTGGATAGTAGGGTTGTGATAAGGAACCTGGATAGTAGGGTTACTTTGAGATGAAAGCCTAGATAGCAGGGCTGTGAGAAGGAACCTAGATAGTAGGGTTACTTCGAGATGAAAGCCTGGATAGTAGGGCTGTGAGAAGGAACCTGGATAGTAGGGTTACTTCAAGATAAAAGCCTGGATAGTAGGGCTGTGAGAAGGAACCTGGGTCGTAGGGTTACTTCGAAATGAAAGCCTGGATAGTAGGGCTGTGAGAAGGAACTTGGGTCGTAGGGTTACTTCGAAATGAAAGCCTGGATAGTAGGGCTGTGAGAAGGAACCTGGGTCGTAGGGTTACTTCGAAATGAAATCTTGGATAGTAGGGCTGTGAGAAGGAACCTAGGTCGTAGGGTTACTTCAAAATGAAAGCCTGGATAGTAGGGCTATGAGAAGAAACCTGGGTCGTAGGGTTACTTCGAAATGAAAGCCTGGATAGTAGGGTTGTGAGAAGGAACCTGGGTCGTAGGGTTACTTCAAAATGAAAGCCTAGATAGTAGGGCTATGAGAATGAACCTGGGTCGTAGGGTTACTTCGAAATGAAAGCTTGGATAGTAGGGCTGTGAGAAGGAGCCTGGGTAGTAGGGTTACTTCGAAATGAAAGCCTGGATAGTAGGGCTATGAGAAGGAACCTGGGCTGTAGGGTTACTTCGAAATGAAAGCCTGGATAGTAGGTCTGTGAGAAGGAACCTGGGTCATAGGGTTACTTCGAAATGAAAGCCTGGATAGTAGGGTTGTGATAAGGAACCTGGGTCGTATGGTTACTTCAAAATGAAAGCCTGGATAGTATGGCTTTGAGAAGGAACCTGGGTCGTAGGGTTACTTCGAAATGAAAGCCTGGATAGTAAGGCTGTGAGAAGGAACCTGGGTAGTAGGGTTACTTCGAAATGAAAGCTTGGATAGTAGGGCTGTGAGAAGGAAGTTGAGTCGTAGGGTTACTTCGAAATGAAAGCCTGGATAGTAGGGCTGTGAGAAGGAACCTGGGTAGTAGGATTACTTCGAAATGAAATAGTAGAACTGTGAGAAGGAACCTGAGTCATAGGGTTACTTCGAAATGAAAGCCTGGATAATAGGGCTATGAGAAGGAACCTGGGTCGTAGGGTTACTTCGAAATGAAAACCTGGATAGTATGGCTGTGAGAAGGAACCTGGGTCGTAGGGTTACTTCAAAATGAAATCCTGGATAGTAGGGCTATGAGAAGGAAGGAACCTGGGTCGTAGGGTTACTTCAAAATGAAATCCTGGATAGTAGGGCTATGAGAAGGAACCTGGGTCGTAGGGTTACTTCGAAATGAAAGCCTGGATAGTAGGGCTGTGAGAAGGAACCTAGGTAGTAGGGTTACTTCAAAGTGATAGTGTAGATTAGTTGACCCATTTGGTTTCGGGAACTGAGTTTCCATTAGTTGTCTGCAGATGTGACTTGCATAACTGCTGGATTTGTTGAAGCTAAACGTCTTTCCTGAAAAGATAACAGGGTTAATTATATGCGATGCATGAAATGTGGGGTTAGATGATGTTCTCAAAATAAATGAGATAATGATGTATATGATATGTATGCGCATGTCATGATGTATGTTCACGAAATGCTATTGGGGTATGCTCGCGTCTGGGAAGATAAATCCCTGACGGTTGCTGGAGATTTGTAAATATTCTGTCGGGAAGATATGTTGCTTGAGAATAACTCTACGGAGAAAAAACTTAGGAAGTGAATTTTTGTAGCTGAAGTGATGAACTCTGTCAGGGATTGAGCCTCTGTATCCAGAGAAATAAACTCTTCTCGAGGGATGAAATTTACTGACCCGCCCGTGATTACGAAATTCGGCTAGAGGATATAGCTGTTAGGTTTCAGAATGATCTTGGCTGGGGAGGTTACGTCCTGTTTCAGGAAGGCTGACATCAATGTTTTTACTCTGTAGGGACTGTATGTACCAATGATTATGTTCCCAAGCTGGCTCTATCCCGGCACCTGCTGAACGGAGTAACCGTCGGGTTTGGCACTCCTTATTTTTTCCCTGTTTCTGGAATTACGAGTAATTGTCCTTTGTTTCTTATGTAAATATTTATGAGCAACAATCATTTTCAAATGCATATATCAAAAATAAGTCATTGGACGTTCTTGTAAAAAAAACAGAAAACAAAAAACAACTCGAAGTTTCTTGTGAAAATGATTTGTATTGATTTTTGAAGTTGGCCTGTAATAGGCGTTTTTGTACAAAGAGGCTGACGCTCTAGTAATAGAATGCCACTGAAAAATAGAAACTATACAATTTGTGTAAGAGAAAGAAAAACAAAACAGCTATGTGAAACAACCCCATTGGGTTCTAACTCTGCTATTGCCTTTATATCTTTAAGTGTCTCATCACTTTGCTTCTTGGCCGAAAGTTGATCAGATTGATTGGCGCCGCCCGAGCTTGATAGTTGATACCGAAGTCTGGTCGCAAGATGATCCAATGAGACATAGTGGTACGCTTTATATCCCTTACTTTTTCCTGGACCGCCCTTTCGGGTTTTCAGTCCACCGGGATACCCTTTTTTTCCCAAGCCGCCCTTTCAGGTTTTCGACTTGTCGGGTGTACATATTTCTCCATTTTCATCCCTTACTTCTGCCCGAACCCTTTTGGTTCGCTGGGAAGCCCTTATTTTTGCCTAGGCCAGTCAACCTAGCGGGTCTCTTGATTAAGCGTAGTATTTTTCACTATGTCTGCATTGACAGGGTGAGGAAGGTTGTCACCGTCCATGGTGGTTAGAATCATAGCTCCACCTGAGAAAATGTTCTTAACCACAAATGGTCCCTCGTACGTGGGGGTCCATTTTCCCCTGGGATCACCTTACGGAAGTATGATGCGCTTGATCACTAGATCCCCGACTTGATATTATTGACGTCTGACTTTCTTGTTAAAAGCCTTGATCATTCGCTTTTGATACGTGTGACCATGACAGATAGCAGTAAGTCTCTTTTCATTGATTAGATTTAATTGATCAAGTCGGGTTTGGATCCAATCGTCTTCGTTCAAACCTGCATCCTTCATAATCCTGAGAGAAGGTATCTAGACTTCGATGGGTAGGACTGCCTCCATGCCATATACCAGAGAATATGGTGTTGCTCCTGTCGACGTCCGTGCTGAGGTACGGTACCCATGAAGAGCAAATG
Organism: Vicia faba; assembly: GCA_948472305.1. Classification (NCBI taxonomy): domain Eukaryota; kingdom Viridiplantae; phylum Streptophyta; class Magnoliopsida; order Fabales; family Fabaceae; genus Vicia; species Vicia faba. Next base: position 147,368,305 of record OX451740.1, read on the forward strand.
GCAACATCTCATGCCAGTCTTTGTATGTCACTGTCATCTTCTGTACAATCTTCTTGATGTTCTTATTAGTTGCTTCAACAGCACCATTCATCTTCGGCCAATAGGGAGAAGAATTATGATGTTGTATCTTGAACTGTTTACAGAGCTCGGTGATCATTGTGTTGTTGAGATTCATTCCATTGTCAGTAATAATTCTCTCTGGCACCCCATATCGACATATCAGATTATGTCGGATAAACCGCGCCACGACGTTCTTGGTTACTGTAGCAAAAGAGGCTGCCTCAACCACTTCATGAAGTAATCAATGGCTACTAGGATGAAGCAATGTCCGTTAGAAGCGGTGGGCCTTATTTCTCCAATCATGTCAATGCCCCACATTGCGAAGGTCCACGGAGCTGTCAAGACGTTTAAAGGGACCGGAGGTACATGCACCTTATCAGCGTAGATTTGGAACTTATGACAAGCTCGAGAGTGCTGATAACAATCGACTTCCATAATGGACCAGTAGTATCCTGCCCGTAGGATCTTCTTAGCCATGGTATATCCACTAGAATGGGTTCTGAAGGTGCCTTCATGTAGATCTGTCATGATCCTCTCTGCATCGCTCTTGTCTACACACCGTAGTAGCGTGGAGTCATGGTTGCGTTTATAGAGGATTCTATTACTGAGGAAGAACTTTGCAATGAACCTTCTCAGAAACTTCTTATCATTGACAGATGCCCCTTCAGGATACTCTTCAGCCTCGAGATACCTTTTCAACTCATGAAATCAAGGTTTGTCTGCCACTTCTTCGGTATCGATTTCACAGTAGTGTGTTGGTTCATCCAGCCTCTCAATGGTGATTTGGGGAGCTTCATTGTCCCACTTGACTTTGAACATTGACGACATGGTAGCTAACACGTCTGCTAACTGATTCTCCTCTCATGGGAAATGTTCAAAGGTGATCTCTTCAAAGTGTGGGAGCAATGTCAACACGTACTCTTTGTAAGGGATAAGGTTCAGGTGCTTCGTATCCCACTCTCCTTTGATCTGACTTATCACCAGAGCGGAATCCCCGAATACACATAGGAACTTGATCCTTAGGTCAATAGCAGCTCGAAGACCCATAATGCATGCTTTATACTCCGCCATGTTGTTGGTGCAGCTGAAACATAATTGGGCAGTGAACGGAGTATGACAGCCCTCGGGAGATATGATTACGACGCCAATACCATTACCCAATGCGTTTAAGGCTCCATCAAAATACATAGACCATCGGGATCCCTCCTCGGGTCCTTCATCCAGTTCAGGTTCTTCATAGTCAGTCACCAGCATGATATTCTCATCCGGAAACTCAAAATTCATGGGCTGGTAGTCATCCACGGCCTGATGAGAAAAATGACCAGCCAATACACTTCCCTTGATTGCTTTTCGGGTTGTGCATAAGATGTCATATTCAGTTAGGATCATCTGCCATCTTGCTATTCTTCCGGAGAGTGCAGGCTTCTCAAAAATGTACTTGATTGGATCCATCTTCGATATCAACAAGGTAGTGTGAGTCAACATATACTGTCTCAGTCGGCGAGCAGCCCATGCCAAAGCGCAACAAGTTTTCTCGAGCAGTGAGTATCTTGTCTCACAGTCGGTAAACTTTTTGCTAAGGTAATATATTGCATGCTGTTTTCGACCAGACTCGTCATGTTTCCCCAGCACACACCCCATTGAATTGTCTAGCACTGTCAAGTAGAATATCAAAGGTCTTCCTTCAACTGGAGGCATCAGAATTAGTGGTTCTTGAAGGTACTCCTTGATTCTTTCGAAAGCGATATGGCATTCATCATTCCACTTTACCACTTGATCTTTCTTCAGAAGCTTGAAGATGGGCTCACAAGTGGCAGTCAGATGTGAAATGAACCTGGCAATATAATTCAGGCATCCCAAGAAACCTCTAACTTCCTTCTCTGTACGGGGAGCTGGAATTTCTTGTATAGCTTTTACCTTTGCAAGATCTACTTGGATGCCTTTGTCGCTGACAATGAAACCTAGAAGTTTACCAGACCTTACCCCGAAGGGGAACTTGTTCGGGTTCAACCTCAACTTATATATCTTCAACCTGTCGAACAACTTTTGTAGATGATCAAGGTGTGCTTCCTCAGTTTGAGACCTGGATATCATGTCATCAACATAGACTTCGATCTCATGGTGAATCATATCATGAAACAAAGTGACCATGGTGCGCTGATAAGCTGCCCCAGCATTCTTCAACCCAAAAGGCATCACCTTGTAGCAGAAGGTGCCCCACTGTGTAATGAAGGTTGTCTTCTCCATGTCTTCAGGAGCCATCTTGATTTGGTTGTAGCCAGAGAAACCATCCATGAAGGAGAAGATTTTGTGTTGCACAGTGTTGTCAACCAGAACGTCAATGTGAGGAAGTGAGAAGTCATCCTTGGGGCTTTCCCTATTCAAATCTCTGTAATCCACACACATACGTACCTTACCATCTTTCTTAGGTACCGGAACGACGTTAGCAACCCACTGTGGATAAGAAGTGACAACTAAGAATCATGCGTCAAACTGTTTCATGACCTCTTCCTTGATCTTCTCTGACATTTCGGGGCGCATACGGTAGACCTTCTGTTTAACCGGAGGACAATCTTCTTTAGTCGGCACGCGATGTACCACAATGTCAGTGTCCAAACCAGGCATGTCTTCATAGGACCAGGCGAAGATCTCAACATAGTCGTACAACATTTGTATCAACCTCTGTTTGACGCTAAGCTCCAGATTTGCATCTATTTTAACCTCTTTTCTGTCTTCCTCAGTACCCAAATTCACTGTATCAACCGACTCTTCATGAGGCTGTATGGCCCTTTCTTCCCGCTGTAATAGTCTAGCAAGTTCTCCAGGCACCTCACAATCATCCTTACCTTCGTCCTCGGATTTGTTGATCGGATTTTCAAAGTCATAACTGGAAATAGCAGAGCTGTTATCAATGGGATCCATAGTGGATATGAATCTGCAGTATGATACGTGAGTGTGTGTAAGAGAATAGCTATTTTGATAAAGTGAAAACAGAAAAGAAAGAACAGAGAGCGCAAAATTTGTATGCAAGAAACGTCCAATGCTTTATTAATGATATACGAAATGATAAATAATAGCCCTCACAAGCAAAACCAATGTTCCTCGGGCAAGGCACAAGGCCATAAAGTTTTAAATTGTTTATTACAAATCTCAAAACAAGTAAGACACTTACTGCAGAATAAAAGAAACTGGTATGAAGTCCATAGTTGTCCAGTTACTCGGTCCACCGTTGGTAGTTGGGTAGATCCAACTGTAGGCGTCTGAGTCTTCCTTGATGTCTTCAATGACATTAATCCCACGATTGCTGATGCGTATGGGAGGTCCTCCAGCCCGAGCACGTCGAACATCCCTTTGAGCCCCTGTGGTAAATCCCAAACCAAATTTGTCAGTTTTGTGAGTGAAATCAGGGAGCTGACCCTAATTGGTACACCCACCTTCTTCAACCACGGCCCTGGCGCCCTTGAGAGAAGCCATCTTTAGAGGAGGTTTGTTGCTAGTAGTAGTTTCATCTGGTGCCAAGATCTGAGGGACCTCTTCAAAGTTTTGACAAGAAGTTTCTATGAATTCCCCGTCCATCTCTATGTACCAGAAGGAATTGAGGTGGCTCACCATATACTCCTCTTCACCCTGCACAGTGACAATCTTCCCTTTTACCGGATACTTCAGCATTTGGTGTAGTGTGGAAGTAACTGCTTCAGCCTCGTGGATCCAAGGACGACCCAACAAACAAGAATACGATGGCCTGATGTCCATCACATAGAAGGTGGACCCAAAGGTCTGGGAACCCACTTTGACAGGGATTTCCACCTCCCCGTGCACCATTATCTTCGACCCATCAAAATCCCTTACCACAATGTTACTAGGCTTTAAAGTCAAACCCTCGCAATCCAACCGGTCCAATGCCTTCTTGGGCATAACATTCAGTGAAAACCCAGTATCTACCAGCACATGAGCCATAGTGGTGCCCCTGCACTCAATCGAGACATGCAGAGCATCATTATTCTTCCTTCCCTTTGGTGTCAAGTCTGCATCTAAAAAACCCAACCCATTGTCAGCAGTCAGGCTAGCCATGCAATCTTTAAATTGATCAGCTGAAGTCTCCTACGGCACATGCGCAGTTTTGAGGAATGCAATCAAATCCTTCGTATGGGCCTCAGAGCATAACAGCAGGGATAACATGGATATCTTTGAGGGGGTCTACCCCAGCTGCTCGACCACATTGTAGTTGCTCTTCTTAATTATTTTCAGTATTTCCTCTATCTCTTGCTTAGAGGCTTCCACAATAATTTTTCTAGGAGCCTCCGTCCGGGCAGGCTCACCTATAACTTCTTTGTTGCGGGTACCAGACGATTCGCTGACAGGGGTATTAACTGGAGTAAGAACAGGAGCAGTAGTTGATGTACTAGCAGGAATAGCAGATGGAATGACAATAGGCATGTTGACAGTCTTAGGGGAAATCTCGGGAGAGAAGACCATTCCACTTCGGGTAACCTTGCTGATGCCGACAATGTTATCAATATCAGGATCATCCTCTTCATTTTTCAAATCTTGTTTGATGCCATGATAGTACACATCAGCACCATAATGGTAGGGGACAACTTTGTCCGAGACATACGGGACAGGACTAGGAACAATGATTATTAGCGGAGCGACTCTTGGAGCAGATGTAATCCTAACAGGCCTTCTCGAGGAGACCTTGGAAGGATTGGCAGAAATGGTTATAATGGCAATGTCTTCAGACGGAACAACGGGAACCAATGTTTTCTTGAACAAAATTTCTTTGTTGTCCATCAGGCCTTGAATACCTGACTTCAGTAAATGGCAACCAGAAGGTAGAAATGAACACATGTGGCAACCTTCACCATAACCCGGAAATAAACTGGCCATCAACAAATTCTTCTTCACAGTCATGAGAGGAGTAGAAACTTCATCCACCAAGGTCACAAACAAGTCGGTATCAACAACATTAATTCCACGACTGTGCTTAGGCATGGGAGCAGTTATGAATTGGGCTTCTCCGAAGCATCGAACTCAATTTCCTTGGATTCAATCAGGTCTTGTACCTTATTTCTTAGAGCCCAACAGTCATTGGTATCGTGGCTAGGACTCTCAGAATGATAGGCACACCGAGCATTTGGATTATATCGGGGAGATGTGGTATTTGGATTCTTGGGAGCCTCTTTCAAGGTTTCCAAGTTGGATCTCAGCAGATGAGGTAGAACTTCAACCAATATCATATTGATTCGGGTAAACTGTTGTTATGGTCTTTCCACCCTTTGTTGATTGTTGCATTGTGTAGCAACTGCAGGCCTAAGTATCATTACGGCACTTACTGCCTGACGATGTTCAACCCTGTTTTGGCCCCTCGGGCTGTAGATGGCACTGGCTTCCTTCTTACCAGCGAAAGGCTTCTTTACCGAACTCGAAGAGGCATCCTTTTGTATCTTACCGCTCCAAATCCCAACTTCTACTCTCTCTCTCCAGTCAGAATCAGCTCGGTGAAACCAGCTGACGAGCTGTCGATCAAATGATTAAAGAATGGACCAGATAGCGTCCCCAGAAACATATCAACCAACTCCTTATCAGGCAATGGGGGTTGGACTCTTCCATCCAAGTCTCTCCACTTATGTGCATAGTCTTTAAAGCCTTCACTTGCACCCATGGACATACTCTGGAGTTGAGTACGAGTAGGAGCAATGTCGGTGTTGTATTGATATTGCTTATAGAAAGTAGCAGCCAGATCTTCCCAATTTCGAACATTGGCTCTCTCCAGTTGATAGAACCATTCAAGCTGATTCCCTGACAGACTATCTTGAAAGAAATGAGCCCACAAATTTCTATCAGTGGTGTGGGGATGAATCTTTCTGACATAAGAGCGGAGATGGAGTTTTGGGCAGGACACCCCATCATACTTTGCAAAAATTAGAGCTTTGAACTTCTGTGGGATGACCACTCTCGATACCAATCCAAATTCTTCAAAATCCAACCCAGGTATCCTTTAGACTTCCATGGCACTCAAACGATCTTCCAACTGCTTGTATCTATCCTCAGCAGGAGGATACTGCTCATCATTGTAGTCGGTATCATTGTCATAAACTTCAGGACTGGGATCCTTCTCCCTTGTTTCTTCTTCTTGATTCTCCCCTTCTTTGGATGGTCATATCGACTTGTCTCTTCAACGACCCTCTAAACCTTCTGCCCATGTTCAAAATACCGGCAACCTTCTTCTTTTTCTTTCTCTCTTTCAGGATGAGGGCTTTTAGATCCTCCTGCCCTTTTGCCAGATTTACAAACATTTGCTGGAACTGGGTGTTTTGTGCCTGAAGATCTTTGATGCTTTGTTCGGAAGACATTTCTACTGAAATAAACCGCGAAGAAGATGAGAAACCTATAATGGTACTTGTACATGCAATGCTATGAATGGGATGCACATGCAATGATTTCAAAGACTTTGGGAAATTTAAATTTGCGAACCCAAAATAAAACAAAGATTTTATTAGCTGAATTCAAAGTTCAAATGCCTTTTAGGCGTTACAATTAAAAACAAATCTAAAACTAGAAAAGAAATCGAAACTCCCATGGATGCTTCCTCTTCGTGCCGAGATAAGCGTTGAGTCCTCTTTCCTCATGGAGCTGATTTGTGAGCTCTAAACCTTCCTCTCCTAAGCATAGAAGTGATCCCTGTAAGTATCTCGCTCCTTCTTCAACTGAATCCAAGACCTCTGTAATTCTCCAAGATAAGTGGGCATATAAGGATAGAGAACCGTGTAAGGAATACCCCCTTCAGTAGTGGGTTCCATAATCATTGGTAAAACGGCCATATAGGGAATCATAAGTTTCTGGGCGTGAGCTCATACCCATTGGAGGTAAGGTTCCATAAGAATGGAAGCCTTTGGCCCCAAAGCCCTGGCGCCAGATCTGTTTACCATGCCCCAAGCTCGTATGAACCTCCGGCAATACCCGTTGAAACAACCAGCTGAAAATCATCAAACAATGAAGTCGCCATCGAACGTCTTTTATCCCACATGTAGGGAAAGGTAAACATCGAGAAAACCTGAGAAGGGAGAAGTCACGGTCTTGCGACCGAGAGATCGGGTAAGGGAGTTTGTTACGTGAGGGGAAGGTATTAGCACCCCACACGCCCGTAGTATCCTACGGTATCCACTCTTGTTATCTATCTTATGAGTGTGTTTAATCTATGCTTACTGTCTACTATACTACTGGAGGGAAAATGCATGCAAAAGAAAAGAGAAAAGAATGTAGGGAAAATAAAATTGTGCTCGCCTGGGCCCTACCCCAATGCCTACGTATCCTTTTTGAGGAATCAGAGCTACCGTAGTTCGGCTCACATGTTTTTGTTTGTTTGTGTTTTTTATGGACAATGTTAATTCCGCCTTCTGCCGCAGCTCGAACTTTGGAGACTTATGCGTTGGCACAGAAGTAAACTAATCATGTCCTTACCTGAAAAGGGTTTTAGAGAGAAGGTGCTCGAGCGCACAAAATGGTTTGAATTCGTTTTGTATTTTTGTTACCTTGAAAAAGGGTTTAAGTATGATTAGCATGTTTTTGATTTGCTAAGAAAAGAAGTTTTTGTTTTGAATGCAAGGATGCAAAAAAGGGAAAGAAAAGAGTCTAAGGGAGACTAACCTATTTCTAAACCTAATGTTATCATGCAATGGTAGCCCTAAGGTTTGGATTAACAAAAGGGGAAGTTTCTACCTACTGTTAGCATGCATGGGTTACAATATAAGGTCTAACTTGCGTCCGAACAGAGCAAGCGTATCCTAAGGGAACATGGTATGTACAGGGATGAAGCAAGCAAGCCAGCAAACAGAGCACACCTAAAGAGATCCTGCCTAGGTTAGCATGTCGAAGAAAAGTCTAAAAACTATCCTATAGGGAGCATGCAATAAGAGCGAAGTCGTGATCTCAATTTCTAAATTGAATGACTCATCGATCAGCAAGAAAGAATAGAAAGCGATAAAATCCTATAGGGAGCATGCACTGAGAGCGAAGTCGTGATCTCAATTGCTAAATTGAGTGACTCATCGATCAACAAGAAAGTAAACAAACATAAGCATAACACATATAGCAAATGAAGTGCGGAATGCCTGCTACAGGTCTTTAAACAGCGACTTCGAGCGCACACTCTTTATTTCCTACTTCACATGATATCTAGAAAGTGGTAAATGTAATATTACAACAAATGGCCTGAAACCATACTAAATGGATAATAAAAATCCGCAAAAACCAAGTCAAAGCATGGCGAAAGCTCAGAGGGCGCCACAAACTAGCATCAACAACAAATAGCGTCAGAAGCGTGAACAACATATGCAAGCAAAGCGTATCCGTCACCAAAGAGAATGGTATCCCAATTGCTTCTCAAAGTATGCACATCTCACAGAATTTGTTAGTAGATAACCACAAAATCAAATGTGATAATGGTAATTAACAATATGCACAAAAATGAAGTATGAATATGTACAACACAAAGCAAACAAGTCAAAGGGAGCATAGAATAGCATTCCGGACATCAACCTCATACTCATGAAAATAGGTGCAAAAACCGGTTTAGAAACATCCAAACTTGCTATCGATATCGAAGAAATGCTCAAATAAGTATAACAATGCATATTCACAAATTAAAACTCAATGCACATGCGAAATACAAGTTCCGGACAGCATTACGCATATTTTGAAATTCATCATGAATTGATTTGGAAATCAAAGTTTTAGTACATTAATTTTGAATATTAGCATGAGAGGGTTATCCGGAACTTGCACATGAACATGTAACCTCAAGATTGATCTAAAAATCAAGAATTAAAGTCTTAAAACCACATGAATTTAATGTATCGGAATTTAATCAACAAATTGCAAATTAACTCCAATTCATGAGTTTATGTATTTATGCCAAAAGTGTGATGAATAGGAATCAACTCACAATTTGCCAAACACGAAAGTTGTGAATCAAAATATATTCCGATACGCTAAATTCACAAAGTTCTCAAACAATTAGTTAAAACCAAATGATATTACTTGACATCAAAGTAAGAGTTAACACACAAAAAGTATCACAATTCAACAATGAAATACAAGATAATATGCAAAAAACTTGAATCAAAAAGTTAGAAAATTAATCGAAAAGCATCCGAAATCAACCGCAAAAATTAAGGCGACATAAAAACATGCCAACGGTTCCAATAATTAACTCGGTTCGGCCAAATTCCGTTCTGAAATATGATTTTCGATACTGCTACAGTAGCAGAAAAATAGAACGAAATTTGTCCGAATCAAAAAAATACTTGAGTGAGAGATTCCGAGTGGCTCAAGAAAATCGGTTTTCATTAAAGAAAGTCGAAAAAACTTAGTACGAATCAAAAGTTAGAGCAAAAACACCAATTATGTCAAACTTTGCCATTTACCAAGTATTGAGATATTTTCTATCAAACTCAATCAAACTTACTTCAAAAATATTTAGCAATGACATTTGAGTCCATTAGAAATTATCTCAATTTATTGAAATGGAAAGCAATAAGTAATCAACCAAAAATTGGTAAAAGATTAGATTATGTCAAGAATTAGTAACTTGAGATCATATGCAAAAAATGCATTTTAAATGCACAAAAATATCAATGATCATCAACCAAAAATAATTGGAAACATGTAGTAAATATTGAAAATCAAAGATTAGGCCTAAACTAAACTAATTGTTAGTTTATGTTACAACACCTAAATCAAAGTTAGTGTTAGAATCTACCTAACCTAAACTATTAATAAATTTTACATCAAGAATTAGAAACTAGTGTTAATCTAATCAAAAGTTCAAAATCTCAAACTAATGTTAGTACTAACTAGTTTTCTATATCTAGTTCAACTTAAACACTAGTGTAACTATACCTAGGACTAAAAATCAACACAACAACACTATGTCAACTTCAAGTTACAACCAAAATCAATTTATCAAGTTTAATTAATCACTTATTTCAATAAGCAATTTAATAAAATGGTATTAAATTCTCAATTCAAATCAATTCTCAACAATTAAGCCTCAATTACACAATTAAAACATCAATCAACACAAAATCAAGAAAAAGCACTTATTCCAAAAAATCACTTATTTCAAAAAGCGCTTAATTTAAGAAAACTCACCGATAGAAGTGAAGAGGAGGCTTAGGTATAGAGATCGCAACGAACGGATCGACAATCGGAGTATAATTGCTCTTGATCTTGACTTTTGGATCTTGATGAAGTTGTTGTTGTGTTCTTGATGAAAAAAGTGTAGAACCTTGATTTGATCTTTGAGAGAATTGAGAGAAAAGTTTTGATTGTTTGTGGAGATTTTTTTTCAATTATGAGAGAAATTGGAGTAAAAAGAATATATAGTATGGGCTTATGTGAGTGAATTTGGTTAATGGGTTTCAAATATTCATAAATATTAATGCAGAATTTTAATTCACTTGAGTGCGATACGTTTCAGGAAAATTTGTAGGAATATCGGTGCGACTTTAGAAGTTGAAATGTGAAACTAAAATGTAGCCAATGTCGAGAACAATATTGTGTCCAAAGATGAGCTCGATCGGATAAACGGTGATTTAGTTATGATTTTTTGAAGTTTTGTCTCAGATGAAAATATTTCTCGGTTCAGGATTTTCAACCACGTTGCGCGTGCTTCAGACCAAAAACGAAGGCCTTCGGGATACCGCTCGAATTGGAAAACTGAAAGAAATATTTAACCAACTCAATTTGTGAACCAATGCCACTTGAACCGGCTCGATACAATAAGAATCGATCGAGTTATGATTTTCTGAAGATGAAGCCGGTGAATATTTGTCACTATTTTCTCGTGCGAATATATTTGATAAATTCATATATTCGAAGACTCTCTGGGTAGAACTGGCTTCCGGCCGTGAGATACAAAATGTAGATGACATCAAGACGGAATTTTAGCCACCGGAACGGGTTCAAAACGATAAACGGTCTTCGAGTTATGAATTTTTTAGTATGCGAAAACTGCACTTTCAGCATCTTTTTCTTTGTATTTTTCACCATATAACTTCCAAAAGAACCGCGTATCCGGAGACTTTCCTTTGAGAATTAGCTTTTGGTCCAAACACAAAAATTGAATAGAATATCGAGACGGTTTCAAATCCTCATGAATCAACCCAAAACACCATTCCAAGCTGGAGATGCAAATTTTCAAACTCTGATCAGTAAAAACACTATTTCTAATTCGCACTGTTTTAAATTCACCGAAAACAACCAAATCTTCCACAACTCAAACATGCGTTGGAAAATTACGATAGCTTTGTTGTGTTGATCAAATACCTTGATCCCATGAATACGGAAACAATGAGATGCATGCATGTGTTAAATGACCTAATGAAGGTTATGTACATGAGGAAAGTGCGAGAATGCGTAAACCAGACAAAAGTAAAAGGGTAGGACAAATTTGGGGTATTACAGCTGCCCCTATTTAATCGTCTTAAACTTGAAAGTACGATTGGCGCGTGCCTTTCGGGAGTTCAAGGTTGAAGATGATTAAATACCAATGCCGAAAATTTGTCCTGAGAGAGAGAGAGAGAGTAAGTGTTTTCTTTATTTATGTGTTATCTGCCGGGGGAAAGAAATTGTTTCTTTTAATGAAGAGACAGAGATTGGGCTTGTAACATGGAGCGATGCCAGTACAAGACAAATGGTTGGTATGAAAAGACAGCGAACGAGGTCTACGGGCGACCTATGATCCTAAGGTGACACATGAGAGTGATTTGACAGAGAACCTAGCCAAAGGGGGGTCTCAGGTTCTAAGACAAAGTAAATGGAAAGAACCTAGCCAAGAGGCGATCTCAGGTTCGACGATGATTTGAGGGAAGAACCTAGCCAAGAGGCGATCTCAGGTTCGACGATGATTTGAAGGAAGAACCTAGCCAAGAGGCGATATCAAGTTCGACGATGATTTGAGGGAAGAACCTAGCCAAGAGGCGATCTCAGATTTGACGATGATTTGAAGGAAGAACCTAGCCAAAAGGCGATCTCAGGTTCGACGATGATTTGAAGGAAGAACCTAGCTAAGAGGCGATATCAGGTTCGACAATGATTTGAAGGAAGAACCTAGCCAAGAGGCAATCTCAGGTTCGACGAAGGAAACATGGGTCACGACATGATGATTGTTTAGATAAGTGACACGTACGAGCATCAAGAAAGGTTAAACACGAACGAGTGTTTGAATCAATACGGACGAGTATTGAAAGAAGATACAGACGAGTATCAAAGGTTAAACACGGACGAGTGTTTGAATCAATACGGACGAGTATTGAAAGAAGATACGGACGAGTATCAAAGGTTAAACACGGACGAGTGTTTGAATCAATACGGACGAGTATTGAAAGAAGATACAGACAAGTATCAAAGGTTAAACACGAACGAGTGTTTGAATCAATACGGACGAGTATTGAAAGAAGATATAGACGAGTATCAAAGGTTTAAACACGGACGAGTGTTTGAATTAATACAGACGAGTATTGAGAGAAGATACGGACGAGTATCAAAGGTTAAACACGGACGAGTGTTTGAATCAATACGGACGAGTATTGAAAGAAGATACAGGCGAGTATCAAAGGTTAAACACGGACGAGTGTTTGAATCAATATGAACGAGTATTGAAAGAAGATACAAGCGAGTATCAAAAGTTTAAACACGGACGAGTGTTTGAATCAATACGGACGAGTATTGAAAGGAGATACAGGCGAGTATCAAAAGGTTAAACACGGACGAGTGTTTGAATCAATACGAACGAGTATTGAAAGAAGATACAGGCGAGTATCAAAAGTTTAAACACGGACGAGTGTTTGAGTATTGAAAGGAGATACGGACGAGTATCAAAGGTTAAACACGGACGAGTGTTTGAATCAATACGGACGAGTATTGAAAGAAGATACAAGTGAGTATCAAAAGTTTAAACACAGACGAGTGTTTGAATAACTGACCTGGGTGGGTGTTTAGGAAACTTGACACATACGAGTGTTTAGGAATGGACACGGACGAGTGTTTAGGAATGGACACGAACGAGTGTTTAGAGAATGGACATGGACAAGTGTTTAGGGAACTGACTACCAGACAAGAACTGGGTTTAGAACGACAAAGTGTATTGATTTTGTTTGGCATTGAAAAGGTGAAGGTCACTGATTGGGGATTTTGGGCATGATACCCTCCTGTAGGGGTGTATTGTTGTCCTTGAATAATTCAGGTCTTTGTGTAAGGTACTTTATATGGCTTATGCTTTGTATGCATGTTTGAGTTTCTTTTGACGCAAAGATCCACTCTGATGGATCAGCTACGCGCTTTTGAGGATGCAATGTTATGTAATGACAACTATATGCAATGCGAAGAAATAAACTTCATGGGGATAAGAGAAGGCTTGTTGGGAATCATTGCTCATCACTGGGGATGTCAATATACATCGACGTTGGAAGCCTGCAGTACCAAAGGTTGTTGGGGATACTGATAAAATTTTTCCCTGGAGAGCCCATGACACCGAAGATTGTTGATGACTCTGCTGGAGATTAAGTTGCCGACGAAACGGGTCTTCAAGTACGATGCTGAATCCTGAATCGTACCATTGGGGAAGAGATAATCCAGATAGACTTCCACACATCCTGAACTGAAGAAGATGGTAGAACTGAATATGCCGAAGAATGGATATTGAACACCATATGAATTTCTCTGAATACATGTCCCATGTTTACGCACACTGGGGAATTATCTCTTGAATCATTTGGGGATAAAAGATGGGCATGGACACCTATGAATGTCCCGGTTGAGCTCTGCGAATGCCCCGGTTTAGCTCTATGAATGCCCCAGTTTAGCTCTGCGAATGCCTCGGTTTAGCTCTGCGAATGCCCCGGTTTAGCTCCATTGGGGATGTTCTTGATTAACTCCACTGAGGATGCACTTGCGCGTGCTGAGTCAAAAGACGGTTCTAAACTTTCTGAATTCACTTGGGGAATCAGACCTGAAGTTGTCTGTAGTAGATGGAGGCAGTTTCATGTGCTGGTTGAGTCAGGGTGACTGTTATGGTGCTTTTAGCTCGATCGTAGTGGTCTTGTGCAACATAATTGGCTTGAGCAACTAAGTATGGATGAGGAATTCCCCTGTCTGGAGGATCTCTGGGAAGATCTAGGTCGAATAGAAGACCGGAAGATTCGTGCCACAATATGATATGAGGTGGCCTGCCCCAATGTCTTGAGCCACGAAATAAGCTGTTCTTGATTACAGCTTTCTTGGAGAGATTTGTCGAATCTCGACGTAACTGCCCCAGGTTGAATGAATTTTGAGTATATTTCTCGATGTGATAATCTCTGATTGATTGAGCTTGAAGAGATTTATCGACGTGATAGCCTCTGATTGATCGAGCTTGAAGAGATTTATCGACGTGATAGCCTTTGATTGATTGAGCTTGAAGAGATTTATCGATGTGATAGCCTCTGATTGATTGAGCTTGAAGAGATTGATTCTCGACTTGATTGCCTCAGATTGGCTGAACTTGGAGGGATCGACTCTCGACTTGATTGCCCCAGATTGGCTGGCTCTGCTAACTTTATCCCTAAATTGTACTCAGACTGTGAAGTACCAAGATGATTTCTCTTGACAGAATCACCGGTTAACATGCTACTGGATAAGTCATTTCTCTTGTGGCAGCTGACTCTTGCTTCAACAGGGTATTCGAGCCTCTCTTTTCTGACAAGATTGAGCTCTTTACCGAATGTTCATTGTGTAAACTTACTTGATGTCAATCAGTTGTTTTGTATGCAGAATAATGTTTATTATGAGAATGATAATTCTAATGCAACACATATGTAAGTCTTGAAGTTCGAAAAAACTTTGAATGAAATGACGTCACAACTCTGTTGTGAACGAGTCACTAGCTAGAGAGAAACATTTGCAAATTACTTTTTTATGAAAGATAATGCAAGCATATGATGCCACCACAGATATTCAAACATACCTCTTAGGAGTCAGTTAAACGCAATCTCGTTGTAGCACGCTTTCGAATTGACCCATGCTTCAGTTAGGACTTTTATGGATTGTAACTTGGCCTGGTTCACGGTTTTAGAAAAAAGGATTTAAGGCTCAAAATTATTTGGTGCCCACCCATTCTCCATGATGTTCTTCATTCCTACGTTCAGTTGACCTGGTACAAGCATTCATCTCTCTTGAAGAGTTTGCAATGTTTGAGGAATCACTGTGGTTTCTTGGATACGACAGTCACTAACTTCTGATTTTGGTGTCTGATCAGACGACTTTGTTCTTTGATGAGGATTTTCATTGGTAATCCTTTTCTCGCCTTTTAGGCTTTTCAATTTCTTCTTGCTTTCCCTAATTTTTTCCTGGACAAATTCTTTTGAATTTCAATTTGGAAGTCCAGCGGGATGCCCCAATTTTTTGCCTAAGCGACTTGTTTTCAAGTTTTAACTTAGCGGGGATTTTTGTTTCTTTCTTATTCATATTTTTCATTTTGAACAAGTCGTTGATCTTTGCGTTGTCTTTGATCTGTTGGAAGTGATCGTGACTGCCTGAGTCTTTGATAGACGAGGGATAGCCATTGTTGTATTGTCATATGTCGACCTCCTGATGTGTGAGAGATATCTATTGGGATATTGTTAATTGATGCATGTCGTTGATAGATGAGGGTGAACCGTTGTGGTTTTGACTTTCCTCAATCTTTTGATGGATAACCATTGTTGTATCCTTGGATGCACACTCTTGATGAGTTCTTAATGCTTGATCAGATTAGCTGAACACTACCCGCCCCAAGGTTAAAATGAGGGTTGTTTCTGAACAGAAAAGAAACTCCTACTTCGAAGGCTCAGAGGGGTTGACGAGGGTCTATCTCCCTTATATCTCCGGTGTTTAGGAATTGAAACAAGGCCTGTACATCGTCAGCAGGGTCTTACTCAAAAGCGTACCAACCAGAGATTTTTGCGTTTTTAGGTTGTCGTCATCCTCCTTTGAATCTTTACCTGAGCATAAGACTAGGAAATCTGGCATCAATATGCAAGTAAAACATTTAAAGAGTGATAACGAATGGATGAGTAAAAATGAAAGGAACACTTCAAGACAAGCATACTTATTGCATTAAGATTTTCGTTCAAAAATAGATAAGTTTCTATATACAAGCGATGTTTAAACAAACAAGCAAGAATGCAAATGAAAATGCAGTAAAGAAACCAATGATTGCCACTGTTGAGGAGACTTGACTCCATATGGACCTGCTGATTCTGATGACTTTCTGTAGTCTTGATGCTCGAGTGGGCGAGATAATTCCCTTTCAGATCTGATGTAATCATGACAATCTCTGAATTGATCCAGTCTTGGACTTGGTCTCTGGATGACATACCATCTTCAATCGATTGGCCAGGTGCCCTAGTATAATATGCATCACCAAGCATATCATGTCTTAACGAAATAATAGACATCATCATCAGAGTTTCCATGACCTGGCTTATCTGACTCTTTAATCCATTATCTTCCTGCTTGAAGAAGTTTCTGACTACGAGCCAAAGCTTGCATGTACCACTCAGAGTTATTCCATAACTGATCTCTGAGCATGTGCGGTGAGAAATCAGGTTGAACCTTTGAAGAGAACCCCAGATCTGAATAAGAATCCCCAATCTTCGGGTACCTGTTATGAATGCATGAATATGCATGAGGTGCATGAATGAATGCCATGTCATGTTCTGTCATTTCCAAGGAATTTACGTTCTTTGATTTTGATTTTACGCAAGTAAGGGACAGAAGGGTTCAACACAAGGCTTGCAAATATGATTCCTTGGAAATAATAGAACATGTATGTTAAGCATGCGGTTAACCATGTTATGTATACAAAGGCATGAGATCAAAGTTCCATCATTTTTGAATATGATTGTTGCACTGTTCTGAATCATGTGGGTATCATCAGGTCAAAGGTCCGGAATAGCTTCCGCACATATAAGAACCAAGTACCATGTGGATCTCCCATTGTACGGGATCAAGGCTTCTGGAACATCGGATACTGTTGAGAATTTCTAAACATGCTGGGAATACCAAGATTAAAGGCTTGAATGAACCTCCAGGTAAACAAGTCAGGAACTCAGAAAATAAATCTGAGAATCATACGGTCACCAACAGGACATAACATCTGCATAAAGTCATAACAGAAATCCAGAATATAGCCATTAGAACCAATAGTCAGAGTCTGAGCATAGTCACCATCTGAGCATGAGTAACCATCTGAACATAGTCACCACCTGTACCTATAATAAGAATTCCCTCCCCGCTCACGAGTGAAAACTAGGTCAGGGTAAGGCAATGGTAACTCAGAATCGAGGGTACTCCTGAGAAACTATCCCGTATCACCTAAGTGAAAATGATAGCCCCTCATTTGTACCTCATCTGAGCATGGACGACATGGAGGCGATAGTGAGACCTAAGTCAACTAGCCATTCATGTTCCACTCTATTCCTAGGGTTCCTATGGTATACAGCTCTGGCCTGGGTATTGGGCCTTTTACCTCATAGTAACGCCCACCCAATAAGAAGCAGATCCAGTACAACAGTAGTATATGGAAGACAGTAAAATGCAATGCATACATATGCTCAAGTATATACAAACTGAATGAACAAACTGAAAGCATAAATATAAACACCCAAATGAAAGAAAGCAAGAGCTAGGAGCGACTCCGGGATGGACCAGCATTTGGTCGACCTATTCCCCAGTGAAGTCGCCAGCTGAAACAACCGGCTGAAAATCATCAAACAATGAAGTCGCCATCGAACGTCTTTTATCCCACATGTAGGGAAAGGTAAACATCGAGAAAACATGAGAAGGGGGAAGTCACGGTCTTGCGACCGAGAGATCGGGTAAGGGAGTCTGTTACGCGAGGGGAAGGTATTAGCACCCCACACGCCCGTAGTATCCTACGGTATCCACTCTTGTTATCTATCTTATGGGTGTGTTTAATCTATGCTTACTGTCTACTATACTACTGGAGGGAAAATGCATACAAAAGAAAAGAGAAAAGAATGTAGGGAAAATAAAATTGTGCTCGCCTGGGCCCTACCCCAATGCCTACGTATCCTTTTTGAGGAATCAGAGCTATCGTAGTTCGGCTCACATGTTTTTGTTTGTTTGTGTTTTTTATGGACAATGTTAATTCCGCCTTCTGCCGCAGCTCGACCTTTGGAGACTTATGCGTTGGCACAGAAGTAAACTAATCATGTCCTTACCTGAAAAGGGTTTTAGAGAGAAGGTGCTCGAGCGCACAAAATGGTTTGAATTCGTTTTGTATTTTTGTTACCTTGAAAAAGGGTTTAAGTATGATTAGCATGTTTTTGATTTGCTAAGAAAAGAAGTTTTTGTTTTGAATGCAAGGATGCAAAAAAGGGAAATAAAAGAGTCTAAGGGAGACTAACCTATTTCTAAACCTAATGTTATCATGCAATGGTAGCCCTAAGGTTTGGATTAACAAAAGGGGAAGTTTCTACCTACTGTTAGCATGCATGGGTTACAATCTAAGGTCTAACTTGCGTCTGAACAGAGCAAGCGTATCCTAAGGGAACATGGTATGTACAGGGATGAAGCAAGCAAGCCAGCAAATAGAGCACACCTAAAGAGATCCTGCCTAGGTTAGCATGTCGAAGAAAAGTCTAAAAACTATCCTATAGGGAGCATGCAATAAGAGCGAAGTCGTGATCTCAATTTCTAAATTGAGTGACTCATCGATCGGCAAGAAAGAATAGAAAGCGATAAAATCCTATAGGGAGCATGCACTGAGAGCGAAGTCGTGATCTCAATTGCTAAATTGAGTGACTCATCGATCAACAAGAAAGTAAACAAACATAAGCACAACACATATAGCAAATGAAGTGCGGAATGCCTGCTACAGGTCTTTAAACAGCGACTTCGAGCGCACGCTCTTTATTTCCTACTTCACATGATATCTAGAAAGTGGTAAATGTAATATTACAACAAATGGCCTGAAACCATACTAAATGGATAATAAAAATCCGCAAAACCAAGTCAAAGCATGGCGAAAGCTCGGAGGGTGCCACAAACTAGCATCAACAACAAATAGCGTCAGAAGTGTGAACAACATATGCAAGCAAAGCGTATCCGTCACCAAAGAGAATGGTATCCCAATTGCTTCTCAAAGTATGCACATCTCACAGAATTTTTTAGTAGATAACCACAAAATCAAATGTGATAATGGTAATTAACAATATGCACAAAAATGAAGTATGAATATGTACAACACAAAGCAAACAAGTCAAAGGGAGCATAGAATAGCATTCCGGACATCAACCTCGTACTCATGAAAATAGGTGCAAAAACCAGTTTAGAAACATCCAAACTTGCTATCGATATCGAAGAAATGCTCAAATAAGTATAACAATGCATATTCACAAATTAAAACTCAATGCACATGCGAAATACAAGTTTCGGACAGCATTACGCATATTTTGAAATTCATCATGAATTGATTTGGAAATCAAAGTTTTAGTACATTAATTTTGAATATTAGCATGAGAGGGTTATCCGGAACTTGCACATGAACATGTAACCTCAAGATTGATCTAAAAATCAAGAATTAAAGTCTTAAAACCACATGAATTTAATGTATCGGAATTTAATCAACAAATTGCAAATTAACTCCAATTCATGAGTTTATGTATTTATGCCAAAAGTGTGATGAATAGGAATCAACTCACAATTTGCCAAACACGAAAGTTGTGAATCAAAATATATTCCGATACGCTAAATTCACAAAGTTCTCAAACAATTAGTTAAAACCAAATGATATTACTTGACATCAAAGTAAGAGTTAACACACAAAAAGTATCACAATTCAACAATGAAATACAAGATAATATGCAAAAAACTTGAATCGAAAAGTTAGAAAATTAATCGAAAAGCATCCGAAATCAACCGCAAAAATTAAGGCGACATAAAAACATGCCAACGGTTCCAATAATTAACTCGGTTCGGCCAAATTCCGTTCCGAAATATGATTTTCGATACTGCTACAGTAGCAGAAAAATAGAACGAAATTTGTCCGAATCAAAAAAATACTTGCGTGAGAGATTCCGAGTGGCTCAAGAAAATCGGTTTTCATTAAAGAAAGTCGAAAAAACTTAATACGAATCAAAAGTTAGAGCAAAAACACCAATTATGTCAAACTTTACCATTTACCAAGTATTGAGATATTTTCTATCAAACTCAATCAAACTTACTTCAAAAATATTTAGCAATGACATTTGAGTCCATTAGAAATTATCTCAATTTATTGAAATGGAAAGCAATAAGTAATCAACCAAAAATTGGTAAAAGATTAGATTATGTCAAGAATTAGTAACTTGAGATCATATGCAAAAAATGCATTTTAAATGCACAAAAATATCAATGATCATCAACCAAAAATAATTGGAAACATGTAGTAAATATTGAAAATCAAAGATTAGGCCTAAACTAAACTAATTGTTAGTTTATGTTACAACACCTAAATCAAAGTTAGTGTTAGAATCTACCTAACCTAAACTATTAACAAATTCTACATCAAGAATTAGAAACTAGTGTTAATCTAATCAAAAGTTTAAAATCTCAAACTAATGTTAGTACTAACTAGTTTTCTATATCTAGTTCAACTTAAACACTAGTGTAACTATACCTAGGACTAAAAATCAACACAACAACACTATGTCAACTTCAAGTTACAACCAAAATCAATTTATCAAGTTTAATTAATCACTTATTTCAATAAGCAATTTAATAAAATGGTATTAAATTCTCAATTCAAATCAATTCTCAACAATTAAGCCTCAATTACACAATTAAAACATCAATCAACACAAAATCAAGAAAAAGCACTTATTCCAAAAAATCACTTATTTCAAAAAGCGCTTAATTTAAGAAAACTCACCGATAGAAGTGAAGAGGAGGCTTAGGTATAGAGATCGCAACGAACGGATCGACAATCGGAGGATAATTGCTCTTGATCTTGACTTTTGGATCTTAATGAAGTTGTTGTTGTGTTCTTGATGAAAAAAGTGTAGAACCTTGATTTGATCTTTGAGAGAATTGAGAGAAAAGTTTTGATTGTTTGTGGAGATTTTTTTTCAATTATGAGAGAAATTGGAGTAAAAAGAATATATAGTATGGGCTTATGTGAGTGAATTTGGTTAATGGGTCTCAAATATTCATAAATATTAATGCAGAATTTTAATTCACTTGAGTGCGATACGTTTCAGGCAAATTTGTAGGAATCTCGGTGCGACTTTAGAAGTTGAAATGTGAAACTAAAATGTAGCCAACGTCGAGAACAACATTGTGTCCAAAGATGAGCTCGATCGGATAAACGGTGATTTAGTTATGATTTTTTGAAGTTTCGTCTGAGATGAAAATATTTCTCGGTTCAGGATTTTCAACCACGTTGCGCGCGCTTCAGACCAAAAACGAAGGCCTTCGGGATACCGCTCGAATTGGAAAACTGAAAGAAATATTTAACCAACTCAATTTGTGAACCAATGCCACTCGATCCGGCTCGATACAATAAGAATCGACCGAGTTATAATTTTCTGAAGATGAAGCCGGTGAATATTTGTCACTATTTTCTCGTACGAATATATTTGATAAATTCATATATTCGAAGACTCTCTGGGTAGAACTGGCTTCTGGCCGTGAGATATAAAATGTAGATGACATCAAGACTGAATTTTAGCCACCGGAACGGGTTCAAAACGATAAACGGTCTTCGAGTTATGAATTTTTTAGTATGCGAAAACTGCACTTTCAGCATCTTTTTCTTTGTATTTTTCACCATATAACTTCCAAAAGAACCGCGTATCCGGAGACTTTCATTTGAGAATTAGCTTTTGGTCCAAACACAAAAATTGAATAGAATATCGAGACGGTTTCAAATCCTCATGAATCAACCCAAAACACCATTCCAAGCTGGAGATGCGAATTTTCAAAC
Source organism: Vicia faba (assembly GCA_948472305.1). Lineage (NCBI taxonomy): Eukaryota > Viridiplantae > Streptophyta > Magnoliopsida > Fabales > Fabaceae > Vicia > Vicia faba. The sequence goes on from OX451740.1 coordinate 147,390,371, forward strand.
TCTGATAAGTAAAAACACTATTTCTAATTCGCACTGTTTTAAATTCACCGAAAACAACCAAATCTTCCATAACTCAAACATGCGTTGGAAAATTACGATAGCTTTGTTGTGTTGATCAAATACCTTGATCCCATGAATACGGAAACAATGAGATGCATGCATGTGTTAGATGACCTAATGAAGGTTATGTACATGAGGAAAGTGCGAGAATTCGTAAACCAGACAAAAGTAAAAGGGTAGGACAAATTTGGGGTATTACACCCGTGAATGTCATCCTCATAGTCGAATATAATGCCCTCTATAAGTAAATCATGGGGACCATCTCTTCGAGCGTAACCAAATTGTCGCAGAGCTAAACAAGGATTGTAGGTAATACCCCCTCTGATGCCAAGTAACGTGACATTAGGGTACTCCCTGCAGCGGTCAATAATAGCGGTGTTTTCCATAGCTCGGGAACACCAGAGAATATCCATGTGGGCGAGTGACATTATCCTTTATGACCAACCCAAACCTTCTTCATTTTTCAGTACGGACTTAGGGAGGTGAGAAATAAACCACCTCGACAACAATGTCATGCAACATATAAGAACCCCTCTTCTCTTCATGGTGCGAGTATGGAGAGTGTGCAAAATATCTCTGAGCAAGGTAGGCACAGGGTTGCGAGAGAGAAAGATCTTGATAGCATTCACATCTATGAATGAGTCTGGATTAGGGAATAGGACTAACCCATAGATTAAAAGAGCCAAGACCTCCTCAAAAGACTGAAAACCCATATCATCCCAAAACAGCTGGGCCTTGTCTATCAGAAACTTGGCTAGAAAACCCTCGACTCCGCTTCTTGTTTCCTAATTGGATACCATGTCGGCCCGTTTCAGATGCAAAGCTAAGGCAATGACTTCTGGTTTAGGAACTTCTTCCAGACCCGTGAAAGGCAACTGTTCAAGAATGGGTATATCCAACAGTTGAGAGAATTCTTCCATGGTAGGCACCAACTGATAGTCTGGAAAGGTGAAGCAGTGGTGCTTGGGATCAAAGAACTGAAAGAGTACACTTGTCATCTTTTCATTAAAGTTTGAAGTAACCAGGTTGAGAAGTCGACCATGTCTCTTAGTGAACACAGAAGTTTCAGAAACCTTTGATACTATCTCTTTGAGTTGGGAGGGTATCTTCACAAAGCTGATTCAGATGGTGTTTCTACGAACGAAAGCCATGATCTGCAAAACAGAATAAAGATAAATTCCCTTGGTCTTTGAAATGGTTAGTGCAATAAGAATGGATGCTATGTTATAATGCATGATGTTATGATAAACCACAGGTATAGGAAACACAGACAAATCACACTAAGTCCTTAGGTTTAAGGCTTGCATGAGGTTAAAGGTCATACCTCTTGCAGTTTAGTTGGTTTCAAACCTGTCTTAAAAAGTAATCGGGTTCTAAAGGATCTCAATATCACTGACCATCCTTTATCGGACATTGTGTCAGCTCAAGCAATCTTTTCTTGGGCCGAAATATCCCGAAATTCTGATCTCAATGAGTGTAGCATCGAGTATCAACCAATCCTCATCTCTATACAGAGGTCGGCTATCTCACTACTTTCTAATGGACAAGTTTGTTCAACTAAGGTTCTAAGGTCCGTTACTGCTTCACGACACCATGCGACAGCCCTGTATTATCCTCGTTTCCCCATGAAGGATACATATACCAATCAAAGTGCCACACTAACACAACCATCGCTTAAACCATATCGGTCTACGCCATACAGTCGCCACGATCTATTGTTGTTTACCTAAAAAGTGCTCCCAAATCCGGGTGTAGGATCTATAGTAACCCAAGCAAAAACCTTTAAGAATAAAGCAAACAAACAAGAAAGCAATTTTGAAATGACCTAGATCCTAAGGTATACCCCACTTATTATATTTCCCCAGTAGAGTCGCCATTTATGTGATATGGTGGCAGAACCGAGTTTAATACTGGTTTGCGTTTTGTGTTTTTCGTTCGTAAAATGTTGCGGTAAGCAAGAGTCGCCACCGACTTTTATTTCATCCAACTAAGGGAAAGGAAAAATAACAGAAAAAACCTTTTTCAAGAATATTTCTGAGTACGGGGGGGGGGGGGGGGGGTAAATTATAGAAAGGGAAGGTGTTAGCACCCTTTCTATCCATGGTTTTCCATGGGCTCTTAGGTACTTGCTCATTTTTTAAAATTGCTTGTGTGTCTGCTTTTTTTGAAAAAAAGTTTACTTCGTGATAACCCTTGTATCAGTCCTCAAGGATGTGATGAAGTTGTTTTGAAAGGTGTTTGTGTGAAAAGTTTATTTGTTTGAGCAAGTACTTAAGAGTTAATCTACCTACTCGAAAAAAGTTTGTTCATTTTCCTTTAGACAGCACTATCCCATTATTAAGGAATAGGTAGCACCGTCGTTGGAATTTTAAGGGACATTCGAAGGGACAGATACGGTTACAAAAGCAATGTTAGGAGGTGTTAGTAATCATCCTAAAGCCTTAAAGATCTTTTCCGAGGCAACATCTGAATGGGTCATTTGAGATCTTTCGGAGCTAGAGGACGACCACTAACAAACCATATACTTCATGACCGTTTAACCGAAGGCAACCGAAGTGGAGTAAACCCTAAGAGTGAGCACGTGCGAGTGTATGTTTTCAGTTAATTTATCTTTGCACATTTAGGGTTTTCTACCGTTTTAATTTTCAAATATTCTTGCCATACAATCCTATTAGCATACATCTAACAGTTTATAATTGCGGAAATTAAAGTGTGGAAATAGAAATCCTAACTATTACATGGCTTTTGCAGATACATAATTATTTTGACTGAAAATAAAATGTGAAATTAAAACCTAATTAAAACTATTACAACCTCAGAACAATTACAAAATTAATTAAAAAAAGTAATTAAAACACGCGACAAATTAAATGCGAGGACGATTAGAAAACCTAAAATTTATTTGAGGAAAAAATATTTAAGTTATTTTTAGAAGAAAAAAATAATTATTTACAAAAATCAAATCCTAATTTCTAATTGATTTTAATTATAAAAGGAGTTAAATTAACCTAATTTTTAATTAAATTAATTAATTAAAGAAAATAAATATTTTATAAAAAAAAAGAATTTTTGGTGTCTTTGTGATTTTTGGTTTTTTGTAGTTAATTAAAAAAAGAATTAATTTGTGAAAACAAACAATTAAACAAGCAAAAGAAATAAAAAAAATTAAATTGGGCCTGTATAGCAATTGGAGGGGTGCCTTTCTAAATTTATTCCAAGCCCACCAAGCTGAAGCCCAGTCAGCGCGTGATCCAGTGGGGCTCCCTCTTGATGGTGTACCATGGTCTCTGGCAGGTGGGGACGTTGGATTGGATAGAGATGCATCCATTGGCTGGATATTGAAGGCGTATGGTGAGCATTGGAGATAGTGATGTACATGATCTGCAGAAGGAAAATAAGATAAAGAAAATTGCTGGGACCTGGGATCGAACCCATACCCTCTACTCTTTCCAACACACTCCTTTACCAGCTGCGCCACATGTTTCAATTGATAATATAATAATAATGATGCATAATATATAAAAAAAATGGATAAATCTGAAACAAACAAAAATGCGCGCCCAGTTTGAATGGCCCAATGGTTGGCTGCCACATTATTATCTTCTTCCTCCTACCGTCTTATTAGGTAAGTAACTTATACCTACAGACGATATCCATGGCTATAAACCTGTATCATTCAAAAATCCAATATACGCAATATAAATTCCCATAGAGACCATGAATCGATTGGGCTTGAAGCCTTGAACATCATGGTGCCCTTATCCAGCCCTAATTTTGCCTGTGCTAAAAGACCCCAAAATGGAGCTTGAAGCCCAAGTAATGGCAGTCACACGTATAAGCCTAAAAAATCCAATTAAACAATCCAGACATGTTAGAAATACATCAATGATCACAGATATATCATTAAATCATGCTAATGATGCAAGAATGGCTGTAATCGATTTGAAGAAAACAAGCAAACCTATTAGATGTTGCGAGCGATTGTGGGTGTGAAAGGAACTACAATCGATTGGGTTAGCTTCTGGGAAGGTCCAGGAATCGCTTAGGAATGTTGGAAGGCCTTGAATTGTCCTATAGGGTAGAGATCAGATCACCACTTTTGGCCAAAATTTTGAGTTTTGTATTGTGCTTTCCACCACTGCTAACCCTTGTTGTCGTGCATGGTCTTGTTCATTTTATATCCCTAAGTGAATTAGGGTTATAAAAACAGTCAGCATCTTTGCAATTTTTGAAGATTTGATTTGGTTTTCATGTGGTATGATATCTTTCGAAATTTGGCCTAATCATGCCATTCTTGTGCTAATTAACCTTCATTCGATTAGATTCTAATATGCCAGCATAATGAGGTTGTGATTCTGTCCAAAAATCCAATCAAAACAAATCTTTGGTATTATTTACCATTTGTTTGATTTAATTTAATTTTTAATTAATAAAACATAAAAATAAAATAAATAATGAAGCAAATAACATGTAAGTGAATATTTGGGTCGTGGACCATGTGATAAGTGAGGTGCAAGCATAAAAGGTTAGACCCATTTGGCAAAAAATGCAACTTTGAGCATTTTTTACTTTTGGCAATTTTGCAAAAATGGTCAACTTTGACAAGGCATATCTCTTCCAATTTTAACCCTAGAGAGGTGTTCTTGGACTTTTTAGAAAGCTTAGGATGTCCCCTAAACAAAACTTTTGGTCTCATCTAAATTTGGTCTTCCATGTTCGTGTAAGAAGCTTTGACCCAAAAAGTGTTTTTGTTGACTTTTCAAAAGGACCTATAATATGAAAATTCATATCTTTTTGTGAGTGCATATTTTGAACTTGAGGGATGAAGATGAATTGTAGGTAATTGCATTCTATTCAAAATGAGCCTTGTATGGAAATTTTTTGATAAAGTATGAAGAAGTTATGCTTGGTCAAAGTTTGGTTGACTTTTTCTAAGAAACCCTAATTTAGCAACTTTTGGGTTTTGATGAATTTGGGGCATTCCTTGAGGAATCATGATCAACCCTTGATAAAAAGATGGATATAACTTCAAAATATTAATGTTGACCAAAAATCTTAAAGTTTGACTGTATGTGGGCCACAGTTGACTTTTGACCTAGTATAGTCGATTCTCAAGCATCTGAGTAGTTGACTGAGCAAACTTCTTGTGTAAGGCTTGAAATTTGACATGGAGGGTATTGAGAACATATTAGGACCATGGAGAGCATATGAGGTCTTTGGAGTTCACCCATCTGGATGAAAATGGAAACCCTAGTTTAAGATACATTGCCTTAGGAGAGAGTCTGTCTGGTCAATTCTTGGGCATCCTTGAGCAAGTTGAGGATCTCAATGGGCATGTGTTGGGTAAAATGAGAGGGGAAATTTTGGTGTACAACAAAACCATTCTTGACCTACAAAAGAGATTTGTGCACTTGACAAATCATCTAAGTGCTCTTGGTAAGACTTTGATGAATGATGAACTAAATCTGAAAGTACTTAGGTCCTTAACTAGGGAATGGAAACCAAAGGTAACGACAATTTCAGAAAAGAAAAGTCTCTCCTCCATGACTTCCGCAACATTGTTTGGGAAACTTCAAGAATATGAAACGGAACTCGGAAGACTTGAAAAACATGAAAATCAAGAGAAGAAATCCAAGAATGTTGCTTTGAAGATAGATTCCAAGGAAGTTGAAAAGGAAGACAATCCGGAAGAAGATGAAAATTTCATGCTTCTTGTTAAAAGGCTTGGTAAGTTCTTTGGTAGAAATGACAAATCCTTTTCTCATTCAAAAGTAAAGAAACAATTCAAGAAAAAGTAAGCTTCCACATTAACACAAGAAGTCACATGTTATGAATATGGTAAGCAAGGTCATATCAAGCCGGATTGTTCAAAACTCTCCAAGAAAGGTGGATACAAAAGCAAAAAGGGATTCAAGAACAAAAAGTCCTGTGTTGCATGGGAGGATAATGAAATAAGTTCCTCATCCGATTCTGATAGTGATGAAAGTGAAAATCTAGCATTGATGGCCTCACACCATTCCGATGATGAAGACAATGAGGTTAGTAATGAATTTTCTCTTTTTGACAGTGATGCACAAGGTGCTATAGATGAACTATTGAATGAATGCAAAATTCTGTATAAAACTATTTCATCTCAAAAGAAACAAATTTCTTCCTTAGAAGAAAAATGTGAATCTATGGAAAAAGATTTCAAAGAAGAAAAACAAAAATTAAGTGATGAACAAAAACAGAATTTTGTATGCAAAAATTGTGAATCACTCTCTTTCCAAATTGTCCAATTAAAAAGAGTCATTGAAAGATATGAAAAATGCCAAATTGGATTGGAAGGTATTCTTAGCCAACAAAGATACTCCAATGATAAAAGTGGACTTGGATATTCAAAGTTTTCAAAACCAAGTTCTAATAAAACTATCTTTGTTAAGGCTAGTGATCAATCATCCAAAGAGAAAGTGAACAAATCTAAAATAGTTCATCACTATCCTAAAAAGAAAACATTTCCTAAGAAGAAATTTTATCCTTCTAGATATAGAAGTAACTTTGAACCTACTTGTTTTTATTGTGGTATTAAAGGCCATACACATAATGCTTGCTATGTTAGAAACTTTAGTGTGGCAAGTGGGCATTATGTGTGGGTAAAGAAAGGAACTAATTATGAAGGACCCAAAGCAACTTGGGTACCTAACAAAGCCTAATTTGTTTTGCAGGTATGCTTAAAGACCACATGCAATCTTTGGTATCTTGATAGTGTTTGTTCAAAGCATATGACGGGAGACACAAACCAATTTTCAAATCTAGTTCTAAAGGCCAAGGGTTTTGTCACTTATGGAGACAATAATAATGGAAGAATTATTGGCAAAGGCAAAGTTGGTGCTCCACCTTTCACATCCATTGAAGATGTTCTTTATGTTGAAGGACTAAAGCACAATCTTCTTAGTATTAGCCAACTTTGTGACAAAGGCTTCAAGATCAAGTTCACCAAGGATGAATGCTTGATAGAAGACGAAGTCATACATGAGGTTATACTTAAAGGTAAAAGAATCAATAATATATTCATGATTTCCCTTGATGATCCATCTTTGAAGGTAAAATTTCTCATGGCAAACAACGATGATTCATGGCTGTGGCACAAAAGAATTGCTCATATTCACATGGAACACTTGAATAAACTAATCAAGCATGATCTTGTCATTGGGTTGCCTAAGAGAAATTTCGTCAAAGATAGACTTTGTGATGCTTGTCAAAAAGGGAAACAAACAAAATCAACTTTCAAATCTAAGAATGTGGTGTCTACTGCAAGGCCACTACAATTGTTACATATGGACTTATTTGGTACATCAAGAACAAGAAGTTTCGGAGGTAATGTATATGCTTTGGTTATTGTAGACGATTTATCTAGATATACTTGGACATTCTTTTTAGTGCAGAAAAGTGATGCATTCAAGGCGTTCAAGAAGTATGCTAAACAAATTCAAAATGAGAAGTCTCTAACAATTGCCTCCATAAGAAGTGATCATGGTGGAGAATTTCAAAATGCTCTATTTGAAGAATTTTGTGGAGAACATGGAATATCTCACAACTTCTCAGCACCAAGGAATCCTCAACAAAATGGAGTGGTAGAAAGAAAGAATAGGTCTCTTGTGGAACTTTCTAGAATGATGCTTAGCGATTCAAATCTTCCAAAATATTTTTGGGCGGATGCGGTGAGCACGACATGTTTTGTTAGCAATAGAGTTAACATAAGACCGATCTTGAAGAAAACTCCATATGAACTCTTCAAAGGGAGGAAACCGAACATTGCTTTCTTTCACATTTTCGGATGCAAATGCTTTGTCTTAAACAACGACAAAGATAACCTTGGTAAGTTTGATGAAAAATCCGATGAAGGTATTTTTCTTGGTTACTCTCTTTCTAGTAAGGCATATAGAATCTACAACAAAATAACTTTAACAATTGAAGAATCAATGCATGTATCTTTTGATGAATTTAACCCCTCCAAGGAGGATAGTATTGTTTGTGATGATGATGATGATGAAATACTAGAAGGTCCTCAAAAAAATACTTCCAAAGATCAAGCAATTCAACACGAAGAATCACCCCAACAAGAATCAAATCTCAATGATCTACCAAAAGAATGGAGAACTCATAGAGATCATCCTATCGATAAAGTAATTGGTGATATAAGTCAAGGTGTGACAACAAGATTAAATCTCAAAGATGCTTGCCTAAACATGGCGTTTGTCTCTCAAATTGAACCTTCCAAAGTTGATGAAGCCTTAGGCGATGACCAATGGATTATCGCTATGCAAGAAGAATTAAATCAATTCGAAAGGAATCAAGTTTGGGAACTTGTCCCTAGGCCAAGCAACAAACACATTATTGGAACAAGATGGGTGTTTAAAAACAAACTTGACGAAAATGGAATAATTGTTCGGAACAAAGCAAGGTTGGTAGCACAAGGCTACAATCAAGAAGAAGGAATAGATTTTGAAGACACTTTCCTAGCTCAAGTCTATGTTGACGATATCATTTTCGGATCTTCAAACCAAGAAATGTGTGAAGAATTTTCAGCAATGATGCAAGGAGAATTTGAGATGTCCATGATGGGTAAAATGAATTATTTTCTTGGACTTCAAATCAAACAATTAAAAGATGGCATCTTCATCAACCAATCCAAGTATTGCAAGGAACTCTTGAAAAGATTTGACATGGATAACTGTAAGGCAATGTCTACACCATTGGGTTCCGGTACATATGTTGATCAAGATGAATTAGGTGTTTCCATCAACATTACAAAGTATCAAGGTATGATTGGCTCCTTATTATATTTGACGGCAAGCCGTCCTGACATAATGTTTAGTGTTTGTCTATGTGCTCGCTTTCAAGCAAATCCAAAGGAATATCATCTCACGGCGGTGAAAAGGATCATGAAGTATCTCAAAGGGATAACAAATGTCGGATTATGGTATCCTAAAGGTAGTGTTTGCAACTTAGTTGGTTATTTTGACGCGGATTATGCAGGTTGTAAAACTGATAGAAAAAGCACAAGTGGTACTTGTCACATCCTTGGAAATGAATTAGTATCATGGGCCTGCAAGAAACAAGCATGCGTTGCTCTTAGCATGGCCGAAGCAGAATATATTGCAGCGGGTAGTAGTTGCGCTCAAATTTTGTGGCTCAAACAACAACTTCGTGACTACGGACTTGATCTAGGATGCATTCCTCTGCGGTGCGACAATACAAGTGCAATAAACATTACGAAGAATCCGGTCATGCATTCAAGAACCAAACACATAGATATACGACATCATTTCCTTCATGATCATGTACTTCAAGGAGATGTCGAGGTAACATTTGTAGATACTCATAATCAACTTACCGATATCTTCACTAAACCTTTGGCAAGAGAACCTTTTTACAAGATTCGACGAGAGCTTGGCATTCTTGATGAACACGACATGTAAGGTGCTTTCTATCCTTGTTATGATTTTATATATATGTTTTTAACCATGCTATATGTGAATATATATGTTAAGTGGTGTTTAAGTTTAAGAAAAATCTGTTTTTGGTCTTTTTTGGTTGATGCAAATCGATTGCACAATAGTGTAAATCGATTGCTCACTGAGTGTTTTTAATTTTGACCTTTATGTTTTAGTGCAAATCGATTGCACCATAAGTGAAAATCGATTGCACTCTGTGCGTTTCAGTTTTATTTTGCTTCTATTTTATGTGCAACTCGATTGCATCTGTATGCAAATCGATTGCACCCACTGTAACATGCTTTTATGACAGAAATATTTGTTGGTCAGAATTCCTCTCTCTCATATTCCCAAGCCAATTAAACTTCATTACATATAATACAACCCACTCATTTCTATCTACTCACAAATCATATCCAAACTTTAGCTCATCAAACACCCTTCTCTCAAAAACCTAAAACCTTCAAAAACCTAAAAATACCTTACCCATGGCTTCAAGGCAAAAACAAAAGGTGTCAGCTTCAGAGAAAGGGAAGAAAAAGGTTGATTCATCCTCTGAGAATCCATTACTTTCATCTCTCACCAAAGAACAAGAAGCAAGATTCACAAAGGACTTTCAAAGAAAGATAGTGTCCAATCCTAAATATGGTATGTTATCATCCTTTCCCCGGGAATGTTTCTTTTTTCAAAATGATTTAACTGCTTATGGACTAGAACCATTAATTTCATCATTTGGTCCATATTATCCGGATCTGGTAAGAGTATTTTTCAGCAATTTAATTTCCCACAAAGGAAAGATGGTGACATATGTGTTGGGTACTCGAATCTCTCTAACCCCTGAGATTGTTGGTGAGATTCTTCATATTCCCTACACTGGAAGCTCTTTGTACGACCCTGAAAACAAGGCATGAGATGACTATAGGAAAAAGGAATTTTATTACAACATTGGGAGATTAAGTGAAGCTGAATTCCGTGCCAAAAGGATTTGTGGTCTAGGAAGAGTGATTCCATATAGAGACTCATGGAGTGCAGGTAAATTTTATATAGACGATCGACTATTTCATTACTTTATGGTCTATATTATGTTTCCACGGGCTGGAAATCACTGCACTGTGACTGACTTGGAAATACAACTGATTTATGCAAGAAAGAAAGGAATAAGTGTTAATTGGGCAAGGCTCATAATGGTTCATACGCTGAGAGTCGATGCAAAATCGAAATTTCCACCATATGCTTACTTTGTTACATTAATTATGGAAGAATTTGGAGTTGATTTTGCTGGGTTTGAGAAAGTCAATATGGATCCAAATCTGCATAAGATTTCAATCAAGAATGTTGACTCAAGAATGGGTGTTCATTATAATCCGGAAACAAAAACTATAACTTACATTGGTGAAGATGTGGTTGGTGATGAAGGAAACAATCAAGAAGTCGAAGGTGGTGAAGTTGTACCTCCTCCACCTACTGCTCCCTCTGGTCCAATCAATCAAGATCTTATGGATTTCATGTCTCAACAATTTGCTTCCATGAACACCAACATCAATAACCAATAGAATGCTATCAACGATTCTACAACAACCCAGATTAATGACTTCCGCACAGATATGAATCAATAATTTTCTTACCTTTACTCTCATCTTCACATTCCACTATATGACCCAAATAATCCAGCTACACCTCCACAATATTACACAGAACCTCCTTTACAACAACAATTTCCAAATCAAGGATCTTGGTTCTATAACAACCGGGACAAGAATCAACCATAAAGTTCTGTCCAACTTTATTATGTCTACTATTTTCTGTTATGTCCTTGTTCTGTTATTCTATGTTTTGTTTGTTGTTAAATTTCTTTATAATCGTTAGACTATTTGTGATGCATGATTAATTAAGTTTTCCTCTCAATATTACTTTATTACTGTTTTTTTTTGTGCATCTTTCCCTTCTTTTTGATAATGTCAAAGGGGGAGAAGGATGTGGTACTTTATGCTTGTATATTTCCTTGTCTTAATTTTTTAAGGTACTCTTTAACCAAGATGAACAAATTCAAAGGATTCCAACCTTCTCATACAAAAGGGGAGTTATGCATCTTAGGAGGAGAAGCTCTTTTTGGAAATTACATCGCATCAAGTAAGATCGTTTGTCATCATCAAAAAGGGGGAGAATGTAAAAGCAACCTTCTTAAATGCACTTTTGTTTTGATGAAGACAAACCATGATTGTTAAAGAAGGCAAAGATTTTTGACTCAGCTAAAAGCATTTGTGAATAAAGTCTTCAGTTCAAGCACTTAGCAAAATTTCAAGGTATAATGATAATACTTACTTTGAACTTAAGACATAGATGCTCAATGGTAAAAAGAAATATTTTATATTGTCCAATCTTTTACTCGAGTTTTTCTAAGCTAAAAATCATTTTCACTTGAATGCAATCGATTTGTATATTAGTGCAATCGATTGCATGCTTCAATTTTTTCAAATCTTTTGCTACTGTTTCTCAGTGCAATCGATTTGCATGTTTGTGCAATCGATTGCACTCAAACAATTTTTTCTACTATTTCTCAGTGCAATCGATTTGCATGTTTGTGCAATCGATTGCACTCAATCAATTTTTGCTATTGACTTCACATGCAATTGATTTACACTCTTGTGCAATCGATTGCACACTCAAAACTTTTGAAATTCTAGCTGTTGAAACCCCGTGTAATCGATTTACACAAAGGGTGCAATCGATTGCATGCTGCACGATTTTGAAAAACAACAGCTTTGCACATGCCTGTTCATAACACCATTTCATGGAAACCTTTCACTCAATCTTGGCAATTGTTCATGATTCATTTACAGAACTTTATGTTGTTTCAAAAAGGTGCTATGAACATATAAATACTCATTTTCAAAATCATTTTATGCACCTCTTCCAATTATATTTTCTGAATTTTCAAAAATCAAACTCAAGCTGCTATACATTTTCATACACAAGTTTTCTACACACTTTCACATATTATTAACCAGAAAACTTTGAGCATTATATATCTTGAGTCATTGTATACTATTATCATTGGAAGATAAGATTAATTCATTGATTAAATCACTCAAAGTGATCATTACTACTCAAACTCACTCAAATCAAATATTGATAAATACTTACTTATTTTTCAGGATTGTTAGAAATAAATTTAAGTGGTTTTATAAATCTTGTCTTTCCAGGATTGTTGGATACAAGTGAAGTCACTTTGAGAGGATTATTCTCATTGTTGACATAGTGAGAATCCAAGAGGATTGTTCTTGGTCCAAGATGATTGTTCTTGGTTTTGGGTAGTTCTTGTTTAAGTTTGCCACAATAAGGAAATCTCTTTCATGTTGAAAGGGGACTGGAGTACTCTCAGACTGTGAGGGGAACCAGGATATATCGCTTGTGTCTCTTTATTTTTCTGCATTTTACTCTTTCATAAACTCACCATAATCCAGAAAAATAATATCCATCATCACTAAAACCAAATTTTTTTAAAGTACCTAATTCACCCCCCTCCTCTTAGGCGCACTTCGTACTTACATTCTCGTTTATAAAACTATTTGTAACTTATTTCCGTTTATAAAAACAGTATTTGATAATTAAGATATACATATAAAAGATATACAATTTCAGTAGTTTGGGTCAGTAAATTTTTTATTTTAATAATTACATATTATGTGATAATTTTGAACATTAATTCACATTTTTTAATGATGATTTGAATAAAAAAAATATATTGATAAATTGTGTTTTTCATTAAAAAAATTATGCTTTCATCAATTATAATTGTCTCATATTTTTTTATTAAATTTTATAGTATTTTTTTAATATAAATACTACCATTTTGTCATACAAAAAAATCGAATTTTATTAGATGTATTTGAATGTCATTTTGTGAAAATTCTTTAGTTTAGATTGGATTTCAAATTGATTTTTCTAAACCGATTCAAACCAGTCCAAGCCGAACTTAATTTTATGTTTTATATTTATTTATTTTTCATTAGTATGTTATGTTACATGAATTTATTATTAAATGATAAATATTTTTTTTTAATAATATTTATTAATTTGATTTAATTTATTTATTTTTGTTATTTTAATCATAATTGATGACTATTATTTTGTAATATTAACTTCAATATACTGTACACCTTCTGGACATTATTATAAGCAACTTTTATTTTTTGTATACATTTGATTATTAATGTATGTGATTCATATATGGACGAGATACATTGATAGTCAAATGTATCAAAAAAGTAAAAGTTGATTATAATAGTGTTCGGAGAGTGTATATTATATATTATATCAAATTCATGATTTATTAATATTTTTATAATATTAATAAAAATATAAATTTTTTTTGGATATCTAAAAATCGATTCAAATTAAATCGCACTAAATTAAATCAAATTAAATCGTTTTTTTAATATATCATTTAAAATCGAACGGAACCGTAAATAAATTTATCTTTGAATTATATGAGTGTTTGTCTTAAAATTGGTCCAAATCAAACTGCAAACATCCCTAATAATAGACCATAAAATAGTATTTTTTAAATTTAACACTATTATATGTTTAAAATTGGTTCAGTATCTGCTGAAGGCTTTGTATTCCAGTCATAAATATTTATAAGTTTTGCATTTTAAGATATAGGAATATTATTTAGATTAATATTTTATTATACGTTATTGAGATTATATTTGTTCTATATTTTGATTTTCTTTTATTTATGGATAAAATTGTTTGAAAAAATAGAAAATAAGAATGAAAGATAGTGAGAAAAGTCATTGTTTGTGTAAGAGCAAAAGCAACACGTAAGGTGTGTTTGGTTCGGAAGAGAAGTTGTGAAGAGAGAAATAGATAAGAGAGAGTCTAAGAAAATTGAAAAAATATGAGAAATAAAGTAGATTTGAAGTATTGCTTCATTTAAGAGAAAGAGAGAAGTGTTGCATATTCTTAAAAATACTATAATGTCCTTGTGATAAATAAAATTTAAAAATATATATATTTAAAATTTAGGGCAATATATAGTAACTTTCCTATATTAATTTGTTTCTTCTCACTTTCTCTTCATAATTGAAGAGAAATATAAAAGATGTGGAACCTACTATTTTTTAATCTCTCTTTTCAACTTCTCTTCTTCCCAAACAAGAGAAGCTACAAATCTCTTTTCAACTTCTCTCTCACCTATTTCTATCTTTTCTATTTCTACTCTACCAAACACACCTGTAGTGTCGAGTAATTTGTTTGGCTCAACTCTCAAGGAATAACAAATTTGGGATGCTATTCCGACTAAATTCAATCCGTGAACAAAGTTATTTTAGAAATTTGTTTTAAATTTTAAAATTGAGAGTGTGTTTTTAAAGTGTTTGTATTTTAAAATTCAAACATGTGAATTTAGTAAATATATTAAACATACACAAACATGACGTTTAACCAGATTACATTCGACAATAATCAACAGCAAAAATAATACATTAACATGTCTCATTAAATCAGCTTAGTTAATGATTATGTAGAGGCATATGATGATGTAGGGGTACAAATTTGAATTCACAACATCTTAATTATTCATTTTTATTAAATGTGAAACATCAACTATTAGCCTATTTGATTCAAAAAAATAATACATCACCATAAATTAAAAAATACTAATAAAACACAAACAAAATTATAAAAGATACAACCACCAAATAAAAGAATTAAAGATGAAATAGAAAATGTTGCCTCATTATCTCACGTGTTTTAGAGAGAGGTTAGAGTCTCTCTCTCTAGAATTTAATGTGTCTTTTCCATTGCTCTTGGGTTGTGTGGTAGCGTGTATTCTTCAGATTTTCTGGCCCTTTTTCCAAATTTATTTTGGATTTCATCATTTATTTTTTCTCGTTCCCTTTCATCTTCTACCTTGCATACAAACCATTACTTCTAAAAATTTTCAACCATCGAACTAAACTCTCATACCTTTAAATATTACGTGTAACTGTCTCATAGAAAGGTGGAAAAACATTCCATTATCTAAATAAGAAGAAGAAGAAGAATAAGGTATTGAAGCTACCTCGAATGAAGTTAGAGAAGAAGAAACGTCCCAACGATCTTTCATCGGAAAACTAGAGACTGATAGTAGCTTTAATGTTTGTGCATTCAAAAGCACCATGGTTGCAACATGGAAGCTTAAGAATCATGTTGAAATACAAGAGTTAAGCAAGAACTTGTTCTTGTTCAAGTTTTCAACAAAAAGAAATTTGGAGTTCATGATGAAGAATGACCCTTGGAGCTTCGATAGAGCACTCTTGGTCCTTGCGAGAATCTCAAGAGAGGAATTATCTCGGACTTAAATATGCATTTTGGTGTATTCTGGGTTAGGGTATATGAGTTGCCTCTTGTTCTTAGATCTAAGATGATGGCACAGAAGTTGAGGAACATTATGGGAAATTTCTAAGAAATGGACACTAAGGAAGCCTACAGGAACAATCGATTTCTATGCATCAAGGTCTCCCTATATCTATAGAAGCCACTGAAAAGAGGTACTATGGTGAAGTTTAAAGACAAAAATCTGAAAAGAGGTACACTTAAGCATATTAAACAATTTCAAAAGACTAAAAGAGATTCAACCTCACCCAAATCATTTTTCTACCTTGGCTTTTCAATTTAAAATCTTTTCTCAAAGGGATTATACATGACTCATCTCCATAGTTGAGATATAATTCTCATATCCCTATAGCAATGATTGAAATTATGTTGATTCTTTTTCACTTGAGGGAGTTAGAGGCATACTTGTTAATTATATATCCAAGTTGGAGCCTTTCCTTCATGATGATGCAAAGATCTATCTTCTCATACTTGTGGGTTGATTAATTGAGTATTTTTCTTAAGATGACTACTTGTCTCTTCTCCTAAAAATCAACCAACAAACCTTTTGTTATTTGTACTACGAACTACGAGGTTTTGATCTTTCATTGGTATATAGGTATAAGACTTCATATCTTTCCAAACACAAAAATACAATAAAAATATATTTCTCTTCTCATCTTCACACTCTTTTTAAAAAACAAACTATTTTAACCAAAAAAACTGATATTACAAGAGGTTCATGTAGAGTACTACAAATACATAGGATGTTAATACATTCCCTCTGTATAACCAACCCCCGTACCTTAGATCTATTTGTGCTTTGCTTTTAATTTTTTATTCTTGCATTGCATGTTTAAATTAGGGTTTTGATCTTTTCCCTTTTGTAACGCCCGTAATTTATTTAATTATTTAATTAAATTATTTTTGGAATATTCGTGAAGTTATGTTATGATGATAGTTGATGTGTTGTTGTTATTGGATTTATTTATTCTATTAAGTTGTTGAATAATATTAAAATAATATTATAATTTGATGTGGGCTTATTTTAAGGACTAGAAGTAGTGGAAAGGGGGTGTAGGAGTTTTAAGCCCATTAAAAAATAATGAGGATTATAGGATTATTATATTAGTTATTTAGAATTAATATAAAAAGGAAGTAGCAATAAAAAGAGAAATAAAATAAGGGTTGGAAGAGAACTTGAAAGTTGCAGAAAAAAGGAAAAGAGGCAGAATGAAATTCAATCGGAAAAGTTATAGAGCAACCTTCAATCCAAGGTAAGGATGGGGTTCTGACTCTATAATAGGATTTATGATGAGTAGTATGTGAGATTAGATGTGAAATGTTGTTTTGTTTATGATTGAAATATATATTGTTGTTTGATGAGGATCAATGATTTAGAGATGAATAATGATGCCTTAATGCTGTATAATTGATGTAGAAACATAGGATTATTATAATTAATGATTACCTATGATTAGAGGATGTTTTTAGGGCCTAAGGCAGGGAAATCACAGTGAAAACGCAGAAAATATTCATGACAGAACATTATGAGTCGACCTCAAAGGCCATGCGTCGACACATGAAGGTTTTTGGACTCAAGATGAGTCGATACATAGGATTATGCATCGATACATGCAGTGTTGCAGACTCAGTATGAGTCGACACAAGAGGACTATGCGTCAACCCATGCAGAATTTTAACCCAATACGCGTCGACTCAAAACATTATGCGTCGACTCATGCAGTTTGATTTTTGACAGATTCTTCCTAAGGCTGTAACTTGAGTTTTCAGACTCCGTTTGAGGTGTTGTTTGAAGCATTGGATAGCTAACGCGATGAACTTCATTCTTAAGGATTAAAATGAAGGATAAGAATAATAATCCTAGTACCCAAATTAGGATTAGAGTTAGCTTCCTGCGTTAATCGCTATGATGATTTTGTGAAGTATGATGAGGATAAGATGATTATAGATTATTGCTTGGTTCATAACAGTAAGATTAATGATGATAATGATGTAGTATTACAGAATAATAATATGTAGAGGTTTGGTAATTAGAGATAAGCCTTAGATGATTAATTAAATATAGGCATTATCGTGTTGTAGGCCTATGGCCAACATTGAAGGATTGTTGATCTGTCGTTGTATTGTTATGATGGCTGAGTTGCTGTGGAATTATGTTGATGAATTATGTTGATGAAAATGTCACTAGTCAGAGATTGGAAGGTGCAGGTGAAAATGTCACTTAGGCTGTGTTTCGTAGGGAAATTCTGAGGAAGTACTTTCCTGAAGACGTCTGTGGTAAGAAGGAGATTGAATTCCTTGAGCTGAAGCAAGGGAATATGTAGGTTGTTGAGTATGCTGCAAAGTTTACTGAGTTGGCTAAGTTTTATCTGCACTACAGTGAGGCAGATGCTGAATTTTCAAAGTGCATCAAGTTTGAGAATGAGTTGCGCCCAGAGATCAAGAAGGCAGTTGGATACCAGAAGATCCGTGTCTTTACTGATCTGATTGATAGTTGCAGAATCTATGAAGAGGATAATAATGCTCATTACAAGATTATCAGAGAGAAGAGAGGTAAGCACCAACAGAATCGTGGTAAACCTTATGATACCCCAGCTGGAAAAGGTAAACAGAAAGTTGCTCAGGGTCATAGGACTAGTAGGGGAGATGCTCCTGCTGGTGTGGTTTATTTTAAATATGGAAAACCTGGGCATAAGAGTAATGTGTGTACTACTGAGGTAAAGAGGTGTTTCTGTTATGGTAAGACTGGACATGTTGTATCTGAGTGCAAGCATAAGGAGGTGATTTATTTCAATTGTGGTCAAGAAGGGCACATTGGGAGTCAGTGTCAGAAACCAAAGAGGGTGCAGACAAGTGGTAAAGTGTTCGCTTTGGTTGAGGATCAGGCAGCTGCTGAGGACAGACTTATCAGAGGTACATATTTCATTAATAGTACTCCTTTAATTACTATTATTGATACCGGTGCTACTCATTTCTTTATTGCTGTTGATTGTGTTGAAAGATTGGGTCTTATATTGTCTTCTACGAATGGAGAAATGGTCGTCGACACTCCAGCCAAGGGGTCAGTGACTACTTCTTTTGTGTGTTTAAAGTGTCCCCTGTCGATATTCGACAGATACTTTGCTGTTGATTTGGTTTTTTTACCGTTAAAAGGGTTGGATGTGATTTTGGGTATGAACTGGTTAGAGCATAACTATGTTCATATTAACTGTTATGACAAGTCTGTGAGGTTTTCTACTCCTGAAGAAGAGGAAGCTAGTCTGTTGTCTTCTAGACAGTTGAGGAAGTTGATGCAAGAAGAAGCACAAATGTTCTCGTTGATGGCGTCGCTATCTATAGAGACTCAAGCTATAACCGAGGAATTACACTTGGTGTGTGAATTCCTGAAGTTTTCCCTGATGAGATTCCTAATGTACCACCTGAGAAGGAAGTTGAATTTGCAATTGACCTTGTACCCGGTACCAGACCTGTGTCTATAGCACCATATAGAATGCCTGTATCTGAATTGTCAGAGTTAAAGAAGAAATTGGAAGATTTACTTGAAAAGAAGTTTGTAAGACCAAGTGTATTGCTGTGGGGAGCTCCAGTGTTGTTAGTAAAGAAGAAAGATGGGAGTATGAGGCTTTGTGTTGATTATAGATAGTTGAATAAAGTGACGATTAAGAATAAGTATCCGCTTCCAAGAATAGATGACTTGATGGACCAATTGGTGGATGCTCGTGTGTTCAGTAAGATTGATTTGAGGTTAGGTTACCATCATATCAAGGTGAAGGATGAAGATATCCAGAAGAAGGCTTTCAAAACTTGTTATGGACATTATGAGTATTCAGTGATGCCTTTCGGTGTTACTAATGCGCCAGGAGTATTCATGGAATACATGAATCGTATCTTTCATACTTATTTGGATCGGTTCGTGGTGGTGTTCATTGATGATATTTTGATTTACTCTAAGTTAGAAGAAGAGCATGCATAACACTTAAGAGTAGTATTGCAAGTTTTGAAAGAAAAGAAGTTGTATGCAAAGTTGTCTAAGTGTGAGTTCTGGTTAAAGGAGGTCAGTGTTCTTGGTCATGTGATCTCAGGTAGTGGCATTGATGTAGATCCATCGAAGGTTGATGTTGTGTTGCAATGGGAAACCGAAGTCAACTACTGAGATTAGAAGCTTTTTGGGATTAGCTGGTTACTATAGAACGTTTATCGAAGGTTTTTCTAAGTTGGCACTTTCGTTTACTAAGTTGACTTGTAAAGGTAGAGCTTTTGTGTGGGATGTTCAGTGCGAAGAAAGTTTTACAAAATTGAAGAAGAGGTTGACATTGGCTCTAATTTTGACGTTGTCTAATCTAGGAGAACCTTTCATGGTATATTGTGATGCTTCTAAGATGGGTTTAGGAGGTGTGCTTATGCAGAATGATAAGGTAGTTGCTTATGCGTCAAGGCAGTTGAGGACTCATGAGAAGAACTATCATACGCATGATTTAGAGCCTGCTGCAGTTGTTTTTGTGTTGAAGATTTGGAGGCATTATCTTTATGGTTCTAGATTTGAAGTGTTTAGTGACCACAAGAGCTTAAAGTAATTATTCAATCAGAAGGAGCTGAATATGAGGCAATGGAGATGGTTGGAATTGTTGAAGGATTATGATTTCGGTTTGAATTATCATCCAGAAAAAGCGAATGTGGTAGCTGATGCGTTGAGTCGAAAGACTTTACATATGTCTGGAATGATGGTTAAAGAGTTGGAATTAATTGAACAGTTCAGGGATATGAGCTTAGTTTGCAAAGTGACGCCATGGAGTGTTATGTTAGGTATGTTGAAGATTAATAATGAATTTCTAGACAGTATCAGATAAGCTCAGAAGTTGGATGTGAAACTGGTAGATTCAATGGTTGGGATCGATCAGTCTGGGAATAATTATTTTAAGCTAGATGCGCAAGGTGTGTTAAGATTTCATAATCGAATTTGTATTCCTGATGATGTGGAGATAAAGAAAGTGATTCTCTAAGAGAGTCATAGAAGCAAGTTGAGTATTCATCCAGGAGCTACAAAGATGTATCAAGATTTGAAAGGTTTGTTTTGGTGGCCTGGAATAAAGAGTGATGTGGCTCGGTTTGTGTATGTATCTTTGACTTGTCAGAAGTCGAAAGTTGAACATCAGAAGCCTGTAGAGTTAATGCAACCGTTAGAAGTTCCAGAATGGAAATGGGATAGCATTTCGATGGACTTTGTGACGGGGTTACCTAATACTTCAAGAGGACATGATTTGATTTGGGTGATTGTTGATAGGCTTAAAAAATCCGCTCATTTTATTCCTATTAACATCAGTTTTCCAGTGTCAAAGTTGGCTGAGATTTACACTAGTGTGATTGTGAAGCTGCATGGTGTTCCTTTGTGCATTGTTTCGGATAGAGATCTGAGGTTTACTTCTGATTTTTGGAAAAGTTTGCAAGGAGCATTGGGTTCTAAGTTGAAGTTGAGTTCGGCGTATCACCCTCAGACAAATGGTCAGACTGAACAGACTATTCAATCGTTGGAAGACTTGCTGAGAGCATGTGTTCTTGAGCAGGGAGGTTCGTGGGATACTTACCTTTCGTTGATAGAGTTCACTTATAATAACAGTTACCATTCTAGTATTGGGATGGCACCTTTTAAAGCATTGTATGGTCGAAGATGTATAACTCCTTTATATTGGCATAAATCTGGTGAAAGTGTAGTACTTGGACCTGAACTTGTTTGTGAGACTACTGAGAAGGTGAAGTTGATTCGAGAAAAGATGAAAGCTTCCCAAAATAGACAGAAGGGTTATCATGACAAGCGAAGGAAAGACTTGGAATTTCAAGCGGGTGACCATGTGTTTTTGAGAGTTACACCTGTGACTGGTGTTGGGCGAGCATTGAAGTCTAAGAAGCCCATTTCTCATTTTATTGGTCCATATCAGATTTCAGAGAGAGTTGGGAATGTGGCTTATAGAGTGGCTTTACCGCCTAATCTTTCGAATTTGCATGATGTGTTTCACGTGTCGCAACTCCGGAAGTATATTTCAGATCCATCTCATGTGATTCATATGGATGATGTGCAAGTACGGGATAACCTTACGGTGGAGACGATGCCTGTACAGATCACGGATCGTGAAATAAAGACTCTGAGGGGCAAATAGATTTCTTTGGTTAAAGTAGTTTGGCTAGGAGTTGCTGGAGAAAGCATGACTTGGGAGTTGGAGAGTAAGACGCGGGACTCATATCCTGAGTTGTTTGATTAAGGTAAAATTTTCGAGGACAAAAATATTCTAAGTGGGAGAGAGTTATAACGCCCGTAATTTAATTAATTATTTAATTAAATTATTTTTGGAATATTTGTGAAATTGTGGTATAATGATAGTTGATGTGTTGTTGTTATTGGATTTATTTATTCTATTAAGTTGTGGAATAATATTAGAATAATAATATTATTTGATGTGAGTTTATTTTAAGGACTAGAAGTAGTAGAAAGGGGGTGTAGGAGTTTTAAGCCCATTAAGAAATAATGAGGATTATAGGGTTATTATATTAGTTATTTAGAATTAATATGGAAAGGAAGTAGCAGTAAGAAGAGAAAGAAAATAAGGGTTGGAAGAGAACGTGAAAGTTGCAAAAAAGAAGGAAAAGAGGCAGAACGAAATTCAATCGGAAAAGTTATAGAGAAACCTTCAATCCAAGGTAAGGGTGGGGTTCTGACTCTATAATAGGATTTATGATGAGTAGTATGTGCACTACGGAAAAAACAATTTTTGGCAGCGCATCTACGAAACCGCTTTTAAGAGAAAGTGCTTTCGTAGCCTTTAAAAAAAATTCGCTTAAAAAAAGCGCTTTTATAGGGTTTCCTACGAAAGCGCTTTTCAGAAAGCGCTTTCATAGGTATTTGAAATATCTAACCTACGAAAGCGCTTTTGAAAAGCGCTCTTATAGGTGGCCCTATAAAAGCTCTTTTGAAAAGCGCTCTGAAAGGGGGACCTACGAAAGCGCTTTCTAAAGCGCTCTTATATGGGGGACATACGAAAGCGCTTTTTACCTCAGAAGCGCTCTCATATATGGGTCTTAGAAAGCGCTTTTAAAAGCGCTTTCGTAGGTTGTTTTATAATTAAATTAAAAATCCCTAAATCTGATATTTGCCCTCACTTGGTAAGTTCGTTCGTTCCGTCTTCTTCATTTCTTCGTCTTCTTCATTTCTTCCGTCTTCTTCAGTCGTCGCCGCCGTTCGTTCCGTCTTCTTCAGTCGTCGCCGCCGTTCGTTCCGTCTTCTCCATCTTGGTAAGTTTCTTCTTCTTTCATTATCTTCTTCCATTATTTGTTCCATTATCTGTTCATCTTTATATTATTACTACATTTTACTAGTGTTAAACAAAAACCTACATCTTGAACAAGCTTAACCAACCTTGGCAAAATAGTCTTCAAATCCTTTTGTTGTTGAGAAGGCAAGTTATATCCTTCATTGAAAAGATCATCTATGGCTTATGCATGATAACTTTGGGTATTGGCTGCGTGAAAATGGGGTTTATTGGGGATAGTTAGTCTCATTGTTAGATGGTATGATTATTTTTATTAAGGAGTGGAACAAGGACATATTTGGAAAACATTTGTTTATAAGGTGATGATGATAATTAGGAATGAAATTATGTTGGATGTTCATGAGTTAGGTTAAACTTTGGATTGTTGAATTGAACAAAGTTTTAATTTCATGAGTAAATTTGACATTGAATTGAATATTGGGGTGTGATTCTTGAAGTTGACTTGTTAAACAATTATATGATTCTTGAATTGTGTTGAACTTTGTTCTTGAAAATTCATGATATATTTGAATTATTGAATATGCATAAGTCTTGATTTCTTGAACAGTGTAAAAAGGATGAAAAGAGGAATAGGTTGATTGATGAGTATCTTTGTTTTAGAACAAGAGTCTAGAGTATAAATGTTAGATTCATGTTAGTTCATGGCTGTTGGTATTAAATCATGGTGAATTGGTGAATTTGATGTTGAATCCGGATAAATTTTATTGATAACTTTTGGATGTCGAATTATACCGGAACTCTTGAATACCTTGTCAATTGAACTTTAAAATTGTTTGATGCCTATTCTTGCATTTTGTTACGTTTGTGGATTAATGCGATTGAGTTACACCGTTTTTGTTGAGGTTTTTCAAGCCACTCTTTATTGAGGTATAAGGTTGTCCGGTATTAGAAGACCATGAAAATTGTTCAATTAATTATTTCTAATCGTTTAGAATAGTTTGTTTTGGTAATTGTCAAACACCAGTACCATTTCAATTGATTTCAGAACTAATTTTATGTGCGTTTTTGTGAATAAAATATGTTGTCCGGACTTGGTTCCATGTACATATTTCGCCTTAATTTTCCGTTTGACATTTATCCGCATTTAATTAAATCTTTCGTGAATGTTAATGCTTAATTTTCTTGTTTCCGTTAGCAACTTCCGATTAACTTGTGTTATGATAACAATGCTGCCCCATTTCTAGTCTGAGTATCTTAAACCATTTCATCCTATTTCCATATGCAATGTGATATATGAACTTGTTACTAAAAATATGGTGAATCGTGTGAAGCATTTATTTAATAGTATCAGTTCATCGCATCAACCTTATGTTGACTTTGTGAATTCACTATTTCTAATATTTGTGTTGTATTATTGTCATAGATTTCCCAAACATTGAAAATATATATGTGACATTTATTGTGAACCTTTATGTTAAAATAGTATATATCTTTCGACAATCGATCCGAAATATTGAATAACATTCTATGAAATTGCAGCGTTTCCCGGCCTAGTTCGACGTACGACGCTCATTCTCCGCGTTTCTTAGAGTTCGAAACATCTGAGAGGTAACTTTCTTCCTCAAATTACTGGTATATATTGTGATGAATTTGTCTTAAATTATCTTTCGTATGTTGCATTTTCTTGATATGGATTCATTCCGTGTATACTTTGCATTTTGACAGAAACGCAGTATACTACTGTTTTGTGCACTAATTAGTTGATATGGATAAGACATGGATGTATTCCAATCGATTGTCGAAAGACTACGAGAATGGTGTTTCCGAGTTTGTTAAGTTTGCTGTTGCGCACGCCAAAGACCCCAGTCGTATGACATGTCCCTGTTTGTATTGCTGTTATGGGAACCGGGTTGACGCAGTTCAGTTGGCATCGCATTTAATTCGGTATGGAATTGATAGGAGTTATACATGTTGGAATATGCATGGTGAGAAAAGTAACGGGAATGTTGAATCGGGGTATGCAAGGACCTATGTTTCAAATGATGATTGCACAGATACATACGATTATGATCGAGTCGAAGAAATTGCAGAAGCGCTTGAAGAAGATCTTAACGATTGTCCCAAAATGTTCGAGAGGTTGGTAAGCGATGCAGAGAAACCGTTGTATAATGGTTGTACAAAATTCACAAGATTGTCTGCGGTGTTAAAGTTGTACAACTTAAAAGCCGGCAATGGATGGTCGGATAAAAGTTTCAGAGTTATTAGCCCTTATGAAAGATATGCTACCAGAGGATAATGTTCTTCCCAATCGAACGTATGAGGCCAAAAAGATGTTGTACTCCATTGGCATGAGCTATGATAAGATACATGCGTGTCCAAAAGATTGCATTTTGTTTCGAAACGAGTATGCATCGTTAAATGAGTGTCCTAAATGCGGTGCCCCTCGATATAAGAAAAAGTTGTCTCCGGCAAAAGTCTTATGGTATTTTCCTATAATCCCGAGATTTAGACGGATGTATCATAGTGAAACCGATTCAAGACAATTGACTTGGCATTCAGATGAAAGAATTATTGATGGAAAATTTCGACATCCGGCAGATTCTCCACAGTGGATGAAAATTGATAATGATTATCCTGAATTTGGAAAAGAAGCAAGAAACCTTCGCTTGGCATTGTCTACTGATGGAATGAACCCACACGGTATTCAAAGTATCTCGCATAGCACATGGCCTGTGATTCTTATGATTTATAACCTACCTCCATGGCTATGTATGAAGCGTAAGTACATGATGCTGTCTATGTTAATTTCCGGGCCTAAACAACCAGGAAATGACATAGACGTATACTTGGAACCATTAATCGAAGATTTGAAGATTTTGTGGGAGAACGGTGTGGAGGTTTATGATGGTTATATGAAAGAAAGTTTCAACTTGAGGGCGATGTTGTTTGGAACAATTAACGATTTTCCAGCATACGACAATCTATCCGGGTATAGCATTAAAGGTGAAAAAGCGTGTCCTGTTTGTGAAGACGGAATCGATACCATGCGATTGAAACTTTGTCAGAAGAATGTCTTTCTCGGTCATCGTAGATTCTTAACTTCTAAACATCAGTATCGTGGATGGAGAAAAGCGTTCAACGGAGATACCGAACAACGTAGAGCTCCGCCTGGTTTGACAGGTGATCAAATTTTTGAAAAGGTGAAAGATGTGAATATTCAGTTTGGCAAGCCTTTTGCACATAAAGTTGTCACAGGTGGGTGGAAGAAGAGGTCGATTTTTTTTGAATTGCCATATTGGAAATCTTTGTACGTAAGACATTTTCTTGATGTGATGCATATTGAAAAAAATGTATTTGACAGTGTTATTGGTACGTTACTCAATATAAAAGGGAAGTCTAAGAATGGCCTTAAATCAAGGGAGGACATGGTAGACATGGGAATAAGAACTGAACTGAGACCCGTGAAGAAAGGAAGACGGACATACCTACCACCTGCTGTTTACACTCTATCTAGAAAGGAGAAAAAGATATTGTGTAAGTTTCTGAGTGAAGTTAAAGTTCCAGAAGGCTACTCATCAGATATTAGAAGACTTGTGTCTATGAAAGACCTCAAGTTAAAGAGTTTAAAGACGCATGATTGCCATGTTATAATGGAACATTTTCTACCGATAGGTATATGTTCTATTCTGCCAGAAAAGGTAAGAAGCGTAATAACTAAATTGTGTTTTTTCTTCAAGTCAATTTGCAGTAAGGTGATCGATCCTGAGATCTTGCCAACATTGCAAAAAGAAATAGTTGTTACTTTGTGTGAGCTTGAAATGTATTTCCCTCCCTCGTTTTTTGACATAATGGTTCATCTTGTCGTTCATCTTGTGAAAGAGACACAATTGTGCGGACCAGCTTATATGAGATGGATGTACCCTGCTGAATGTTATATGAAAATATTAAAAGGGTATGTGAAAAATCGGAGTCGACCAGAGGGTTGTATTGCCGAAAGATACATTGTTGAAGAAGCGGTTGAGTTTTGTACTGAATATTTGTCAAATGTTCAGTCAATTGGACTCCCCAAATCTCATGTTGTTGAAAAAAAAGAAGGTAAGAAGCTAATTGGAAATAAAGTTGTGACAGTATCAAGGGTCGAACGGGATCAAGTGCATTTGTATGTTCTGCACAATGAGATTGAGGTTGAGCCGTATGTCGAAATACACAAGGGTGTTCTTCGAGGTTTAAATTCGAATAGAAATGAGAATTGGATTGTACGAGAGCACAATCGAAGTTTCATACCATGGTTTAAGGAACATATTTATTCAAAGTATCGTTCAGATCCCGCCTCAGTGACAGAAAGGTTGAGATGTTTAGCATATGGTCCAAGTTTGGTTGCGTTTTCTTATAGCGCATACGCAATTAATGGATACACATTTTATACCAAAGAACAAGATGATAAAAGTACTGTGCAAAATAGTGGTGTCACCTTGGTAGCTGAAGCAATGCACATGTGTAGTGTGAAGGACTTAAACCCGAAATTTGCAAATCTGTCGTATTTTGGGGTTATCGAGCGCATTTGGGTCTTTGATTACGAGAAATTTCAGATTCCTATATTCGGTTGCAAGTGGGTTGAAAATAATAATGGTATACGGATGGATAAGTCAGGATTTTTGCAAGTTGATCTTAACAGGGCGGGGTACAAAGATGAGCCTTTCATTCCAGCCTCTCAAGCTAAACAAGTGTTCTATGTCACTAATCCGACAAGTACGAAATGGTCTATAGTGCTTTTCTCTAACAAAGTAATTGATGAAAAGATTGGAGACCAAGGCGATACTGGTGTTGACATTGAATCTTTTACCAGAAATGATCAAAATGATAATGAATCATGCATTAGAAATGATCATAATAAGGGTATTTGGATCAATCCAACCGTCCGCGTTGTTACGAGACGAGTAGAACATATTCCTACCAAGAAAAGAAAGAGATGTTAGTGAAAAAGGTAATAGTATATATAATTATAGACAATGTCATTCAATAAAATGTATATATATGCCATTTCATTTTTTTCATTATAGTATAATATATATAGCCTATATCATTTCATTTTTTTCATTATAGTATAATATATATAGCCTATATCATTTCATTTTTTTCATTATAGTATAATATATATAGCCTATATCATTTCATTTTTTTCATTATAGTATAATATATATAGCCTATATCATCCAGTAAAATTTAAATATACGTCATTTCATTTTTTTGCTTTATGGAATTTTATGAAAATCATGTACTAGGACGGTCTGAGGCTATCAAAATTCATTCAAATGAAAATAACTTTATTGCATTGTAAATTGTTTGAAAAATAACTACATGTATGATGAGAGTATAAATTAACAGTTATCCCTGTCTGATACTGCAGTGCAGGTGCTGAAAATTTGTTATCTGACATCTTAGTTTTTTGAAATATTTAGGATTGTTTTATTTATGTTTTGATGTAGGTATATTTCTTTTTCATTCTTTATCAGTTCAAAACTATTTAATCATAAATTTAATAGTATCCATCTTTTCATTCTATTTAATCCATTGTCCGAAATATTGAATAACATTCTATGAATTTGCAGCGTTTCCCGGCCTAGTTCGACGTACGACGCTCATTCTCCGCGTTTCTTAGAGTTCGAAACATCTGAGAGGTAACTTTCTTCCTCAAATTACTGGTATATATTGTGATGAATTTGTCTTAAATTGTCTTTCGTATGTTGCATTTTCTTGATACGGATTCATTCCGTGTATACTTTGCGTTTTGACAGAAAATGTATCACGATGTTCCACAAGATAATTCAGAAAATGTTCCACAAGGAGATGTTCCACAAGATAATGTTCCACAAGACACTTCAGATAAGGACATCACACGAGGCATAACTATCATGCGGGGAATCATCCGTGATAGAGATAGAGGTATTACGTATAGTGTAGATTGGAATAATGATGACCAACTAACTAGGCCTAATTCTGCAAAGCTGACAAGCTACATCGGTACGCTTGTTCGTATGCACATTCCGATCACCACTACTAGCTGGAAAAAAGGAGAGTTGGATGCTAAAGAAAGAATTTGGACCGAGATAAAGGTATCATATATGGTTGTTGTTATTTGCTTTATTTTGACGAAAATATTGTTTTTAAATTACATATACTAACACCCTCTATGCGTATGTTTTTTTGTAGAGGTCTTTTAACATTGAAGATGCCCGCAAAAAGTATATAATGGGCTTGGCCGGAAAAAGACATAGAGGGTGGAGAAATTTTTTGACAAATAAGTTTCTTAAAGACGATGAAGGAAATTTTGTTGAAGAGGAACCTGAACGACCAAAAAAATATGAGAGCTTCATTACACCCGAAGAATGGGTTGCTTTTGTGGGCCAAAGAAAAGACGATAATTTCAAGAAAGTGAGTGCTGTAAATCGGGATAGAGCGTCAAAACCCGCATATCCATATAAAAAAGGTCGTTTGGGATATGCACGCTTACAGGAAAAAATTGTAAGTAAATCTCAATTCTACGATCTTATTAATTATCTCAATGTGTATTATTAATTTGTAACAATGTGTATTGATGATTTTATTATTTGTAACAATGCGTAGTTGGAGGAGACGCAGAGTGACGAAACATCACTACCTGCACATGTGCTGTGGAAGGAAGCTCGTGTTGGCAGAGATAAAGTTGTTAACCCCGATCTGCAACATATTTATGATGAGTGTGTAAGTATACCATTATGTCTTTAATTAATATATAATTAACGTTGTGTCTTTAATTATCGATATTTAAATGAATTACAGGAGACTATATCGCAATCGGTATCCTCGGGTGATGACTCGAATATCAGGAGCGTACTCAGTCGAGCATTATGTGTTGCTGAGTATCCGGGACGAGTGAGGGGTAAAGGCCATGGTGTGACTCCTACCTCTCTGTATAACAATCCAAGAAAAAGAAATCCTAGCAATGCATAAGTGATGCAAACATTGCAGGATTTACAAGCACAAGTCCGTGAACTGCAGAGGGACAAAGAGAGATATATGGCAGAAAGGAGCAATTCACAGTTGAAAGAAACTAGTGACAAGGCTAGTATCAACCGTCAACAAAATTTTCCCGAGGTAATTAAGATGATAATCCATTATATTTAGAGAAAGTATAATTATAACGGTTATTATTGTCAACATTAAAGGAAGTCTAACGGTTATTATTGGTTTAGGGCATTTCATGTTGTCAGCTGTATCTAGCGTCTCCGACTTATCGGGTAGTTGGCAAGGGAAAAGTGCACAACACCTCGGGAGATTTAATTCACCATAGACCGCTCCCGGATGGCCACGTGAAGGTATCTGTTGATGTTCTTTTAGATATGAATGCATTGCTACCGGTACCTGACATTGTTGCGGAGACCACATTGCTGCGAGATGCAGTAGGATCTTTTGTGGCATGGCCATCAGACCTCATCTGCATAGATGATCAGGTATGTTGAAAACCATTATGAATCTTTAAGTATTCAACTGACAGTTCTGACCTGAATTTTATACATGGTAATTTTAGACTCCTGCAAAACCCGCATCTAAGATAAAGGGATTTTGCAGCGCGGCGAGTCTATTGCATCGCAAAGACAGGTACTTTTAAAGTGTTTCATTTATGATCGGAAAAAAAAACTGCATAACTTTGTATCTTACATAATTCTATATGATTTTTAAGGTACCTTCTCAAGATCAGTCACAGCAGGTGAGCCAGGAAGTTAGTAGGGTTCCACCTAAGAAGAAGGTTCCTGTCCGTAAATTTGTGCCTAGGTATCGACAGTGTCTGGAGACACTAGTTGGCACATCAGATTTGATGAATGATGGAATTCGTCAAATCGATGTGGATGAAATTGTCTTTGGTTTTCCATGTACCGAAACAATTGGATTAGAGGACATGGAACAAATCTTTCATCATCGAGAGTTAGGCATCAGTGTGATGCACTCGTACATCCGGTAACCCGATCAATATATTATTTAATTGGTTGAACATTTTTTTTAAATATTTAATTGAAATAGTCTAATATTAATTATGTTTTTATTTAAGGATGTTATTTGACAAATTGATGCGCGGGAATCAATTGTCAAATAGATTCTGTTTCGTGTCTTCCTCCCGTGTTAGCGGAGCAACAATTTCTAGGGAACCTGATTCAGTAAGAGAACACTTGGTCGAAAGATTCAGGACAACTGCCAGTACAGAGAGCTTGTATCTTTTGCCTTATAATACAAGGTTAGATTTTCATTCTAAGCTCCTTTTAATATTTGTATTTTTTACATTAAAATTCGCTTCTAAATTGTTGCTTTAATTTATAGATGTCACTGGTTGTTGCTTGCAATCAATCCCATAAAAGAAGTGGTCTATTACCTGAATTCGGTTGACGGTGATTGGACAAATTATCCGGAAATGAAGCTAGTGATTGATACGTAAGTGACATTATTCTAAATATTCGTTTGTGTTTATATATTTAATTATTTCAATGTCATTGTTCTAAATAAATATTTTAATTTTGTTATCAGTTCAATACAAGTATTCCAATGTCAAAGGGGAGCACGAGTACCACGGTCTAGATCAAACAACATTAATTGGATCAAAGTACAGGTATATAAATTTCAACAATTTTGCTTATAATATTTATGCTACTTGATAAATCAATAGATGTGTATAATCTTATTTGTTTTTCTATGTAGTGCCCTCAACAACAAAACGACATAGATTGCGGATACTTCGTTTTGATGTTTATCAAAGAAATCATTCAAATGAATGAAATCGAGATTCCAATCACGGTATGGATTTATACTTTGTTTTATTACTTATCGGATTTTGCATATAATTTATTACATTAAACTAAATCAT
Organism: Vicia faba; assembly: GCA_948472305.1. Taxonomy (NCBI): domain Eukaryota; kingdom Viridiplantae; phylum Streptophyta; class Magnoliopsida; order Fabales; family Fabaceae; genus Vicia; species Vicia faba. Next base: position 147,422,443 of record OX451740.1, read on the forward strand.
GCATATATTTTGTTTTGTAATGTAGTATTTTGATCAATACAATTGTCCATATTACTCGTCACGTCAATTGGAAGAACTCAAAGAGGAGTTGTGCCAATATTTTATTGAGCTAAGAATCTTATAATAAGGTACGAATACATTGTTGTGTGAAAATTGGTTAATTATGAATATATTGTTTTGTGTATACAACACTGACCGTGTTATTATGTTCATATTGCAGGATCAGGACCTTGGATATATATGTAGATTAGGATTGATTTACTTAGTGTTATATAGCTGATTTCTTAGGGTGTATTTTGTTACGTTTAAAAACATGTTAATATTGAATTACCATGGTGTATATATATTTTGGATATGAATTGATTATAATGGTATTTGTATATATATATATATATAATATTTGGTATTTGGATTAAAACTAATATATATTGGTATTTCTAGATTAGATTGTAAAATACCGGTTTAAGAATTACAGGTTTGCTGCAAAAAAATGCAGGTTTAGAAATTTTTTAAATTTTAGATTTTTCAGTAGAAAACCTATGAAAGCGCTTTTAAGTAAAAAGCGCTCTCGTAGGCCTACCTATGAAAGCGCTTTTTTCTTAAAAGCGCTTTCATAGGTAGGCCTACGAGAGCGCTTTTTTCTGAACAAAAAGCGCTCTTATAGGCCTACTTTATACGCATTCTGAATACACCTATGAAAGCGCTTTTTCAGAAAAAAGCGCTCTCGTAGACCTACCTATGAAAGCGCTTTTAAGAAAAAAGCGCTTTCATAGGTAGGCCTACGAGAGCGCTTTTTTCTGAACAAAAAGCGCTGCTAAAACCTTTAGCAGCGCCACCTACGAGAGCGCTTTTAAGCGCTTTTAAAGCCCAAAAAAAGCGCTTTCGTAGGTTATTTCTGGCATAGTGGTGGGATTAGATGTGAAAGGTTGTTTTGTTTATGATTGAAATATATATATTGTTGTTTGATGAGGATCAATGATTTAGAGATGAATAATGATGCCCTAATGCTGTGTAATTGATGTAGAAACATAGGATTATTATAATTAATGATTACCTATGATTAGAGGATGTTTTTAGGGCCTAAGGCAGGGAAATCACAGTGAAAACGCTGAAAATATTCATGACATAACAATATGAGTCAACCTCAAAGGCCATGCGTCGACACATGCATGTTTTTGGACTCAGGATGAGTCGATACATATGATTATGCATCGATGCATGTAGTGTTGTAGACTCAGTATGAGTCGACACAAGAGGACTACGTGTCGACCCATGCAGGATTTTAACCCAGTACGCGTCGACTCAAAACATTATGCGTCGACTCATGCAGTCTGATTTTTGACAGATTCTTCCTAAGGCTGTAACTTGAGTTTCCGGACTCCGTTTGAGGTGCCATTTGAAGCGTTGGATAGCTAACGCGATGAACTTCATTCTTAAGGATTAAAATGAAGGATTAGAAGAATAATACTAGTACCCAAATTAGGATTAGAGTTAGCTTACCGCGTTAATCGCTATGATGATTTTGTGAAGTATGATGAGGATAAGATGATTATAAATTATTGCTTGGTTCATAATAGTAAGATTAATAATGATACTGATGTATTATTACAGAGTAATAAAATGTAGAGGTTTGGTAATTAGAGATAAGCCTTAGATGACTAATTAAATATATGCATTATCGTGTTGTAGGCTTATGGCCAATGTTGAAGGATTATCGATCTGTCGTTGTATTATTGTGATGGCTGAGTTGCTGTGGAATTATGTTGATGAATTATGTTGATGAATGATGTTGATAAATTGTGTTGATGAATTATGTTGATGAATTATGTTGATAAATTATGTTGATAAATGATGTTGAGATGCCTCTAATAATTGGCAGCTATTAAGATGTAGGTTTCTGGACAACGATGATGTTGTGTTGAGATGTTGTTAAGTATGGTTGTTGTTACTACATTCATGATTGTGTCGCATACATTGCATAACAAGATGGAGTTGATGCTCGTTAAGATGACCTGTATTGGAGAATATTAAGATAAAGGCTTATGCCTTATTGATTCCTCTATTTATTGGTAATTATTTTGAGATGGGAGTTCTGCGCTAATGGTACCACATGCATTTGAATAGTATTGAGTCACATTTTATGATTGCATAAAGAAGATGTAAGTGTGTATATTGTTGGTATTCTGTTGTGATTATTGTTGTTTATGAGATGTGAAGTGGTGTTATTATATGAGCTGATCTAACATATTATTTATCATACGTTTTATTATATTGTTAGATACCTCACCCTTTCTATTTGAATGTTACCCTTATGTTGGTAACGTGTAGGTAATCTAGAGTGAAGGTGGCCTACCTTCAGTAGTTCGAGTCAGTGTCATTGCTCTGATACGTAACACTCGGGGAGACGAATGCTTGTTGCTTTTAATTATTGATTATTTCAGTTGTTGAACTTTAATTTGATTGTTACTAAGTATATGCTATTTTGAAGTTGCTGTAATTGTTGGACAAAGATGTTATTATGATTCCGCTGAATAGTTGTTCAAGTTGTTGAATTAAGAGATTAAATTATTATGCTGATGGTTCATCTGAAGTTTTAAAGTGTTATGTATCCACGTTAAATGCCATGTGTTTTTAAGTTGAATTTGTGGCATCCTGGTTCAGTTGTATGAATTTTAAAGCTCTGATTTATATTCATAATTGTCGGGTAGGATTGGGGTGTTACACATTTCCTTGGAAATAATAAGGTTCGATGGTGAACTCTTAATTTGCGAGTCAAGTTTCTCAATAGCTTGGTCTCCGATTTTTCTCCACGACACACTTCTTAGTCATTCAACACCAACTTCAGTTACAACTTGGTCGAATGCTTTCTGATGAATAGAGGCATAAAAATTCTCAAATATCTCTGAGTCCACCAAATTTCTGAAATATCCTTACCATCCTTCTTGGTCGAATTTGATATAATAACCACAGTTAATTTATGTTGCAGAAAGGTGCGTGTATAATATGGCAAGCAAACATGCCCAAATGCTACTATTTTTTAATCCTTAAGAATTTAAACAAAGGCAAAAGAGAGCTTCTAAATTCCAAACTCAAAGGAAAGAGTGGTTAAACATGCAAGGCTAATCCCAGTCCATATGATCAGCTGAATTTGATCGTGTCCTCGAATGGAAATTGTTCCCATAAAGGAATGATAAAAGAATTAGAAATATTTTGTAGTTCAATAACAATCATAAATAAAATATAATGCTTCAAAAGCTTTATATACCCTATTCGAGGATTTAAGGTAAGAGAGACATCATTACTAACCAGCACAAGGATATGTTTCAATAGTTCCTAGAACCACAATACGTCTTATGATGAAATCATTTAATGCATTTATACCCGATAACAGAAATGTCCCATCAAAGGCCTCCACGTCCTCAAAATCCTTTGCCATGCAGAAACACATGTCCCTAACCCTCGTCCCACAAACTAGAGGAAAGGGATTTGGGGAAAATGTTTTGGGCCACTTGTAATACCCCAAATTTGTCTTACCCTCTCACTTTTATCTGGCTTACGCATCTCACATTTTTCTCACATACATAAATTCCATTAGGTAATTTAATAACATCACGCATCATTAATCAGTCAAATGGGCATGGGATCGAGGATCTTGAAGCTAGGGTATTTTACTTTGAGGCTTTCACCTTCATTCAAGCTTATTTCTACGGGTTCCTCCATCAATCATTGGTTGAAAGCTAGGGTTGCTTGTTTAAGCATTATTATGAACTTCTCCCCCATCGTGCTACAAGGTACCCAAGTCAAGAGGATTATGGTTTCTTATTCATGGAGTTCTGAGCTTGCAATACCCATTAACTGAGTTCTCGTGTCAAAGCTATATTGGTCATATATATTTCCATATTCATTTCTCGAGGGTTCTTCAAGGCATTGATATGGTATCGGTTATCAAGTCAAGGGCTTGTGAATTGAATGATAACTTGGAATTAGAAGTTAAGGGCTCAAGGTGATTTGAATTTGTCATTGAGATCTGGAATTGCAAACTTGTAAAGATTTTAAAACACAAATAATCCATTCATGGTTTATTTTGAAATCAAAGAATAAGTCACGAGCTTCAACTCAAATTTGCAAGGCATGTTCATTCAATTTACATTCAAGTTTTATTTTGATTCAAGGTTGGTAAATGGGTACATAGTCTAAATATGGAAGTTTTTCAATCATTCAATAGCATGGAGTCATTCAGAATACGTTCAAAATTCAAGAAAATTCACAAGTCCATTCATTCAATTAAAGATTCTATCCATGATGGTGATAAGTAAAGCCGCGGTGGTCTGCTGTGATGAAATTTGTCAGAGAATGAGATTGTGCAGCGGCCGGATGTTCGGCGCTCATATAGAAGAAGTGTCGTTCACATTGTTTGTTGAGGAAAAGAAAGACTCGTTGGAAACCTGAATCGTCAACTTTCATTCCATCCTATCACTACCAAAACGCACGCGTTTCACAGTGCTGCTTACCATTTATGTAATTTTTAATTTTTAAATAATAAGCTGAATAAATATATTGAAAATTAAGTGGTGTCATTGTGAAGGAAGTGGACCGATCATTGCACCATAAGCCCACACTCTTTTTGTCATTGTGTGCAAGTTCTATTCTAATTTTAAATCAAGACATTTTGTGATCAAGTTTTGTTACATCCAAAGACCATTACAAGTTCGAACTATTTCACATGCATCAAATCTTGTTTCTAAGCCTAAAATATAATGTTCATCTTTTTTCTCCAAAGCCCTTCTTAGACTATCTTGCAGTTTCCTTCCTAAGCCTATGTAAAACCAATCTCTCTTCATTCCATGTCTTAGCCTTGTCCCACTTTTCACGCTAAAACTTGCTGCACTTCACATTAAGAAATGTTGCCTTATTCCAATCCTGATATACACAGCCTCTAAGCATCCAAATCGTGCCCTACAACATACATCAAAACCGAGCCAGTCTTGCATCATTTGAAAACAGAAAAATAACAGAAGATTTTCGGCCAGCTTCCTAACAGAAAAGTGGAAAAACAGAATCCATGTCAGAGGAAGGTTTCATCAATACAAATCAGAAGAAAGTGCAGCATAATACAAAACTCAATTCATTAACTTTCTAATCCCTACCAGCGGACAACAAAATTTAACTCCGGACTATAACTAAGCCTAACTGCATAACAGAATTCCCAACCGAATTCTAACTCCCCCTAACCTCCAGAACTAATTCCTGTAACTAACTGTAGCCAAGCCACAACAGAAAAAACTTCCTAATAACCCCTAACTAACCGAATTTTTGTAACTAACCATGATTGTTTCAACCAATCTCTAACAAAATTTCCAACAAACTCTCAAGCCATATAACCGAGTTTTCTCACATATTCAAGGGGATTCCATTTTTTTCTACGATTCATTATTCACACAAGAAACTTAGAGAGAATAGATATACAAGATTCATTATTCATCAAAGAAAAACTTCACAAAAACTCACCAGATTCAGTCTCCTCCATTCTTCATCTTTAATCTCATCTTCATCCTCTATAACCGTTTTTCAACCTCTCTAATTCTCTGAAAAACTACTATTAAAAACACCAAAAAAATCTCTCTCTAAATCAGTTCTTTGCATCTCTTTCACGACTACAATTCTCTCCTACAATTCACTTCGTGTTCATATATATCATCACCTTCTTGAATCTTCAACAAAACCCCAATCTTCTTCAACCGGGAACCAAAAACCACATCATCCATGCTCATCATCACAACAATGTTACGTTGAATCGATCATTATCAACAACAACACTTCGTCATCAAAGTTGCATCTCTGCATCCATGCTTCATATAACATCAACATGCTACGACATTGTTCTTACAACGGTTCATTGATCTGCATCCAACACAAACACTAACGTATCACCTCTTCATCAGCGGCTATTCACAACGACAACAATCGAAATAGAATCAGTAAAGATATGAAACGAGATGTGAAGGAAAACAAACCCAAGGACATGAAAACGAGTGAATCCGAGTCGAAGATAAAGAGACGGACATGCTGAGTTTAAGTCACACGTTGAAATTGAAACGAAAGAAATCGAAGTTGTTGAGCTGAGTTCCGAAACGGAGTCGAAGATGATGTAATAAGTAAAGCCGCGGTGGTCTGCTGTGATGAAATTTGTCGGAGAATGAGATTGTGCAGCGGCCGGACGTTCGGCGCTCATATAGAAGAAGTGTCGTTCACATTGTTTGTTGAGGAAAAGAAAGACTCATTGGAAACCTGAATCGTCAACTTTCGTTCCATCCTATCACTACCAAAACGCACGCGTTTCACAGTGCTGCTTACCATTTATGTAATTTTTAAATAATAAGTTGAATAAATATATTGAAAATTAAGTGGTGTCATTGTGAAGGAAGTGGACCGATCATTGCACCATAAGCCCACACTCTTTTTGACAAAATTTAGAATAGGTGCCAAAAAATGGCTATCGTATTTATTTTGGGTTTAGGACCTTATTCCGAATTGGCTTGCAGCACCACAATCTGCAGATTCCACCCCTGGATACCTCTCATTTTTATTTTCGTGGTGATCGATTTTTTTTTATGGATCGTGTGGGGATTTCGACATTATTCTTGAGTTTTTGTACACTTCAAAGAGGCAATAAACCTTCTCCATTCAGTATCATCGCAACTTCACTTTTATTCCGCACTTTATCATACTTATTTACCGCTTTTCTAGAAATCATGAGAAGTGGGACTTTACCGCTTTCCGATGCCATGAGAAGTAGTGTAGAGATGTATCATGGGGGTCTCCGTTGCTAATCATGTCAGGAACCCCTCTGGTTTATTTAAAGACCCGTTTAGGGAAATTCTGCGTTTAGGGAAATTATGCATTGTTTACTATTGTGTGCTACTTGTGTATGGTTTGTTTAAAACCATGCCTTTGTGCCTACATTATTCCCCCATCCCTAATTGAAGTCCGCAAAAGGAGGCGAGCAGGGAGGGTTCGCAATCAACCCCCACAATTTTGTCTGTGTTATCCTTAGCTTGTGATGCACCATGATGTTTATGAGTTGTACCCGCTCTTGTGTATCGAGTCTGTCAAGTGGGAAGGGATTCTGCAATCGAACCCCCCATGATTTGTCAATAGTTCGCATTGGCCGATGCTGATACTCCGTGATCATTGATATCATCTTCTGTCGCCTACCTTGATCTCATATATCTTGGTTAGGTGTTCAGTCACTTTGGACATCACATTTTTGTTTTACATCCTACTCCCACTTGTTTGTCTCGAGTGATACGCTCCCCTTGACTAAAGCATTTCGCTTCTTTTCCTTACTCTTTTATGTGTGTGCTCTTTCGAGCTTGCTTGTTTTACTCGATTTCTATACCATGTTCCCTTAGGATATGATTTCTCCTTTCAGATGCAAGTTAGAACTTAGGTTGCAAACCATGCATGCTAACATTAGGTAGGTATTTCCTTTTCATCCTTGACTTAGGACTACCATTGTATGATAAACATTAGGTTTAGAAATAGGCCAGTCCCATTTAGACTATTTTCTTCCCTTTTTGCATCCTTGCATTTAAAACTAAAACTTTTACTTAGCAAATAAAAATCACACTAATCACACTTAAACCCTTTTTCAAGGTAACAAAATACAAACCAATCAAATGTGGCATCTTTCCTGGAGGGCGTAACTCAAAACCATTTTCAGTAAGGACATGATTAATTTACTTTTGTGCCAACGTGTAAGTCTCCAAAGGTCGAGCTGTGGCAGAAGGCGGAATTAACATTATTCACAAAAAACACAAAACAAACAGAACATGTGAGCCAAACTACGGTAGCTCTGATTCCTCAAAAAGGATACCTAGGCATTGGGGTAGGGCCCAAGCGAGTACAACTTTATTTTCCCTACTTTCTTTTGTATGCATTCTTCCTCAATAATAAACAATAAGCATAGATTAGACACACCCATAATATAGATAACAAGAGTGGATACCATAGAGTACTACGGGCGTGTGGGATGCTAATACCTTTCCCTTGCATAACAGACTCCCTTACCCGATCTCTCGGTCGCAATACCGCGACTTCTCCCTTCTTAGGTTTTCTCGATGTTTACCTTTCCCTTCACATGGGATAAAATATGTTTGATGGCGACTTCATTATTTGCTGATTTTTCAGCCGATTGTTTCACCACTCACAGGTCCCAAGGATACAAAAGCCTAATAACAGCATTGAGCAATGTCTGACAAAGAGCAGGTAGGCCTCTTCTCCCCTCTGAGCAGATAATTTCCCTTGTAAGTGTTATTTCAGCCAACCAGATTTATCCAACGGCTGATTGCATAGTGCACCTCATCACACCCATTTAGTTACCAACTTATTCTCATATTTAAAGAAGATAATGTGTCATTCTCAGGTATTCAATTCCTTACCATTTAAAATTCTCTTTTGACTCTCTTATTGAATTATGGGTTGGAGTGTTAATCTTGCAGGTCATCCCCCCTCCACCACATAGAAAGTAGAAAACCACCATAACAAACAATGAACTAATTCTCTCAAATCATCATCATCATTTAGTTCTAGAGTAGAAAAAAATCTATCACAAAAATATCTCAAGAGAACTTTATAAAATAATGAGATGTAGAAAAATTGTGTGTTTTGAAATAAGGAGAATCCTCCTTTACATAGGAAAAAATCTTGCTCAAAAATATAATAATTCATGGGCTTTTTAAACTTTCAATCGATCAAAAACATGTCGTGATCGATTAGCTTAAGCAAATAAAGAAAAATTTGAATTTCAATATATCTTAATCGATTAAAGACCCCCATAATTGAGTAAGACGCATAACACTTTGTTTTAATCGATTAGAATAAAGGCCTAATCGATTAGCAACCATATTTTGCCTTCTTTATGTTAGACGATGGCAATGTATCTAGAAGGGGGTAAGTTGATACCCCTTTGAAAAATACCAAATAAAATTTGGTTTTGAAAAATATATTTTATCAAAGTACGACGCATAAGCTTTTTCAAAATGTCGTATGTACGAATTATTGGAGGCTCGGATATGCAAACAGTAATTAACAAATTCAATATGAAATGAGAACAATAAACTAAAATAATAAACTTCAATCAATTGACAACTTATTTATCATTTATTGAAAGTTACTTACAAGGCTATTTCCAATGGCAATATTAAAAGAGCTAGTTGAATCAATTTATCAAACACTTGGTGTGCAAGTGAATTTTCAGAATATTTCCATTTGTTGTGTTGATACACAAACCCACTTATAATCAAAAGTGACTATAAGTTGTATCAACACTAGATTTAAAATAAAAAATTATTCGAAAAATTCTTACAATTCAATTGATAACACAATATTATTTGATAAATTGATAAATGAAAATCAAAGCAAGTAAAAGCAAAAATAAAAGAGAGACAAGGAATTTTTCTTCACAGTTCCCCACTGTCGTCCTCGCGTACGCCTGCGCCTAATTCTAATGGAATTAGGATAATTCTTACTATGCAAAATTATTGATACAAGGGAAGTGTTTAAGAGCAACTCCACAAACCCTAAGTTTGTTGTTGATTGAACCCATTCTCCTCTTTTGATCTTGAGAAAGACCAAAACACAATAGATGCAAATTGACTATCTGGATCTTACTACTCATTTGTGTTCTTTATCTCCAAAGCTTTCACGCATCGTTAATTTCAATTTATTGCAACACAAGACTTCAATTGTAATTTTCCGTTCTCGCTCTACTTATTTTGCGTTCTTTATCTCCAAAGGATCCCTTGCATTCTTTATCTCCAAAGGACTTCACTTGGATGCAATTACCTATCGAACGTCTTGCACGAAAACCCCCAAATCAACCAATGATCTTGGAGGACAAACCCGATGTTTTTCCTAGAAGAAAACCCCTACAAAGCTCAACCCAATACACAATTGGACACTATCAATCCTCGTGTAGATGGAACCCCAATGGAACATCGCTACAATGTAATGGCAGTGTGTATGCATAAATTGGAGGTTGAAGATGAAGAGAGAAATAAGCTAATTTTATGGTTTCACCAAGTTATGAATGATGCATGAAAGAGTATTTATAGTTTTGGAACTTTTAGGGCAAAAGGGACAAATTCGGAATAAAAATATTTTATGAAATATGATCAAACCAACAGTGTGTGTCGACCTAAGTATCACATGTGTTGACACATGCGTAATTTTTAAACTGTATGTGTTGATCTATAAAAGGCTATGTGTCGATCGAACCAAGTCAGAGGCTACAAACTTTAAAACGATAGTAAATGTGTCAACCTGAAAAGCATATGTATCGACAAATAAAATAAGAATTTATGCAATTTCAAAAATGCTTCACTATGTGTAGACCAGAATGAATGCATGTGTCGACCTGTAACTTACAGAAGCTACATGCCTTAAAATTGAGTTGCATGTAGTAATACGGTGGGAGAACTAACTTTTTTGTTTTTATCCAAATGTACGGATAGCTAGAGTCGCCACCGAATTTTCTTTTATCCAATAAGGAAAGGGTGAAAATAACAGGAAAGACCTTGGTAGATTTTGAGTTTGGGGGGTAGGTTATGAAAAGGGAAGGTGTTAGCACGCTTTTCATTCGTAGTTATCTACGGGTTCTTAATCCCTTAGCTCACTTGCTTTCTGAAATGCTTTGTGTTTGTGATTTGTTTGAAAATATTTTGAAAAAAATTGCCTAAGTACGTAAAACTTTGTAATGGTCCTTGTATCAGTTAAGAACACATATAAAGTGTTTGTTTTTGAAAATATTTCAGAGAAAAGTGTTTGTGTAAAATGTTTTGTTTTTGTGAGCAAGCGTGTTGTACCCCAAGATTTTCCCTCTCATTTCTCAAGGATTCTCTCACAAGATCTTCTATGACGTCTTTAGGCTTGGAATTGGCACAAGGGCAAAATGGTCAATTGCATATTAGAAAGTCAAACTTTGACTTTTTGGTCAACATTACATTCCAAAGATCAAATTTCATCAAGATATTCAAGAATATCAAGCTTGATCATCAAGAAAGTCAAGAAAGTCAAAAGTCAACTTGAAAAGTCAAGATTTCCAAGACTTAGAAATTTTCTAAGTGTTTTTATACATGATAATTTCATCACTTCATGCCATTATTACATCATGATGCAAGATGATTCAAAAGAAACTTTCAACATGAAAGTTGTAGATCTACATGATATCTACAACATTGCTTTACACTACTTCTCCTAAATATGATGGGATCTCAAGTTACAAATTCATGGAGTCATGACATTTTCATTTAACACTCAGAATTTTTCAACAGATTTTAGTCAGGATTTTACCCCAACTTCTTGGCATTTTTTCACATAGTTCCAAGATGATTTTGTCAAAAGGGCCAACATGAAAGTTATAGAGGATGTTTCAAGCTTTCCAAAACATCCAAGAGCATAAATTTATCATACTTGAGCTAGGAGATTCAAGGGCTTGAAGTTGGCCATCCATCTTTAAATTGTAAGTTATTCTAAGTGAAGAACACATAACAAAGCTCTCATGATTTGCTGAATAATCTTATGTTGAAGGCTTCTTTGCTTTCAAATCTCATCATAATTTAATGCTTACACCCACTCTTGAGCTATTACCCAAGTGTTTAAACCATTGTCCAAAATATCTTTCCATTTATGGCATAAAGGCACCATTGCTATTCTTGAAAAGCAAGCTTTTTGTACAAAGTTTGTCTTGAGCCCATACCTTACTGGTTGTTGATTATACTTCACCATAAATCATGGGAAGTAGCTCCTCAATACCAGCAACTTTGGTACTTCATCTTGGGACTATGGAGTACTTGACTTAGTTTGATCTTTGTAATCCAACCAAACCATAATATGCTGTCTTATAAACCTAATCAGATCATATGCACAAACCCCTTGCCTATAAATAGAAGAAGCATTTGCAAGAGAAAGAGGTTGGAAAAGGTTAGAAAAAATAGAGAAAAATCCAGAAGTTTTATTGGTAAACCCTCAAAATCTCATATTCACAAAAGCCATAACAATTCACAAAACTTCCACTCTCGAGTTTTAAAGTCCAAACCTTTGAACCTCTCATACTTTGCAAATTCTGTCTAACCATCTAAACACTCCACATACATCATATAGAAGTTGTTCAAACACAAGAAAAACTTCTGTAATATCACTATCATCACTTCCCAAGCTCAACAACAGCCCATACAACAGCTCAAACTCAAAGCACAAATTTCAGTTTCAAGGTAAGTTTTCTTGATTTTGAACTCTTCATACAAGCATCATTAATGGTTTATTTGTGAAGATAAAATGTAGTAACCATTGTCCTTAAATATAATCTTTTGTTTATCTTCCATTCTTTTCATTATGTGTTGAGAACTAATCCATGTATGCAGCAAAACAATGTTGAAGTAGAAAAGATGACATTATGAGTCGACACATAGCCTTATGAGTCGATACATACTGCTTTACAGGCCCAAAACAGAAGGAAAAAACAAATGTACGAGTCGACACAAAGCACATATGAGTCGACACATGCAGCGTATGAGTCGACACATACCATTATGTATCGACCATACTGAGTTGATTTGGCAATACAGGGGCAAGGAAAGTTATGTGTCGATGCATGTGAGGTTGTGTCGACACATTATAGTTCAAGATGCATTTTTCCCTTCTTTTTACACTATTTTTACGTTTCCTTCATGGTTATTCAATATGGTTGTAATATTTAAGTTCCTACTTCATCCCCATTTGAAAATTGTACCCTCGTCCCCTAAACAATGTAATAGCGTAGGACTTATTTTCCGCAAATTTAACGCTTTCAAATACAAATGTTAGTAACTAGGGTGTGTATGCCAAGATAAAATTAACAAGTTGATAACCCTAATCAAAGATTAAATGCATGCAAATCAAACACACTATTCACACATGCACCCTTAAGGTTAACTCCACTTGTTGCCTAAAAAATGGTCATGTTATGCATGTGGGGTTTCTTAGCAAAAACAAGCAAATACAAGATCATAGTCCCTCGATGACGCTATCTAAGTTTCCTTACAAATGATCTTAGTCCCTCAAAAAAGAATGCTAAGATACCTTGCAACATTTCTAATCATGGCTATACAATGACCCACGTCCGTCCCGCTTACATCCAAAGATAGGGTTGCTTACCAAATCAATGGTAAGACAACAATATCAAAGGAAAAGAAAATGAACAAGAAAGACATTTGAGTAGGTAGATTGCTCCTAATTACTTGCTCCATTTCAAAACAAACATCCTTGCTATTTTCAAAAATAATCACCTACACCTTAAAAAACACCTTTCAAACTTGAAAACATTTTCAAAAGATCAACACTTTGTATACATTCTTACGAACGAGAATCATTACAAAGTTTGCCTAAACGATGGCGCCTTTTCAAAATACTTTAAAAAAAAAACACACAAAGCATAATTTCAAACAAAAGCAAGTGATCTAGCAAGTAACTAAGAGCCCATGGAAAACCATGGATGAAAAGGGTGCTAATACCTTCCCTTTTCATAATCTACCCCCCCGAACTCAAGAAATAATCTCAAAGGTCTTTCCTGTGCTTTTTTCACCTTTCCTTTTGGATAAAAGAAAAGTTAGTGGCGACTCTTGCTAACTACAACATTTGCGATAAAACACAAAACCCTCAAGTCAGTTCTCCCACCGTATCACAAAGTGACTACGAGCTATCTACCTACTCAAAGATCTCTCGTGTTACTTTCCTCCTTTCCTTAGATAGTGGTATCCTACCATTAGTTAGTAGGAAGCCCTATCATTGGATATGAAGGGACAAGCGTGGATCATCGTACAGTCATAAAGGCAACTCGTAGGGGCGCTTTAGAAATTTATCGTAAGGGACTAAGATCATTTGCCAAAGGCAGCATCGAAGGATTATCGAGGGACTACAACCTTTTTAATCGAGGGTCTTTGCTAGAACGTCCCGACGTTCGAGGGACATGACTGCTTTTATTTGAAGGCAACCCGTGGAATTACCCTAGACGTGAGTGTGTGAAAATTGATTCAATTCAATTATTTAATCTTGATTAGGGTTAGCTATGTTCGTTTTTATGTCTTTTCATACATGCCTAGTTATTATACAGTAATAAGGAAAACGATAAATTGCGGAAAGTAAAGGTGCGGAAAGTAAACCTAAACTATTACAAGGCTTCAGGGAAAGGGGTACAAAACCATAAAATCGGGAAAAAAAGAAAGTAAACCCTAATTAACTATTACATACTGTAGCAGATACATAATTGGGAAAAACTAATGCGAAAGTTATAAAGTATATGAAGATTGTAAAACAACGGGAAAAAGAAAATTGAAAATTGTTTAGTGATCGTTTGATGATTAACCTAAAATCTAATTGATTTTAATTGGTTAAAAAAGAATTAATTGAGTAAAAAAGAATTGATTAATTAAGAAAAAACCCTAAATTCTAGATCGATTTTAAGTTAAGTGAGAAAACCTAAAAAATCAAATTAGGGTTAATTAAATAAAACCTAAAATTAGATTAAGACCTAGAATTAATTAAAATTTAAAATTAAATTAAAACCTAAAATTAAGTTTAACCTAAAATTAAATTAAAAATATAAAATTAGATTAAAACCTAAAAATAAAATTAAGGTTTGTTTAAAAAAGTTTTTTAAAAAAAGGTTTGTAAAAGAGTGAGAAACATAGGATTGGAAAAAAGAAATAACCAAATATGTAGGGGTGGGTGTTGAACCCACACCCTCAAGCAGTTTCAGCAGTAAGCATACCACCAGACCAACGCACTGGTTGTGTCAAGATAGCAGGTCCAATGTGTTATATGATAAACCTACAAAGATAATGGAAATATGAAAAAAAATGGCAAAATAGGAGATTAAACTCGTGACCTGAGAGAGGAGTGACTTATCGCGCGTGTTTCTATCATTGGGTGGTGATACATCCATTAACCTATGTCAATTTATTAATATATAATGTAAAATAAATTCCAGAAAGAAGATAATCAAACATGCGTGCATGAGTGAGACCCTAATATTTTGAACGATCCAATCATATTATCTCATTCTGCCACACGACCCAACCACCGGTCAAACCACCCTGGTCGGTGGTTTCCGATTGGAAAATTTTCCAAACCTGCGAAAACAACAACAACAAAGATTATAGGGACCATACCCCTCTAATTTGGGGGCTGGGAATCTAGTGGTAGCCTCCATTTAACCTGAAACAGTCTGTACACGGATATATAATAAAGCCGGAGCTTCATGCCCTAACCATGGTACCTTGTTATTCTTGCGTTACACCTCACAAATAATGGTTCAAAAACATTCTAAACATCATGTTGAATATGTATGCATGCATTAAATGATTCAAAAAAGCATAAAATAAGAGTTTGAAGTTGAATAATTTTACCAACTCCGGTGCGGGTGAATGAGAGTGGTTTGGGATGCTTTGAGACTGCCTAAGGGTTGAGAATGACTCCTGGAGATCTCAGAAGACTGGCTTGGTGCTTGGAATCACGTGAGAGGGGCTGGAGAATAGGGTTTGTCTTTGCCCTAATTCTTTGAAAAAATTGAGAAATTGCTAGGGTTTTTGAGGCAGCTTTCACGTATCATGTTGGTCTGGTCTTGTTATATATATATATATATATATATATATATATATATATATATATATATATATATATATATATATATATATATATATATATATATATATATATATATATATATATATATATATATATATATATATATATATATATATATATATATATATATATATATATATATATATATATATATATATATATATATATATATATATATATATATATATATATATATATATATATATATATATATATATATATATATATATATATATATATATATATATATATATATATATATATATATATATATATATATATATATATATATATATATATATATATATATATATATATATATAGCTTTTCCATCTCACGCATAATATTTTGGGCCTCCAACATGACTGAAATCAAAAGCCTTATGCCTTAGTCCATTAGTTTTATATTTTATCTAATTTATTTTGTATTTAATTGAATAAAAAAAAAGATAATGCATGAATGGACTTATGGATCTTTAAACATGTCACGAACACGTTTGGATCTGAAAACTTAGGCCCAATAGCTCAAAATTACAAATTTGCTCAATTTGGAATTCATGCATTCTACCAAAATTTCCCAACTTGCAATGGCCATAACTCTCTCAATTTTTATCTTTAGAAGGTGATCTTGGAACTTTTGGAAAGCTCAAGATATCATCTATAACCTTTATGTTTATCATTTTTTCTTTTGAATACTTTATCTTGATGTAAGTTTACTTGATAAAAAGTGTCTTTTTGTTGACTTTTGAAATGACCTGTAATGTATTGGCTTATATCTCTCAAATGATGCATTTTTTGGACTTGATCTTAGAGATACAAAGTTGTACATAATTGAATTTTCTTAAAAATGGGCTTTGGTTGGGGAAAAGCTGATGAAGCATGTGAAATTTATGCTTGGTCAAAGTTTAGTTGACTTCTTCTAAGGAAACCTTAATTTGGCAACTTTTGATTTTTGATGATTTGAGGGCTTTTCTTGAGGAATCATTATCAACCCTTTATCAAATGATGAATGTGACTTCAAAATGTTGATGTTGACCAAAAATCTTGAAGTTTGACTGTATGTTGACCATAATTGACTTTTTACCCAATATAGTTGATTTTCAGTTATTTGAGCAATTGACTGAGCAAATTTATGATGCAAGGCTTGAAACTTGACATGAGAATTCTTAAATACCTATGGAGAACCATGAAATCCACTTGAGATATTGAGAACCCAATCTTCCTTGTGAAACACAAAACCCTAACTATGGACCCATTGCTTAGGAGGAGAATTTGTATGATCAATTCTTGAGCAACCTTGAGCATTTGAGAACCTTTTGAGAATGTATTTAAGAAAAATAGGAGGTCAAATTTTGGGGTACAACAGCTGCCCCTGTTCAATCTTATTAAAACTAAAGAGTTAGATTGGCATGTTTGTCATTCGTGACTTGAAGGTAGAAGATGATTGAACACTTAGGTGCCCAGAAATTTGCACTCGCCTGTACACGAAGTGACACTGTTGGTTGATTATACCGGGAATGGGATTAAAGATGCCATTTGGAGAGGTTACAGAGATTCGTTGGAGATGGACTTATAAATTCCATCTAGAGTAACTGTTGATAGGAATTTCAGAATAAGTCCACGCATGACTTTGTCTTAGAAGATGTATTTGGAATGAGTCTACGTCTGACTTTACCTAAAAGAATTTCAGAGTGAATATATGCTTGATTTTATTTGAATGATATACTAGAATGAGTCTACGCTCTACTTTGTCTAGAATATACGTTTGGGATGATTCTACGCCCGACTTTGTCCAAAAAGAATATCAAAATAAATATATGCTTGATTTTATCCAAATGGTATACTAGAATGAGTCTACACTCAACTTTGTCTAGAAGATACATTTGGAATGAGTCTACGCCCGACTTTGTACAAAATATTTTCAGAAGGAATCTACGCTTGATTTCATTTGAACTAGAAGATGTCTACGTCCGACTTCAACTAGAAGAGGTATTGGAAAGATTCTACGCCTGACTTTTTTCCAAAAGAGTTTCAGAAGGAATTTAGGCTTGAATTTATCTTAATGATGCACTAGAAGATGTCTACGCCCGACTTCATCTAGAAGAGATATTTTTCAAAATGACTCTCTAGGGAAAGTGTTTAAGTAACTACTTGTCAGATTTAGTCTCTGAGGGAAGTGCTTATTGTTGTACCCCAAAATTTGCCCTCGCGCTTTTCCACAAGAAATCTCAGCTTCAAACATTTCCTGACTTCTCAAACTGGCTCAAGAATCGGACAAACGGACCTTTCTTGACAAGTCAAGCAGAATTAGGGTTTTCACTGATTTTCAGAGCTTTGAATTGTTTCATGCAGTGGGCTTAGGGTTTGGTTGATTTTTGGTTCAATTTTGATCAAGCGAGCGTGGTTTGGCATTTAATCGGGAATTAGGGTTTTATGGGCATATTCTCAGAAGAATTTGAATTCCACAGCACTTTGCGGTTTATTTCAAAATTCAGATTAAAATTCGCGTTATCTTGGTTTAATCAGCAAAAGAGACAGTGGTTTTGAATTCAGTAAGTTTTGATTGGGCCAGTCAGATACAAGATGCAGTTTTGAATTCACAGTGTTCATGTGTTTGATCAGTCTATCTGGGGTTAACTGCTGCTTTGCTTTGGATGTTGAATAAGACAGGTTTATTGGATCAATGTTGTTTTATTTTAGTTATTTATTATTCTGAAATTAAATGATTGAATTTATTTTTCAATTGTTTTAATTCTAAGAATTTTAAATAAATAAATAAGCAATAAAGAAAGTTAGAACCAATTGGATAATTTGATTTTTATTGATATTCGAATTATTTGTACAAATTGTTGTTACAGACAATAATTTACATTTAATTTAAATATTACATAGAATGAAAAAACTATCCTATTTTCTAAATGTTCTTCGTGCTTCATTCCGCTCCGGTATTCCATTTTTTTTCATCTGCAAAAAGAATAAGAAAAGTCAGAAAGCATTAAATTGGAAAAGACAGTTAAAAATTGCTCATCATTAGGGGCCACTGACTGGGATCAGTTGCCCTCTCTGCAAATCACGGGACTTCTCCCGGTTCACAGAGAGGGAAGATTATTTTTATTTCATGAATGTAAATGCAAATGCATAAGTCATAAAATTCAAGCTGCATAGAAGTTCAAAATCCAAAATCCAAACTAAACTGAAAAAGTTCAATCCAAACTTTCAATCCAAAACAAAGTCCACTCAAAGAAAATCAAGGAAGTACATTTGCTATCACAAGCTCAAAAGCTGTCATGGAAAGATTTGAGAAAAAGATATCAAAAAGCAGAAAATCTATCCAAACTGTCAAAACTGGATAAAGGAGATGCAAGATGTATTATGCAAGCAAACATCTTAATTCATCATTTCCCATAGGGCCCCTTCAAAATAGTACAGAATATAATCATATTAAAATTCAAACTGTACTTTGAGAGAGAGTAAAGAGAGAAAAAAAGCAAGCAGGGTTTAGGCATAGTTCAGGTTCAGCAGTCCAGCATAGCAGGAAGACAGAAAAAGATACACAAATATATATACACAAGACAGTTCAGTTCAGCATGGCAGTTCAGAAGTGAAGAGAGCATAATAAGGAAAATCTACAAGACAGTCCAATAGCAGTTCACAGCAGACAGTAGGAGGCAATTCAGAAAAAGAAGAGAGAAAAAGCATAGATAGCAGTTCAGAATAGAGGGAGGAGGAGAGAATCCAAACTCAGTTCAGAAGTAAAGTGAAGAGAAGCAAAAAGTCACAAAACCAAGCTTCCAACAGTGAACCTGCACCAGCATAGGCAAACTGTCCCAAACCTTCAAACACCCACAAAACACCATAACCTTGCCAAGAAACCTGCAAACCATAACCTGATACATACAACCCTGCATCAAACACAACTCAAAAAACCTCACATAACCAAAAACTGAGTTAAGCCAAGCTTAATCAGAACCTGCACCATACCGATAACACACATCTCAGAACTCAACCTTCATGCTAAACACAAAAAAAACCTGATATACAAAACTGAGCCAGCATAAGCATCAGTCATAACCATAACCAAAACCACCAATAACCTCACCATACCTACAAACTGATCAAAACCAAGCCAAGCTAACATTACTCAGAACTTGTCAAAGACCATCAAACCAGCATTAGCAATCAAACCTCATATCCAAACTCAAGCCTCACCATCTTATGAAACCAACATCTAAGATATTCAAACACCAAGCCTCAGAAGTGAACTTCATCATAGGCATCTCAGTAAGGCACATCTCAAAGCACACAAGCAAATCATCTCAAGGCAGCAATGTTCCAAAATCATTCAGAAGCAAAGATTCGAGGCAAATGAGACCCTCAGACCTCTGAGGTCATCACAGGGCAACGAGAGAAAGAAGCAAGTCAGGGACATAGAAGAAAACAATATTTCAAGGCAATAACTGTTCAAAGTTATTCAAAAGCTAGCATTCAACCATTCAAAGCAACAGGCATACAGCAACCCACCTTAGGCCTCAGAAGGGGGGCTTCATCATAGACAAATCAGAAAAAAGAAACGAAAGTGGAACAATACTCAAGCAAGCCATCACAGGGCAACGCCAAGGAAGTAAATGTTCAAGGCAACCTAGGCCCTCAGAACCCTAGGTTCATCCTTGGGCAAGCAAGCACACATAGGCGACAACATAAGCAATCACATACATCAAGCAAGAGTTTAAACCAACAAATCAAGGCAACTGGAAGAGAAGATACAGAAGTAACATTCAAAGACAGTCCAAACCAACAAGCCAGCGAAGTAGAAGAGGAAAAATCAGAAGCGTAGCAAGCATCTCCCTTCGCCGCTCCGGCCTCCTGAGCGCTACTTCTCCACCTTCCCTCCACCTCCAAATATAAGGTAGTATAATCCTCGCCCCCTATCTCTTCTCCTTCGCCTCATAATGAAAACGAAAAAATAAAAAACTCAAATTAAACAAATGCGTATCGTTCACAAAGAAAACATAAAGCGTTGTCATCATACCTTAAATCAAGGACGCTAGGCTCATGCCTTGGAGGGAGGAAAGGCGTTGAAACGCGCTGGTGGCCGGAGGAAGCTCAGGAAGCCTAATCGGAGAAGACTCAACAAATGGCGCCGCTGTTAACCCTAGCCTTTCGTTTCAAACTGAACCAAATGCCTAAACCCTAATTTCGTTCAAGGCAAGCTTGGGCCTGACTCGTTTCCTGATTACCCCAAAGCCCATTAACATTAACCTCTTTTCATATTCATCAACAATATTCAGTTAACCTACTCTTCTTTCATATATTAATAATAACCCTTTAATATTTTATGAAAACATTTCATTTGCTTTACAAAAAATCATTTTAATACAAACACTTTCTTTTATTTACAATTTAACTAAAGCATTTTATATATACTTATTTAATTAAAAATACTAACCTAATTAAAACATTTTTTTTTTATTATATGATTAAAACATCTTTTTTTTGATAGAGATTTGTACATAAAAATAAAATACCTTTCTTAACACACATAATTTAATTTTTGGGACCCAATTTAATTTTGGACATAATTTAATACTTTTTGTACATACATGTTATATTAAAAATTAATTTTGTATATATCATATAAAACATTTTCTTTAGATTAATACACATTTGTACATAACAATAACAAAATACTTTTTATACCAATTAACTTGAAAATATTTTTTACATATTGAAACATATTTGTACATATTATTCATTTTTCATACATAATTAAAATTAAACTTTTTAATTAATTAACATTCATTCTTATATACATAACAATTCAATACATTTTTCTCTAATATTTAATTTCCAAACATTTAGTTAAAATACTTTTTTTGTAAATAAAGAAACATTCTTAATTTAAAACTTGAACTCTTTTTGTACATTAAACATACAAAAATCAAGATTCATCTAAAAACATTTATCTAGGTCAAAACCCTAATATGGCTCAACTTCACATTTCGCACTTGTGCATATTTACACTTACACAATACATATACATTTGCACTTACACAATATATTGCCCTACACCCATTTTATTTTATATTCATACCTTCGACATTTATATTTTGATTGTGACATTCGATTTGGTTGTAAATACTATAAGTCTCATCCCCTTGTACATTTATACCCCCACTCCTGGATATTATTGTGTAATAGCGTAGATTTACATTCCGCAATTTACAGTTTTTCCAATTATACCATGGTTAGACCTAGGGTTTGTATGTACCTAAAATCAAAACGCTAGATAACCTAATACAAAACAAATACATGTAATCAATACACAATCACACTTGCACCCCCTAGGGTAATCCCACATGTTGCCTTCCAAAATGGGCCATGCTTGCACGTCGAATGTCTTTGGCAAAACAAAATCAAATGATCATAAGTCCCTCGATGACGCTTTCAAGATGTTGCCTAAATGAATGATCATAGTCCCTTCAAAACAAATTGCCAAAGACACTTGGCATCATTGCATTCATGGTCCATACGATGACCCGCGCCCGTCCCGAATAAACTTCCTAAACGCAAGATTGTCCATCAATTTCAATGATGGAACAAAATTGTTAAAAAGGGGTTAAAACATGACAAAAACCTTTGAGTACAATAGGGTAGACAAAACTCTTAGTTACTTGAGATCAAACTTGCAAAAACACTTGCCTTCTTTTCAAAAACCACAATCCACAACACTTTCAAACAAACTCTCAAGAACATTTGAAAACATCTTTTCGAAAAGATTCACACTTTTGTAAAACACTCAATCACGGGTCAAATACATTAGTTGCCTAAGACAAGGCATCTTTTTCCAAAACATTTTCAAAAAGCACCCACACACACACCATTTTCAAAGCAATCGAAAAACAAGGCAAGTGATCTAAAAAACCAAGTAACTAAGAGCCCATGGATAACCATGGATGAAAAGGGTGCTAATACCTTCCCTTTTCATAATCTACCCCCCGAACCCACGAAATATCTCAAAAGGTTTTTGCTGTGCTTTTTTAACCTTTCCTTTAGGATAAAGTAAAAAGTCGGTGGCGACTCTTGCTAACCGCACAAGTGCGAATACGAACGCAAAACACTAGTCAGTTCTCCCACCGTATCACAGAACTGGAGACTCTGCTGGGGAGAATTTTAAAGTGGGGTTACCTTAGGGTTTAGATCACCTTTATTTTCAATTGTTTTCTTTGTTTGCTTTTATATTTGTGGGCTTTGTATCGGAGTTTTATAGATCCTAACCCGGATCTGGGAAATACCCTTTTAGGTAGCATAATCTGTGAGGGACCTGTCCGGCGTAGACCGACATGGGTGAAGCAGTGGCTACGTTGGTGTGGCATCTTAGTCTGTACCTATATCCCTTGTGTTGTAACGGGGAGAATATAGGTCTCCTAAGGGGTCATTAAGCGCCAACCGACCTTAGAACCCTAATTGACCAACTTGGCCATTAGAACAGTAGCAGTATGCTACACTCATTGAGGCTAAACTCTCGAGATGGTTCCGGCCGCGAGAAAAGGTTGCGATGCTGGAGTTATGACCGATTGAGGTTAGCCCATGATATGAGATCCTCTAAAACCCGGTTACTTTTGATAGGACAGGTTTTAACCAACAAACTGAAAGAGGGTAGTACCTGAACCTCATGCAAGCCTAAACCTAAGGCCTTGTGTGCTTTGTGTGAATATTGTCTGCCTGTATATACACTTACTTGTTTGTGCATACATGTACATAACATCATGACATCATACCATAGCATTTTAGCATTTTCAATAACCATTTCAAGGAGCTCGAGGGTTCTTTTGATGCAGGGTTACGTTGAACCAGACATCTATCAAGGGGCAAGAGGTTTCTCCTCTAACCAATCCAGTCAAAGTTCAAGTGCAACAACTTGAATCAGTGGCTGTGACCCACTCGACATGGTGAGCTTGATTCTCGTGGAAATACATCCACCAACACAAAGCTCTCCAAACAAAGGTCGAGAACAACAACTTGAATCAGTGGCTATGACCCACTCGACATGGTAAGCTTGATTCTCGTGGAAGGACGTCCACCGGTGCAGAGATCTCCAATCCAAGAGCAGAGTTCAACCTCTAACATTTTCTTGTGTTTACCCCAAGAGATCCTTGAAAGCATGCATCCACATATCATGCATTGCATTTTGACGACCTTTCCTTTTTCAGGTTTCCTTACTCTCCTGCTGTTTATTTAAGCAAGAGATGGCTCTAGAACGGTCTGTCAAGGACATCCAAGATCAGACTGCTCAGCTGCAAGAGATGTTCCTGAACTTGTCTCTGGGGCAAGAAGAGATGAAAGCTCTCCTCACCAAGGACTTGGGGAATTCCAACCATGCCAGGAGTGATCAGATTGCAGAGCTGCAGTTTGATCTGACAACACTGAGGACTCAAATGATGGGATATTTGGTGGGCCAGATGGCTCTCATCCAAGATCTATCTCAAAGACAAGAGGAACTCAGAGTTCTGGTCTGCCAACTGCTTCCAAACAACCAACTGGGGCAAACATCTGAGGTCGAAGAGCAAGTCACCGCTCAGCCTCCATCCACTCAAGAAGACAAGGGGAAAGCTCCTCTGCTAGCTTCAGGGTCACAAACCCATCAACAACCTCGCCAGCGTCAGCGGGGCAATCGGCGTAAACAAGAAAAGTCGGGAAGACAGTTTACGGAGACTGAAATACCATCATTCTTCATACTGAAGCGCCTGTTGGAGGTCAATTTGCTCACCATAAAGGACCCTCCTCAGAAGCTCAATATCTCCTCTCCTCGCTTTAATCCCGACGAATTCTGTGTTTACCACTCCTGCAGCCCGGGGCACAGCACCAACGACTGTTGGGCCTTGAAGAACAAGATTCAAGATCTGATTGATATTGGGGTGTTGGAATTCATGCCAGACGGCGAGATGAAGATCTTCCGTTAAAGGGTTCTCCGCTTGAAGTGACGAAGCTCGAAACTGAAAGACTTTTGCTTCTTTTTGAATTTTCAAAGTTGTAATTTCTTTTACTGTCGAAACAATTATTTGTTGATGTTAAACTCTGTTTTCATTAATGCATTGCATATGTTTGTCTTGAATTCATCCATTCGTTTCACTACTCTTATGCTTTTCTTTATGATATTTGACTCTTGATAAAAAGCTGCAAGCCTTTAGAAGGAGGATGACGAAACAATACCGTGATCTTATACAGTATGCTTTTGAACAGACCTCGCTGATGATGTACAGGCATTTCTTTCAATTCCCAAACACTGGAGTTATAAGGAAGTTAATCCCTAGTCAACCCCTTCGAGCCAAAGAAGTAGGAGTTTCCTGTTCTAAACAATCAAAAACCTTTGATATAAACCTGGGGCAGGGTAGTATCTCAGTTAATTCAAAAGGAAACGCGCATTGGAGTCGCAAATTCCCAGTTCGTAATACAACGAACGACGTCGAAAAAGAAAGCATTCCTTTGGAATCAAAAGACAAGGGTGGTTCCCTATCACGTAGACAGTCAATCTCTCAAAAGAGAAAAAACCACCAAGCCAAAACCTATGAAGGAGGCTTAAGAAAGCTGGGGCATCCCGCTGACAGCAATCCCGAAAACGGTAACAGTCAGGCAAAAGTTAGGGATAACAAATCAAAATCAAATAGTGAGGTCATTACAAAACCCTCAACAACATGAAAAGTGTTGAAAAAGAAAAAGGAGATGATGACTGTCTCCCCAAATTCAAACCGGTGAACCATCGCCCAAAAGTCGTTCCGAACTCAAAACAGAGTGCGACGCACAATTAACTGAGCTTAGGTTGAAGAACATCACGAAGAGCGGGGGGGTACAAATATACTTTGAGCCTTTATCCTTTGTTTCTTAAACCGTGAACCAGGCCACGTTACAACCCTCCAAAAGTCCTAATTGAAGCATGGGTTAGTTCGAAAGCATACTGTTACAAAAGGTATCCTGACTCCTGTAGGGATTTGCTCTAAATCTTGTGTTAACTTGTCTTGTGAAAAAGTTTTCTGCTAAAAAACGCATTTTTCAAAATCTCAAGACAAACATAAACTTTGCATTATTCGAATATCACTGTCTGCATTTGACCCTTTTGTTTGACAGCGAAGAAGTTCATACAACGAATGTTCGGAGGAACGAAAACTCTCTCAGTAAGTCAAAATCACTTCAAGAGGATAACACTTCCATCAAATCTCCTATCAACAAGGGGCATGACATGTCACAATTCAATTAACCTGGGGCAGTCCAGTCAAGGTCCAACAGATCTTTCAAAGTTCAGTTAACCTGGGGCAGTCCAGTCAAGATTTCAAGAAATCTCTCAATATGCAGAGTAATCTAATTCAAGATTCCTTCACCACCACTTGGGGCATTTGAATGTCAAAAGTGTTCAACAAATCAACTACAACATCTCCAGACTCGATTCCTGTATCCAGCCAGGGCATATCTATTGACTACATTTCCAGACTCGACTCCTGTATCTAGCCAGGGCACGTCTGAAGAGTTCGAGGATTCGATTCCTGTATCCAGCCAGGGCATATCTGTTGACGACTATTTCCAGATTCGATTCCTGTATCCAGCCAGGGCATATCTGTTGACTACATTTCCAGACTCGACTCCTGTATCTAGCCAGGGCACGTCTGAAGAGTTCGAGGATTCGATTCCTGTATCCAGCCAGGGCATATCTGTTGACGACTATTTCCAGATTCGACTCCTGTATCCAGCCAGGGCATATCTGTTGATTACATTTCCAGACTCGATTCCTGTATCTAGCCAGGGCATGTCTGAAGAGTTTGAAGATTCGACTCCTGTATCCTGCCAGGGCATATCTATCAACTATCACCTTTCCAGATTCGACTCCTGTATCCAGCCAGGGCATGTCTGAAGAATTCCAGATCAACACCTGCGATAACCCAGGAAACATCTGTGAACGACCGATTGTAGACCAACACCTGTAATAAATCAGGATTTATCTACATCACCACTTGGGGCATTCGAATGTCAAAAGTGTTCAAAACCCGATGTAGTTTTACACAAGCTCATCATCAGGAAGCCCTACACCGGTTCCTCTTCAAGACTTCTGAAACAAGTTTACGGATTCTTCCCTACAACGGACGCCAATCTACCGACTTGTTCAGATTCTTATCAAGACTTCTGAAACAGGTTTACGGATTCTTCCCAACAACGGACGCCAATCTACCGACTTGTTCAGATTCTTATCAAGACTTCTGAAAACAGTTCATGGATTCATCCCAACAACGGATGTTAATCTATCAACTTGTTCAGATGTAACCTTTGAATTCAGTTTACGGACGCTTCCCAACAACGGATGTTGTTCTATTGCTGATTCCTCTTCAAGACTTCTGAAAACAGTTTACGGATTCTTCCCAACAACGGACGCCAATCTACCGACTTGTTCAGATTCTTATCAAGACTTCTGAAACAAGTTTACGGATTCTTCCCTACAACGGACGCCAATCTACCGACTTGTTCAGATTCTTATCAAGACTTCTGAAACAGGTTTACGGATTCTTCCCAACAACGGACGCCAATCTACTGACTTGTTCAGATTCTTATCAAGACTTCTGAAAACAGTTCATGGATTCATCCCAACAACGGATGTTAATCTATCAACTTGTTCAGATGTAACCTTTGAATTCAGTTTACGGACGCTTCCCAACAACGGATGTTGTTCTATTGCTGATTCCTCTTCAAGACTTCTGAAAACAGTTTACGGATTCTTCCCAACAACGGACGCCAATCTACCGACTTGTTCAGATTCTTATCAAGACTTCTGAAAACAGTTCATGGATTCATCCCAACAACGGATGTTAATCTATCAACTTGTTCAGATGTAACCTTTGAATTCAGTTTACGGACGCTTCCCAACAACGGATGTTGTTCTATTGCTGATTCCTCTTCAAGACTTCTGAAAACAGTTTACGGATTCTTCCCAACAACGGACGCCAATCTACCGATTTGTTCAGATTCTTCTCAAGACTTCTGAAAACAGTTCATGGATTCATCCCAACAACGGATGTTAGTCTATCAACTCGTTCAGATACAACCTTTGAATTTAGTTTACGGACGCTTCCCAACAACGGATGTTGTTCTATTGCTGATTCAACCTCAAGATTTCTGAAAACAGTTCACGGTTTCTCCAAGTAAACGGATGTTAACCTATCGCTTGTTCAGATTCTTCTCAAAGCTAACAACCACGGAAGATCGCACTCGCCAAAATTCTCCCTATCCCCAGCGGAGTTCCTTCAGTCCCCAGTGAAGTCAGACTTTCAAACCTTCTCCTCACAGAGTTTTGAGGAAGCAATTTTTGAGTTCCCCAGTGAAGTCTCCAGGGATACCTCCCATCAAGCCAAAGACCCTCAATCTGGTCTCCCCGGCATGAGTCCACTAGTTTGGGACTCCCCAGTAGAGGTCATCAGGAATTCTCTTCCCCAGCAACAGCCAAGGATTTATTTTCCCCGGCAGCAGTCAAGATGCTTTTTATCTTCAGCCATCTCGGAATCATGTATCCTTGGCAAGATTAGCTCATCAGCTTACATGCGCATTCATTACATTCATATCATAAACATTAATGTCACATGCATTGCATCACGCACCATAACATTGCATACAGCTAACCCTTTGCCTTTTCAGGAAAGATCAGTCGACACAGATCATCTCCTGGGATTCATCCAGAAATAGTTCAAATGTGACCCGGACACAGCAACTTTCTGATACTTATTCCAGATTCATTCAGACGCATCAGCAGAAACCTTACACCGGTTCCTCTTCAACTTCTCAACTTCTGAAACAAGTTTACGGATTCTTCCCTACAACGGATGTCAATCTACCGATTTGTTCAGACTCTTCCCAAAATTTTGAAGACAGTTTACGGATTCTTCCTTACAACGGATGTCAATCTACCAACTGATTCAGACTCTTCTCAATTTTTGAAAATAAGTTACGGACGCTTCCCAACAACGGATGCTGCTCCATTGCTTGTTCAGTCCCAACTCCTGAAAATAGTTTACAGATTCTCCAGATGTGGACGTCAGTCTGTTGCTTGTTCAGACCCCAATTCAGAGATATTCCAAAACATGGATGCCCTTCTGACACTTGTCCACTCACCATCGACCTACAGTTCAACATCACCATATGGCATCTATAAGCCCATCCTCCTACCAGCAGTCGCCGAATGGCATCGTTAAGCCCATTCTCAGATGGCATCTCTAAGCCCATCCCCCGACAAATTCTTTCGCACCAGGTGGCATCTTTAAGCCCATCACCAAATGGCATCTTTAAGCCCATTCACCTCACCGTCACATTGACGAGTGCAAATTTTCTGGGCACATTAGTGTCCAATCTCCTTTTACCTTCAAGTCGCGAAAGGCAAACTTGCCAATCTAACTCTTCAGGTCAAAGAAGATTGAACAGGGGCAACTGTTGTACCCCAAAATTTGCCCTCGCGCTTTTCCACAAGAAATCTCAGCTTCAAACATTTCCTGACTTCTCAAACTGGCTCAAGAATCGGACAAACGGACCTTTCTTGACAAGTCAAGCAGAATTAGGGTTTTCACTGATTTTCAGAGCTTTGAATTGTTTCATGCAGTGGGCTTAGGGTTTGGTTGATTTTTGGTTCAATTTTGATCAAGCGAGCGTGGTTTGGCATTTAATCGGGAATTAGGGTTTTATGGGCATATTCTCAGAAGAATTTGAATTCCACAGCACTTTGCGGTTTATTTCAAAATTCAGATTAAAATTCGCGTTATCTTGGTTTAATCAGCAAAAGAGACAGTGGTTTTGAATTCAGTACGTTTTGATTGGGCCAGTCAGATACAAGATGCAGTTTTGAATTCACAGTGTTCATGTGTTTGATCAGTCTATCTGGGGTTAACTGCTGCTTTGCTTTGGATGTTGAATAAGACAGGTTTATTGGATCAATGTTGTTTTATTTTAGTTATTTATTATTCTGAAATTAAATGATTGAATTTATTTTTCAATTGTTTTAATTCTAAGAATTTTAAATAAATAAATAAGCAATAAAGAAAGTTAGAACCAATTGGATAATTTGATTTTTATTGATATTCGAATTATTTGTACAAATTGTTGTTACAGACAATAATTTACATTTAATTTAAATATTACATAGAATGAAAAAACTATCCTATTTTCTAAATGTTCTTCGTGCTTCATTCCGCTCCGGTATTCCATTTTTTTTCATCTGCAAAAAGAATAAGAAAAGTCAGAAAGCATTAAATTGGAAAAGACAGTTAAAAATTGCTCATCATTAGGGGCCACTGACTGGGATCAGTTGCCCTCTCTGCAAATCACGGGACTTCTCCCGGTTCACAGAGAGGGAAGATTATTTTTATTTCATGAATGTAAATGCAAATGCATAAGTCATAAAATTCAAGCTGCATAGAAGTTCAAAATCCAAAATCCAAACTAAACTGAAAAAGTTCAATCCAAACTTTCAATCCAAAACAAAGTCCACTCAAAGAAAATCAAGGAAGTACATTTGCTATCACAAGCTCAAAAGCTGTCATGGAAAGATTTGAGAAAAAGATATCAAAAAGCAGAAAATCTATCCAAACTGTCAAAACTGGATAAAGGAGATGCAAGATGTATTATGCAAGCAAACATCTTAATTCATCATTTCCCATAGGGCCCCTTCAAAATAGTACAGAATATAATCATATTAAAATTCAAACTGTACTTTGAGAGAGAGTAAAGAGAGAAAAAAAGCAAGCAGGGTTTAGGCATAGTTCAGGTTCAGCAGTCCAGCATAGCAGGAAGACAGAAAAAGATACACAAATATATATACACAAGACAGTTCAGTTCAGCATGGCAGTTCAGAAGTGAAGAGAGCATAATAAGGAAAATCTACAAGACAGTCCAATAGCAGTTCACAGCAAACAGTAGGAGGCAATTCAGAAAAAGAAGAGAGAAAAAGCATAGATAGCAGTTCAGAATAGAGGGAGGAGGAGAGAATCCAAACTCAGTTCAGAAGTAAAGTGAAGAGAAGCAAAAAGTCACAAAACCAAGCTTCCAACAGTGAACCTGCACCAGCATAGGCAAACTGTCCCAAACCTTCAAACACCCACAAAACACCATAACCTTGCCAAGAAACCTGCAAACCATAACCTGATACATACAACCCTGCATCAAACACAACTCAAAAAACCTCACATAACCAAAAACTGAGTTAAGCCAAGCTTAATCAGAACCTGCACCATACCGATAACACACATCTCAGAACTCAACCTTCATGCTAAACACAAAAAAAACCTGATATACAAAACTGAGCCAGCATAAGCATCAGTCATAACCATAACCAAAACCACCAATAACCTCACCATACCTACAAACTGATCAAAACCAAGCCAAGCTAACATTACTCAGAACTTGTCAAAGACCATCAAACCAGCATTAGCAATCAAACCTCATATCCAAACTCAAGCCTCACCATCTTATGAAACCAACATCTAAGATATTCAAACACCAAGCCTCAGAAGTGAACTTCATCATAGGCATCTCAGTAAGGCACATCTCAAAGCACACAAGCAAATCATCTCAAGGCAGCAATGTTCCAAAATCATTCAGAAGCAAAGATTCGAGGCAAATGAGACCCTCAGACCTCTGAGGTCATCACAGGGCAACGAGAGAAAGAAGCAAGTCAGGGACATAGAAGAAAACAATATTTCAAGGCAATAACTGTTCAAAGTTATTCAAAAGCTAGCATTCAACCATTCAAAGCAACAGGCATACAGCAACCCACCTTAGGCCTCAGAAGGGGGGCTTCATCATAGGCAAATCAGAAAAAAGAAACGAAAGTGGAACAATACTCAAGCAAGCCATCACAGGGCAACGCCAAGGAAGTAAATGTTCAAGGCAACCTAGGCCCTCAGAACCCTAGGTTCATCCTTGGGCAAGCAAGCACACATAGGCGACAACATAAGCAATCACATACATCAAGCAAGAGTTTAAACCAACAAATCAAGGCAACTGGAAGAGAAGATACAGAAGTAACATTCAAAGACAGTCCAAACCAACAAGCCAGCGAAGTAGAAGAGGAAAAATCAGAAGCGTAGCAAGCATCTCCCTTCGCCGCTCCGGCCTCCTGAGCGCTACTTCTCCACCTTCCCTCCACCTCCAAATATAAGGTAGTATAATCCTCGCCCCCTATCTCTTCTCCTTCGCCTCATAATGAAAACGAAAAAATAAAAAACTCAAATTAAACAAATGCGTATCGTTCACAAAGAAAACATAAAGCGTTGTCATCATACCTTAAATCAAGGACGCTAGGCTCATGCCTTGGAGGGAGGAAAGGCGTTGAAACGCGCTGGTGGCCGGAGGAAGCTCAGGAAGCCTAATCGGAGAAGACTCAACAAACGGCGCCGCTGTTAACCCTAGCCTTTCGTTTCAAACTGAACCAAATGCCTAAACCCTAATTTCGTTCAAGGCAAGCTTGGGCCTGACTCGTTTCCTGATTACCCCAAAGCCCATTAACATTAACCTCTTTTCATATTCATCAACAATATTCAGTTAACCTACTCTTCTTTCATATATTAATAATAACCCTTTAATATTTTATGAAAACATTTCATTTGCTTTACAAAAAATCATTTTAATACAAACACTTTCTTTTATTTACAATTTAACTAAAGCATTTTATATATACTTATTTAATTAAAAATACTAACCTAATTAAAACATTTTTTTTTATTATATGATTAAAACATCTTTTTTTTGATAGAGATTTGTACATAAAAATAAAATACCTTTCTTAACACACATAATTTAATTTTTGGGACCCAATTTAATTTTGGACATAATTTAATACTTTTTGTACATACATGTTATATTAAAAATTAATTTTGTATATATCATATAAAACATTTTCTTTAGATTAATACACATTTGTACATAACAATAACAAAATACTTTTTATACCAATTAACTTGAAAATATTTTTTACATATTGAAACATATTTGTACATATTATTCATTTTTCATACATAATTAAAATTAAACTTTTTAATTAATTAACATTCATTCTTATATACATAACAATTCAATACATTTTTCTCTAATATTTAATTTCCAAACATTTAGTTAAAATACTTTTTTTGTAAATAAAGAAACATTCTTAATTTAAAACTTGAACTCTTTTTGTACATTAAACATACAAAAATCAAGATTCATCTAAAAACATTTATCTAGGTCAAAACCCTAATATGGCTCAACTTCACATTTCGCACTTGTGCATATTTACACTTACACAATACATATACATTTGCACTTACACAATATATTGCCCTACACCCATTTTATTTTATATTCATACCTTCGACATTTATATTTTGATTGTGACATTCGATTTGGTTGTAAATACTATAAGTCTCATCCCCTTGTACATTTATACCCCCACTCCTGGATATTATTGTGTAATAGCGTAGATTTACATTCCGCAATTTACAGTTTTTCCAATTATACCATGGTTAGACCTAGGGTTTGTATGTACCTAAAATCAAAACGCTAGATAACCTAATACAAAACAAATACATGTAATCAATACACAATCACACTTGCACCCCCTAGGGTAATCCCACATGTTGCCTTCCAAAATGGGCCATGCTTGCACGTCGAATGTCTTTGGCAAAACAAAATCAAATGATCATAAGTCCCTCGATGACGCTTTCAAGATGTTGCCTAAATGAATGATCATAGTCCCTTCAAAACAAATTGCCAAAGACACTTGGCATCATTGCATTCATGGTCCATACGATGACCCGCGCCCGTCCCGAATAAACTTCCTAAACGCAAGATTGTCCATCAATTTCAATGATGGAACAAAATTGTTAAAAAGGGGTTAAAACATGACAAAAACCTTTGAGTACAATAGGGTAGACAAAACTCTTAGTTACTTGAGATCAAACTTGCAAAAACACTTGCCTTCTTTTCAAAAACCACAATCCACAACACTTTCAAACAAACTCTCAAGAACATTTGAAAACATCTTTTCGAAAAGATTCACACTTTTGTAAAACACTCAATCACGGGTCAAATACATTAGTTGCCTAAGACAAGGCATCTTTTTCCAAAACATTTTCAAAAAGCACCCACACACACACCATTTTCAAAGCAATCGAAAAACAAGGCAAGTGATCTAAAAAACCAAGTAACTAAGAGCCCATGGATAACCATGGATGAAAAGGGTGCTAATACCTTCCCTTTTCATAATCTACCCCCCGAACCCACGAAATATCTCAAAAGGTTTTTGCTGTGCTTTTTTAACCTTTCCTTTAGGATAAAGTAAAAAGTCGGTGGCGACTCTTGCTAACCGCACAAGTGCGAATACGAACGCAAAACACTAGTCAGTTCTCCCACCGTATCACACTTATCATAATTCAGTTTCTGAAGAAAATTGTCTGGTCACATAGATAGTCGCCCCGTCCTGTTTCAGGAATTACTCTGCGACCTGTCAGAAAATTATTGATGATGTTCGTCTGTTGGTGAACTTTACCTGAAAAGATATAGTTAGTATTTATGCAATGTCATGGTGTATGTAATGCATTGTGTAATGATGTTCTTAAAGAAAATGAGGGCGTGCTATATGCGTTTCGTATGCATATGCTATGATAAATGAGGTATGAATATGAGATGCCATTGAAGTGTACCGGTAGCTTCATATAACATTTTTGACGGGGAAAATAAATCCCGAACTACTGTTGGGGATGGCGACAATAATTCTTCAATCTTGTTTAGAATGTCTCCGCTGGGAACTTCTGCTTGTTGTTTGAGGAAACTCTGTTGAGGAATTTGATTTCTACTTGGGGAGAAGAGTTCAAGAACATTGGTCGTTCATTACTCTACCGAGGAATTTAATTCTCATATATCCTGACTAGGGATAAAAGTGATGGAAAACCTTTTGGGGTGTCGTCTGACCGTTTCTGATATGGATGCTGACTCGTCTAGGGAGGATAAGATTGACTGAGATTTGGTCTGGTTTCAGATTTTCGTAGCAACTCTCTAGGGACAGTGGTCTGGACTATCCTTTACTGGAGAGAGAATTTTTACCGGTGATTTGTAGTAATCAAAGGGATAAACTCTAGCTGGGGAGATTGTCTCTTGTTGGGGAAATAATCATTGTTGGGGAAATAAACCCTACTGGAGAAACACTCTATAGAGGAATATGCTCTACTGAGGAGTTTTACCGTGTTGGAGAAATACGCTTAGCTGGGGAAGAGAATTCATGTGAACTGCACTGAAGTCATAATCTAATAAAGATTAGGATTTCGTAAGTTAGCGACATTTCCGGCGAAAGATTATACTCCTTATTCCGTGTGATACGGTGGCAGAACCGATTGTTAATACTGGTTTTACGTTTATGTTTGCAAATATTGCGGTAAGCAAGAGTCGCCACCGACTATTCTTTTATCCAAATTAAGGAAAGGGTGAAAAGAACAAAAAAGACCTTTTCGAGAGTTTTCTGAGTAAGGGGGGTAGATTATGGAAAGGGAAGGTATTAGCAATTTTTCCATCCGTAGTTATATACGGGCTCTTAGATGCTTAGCTCATGTTTTAAAAATTGCTTGTGCTTTATGTGTTTTGAAAAAATGTTTTGAAATGCCTTAGTGCGGAAATTCTTTGTGATAACTCTTGTGTGAGTCCTCAAGAGTGTTGACAAATAAAATGTCTTTGAAAGTTGTTTTTGAAATGTGTAAGTGCGAAAAGTTTATTTTATTTGAGAAAGCATCTAACAGATATCTACTTGTACTCGAAAAGGTTTTATCTTTTCCTCCTATCCTTTTGACAGTGATATCCTACTATTAGTGAGTAGGTATCCCTATCGTTGGATGTTTGAGGAACATTCAAAGGGATGTTACGATCACGAAGGCAACTTGGCAAGGAATTTTAGTAACTGTTTGAGGGACATTCAAAGGGACGTTACGGTCACAAAGGCAACTTGGCAAGGAATTTTAGTAACTGCCCTAAAGTTCTAAGACCACTTTTAACCGAGGAAACATCGAGAGGGTTATCGAGGGACTTATGATCTTTCAAACTAGAGGACAATCACTAAAACTTATCAAGTTTTGAGAATTGTGACCGTTTTCCGAAGGCAACCTAAGTGGGATACCATAGAGGTGTATATGTGCATGTGTATTATGTTTAAGTTATTTTTGTATTCTTGTTAGGTTTGACAGCGTTTGATTTTAGTGTTTTCCATACAATCCTATTAGTCGTACATCTAGCAGTTAATATGAAAACCAGTAAAAATGCAGAAAGTAAGGGTCCTATGCTATTACAACCAAATTAAAAGACAAGAAAAATGTAAAAACAAATAACAAAATAAAGAAGAGAAATGAATTCTTCGATCCAGGCCATGGACTCCTTCGTTTCACCCTTCTTTTGCCTTCTTTCGATTGGTCTTGAGAGTTGACGTGATCAAGCTTCAATTTGCACCTTTTCCTGTCTCTTTTGACTGAGTTTGGGAATGGTATGGGCAACCTTCAATTGCAGCCTTCTTTACTTCTTTCGATTGATCCAGGGAGTGGGCATGAGCAACCTTTGACTAAAAACTCCTCAGCTTCTTTCAATTTAGACTATGAAGTAACATGGACCTGTAGAGCAACATGAGTGTATATCCTTTGTTCACACTCTTTTTGTCTTTCGTTTGAATCTGTACAGGTTGGTTCCAACATATATACGGACAAGAAAAGCAAACAAACCAAGAGAGCAGAAACGAAGAACATAACTAAGACGATATCTACATATTATTTTGAAATGAAAAGTAAATTAAGTAAAAGGCTATTTACATGTCATGCTGAAACGAAAGATGCAAGGTCAAGGGGACTTACCTTGCTTAAAACTGGAACTTGTGTGGGGGACTAGAGTTGCTGGATTCTCTTGGATTCGAAAGGAGAGAGAGAAAGTGTGGTGTGATCTTGTTGAGTTTTGAGAGTTTTTGGTGTGCTTCTCTTAGGTTGTGTATGCGTGTAAAAAATATGTGTGTATGGTTCCTGGGCTTATGTCTCCAGTGTGTGTGTGTATGTATGTGGTATCCCCCCCCCCCCTTTGCGTGTGTTAGTGTGCTACTTATATAGAAGGGATGGAGGGGACAAGTGGACAAAGGAATAAACAGCCATTAAGTTGGTGTTTTAAGGCCATAAATATCACTTTGAATACTTTGCCAAAGACATGGTTTCTTGTCCCTTTTGAATTTTCTATGAACCTGTACACATTTGACTTTCGAATTCCCTCCTTTGAATGACTCTGATTGCCTCCTTCGAATGGCTCTAATTGCCTCCTTCGAATGGATCTGATTGTCTCCTTCGAATGGATATGATTCAACTCCTTCGATGGAGTCCGTCCACATCAATTCGAATTTCTCAGATCTTGGATGACTCTGAATTCAGAGTTTTTCCTTATCAGAGTTTCTTTAATTAAGTCAAAATCTGCATCAATTCGAATTGCCCAGAATTCTCTTTGTCAGAGCATTTGTCCTTTTTGATGACTCTGGATTCGAATATGTTCAGAGTTTCCTTCATCAGGGCTTCTTTGAAATCCCCTCAGATCTTTTCTTTTCGATTGACTCTGGATCTTGATTCGATTTGTACAAAGTCTCAACATTCTGGCTTCTTCGATTAGCCCCTGAGTTCACTCTCTTCGATTGCTCTGACACTACTCAACTAGCCCAATCGAAAGACTTTATTCTGGTTAGTCAGAGCTTCCTTTGACAGGAATGTGCTTGTGCAGGGGGTTTGGGCTTAGCAGCGTATATGATTTTATCCAGTAAGCATCTTGGATCAAGAATCATCATAATGCAAACTTGTTTTCAATAGTCATATGTTCTTCGAATGTACCAATGAATGCTTCTTCGAAGGGACCATCATGCGTGTTGAAGTGTGGAAAACTGTTTCAAAGGGGACCATTTCCCAGTCAAAGCTGGCATAAAGGCAGCCAATGCCTTCTGGGCGCTAGCATGAGGCAGGTCAAAGCAAGCGTAAAAGAGGCCATTGCCTAGTGAATTGAGTCAGGCATGAATGAGGTATGTTCCTTCTGGGTCGAAGGAAGCTTTTTGCCTAGTGGATTGAAGGCAAATCTGAAGAAGTCTCGGCCTTGTATGCTGAAGGCAAGTTGAAAAGGAGCCTTTGCCTTGTGAATCGAAGTATGTCTGAGGCAACCCTTTGTCTTGTGAATCGAAGACTATTAAAAGGGGCTTTTTGCCTTGTAGATCAAAGGCAAGTTGTTGGGTCTTTGCCTTGTGAAACCAAGACAAGCATGAGGAAGTTTTTGCCTAGTAGACCAAAGACAAGCATGAAGAGGCATACGAGTGCTGATGACAAGCTGAAGGGGCCTTTTTCCCAGTGGAAGCTTTGTGAACTAAGCTTAATCTAAGTAGATTCAGCGCCCAATCGAAGCTTGTGGGCCAATGCTTGGTCAAAGGGTTTTAGGAGCCCAGTCAAAGCTTGCCGTTATGCCAATTAAAGGAAACTGTTTAAATACCAAACAAAGGACATTGTTGAACTGCCAATCGAAAGACACTTTGCTAACATTCAAAAATTTCATTTTCTTTAGGCAAGTATTTGTAACCACCCATACAAGAGAAAAAAACCTTGGGAAACATGAGAGGGCAAATTTTTGGGTACAACAGCTGCCCCTGTTCAATCTTCTTAAACCTGAGGATTTAGATTGGCCTGTCTTCCTTTCGTGATCTGAAGGAGGAAGAGGATTGAACACTAGAGTGCCCAAAAATTTGCACTCGCATGTAGTAGCAATGATGGTTGATGATGGCGGGAATAGGCTTACAGATTCCATTTAGAGAAGATGACAGAGAGTCGTCGGAGATGGGCTTAAAGATGCCATCCAAAGTAGATGTTGATTTCACACATGGTCTCTTTAGGGGTTCTTGTTCCTTCTGTCTAAGGAGGACTCCACTTGGGAACATGGGTTTCTGTTGTTCTCCTGCTTAAGGAAAACTCTGTGGGGAATAGAGTCTAGGAACTTCAATTGTTCAAGGCTCTGCTGAAGAGTTATCTCTGGAGAGATGAAAGTTTGTTGTTTTCTGGTTGAAATACATGCTTCACAGTAGCTTGCTGGGGATAATGGAATTAACTGTTACCTGAAAATGTATTAGAAAGAGCTTGTGTAGGACTGTTCCAGGATGAGCCCGTATTAGTCTATATCCGAAGATATATGAGAAGGAACCGATGTAAGATTGTTTCGTCTGGTCGTGTAGATAGTTTTCCTGTCTGGTTTCAGGTATTAATCTATAAATCAACTGTTCGTGGGTAGTTGTCCTGTCTGGTTACAATTATTAATCTAGAACTTGAAAATTGTCGGTCGCTGAGATAGTTGTCCTGGCTCATTACAGGTATTAATCTCTGACCTAAGAAAGAAAGATAGTTTTCCTGGCTTGTTACAAGTATTAATCTTCAATCTCTTTATATAGATAGTTCTCCTGGCTGGTTACAGGTGTTAATCCTCAGTTGGTCGTCCGCAAATAGTTCTCCTGGATGGTTTCAGGTATTAATCTAAAACTTGAAAATTGTCGGTCACTGAGATAGTTGTCCTAGCTTGTTACAAGTATTAATCTCTTACCTGAGAAAGAAAGACAATTTTCATGGCTTGTTACAGGTATTAATATTCAATCTCTTTATGTAGATAGTTATCCTGGCTAGTTACAGGTGTTAATCCACAGTTGGTCGTCCGCAGATAGTTCTCCTGGCTGATTTCAGGTATTAATCTGGAACTTGAAAATTGTCGGTCGCTGAGATAGTTGTCCTGGCTTGTTACAGGTATTAATCTCTGACCTGAGAAAGAAAGACAGTTTTCCTGGCTTGTTACAGGTATTAATCTTCAATCTCCTTATGTAGATAGTTCTCCTAGATGGTTTCAGGTGTTAATCTACAATCAGCTGTCCACATATAGTTTTCTTGGCTTGTTTTAGGTATTAATCTGGGACTTGTTTTGTTGGTCACATAGATAGTTTCCCCGTATGGTTTCAGGCATTAATCTGTGGCCTGCTGTATTTGTTGGTAAACCCGTCTTGCTTCGGGAGTTCATACCACTTGGTCGTATAGATAGTTTCCCCGTCTGGTTTCAGGCATTAATCTTTGACCTGCTGTATAAGTTAATGGTGTTTGTCTGTCTGCTGATTTAACATGAAAAGGTAAAATCGGTTTCATGCGATGTCATGATGTATGAATTGCATGATGCTCTCAAAATAAATGAGATTGTGGTATACGCATTTGTGCTGCATATGCTATGATGTTTGTAGAAATTATGTATGAATGTAATGTATAAACGTGTCAGTTGTTCCATTATTGTATTGTTGAACCAGGGAAAATAAATCCCTGATTGTTGCTAGAGGTGAAGAATGTAGGTCTTCAAATATGTTGAAGTTAAAACACTGGGAGATAAACTTCCGTTGTTAGAGAAATAAACTCTGTTGGGGAAGGTAAACTCTGTGAACTAAGTTGATGCTAGAAGATAGTCTGGAATAAGTATCAAGATGACATCCGTCTCTGGATCCTACCTGAACTGTTTCTAGAAGATGATCTAAATAAGTATCAGGATGACATCCGTCTCTGGATCGTACCTGAACTGTTCCTAGAAGATAGTATGGAATAAGTATCAGGATGACATCCGTCTCTGGATTGTACCTGAACTGTTTCTAGATGAGAATCTAGAGTAAGTGTCAGGATGACATCCGTCTTTGGATCGTACCTGAACCGTTTCTAGATGAGAATCTAGAGTAAGTGTCTGGATGACATCCGTCTTTGGATCGTACCTGAACCGTTTCTAGATGAGAATCTGGAGTAAGTGTCAAGATGACATCTGTATTTGGATCGTACCTGAACCGTTTCTAGAGGAGAATCTGGAGTAAGTGTCAGGATGACATTCGTATTTGGATTGTACCTGAATCGTTTCTAGATGAGAATCTAGAGTAGGTGTTAGGATGACATTCATATTTGGATCGTACCTGAACCATTTCTATACGAGAATCTGGAGTAAGTGTCAGGATGACATCCATCTTTGATCGTACCTGAACCGTTTCTAGATGAGAATCTGGAGTAAGTGTCAGGATGAGATCGGTCTCTGGATCATACCTGAACCGTTTCTAGAAGATGATCTGAAATAAGTATCAGGATGACATCCGTCTCTGGATCGTACCTGCACCGTTTCTAGATGAGAATATGGAGTAAGTATCAGGATGACATCCGTCTCTGGATCGTACCTGAACCGTTTCTAGATGAGAATCTGGAATAAGTGTCAAGATGACATCCGTCTCTGGATCGTACCTGAACCGTTTCTAGATGATAATCTACTTTATTTAGAATGTTTCCGTTGGGGAAGGGAAACTCTGTAATCCGCTTGGGAATCTTTATGGAATCCTGTTGGGGAAAACAAAAAGTTTGATGAATTCATTGGGAAATTTTTAGATGTTGGAGAAGTAATTTGGAGATTCTTGCTCCGCTGGGGATATGAGAATATTTGACACCATTAGACTGCATGCTGAGAATATGGTGGTGACCTTGTAGCAGGATTCCCCTGCCTCTATACCTGCTGGAGAAGGTATCTGCTGGGATTTTGTATATGGTTTGACTGTTATCCAACTCTTGGAGTCCTTGGTGAATGGAGATCAGGGTAATAAACCTTCTACCGATAGACAAGTGACGAGATGATGGGACGTAGTCGTACGCTTTAATCCCTAATTTTTGCCTGGACTGTCCTTTCAAATTTTCAGTCCATCGGGATACCCTTTTTTCCCAAGCCGCCTTTTTAGGTTTTCGACTTGTTGGGTGTACAAATTTTTCATATGTATATCCCTAATTTTTGCCCGAACCCTTTTGGTTCGCCGGGATGCCCTTATTTTTTCCTAGGTCAGTCAACCTAGCGGGTCTTTGTTCATGCGTAGTATTTTTCGACTATGTCCATGTTCACCAGGTACGGATAATTGTCACTGTCCATAGTAGTAAGTGTTTCCACACTGCTAGAAGATGTTTATTTGATCGCATATGATTCACTGCTGGAATTCATGTCCAATGCCCCAAGTGATTCAGATGGAGGTTTGTCCCTGGCTATTCGACATTTTTGAGAGGTTCCCCGAATCTTGACTTGACTACCCCAGATTAGCTGGACACCATGTTATGCCCCTTGATTATGAAAGGCCTGTCACTGTAATGTCTTTCCATCTGAGGTGATTCTATCTATTGAGAGGATTTCTGTTCATCAAATATCCGTCGTGCAGATTTCTCTGCTGTTCAACAAATAGTCATATGCAAACAATGACATTTTAAAAATGCAAAGCTTATGTGTGTCTTGAAGTTTGAAAATTCATTTCTTAGTAAAAACAAACAAGTTTTGTAAGAGTGTGATATCAGCTCAGGATTTATAGTGAACCCTAC
This sequence comes from Vicia faba, assembly GCA_948472305.1. Classification (NCBI taxonomy): domain Eukaryota; kingdom Viridiplantae; phylum Streptophyta; class Magnoliopsida; order Fabales; family Fabaceae; genus Vicia; species Vicia faba. Next base: position 147,464,552 of record OX451740.1, read on the forward strand.
AGGAGTCAGGATACCTTTTGTATCATTATGCTTTCAAACTAACCCATGCTTCAGTTAGGAATTTTAAGGGTTATAACGTGTCCTGGTTCACGGTTTAGGAAACAAAGGATAAAGGATCAAATTTTGTTTGTACCCAACCCGTTATTCGTGATGTTCTTCAATCCTTTGCTCAACTAATTATGCATTTAGATCCCAATTGAGTCTGGAATCTTTGCTCTGATACTTGGTGATGGTTCAGAAATTGAACGTTTATTTGAGAAGGCTGTCATTTTTGTGACCTTTTCTCTTATTTTTTTGTTGAGGATTTGTAGGACCTCTTTTTTTGATTTTGTTATCCCTACTTTTGCCTGAACTGTTTCTTTGGTGTTTACAGTCAGCGGGATGCCCCAGCTTTTCTTAAGTCACCTTCATAGGTTTTTGACTTAGTGGGCTTTTCTTTTGAAAAATAATGACTGCCTGCTTTTATGTATGCGGAACCATCACCATCTTTTGGAGAGCATCTGTTACACTATTTTTCGTGCATGAAGGGGAAAGTTTGCGGTTAAATGCACATCTGAATTAACTGAGAAAACTACCCTGCCCCAGGTTATGATTAAGGGTTTTAATTTGTGTTAAAAGAAAAACTCCTACTTCTTAGGCTCAAAGGGGTTGACTATGGATTATATTCCTTATAACTCCACTGTTTAGGATTTGAAACAATGCATGTACATCGCCAGTGGGGTCTGTTCAAAAGCACATTGTATGAGACTGTGGTATCATTTTCGTCATCCTCCCTCTAAAGGCTATGAGCTTTTAATCGAGAGTTGAATATCATAGTAAGAAATCAATTTAAATATAATGAACATGAAATAATTCAAGACCAACATATGCAATGCATTAATGGGAAAACCAAAGTTTAACATTACAGTAATTGTCCGAATAAGCAAAGGAAACTTTAATTGAAAAATCACAAATGAACTGGACACTCTCAATGGTTTGGCCTAGGAGAAGTGATCACATGGTGAGTCTCCAGAGGTTTGAATTCGATCTCCTTGGGATCAATCATATCCTGAATTTTGTTCTTCAGAGCCCAACAACCATTCGTATCATGTCCAGGGCTATCAGAATGGTATGCACACCTTTCATTGGGGTGGTAATTGGGAGCATAAGTATTGGGGTTCTGTAGAGGAGCCTTTAACGTAATCAACCCTTCCTTCAACATGTGTTGTAACACTTGAGCTAGTGACATGTTAATCTTGGTGAATTATCTTTTAGGTGCGACCTCCTTACGCTGATACCCCTGTTGATGCTGTTGCACAGGCATAGGATTAGAGACCAGTACTGCCCCCACATATGGGTTATGGTTACCTCTAGCACGTCCCTCCTGGCCATATACAACATTAGCTTCCCTCTTTCCACCAAATGGCTTCTTCTCAGCATTAGAAGAAGCAGCCATCAGAATCTTCCCACTCTTGATACCGACTTCTACTCTTTCACCTGTCAGTGTCAGCTCGGTGAACCCAGCCGAAGAACTTCCAATCAAGTGGTTGAAGAATGGACTAGACAAAGTGCCCAAGAACATGTCTACCAGCTCTATTAGATAGAGGAGGCTAGACTCTCCCTGCAAGATCCCTCTATTTCTGCACATATTCCTTGAACCCTTCTCTTGAACCCATGGACATATTTTGCAATTGCACTCGAGTTGGTTCTAGGTCAGCATTATATTGGTACTGCTTGTAGAAAGCAGCAACCAAGTCTTCCCAGGTAAGGATGTCAGTTCCTTCTAGCTGATAGAACTACTCCAGTTGAGTGCCGACCAAACTTTCTTGGAAGAAATGGATCCATAACTTCCGGCCAGTAGTGTGAGGCTGGATCTTTCTGACGTATGATCTCAAGTGAAGTTTAGGACGAAAGACCCTGTCATGTTTATCAAATGTGAGAACCTTGAATTTTGGTGGGATGACCACCCCAGAAACTAACCCTAATTCTTCAAAGTCCAAGCTAAATATCTGCTGAATCTCCATAGCATTGAGGCGATCCTCTAGCTGTTTGTATTTATCATCACCAGGAGGACATTGTTCCTCAGAATAGTAAGCTTCGTCTTTATCAGTCCCTATGTTTTTATCTTCTTCATGATTATCCCCCTTATTTGATGGAGTTGAAATATCTAGAGCTCTCTTGACTGGTCCTCTGAGTCTTCTTCCCATATTCAAGATGCCACCCCGTTTCGTTGGCTTCTTAGTCTTCTCTTTTATAATTAGAGTTTTCAGATCCTCCTGCCCCTTAGCCAGAGCCAGGAACATTTGCTGAAACTGGGCGTTTTGAGCTTGGAGATCCTTCACTATTTGTTCGAGAGCCATTTCTTTTGATGAAATAATCAGCGAAGGGATAAGAAGCTTGTCCGAAGAATACCTGTTATGCAATGACATGCATGATATGTAAATATTTTCAAGGATCTCGCGGGTTAAACAAGAAAATGTCAGAAGTTGAATTTTACAGCTTTGATTGAAGAACTTCATATCGTTGAAGGTCCTTATACGAGAGTGAAGCTCACCGTGTCGAGTGGGTCATATCCCCTGACTCATGTTGTTGTGTTTTGATCTTTTGACGACATTGGCTAGAGGAAAATAAACCCCCTTTCCCCTTACTAGACGTCTGGTTCATCATAACCTGCACCACATGCCCTTAAGATCCTTGAAATGGTTAAGGAAATGCTATAGTATGATGCTATGATGTGTATGTTATGCATCAAGCAAAAATACAGGGTGATGAAGACATGTATGTCTTGCAAGAAAACCAATTTATTGGATAATGTATACAAAGAAGGTCCTGCAAGGAATACCAACAAAAGCCCATGCAATGAGTTCAAGTTGTTAGATAATGAAGGCAAACAAGTCACACAAGAAGCCTTAGGTTCAGGCTTGTATGGGGTTTGTAGGTAAGTACTCTCTTAAAGTTTAATTGGTTCAACCTGTCTTAGAAAAGTAACTGGTTTCTAAGGAATCTCAATATCACCGATCTTTCTTTATCGAGTGTTATTTCAGCTTAGCAATCTTTTCTTGCGGCCGAAACATCTCGAAAGTCCGATCTCAATGAGTGTAGCATTGAGTATCAACCAATCCCAGGCTTTACACCAAGGTCAGCCATCTCACTAATTTCTAATGGCCAAGTCTGTTCAACTAAGGTTCTAAGGTCCGTTAGTGCTTCACGACACCACGTGGCGGCCCCGTATTCTCCTCGATTCAACACAAGGGATACTGGTACCAACCAAAGTGTCATACCAACAAAGCTATCGCTTCAACCATATCGGTCTACGCCATACAGTCTCCACGATCTATTGTTGTTTACCTAAAAAGATGCCCCAAATCCGAGTGTAGGATCTATAGTAACAAGCCAAACAACCCTCCAAGGATAAAGCATACAAATCAAGCAATTAAAATAGTTTTAAAATGAACTAACTCTTAAGGTAACCCCACTTTATAATTATTCCCCAATAGATTTGCCAGTTCTGTGATACGGTGGCAGAACCGATTGTTAATACTGGTTTTACGTTTGTGTTCGCAAATGTTGTGGTAAGCAAGAGTCACCATCGACTTTTCTTTTATCCAAATAAAGGAAAGGGTGAACAGAATAGAAAAAGACCTTTTCGAGAGTTTTCTGAGTAAGGGGGGTATATTATAGAAAGGAAAGGTATTAACACCCTTTCCATCTGTAGTTATCTACGAGCTCTTAGATGCTTAGCTCATGTTTTGAAAATTGCTTGTGCTTTGTGTGTTTTGAAAAAATGTTTTGAAATGCCTTAGTGCGGCGATTCGCTTTGTGATAACTCTTGTATCAGTCCTCAAGAGTGTTGACAAAGCAAATGTCTTTGAAAGTTGTTTTTGAAATATGCAAGTGCGAAAAGTTTATTTTATTTGAGCAAGAATCTAACAGCTATCTACTTGTACTCGAAAAGGTTTGTTCTTTTCCTCTTATCCTTTAGAAAGTTCTATCCTACTATTAGTGAGTAGGTAGCCCTATCGTTGGATGTTTCTGGGACATTCGAAGGGACGTTACAGTCACGAAGGTAACTTGGCAAGTAATTTTAGTAACTGTCATAAAGTTCTAAGATCGCTTTTAACTGAGGCAACGTCGAGAGAGTCATCGAGGGACTTGTGATCTTTCAAACTAGAGGACAATCACTAAAACTTCTCATGTTTCGAGAATTGTGACGGTTTTCCGAAGGAAACCAAAGTGGGATACTCTAGAGGTGTATATGTGCATGTGTATTATATTTTAGTTATTTTTGTCTTTTTGTTAGGTTTGCTAGCGTTTGATTTTAGTCTTTGCCATACAACCCTATTAGTCATACATCTAACAGTTAATATGAAAAGCAGTAAAAATGCAGAAAGTAAGGGTCCTACGCTATTACGACCAAATTGAAAGACAAGAAAAATGTAAAAACAAAGAACAAAATAAAGAAGAGAAATGAATTCTCGATCCAGGCCATGGACTCCTTCGATTCACCCTTCTTTTTCCTTCTTTCGATTGGGCTTGAAAGTTAACATGAGCAAGCTTCGATTTGCACCTTTTCCTGTCTCTTTTGACTGAGTTTGGGAATGATATGCCCAACATTCGATTGCAGCCTTCTCTACTTCTTTCAATTGAGCCGGGGAGTGGGAATGAGCAACCTTCGACTGCAAACTCCTCAGCTCCTTTCGATTTAGACTATGAAGTAACATGGACCTGTAGAGCAGCATGAGTGTATATCCTTTGTTCACACTCTTTTTATCTTTCGTTTGAATCTGTACAGGTTAGTTCCAACATATATATGGACAAGAAAAACAAACAAACCAAGAGGGCATAAAGGAAGACAATAACTAAGAGGCTACCTACATATTATGCTGAAACGAAAAGTAAGTAAAAGGCTATTTACATGTCATGCTGAAACGAAAGATGCAAGGTCAAGGGGACTAACCTTGCTTAAAACTGGAACTTGTATGGGGGACTAGTGTTGCTGGATGCTCTTGGATTCGAAAGGAGAGAGAGCAAGTGTGGTGTGATCTTGTTGAGTTTTGAGAGTTTTTGGTGTGTTTCTCTTAGGCTGTGTATGTGTGTAAAACAATATGTGTGTATGGTTCCCGGGCTTATGTCTCAAGTGTGTGTGCGTATGTATGTGGTATTCCCCCCTTTTGCGTGTGTTAGTGTACTCCTTATATAGAGGGTATGGAGGGTGTTGTACCCCAAAATTTTCCCTCTCATTTCTCAAAGGATCATCCTAGACCCTCAGGTTTGCTTCTATCAAGTTTCAAGTCTTGAATTACAATTTTCCAAGAAAATCATTCACAAGGGCAAAATGGTCAAAAGCACACTGAAAAGTCAAACTTTGAATTTTAGATCAAAAATCAAGTTTTAACAATTATATTTCATCAATACATGAAATTGGTTCATCAAAAATCAGAAGTCAGAAACTACTTTGAAAAATCAAATTTCTAAACAATTAGAAAATTTTCTAAGTGTTAAGAGAATATGATACTTCGGAACTTCTGGGCCAGCCTTCACGCAAGTGCAACCAGAATTTGCAAACATGGTTCATAACATGACTCATCAATCATAACGTATAGAAAATATGTCCTTCAATAAGAACATGACTCTTCAGCATATGGAGGCTATGTCCTGTGTTTCAATCAGAGCCTCACCCTTCGAATCTCACTCTGGTCTTCTACGATCAGAACATCACCAAATCCCAAAACCTCGTTTGAGCAATCTGCTGCGCTGTTGTAGTACAGTCCTGCCACCAGCGGCCACAACACTCCAAAGTACTGTTGATCCAGTCCACGCCTGCGTTTTTATCAAACCCCATAATTTCACCAATTTAGCATACAAAAGCTGTGATTAAAAAGCAATGGAATAGTGTTCCAAAAATGGTCAAATCCCATTTGTTTCCCCCTTAAAATCACAGTAAATTCACCTATAAATAAGTTTCTCCATCACACTTTCAAGGGGTTGGCTTTTGGAGAGAGAGAGTATTATCTAAGAGAGAAAAAGAAACAGTAAAAAACCTTCGCAAATCCTAAACAAAACCTTTGTTCTTCCCTGTGGATCAAATAACTTAGCATTTTCTCTTCCGTTGTTCTTGCTAACTCTAGAACACCTGAAGGCACTAGCTCAAATCCCCATTACACGCTTCAGATTCAAGGTAAGTCTTTCTGACTTTGCATCTTTTCATTCAGAACATCATTAATGTGTAAATATCATAGTATTTATGTTGACCATATCATTGCATAAGTAGAAGAAACTGTGGGTCAGAAATTCTTGAATAAAGCTAGGCTCAGAATTAGGATTAGAACTTCTATGAACTATTGTGCTTTTATCTTGCTGATTTGCTGTTGTTAAGATCTGAATAAATTGATGATGTGCTGATTAATATGAGGAAAGGGTTGAGATGTAACACAAAACTTCTGAGTTTCTCTTCACCATTTTAACACACACTAAACTTCTGGCTTTCACGCACTGTTTTAACACTCAGAACTTATGATTTTCACTCGCAGTTAACACACCCTGAACTTCTAATGTTCACTCACTGCCCTAGCACATACTGAACTTCTGAGTTCTCCTCATCGTTTTAATACACAAAACTTCTGAGACTTTCTCACTGTTCTAACACTCAGAAGTTCAGCACGTAACAACCTAGAACTTATGTGTTTTCCCTCTAACGTTTCTTGCAGGACCTCAGAGTGTGTCAATCCAGAACTTCTGATTTCCTCTGAAGTTTCTTTCTGAACCACATCGCGCCTGGCATTAGAACTTCTGATCCTATTTGTTTTGCTTTCAGAAGCATGTTAATTCTATCTCTCATTATTTCCCTTTTTTTTTATCATTTTCAACATTAATACCCTTTTTATTAATATAAAAAAAACATAAAAATATTTTCTTTTATTAATTAATTTATTTCTTTTTCTTAATCCATTAAGACAAAAAACCCATTTTTTAAACAAGTCCTTTTTCTTTCTTGAATTATACATTTCAATATGGTTGTAATAGTTAATTAGGATTTAAATTCTTATAACCCTCCATTTGTATATTTGTACCCCCCACCCCTAAATGATGTAATAGCGTAGGACCTTTACATTTCTGTAATTTATTGCTTTCAAATATAAATGCTAGTAATTAGGGTGTGTATGGCAAGACATAAAATCAACAAATAGATAACCTTAATCAAGACTAAATGCATGAAAATCAAACACACTTGCACACTAACACCCTGTAGCGTTAGAAATGTTCAAGACTAAGCCATTGGATTGACTAGACTTTATACAAATAAAAAAAATAAAAATCACCACCGTGCTTTATTGTTTCCAAAGGAATGGGAAAAGAGCGAATAACCCAAAAAAAGGGGGGAAAATTCAAGGTAATGGGGTTGGTTATGCAAAGGGAAGGTATTAGCACCCTAAACATCTACGGTACTCCGCAGGAGCCTCTTTGTAAAATATGTATATTTTGGCTATAAAAAACTTTTGTATATAAAATGGATGGTGGAGGTGAGAAAATAAATATATATTTTTATAATTTTTGCACCCGCCGCGGTTGCGAACCTTTAGTGCCTACGTACCACCTTTCGTGCAATAGGGGATCAGGGTACACGTAGTTCCTCTTTTAAAAATTTGTAACACAAATGTGTTGGTTAATTTTATAAGATAAAACATCATCGTCATTGTCCGTGTGGAAAACACACCTACTACCCACAATCATGAGAAAGGAGAATTTACATCATCTCAAAGTGGAGGATATGGGTTGGATTTCAAAATCAACAATGCCTCACTCAACACCCAAGTGGAAAATATCTCTCTCCACTACATATTGTAGAAGTATAGTTGTTTGCATCACTACAAGGATTAACAAGAGTCTAATATTTTAAGAAAAGTTTCAAAGGTAAAAAGCCAAAGTGACAAAATGGTTCGAAATGAGATTGATTGACTTTTAGTCTTCTCACAAAAAATGTTAAGGTATTATTAAGTTAATTGGAGGTTTATTTATGAAAATGTTTTGAAAATACATGGACATAAGTCCAAGTTTATTGTGAAAATAGTTCAACTTTCAAAACAAGAAGAGTTTTCAAAAGGAGGAAGAAGATTTTGAAATTAAAGAAGATGGGAGGAGAAGAAGAGACTATCCTAAAGCATAGGGTAAAACCTAGGGATAAGAACCATGTAACCAATAAGAAGCCAAAACTTGACATTATTAGCCAAGATAGAATTCCTATTCCTTGGATTGAAACCAAGCAAGCAAAAATACTAGACCTCTTGAGAGAACCAAACTTCAAGTGTATTAAGTCTTCACAAAAATTGGACAGAGTAACGGCTGTATACAGGGAATTCCAGATTACAAACAGAGGATGTAATCACAAAAACCTGCACACAAAAACAAACAAGCAACCCAATGTCTTGAGGTAAACCTCAAGAACTCCAGACAAAATAATCAGATAAGATCTCCAAGATAGGTCAAGGTTTCTAATCCTAAGTCCAAGAAAAGTCCCATACTCCATAATGCCAAGGATAGTAACCAAATAGTCCAAGTACCATTAAAGATTTTTTAGGCTTTATGTTGATTATTAAGTATCTTAAGAAAGGAAAAGAAAAGCTCAAGTGAGCAAAGTAAAAATGGCAAGAAAATAAATGCTCAAATGAGCAAAGATGAAAATGGCATGAAATGTAAATGCTAAAAGTAAATAGTACATAAAGCATGAAAAATAAAAGTATAAGGTAAACAAGTCAATAATTAGTTGTTAGTTGGATTACCATCTTGAAGCTTGCATTTGGAACTCATTAGAGGATTGGTAGAACCAAAGCCTCGACACAACAAGTTGCATTTGCTTTTTGTCAAGTATATCATCCATTTGGAATTCTCATAAGTACCATTTAATGATCAATGATGTTTAAGTGATCCGTGTTGACCAAAGATGTTGTAGATCCATTAGAGGATTGGTAGAACCAAAGCCTTCACACAATGAATCTCAAGGTTATTGGATCAAAGAGATCAAATTAACATACTTGGGCTTGCAATCATAAGTTTGGGCCACGAATGATCATTTATTCGAATCGGGACAAAATTTAGCGCTATGTTAAGCAATCGTAAGTGGACTTATATAGAAGTTGCACCTATTTTGAGGCCGGTCAATAGCAATTTATGCACCATTTGTTTTGATACATGATATAGAGATCATGCTCCAACAACATCTAGTGCAATAAGAAGGGGATGAGATGAAGAGGGGATGGGAAAAATGAATAAACCAATTTTGAATCAAAAATTTAATCAAACTATTATTAAAATCATTCATCCATCTTGGTGGAGTTGAACTCAACACCCAAGATCCAATGATGTTAATAAAGTCATGATCAAAAAATCAACTCAAGACAACTAGAAAATAATCAAAAAAATAATATTATATTTAATATATACATTAAAGGGGTTTAAAAAATGTTTAAAAAATCAAAATAGAGGAGAAAAATATCAACTATGTTCAAATTAATCAAGAAAGAAAAAGTAAGGCCATAGAAAAATCAGAAATGGATCCAAATATTTTTATAAAACTTTTGGTAATTTTTAAAAGTCAGAAACTTTTTTTAAACTATTTAAAATTGCTCAAAAAAATAGAAAATAGGTCAAAAATAGTAAACCTCAATACAAAATTCCCTAAAATTTTCAGAAAGTCAAAAATATGCAAAATAATATTTATGAATTTTTTCAGAATTAAAAAATGTCAAAAAGTATTTTTTAAGTAATTAAAAGAAATAAAATCATTCAAAAAAATACAAAACATATCAAATATCAAAATAAAAATATGAAAAAATAGTCATGAGATCAGAAATAATTCAAAGTATTTTTGTGAATTTTTTTCATAATTTTTGGATAAAAAATAAAAGAATTATGAAAATTTGAAAATTTAATCAATAAAAATATAAAATCAGAAAATAAAATAAAACCAAAAAGATGTGGAGCATTAGATCATAGTCAAAACGCTTTAGTAAGCTGATCCAGTGGACCAGACGCGCTGTGCTTGATATGGACTTTAGTGAGATACGCATATGATCAGAAAAAGGGCAACCAATGAAATTAAAACGTTTGACACGCTATCATTGGCTGAGACGAGACGTGTCATCATCTTCAACCTCCAGACACCCTGCAATGGGGATTTTGTGAGATCTTTCAAATGGAAAAATTAGGATCCCAGGCTATTATCATTGAACTCGTCTCTTCAAGACGATTCTAACACCACCATCGCGCCAAATTTATATAAGGTACGGAGGGAGATATGAATCAAAAACCCAGAAAATAGTGAGCACCTTCAATTTGAGATTTCTCTCTCAATTCTTAATGGATTTAAAAATTGTAAGCAGCATTGGAATCAGGAGAAGGAGTAGAATAGATTAGTGCTTGATTTGGATCCAAATGGTGGAGAATTCTACCTTTTCGAAGTTCAAGGAAGAAGCTCTGAAGCTGGACTTCTGTAGCTTGAATTATGGCTCGTTTTGATTGGTTTAAGTGCTGGAGAGTTTATATGATGCTTAAGGATGATGAATGCGCAAAGAATTTTGGAAAAAGGAGCTTAAATCTCAGAAACTGAATTAAAAAAAAAGTTGGTTCGTGTGAAGTTTTGGCAGGGTGTTTTTGGCTCTCAAAGCTTGAAGAAATGAATGGGGGATGACCCTCTATTTATAGGGAAGTGAATGGGAATGAAAATTGGAAGAAACAAGGAAGTTTGGAGGGAAATTGAGTGAGGGTCGAGCACGAGTGAAGTGTGACTTCATTTCCATCAAAACTCAACCAAATCTTGCGTTTTGGGGTGCTAATTACTTCTGGAAAGTTTTCTAATCAAGTTTAAATCAAAAACGCGCATAAATCTTGTGTTTAGAAGTCACATTATGGATTTCAAAATTCCGACTTTGTGGAAAATTCAGTTTCAAGTTACCAAATTCAAATCCATGGCATTTCCAACTCAAAGGGTCTTAGGGTATGATTCTTGATGCTTTAGAAATATGAGGTTACAAGCTTTGTAATGGAAAAAGAATGGAGTTAAATGGATGCTTGAGCTGAAAGTTGCATTGAGTCAAAGTTGAAGAAAAAGGGTTGACTTTCCATACTTAGAAATATTTCAAATTCTTCTTCAAAAATGACCTATAATGTCTTGCATCCAAACATGGCATTCCACTTGTAATTTGCTATTGACCAAAAAAGATGGCATGAAGTAGATCTCTTGAATGAAATTTTAGGACTTGAACCACTCAAAATCTCCAAAAATTGAGAGAGTTATGAATTGTTGAAGTTGGAAAAAAAATCATGAAATGACCTATAATCTTTTGCATCTTTAAGGAAACTTCCATCCATTTTCTCACTTTGCACATAAAAGAAGGCATAAAGTTAACATCTTCAAGATCATTATGGAAAAATAATTGACTCAAGTTGATGAAAATTGACCAAGTTATGATCATTTGAAGTCACACATGGAGAATTATGGATTCATCTGGAGGACTTGTAATCTTTCTTCTTCACCAAGTTTCTTTCACATGAAAACTCTTTGGAACTTTTGAAATGATTTGTTTATAACCCTTTGAAGAGAAGGATGTCTTTGGAATCATTCAAAAATACCAAAAGGTGAGCAAGATATACTCCTTTTAAGTTCAAAACCCAAGCTTCTAGATCAAGAGAATGCCTTGGAGAACTTTGACAAGTTTGAACAAACTTCTTGTACCAATATTATTGCTTTGTGAATAGAAGTTATTGAGGATGATAATGAAGATTCATAGCCACCAAAACCACTTCCATATCTTGAATTTTGTGTGAAATATGCTCTTGTGACCAATAGGAACAAGGCCTTGTCCAAACATGACAACTTCTCCAATCAACCCCTTGTACTTTTGAGTCAAATCTAATAACCCTGAAATGTGATGAACCAAAGCAACCTTGCCATGCCAATTCTCCCAAAACCAATCCATTGGTGAGGTTTGAACTTCTCAAGATATATTGACTAGGGCATGGAAATAAACTCATGAACCCATGGAGTAACTTGTTAAATCTCATTGCCCTTACCTACATGGATAACAAGCAAGACAAGCCAACATTGTATTTTATGAGTTAAATGAAGAAATAAAAACAATATTAATGATCACAAAAGGAACATAAGTCAAGGTGCTTGGTAATCCATCAAAAAGGACAAAACTAAAAGTAGGGAGGGGAACCAAGAATCCTAGTGTGATCTTGTTGTGAGTGAATCAACATGGTATGATGAAGTGATCTTAGGGGGAAAAATTGGGGTACAACACACCCTTAGGGTAATCCCATTTTGTTGCCTATCGGAAAATAGTCATGTCCCTCGAATATGGGCGTTTTAGCAAAGACCCTCGATAAAAGATCGTAGTCCCTCGATGACCCTTAATGTTGCCTTCGGTAAACGATCTAGTCCCTAAAAAACGACATTGCTAAAACGTCCCATAGGTTTCCTTCTATGACTATACAAATGTCCCACGCTCGTCCCTTCACATCCAATGATGGGGCTTCTTACCAAATCAATGGTAAAATAGCAACATCTAAAGGAGGAAGAAAAGAACATCTAAGACCTTTTGAGTAGGTAGATTCGCTCCTAGTTGCTCGCATGCTCACAACCAAACATTTTACAACAACACTTTCATCTTGAAACATTTTCAAAATGCAAAACACTTTGTACGCGTTCTTATAGAAACGAGAGCCATTACAAAGAAAACACCCTTTCAAAATCAATTTCAAAAACACATTCCACAAAAACACCTTTGAACTATTTTTCGAAACAACACTTTGTACGCGTTCTTAAAGAAAAGAGAACCATTACAAAGACATTTTCAAAATACTTTCCAAACCTACACCAGAAGCACACAAAAGAAAGTGATCTAGCAGCAACTAAGAGCCCGTAGATAACTACGGATGAAAAGGGTGCTAATACCTTCCTTTTTCATAATCTACCCCCCGAGCTCAGAAAACTTCTCTAAAGGTCTTTCCTGTTCTTTTCAGCCTTTCCTTTTTGGGATAAAAGAAAAGTCAATGGCGACTCTTGCTATCCGCAACATTTGCAACAAAACGCAAAGAACCAAGTCAGTTCTCCCACCACTTACAGAACTAACGACTCTACTGGGGATAAACTTAAAAGTGGGGTTACCTTAGGGCTAGATCACATTTACTTGATTTCTTTGTTTGACTTGCATGCTTTACATTATGGTTCCTTGTTTGGGCTTGCATTGATCCTCCACCCGGATCTGGGACACCTTGTTAGGTAAGTAGCAATAGATTGTGGAAATTGTACGGTGTAGACCGATATGGTTGAAACAATGGCTACGTTAGTGTGACACATTTGTGGGTACCGGTATCCCTTGTGTTGAATCAAGGAGAATACGGGGCCTCTGAGTGGCGTCATGAAGCACTAACTGACTTTAGAACCATAATTGAACAAACTTGGCCAATTAGGACGTAGTGAGGTAACCGATTTCGGTGGAAAGCTGAAAATTGGTTGATACTCGATACTACACTCATTGAGATCAGACTTTTGGGATATCTCGGCCACAAGAAAAGATTGATTGTGCTGAGACAATGCCTAAAAGAAAGGTTAGTGATATTAAGATCCCTTAGAACCCGATTACTATTAACTAGGACAAGTTTGAACCAACTAAACTTCAAGAGGGTACTTACCTACAAACTCCATGCAAGCCTAAACCTAAGGACTTGTCTGCTTTGTGTGAATATGTTTATTTGTATATAAACTTGCTTACTTTACATAACATCATAACATCATACCATAACATTTTCAATAGCCATTTCAAGGATATCAAGGGTCTATGATGCAGGGTCACGTTGAACCAGACGTCTATCAAGGGGCAAGAGGATTTAGTTTCCTCTAACCAAACACCGTCAAAGATCGAGTACAACAACTTGAGTCAAGGGCTGCAACCCACTTGACACGGCTAGCTTAATTATTGTGGAAGGACATCCACTGATAAAAAGTTCTCCAATCAAAACCTGTATGTGACTACTAACTCCACGAGATCCTTGAAAACGTGCATCCATATATCATGCATCATATCATGACAGGTTTCTCCCATACAAGTCTCATTATCTTCCTATTGTTTATTTCAGTAAGATGGATATGGAACAAACAGTGAAAGATCTCCAAGCTCAAAACGCTCAATTCCAACAAATGTTCCTGGCCATGGCTAAGAGGCAAGAGGACCTGAAGACTATCCTTCTCAAAGACAAGAAGAAGAGGCCTAAGAAGTCAGTAAGCGTCCTGAACTTGTGAAGAAGACTTAGAGGACTAGTCAAGGGAGCTCTAGATCTTCCAACTCCATCCAACATGGGGGATAGTCATGAAGAAGACAATAGTCTAGAGATTGATGAAGTCGAAGTTGACTACTCTGAGGAACAATATCCTCCCGCTGATGACAAGTACAAACAATTGGAGGATCGCCTCAATGCTATGGAGATTTAACAAATACCTGGTTTGGATTTAAGAGATATGGGTTTGATTTCTGGGTTGGTCATCCCACCAAATTTCAAAATCCATATCTTTGCCCTGTACGATGGAGTCTCTTGCCCTAAGATGCACTTAATGTCTTATGTCCGCAAGATTCAACCATACACAACTGATCTGAAGCTTTGGATCCATTTCTTCCAAAATAGCCTAGTAGGGACTCAACTTGAATGGTTCTATCAATTGGAGAGTTCTCGCATCCATACCTGGGAGGATCTAGCTGCTGCTTTCTATAAGTAGTACCAGTACAATGCTGATCTTACACCAACTCGTGTGTAATTGCAGAACATGACCATGGGTTCCAATGAGAGCTTCAAAGGATACGCCCAAAGGTGGAGAGATATGGCTGGTAGGGTGCATCCCCCTCTAACTGACAGGGAACTCATTGATATCTTTATGGGAACTTTGACAGGACCTTTCTTCAATCACCTAATCGGAAGCTCCTCAGTCGGGTTCACCGAGATAATACTGACTGGCAAAAAAGTCGAAGCTGGCATCAAAAGCGGTAAAATCCAATGGGGTGCATCCTCGAGTACAGGGAAATAACCTTTTATCGGGAAGAAAGAGTCTGATGCTGCGTATGATAAAAAAGGTTGTGACCAGGGCAACCACGATCAACACGTAGGAGCAATCTTGATCTCTAATCTTACACCTGCTCAACAAAGACCGGTGCATCAGCGTAAAGAGGTTGCGCCTAAAAGAAAATTCACTAAGATCAACATGCCACTGGCTCAAGCGCTATAACACATGTTGAAAGCATAGTTGATTACGTTAAAGGCTCCTCTCCAGAACCCTAACACTTCCGCTCCTACCTATCATCCCAATGAAAGGTGTGCATACCACTCTGATAGTCCGGGACACGACACGAACAACTGTTGGGCTCTGAAGAACAAGGTCCAAGGCATGATTTATGCCAAGGAGGTTGATTTCGACCCTCCAGGGGCTCCTAACATGATCACTACTCCTATGCCGAATCATTAAGAGCGTCTTGTTCATTTTGAATTTTCAATCATAATTTCTTTTGTTATTCAAACAATTATCTATTAATGTCAAACTTTATTTCATTAATGCACTGCATATGTTTGTCTTGAATTCATCCATTTGTTTTCACTATATTTAAACTATTCTTTTTACTCTCTTTATGACATTCAACTCTTGCTAAAAGTTACAAGCCTTTAGAGGGAGGATGACGAAAACAATGCCTTCATCTCATACAATATGCTTTTGAACAGACCTTGCTGACGATGTACAGGCGTTCTTTCAAATCCTAAACACTGGAGTTATAAGGAAGATAATCCCTAGTCAACCCCTTCGAGCCAAAGAAGTAGAAGTTTTCTTTTTTACACAAATTCAAACCTTTAATCAAAACCTGGGGTAGGGTAGTCTCTCAGTTATTTCAAACCTGCGTTTAGCCGCAAACTCTCATCTCGTAATACAACAAATGACATCAAAAACATTCCTCTGGAATCAAAAGACAGTGATGGTTCCCTATCAAATAGGCAGTCATTATCTCTCAAAAGAAAAATCCCACTAAGTCAAAACCTACAAAGGAGACTTAAGAAAAAAACTGGGGCACCCCGGTGACTGTAATCTCAAAACAAGAACAGTCAGGCAAAAATCAGGGATAGCAAATCAAAATAAGGTCACTACAAATCCTCAACAACATGAAAAATGTTGCAAAAATGACTGCCTTCTGATAGACTAAACTTGTCTTAACCATCACCAAAACGCAATTCCAGACTCAATTGGAGTTCAAACGCACAATTAACTAAGCTTAGGATTGAAGAACATCACGAAGAACGGGAGGGTACAAATACACTTTAAGCCTTATCCTTTATTTCTTAAACCGTGAACCAAGCCACGTTACAACCCTTCAAAAGTCCTAATTGAAGCATGGGTTAGTTCGAAAGCATATTGTTACAAAAGGTATCCTTACTCCTGTAAGGCTTTACTCTAAGCATGTGTTAAACTTTCTTACAAAATTACTTGCTGAATATAACAGGGGCAAGTCTCCATCACTTGGGGCATTAAACGCAAATCCCGAAAAAGGTTTACTTACAATCAAACATTTCCTAACAATGCCACAAACACTTTATACTAGGGACAATGACAAATCTCCCCAGAATCCTTCCCATAGGATGACTCCCAGCCAGAGTTCAATCTTTGAAAACCTTTTTCCCAGCTGAGACGACCTCAAGAATCCTCGAGGATTTTCCCCCAATGAAGAAGGCACCTATCCAAAAGATTAGTAACAAGGTTTATTTCCCCAACAAACGGCAGGATTCCCCAACTTGAGTTTGTCTCTCCGACTACTAAAAATCAAAGAACCACAACTCCTCTTCCCCAATAGACTACTCTGTAGTCCCCAACAAGTTACTGTGAAGCTTGGACCCGACCAGATATCCGTTCAACTTCGACTCCCCAATACAGTAACGGATAACAGAGATTCCCAAACTCTTTTTCCATAAACAGGAATCAACACTCTCTACAGAGCCTTCAACATTCCCCAAAGGAGTTCTCCTCAAACAATAAAATAGGAATCCTCGGTGGAAACATTCTAAGCAAAGTTTGAAGACACACTTACTCTTCAACAACAATCTGGGATTTAATAACTCCCCAACACTTGTCAAGGATTTATTTTCCAAGATAAAATTATATTTCAACAACATTCATATCATATACATACAAAATATATAACATAAATCTCATTTATTTTGAGAACATCATCATGCAATGCATACATTATGATATTTCATACAACTAACTCTTTACCTTTTCAGGAAAGATCAATCAACAGATAAAGATCATCATACTTTTGGAGTAGTAATCATCTCAGATTCCTTCATCACCTGTTGAGGTAGTAATCGTCTAAGATTCCTTCATCGTCTGCTAAGGTAGTAATCATCCAAGATTCCTTCATCATCTGCTGAGGTAGTAATCGTCCAAGATTCCTTCATCATCTTGCTGAGGTAGTAATCATCCAAGATTCCTTCATCATCTGTTTGGAGTAGTAATCGTCCAAGATTCCTTCACCATCTGCTGAGGTAGTAATTATCCAAGATTCCTACATCATCTTCTGAGGTAGTAATCGTCCAAGATTCCTTCATCATCCTGCTGAGATAGTAATCATCCAAGATTCCTTCATCATCCTGTTGAGGTAGTAATCATCCAAGATTCCTTCATCATCCTGCTGAGGTAGTAATCATCCAAGATTCCTTCATCGTCCTACTGAGGTAGTAATCATCCAAGATTCCTTCATCATCCTGTTGAGGTAGTAATCGTCCAAGATTCCTTCATCATCATCCTGTTGAGGTAGTAATCGTCCAAGATTCCTTCATCATCCTATTGAGGTAGTAATCGTCCAAGATTCCTTCATTATCATCCTGCTGAGGTAGTAATCATCCAAGATTCCTTCATCGTCCTGTTGAGGTAGTAATCATCCAAGATTCCTTCATCATCCTATTGAGGTAGTAATCGTCCAAGATTCCTTCATCATCCTGTTGAGGTAGTAATCGTCCAAGATTCCTTCATCATCATCCTATTGAGGTAGTAATCATCCAAGATTCCTTCATCATCCTATTGAGGTAGTAATCGTCCAAGATTCCTTCATCATCATCCTGCTGAGATATAAATCGTCCAAGATTCCTTCATCACACATCATTATAAAAAAAGACCTTCTCTGTTCCAGTCAAAGTTAATCCAAGACCTTCTCTGGTTCAGTCAGATCGACACTAAGATCTCTCTGATTTCTATTCCAGTTGAAGATATTCCAAGACTTTTGTCTGGTTCAGTTGAATCGATCCAAAGATTCTTCTGATTTCCATTCCAGTCAAATTTAATCCAAGACCTTCTCTGGTTCAGTCAGATCGACACTAAGATATCTCTGATTCATATTCCAGTTGAAGATATTCCAAGACTTTTACCGGTTCAGTTTAAATCTCTCAACAGTTTACTCTGATTCTTTCCCGTAGACGTCTTCTCTGATTCAGATAAATATCTCAATTGATTTGTTCTGATTCTTCTCCAGATCCCTACCGGTTCAGATAAATCTCTCAACAGTTTATTCTAATTCTTTCCCACAGACACTTTATCTAGTTCAAATAAATCACTCAAAGATCTACTCTGATTCTCTCCAGTTAAAGAATATTCAAGACCTCTTTTGGTTCAGTTTAAATCTCTCAGCAGTTTATTGTAATTCTTTCCCAAAGACATCTTCTCTGGTTCAGATAAATCTCTCAATGATTTGTTCTAATTCTTCTCCAGATCCTTGCCGATTCAATTTAAATCTCTCAACGGTTTACTCTGATTCTTTCCTGCAGATGTCTTCTCTGGTTCAGATAAACATCTCAATGATTTGTTCTGATTCTTCTCCATATCCTTGTCGGTTAAGATAAATCTCTCAACGGTTTATTCTGATTCTTTCCTGCAGACACTTTCTCCGGCTCAGATAAATCACTCAAAGATCTACTCTGATTCTCTCCAGTTAAATAATATTCAAGACCTCTTTTGTTTCAGTTTAAATCTCTCAACGGTTTATTGTAATTCTTCCCCGCAGACGTCTTCTCTGGTTCAGATAAATCTCTCAATGATTTGTTCTGATTCTTCTCCAGATCCCTGCCGGTTCAGTTTAAATCTCTCAATGGTTTACTCTGATTCTTTCCCGCAGACGTCTTCTCTGGTTCAGATAAATATCTCAATGATTTGTTCTTATTCTTCTCCAGATCCCTGCCGGTTTAGATAAATCTCTCAATGGTTTATTCTGATTCTTTCCCGCAGACACTTTCTCTGGTTCAGATAAATCACTCAAAGATTTACTCTGATTCTCTCAAGTTAAAGAATATTCAAGACCTCTTTTGGTTCAGTTTTAAATCTCTCAACGGTTTATCCCGATACTTTCCAAATGAACACTTCTAGTTCAGATAAATTGCTCCAAGATTTATTCTGATTCTTCCCAGTCAAACAACATACAAGACTTCTTCTGGTTCAGATAAGTCGCTCCAAAGGTTTATTCTGATTCTTTTCCAGTTGAAATCAAATTCAGACTTAGTCCATTTTCTGTCAACAGTCACCTTTAGATGGCATCTACAAGCCCATCTCCGGCAAATCTCTGTCATTCATCCAAATTGCATCTATAAGCCTATTCATAATTCATCTTCGAGTGCAAATTTCTGGGCACTTTAGTGTCCAATCATCTTTCACCTTCAAGTCACGAATGGCGGATCCGCCAATCTAACTCTTAAGATTAAAGAAGATTGAACAGGGGCAGCTGTTGTACCCTAAAATTTGCCCTCTCATTTATCAAAGGATCATCCTAGACCCTCAGGTTTGCTTGTATCAAGTTTTAAGTCTTGAATTATAATTTTCCAAGAAAATTATTCACAAGGGCAAAATGGTCAAAAGCACACGAAAAAGTCAAACTTTGACTTTTAGATCAAAAATCAAGTTTTAACAATTATATTTTATCAATACATGGAATTGGTTCATCAAAAATCAGAAGTCAAAAACTACTTTGAAAAATCAAATTTCTAAACATTTAGAAAATTTTCTAAGTGTTAAGAGAATATGATACTTCAGAACTTCTGGGCCAGCCTTCACGCAAGTGCAACCAGAATTTGCAAACATGGTTCAGAATATGTGTTGTACCCCAAAATTTGCCCTCCCATATCTCTCAAGATTTGTCAAGAATAATCTTCAAATTACTCAAGATTGCTCAAAGGATTGCATAGTCAAACCACCTCCTAAGCCAGCTGAAATTAGGGTTTTGGTTCTTTCAAGGAATTTGAGGTTTTCAATGGCTCAATCAAGTCTCATAAGCCTATATACATCCTCAAGCATCTACATACCAAGTTTCAAGACTCACAGTGTCAATTTGCACAGTCAAAAGCCTCAGTTGATCTACAGTCAACTGCAAGGGCAAAATGGTCATTTTGCAGTCAAAAGTCAGAATTTTTGGTCAACATCTTATTTTGAGTTCACAATCATCATTTGATCAAGTCTTGATCATGATTCCAAAAGGATGGCTCAAAAATCATCAAGATGCAAAAAGTTACTATATTTGGACAGCAGAAAAGTCAACTGTATCTTGACAAGGGATAACTTTTTCATGGTTCATCAGAAAAATCCCATCCAATGCTCATTTTTAAGGGGATGGCGTTTCCTACAATCCATCTTCACATTCCAAGTCCAAGAAATTCTCTCACAAGAAGTTATCAATTTCTACATTATAGGTCAATTTCAAAAGTCAACAAAAGTGAACTTTAAGTCAAAGACCATAACTTGAGATTGGTAAATCCAAATGACATGGGACCAAAAGCATTGGTTAGAGGACTTCAAGACCTTTCCAAAATGTCCAAGAACATGTTCATATGATCAAAATTGAGCAAGATATGCATTGGAGAAGTTGGGAAATTTTTGTGAATTTGCAAAAGTCAACTTTGCTCAAAACACCTTATTTTTGCTAATGGGCCTCAAATTTCTTCTTGAAACTTTATCCATGACCTATGCACGACCCATCAAGCTTAATTGAATTTATTTTCTTATTTTTATTAATTAATTGGATTTATAATCAATATTAATTCATTTAATTAATTTAAATTGTAGGAAAATACAAAGATTTGATTTTTCAATCTTTTTGTGAAGCAAGTATGACCTAAAAAGGCTGGCAATTTCGTGCACCAAGTCAAAGATGCAATATCTCCAAATTTGACAACTTTTTCCAATCATGAAGATTCAAAAATATACGATTTCCAATCAAATATTCAAATCATCATTCCATGGATTTTTACTCAAGATTCTGACCTAATCTCATTCTCCTATAAATACACAAGTGAACCCTAATCATGCACACGTGAACAAGCTGCAAACAAAGCCATAGCCATATTGAAATTTTCCAAGAAAACTTGAAAACTGATTTCTATATTCCAGGGCGATTTAAAGACTTTTATTGATTCTAATCTATTGCAGGAGTTCTCAGGGATGTTTTGCAATCAAAACCAAGCATTGAAGCTCAAAGAATCATCAAGAATAGAGTCACGGTTTGCTTCTTATTTTCAGAATCGTATTGACTATTTCACGCACATTTAACATGATTTATTGTTTGTTTTGCATTGCTTGAATCCATATGAAACTAATGGTATAAGGTAATTGGATTATAGTGTACAGAATCACAAGTTACCATGGACGAATTCTAGGGTTCATAAGCTTTCAAATTGGGGCTTTGTAATACAGGAAAAATTGAGACTCATAAGACCCATGACTGAATTCGTTAGAACCAGACGAACACATTGGACTATTCACGAAATATTTATATTAATCACAACCCTAATCGCTATTATTCCTCGTGTCATATAGTGGGGGTTGAAAACCCCCGCTATCTAATGTGTTTTTATGCAGGCGAAGGAAGAAGATGATGAGCTGTTGATATACTATTGGTCAGTTCAAAAAAGGGCGCGCGTGTTTTTGTGTTACAGCATATTTGTTTGTTTGTTAATATGATAATTGATTTTTCTTTTACTAACGAATAAAGCGTGCAGTTGGAGTGGTTAAGGCATTGGAGTATTGATCATTGGGACCTGGGTTCGAATCCCAGGTCCCCCAAAATTATTATTGCTATTTTCTTGCAGCTTATCCAGTATGCCTTATGCCTTGTGGTCTACCATGCATCTCAATTGTCCACACGCCAAGTGGCTTGCAAAGCAAATCTGAAGGCCAAAGATGAAGGACCATGATACTCCCAGTCAATGCACACGTGGACGATCTCAGAAAGTCAAACGGGCTTGAAATAAACGGGCCTTCAAATTTCCAGATTAACCTCTCTATTGGGCCAGCACCCCCCTGGTTTATTATTCCTCTTTTATATTTTTTCCCATTTAATTATTTTACTAATTATTATTATTATTATTATTATTATTATTATTATTATTATTATTTAATTAACATAATTAATTATTTTCATAATAAATTCAGAAAACTAAAATATTATTATTATTTATTTATTTCACTATTAATTTCACTTTATTTTTTGTAAATAAATACTAACATAGATTAATTTAGTTAATTAGGTCAATTTTAACTTTTTGTTTCACAATAAATAAAATCCATGTAGAATTAGGTTAATTAATATATTTAACTATTTTATTTTATTTTCATTAAAAACATAAAAAACTTAAAAAATATTTCTTTTATTTAATTAATTAGAATTAGGCTTAATTTAATGCAAAATAACCAAAAATTCATTCTTTTCTCAAAAAGGGTCAAAACCCTAAAGACTTCCCCGATTCGATTTCTTTTCGCGCATAATATTTTTGATCATTTTTATGTAATTGCTCCGAGGATGTAATAGCGTTAATTAGGACTTTTTATCGCTTTCTTTAATTTTCCGCAATTTACTTTTCAAGGGTTTGCTTTTGGCGATGTAAATACCCGACGCCTTGAAATAGCGTAGATTTACTTTCCGCATAATATTTAACTGTTAGATGTATGTTAATTAGGCTATGCATGACAAGAATTGTTCTCAAAATAAAATCAAAACATAGCTCACCATAACATGTGCAAAGATAACTTAACTGAATCCTGACACACTCGCACATGCCACTCCTAGGGTACACCTCACTTGGTTGCCTCGACATGGTCATTGAGTATAGGGTGTTTTAGAGGTCGCCCTCTTGTCTAAAGATCCAAGTTGCCTCGAAACGGTTGCCTCGGATAAAAAGGATCTAGGACATTAGGATTACCGCTAAGGCGTCCTACTATTGCTTTGGTGACCACATGTCCCTATAATCGAACTGACCCGAAAACTCCAAACGACGGTGCTACCTACTTCTCAATAGTGGGATAGTACTGTCTAAAGGACATTTACACAGCTTAATTTCTTTTGAGTAGGTAGAGGTTCTCAGGTACTTGCTCTTTCAAAACAAAAAAATACTTTTCGCACCTACACTTTTCTGACAAAAGTTTTCAAACAAACACTTCATACACTCTTGAGGACTGATACAAGAGTTAAATCGAAGTTTTCAAACAAACTTTTTTCAAAACTCACAAACACAAGAAAAGCAAACATTTTTGAAAACATAGTGAGCAAGTACCTAAGAGCCCGTGGATAACCACGGATAAAAAGGGTGCTAACACCTTCCCTTTCTATAATCTACCTCCCGAACTGAGAAACATCTCGAAAAGGAATTTTGCTGTGCTTTTGTCCTTTCCTTGTTGGAGAAAATAAAAGACGGTGGTGACTCTTGCTTACTGCGACATTTCGCGAACCAGCATTTCAAAACAGTCAGTTCTATTTCCACCGATCACAGAACTGGCGACTCTGCTGGGGAATATTAATAAGTGAAGTGTACCTTAGGATTAGATCATTCATGTTTTCAATTGTATGCCTTGAATGCTTTAAAATTATGGGCTTGTATCGGAGTTTTATGGATCCTAACCCGGATCTGGGGATACCCTTTAGAAGTAGCAACAAACTGTGAGGGAACTGTGCGGGGTATACCGACATGGTTGAAGCAGTTGCTACATTGATGTGGCACTTTGGTGAGTATCGGTAACCCTTGAGTCAAGTCAAGGAGAGTACGGGGCCGCCGCGTGGTGTCGTGAAGCATCAGCTGACCTTATAACCTTACTTGACCATCCTGGCCTCTTTAGGGGTAATGAGATGACCGACTTTGGTGCAGTCCGAAGTTGGTAGATACTCGATACTACACTCATTGAGGGTTGTTTTCTTGGAATATTTTGGTCGCCAGTTAAGTGGCTAAATCAAAACAATGAACATAGAAAACAATCCAATGATATTGAGCTCCTTAGAACCCGATTACTATTCATAGGACAGGTGTTGAGCCAACCAACTTCAAGAGGGTAGTACCTAAACTTCATGCTGGCCTAAACCCTAAGGGCTGTCTGGTGTGACTTGTGTGCCTTTACCATGTTTGCCTTTTGTGAATACTTGTGGTGTGCCTTTATCATAACATCATAACATATCATAACACATCATATGCATTTGCTAACCACTTCAAGGGTTCGAATCTTCATCTTTGTTCTTGTTTTGTAGGACATGGAGTCTCTCCGAAGAAAGACAATTCAGGTGAACCTTGTAAGGATCCCTCCTCAGCTCAAGGAGCTTACATCCAGGATTCCTGAGAGCTCCCCCTTCAGTGAAAGACATGGTAGACTACTCAGCTTGGTCAACACCAATGTTGAAGAAGATATGATAAAAGTTCTCTTCCAGTTCTTTGACCCCTTACACCACTGTTTTACTTTCCCTGATTATCAATTGGTGCCTACTTTGGAAGAATTTTCTCAACTTCTGAACATTCCTGTTCTTAGTCAACTACCCTACAACGGTACGGAAAAGGAACCAAAGCTTGAAGATGTTGCTCAAGCATTACGTTTGCAAACATCTGACATCAAGGGGCATTGGGAAGTCAGAAGTGGTATCAAGGGATTCTTGGCAAAGTTCCTGTTTGAGAAGGCACAAGAATGTTGGAATTCTCTCGACCTACAAGCCTTTGAAGAAATTGTGGCACTCCTTGTCTATGGGTTGGTGTTGTTCCCAAATCCGGATCAACTTATAGATATAAATGCTGTCAAGATTTTTATGTCCAGGAATCCCATACCTACATTGCTTGGGGACATCCTCCACTCATTTTACACTCGAACAATGAGAAAGAGAGGTGTTCTCATGTGCTGCACTCCTCTCCTGGCAAGGTGGTTTATTTCGCACCTTCCACAATCAGTTTTGAAGAACGAGCGGGGTTTAAGGTGGTCACAACGATTGATGACTCTTACACATTCTGATATACATTGGTGTTCTCGGTCCATAGAAAATGTCACTATCATTGATCGTTACGGAGAGTTTCCTAATGTTCCTTTACTTGGAATTAGAGGAGGCATTACTTACAACCCCTGTCTGGCTTTGAGACAATTTGGATATGCTCGGAGGGATGGCCCTCATGATATGCTGATCCCTGACATAGTTTTTGACTTTGACAACGATGCGCAAGGACTTCGCCAAAGGTTCATCAGAGCTTGGAGGATGCCTAACAAGGTAGATAGTAAGACACTGGGGCACAAGAATTCCATCCCCCTTGAGCCTTACCTCAAGTGGGTACGAGCCCGCTCCCAGAAGCTTATGATGCCATATCCTCACATTCTCCCCGTGATTAAAGAGCCAGTTGTGGAAGGAGAGGTTCCATACACCATCCTACATCCTGACATGCCAACATCTTGGGAAGAAATGCAAAAGAGCTGGATCCAACTCAAGGAAGAGCGGAATTCTCTTGAAGCCAGTTTACACGCCAGTGAGAAGAAGGTCTTGGAGCTCACCCGCCTACTGCACGAGGAAAAGACCCTCAACACTTACATCGCTCCAAAGAGGATGCGCAGTGTCTTTTGGCATTAAGTATTTTGTAATATTTCGCCCATGAGGCATTGATGTACTGAACAAATTACTTCTTAATATGACGTGTGTTCCTTTTTTGTTTACAACGAATTTGAATTTTCGAACCCTTGAATGCATTGCATAAATAGCATACCATGCATCATATGCATAACATGTACACTTTTACAGGTCACTTATCTTCTTCGCTGTTTATTTCAGCAATCATCATGTCTTCTGAACCTACTACTGAACAAGCTATCAAGGCCCTCCAGGCCCAGAATGCCCAGTTCCAAGAGTTGGTTATGAGCCTAGCCCAGGGTCAACAAGAGTTGAAGACTCTGATTTTGAAGAAGAAGAAGAGGACCGTCTTGTTCAACACTAGACGCAGATTTGGGAATGGACTACAAAATGAGGTCGATCTAACTACTTCCTCTGTAGGGAAAGGCAGTCCACAAGAGAGAAGGGTTCCTAGTCCCGTGGTCTCCGACAACGAGACGAATTATAATGATGAACAGTACCCTCCTGCTAAGGACAGGTACAAACAACTGGAGGACCACTTAAGTGCTATGGAGATTCAAAATGTGCCCGGTCTGGACTTCGGAGACCTAGGCTTATCCTCTGGGGTGGTGATTCCCCATAAGTTCAAGGCGCCTGCTTTTGCAAAGTACGACGGAGCTTCCTGTCCTAAGCTGCACCTCCGATCGTATGTAAGGAAGATCCAACCTTATACAGCTGACAAGAATTTGTGGATCCATTTCTTCCAGGACAGTCTTTCAGGGACTCAACTCGAATGGTTCTATCAGCTGGATGGAGCCAGTATTCGTAACTGGGAAGATTTGGCTACTGCGTTTTATAAGCAGTATCAGTATAATTTCGACCTCGCTCCCACGCGTACCCAACTCCAGGGTATGTCACTAGGTACGGGTGAAGGATTTAAGGAGTATGCTCAAAAGTGAAGAGACCTGGCTGGAAGGGTGCAGCCACCTCTAACTGACCGTGAACTTGTGGATATGTTCTTAGGGACCCTGTCTGGTCCATTCTTCAACCATTTGATTGGAAATTCTTCTGCTGGGTTTACAGATCTTATCTTGACTGGTGAGAGAATAGAAGCTGGTATCAAGTCTGGAAAGATACAGAAAGGTGCCTCTTCGAGCACTGAAAAGAAACCCTTCAAGAAGGAATCTAGTGTTGTCTATGGTTCGAGGAGACAGAATAAACCGGAACGCCGCCAAGCTGTCAACGCGGTGGTAATTTCAAAGCCTGCTGCTGCTCCTCAGCATCATAACCAACAAAGGGGTGAGAGACCTAGAAGGCAGTTTACTCGTCTCAGTATGACCTTATCCCAGATATTGCCGCAACTACTGACAACCAATCTGGTAACTATAAAAGAAGCTCCGAAGGTTGTAAACACAACATCTCCAAAGTACAATCCTAACGCCCGCTGCGCTTATCACTCTGACAGCCCGAGGCATACTACAGATGATTGTTGGGCTCTGAAGAATAAGGTTCAGGACCTTATTGATGCTAAAGAGATAGAGTTCGAGGCGCCCGAAAGGCCCAATGTTGTGACTGCTCCCATGCCCAAGCATGGAGTGAATGCTGTAGAGGAAGACCTGTATGTAGCCTCTGTGGATGATATTGTTACTCCGCTGTTGACCGTCAAGAAGAACTTGTTGCTAGCCGGTTTATTTCCGGGATGTAGTAAAGGTTGCCGTCTATGTTCTGTTTCACCTGCTGGTTGTCCTTTGTTGAAGTCAGGCATCCAAAACCTGATGGATAATAAAGAGATTTTGTTCGAGAAGATTGCTGTTCCTGCTACACCAACTGAAGAAGTGTCCATTGTTACTATTTTCAACAATACTCCCTCAAAGAAGCCTGTCAAAATCATGCCTGCTCAGAAGATTGCACCTATAATCATCACTGTTCCGGGGCCCATCCCCTATACATCTGACAAAGCTGTTCCGTGGCACTATGGGGCAGATGTTTATGTGCTTGGAGTTAAACAAGAGTTTGATACTAGTACCGGCGTCAGCAACATCACCGGGCCTGCCAAAGTCACCCGCAACGGTAGACTTTTCTCACCAGATATTGCACCACCAGCTATCCAGAGACCTATTGTCATCACACCTGCAAGTGTGCCTACTCCCCTTCCTGATCAAGTTCCTATTTCTACCCCTGCTGCCGAGTCATCTGACGCTCGGGGCAAAGGGATCGCTACTGATATGCCTGCCCAGACGGAGGCACCGAAGACAACCACTGTTGAAGCTTCCAAACAGGAGATGGAAGAGATTCTGAAGATTATCAAGAAGAGTGATTTTAATGTAGTTGAGCAGCTGGGGCACACCCCATCCAAGATTTCTATGCTATCACTATTGTTGTGTTCAGAGGCCCATGCCAAGGCCCTGATTACCTTCCTGAAGACGGCCCACGTGCCACAAGAGACGTCAGCTGATCAATTTACCGATTGTGTGGCCAACTTAACCGCTGATAATGGTCTGGGTTTCTCCGATGCTGATCTGACTGCTAAAGGGAAGAACCATAATGATGCCCTGCATGTCTCCATTGAATGCAGGGGCACTACTCTTGCACATGTGTTGGTTGACACTGGGTCCTCATTGAATGTCTTACCCAAGAAAGCTCTAGACAGGTTGGATTGCGAGGGGTTGGAACTAAAGCCAAGTAACATTGTTGTCCGGGCCTTTGACGGGTCTAAGAGGATGGTGCATGGTGAAGTCGATATTCCAATCAGAGTTGGTTCTCAGGTCTTTGATTCTACATTCTACGTGATGGAAATTCGGCCATCCTATTCTTGTTTGCTGGGTCGTCCATGGATCCATAAAGCTGGAGCAGTGACCTCCACACTACATCAGAAGCTGAAGTACCCGGTCAGAGGGAAGATTGTAACAGTACAGAGGGAGGAAGAATACATGGTCATCCACCTCAACTCATTCCGGTACATAGAGATGGATGGGGAATTCATTGAGACTCCATTCCAGCACTTTGAAGAGGTTCCTCAGACACTTGCGTCAGCTGAGACCGTGATTGAAGATCCTCCTTTGAAGATGGCTTCCTTAAAGGATGCCCGGGCCGTTGTTGAGAAGGGTGAGTATTTAAACTGGGGCCGACTTCCTGATTTCACTCAGAAGACTGACAAGTTTGGTTTGGGTTTCACTGCAGAAGCTCAGAGGGCCGTGCATAGTGCAAGGATTGGAAGACCTCCTGTGTTCATCAGCAACTCGGGAGTAAATGCCATTGAAGATGACGTGGAGGAATCTGAATTCGACAGCTGGATCTACCCTACGACCAACGGTGAACCAAGCAACTGGACTGCGAAAGACTTCGTACCTATTAATTTTGTGACTCAGTAATGAACTCCTTTGTTTTGAATTTGTAACAGACAATATGGTGAAACTTTATGGCCCGATGTCTTACCAGGGGCACCGTGGCTTCATTTGTGAGGGCTTTTGTGTGTCATTTTCATATATCATTAATAAAAGCATTGGACGTTTTTTTTCATTTCAAATCTTGCGCTCCTTGTCTTTCTCTATTATATATTGCAAAACAACTATATTTACACACACTCACATATACAGATCCCAATCCACTCTGGATCTCATTGGTGACGACTCTGCTACTGCCAGTTATGACTTCAAAAATCCGATCAACTTAGCCGAAGACGAAGGTGAATATGATTGTGAAGTTCCTGGTGAGCTTGCAAGACTGTTACTCCAGGAAGAGAGGGCCATTCAGCCACACGAAGAGCTAGTGGAAACGGTAAATCTGGGTACTGAGACAGACAGAAAGGAAGTCAAGATTGGTGCCAATCTGGAGTCTAGTGTGAAACAGCGGTTGATTCAGATGCTGCATGATTATGTGGAAATCTTTGCCTGGTCCTACGAAGACATGCCTGGGTTGGATACCGACATTGTGGTTCATCACCTACCTACTAAGGAAGAATGCCCTCCGGTAAAACAAAAGGTTCGTCGTATGCGCCCCGAGATGTCCGAGAAAATCAAAGCTGAGGTTATGAAACAATTTGACGCAGGTTTTCTAGCAGTGACTTCTTACCCTCAGTGGGTCGCCAATGTGGTTCCGGTACCGAAAAAAGATGGTAAGGTCCGAATGTGTGTTGATTACATGTATTTGAACATGGCGAGCCCTAAGGATGACTTCCCCCTGCCTCATATCGACGTTCTAGTTGACAACACTGCTCAACATAAGGTATTCTCCTTCATGGACAGTTTCTCCGGTTATAATCAGATCAAGATGGCTCCTGAAGACATGGAGAAGACCACTTTTGTTACTCAGTGGGGCACCTTCTGTTACAAGGTCATGCCTTTTGGGTTGAAAAATGCTGGGGCAACCTACCAACGTGCCATGGTTGCTTTGTTTCATGATATGATCCATCATGAGATTGAAGTATACGTCGACGATATGATTGCAAGGTCCCAAACTGAGGAGGAACACCTTGACCATCTACCGAAGCTGTTTGACCGTTTGAAGTTGTACAAGCTGAGGTTGAATCCGAACAAGTGCACCTTCGGGGTGAGATCTGGAAAACTATTGGGTTTCGTCGTGAGCGACAAAGGTATTCAAGTGGACCCTGCCAAACTGAAAGCCATACAAGAGATGCCAGTTCCCAAGACAGAAAAAGAAGTCAGAGGCTTTCTAGGACGGCTGAACTACATTGCCCGATTCATCTCACACCTAACTGCTACCTGTGAACCAATCTTCAAGCTACTGAAGAAAGATCAAGTAGTACGTTGGAACGATGAATGTCAGGCTGCTTTCGAAAGAATCAAAGAGTATCTCCAAGAGCCACCTATTCTTATGCCACCAGTTGAAGGGAGACCTCTAATCTTATACTTGACAGTACTGGACAACTCAATGGGGTGTGTGTTGGGGCAGCATGACGAGTCTGGCCGAAAAGAGCACGCTATCTATTACCTTAGCAAAACGTTTACCGACTGTGAGACCCGATACTCACTGCTCGAGAAAACTTGCTGCGCTTTGGTATGGGCTGCTCGCCGGCTAAGACAGTATATGTTGACTCACACTACTCTGTTGATTTCAAAAATGGATCTAATCAAGTACATCTTCGAAAAGCCTGCCTTGTCCGGAAGAATAGCAAGATGACAAATGATCTTGACGGAATATGACATCCAGTACACGACTCAAAAAGCAATCAAGGGAAGTGTATTGGCAGACCATTTGGAACATCAGGCAGTGGATGATTACCAATCTATGAACTTTGAATTTCCAGACGAGAATATCATGGTAGTGACTGATTGTGAAGTACCTGGACCGGATGAAGGACCTGAGGAAGGATCTCGATGGTCTATGCACTTTGACGGAGCCTTAAACGCTTTGGGTAACGGTATTGGCGCTGT
Source organism: Vicia faba (assembly GCA_948472305.1). Taxonomy (NCBI): domain Eukaryota; kingdom Viridiplantae; phylum Streptophyta; class Magnoliopsida; order Fabales; family Fabaceae; genus Vicia; species Vicia faba. Next base: position 147,495,825 of record OX451740.1, read on the forward strand.
GATCATATCTCCAAAAGGCTCTCATAATCCACTTACTGCCCGACTATGTTTCAACTGCACCAACAATATGGCGGAGTATGAAGCATGCATCATGGGTCTTCGAGCTGCAATTGACCTAAGGATCAAGTTTCTGAGTGTCTTCGGAGATTCCGCTCTTGTGATCAGTCAGATCAAAGGCGAGTGGGATACGAAACACCCAAATCTTATTCCTTACAAGGAGTATGTATTGACATTGATTCCCCATTTCGAGGAGATAACTTTTGAACACTTCCCAAGAGAGGAGAATCAGTTGGCGGACGCGTTAGCTATGATGTCTTCTATGTTCAAAGTCAAATGGGACAACGAGGCTCCCCAGATCATTATTTGGAAAATAGATGAACCTGCACACTACTATGACCTTGAGACTGAAGAGGTAACAGAAAAACCTTGGTATCATGAGGTGAAGAGGTACCTTGAAGCTCAAGAATACCCCGAAGGTGCATCCATTAATGACAAGAAGTTTCTGAGAAGGTTCGCGGCAAAGTTCTTCCTCAGCAATGACATTCTGTACAAACGAAACCATGATTCAACCTTACTGCGTTGTATGGATAAGACTGAAGCAGAAAGGATTATGGCAGAGCTGCATGAAGGTACCTTCGGAACGCATTCCAGTGGACATACCATGGCAAAGAAAATCCTTCGGGAAGGATATTACTGGTCAACAATGGAAGCCGACTGTTATCAGTATTCTCGGACATGTCACAAGTGTCAGATCTATGCTGATAAGGTGCACATTCCTCCGGTTCCTTTGAACGTCCTGACATCACCTTGGCCTTTTGCAATGTGGGGCATTGATATGATCAGCGAGATCAGACCTACGGCATCCAACGGGCATCGTTTCATCCTGGTAGCGATTGATTACTTTACGAAGTGGGTTGAAGCAGCTTCCTTTGCCACAATAACCAAGAATGTAGTGGCACGATTCATCCGACACAACCTGATCTGTCGATACGGTGTACCAGAGAGGATCATTACGGACAATGGTACCAATCTTAACAACAAGATGATCACTGAGCTCTGCGAGCAATTCAAGATACAACACCACAACTCTTCTCCCTACCGGCCGAAGATGAATGGGGTTGTAGAAGCGGCTAACAAGAACATTAAGAAGATCGTGCAGAAGATGACAGTGACCTACAAAGATTGGCACGAGATGCTACCATTTGCTCTTCATGGGTACTGTACCTCAGCACGGACGTCAACAGGGGCAACACCCTTTTCCTTGGTCTACAGCATAGAGGTAGTCTTGCCGATTGAAGTTCAGATACCCTCTCTCCGGATAATGAAGGATGCAGGTTTAAGTGAAGACGACTGGATCCAGACCCGGCTTGATCAATTAAACCTAATCGACGAAAAGAGACTCACTGCTATTTGCCATGGTCAGACGTACCAAAAACGGATGATCAAGGCATTTAACAAGAAAGTCAGACGATAAGAGTATCAAGTCGGGGACCTGGTAATCAAGTGCATCATTCTACCTCAAGGTGATCCCAGGGGCAAATGGACCCCTACGTACGAAGGGCCATTTGTGGTTAAGAACATCTTCTCAGGAGGAGCGATGATTCTAACCACCATGGATGGTGACGACCTTCCTCACCCCGCCAATGCAAACATAGTAAAAAGATACTACGCATGATTAAAGACCCGCTAGGTCGACTGGCCTAGGAAAAAATAAGGGCTTCCCGGTGAACCAAAAGGGTTCGGGCAAAAATAAGGGATGAAATAATGAAAAAAATCTCTACACCCGGCAAGTCGAAAACCTGAAAAGGCGGCTTGGGAAAAAATGGGTACCCCGGTGGACTGAAAACCCGAAAGGGTGGTCCAGGCAAAAGTTAGGGATAAGCGTAATACTATGTCTCATTGGATCACCCTGCATCCAGACTTTGGTATCGACCATCAGGCTCGAACGGCACCAATCAATCAAATTCATCTTCAACTAAGCAGCAAAGTGATGAGACGCTCGAAGACATAAAGGCGATAGCAGAGTTGGAACCCAGTGGGATTTTTCACATAGCTGTTTTATTTTCTTTTCACAAAATTGTATAAATTCCATTTGTCCGGCGGCGTTCTCTTACTAGGACGTCAACCTCTTGTATACAAAACGCCTATTTACAGGCAAACTTCAAAATCAATACAAGTTCACTTTTTCAGACAAATTACAAATTGTTTTTCCTTTATCTGTTTTGTTTTGCAAAGAACGTCCAATGTTCATTTTTGATATATGCATTTGACATTAATTGCTGTTCATAAATATTTGCATACGAAACAAAGGACTAATTACAGGTGACATGAGAAGTAGGGGCAATAAACCTTGTCTAAGCAATCTAGTTGCTCTGTCCACCAAGGTACCAAAGTAATTTCAGCTGAAGAATTTGACCAAGATACCTTCACTCCCTGCAGAGTAAGACAAGATTCAGTAATACTCTCCCCAAGCAGAGTTGGCCTCCCATCAGCCCTAAAAAGGCACAATATCCCCAACAAGTCAGCAATACTCTCCCCCAAGCAGAGTTGGTCTACCATCAGTCCTGGAAAAGTTGGGTATCCCCAGAAGATCTTAATATTCCCTAGCGGAGTATACAAATATTCCTCAGCAAGCATCCCCGGCAGTCTTAACATTCCTCGACAGAAATATAAGATTGTTCCCCGGAGGAATACAAGATACCCCCAGTGGTACCATTTCCTCAAAAGTTCCCCCAAGAGAGTCGAATCATCTTACCTAGTAGATTCTGGAAGCTTGTCCCCTGCAGAGTACAAATATCTCTCCTCAGCCAAATTCAAAGGTTATCCCCCACCAGAGCCTAACTGGGTTATCCTCAGGAAGTTGCAACGGAAAGATCATCCTCAGCGAAGTTCTTTCTATCCCCCAGCGGAGTTCATCAAAATCCCAACAGAGCTTATCAACAGAGTCCCCAGCAGATTTATCGTTAAAATCTCAACGAAGTATCTTTTCCCCACAGAGTAATTCCCCGCAGAGTAATCTCTTCATGAAGTTTATTCCCCAACGGAGTCATCTTCTCCTACAGGTTTATTCATGCAATCATCTTCGTTCACCATCTCCAGCGGAAATGAAGAATTCAACTTCATTCTCCAGCAGCTATCCGGGATTTATTTTCCCCAGCTAAAACATTACATTTCCATACATCATGATACATGCATAAACGCATCATAACTCACAATCTCATTTATGTTGAGAACATCATTTCTCGATCCATCTCATGCATTGCATATGACTGACCTTTACCTTTCAGGAAAGATGCAGTTAAATTCTCAGCCATATCAAAAGGCCTTCTCTGGTCCAGTTAAGTCGATTCCTAAAGATTTTTCTGATGCCGATCTAGTTGAAGATATTCCAGATTCTTTCTAGAGATGGTTCAGATATGACCCAAGCATGGCGACATTCTGATACTTATTCCAGATTTCCTTTTAGAGATATTTCAGATGTGACCCAGATTTGGCGACATTCCGATACTTATTCCAGACTCCTTCTAGAGATAGTTCAGATGTGACCCAGGCATGACGACATTCTGATACTTATTCCATATTTCCTTCTAGAGATAGTTCAGATGTGACCCAGATTTGGCGACATTCTGATACTTATTCCAGATTTCCTTTCAGAGATAGCTTAGAGATGCTCCAGACCCGAATGTTATTCTATTGCTTATTCCAGATTTCCTTTCAGAGACAGCTTAGAGATGCTCCAGACACGGATGCTATTCTATTGCTTATTCAGATTTCCTTTCAGAGACAGCTTAGAGATGCTCCAGACCCGGATGCTATTCTATTGCTTATTCCAGATTCCTTCCAAAGATAGTTCAGATATGATCCATATATGGCGACATTCTGATACTTATTCCAGATTGAATCAAAAGATGATTACCATCAACCTTTCTTAAGTTCCGGATTAATACCTGTAACAGGCCAGGAAATATCTGTGAACGACTGATTGTAGATCTATACCTGTAACTAGCCGGGAAAGTATCTGCATGAAGAGATTGAAGATCAACACCTGTAACAGGCCAGGAAATTATCTTTCATTCTCAGGTCAGAGATCTACACCTGTATCCAGCCAGGAAAGCTATCTCGACCAACCTTTTTTAAGTTCCAGATCAACACCTGTAACAGGCCAGGAAATATCTGTGAGCGATTGATTGTAGATCTATACCTGTAACTAGCCAGGAAAGTATATGCATGAAGAGATTGAAGATCAACACCTGTAACAGGCCAGTAAATTATCTTTCATTCTCAGGTCAAAGATCTACACCTGTATCCAGCCAGGAAAGCTATCTCGACCAACCTTTTTTAAGTTCCAGATCAACACCTGTATCTAGCCAAGAAATATCTGTGAGCGATTGATTGTAGATCTATACCTGTAACTAGCCAGGAAAGTATCTGCATGAAGAGACTGAAGATTAATACCTGTAGCAAGCCAGGAAAACTATCTTTCTTTCTCAGGTCAGAGATTAATACCTGAAACCAGATAGGAAAACTAGCTCATCAGCCAGCCTTCTTAAGTTCCAGATCAACACCTGTAACTAGCCAGGAAATATCTGTGGACGACGGATTGTAGATTAATATCTGAAACCAGACAGGACAACTATCTACTTGACCATCATGAAGAAACCCTACACCGGTTCCTTCTCTTCCAAGATGCAGTTTTACACAGACTCATCATAAGGCAACCCTACACAGGTTCCTTCTTTCAATCTACCAAGTTACAATTCAACACACATTCCCAGATGGCATCTTTAAGCCCATCCTCCTAACAGACAATCTCCAGATGGCATCTATAAGCCCATCCCCGACAAGATTCTGTCACCATCTCCAGATGGCATCTATAAGCCCATCCTCCTATCCATCATATCTCCAAATGGCATCTGTAAGCCCATTCCCGACATCACGTTGCTGATACTATACCATACGAGTGCAAATTTCTGGGTACTTTAGTGTTCAATCATCTTCCACCTTCGGATCACGAAAGGCACGCAAGCCAATCTACATCCTCAGGTTTAAGAAGATTGAACAGGGGCAACTGTTGTACCCCAAAATTTTCCCTCCCATATCTCTCAAGATTTGTCAAGAATAATCTTCAAATTACTCAAGATTGCTCAAAGGATTGCATAGTCAAACCACCTCCTAAGCCAGCTGAAATTAGTGTTTTGGTTCTTTCAAGGAATTTGAGGTTTTCAATGGCTCAATCAAGTCTCATAAGCCTATATACATCCTCAAGCATCTACATACCAATTTTCAAGACTCACAGTGTCAATTTGCACAGTCAAAAGCCTCAGTTGATCTACAGTCAACTACAAGGGCAAAATGGTCATTTTGCAGTCAAAAGTCAGAATTTTTGGTCAACATCTTATTTTGAGTTCACAATCATCATTTGATCAAGTCTTGATCATGATTCCACAAGGATGGCTCAAAAATCATCAAGATGCAAAAAGTTACTATATTTGGACAGCAGAAAAGCCAACTGTATCTTGACCAGGGCATAACTTTTTGATGGTTCATCAGAAAAATCCCATCCAATGCTCATTTTGAAGGTAATGACATTTCCTACAATCCATCTTCATATTCCAAGTCCAAGAAATGCTCTCACAAGAAGTTATCAATTTCTACATTATAGGTCAATTTCAAAAGTCAACAAAAGTGAACTTTAAGTCAAAGACCATAACTTGAGATTGGTAAATCCAAATGACATGGGATCAAAAGCATTGGTTAGAGGACTTCAAGACCTTTCCAAAATGTCCAAGAACATGTTCATATGATCAAAATTGAGCAAGATATGCATTGGAGAAGTTGGGAAATTTTTGTGAATTTGCAAAAGTCAACTTTGCTCAAAACACCTTATTTTTGCTAATGGGCCTCAAATTTCTTCTTGAAACTTTATCCATGACCTATGCACGACCCATCAAGCTTAATTGAATTTATTTTCTTATTTTTATTAATTAATTGGATTTATAATCAATATTAATTCATTTAATTAATTTAAATTGTAGGAAAATACAAAGATTTGATTTTTCAATCTTTTTGTGAAGCAAGTATGACCTAAAAAGGCTGGCAATTTCGTGCACCAAGTCAAAGATGCAATATCTCCAAATTTGACAACTTTTTCCAATCATGAAGATTCAAAAATATACGATTTCCAATCAAATATTCAAATCATCATTCCATGGATTTTTACTCAAGATTCTGACCTAATATCATTCTCCTATAAATACACAAGTGAACCCTAATCATGCACACGTGAACAAGCTGCAAACAAAGCCATAGCCATATTGAAATTTTCCAAGAAAACTTGAAAACTGATTTCTATATTCCAGGGTGATTTACAGACTTTTATTGATTCTAATCTATTGCAGGAGTTCTCAGGGACGTTTTGCAATCAAAACCAAGCATTGAAGCTCAAAGAATCATCAAGAACAGAGTTACGGTTTGCTTCTTATTTTCAGAATCGTATTGACTATTTCACGCGCATTTAACATGATTTATTGTTTGTTTTGCATTGCTTGAATCCATATGAAACTAATGGTATAAGGTAATTGGATTATAGTGTACAGAATCACAAGTTACCATGGACGAATTCTAGGGTTCATAAGCTTTCAAATTGGGGCTTTGTAATACAGGAAAAATTGAGACTCATAAGACCCATGACTGAATTCGTTAGAACCAGACGAACACATTGGACTATTCACGAAATATTTATATTAATCACAACCCTAATCGCTATTATTCCTCGTGTCATATAGTGGGGGTTGAAAACCCCCGCTATCTAATGTGTTTTTATGCAGGCGAAGGAAGAAGATGATGAGCTGTTGATATACTATTGGTCAGTTCAAAAAAGGGCGCGCGTGTTTTTGTGTTACAGCATATTTGTGTGTTTGTTAATATGATAATTGATTTTTCTTTTACTAACGAATAAAGCGTGCAGTTGGAGTGGTTAAGGCATTGGAGTATTGATCATTGGGACCTGGGTTCGAATCCCAGGTCCCCCAAAATTATTATTGCTATTTTCTTGCAGCTTATCCAGTATGCCTTATGCCTTGTGGTCTACCATGCATCTCAATTGTCCACACGCCAAGTGGCTTGCAAAGCAAATCTGAAGGCCAAAGATGAAGGACCATGATACTCCCAGTCAATGCACATGTGGACGATCTCAGAAAGTCAAACGGGCTTGAAATAAACGGGCCTTCAAATTTCCAGATTAACCTCTCTATTGGGCCAGCACCCCCCTGGTTTATTATTCCTCTTTTATATTTTTTCCCATTTAATTATTTTACTAATTATTATTATTATTATTATTATTATTATTATTATTTAATTAACATAATTAATTATTTTCATAATAAATTCAGAAAACTAAAATATTATTATTATTTATTAGTTTCACTATTAATTTCACTTTATTTTTTGTAAATAAATACTAACATAGATTAATTTAGTTAATTAGGTCAATTTTAACTTTTTGTTTCACAATAAATAAAATCCATGTAGAATTAGGTTAATTAATATATTTAACTATTTTATTTTATTTTCATTAAAAACATAAAAAACTTAAAAAATATTTCTTTTATTTAATTAATTAGAATTAGGCTTAATTTAATGCAAAATAACCAAAAATTCATTCTTTTCTCAAAAAGGATCAAAACCCTAAAGACTTCCCCGATTCGATTTCTTTTCGCGCATACTATTTTTGATCATTTTTATGTAATTGCTCCGAGGATGTAATAGCGTTAATTAGGACTTTTTATCGCTTTCTTTAATTTTCCACAATTTACTTTTCAAGGGTTTGCTTTTGGCGATGTAAATACCTGACGCCTTGTAATAGCGTAGATTTACTTTCCGCACAATATTTAACTGTTAGATGTATGTTAATTAGGCTATGCATGACAATAATTGTTCTCAAAATAAAATCAAAACATAGCTCACCATAACATGTGCAAAGATAACTTAACTGAATCCTGACACACTCGCACATGCCACTCCTAGGGTACGCCTCACTTGGTTGCCTCGACGTGGTCATTGAGTATATGGTGTTTTAGAGGTCGCCCTCTTGTCTAAAGATCCAAGTTGCCTCGAAACGGTTGCCTCGGATAAAAAGGATCTAGGACATTAGGGTTACCGCTAAGGCGTCCTACTATTGCTTTGGTGACCACATGTCCCTATAATCGAATTGACCCGAAAACTCCAAACGACGGTGATACCTACTTCTCAATAGTGGGATAGTACTGTCTAAAGGACATTTACACAACTTAATTTCTTTTGAGTAGGTAGAGGTTCTCAGGTACTTGCTCTTTCAAAACAAAAAAAATATTTTTCGCACCTACACTTTTCTGACAAAAGTTTTCAAACAAACACTTCATACACTCTTGAGGACTGATACAAGAGTTAAATCGAAGTTTTCAAACAAACTTTTTTCAAAACTCACAAACACAAGAAAAGCAAACATTTTTGAAAACATAGTGAGCAAGTACCTAAGAGCCTGTGGATAACCACAGATAGAAAGGGTGCTAACACCTTCCCTTTCTATAATCTACCTCCCGAACCGAGAAACATCTCGAAAAGGAATTTTGCTGTGCTTTTGTCCTTTCCTTGTTGGAGAAAATAAAAGACGGTGGCGACTCTTGCTTACCGCGACATTTCGCGAACCAGCATTTCAAAACAGTCAGTTCTATTTCCACCGATCACAATATGACTCATCAATCATAACGTATGGAAACTATGTCCTTCAATCAGAATGTGACTCTTCAGCATATGTAGGCTATGTTTTGTGTTTCAATCAGAGCCTCACCCTTCGAGTCTCACTCTGGTCTTCTGTGATCAGAACATCACCAAATCCCAAAACTTCATTTGAGCAACCTGCTGCACTACTGTAGTATAGTCCTGCCACCAGCTGCCACAACACTCCAAAGTGCTGTTGATCCAGTCCACGCCTGCATTTTTCTCAAACCCCATAATTGCACGAATTTAGCATACAAAAGGTGTGATTAAAAAGCAATGGAATAGTGTGCCAAAAATGTTAAAATCCCATTTGTTTCCCCCCCCCCCCCCCCCCAAAATCACAACAAATTCACCTATAAATAAGTTGCTCCATCACACTTTCAAGGGGCTGGATTTTGGAGAGAGAGAGAGAGAGTATTATCTAAGAGAGAAAAAGAAACAGTAAAAAACCTTCGCAAATCCTAAAAAAAACCTTTGTTCTTCCCTGTGGATAAAAGAACTTAGCATTTTCTCTTCCGTTGTTCTTGCTGACTCTAGAACACCTAACGACACTAGCTCAAATCCTCATTACACGCTTCAGATTCAATGTAAGTCTTTCTGACTTTGCATCTTTTCATTCAGAACATCATTAATGTGTAAATATCATAGTATTTATGTTGACCATATCATTGCATAAGTAGAAGAAACTGTGGGTCAGAACTTCTTGAATAAAGCTAGGCTCAGAATTATGATTAGAACTTCTATGAACTGTTGTGCTTTTATCTTGTTGATTTGCTGTTGTTAAAATCTGAATAAATTGCTGATGTGCTAATTAATATGAGGAAAGGGTTGAGATGTAACATAGAACTTCTGAGTTTCTCTTCACCATTTTAACACACACTGAACTTCTGGCTTTCACGCACTGTTTTAATACTCAGAAATTCTAATTTTCACTCGCGGTTAACACACCCTGAACTTTTGATGTTCACTCACTGCCCTAGCACATACTGAACTTCTGAGTTCTCCTCATTGTTTTAATACACAGAACTTCTGAGACTTTCTCACTGTTCTAACACTCAGAAGTTCAGCACGTAGCAACCTATAACTTATGTGTTTTCCCTCTAACGTTTCTTGCAGGACCTCAGAGTGTGTCAATCCAGAACTTCTGATTTCCTCTGAAGTTTCTTTCTGAACCACAGCGCTCCCGACATCAGAACTTCTGATCCTATTTGTTTTGCTTTCAGCAGCATGTTAATTCTATCTCTCATTATTTCCCTTTTTTTATCATTTCAACATTAATACCCTTTTTACTAATATAAAAAAAACATAAAAATATTTTCTTTTATTAATTAATTTATTTCTTTTTCTTAATCCATTAAGACAAAAAACCCATTTTTTAAACAAGTCCTTTTTCTTTCTTGCATTATACATTTCAATATGGTTGTAATAGTTAATTAGGATTTAAATTCTTGTAACCCCCCATTTGTTAATTTGTACCCCCACCCCTTAATGATGTAATAGCGTAGGACCTTTACATTTCCATAATTTATTGCTTTCAAATATAAATGCTAGTAATTAGGGTGTGTATGGCAAGACATAAAATCAACAAATAGATAAGCTTAATCAAGACTAAATGCATGAAAATCAAACACACTTGCAAAATAGCACCCTTAGGGTAATCCCATTTTGTTGCCTATCGGAAAATAGTCATGTCCCTCGAAAATGGGCGTTTTAGCAAAGACCCTCGATAAAAGATCGTAGTCCCTCGATGACCCTTAATGTTGCCTTTGGTAAACGATCTAGTCCCTACAAAACAACATTGCTAAAACGTCCCATAGGTTGCCTTCTATGACTATACAAATATCCCGCGCCCGTCCCTTCACATCTAATGATGGGGCTTCTTACCAAATCAATGGTAAAATAGCAACATCTAAAGGAGGAAGAAAAGAAAATCTAAGACCTTTTGAGTAGGTAGATTCGCTCCTAGTTGCTCGCTTTCTCACAACCAAACATTTTACACCAACACTTTCATCTTGAAACATTTTCAAAAGATAAAACACTTTGTATGCATTCTTATAGAAATGAGAGCCATTACAAAGAAAACACCCTTTCAAATCACTTTCAAAAACACATTCCACAAACACACCTTTGAACTATTTTTCAAAACAACACTTTGTACGCGTTCTTATAGAAACGAAAACCATTACAAAGACATTTTCAAAATACTTTCAAAACCCACACCACAAGCATACTAAAGCAAGTGATCTAGCAAGCAACTAAGAGCCCGTAGATAACTACGGATGAAAAGGGTGCTAATACCTTCCCTTTTAATAATCTACCCCCCCGAGCTCAGAAAACTTCTCTAAAGGTCTTTCCTGTTCTTTTCAGCCTTTCCTTTTTGGGATAAAAGAAAAGTCGGTGGCGACTCTTGCTATCCGTAACATTTGCGACAAAACACAAAGAACTAAGTCAGTTCTCCCACCGTGTTACAGAGGGGACAAGAGGACAAATGAATAAACAACCATTAAGTTGGTGTTCTAAGGCTATAAATATCACATTGAATACTTTGCGAAAGACATGGTTTCTTTTCCCTTTTTGAATTTGCTATGAACCTGGACACATTTGACTTTCGAATGGCCTCCTTCAAATGACTCTGATTGCCTCCTTCGAATGGCTCTGATTGCCTCATTCGAATGGCTCTGATTTCCTCCTTCGAATGACTCTGATTCAGATCCTTCAATGGAGCACGTCCACATCAATTCGAATTGCTTAGATCTTTGATGACTTTGAATTCAGAGTTTTCCCTTATCAGAGTTTATTTAATTAAGTCAAAATCTGCATCAATTCGAATTTCCCAGAATTCTCTTTGTCAGAGTATTTGTCCTTTTTGATGACTCTGGATTTGAATCTGTTCAGAGTTTCCTTCATCAGGGCTCTTTAAAATCCCCTCAGATCTTTACTTTTCGATTGACTCTGGATCTTGATTCGATTTGTACAAAGTCTCAACATTCTGGCTTCTTCGATCAGCCCCTAAGTTCACTCTCTTCGATTGCTCTGACACTACTCAACTAGCCCAATTGAAAGACTTTATTCTGGTCAGTCAAAGCTTCCTTGGCAGGAATGTGCTTGTGCAGGGGGTTTGGGCTTGACAGCGTACATGATTTTAGCCAGCAAGCATATTGGATCAAGAATCGTCACAAAGCAAACTTGTTTTCAATAGTCACGCGTTCTTCGAATGGACTAATGAATGTTTCTTCGAAGGGACCATCATGCGTGTTGAAGTGTGGAAAAATGTTTCAAAGGGGACCATTTCCCAATCGAAGATGGCACAAAGGCAACCAATGCCTTGTGGGCGCTAGCATCAGGCAGGTCAAAGCAAGTGTAAAAGAGGCCATTTCCTAGTGAATCGAATCAGGCATGGAGGAGGTATGTTCCTTGTGGGTCGAAGGAAGCTTTTTTCCTAGTGGATTGAAGGCAAATCTGAAGAAGTCTTGGCCTTGTATGCTGAAGGCAAGCTGCAAAGGAGCCTTTGCCTTGTGAATCGAAGCATGTATGAGGCAACCCTCTGTCTTGTGAATAGAAGACTAGTAAAAGGGGATTTTTTCCTTGTAGATCAAAGGCAAGCTGATGGATCTTTGCCATGTGAAACCAAGGCAAGCATGAGGAAGTTTTTTCCTAGTAGACCAAAGACAAGCATGAAGAGGCATACGAGTACTGATGACAAGCTGAAGGGGCCTTTTTCCCAGTGGAAGCTTTGTGAACTAAGCTTGATCGAAGGAGATTCAATTCCCAATCGAAGCTTGTGGGCCAATGCTTGGTCGAAGGGTTTTAGGAGCCAAGTTGAAGCTTGTTGTTATGCCAATCAAAGGACATTGTTTAAATACCAATCGAAGGACATTGTTGAACTGCCAATTGAAAGACACTTTGCTAACATTCAAAAATTTGATTTTCTTTAGGCAAGTGTTTGTAACCACCCATACAAGAGAAAAAAACCTTGGGAAACATGAGAGGGCAAATTTTAGGGTACAACAATTCGTTAGGGGGTTCTACTAGTGGGTATGATTAAGGTATTTCAGACCTGCGGGGAATGTATCTTTGTTGAATTTGAGTTTGTGAAGTTGATTTCGAGGGGGATAATCTTATGGAAACTGCTCTGTGGGGTGACTTCACTGGGGATTTTATGGACGACTTAAACGTTATCCCAATTCCTAGAGTCTTGAGTAAATGCTTATTCCTGCTTTTTTGAATATTTGTAATCAGTAATCATATTCATATGCATATGTTCATTCAATTTAATCATTGGATGTTTTTGCACACAAAATAGAAAAATTAAAACAAAGTTTGAATTTTGAAATTATGTTTATATTGATAATTTTCCTTTAAACAGACGATCATTGTACCAAGAGATAGAAATCCTAGTAAGAGGAAATCGCCGTGAAATGAAGAGAGTACAAAGTGAAAACAAAATATAGAGCTATGGGTAAATAATCTCGTCAGGTTTCAACCCTGCTATTGCCCCTATGTCTTTGAGCATCTCATCCCTTACTGTCGGAAGAAGTTGACTGGATTGATTTGTACCATTCGAACTTGACGTTGGTAATAAAGCTGGCTGTAAGCGATCCAATGGGACATAGTTGTATGCTTTAATCCCTAACTTTTTCCTGGACCGCCCTTTCGGGTTTTCAGTCCACCAGGATACCCTTTTTTGCCCAAGCCGTCTTTTCAGGTTTTCGACTTGCCGAGTGTACAGTCTTATATATATATATATATATATATATATATATATATATATATATATATATATATATATATATATATATATATATATATATATATATATATATATATATATATATATATATATATATATATATATATATATATATATATATATATATATATATATATATATATATATATATATATATATATCCTTGATTTCTGCCCGAACCCTTTTGGTTCACCGAAATGCCCTTACTTTTGCCTAGGCCAGTCAACCTAGCGGGTCGTTTTCATGCGTAGTATTATTTAACTATATCCGTGTTCACAGGGTGTGGAAGATCTTCCCCGTCTGTGGGGGTAAGTATCATAGCACCGCCCGAAAATATCTTCTTGATCACAAATGGCCCTTCGTAGGTGGGAGTCTATTTTCCCCTGGGATCACCCTGTGGTAGGATGATGCGTTTTATTACCAAGCCACCAGCATGATATGCATGATGCTTGATTTTCTTATTGAAAGCTTTGATCATACGCTTCTGATACGTCTGACCGTGATAAACAACTGCAAGCCTCTTCTCGCCAATTAAATTCAACTGGTCCAGCCTAGTATGAATCCACTCGTCTTCGTCCAATTTTACATCTTTCATAATTCTCAACGAAGGAATCTGAACTTCGACAGGTAAGACAACCTCCATACCATAGCCTAGAGAGAATGGGGTTGCCCCAGTTGATGGCCGAGCTGAAGTCCGATATACATGGAGAGAAAATGGTAACATCTCATGCCAGTCTTTATATGTCACTACCATCTTCTGTATAATCTTCTTAATGTTCTCATTAGAGGCTTCTACTGTGTCATTTATCTTTGGTAGATATGGAGAAGAATTATGGTGCTTGATCTTGAACTGTGTGCAGAGTTCATTGATCATAGTATTGTTCAGATTAGTACCATTTTTTGTGATAATCCTCTCATGGATGCCATACAGACATATAAGATTATGCTTAATGAATCGAGCAACCACATTCTTCGTAACAGAGGAAAACGAGGCTGCTTCAACTTACTTCGTGAAATAATCAATGGTAACTAGGATGAAACAATGCCCATTGGAAGTAGTAGGCTTTATTTCTCCAATCATATCAATGCCCCATATTGCAAACGACCAAGGAGCAGTCAAGACATTCAGAGGTACTGGAGGCACATATACTTTGTCAACATAGATCTGGCACTTGTGACAAGTTCTCGAGTGGTGATGGCAATCAGTTTCCATAGTCGACCAATAGTAACCTGCTTTCAGAATCTTCTTAGCCATAGTATGTCCAATGGAATGAGTACCAAAGATACCTTCGTGCATATCTTCCATAATATTCTCTGCCTCTTTCTTGTCCACACAACGAAGCAGAGTCGAATCATGGTTGCGCCTGTACAGAATTATGTTACTTAGAAAGTACTTAGCTGAGAACCTCCATAGGATTTTCTTGTCGTTGATGGATGCCCCCTCGGGGTACTATTGAGCCTTAGGATATCTTTTCACTTCATGAAACCAAGGCTTCTCTTCTACTCCGTCGGTGTCAACTTTGCAGCAGTGTGCAGGTTCTCCTAGCCTTTCAATGGTAATTCTGGGAGCCTCGTTATCCCATCCGACTTTGAACATAGACGACATGGTAGCTAATGCGTCTGCCAATTGATTCTCTTCTCTTGGGATGTTCTCAAAAGTGATCTCCTCGAAGTATGGAATTAAGGTCAGCACATGTTCTCTATAAGGAATGAGATTCAAGTGCTTAGTATCCCATTCTCCCTTAATCTGACTGATTACCAGGGTTGAGTCTCTGTATACACTCAAGAACTTGATCCTACGGTCAATAGCAACTTTGATGCCCATGATGCCTGCTTCATATTCAACCATGTTGTTGGTACAGTCAAAGCATAATCTGGCGGTGAAGGGCGTATGGAAACCCTGAGGAGAGATAATTACATCACCAATTCCATTACCAAGTGCGTTAGAAGCTCCATTGAAAACCATAGTCCATCGGGATCTTGGCTCAGGTCCTTCATATGGTCCAGGTTCTTCATAATCCGTAACTAACATAATGTTCTCGTCCGAGAATTCGAAGTTCATAGATTGATAATCGCCTACAGCTTGATGCACAAAATGATCTACCAGTACACTTCCTTTGATTGCTTTCTGAGTGGTGTACTGAATGTCGTATTCTGTCAAGACCATTTTCCATCTGGATGTTCTTCTAGAGAGAGGGGGTTTCTCGAATATATATTTGATGAGATCCATTTTAGAGATCAACAAGGTAGTGTGAGTCAACATATATTGTCTTAGTCGGCGAGCAGCCCATGCCAAAGTGTAACAAGTTTTCTCGAGCAGTGAATATCTTGTTTCACAATCGGTAATTTTTTTTTTGCTAAGGTAGTATATTGCATGCTCTTTTTGACTAGACTCATCATGCTGGCCCAGTACACACCCCATTGAGTTCTCTAACATTGTTAGGTACATGATCATAGGTCTTCCTTCAACTGGTGGCATCAGAATTAAAGGTTCCTGTAGGTACTTCTTGATTTTGTCAAAGGCTATCTGGCAATCGTCGTTCCACTTATCTGATCTTACTTCAGCAACTTAAAGATCGACTCATAAGTAGCGATCAAATGAGAAATAAATATGGCAATATAGTTTAATCATCCCAAGAAACCTCTGACTTCTTTCTCTGTGCAGGGAGCAGGAATTTCTTGAATGGCTTTAAACCTTGGCATGATCAACCTCAATACCTTTACTACTAACGATTAAACCTAGGAGTTTACCGGATCTCACCCCAAAGGTGCACTTGTTCAGATTCAATCTTAACTTGTACTTCTTCAGTCTCTCATTTAGCTTGTGTAGGCGGTCAAGATAGTCTTCTTCAATCCGAGACCTGGCTATCATATCATCAATGTAAACCTCTATATCATGATGGATTATATCATAGAACAAAGCTATCATAGCACCCTGATATATTGCACCGACGTTCTTCAAACTGAAAGGCATAACTTTGTAACAGAAAGTGCCTCACTGTATGACAAAAGTAGTCTTCTCCATGTCTTCAGGTGCCATCTTGATTTGATTATAACCAGATAAACCATCCATGAAGGAAAATACTTTATGCTGAGTGGTGTTGTCAACCAGAACATCAATATGCGGAAGCGGAAAGTCATCATTGGGGCTTTCCCTATTCAAACCCCTGTAGTCTATACACACATGCACCTTACCGTCCTTCTTAGGTACCATCACCATATTTGCAACCCACTGAGGATAGGATGTAACAACTAAAAAACCTTCATTGAATTGCTTCGTGACTTCAACTTTGATCTTTTAGACATCTCGGGATGCATACGATGAACCTTCTACTTTATAGGAGGACAACCTTCCTCCATCGATAGACGGTGAACCATAACATCAGTATCAAACCCTGGCATGTCTTAATAAGACCAAGAAAAGATCTCAACATAGTCACGTAACATCTGGATTAACCTCTTTTTGACACAGCCTTCTAGGTTGGCACCTATCTTGATTTCTTTCCTGTCCTCTTCAGTACCCAAGTTCACAACCTCGACTGGATCTTCATGCGGTTGTATGGCTCTTTCCTCCTGCTCTAATAGTCTAGCAAGCTCTCCATGTACTTCACAATCTTCCTCATCTTCGTCCTCGGCTTGGTAGATCGGATTTTCAAAGTCATAATTGGCAATAGCAGAATTGTTATCAATGGGACCTAGGGTGGATGTGGATCTGCAATTTGTTATGTGGGTGTGTGTAAGAACACATAGCTATTTTGAAAGTAATAAAGTAAAAGAAAGAAAAAGAGCGCAAAATTTGAATGAAAACGTCCAACGATTTATTAAATGAAAATATGTGAATGAAATATGATAACTCTAACAAATAGACCGTTGTGCCATGGGTAAGGCACAAGGCTTAAAGTTATTATTCAAATTACATAACCAAAAACTTGAAAGAAAGAAAACAAAAAATAGCATTTACTCATGATTAAAGGAGATTGGTATAAAGTCTCCAGCCTTCCAATTATTGAATCCATTGCCGGTAGTAGGGAAAATCTAACTGTCTATGTAACAGTCCCTGTCAGCGTCTTCCACGGTGTTGACTCCATTGTTGTTGATGCGAAATGGTGGTCTCCCAGAATTAGCATGAGCACGGTGGACAACCCTTTGACCTTCTGAGGTGAAACCCAAACCAAATTTTTCGGACTTGTAAAGAATGTCGGGAAGTTGACCCCAAATAGTGCCACCACCTTATTTTACCACAACTTTAGCGTCCTTTAGAGAAGCCATCTTTAGTGGAATCTTGGTAACCTTAGGAACAGTAGGAGCAGCTTTAGCAACATGGGTTTTCGGAGGAATAACTTCAAAGGCCTGGCAAGGAGTCTCGAGGAATTCGCCATCCATCTCAACATACTTGAAGGAGTTCAAATGGCTCACCATGTATTCTTCTTCGCCACAAACCGTAATGATTTTTCCTTTCACAGGATATTTCAACTTTTGGTGTAAAGTAGAAGTAACAACGCCTGCCCCATGAATCCAAGGGCGTCCAAGCAAACAGGAATAGGCTGGACGAATGTCCATCACATAGAAAGTAGAGTCGAAGACCTGGGAACCCACTTTGATTGTAAGATCAACCTCTCTATGCACCATTCTTTTTGAACCATCAAAAGATCTCACCAGAATGTCAATGGGTTTTAGCACAATCTCTTCACAGTCAAGTTTGTCTAAAACAACTTTTGGTAGTACATTCAATGAGGAACATGTACCCACCAACACATGAGATAAGGTAGTGCCCCTACACTCAATAGAGACATGCAGGGCCTTATTATGGCCCCTTCCTGCGGAGGTTAAATCAGCATCAGAAAAGCCTAGCCCATTATCGATTATCAGACTAGCAACACAAGTTTTGAACTGATCAACTGAGATTTCCTACGGTACATGAGCATATTTCAGAAACTTTACTAGGGCCTGAGCATGGGCTTCAGAACACAACAACAAAGATAACATAGATATTTTGGATGGGGTCTGCCCCAACTGTTTAATAATAGTAACCTCTTCCATCTCTTTCTTGGATGTATCTTCAATAGTAACCTCTTTCGGTGTCTCAGTCTGGGCAGGATCAACCATCTATTTTTTGCCTCGGGTCTCAATAGTGGATTCAGTAGTAGGGATACGAACTGGTTTAGAAATAGCCTTTGGAGAGATCTCTGGAGAAAAAACTTCCACTTATGGTAACCTTACTAGTCCCAACAATATTGCCAACATTGGGATCAGTAACTTCAGTATTTTCGTCTTTGATATCCAATGGTTCTTGCTTGACGCCATGGTAGTAGACATCAGCTCCATAATTCCAAGGGATAGCCTTGTTAGAGGAATATGGAATTGGCCCAAGTGTGGTAATTATCATAGGAGCAACCCTAGGCTCGATAGTAATCTTCACAGGATCCTTAAAAGTGATCCTTACAGGAGTACCAGAAATTGTAATCACGGACGCATCTCCAAGCTCTAGGCCTTGAGACAAAATTTTACATAAGCTATCCACATAAGGAGTCTTCTCAAATAGAATTATATGGTCAACCATCAAATGCTGAATACCTTCTTTCAGCAGTGCACAACTGTTGGATTGAGACGCACAGTAGTAGCAGTTTTCCATGCAACCCGGAAATAAACCAGCTTGCAACAACTTCTTCTTAATAATCATCAGAGGAGTAGCCAAGTCACTCATAGCAGAAACATAAGAGACATCATCAATAGCATTAACACCTTTTTAATGATTAGGCATAGGTGCAGTAATCACATTAGGAGTCTCAGGAGGATCAAATTCAACAAGTGTTAGTGTCATGTCCAGGACTGTTGGAGTGATATGCACACCTTACATTGGGATTGTAACAGGGAGAAGAAGTATTGGGATTCTAAGGAGCATCCTTCAATTTAATCAGCTCTACCTTCAACATGTGTTGCAATGCTTGAGACAACGACATGTTGATTTTGGTGAACTGTCTCCTGGGTTGATCCTGCCTTCGTTGATTATTCTGTTGTTGTTGTTGTACTGGCACAGGATTAGAGATCAGAACTGCCCCCACAAATTGGTTACAGTCATCCTGATTATGACCCTTCTGGATGTACAGAACATTGGATTCTTTCTTACCGTTGTATGACTTCTTCGCAGTATTCAAAGATGTAGCCACCTGAATTTTACCACTTATGATTCCATTCTCAACATGTTCCCCTGTCAATATCAGTTTAGTGAAACCAGCTGAAGAACTTCCAAGTAGATGATTATAGAAAAGACTTGTTAGCGTACTCATGAACATGTCAACCAATTCTCTATCAACTAAAGGAGGTTGAACTCTGCTTGCAAGATCTCTCCATTTCTGTGAGTACTCTTTAAAGCCTTCCTCAGAACCCATGGACATACTCTGTAGTTGCATGCGTGTTAGTTCCAAATCAGAATTATACTCGTATTGTTTATAGAAAGTTGCAACCAAATCTTCCCAGGTATGGATATTGGTACCTTAGAGTTGATAGTACCATTCCAATTATGTTCCAGACATACTCTCTTGAAATAAATGCAACCATAATTTCTTGTCAGCAATATGTGGTTAAATTTTCCGAACATATGATCTCAAATGCAGCTTCGGGCAAGAAACGCCATCATACTTAGTAAAGGTCGGAGTTTTGAAATTAGGAGGAATGATAACTCCTGAGACTAAGCCTAATTCTTCAAAGTTCAAGCCAGGCACCTTCTAGATCTCCATAGATTTCATACGTTCTTCTAATAGCTTATACTTCTCGTCAGCAGGGGGATATTGTTGATCCAAGTAATCCTCTTCCTCTTCATCAGGAAACTTGTCAGAACCAAGGTTGCTTTTTTCAGTTTTAACACTCTTATTGTCTTCATCTTGCTTGCCATCTTCGTCCGATGGGATATCAAGATCTCGAGCTTTCTTGACTGAACCTATGAACCTTCTCCCCATGTTAAGAATGTCGATTGGTTTCTTTGTCTTCTTATTCTTGTTGTTGTCGATGAGCGCCTTCAATTCTTCTTGCCCCTTGGCTAAGTTTAGGAACATCTCTTGGAACTGAGAATTCTGAGCCTGGAGTTCTTTGACTGTCTGTTCGAGAGCCATTATTTCTCGAAATAAACAGCAAGAAGATGAGAAACCTGTCTTAGGAACCTGTTATGCAATGATATGTATGGCATGTATATGCATATGCAATGTTTTCAAGGACCTCAAGGGATTTAAATTTGTTAATCAAATAGAGAATAGAAAAAAGACTCTTATTAGTAAGTTCAAATTATAACTGCCTTTTAGGCTTACAATGAAAACCAAAAGGGTTACAAGGAAACAAATTAAGAAATCAACTCTCCCATGGACACTTCCTCTTTGTGTTGGCGTATGCATTAAGTCTCTGCTCTTCGTGAAGTTGTTTAGTCTGCCCTAACACTCTCTTCTCACTAGCATAGAATTGAGTTATAAAGGTGTCCATTTTTTATTTTAGTTGAATCCAAGACTTCTATAGCTCTTCAAGGTTAGTAGGCATATCTGGATGGAGAATGGTATGAGAAATATCTCCTTCAACAGCAGGCTCCATAATTACTGGTAGGACAACAGGATATGGCATTATAAGATTTTGAGCGCGAGATCTCATCTAGGTGATGTAGGGCTCCAAAGGGATAGAGTTTTTGTATCCTAAAGTCTTGCTATCAATATTACTCATTATTCCCCAAGCACGTATAAACTTTTGAGGATAACTTTGAGGATCATTCTTATAGTCGAATATAATACCCTGGATAAGCATATCATGAGGACCATTTCTTCGAGCATAACCAAATTGACGTAGAGTTAGAGAAGGGTTGCAAGTAATACCTCCCCTTATGCCAAGGAGTGGAACATTATGGAATTACCCATAATGATCAATAATAGTGATGTCCTCCTGAGATCGGGAACACCAATAGATATCTGAATAAGATAGTAACATCATCCTCCGAGACCACCTCAAGCCTTGTTTATTCTTCATCACTGACCGGGGAAGGTGAGAAATAAACCACCTGGATAATAAAGGTATGCAACACATGAGAATCCCTCGCTTCCTCATAGTACGAGTGTGAAGAGAGTGCAGAATATCTCCAAGCAAAGTAGGCACTGGATTGTGAGTAAGAAATATTTTGATGGTGTTCACGTCTATGAATTGGTCTGGATCAGGGAATAGTACCAAACCGTAGATCAACAAGGCCAAGATCTCCTCAAAATCATGAAAACTTATAGCATCTAGAAACAACTGATCCTTCTCTATCAGAAACTTAGCAAGAAGACCTTTAACTCCACTTCTTGTTTCCCAATTAGACACAATGTCTGACTGCTTCAGATGTAAGGCTGCTGCAATATCTCCAGGTCTTAAAAATTTCTCTAAACCGGTGGAAGGTGTCTGATCAAGAATAGGCACTCCAAGTAGCTTAGAAAATTCTTCCATTATGGGTACCAAATGATAATCTGGGAAGGTGAAACAGTGATGCTTAGGATCAAAGAACTGGAACAGAACACTTATCATGTCTTCTTTAAAACCCGAGGTGATCAAATTGAGTAGATAACCATGCCTCTTGGTGAATTGAGAGTTTTCGGGAACCTCTGAGATTAACTCCTTAAGCTTGGAAGGTACCCTTACGAAGTTGATTCATATAGTATTTCTACAAGCGGAGGCCATAACCTGTAACAAAGAACAAAGATAAATCCCCAGGTCCTTAAAATGGTTAGTAAAAATGTTATGTTATGATGATATGATGTTATGATGACATTTTAATGGTAAATAAGTAGAAAACACAAACAAGTCATACAAGAGCCTTAGGTTTAAAGGCTTTCATGAAGTCCATAGGTAAGTACCCTTCCCCATTGAAGTTAAGTTGGCTCAACCTGTCTCAAATAGTAACCGGGTTCTAGGAATCTCATATCACCGATATTTCTCGCAGGCTTTATTTTAGCACGACAACTGGCTTGCCACCAAAACATACTGAAAGTCTAATCTCAATGAGCGTAGCCTCGAGTATCAACCAACTTTGGACTGTACCAAAGCCGTCTCACTACTTTCTAATGGCCAAGATGAGTCAATTAAGGTTTTAAAAGTAAGTTAGCGTTAACGACGCCACGCGGAAACCTAATGTTATCCTTGACTGACTCAAGGAACATTAATATAAACCAAAGTGTCACACTAACTGTAGAAATCATGTTAACCATATCGGTCTATGCCGTACAGTCTTGATGATCTATTACTACTTACCTAAGGAATTCCTAGATCCCCGGGTGTAGGATATTACAAGCAATTATACCCAAACAAACCCTTAAAGTAAAGTAAACAATTCATACAATTAAAGCAATTAAAAGTGATATAAACTCAAAGGTAACCCCTCTTTTTTTTAAGATCATTTCCCTAGCAGAGTCGCAAGTTCTGTAATACGGTGGGAGAACTGACTTTTTTGGTTTTATCCAAATATGCGGATAGCAAGAGTTGCCACCGACTTTTATTTTATCCAATATTTAAGAAAGGTGAAAAGAACATGAAAGACCTTTAATATATTTTGAGTTCGAGGGCTAGGTTATGAAAAGGGAAGGTCATAGCACCCTTTTCATCCGTAGTTATCTACGGGCTCTTAATTGCTTAGCTCACTTTTGAAAAATTTCTTTGTGTGTGTAGGTGTTTAGGTATTGGCTTGCATTTTTGGTAAATTCCAAGTGTATGTATGAATGTCATGACTGATGTCATAACATTCTAGTTCAGGTTGTACTAACTCTTTAGGTACATGTGCAGAAAAATATTGTAACTCAAATACTGATGTTTATAAGTGTGTATCTGAGCATGTTTGCAAAATGATCACATTTTGCTAATCAGTAGACAAGTTTTCTCAGATGTCATAACAGATGTTATGACATCCTGTTCTGAACTAGCAGGATTACAGGATTGGATAAGTCTGAGTTTTTTCAGGAAATAACTCAGTCCTTCCTAAACAGAATCCTGCGTTTTCTGAGGAGTAACCTAGCTCAATCCTAACCTGATCAATAAAGTACTGTGACCTGGTCTTAAGGTCAAACGGAATCAACCCTAGGTTTTTGGAAACCCTAACTGAAGTTGCAGCTGCTATATATTCAAACAAAGCTGCGGTCTTTGAAGTGATCCCTGCTGATTGATTAGAAGATCAAGTTTGTAATCTGTATAGATTTGTTTATTGTACTCCAAGCAATTATCATTGTGATAAGTGTCTTGGAATAGGTTTCAATTGTAAGGGTTGTGTAGCACTCAAAGCTTTGAAGCAAGAGTGTTTGAATGTTACTTGACTAAAGCTGTGAAGCAGAGTCAAGTTAGTTGTGTGCATCACTCAAAGCTGTGAAGCACGAGTGATTGTGTTACTTGATTAAAAAGCTGTGAAGCTTAATCAAGTGTGTGTTTTGAAGAGTGTCTTCATCAATTCTCAAGTCAAATTGGTTTATGTATCACTGCTGTGATTGAGGGGGAGTGAGTAGGAACTCAGGTTTAAGTTGTAACTTAGATTAGAATTGCATTGGGTAGGTCTTAAGTGAAGGAGATAAACTGGTTGGTTTATTCCTGAATTAACATCTCTTATAGTGAATTCTCTCCCTGGCTTGGTAGCCCCCAGAGTAGGTGTTGTTGCACACTGAACTGGGTAAACAATTGACTGTGTTATTTACTGCTTTTGTATTTATTGTCATATAGTAAGTCAGATACGGTGTCATAACATTGGACGTGACATTGAGTATCTGTAGCCAGAATTTCAATTGGCATCAGAGCAGGCACCCTGCCTGTATTACTGGGTGAGATCTAGGGATATCACTTTCTGGCACTATGGACAAAGAAGGAGTTTTTGGAAATAGACCACCCATTCTGGATGGAACTAATTATGACTACTGGAAACCTCGTATGATTGCCTTCCTAAAATCTCTGGACAAAAAGGCTTGGAGAGCTGCTGACAAAGGATGGATTCATCCCACCATAACTGAAAGAGATGGGACAATCAGTCTGAAGCCTGAGGAAGATTGGAGTAAAGAAGAAGATGAGTTAGCTCTGGGAAATTCAAAAGCCTTAAATGCCTTGTTCAATGGAATTGATAGAAACATCTTCAGACTCGTACATCAATATGAACTGGCCAAGGAAGTTTGGGACACCCTCAAAACTACTCATGAGGGCACTTCCAAAGTAAAGATGTCAAGGCTTCAGATGTTGACCACTAAGTTTGAGAATCTAAAAATGATGGAAGATGAAACCATCCATGAATTTCACATGAACATCTTGGAGATTGCCAACACCTCAGGAGCACTGGGAGAAAAAATGTCAGAAGAAAAACTGGTGAGGAAGATTCTCAGATCCTTGCCTAAAAGATTTGCAATGAAGGTAACTGCCATAGAGGAAGCCCAGGACATTAGCAAGTTAAAAGTGGATGAACTTATTGGGTCTCTTCAGACTTTTGAGATGGGGATCACTGATAATGGTGACAAGAAGAACAAAAGCATAGCACTTGTAACCAACACTGATGTTGAACACAAGGAGGATGAAGAAGAAAACATATCAGAAGCCATTGCCATGCTTGGAAGACAGTTCAACAGGCTCATCAAAAGAATGGACCCAAAGTCAAGGTCTAAAGTTCATAACATTCCTTCTGACATTGACAGTTCCAGCAGAAGACCAAGGTCAGAAGATAAGGAAAACCAAGGTAGAGGAATTCAATGCCATGGATGTGAAGGATATGGACATATTCGAGCTGAATGTCCTACCTTTCTTAAGAAGCAAAAGAAAGGCATGACTGTTACTTGGTCTGACTATGATTCAGAAAGCAATTCTGAAGAAGAATCTGCCAAACTAGTTACTGCCCTAACTAGTGTTTGTACTTCTGAAAGTAACACCAGTGATGAAGAAGTAACATTTGAAGAACTGGCTGATACCTACAAGAAATTGTGTATCAGAAGTGGTGAAGTCTGTGTGCAAAATGAGAAACAATCAAAACTCATTGTAAAGCTGGAGGCTGAAAAGAGGGCAAATCTTGAAACTATAGGTCTTTTAGAAAGAAAAGTTCAACTGCTGAACTCACAACTGAATCAAATGACCAAATCTGTCAAGATGTTGACCAATGGAACAGACAAATTGGAAGAGATCCTTCAGGCTGGTCAAAATGTGGGAAATAAATCTGGCCTAGGATTTGGGGAAACAAAGAAATTTGGTACCGGGAAGCAAATGTCAAAACGGATGTCTCCACATTACTCTCAACATCAGGGACAGAGACATATGAAGAAAAGGTACCAAAGATGGAGATGTCATCATTGTGGGAAATATGGTCACATAAAGCCCTTCTGCTTCAGACTATATGGATATCCTAATCAGAACTCAGATGTCAAACCTAAGTCTAAAAAGGTACCACACGCTCCTCAATGGAAGAAAAAGGCTACTGCACTGATAGCACACACTTCCCTGAAGATCACAGCAAAGGAAGATTGGTACTTTGACAGTGGATGTTCCAAACACATGACTGGATTCAAAAATCTCCTCAATAATGTTATGCCTCACACCACCAGTTTTGTGACTTTTGGAGATGGTGCTAAAGGAGAAATCAAAGGAGTTGGTAATTTGGACTACCCTGGAGTTCCAAGTCTGAATAAGGTACTGCTGGTAAAAGGGTTGACTACTAATCTCATCAGCATCAGTCAATTATGTGATCTAGGATTCATGGTCAACTTCTCAAGATCTGAATGTCTAGTGTTTAATGAAAAACTAGATATTGTAATGAGAGGAATCAAATCCAAAAATAACTGTTATGTGTGGCAGCCTGAGAACACTGATATCTCCACTATGAGTCAAATCATCAAAGAAGAAAAAGAGATGAAACAGTGGCAGCATAAACTTGAAGGAATGAAAAGAGCTATTCCTATGGAAGATGTCAGAAGAACTCCTAAACTACAGGCTGATAATATATGTGATGTGGCAAAGAACAAGTCTCATAAATTCTGTTCTCAAAAATTCTGGTCAACACAGATGCTACCTGAAGACAATGTTACACAAGATGTTGTGACATTGTGGTGTGATAATCTGAAAACATTCAACATTTCCTTGAACCCTATTGACTTTGGAGAGAAGAAGTCATTTGAACTGGAACATAGTTTCTCTAAGCTTCAGCTAACTGATTCTTCTACCAAGGCGCTTGTTGGAAATAAACTTGAAAATTTGAGGGGCAGATTGGGTATTCACCAACATGAGAAATTATAGCAATTAGTTTTGCTGAAAACAAGGGTTGAAGGGATTAATTCTGTTAAGTCTATATTTAGTGGGTTAATCATATTCATTCACAATTCCTTCAAAAACCTTCAGAAGTTGAAAAGACTCCCTTGTACTCCCTATCTTTCTCACCCTTGCAACCTGTTTTCTTCTCCCAATCAAAGAGTCTTCTCAAACTGCTACTGCTACTCAACGTTAAACACAATGTCTCAGACATCATCTTCCACCATGGCGGCTTCGTCTCACTCATCATCGTCATCTGATCAAGATTCTAGGGCAATCACTACATGCATAGAATCTGAAGTTCTTGAGGTCACTCCTCTCAGGGAGATGGCAACTGACCCAGCCAGAGTCAAAAAGCTCAGGACCAGACATGCAGGAAGAGCTCAAGCTACAGTCTCTGGTAATTCTTCTCTTCCTTCGTCTTCTACACCTAATAAAGAAGGATCAGTTCAAGTACACCAAGCTATTGCTAGACTAGTTTCTAGCATTCTGAGTGGCAACCAATCTGTACCGGGGATTTCTATCCCTTTGAATCAATCAGAAAGTCCAAATGTGGAAGGTTCTGAAAATATAGATGTCACTAAGGATGTTGTGACACCAAAAGACAACATTCAAAAGGCTGCTGATCCACCTATCATTGATGTGGATGAAGATTACTCAGATAATGAACTGATTGCAAATGTGAACCCTAGCATTGCTAGGAGATTGATGAAAAGAAAGAGTGGTGAGACTGTTAAACCTGATGCTAAGAAATCCAAGGCTGAAGGGTTGGCTGAGAAAATTCAGACAAAAGGGAAGAAGGCACATGTGCAGACTGCCAGACAACCAATCTCCAAGCAAAGAAAAGAACCTGAAACTTCAGATGATGAATCAGAATTTGAGATTGACATTGACAATACTCCCATCAGAAGGAAGCTCCCCTCCAGCAAGATTGCTAGAGTGCCTGAAGTGCCAACTGACAACATCTCCTTTCATCATCCTGATAATGCAAACAGATGGAAGTATGTTTGCTTGAAGAGAATAGCCTTGGAGAGAGAACTCAACAATGATGCCTTGGAGTGCAAAGACATCATGGAGCTGATCAGGAATGCTGGGCTAATGAAGACAGTGATGAAGTTTAGCAAATGTTATGAAAATCTGGTTAAGGAATTTGTAGTGAACTTGTCCAATGATTGTGCTGATGGGAGGTCAGCTGACTTTGAGAGTGTGTTTGTTAGAGGAAGAAGGGTCAAGTTCTCTCCATCAGAAATCAACAAGTTTCTTGGAAGAACAAATAAGGACTGTCCTGATCTAGAGGCAACTGACAATGAAGTATGTTTGACCATCACTGCCAGGCAAGTAAAGTGCTGGCCATTGAAAGGGAAGTTGAATGCTAGTAAACTCAGCATGAAATTTGCCATCTTGCATAAAATAGGTGCAGCAAACTGGGTGCCTACAAATCACAAATCAACCATCTCCACAGGATTGGGGAGATTCATCTATGCTGTAGGAACCAAGACTGCCTTTGACTATGGAAGGTACATCTTTGAACAAACCTTGAAGCATGCTGGCAGTTATGCTGTCAAAGGACCAATTACTTTTCCTTCCCTCCTTTGTGGAATCATCCTTGCACAATACCCTGACATCCTTGTAGCAAGAGATACAGTCTGCAAAAGAGCCCCTGCCCTTGGCCTGCACTACAAACTGTTTCAGGGATCCCATGCTCCAGACATTGTCATAACATCAGCTGAGACATCGTCTGCAAAAATCCAGTCCAAAACATCAGATGTCATAGCTGTTTTAAAAGAAACTTGCAAAGATCTGGATGCTAGAAAAAGGACCCTAGAAGCTCTAATTGCCAGGCTAGAAAAGGAAGAAGCTGAAGAAAGCAGGAGGGAAGAAGATGAAGGACAGCTCAACATTGAAGAAATTGGCTCCTCTGAGTCTGATGACAGTGCTTGAAGGATGATTGCTGCTTGGTGGTGTTGCTGGTGGAGTTTGGAAGTATGTTCTGCTGTTGTCTGCTGCTGATCTCATTATTTTGTCTTGGATAACTGTATAACTTTATAAACATGTAATCTTTGGCCCATTTGTGGCTAAAGTGGGGGAGAATATTTTTGGTACTGCTTAATTAGTACTTAACACTATATTTTTCTGCTGTCACTTATTTCTGCTGCTATCTATCTATCTCTGATTGTTTAGGGACTTTAGCCAAAAATCTGCCAAAGGGGGAGTTTGTAGGTGTTTAGGTATTGGCTTGCATTTTTGGTAAATTCCAAGTGTATGTATGAATGTCATGACTGATGTCATAACATTCTAGTTCAGGTTGTACTAACTCTTTAGGTACATGTGCAGAAAAATATTGTAACTCAAATACTGATGTTTATAAGTGTGTATCTGAGCATGTTTGCAAAATGATCACATTTTGCTAATCAGTAGACAGGTTTTCTCAGATGTCATAACAGATGTTATGACATCCTGTTCTGAACTAGCAGGATTACAGGATTGGATAAGTCTGAGTTTTTTCAGGAAATAACTCAGTCCTTCCTAAACAGAATCCTGCGTTTTCTGAGGAGTAACCTAGCTCAATCCTAACCTGATCAATAAAGTACTGTGACCTGGTCTTAAGGTCAAACGGAATCAACCCTAGGTTTTTGGAAACCCTAACTGAAGTTGCAGCTGCTATATATTCAAACAAAGTTGCGGTCTTTGAAGTGATCCCTGCTGATTGATTAGAAGATCAAGTTTGTAATCTGTATAGATTTGTTTATTGTACTCCAAGCAATTATCATTGTGATAAGTGTCTTGGAATAGGTTTCAATTGTAAGGGTTGTGTAGCACTCAAAGCTTTGAAGCAAGAGTGTTTGAATGTTACTTGACTAAAGCTGTGAAGCAGAGTCAAGTTAGTTGTGTGCATCACTCAAAGCTGTGAAGCACGAGTGATTGTGTTACTTGATTAAAAAGCTGTGAAGCTTAATCAAGTGTGTGTTTTGAAGAGTGTCTTCATCAATTCTCAAGTCAAATTGGTTTATGTATCACTGCTGTGATTGAGGGGGAGTGAGTAGGAACTCAGGTTTAAGTTGTAACTTAGATTAGAATTGCATTGGGTAGGTCTTAAGTGAAGGAGATAAACTGGTTGGTTTATTCCTGAATTAACATCTCTTATAGTGAATTCTCTCCCTGGCTTGGTAGCCCCCAGAGTAGGTGTTGTTGCACACTGAACTGGGTAAACAATTGACTGTGTTATTTACTGCTTTTGTATTTATTGTCATATAGTAAGTCAGATACGGTGTCATAACATTGGACGTGACATTGAGTATCTGTATCCAGAATTTCAGTGTGTGTAATTTGTTTGAAAATATTTTGAAATTGCCAATGTAAGGCTAACTTGATAATGATTCTTGTATTAGTCCTCAAGAATGTATACAAAGTGTTTTTGAAAATATTTGTTTGGAAAGTAGTGTGAAAAATGTTTTGAAAAGGTTGTGAGCAAGTGATTAAGAGTTCTTACCCACTAAGTATGGTCTTTCTTATTCTTTTTCTTATCCTTTAGAGATAGTGCCATCCATACCATTAGTTGGTAGGTAGCCCTATCTATTAGATGTGAAGGAACATACGTAGGGTCATCGTATGGTCATCGAAGGAAACATGTAAGGATACTTTAGTAATTATATCAGAGGGACTAGATCATTTTGTTGACAACTTCGAAGGGTCATTGAGGGACTGTGATCTTTATTCTAAGGAACTATGATGATTTGATCGAGGGTCTTTTGCTAAAGTATCCCCACTTTCGAGGGACGTGATCGTAAGGCAACAAGAGAGGATACCCTAGAGGTGCAAGTGTGAAGAGTGTGTTAATTTCAGTTACTTTTATCTTGGGAATTAAGTTTTTCTATGTTTGTTTTTAGTCTTGCCATACAAATCCTAACTACTAGCAGTTAAATATGTATAGAAAAATAAAGTGCGGAATGTAATGTCCTACGCTATTACATGGCTTTGGGGCAGTTACATAATAGAAATTTGCGGGAAAGTAAATCTACGCTATTACATCCTCGGAGCTGATAAATAATAGAAAAAAATGTGGGAATATAAATCTAAGCTATTACATCTATAGTGCGACCTATACAATTGTCTAAGAAAATTAAATAGCAAAGAGATAAATAAGAAAAAAATGTTAGAAAAAAATGTTTTATTTTTGTGTTTTTATAGAAAATAATTTAAGTGTTAATAATTAATTAAAACCTAACTATTTCTAATTGATTTTAATATTAAGAAAAAGGTTAATAAATTAATTAATTAGTAAATAAAAATATGTCGAGAATTTAATTATCAATTAAAAACCCTAATTCTGATTTGTTAGTATTAAATAGAAAAGATTAGGTTAGTTGATGATTAATTAAAAAATAATTAATTAAGAAAAAGAAAGAAAATTAGGTTAGAAAAGAAATAGGGTAAAAAGAATTTGTATGGGGGTGGATGTTGAACCCACGCCCTGGATCTCATATGCACGCCCTTTTGCCACTAGGTTAAGCTGTTGTTTATGATATGAAAATAGGAATGAATCATTATGTAATAAACCTGCATGTTAGTTTGGAAAAATAACAAAAAATAATTGCAAGACGCAGGGATCGAACCCATGTCTCCATGTTATTCAAACGCATCATTCACCATCTGCTCCATGCTGCCTTTGTGTCATAGAATATAAACAAATAAATATGTAATAAAATGTATATCAGAGAAGCGCCAGAGCCCTAGCTCTGATCGTCTTCTCCAACGATGCCAAATTCCATTATGCAAAAATAACATGAGTTAGATCATAAAAGGGACCCTATACCCCTAATTTGACCCTTGTGAATCCAATGGTGGCATTTGTTTGAACTGAAAGCACTTATATCGTGAGATTCGATGAAAAAGTTTCAAGCTTCCTTAACAATGGCATCTCTCGATCCCTGCATTAAAGCTTGCAAATAATGGATCAAAATAGTCCTAAACACGGTCATGAGCATGTATACATGCATCAAATTAATTAAATGTGCATAAATTAAAAGTTTGAGATTCACGAAAATTACCCAAACCGATGTAGTTGGTTGTGATGATCTGGCGTGCTTCAGGCTTCAAGGATGGTTGGGATGGACTAATGAGAACTTCAGGAAGCTGATGGAATGCTTGAAACAGATTGAAAGCAGCTGCACACGAGGGTTACAAGTTTCCATAGTTTTGATAAAATTTGAGATTTTGAGGGTGTGTTCTTGAGGATATTTTCGTGTCCTTGATGGTTTGAACATGTTATGTATTTATAGGAGAGTGGTTTATGTCAACAAACATGAATCAAATCTTTGTATTTCATAATCAAATATTTGATTGGAATTTTGGCATGAAATATTTCTTTTTTAGGCCAATCATGTACCCATAATCTCTACACGTTTTTTGCAAGTTGTCCCCAACTTTTTGGGTTTATGATTTGATTCAAAAATAGATCCCCATGCCTTATATCATTTATTTGGTATTTATTTAATTTATTTTTCTTTTAATTGAATAAAATCAAAATAAAAAGAAATAAAAATCATAAAAATAAATGAATGGATTTAGAGGTCTATTATGAGGCCAGGAACACATTTGGACCTTAAAAGATAGGCCAATTAGCCCAAAGATTCAATTTTGCTCTATTTGAACTTCATGTATTTTCTCAAAATTGCCCAACTTGCACCAATCATAACTTACTCAATTTTTATCATATGAAGATGATCTTGGACTTTTTGGAAACCTCAAGATGTCCCCTACAAACTTTATGTTGGTCATTTTTTCATTTGAAGCCTCTAACTGGATGTAAAATACTTTGACAAAGAATGTCTTTATGTTGACTTTTAAAATGAACTGTAATATTTTGGCCCATATCTCTCAAATGAAGCATTTTTGTCCATGAGTTTAGAGAGACAAAGTTGTAGAGAATTGAATTTCCTTCAAGATAGGATTTGGTTGAGGAATTTATGATGAAATATGCGAATGTTATGATTGGTCAAAGTTCAGTTGACTTCTCCTTAAGAAAACCCTAATTTAGTAACTTTTGACTTTTGATGAATCTTGAGTTTTCTTGATGAATCACGATCAAAACTTGATCAAATGATGAATGTGACTTCAAAATATTTAGTTTGACCAAAAATATTGAATTTTGATTGTAAATTGGTCAAAGTTGACTTTTTGTCCAATACATTTGATTTTCAATCACCTGACTAATTGACTGAGTAAACTTATGCTGCAAGGTTTAAAATTTGGCATGAGGATTATTTGATACATATGAGGACCCATGAAATCAACTTGAGGCATTAGAAATCCAGTTTCCTTTGAGAAAAGTAAAACCCTAGTTGTAGGTCAATTGCTTAGGAGGAGGATTTGTCTGGTTAACCCTTGAGTAGTCTTGAGTGCTTGAGACCTTCATGTGCATGAGAAGATATCTTGAATCAATTTATATTAAAAATGAGAGGGAAAATTTTGGGGTACAACTAGGTCATTTGGGTTTATATTCTGATTATGTGTGTGTGGATTTCATATTGTTTAATAACATGTTTTATTAACATATTTACCTCACATGAGCTTATTAAGGATTTCAACTTACTAAGGATTTCATACTATTTCATACAGTACTATTATATTAACATGTTTACCTCACGTGAGTAAGGTTGTGCATGGTTGTTAAACCAACCCAAATTGGTCCAAATATATAGTTTAGATTTGGTTTTTATAACTGTTTCATAAAACCAGTTTATTTTTACAAAACCAGTTTATATTTGGTTCAGTTTGGTTTAAAACCAATTTTTCATTTAAATCAGTAAAAAAATAGATTTTTTTCAAACCAGTTTTCAATTTAGTGTTTGAAACGCTTATTTATATATTGATTTGCTGGGAGTAAGTTTGATTTAGTAATTTAAAAATCTAAGCCAATTATATTAAATAACAAATTAAAAAGTTAAGCCAAGCTCTCTTTCCTTCTAATTTATTTGACAGTATAGGTTATTATTAAAACAAAAAAATCAACAGTAGAAAAACAAAAATGAAAGGTCATATATTTAAAAAAGATACATAAAAGAGAAAAAAAATTAAAATTGGTTCAAGTGACAATGAGTAAATCATGATTTTTCATACATAAACTTTTCTTTTAATTTTTTATCACATTCAACTATCCAGACTCTTTTTTAATTTCTAGGCTTATCTACATTTCTTTGAAACTCCTGAGAACATGTATAGGTACATTCCATTGCCTTGAGACCTCTTGGAAGCAAAGCTTTACCAAAATACTTACCTTTCCATTTTCGTCCTCTGGATATTTCCCGGCACCGGAGCTATGAAAAAATCTTTGTGTATTTTTCGACACCGGAGCCTTGGAAAGATGACGAAAACCTTACTGGATTGTGGCTTTAAGAGGAGACCGTATCAGAATGAAATCAAGACGATTGGAGAACAGGTTGGAGGAATTAGTGGAAACACGAGAATCTGATGTCGTGAATGATGTAGATCTTGAAAAAAATGAATCAAAGAAGTAGAATAAGAGAAGAAGGGAAACTCTCAGATGATGAAGGAAGTGACGACTATCGATTAATACATTAGGTTTACAACTTTGTTTTTAAAATGGATACCGGATCTGAAATTGGTTTTTTAAAGTTAGTACCAAATTTTTTGAGTTTTACTAAAACAGATCTGGGACAGTTTTGATGCCAAATAATCCGGACTTTTAAAATTGGTGCACTTATTTTTATTAAATTGTTCAGTCGAACTGATTTATTTGTACACCCCTACACGTGAGAAAATAGGATGAAACATATTTTATTAAAGCTCTATTTCTTCATCTTTATGATTATTCAAGTATATATGAGGTTGACTTGTGTCTGTTTAATATTATTATTAAAACAATCTATAGGTTTTACTATTTTTAATTTAAATTTAAGATTTGATACTATCAAATGGTAGAATTTATGACAATCAATTAAATTTTAGAATTTATATTAAATGATACTACCAAATTGTGTTTATTTAATCAAAATTAGGATAAAAAACTAATATTAATTTGTATTCCTTCCGATACTAAGTAACTATATATTTATAATGTCTTTTCAAACAAAACATTTTTATTACATTACTTTTAAAATATATTTTCAACATTTTAATATATTCATTTAAAATTATGTTTAACTGAAATAATGCTTATTTTGACAATCCTATTTATAAAAAATAATTAAACAATAAGAAATGAACTAATTATATATTTTAATAAATTAATTATATTTTAAAATATCAATAAATAAATATAATATAATATATTAAATAATTAAAAAAAATATAAAATAAAATAAAATAAATATAATTTAAATAACTTTATTATAAAATTAATTTTAAAAAATAATTATAATACAGTAGAGTATATATTTTAAAATTGTAATTTTTATTTAAAATAGCGGACATGGACACGAATTTGGGTACCTTACTTCCATCCCGCATCATACCTGCAATATATATATATATATATATATATATATATATATATATATATATATATATATATATATATATATATATATATATATATATATATATATATATATATATATATATATATATATATATATATATATATATATATATATATATATATATATATATATATATATATATATATATATATATATATATATATATATATGTATGTATGATAATTTATCGATTTTATTAAATACATAATTATTAAATTTCAATGCATTTTAATATATATTTTTTTATTTCTTAACTAAAAAATATCATCCTTAATTTTCTTTTTAGATGTTGTTAAAAATTGAAATTAAATGATAAATTATAATTATATAATATTTTTTATTAAAAATGCGGGTAAATGGACATGAGAACATAAAGTTATTGATCAAATATTGAATATTAACAAGAACATGAAGTTATTGGTCAAAATATTAAATATTAATGAGAATATTAAGTTACTGATAAAAATATTGAATATTAACGGGAACATGAAGTTATAGATCAAAATATTGAATATTAACGGGAACATGAAGTTATTGATCAAAATATTGAATATTAACGGGAATATTAAGTTAATGATCAAAATTTTGAATATTAACAAAAACATGAAGTTACTGATCAAAATATTGAATATAACGAGAACATAAAGTTACTGATCAAAATATTAAATATTAACGGGAACCTGAAGTTACTGATTAAAAATATTGAATATTAACAGGAACACGAAGTTACTGATCAAAATATTGAATATTAACGTGAACACGAAGTTACCGATCCAAATATTGAATATTAACGTGAACATGAAGCTACTGATCAAAATATTTAATATTAACGGAAAAATGAAGTTACTGATCAAAATATTGAATATTAACAAGAACATAAAGTTACTGATCAAAATATTGAATATTAATGGGAACATGAAATTACTGATCAAAATATTGAATATTAACGAAAATAAGAAGTTACTGATCAAAATATATTAACAAGAACATGAAGTTAAGGATCAAAATATTCCATATTAACGGAAATATGAAGTTACTTATTAAAATATTGAATATTAAAAGAACACGAAGTAACTGATCAAAATATTGAATATTAACGGAAACACGAAGTTACTGATCAAAATATTGAATATTAACGGAAAAATGAAGTTAATGATCAAAATATTAAATATTAACAGTGTGATATGGTGGTAGAACCGACTTTTAATACTGGTTTGTGTTTTTTGTTTGCAAATGTTGCAGTAAGCAAGAGTCGCCACCGACTTTTCTTTTATCCGACAAAGGAAAGGGCGAAAAGAACAGAAAAGACCTTTTTTCGAGATTTTTGAGTAAGGGGGGTAGATTGTGGAAAGGGAATGTATTAGCACCCTTTCCATCCGTGGTTTTACGGGCTCTTAGGTACTTGCTCATTTTGAAAATTGCTTTCGTGTTTGTGTGAAAAAGTTTTGAAAATGCCTTAGTGCGGTAATTCACTTTATGGTAACTCTTGTATCAGTCCTCAAGAGTGTGATAAAGTGTTTTGAAAAACTTGTTTGAAAAGTGTTTGAAAGTGTGTAAAAAAAGATTGTTTGAGCAAGTACCTAACAATTATCTACCTACTCGAAAAAATACTGTTCTTTTCCTCCTATCCTTTAGACCGTGTTATCCTACTATTAGTGAATAAGTAACCCTAGTCGTTAGATGTTGAGGAACTACTGAAAGGGACGTAATGGTCATTGAAGGCAACATGTAAGGATACCTTAGCATTTCGAAGGGACTGTCATCATAAGATCATTTCTCATAGGCAACTCGAGGGACGTTTAGGGACTATGATCTTTATGATGATATTTTAACCGAGGGTATTTGGTAAGAGTATCCCTATGTTTGAGGGACATGAACATTGTATCCAAAGACAACCAAGTGAGGTAATACCCTAGGGGTGCGAGTGTGCAAAAATGTGCTTTTTCAGGTATATTTATCTTGAATTTAATGGTCTATTGATTAATTACTCATACATGCCTAGGTTGCTAGCAGTTATATACAAATATATACAAAATATAAAAGCGAAAAAATAAAGGTCCTAAGCTATTACAAGGCTTTGGTGTAGATACATAAGGAATTGACTGAAAATAAAATGCACAAACAAAACTCTAATTAATCTATTACATGTCGGGCACAGTTACATCAATAGTAAAAATTAATCGTACGGTAAAAGTAATTACGCGCGAGAATAAAAAATTGAAACAAGTTTGAAATAAGTTTGAAACCCTAAAAAAACCTAATTTGATCATTGAAAATATTTTTTTGGATTTTTGTGAAAAAATGTTTGAAGTTTGACCTAATTTTTCTAACTAATTTTAATTAATGAAACAAATTAAAATTGATGAAATTAATTAATTTACAAAAATTAATTTATTGAGAAAAGTACTAAATCATATTTTTTGTGATGTTGGTTTTATGATTTTATGGAAAAATTAATTTAAACAAAATAAATAAACTAATGTAAATAAAACAATATTAGAAGGGAAAAAGAGTAAGCCTGGGGGGTGTAAACCCAAATTGGAGGGTGCATGCTGAATTTCTGTTCAAAGCCCAATCCAGCTGGCTCATAGTTGCGTGTGATTCAATGTGGTTGTGCCAGAAGTGTCCACCATATGGAGCTTCATTGGAGGCACTAGATTTGGGCGCTGATTGATCCCAAGATGAGGATCTGAAGGCTTATGGTGTGCGCGCTTGAAAAGATAACATGGGATCTGCAAAGATTTGTTAGGAAAAGTAACATGTAGGAGGCATGGATCGAACCCCTGACCTCCTACACACGCGCGCTGAAAAGCCTTCCCCTTCGCCACTGAGCCAGTTATTCAATCATTAATATAAACGAACAACATATATTATATGTGATAATGGTTAGTGGGTATAAAAAAACACGCAAGAATTTAAACGGGCCACTCAGGTTTTGACACACAGTCGTCTTCTTTGTTGAGACTGTTGTTTTAGCCTAAAGGTTTTACCTACAGACAGCGTTGTAGCTACAAACCTGCACATCTCAAAAATCATAATTATGCAATATATATTCAAACCAAATATGCAGATCAATTGGATTTGGTCTCGTGAGTACAATGGTACTCATCGTTTTTCCTAATTTTTCCTGAAATAAAAAGCCCTAAAATGAAGCTTCAAACCCTAGCAATGACATTTAATCGAATATGCATAAAAACATATAATTAATCATGCAGATATGTTCTAAATAATCATATAAACATGACTACGTATTTAAAATTCATTGATCATGCATATATTTCAAAGACCAGTTTCAAGAAAAAGGGCAAATCGTGATACCTGTGCTGATCGTTCCTGGAGGTATTGATGCGCGAGAGTCGTCTAGAAAGCTTCGAAATACGCTTGGGAAGGGATTGCAGTCCTTGTAACGCCTAGAATCTCCCTCTAGAGCAAAACTCGTTCCACACTTTTTGTCAAAAATTATGAGTAGTCTTGGTATTCTACACGGCCAAAATCCTCCTCATCTGATCAGGGTTCATTATATATATATATATATATATATATATATATATATATATATATATATATATATATATATATATATATATATATATATATATATATATATATATATATATATATATATATATATATATATATATATATATATATATATATATATATATATATATATATATATATATATATATATATATATATATATATTGGGATGAATTAGGTTAACAAAATCGAACTAAATCTTGAAGATTGAGTGAGAAAAGATCTGATTTGTATCTTGCATCTTTTGTTTCTAAAATGGCCAAATCTTTGTGTTCTTTCCCACGCGTTTTCCTTGATTTTCCAGCCTGCTTCAATCTTCTTTCAATTATGGGCTTTCTGGCTTGTTTTGGACCAAGTCCCAGCTTCATTCCTTCAAATGCCTTCCTTTCCAGCTTTACTTCATTCAAACTAATCATTCCTTTCCTCATTAGAACCTTGCTCTCCTTGATGGCTCTGAGTAGAACTGTTCCAGCTTTAGCAGAAAGACTTCTTCAATTGGACCCCTCCTTTTCTTTGATTTCTTGTCCATTTGAAGAGAAGTATCTGGTCGAAACAGCTCTTGTGGCATTGTGAGCCAACACGGCAAGACTCTGGCATGGGCATGTTTTCAGAGGGCCCTCTTGATAGCCTCTTTCGAATGGCCTAGAGGGAGTTTTTCGTAGGGCCCTTGTCCAAGTACAAATCGAAGGGTATTTGTTGGGATATCAAACAAAGAGTCCTTTGCTACGCCAATCGAAAAGCCTTGACAGAATGCCCATTGAAAGGCTTGTCATGAGGCCAATTGAAAGGCCTTTTGCAGCTGTCAGTCGAAGAACGCTTGTATATGGTAATCGAAGAGTGCTATATAGATGGAAATCGAAGGACACTATATAGATGGTAATCGAAGAGCATTATAAAGGTGGTAATCAAAGATAATTTTTGAGATGCTAATCAAACGACACTTAGTAGGTGCCAATCAAAGAGCCTTGTTAACAGGCCAATCGAAGGCAACTTAGAAATAGACCAATCGAAGGAAACTTGGCAACAGGCCAATCGAAGGACACTTAGAAACCTCATTTGAAAAATTTCCTTGTCTTTAGCCAAAGGTTTATAACCACCTATGTAAGAGAAAAATCTTGGAAAAATATGAGAGGGCAAATTTTGGGGTACAACAGTTGTCCTTGTTCAATCTTCTTAAACATGGGGATGTAGATTGGCTGGTCTGCCTTTCGTGATCTGAAGGTGGAAGATGATTGAACACTAGAGTGCCCAGAAATTTGAACTCGTCTGAGATGATACTTGACTGCATAGATATTATTGGGAATGGGCTTATAGATGCCATTTGGAAAAGATGACGGAAGATAGTCGGAGATGGGCTTAAAGATGCCATCAGA
Organism: Vicia faba; assembly: GCA_948472305.1. Classification (NCBI taxonomy): domain Eukaryota; kingdom Viridiplantae; phylum Streptophyta; class Magnoliopsida; order Fabales; family Fabaceae; genus Vicia; species Vicia faba. The sequence continues at coordinate 147,536,000 of OX451740.1, forward strand.
ATGTGACGGAGAATCGTCGAAGATGGGCTTAAAGATGCCATCCAGAATGTGATGATTTCATGAGATATCCCTTTGTGGGAATTCCTGCTCCTACTGTTAGAGAGGACTCCGCTGAGGAACGTTGGTCTCTGTCTTGGAACGTAGAGTTTTAGGAGCTTCAGTTGTCTTTTACTCTATTGGGGAGTCATCACTTGATGGAAGTGAACACCTATTTGGTCGGGATCCAGGCTTTACATCGACTTGCTGAAGGTAATAAGGCTGACTGTTATCTGGTCTTGCTCCAAGCTTCACAGTGACTTACTGGGGGATGAGATTAAACAGCCATCTGGTCAGGATCCGGGCTTCACAATGTCTTGAATTGTTGATTGACTATTATCCGATCAGTTTCCGGGCTTCATAGCTTCTTTAATTGGAATAGAAATCTTAGTAGCAATTTGACTGGACCAGAGAAAGGTCTCAAGTTGTCTCTGTAGAGGTATAAATGTTTAATACTAAGCCATGGGATTGACTAGACTTGTACAAATCAAAATAAAATAACCACCGCACTTTATTGTTTCCAAAGGAATGTGAAAAGAGCGAATAACCCAAAAAAGGGGGAAAGATTCAAGGTAAGGGGGTTGGTTATGCAAAGGGAAGGTATTAACACCCTAAACATCTATGGTACTCCACAGGAACCTCTTTGTAAAATCTGTATATTTTGGCTATAAAAATGTTATATAAAAAATTGATGGTGGAGGTGAGAAAAGAAATATATTTTTATGGTTTTTGCACCCGCCGTGGTTGCGAACCTTTAGTGCCTACGTACCACCTTCCGTGCAATAGGGGATCATGGTATACGTAGTTCCTCTTTTAAAAAATTTTAAAATGTAAGTGTGTTGGTTTAATTTTTATGAGATAAAATATCATCGTCATTGTCCGTGTGGAAAACATACCTACTACCCACAATCATGAGAAAGGAGAATTTGCATCATCTCAAAGTGGAGGATATGGATTGGATTTTAAAATCAATAATGCCTCACTCAACACCCAAGTGGAAAATATCTCTCTTCACTACATATTGTAGAAGTATAGTTGTTTGCATCACTACAAAGATTGACAAGAGTCCAATCTTTTTTTGAGAAAAGTTTAAAGATAAAAGCCAAAGTGGCAAAATGGTTTGAAATGAGATTGATTGACTTTTAGTCTTCTTACAAAAAAATATCAAAGTATTATTAAGTTTATTGAAGTTTTTTTTATGAAAATGTTTTGAAAATGCATGGACCTAAGTCCAAGTTTATTATGAAAGTGATTCGAGTTAAAAAAAAACAAGAAGACTTTTTCAAAAGGAGAGAGAAGATTTTTGAAATTAAAGAAGATGGGAGGAGAAGAAGGGACTATCCTAGAGCATAAGGTAAAAGCTAGGGATAAGAACCATCAAACCAACAAGAAGCCAATACTTGACACTATGAGCCAAGATAGAATTCCCATTCTTTGTATTGAAACCAAACAAGCAATGATACTAGACCTCTTGAAAGAACCAAACTTCAAGTGTATTAAGTCTTCACAAAAATTGGGCAGAGTAACGACTGTATACGGGTGAATTCCAGATTACAAACAAAGAGTATAATCACAATGATCTGCACACAAAACAAACAAACAACCCAATGCCTTGAGGTAAACCTCAAGAGCTCCAGACAAAATAATCAGATAAGGTCACAAGGTCTCCAATCATAGGCCAAGGTTTCTAATCCTAAGTCCAAGAAGTCCAATACTCCATAATGCCAAGGATAGTAACCAAATAGTCCAAGTATCGTTAAATTTTTTTATGGTTCATGTTGATTATTAGGTGTCTTGAAAAAGAAAAGAAAAGCTCAAATGAGAAAAATAAGAATGACATGAAAGTAAATGCTCAAATGAGCAAAGATGAAAATGGCATGAAATGTAAATGCTAAAAGTAAATAGTGCATAAAAATAAAAGGGCATATAATAAAAAAATAGGATAAAGTCAATTATTAGTGATTAGTGGTTAGTTGGATGATCATCTTGAAACTTACATTTGGAACTCATTAGACGATTGGTAGAACCAAAGCCTCCACACAATAAGTTGCATTTGCTTTTTGTCAAGTATATCATCCATTTGGAATCCTCATGAGTACCATTTAATGATCAACGATGTTTAAGTGATCGGCGTTGACTAAAGGTGTTGTAGATCCATTAGAGGATTGGTAGAACCAAAGCCTCCACACAATGAATCTCAAGGTTATTGGATCAAAGAGATCAAATTAACATACTTGGGCTTGCAAACATAAGTTTGGGCCACGAATGATCATTTATTCGAATCAGGATAAAATTTAGCGCTATGTTAAGCAATCATAAGTGGACTTATATAGAAGTCACACCTATTTTGAGGCCGATCAATAGCAATCTATGCACAATTTATTTTGAGACATGATCTAGAGATCATGCTCCAATAACACTTAGTGCAATAAGAAAGGGATGAGATGAAGAGGGGTTGAAGAGAATATACAAACCACCTTTGAATTAAATTTAATCAAACTATTACTAAAATCATTCATCCATTTTTGTGGAGTTAGACTCAACACCATAGATCCAATGATGTTAATAAAGTTCGTGATCAAAAATTTAACCAAAGATCAACCAGAAAATAGTCACAAAATAATATTACATTTAATATATATATATATATATATATATATATATATATATATATATATATATATATATATATATATATATATATATATATATATATATATATATATATATATATATATATATATATATATATATATATATATATATATATATATATATATATATATATATATATATATATATATATATATATATATATATATATATATATATATATACAAAAGGTTTAAAAAAAGTTGTAAAGTAGAAATAAAAGAGAAAAATATCAACTATGTTCAAATTGATCAAGAAATAAAAAAGTAAGTCCATAGAAAAATCAAAAAAGGACTCAAATGATTTTATAATTTTTTTTTTGGTAATTTTTTAAAGTCAGAAACTATTTTTAAAATAAAAGAAATGAGTAAAATAAACTAAAAATAATAAAAAATACCAAAATCAGAAATAAAAATAAGTGAGGTCACCAATATTTGTCACAATATCATTGGATCATTCTATAATTTTTTCAGAATTTAAAAATGCATAAAAGTATTTTTAAACATTTAAAACAATTCAAATAAAGTGAAAATTTATAAAAAAATACGAAAACACAAAATTAAATTGTGAAAAAATAGAAATCAGAAAGAGAATAATCAAAAATATTTTTCATAATATTTTCAGAATTTTTGGACTAAAAATGAATTTTTTATGATTTTTTGAAGTTTAAAACAATTAAATATAAAAATCAGAAAATAAAATAAAAACCAAAAAAATATGGGCCATCTGATCAATGTCAAAACGTGTTAGTAAACAGATCAAGTGGACCTGGCGCGCTGTGCATGTTATGGACTTTAGTGAATAATGCATAGGATTATTAGTTAAATCAGATTTTTGAAAACACAGATGGCGCGCCTTCATTGGTTGGAAGATGACACGTTGGCCATCTTCAACCTCCAACCAGTCCCAAAACCAGGTTTCTCAATCTGTAAAATTAGAGCACGAGACCTATGCTATTTGCTTCGTCTCTTCAAGACGAAGACAACCACACCCTCGCGATAAATTTATATAAAATGTAGCTCAAGCAATTTGGAAAGAAAGTTTTGAAAAAGGATTTGAAATTTCATGGTCAAAACGTGTTTCCAGTAAAAAGAAAGTGTTGCGACTAGAACCAGGGAAATGAGAGCATCACAATGATATCAAAGTTTTGAAGAATTGATGAAGGAATCTACCTATTGGAGTTGAGTTGCAGAGCTCTGAAACTGAACTTCTTTGGAGCAATATAGGGCACGATTCTTGAATGTAATTATATGGTTAGCTTCAGGGAAGATCAAGGAAGGTGAATTGATGAAAAAATTGGATTGAAAAAGGCTCGAGAGTGGATTTTGAAGTTGCTGAATTTTGAGTTATGGAACAAGTTTGGCAGGGTGATTCTGGCTATCCAAGCTTGAGAAAATGAACGAGGAATGACCCTCTATTTATAGGGAATCAAATGGAATGTCTAAGCGTGTGGAATGATGAAGTTTGGAGGGAAATCGTGAGAACTTGCAAACAAGAAAAGTGTAACTTCGAATTTGATCAAAACTCATCCAAAATGCACGTTTTTCTATGCTAATCACTTCTGGAAGTTCACTAAACATGCTCAGAAGCAAAAACGCGCAAAAACAAAGTGTTTAGAAGTCAAATCAAGGATTTCAATCTTCTGACTTGGTGGAAAATTCAGTTTCAAATTGCCAACTTCTGACCAGTGGCATTCTCAGCTCAAGAGGTCTTAGAGCACGATTCTTGATTCTTTAGAAATATGAGGTTACATGCATTGCAATGGAAAAATAATGGAATCAAATGGATGCTTGAGCTGAAAGTTGCATTGAGTCAAAGTTGGGAAAAAGAAGTTGACTTTCCATACTTCGAAATATTTCAAGTTTTTCTTCAAAAGTGACCTATAATATTTTGCATCCAAACATAGCCTTCCACTTGGAATTTGCTCTTGACCAAAAAAAGATGGCATGAAGTAGATCTATTGAATGAAATTTTAGGACTTGAACCATTCAAAATATCCAAAAATTTGAGAGAGTTATGAATTGTTGAAGTTAGCAAAATATCATGAAATGACCTATAATCTATTGTATCCTTAAGGCAACTTCCATCCATTTTCTCACTTTGCACATAAAATAAGGCATAAATTTCACATCCAAAGATCATTGTGGAAAAATAATGGGCTCAAGGTGATAAAAACTGACCAAGTTATGATCATTTGAAGTCACACATGGAAAATTGGGGATTCATCTGGAGGACTTGTAATCTTTCTTCTTCATCAAGTTTCTTCCACATGAAAAATCCTTGGATATTTTGAAGTGATTTGTTGATAACCCTTTGAAGAGAATGATGTATTTGGAATCACTCACAAATACCAAAATATGAGCAAGATATTCTCCTTTGAAGTTCAAAACCTTAGCTCTTAGATCAAGAAACATGCCTTGAGGAACTTTGACAATTTTGAACAAACTTCTTGTACAAACACAAATTCTTTGTAAATATAAGTTGTTGAGGATGATAATGGGAACTCATAGCAACCACAACAACTTTCATATCTTGAGAATTGAGATAAATATGCATTTGTGACCAATGGGAACAAAGCCTTGTCCAAGCATGACAACTTATCCAATCAATCTCCTGTGCTTTTGAACCAAATTTGATAATCTTGAAATATGGTGAACCAAAATAACCTTGCCATGTCATTTCTTCCAAAACAAATTCAATGGTGAGGTTTGAACTTCTCAAGCTTTATTGACTAGGGCATGGAAATAAACTCATGAACCCATGGAGTAACTTGTTAAGTCTCATTGTCTTTACCTGTATTAGTAACAAGCAAGAGAAAACAACATTGCATTTTATTAATTAAAAGAAAAAAAATCAAGACAAAAATATTCATGACAACAAAAGAAAACAAGTCAAGGTGCTTGGTGATTCCTCAAAGAGCAAAGCTAAAGATAGAGAGGGTAACCAAGAATCCTAATGTGATCTTGTTGTGATGGAATCAACATGGTATGATGAGGGGATCTTAGGGGGGAAAATTGGGGTACAACAACTGCCCTTATTTAAGTTTATTCTATCCGAAGATATGAAGGTTGAAAATCTTCGTGTCGACGCGATCGGAGATACTTAAATATAAAACAAACCCTATTTTTGGCCCTAAGATGCCATGCGATGCTTATGATCATGAATGCATATGAACAAGACCAAAGAGACGCAAAACACCACTGGGGATGTAGCAAAGGAAATACAGAAACAAAAGAGAAACCCGACCAGGAAAATAAATCTCTGGTGGATCAAAACACCTGACTTATAGAGGGTGATAAAATGTCCAAAGGATTCACCAACTTCTACTGGAGGTAAAGCTACCAAAGTTCACTGAAGGTAAAGAGAAAAGAAATAACAACACTGACGTTCATTGACGGTGAGCTACCAATGTTCACTGAAGGTAGAAGGAAAAGAAATATCATAGCATCTCCGTTCACTGACGATGAACTAACAACATTCACTGAGGGTAGCAAAAAGATAACAATCATCGACGTTCACTGTCGATGACCTACCAACTTTCACTGAAGGTAGGAAGAGAATATATCATAGCACCGCCGTTCACTGATGATGAACTACCAACGTTCACTGAAGGTAGCAAAAAGATAGCAAACACCAACTTTCACTGAAGGTGACCTACCAACTTTCACTGAAGGTAGAAAGAGAATATATCATAGCACCGCCGTTCACTGACGATGAACTACCAACGTTCACTAAGGGTAGAAAAAAGATAACAAACATCAACTTTCACTGAAGGTGACCTACCAACTTTCACTGAAGGTAGAAAGAGAATATATCATAGCACCACCGTTCACTGACGATGAACTACCAACGTTCACTGAGGGTAGAAAAAAGATAACAAACACCAACTTTCACTGAAGGTGACCTACCAACTTTCACTGAAGGTAGAAAGAGAATATATCATAGCACCTCCGTTCACTGATGATGAACTACCAACGTTCACTGAAGGTAGTAAAAAGATAACAATCATCAATGTTCACTACCGATGACCTACCAACTTTCACTGAAGGTAGAAAGAGAACATATCATAGCACCTTTGTTCACTGACGATGAACTACCAACGTTCACTGAAGGTAGCAAAAAGATAACAAGTTTCCCCAAAATTCTGGCATTTCGCCTAGAACGGGTCTCAACTCCTTCTTTAACCGAGGCACTTTGCCTGGAAAGGGTAAGTTGTCTCAAATAAAGAGACTTCCACCTGCCACGATTTCACAATGAACTATCTCAGTGAATTTGAAAGTCTTGCCATCCGATGGCGTAAATCGACAATGGACTGCAAACTATCCACTCGTGGAGGAGATATCAAAAAAAGTTACGTTGACTTTTACAGGGAAGCACAAGTTTCTAAAATAAAGAGACCTGTCACTTGTCATCATGGAGGATTGTAAAAAGAAATGACTTTATGGGGAGAATAGTATGGCTTCCTGGGGAATGAAATATGACTTCCTGGGGAAATGGCACGATATTCCTGCTGAGGAGATAAAGTTTTATTGTGTAAAATAAATGCACAAACCAAAACTTGAAGCTTTCATAAATCCAGAGTAAATAATATTGCTGGGAAACCTAAGATTCAAATCATAAATAAACTAGAATGGAACAGTCAACCAAAATACATCCTTTGAGAAATAAACTCAAGAGGGAAAACAAAATCCATCTAAACAAAGAGTTGTACAGGAAGGCTAAAGCGAAAATCTTCTACGAGGGATAACTCAGTGGGGAAATTGAAAGAATATACGCTTTCTGCTTAAGGCCAAAACTCTATTGAAGAGAGGACAACATAACTCTGCAAAATAGGGTGATATGTCAACAAAAATATTAACATATGTTAATGAGCAATGATTTTCCAATTTTAGCTATGCATGATGTATGTATGAATGTATAAGTGTATGAGTATATGAGTGTTATTGCGCTTATACCGATAAAACAGATATACAACACTGGGAGTAACCAGGCAGAACCACCTCGGGCACAAACAACACTCGGCTAAATCACATCCAAGATGATCATTTAAAAAAAGGTAAATGCCAGCTGAGGAAACATAACCTACTTCCTGTTTAGCTTTACTGAGGAGAAACATAATCTGGAAGTAAACAAAACAAAGTGGAAGAATAGTACAAATACAGGGATAGAACATCCTTCTCCAGGCTTCACTAATGCTTTCAAGAGTAACACTCTTACTGGGGATTGCAAAACCATTCTCAAGTAAAGTAGATGGACACCAAATCATCAAAACATTCACTGGGGAATTCAGGTCTACTTTATTGGGGAGGTTAATCACCACATCCTTAAAGGGAAAACCATAATACGTTCTTCACTAGAGAAACCGGGGACCTGCGTTCTTCAAGAGTGATTATGGTACCGACTTCTCTGAGAAAAAAACTTCCATTAGACCTAATGAAAACTTCACTGGAGAAATCTCAGATTAAAAACTCAGACAAGGAGGAGAAATGAATCCAAACTTGACCAAGGATACCGGAGTCTCAAACCCAATATGGAGAATCATCCTGAGTAAACTTTCTCGAGGGGAACAAAAATTCTTAAAACAACTGGAATTTGTCCATTCCTGGGATCACCATTTTTGTTTTCCTATTGCGTCCAATTTTTTTTAAAGTAACAGTAAACTGTAAATTCTTTTTGAAAAGTCAATTTTGTTATTTAATATTTTTTTCTTTAAAAGTTATTATCAATAATAAATGGAGTCTTTGTAAGCTAAATAAAATAAGAAATACAAAGAATTGGGTAAAAGCTCAAACTTTATTAATAGAATGGTAGTCTGCGAACAGAGAGATTCCATAGATGATTACAAAGTTTAGAAAATGGTAATATATAATGGAAAAGATACATTGAGATACAATGACCACTATCCCCTCTAACAATTTTTGAAATCCTGAGCAGCAGCTTCTGTTGAAGTATGATGAGGATTCGAGAAGATTGTTGCTTCAATGATCAGATCTTGCATGATGCAGTTACTTTCCAAGAAAGTACCTAACTTTTTCCTAAGCCACCCTTGCGGGTTTTCAACTTAGCGGGAAATTTATTCTGTTTATATCTCTAACTTTTTCCTAGACCGCCCTTTCGGGTTTTCGGCCTACCGATACGCTCTTTTTTGCCTAAGCCGCCCTTTCGAGTTTTCAACTTAGCGAGCTGTTCTTTTATTTCTTTAGACGAATTTTTTGTTAACTACACCAGCATTCATGGGACGTGGGAACTCCTCGCCATCCATAATTTCAAGAATTAATGCACCGCCAGAGAAGGCTTTCTTGACAACATATGGGCATTCAAAATTGGGAGTCCACTTGCCCCTAGAATCAGTGTTGAAAGACATGATCTTCCTGAGCACGAGGTCGCCTTCTCTGAATTCACGAGGCTTGACCTTCTTATTAAAAGCTTTCTTCATTCTCTTCTGATATAACTGTCTATGACACAAAGCTGTCATTCTCTTTTCTTCGATCAAATTCAATTGGTCAAACCTGTTTTGGACCCATTCAGCCTCTGTCAACTTGGTTTCCATTATCACACACAAAGAGGGAATCTCAACCTCGAATGGGAGTACCGCTTCCATTCCATACACCAGGGAGAACAGGGTTGCTCCTGTTGAAGTGTAGACAGATGTTTGATATCCATGCAAAGAAAAATGGAGCATTTCATGCCAATCCTTATAAGTAACGACCATTTTCTAGATAATCTTCTTGATATTCTTATTAGCAACTTCAACAGCCACATTCATCTTTGGCCTGTACGAAGAGGAATTGTGATGGAAAATCTTGAATTCTTCACACAGTTCTGTCATCATTTTATTGTTCAAATTCGAGCCATTGTCGGTGATAATTCTGCTCGGCATACCATACCGACATATAAGGTTATTCTTGATGAAGCGCACAACCACCTGCTTAGTAACATTGGTATATGAAGCAGCCTCCACCCACTTGGTGAAGTAATCAATTGCTACCAAGATAAAACGTTGTCCATTCGAAGCTTTGGGTTCTATCATCCCGATCATGTCAATACCCCACATAGAGAAAGGCCATGGGGAAGAGATCACATTGATAAGTGTCGGAGGCACATGAACCTTGTCCGCATAAATCTGGAATTTATGACACTTCTTTGCATATTTATAACAATCAGATTCCATTGTCATCCAATAGTAACCTGCCCTTAGCATCCTTTTAGCCATCGAATATCCATTGGCATGAGTGCCAAATGAACCTTCATGAACCTCATGCATCAACATGCCTGCTTCGTGTCTATCCACGCATCAGAGCAAGACCATGTCATAATTTCTTTTATACAACACATTTTCACTGAGGAAGAAACTGCCTACCAATCTTCTCAATGTCTTTCTATCTTTATTCGATGCACCAATCGGGTATTCCCGAGTCTGGAGAAAATGCTTGATATCATAATACCAAGGCTTCTCATCTGCTACCTCCTCTGTTGTAAACACATGAGCGGGTCTATCCAGTCGCTGAACCATAATTCGAGGTATATCATTCCAAGTATTTACTTGATATATAGAAGCCAGAGTTGCCAGAGCATCCGCCATTTTATTTTCATCTCTTTGAATATGATGAAATTCAACTTTATTAAAGAAGGGTAATAACCTTCTAGCATAATCTTTGTAAGGGATCAATCCGGGGTGACGAGTATCCCATTCTCCTTTAATCTGGTTTATTACCAAAGCTGAATCACCATACACATCTAGAATTTTAATTCTAAGATCAATAGCTTCTTCGAGACCCATGATGCAAGCCTCATATTCTTCCATATTGTTAGTACAATCAAATGTCAACCTTGCAGAAAAAGGAATGTGCGATCCATGTGGAGTGACAATCACAACACCAATTCCTTTACCATAAGCATTCACAACTCCATCAAATATCATACTCCAACAAGATTCAGGGCCAGGACCTTCCTCAGGCAATGGTTCATCACAATCTTTCACTTTCAGGAACATCACATCCTCATCGGGGAATTCATACTCTACAGACTGATGATCCTCCACTGGTTGGTGAGCAAGATAATCTGCCAACACACTGATTTTAATAGCTTTTTGAGTGAAGTATTCGATATCATATTCAGATAGCAACATCTTCCAGCGGACAATTCTCCTAGTAAGAGCAGGCTTTTCAAAAATGTATTTGATTGGATCCATTTTGGAGATCAACCAAGTAGTGTGATTCAACATATACTGCCACAGACAATTCGCCACCCAGGCTAAAGCACAACATGTCTTTTCCAGCATGGAATACCGCGACATACAATCAGTGAACTTTTTACTGAGATAATAAATGGCAAACTCTTTCTTCCCTGTTTCATCCTGTTGCCCCAGGAAACAACCCATTGAATTATCTAACACTGTCAGATACATAATCAACGGTCTTCCTTCGATGGGAGGGAGCAAGATAGGAGGTTCAAGCATATATTCTTTACTACTTTCAAATGCCTTTTGGCAGTCATCCGTCCATACACAACCTTGATCTTTCTTTAACAACTTAAAGATCGGTTCACATGTTGCAGTCATGTAGGAAATGAATTTGGAAATATAATTCAAACGCCCGAGGAACCCTCTGACTTGCTTTTCAGTTCTCGGCGCTGGAATCTCTTGAATTGCTTTGACTTTATCAGAGTCAACTTCAATTCCTTTCTGGCTAACAATGAAACCCAACAATTTTCCTGACCGAACAACGAAGGTGCATTTATTTGGATTCAAGCGGAGACGATACTTCCTCAAACGCTGAAATAACTTCAACAAATCTTCTGCATGCCCTTCTTCAGTCTGGGATTTAGCAATCATATCATCAACATATACTTCGATTTCCTTGTGCATCAGATCATGGAATAGGGTTGTCATAGCCCTCTGGTATGTTGCACCAGCGTTCTTCAACCCGAAGGGCATCACTCTGTAACAGAATGTTCCCTAGGGTGTGATAAACGTTGTTTTTTCCATGTCCTCTGGAGCCATTATTATTTGATTATACCCGGAAAATCCATCCATGAACGAGAATACTTTGAATTTTGCTGTACTATCCACTAACATATCAATGTGTGGCAATGGAAAATCATCTTTTGGACTAGCTTTATTTAGATCTTTGTAATCTACGCACATACGAACTTTTCCGTCTTTTTCGGTATTGGGACAATATTGGAAATCAATTGAGGATACACTGACGTCACAAGAAAGCCAACATTAATCTGCTTTAGAACCTCCTCTTCGATCTTCACTGCCATATCTGGGTGAGTTCTTCTCAACTTCTGTTTGACTGGCGGACACTCTGGCTTCAACGGAAAACGGTGCTCTATAATATCTGTATCTAGACCAGGCATATCTTGATAAGACCAAGCAAAAATATCCACATACTCTTTCAACATCTTAATCAACCCGCTCTTCACATCAGGATGCAGTAATGCTCCAATCTTGACTTACTTCGGATCTTCTTCTGAACCCAAATTGATCACTTCCAATGGTTCTTTATATGGATGAATGGTATTTTCCTCGTGCTCAAGAAACCGTAAAACCTCTTCTGGAATCTCATCATAATCTTCTTCTCCGGCCCCTTACACAGGACATTCAAAGTTGGGAGAGAGTGCATGGTTATTGTATTCAACAGGTTTTTTAATTAATCTGCACATATGATTTATGATTTCTTTTAGAAACTGACACATATAACAAGTTATCATGCATATTGAATTTCAGTTATTATTTATTTTGAATGGTTTTTTCTGATTACCATTTTCCAAGAAAAAGTAGAAAATAAAGACACAATTTTGGGAAACAAAGACAACTTTTATTATTGATTTTAAAAGTCACAGCAAACAGATAAGCCCTACAATATTAATACTTCCACCTTAGGCAGAGTGAAAGCTTTTCAAAAAGATTAACAAAACAAATTACTTTGAAACATGTATGCAAGAGGGAACATCAATGGTGATCCAGTTCTGAACTCTAACTCCGTGTGTCACATAATTCGGCATTTCATGCTCTGCTTCATCTTCCACAATGGCATTAATCCTGGAAACAATTGGATGAAGATAACCCCCGCTACAGAAGATGTATTAATACTTACTTGCAACAGACTTCGGCTTCATGCTCTTACCCTCGTCATTCTTCAAAGAGAACCCCAAGCCAGCTCTGTTCTTGTTCACAGGTGGATCCACAATCTGTCCCCATACCTCGCTATGACCCTTTCGCACAACTTGTTGCACATCCTTAAGTGAAACCATGGAATTCTCATTTCCCCTTATGTTGTCAATGGATAAGGCTTGGAACTGGGTTCCAACAGCAACTTCATCCGCCTCCACAATGCTGAAAGAGGAAAATGAGATATCAATAATTCTTATTCCCCATTTATGATTACCATTTTCCCTTCACGTACAAATTTCAGTTTCTGGTGTAAAGTTGAAGTGACAACCCTTGCCTCATGTATCCACGGACTTCCTAGCAAACAACTATAAGCGGGTACAATATCCATGACTTGGAAAGTTATCTGAAACAAATGTGGTCCTATATGAATAGGCAAGTCCACTTCACCAATAACAGATTTCCTTGATCCATCAAACCCTTTCACGATGATGCCGCTCGGGCGCATAGGCGTTCCTTGATATTTCAACTTCATAAGAGTGCTCCTCGGTATAACGTTCAAAGCAGATCCATTATCAATCAACACATTGGATAGTGAATCATTCTTGCAATTCATAGAGATGTGGAGGGCCAGGTTGTGATTCCTTCCATCATATGGTAATTCATCATGGCAGAAACTCAAATTATTACATGATGTAATGTTCCCTATTACGCTGCTGAATTAGTCTATTGGCATATCACTCTCCAAAAAAGCTTGGTCCAATACCCTCATCAAGGATTCTCTGTGAGCAGATGAGTTCATCAATAAAGCCAAGATAGATATTTTTGAAAGAGTCTGCAGTAGCTGATCTACAATTCTGTACTCGCTCATCTTGATTATCTTCAAAATATCATCCACTTCTTTCTCTAACGTAGCCCCACTAGTCTCACCCGTAGCCTTCTTGGGTTCAACATTCTCAGTAATTTTCTTTCCAGCACTAACATCTCCTCGAACAATTGGTGCAAACACACGACCACTACGGTCACCCTGCTATTTTCAACAATACTCCCAACATCAGGCATTAGCTGGATGGGAACTTCCACTCCATCCTCTAAGATTGTAGCGTTGTATTTGTAGGGCATAACCTTATCTGACTTGTAGGGGATAGGACCCGACAAACTAATCACCAATGGGGTAATAGTTGGCTTGCTATAATATTTAACTTCAAGATGGGCGGGTGCCCCAAAACAAGGTATAATGATGTTTACCCCTTCTTCAACATAATTAGTCATTATTGAGTCATTTTTGGAAAACAAATCCTCATCTGAGGAGAAATACTCATCTGCAGAGGCATACTCTTCATCCGACTCTTCTTCAGTCAAGCACACCTCAATCAAATCAACTTCATGGTAATCATCCCTTTGACCTGTAACCTAGAAAACTCCATTATCTAACAACAAATGAACACCCTTCTTCACGATTGAACATCCTCGGGAGTCCCGACAACAAATTCGGCAAGATCCATACTAGTGTTCTACCTGACCAGCCATATGGCAGAAAGTAGCAAGCAATTGCACAAGGTTCTCATTCATATACTCTACATCAAAAATTCTGAATTCTCCAGGACATCCAGAAACCATATTCACCTCCTCTTCATACTCTGCCCTAGGCCTGATTATATGGATGAGGCCCTCATCCATCATCTCTTGCAAATCAGCCTTTATCTCATCGCAACCCTGTATGTCTATACTGCAAATAGCACAAGCGGAATGGTCATGCGTGTAGTAGCTAAATTCATAGAGGTTTGCATGCATTTTCACCAAATCTCCTCTTACTAGATTAATATCAAAAATCCGGAAGTCGCCTGGACAACCGGCCACCATATTCACAACATTTACTCCTCCATGCTTGGGTAGAGGATTGTCTTTCACATTAGGGCCCACATCCTTGAATGATAGAATACCAGACTTCACCAATTTATGCACCTCAGTCTTCAAAGGATAACAATTCTCAACATTATGCCCTGGTGCTCCCTGATGAAAAGCATATGTTTGGTCTGCTTTGTAATACCAAGGCAATGGTGTGGTACATCGGGAGGTGGTCGGGTATGAACCAAATTTTTCTGAATCAATACCAGTAGTAACTCTGTATAGCTCATAGGAATAGGGTCATAACTCTCCCTTCTCTGATTATACCCTTGATTCCCTTGCTGGGACGGTCTCTGATAAGCAACGGTAGTTGGAGCTACACCACAATTGGAGTAACTGAGGCGACTTACTGATGACGCTGATAATTCTTTCTAGGAGTATTAACCCTCCTCTCTTGCATAACATTATTTGCATCCCCTTCCTTTTTCTTGGTAAACCCATAAGATGGCTTCTTCACACCTCCAGAGCTTTCACTTATCGTTAAACGACCCTCTCTTACAACCTCTTCTAAGCGGATACCCATTCCTACCATTTTAGTAAAGTTACTTGGCGCACTTGCTACCATCCTCTCGTAGTAGAAAGCACTCAGCGTTTTCAAGAAAATCTTAGTCATCTCCTTCTCTTCCATGGGAGGAATCACTTGGGCGGCTACCTCACGCCATCTCTGTGCATATTCTTTGAACGATTCCATGTCTTTCTGAACTATGGCCCTGAGTTGATCACGGTCATGCGCCATGTCCATGTTGTACTTGTATTTTTTGATGAATACTTCTCCCAAATCATTAAAAGTATGGATGTTAACACTGTCCAAACTCATATACCACTTCAGCGTAACACCAGTCAAACTATCCTGAAAAAAGTGAATCAGCAGACGCTGATCATCAGTATGGATAGACATTCTCCTTACATACATCACCAGATGAGAACGAGGGCAAGTGTTTCCCTTGTACTTCTCAAACTCCAGGACCTTAAACTTAGCAGGTATCTTAATATTCGGGAACAAGCATAATTCATTCATATTCTGCCTAAATAGCTCTTTTCTCATGAGGGCCTTCATCTCTCTCTGCATCTTGTCAAATTGCTCTTGAAAATCATCCATTCTGTCATAAAGACCCAAGTCTTCACTCGGTGGAGGGAAAAGACGACACACATCATCGTTAACAAACTGAACCATATTCACCTAAGGAGGCGCAACATGAGCAGCATGAACTACAGGAGGTGCCGGAGTAACAATAGTCTGAACAATTGGAGTATCTTGAGGAACAAGATTGAAACCTTCAGGAGAAAAATTCTCTGGCATTCCCCATGGATTACCTTGAGGCATGCGGTTTTAAACAACAACTGGAGTAGCAGACACGGGAACATTCAGATCTTCAATAGTTGTCCTTGTTGGTTGAGGTTGGACACTTGGTGGCTGATTCTGAGCAGCCACCAGAGATTCCATCAGAGCAGTAAGATTGACCATGCCGGTCTTCAAAGTAGAAACCTCCTCACGCAGCTCGCGATTCTCTTGTTCTAAGTTGTCCATCTTCTTTCTGAAATTATCCCGAGTGTTGTAGTGGTGAGTCAGCTTGCTGAACGAAGTAAAGAAGCTTGGTAAGACACTTGGATATGCATATAAAATGCAAGAAATATGTGCAATATGATGCATGATATGCAATGCACATGATTTTATTTTGTTATTTAATATTCAAGGGATTTAAAGTTTATGGACATATTGCAAATATCAAAGTAATAACGCATTTGAAAATACTGAAAATTTTATTATAACAACTTCAAAATGGATTACAAGTTTTAACGATCCCAAGTACAAGATGAAAATAAAATATAAAACCCTGAAAAGCAAAGCTGATGGTGATCACTCTATACGGTGGCGCTTCCCTGTGAGCCTGGAAATCTGAGCCTTCAACCTCTGGTTTTCTTCCTCATACCTGGTGGCAACCTTCTTCCAATCACCTGAATCAGGAAGTGAGTAATTAGCATCTGATTGAGTCTTAGGAGAAAATAAATCCCCTTGCCTCTCCATAGTCTCTACCGCTCGACTCTCAAGAATCTCAATCAATTCGTCTTTCTCCTTCAAGTCTGCTCTATAGGAAACCTATAAAGTTTGGCACTTGTTCTTCTAAGCATCCTTTTCCTGTTGCATCCTGACTAAAGCAAGTTGTAGCTCTTCTAGATCATCCAATAAGGGAGGAGTGGTCTTCACAAACAAATCAGGCATAGGTGTTTCCTGGGAATACGACATCTTTAACTGAATAGCTCTCGTATGGACCCACTGAAGATATGGCTCCAAAGAAACAACACCCCTAGGTCCCAAATCCTTCCTACTCTTCTTATGAATGTGACACCTGGCCTTCGCAACCTGCTCCCTAGTTTCCCTATGGTCTTCTCCCTCCTTCAGAAAGAAACTACTCAAATGAATACTATTTGGTTTATCCCTCATCGGATAACCGAGCTGTCGTCGTGCAAGAACAGGGTTATAGTTAATTCCTCCCTTTGTACCAAGAAGAGGTACATTGGGGAAACTACCACAGCTATCAATAATCTCTATATCCTAGTAAGCTCGACGATACCAATCAATATCCGAGTGAGTAAGTTCCGTGATATTAGGAGCCCAACGGGGTTCCTTCTTGACATCCCAAAAAGCATCAGACTGAGGCATATGAGAGATAAACCACCGGTACAACAGTGGTGTGCAACAGATAATCATCCCCCCATGGTAAGAATTCCGAAGATAAATGGAGTAATAAGCATCACCCAACAATGTAGGAACTGGGTTTCCAATCATGAAGATCCTGATAGCATTAACGTCAACAAACTTGTCCACATTAGGAAATAAGAACAACCCGTAAGCAAGTAGAGCAAAGATGGCCTCAAAAGCGACTATACTCTTCATCCTGGAAAAGTAACGAGCTTTCTCCAATAAGAATTAAGCTGGTAATCCTCTAATCCCTCCTTTAGTAGTCATATGGGCTTCAACCTCAGACTTCCCTAGATGGATCAAAGCAGCAATCTCATGTGATTTTTACTCATCCTTCAAGCCAGTAAAAGGAACACGATTGGTAACAGGTAAATCCAACAGGTAAGAATACTCCTCCAGTGTAGGCATCAACTGATAGTCGACAAAAGTAAAGCAATGATATATCAGATCATAGAACTGGACCAAGGTCGAGAGGAAACCCTCCTTCATCCTAAGTTTCATGAGATGAATGATGGATCCATACTTCTTCCTAAAATCTATAGAACACTCCTAAAATCTATAGAACACTCGATCTCGGGAACTAGAGTGACCAACTCATCTACTTTGGGATCCTTGAAACTGTATTTCCCGATCTTTCTTTTTCCAGAATCCATGGTTAAAAAGTACCTGAGATATTCATAAATGGTCAACTTTTAAATCCCTTGAAAAAAGATCTCTTCAAAAGATGCTTATGGATGCATGGATGCATGATGCAACAACACACATAAGATCACATATATAGGGTTCATAGGTTCAAATCCACAAGCATGAGGTCGATTGTACTACCCATAAGGTATTGGTCTAAAAGTTATCACCTGCCGATTAAGGTTCTAAAGGTTCCTAGAGTCTACATCATTCCTTCGGATATTACCAACTTCCCGATTAACTCGGTAATTAGTAATATTCTCAAGAAAAACTCGTTCGAGCGTAGTATCGCGTGAAAACTATTTCTGGATTACTCCGTCATAGCTTCCGCACTACACCTAAAAGGCCAAGATGGGTTAGATATTCTACGATCCTCAGATTCAGCAGGATCCCAGGTCGAAAGCAGTACATCTTCCCGATTACTCGGTAAACGACACTACAGTCAAAGGGGCCTCCACTGAGTGGGGGGTCTCATGCCTCCTTTTTTTGGATTACTCCTTAAAAGTTAACATGACTATACCGTCCATCCTATCTTAAAGTTTGCCCAAGTCTGGGTATAGGACTTATGAGTAATCACCAAGCACCCTGAAAACCAGGAAAATCCATATATACTACATATAACACATAAACAACAATAGCATATACATAGATATAAACAAAGAGAGGCTCAACCCACTTAGGGATGGACCAGCAAGAGGTCAATTTGTCCCCAATGAAGTCTCCATTTTTCTGTAGCGGTAGAAATGTTTAAGACTAAGCCATGTGATTGACTAGACTTGTACAAATCAAAATAAAATCTCCACCGCACTTTATTGTTTCCAAAGGAATAGGAAAAGAGCGAATAACCCAAAAAAGGGGGAAAGATTCAAGGTAAGGGGGTTGATTATGCAAAGGGAAGGTATAAGAACCATAAACATCTATGGTACTCCGCAGGAACCTCTTTGTAAAATCTGTATATTTTGGCTATAAAAATGTTGTATAAAAAATAGATGGTGGAGGTGAGAAAAGAAATATATTTTTATGGTTTTTGCACCCGCCGCGGTTGCGAACCTTTAATGCCTACGTACCACCTTCTGTGCAATAGGGGATCAGGGTACACGTAGTTCCTCTTTTAAAAAATTTTAAAATGCAAGTGTGCTGGTTTAATTTTTATGAGATAAATCATCATCGTCATTGTCCGTGTGGAAAACATACCTACTACCCACAATCATGAGAAAGGAGAATTTGCATCATCTCAAAGTGGAGGATATGGATTGGATTTTAAAATAAACAATGTGTCACTCAACACCCAAGTGGAAAATATCTCTCTTCACTACATATTCTAGAAGTATAGTTGTTTGCACCACTACAAGGATTGACAAGAGTCCAATCTTTTTTTTGAGAAAAGCTTAAAGATAAAAGCCAAAGTGGAAAAATGGTTTGAAATGAGATTGATTGAGTTTTAGTCTTCTTACAAAAAAATGTCAAAGTATTATTAAGTTTATTGAAGTTTTTTTTTTATGAAAATATTTTGAAAATGAATAGACCTAAGTCCAAGTTTATTATGAAAGTGGTTCCAGTTAAAAAAAAACAAGAAGAGTTTTTCAAAAGGAGAGAGAAGATTTTTGAAATTAAAGAAGATGGGAGGAGAAGAAGGGACTATCCTAGAGCATAAGGTAAAAGCTAGGGATAAGAACCATCTAACCAACAAGAAGCCAATACTTGACACTATGAGCCAAGATAGAATTACCATTCTTTGGATTGAAACCAAACAAGCAATGATACTAGACCACTTGAAAGAACCAAACTTCAAGTGTATTAAGTCTTCACAAAAATTGGGCAGAGTAACGACTGTATACGGGTGAATTCCATATTACAAACAAAGAGTGTAATCACAATGACCTGCACACAAAACAAACAAACAACCCAATGCCTTGAGGTAAACCTCAAGAGCTCCAGACAAAATAATCAGATAAGGTCACAAGGTCTCCAATCATAGGCCAAGGTTTCTAATCCTAAGTCCAAGAAGTCCAATACTCCATAATGCCAAGGATAGTAACCAAATAGTCCAAGTATCATTAAAGTTTTTTATGGTTCATGTTAATTATTAGGTGTCTTGAAAAAGAAAAGAAAAGCTCAAGTGAGCAAAATAAGAATGACATGAAAGTAAATTCTCAATTGAGCAAAGATGAAAATGGCATGAAATGTAAATGCTAAAAGTAAATAGTGCATAAAAATAAAAGGGCATATAATAAAAAAACAGGATACAGTCAATTATTAGTGATTAGTGGTTAGTTGGATGATCATCTTGAAACTTGCATTTGGAACTCATTAGAGGATTGGTAGAACCAAAGCCTCCACACAACAAGTTGCATTTGCTTTTTGTCTAGTATATCATCCATTTGGAATCCCCATGAGTACCATTTAATGATCAACGATGTTTAAGTGATCCGCGTTGACCAAAGGTGTTATAGATCCATTAGAGGATTGGTAGATTCAAAGCCTCCACACAATGAATCTCAAGGTTATTGGATCAAAGAGATCAAATTAACATACTTGGGCTTGCAAACATAAGTTTGGGCCACGAATGATCATTTATTCGAATCGGGACAAAATTTAGCGCTATGTTAAGAAATCGTAAGTGGACTTATATAGAAGTTGCACCTATTTTGAGGCCGGTTGTTGCACCCCAAAAGTTTCCCTCTCATTTCTCAAGGAATCACCATGGATCCTCAAGTGTGTTTTCATCAAGACTCCAGGCCTTGAATTATCAATTTTCCCAAGCAGACCATTCACAAGGGCAAAATGGTCATTTGCATACTAAGAAGTCTAACTTTGACTTTTGATCAAAATCAAATCTCAAAAATCATATTTCATCAAGACATGTGGAAATATGAAGTTTGCTTCGTCAAGAGTTTCAAAAGTCAGATTTTGTTTTGGAAGAATCAAATTCTAAAAACTTAGAAAATTTTCTAAGTATTTAAGAAATATGACAATTTCAGAACTTCTGGGCCAGTGTTCACAAAGGTTCAGTCAGAGTTTGCAAGGTTAAAACAAAGAAGGTAACAAAGCGTGTTGTAAGTATACTGGAAGTTCTGAAGGATCCTTCAGAACATGCTGGAGTCAGAAGATAAGAGGATCAGAAGATGATATGCTACACTAAAGTAGAACTTCTAATCCAGAGTTAAGCAAAGGTGCAGAGTTTCACATGGAAACTCATTTAATGCTCACAACCGCCTCTGAGTCTTTATCCAGGAGATTCACACACGTGTACCCCTACTGTCTTGGGAAGACAAATTTCTATGCAAAAGTATGCTAGAACCACGCGCTGTTTCTACTTTTCATTAATTCACGATGCCAAATCCAGTTCAGGCGTTGTTAACCATCCAACTTGAATGCATTGAACCCCACTTGTTTAAGCTTACTTCAAGAATAAGTCAGCATCTAGCAGATGATATTGGTGCCACTTAACTGCCCCAACTGTAAAACTTTGTCTATAAATAGAATGCCATTGACCACTGAGAAAGGGGTCCAAAAAATTGAAAAAGAGAAAATTTGTGAAAGAGGCGAGAGAATTGGGAAAGAAGGCTTTGAATCACTGCAAGATTCTAAGAACCCAGGAAACTATAAACACAAAAATACCAAAAATTCTTATAATTTGATTCCTTACATTCAAACTCCATTTTCCTCAAGTGTTCTTGACTAAAGCCACCCACGTAGCTGCTGATTCATGCATCAGAAGTTACCTTAACTTCTGTATTCCTATTGCCATTCAAACTCCATTCACGTCCACCTCCAAGGAATCAGAATATCACCCTTTGGCTATTCCATAAATTACAAATTCTCATCCTGCTGAGTACGTGAAGGAGTTACTCAGAACATCACCAGAATTCAAGACCAACCTCCAGTGCACATAATCCTTTCCAGCTGCAAGGTAAGTTTTCAGCTGACTCTCATTATAACTAATTAAGCATTGTCAGATTTTGCATATTTAGCACAATGTAGATATTCTGATCCTGATGATGTACATATTCTAAAAATTCATGCATCTTCCTGCCTAAGTAGAGGAAATCCCAGTTCAGAGCTTCATAAAGAAAATAGGACTCAGAATTAGAATTAGCAAATACATGTTGCTTCTGATTTGTGCTTCTGTCATTTCATGAAATTTGTCCTAACTGTTATATATGCAACATCTGTTCTGTTGAGAAATAACTAAGTTGCAGATGTTCTGACTGGCATGGAGAGAGGCAAAGTTCTGGAAATTGCATCAGAACTTCTGAAACTTCTGAGTTCTCAGAAGATCCAGAACTTCTGAACTTCCATATTTTTGCTAACATGTTTCTGTTTGTGCAGCAAGTCAAAGTCAGAACTTCTGACCTCTTTATATTTTCAGCATTTTGCGCTGAATATGTTTTTCTTTCTTTATTATTTTTCCATCATATTACTTATTATTATTAATAAATAAAAAACACCAAAAAGATTTTATATTTGCATGTTATATTTTCTTTTAACATAAAAAGACAAAAAATATTTTCTTAAAACAAAAGTTGTTTTCCTTTTTTAAACAGACAAACATTTTACATTTTATGTACATTCTTATCTATTTCAAATATGGTTGTAATAGTAACTTATAATCTTAACTTGCAATCCCCATTCACAAATGTGTACCCCCATCCTCCAAAATATTGTAATAGCGTAGGACTTTACATTTTCGTACTGTTATTGTTTTCAATATATGCTAGTAATTAGGGTGTATATGACAAGATATGAAAATTGACAAATAGATCACCCTAATCAAGACAAATTATGCATGTAATCACTTACACTCGCACATTTACACCCTTAGGGTAATTCCACTTGTTGCCTTACGAAAATGGCCATGTTATACATGTGGGAGGTCTTAGCACAAACCAATCGAAAAAAGATCATAGTCCCTTGATGACGCTATCAAAGTTGCCTTTCAAAATGATCTTAGTCCCTAAAGAAAAAGTGCTAAGTCATCTCACAACATTGCTATCATGGTCATACAATGACCCAACGCTCGTCCCTTCACATCCAATGATGGAGCTTCTTACCAAAACAATGGTAAGGTAGCAACATCTAAAGGAGGAGGAAAAGCACATCTAAGACCTTTTGAGTAGGTAGATTACTTTTAGTTACTTGCTCAATTTCAAAACAAATATCCTTTCTATTTTCAAAAAACAATCACATACACTTTCCAAACATCTTTCTAAAACTTGGATTATTTTCAAAAGCTCAACACTTTGTATACGTTCTTACGAAGGAGAACTATTACAAAGTTTGCCTAAACGATGACACCTTTTCAAAATACTTTCAAAACCACACAAAGCACATTTTTCAAACAAAAGCAAGTGATCTAGCAAGTAACTAAGAGCCCATGAAACACCATGGATGAAAAGGGTGCTAACACCTTCCCTTTTCATAATATACCCCCCGAACTCAAATAAAAGAAAAACATCTCGAAAGGTCTTTCCTGTGCTTTTTCACCTTTCCTTATTGGATAAAAGAAAAGTTGGTGGCGACTCTTGCTAAACCACAACATTTACGAACATAAACGCAAAAACCTCATGTCAGTTCTCCCACCGTATCACAGAACTGGCGACTCTACTGGGGAAGATGATTTTAAAAAGTGGGGTTACCTTAGGGATATATCACATTTTCTTGCTTACATTGTTTGATTTGTTTTCTTTACATTTCGGTTCCTTGTTTGGGCTTGTTTTAAATCCTACATCCGGATTTGGGGATACCTTTTAGGTAAGTAGCAATAAACTGTGAGGGAACTGTGCAAGGTATACCAAAATGGTTGAAGCAGTAGCTACATTGATGTGGCACTTTGGTTGGTACCGGTAACCCTTGAGTCAGTCAAGGAGAGTACGGGGCCACCGCGTGGTGTCGTAAAGCATCAACTGACCTTAGAACCTTACTTGTCCAACTTGGCCATTAGAAAGTAGCGAGATAACCGACTTTGGTGCAGTCCGAAGTTGGTTGATACTCGATGCTACACTCATTGAGGTTTGACTCTTGAGTTTTGTTTGGTTGCGAGTCAATCGCTTATTAAACGAAACTTGGGGGAAAGATCAGTGATATTAAGATCCCTTAGGACCCGGTTACTATTAACTAGGACAGGATGAGCTAACTAAACTTAAATAGGGTGCTTACCTGAAACCCCATGCAAGCCTAAGCTAAAGACTTGTTTGCTTTGTATATACACTTGTACATAACATCATAAGCATCATAAAAATCATATCATAAGCATTCTCACTAACCATTTCAAGGATTTCTTGGATTTATCTTTGTTCTGTTTTGTAGGACATGGCTTTCACTCGTAGGAGCACTATCCAAGTCAGCCTCGTAAGGATACCTCCACAACTCAAGGATTTAGTATCAAGGGTCCCTGAAGATTATCCATTCACCAAAAGACATGGTCGAATCCTTAGCCTGGTTACCTCAAGTATTGAAGAAGATATGATAAAGGTGCTTGTCCAATTCTTCGACCCTTTGCATCATTGCTTCACTTTTCCTTATTACCAACTTGTTCCCACTTTAGAAGAATTTTCTCAACTCATGGGGATCCCTATTCTTAATCAGTTACCTTTCAACGGTATTGAAATAGACCCTAAACCTGAGGAAATTGCTCGAGCTCTACATTTACAACCATCTGACATAGTAGCAAATTGGGTAACAAGGAGCGGTGTCAAAGGGCTCCTAGCAAAGTTTTTATTAGAGAAGGCTCAAGAGTGCTGGAATACTTTGGATCTACAAGTCTTCGAGGAAATTTTGGCTCTTCTCATCTATGGGTTGGTACTGTTTCCCAATCCCGACCAATTTATAGATGCGAATGCGATCAAGGTTTTCATATCTCATAATCCGGTGCCTACATTGCTTGGAGACATCTTGCATTCTTTTTACTCTCGCACTTTGAAGAAAAGAGGGGCTTTCATGTGTTGCACTCCTCTTTTGGATAGGTGGTTTATTTCGCACCTACCTCAATCTGTGGTGAAGAATGAACAAGGTACGAGGTGGTCTAAAAGATTGATGTCACTTTCACATGCTGATATCCGTTGGTATTATCGCTCTTTGGAAGACATTACCATCATTGATCGCTGTGGGGAATTCCCTAATGTCCCTCTACTTGGCATTAGGGGAGGCATTACTTACAACCCTTGTTTAGCTTTGCGACAATTTGGATACGCTAGGAGATATGGCCCTCATGAGGTACTCATCCAAGGAATTTCATTCGACTACGAAAGCGATACCCAAGGTTACCGTCAAAGATTTATACGAGCTTGGGGTATGGTTAACAAGGTTGATAGCAAAACACTGGGGGCATAAGAATTCCATTCCTTTGGAACCTGTGATACGGTGGGAGAGAACTGACTGTTTTTGGAATGCTGGTTCGTGTTTTGCGTTTGTTTTCACAAAATGTCGCGGTAAGCAAGAGTCGCCACCGTCTTTTATTTTATCCAACAAGGAAAGGAAAAAAGCACAGAAAAATTCCTTTTTCGAGATGTTTCTCGAGTCCGGGGGGTAGATTATAGAAAGGGAAGGTGTTAGCACCCTTTCTATCCGTGGTTATCCACGGGCTCTTAGGTACTTGCTCAAAATGTTTTCAAAAATTTGCTTTCTTTGTGTTTTGTGGGTTTGAAAGAAGTTTTTGTTTGAAAGGTGTAAGTGCGAAAAGTTTTGTTTCGTTTTGGAAAGAGCAAGTACTTAAGAACCATCTACCTACTCGAAAAAGGAATCAATCTGTGCTAATGTCCTTTAGACAATGCTATCCCACTATTGATGAGTAGGTAGCATCGTCGTTGGAGTTTTAAGGGTCAATTCGATTAAGGGACGTGTGGTCACTAAAGCAATGTTAGGATGCCTTAGCGGTAACCCTAATGTCTTAGATCATTTTTCCGAGGCAACCGTTTTGAGGCAACTATGATCTTTGGACAAGAGGGTGATCTCTAAAACATCCTATACTCAATGACCATGTTCGAAGGCAACCAAGTGAGGTGTACCCTAAGAGTGCGCATGTGCGAGTGTGTCGTTTTCAGTTAATTTGTCTTTGTACATGTCAATGGTTATCTATGTTGATTTTAGGTTTAAACATTTGATCTTGTCATGCATTCCCTATTATCAAACATCTAACAGTTTATAAGTTGCGGAAATTAAATAGCAGAATTTAAACTAACTATTACAAGGCGTCGGGTATTTACATCGCCAAAAGCAACCCTTGAAATTAAAATGCGGAAAATAAATAAAGCGATAAAATAATCAAAGTCCTATTAAACTATTACATTCCAGGAAACATATACAATATATAATAAAATGGACCGCGTGCGGGAAATTAAATCGGATGCGAGTTTTTTAGGGTTTTGACCCTTTTTATTAAAGAAAAGAATTTTTTTGTTATTTTGAATTAAGAAAGAAATTAAATTATGTTAGTTATTAAATTAATAAATAAATTAATAAATAAATTAATAAATAAAAATATTTTTGGATTTTTGATATTTAAAGAAATAAAATAAATTTGATCAAAGTTAGTAAAACCTAATTATCTAAATTAATTTTAATTCTTGCAAAAAATATTAAAGTTATTTCCTAATTAAACTAAATTAATTAAATTAATATTATCAACAAAAATAAAATACTGAAAATTAATTTAATGAATAAAATATATTTTTGGTTTTTGATTTTATTTAAGAAAAAAGTTTGGTTGGTTAATGAAATTAGTAATAAAAATAATTAAACAAAAACAATTAAATAAATAATAAAAAAAAACAAGAAAAAAAATAGAGAGAGTTAGAAACATATGGGCCTGAAGGAAGGTTTGGATAGCAACTTTGTGGCCCAATTGGCGCAGGCCTCTTGCTGACTTTTCTGATCCCATATGGCATGTTGACTAGGCAGTAGAGTGAACATCACATCTGGACCACCAGATCTGGCCTGGGGCCATCTGGCAAGCATCTGAGTGAGGGAGTATGATATGCTGCACGCCTGGTATTACATTGAATCACCTGAAGAAAAATAACACAAATGCATGGGGGGACCTGGGATTCAAACCCAGGTCCTATGAGTCATTGAGCAACGCTTCTACCACTGCGCCAACACGCTTCTATTGTTATTATGATGGATAATAATAATAATATAGAAAACAAATTAATTATGCTAGAAAACAAAAAAAAACACGCGCCAAGTTTGAATCAGCGAATGGGAGGGGGACGCGTCATTGTCTTCTTCGTTCACCCTGGTTATTTACCTGCGGATTTATATCCGCAGCTAAATCCGTATGACATTCCAAAAATCAAGCCTAGGCCATGAAAACGAACCCCAAGACCATGGTTCTATTCGTCTGGGCATCCTGAGTACACCTATACCATTCTTGGACTTTGATTTCGCCTGTACAAGAAAACCCCAAAAATACAAACCAAGAACCCTAGATTCGGCTAGGGGGTATAGGCCATATAAACGCAATTGGTTAATGCAGAAAGCTTCTAAATTGAACGATAATCATGAATATGCAAAGATTTTGTAAGAAAAATGCAAGAACAAGGACATACGAATTCAACTGAAAGACATTTTTTCGAGACACTTACAGAGCTCTAAGGCGCGTATGGAGACTGGTTTTGGATTGGTTTTGCTTCAAGGATGGTCCAGCACGGGATTAGCATGAAGATTTGCTTCTGAATTTGCCTCTATGCACGATTTCGATTCCACACTTTTTTGCAATTTTTTCAAGTTTGCTTTTGATGGTTCTGTAGCTTCTAACCTCAAATTCGTGTGCCTTTCCCTTGTATATGTACTAAGCAATGCATTAGGTCAACAATTTTGGACTGAATCCTTGTACATTATGGCTTGGAGATTTGATTTGATTCACCATTGATAACCTTCCAATTTTGCCAAAAATCCAATCTTTTTGCACATGTAATGTTTGATACGAGTTTGATCATGTCATTGATGATGATTAGGTCCTGAAAATAGAAAAAGATCTCATGTAATCAAGTTTTGTGATTTTATTTGATTTAAATTGATTAAAAATGAAATAATTCAAATAAAAATCAAATAAAACAGAAAAAGTGACAAATGGACTCAAGGCTGAAGCTAGGACACGTTTGTAGTGTGACAAGATCAAATCAAGTGGAAAAGAATGGGCCCATTTGACAAAATTTGAAGTTTTGGGGATAGTTGACTTTTGGCAATTTTGCAAGAATGCCTAACTTCAACAATGCATAACTTCTTCAATTTTGAACTTTTGGAAGTGTTCTTTGACTTTTTAGAAAGCTTGAGATGTCCCCTAACCAACTCTTTTGGTCTCATATCATTTTGATATTCCATTCTCAAGTTATAAGCTTTGGAAAAAAGGTGTTTTTGTTGACTTTCAAAAATGACCTATAATTTCCAAATTGGTAACTTTTTGTGAGTGCATTTATTGATCTTTGGGTATGAATATGGATTGTAGGAAATTACATCCTCTTCAAAATGAGCTTTGGATGTGTCATTTCTCATAAAGTATGAGAAAGTTATGCTTGGTCAAAGTTGAGTTGACTTTTCCTACAAAACCCTAATTTAGCAACTTTTGAGTCTTGATGAATTTTGAGCAATCCTTGATGAATCATGATCAACCCTTGATCAAATGATGAAATATCCTTCAAAATGATAATGTTGACAAAAAATCTTGAGGTTTGACTATTTGTAGGTCACAGTTGACTTTTGCCCTAGCACAATCGATTTTTAGACCCTTTGAGCAATTGACTGAGCAAACTTCCTCTGCAAGGCTTGAAATTTGGCATGGATGAACTTGAGAATATATTAGGACATTGGGGAACACTTGAGGTCATTTGGATGCAAGGACCTTGATGCAACACAAAACCCTAATTTGAGGTTGACTGCCTTAGGAGATGACTTGACTGTCCAACTCTTGAGCAATCTTGAGCACCTTGGAGGTTTTTCTTGAAATGTTTTGAGAAATATGGGAGGGAAAATTTTGGGGTACAATAGAACCTTATATTAAATGGGTGAGGACTCGCGCTCAAAATCTTATGATGCCTTATGAAGCCGTCTTACCTGTCATCATAGAGCCAGTAGTTGAGGGAGACGTTCCACATACTATCCTCTATCCTGATATGCCTACTTCTCTTGAAGATTTTCAAAACACTTGGATTCAGTTAAAAGGAGAGCGAGACACCTTTGGAGCTAAATTCTATGAGAGCGAGAAGAAGATATTAGAACTTACAAGGGAACTTCATGAAGAAAGGAGCTTAAACACCTACATTGCGCCAAAGAAGATGCGCACAACTTTTTTGTCTTAGGAGTTTACTTTATGCTTATTTCTGTTATTGTAAGCCTAAGAGGCATGTTTGTATTCAAATCAGAACTCTTTAATGCAGGTTAACATTTGTTCACTCTTTGTCTATACAAATTTAAATTCTTTAAATCCTTGAAATCATTTGCATATTGCATATTCATGCATCATGACATGACATATTCCGCATAACAGGTTTCCTTATCTCTCCGCTGTTTATTTCAGCAAGATGGATCTAGAGAAAACTGTAACGGAACTCTAGGTCCAGAATTCTCAATTTCAGGAAGCTTTACTCTCCCTAGCCAAGGGGCAACATGATATGATGGTTTTGTTGGCCGCTAAGAAAAAGCCAAAGAAGAGAGCTCTACTCAACATGGGTAAGAGGTTCAAGGAGACAATCCGTCAAATTCCAATAGAGGAAGATTCATCCGAAGAGGACGAGAACCAAATTGGTGAAGTCAAGAGTACGTAGGCTGACGGTATCAATGACCAAGAATCTGATGATGATTATTGCAATGAACAATATCCACCCGCAAACATCAAATACAAGCAACTAGAAGACAGGTTGAAAGCGGTTGAAATCCAAGCTATTCCCGGTTTAAATTTTGACGATTTGGGCTTAATCTCTGGGGTAGTCATTCCCCACAAGTTCAAACTACCAACCTTTGCAAAATACGAAGGGGTTTCTTGCCCAAAGCTCCATTTGAAGTCCTATGTGCGCAAGATACAACCGCACACTGTAGATAAAAACTCTGGATTCACTTTTTCCAAGAGAGTCTGGCTGGAACACAACTTGAATGGTTTTATTAGTTGGATGGCTCTCGCATCAATACTTGGGAGGGTCTAGCTACTGCCTTCTACCATCAATATCAGTACAACGCCGGCTTGGCACCGAGAAGGGTTCAATTTCAAGGTATGACCATGGGGAAATATGAGGGATTTAAGGAATATGCGCAGAAGTGGAGAGACCTTTCTAGTAGGGTCCAACCTCCCTTGATCGATAGGGAACACATTGACATGTTCATGAGCATATTATCTGGTCCTTTCTTTAATCTATTGGTTGGATGCTCTTCTTCTGGTTTCACCGAATTAATACTAACTGGTGAAAGAGTGGAAAGTGGCATTAAAAATGGAAAGATCTCTGTGGCATCTACTTTCACTCCCAATTCTGTCAAAAAACCTTTTGCCCCGAAGAAAGAAGTTAATTCTATTTATAGAGAAAAGGCCCATACCAAAATGAATAATCATCCGTCTGTCAATGCTATCTGAATCTCCAATCCGACTGCTACTCAAAGACCATATGCAAATCATCAACGTGTTGAAGCTCCAAGAAGACAGTTTACAAGGTTAGGCATGTCATTATCTCAAGCCCTTCAACATCTGCTCCAGGCCAATTTAGTGACATTGCGAGATCCTCCTGCCAACTCTGACACCTCGTCACCGAGATATAATCCAAACGCAAAGTACACTTACCATTCAAACAACCCCCGACATGAGACTGATCAGTGCTGGACTTTGAAGAACAAAATCCAGGATTTAATTAACAACAAGACTATTGAATTTGATCCTCCTCCGACACCAAATGTAATTACCGCTCCAATTCTGAAGCACGACAAAGGCGTTAATGCCATCGAAGATACAACTTTCATTGCCTTTGTTGAAGAATTAACTACTCCATTGAGTGTAATTAAGAACAATCTGTTGAAAGTTAGGACTTCCCCTGGCTGTGAAAAAGACTGTGTGGGCTGTATGATACAATCTGATGGGTGTGAACAACTGAAGAAGGGTATACAGTGCCTGATGGATAGCTGCAAAATTCTATTCGAAAAGATTCCCGCCATCAAAAATTCAACCAACAAAGCTGAAGATTTGGCCATCATAACAATTTCAAACAAACCTCTTAGGATCTCATCCAAAGGTCCTACTAGGATTTCGAACGATCCAATCATTGCTCCTCTCATAATCACTGCTGCCAGACCTGTTCCATACACCTCTGATAAAGAGGTACCATGGAATTACGGTGCTGAGGTTTATTACCATGGAGTAAAACAAGATTCTTGGATTGATGATAATAAAGGTGGTGTTGCTAATATTACTGGTTCTAGTAAAGCCACAAGAACAAGAAGGGTCTTTTCCCCTATTATATCACCACCAACCACTACCACAGTTCCAATCCACATAACCAATGGCAATGTTGGTGTCAGTACTAGAGGGAAAGAGAAAGAAAGTGAGCCTGCTAGGGAAGAGGCACCTGCTAAAAAGTCTGTTGTTAAAGAACCATCCACTCAAGAGATGGAGGAAATTCTAAAGATCATCAAGAAAAGCGACTTCAAAATAGTAGAGCAGTTGGGGAAAACCCCTTCTAAAATATCAATGTTGTCCTTATTGCTATGTTCCAACGCCCATGCACAAGCTTTGATTAAGTTCTTGAAAAAGGCTCATGTGCCTCAGGAAACCACAGCCGACCAATTTGAGAACTGTGTAGCAAGTCTGATAGCCGACAACGGTCTGGGGTTCTCCGACGCAGATTTAACTCCCATGGGAAAGAATCATAATAAATCCTTGCATGTTTTTGTTGAATGTAAGGGGACCACTCTGACACATGTTTTGGTGGACACAGGCTCGTCTTTAAATGTGTTACCTAAAGGCACTTTAGATTGGTTAGATTGTGAAGGTTTGGTTTTAAAGCCAAGTGATATTGTTGTGAGAGCATTCGATGGATCTAAAAGGATGGTTCATGGAGAGGTGGATCTCCCAATTAAGGTTGGTTCACAAATTTTCAACTCCACATTCTATATAATGGATATACGGCCTGCGTATTCTTGCTTGCTCGGGCGCCCATGGATCCATGGGGCAGGTGCAGTCACTTCTACTCTCCACCAGAAGTTAAATACCCAATTCAAGGGAAGGCTGTCACTGTTTGCGGTGAAGAAGAATTTATGGTAAGCCATCTCAATTCTTTCAAGTACGTAGAAATGGATGACGAATTCATAGAAACTCCTTGCCATACGTTTGAAGTTGTGGCCACCACCAAAATCTCACCCGACACTCCAAGAGCTGATAAAGTCGTCCCCAAGATGGTTTCTCTTAAGGATGCCCGTGCTGAGATAGAAGAAGGAAACAATGAGATATGGGGTCAACTCCTTGATATCCCGTTCAAAACAGACAAGTTTGGGTTAGGTTTCACCTCCAAAGCTCAGAAAGAAATTAGAGGTGCTCGTACTGGAAAGCCGCCTCTCTGCCTCAAAAGTCACGAAGTGAACGCTATAGAGGACTCTGATGATGAGTGTGCTTTTGAAGACTGGATCTACCCAACAACCGAAGGGAAGCCCAACCATTGGCACACAAAGGACTTTGTACCCATCTCCTTCATTGAGGAGTAATCTACTTATTTTTTCTTTTAATCAATTCAAAGAACTCGTTGTCTGTAATATTTTGATATTGACTTTTAAACCATGTGCCTAGCCTGGGGCACTTTGGTCCTTTTGTCAAAGGCTTTATATTTTGCTCATCTAATCATATGGTCATTCAGTACATTGGACTCTTTTTCATTCAAATATTTGTGTTCATTGTCTTTCTTTTCTTTCAAATTCATTTTCAAAAAAGGATAGCCATGTATCTTACATGCACACACACACACACACTCTTGCAGGTCTACATCCACTTTGGATCCTATTGCCAAAGACTCTACTATTGCCAACTATGACTTTGAATGTCCTGTCAACCAAGCTGTTGTACCCCAAAATTTTCCCTTGTATTTTTCCACAAGAAATCACAGCCTCGGGCATTTCCTAATTTTTCAGACTGGTTCAAGAATTGGTCAAACAGACTTTTCTCGTCAGTCAGACAAAATTAGGGTTTTCATGGCTCTGGAACAGTTCACACAGTTTGCTTAGGGTTTGGTTGATTTTGGCTCAGGTTTTAATCAGGCGAACGTTTCTTTGACATTTAATCAAGAATCAGGGTTTTGTGCGCGTATTCCTCAGAAAGAATTAATTTTACAGTTCTTTTTCAGTTTACTCTGAGATTTGGATTGAGGCATTTGAATCAAGAACTTGCAGTGTTTTGTTTAATCAGTAAAGGCTAAGGCATTTGATTTAAGATGAGATAAAGGCTGAGGTACTTAAATTGAGAATCTACAGTGTCTGATTTGATCAGTAAAAAGATAAATATCTGGATATTGGTTTGATTAACTGTGCATTATTTAATTGGAAGCGCCAGGTTTATTATTGATTCAATGATAAGGCCACAGTGTTTATTAATTATTTTTCTAAGGTCAGAATAATTGGATACTTCCAGTTATTTTAATTTAAGAAATTCAAATAATTAAATGAACATTGAATTGAAAGAAGAATTAACTGATCAAGATTGGATTTTATTTCATCTTTAATTATTCGTTACAATTTTTATTTGAATACAATATTTATTTACAAAGTATTCTAATAATGATTACAATGATTAAAAATTGAAATAAAATTTCATCCTAATTCCTAAGTCTTCATCTTCTATCGAATGCCTCCTCTTTTGCTCCATTTGATTGTTTATCTGCAAAATAAAGAAAAGAAATAAAAGTCAAAGCAGATAAAAGAATTAAAAGACAGGCAGATAAAAAAATGGATTCATCATTAAAAGCAATAGGTCGGAATCAGATTGCCCTCTTTGCAAATCACGAGATTTCTCCCGGTTCACAAAGAGGGATGAAAAATGCTTGCAAAAAGTATTGAAATGCACAAAAGTTTTAATTGCACAAATTCAAATTTGTCAACATACTGCATAATCAAAAGGCCAACTGAACTAGGCCTAACCCAAAAGGAAAACTGAAAGTTACAATTTGAAACTATCCACAAGCTGCCAAAAAGGTACAAGAGCTGTCAAAAACTGTCCCAGCTGCCCAAAAGATATCTCAAGATATCAAAGTACAAAATACAGTCAACAAGATGCAGGAAAGCTGGAGAAAGAGATAAAAGTATGCAGAATAAAACAACTATTGCAAGCAAAGTTTCGATCACATCACTTTCCAAAGGCCATTGTTTTTTCAGAAATTAGTACATAAGCAATATAATAATGCTGTAATCTGTACTAGAGAGAGAGAGAAGAAAGAAAAGAAGAAGGAGGCTTACAGGGCTCAGGCTTTAGGCAAGAAGATATATAAAACAAAACTGAGATAACACAGTGATAAAAGGCAGAAACAAGATAAACAAAAGGATATACAAACAAAACCTGTATCCAAAACAACTTAGAACTGTCAAACATAAACAATATATCAAAACCTCACCAACACCCAACACTTCAACCGGTAAAAGACAAAGCCACATAGATCCAAAACATCAAACCTGCCATACTTCCAAGCATCATCCTGCATAAAGCCTAACAGATGCATAAGCCTCAAGTATTTTTTTCTACAAGCCTGACCTGTTTCAATGCAAAAACAAAAACAGAAGCCAAGCCTAAAAACTGCTGAAGCCAAGATTCAAAAAGCTTTCACCTGCTAGCTTATCAAGAAAACCAAAACACTCAAAGCTGCCGGTCAAGCCATGAACCAGAAGCCTAAACTATCCAACAATAGCCATAACCTGTTTGAGCCTTAAACAAAGGACCAGAAGTTTAAGTACTGGGCCTAACCTGCCTTCACCATCAACAAAAACTTCAAACCCAATCTGCAGAGGCCAAGACTCAAACTAAAGCCAAAATATGAACTGTCAAGCCTAAAAATCCAAACATCATAACCAAGCCACAAGGCCCTCAGAAAACTTTCATCACTAGGCCAACAACAACATCATCAAAGCATTTCAAGTCAACCAAACACAGAAGGGGCAAGCAGCATACCAAATATCACGCATTCAAGGCAATACAGAGTAAGGCAACACAAGCCCTCATAATTTTGTTCATCACAGGGCAAGCATACAAATCATCAAGACATCAAGCTAGCATACGAGGCAACAAAGAGAAGAAGATAAAGAAGTTCGTTTTCAGCATGCATCATTAAACAACAAAAAGGCAAAAATACTGAGTACCAGGGAAGCCTCCCCAAAGCTCACAACTACATCATGTTTTTCCGTACTTGGCCGCCTAGTACACCACCATCCATTTCTTTTCCTCCTCAAAGGTCCATTTCTTTCCCTTTTTTTTTCTTCCTTCAAAACCTCATATAAACAGAATTTAATCATGATGTAAGAATCGAAACAAGGAAACGTTAAAAGCATGCATAAATTTAAAACCCTAAAGACTGAAAGAGCATAATTGTTACCTCTTGGCCAACGTCTATGTAACCATGAAAGGGAATAGAAGGAGGCGGCGCCTCTGACAACGGGGACGGAGAAACTCAGAGGCTATGGCGTGAGAAGACGAAGGAAGACGAAGAAGGACGAACGGCGTTGTAACCCTAAGCTTTTCTCCAAGTGAACAAACTTTGAAACCCTCACAACAATTGTTCTAAAAGTCTTGGGCCTTGCCCCGTTTCAGAAGCCTCAAGCCCATCAGATTTAGGCGCGCACACCCCCATTTCCACTTTCCTTCTTCTTCACTTGTTTTTTTTTCTTCAGTTTGGGCCAAAATCCTTTCAGGCCCACATGACCTCTTTTCTTTTTCTATTAACAAACCCTTAATCTTTTCTAAATTTTCATTTATTTTATAACCTAACTTTTTTTATATATAATATTTTAACTAAAATATAAATAATACATTAATCTTACTAAATTTTGTTTATCACATTTAAAGAAAAAATTAGACTTTTTTTTAGGTTTAAACATTTTTAGTTTATTAAAACTTTTTTAGTTTACATAAGAAAATAAACTTTCCTTTATTTCTTTTTTCTTTTAATTAAAACTTTATACATAAGTACTAAAATACATTAATAAGTAGAACTTAAAACATTTTTTTTCTTTTCTTTTGTTAAAACCCTTTTTATTTAAATATGAACTTTATATAATACACTAACATTAATACATAAAGACAATAAAATACATAAACATTTGTTTTCCTTTCTTAAAACCTTTGTTTGTGCATATTAACAAATATCCAAAAAACATTAAATAAACAAAACACTTAATTTTTTTTCATTAAGTTCACATCTCAAACTTGCAAATAAACCTCATACATTTACACATACACTTACACATTTACAATATACAAATACGTCGATACATTTACTTTGCTTTACACATATACATTTGCTATTCTTATGCATTGCTATACGTTATATTTTACATTTGTGCAATTCGATTTGGTTGTAATTATTTGGATACTATTCTCCTATAAGTCTCATCCCTCATTTGTATACTTGTACCCCCACTCCCGGATACTATTTGTAATAGTTTAGGACTTTAAATTCCCGCAATTTATCGCTTTTGAATTATACCATGGTTAGACCTAGGGTTGTATGTAAATAAAATCAAACGCTAAATAACCTAATACAAGACAAATACATGAAATCAATACACAATCACACTTGCACCCCTAGGGTAATCCCACATGTTGCCTTCCAAAATGGGCCATGCTTGCACGTTGAGTATCTTTGGAAAAACAATTCAAATGATCATAAGTCCCTCGATGACGCTTTCGAAAGTTGCCTAAACGGAATGATCATAGTCCCTTCAATCAAAATTGCCAAAGACACTTGGCACCTTTGCATTCATGGTCCATACGATGATCCGCGCCCGTCCCGTTAAACATCCTAAACACAAGATTGTCCACCAAATACAATGGTGGAACAAAATTGTTAAAAAGGGTTAAAACATGAGAAAAACCTTTGAGTATATTAGGGGTAGACAAAACTCTTAGTTACTTGATCAACTTGCAAAACACACTTGCCTACTTTTCAAACCACACTCCACAAACACTTTCAAAACAAACTTTCAAAAACATTTGAAACATCTTTTCGAAAAGATACACACCTTCGTATATACTCAAACACGAGTCATTACAACGGTTGCCGAAACAAAGGCGTCTATTTCAAAACATTTTCAAAACACAAATACACACACCATTTCAAGCAATCAAAAATCAAGGCAAGTGATCTAAAACCAAGTAACTAAGAGCCCATGGATAACCATGGATGAAAAGGGTGCTAATACCTTCCCTTTTCATAATCTACCCCCCGAACCCACGAAACATATCAAAAGGTTTTTCCTGTGCTTTTTTAACCTTTCCTTTAGGATAAAATAAAAAGTCGGTGGCGACTCTTGCTAAACCGAACAAGTGCGAAAACAAATGCAAAACTCAAGTCAGTTCTCCCACCGTATCACAGAACTGGCGACTCTGCTGGGGAATATTCAAAAGTGGGGTTACCTTAGGGTTTAGATCACCTTTATATTCTTTCTTTGATTGCCTTGATTGCTTTACTTTTTGGGTCCTTGTTTGGGTTTGTTATAAATCCTACACCCGGATTTGGGGCACCTTTTTAGGTAAATAGAAATAAAACTGTGAGGGAACTGTGCGGGGTATACCGACATGGTTGAAGCAGTAAGCTATGTTAGTGTGATATATTTGTGAGTACCGGTAACCCTTGAGTTCAATCAAGGAGAGTACGGGGCCGCTGAGTGATGTCGCGAAGCACTAACGAACTCTTAGAACATTACTTGACCATCCTAGCCTTTTTAGGGGTAGTGAGATGACCGACTTTGGTGCAGTCCGAAGTTGGTAGATACTCGATACTACACTCATTGAGGGTTGTTTTCTTGGAATATTTTGGTCGCCAGTTAAGTGGATAAACCAAAACGATGAACACAGAAAACAATCCAATGATATTGAGCTCCTTAGAACCCGGTTTCTATTTTTAGGACAGGATGAGCCAACTAACTTCAAGAGGGTACTTACCTACAACCCCATGCAAGCCTGAACCTAAGGACTTGTTTTTCTTTGTGTGAATATGATTGCCTGTATATACACTCATTTGCTTTTGCATACATGTACATAACATCATAACATCATACCATAGCATTTTCAAATAACCATTTCAAGGATCTCGAGGTTTCTTTTGATGCAGGGTTACGTTGAACCAGACGTCTACCAAGGGGTAAGAGGTTTTCTCCTCTAAACAAATGCCATCAAAGATCAAGTATAACAACTTGGATCAGGGGCTATGACCCACTTGACATGGTGAGCTTGATTCTCGTGGGAAGACATCCACCGAAGCAAAGTTCTCCAATCAAAGATCAAGTGAAACAACTTGAATCAGGGGCTATGACCCACTCGACATGGTGAGCTTGATTCCCGCGGAAAGACATCCACCGTTGTAAAGTTCTCCAATCAAAAACTGAAGTTCAACCTCTAACATTTTCTTGTGTTTACACCAAGAGATCCTTGAAAGCATGCATCCACATATCATGCATGGCATCTTGACAGTTTTTCCTTTTTCAGGTTTCCTTACTCTCATACTGTTTATTTCAGTAAGAGATGGCTCTAGAAAGGACTGTCAAGGAGATCCAGGACCAGACTGCTCAGCTGCAGGAGATGTTCTTGAACCTGTCACTGGGGCAAGAAGAAATGAAAGCTCTCCTCACAAAGGGCTTGGTCCAGGGGAATTCAAACAATGCCAGGAGTGATCAGTTGGAAGCACTGCAGTTTGATTTGACAACATTGAGGATCCAAGTGATGGGGCAACTGGTGGGCCAGATGGCTCTCATCCAAGATTTGTCTCAAAGACAGAAGGAACTCAGAGTTCTTGTCAACCAACTGCTTCGGAACAACCAACTGGGGCAGACATATGAGGTTGAAGAGCAAGTCACCACTCAACCCCCATCCAATCAAGAAGACAAAGGGAAGGCTCCCCTGCTTGATTCAGGGTCACAAGCCCAGCAACAACCTCGCCAGCGTCAACGGGGTAATCGGCGTAAGCAAAATACGTCGGGAAGACAGTTCACGGAGACTGACATACCGTCATCTCTGATTCTAGAGCATTTGTTGGAGGTCAATCTGACTGCTTTGAGGGATCCTATCCGGAACCCAAATACCTCCGCTCCTAAATATCATCCCGATGCATTTTGTGTATACCACTCCTACAGCCCAGGGCACGACACTGACGACTGTTGGGCCTTGAAGAACAAGATTCAAGATCTGATCGACATTGGAGTGCTGAGGTTCATGCCAGACGGCGAGATGAAAATCTTTCGTTAAGGGTGTCCCCACCTGGAGTGACAAAGCTCAAACTGAAAGACTTTTGCTTCATTTGAATTTTCAAAGTTGTAATTTCTTTTGTTATTCAAATAATTAACTGTTGATGTTAAACTCTGTTTCATTAATGCATTGCATATGTTTGTCTTGAATTCGTCCATTCGTTTTCACTACTCTTATGCTTTCTTTATGATATTTGACTCTTGATAAAAAGCTGCAAGCCTTTAGAGGGAGGATGAAGAAACAATACCATAATCTCATGTTGTATGCTTTTGAACAGACCTTGCTGATGATGTACAGGCATTTCTTTCAATTCCCAAACACTGGAGTTATAAGGAAGATAATCCCTAGTCAACCCCTTCGAGCCAAAGAAGTAGGAGTTTTCTGTTCTAAACAATCCAAACCTTTGATATAAACCTGGGGCAGGGTAGTATCTCAATTAATTCAAAAGAAAATGCGCATTGAAGTCGCAAACTCTCAGTTCGTAACACAACGAACAACGTTAAAAAAGAAAAGCATTCCCTTGGAATCAAAAGACAGTGATGGTTCCCTATCATATAGGCAGTCAATCTCTCAAAAAGAAAAAGCCCACCGAGCCAAAACCTGCAAAGGAGGCTTAGGAAAGCCGGGGCATCCCGCTGACTGTAATCTCGAAAACAGAAACAGTCAGGAAAAAGTTAGGGATAACAAATCAAAATCAAAATAGAGAGGCCGTTACAAACCAAAAACAACATGAAAAATGTTGCAAAAGAAAAAAGGAGATGATGACTGTCTCCCAAATTCAATTGGTGAACCATCACCCAAAAGGTCGTTCCAAACTCAAACGGAGTGCGACGCACAATTAACTGAGCTTAGGGTTGAAGAACATCACGAAGAGCGGGTGGGTACAAATATACTTTGAGCTTTTATCCTTTGTTTCTTAAACCGTGAACCAGGCCACGTTACAACCCTTCAAAAGTCCTAATTGAAGCTTGGGTTAGTTCAAAAGCATACTGTTACCAAAGGTATCCTGACTCCTGTAAGGCTTTGCTTTAAATCTTGTGTTGATTTGTCTTATAAAAAGTTTTCTGCTAAAAAACGCATTTTTCAAAACTTCGAGACAAACATAAAACTTTACATTGCTTAATATCACTGTTTGCATTTGTCTATTTGTTTGACAGTGAAGAAATTCATACAGCGAATGTTCGGAGGAACGAAAACTCTCTCAGTGAACAAAATCACTTCAAAAGGATGACACTTCCAACGACAAATCTCCTATCAATAGGGGGCATGACATGTCACCATCCAATTAACCTGGGGCAGTCCAGTCAAGGTTTCAACAGATCTTTCAAAGCTCAGTTAACCTGGGACAGTCCAGTCAAGATTTCAAGAAATCTCTCAATTTGCAGAGTAATCTGATTCAAGACTCCTTCATCATCACTTAGGGCATTCGAATGTCAAAAGTGTCCGAAGTTTTCCTTCATCACCTGTTGGAAATTACAACCACCAACAGATTAACTATCACAAATTCCAGATTCAATTCCTGTATCTAGCCAGGGCACATCTGTGAGTGATTGATTGTAGATTCGATATCTGTATCTGGCCAGGGCATATCTGCATGAAGAGTTTGAAGATCAACCCCTGTAACAGGCCAGGAAGTTATCTTTCATTCTCAGGTCAGAGGCTTACACCTGTATCCAGCCAGGAAAGCTATCTCTACCAACCTTTTGCAATTCCAGATTCGATTCCTGTAACAAGCCAGGAAATTATCTACATCACCACTTGGGGCATTCGAATGTCAAAAGTGTTCAACAACTCCTTCATCACCTGTCGGAAGTTATGGTCGTCAAAGATCAATTTCTCGCAAAATTCAAGTTATGAAGCCCAAATTTGACCGGATAGTATCTTGATCTCTACAGCACATTGTGAAGACCGGACTACGACCAGATAATAGTGTCAGACTACCGCAAAGTGTGGATTACGACCAGATAGTGGGATCTCCTGAATTCAAGTTATGAAGCCCAGATTTGACCGGATAGTACCTTGATCTCCACAGCACATTGTGAAGACCGGATTACGACCGAATAACAGTGTCAGACAATCGCCAAGCCTGGATTACAACCGGACAGCAGTCAAGAGTACTACGAAGCCTGGAATCGACCAGATAGTGATATATCTTTAACACAAGCCGTGAAGCCCGGATTTAACCGGATAACAGCTTGGCAAGCTACTGTGAAGCCTGGACCACGACCAGATAGCAATACAAATTTCTGTGAAGCCTGGATTACGACCAGGTAGCAGTTAACCCTCAAGAGTGAAGACCCTCATCCTTAAAACCTCAGAAGATTGGTATACTCCCAGTTTCTGACCGTTAACAGAACAAAGATTGCCATCACCTCATCATGAAGCAACCCTACACAGGTTCCTTCTCAAACTCAAAAGATTCTTGTAATCCCCAACCAGAGAGCCTTACAGAATCTAATTCCCCTCAGAGTCAAGTTTCAAGATCCCCAGTGGAGCTAAAACTTCCAACTATCAATCCCCAAGCAGAGTGAAGACTCTCATTTTCAGTTCCTCACAGAATATTCGAATATTCCCCAGTGAAGACCTCCTCAAGACAGGAATTCCCCAATAGATTGGCATACAACCCAAGCTCCTGATCCCTCAACAGTGGTCCCAGGACTTCTCATCTGCAGCAATCAAAAGATTCTTGCCCTCCCCAGCAGCAGCCAAGGAATTATTTTCCCCGGCGGCAGTCAAGATTCTATTGTCTCCAGTCATCCAGGATTCATCTGTCCTCAGCAAGACAGCTCATCAGCTTACCTGCGCATCCATCAAATTCATATCATAAATATTGATAACATACATTGAATCATGCATCATGACTTTTCATACAACTAACTCTTTACCTTTTCAGGTAAGATCAGTCGACAGACAAAGATCATCATCTTCCGAGTTTCTTCCTAGAAATAGTTCAGATGTGACCCAAACATGGCGACATTCTGATACTTATTCCAGATTCATTCAGATGCAGTTTTACACGGACTCGTCATCAGGAAACCCTACACCGGTTCCTTCTCCACTTCAAGACTTTTGAAAACAGTTTACGGACGCTTCCCAACAACGGATGCTGCTCTATTGCTTATTCCACTTCAAGACTTCTGAAAACAGTTCACGGGTTCTCCAGTAACGGATGTTAACCTATCGCTTGTTCAGATTCTTCTCAACTTCTGAAAACAGTTCACGGGTTCTCCAGTAACGGATGTTAACCCGTCGCTTGTTCAGATTCTTCAAGACTTCTGAAAACAGTTTACGGATTCTCCAAACACGGATGTTAATCTATTGCTTGTTCAGATGCAACTTTTGAAAACAATTTACGGATGCTTCCAGATATGGATGTTAATCTATTGCTTATTCAGACCCCCAGTTCAGAGACGTTCCAAAACATGGATACCTTTCTGATACTCGTCCACTCCCCAAGGACATGCGATCAACACTTCCAAATGGCATCTTTAAGCCCATTTCCAGATGGCATCTATAAGCCCATCCCCGACAAGGTTCTGTAACATTTCCAAATGGCATCTTTAAGCCCATTTCCAGATGGCATCTCTAAGCCCATCCCCCAATAATATTCTGTCACATCTCCAGATGGCATCTCTAAGCCCATCACCAAAAGGCATCTGTAAGCCCATTCCCTCTACCATCACATCACCGAGTGCAAATTTTTTGGGCACTCTAGTGTCCAATCTCCTTTTACCTTCAAGTCGCGAAAGGAAAACTTGCCAATCTAACTCTTCAGGTTCAAGAAGATTGAACAGGGGCAACTGTTGTACCCCAAAATTTGCCCTTGTATTTTTCCACAAGAAGTCACAGCCTCGGGCATTTCCTGATTTTTCAGACTGGTTCAAGAATTGGTTAAACAGACTTTTCTCGTCAGTCAGACAAAATTAGGGTTTTCATGGCTCTGGAACAGTTCACACAGTTTGCTTAGGGTTTGGTTGATTTTGGCTCAGGTTTTAATCAGGCGAAAGTTTCTTTGACATTTAATCAAGAATCAGGGTTTTGTGCGTGTATTCCTCAGAAAGAATTAATTTTACAGTTCTTTTTTAGTTTACTCTGAGATTTGGATTGAGGCATTTGAATCAAGAACTTGTAGTGTTTTGTTTAATCAGTAAAGGCTAAGGCATTTGATTTAAGATGAGATAAAGGCTGAGGTACTTAAATTGAGAATATACAGTGTCTGATTTGATCAGTAAAAAGATAAATATCTGGATATTGGTTTGATTAACTGTGCATTATTTAATTGGAAGCGCCAGGTTTATTATTGATTCAATGATAAGGCCACAGTGTTTATTAATTATTTTTCTAAGGTCAGAATAATTGGATACTTCCAGTTATTTTAATTTAAGAAATTCAAATAATTAAATGAACATTGAATTGAAAGAAGAATTAACTGATCAAGATTGGATTTTATTTCATCTTTAATTATTCGTTACAATTGTTATTTGAATACAGTATTTATTTACAAAGTATTCTAATAATGATTACAATGATTAAAAATTGAAATAAAATTCCATCCTAATTCCTAAGTCTTCATCATCTATCCAATGCCTCCTCTTTTGCTCCATTTGATTGTTTATCTGCAAA
This sequence comes from Vicia faba, assembly GCA_948472305.1. Lineage (NCBI taxonomy): Eukaryota > Viridiplantae > Streptophyta > Magnoliopsida > Fabales > Fabaceae > Vicia > Vicia faba. The sequence continues at coordinate 147,580,124 of OX451740.1, forward strand.
ACAAAGAAAAGAAATAAAAGTCAAAGCAGATAAAAGAATTAAAAGACAGGCAGATAAAAAAATGGATTCATCATTAAAAGCAATAGGCCGGAATCAGATTGCCCTCTTTGCAAATCACGAGATTTCTCCCGGTTCACAAAGAGGGATGAAAAATGCTTGCAAAAAGTATTGAAATGCACAAAAGTTTTAATTGTACAAATTCAAATTTGTTAACATACTGCATAATCAAAAGGCCAACTGAACTAGGCCTAACCCAAAAGGCAAACTGAAAGTTACAATTTGAAACTATCCACAAGCTGCCAAAAAGGTACAAGAGCTGTCAAAAACTGTCCCAGCTGCCCAAAAGATATCTCAAGATATCAAAGTACAAAATACTGTCAACAAGATGCAGGAAAGCTGGAGAAAGAGATAAAAGTATGCAGAATAAAACAACTATTGCAAGCAAAGTTTCGATCACATCACTTTCCAAAGGCCATTGTTTTTTCAGAAATTAGTACATAAGCAATATAATAATGCTGTAATCTGTACTAGAGAGAGAGAGAAGAAAGAAAAGAAGAAGGAGGCTTATAGGGCTCAGGCTTTAGGCAAGAAGATATATAAAACAAAACTGAGATAACACAGTGATAAAAGGCAGAAACAAGATAAACAAAAGGATATACAAACAAAACCTGTATCCAAAACAACTTAGAACTGTCAAACATAAACAACATATCAAAACCTCACCAACACCCAAAACTTCAACCGGTAAAAGACAAAGCCACATAGATCCAAAATATCAAACCTGCCATACTTCCAAGCATCATCCTGCATAAAGCCTAACAGAAGCATAAGCCTCGAGGATTTTTTTCTACAAGCCTGACCTGTTTCAATGCAAAAAAAACAGAAGCCAAGCCTAAAAACTGCTGAAGCCAAGATTCAAAAAGCTTTCACCTGCTAGCTTATCAAGAAAACCAAAACACTCAAAGCTGCCAGTCAAGCCATGAACCAGAAGCCTAAACTATCCAACAATAGCCATAACCTGTTTGAGCCTTAAACAAAGGACCAGAAGTTCAAGTACTGGGCCTAACCTGCCTTCACTATCAACAAACACTTCAAACCCAATCTACAGAGGCCAAGACTCAAACTAAAGCCAAAATCTGAACTGTCAAGCCTAAAAATCCAAACATCATAACCAAGCCACAAGGCCCTCAGAAAACTTTCATCAGTGGGCCAACAACAACATCATCAAAGCATTTCAAGTCAACCAAACACAGAAGGGGCAAGCAGCATACCAAATATCACGCATTCAAGGCAATACAGAGTAAGGCAACACAAGCCCTCAGAATTTTGTTCATCACAGGGCAAGCATACAAATCATCAAGGCATCAAGCTAGCATACGAGGCAACAAAGAGAAGAAGATAAAGAAGTTTGTTTTCAGCATGCATCATTAAACAACAAAAAGGCAAAAATACTGAGTACCAGAGAAGCCTCCCCAAAGCTCACAACTTCATCACGTTTCTCCGTCCTTGGCCGCCTAGTACGCCACCATCCATTTCTTTTCCTCCTCAAAGGTCCATTTCTTTCCCTTTTTTTTTTCTTCCTTCAAAACCTCATATACACAGAATTTAATCATGATGTAAGAATCGAAACAAGGAAACGTTAAAAGCATGCATAAATTTAAAACCCTAAAGACTGAAAGAGCATAATCGTTACCTCTTGGCCAACGTATACGTAACCATGAAATGGAAGAGAAGGAGGCGGCGCCTCTGACAACGGGGACGGAGAAACTCAGAGGCTATGGCGTGAGAAGACGAAGGAAGACGAAGGAGGACGAACGACACTGTAACCCTAAGCTTTTCTCCAAGTGAACAAACTTTGAAACCCTCATAACAATTGTTCTAAAAGCCTTGGGCCTTGCCCCGTTTCAGAAGCCTCAAGCCCATCAGATTTAGGCGCACACACCCCCATTTCCACTTGCCTTCTGCTTCACTTGTTTTTTTTTCTTCAGTTTGGGCCAAAATCCTTTCAGGCCCACATGACCTCTTTTCTTTTTCTATTAACAAACCCTTCTTAATCTTTTCTAAATTTTCATTTATTTTATAACCTAACTTTTTTTTATATAATATTTTAACTAAAATATAAATAATACATTAATCTTACTAAATTTTGTTTATCACATTTAAAGAAAAAATTAGACTTTTTTTTAGGTTTAAACATTTTTAGTTTATTAAAACTTTTTTAGTTTACATAAGAAAATAAACTTTCCTTTATTTATTTTTTCTTTTAATTAAAACTTTATACATAAGTACTAAAATACATTAATAAGTAGAACTTAAAACATTTTTTTTCTTTTCTTTTGTTAAAACCCTTTTTATTTAAATATGAACTTTATATAATACACTAACATTAATACATAAAGACAATAAAATACATAAACATTTGTTTTCCTTTCTTAAAACCTTTGTTTGTGCATATTAACAAATATCCAAAAAGCATTAAATAAACAAAACACTTAATTTTTTTTCATTAAGTTCACATCTCAAACTTGCAAATAAACCTCATACATTTACACATACACTTAAACATTTACAATATACAAATACGTCGATACATTTACTTTGCTTTACACATATACATTTGCTATTCTTATGCATTGCTATACGTTATATTTTACATTTTCGCAATTCGATTTGGTTGTAATTATTTGGATACTATTCTCCTATAAGTCTCATCCCTCATTTGTATACTTGTACCCCCAATCCCGGATACTATTTGTAATAGTTTAGGACTTTAAATTCCCGCAATTTATCGGTTTTGAATTATACCATGGTTAGACCTAGGGTTGTATGTAAATAAAATCAAACGCTAAATAACCTAATACAAGACAAATACATGAAATCAATACACAATCACACTTGCACCCCTAGGGTAATCCCACATGTTGCCTTCCAAAATGGGCCATGCTTGCACGTTTAGTATCTTTGGCAAAACAATTCAAATGATCATAAGTCCCTCGATGACGCTTTCGAAAGTTGCCTAAACGGAATGATCATAGTCCCTTCAATCAAAATTGCCAAAGACACTTGGCACCTTTGCATTCATGGTCCATACGATGACCCGCACCCGTCCCGTTAAACATCCTAAACGCAAGATTGTCCACCAAATACAATGGTGGAACAAAATTGTTAAAAAAGGTTAAAACATGAGAAAAACCTTTGAGTATATTAGGGGTAGACAAAACTCTTAGTTACTTGATCAACTTGCAAAACACACTTGCCTACTTTTCAAACCACACTCCACAAGCACTTTCAAAACAAACTTTCAAAAACATTTGAAACATCTTTTCGAAAAGATACACACCTTCGTATATACTCAAACACGAGTCATTACAACGGTTGCCGAAACAAAGGCGTCTATTTCAAAACATTTTCAAAACACAAATACACACACCATTTCAAGCAATCAAAAATCAAGGCAAGTGATCTAAAACCAAGTAACTAAGAGCCCATGGATAACCATGGATGAAAAGGGTGCTAATACCTTCCCTTTTCATAATCTACCCCCCGAACCCACGAAACATCTCAAAAGGTTTTTCCTGTGCTTTTTTAACCTTTCCTTTAGGATAAAATTAAAAGTCGGTGGCGACTCTTGCTAAACCGAACAAGTGCGAAAACAAACGCAAAACTCAAGTCAGTTCTCCCACCGTATCACAGAACTGGCGACTCTGCTGGGGAATATTCAAAAGTGGGGTTACCTTAGGGTTTAGATCACCTTTATATTCTTGCTTTGATTGCCTTGATTGCTTTACTTTTTGGGTCCTTGTTTGGGTTTGTTATAAATCCTACACCCGGATTTGGGGCACCTTTTTAGGTAAATAGCAATAAAACTGTGAGGGAACTGTGCGGGGTATACCGACATGGTTGAAGCAGTAAGCTATGTTAGTGTGACATATTTGTGAGTACCGGTAACCCTTGAGTTCAATAAAGGAGAGTACGGGGCCGCTGAGTGATGTCGCGAAGCACTAACGAACTCTTAGAACATTACTTGACCATCCTAGCCTTTTTAGGGGTAGTGAGATGACCGACTTTGGTGCAGTCCGAAGTTGGTAGATACTCGATACTACACTCATTGAGGGTTGTTTTCTTGGAATATTTCGGTCGCCAGTTAAGTGGCTAAACCAAAACGATGAACACAGAAAACAATCCAATGATATTGAGCTCCTTAGAACCCGGTTTCTATTTTTAGGACAGGATGAGCCAACTAACTTCAAGAGGGTACTTACCTACAACCCCATGCAAGCCTGAACCTAAGGACTTGTTTTGCTTTGTGTGAATATGATTGCCTTTATATACACTCATTTGCTTTTGCATACATGTACATAACATCATAACATCATACCATAGCATTTTCAAATAACCATTTCAAGGATCTCGAGGTTTCTTTTGATGCAGGGTTACGTTGAACCAGATGTCTACCAAGGGGTAAGAGGTTTTCTCCTCTAAACAAATGCCATCAAAGATCAAGTACAACAACTTGGATCAGGGGCTATGACCCACTTGACATGGTGAGCTTGATTCTTGTGGGAAGATATCCACCGAAGCAAAGTTCTCCAATCAAAGATCAAGTGAAATAACTTGAATCAGGGCTATGACCCACTCGACATGGTGAGCTTGATTCCCGCGGAAAAACATCCACCGTTGTAAAGTTCTCCAATCAAAAACTGAAGTTCAACCTCTAACATTTTCTTGTGTTTACACCAAGAGATCCTTGAAAGCATGCATCCACATATCATGCATGGCATCTTGACAATTTTTCCTTTTTCAGGTTTCCTTACTCTCATACTGTTTATTTCAGTAAGAGATGGCTCTAGAAAGGACTGTCAAGGAGATCCAGGACTAGACTGCTCAGCTGCAGGAGATGTTCTTGAACCTGTCACTGGGGCAAGAAGAAATGATAGCTCTCCTCACAAAGGGCTTGGTCCAGGGGAATTCAAACAATGCCAGGAGTGATCAGTTGGAAGCACTGCAATTTGATTTGACAACATTGAGGATCCAAGTGATGGGGCAACTGGTGGGCCAGATGGCTCTCATCCAAGATTTGTCTCAAAGACAGGAGGAACTCAGAGTTCTTGTCAACCAACTGCTTCGGAACAACCAACTGGGGCAGACATATGAGGTTGAAGAGCAAGTCACCACTCAACCCCCATCCAATCAAGAAGACAAAGGGAAGGCTCCCCGGCTTGATTCAGGGTCACAAGCCCAGCAACAACCTCGCCAGCGTCAACGGGGTAATCGGCGTAAGCAAAATACGTCGGGAAGACAGTTCACGGAGACTGACATACCGTCATCTCTGATTCTAGAGCGTTTGTTGGAGGTCAATCTGACTGCTTTGAGGGATCCTATCCGGAACCAAAATACCTCCGCTCCTAACTATCATCCCGATGCATTTTGTGTATACCACTCCTACAGCCCAGGGCACGACACTGACGACTGTTAGGCCTTGAAGAACAAGATTCAAGATCTGATCGACATTGGAGTGCTGAGGTTCATGCCAGACGGCGAGATGAAAATCTTTCGTTAAGGGTGTCCCCACCTGGAGTGACAAAGCTCAAACTGAAAGACTTTTGCTTCATTTGAATTTTCAATGTTGTAATTTCTTTTGTTATTCAAATAATTAACTGTTGATGTTAAACTCTGTTTCATTAATGCATTGCATATGTTTGTCTTGAATTCGTCCATTCGTTTTAACTACTCTTATGCTTTCTTTATGATATTTGACTCTTGATAAAAACCTGCAAGCCTTTAGAGGGAGGATGAAGAAACAATACCATAATCTCATGTTGTATGCTTTTGAACAGACCTTGCTGATGATGTACAGGCATTTCTTTCAATTCCCAAACACTGGAGTTATAAGGAAGATAATCCCTAGTCAACCCCTTCGAGCCAAAGAAGTAGGAGTTTTCTGTTCTAAACAATCCAAACCTTTGATATAAACCTGGGGCAGGGTAGTATCTCAGTTAATTCAAAAGAAAATGCGCATTGAAGTCGCAAACTCTCAGTTCGTAACACAACGAACGACGTTAAAAAAGAAAAGCATTCCCTTGGAATCAAAAGACAGTGATGGTTCCCTATCATATAGGCAGTCAATCTCTCAAAAAGAAAAAGCCCACCGAGCCAAAACCTGCAAAGGAGGCTTAGGAAAGCTGGGGCATCCCGCTGACTGTAATCTCGAAAACAGAAACAGTCAGGCAAAAGTTAGGGATAACAAATCAAAATCAAAATAGAGAGGCCGTTACAAAACAACAACAACATGAAAAATGTTGCAAAAGAAAAAAGGAGATGATGACTGTCTCCCAAATTCAATTGGTGAACCATCACCTAAAAGGTCGTTCCAAACTCAAACGGAGTGCGACGCACAATTAACTGAGCTTAGGGTTGAAGAACATCACGAAGAGCGGGTGGGTACAAATATACTTTGATCTTTTATCCTTTGTTTCTTAAACCGTGAACCAGGCCACGTTACAACCCTTCAAAAGTCCTAATTGAAGCTTGGGTTAGTTCAAAAGCATATTGTTACCAAAGGTATCCTGACTCCTGTAAGGCTTTGCTCTAAATCTTGTGTTGATTTGTCTTATAAAAAGTTTTCTGCTAAAAAACGCATTTTTCAAAACTTCGAGACAAACATAAAACTTTACATTGCTTAATATCACTGTTTGCATTTGGCTATTTGTTTGACAGCGAATAAATTCATACAGCGAATGTTCGGAGGAACGAAAACTCTCTCAGTGAACAAAATCACTTCAAAAGGATGACACTTCCAACGACAAATCTCCTATCAACAGAGGGCATGACATGTCACCATCCAATTAACCTGGGGCAGTCCAGTCAAGGTTTCAACAGATCTTTCAAAGCTCAGTTAACCTGGGACAGTCCAGTCAAGATTTCAAGAAATCTCTCAATTTGCAGAGTAATCTGATTCAAGACTCCTTCATCATCACTTAGGGCATTCGAATGTCAAAAGTGTCCGAAGTTTTCCTTCATCAACTGTTGGAAATTACAACCACCAACAGATTAACTATCACAAATTCCAGATTCAATTCCTGTATCTAGCCAGGGCACATCTGTGAGTGATTGATTGTAGATTCGATATCTGTATCTGGCCAGGGCATATCTGCATGAAGAGTTTGAAGATCAACCCCTGTAACAGGCCAGGAAGTCATCTTTCATTCTCAGGTCAGAGGCTTACACCTGTATCCAGCCAGGAAACCTATCTCTACCAACCTTTTGCAATTCCAGATTCGATTCCTGTAACAAGCCAGGAAATTATCTACATCACCACTTGGGGCATTCGAATGTCAAAAGTGTTCAACAACTCCTTCATCACCTGTCGGAAGTTATGGTCGTCAAAGATCAATTTCTCGCAAAATTCAAGTTATGAAGCCCAAATTTGACCGAATAGTATCTTGATCTCTACAGCACATTGTGAAGACCGGACTACGACCGGATAACAGTGTCAGACTATCGCAAAGTGTGGATTACGACCAGATAGTGGGATCTCCTGAATTCAAGTTATGAAGCCCGGATTTGACCGGATAGTACCTTGATCTCCACAGCACATTGTGAAGATCGGATTACGACCGAATAACAGTGTCAGACAATCGCCAAGCTTGGATTACAACCGGACAGCAGTCAAGAGTACTATGAAGCCTGGAATCGACCAGATAGTGATATATCTTTAACACAAGCCGTGAAGCCCGGATTTAACCGGATAACAGCTTGGCAAGCTACTGTGAAGCCTGGACCACGACCAGATAGCAATACAAATTTCTGTGAAGCCTGGATTACGACCAGGTAGCAGTTAACCCTCAAGAGTGAAGACCCTCATCCTTAAAACCTCAGAAGATTGGTATACTCCCAGTTTCTGACCGTTAACAGAACGAAGATTGCCATCACCTCATCATGAAGCAACCCTACACAGGTTCCTTCTCAAACTCAAAAGATTCTTGTAATCCCCAACCAGAGAGCCTTACAGAATCTAATTCCCCTCAGAGTCAAGTTTCAAGATCCCCAGCGGAGCTAAAACTTCCAACTATCAATCCCCAAGCAGAGTGAAGACTCTCATTTTCAGTTCCTCACAGAATATTCGAATATTCCCCAGTGAAGACCTCCTCAAGACAGGAATTCCCCAATAGATTGGCATACAACCCAAGCTCTTGATCCCTCAACAGTGGTCCCAGGACTTCTCATCTGCAGCAATCAAAAGATTCTTGCCCTCCCCAGCAGCAGCCAAGGAATTATTTTCCCCGGCGGCAGTCAAGATTCTATTGTCTCCAGTCATCCAGGATTCATCTGTCCTCAGCAAGACAGCTCATCAGCTTACCTGCGCATCCATCACATTCATATCATAAATATTGGTAACATACATTGCATCATGCATCATGAAATTGCATACAACTAATTCTTTACCTTTTCAGGTAAGATCAGTCGACAGACAAAGATCATCATCTTCCGAGTTTCTTCCTAGAAATAGTTCAGATGTGACCCAAACACGGCGACATTCTGATACTTATTCCAGATTCATTCAGATAGAGTTTTACACGGACTCGTCATCAGGAAACCCTACACCGGTTCCTTCTCCACTTCAAGACTTTTGAAAACAGTTTACGAACGCTTCCCAACAATGGATGATGCTCTATTGCTTATTCAACTTCAAGACTTCTGAAAACAGTTCACGGGTTCTCCAGTAACGGATGTTAACCTATCGCTTGTTCAGATTCTTCTCAACTTCTGAAAACAGTTCACGGGTTCTCCAGTAACGGATGTTAACCTGTCGCTTGTTCAGATTCTTCAAGACTTCTGAAAACAATTTACGGATTCTCCAAACACGGATGTTAATCTATCGCTTGTTCAGATGCAACTTTTGAAAACAGTTTACGGATGCTTCCAGATATGGATGTCAATCTATTGCTTATTCAGACCCCCAGTTCAGAGACGTTCCAAAACATGGATACCTTTCTGATACTCGTCCACTCCCCAAGGACATGCGATCAACACTTCCAAATGGCATCTTTAAGCCCATTTCCAGATGGCATCTATAAGCCCATCCCCGACAAGGTTCTGTAACATTTCCAAATGGCATCTTTAAGCCCATTTCCAGATGGCATCTCTAAGCCCATCCCCCAATAATATTCTGTCACATCTCCAAATGGCATCTCTAAGCCCATCACCAAAAGGCATCTGTAAGCCCATTCTCTCTACCATCACATCACCGAGTGCAAATTTTTTGGGCACTCTAGTGTCCAATCTCCTTTTACCTTCAAGTCGCGAAAGGCAAACTTGCCAATCTAACTCTTCAGGTCCAAGAAGATTGAACAGGGGCAACTGTTGTACCCCAAAATTTTCCCTTGTATTTTTCCACAAGAAATCACAGCCTCGGGCGTTTCCTGATTTTTCAGACTGGTTTAAGAATTGGTTAAACAGACTTTTCTCGTCAGTTAGACAAAATTAGGGTTTTCATGGCTCTGGAACAGTTTACACAGTTTGCTTAGGGTTTGGTTGATTTTGGCTCAGGTTTTAATCAGGCGAACGTTTCTTTGACATTTAATCAAGAATCAGGGTTTTGTGCGTGTAATCCTCAGAAAGAATTAATTTTACAGTTCTTTTTCAGTTTACTCTGAGATTTGGATTGAGGCATTTGAATCAAGAACTTGCAGTGTTTTGTTTAATCAGTAAAGGCTAAGGCATTTGATTTAAGATGAGATAAAGGCTGAGGTACTTAAATTGAGAATCTACAGTGTCTGATTTGATCAGTAAAAAGATAAATATCTGGATATTGGTTTGATTAACTGTGCATTATTTAATTGGAAGCGCCAGGTTTATTATTGATTCAATGATAAGGCCACAGTGTTTATTAATTATTTTTCTAAGGTCAGAATAATTGGATACTTCCAGTTATTTTAATTTAAGAAATTCAAATAATTAAATGAACATTGAATTGAAAGAAGAATTAACTGATCAAGATTGGATTTTATTTCATCTTTAATTATTCATTACAATTGTTATTTGAATACAATATTTATTTACAAAGTATTCTAATAATGATTACAATGATTAAAAATTGAAATAAAATTTCATCCTAATTCCTAAGTCTTCATCTTCTTTCCAATGCCTCCTCTTTTGCTCCATTTGATTGTTTATCTGCAAAACAAAGAAAAGAAATAAAAGTCAAAGCAGATAAAAGAATTAAAAGACAGGCAGATAAAAAAATGGATTCATCATTAAAAGCAATAGGCCGGAATCAGATTGCCCTCTTTGCAAATCACGAGATTTCTCCCGGTTCACAAAGAGGGATGAAAAATGCTTGCAAAAAGTATTGAAATGCACAATGTAACACCCTCTAAAACCCCGCATATAATTTTCGCAAATATTAAAAATTATCAACTCAGAGTACATGTAATAATCGAGGAATGCTACAATTCTCTTTTAATAAAATAAATTCCTGTCATGCATAATTTTAGTGGTAACTCATACATGTCTACACAGCGGAATAATTTATTTAATAAAACCAAGTTATAATATTTTCAATCATCAGGGATTAACACCTGGAAAAGTCAACGTCATATTATAACAATTAAAAGAAAATAAACGAGTCTGACTAAAGCAGCTCGACAACCAAACGTTCCCGGAGTTACAACTATCAGAGCATGACCCGGACATACTAAAACGAAACTAAACTAGACACGATAAGCCTTCGCCAAGCACCTGAGCGAAGCTCCTCAATCTGAAATATTCAACAGTAAGGGTGAGCTTCTCAAATATACATTTGGTTATACATTCATAACAATCAATTCACGAAATCATAAGCATCACCCAATAATTAGCATATTTCATAGTTTACAAAACCTTTACAATTCATATATCCATGCCATATTGCCTTTCATATTTGCAAATATTCATCAAACATCATCAACCATTTATCAATCATACGTGCATACAAACAATCAAATATAGCATTGGAAAAATCATCCATTCATGTTATATTCGAGTAATGCAACACACCCATGCATGTGGTACCACTACACCGCCCCATTAAATCGCGGGTCACGGATAACTCACCGTTCCATTATATCGCGGACACGGCTACCACCTCAACGTTCCATTAGATCGCGGACACGTATATTGGCCACCATGTTAATTCCACACAATGGGAATTAACAAATGCAACATGATATGTAAGTATGTAACACTCAGCATACTATGAACATCGATCAACATATCATGCACATCAACAATATCAAACATAACATGATATGAAATAGCATGTAACCACTCAGCATACCATTTAAACATCAATCATATCAAGTTACGGATAGCATGTAATCACTCAGCATACTATTCAAACATCAACCAATCACATCAATTATATCATATCTCATGCTCGATAACATAACTAAAAGCATGGCAATAAAAATCCAACGTCAAAACACTGGAATCAAAAATTCAGAAACTCATCACAGCAGAGCAACACGGGCACCCGTGTTGTGCAACACGGCCCGTGTTGTGCAGAACGTCCAGAAAAATGCACATTTTAATTTTATCAGTACAGGGGCTCTGACACGGGTACCCGTGTTGTGCAACACGGCCCGTGTCGTGCAACCAGGAGCACACCCCTTCCAACTCAGAGGAGCAACACGGGCACCCGTGTTGTGCAACACGGCCCGTGTTGCTGAGCGCGCACAGGATTTTCCTGAAACTGCAGCAGCTCAGAAAACAGCAGTCCAAACGCGGGAAAACGTCCGCCAAAACGCGCATTTCAGCACCTAACGCATCGAGTTTGTACAATTCACAACACACCACAATATCTAAGTTACCAACAATTATTATAATAACCTTAATCGGAAACTAACCGTCCTTTTGGGGAAATCTACTGACACGGAGGTTATCCCTACAACTTCCACGGTAAATTCACGATCATGATATATATACTCTCAATTCCTCATTTGGGACCTAAAACTCTTAATCGATTCCTAAAAATTGGGGACCTAACCCTTTTCTAACAAGGTTCAGTCCTACAGTTATCGATCCCTAGAAACATCTAACAATTGGGAATTCCTACGATTACCCGAATCAACCGTACATAAACCCATAACCAAATATAAATCGAGTATAAACCCCCCTTACCTTATCAATTAGCAGCTTTGAGTTCTTGGGCGATGTTCTTCGTTCTCCGTTCTTCAGAGCTCTATTTTCCCAAATTCCAACTTCTGTTCTTACGTGAAAACCAAAAATGAGAAAATGGCCTAAGTCCCAAACATAACTTTATTTCTCTGCACCCCCACTCTTTACTAACAACATCTAAGCCCAATAACATAAAAATCCCAATATTCCTTATTTCTTTTATTTTCCTCAAATACTCCAAAATAAATAATTCTTTTTATTTTATTAATTCTAATAAAATAAATTCCCAAATTTAAATAAATCAATTAATTGAAAACGGGGTGTTACAACTCTCCCCCACTAAAAGAGTTTTCGTCCTCGAAAACATACCTTAGACGAACAGCTCCGGATAAGCCTCTTTCATCTGGCTCTCCAGCTCCCAAGTGATATTTCCATCTGCTGGACCTCCCCAAGCAACCTTCACTAATGCTATCTCTTTACCTCTTAACTGTTTCACTTCCCGATCTTCTATCCTCATAGGCAATGCTTCTACTGTCAGGTTATCTCTTACCTGTACATCATCTATTTGGATTACATGAGATGGGTCTGGAATGTATCTCCTCAACTGAGAAACATGAAAAACATCGTGCAAATTCGCAAGTCTCGGAGGTAAAGCAATACGATAAGCAACTTCTCCAACTCTTTCCGTAATCTGAAACGGACCAATAAAACGCGGAGTCAACTTCTTAGACTTCAACGCCCGACCAATACCCGTCATCGGAGTAACTCTCATAAACACATGATCTCCAGCACCGAATTCTAAATTCTTTCTCCTCTTATCATGATAACTTTTCTGACGACTCTGAGAAGCTCTCATCTTCTCTTGAATCAATTTGATCTTTTCAGTAGTCTGCTGAACAATCTCTGGCCCAACTATCGAACTCTCTCCAGATTCATACCAACACAAAGGTGTTCTACACCGTCTACCATACAATGCCTCAAACGGAGCCATACCAATACTCGAATGGTAACTATTGTTATAAGTAAATTCAATCAATGGCAAGTAGCTATCCCAAGCTCCACTCTGCTCTAAAACACAAGCACGCAATAAATCTTCTAATGATTGAATCGTCCTCTCCGTCTGCCCATCAGTCTGAGGATGGTAAGCTGAACTCAACCTCAATTTAGTACCCAAAGCCTTCTGCAATCCTTCCCAAAATTTCGAAGTGAACCTCGGATCTCTATCTGACACAATACTAGAAGGAACTCCATGCAAACTCACTATTTTCTCAATATACAACTGTGCCAATCTCTCCATCGAGTAATCCATTCGCACCGGTATAAAATGAGCAGACTTAGTCAACCTATCCACAACGACCCATATTGCTTCACAATTCATAGGAGTCCTTGGCAACCCAGATACAAAATCCATAGAAATACTATCCCACTTCCATTCTGGAATAAACATTGGTTGCATAAATCCAGACGGCTTCTGATGTTCAATCTTCGATTTCTGACAGATTAGACATGCATACACAAATTCAGCTATTTCCTTTTTCATTCTCGGCCACCAAAACAATTTCTTCAAATCATGATACATTTTCGTGGCACCCGGATGAATACTCATCCCACTGCGATGTCCTTCCTCTAATATACTCTTCTTGATTTCTGCAACATCCGGAACACAAACTCTATCGTCAAATCTCATAACATCATTTTCATCAATCCTAAACTCACCACCTTGACCTTGGTTGATCAATGTCAATTTATCAACTAAATTAACATCAGATTTTTGCCCGATCCTGATCTCTTCTAGAATACCACTAGTAAGTTTCAACATACCCAAACGAACACACTTCGGAGTACTTTCACAAACCAAACTCAAATCTCGGAATTGCTCAATTAAATCCAATTCACGAACCATCATCATAGACATATGCAAGGACTTCCTGCTCAAAGCATCTGCAACTACATTTGCCTTACCAGGATGGTAATTCAAACCAAAATCATAATCTTTGAGAAATTCCAACCACCTTCTTTGCCTCATATTGAGCTCTTTCTGATCGAAAAGATACTTCAAACTCTTATGATCGCTATACACTTCAAATCTCGAACCATACAGATAATGTCTCCACAATTTCAAGACAAACACAACTGCTGCCAGTTCTAAGTCATGAGTAGGATAGTTCCTTTCATGAACCTTCAACTGTCTCGAAGCATACGCAACTACCTGTTGATTCTGCATTAAAACACCACCTAAACCCAACAGAGATGCATCACAATAGACCACAAAAGATTCCACCGGATTCGGCAAAATCAGAATAGGAGCACTAGTCAATCTCCGCTTCAATTCTTGGAAACCTTTCTCACAATCAGAATCCCAAATAAACGCTTGTCCTTTACGAGTCAACTTCGTCAACGGCAATGCTAACTTTGAGAATCCTTCGATAAATTTTCTGTAATAACCTGCAAGCCCAAGAAAACTTCTGATTTCCGAAACAGTCTTCGGCGCTTCCCACTGAGATACCGCTTCTACCTTTGTAGGATCCACTGCAATACCATTTTTAGAAATCACATGTCCAAGAAAACTAACTTCATTCAGCCAGAACTCACATTTGGACAACTTTGCATACAACTTCCTATCTTTCAACAACTCTAACACAACTCTGAGATGTTCCGCATGTTCTTCGTCGTTCTTGGAATAAATCAGAATGTCATCAATAAAAACCACAACAAACTTATCCAGATACGGATGAAAAATCCTGTTCATATATTCCATGAAAACACCAGGTGCATTAGTAACTCCGAACGGCATAACAGAATATTCATAATGCCCATACCTCGTTCGAAAAGCAGTCTTTTGAATATCTTCCGCTTTCACACGAATCTGATGATATCCAGATCTCAAGTCAATCTTACTGAATACACTAGCTCCAATTAGTTGATCCATCAAATCATCAATCCTCGGTAACGGATACCGATTCTTAATGGTTACCTTGTTCAATTGCCTGTAATCAACACACAGTCTCATAGAACCTTCTTTCTTCTTAACCAACAATACCGGAGCACCCCAAGGCGAAACACTTGGACGGATGAACTTCTTCTCCAGTAAATCTTCCAACTGACTCTTCAATTCAGCCAATTCAGACGCAGACATACGATATGGCGCCATCGATACCGGTCTCGTACCAGGAATCAAATCTATAGAAAATTCCACTTCTCTCTCTGGAGGTAGCTCACCAACGTCATCCGGAAAGACTTCTGGAAAATCACACACCACCGGCAATTCACTACTCCTGACCTTTCCTGTTGCATCTAATGAAGCAAGTAACATAAACACATTAGCACCGTCTTCCATTGCTTCTTGCACCTGCCTAGCAGTCATAGTCAAATTCTCGACACCAACTGCTTCTGGGAAAATCACCGTCTTAGCAAAGCAGTTCAGATGAACCCGGTTAAATTCCAACCAGTTCATCCCAAGGATAATATCAATTTGTTCAAGCGGTAGGCACACTAAATCCATACCGAAACCTCTACCAAAAATCTCAATAGGACAATTCCTACATACAAGTGAAGTTGTCACTGAACCCGATGCAGGAGTATCAACAACCATGCTACCTTGCATACCAGATATGTCCAGTTTCAACCTCTCAGCACAATCCAAAGAAATGAAAGAATGAGTTGCACCAGTATCAATAATTGCAACTAAAGGTGTGCCATGAATAAAACACGTACCTTTAATCAATCGATCCTCTGGAGTAGTCTCAGATCCAGACAAAGCGAACACTTTTCCACCTGACTGATCCTTCCTAGGCTTAGGACACTGCGGACGAATGTGACCTTCTTCGCCACAATTGTAACAAGTAACAGACTTCCCTTTGCAATCAATAGACAAATGACCGGCCTTTCCACATTTATAGCACTTCTTCTCATCACTCTTGCAATCTCGAATGTGATGACCAGACTCACCACACTTGTAGCATCTGATAGGAGCCTTAGAATCTCCCCCACTAGGCCTTTTCCAACCGCCTGATCTCTGGTTATCTCTACCATATGGCTTGCCACGGTCCATATGTTGCTTTCCCCTCTTGTCAACAGCTCCACGAGAGTGAGACGACCGATTCTTGGTAATATCTTCTTCCAAGATTCTGCTACAATCCACCAGATCAGAAAATCTACGAATACGCTGGTACCTGATTCCCTGCTTAATCTCATCTCGGAGACCATTCTCAAATTTGATACATTTAGAGAATTCTCCAGCCTCATCATTGTTGTAGTGCGCATAATACTTTGCCAGCTCAGTGAACTTAGTAGCATACTCACTAACAGTCAGATTGCCCTGCTTAAGCTCCAAAAACTCAATTTCCTTTCTTCCCCGAACATCTTCAGGAAAGTACCTCCTCAGAAAAGCCCTTCTGAAGTTAGCCCAAGTCAGTGCCTCTCCATCCTGAACCATTTCAGTCCTTGTGGCAACCCACCAGTCGTCGGCCTCTTCTGCCAACATATGCGTTCCATATCTGACTTTCAGATCTTCAGCACAATCAATCACACGGAAAATCCTTTCGATTTCCTTCAGCCACTTCTGAGCACCTTCAGGGTCATGTGTACCTTTGAACAACGGAGGATTGTTCCTTTGGAAATTTCCCAATTGCCTATCAGCACCAATCACGCCTCCAGTTGGGTTTCCAGCAAGTACACCAGCTAACATCCCCAAAGCCTCAGCGAGTGCAGCATCATTTCGTCCATTACCTCTTCCAGCCATATTCCTGAGAATTAAAACATACTCCACATCAGAATACAGTATCGACAGTGTTACCTTGCACTAGTCGCATACGAAAAGGAATGACTGACTCAAGACTCTGGTCACAACGACCGACTATGCTCTGATACCACTATTGTAACACCCTCTAAAACCCCGCATATAATTTTCGCAAATATTAAAAATTATCAACTCAGAGTACATGTAATAATCGAGGAATGCTACAATTCTCTTTTAATAAAATAAATTCCTGTCATGCATAATTTTAGTGGTAACTCATACATGTCTACACAGCGGAATAATTTATTTAATAAAACCAAGTTATAATATTTTCAATCATCAGGGATTAACACCTGGAAAAGTCAACGTCATATTATAACAATTAAAAGAAAATAAACGAGTCTGACTAAAGCAGCTCGACAACCAAACGTTCCCGGAGTTACAACTATCAGAGCATGACCCGGACATACTAAAACGAAACTAAACTAGACACGATAAGCCTTCGCCAAGCACCTGAGCGAAGCTCCTCAATCTGAAATATTCAACAGTAAGGGTGAGCTTCTCAAATATACATTTGGTTATACATTCATAACAATCAATTCACGAAATCATAAGCATCACCCAATAATTAGCATATTTCATAGTTTACAAAACCTTTACAATTCATATATCCATGCCATATTGCCTTTCATATTTGCAAATATTCATCAAACATCATCAACCATTTATCAATCATACGTGCATACAAACAATCAAATATAGCATTGGAAAAATCATCCATTCATGTTATATTCGAGTAATGCAACACACCCATGCATGTGGTACCACTACACCGCCCCATTAAATCGCGGGTCACGGATAACTCACCGTTCCATTATATCGCGGACACGGCTACCACCTCAACGTTCCATTAGATCGCGGACACGTATATTGGCCACCATGTTAATTCCACACAATGGGAATTAACAAATGCAACATGATATGTAAGTATGTAACACTCAGCATACTATGAACATCGATCAACATATCATGCACATCAACAATATCAAACATAACATGATATGAAATAGCATGTAACCACTCAGCATACCATTTAAACATCAATCATATCAAGTTACGGATAGCATGTAATCACTCAGCATACTATTCAAACATCAACCAATCACATCAATTATATCATATCTCATGCTCGATAACATAACTAAAAGCATGGCAATAAAAATCCAACGTCAAAACACTGGAATCAAAAATTCAGAAACTCATCACAGCAGAGCAACACGGGCACCCGTGTTGTGCAACACGGCCCGTGTTGTGCAGAACGTCCAGAAAAATGCACATTTTAATTTTATCAGTACAGGGGCTCTGACACGGGTACCCGTGTTGTGCAACACGACCCGTGTCGTGCAACCAGGAGCACACCCCTTCCAACTCAGAGGAGCAACACGGGCACCCGTGTTGTGCAACACGGCCCGTGTTGCTGAGCGCGCACAGGATTTTCCTGAAACTGCAGCAGCTCAGAAAACAACAGTCCAAACGCGGGAAAACGTCCGCCAAAAACGCGCATTTCAGCACCTAACGCATTGAGTTTGTACAATTCACAACACACCACAATATCTAAGTTACCAACAATTATTATAATAACCTTAATCGGAAACTAACCGTCCTTTTGGGGAAATCTACTGACACGGAGGTTATCCCTACAACTTCCACGGTAAATTCACGATCATGATATATATACTCTCAATTCCTCATTTGGGACCTAAAACTCTTAATCGATTCCTAAAAATTGGGGACCTAACCCTTTTCTAACAAGGTTCAGTCCTACAGTTATCGATCCCTAGAAACATCTAACAATTGGGAATTCCTACGATTACCCGAATCAACCGTACATAAACCCATAACCAAATATAAATCGAGTATAAACCCCCCTTACCTTATCAATTAGCAGCTTTGAGTTCTTGGGCGATGTTCTTCGTTCTCCGTTCTTCAGAGCTCTATTTTCCCAAATTCCAACTTCTGTTCTTACGTGAAAACCAAAAATGAGAAAATGGCCTAAGTCCCAAACATAACTTTATTTCTCTGCACCCCCACTCTTTACTAACAACATCTAAGCCCAATAACATAAAAATCCCAATATTCCTTATTTCTTTTATTTTCCTCAAATACTCCAAAATAAATAATTCTTTTTATTTTATTAATTCTAATAAAATAAATTCCCAAATTTAAATAAATCAATTAATTGAAAACGGGGTGTTACACACAAAAGTTTTAATTGCACAAATTCAAATTTGTCAACATACTGCATAATCAAAAGGCCAACTGAACTAGGCCTAACCCAAAAGGCAAACTGAAAGTTACAATTTGAAACTATCCACAAGCTGCCAAAAAGGTACAAGAGCTGTCAAAAACTGTCCCAGCTGCCCAAAAGATATCTCAAGATATCAAAGTACAAAATACTGTCAACAAGATGCAGGAAAGCTGGAGAAAGAGATAAAAGTATGCAGAATAAAACAACTATTGCAAGCAAAGTTTCGATCACATCACTTTCCAAAGGCCATTGTTTTTTCAGAAATTAGTACATAAGCAATATAATAATGCTGTAATCTGTACTAGAGAGAGAGAGAAGAAAGAAAAGAAGAAGGAGGCTTACAGGGCTCAGGCTTTAGGCAAGAAGATATATAAAACAAAACTGAGATAACACAGTGATAAAAGGCAGAAACAAGATAAACAAAAGGATATACAAACAAAACCTGTATCCAAAACAACTCAGAACTGTCAAACATAAACAACATATCAAAACCTCACCAACACCCAACACTTCAACCGGTAAAAGACAAAGCCACATAGATCCAAAACATCAAACCTGCCATACTTCCAAGCATCATCCTGCATAAAGCCTAACAGAAGCATAAGCCTCAAGGATTTTTTTCTACAAGCCTGGCCTGTTTCAATGCAAAAAAAACAGAAGCCAAGCCTAAAAACTGCTGAAGCCAAGATTCAAAAAGCTTTCACCTGCTAGCTTATCAAGAAAACCAAAACACTCAAAGCTGCCGGTCAAGCCATGAACCAGAAGCCTAAACTATCCAACAATAGCCATAACCTGTTTGAGCCTTAAACAAAGGACCAGAAGTTCAAGTACTGGGCCTAACCTGCCTTCACTATCAACAAACACTTCAAACCCAATCTACAGAGGCCAAGACTCAAACTAAAGCCAAAATCTGAACTGTCAAGCCTAAAAATCCAAACATCATAACCAAGCCACAAGGCCCTCAGAAAACTTTCATCACTGGGCCAACAACAACATCATCAAAGCATTTCAAGTCAACCAAACACAGAAGGGGCAAGCAGCATACCAAATATCACGCATTCAAGGCAATACAGAGTAAGGCAACACAAGCCCTCAGAATTTTGTTCATCACAGGGCAAGCATAAAAATCATCAAGGCATCAAGCTAGCATACGAGGCAACAAAGAGAAGAAGATAAAGAAGTTTGTTTTCAGCATGCATCATTAAACAACAAAAAGGCAAAAATACTGAGTACCAGAGAAGCCTCCCCAAAGCTCACAACTTCATCACGTTTCTCCGTCCTTGGCCGCCTAGTACGCCACCATCCATTTCTTTTCCTCCTCAAAGGTCCATTTCTTTCCCTTTTTTTTTTCTTCCTTCAAAACCTCATATAAACAGAATTTAATCATGATGTAAGAATCGAAACAAGGAAACGTTAAAAGCATGCATAAATTTAAAACCCTAAAGACTGAAAGAGCATAATCGTTACCTCTTGGCCAACATCTACGTAACCATGAAAGGGAAGAGAAGGAGGCGGCGCCTCTGACAACGGGGACGGAGAAACTCAGAGGCTATGGCGTGAGAAGACGAAGGAAGACGAAGGAGGACGAACGGCGCTGTAACCCTAAGCTTTTCTCCAAGTGAACAAACTTTGAAACCCTCACAACAATTGTTCTAAAAGCCTTGGGCCTTGCCCCGTTTCAGAAGCCTCAAGCCCATCAGATTTAGGCGCGCACACCCCCATTTCCACTTGCCTTCTGCTTCACTTGTTTTTTTTTCTTCATTTTGGGCCAAAATCCTTTCAGGCCCACATGACCTCTTTTCTTTTTCTATTAACAAACCCTTCTTAATATTTTCTAAATTTTCATTTATTTTATAACCTAACTTTTTTTTATATAATATTTTAACTAAAATATAAATAATACATTAATCTTACTAAATTTTGTTTATCACATTTAAAGAAAAAATTAGACTTTTTTTTAGGTTTAAACATTTTTAGTTTATTAAAACTTTTTTAGTTTACATAAGAAAATAAACTTTCCTTTATTTCTTTTTTCTTTTAATTAAAACTTTATACATAAGTACTAAAATACATTAATAAGTAGAACTTAAAACATTTTTTTCTTTTCTTTTGTTAAAACCCTTTTTATTTAAATATGAACTTTATATAATACACTAACATTAATACATAAAGACAATAAAATACATAAACATTTGTTTTCCTTTCTTAAAACCTTTGTTTGTGCATATTAACAAATATCCAAAAAGCATTAAATAAACAAAACACTTAATTTTTTTTCATTAAGTTCACATCTCAAACTTGCAAATAAACCTCATACATTTACAGATACACTTACACATTTACAATATACAAATACGTCGATACATTTACTTTGCTTTACACATATACATTTGCTATTCTTATGCATTGCTATACGTTATATTTTACATTTGCGCAATTCGATTTGGTTGTAATTATTTGGATACTATTCTCCTATAAGTCTCATCCCTCATTTGTATACTTGTACCCCCACTCCCGGATACTATTTGTAATAGTTTAGGACTTTAAATTCCCGCAATTTATCGCTTTTGAATTATACCATGGTTAGACCTAGGGTTGTATGTAAATAAAATAAAACGCTAAATAACCTAATACAAGACAAATACATGAAATCAATACACAATCACACTTACACCCCTAGGGTAATCCCACATGTTGCCTTCCAAAATGGGCCATGCTTGCACGTTGAGTATCTTTGGCAAAACAATTCAAATGATCATAAGTCCCTCGATGACGCTTTCGAAAGTTGCCTAAACGGAATGATCATAGTCCCTTCAATCAAAATTGCCAAAGACACTTGGCACCTTTGCATTCATGGTCCATACGATGATCCGCACCCGTCCCGTTAAACATCCTAAACGCAAGATTGTCCACCAAATACAACGGTGGAACAAAATTGTTAAAAAGGGTTAAAACATGAGAAAAACCTTTGAGTATATTAGGGGTAGACAAAAATCTTAGTTACTTGATCAACTTGCAAAACACACTTGCCTACTTTTCAAACCACACTCCACAAACACTTTCAAAACAAACTTTCAAAAACATTTGAAACATCTTTTCGAAAAGATACACACCTTCGTATATACTCAAACACGAGTCATTACAACGGTTGCCGAAACAAATGCGTCTATTTCAAAACATTTTCAAAACACAAATACACACACCATTTCAAGAAATCAAAAATCAAGGCAAGTGATCTAAAACCAAGTAACTAAGAGCCCATGGATAACCATGGATGAAAAGGGTGCTAATACCTTCCCTTTTCATAATCTACCCCCCGAACCCACGAAACATCTCAAAAGGTTTTTCCTGTGCTTTTTTAACCTTTCCTTTAGGATAAAATAAAAAGTCGGTGGCGACTCTTGCTAAACCGAACAAGTGCGAAAACAAACGCAAAACTCAAGTCAGTTCTCCCACCGTATCACAGAACTGGAGACTCTGCTGGGGAATATTCAAAAGTGGGGTTACCTTAGGGTTTAGATCACCTTTATATTCTTGCTTTGATTGCCTTGATTGCTTTACTTTTTGGGTCCTTGTTTGGGTTTGTTATAAATCCTACACCCGGATTTGGGGCACCTTTTTAGGTAAATAGCAATAAAACTGCGAGGGAATTGTGCGGGGTATACCGACATGGTTGAAGCAGTAAGCTATGTTAGTGTGACATATTTGTGAGTACCGGTAACCCTTGAGTTCAATAAAGGAGAGTACGGGGCCGCTGAGTGATGTCGCGAAGCACTAACGAACTCTTAGAACATTACTTGACCATCCTAGCCTTTTTAGGGGTAGTGAGATGACCGACTTTGGTGCAGTCCGAAGTTGGTAGATACTCGATACTACACTCATTGAGGGTTGTTTTCTTGAAATATTTTGGTCGTATGAAGATATGCCTGGTTTGGATACCGACATTGTGGTTCATCGTCTGCCTATGAAGGAAGACTGCCCTCCAGTTAAACAAATAGTTCGTCGCATGAGGCCTTACATGTCTGAAAAGATCAAGGCCGAAGTAATGAAACCGTTTGATGTAGGATTCCTAGCTGTAACATCCTATCCTCAATGGGTGGCCAATATAGTGCCAGTGCCAAAGAAAGACGGAAAGTTCGCATGTGCGTAGACTATAGGGATCTGAATAGGGCAAGCCCCAAGGATGATTTCCCTCTACCACACATTGACGTCTTAGTCGATAACACTGCTCGGCATAAAGTCTTCTCATTCATGGATGGCTTCTCAGGCTATAATCAAATAAAGATGGCTCCCGAAGATATGTAAAAAACTACTTTTGTTACACAATGGGGCACCTTCTGCTACAAGGTCATGCCCTTCGGGTTAAAGAATGCAGGGGCAACATATCAAAGGGCTATGGTTGCTTTATTTCATGACATGATTCATCATGAGATAGAGGTATATGTGGATGATATGATTGCTAGATCACAAACCGAAAAAGAACATCTCAGTCACCTGCACAAACTATTCGAGAGACTGAAGAAATATAAACTGAGGTTAAACTCTAACAAATGCACATTTGGAGTACGCTCTGGGAAGCTTCTAGGTTTTGTGGTCAGCAATAAAGGCATTGAGGTTGATCCCGCCAAGATAAAGGCCATCCAAGAAATGTCGGTCCCTCATTCTGAAAAAGAAATCAGAGGATTCTTGGGTTGTCTCAATTGCATTTCCCGTTTCATATCACACTTAACTGCTACTTGTGAGCCACTCTTCAAACTCTTGAAGAAATATCAGGTAGTCAGATGGAACGATGAATGCCAAATTGCTTTTGACAGAATCAAAGAATACCTACAAGAACCTCCTATTCTCCTGCCTCCAGTTGAAGGAAGACCTTTGATCATATACTTGACAGTACTAGAGAATTCTATGGGGTGTGTTTTGGGCCAACATGACGAGTGTGGCCGAAAAGAGCATGCAATTTACTACCTAAGCAAAAAGTTTACCGACTGTGAAACCATATATTCACTGCTTGAGAAAACTTTCTATGCTTTAGCGTGGGCTGCTTGCCGGCTAAGGCAGTACATGTTGACTCATACCACTTTGTTGATTTCCAAGATGGATCCGATCAAGTACATCTTTGAAAAACCTTCTCTTTCTGGACGAATAGCCAGATGGAAAATGATCTTGACTGAGTACGACATTCAGTACACAAGTCAAAAAGCCATAAAAGGAAGTGTACTAGCAGATCATTTGGCCCATCAAGCTGTGGATGATTATCAGTCAATGAACTTCGACTTCCCTGATGAGAATATTATGCTGGTAACCGACTGTGCGAAATCTGGACCGTATGACGGACCTAAACAAGGATCCCGATGGACTATGGTATTCGATGGGGCTTCCAACGCCTTAGGTAACAGAATTGGTGTTCTGATCATCTCTCTTGAAGGTTGCCACACTCCTTTCACTGCCAGACTATGTTTCGATTGCACAAATAATATGGCTGAGTATGAAGCATGCATCTTAGGTCTAAAGGCTGCCATTGACTTAAGGATCAAGCATTTGGATGTGTTTGGAGATTCTGCCTTGGTGATCAGACAAGTAAAAGGAGATTGGGACACTAAACACCCTAATCTCATCCCTTACAAGGAACTTGTGCTATCCCTAATTCCTCACTTCGAAGAAATCACGTTCGAGCACTTCCCTAGAGAAGAAAACCAATTGGCTGACGCTTTGGCAACCATGTCCTCAATGTTCAAAGTCAGATGGGATAACGAAGCCCCTATGATTACCATTGAAATATTCGATGAACCTGCACATTGCTATGAGCTTGACGCCAATGCAAAAAAAGCCATGGTACCATGAGGTATTGAGATACCTTGAAGCACAAGAGTATCCAGAGGGAGCATCCATCAATGACAGAAAGTTCTTACGAAGATTTGCAGCCAAATTCTTCCTAAGTAACGGGATATTATACAAGCGCATCCATGATTCAACTTTACTCTGATGTGTGGATAAGAAAGAGGCAGAGGAAATCATGGAAGACATGAACGATGGCCTTTTCGGTACTCACTCAAGTGGGCATACGATGGCTAAGAAAATCCTAAGAGCAGGTTACTATTGGTCAACGATGGAGAATGATTGTCATTAAAATTCAAAAACTTGTCACAAATGCCAAATCTATGCTGACAAGGTCCATGTACCTCCAATCCCTCTGAATGTCATGACTGCTCCATAGCCATTTGCAATGTGGGGTATTGACATGATCTGAGAGATCAATCCCACAGATTCCAACGAACATCGCTTCATTCTTGTTGCTATCGACTATTTTACCAAATGGGTCAAAGCCGCCTCATTTTCCTCAGTCACCAAGACTGTGGTAGCCAGATTCATCAGACACAACCTCATCTTCCGTTATGGTATCCCCGAAAGGATCATCACCAACAATGGGACTAACCTCAACAATGCCATGATCAGGGAATTGTGCACTCAATTTAAGATCAAGCATCACAATTCTTCTCCGTATAGACCAAAAATGAATGGCGCAGTCGAGGCAGCCAACAAAAATATCAAGAAGATTGTGCAGAGAATGGTAGTAACCTATAAAGATTGGCATGAGATGTTACCATTTACTCTACATAGATACCGTACTTCAGCTAGAACATCAACTGGGGCAACTCCCTTCTCTCTAGTCTATGGCATGGAAGCTGTTTTGCCATTGGAAATTCAAATTCCCTCGCTGAGGATTATGATCGAGGCAGGCCTAGGCGAAGACGAGTGGATTCAAGTGAGATTGGATCAGTTGAACTTGATCGATGAAAAACGATTAGCTGCTATTTGCCATGGTCAGACGTATCAAAAATGGATGATCAAGGCCTTCAACAAAAAGGTCAAGCCTCGAATATATCAAGTTGGTGACCTGGTGATAAAATGCATCATTTTACCACAAGGTGACCCCAGAGGAAAATGGACCCCCACCTATGAAGGGCCGTTTGTTGTCAAGAGAGTTTTCTCTGGCGGTGCCATGATGCTGACCACCATGGATGGCGAAGATTTTCCGCATCCTATAAACGCGAACATAGTTAAAAAATACTACGCATAAGAGATCTGTTAGGTTGACACACCTAAGCAAAATGGGGCATCCCGGCAAACCAAAAGGTTTGGGCAAAAATTAGGGATATATGCAAAAGATTGTACACCCGACAAGTTGAAAACCCGAAAGGGCGACTTGGGCACAAAAAGGTATCCTGGTGGACCAAAAACCCGAAAGGGCGGTTCAGGCAAAAAATTAAGGATTAAAAGCGTACAACTATGTCCTGTGGAATCAACGCAGTCAATTCTATCACTAAGATCCGAGTTCAAAGGGTCCAGGATCAATCCAATCAATTTCGATCAACGGAAAAGGATGTTCGAAGACATATGGGGCAATAGTAGAGTTGGAAGGCAATAAGATCATTTTACATGGCTATTTGTTTTCATTCTCAATTTTGTTTTCCTTTTGGCGATTTCCTCTTACTAGGATTTCCGTCTCCATGTACAAAACGCCTATTTATGGGCAAAATATCAATACAAATACACTTTGAAGTGAAAAATTTTCTATCTCTGTTTTGAATGAAAATTTGTCCAATGACTAAAATTGAAAGAACATATGCATGTGAACATAATTAAAGCTATTTGGCACATGTGTCCTGCTAAGCAACAGCATCAACAGAGCGTCAGCGCACAACAACAATAAGCATCTCTTTTAATGTATGTGAAATAACCCCACAGAGTTATCTCATCCTCATTATCCCCACCAGGGCTGTGACAATAAGCCTTTCCCCAATGGAGTTGCCCACAAAATATCCCTACACGGGATGATCCCCGGCCAGAGTCTTAACCTCTTGACAAATTTCTCCCCAGCTAAGGCGTATGAGATCTCTTCCTAAAGGGAATTCACCTCCTCAACAGGGTTTATTTCCCCAACAGAGTATATACTCCCCAACGAGTCTAGATTGCCCAACTGAGCCCATCTTCCCCAGCTGGGTATATCTTCCCCAAACCGAAGATTTTATCCCCAAGCTGAGTATATCTTCCTCAAACCGAGGTTTTTATCCCCAGCAGGGTATATCTTCCAACCAAGATTTTATTCCCCAGCGGAGTAAAAATTCTCCAGCAAAACCCGAATTCCCTAGTTGAGTCCAAATTGCCCAACTGAGTACATCTTCTCCGACCAAGGCTATTTTATCCAAACAGAATCTATCCTCCCCGACTGAGCCCATCATCCCCAGTTGGGTGTATTCCTTCAAGCTAAGTCTGCCTTACCCGACTGAGCCTATACTCTCCAGTTTGAATACCCCTTTCAAATGACTGCAAACCACAGGGCCACAACCCCTAATCCCCAGTAAAGCCTTCCAAAGCCTTTACCGAGAAATGCTATGAAGCCTGGATCTGACCAGATATTAGCACAATTTTCAAAGTAATTACTGAAGCCTGGACCCGACCAGATAACAGTTTAACTTTTTGAATTACTGAAACTCGGACCCGACCGGATAACAGATGATCTTACAATGCTATGAACCCTGGACCCGACCAGATAATAACCTAACTCTTCAAACATATAGAAGAACCTAAACTCAACTCGACCAAGGTTGAACTACCTTTCCCCAATAGAGTTGCCTCTCTATCCCCAACAAAGGACTGAGAAACCTGGACCCGACCAGATATCAATCCTCATTTCCATCCTTTCAAGAAAATCGTTGTGAAGCCTGGATCCGACCAGATAGCAATCACCCTTAGAAATTCGTTATGAAACCTGGAAACCGACCAGATAAAAACTAAATCCCCAAGTAGTTTATTGTGAAGCTTGGACCAGACCAGATAACAATTAACTTCGTCAAAGAAATCTGCAAAGCCTGGATCCGACCAGATAACAGTTTTCATATAGTCTATTGTGAAGCTTGGGCCCGACCAGATAGCAATTAACCTCATCAACCTCGGAAATATGCAAAGCCTGGACCCGACCAGATAACAGTTTTCAAACGGTATATTGTGAAGCCTGGACCTGACCAGATAACAATTAACCATGATCCCCAGTAAGACACTATGAAGCCTGGATTCGACCAGATAATAGTACAGCTTTCCAAAAGCCTGGACCCGACCAGATAACAGTTTTCAAACGGTATATTGTGAAGCCTGGACCCGACCAGATAACAATTAACCATGATCCCCGAAAAAACACTATGAAGCCTGGATTCGACCAAATAATAGTACAACTTTCCAAAAGATCGTAAAACCTGGACCGGACCAGATAACAGTTTTCAAAAAATTTTCTGTAAACCTGGACCTGGCCAGATAACAATTAATCCATCCTTTCCTCCGGTAAGTGACTGTGAAGCCTGGATCCGACCAGATAACAGTTAACCTCCGCATCCCCAGCAAGTTGTTGTGAAGCCTAGACCCGACCAAATAACTATTCAACTTCAAGGAATTTTCTGCAAAGCCTGGATCCGACCAGATAAAAGTTAATTCATCTTCTCTTCCA
Organism: Vicia faba; assembly: GCA_948472305.1. NCBI lineage: Eukaryota > Viridiplantae > Streptophyta > Magnoliopsida > Fabales > Fabaceae > Vicia > Vicia faba. The sequence goes on from OX451740.1 coordinate 147,608,825, forward strand.
GTAAGTTGCCACGAAGCCCAGATCCGACCGGATGGCAGCCAACTACTTCATCCTCAGCAACTGTGAAGCCTGGATCCGACTAGATAACAGCTGACATCTGAGCGATATTCCCTAGAAAAAGCACCCTTTTAACAAAATTTGAAGACATGCATGTTCTTCATTTCCAACAGGAAGTCAGGGATTCAACCTCCTTGGATTTCCTCAGCAGCAGTCAGGGATTTATTTTCCCAGACGAAAACATACATCTTGCATTCATACATCATAGCATGTACATACCATATGCATTTAGCATGATACCACATCTGGTGAATATCATGCAAGCATCTGCATTTTACTAACCCCTTTTCTCCCAGGTAAAACGTCAAGTTTAGTATAAATCAACAAGAGATTTGTGCTGATACTTCTTCTAGCATTTACCAACATTCCTCCAAATGGCATCTATAAGCCCATTCACCATCCATCTTCGAGTGCAAATTTTTGGGCACTCTAGTGTTAAATCATCTTTCACCTTCAAGTAACGAATGGCGGATCCGCCAATCTAACTCTTCAGGTTTAAGAAGATTGAATAGGGGCAGCCGTTGCACCCCAAAATTTTCCCTCTCATTTCTTAAGGAATCACCCTGGATTCTCAAGTGTGTTTTCATCAAGACTCCAGGCCTTGAATTATCAATTTTCCCAAGCAGACCATTCACAAGGGCAAAATGGTCATTTGCATACTAAGAAGTCTAACTTTGACTTTTGATCAAAATCAAATCTCAAAAATCTTATTTCATCAAGACATGTGGAAATATGAAGTTTGCTTCGTCAAGAGTTTCAAAAGTCAGATTTTGTTTTGGAAAAATCAAATTCTAAAAACTTAGAAATTTTTCTAAGTATTTAAGAAATATGACAATTTCAGAACTTCTGAGCCAGTGTTCACATTCAACAAATTCTGAGTGTTCTCAAGACAGAGTTTAGTCAGAACTTCTGGGCCAGTGTTCCCAAAGGTTCAGTCAGAGTTTGCAAGGTTAAAACAAAGAAGGTAACAAAGCATGTTGTAAGTATACTGGAAGTTCTGAAGGATCCTTCAGAACATGCTGGAGTCAGAAGATAAGAGGATCATAAGATGATATGCTACGCTAAAGCAGAACTTCTAATCCAGAGTTAAGCAAAGGTGCAGAGTTTCACATGGAAACTCATTTAATGCTCACAGCCGCCTCTGAGTCTTTATCCAGGAGATTCACACCACGTGTACCCCTACTGTCTTGGGAAGACAAATTTTTGTGCAAAAGTATGCTAGACCCACGCGCTGTTTCTACTTTTCATTAATTCACGCTGCCAAATCTAGATGAGGCGCTGTTAACCATCCAACTTGAATGCATTGAACCCCACTTGTTTAAGCTTACTTCAAGAGTAAGTCGACATCTAGCCGATGAAGTTGGTGCCAATTAACCGCCCCAACTGTAAAACTTTGTCTATAAATAGAATTCCATTGACCACTAAGAAAGGGGTCCAAAAAATTGAAAAAGAGAAAATTTGTGAAAGAGGCGAGAGAATTGGGAAAGAAGGCTTTGAATCACTGCAAGATTCTAAGAACCCAGGAAACTATAAACACAAAAATACCAAAAATTCTTATAATTTGATTCCTTACATTCAAACTCCATTTTTCTCAAGTGTTCTTGACTAAAGCCACCCACGTAGCTGCTGATTCATGCATCGGAAGTTACCTTAACTTCTGTATTCCTATTGCCATTCAAACTCCATTCACATCCACCTCCAAGGAATCAGAATATCACCCTTTAGCTATTCCAGAAATTACAAATTCTCATTATGCTGAGTACGTGAAGGAGTTACTCAGAACATCACCAGAATTCAAGACCAACCTCCAGTGCACAGAATCCTTTCCAGCTGCAAGGTAAGTTTTCAGCTGACTCTCATCATAACTAATTAAGCATTGTCAGATTTTGCATATTTAGCACAATGTAGATATTCTGATCCTGATGATGTACATATTCTGAAAATTCATGCATCTTCCTGCCTAAGTAGAGGAAATCCCAGTTCAGAGCTTCATAAAGAAAATAGGACTCAGAATTAGAATTAGCAACTACATGTTGCTTCTGATTTGTGCTTCTGACATTTCATGAAATTTGTCCTAACTGTTATATATGAAACATCTGTTCTGTTGAGAAATAACTAAGTTGCAGATGTTCTGACTGGCATGGAGAGAGGAAAAGTTCTGGAAATTGCATCAGAACTTATGAAACTTCTGAGTTCTCAGAAGATCCAGAACTTCTGAACTTCCATATTTTTGCTAACATGTTTCTGTTTGTGCAGCAAGTCAAAGTCAGAACTTCTGACCTCTTTATATTTTCAGCATTTTGCGCTTAATATGTTTTTCTTTCTTTATTATTTTTCCATCATATTACTTATTATTATTAATAAAAAAAACACCAAAAAGATTTTATATTTGCATGTTATATTTTCTTTTAACATAAAAAGATAAAAAATATTTTCTTAAAACAAAAGTTGTTTTCCTTTTTTAAACAGACAAACATTTTACATTTTATGTACATTCTTATCTATTTCAAATATGGTTGTAATAGTAACTTAGAATTTTAACTTGCACCCATTCACAAATGTGTACCCCCATCCCCCAAAATATTGTAATAGCGTAGGACTTTACATTTTCGTACTGTTATTGTTTTCAATATATGCTAGTAATTAGGGTGTATATGACAAGATATGAAAATTGAAAAATAGATCACCCTAATCAAGACAAATTATGCATGTAATCAAACACACTCGCACATTTACACCCTGAGGGTAATTCCACTTGTTGTCTTACAAAAATGGCCATGTTATGCATGTGGGAGGTCTTAGCACAAACAAATCAAAAAAAGATCATAGTCCCTCGATGACGCTATCAAAGTTGCCTTTCAAAATGATCTTAGTCTCTAAAGAAAAAGTGCTAAGTCATCTCATAACATTGCTATCCTGGTCATACAATGACCCAACGCTTGTCCATTCACATCCAATGATGGAGCTTCTTACTAAAACAATGGTAAGGTAGCAACATCTAAAGGAGGAGGAAAAGCACATCTAAGACCTTTTGAGTAGGTAGATTACTTTTAGTTACTTGCTCAATTTCAAAATAAATATCCTTGCTATTTTCAAAAAACGATCACATACACTTTCCAAACATCTTTCCAAAACTTGGATTATTTTCAAAAGCTCAACACTTTGTATACGTTCTTACGAACGAGAACTATTACAAAGTTTTCCTAAACGATGACACCTTTTCAAAATACTTTCAAAACCACACAAAGCACATTTTTCAAACAAAAGCAAGTGATCTAGCAAGTAACTAAGAGCCCATGGAAAACCATAGATGAAAAGGGTGCTAATACCTTCCCTTTTCATAATATAGCCCCCGAACTCAAAAAAAACATCTCGAAAGGTCTTTCCTGTGCTTTTTCACCTTTCCTTATTGGATAAAAGAAAAGTCGGTGGCGACTCTTTCTAAACCGTAACATTTGCGAACATAAACGCAAAAACCTCATGTCAGTTCTTCCACCGTATCAGACTTGTCAATAGTAATCTATACACCATTTGTTTTGAGAAATGATATAAAGATCATGCTCCAATAACACTTAGTGCAATAAGAAAGGGATGAGATGAAGAGGGGTGGGAGAGAATATACAAACCACTTTTGAATTAAATTTAATCAAACTATTATTAAAATCACTCATCCATTTTTGTGGAATTAGACTCAACACTGTGGATCTATTGATGTTAATAAAGTTCATGATCAAAATTTTAACCCAAGATCATCCAGAAAATAGTCACAAAATAATATTACATTTGATATATATATATATATATATATATATATATATATATATATATATATATATATATATATATATATATATATATATATATATATATATATATATATATATATATATATATATATATATATATATATATATATATATATATATATATATATATATAAGGTTTAAAAAAAAGTTTTAAAGTAGAAATAAAAGAGAAAAATATCAACTATATTCAAATTGATCAAGAAATAACAAAGTAAGTCCATAGAAAAATCAGAAAAGGACTCAAATGATTTTATAAATTTTGTTTGGTAATTTTTTAAAGTCAGAAACTATTTTTAAAATTAAAAGAAATGAGTAAAATAAACTAAAAATGATAAAAAAAATACCAAAGTCAGAAATAAAAAATAAGTGAGGTCACCAATATTTGTCACAATATCATTGGATCATTCCATAATTTTTCCAGAGTTTAAAAATGCATAAAAGTATTTTTAAACATTTAAAACAATTCAAATAAAGTGAAAATTTATAAAAAAAAACAAAACACAAAATTAAATTATGGAAAAATAGAAATCAAAAAGAGAATAATCAAAAATATTTTTCAGAATTTTTGGACTAAAAATGAATTTTCTATGAATTTTTGAAGTTTAAAACAATTAAATATAAAAATCAGAAAAGAAAATAAAAACCAAAAAAATATGGACCATCTGACCAATGTCAAAATGCGTTAGTAAACAAATCAAGTGGACCTGGCGCGCTGTGCATGTTATGGACTTTAGTGAATAATGCATAGGATCATTAATTAAATCAGATTCTTGAAAAACACATATGACGCACCTTCATTGGTTGGAAGATGAGACGTTGGTCATCTTCAACCTCCAGCCAGTCCCAAAACCAAGTTGCTCAATCTGTAAAATTAAAGCACGTGACCTATACCATTCGCTTCGTCTCTTCAAGACAAAGATAACCACACCCTCGCGATAAATTTATATAAACTGTAGCTCAAGCAATTTGGAAAGAAAGTTTTGAAAAGGGATTTGAAATTTCATGGTTAAAACGTGTTTCCAGTAAAAAGCAAGCGTTGCAACTAGAACCAGGGCAATAAGAGCATCACAATGATATCAAAGTTTTGAAGAATTGATGAAGGAACCTACCTATTGGAGTTGAGTTGCAGAGCTCTGAAACTGAACTTCTATGGAGCAATATAGGGCACGATTCTTGAATGTAATTATATGGTTAGCTTTAGGGAAGATCAAGGAAGGTGAATTGATGGAAAATTGGATTGAAAAAGGCTTGAGAATGGATTTCAAAGTTGCTCAATTTTGAGTTATGGAACAAGTTTGGCAGGGTGATTCTGGCTATCCAAGCTTGAGAAAATGAATGGGGAATGACCCTCTATTTATAGGGAATCAAATGGAATGTCCAAGCGTGTGGAATGATGGAGTTTGGAGGGAAATCGTGTGAAGTTGCAAACAAGAAAAGCGTGACTTCCAATTTGATCAAAACTCATCCAAAATGCACGTTTTGCTATGCTAATCACTTATGGAAGTTCACTAAACATGATCAGAAGCAAAAACACGCAAAAACAAAGTGTTTAGAAGCCAAATCAAGGATTTTAAACTTCTGACTTGGGGAAAAATTCAGTTTCAAATTGCCAACTTCTGACCAGTGGCATTCTCAGCTCAAGGGGTCTTAGGGAATGATTCTTGATGCTTTAGAAAGATGAGGTTACAGGCTTTGCAATGGAAAAGTAATGGAATCAAATGGATGCTTGAGCTGAAAGTTGCATTGAGTCAAAGTTGGGAAAAAGAAGTTGACTTTCCATACTTAGAAATATTTCAAGTTTTTCTTCAAAAGTGACCTATAATGTTTTGCATCCAAACATAGCCTTCCACTTGGAATTTGCTCTTGACCAAAAAAGATAGCATGAAGTAGATCTATTGAATGACATTTTGAGACTTGTACCATTAAAAATCTCCAAAAATTGAGAGAGTTATGAATTATTGAAGTTGGAAAACAAATCATGAAATGACCTATAATCTTTTGTATCCTTAAGGCAACTTCCGTCCATTTTCTCACTTTGCACATAAAAGAAGGAATAAAGTTCACATCCTCAAGATCATTGTTGAAAAATAATGGGCTCAAGGTGATAAAAATTGACCAAGTTATGATCATTTGAAGTCACATATGGAAAATTGGGGATTCATCTAGAGGACGTGTAATCTTTCTTCTTCATCAAGTTTCTTCCACGTGAAAACTCCTTGGAGCTTTTGAATTGATTTGTTGATAACCCTTTGAAGAGAATGATGTCTTTGGAATCAGTCAAAAATACCAAAACATGAGCAAGATATACTCCTTTGAAGTTCAAAACCCTAGCTCCTAGGTCATGAAACATGCCTTGAGGAACTTTGACAATTTTGAACAAACTTCTTGTACCAACACAAATGCTTTGTAAATATAAGTTATTGAGGATGATAATGAGAACTCATAGCAACAAAAACCACTTCCATATCTTGAGAATTAAGAGAAATATGCATTTGTAACGAATGGGAACAAAGCCTTGTCCAAGCATGATAACTTCTCCAATCAATCCCTTGTGCTTTTTAACCAAATTTGATTATCTTGAAATATGGTGAACCAAAATAACCTTGCCATGTAATTTCTTCCAAAACAAATCCAACGGTGAGGTTTGAACTTCTCAAGCTTTATTGACTAGGGCATGGAAATAAACTCATGAACCCATGGAGCAACTTGTTAAGTCTCACTACCTTTACCTGTATTAGTAACAAGAAAGACAAAAACAATATTGAATTTTATTAATTAAAAGAAAAAAATCAAGACAAAAATATTCATGACCACAAAAGAAAACAAGTCAAGGTGCTTGATGATTCCTCAAAGAGCAAAGCTAAAGATATGGAGGGGAACCAAGAATCCTAATGTGATCTTGTTGTGATGGAATCAACATGTTATGATGAGGGGATCTCAGGGGAAACATGGGGTACAATAGTCTTCAACTGGGATAGAAATCTTAGTATCGATTTGACTAAACCAGAGAAAGGTCTCAGATTAACTTTGACTGGCATAACAATCAGGAGAATCTTAGTAGCGATTCAACTGACCCATACGAAAGTCTTGGTACATCTTCCACTGGAATGTTAATCAGAGAGATCTTAGTGTAGACCTGTCTGACCCAGGGAAAATCTTGGGCTAACTTTGACTGGCATAGTAATCAGGAGAATCTTAGTAGCGATTCAATTGACCCATACGAAAGTCTCGGTACATCTTCCATAGAATGGTAATCAGAGAGATCTTAGTGTCGATCTGGCTGATCCAGAGAAAATCTTAGGTTAGCTTTGACTGGCATAGTAATCAGGAGAATCTTAGTAGTGATTCAACTGACCCAGACGAAAGTCTTGGTACATCTTCCACTGGAATGGTAATCAGAGAGATCTTAGTGTCAAACTGTCTGACCCAGGGAAAATCTTTGGTTAACTTTGACTGACATAGTAATCAGGAGAATCTTAGTAGCGATTCAACTGACCCAGACGAAAGTCTCGGAATATCTTCAACTAGCATAGTAATCAGAGAGATCTTAGTGTCGATCTGGATGATCCAGAGAAAATCTTGTGAGGACATCCTTCTGAGGAAAATCCTAGAATAGTTCTTGGTTAGACGTAGCTTGTTGATTTAATCTTTTTCCTGAAAGGTAAGGAGTTAGTTGTATGCAATGTCATGATGTATGAAATGCATTGTGATGATGTGTCAAAATAAATGAGATTGTGTTGTATGCAATATGTATGCGCATGTATGAATATGGGATGCTATTAAGGTATTTTTTAGTCGGGGAAAATAAATCCCGGACTGCTGCTGAAGAGCATTAGGAAGCTGAGTTCTTAATTTCGGCTGGGGATGGTGAGTGGAGATAACTATGTTGGGGATTTACTAATTTCTGTTGCAAATATCCTGCCAGGGAGAGACTCTACCTGAGAATAACTCTGTGAGGGAATAACTCTATTTGTGAGAGGAGATGCTTTGCTGGAATATTTGTCGATTTGGAGAAATAAACTCCACCAGGGGATGAACTTCTGTAGCTGGAGAAATAAACTCTGTTGGGGATTGAGCTTCTGCAGTCAGAGAAGTAAACTCTGCTCGAGAAGAGATTCTTCCGTCAGAGAAATAAACCCTGCTTGGGAGAAAGCTTTATAAATTGCTTGCAATTATAAAACTCGGACGGGGAATATAAATATCGGCTCTCTGAAGAACTTTGTTGGGGAAAGTAACTCCTATTTAGGGAAGCAGGGATCAAAACCTTTGGTTGCCTCTAATCTGTGGAAAGTATAGATGTCACTGGGACGCATGCACTGGTGACTTCGCCTCGAACTGTCCCTTCCCCTGTACCATGCTGAACAGAGTAATTGTCGGGATTGAAATGGTTTTTTAGTCTTTGCCCTTGTTCCTTAGGTCATGAGCAATTGTCTTTCTATTTCTTATGCAAATATTTGTGAATAGAAATCATATTCAAATGCATATGTCAAGAATAAATCATTGGACGTTTTTACAAAACAAAACAACAAAAGAAAAAACAAATGGTTTTGTAAAAATGACTTGTATTAATTTTTGAAGTTTGCCTATAACAGGCGTTGTGTACAAAGAGGCTGATGTTCTAGTAGGAGAACATCGCCGTGAGAGTGAAGACTATTCAAAATAGTGTACAAAGAGAAGAAAACATCTATGTGTAATAATCCCACTGAGTTTCAATTTTGATATTGCCATTATGTCTTCGAGCGTCTCATCACTTTGCTACTTGTCCGAAGTTGGCTGGATTGATTGGTGCTATTTGAGCTTGATAGTTGATATTGAAGTCTGGGTGCAAGGTGATCCAATGGGACATAATGATACGCTTCAAATCCCTAACTTTTTCCTGGACCGCCCTTTCGGGTTTTCAGTCCACCGGGATACCCTTTTTTGCCCAAGCTTCCTTTTCAGGTTTTTGACTTGCAGGGTGTACATATATTTTTTGTTTTTATCCCTAATTTTTGCCTGAACCCTTTTGGTTCGCCGGGATGCCCTTATTTTTTCCTAGGCCAGTCAACCTAGCGGGTCTTTATTCATGCGTAGTATCTTTTCACTTTGTCCGCATTAACAGGGTGATGAAGGTCGTCACCATCCATGGTGGTCAGAATCATGGCTCCACCGAAAAATATGCTTTTGATCACAAATGGCCCTTCGTATGTGGGAGTCCATTTTCCCCTGGGATCACCTTGCGGTAGTATGATGTGCTTGATCACTAGATCCCCGACTTGATATACTTGGCGTCTAACCTTTTTGTTGAAAGCCTTGATCATCTGTTTTTGATACATTTGACCATGACAGACAACAATAAGCCTTTTCTCATCAATCAAATTTAGTTGATCAAGTCGAGTCTGTATCTAATCATCTTCGTTCAAACCCGCATCCTTTATGATTCTCAGAGAAGGGATCTGGACCTCAATAGGAAAGACAACCTCCATACCATATACCAGAGAGTAGGGTGTTGTCCCTGTTGAGATTCGTACGGAGGTGCGGTACCCATGAAGAGCAAATGGTAACATCTCATGCTAGTCTTTGTATGTCACCGTCATCTTCTATATGATTTTCTTAATGTTCTTATTGGCAGCCTCCATAGCACCATTCATTTTCAGCCAGTAAGGGGAAGAATTATAGTGTTGTATCTTGAACTGTTTACAGAGTTTGGTGATCATCATGTTGTTGAGATTCGTACCATTGTCAGTGATGATTCTCTCTGGCATACCGTACTGACAAATCAAGTTATGCTTGATAAACCACGCCATAACGTTCTTGATAATAGTAGCAAAAGAGGAAGCTTCAACCCGCTTCGTGAAATAATCAATGGCCACTAGGATGAAGCGATGCCCATTGGAAGCGGTAGGTCTAATATCTCTGATCATGTTAATGCCCCATATTAAAAAGGGCCAAGGAGCTGTCAAGACGTTCAAAGGAACCAGAGGTACATGCACCTTATCAGAATATATCTGGCATTTGTGACAAGTTCGGGAATGCTGATAGCAGTCTGCTTCCATGGTGGACCAATAGTATCCTTCCTATAGGATCTTTTTAGCCATGGTATGTCCACTCGAATGGGTTCCGAAGGTACCTTCGTGTAGATCTGTCATAATCCTCTCTGCTTTTCTCTTGTCTACGCACCGAAGTAAAGTAGAGTCATGGTTGCGCTTGTAGAGGATTCCATTATTGAGGAAGAACTTTGTGGTGAACCTTCTCAGAAACTTCTTATCATTGACAGATGCCCCCTCGGGATACTCTTGAGCCTCGAGATACCTCTTCAATTCATAAAACCAAGGTTTGTCTGCTATTTCTTTAGTGTTAACCTCATAGCAGTATGCTGGTTCATCCAACCTCTCAATAGTGATCCGAGGAGCCTCGTTGTCCCACTTGACCTTGAACATAGATGACATGGTAGCTAGCACGTCCTCTAACTGATTCTCTACTCGTGGAAAATGTTCAAAGGTGACCTCTTTAAAGTGTGAAAGCAATGACAACACATGTTCTTTGTACGGGATGATATTCGGGTGTTATGTATCCCATTCTCCTTTGATCTGACTTATTACCAAAGCTGAATCCCTGAAAATGCTCAAGAACTTGATCCTCAGGTCGATAGCAGCTTTGAGACCCATGATGCATGCTTCATACTCTACCATGTTATTGGTATAGTTGAAACATAATCTGGCGGTAAAAGGAGTATGACAACCTTCAGGAGATATAATTACGGCACCAATGCCATTGCCAAGTGCATTTGAGGCTTCGTCAAAAACCATAATCCATCAGGATCCTTCTTCAGGTCCTTCATTCGGTCCAGGTTCTTCATAGTCAGCCACTAGCATAATATTCTCGTCCGAAAACTCAAAATTCATGGACTGGTAGTCATCCATGGCTTGATGAGCCAAATGATCAGCTAATAAACTTCCCTTGATTGCTTTCTGGGTCGTGTATTAGATATCGTATTCGGTCAGGATCATTTGCCATCTTGCTATTCTTTCGGAGAGGGCGGGCTTCTTGAAGATGTACTTGATCGGATTCATCTTAGATATCAACAAAGTAGTATGGGTTAACATATACTGTCTCAGTCGGCGAGCACCCCATGCCAAAGCGCAACAAGTTTTATCGAGTTGTGAGTATCTTGTTTCACAGTCGGTAAACTTTTTGCTAAGGTAGTATATTGTGTGCTCTTTTTGACCAGACTCGTCATGCTGCCCCAACACACACCCCATTGAATTATCTAACACTGTTAAGTACATTATCAAAGGTCTTCCTCCAATCAGAGGAATCAAAATTGGTGGTTCTTGAAGGTATTCCTTGATTCTTTCGAAGGCAGTCTGACATTCGTCATTCCACTTTACCACTTGATCTTTCTTCAAGAGCTTGAAGATTGGCTCACAAGTAGCAGTTAGAGGGGAAATGAACCTGGCAAAGTAATTTAGTCATCCCAAAAAGCCTCTGACCTCCTTCTCAGTGCAAGGAGCCGACATCTCTTGTATGGCCTTCACCTTTGCAGGGTCTACCTGAATGCCCTTGTCACTGATAATAAAACCTAGCAGTTTACCAGACCTTACCCCGAAGGTGCACTTGTTTGGATTCAACCTCAGCTTGTATGTCTTCAACCTATCAAACAACTTTTGTAAATGATCAAGGTGCTCCTCCTCAGTTTGAGACTTGCTATCATGTTATCCACATATACCTCTATCTCATGGTGAATCATGTCATGAAATAAGGCGACCATATCCCTTTGATAGGTTTCCCCGACATTATTTGGTCCAAACGGCATCACTTTGTAGCAGAAAGTGCCCTCCATATCTTCGGGTGCCATATTGATCTCATTGTAACCAGAGAAACCATCCATGAAGGAAAAGATCTTGTGATGCACGGTGTTGTCAACCAGAAAGCTTGAGATGTCCTATAAGCAACCCTTTTGGTTTCATCTCAATTTTATATTCCATGCTCATGTATGAAGCTTTGACAAAAAAAGGTGTTTTTGTTGACTTTTCAAAATGACCTATAATGTCCAAATTCATAACTTATTGTGAGTGCATATTTTGAACTTGTGAGCTGAAGATGGATTGTATATCATGTCATCCTATTCAAAATGACCTTTGGATGGGTCATTTCTCATAAAGTATGAGAAAGTTATGCTTGGTCAAATTGAGTTGACTTTTCCTAGAAAACCCTAATTTAGCAACTTTTGATTCTTGAGGAATTATGAGCAATCCTTGATGAATCATGATCAACCCTTGATCAAATGATAAAATATACTTCAAAATAAGTATTTTGACCAAAAATCTTGAAGTTTGACTATATGTAGGCCACAGTTGACTTTTGCCCTAGCATAGTCAATTTTCAGGTCTTTGAGCAATTGACTGAGCAAACTTCCTCTGCAAGGCTTGAAACTTGACATGGATGATCTTGAGAACATATTAGGACATTGTTGAGCATTTGGGATCACTTGGACTCAAGTATCTTGATGCAACATGAAACCCTAATGTGAGGTAGACTGCCTTAGGAGAGACCTTGTCTGGCCAACCCTTGGACTACCTTGAGCAACTTGAGGATATTTCTTGAAATGTTTTGAGAAATATGGGAGGGAAAATTTTGGGGTACAACAGCATGCTTCATACTCAACCATATTTTTGGTGCAGTTGAAGTATAGCCTAGCAGTGAAAGGGGTATGACAGCCCTCGGGATATATGATTACATCACTGATACCATTTCCAAGTGCATTAGAAGCTCCGTCAAAAACCATGGTCCATCGGGATCCTTTTTCAGGTCCTTCATCCGGTCCAGGTTCTTCATAATCAGCCACTAACATGATGTTCTCATCCGGGAACTAAAAATTCATGGATTGGTAGTCGTCCACAGCCTGATGAGCCAAATGATCAACTAATACACTTCTCTTGATTTCTTTATGGGTGGTGTATTGAATGTCGTATTCGGTCAGGATCATCTGCCATCTTGCTATTCTTTTGGAGAGAGCGGGCTTCTCAAAGGTGTATTTGATAGGGTCCATCTTAGATATCAACAAGGTAGTGTGATTCAACATATATTGTCTTAGTCGACGAGTAGCCCATGCAAAAGCACAACAAGTTTTCTCGAGCAGTGAGTATCTTGTTTCACAGTCGGTAAACTTTTTTCTAAGGTAGTATATTGCATGCTCTTTTTGACCAGACTCATCATGCTGCCACAACACACACCCCATTGAATGATCTAATACTGTTAAGTACATTATCAAATGTCTTCCTTCAATCGGAGACATCAGCATTGGAGGCTCTTAAAGGTATTCCTTGATTCTTTCAAAGGTTGTCTGGCATTCGTCATTCCACTTTACCACTTGATCTTTCTTCATGAGTTTGAAGATTGGCTCACAAGTTGCAGTTAGATGAGAAATGAACCTGGAAATGTAATTTAAACATCCCAAGAAACCCTTAACTTCCTTCTCAGTGTTAGGAGCCGACATCTCTTGTATAGATTTAACCTTTGCAGGGTCTACCTGAATACCCTTGCCACTGGCAAACAAACCTAGGAGTTTACTAAAACTTACCGCAAAGGTGCACTTGTTCGGATTCAGCCACAACTTATACGTCTTTAGTCTATCAAATAGCTTTTGCAAGTGATCAAGGTTCTCTTATTCAGTTTGAGACTTGGCTATCATGTCGTCAACATAGACCTCTATCTCATGGTGAATCATGTCATGGAACAAAGCTACAATGGCTTGTTGATAGGTTTCCCCAGCATTCTTCCACCCAAATGGCATCACTTTGTAATAGAAAGTGCCCCATTGTGTGACAAAGGTTGTTTTTTCCATGTCTTCGGGTGCCATCTTAATCTGATTGTAACCAGAGAACCCATCCATGAAGGAGAAGATCTTATCTTGTGCGGTGTTGTCAATTATGACATCAATATGGGGAAGCGGGAAGTCATCCTTGGGGCGTGACCTATTCAAGTATCTGTAATCCACACACATACGTACCTTACCGTCCTTATTAGGTACTAGAACAACATTAGCAACCCATTATGGATAAGAAGTGACAGCTAAGAATCCGGCATTGAACTGTTTCATGACTTCAGCCTTGACCTTTTCTGACATCTCAGGACGCATACGACGAACCTTCTGCTTCACTAGAGGGTAATCTTATTTAGTTGGCAGACGATGAACCATAATATTAGTGTCCATCCCTAGCATGTTGTTGTACCCAAAAATTTTCCCTCCCATTTTCACTCAAGACATGCCTCTAGAGGTCCACAATTGCCCTAGGATGACCAAGAATTGAACAGACAAATTCTCCTCCTAAGGCAATGAATCTCAAATTAGGGTTTCAATTTCAAGCAAGATGTAGGATTCCAAAGGACCCTAAATGTTATCCATTGCCCTAATATGTCCTCAATATCATCCATGCCAAATTTCATGCCTTGCACAACAAGTTTGCCCAATCAACTACTCAAATGCATGGAAATCAATTGTACTAGGTTAAAAGTCAATTATGGCCCAAATACAATCAAACTTCAAGATTTTTGGTCAACACCAAAATTTTGAAGTAATATCCACCATTTGATCAAAGTTTGGTCATGATTCCTCAAGAAATGCTCCTAACTCATCAAAAGTCAAAAATGGCAAATTAGGGTTTCTATAGGGAAAGTCAACCAAACTTTGATCAGGCATAACTTTCTCATATTTAATCAGAAATTTTCCAACCAAGGCTCATTTTGAAGAGAATCCAATTCCCCACAACTCCTCTTTAGACCTCAAGTTCAAGAAATGCCTCAATTAAAATATATAAGCTCAGACATTATAGGTCTATTCAAAAAGTCAACAAAAACACCTTTTGGGTTAAAGCTCCTTAGATGAACATGGAAGATCCAATTGAGATGAAACAAAAAGGGTTGCTTAGAGGACATCCTAAGATCTATAAAAGTCCAAGAACACCCGCTTAGGGTTAAAAATGAGAGAGATATGCATTGCTAAAGTTGACCAATTTTTAGAAATGTGCATGAAGTCAATATTGACCAACTTGAATTTTTTCCAAATGGGCCCATGTTTTTATGTTTGAAACTTGTTCCTAACATGGACCACGACCCCTGAGCTTACTCATGCACTATTTCATTATTTTTATTATTTGTTTTGATTTTTATTCATTAAAATCAAAATAAATCAAATAAAATAGTGGAATAATAAAATAAAATCCAAGATTTGATTTTATGAGCACATGATGAGTCTATAATCAGCTGGCAAATCAAGGATTTCGTGCAAGTGGTGATTGGAATAAAAATAGCAAGATTTGGCCTATTTTAGAAACAAAAGATACAAGACCCAAATCAAATCTTTTCTCACCCAATCTTCAAGAATTAATTCAGTTTTGCTAACCTAATTCATTCTACTATATATGCATAACATTTCCAGACCACGAAAAGGAGGATTGGCGGTGTAGAACACTCACAAAAAACTCAAATTTTTGGACAAAAAGTGGTGATCGAATTTTTATTTAGAGGGAGATTCAAGGAGCTTGAAGGTTTGCAATCCATTCCTGGGCATATTTGGAAGCTACTTGGACCATTCTCACGCCTCAACACTCCCAGAAACGCCCCATATAGAACCACGATTTACTCACTTTTCTTGAATTTGATTTTGATAATTTACGCATGATAAACAAATTTTAAGCATGCATTCATGTTTGTATGACCATTTGGAACATGTCTGCATGATTAATTGTGTGTTTTGATGCGTATTTGACTGAATGCCATTGTTAGGGTTTCAAGGTCTGTTTTAGGGTTTTTTATTTCAGGCAAAATCAGGGCAAAATAAGAGTACCATTGTACTGATTAGATCAAACCCAGTTGATCTATATACTTGGATCAAATTTATATTGCATGGTTGTGATTTTGGAGATATGGAGGTTTATATCTATAGCAATGTCTGTAGGTAAAAAACCCTTGCCTAAAACGACAGTCCCTTGGGGAAGATGACTGTGTGTCAAAGTCTGGTTGGGTCGTTTGACTTTTGCGCACGTTTTTGTTATTACTACTGATTATTAAATATAATATATTATTCTTGTTTTATATAACGAATGACCATGTGGCACAGTGGTAAAGGGCGAGGCTGGTAACAAAGGGGACCTGGGTTCGAATCCCAAGTCCAACATTTTCTATTTTCCAAATTTATTCATTGCAGATCCATTGGTTCCACACCAAGAACGCTCACCATAGGCCTCATCATCATCACCATCAGATCAATCAGCACCAGATCTAATGCTTCCAATGAAGCTCCCCGTGATGGACTCTCCTAGCGCAGCCACACTGAATCACACGCAGCTATGGGCCAACTGGAGTGGGCTTTAGACATAATTTCAGCATGCAACCCTCCAATTTGGGTTTACACCCCTCAGGACCATTCTTTTCTCTTTTATTTAATTCTCTTTTGTTATCTAATTATTTCAATTTTTTTATTTCAAATTATTTTTTTTAATCAGAAAATAATCACAAAAAATAAGACTTAGTTTTTTTATTAAATTAATTTTTTGCTAATTAATTATTCTCATCAACTTTAATTGGTTTTCATTAATTAAATTAATTAGAAAAAATTAGGTCAAAATTCAATTCTTTTTTCATAAAATCCCAAAAATATTTTTAATAATCAAATTAATTTTTTTAGGGTTTTTGAACTTTTATCCAGTTAATTCTCGCGCGTCATTATTTTGTCGTACGATTATTTTTATTATTGATGTAACTGCGCTCGGTTTTTAATAGCTAATTAGGGTTTTTTATTTCCGCACTTTATTTTTTCAGTCATTCTTTATGTATCTACACCAAAGCCCTGTAATAGCGTTGGACCTTTTATTTTCTCGCTTTTATATTTTGTATATACTTGTATATAATTTTTAGCAACCTAGGCGTGCATGATTAATCAATCTATCAATAGATCATTGAATTGCAAGATAAATATCTGAAAAACCACATTGTTGCACACTTGCACCCTTAGGGTATACCTCACTCGGTTGCCTTTGAATTACGGTCACAATTCTCGAAACGTGAGAGTTCTTAGTGGCTGTCCTTAATTCTAGAAATCAGTAGTCTCTCGATGACTCTCTCGACTATTTCCTCGGTATAAAAGTGATCTTAGGGATTTAGGACAGTTACTAAGAGATCTTGCCCTATTTCCTTCTATGACCATAATGATGACTCGCGCTTGTCCCCCCATACATCTAACGATAGGGATACCTACTTGCTGTACCCCAAAATTTGCCCTCCCATTTCCTCAACATTTTCTCATCACAAAACCCTTGGAGCTCAAGATCCAGTTAGGGTTTGCTCTGCTCAAGACTTCTCCTTGCACTGTTGACCCAAATTAGGGTTTGTGTTTGCACAAAGATATTTTGACCTAAAATGCCTAAGATGACTTTCATGCTTCATGTTGGACTCCCAAGTTTATCCATACCAAGTTTCAAGTCTTGATTCCAAATTTTGCCCAGTCAATTGGACAGTTGACCTAGAAATCAGCTGTATTGGGGAAAAAGTCAACTGTGGCCAATTGACAGTCAAATCTCATGAAAATTGACCCACATCAACATTATGAACTGACATGGACTATTTGATCAAGTTTGGATCACAATTCCACAAGAAATTTGGTCAGATCACCAAAAGGGCAAAATGGTCATTTTTAGGGTTTTGACTGCACAAAGGCAATTTTTGACTGTTTGACCTAGCCAATGGCAAACCAAGCTCACATATGGACTCAAGGACCCCATGGAATTATCTTGACATGCTCAACAAGTTCAAAAGATCCCAAATACACAAGATTGACAGTTGAATTTCACAGTCAATTGATCAATTTTGACTGTATACTGAAAAGTCAAACTTTGACTTTTGGTCAAAATCAAGTGTCAAGATTCATTTTTCATCAAAACATGCCAAATCATGAAACTTGTTCATCAAGAAATCAAGAATTGCAAATTAGGGTTTGAAATGAAGATTTTTCATAACTTAGAATTTTTCTAAGTTATGAAAAACCCTAATTTTTTCCTAACTTTGCCCCACTTTCTCACCAAGATTCATTTGGATTCAAGCAAAAGTCCAAAAATGAAAGTTGTAGCCTATTGCAAAATCTACAAATTTGATTTACAAAGTTTTCCAAAAATAAGCTTGTAGCTCAAGTTACAATTTTTGGAACAAGGGTACCAAACCATTCTTAACTTAGAGAAAATTTGACCTATTTTAGGTAAGGTTTTTACCTAACTTCAAGACCATTTTTCACATACTTCCACTTGGAATTTCAATTTGCATTTCAAAGATGGATTGTAGTAAACATTCCAAGCTTTCCAAAATGTCCAAGAACTCATCAAACAACCTCATGGTTAGAGAGAATCGAATTTGGCAATATGGGAAAAACTCACTTTGTTCATGACCAAATTACATGTCCATACACTTAGGCAATTTTGAATTCAGCATGCTTTCCTTGATTACAGGTCCTATATCTCATCTACACTCCATAATTTAATGCCAATCCTTTGTGCCAAGGTGTTGTTCTATGAGTTTGGACATTGTATGCAAGATTAATCCATTTTTAGATAAAGCATAATATCCATTTTAGAAAAGTTTCACTTTATGTCAATTAACAATCCAAGCAAGTACAGTTCAAATCTCCTTGGCACAAGTTTATGGGCTAATTGGACTGATCAAGGCCAAGGTTTGCAGCACATTAGGGGGGCCTCTACCTGTCTAAAAACTCAAGTGGCCATCTCTTGCTTAAGTGTGAAGAAAGCTAGCATAACACAACACAACTTTCATCTCAGTTAACACAAGCTTAAGAAAAGACTTTGTAAACATTCTAAACATCCATTATGAGCTAGAACACGAGCCAACCATCTCCATTGCCTTCCCATTCACAGAATCACCATTGAACTGCCCAAAATAGGGCATCCCTGCAGTTTGAGTTCCATAGCTCAAACCTTCCATGCATTCTTGCTAAAAACACTTCAAACACATCCCACAACATCCCTTGAAGCTATTCCAAACCTCAAACACGACCTGTAACACTCCCAGGCAACATCACCATTTTCATTTTCTTGTTTTGCAGTTGAAGTTCCATAGCACGATTCAAAAGGTTTCAAGACAAAGTAAAGCTTGGAATAGCATCCCTGGACATCAAGGAAGCTGTACCAATCATAACCTTGCATTGAAGACACCTCCATCACCAGATACAACTTCAACTGAACAGGTAAGTTCATGAACTCGTATCTCTCTATCCAGGCATTGTTAGCTTTAGGTTTGTGAAGAAAACATGTCACATTCATAGCCCTGAACATGCCCATGTAATTAGATTTCATTTATATTATGTATGCTTAGAGAATTTTAAGTCTGAACATGGAATAAAATTTAGGTCAGGAATTGGGGGAGAAGAAATTCTCTCTCATTTCTGAGAGTTAGATTGACTTCTTTATATGTCTAGAATCGTGGCTTCAAGCTCTACAAGTTTCATGTTGGAAGATTTGGCTAAAGATCAAAGAATCAGGAGTTAGAGATTTGAGAAGAAAGGCGCGTGTTTTTGAATATGTTTGTCTGAAGGTTGAAGACAACAACCTTTGGGTTGGGCCTGATTTGTCATTTCTGTTTACACCTCATTTTCACACACACACCCCCTAGGCCCATTTTGCTTATTTTTATGACTTTTTGACTTTTTCTTTTTTGTTCTGACTTATTTATTTTTTCTTATAATATTAAAAATATAAAAAATATTTTTACACCATTTTCATATTTATTAGGTATTTATTTGTTTAGATCAATATTTGTACATAAATAAATATATAAACATACTTTTATTTGAAAAAATACTAAAATAATGCCAACACATTTTATTTTCCATTTTTATTTTATTTTATCTTCTGAAAATATTCTATATAAAATATACTTTTTTTATAAATATTAAATATTATTATTTTGTATATATAATATATATTTAGTAAATAATACAAATATTTATATATATATTAGTATATTTAGGTTAAAAATACAAAATATATACATTTCATTTTTTATTAATATTTAACATTAAAAAATACCTTTTGACCAATATACTTCATTTTTATTTTATTTTTGTATATAATAAATAAATTTTGTACATATTAAATAATTAATACATTTTACTTAATAGAATTAGGGTTTGCCCTAAATACATAAAAACTCCAAAAAAAATAATACTTTTTATTTTGTTTATTTGACACATAAAAATACCTTTTTTTTTCATACATATAAAAAGCCTTTTTGCATCTTGCATATTTATTTTATTTCTATTTAATTTGTGAAATTGAATATCTTGTAAATAATTCAATATTGATGTAATAGTCTAGGTTTAAATTCCTTGTCAAAATACCCCCCATTTGAACATTTGTACCCCCTTCCCATATATTGTGTTGTAATAACTTAGGAACTTTATTTTTCGCACTTTAATGCTTTCTAATTATGCCATGTTAGAATTAGGGTTTGTATGCGAATCAAAAACAACAAAAATAGTTTGACCTAATTTCAAGATAAACAAGTATGAAAATGGACAACACTAATCACACTTGCACCCCTAGGGTACTCCACTTGTTGCCTTCAATAATGGGCCATATTGCATGTTAAGTCTCTTTGGGCAAAACAAACACAATTCAAATGATCATAGTCCCTCGATGACGCTTTCGAAAGTCGCCTAAAAATGATCAAGTCCCTTAAAGGAAAAAGTTGCCCAAAGATACTTGGCACCATTGCAATTATGGTCTAAACGATGACCCGCGCCCATCCCTTTCACATCCTAACACAAGATTGTCCACCAAATACAATGGTGGAACAAAATTGTTAAAAGGGTTAAAACATAGCAAAGATCTTTGAGAAATTTAGGAGTAGACAACCTCTTAGTTACTTGAATCAAACTTGCAAAACAAAACACTCGCCTATTTTTTAACCACACCTCACCAACACTTTCAAAACAACTTTCAAAAACAAATGAAAACCTTTTCAAAAGACGTACACCTTTGTATACATCCCAACATGGATCATTAGAAAGGTTGCCACCACATTGGCCTCTTTTCAAAAAAATTTCAAACCCACGCACACAAAGCACCATTTCAAACAATTGAAAATCAAGGCAAGTTGATCTAAGCAAGTAACTAAGAGCCCATGGATAACCATGGATAGAAAGGGTGCTAATACCTTCCCTTTCTATAATCTACTCCCCGAACCCAAGAAAACATCTCAAAGGTTTTTGATGTGCTTTTTAACCTTTCCTTAGGATAAAATAAAAAGTCGGTGGCGACTCTTGCTCAACCGAAACATTTGCAAAAACAAACGCAAAACCATAGTCAGTTCTCCCACCGTATCACAGAACTGGCGACTCTGCTGGGGAAATAAACTTTAAAGCAGAGTAACCTTAGGGCTTAGATCACCCTCTTGCATGACTAATTGTTTGATTTGATTGCTTTATACTTTGGCTCTCTTGTTTGGGTTTGCAATCCTACACCCGGATTTTGGGAAACATTCATAGATAGCAATACGTTGTGGAAACTGTGTGGGGTATACCGACACGGTCGAAGCAATAGCTATATTAGTGCGACATATTTGTGAGTACCGGTAACCCTTGAGTTCAATCAAGGAGAGTACGGGGCCGCTGAGTGATGTCACTAAGCACTAATGACCTAGAACCTTACTTGACCATCTTGGCCTTTTATTAGGGGTAGTGAGATGACCGGCTTTGGTGCAGTCCGAAGTTGGTAGATACTCGATACTACACTCATTGAGGGTTGTTTTCTTGGAATATTTTGGTCGCTAGTTAAGTGGCTAAACCAAAACAATGAACAATGAAAACAATCCAGTGATATTGAGCTCCTTAGAACCCGGTTACTATTTATAGGACAGGTTTTTTAAGCCAACTACACTCAAGAGGGTACTTACCTATGAAACCCCATGCAAGCCTGAAACTAGGGTTTGGTGTGATTTGCTTGTACATATGTTTGTGCATACATCATAAACATCATAAAGCATCATATGCATTCACTAACCATTTCAAGGGTTTAGATCTTCATCTTTGTTCTTGTTTTGTAGGTCATGGAAATTCCTCGTAGAAAAACCATCCAAGGCAACCTTGTGAGAATCTCTCCTCAACTCAAGGAGCTCACCTCAAGAATTCCGGAAAGCTCATCCTTCAATGAAAGACATGGTAGACTGCTCAGCCTAGTCAACACCAACATTGAAGAAGACATGATGAAAGTGCTATTCTAGTTCTTTGACCCTCTTCACCACTGTTTCACTTTCCCTGACTACCAGTTGGTACCCACTTTGGAGGAATTTTCTCAACTCCTGAGAATTCCTATCCTCAATCAACTACCTTTCAACGGTACGGAAAAGGAACCAAAGCCTGAAGATATTGCTCGAGCATTACATCTACAGCCTTCTGACATCAAGGGGCATTGGGAAACTAGAAGTGGCGTCAAAGGTTTCTTAGCAAAATTCTTGTTTGAGAAGGCACAAGAGTGTTGGAATTCATTGGACCTACAAGCCTTTGAAGAGATTGTGGCACTCCTTATCTATGGGTTGGTCCTATTCCCAAATTCTGACCAATTGGTAGATGTCAACGCCGTAAAAATCTTCTTGTCTAGAAATCCAATACCAACATTGCTTGGGGACATTCTTCACTCATTTTACACACGAACAATGAGAAAGAGGGGTGTTCTCATGTGCTGTACTCCTCTCCTTGCAAGGTGGTTTATTTCGCACCTTCCACAATCTGTCTTAAAGAATGACCAAGGCTCAAGGTGGTCCCAATGGTTGATGACTCTTACTCACTCTGATGTACATTGGTGTTCTCGGTCCAGAGAAAATGTCATCATCGTCGATCATTGTGGAGAGTTCCCTAATGTTCCATTACTTGGAATCAGAGGAGGTATCACCTACAACCCTTGCCTAGCTTTGAGGCAATTTGGATATGCACGGAGGGATGGCCCTCACGACATGTTGATTCCTGACCTAGTTTTTGACTTTGACAACGATGCGCAAGGACTTCGCCAAAGATTCATCAGAGCTTGGGGGAGGCCCTACAAGGTTGATAGCAAGACACTGGGGCACAAGAACTCCATCCCTCTTGAACCTTACCTCAAGTGGGTACGAGCCCGAGCCCAGAGTCTAATGATGCCTTATCCTCATGTTCTACCTGTGATTAAAGAGCCCGTCAAGGAAGGAGAAGTTCCCTACACCATCCTACATCCTGACATGCCTACATCGTGGGAGGAGATGCAGAAGAGTTGGATCCAACTCAAGGAGGAACGAAACACTTTTGAAGCCAGCTTCTATGCCAGCGAGAAGAAGGTTTTAGAGCTCACCCGCCGACTCCATGAGCAAGAGGCCCTCAACACCTACATTGCGCCAAAGAGGATGCACAACGTCTTTTTACCTTGAGAAGTTGTTTTTTGTAATATTTGGCCCATGGGGCATTTATGTACTAACAAATTGCTTCTTATTAATATGACGTGCGTTTCTTTTTGTCTGCAACAATTGTGAATTTCTAAAACCCTTGAATGCCTTGCATAGATAGCATCTCATGCATCATGTGCATAACAGGTACCCTTTCTTCTACAGGTTGCTTAATCTTCTTCGCTGTTTATTTTGAACAGTCATCATGAATCCAGATTCATCCAGTGAGCAAGCAATCAAGGCCCTTCAGGCCCAAAGTGCCCAGTTTCAAGAAATGGTCATGAGCCTGGCCCAAGGTCAGCAAGAGTTGAAGGCTCTACTCCTGAAGAAGAAGAAGAAGAAGAGAACCGCGTTATTCAACACCGGACGCAGGTTTGGGAACACACTCCATAATGAGGCTGATCCAACTACTTCCTCTGCAGAGAAAGACAGTCCTCAAGGGGGAGGAGCTCCTAGTCCTGCAGTCTCTGACAACGAGACGGATTACAATGACTAACAATACCCACCCGCTTCTGACAGATACAAGTAATTAGAAGACCGCTTGAGTGCCATGGAGATTCAGAATATGCCGGGGCTGGATTTCGGAGATTTGGGGTTATCTTCTGGGGTGGTAATCCCACACAAGTTTAAGGCGCCTGCCTTTGCCAAATACGACGGGGCTTCCTGTCCAAAGCTGCATCTAAGGTCGTACGTAAGGAAGATCCAACCTTACACGGCAGATAAGAACCTTTGGATCCACTTCTTCCAAGATAGCCTTTCGGGGTCACAGCTTGAGTGGTTCTACCAACTAGATGGAACTAGTATCCGACATTGGGAAGATTTGGAAACCGCATTTTACAGACAATATCAATACAATTCTGACCTCGCTCCTACGCGTACCCAACTTCAGGGTATGTCTCTAGGAACGGGCGAAGGGTTCAAAGAATATGCACAAAAATGGAGAGATTTGGATGGCAGGGTGCAGCCTCCATTGACTGATCGTGAGCTGGTTGATATGTTTCTAGGGACCTTGTCTGGTCCATTTTTCAATCATCTGGTTGGCAATTCCTCAGCTGGGTTTACGGATTTGATCCTGACGGGTGAAAGGATAGAAGCCGGCATCAGGTCAGGAAAGATACAAAAAGCTGCCTCCGCAAGTACTGAGAAGAGGACTTTTAAGAATGAAGCAAGTGTCGTCTATGGTCCTAGAAGACAAGTCAAGCCAGAAAGCCGCCAAGCCGTCAATGCCTTGGTCATTTCAAAGCCTGTTGCTGCTCCTCAGCAGTACAATCAACAAAGAGGTGAAAGGCCCAAGAGGCAGTATACTCGGCTGAGTATGACCTTGTCACAAATCTTACCGCAACTGTTATCAACCAACTTGGTGACCATCAAAGAGGCTCCGAAGGCCGTGAACACTGCATCTCCTAAATATAACCCAAATGCCCGTTGTGCTTATCATTCTGATAGCCCCGGGCATACTACTGATGATTGCTGGGCCCTGAGAAATAAGGTGCAAGACCTTATCGATGCGAAGGAAATTCAGTTTGAGGCGCCTGAGAGGCCAAATGTTGTAACTGCTCCTATGCCCCAGCATATAGTAAATGCCATTGAGGAAGATTTCTATGCTGTTTCGGTGAATGATGTTGCTACCCCTCTTTTGACTGTTAAGAGGAACTTACTACTAGTCGGTTTATTTTCGGGCTGTAGCAAGGGTTGCCTCTTGTGTGCTGTTATCCCTACCGGTTGTCCGCTGCTGAAATCAGGCATCCAAAGCCTGATGGACAGCAAAGAAATTCTGTTCAAGAAAACTGTTGTTCCCTTTGTTTCCGCTGAAGAAGTATTTGTCGTCACAATTTTCAACAATCCTACCAAGGCTCCCCGGAGGAAGCCAGTCCAAATTATGTCTATTGCACCCGTTACCATTACTGTTCCGGGGCCTCTCCCTTATGAATCTAACAAGGCTGTCCCATGGCATTATGGGGCAGACGTGTATGTGCTTGGAGTGAAGCAGGAGTTCAACACCAGTACCAGTATCAGTAACATCACTGGTCCCGCCAAGATTACTCGCAGTGGCAGGCTCTTCTCGCCTGACATTGCACCACCATTTATCCGAAAACCTCTCATCATCACACTCACAAGTGTGCATGTTCCAAATCAAGTTCCTGTGTCTACTACTGCCGCCGAGTCCTCTGATGCTCGGGGCAAAGAAGTTGCTACCGATTTTCCTGCCAGGACGGAGGCACCAAAAAAGACTGCTGTTGAAGCCTCCCAACAAGAGATGGAGGAAATCCTTAAAATCATTAAAAAGAGTGACTTCAATGTTGTTGAACAACTGGGGCATACCCCCTCCAAAATCTCTATGCTATCATTGCTACTGTGCTCAGAGGCCAACGCCAAGGCCCTGATTTCATTTCTGAAAACGGCCCATGTGCCGCAGGAGACCTCTGCAGATCAATTCACTGACTGTGTGGCTAATTTGACAGCTGACAATGGTTTGGGGTTCTCGGATGCTGACCTTACCGCCAAAGGGAAAAATCACAATGATGCCCTGCATGTCTCTATAGAATGCAGGGGCACTACTCTCGCACACGTATTGGTGGATACCAGTTCTTCCCTGAATGTTTTGCCCAAGAAGGCATTGGATCGCTTGGATTGTGAGGGCCTGGAACTGAAACCTAGTAACATCATTGTTAGAGCCTTCGACGGTTCTAAGAGGATGGTGCACGGTGAGGTAGACATTCCTATTCGTGTGGGTTCCCAAGTCTTCGACTCAACATTCTATGTGATGGATATTCGTCCATCTTATTCCTGCTTGTTGGGTAGACCCTGGATTCACAAGGCTGGGGCAGTAACATCCACTCTACACCAAAAGCTCAAATACCCTGTCAAAGGGAAGATTGTTATTGTGCAGGGTGAGGAGGAATACATGGTAAGTCACTTGAATTCATTCCGGTATATTGAGATGGACGGGGAGTTTATTGAAACCCCCTTTCAGCATTTTGAGGAGGTACCTCCAACGTTGGCGTCAGCTGAGGCAGTGGTTGAAGAAGACTTCCCTCTAAAGATGGCTTCCCTGAAGGATGCCCGGGTTGTAATCGAGAAAGGCAAATATGCAAACTGGGGTCAGCTTCCTGACTTCACTCAAAAGACCGACAAGTTTGGGCTGGGCTTCACTGCAGAGGCTCAGAGGGTTGTTTGCAAGGAAAGGATCAGAAAGGCTCCGGTGTTTACCACCAACCCAAGGGTGAATGCTATCGAGGAGGACGTAGAGGAAGCAGAGTTTGACAGTTGGATCTATCCAACCACCAGCAACGGACCAAGCAACTGGACGGAAAAGGATTTTACACCTATCACATTTGTCACGCAGTAATTAACTCTTTTGATTTTCAATTTGTAACAAACAATATGTTGAAACTTTTATTGGCTCGGTGTCCTACCCGGGGCATCGTAGCTCCATTTGTGAGGGCTTTTTGTATGACATTTCCATATATCATTAATCAAAACATTGGACGTTTGTTGCATTTCAAATCTTGCGCTCTTTTTCTTTCTTTGTTATATATTGCAAAACAGCTATATTTACACACACTCACTTATACAGGTTTCAATCCACTCTGGATCTCACTGGTAACAGCTCTGCTACTGCCAGTTATGACTTCGAAAATCCGATCAACTTGGCCGAGGACGAAGGTGAAGATGATTGCGAAGTGCCCGGTGAACTCGCAAGACTGCTACTCCAGGAAGAGAGGGCCATTCAGCCGCATGAAGAGCCGGTGGAAACAGTGAACCTGGGTACTGAGACAGATAGAAAAGAAGTCAAGATTGGTGCCAATCTAGAGCTCAGCGTGAAGCAACGATTGATCCAGATGCTGCATGACTACATGGAAATCTCTGCTTGGTCCTACGAAGACATGCCTGGTTTGGATGCTGATATTGTGGTCCATCACCTGCCTACCAAGGAAGACTGCCCTCCGGTAAAGCAAAAGGTCAGCCGTATGCGCCCAGAGATGTCCGAAAAGATCAAAGCTGAGGTTATGAAGCAATTCGATGCCGGGTTTCTAGCAGTGACCTCCTACCCTCAGTGGGTTGCCAACGTGGTGCCGGTACCGAAGAAGGACGGTAAGGTCAGAATGTGTGTCGATTACAGGGATTTGAACAGGGCAAGCCCCAAAGATGATTTCCCTCTGCCTCACATCGACGTTCTTGTTGACAATACTGCTCAACACAAGGTGTTCTCCTTCATGGATGGTTTTTCAGGGTATAATCAGATTAAGATGGCCCCAGAAGATATGGAAAAGACTACCTTTGTGACTCAGTGGGGCACCTTCTGCTACAAGGTCATGCCATTCGGGTTGAAAAATGCTGGGGCAACCTACCAACGTGCCATGGTTGCTTTATTTCATGATATGATCCATCATGAGATTTAGGTATATGTTGATTACATGATTGCAAGGTCTCAAAGTGAGGAGGAACACCTTGACCATCTGCGGAAGCTGTTTGACCGACTGAAGTTATACAAGCTGAGGTTGAATCCAAACAAATGTACCTTTGGGGTGAGGTCCGGAAAATTGCTAGGTTTCATTGTAAGCGATAAAGGTATTGAGGTGGACCCTGCCAAGGTAAAAGCCATACAAGAGATGCCGACTCCCAAGACAGAGAAAGAAGTCAGAGGCTTTCTGGGACGACTGAATTACATTGCCTGATTCATCTCACATCTAACTACTACCTGTGAGCCAATCTTCAAATTGCTGAAGAAAGATCAGGTAGTACGTTGGAACGATGAATGTCAGGCTGCTTTCGAAAAGTTAAAAGAGTATCTCCAAGAGCCACCCATTCTTATGCCACCAGTGGAAGGGAGACCTCTAATACTATACTTGACAGTGCTTGATAATTCAATGGGGTATGTGCTGGGGCAGCATGACGAGTCTGGCCGAAAAGAGCACGCTATTTATTACCTGAGCAAAAAGTTTACCGACTGTGAGTCTCGGTACTCACTGCTCGAGAAAACTTGCTGCGCTCTGGTATGGGCTGCTCGCCGGCTGAGACAGTATATGCTGACTCACACCACTCTGTTGATTTCAAAGATGGATCCCATCAAGTACATATTCGAAAAGCCTGCTCTGTCTGGAAGAATAGCGAGATGGCAAATGATCTTGACGGAATATGATATCCAGTACACAACTCAAAAAGCAATCAAGGGAAGTGTATTGGCAGATCATTTGGCACACCAACCTGTGGACGATTACCAATCATTGAACTTTGAATTTCCGGATGAAGATATCATGGTGGTAACAGATTGTGAAGTGCCTGGACCGGATGAAGGACCTGAGGAAGGATCCCAATGGTCTATGCATTTTGACGGAGCCTCCAACGCTTTGGGTAATGGTATCGGCATTGTGATCATATCTCCCAAAGGAACTCATACTCCACTCACCGCTCGATTGTGTTTCAACTGCACCAACAACATGGTAGAATATGAGGCATGTATCATGGGTCTTCAAGCTGCGATCGACTTAAGGATCAAGTTTCTGAGTGTCTTCGGAGATTCCGCTCTCGTGATCAATCAGATCAAAGGCGAGTGGGATACGAAACACCTAAATCTTATTCCCTACAAGGAGTATGTGCTGACTTTGCTTCCCCACTTTGAAGAGATAACTTTCGAACACTTCCCAAGAGAAGAGAATCATCTAGCAGATGCACTAGCTACGATGTCTTCAATGTTCAAAGTCAAATGGGACAATGAGGCTCCCCGGATCATTATCTGGAAGTTGGACGAACCTGCATACTGCTGCGATCTAGAGGCCGAAAAGGTGACTGAAAAACCCTGGTATCATGAGGTGAAGAGATACTTGGAAGCTCAAGAATACCCTGAAGGTGCATCTGTCAACGACAAGAAGTTCATGAGAAGGTTTGCAGCAAAATTCTTCCTCAGCAACGACCTTCTCTATAAACGGAATCATGATTCAACTCTACTGCGTTGCATGGATAAGGCTGAAGCATAGAAGATCATGATAGAACTGCATGAAGATACATTCGGAACACATTCCAGTGGACACACCATGGCAAAGAAAATCCTTCGGGCAGGATATTTCTGGTCCACAATGGAAGCCGACTGTTACCAACATTGTGAACTTGTCATAAATGCCAGATCTATGCTGATAAGGTGCACATCCCTCCGGTTCCTCTGAATGTCCTGACGGCACCTTGGCCTTTTGCAATGTGGGGCATCGATATGATCGGTGAGATCCGACCGACGGCATCCAACGGGCATCGCTTCATCTTGGTAGCAATTGATTATTTCACGAAGTGGGTTGAGGCAGCTTCCTACGCCACGGTAACCAAGAGCGTCGTGGCACGTTTCATCCGGCACAACCTGATCTGTCGGTACGGCGTCCCGGAAAGAATCATTACGGACAATGGTACCAATCTCAACAACAAGATGATCACTGAGCTCTGCGAACAATTTAAGATACAGCACCACAACTCTTCTCCTTACCGGACGAAGATGAATGGGGCTGTAGAAGCAGCCAATAAGAATATCAAGAAGATTGTGCAGAAGATGACAGTGACCTATAAAGATTGGCACGAAATGTTACCGTTTGCTCTTCATGGGTACCGTACCTCAGCAAGGACGTCAACCGGGGCAACTCCTTTTTCCTTGGTCTATGGCATGGAGGCAGTTTTGCCGATTGAAGTCCAGATACCCTCTCTCCGGATAATGAAGGATGCAGACTTGAGTGAAGATGACTGGATCCAGACTCGACTTGATCAATTAAACCTAATTGATGAAAAGAGACTCGCCGCTATCTGTCATGGTCAGACGTATCAAAAACGGATGATCAGGGCATTTAACAAGAAAGTCAGACCACAAGAGTATCAAGTTGGGGACCTGGTAATCAAACGCATCATCCTTCCTCAAAGTGATCCCTGGGGAAAATGGACCCCTACGTACGAAGGGCCATTTGTGGTTAAACATGTGTTCTTAGGAGGAGCCATGATTCTGACCACCATGGATGGTGACGACCTTCCTCACCCCGCCAATGCAGACATAGTGAAAAGATACTACGCATGAATAAAATACCCGCTAGGTTGACATACCTAGGCAAAAATAAGGGCTTCCCGGCGAACCAAAAGGGTTCGGGCAAAAATAAGGGATGAAATGAAAAAATCTGTACACCCGGCAAGTCGAAAACCTGAAAAGGCGGCTTGGGCAAAAATGGGTATCCCGGTGGACTGAAAACCCGAAAGGGCGGTCCAGGCAAAAGTTAGGGATAAAGCGTAAAACTATGTCTCATTGGATCACTTTTCATCCAGAATTCGGCATCAACTATCTGGCTCGGACTTCGGCATCGATCAATCAGCTTCATCTTCAACTAAGCAGCAAAGTGATGAGACGCTTGAAGACATAAAGGCGATAGCAGAGTTGGAACCCAGTGGGAATATTGTGCACATAGCTGTTTTGTTTCCTTTTCAAAATTGTATAAACTCTATGTTATTCGGCGGCGTTCTCTTACTAGGACGTCAGCCTCTTGTACAAAAAAAAAACGCCTATTTAAAGGAAAATTTCAAAATCAATACAGATTCAGTTTTCCAAACAAATTGCCATTGTTTCTCCTTTTTCTGTTTTGTCTTGCGAAGAACGTCCAATGTCCATTTTTGATATATGCATTTGACATTAAATTGCTAATTCATAAATACTTGCATATGAAACAAAAGACTAATTACAGGCGACATCAGAAATAGGGGCAATGTAGAGTTGTCCAGGCAGCCTAGTTGCTCTGTCCGCCAAGGTACCAAGGTAGATTCAACTGAAGAATGTGATCAAGTTATCTCAACTCCCCACAGAGTAAGACAAGATAGCAACATTCCCCAGCAGAGTATAGGCATTCCTCAGCAAGCATCCCCGGCAGTCTTGATCTAAGATTGTTCCCCGGCGGAATACGGACACTCCAGTGGAATCATTTTCCAGTACAGTCTAAAGGTTTCCCCAGGAAAGTGGAATTCTTATCCCCAGCAAGTCTTGAAGCTTATCCCCAGTAGATTCTGGAAGCTTATCCCCTGCAGAGTACGAACGTCTCTCCTGAGCTTTATTCAAAGTTATTCCTCACAAGGGCTTATAACTGGGTTATCCTCAGCTAATTACCACGGAAGATCGTCCTCGGCGAAATTCTTTCAATCCCCAGCGGAGTTCATCAAAGCTCCCCAACATAACTTATCAACACAATCCCCAGTGGAGTTTATTTATCGCAATCCCCAGAGGAGTTTATCATTGTCATCCCCAGAGGAGTTTATCTTTGTTATCCCCAGCAGAGTCCATCATTGAAATCCTCAGTGAAGCTCTCATCAAACTTCAGCAAAGTATTTCTTCCTGCAGAGTAATTCCCCTCAGAGTAATCTCTCCAAGAAGTTTGTTCCCCAACGAAATCATCTCCTCCTACCAGTGAATTCTTGCAACCATTATCCCCAGCGGAAACGAGGAGCTCTACTCTTCAACGTCAGCCCAGGATTTAATTCCCCGGCCGGTTGTCAAGGATTTATTTTCCTAGACAAAAATAAATTCATAAACATTTCACATTTCATACATCTTGCTTACATGCATGATAAAGTGCATACAACACTATCTCATGTTGAATATCATGACATCATGCATTTCATACATCATGACATTGCATACAACTGATGTTTTGCCTTTTCAGGGAAAAAGACAACCCCAAAGACAACTACCTTCAACTGTCACTATTTCCATATTCGATTCCTGTATCCAGCCAGGGCATATCTGTTGACAACTATTTCCAGATTCGATTCCTGTATCTAGCCAGGGCACGTCTGAAGAGTTCGAAGATTCGATTCCTATATCCAGCCAGGGCATATCTATCAACTATCACAATTCTGGACTCGATTCCTGTATCTAGCCAGGGCACATCTGAAGAATTTGAAGATTCGATTCCTGTATCTAGCCAGGGCACGTCTGAAGAATTTGAAGATTCGATTCCTGTATCTAGCCAGGGAACATCTGAAGAGTTTGAAGATTCGATTCCTGTATCCAGCCAGGGCATATCTATCAACTATCACAATCCTAGATTCGATTCCTGTATCCAGCCAGGGCATATCTGTTGACAACAATTCCAAATTCGATACCTGTATCCAGCCAAGGCATATCTGTGAGCAATCGATTATAGATCTGACACCTGTATCTATCCAGGGCATATCTGCATGAGGAGATTGAAGATCAAACACCTGTAACAAGCCAGGAAAACATCTGTCTTTCTCAAAATACACAAGTTCTCGCTAAGGAATCTCTTATGCGATCAACACTTCCAAATGGCATCTATAAGCCCATTCCCGACAAAGTTCTGTCACGTCTCCAGATGGCATCTATAAGCCCATCTCCCTATCCACCATCTCTCCAAATGGCATCTATAAGCCCATTCCCGACATCACATTGCTGATACTCCAACATGCGAGTGCAAATTTCTGGGCACTCTAGTGTCCAATCTCCTTTTACCCTCGAGTCACGAAAGGCAAACTTGCCAATCTAACTCTTCAGGTTCAAGAAGATTGAACAGGGGCAACTGTTGTACCCCAAAATTTGCCCTCCCATTTCCTCAACATTTTCTCATCACAAAACCCTTGGAGCTCAAGATCCAGTTAGGGTTTCCTCTGCTCAAGACTTCTCCTTGCACTGTTGACCCAAATTAGGGTTTGTGTTTGCACAAAGATATTTTGACCTAAAATGCCTAAGATGACTTTCATGCTTCATGTTGGACTCCCAAGTTTATCCATACCAAGTTTCAAGTCTTGATTCCAAATTTTGCCCAGTCAATTGGACAGTTGACCTAGAAATCAGCTGTATTGGGGAAAAAGTCAACTGTGGCCAATTGACAGTCAAATCTCATGAAAATTGACCCACATAAACATTATGAACTCACATGGACTATTTGATCAAGTTTGGATCACAATTCCACAAGAAATTTGGTCAGATCACCAAAAGGGCAAAATGGTCATTTTTAGGGTTTTGACTGCACAAAGGCAATTTTTGACTGTTTGACCTAGCCAATGGCAAACCAAGCTCACATATGGACTCAAGGACCCCATGGAATTATCTTGACATGCTCAACAAGTTCAAAAGATCCCAAATACACAAGATTGACAGTTGAATTTCCCAGTCAATTGATCAATTTTGACTGTATACTGAAAAGTCAAACTTTGACTTTTGGTCAAAATCAAGTGTCAAGATTCATTTTTCATCAAAACATGCCAAATCATGAAACTTTTTCATCAAGAAATCAAGAATTGCAAATTAGGGTTTGAAATGAAGATTTTTCATAACTTAGAATTTTTGTAAGTTATGAAAAACCCTAATTTTTTCCTAACTTTGCCCCACTTTCTCACCAAGATTCATTTGGATTCAAGCAAAAGTCCAAACATGAAAGTTGTAGCCTATTGCAAAATCTACAACTTTGATTTACAAAGTTTTCCCAAAAGAAGCTTGTAGCTCAAGTTACAATTTTTGGAACAAGGGTACCAAACCATTCTTAACTTAGAGAAAATTTGACCTATTTTAGGCAAGGTTTTTACCTAACTTCAAGACCATTTTTCACATACTTCCACTTGGAATTTCAATTTGCATTTCAAAGATGGATTGTAGTACACATTCCAAGCTTTCCAAAATGTCTAAGAACTCATCAAACAACCTCATGGTTAGAGAGAATCGAATTTGGCAATATGGGAAAAACTCACTTTGTTCATGACCAAATTACATGTCCATACACTTAGGCAATTTTGAATTCAGCATGCTTTCCTTGATTACAGGTCCTATATCTCATCTACACTCCATAATTTAATGCCAATCCTTTGTGCCAAGGTGTTGTTCTATGAGTTTGGACATTGTATGCAAGATTAATCCATTTTTAGATAAAGCATAATATCCATTTTAGAAAAGTTTCACTTTATGTCAATTAACAATCCAAGAAAGTACAGTTCAAATCTCCTTGGCACAAGTTTATGGGCTAATTGCACTGATCAAGGCCAAGGTTTGCAGCACATTAGGGGGGCCTCTACCTGTCTAAAAACTCAAGTGGCCATCTCTTGCTTAAGTGTGAAGAAAGCTAGCATAACACAACACAACTTTCATCTCAGTTAACACAAGCTTAAGAAAAGACTTTGTACACATTCTAAACATCCATTCTGAGCTAGAACACGAGCCAACCATCTCCATTGCCTTCCCATTCACAGAATCACCATTGAACTGCCCAAAACAGGGCATCCCTGCAGTTTGAGTTCCATAGCTCAAACCTTCCATGCATCCTTGCTAAAAACACTTCAAACACATCCCACAACATCCCTTGAAGCTATTCCAAACCTCAAACACGACCTGTAACACTCCCAGGCAACATCACCATTTTCATTTTCTTGTTTTGCAGTTGAAGTTCCATAGCACGATTCAAAAGGTTTCAAGACAAAGTAAAGCTTGGAATAGCATCCCTGGACATCAAGGAAGCTGTACCAATCATCACCTTGCATTGAAGACACCTCCATCACCAGATACAACTTCAACTGAACAGGTAAGTTCATGAACTCGTATCTCTCTATCCAGGCATTGTTAGATTTAGGTTTGTGAAGAAAACATGTCATATTCATAGCCCTGAACATGCCCATGTAATTAGATTTCATTTATATTATGTATGCTTAGAGAATTTTAAGTTTGAACATGGAACAAAATTTAGGTCAGGAATTGGGGGAGAAGAAATTCTCTCTCATTTCTGAGAGTTAGATTGACTTCTTTATATGTCTAGAATCGTGGCTTCAAGCTCTACAAGTTTCATGTTGGAAGATTTGGCTAAAGATCAAAGAATCAGGAGTTAGAGATTTGAGAAGAAAGGCGCGTGTTTTTTAATATGTTTGTCTGAAGGTTGAAGACAACAACCTTTGGGCTGGGCCTGATTTGTCATTTCTGTTTACACCTCATTTTCACACACACACCCCCTAGGCCCATTTTGCTTATTTTTATGACTTTTTGACTTTTTCTTTTTTGTTCTGACTTATTTATTTTTTCTTATAATATTAAAAATATAAAAAATATTTTTTACACCATTTTCATATTTATTAGGTATTTATTTGTTTAGATCAATATTTGTACATAAATAAATATATAAACATACTTTTATTTGAAAAAATACTAAAATAATGCCAACACATTTTATTTTCCATTTTTATTTTATTTTATCTTCTGAAAATATTCTATATAAAATATACTTTTTTTATAAATATTAAATATTATTATTTTGTATATATAATATATATTTAGTAAATAATACAAATATTTATATATATTAGTATATTTAGGTTAAAAATACAAAATATATACATTTTATTTTTTATTAATATTTAACATTAAAAAATACCTTTTGACCAATATACTTCATTTTTATTTTATTTTTGTATATAATAAATAAATTTTGTACATATTAAATAATTAATACATTTTACTTAATAGAATTAGGGTTTGCCCTAAATACATAAAAACTCCAAAAAAAAATAATACTTTTTATTTTGTTTATTTGACACATAAAAATACCTTTTTTTTCATACATATAAAAAGCCTTTTTGCATCTTGCATATTTATTTTATTTCTATTTAATTTGTGCAATTGAATATCTTGTAAATAATTCAATATTGATGTAATAGTCTAGGTTTAAATTCCTTGTCAAAATACCCCCCATTTGAACATTTGTACCCCCCTTCCCATATATTATGTTGTAATAACTTAGGAACTTTATTTTTCGCACTTTAATGCTTTCTAATTATGCCATGTTAGAATTAGGGTTTGTATGCGAATCAAAAACAACAAAAATAGTTTGACCTAATTTCAAGATAAACAAGTATGAAAATGGACAACACTAATCACACTTGCACCCCTAGGGTACTCCACTTGTTGCCTTCAATAATGGGCCATATTGCATGTTAAGTCTCTTTGGGCAAAACAAACACAATTCAAATGATCATAGTCCCTCGATGACGCTTTCGAAAGTCGCCTAAAAATGATCAAGTCCCTTAAAGGAAAAAGTTGCCCAAAGATACTTGGCACCATTGCAATTATGGTCTAAACGATAACCCGCACCCATCCCTTTCATATCCTAACACAAGATTGTCCACCAAATACAATGGTGGAACAAAATTGTTAAAAGGGTTAAAACATAGCAAAGATCTTTGAGAAATTTAGGAGTAGACAACCTCTTAGTTACTTGAATCAAACTTGCAAAACAAAACACTCGCCTATTTTTTAACCACACCTCACCAACACTTTCAAAACAACTTTCAAAAACAAATGAAAACCTTTTCAAAAGACGTACACCTTTGTATACATCCCAACATGGATCATTACAAAGGTTGCCACCACATTGGCCTCTTTTCAAAAAAAATTCAAACCCACGCACACAAAGCACCATTTCAAACAATTGAAAATCAAGGCAAGTTGATCTAAGCAAGTAACTAAGAGCCCATGGATAACCATGGATAGAAAGGGTGCTAATACCTTCCCTTTCTATAATCTACTCCCTGAACCCAAGAAAACATCTCAAAGGTTTTTGCTGTGCTTTTTAACCTTTCCTTAGGATAAAATAAAAAGTCGGTGGCGACTCTTGCTCAACCGAAACATTTGCGAAAACAAACGCAAAACCATAGTCAGTTCTCCCACCGTATCACACTACTCACTAATAGTAGGATAGCACTGTCTAAAGGATAGGAGGAAAAGAACAAACCTTTTTCTAGTAGGTAGATAACTGTTAGGTACTTGCTCAAAATAATTCTTTTTACACACCACACTTTCAAACACTTTTCAAACAAAGTTTTCAAAACGCTTTATCACACTCTTGAGGACTGATACAAGAGTTATCATAAAGCGAATTGTCGCACTAAGGCATTTTCAAACAAAAACTTTTTTGACACAAAGACGAAAGCAAATTTTCAAAAATGAGCAAGTACCTAAGAGCTCGTAGAAAACTACGGATGGAAATGGTGCTAACAACTTCCCTTTTCATAATCTACCCCCCTTACTCAAAAACTCTCAAAAAAAGGTCTTTTTCTGTTTTTTCACCCTTTCCTTTGTTAGATAAAAGAAAAGTCGGTGGCGACTCTTGCTTACCGCGACATTTGCGGGAAAAAATGCAAATCAGTATTAACAGTCAGTTCTGCCACCGTATCACAGAACTGGCGACTATGTTGGGGATTATTATAAAGTGGGGTTTACCTTAGGGTCTAGATCATTTTAAAATTGCTTTCTTTGTTTGCTTTGACTGCTTTATCTTTGAGGGTTTATTGGGGTATTCTTGTAAAGATCCTATACCCGGATTTGGGGCATCTTTTTAGGTAAACAGCGATAGATCGTGGAGACTGTACGGTGTAGACCGATATGGTTGAAGCGGTAGCTGTGTTGGTGTGACACTTTGGTTGGTACCGGTATCCCTTGTGTTGAATCGAGGAGAATACGGGGCTGCCGTGTGGTTCCATGAAGCACTAATGAACCTTTGAACCTTAGTTGAACAAACTTGGCCATTAGAGAGTAGTGAGATAGTCGGCCTCGATGTAAAGCTTGGAATAGGTTGATACTCGATACTACACTCATTGAGATTGGACTTTCGGGATGTTTTGGTCGCAAGAAAAGATTGCTAAACTGAAATAATACCGATAAAGAAAGATCAGTGATATTGAGACTCCTTAGAACCCGGTTACTATTTCTAGGATAGGTTTGAAACCAACTAAACTCAAGAGGGTATTTACCTATAAAACCCCATGCAAGCCTAAACCTAAGGTCTTGTGTGCTTTTCTTGTGTGTGATTAATTTTCTTAAACATGACATCATGCATCATAAACGTTCGTTCTTCATTACACTAACCATTTCAAGGATTAGGGGAATTTATCTTTGTTCTTTTTTGCAGATCATGGCTTCCGCTCTTAGAAATACCATCTGAATCAGCTTTGTGAGAATATCTCTTCAAATCAAAGAGCTAGTATCTAGGGTTTCTGAGACTTCCTCATTCACCAAGAACTAAAGTCGACTCCTCAATCTGGTTACCTCAGGTTTTGATGAGAAGATGATGAGTGTTCTCTTTCAATTCTTTGACCCTAAGCACCATTGCTTCACCTTTCCAGACTATCAATTGGTACCCACCATGGAAGAGTTCTCTCAGATATTGGGCATACCTATTTTGGATCAGTTGCCTTTCACCGGTTTGGAAGAAGCTCCAAAGTCGGAGATTATTGCAGCAGCTTTACACCTTAAACAGTCTGACGTTGTATCTAACTGGGAAATAAGAAGCGAAGTTAAGGGTTTTCTAGCCAAGTTCCTAATAGAGAAGGCTCAGCTGTTTTGGGATGATTTGGACTTCCAGGATTTTTAGGAGGTCTTAGCCCTTCTCATCTATGGGTTAGTATTGTTCCCTAACCCATACTTACTCATATATGTGAATGCTTTCAAGGTCTTCCTTTCTCGCAACCCTGTTCCCACTTTACTCGGAGACATCTTGCATACCTTCCACACACGTACCACAAAGAAAAGAGGGATTCTTATGTGTTATGTGCCATTGCTTTCGAGGTGGTTTATTTCTCACCTCCCTAAAATAATACTGAAGAATGAAAAAGGTTTGGGCTGGTCGCAAAGTATAATGTCACTTTCTCACACATATATTCTCTGGTATTCCCGATCTATGGGAGATATTCCTATTATTGACCGCTGCGGGAAATTCCCTAATGTCCGACTACTTGGCATTAGGGGAGGCATAACCTATAATCCTTATCTAGCTCTGCAATAATTTGGTTACGCTCGAAGGGATGGTCCTCACGAGATTCTTATCCAGGGCATTATGTTTAACTATGAGGATGATGTTCAAGGGTATCACCAGAGGTTCATACGAGCTTGGGGCATGGTAAATAGATTTGACATCAAGACTTTGGGGCCGAAGACTTCCATTCCTATGGAACCTTATCTTCAATCGGTACGAGCTCGTGCTCAGAACCTTATGATGCCATATATATCCATTTTACCAATGATTGTGGAGCCCATTACTGAAGGGGATATTCCCTATACGGTTCTTCATCCTGATATGCCCACTGATCTTGAAGAACTGCAGAGATTCTGGATTCAGTTGAAGAAAGAGCGGGATACCTATAGAGACCATTTCTATGCCCATAAGAGGAAAGTTTTAGAGCTCATGAAGCAACTTCATGAGGAAAGAAGTCTTAACGTCTATCTCGGCGCAAAGAGGAAGCGTCCATGGGAAACCTGATTTTTTTAAAAGTGTTTTGAACCTTCAATTGAAACGCCTAAAAGGAAGTTGTATTTTGAATTCTACTAATAAAATATTTGTTTCATTTTAGTTCATAAATTTAAATTTCCCGAAATCCTTGAAATCATTGCATACACATATCATACATATCATTGCATAAATAGGTTTCATAGCAGGTTTCTCATCTTCTTCGTTGTTTATTTCAGCAGTAAAGAAATGGCTCTCGAACAAACAGTGAAGGATCTACAAACTCAAAATGCCCAGTTTCAACAAATGATTATGGCTCTAGCCAAAGGGCAAGAGGAACTAAAAGCCCTGATTGTTAAGGACAAGACTAAGAAGCCAAGGAGGACAGCTAGTGTGGTAAATCTGGGAAGGAGATTCAAAGGACCGCTGTGATACGGTGGGAGAGAACTGACTGTTTTTGGAATGCTGATTCACATTTTGCGTTTGTTTTTGCAAAATGTCGCGGTAAGCAAGAGTCGCCACCGACTTTTATTTTATCCAACAAGGAAAGGAAAAAAGCACAGAAAAATTCCTTTTTCGAGATGTTTCTCGGGTCCGGGGGGTAGATTATAGAAAGGGAAGGTGTTAGCACCCTTTCTATCTGTGGTTATCCACGGGCTCTTAGGTACTTGCTCAAAGTGTTTTCAAAATTTGTTTTTCTTTGTGTTTGTGGGTTTGAAAGAAGTTTTTGTTTGAAAGGTGTAAGTGCAAAAAGTTTTGTTTTGTTTTGAAGAGAGCAAGTACTTAAGAACCATCTACCTACTCGAAAAAGGAATCAATTTGTACTAATGTACTTTAGACAATGCTATCCCACTATTGATGAGTAGGTAGCACCGTCGTTGGAGTTTAAGGTTCAATTCGATTAAGGGACGTGCGGTCACTAAAGAAATGTTAGGACGCCTTAGCGGTAACCCTAATGTCTTAGATCATTTTTCTGAGGCAACCGTTTCGAGGCGACTATGATCTTTGGACAAGAGGGCGACCTCTAAAACAACCTATACTCAATGACCGCATACGAAGGCAACCAAGTGAGGTGTACCCTAAGGGTGCGCATGTGCGAGTGTGTTGTTTTCAGTTATTTTGTCTTTGTACATGTGAGTGGTTATCTATGTTGATTTTAGGTTTAACATTTGATCTTGTCATGCATTCCCTATTATCAAACATCTAACAGTTTATAAGTTGCGAAAATTAAATTGCGGAATTTAAAACTAACTATTACAAGGCGTCGGGTATTTACATCGCCAAAAACAACCCTTGAAATTAAAATGCGGAAAATAAATAAAGCGATAAAATATTTAAAGTCCTATTAAACTATTACATTCCGTGAAACAGATACAATACTGAATAAAATAATGGATCGCGTGCGAGAAATTAAATCGGGTGAGTTTTAGGGTTTTGACCCTTTGATTATTAAAGAAAGAATTTTTTGTTATTTTTGAATTAAAAGAAAATTAAACTAAACTAATTATTGAATTAATGAATACATTAATAAATAAAAATATTTTTGGATTTTTGATATTTAAAGAAATAAAATAAATTTGATCAAAGTTAGTAAAACCTAATTATCTAAATTAATTTTAATTATTGCAAAAGATATTAAAGTTAATTCCTAATTAGACTAAATTAATTAAATTAATATTTATTTACAAAAATAAAGTGTTGAAGTTAATTTTAATAAATAAAATATATTTTTTGGTTTTTGATTTTATGAGGAAAAAGTCTTGATTGGTTAATTAAATTAAAAATAATAACAATAATTAAATGAAATAATAATAAAAAAAATAAAGAGAGTTAGAAATATATGGGCCTGATTTTGGGAGGTTTGCTTACCAATTTCAGGGCCCATGAACATGCAAGCCTGTGTTGACTTTCTGATCCAGTGTGCGTCCATTGACTCATCCCTATGGTGGATATTCAACCTGAGTCATCAGATTTGGCCTGGGGGCCATCTGGCGCTTTGAGATTTGAGGACCATGGTACATCACATGCTTGAGTTTGTACTGGAATTCCTGAAATAAAATAATAACAAAGATATTGGGGACCTGGGATTCGAACCCAGGTCCTGTTGAACTTTGCACTAACACCTTCGCCACTGAACCAACGTGCTTCAGTTGTTATAGTATTGGATAACAATTAATATATTGGAAAAACAAACAATATGCCAGAATTTAAAAAAATAAAGCACGAAGTTTGAATCAACGAATGGGAGGGGGACGCGTCATCGTCTTCCTCGTTGAGACCTGGATATTTACCTGCGGATTTCCATCCGCAGCTAAATCCGTATGTGTCTCCTAAAATCAAATATAGGCCATGGAAATTGATTCCAAGAACATGGTCATATTCGTCTACCTCTCCTGATTATGTCCATGTCCATCATTTGCCTTGATTTTACCTGAAAATAAAATGCCCAAAAACAAAAACCAAGAACCCTAGATTCAGGTATGGCACTACAAGTCATATAAACACAATTGGTTAATGCAGAAAGCTTGCAAATTGAATGAGCATCATGAATATACCAAAGATTTGTTCAAAAGATGCAAAAATATGGAGTTGCGATTTCAAGTGCAGAGCGGTTTTGTGAGAGACTTACAGCGCGATTGAGAGGGTATGAGAGTGTGCTTTTGATTGCTTCTGACTCAGTGGAGGTCCAACAATTGATTCACGTTGAGATTTGGTGTTGAAACTGCCTCTAAGCACAATTTCAGATTCACACTTTTTTCAAGTTTTCTCAAGTTTGGTTTTGATGGTTCTGCAACTTCTAACCTCTAATTCGTGTACCTTTGCATTGTATATGTATGCAACATTGGATTAGGTCAACAATTTGGACTTGAATCTTTGCACATTGATGTTTTAGGATTTGATTTGATCCTCCATTGATAACTTTCCAAACTTGTCCAAAATCCATCTTTTTGTTCATGATATGGTGAGATACAAATTTGATGCTGACCATGATGATAATTGAGACCTATAACAACCAAAAAGATCCTAAGTAATCAATATTTGGATTTTATTTGATTTAAATTGATTTAAAATGAATTAATTCAATAAAAAATCAAATAAAATAGAAAAATTAATAAATGGACACATGGCTGAAGCTAGGACACGTGTGTAGTGTGACAAGATCAAATCAAGTGAAAAAGAATGGGCCCATTTGACAAAATTTGAAGTTTTGGGGATAGTTGTCTTTTGGCAATTTTGCAAAATTGCCCAACTTCAACAATGCATAACTTCTTAAATTTTGAACTTTTAGAAGTGTTCTTGGACTCTTTAGAAACCTTGAGATGTCCTCTAACTAACCCTTTTGGTATCATCTCATTTTGATATTCCATGCTCAAGTTATAAGCTTTGGCAAAAAAGGTGTTTTTCTTGACTTTCAAAAATGACCTATAATATCCAAATTCATAACTTATTGTGAGTGCATTGCTTGATCTTGGGGTATGAATATGGATTGTAGGAAATTGAATCCTATTCAAAATGAGCTTTGTATGGGTCATTTCTCATAAAGTATGAAAAAGTTATGCTTAGTCAAATTTGAGTTGACTTTTCCTACAAAACCCTAATTTAGCAACTTTTGAGTCTTGATGAATTTTGAGCAATCCTTGATGAATCATGATCAACCCTTGATCAAATGATGAAATATCCTTAAAAATGAGAATATTTAAAAAAAATCTTGAGTTTTGACTATTTGTAGGTCACAATTGACTTTTGCCCTAGCAAAGTCGATTTTTGGACCCTTTGAGCAATTGACTGACCAAACTTCCTCTGCAAGGATTGAAATTTGACATGGATGAACTTAAGAACATATTAGGACATTGGGGAGAACTTGAGGTCATTTGGATGCAAGGACCTTGATGCAACACAAAACCCTAATTTGAGGTTGACTGCCTTAGGAGATGATTTGACTGTCCAACTCTTGAGCAATCTTGAACCACATGGAGATTTTTCTTGCAATGTTTTGAGAAATATGAGAGGGAAAATTTTGGGGTGCAACAGCTGCCCCTGTTCAATTTTCTTAAACCTGAGGATATAGACTAGCTTTCGGGCCTTTCGTGATCCGAAGGTGGAAGATGATTGAACACTAGAGTGCCTAAAAATTTGCACTCGCATGAAGTAGTATCAGCCTGGTGATGTCGGGAATGGGCTTACAAATGCCATTTGGAGACTGTTGATAGGTGGTATGAACTTCGACTGGAAAACGAATCAGGGAGATCTTATCGTTGATCTGACTGAACCAGGGAAGGTCTTGGATTAACTTTGACTGGATCGGCATCAAAAAAATATTTAGGAATCGATTAAACTGGACCAGACAAGAGCCTGGGAATAACTTTGACTGGAATATGAATCAGGGAGATCTTCGTGGCGATCTAACTGAACCAGAGAAGGTCTTGGACTAAC
Source organism: Vicia faba (assembly GCA_948472305.1). Classification (NCBI taxonomy): domain Eukaryota; kingdom Viridiplantae; phylum Streptophyta; class Magnoliopsida; order Fabales; family Fabaceae; genus Vicia; species Vicia faba. Next base: position 147,652,800 of record OX451740.1, read on the forward strand.
TTTAACTAGATCGACATCAGAAAAATCTTTAGGAATCGATTTAACTGGACCAGATAAGGTCTTGGAATAACTTTGACTAGATAGGCATCAGAAAAATCTTTAGGAATTGATTTAACTGGACCAAACAAGGTCTTGGAATAACTTTGACTGGATCGGCATCAAAAAAATCTTTAGGAATTGATTTAACTGGACCAGACAAGGTCTTGGAATAACTTTGACTGGATCAGCATCAGAAAAATCTTTAGGAATCGATTTAACTGGACAAGACAAGAGTCTTGGAATAACTTCAACTGGAATACGAATCAGGGAGATCTTATCGGTGATCTAACTGAACCAGAGGAGGTCTTGGATTAACTTTGACTGGATCGGCATCAAAAAAATCTTTAGGAATCGATTTAACTGGACCAGACAAGGTCTTGGAATAACTTTGACTGGATCGACATCAGAAAAATCTTTAGGAATCGATTTAACTGGACCTGACAAGGTCTTGGAATAACTTTGACTGGAATATGAATCAGGGAGATCTTATCGGCGATCTGACTGAACCAGAGGAGGTCTTGGATTAACTTTGATTGGATCGACATCAGAAAAAATCTTTAGGAATCGATTTAACTGGACCAGACAAAAAGTCTTGGATTAACTTTGATTGGATCAGAATTAGAAAAATCTTTAGGAATCGATTTAACTGGACCAGACAAGGTCTTGGAATAACTTCAACTGGAATATGAATCAGGGAGATCTTATCGGCGATCTGACTGAACCAGAGGAGGTCTTTGACATAGCTGAGAACTTAACTGCCTCTTTCCTGAAAGGTAAAGGTCAGTCATATGCAATGCATGATATGGATCAAGCAATGATGTTATCAAAATAAATGAGATTGTGTGGCATGATGCGTATATGCATGTATCATGATGTATGGAAATGTGATGCTTTAGCTGGGGAAAATAAATCCTGGGTAGCTGCTAGAGAATAGAGTTGAATTCTTTGCTTCCGCTGGGGATGGTGAACGAAGGTGATTGTGAGAATAAACCTTCAGGAGAAGATAACTCTGTTGGGGAATAAACTGATGAGGAGATTACTCTGTGGGGAAGAAATGCTCTGCTGAGGATTCCACTGATGAACTCCGCTGGGGATGGATTACCGTTGCTGGTGATACTGAATCTCTTGAGGATTGAGTTCCTGTTTGTGAAAGGAAAGAACTCCACTGGGGATGATCTTTCAGTTGTGACTTGTTGGGGCTAACCCTGTTAGACTCATGCAGGGATAATCCTTTGAATTCTGTTGGGAAAGCTTTTTCAGACCGTGCTGGGGAAATATTGGCTCCACTGGGGGGTATCCTGTAATCTGTCGGGGAGCATTCTTATACTCCGCTAGGGAATATTAAGACTGCTAGGGATATCTAGCCTTTCTAGTATTGATGCTAGATAAATTCTGCTTGGGGAAAGCATTACTGATTCGTTCATAGTTGCAAGTCTCAGCTGGGGGAGAGCTACCATTATTGTCTTACTCTTAGGGGAGTGAAGGCATCTTAGCCATATTCTTCAGATGAATTTACCCGGTACCTGGTGGACAGAGCAACTGTAGAGTCCGGACAATTTTTATTGCCCCTGTTTCTTATCTTACCCGTAATTTGTCTTTTGTTTCGCATGTAAATATTTATGAGCAGCAATTAATGTCAAATGCATATATAAAAAATGAACATTGGAAGTTCTTTGCAAAACAAAACAGATAAAGGAAAAACAGTTTGAAATTTCTTTGAAAAATGAATTGTATTGATTTTGAAGTTTGGCCTGTAAATAGGCGTTTTTGTACAAGAGGCTGACGTCCTAGTAAGAGAACGCCGCTGAATAATAGAATTTACACAATTTGTGAAAAGAAAACCAAACATCTATGTGAATGATCCCACTGGGTTCCAACTCTGCTATTTCCCTTATGTCCTCAAGCATCTCATCACATTACTGCTTGGTTGAAGATGAATCAGATTGATTAGTGTTGTCCGAGCTTAATAGTTGATACCGAAGTCTGGATGCAAGGTGATCCAATGAGACATAGTGTTACGCTTTAATCCCTAACTTTTTCCTGGACCGCCCTTTCGTGTTTTCAGTCCACCGGGATACCCTTTTTTTCCCAAGCCGCCTTTTCAGGTTTTCGACTTGCCGGGTGTACAGATTTTTTCATTTTCATCCCTTATTTTTGCCCGAACACTTTTGGTTCGCCGGGAAGCCCTTATTTTTTCCTAGGCTAGTCAACCTAGCGGGTCTTTGATGATGCGTAGTATCTTTTCACTATGTCTGCATTGACGGGGTGAGAAAGATCGTCACCATCCATGGTGGTTAGAATCATAGCTCCTCCTGAGAAAATGTTCTTAACCACAAATGGCCCTTCGTAAGTAGGGGTCCATTTTCCCCTGGGATCACCTTGAGGTAAGATAATGCGCTTGATAACCAGATCCCTAACTTGATACTCTTGTCGTCTGACTTTCTTGTTAAATGCCTTGATCATCCATTTTTGGTATGTCTGACCATGACAAATAGTAGTAAGTCTCTTTTAATCGATTAAGTTCAGTTGATCAAGCCGGGTCTGAATCCAGTCATCTTCACTCAAACCTGCATCCTTCATGACCTGAAGAGAGGGTATCTGAACTTCAATGGGCAAGACTGCCTCTATGCCATATACCAAGGAATAGGGTGTTGCCCCTGTTGACATCTGCGCTGAGGTACGGTACCCATGGAGAGCAAACGGTAACATCTCGTGCCAGTCTTTGTATGTCACCGTCATCTTTTGCACAATCTTCTTAATGTTTTTATTAGCCGCTTCGACAACCCCATTCATCTTCGGCCGGTAGGGAGAAGAGTTATGATGCTGTATCTTGAATTGCTCGCAGAGCTCGGTGATCATCTTGTTGTTGAGATTGGAACCATTGTCCGTAATGATCCTCTCTGGTACACCGTATCGACAGATCAGATTGTGCCGAATAAACCGTGCCACGATGTTCTTGGTTACACTAGCAAAGGAAGCTGCTTCAACCCACTTCGTAAAGTAATCAATTGCTACCAAGATAAAACGACGCCCGTTGGACGCGGTAGGTCTGATCTCGCCGATCATATCAATGCCCCACATTGCAAAAGGCCAAGGAGCGGTCAAGATGTTCAAAGGAACTGGAGGTATGTGCACCTTATCAGCATAGACCTGGCACTTGTGACATGTCCGAGAATGCTGATAACAGTCGGCTTCCATTGTGGACCAATAATATCCTGCCCAAAGGATTTTCTTTGCCATGGTATGTCCACTGGAATGAGTTCCGAAAGTACCTTCATGTAAATCTGCCATGATCCTTTCTGCTTCATTCTTATCCACACATCGTAGTAAGGTTGAATCATGGTTACGCTTGTAAAGGATGCCATTGCTGATGAAGAACTTTGTTGCGAACCTCCTTAGAAACTTTTTGTCATTAACAGATGCATCCTCTGGGTATTCCTGAGCCTCAAGGTACCTCTTTACTTCATGAAACCAGGGTTTATCAGCTACCTCTTCAGTCTCAATGTCACAGCAATGTGCAGGTTCGTCCAATATTTCAATGATAATCCGGGGAGCCTCGTTGTCCCAATTGACTTTGAACATAGAAGACATCGTAGCTAGCGCGTCCGCCAACTGATTCTCCTCTCTAGGGAAGTGTTCAAAGGTTATCTCCTCGAAGTGGGGAAGCAAAGTTAACACATACTCCTTGTAAGGAATAAGATTTGGGTGTTTCGTATCCCACTCGCCTTTGATCTGACTGATCACGAGAGTGGAAACTCCGAAGACACTTAGAAACTTAATCCTTAGGTCAATTGCTGCTCAAAGACCCATAATGCATGCTTCATACTCCGCCATATTGTTGGTGCAGTTGAAACATAGTCGGGCGGTAAATGGAGTATGAGAGCCTTTAGGAGATATGATCACAACGCCAATGCCGTTACCTAAAGCGTTTGAAGCTCCATCAAAGTACATAGACCATCGGGATCCTTCTTCAGGTCCTTCATCCGGTCCAGGTGTCTCACAGTCAGTCACTAGCATGATATTCTCGTTCGGGAATTCAAAGTTCATAGACTGGTAATCATCCACTGCCTGATGTGACAAATGGTCTGCCAACACACTTCCCTTAATTGCTTTTTGGGTCGTATACTGGATGTCATACTCAGTCAAGATCATCTGCCATCTCGCTATTCTTCCGGACAAGGCGGGCTTCTCGAAGATATACTTGATTGGATCCATCTTTGATATCAACAGAGTAGTGTGAGTCAACATATACTGTCTTAGCCGGCGAGCATCCCATGCCAAAGCGCAACAAGTTTTCTCAAGCAACGAGTATCGGGTCTCGCAGTTGGTAAACTTTTTGCTAAGGTAATAAATATCATGCTCTTTTCGGCCAGACTCGTCATGCTGCCCCAGCACACACCCCATTGAGTTGTCAAGTACTGTCAAGTATAGGATTAAGGGTCTTCCTTCAACTGGTGGCATCAGAATAGGTGGCTCTTGGAGATACTCTTTGATCTTTTCGAAAGCGGCCTAACATTCATCGTTCCAACGTACTACTTGATCTTTCTTCAATAACTTGAAGATTGGCTCACAAGTAGAAGTCAGGTGCAAGATGAATCGGGAAATGTAGTTCAGACGTCCCAGAAAGCCTCTGACTTCTTTCTCTATTTTGGGAGCTGGCATCTCCTGTATGGCCTTCACCTTTGCAGGATCCACTTGAATACCTTTGTCGCTTACGACGAAACCCAATAGTTTACCAGACCTCACCCCGAAGGTGCACTTGTTTGGGTTTAACCTCATCTTGTACAACTTCAGCCTGTCAAACAGCTTCTGCAGATGGTCAAGGTGTTCCTCCTCAGTCTGGGATCTTGCGATCATATCATCGACGTATACCTCGATCTCATGGTGGATCATATCATGGAACAAAGCAACCATGGCACGCTGATACGTTACCCCAGCATTATTTAGTCCAAAAGGCATGACCTTGTAGTAAAAGGTACCCCACTGAGTAACAAAAGTGGTCTTTTCCGTGTCTTCGGGAGCCATCTTAATCTGATTATAACCGGAGAAGCCATCCATAAAGGAGAATACCTTATGCTGAGCAGTGTTGTCAACCAGAACGTCGATATGAGGCAGAGGGAAATCATCTTTGGGGCTCGCCCTGTTCAAATCCCCGTAGTCAACACACATTCGAACCTTACCATCCTTCTTCGGTACATGAACCACGTTGGCCACCCATTGAGGGTAAGAAGTAACTGCTAGAAAACCGGCGTCAAACTGTTTCATAACTTCAGCCTTGATTTTCTCAGACATCTCTGGGCGCATTTGGCGGACCTTCTGTTTCATTGGAGGACAGTCCTCCTTGGTAGGTAGGCGGTGAACCACAATATCGGTATCCAACCCAGGCATATCTTCATAACACCAGGAAAAGATCTCAACGTAGTCACACAGCATCTGAATCAACCGTTGTTTCACACTAAGCTCCAAATTTGCATCGATCTTGACCTCTTTCTTGTCTGTCTCTGTACCCAAATTTACCGATTCCACAGGCTCTTCGTGCGGATGTATGGCTCTCTCTTCTTGGAGTAACAGTCTTACAAGTTCACCAGGCACTTCGCAATCATCTTCACCTTCGTCTTCGGCTAAGTTGATCAGATTTTCGAAGTCATAACTGGCAGTAGCAGAGTCGTTATCAGTGAGATCCAGAGTGGATGTGGACCTGTATATGTGAGTGTGTGTAAAATAGCTGTTTTGCAATATATAATAAAGGAAAAACATTGAGCGCAAGATTTGAAATGCAAGAAACGTCCAATGCTTTTATTAATGATATATGAAAATGACACACATAAAGCCCTCACAAATGAAGCCATGGTGCCCCGGGTAAGACACCGGGCCATAAAGTTTAAAACATTGTCTGTTACAAATTCAAAACAAAAAGTTTCATTACTGGGTAACAAAAGAAATAAGGATGAAGTCTTTTGCTGTCCAGTTGCTTGGTCCACCGTCGGTCGTAGGATAGATCCAACTGTCGAACTCAGACTCTTCCACATCGTCTTCAATGGCATTCACTCCCGAGTCTGTAATGAACACGGGAGGTCTTCCGATCCTTGCATTCTGAACAGCCCTTTGAGCTTCAGCAGTGAAACCCAAACCAAACTTATTAGTCTTCTGTGTAAAATCAGGGAGTTGTCCCCAATTTGCACACCCACCTTTCTCGACAACAGCCCAGGCATCCTTTAGGGAAGCCATCTTCATAGGGGAATCTTCAACAACAGTCTCAGCTGATGCCAGCGTCTGGGGAACCTCTTCAAAGTGCTGAAATGGGGTCTCAATGAACTCCCCATCCATCTCTATATATCGGAAAGAGTTGAGGTGGCTCACCATGTACTCTTCCTCTCCTTGTACTGTCACAATCTTCCCTTTGACCGGGTACTTCAGTTTCTGATGGAGCGTAGAGGTCACTGCCCCAACTTTGTGAATCCACGGGCGACCCAGCAAACAAGAATAAGATGGCCGAATGTCCATCACATAAAATGTAGAGTTGAAAACCTGAGAACCAACCTTAATCGGGATATCAACTTCTCCATGCACCATTCTTTTAGACCCATCAAAGGCCCTAACAACGATGTTGCTTGGTTTCAACTCCAACCCTTCACAATCCAACCGGTCAAGAGCTTTCTTAGGCAAGATATTCAATGAGGAACCAGTATCCACTAATACATGAGCAAGAGTGGTGCCCCTGCACTCAATGGAGACATACAGGGCATCATTGTGATTCTTCCCTTTAGCAGTCAAGTCGGCGTCAGAGAAACCCAACCCATTATCAGCAGTCAGATTGGCCATGCAATCTTTAAACTGATCAATTGCTGTCTCTTGTGGTACGTGTGCAGTCTTCAGAAATGTAATCAGAGCCTTGACATAGGCCTCTGAGCATAGCAACAGTGACAACATAGAAATTTTGGACGGGGTTTGCCCCAGCTGCTCAACCACATTGTAGTCACTCTTTTTGATGATTTTCAGAATCTCTTCCATCTCTTGTTTAGAAGCTTCAACAGTAATTGTCTTTGGCGCCTCCGCCTGGGCAGGCTCACTGGTGGTCCCCTTGCCTCGAGTGTCAGATGACTCGGCGACAGGGGTAAGAATAGGAACTTGGGCAGGAATAGTAGCAGGTACACTGGCAGGTGTAACAACAACAGGTTTTCGGGCAGTTGGTGGAGAGATATCAGGTGAGAAAAGTCTTCCGCTGCGGGTGACTTTAGCAGGTCCAACAATATTGCTGACATCAGTATCAACATCCAACTCTTGTTTAACTCCATGAAAATAAACATCGGCCCCGTAATGCCAAGGGACAACTTTATCAGAGGTGTAGGGGATAGGCCCAGGATTAGTGATGATCAATGGTGCGGTTCTTGGAACAGATGTAATTCTAACAGGCTTTCTCGAGGAAGCCTTGGAAGAATTGTCGAAAATGGTAATGATGGCAACTTCTTCAGTATGGACTAAGGGAACAACAATCTTCTCAAACAGAATTTCTTTACTATCCATCAGGCGTTGGACACCTGATTTCAAAAGTGGGCAACCGGTTGGTAGGGCAGAACACATACGGCAACCTTCGTCACAGCCCAGAAATAAACCGGCTAGCAAAAGGTTCTTCTTCACAGTCATCAAAGGGGTAACAATGTTGTTCACAGAAACCACAAAGGAGTCTCCATCTATAGCATTCACTCCATGCTTGGGCATAGGAGCAGTCACAACATTAGGTCTTTCGGGCGCCTCGAACTCAATCTCCTTGGCATCTATCAAGTATTGTACCTTATTCTTCAAAGACCAACAATCATCTGTATTATGCCCCGGGCTATAAGAGTGATAAGCACAACGGGCATTAGGGTTATACTTTGGTGATGTAGTGTTGGGATTCTTCGGGGATTCCCTTGGAATCACTAGGTTGGTTTTCAGTAACTGTGGCAGAATCTGAGACAAAGTCATGCTGAGACGGGTGAATTTCCTTCGAGGTCTCTCGTCCTTTGACTGATTATTGTGTGAGGAGCACCAGCAGGTCTTGAAATAACAACCGCATTAACAACTTGGCGGTGTTCAGGTCTACTCTGGCTTTTTGAACTGTAGACAACACTTGACTCTTTCTTAAAAGGCTTTTTCTCGGTGCTTGATGAAGCACCCTTTTGTATCTTACCAACCTTAATACCAGCCTCAATCCTTTCACTGGTCATAATTAGCTCTGTAAACCCAGACGAAGAGCTTCCAATCAGATGGTTGAAAAATGGACCAGACAGGGTCCCTAGAAACATATCCACAAGCTCCCGATCAGCCAAGGGTGGTTGCACTCTTCCGGCGAGGTCCCTCCACTTCTGAGCATAATCTTTGAATCCTTCACCCATTCCCATTGACATACCCTGGAGTTGGGTACGCGTGGGAGAGAGGTCGGAATTGTATTGATACTGCTTGTAGAAAGCAGGAGCCAAATCCTCCCAACTGCGAATACTGGCTCCGTCCAACTGGTAGAACCATTCCAGCTGAGTCCCTGAGAGACTGTCTTGAAAGAAATGGATCCATAGGTTCTTATCAGCGGTGTACGGCTGGATCTTCCTTACATATGACCAGAGATACAGCTTTGGACAAGAAACTCCGTCATACTTAGCAAAGGATGGTGCTTTGAATTTGTGGGGAATTACCACCCCAGATGATAGACCCAGATCACCAAAGTCCAGACCAGGCACTTTCTGAACTTCCATCGCACTCAACCGGTCTTCCAGTTGCTTATATCTATCCTCAGCCGGAGGATACTAGTCTTCGTCGAAGTCCGTCTCGTTGTCGGAGACCACAGGGCTAAGAGCCCTCCTTTCTTCTTGACTATCTTTCCCTCCAAATGAGGTGGTCAAATCAACTTCATCCCGTAGCCTGTTTCCAAACCTGTGCCCTGTGTTAAACAGGATTGTCCTCTTCTTCTTCTTCTTCTCTTTCAGAATTAGGGTCTTCAGATCTTGCTGACCCTTAGCTAGATTCATGAACAGCTCTTGAAATTGGGCATTCTAGGCCTGGAGGGCCTTGATGGCTTGCTCAGTTGATGGTTCAGCAGACATGATGAGTGCTGAAATAAATAGCGAAGAAGATAAGAGACTTGTAACGGGTACCTATTATGAAGTGCATGGGATGAAATGCGTATGACATGATCTCAAAGACAATCGGGAGATTCAAATTCGTAAACCAAAAAGGAAACACACTTTTATTAGATAAATTTTGAAATTCAAATTGTTCAACAAATTACCCTTAAGGCGTTACAAGAAAAGAAGTACTGAAAAGAAATAAAAACTGGAAAGGAAATAAACAAAGGACAATCAGTGCTCCCATGGTCTCTTCTTGTCGGTGCAGACATAGTCATTGAGAATCCGCTTGTTCTCCAGCTTCCTAGTCAACTTCTGGATCTTCTGCTCTTGCTCGTTGAACTTCTCTCGGTAAGCATCCCGTTCTTCTCTCAGCTGCATCCAATACCTTTTCAGTGCCCCGATGTCAGTGGGCATGTAAGGATGGAGGATGGTAGGAAGAACCCCCTCTTCATTAGCAACTTCAACAATGATAGGCCGGACGGCTTCATACGGCATACCCATCTTCTGGGCACGAATGCGGACAAATCTGAGATATGGCTCCTTCGGGAGTGAAGTCTTTGGGCCCAGCTCGTGTGGATCAGATCTGTGAACTCTATCCCAAGCCCTTATGAATCTGCGGCATTGCTCGTCGCTATCCCCTTGAAAATCAAAGATTATGCTAGGCATTAGCAGCTCATGAGGTCCTTTTCTTCTGGCTCGCCCAAACTGACATAAGGCCAAGCATGGATTGTAAGTAATTCCTCCATGGGTTCCTATAAGTGGAACATTGGGGTATTCCCCACAGCGATCAATAATAGCCACCTCATCCATACCCTTGAGAGTCCAGATGATGTCATTATGAGAGAGGGACATAACCCTATAAGCCCATCCCATGCCTTCCTTGTTCTTCAGCACTGATTTGGGAAGGTGCGAAATAAACCACCTCGCCAATAAAGGAGCACATCACATCAAGGTTCCCCGCTTTCGAGCAGTACGGGCATAAAGCTGATGAAGAATGTCACCCAAGAGAGTGGGTACAAGATTACGAGATATAAAGATTTTCACCGTATTCACATCAATAAAGGAGTCAGAGTTTGGAAACAAAACCAAGCCATATATCAGAAGAGCTAAAATATCTTCGAATGCCTTGAAGTCTAGACTATCCCAGAAATAATTAGCCTTACCAACCAAGAACTTAGTCAGAAAGCCCTTTGCTCCACTTCTAGTCTCCCAATTAGCCATTACCTCATCCTTGGTCATATGAAGGGCTGAAGCAATCTCTTCGGGCCTAAGGATCTTCTTCCAACCAGTAAACGGGGTCTGCTTCAGAATAGAGATACCGAGCAGCTCAGAGAACTCTTCTAAGGTGGGAAACAACTGGTAGTCTTGGAAAGTAAAACAATGGTACAGTGGATCATAGAATTGGACCATAACACTCATCATCTGCTCGTCCAATTTGGAGGTAACCAAACTGAGAAGATACCCATGTCTCCTGATGAAGGAAGTAGTATCAGGCATCTTTGCAATCAATTCTTTAAGCATGGTGGGAACCTGGACAATGTTGATCCGGATGGTATTCCTACGCATAGGCATCATGACCTACAAAACAGAACAAAGATGAATCCCTCCTGTCTTTGAAATAGGTTAGTCCAATGCAAGATGTATGTAATGTTATGATGTCATGATGTCATGATAGAAAGCACATCACAAGTATCCACAAATAGAAAACATGGTAAAGGCACACAAGTCACACAGAGAGCCCTTAGATTTCAGGCTGGAAAGGAGCTTAGGTATTACCCTCTTTCAGTTCAGTTGGTTTAAACCTGTCCTAAAAATAGTAACCGGTTTCTAGAGGATCTCAATATCACTGAATACCCTCGATCGGTCATAATTCCAGTTTAGCAACCTTTTCTTGCGGCCGAAATCATCGCGAGAGTTTAGTCTCAATGAGTGTAGCATACTGCTACTGTTCTATGGTCAAGTTGGTCAATTTAAAGGTTTTAAGGTTAGTTGGTGCTTAATGACCCCTTAGGTGACCCATATTCTCCTCGCTCCAACACAAGGGATATCGGTACAATCTAAAGTGCCACACAAACATAGCTACTGCTTCAACTGTATCGGTCTACGTCGTACAGTTCTCTCACAGTTTATTGCTACTTACCTAAAGGGTATCCCCAGATCCGGGTTAGGATCTATAGTAACTCCGATACAAGCCCACAAATATAAATCATACAAAGCGAGCAATTGAAAACACAATGATCTAATCCTAAGGTACACCCCACTTATATAATAATCCCCAGCAGAGTCGCCAGTTCTGTGATATGGTGGGAGAGAACTGACTATTTTTGGAATGTTGGTTCGCGTTTTGCATTTGTTTTTGCAAAATGTCGCGGTAAGCAAGAGTTGCCATCGACTTTTATTTTATCCAACAAGGAAAGGAAAAAAGCACAGAAAAATTCCTTTTTCGAGATGTTTCTCGGGTCCGGGGGGTAGATTATAGAAAGGGAAGGTGTTAGCACCCTTTCTATCTGTGGTTATCCACGGGCTCTTAGGTACTTGCTCAAAGTGTTTTCAAAATTTTCTTTTCTTTGTGTTTGTGGGTTTGAAAGAAGTTTTTGTTTGAAAGGTGTAAGTGCGAAAAGTTTTGTTTTGTTTTGTAGAGAGCAAGTACTTAAGAACCATCTACCTACTCGAAAAAGGAATCAATATGTACTAATGTCCTTTAGACAATGCTATCCCACTATTGATGAGTAGGTAGCACCATCGTTGGAGTTTAAGGGTCAGTTCGATTAAGGGACGTGCGGTAACTAAAGCAATGTTAGGACGCCTTAGCGGTAACCCTAATGTCTTAGATCATTTTTCCGAGGCAACCGTTTCGAGGCGACTATGATCTTTGGACAAGAGGGCGACCTCTAAAACAACCTATACTCAATGACCGCGTACGAAGGCAACCAAGTGAGGTGTACCCTAAGGGTGCGCATGTGCGAGTGTGTTGTTTTCAGTTATTTTGTCTTTGTACATGTGAGTGGTTATCTATGTTGATTTTAGGTTTAACATTTGATCTTGTCATGCATTCCCTATTATCAAACATCTAACAGTTTATAAGTTGCGGAAATTAAATTGCGGAATTTAAAACTAACTATTATAAGGCGTCGGGTATTTACATCGCCAAAGACAACCCTTGAAATTAAAATGCGGAAAATAAATAAAGCGATAAAATATTTAAAGTCCTATTAAACTATTACATTCTGGGAAACAGATACAATACTGAATAAAATAATGGATCGCGTGCGAGAAATTAAATCGGGTGAGTTTTAGGGTTTTGACCCTTTGATTATTAAAGAAAGAATTTTTTTGTTATTTTTGAATTAAAAGAAAATTAAACTAAACTAATTATTGAATTAATGAATAAATTAATAAATAAAAATATTTTTGGATTTTTGATATTTAAAGAAATAAAATAAATTTGATCAAAGTTAGTAAAACATAATTATCTAAATTAATTTTAATTATTGCAAAAGATATTAAAGTTAATTCCTAATTAGACTAAATTAATTAAATTAATATTTATTTACTAAAATAAAGTGCTGAAGTTAATTTTAATAAATAAAATATATTTTTTGGTTTTTAATTTTATGAGGAAAAAGTCTTGATTGGTTAATTAAATTAAAAATAATAACAATAATTAAATGAAATAATAATTATAAAAAAAAAGAGAGTTAGAAATATATGGGCCTGATTTTGGGAGGTTTGCTTAGCAATTTCAGGGCTCATGAACATGCAAGCATGTGTTTACTTTCTGATCCAGTGTGTGTCCATTGACTCATCCCTATGGTGGATATTCAACCTGAGTCATCAGATTTGGCCTGGGGGCCATCTAGCGCTTTGAGATTTGAGGACCATGGTACATCATATGCTTGAGTTTGTACTGGAATTCCTGAAAGAAAATAATAACAAAGATATTGGGGACCTGGGATTCGAACCCAGGTCCTGTTGGACTTTGCACTAACACCTTCGCCACTGAACCAACGTGCTTCAGTTGTTATAGTATTGGATAACAATTAATATATTGGAAAAACAAACAATATGCCAGAATTAAAAAAAAATAAAGTGCGAAGTTTGAATCAACGAATGGGAGGGGGACGCGTCATCGTCTTCCTCGTTGAGACCTGGATATTTACCTGCGAATTTCCATCCGCAGCTAAATCCGTATGTGTCTCCTAAAATCAAATCTAGGCCATGGAAATTGATTCCAAGAACATGGTCATGTTCGTCTACCTCTCCTGATTATGTCCATGTCCATCATTTGCCCTGATTTGGCCTGAAAATAAAATGCCCAAAAACAAAAGCCAAGAACCCTAGATTCAGGTATGGCACTACAAGTCATATAAACACAATTGGTTAATGCAGAAAGCTTGCAAATTGAATGAGCATCATGAATATACCAAAGATTTGTTCAAAAGATGCAAAAATATGGAGTTGCAATTTCAAGTGCAGAGCGGTTTTGTGAGAGACTTACAGCGCGATTGATAGGGTATGAGAGTGTGCTTTTGATTGCTTCTGACTCAGTGGAGGTTCAGCAATTGATTCACGTTGAGATTTGGTGTTGAAACTGCCTCTAAGCACGATTTCAGATTCACACTTTTTTCATGTTTTCTCAAGTTTGGTTTTGATGGTTCTGCAGCTTCTAACCTCTAATCCGTGTACCTTTGCATTGTATATGTATGCAGCATTGGATTAGGTCAACAATTTGGACTTGAATCTTTGCACATTGATGTTTTAGGATTTGATTTGATCCTCCATTGATAACTTTACAAACTTGTCCAAAATCCATCTTTTTGTTCATGATATCGTGAGATACGAATTTGATGCTGACCATGATGATAATTGAGACCTATAACAACCAAAAAGATCCTAAGTAATCAATATTTGGATTTTATTTGATTTAAATTGATTTAAAATGAATTAATTTAATAAAAAATCAAATAAAATAAAAAAATTAATAAATGGACACAAGGTTGAAGCTAGGAAACGTGTGTAGTGTGAAAAGATCAAATAAAGTGGAAAAGAAAGGGCCCATTTGACAAAATTTGAGGTTTTGGGGATAGTTGACTTTTGGCAATTTTGCAAAAATGCCTAACTTCAACAATGCATAACTTTTTCCATTTTAAACTTTTGGAAGTGTTCTTGGACTTTTTAGAAACCTTGAGATGTCATATAACCAACCCTTTTGGTCTTATATCATTTTGATATTCCATGCTCAAGTTATAAGCTTTGGAAAAAAAGGTGTTTTTGTTGACTTTCAAAAATGATCTATAATATCCAAATTCATAACTTCTTGTGAGTGCATTTCTTGATATTGGGGTATGAATATGGATTGTAGGAAATTTCATCCTCTTCAAAATGATCTTTTGATGGGTCAATTCTCATAAAGTATGAGAAAGTTATGGTTAGTCAAAGTTAAGTTGACTTTTCCTACGAAACCCTAATTTAGCAACTTTTGAGTCTTGATGAATTTTGAGCAATCCTTGATGAATCATGATCAAACCTTGATCAAATGATGAAATGTCCTTCAAAATGAGAATATTGAAAAAAAATCTTGACGTTTGACTATTTGTAGGTCATAGTTGACTTTTGCCCTAGCACAGTCGATTTTTGGACACTTTGAGCAATTGACTGACCAAACTTCCTCTGCAAGGCTTGAAATTTGACATGGATGAACTTGAGAAAATATTAGGAAATTGGGGAGCACTTGAGATCATTTGGATTCAAGGACCTTGATTCAACACAAAACCCTAATTTGAGGTTGACTGCCTTAGGAGATGATTTGACTGTCCAACTCTTGAGCAATCTTAAACCACTTGGAGATTTTTCTTGCAATGTTTTGAGAAATATGAGAGGGAAAATTTTGGGGTGCAACAACCGCTAAGGCAAATGGTTGAGCTTACATATTCATCAAAATAAGGAGATAACCAACAGGGTGAGACAAGAGAGGAAGACCCTAGTCCGGGGGAATCTGATAATGAGACTGATTACAATGAAGAGCAGTATCTTCCGGCCGACTAAAAGTACAAACAGATGGAAGAGCGTCTGAGTGTAATGGAGATTCAGAAAGTGCCTGGGCTGGACTTTGAAGAGCTGGGTAGGTGTCTGGGATTTTCATTCCGCCAAAGTTCAAGGTGCCAGTGTTTGCTGATAAGTGCAAATTGTAGCTATTTTGTATATACTTTGTGTTGCACTTATCGACTTTTTGTTGTTAATATCGTTGAATAAACCCGACTTTTGTGTGAATACATTTAGTTTATGTTTATTTGTGTTTTTGTGTACATAGGGTACTGTTTGATGTTTTTTCATTCATTTTGTAGGTATTGATCCGTATTTAAAGCATGAGTAATAAAGTGTCGAAGAAACGACTTCAAACGCGTGATTTTGAGCAACTCGTCAATGAATAAGGCTCAAAATCAAAAAAATAAGAAATAATCAATTTGTTTTATATTTTGTCAGTGTTAGAAGGAGCGTTGAATAAGCTTTCCAACGGTTCAAACCAGGCGCAAATCAGAGATACGATTCAAAAGTTATGGCTGAAACAATGCAGGATGTTTGGTGATTTTTCAACTTGCTGTCAACTTTCGCCGGGCGAAAATTTTGGTCGCCGGGCGATGCTAGGCGATCTGTAGCATGGGGAAAACATTGTTTTTAGTCGGCGAGCGAAACGTTTGGTCGTCGGGCGATCCTGGACAGTCAGAAATGCGTATTTAGGGCCAAAAACACATTTTTTGGGTATGGTTTTGGGTATTTTTGACCCAACTCCATCAACCTTCATTTTTGGATAGGATTAGCTTAGAAAACAACATTAAAGCTTGCATACGGATGATCCGGGGTGGATAACTCATCAATCAGCACTGACAAACCGAGAGATTTGTGTTCATTTCTCTTCTCTTTGTGTATTCTTTATGTGTTAAGTTTGTACATATATTTACTCTGAACTTATGTATATTTGTCGCCCATGGCATTATATTAAACTTGCTTTATAAATCTTTGTCGATTTTGTCCTTGATTTTTGCTCTGTGCTAGGGATTTGAGTTGTTATGGACATATACTGCTTAGATTCTTATCTACGATGATTATTTGTTAGTTTCTGAACTCTAGAGATAAATTTAGAGCTGACATCTACTTGGGTATCAGAGTTTAATGCCTCTGTGTGGTTGTGTTGTGTTGAGAGATCATCAGTGTGATTACATAAGTTGTCTTATGTGTTGTTGAGGAGGTAGAGAGATCATTTCCTTGGTGATATAATTGGTCTCTCAATTTGGGTTAGAAATGACTTAGGTTGTGAGTGATACGTAGTGACATTGATGAGTATTGTTAGGTTGAATGTAATTGGTCGATAGATTTAAATCTGTGCCGAGTAGATTATATACAAGCTTCATAAGTTCTTCCTTAGTTTTTACTTTTGTTTACATTTATTTTCTGTTAATAATATTTTCTTTACAAAACCCATTTATCCCCAAACTTATTAACGAGAGATTTGTCAAACGGAAATTCAATAACAAATCTCTATGGACACGATAAATTCCCGGATAAATATTTCCAAAACTTTCGTTGCTTGCCGCTACACTGCTTCAAACAAAATAGCGTCGTTGCCGGGGATTGGTTCTATTATTTTTGCATTGCGATAATTTCTTTGTTTTTGAGTTTTGTAACTAATGTATATGTTGTATAGAAATTGAACATTAACTTGTATATGATATTTGTGCATATATGTGTTTTGACGTATTATTGTGAATTGTCTCGTATTCGTAATGTTTGTTGTGTGATTGTTAGGACACTTTCTTTAGGTTTTCACGGTGTGACAATACCATGGCATGACAAGAGGAGGTTACTAACTCGCACAATAAAGGCGTCGAGCTTACAACATAAAACAAGCATGTTTGTTTGTATTTGTTTATGTGTGTGGTGATTTGTGTTTTAACAAGTTGAAACAAGGAAATGTTCTGAATTTAAAATCTTCACTTTTCAACTGGTTAATTCATTTTCACTCGGTTTTCATATCGTTATTTGTATTTGTTTTGTTATGTCAATTTGTGTTTTTCGTTTAGCTTGAGGAGTTTTGTGTGTTGTATATATTTTAAATTTTGTACATTGAAATTTTGTAGGAGTATTATTTTTCTAGTTTTTTTGTTTTTGTTTGCACTCAAGTTTTGGTCCGGTAACTTGTAGAATATTGAGGTGATTTGTCAAGTTTGATCATTTCGACTTGCGAATGCATGGTAATGATTTTGTTAAAGTTTTGTACACGTTCGAGGTATGTATTTATCGCTTTCTATACTTTAGCATATTCATGATACTTATATTTTTTACAATTTCTATACCATTCATTCTTTTGTATACTTGTTCATTTATGAATCACTTTAGTTCCCACCCTTTTTGTGAGGTAGCTTTCCCTTGTTCACATATGCTGGAGGCCACAATTCTTGTTTTAACTGGAATTTATTATGCTTAATCTTTTGTTTTATGTTGATTGTATGAATGCAAGAAAGTGATCAAGGCATTTTTTGTTCCATTTTGAGCACAACTACCTAGCCAAATAGTCAATTCACCTTGTGAGTGTGTGATCATTAGTAACCCCTTTGAGCTTTTTGTCGATATCCATGTTGTATTTTCTAAATGCTTGTCTATGAGTGTTTAGTTTCCCTTTTTGTATGAATATTGATTCCTTGTTTTCTTGAACCCTTAACTATGATTTATAGTTGAATTTTTACCTTGCCTTAAAAAGTATGGAGTATTCACATTATGATGATGGTTGAATTTAAGTTGGGGAGAGGAATGCTTATGTGCTTATGTTGTGATTGCTATGAGGTTGAAAAAAGAAAAGAAAAGAAAAGAATAAAAAAAAGTGAAATAGAAAAGATAGAAAAAGAAAGAGAAAAATTGAAAAAGCATTGAAAAAAATAAAAACAAAAAAGAGTATAGAATAATGTTGTGTTGAATAAGTGATGTGCGTTGGTTTGAAATTTAGGATGAAGAAGTTTGATTGAAATTCTATTGTTTGAAACTTTGTGGAAGTAATTACTCCCTTAGGTTTATGCAAGTTTTTGTTTTGATTAGCTTTAGGACTTATCACTTGTTTGTTAACCAAGCCACATTACAACCTTGAAAATCACTTGAGATTATTGCTTTTGTATTTTCAATGTAAATTTTTGGATGAATTCATAATTTAGTCTATTGTTTGCTAGATTGTTGGATGAGTGAAAATACCCTATTTTTGTGTGTTTTTCATCTAACGATGATTATGTTTTCTAGGTGTGATTCATTTGTGACCAAGTATTGTTTTATAATGTTTGGCACATTATTTGTATTTAGAATTTGTTTCATGTTTATGTTATCGTCGTATTTTAGTGGTAAGTATGTTTCTTCGTGTGAACCATTTTTCATTTGAACCACTGCATTTGTTTTCTGTTTTCAAAACCTGTTGATTCATGATTATTTGATTTATCATTCTTTTTTATTTATGTTATTTGACTTTGTTTTAGGACAAAAAATAGTTCAAGTTGGGGAAAGTTTGATAAGTGCAAATTATAGCTATTTTTGTATATACTTTTTGTTGCACTTATCGACTTTTTGTTGTTAATATCGTTGAATAAACCTGACTTTTGTGTAAATACATTTAGTTTGTGTTTATTTTTGTTTTTGTATACATAGGTTACCATTTGATGTTTTTCCATTCATTTTGTAGGTATTGATGCATATTTGGAGCATGAGCAATAAAGTGTCAAAGACACGGCTTCAAACGCGCGATTTTGAGCAACTCGTCAACGAATAAGGCTTAAAATCAAAGAATAAGAAATCATCAATTTGGTTTATATTTTATCATTTTTATAAGGAGCATTGAATAAGTTTTCCAACACTTCGAACCGGGCGCAAATCGGAGTTACGATTTAAAATTTATGGCCGCAACAATGTAGGATGTTGTACTGATTTTTCAACTTGCTGTCAACTTTCTCCCGGTGAAACTTTTGGTCGTCGGGCGATCCTGGACAGTCAGAAATGCATATTTAGGGCCAAAAACACATTTTTTGGGTATGATTTTGGGTATTTTTGATCCCAACTCCATCAACCTTCATGTTTGGATAGGATTAGCTTAGAAAACAACATTGAAGCTTGCATACGGATGATCCGGGGTGGATTACTTATCAATTGGCATTGACAAACCTGGAGATTTGTGTTCATTTCTATTCCTCTTTGTGTATTCTTTATGTGTTGAGTTTTAACATGTATTTACTCTGAACTTATGTATATTTATCGCCCATGGCATTATATTAAACTTGCTTTATAAATCTTTACCGATTGTTGTCCTGGATTTTTGCTCTGTACTAGGAATTTGAGTTGTTATATACATATACTACTTAAATTCTTATCTAGGATGATTATTTGTTAGTTTCGGAACTCTAGAGATAGATTTAGAGCTGACATCTACTTGGGTATCAGAGCTTAATGCCTCTGTGTGGTTGTGTTGTGCTGAGAGATCGTCAGTGTGATTACATAAGTTGTCTTCTGTGTTGTTGAGGAGGTAGAGAGATCATTTCCTTGGTGATATAGTCGGTCTCTCAATTTGGGTTAGAAATGACTTAGGTTGTGAGTGATACGTAGTGACATTGATGAGTATTGTTAGGTTTAATGTAACTAGTCGATAGATTTAAGTCTGTGACGAGTAGATTATATGCAGGCTTGATAAGTTCTTCCTTAGTTTTTACTTTTGTTTACATTTATTTTTTGTTAATAATATTTTCTTTACAAAACCCATTTATCCCCAAACTCATTAACGAGAGATTTGTCAAACGATAATTCAATAACCAATCTCTGTGGACACGATAAATTCTCGGATAAATATTTCCAAAACTTTTGTTGCTTACCGCTACACCACTTCCAACATTTTCCAAGTACAATGGGGTTTCATGTCCCAAGATGCACCTTCAATCTTATGTGAGAAAGATACAACCTCACACTGCTGGCATGGACTTATGGGTCCACTTCTTTCAGGATAGTCTATCCGGAACTCAGTTAGATTGGTTCTATCAGCTGGAGAGGACCAACATTCATAATTGGGAAGACCTGGCCGCTACTTTCTATAATCAGTATCAGTACAATGCAGACCTTGCTCCCACCCGTACTCAACTCCAAAGTATGGCTATGGGTTCGAGCGAGGGCTTTAAAGACTACGCTCAGAAGTGGAGGGACTTAGCAGAAAGAGTCCAGCCTCCCCTGTCTGATAGGGAGATAGTGGATATGTTTCTGGGTACCCTGTCTGGTCCGTTCTTTAATCACCTAATTGGAAGTTCCTCGGCCGGCTTTACTGAATTAATCTTGACAGGGGAAAGAGGTGAAGCTGGAATTAAGAGTGGAAAGATCCAAAAGGATGCATCCTCCAGTGCAGTGAGGAATCCATTTGTTGGCAAGAAAGAGGTTAGTGTTGTGTACAATAAAAGGAATCAGGACAAAACTAAACACATCCAACGGTAGGGGCTGTCATGGTCCCTAAGCCTGCACCCACTGAACAGAGGAATAATAAGCAGAGAGCAGAAAGGTCGGTAAGACAGTTCACCAAGATAAATATGACTTTATCCCAAGTTTTGCCTCATTTGTTGAAATCTAATCTGGTAACCTTGCGGGAAGCTCCAAAGAATCCCAACACTGCCTCTCCCGCTACAATCCAAATGCCCGTTGTGCTTATGATTCGGAAAGTACAGGTCATGATACTAATGACTACTGGGCTTTGAAAAATAAGGTACAAGACCTTCTCAAGGAGAAGGAAATTGAGTTTCACGCCCCTGAAATTCCAAATGTTATCACTGCTCCTATGCCCAAGCACGGTCGTGGTGTTAACGCTATTGAAGATGATATGTTTGTTACTACTATTGGAGATCTTGTTACTCCTCTTATGATCGTTAAGTGGAACTTATTAAAGGTCGATTTATTTCCGGGTTATGGCCGAGGTTTCCACTTCTGCTTAGCTCTACCGGTTGGTTTTCATTTGTTAAAGGAAGGTGTCCAACACCTAATGGATGATAGAGAGATTTTATTTGAGAAGAATCTCGTTCCAACAATTTCTTGCAAATATGTTTCGATAATAACCATTTTCGCCAATCCTCCCAGGGTCTCCACCAAAAGACCCGTCAGGATTACATTTGTTCCGAAGGTTACTCTGCTGATAATTACTACGCCAGGGCCAATCCCATACTCCTCAGACAAAACTGTTCACTGGAACTATGGGGGTGACGTCTACTACCACGGTGTCAAGCAAGATTGGCAGGCTGATGAAGACCAGATTTCTGAGAAGGCTGACCCCGACATTGGCAACATTGTGGGAACCAGTAAAGTAACCAGAAGTGGAAGAGTGTTCTCCCCTGAAATTTCTCCTCTGAAAGCTGTTATTGGTCCTGTGATCATTCTTACATTTGTTCCTGCTGATATTACTACTACAATTCCTGTGATTACCCCTGCTGACACCCCTATCACCGAGTCGATCGAGACTCGGGGCAAAGACATATTGGTTGAGCCTGTCCAGACGAAGGCATATTCAGTATCTATCCCAGAGGCTTCCAAGAAAGAAATGGAATAAAATTTGAAAATTATCAAGAAAAGCGACTATAACATGGTCGAACAGCTGGGGCAGACCCCTTCAAAGAACTCTATGCTAGCCTTGCTGTTGTACTCTGAAGCTCATTCAAAGGCTTTGGTGAAGTTCCTGAAAACTGCCCATGTGCCCCAAGAAACCTCAGCTGAAAAATTTGAAGATTGTGTGGCCAGTTTGATGGCTGATAACGGTTTGGGCTTTTCTGATGCTGATTTGACTCCTAGAGGGAGGAAGCACAATGATGTGTTGCATGTCTCTGTTGAATGCAAGGGCACTACTTTGGCCCATGTCCTAGTAGATATTGGTTCATCATTAAATGTGCTGCCTAAGAATGCTCTAGATAGACTAGACTGTGAAGGTTTGACCTTGAATCCCAACAATATTCTAGTGAGGCTTTTGATGGTTCAAAGATAATGGTGCACGTGGAGGTGGACGTCCCTATCAAGGTTGGTTCTCAGACTTTCGACTCTACCTTCTACGTGATGGACATCAGACCATTCTATTCTTGTTTATTGGGTCGCCCTTGGATTCATGGGGTGGGAGATGTTACGTCCACTCTGCATCAGATGATGAAATACCCGGTCAAAGAGAGAATTGTCACTGTACACGGCGAAGAAGAATACATGGTCAGTCACCTGAATTCATTCAGATATGTGGAAATGGATGGTAAGTTCATCGAGACTCCGTGCCAGAATTTCGAGGAGGTACCTTGGGCTCTGGCTGCAACTGAAATTGTTACCAATATGCCGAAGATCACCAGACCTCCCTTGAAGATGGCTTCTCTCAAGGATGAAAAAGCAATTGTCAAAAAAGGTGGGTCTACCATTTGGGGTCAGCTCCCTGATATTCCATACAAGTTTGATAAATTTGGTTTGGGTTTCTCTTCAGGGGCTCAAAGGGCTATTCGACGTGCTCGTGCTGGAATAGCTCCCCTACGCATCAGCAATCATGGGGTCAATGCTTTAGAAGACGGAGATGGTGACAATGACATGGACAGCTGGATCTTCCCTACTACCAACGGTGGACCCAGTAACTGGACGGAAAAAGATTTTGTATTGATTACTTTTGTTCAGAAGTAATTGCCTTTCTTGTTTTTTTGGATATGTAATAAACAATATAACTTTATGGCCATGTGTCTTACCCGGGGCACATCGGTTTATCTGTGAGGGTTATCATGTTTCACTTTCATATGGAATTAATAAAGCATTGGACGTTTATGCATACAAATTTTTCGCTCTCTATTTTTCTTTTCTAATTTTACTTTGTCTATACAGCTATGCTCTTACACACACTCACGTATCAAACTGCAGATCCATATCCACTCTGGATCCCATTGATAACAGTTCTTCTATTGTCAGTTATGACTTTGAAAATCCGATTAACCAAGCCGAGGACGAAGGTAAGGAAGATTGTGAGGTACCTGGAGAAATTTCTAGGCTATTACAGCATAAAGAGAAGGCTATACGGCCTCATGAAGAGCCAGTTGAGACAATAAACTTGGGCACATAGGAATACAGAAAAGAAGTCAAGATCGGTGCAAATCTGGGGCTTAATGTCAAACAGCGGTTGATACAGATGTTGCATGATTATGTCGAGATCTTTGCTTGGTCATATGAAGACATGCCATGACTGAATATGGATATTATGGTTCACCGTCTGCCAACTAAACAAGATTTCCCTCTGGTAAAGCAGAAGGTATGTCGCATGCGCCCTAAAATGTCAAATAAGATCAAAGCAGAGGTTATGAAGCAGTTCAACGCTGGTTTCTTAGCGGTTACCTCTTATCCCCAATGGGTTGCCAACGTAGTTCCGGTGCCTAAAAAGGATGGTAAGGTACGAATGTGTGTGGACTACATAGATATGAACAGGGAAAGCCCCAAAGATGACTTTCCACTCCCCCACATCGACGTTCTGGTTGAAAACATCGTGCAGCACAAGATCTTTTCCTTCATGGATGGTTTCTCTGGTTACAATCAGATCAAGATGGCACCCAAAGATATGGAGAAGACAACCTTCATCGCGCAATGGGGTACTTTCTGCTACAAAGGGATGCTGTTTGGATTAAAGAATGTTGGGGCCACCTATCAGCGAGCCATGGTAGCCTTGTTTCATGACATGATTCACCATGATATAGGTGTATATGTGGATGATATGATAGCCAGGTCTCAAACTGAGGAAGAACACTTTGATCATTTACAAAATTTGTTTGATAGGTTGAAGACGTATAAGCTAAGGTTGAACCCAAACAAGTGCACCTTTGGGATAAGGTCTGGTAAACTTTTAGGTTTCATTGTTAGTGAAAAGGGTATTCAGGTGAACCCTGCAAAAGTAAAGGCTATACAAGATATGTCGGCTCCTTGCACTGAGAAGGAGGTCAGAGGCTTTTTGGGATGACTAAATTTCATTGTCAGGTTCATTTCCCATTTAACTTCTACTTGTGAGCCAATCTCTAAGCTCCTGAAGAAAGATCAAGTGGTACAGTGGAATGACGAATGCCAGATTGCCTTCGAAAGAATCAAGGAATACCTTCAAGAACCACCCGTTCTGATGCCTCTGATTGAAGGAAGACCTTTGATAATGTACTTAACAGTGTTAGATAATTCAATGGGGTGTGTGCTGGGGCAGCATGACGAGTCTGGTCAAAAAGAGCATGCAATATACTACCTTAGCAAAAAGTTTACTGACTGTGAAACAAGATACTCACTTCTCGAGAAAACTTGTTGTGCTTTGGCATGGGCTGTTCACCGACTGAGACATTATATGTTAACCCATACTACTTTGTTGATATCTAAGATGGATCTGATCAAGTATATCGTTGAGAAGCCCGCCCTCTCCGAAAGAATAGCGAGATGGCAAATGTCCTGACCGAATACGATATTCAATACACAACCCAGAAAGCAATCAAGGGAAGTGTATTGGCTGATCATTTGGCTCATCAAGCCGTGGACGACTACCAATCCATGAAGTTTGAATTCCCAGATGAGAATATCATGTTAGTGACTGACTGTGAAGAACCTGGACCGGATGAAGGACCTGAGGAAGGATCCCGATGGACTGTGGTTTTTGATGGAGCCTCCAACGCACTCGGCAATGGAATCAGTGTTGTAATTATATCTCCCGAGGGCTATCATACTCCTTTCACTGCCAGATTATGTTTCAAATGTACCAACAATATGGCGTAGTATGAAGCATGCATCATGGGTCTCAAAGCTGCTATTGACCTAAGGATCAAGTTCTTGAGTGTATTCGGGGATTCAGCCTTGGTAAAAAGTCAAATCAAAGGCGAATGGGACACGAAGCACCCTAATCTAATCCCTTACAAAGAACATGTGCTGACGTTGCTTTCATATTTTAAAGAAATCACCTTTGAATATTTTCCACAAGAAGAGAATCAGTTAGCAGACGCGCTAGCTTTTATGTCATCTATGTTCAAGGTCAGATGGGATAACGAAGCTCCCCGAATCACTATTGAGAGGTTGGATGAACCAACGTACTGCTATGAGATTGATACTGAAGAAGTAGCAAACAAACCTTGGTTTCTTGAGGTGAAGAGGTATCTCGAGGCTCAATAATATCCTGAGGGAGCATCTGTCAATGATAAGAAGTTTCTGAGAAGGTTCTATGCAAAGTTCTTCCTCAGTAATGGAATCCTCTAAAAGTGCAACCATGACTCTACTTTACTTTGGTGCGTAGACAAGAGCAAAGCAGAGAGGATTATGGCATACTTACACGAAGGTGCCTTTGGAACCCATTCTAGTGGACATACCATGGTTAAAAAGATCATACGGGAAGAATACTTTTGGTCCACTATGGAAGCAGACTGCTATTAGCATTCCCGAACTTGTCACAAATGCCAGATCTATTATGATAAAGTGCATGTACTTCCGGTTCCTTTGAACATCTTGACGGCTCATTGGCCCTTTGCAATTTGGGGCATTAACATGATCGGAGAGATTAGACCTACCGCTTCCAATGGGCATCGCTTCATCCTAGTGGCAATTGATTACTTCACGAAGTGGGCTGAGGCTGCCTCCTTTGCTACGGTTACCAAGACTCTTGTGGTGCGGTTGATCAAGCATAACCTAATTTGTCGGTATGGTGTCCCTGAAAAAATCATTACAGACAATGGTACAAATCTCAATAATATGATGATCACCAAACTCTGTAAACAATTCAAGATCCAGCATCATAATTCTCCCCCTTAACGGTCGAAGATGAATGGCACTGTGGAGGCTGCTAACAAGAACATTAAGAAAATCATACAGAAGATGATGATGACATACAAAGGGATCCTTGAAATGCCCTTTGCTAGAGGAAAATAAATCCCCTTTGCCCCTTGCTAGACATTTGGTTCATCATGACCTGCATCACAAACCTT
Source organism: Vicia faba (assembly GCA_948472305.1). NCBI lineage: Eukaryota > Viridiplantae > Streptophyta > Magnoliopsida > Fabales > Fabaceae > Vicia > Vicia faba. Next base: position 147,678,931 of record OX451740.1, read on the forward strand.
TGAGATCCTTGAAATGGTTAAGGAAATGTTATGGTATGATGTTATGATGTGTATGCTATGCGTTGAAGCAAGGTGTGAGGTGACGTAAGTAAGCCCTGCAATGAATAGGGATTGTAAACAAAACCTGCAAGGAACTCATGCTGTCAGATAACAGGAATGTGCAAGTAGTTCAAGTTTGAAGGCACACAAGTCACACAAAAGAGCCCTTAGATTTCAGGCTAACATGAAGCTTAGGTACTACCCTCTTTCAGTTTCAGTTGGTTAAGACCTGTCCTAAAAATTGTAACCGGGTTCTATAGGATCTCAATATCACTGACTACCCTCAATCGGTCATAATTCCAGTTTGGCAACCTTTTCTTACGGCCGGAACCATCGCGAGAGTTTAGTCTCAATGAGTGTAGCATACTGCTACTGTTCTATGGCCAAGTTGGTCAATTTAAGGTTCTAAGGTCAGTTGGTGCTTAATGACTCCTCAGAAGACCCATATTCTCCTCGTTCCAACACAAGGGATATCGGTACAGACCAAGGTGTCACACCAACGTAGCTACTACTTCATCCGTGTCGGTCTATGTTGGACAGATCTCTCACAGTTTATTGCTACTTACCTAAAAAGGGTACCCCCAGATCCGGGTTAGGATCTATAAAACTCCAATACAAGCCCACAAAATTAAAGCATACAGAGCATACAATTGAAAACACAAGTGATCTAATCCTAAGGTACACCTCACTTATTAAATCCCCAACAGAGTCGCCAGTTCTGTGATCGGTGGAAATAGAACTGACTGTTTTGGAATGATGGTTCGCGTTTGCGTTTCACAAAATGTCGCGGTAAGCAAGAGTCGCCACCGTCTTTTATTTAATCCAACAAGGAAAGGACAAAAGCACAACAAAATTCCTTTTCGAGATGTTTCTCGGGTTCGGGAGGTAGATTATAGAAAGGGAAGGTGTTAGCACCCTTTCTATCAGTGGTTATCCACGGGGCTCTTAGGTACTTGCTCACTATGTTTTCAAAAGTTTTGCTTTTCTTGTGTTTGTGGGTTTTGAAAAAGTTTCGTTGGAAAACTTCGATTTAACTCTTGTATCTGTCCTCAAGAGTGTATGAAGTGTTGTTTGAAAACTTTGTTCAAAAAGTGTAAGTGCGAAAAAGTTGTTTTGTTTTGAAAGAGAAAGTACCTGAGAACCTCTACCTACTCAAAAGAAATTAAGCTGTGTAAATGTACTTTAGACAGTGTTATCCCACTATTGGGAAGTAGGTAGCACCGTCGTCAGAGTTTTCGGGTCAATTCAATTTTAGGGACATGTGGTCACTAAAGCAATGGTAGGACGCCTTAGCGGTAAACCTAGTGTCTTAGATCATTTTTTATCGAGGCAACCATTTCGAGGCAACTTTGATCTTTAGACAGGAGGGCGACCTCTAAAACACCCTATACTCAATGACCACGTCGAGGCAACCAAGTGAGGCGTACCCTAAGAGTGGCATGTGCGAGTGTGTCAGGTTTCAGTTATGTTATCTTTGTACATGTTATGGTGAGCTACGGTTGATTTTAATTTATGAGAGATCTTGTCATGCATAGCCTATTTAGCATACATCTAGCAGTTAATGGTTGCGGAAAATAAAACTAAGCTATTACAAGGTGTCGGGTATTTACATCGCCAAAAACAAACCCTTGAAAAGTAAATTGCGGGAAAATAAATGAAAGCGATAAAAAGTCCTAGTTAAAGTTATTACATCCTCGGAGCAAATACAATTATATGGAACAAAATATGAATAAAAAATAACAATCACACGCGCGAGGAAAATTGAATCGGGAGTTTCTTAGGGTTTTGACCCTTTTTTAAGAAAGAAAGAGATTTTTGGTTATTTTGCATTTAATTAAATTAAACCTAAACTAATTAATTAAGAAATATTTTTTTGGTTTTTGAATGTTTTAAATAAAAAAAAATGATTAAAAGTTATTAAAAACCCTAATTCTATGTTAATTTTATTTATTGTGAAAATATTATTATTATGCCTAATTAAAACTAAACAAATTAATTATTTATTTATTTACTAAAATAAACTAATTAAATTTAATAAATAAAAAAATATTATATTTTTTAGTTTTCTGATTTTATTATGAAAATATTAATTTGTTAGTAATATAAATAATAATTATAAAAAAATAATTAAATGAAAGAAATAAAAAGAAAGGAAAAGAAATAAACTTGTGAAGGGGGATGTTGAGCCAATTTTGTGGTGTATGTTGCAATTCTGAAGCCCATTAACATTCCAGCCCTGTTGACTTTTCTGATTACCCACGCGCTGATTGACTGGGGAGTATGATGGTCCTTCATCTTTGGCCAATGGATCTTGGCCTGAAGACACCTGGCATGCTGAGGTTTGAAGCATATGGTGGACATCCCTTTGCAAGCTACACGAGAATACCTGAAGAATAAAAATAACAAGGTTTTGGGGGACCTGGGATTCGAACCCAGGTCCCAATGGCTTTTCCATCCACCTGCTTGCCAACTCAACTAGCGCGTTTCTTTGTTATCATAATAAGATGAAACTATTATATATGAAAAATAATTAAAACGCTGTAAATAAAAAATAAACGCGCGCTTTTCAAATGGACCAACCATATGCCAACACATCAGCGTCTTCAACCTTCGTTCTGTGCAAATAACATCAGATAGCGGGGGTTTTTAACCTCCACTACCTCCTGCAAGGAAAAATAGCGAATAGAAATATAGCAAACATAAATATTTTGCGAGGTATGGGTTTTGATCGTCTTGGCCTCACGATTTCAGCCATGTATCTCACTGGTCCCAATTTTTCCTGGATTGAAAAGCCCTATTTAAAAGCTCAAGAACCCTAGAAATTCAATCATGGTATCTTTCGATTCAGGGCGTTACAGTTCAATTCAATCATTCCATGAGCTTTGTATGATCTCTAGCAATGCAAAACAATCACAAACACATGTTAAATGCGCATGAATTAGGAGATATAATTCTGAATAAGAAGTGCAAACCGTGGGATTGTATTCAGTGATTCCTTGAGCTTTGATGCCTGATTTTGATTGCAAATCAATCCTGGGACCTCCTGCAATGTATTTGGATGAACAAAACGCCTTGAATTGTCCTAGAATGCAAGAACAGGTTTTGAGTTTTCTTGGAATTTCTTGAAATTGACAGGGTTGTTTCTGTAGCTTTCAATCGTATCCTAGGTCATGGTTTACTTGCATACATATAGGAGAAACAAATTATGTCAAAGTTTTGGATCCAATCCATGTGCATTGAAGATTAAATCCTTGATTGAAAATCAAATATTCTTGATTTTCCATGATTGAACAATGTTGCCAAAATTGGATTTTTTGTATCTTTTTGATTGTGCACGAATTGGTCCGCATATCTTGATCATATTTGCTTCACAAATTGATTTAAAAATCAAATCTTCTATTTTCTTTTGATTTAAATTGATTAAATGAATTAATATATATTAAAAATCCAATTAATCAATAAAAATAAGAAAATAAATCACATTTAACTTGGTGGGTCGTTCATAGGTCATGGGTGAAGTTTCAAGAAGAGATTTAAGGCCCATTAGCAAAAAGAAGGTGTTTTGAGCAAAGTTGACTTTTGCAAATTCATGAAAATTTCCCAACTTCTCCAATGCACAACTTGCTCAATTTTGATCATATGACCATGTTCTTGGACATTTTGGAAATCCCTTGAAGTCCTCTAACCAATGCCTTTGGTCCCATGTCATTTGAATTTACCAATCTCAAGTTATGGCCTTTGACTCAAAGTGTACTTTTGTTGACTTTTGAAATTGATCTATAATGTAAAAATTGGTAACTTTGTGTGACAGCATTTCTTGATCTTGGAGTGTGAAGATGGATTGTAGGAAATTGCATCCTCTTCAAAATGAGCTTTGGATGGAATTTTTCTGATAAACCATGAAAGAGTTATGCCCTGGTCAAGGTACAGTTGACTTTTCTACTGTCCAAAAATAGTAACTTTTGTACCTTGATGATCTTTTGAGCTATTCTTGTGGAATCATGATCAAGGCTTGATAAAATGATGATTGTGAACTCAAAATAAGATGTTGACCAAAAATTCTGACTTTTGACTGCAAAATGACCATTTTGCCCTTGTAGTTGACTGTAGATCAAATGAGGCTTTTGACTGTGCAAACTGGCACTGTGAGTCTTGAAACTTGGCATGTAGGTGCTAGAGAATGTATATAGGCCTATGAGACTTGATTGAACCATTGAGAACCCCAAATTCCTTGAAAGAACCAAAACCCTAATTTCAGCTGTCTTAGGAGGTGATTTGACTATACAACCCATGATCCATTTTGAGCAATTTGAAGATCATTCTTGACAAATCTTGAGGAATATGGGAGGGAAAATTTTTGGGTAAAACAGTTGCCCCTGTTCAATCTTCTTAAACCTGAGGATGTAGATTGGCTTGCGTGCCTTTCGTGATCCGAAGGTGGAAGATGATTGAACACTAAAGTGCCCAGAAATTTGCACTCGCATGGTGTAGTATTAGCAATGTGATGTCGGGAATGGGCTTACAGATGCCATTTGGAGATTGTCGGTGGAAGGATGGGCTTATGGATGCCATCTGGAGATTGTTGGTAGGTAATTTTGTCTTCGTTGACGGGTTGTCTTCATTGACGGGTTGTCTTTATTGACGGGTTGTCTCTATTGACGGGTTGTCTTCATTGACGGGTTGTCTCTATTGACCGGTTTGCATCAGAAAAATCTTTTAGGAATCGATTTAACTGGTTTTGTCTCCTTTGACTGACTTGGCTTCAGAAAAATCTTTAGGAATCGATTTGACTGACTTTGTCTCCATTGACTGGCTTCAAAAAAATCTTTAGGAATCGATTTAACTGGTTTTGTCTCCATTGACTGACTTCAGAAAAATATTTAGGAATCGATTTAACTGGTTTTGTCTCCATTGACTGACTTCATAAAAATCTTTAGGAATCGATTTAACTGGTTTTGTCTCCATTGACGGGATCAGAAAAATCTTTAGGAATCGATTTAACTGGTTTTGTCTCCATTGACTGGCTTCGGAAAAATCTTTAGGAATCGATTTAACTGGTTTTGTCTCCATTGACTGGTTGGCCTCAGAAAAATCTTTAGGAATCGATTTAACTGATTTTGTCTCTATTGACGGGTTGGCCTCAGAAAAATCTTTAGGAATCGATTTAACTGATTTTGTCTCCATTGACATAGTTGAGAATTTAACTGCATCTTTCCTGAAAGGTAAAGGTCAGTCATATGTAATGCATGATGTAGATCAAGCAATGATGTTCTCAACATAAATGAGATTGTATGATATGATGCGTATATGCATGTATCGTGATGTATGAAAATGTGATGTTTTAGCTGGGGAAAATAAATCCCGGATAGCTTTGGAGAATAATGTTGAATTCTTCGTTTCTGCCAGGGATGATGAACAAAGATGATTGTGAGAATAAACCTATAGGAGAAAATAAATCTGTTGGGGAATAAACTTGATGAAGAGATTACCCTGAGGGGAAATACTCTGTGGGAAGAGATGCTTTGCTGAAATTTTAATGATAAACTCCGTTGGGGATTCCGTTGATAAGCTCTATTGGGGATTTTGATGATGAACTCCGTTAGGGATAGAAAGAACTTCGCTGGGGATGATCTTTCTGTTGCAACTTGCTGAGGATAACCCAGTTAGACTCTTGTGGGGATAACCTCTGAATTTGGCTGAGGAGATGCACTTGTACTCTGCAGGGGACAAGCTTCCAGAATCTACTGGGTAAGATGATTCAACTCCGGCGGGGAAGTTTTTTTAGACTGCGCAGGGAAATGGCTCCACTGGGGTATCTTGTATTCCGCCGGGGAAAATTCTTATATTTCGTTGAGGAATATTAAGACTGTCGGGGATGCTTGCTGAGGAATATCTGTATACTCCACTGGGGAATATTAAGACCTACTGGGGATACCCAACTTTTTTAGGGCTGATGGTAGACCAACTCTGCTTGGGGAGAGTATTGCTGACTTGTTCACAGTTGTAAGTCTCAGTGGGGAGAGCTTCCATTACTGTCTTACTCTACGGGGAGTGAAGGTATCTTGGTCATATTCTTCAGCTGAATCTACCTTGTACCTGGTGGATAGAGAAGCTTGTACAGTTCGGACAATTCTTATTGCCCCGGTTTCTGCGGGAGAAGAAGGCCTATGAGGTGCTTGATAACTTTCGTTTGACAAATCTTCTTCTGGTAGGCAAATGACGAGATAACAGGACATAGTCGTACACTTTTGATCCCTAATTTTTGCCTGAACCTCCCTTTCGGGTTTTCAGTCCATCGGGATACCCTTTTTTGCCCAAGCCGCCTTTTCAGGTTTTCGACTTGCCGGGTGTACACATTTTTTTTTCATCCCTTATTTTGCCCGAACCCTTTTGGTTCGTCGGGAAGCCCTTATTTTTGCCTAGGTCAGTCGACCTAGCGGGTCTTTGATTATGCGTAGTATTTTTTTGACTATGTCCATGTTCTTAGAGTGTGGGGAGTTGTCACTGTCAGTAGTGTTGTGTTGCCCTACTACCAGAAGATGTTTGATCGTGCAAGATTCGTCGCTGGAATTCATGCCCAATGCCCCAAGTGATTCAGACGGAGATTTGCCCCTGGCTATTTGGCATCTTGAGAGATTCCTTGAATCTTGACTTGACTGCCCCAGATGATGAACAATGCTCATGCTGTGCCCCTTGGTTGGAGGTGTTTTTTCCACTTGAGGTGACCCTTCTTATTGAGAAGATTTTTGTTCACTAGATATTCGTCGTGCAAATTTCTCTGTTGCTTGAACAAATAATCATATGCAAACAATGTTATTTTAAGAATGCAAAGCTTATGTCTGTTTTGAAGTTTTTGAAAATGCCTTTTTCTAGTAAAACAAGTGAATTTTTGTAAAATGTGATGTAACTCAGGATTTTACAGCGATCCCTACAGGAGTCGGGATACCTTTTGTAACAGTATGCTTTCGAACTAACCCGTGCTTCAGCTAGGACTTTTAAGGGTTATAACGTGGCCTGGTTCACGGTTTAAGAAACAAAGGATAAAGGCTCAAATTTTATTTGTACCCACCCACTCTTCGTGATGTTCTTCGATCCTAAACTCAGCTAATCGTGCATTTAGATCCTGTTTGAATCTTTTCTCTGATATTCCGGGGACGGTTCGGATACTGATAGTTTATTTTGAACAGGCAGTCATTTTTGTTGAGAGTTTGTAGGATCTCTTTCTTTTTGATTTTATTATCCCTGTCTTTTTGCCTGAACTGTTTCTTTTGTGATTACAGTCAGCGGGATGCCCCAGTTTTTTTGTAAGTCTCCTTCATAGGTTTTGACTTGCTGGGCTTTTATTTTGAGAGATAACGACTGCCTGTCTTGACGATTATAGGGAACCATCACTGTCTTTTGTTTTGGAAGGACTCCTTTGATGCCATTCATTGTGCACCTGGATCAACTGAGAAAACTACCCTGCCCCAGGTTAGAATTACGGGTTTTTAATTTTTGCATGAAAAGAAAAACTCCAACTTCTTTGGCTCAAAGGGGTTGACTAGGGATTATCTTCCTTATAACTCCATTATTTAGGATTTGAAACAATGCATGTACCTCATCAGCGGGGTCTGTTCAAAAGCATACTGTAAAGATCGTGGTATCGTTTTCGTCATCCTCCCTCTAAAGGCTTGGAATTTTTTAATCTAGAGTTTGAACATCACAAAAAATGAAAGTAATTTGAATATAGTGAACACGAATGGATTGATTCAAAACAGACATATGCAATGCATTGATAAAGTAACAAAGTTTGACATGACTAAATGTTTGAACAATCAAAAGAAAATTACAAATTGAAAATTCCAATGAACAAAAAGTCTTCTCGTCTCAGGACTTGTCATTTCAAATGGTGAACCTTGGAGGGATGGTAGAAGAACTCAGCCTGACCATCTTTGCGAATTCTAATGCTCTTTCATCAATCAGGTTTTGGATTTTGTACCTCAACTTCCAGCAGTCGTCAGTATCATGCCCCGAGCTATTAGAATGGTATGCACACCTTGCATCAGGATTATAGTTGGGTGAAGAAGTCTTAGGATTCGGGTGAGGTCCTACCAACGTCACCAGATTCAAATTCAACAGGTGTTGCAAAGCTTGGGACAACGGCATGTTGAGCTTGGTAAACGGCCTCGGAGTAACCCGTTGCTTATGGCAAGATTGTTGTTGGACCTGTGAGGTAGTAGCAACTTGGAGAGGTCCATTCTTCATCAAACCAAACCTTTTACTTCTCGAAAGTTGATTAATGACTTGATCCTCAGCCTTGACTATTTGCTTCATACTGTTGTATCTGTCTTGATGAAGCTGGTTGATCATGGTTCTCAACTCTTCTTGCTCCCGAGCTAAGCCTTGGATAAGAGCCATCTACCCCAGCATCTGGGTTCTCATTGCATCTACCTCAGCTTGCAGATATTTCAGCCGTTCGTCCTTATTGTCTTCAGGACTTTTCTTGACCAAATTCCCCATGAGGAGTGTTCTCAACTCTTCCTGCCCCTTGGATAGGTTTAGGAAGATTTCCCTGAACTGAGTCTCTTGAGTATGAAGATCCTGGTTGTCTTGTTGGAGAGCCATTGCTGAAATAAACAGCGAGAACATGAGAAACCTATAAAGGGTGACCTGTTATGCAATGATATGTATGTATGCAATGTTTTCAAGGATCTCGCGGGGTAAACATGAAACTGTTAGGATTTGAATCTTGTAGTTTTGATTGAAGAAGCTTCATGTTGCTGAGAGTCCTTCTTCAAGAGTCAAGCTCACCTTATCGAGTGGGTCATAGCCCCTGACTCAAGTTATCGTGTTTTAATCTCCAAACAGCCTTGGCTAGAGGAAAATAAATCCCCTTTGCCCCTTGCTAGACATTTGGTTCATCATGACCTGCATCACAAACCTTTGAGATCCTTGAAATGGTTAAGGAAATGCTATGGTATGATGTTATGATGTGTATGCTATGCGTTGAAGCAAGGTGTGAGGTGACGTAAGTAAGCCCTGCAATGAATAGGGATTGTAAACAAAACCTGCAAGGAACTCATGCTGTCAGATAACAAGAATGTGCAAGTAGTTCAAGTTTGAAGGCACACAAGTCACACAAAAGAGCCCTTAGATTTCAGACTGGCATGAAGCTTAGGTACTACCCTCTTTCAGTTTCAGTTGGTTAAGACCTGTCCTAAAAATAGTAACCGGGTTCTAGAGGATCTCAATATCACTGACTACCCTCAATCGGTCATAATTCCAGTTTGGCAACCTTTTCTTGCAGCTGGAACCATCGCGAGAGTTTAGTCTCAATGAGTGTAGCATACTGCTACTGTTCTATGGCCAAGTTGGTCAATTTAAGGTTCTAAGGTCAGTTGGTGCTTAATGACTCCTCAGAAGACCCATATTCTCCTCGTTCCAAAACAAGGGATATCAGTACAGACCAAGGTGTCACACCAACGTAGCTACTGCTTCATCCGTGTCGGTCTACGCCGGACAGATCCCTCACAGTTTATTGCTACTTACCTAAAAAGGGTACCCCAGATCCGTGTTAGGATCTATAAAACTCCAATACAAGCCCACAAAATTAAAGCATACAGAGCATACAATTGAAAACACAAGTGATCTAATCCTAAGGTACACCTCACTTATTAAATCCCCAACAGAGTCGCCAGTTCTGTGATCGGTGGAAATAGAACTGACTGTTTTGGAATGCTGGTTTGCGTTTCGCAAAATGTCGCGGTAAGCAAGAGTCGCCACCGTCTTTTATTTAATCCAACAAGGAAAGGACAAAAGCACAGCAAAATTCCTTTTCGAGATGTTTCTCGGGGTCGGGAGGTAGATTATCGAAAGGGAAGGTGTTAGCACCCTTTCTATCTGTGGTTATCCACGGGCTCTTTGATACTTGATCACTATGTTTTCAAAAGTTTTGCTTTTCTTGTGTTTGTGGGTTTTGAAAAAGTTTCGTTGGAAAACTTCGATTTAACTCTTGTATCTGTCCTCAAGAGTGTATGAAGTGTTGTTTGAAAACTTTGTTCAAAAAGTGTAAGTGCGAAAAAGTTGTTTTGTTTTGAAAGAGAAAGTACCTGAGAACCTCTACCTACTCAAAATAAATTAAGTTGTGTAAATGTCCTTTAGACAGTGCTATCCCACTATTGGGAAGTAGGTAGCACCGTCGTCGGAGTTTTCGGGTCAATTCAATTTTAGGGACATGTGGTCACTAAAGCAATGGTAGGACGCCTTAGCGGTAACCCTAGTGTCTTAGATCATTTTTTATTGAGGCAACTTTGATCTTTAGACAGGAGGGCGACCTCTAAAACACCCTATACTCAATGACCACGTCGAGGCAACCAAGTGAGGCGTACCCTAAGAGTGGCATGTGCGAGTGTGTCAGGTTTCAGTTATGTTATCTTTGTACATGTTATGGTGAGCTACGGTTGATTTTAATTTAGGAGAGATCTTGTCATGCATAGCCTATTTAGCATACATCTAGCAGTTAATGGTTGCGGAAAATAAAACTAAGCTATTACAAGGCGTCGGGTATTTACATCGCCAAAAACAAACCCTTGAAACGTAAATTGCGGGAAAATAAATGAAAGCGATAAAAAGTCCTAGTTAAAGCTATTACATCCTCGGAGCAAATACAATTATATGGATCAAAATATGAATCAAAAATAACAATCACACGCGCGAGGAAAATTGAATCGGGAGTTTCTTAGGGTTTTGACCCTTTTTTAAGAAAGAAAGAGATTTTTGGTTATTTTGCATTTAATTAAATTAAACCTAAACTAATTAATTAAGAAATATTTTTTTGGTTTTTGAATGTTTTAAATAAAAAAAAATGATTAAAATTTATTAAAAACCCTAATTCTATGTTAATTTTATTTATTGTGAAAATATTATTATTATGCCTAATTAAAACTAAACAAATTAATTATTTATTTATTTACAAAAATAAACTAATTAAATTTAATAAATAAAAAAAATATTATATTTTTTAGTTTTCTGATTTTATTATCAAAATATTAATTTGTTAGTAATATAAATAATAATTATAAAAGAATAATTAAATGAAAGAAATAAAAAGAAAGGAAAAGAAATAAACTTGTGAAGGGGGGTGTTGGGCCAATTTTGTGGTGTATGTTGCAATTCTGAAGCCCATTAACATTCCAGCCCTGTTGACTTTTCTGATTACCCACACGCTGATTGACTGGGGAGTATGATGGTCCTTCATCTTTGGCCAATGGATCTTGGCCTGAAGACACCTGGCATACTGAGGTTTGAAGCATATGGTGGACATCCCTTTGCAAGCTACACAAGAATACCTGAAGAATAAAAATAACAAGGTTTTGGGGGACCTGGGATTCGAACCCAGGTCCCAATGGCTTTTCCATCCACTTGCTTGCCAACTCAACTAGCGCGTTTCTTTGTTATCATAATAAGATGAAACTATTATATATGAAAAATAATTAAAACGCTGTAAATAAAAAATAAACTCGCGTTTTCAAATGGACCAACCATATGCCAACACATCAGCGTCTTCAACCTTCATTTTGTGCAAATAACATCAGATAGCGGGGGTTTTTAACCTCCACTACCTCCTGCAAGGAAAAATAGCGAATAGAAATATAGCAAACATAAATATTTCGCGAGGTATGGGTTTTGATCGTCTTGGCCTCACGATTTCAGCCATGTATCTCACTGGTCCCAATTTTTCCTGGATTGAAAAGCCCTATTTAAAAGCTCAAGAACCCTAGAAATTCAATCATGGTATCTTTCGATTCAGGGCGTTACAGTTCAATTCAATCATGCCATGAGCTTTGTATGATCTCTAGCAATGCAAAACAATCACAAACACATGTTAAATGCGCATGAATTAGGAGATATAATTCTGAATAAGAAGTGAAAACCGTGGGACTGTATTCAGTGATTCCTTGAGCTTTGATGCCTGATTTTGATTGCAAATCAATCCTGGGACCTCCTGCAATGTATTTGGATGAACAAAACGCCTTGAATTGTCCTAGAATGCAAGAACAGGTTTTGAGTTTTCTTGGAATTTCTTGAAATTGACAGGGTTGTTTCTGTAGCTTTCAATCGTATCCTAGGTCATGGTTTACTTGCATACATATAGGAGAAACAAATTATGTCAAAGTTTTGGATCCAATCCATGTGCATTGAAGATTAAATCCTTGATTGAAAATCAAATATTCTTGATTTTCCATGATTGAACAATGTTGCCAAAATTGGATTTTTTGTATCTTTTTGATTGTGCACGAATTGGTCAGCATATCTTGATCATATTTGCTTCACAAATTGATTTAAAAATCAAATCTTCTATTTTCTTTTGATTTAAATTGATTAAATGAATTAATATATATTAAAAATCCAATTAATCAATAAAAATAAGAAAATAAATCCCATTTAACTTGGTGGGTCGTTCATAGGTCATGGGTGAAGTTTCAAGAAGTGATTTGAGGCCCATTAGCAAAAAGAAGGTGTTTTGAGCAAAGTTGACTTTTGCAAATTCATGAAAATTTCCCAACTTCTCCAATGCACAACTTGCTCAATTTTGATCATATGACCATGTTCTTCGACATTTTGGAAAGCCCTTGAAGTCCTCTAACCAATGCCTTTGGTCCCATGTCATTTGGATTTACCAATCTCAAGTTATGGCCTTTGACTCAAAGTGTACTTTTGTTGACTTTTGAAATTGATCTATAATGTAAAAATTGGTAACTTTGTGTGAGAGCATTTCTTGATCTTGGAGTGTGAAGATGGATTGTAGGAAATTGCATCCTCTTCAAAATGAGCTTTGGATGGAATTTTTCTGATAAACCATGAGAGAGTTATGCCCTGGTCAAGGTACAGTTGACTTTTCTACTGTCCAAAACTAGTAACTTTTGCACCTTGATGATCTTTTGAGCTATTCTTGTGGAATCATGATCAAGGCTTGATCAAATGATGATTGTGAACTCAAAATAAGATGTTGACCAAAAATTCTGACTTTTGACTGCAAAATGACCATTTTGCCCTCGTAGTTGACTATAGATCAAATGAGGCTTTTGACTGTGCAAACTGGCACTGTGAGTCTTGAAACTTGGAATGTAGGTGCTAGAGAATGTATATAGGCCTATGAGACTTGATTGAACTATTGAGAACCCCAAATTCGTTGAAAGAACCAAAACCCTAATTTCAGTTGTCTTAGGAGGTGATTTGACTATACAACCCTTGATCCATTTTAAGCAATTTGAAGACCATTCTTGACAAATCTTGAGGAATATGGGAGGGAAAATTTTTGGGTACAACAGTTGCCCCTGTTCGATCTTCTTAAACCTGAGGATGTAGATTGGCTTGCGTGCCTTTCGTGATCCGAAGGTGGAAGATGATTGAACACTAAAGTGCCCAGATATTTGCACTCGCATGGTGTAGTATTAGAAATGTGATGTCGGGAATGGGCTTACAGATGCCATTTGGAGATTGTCGGTGGAAGGATGGGCTTATGGATGCCATCTGGAGATTGTTGGTAGGTAATTTTGTCTTTGTTGACGGGTTGTCTTCATTGACGGGTTGTCTTTATTGACGGGTTGTCTCTATTGACGGGTTGTCTTCATTGACGGGTTGTCTCTATTGACGGGTTTGCATCAGAAAAATCTTTTAGGAATCAATTTAACTGGTTTTGTCTCCTTTGACTGACTTGGATTCAGAAAAATCTTTAGGAATCGATTTGACTGACTTTGTCTCCATTGACTGGCTTCAGAAAAATCTTTAGGAATCGATTTAACTGGTTTTGTCTCCATTGACTGACTTCAGAAAAATATTTAGGAATCGATTTAACTGGTTTTGTCTCCATTGACTGACTTCAGAAAAATCTTTAGGAATCGATTTAACTGGTTTTGTCTCCATTGACTGGATCAGAAAAATCTTTAGGAATCGATTTAACTGGTTTTGTCTCCATTGACTGGCTTCAGAAAAATCTTTAGGAATCGATTTAACTAGTTTTGTCTCCATTGACTGGTTGGCCTCAGAAAAATCTTTAGGAATCGATTTAACTGATTTTGTCTCTATTGACGGGTTGGCCTCAGAAAAATCTTTAGGAATCGATTTAACTGATTTTGTCTCCATTGACATAGTTGAGAATTTAACTGCATCTTTCCTGAAAGGTAAAGGTCAGTCATATGCAATGCATGATGTGGATCAAGCAATGATGTTCTCAACATAAATGAGATTGTTTGATATCATGCGTATATGCATGTATCGTGATGTATGAAACTGTGATGTTTTAGCTGGGGAAAATAAATCCTGGATAGCTGCTGGAGAATGATGTTGAATTCTTCGTTTCTGCCGGGGATGATGAACGAAGATTATTGTGAGAATAAACCTGTAGGAGAAAATAACTCCGTTGGGGAATAAACTTGATGAATAGATTACCCTGCGGGGAAATACTCTGTGGGAAGAGATGCTTTGCTGAAATTTTAATGATAAACTCCGCTGGGGATTCCGTTGATAAGCTCTATTGGGGATTTTGATGATGAACTCCGTTGGGGATAGAAAGAACTTCGCTGGGGATGATCTTTCCATTGCAACTTGCTGAGAATAACCCAGTTAGACTCTTGTGGGGATAACCTCTGAATTTGGCTGAGGAGATGCACTTGTACTCTGCAGGGGACAAGCTTCCAGAATCTACTGGGTAAGATGATTCAACTCCGGCGGGGAAGTTTTTTTAGACTGCACGGGGAAATGGCTCCACTGTGGTATCTTGTATTCCGCTAGGGAAAATTCTTATATTTCGTTGAGGAATATTAAGATTGTCGGGGATTCTTGCTGAGGAATATCTGTATACTCCGCTGGGGAATATTAAGACCTACTGGGGATACCCAACTTTTTTAGGGCTGATGGTAGACCAACTCTGCTTGGGGAGAGTATTGCTGACTTGTTCACAGTTGCAAGTCTCAGTGGGGAGAGCTTCCATTACTGTCTTACTCTACGGGGAGTGAAGGTATCTTGGTCATATTCTTCAGCTGAATCTACCTTGTACCTGGTGGATAGTGCAGCTTGTACAGTTCGGACAATTCTTATTGCCCCGGTTTCTGCGGGAGAAGAAGGCCTATGAGGTGCTTGATAACTGCCGTTTGACAAATCTTCTTCTGGTAGGCAAATAACGAGATGACAGGACATAGTCGTACACTTTTGATCCCTAATTTTTTCCTGAACCGCCCTTTCGGGTTTTCAGTCCATCGGGATACCCTTTTTTGCCCAAGCCGCCTTTTCAGGTTTTCGACTTGCCGGGTGTACCATTTTTTTTTCATCCCTTATTTTCCCCGAACCCTTTTGGTTCGTCGGGAAGCCCTTATTTTTGCCTAGGCCAGTCGACCTAGCGGATCTTTGATTATGCGTAGTATTTTTTTGACTATGTCCACGTTCTCAAAGTGTAGGGAGTTGTCACTGTCAGTAGTGTTGTGTTACCCTACTACCAGAAGATGTTTGATCGTGCAAGATTCGTCGCTGGAATTCATGCCCAATGCCCCAAGTGATTCAGACGGAGATTTGCCCCTGGCTATTGGGCATCTTGAGAGATTCCTTGAATCTTGACTTGACTGCCTCAGATGATGAATAATGCTCATGCCGTGCCCCTTGGTTGGAGGTGTTTTTTCCACTTGAGGTGACCCTTCTTATTGAGAATATTTTTGTTCACTAGATATTTGTCGTGCGAATTTCTCTGCTGCTTGAACAAATAGTCATATGCAAACAATGTTATTTTAAGAATGCAAAGCTTATGTCTGTTTTGAAGTTTTTGAAAATGCCTTTTTCCAGTAAAACAAGTGAATTTTTGTAAAATGTGATGTTACTCAGGATTTTACAGCGAGCCCTACAGGAGTCGGGATACCTTTTGTAACAGTATGCTTTCTAACTAACCCGTGCTTCAGCTAGGACTTTTAAGGTTTATAACGTGGTCTGGTTCACGGTTTAAGAAACAAAGGATAAAGGCTCAAATTTTATTTGTACCCACCCGCTCTTCGTGATATTCTTCGATCCTAAACTCAGCTAATCGTGCATTTAGATCCTGTTTGAATCTTTGCTTTGATATTCTGGTGACGGTTCGGATACTGATAGTTTATTTTGAACAGGCCGTCATTTTTGTTGAGAGTTTGTAGGATCTCTTTCTTTTTGATTTTATTATCCCTGTCTTTT
Organism: Vicia faba; assembly: GCA_948472305.1. NCBI lineage: Eukaryota > Viridiplantae > Streptophyta > Magnoliopsida > Fabales > Fabaceae > Vicia > Vicia faba. The sequence continues at coordinate 147,695,161 of OX451740.1, forward strand.
TGCCTGAACTGTTTCTTTTGTGATTACAGTCAGTGGGATGCCCCCGTTTTTTTATAAGTCTCCTTCATAGGTTTTGACTTGCTGGGCTTTTATTTTGAGAGATAACGACTGCCTGTCTTGACGATTATAGGGAACCATCACTGTCTTTTGTTTTGAAGGACTCCTTTGATGCCATTCGTTGTGCACCTGGATCAACTGAGAAAACTACCCTGCCCTAGGTTAGAATTACGAATTTTTAATTTTTGCGCGAAAAGAAAAACTCCAACTTCTTTGGCTCAAAGGGGTTGACTAGGGATTATCTTCCTTATAACTCCATTGTTTAGGATTTGAAACAATGCATGTACCTCATCAGCGGGGTCTGTTCAAAAGCATACTGTAAAGATCGTGGTATCGTTTTCGTCATCCTCCCTCTAAAGGCTTGGAATTTTTTAATCTAGATTTTGAACATCACAAAAAATGAAAGTAATTTGAATATAGTGAACACGAATGGATTGATTCAAAACAGACATATGCAATGCATTGATAAAGTAACAAAGTTTGACATGACTAAATGTTTGAACAATCAAAAGAAAATTACAAATTGAAAATTCTAATGAACAAAAAGTCTTCTCGTCTCAGGACTTGTCACTTCAAATGGTGAACCTTGGAGGGATGGTAGAAGAACTCAGCCTGACCATCTTGTGCGAATTCCAATGCTCCTTCATCAATCAGGTTTTGGATTTTGTACCTCAACTTCCAGCAGTCGTCAGTATCATGTCCCGGGCTGTTAGAATGGTATGCACACCTTGCATCAGGATTATAGTTAGGTGAAGAAGTCTTAGGATTCGGGTGAGGTCCTACCAACGTCACCAGATTCAAATTCAACAGGTGTTGCAAAGCTTGGGACAGCGGCATGTTGAGCTTGGTAAATGGCCTCGGAGTAACCCGTTGCTTATGGCAAGATTGTTGTTGGACCTGTGAGGTAGTAGCAACTTGGATAGGTCCATTCTTCATCAAACCAAACCTTTGACTCCTCAAGAAATGCTCATAACTCATCAAAAGTCAAAAATGGCAAATTAGGGTTTCTATAGGGAAAGTCAACCAAACTTTGACCAGGCATAACTTTCTCATAATTTATCAGAAATTTTCAAACTAAGGCTCATTTTGAAGAGAATCGAATTCCCTACAACTCCTTTTTATCCCTAATGTTCAAGAAATGCCTCAATCAAAAGATATAAGCTCAGACATTATAGGTTCATTCAAAAAGTCAACAAATACACCTTTTGGGTCAAAGCTCCTTACATGAACATGGAAGATCCAATTGAGATGAAACCAAAAAGGTTGTTAAGGGGACATCCTAATCTATATAAAAAGTCCAAGAACACCCTCTTAGGGTTAAAAATGAGAGAGATATGCATTTCTAAAGTTGACCAATTTTTGGAAATGTGCATGAAGTCAATATGGACCAACTTGAATTTTTTCCAAATGGGCCCATGTTTTTATGTTTGAAACTTGTTCCTAACATGGCCCACGACCCCTGAGCTTACTCATGTATTATTTCATTATTTTTATTATTTGTTTTGATTTTTTATTCATTAAAATCAAAATAAATCAAATAAAATAGTGGAATAATAAAATAAAATCCAAGATTTGATTTTATGAGCACATGATGAGTCTACAGTCAGCTGGCAAATCAAGGATTTCGTGCAAGTGGTGATTAGAATAAAAATAGCAAGATTTGGCCTATTTTAGAAACAAAAAATACAAGACACAAATCAAATCTTTTCTCGCTCGATCTTCAAGATTTAATTCAGTTTTGTTAACCTAATTCATTCTACTATATATGCATAAAATTTCCAGACCACGAAAAGGAGGATTGGCCGTGTAGAACACTCACAAAAAACTCAAATTTTTGGACAAAAAGTGGTGATTGAATTTTGATTTAGAGGGAGATTCAAGGACTTTGAAGGTTTGCAATCCATTCCTGGGCATATTTGGAAGCTACCTGGATCATTCTCATGCCTTAACACTCCCAGAAATGGACCATACAAAACCACGGTTTACTCACCTTTCTTGAATTTGATTTTTATAATTTACGCATGATAAACGAATTTTAAGTATGCATTCATGTTTGTATGACCATTTGGAACATGTTTGCATGATTAATTGTGTGTTTTTATGTGTATTTGACTGAATGCCATTGTTAGGGTTTCATGGTCTATTTTAGGGTTTTTTATTTCAGGAAAAATCAGGACAAAAGAAAAGTACCATTGTACTCACGAGATCAAACCCAGTTTATCTATATACTTGGATCAAATTTATATTGCATGGTTGTGATTTTGGAGATATGCAGGTTTATAGCTACACCATTGTCCGTAGGTAAAAACCCCTTGCCTAAAACGATAGTCCCTTGGGGAAGGTGACTATGTGTCAAAGCCTGGTTGGGTCATTTGAATTTTGCACAAGTTTTTATTATTACTACTGATTATTAAATATAATATATTATTCTTGTTTTATATAACGAATGACCATGTGGTGCAGTGGCAAAGAGCGAGGCTGGTAACCAAGGGGACCTGGGTTCGAATCCCAGGTCCAACGTTTTCTATTTTCCAAATTTATTCATTGTAGATCCAGTGGTTCCACACCAAGCACGCTCACCATAGGCCTCATCATCATCACCATCAGATCAATCAGCACTAGATCTAACGCTTCCAATGAATCTCGCCATGATGGACTCTCTTAGCACAGCCACACTAAATCACACGCAACTATGGGCCAACTGGAGTGGGCTTTAGACAGAATTTCAGCATGCAACCCTCCAATTTTGGTTTACACCCCTTAGGCCCATTCTTTTCTCTTTTATTTAATTCTCTTTTGTTATCTAATTATTTCAATTGTTTTTTATTTCAAATCTTTTTTTTTAATCAGAAAATAATCACACAAAAAATAGGACTTAGTTTTTTTATTAAATTAACTTTTTGCAAATTAATTAATTTCATCAACTTTAATTGGTTTTCATTAATTAAAATTAATTAGAAAAAATTAGGTCAAAATTCAATTCTTTTTTCATAAAATCCCAAAAATATTTTTGATAATCAAATTAAATTTTTTAGGGTTTTTGAACTTTTATCCAGTTAATTCTCGCGCGTCTATATTTTGTCGTACGATTATTTTTGTTATTGATGTAACTGCGCCTGGTTTGTAATATATAATTAGGGTTTTTTATTTCCGCACTTTATTTTTTCAGTCATTCTTTATGTATCTACACCAAAGCCCTGCAACAGCGTAGGACCCTTTATTTTCTCGCTTTTATATTATGTACATACTTGTATATAATTGTTAGCAACCTAGGCGTGCATGATTAATCAATTAATCAGTAGATCATTGAATTGCAAGATAAATATCTGAAAAAACACACTGTTGCACACTTGCACCCTTAGGGTATACCTCACTCAGTTACCTTCAAATTACGGTCACAATTCTTGAAACGTGAGAATTCTTAGTGGTTGTCCTTAAGTCTAGAGATCACTAGTCCCTCGATGACCCTCTCGAATGTTGCCTCGGTACAAAAGTGATCTTAGGGCTTTAGGACAGTTACTAAGAGATCTTGCCCTGTTTCCTTCTATGACCATAACGATGACCCGCGCTTGCCCCTCATACATCCAACAATAGGACTACCTACTCACTAATAGTAGGATAGCACTGTATAAAGGATAAGAGGAAAAGAGAAAACTTTTTTCGAGTAGGTAGATAACTGTTAGGTACTTGCTCAAAACAATTCTTTTTACACACCACACTTTTAAACACTTTTCAAACAAAGTTTTCAAAATGCTTTATCACACTCTTGAGGACTGATACAAGAGTTATCATTAAGCGAATCGCTGCACTAAGGCATTTTCAAACAAATTTTTTTTCACACAAACACGAAAGCAAATTTTCAAAAATGAGCAAGTACCTAAGAGCCCATGGAAAACTACGGATGGAAATGGTGCTAACACCTTCCCTTTCCATAATCTACCCCCCTTACTCAGAAACTCTCGAAAAAAGGTCTTTTTCTATTCTTTTCACCCTTTCCTTTGTTGGATAAAAGAAAAGTCGGTGGCGACTCTTTCTTACCGCGACATTTACGAACAAAAAATGCAAACCAGTATTAACAGTCGGTTCTGCCACCGTATCACACATGTCTTCATATGACCAGGAAAAGATCTCGAGATAATCATGCAACATCTAAATCAACCGCTGTTTGACACTAAGTTCCAAATTTTCACCTATCTTGACTTCTTTTTTGTCCTCTTTTGTACCCAAGTTCATTTTCTCAACTGGCTCTTCATGAGGCTGTATATCCCTTTCCTCCTGTTGTAACAATCTAGCAAGTTCTCCTGGTACCTCACAATGTTCCTCACCTTCATCCTCGGCTTGGTTGATCGGATTTTCAAAGTCATAACTGGAAATAGCATAATCGTTATCAATGGGATCCAAAGTGGATGTGGATCTGCAGTTTGATACGTAAGTGTGTGTAAGAGCATAGTTGTATTGATAAAGTAAAAAGCAGAAAAGAAAGACAGAGAGCACAAAATTTGTATGCAAAAACGTCTAATGCTTTATTAATGCCATATGAGATTGAAAATGATAACCCTCATAAATAAACCATTGTGCCTCAGGTAAGACACAATTCCATAGAGTTTATATTATTTATTTATTACATATCCAAAAACAAGAAAGACAATTACTCCTGAATAAAATTAATCGGCACAAAGTCTTTAGCCGTCCAATTACTGGGTCCTCCGTTGGTAGTAGGGAAGATCCAGCTGTCCATGTTGGAACAACCGGCTGAAAATAATCAAACAATGTAGTCTCCATCGAACATTTTTTATCCAACATAGACGGAAAGGTAAACATTGAGAAAACCTGAGAAGGGAGAAGTCACGTTCTTGCGACCGAGAGATTGGGTAAGTGAGTCTGTTATGCGAGGGGAAGGTATTAACACCACACACGCCCGTAGTACTCGATGGTATCGACTACTGTTGTCTATCTTATGGGTGTGTTTTAATATATGCTTACTATTTACTACTGAAGAAATGCATGCAAAAAAAGGAGAAAAGACTGTAGGGAAAATAAAGTTGTACTCGTTTGGGCCCTACCCAAATGCCTACGTATCCTTTTTGAGGAATCAGAGCTACCGTAGTTCGGCTCACGTGTTTTTGTTTGTTTTGTGTTTTTTATGGATAATGTTAATTTCGTGTTATGCCGCAGCTCGACCTTTGGAGACATATGCGTTAGCACAGAAGTAAATTAATCATGTCCTTGCTTAAAAAGGTTTCGAGTTACGCCCTCGAGCCAAGATGCCACACTTGATTGGTTTGTACTTTATTGCGAATAATGGCTAGATGACCTCAAGAGAGATATGTTAGCCACTTTTCCACTTATCCATGAAAGGAGTCTTTGAGACTTGAACCATACATAGGCCTGAGATGGAAGAATAATAAGATCGAGAAGAGACCCGCTTATCATTTCCCATACTCAACAAAAGTATGATTCTCATCAGTAAATTTTTCAGTATTTTGAAGTTTGAAAGGAAAAAGAAGTTTGAGGGGATTCTACCTAATGTTTGCATCCTTAGACCTAAAGTTATCATGCATCATTAGACCTAAAGTTGGAATTTTGAGGGGATTCTACCTAATGTTTGCATGCTTGGATTTAGAAGCCTAATGTCTAATTTTTGTTCAATTAAATCGAAGATTAAATTTGAACCAAAATCTACTAATGGATCAAGAAAGAATATACAAACAAGTAAAATTAGGTAGCAAGTATTAAAGTATTGCATACAATCCATACCCAAAACCGCAAATGAAATGCATGGCATAAAATGAGTAAAACTAGTGGTTAAAATTGACTAAAAAGTTAGAAAAAGGGGAGATAAATTAAGGTCACGATGATACCGAACGGAGAAGGTGTGTTGCCTCTTCAAATCCATGCAATCGATAAGAAAACTCTACCGAAAGCTCCTTAAATTCCTTTGATGAAAATTATACTCTTAGTTAACTTTGAAACTTCTTGAAATTCCTTACTCAAATCTCTTTTGCTTTCCAATATCACAACACAAATCTATCATCACAATTTATTAAAAATGGAATTGAAATAAAATAGAGAAAATGAAGCTTTAGGAGGGTGTAAGATGGATTCAATGGTATGCTGTAAGTAATTGGAATCTGGGCACAAGGCCCATCAAAATTGGTCCAATATCAGTTTTTTTTGTGTAAAGCTTTCCAGCTACCAAAAAAAGAATCGGCCTTGAGGGAAGAACAGTCGATGGAGGCAACATGGTTAAGCCTATTTTTGTTTAGCATCTATTCCATTATACAAAAAATATAAGAAATTGAAGCAAAATGGAAATAGGGTTGACCGTTTAATATTGGAAAATTAGGGTTCAGTAGCGGCATCATTCTCTTCGTCATCTCCGACCGTTCCGTCGTCGTATACAACCATCCCCGTCCTATGATGATGAAACTCATCTCTCCTCTTCCATCAACCTCCATATGTGATTCTGTCTCTTCTATCTCACTTCTGCTCGCGATTTCATCCGCCTTCACTCTCACTTCCAAACTCAGACGGCGTGGTAACTTCACCATCTTCTTTGTGTTATCTCTTCACCACAAACTTCCAAATTACTCTGACGGCGGTAGTGGACAGTGAAATTACGGAGATTCTATGAGCTCAAGTAACGTCTATCTTCCTCCTTGTTTCTTCTTCTTCTTGCTTCTTCTTCTCACCGTCACACTGCGGGATCTATGTTGTAGTGTTATTTGCAATTCGTGAAACTGTGAGGTTGTTGAAAAAAGGTTGATGAAGATTTTGTGGCTTTGATAGTGGATGAAGATTAAAGAGTCTGGAATATGTTGATGATGATGAAGCGAGCAGAAGAGTTGATTACAGAGAGATGGAAGTTTTCTGGTTTTGTATGGTGATTCTTCAAACTGAAAATTGGTCGTGAATGGTTGAAGAGAGCAGGGGGGTTTTGTTGAGAGAGTGAAGAGAAGATTTTCGGTGTATGGTTGAAGGTTGAAGGTGAAGAAAAAGAGAGTGCCGAGAGTTTTTTCTGGTGAGTTTCTTAACTGATTTTATGTTATTCTTTTTCTTTTGAATCGTGCCTCTCCCTCTCTTCCCTTCAATCTGTTATCTGATTTCAATCTGTTAGGAAATCTCTGCTGGAAATTTTGTTGTATAATTGGTTAGAGGTGGTTATGAAAATTGAGGGTGAGGGTGAAGAAGATGATGAATTCAATTGAGAATTTGGAGAAAGTGTGTAAAAAATGGTGTTCCAAATTTGAATGTGAGTGAATGATTATATAGAGATTGGGGAAGTGGGGAATTCAGTTGGAGGAGAATCAATCAGCCCTAGGATTGAATTGATTCTGTTATTGATCTGAGGGTGAAAAAGTGAGCAGTTATAGAGGTTGTAAATTGGTTAAGAAGTTGGTTAGAACTTGTTTGTGATTCTGTTTTGACAGTTGGTGAGTTAATTGGGAAAATTTTCTATTGGGAAATGTTTTAGGAGTTTGTTGGGATCTGTTAGGTTTCTATTATAGGGGTGGTTAGTTAGTTAGAGATTGGTTAGGTTGGTTAGAAGTTGGAAATTGTTAAAAAACAGTTAGGGGTTTAGGATGTTCATTTAGTTAGTTTTGGTTAGGAGATGTTAGGAAAAGTTGTTAGATGGTTAGAAGATTTTGAATTGGCATTTAGGGAATTAGCGAAAATTCTGTTATGGTAGTTAAGGGACTTGAAACTATTAAAAACAGTTATGGGGTTAGAATATGGTTAGAGGTTAGAAATCTGTTATGCAGGGCTGGTTAGAATCGGTTAGTCTGTGATTCTGTTATTTATTTTTTCGCTGGAAGTTTCTGTTGGATGCAGTTAGGAAAACTGAAAATTAGTTAAGATCTCTTATGGAGTTACTCATAAGGAAACTGTTATAAGATTTATGTTGGTTTATTTTGTTGATGTGATTCCTAGTTATGGTTTCGGTTAAAACAGTTGGGTGAAATTCTGTTAGAGATTAGAAGTTGGGAAATTAGTTATGAAGTTATAGGCAGTTAAGAAAATGGTTAGAAGCGGTTAGAAGCGGTTAGAAGGTTAAAGGGAGTTATGAAATCGGTTAGGAGTTAGGGTGAGTTTCTCTGCATGATCTCCTTTCTGTTATTCTGTTTAAAATGCTGTAACTTATCCTCTCTTTTTCTGTTGAATTCTTCTATTATACCCTATTGGAAGTAGTTAGAGCTTGGTTAGGAAATTGCCTTTCTGTTATGCGATTAGAGAGTTGGTTATTGACTCGGAAAATTTTTAATAGCTAGAAACTTTGACAGTTGGCATGGTTGGAAATTTGTGATGATTCCCCTGGATGCTGAAAAAGGATTTGAATTAATAAGATTTTCCGTTTTATATTTGTTCTATAAATTAGAAAGGTTTGTTATGCTTCCAGCTATTCAGGCCTTTAAATCAAAGTCAGCTGCAAAATTACAGATGGTGAGAATCGATTTGAGTGAGAACTGACAGAATACTTGTTGAACCGATTTTGGATTATTTCCTCTGCCTTTTCCTTGCATTTTACTAGCATGTGGTGTATGTAACAGTACAGTTTATGTTTTGGATCAATTTTTCTGTTTGTTGGATGCATAGAGAACTGGTTTTGCTTATCAATTGATGCAGGGTTGTTCGAACTTTGGCTAATTGAGATTTGTTTCCTTAATGATGCAGGCTATGAATATTTGAAGAATGACAGGGGGCTTAAAGAATTAACTTGGAGAAGAAGCATAGTGTAAGGTTAAATGAAGACTTGACTCATGACGTGAAAAGTGGGAAAAGGCTTGGTCATGGAACTTGGATTAATTTGTAACTTTAATATTCGGCGTATTTTCTTGTGTAAATTCTTTCTATTTTGGAAAGTAGATGATTTGAAGTTGAAATGGTATGATTGAATGATGTAACATGACATATGGATTCTTTGGCTTTGTAAAGAAGTTTTCTTTCACTTTCATGATGAATAATCCAAAGAAATGGCTTTGAAACTTCTTTTAGTCAAAAGGATGTTATCCTTGCATCTTGAATTCACTTTATGACCATGTTCTCATATTAAATCAAATATCCACGTATGCCATAATTGAATACAAATAGCCTCTAACTCAATGCTTGCACCTAGAGCTCTTTAATACCCTTATTTTGGTATAAGATCCATACCCAAAGCCATGTCATCCCAATATCAGTTGAATTTTCTTAGACGAAGAAAACTCACTAGACTATAGCTTGCAATGACTATACCAATGTCTCTAATAGCTTGCACCTCATGTATTAATAGAACCCCTTTGAAATTTAATAATGAACAAATCCACATGGAACCTTTCTTCAAGCCTACACGATTAGGGAAGTAAACCCTAACTCTTTCAACCCTAAAGTAACTTGAAGGAATGACTTTGTCTTTTGATGAAAATGAGAGTCTTGATAAAGGAGGAAATTCCCAATGAACACAAACTCTAATGCCTCAAACCCTAATTGATTAAGAACCATACTGATCCAGCCTTGCATGAAGATGAGAGCCTAAAAGCATAAAAAAAAACCTAATTCCTCAATATCCTTGATCCCATGCCAAACTTATTGGTTAATGATGCATGATGTGTTAGATTACCTAATGGAGAATATATACAAATGGATATGCAACGCCTAACCCAAACAAAAATTGAAAATGGGTAGAACAAATTTGGGGTATTACAGCTTCCCCTATTTAATCATCTTAAACCTGAAAGTACAATTGGTGCGTGCCTTTCGGGTGTTCGAGGTAGAAGATGATTAAATACCAATGCCAAAAATTTGTACTGAAAGATGGTGGTAATGAGTATTATTTTATTTTTGTGACATCTGCTGAGGAATTAAAAGAGGTGGGACTAAACTCGAGGTATATGTCGATCAGGACACAAAGACATTAGAGTACATCGATCAGGACATGATGACTGAGAGAAAAACACCGATCAGAACACGGTGATTCACAAGAGAGGTATCCATCAGAACACGACGAATGTATGAACCGGTACAGACGAGTATCGAAAGAAGATACAGACGAGTATCAAGAAAGGTTAAACACGGACGAGGGTTTGAATTGATACGGATGAATATCGAAAGAAGATACACGAAACTATCAAGAAAGGTTAAACACGGACAAGTGTTTGAATTAATACGGAAGAGTATTGAAAGAAGATACAGACGAGTATCAAAAAAAGTTAAACACGAACGAGTATTTGAATCAATACGGACGATCATTGAAAGAAGATATAGACGAGTATCAAAAGGTTAAACACAGATGAGTGTTTGAATCAATACATACGAGTATTGAAAGAAGATTTGAAAAAATTTCAGTAATGAAGAGCGTACCTTGGTACGCTGATTTTGTAAACTACCTAGCTGCAGATATCATAACCCTTGATCTAAATTACCAACAGAAAAAGAAGTTATTCAAAGATGCTAAACATTTCTACTGGGATGAACCACTCCTATTCAAGAGAGGAATAGATAATATTTTTAGGCGCTGCGTCCCAGAAGAGGAAATGGAAGACATCATCAGACACTGTCATTCTGCACCTTATGGTGGACATGCATGTATATCTAAAACGCACGCCAAGATTCTTCAAGCAGGCCTCTATTGGCCAACTTTATGGCGCGATGTCCATGCCTACATTGTCAAGTGCGAATGATGCCAATGCACCGGGAACATATCAAGACGTGAAGAGATTCCAATGAGGAATATCCAGGAAGTTGAACTCTTTGATGTTTGGGGTATAGACTTTATGGGACCATTTCCACCTTCAATGGGAAATAGGTACATTTTGGTAGCTGTGGACTACGTGTCTAAATGGATTGAGGCTATTGCATCACCCACAAATGACATAAGAGTGGTAGTCAAGTTATTTAAGAATATCATTTTTCCGAGTTTTGGAACACCCCGTCTCGTTATAAGTGATGGAGGATCACATTTCATATCCAAAATCTTTGATAAGCTCTTGAGTAAGTATGGAGTAAAGCACAGAGTAGCAACACCTTATCATCCACAGACTAACGGCCAAGTAGAAGTGTCTAACAGGGAGATTAAATAAATCTTAGAAAAAACCGTTTCAATTTCCAAAAAAGATTGGTCTCAGAAGCTACATGAAGCACTATGGGCCTACAGAATAGCTTTTAAAACCCCTATTGGAATAACCCTTTACCAATTAGTCTATGGAAAATCTTGTCATTTACCATTCGAGTTAGAGAATAAAGCCTATTGGGTCATTAAGACCCTAAATTTGGAATATTTGAGTGCTGGTGAAAAGCGCATCCTTGACATTCATAAATTGGAGGAATTCTGCCAGTCTGCCTATGAGAATGCTATAATATATAAAGAAAGAACCAAAACTTAGCATGACAGACAAATTATAAAGAAAGATTTCAATATAGGCGACCTTTTTCTCCTTTTCAATTCCAGGTTGCAACTTTTTCCTGGCAAGCTACGTTCAAGATGGACTGGTCCTTTTGAGGTCTCTAGAATCCTAAGATCTAGAGCAGTCGAGATCAAGAATAATTCTTGTAGCCCATTCATCTTTAATGGGAAGAGGTTGAAGCACTACGAAGGAGGTGACATTCCCACCAACTACTCCAGTCACACTCTTATTGATCCACCAGTACCAATTTCTTATATATGAAGTTTACTCGTCAAGCTAACGATGTTAACACAAGAGCTGCATGGGAGGCAACCCGTGGGTTTATTTTTATTTTTTGCATTTATTTACTTTTTACTTTATCAAATTTTATTTTTATCTTTATACTAACAGTTGTAAAATTTATGATTTCAAGCATCACCTGTTAGCCGTCTTTGCTAACTACATTTTTCAGGATGGAGCATTTCGATGACATGCATGTTTCCTTATGAGATACACTCAGAGACAATGATATGCGGTCCTTTCACAGCGACCCATGGCACAGACCAGATATCCAGACCAGATTTGCATGGAAGCTCTTGGCTTTGAAGCTAGTATCAAGTATATATGCAACCAGCTAAAGTGGGACCAGTATGCATATGACCTAAATGTGACCTACAGGAACCTCACCTTAGAATACCTCAGTTCATTCGAGTTTGAGCCCTATAATGGCCATGATGGATATCTCACTTTCTGGCTATTCGGGATAGAATATAGTTTTACCCAGAGGGAGTTTGGCGACTTGCTAGGCTTCCAGACCACACCTGATGCTATACCTGAGCTACCAGTTGGCTATTTCATGACTAGGAACATAGAGAAATTCTGGAGAGATATTACTGCTAGAGGGAGCCTTGATCCTTCCACTCAACTATCCCCTATTATTCACAACCCCGCTTTCAAGTATTTTCAGATGGTTATTGCTCACACTTTCCTAGGGAAGGCCGACACTGATACCCATGTTAGCGAGGAGGAGATATTTTTCCTCTACTGTGCGACCCAGTCTCGCCCTATAGCCTGTGGAAATTTTCTGTTGTGGAATCTCATGATGAATTCTAAGTCTGCTGAAGGTATCCTCCATGTGGGAGGGACAGTGACTCAGATTGCTTCTGATTTGGGTCATACAAGTAAGTTATCTCACCTTACCTCCTACTGTGGATATACTACAATGGACTCTGATTTCTGTTTGGATCGTGGGCTGATGAGAAGAGTCTATTTTAATCTCAACCAGTATAGACTCATGATTGATAATGAAATTGTTCACTATTTTACCTTGCCTGATCCCATGATGACCAATGTCCATAACCCTGCCAATTGGACAAATGCCTTAGAAGGTCTTAGAGAGACCGTGGATGAGCGAAAATCACCTCTGATACTTGAGTATCATCCATGTCCATCGCCAGATAGGACCACTGTATTCTCTAATAATTTCTCTTTGCAGTAACCCGACATCTATGCACAGGTTTCTGAGCTGCGTAGAGAGGTAACCCAACTTTGTCAGACAGTTGAAGACATCTCTCTTCAGGTTATGGTTTCTGATGCTACTCACTCTACTGAGGCAGACCTCCTACAGCAGGAAATTGATGATCTTCGCAGTAAGTTAGTTGTAGCTCATGGTTCTGAGTCGACCAAGGACCCTACTACTCCTTGATGATCTTCATTCGTATCTGCACTGTTTTGATGTTTTGTTGTTTCTTTTATCATGTTGTTTCCTTTTTCAGACTTATCTATTTTTATGCCTAACTCTTGCATTCTACTTTATTTTTATTTTTCGTGACTTACCATAATTAAGTATATTTCTATTTTATCATTTTTTTTCTCTTTAATTAATTGTTTATTTTATTTTTATGAGTTTATTATTTTCAAGTTATAAACATAAAAGAAAAAATTCAATACACCAATCCTTGGAAGCACCAAATGAAGAATTGTTGTTTGCACCTACGAGAAGAAATTGGAATAAGAAGCCCAAACCAACAAAACAAAGAAATTTGAGCCCAGCCCAAATTCCAAGCATGGCACCCGCCACCAAGACCATGGCGCCCGCCATGGGGTCTAGGACTATAACGGGCAGATTTTCAAAAACCTCCCACTATCTCTATTTTCAACCCCAAAACCACGCAAAAAATCTCATTTTATCAACCACCTACTACCCCCATTAACCACTCCAACATCCATTTTTCTAACATTCATAAAAATTCAAACTTCCTCCTCCCAATCTCCAACACCCATTTTGAAACCCTTTTTTTTCTTCCAAAGGAGCAACAATGTAGTTCAACGGATACATTCTTCGTGAAGGAAAACCCGGAGACTGAAAACGGAAAATCCTTGAAAAATTGCAAGGACGAGAAATTGTCTCAACCAGGTATGTCGATGAAGACTGTCTGTATACTTTAGGGCTTTGTTATAGTTTTTTCATTTAGCTGACATCCTAGGATTGCACGAGATTTTTACTAGAAAAGAGCCCGTCTTTGAGAGGATAACTCAGGAATTCTTAAGTTCCCTAATTTATTTGGTTCGCCCCGACACTGCTAGTACCGTCCGTGCGGTTAAATTCTGTCTGTTTAATGTTGAATATGAATATAGCACAGACGAACTAGCAGCTTTGTTGGGTATTCCTCATGGTGATGGCGCTATTTGTGAGACCCCTTTGGATTCTGAATGGTCCACTGATGCACTTTCCTTCTGGAAGCAATTGTCAAACTCTTCTATAAATTCTTTTAAAGGAATTTTAGCATCATTGATCCATAACCCGGCTATTCAAATTTTTCGATATATGCTAGCATGTACTATTTTTGGTCGGGAGAATCCAAACAACGTAAATGCTAAAGAACTTCTATTTTTGCAAGGTAGTCTCACTAATCAAAAAATTAATTCAGTCCCATTTATGATTGCTCACATGATTGCTGTCTTGAGACACACATGGACCATAGCTTTTGGAGGACTAGTAACATCTATTGCTAGAGCTCTGCACCTCGACACTGAGATAGCTACCCTAGCACCCCTGCCTCCCCACACAATTAATTTGAAATTTCTAAAAGATATGAAATTTTGCAAGGTGAGGAGAGTGGGTGGCTTTGAACTTATGGTTCGGGGTATCGTTATCCCATCAGTCGTTTTGCCTTGCACTAGATGTACTGATGTACGAATTGCAAGGAACTGGACCTACGATCTAGATGCTCCACCTTTTACGGGTCCATTACCTCCTAATGTTCCACCTGGGAACGGACACGAGACTAATGAAGAATACGAGCAGAGGGATGAACCTCATGCCCCACCTGTGTTCCCCCACCATGCTTCACCCGCACACATTGCACCTTCTACTTCTAACACTTTTTCAGGTACGGCGCCTGGCTTCTACATCACTGAAGAGATGTGGCATAACCAGCTAGCCTGGGAGGAGAGAAGAGATGGTTTACTTTCTGCCACCCAACAACAGCTGGAAGATAACATGAGTTTTATGGAGGCGTCACGACAGCAGACGGACCTCTCTTTTCAAAGTCTTATGGAATCTCAATTGGTGATATCCCGCGAGTAACATAGGTAACACGCCCAGTTTCAGAGGCACTCCGCTCTCATGGAGGCCACTCAAGGTTCCCTTTTAGGCAACCTTCACGAGATTCAGAGTTCATAGATTGCCTTGTCCGCCAGATTCGACCAGTTCGAGGCTTCTTAGAGCAGTCATTGTCGCAGCCAATCCTGTTATCCTAGACATTCGCTGCAGGATAGCGAGGGACCCAACCATCCTTAGTACTTTACCAGGTGACTCTTTCCTTATCTTATTTCGTAACATTGGGGATAATGTTCGATTTAAGTGTGGGAGGAGATTTACTCGCTTTATTTTTCTCGCTTTATTTTTTTTCCTGCATTTTCCTTCTCGTTATTTTACTTCTTTATTTGCTTTAGTTTACTTGTTTGCTTTCTTTTCAAAATAATACATGTGTTTGACGAGTCATCTATATCTGTATGGTCTAGTGTATGTCCACTCCCCCATTTCTTGAGCCTAACCAAAAAAATTTTCTAAGAAAAACACTGTGTTTTGAACTTAGTTGGGCTATAAGACCTGGTTGAGATAGGATGTAGTATGACTTGGGAAAGCCCTTTTGAAGCATCGACATCATTTTTACACCTTAAGCTTCGTAAATTTAGGAATTCAATACCGATACCCCCTATGTCGTGGCCTTAAAATTTTCATTCTTAAATCCTTGAATAGTTTATCCTAGCAGTCAGCTCCGGTCTAAGCATGCTCTACGTAGGGGACCGAAGAGAAGTGAATGATCTATATGCTATGTTCTTATTATAAAATACAACCCCGAGATAGGTGACCCTCACAAAGTCATTTAACTCAACAAAAGTTGTATGTTGAAAAATAAAGCAAAAGCAAAAGAAGAAGAAAAAGAAAAAGAAAATTTTTTTTACCCATCTTTAGTTGGTTCAGAGGTATCTGGTGCTGAACTTGGTAGGGCGGATTATGATCCGATCCCCCGCAACTATAAATGGGTCAATAAAAGGGGTTACACCAACTTTTTGTACCAGAGCCCTGCATTTTATGATCAGAATCACTACCCGATCACTTTACTATGAGCATGTACGAATAACGGGCTTAATGTGATTGTGCCTGAATGAAAAAGGATTTGAAAAAAAAGGAAAAATATAGGCCTAAGCATAGTGGCATGATATGGATTGGTTCGTAAAAGAATGAGCTTATATTCGTTTAACGGAAGAGTGTCACTATGATATCCTTGGTTTGAATCAGTCAGTACCTATCAATATATCCCTGTTTTAATTCCAAAGGCCCCTTGCAGCCTAACTTGTTCACTAACACTGTTTTTCTTCTTAATCTATTTAGAGTTTTTGCTTGAGGACAAGCAAAGGTTTAAGTGTGGGAGAATTTGATAACACTTACTTTACACTTGTTTTTTACTCTGATTTCACATGTTATTTAGGTTTTTATTATTGTTTTCTCGCATTATGCCTATCTTTTGTTTCCTTTTCAGGTATTTCAATTATCCAGAGCTCCCCTGAAGAAATGAAGGAAAACAGGCTGAAAAATAGGAGTTTAGGTCAAATTTGCACTCATGGCGTCCACCATGGCGCCAGCCATAGGGTAGGCCATGACATGGACCACCTCCTGCTGACCTCAACTTCCATGTTCCCCACTTCCTTTCATTTACACTCATGGCGGGCGCCATGGCCTCCATGGCGGGCGCCACCCTTGGACGATGTTTTCCCCCCAAAAGGAGTTGGGGGGCATTCCTGTGATTTCCTTCATTCTTCATCCTCTATAAATAGAAGTTCTTGATTTAATTTCAATTCACCCAAGCTTAGTTGCAAACTTGATCCAACCATAGTTGCCAACTTAAGCCATATAATTTCACCATTGTAAAGCGATAATTCTTCACATAGGAGAATTATTGCACTGTTGATTGAGTTTGTGATCGAGTTCATAGATTGAGTCTGCAATCGATTTTGGAGCACGTCGGCAGAAGTTTATCCTGCCACATTTATTTTCAACTGTTGTTTATTTCCAGTCGCATTTTACTTCCAGTTTTGTACCAGATTTAAAACTTCCCTGTTTGGAGCAGGTTTCTATTTATATTTCCCGCACCTGCTTTTACTTTGTTTATTTCCCGCACCTGCTTTTACTTTGTTTATTTCCCGCACCTGATTTTACTTTGTTTATTTCCCGCACCTGCTTTTACTTTTTTTATTTCCCGCACCTGCTTTTACTTTGTTTATTTCCCGCACCTACTTTTACTTTATTTATTTCCCGCACCTACTTTTACTTTGTTTATTTCCCACACCTGCTTTTACTTTGTTTATTTTCCGCACCGCACTTTAAATTATTTACTTTCTCGCATGATTTATTTTAACATGTCTGTTTACATTCCCATGTCAGGCTGAACCTTACTGGGCTAGAATGTAAGGAATCTAGTTAGATCGATATTCCAAATAATGTGTCAATAGAAATGCTTATGGGCTATTTTGGTTTTTAATACGAGTTTCATGTACTTTATTGTTGTTGGGTAGGATCGAAATTCGTCCAACCCTTTCTTAAACTCGGTTAGTTCTAACTGGTCAAAGGAAGCGAAAGCGCTTTGTCCAGTTAGTTAGGGATTTTTTATTATCAAAGAAATCAATTTTGAAACTATTTTCAAACGCGTTTATAGGGTTAAAGTTAGGTCCCCTTTTTATTAGAAATTCCATATCAAAATACTTTTCAACTTGCTCAAGTACTTTATTTCTTAAAAATAGGTTTATTACTTTAACGCAATGCACGCCTTTTTATATGTGATGATAAGAAGGTCTAATTAGAGAGTAAACTCGGTTCTGATTACGTGAAAGCAACAGTTCCTGTTTAATTAGTTATTTTCTTTAGTAGAAATATTTCCCTATAAGTAGTTCTATTCCGAAGCATTGCGAATATCATCTGACTATGTGAATTACATTCGACCCTGCTTTTATATCTGAACTTTATTTCACTGCAATTTACTTTATTGCATGCTCAATTCCCTGTTTAATATTGACTTAGCTAAACATCATAATAATAGGAAACGATAGACTGACGATTGGTCTCTGTGGATCGATAATCTTTTATATTACTCTGATGCAATTTGTACACTTGCGAATACACCGCATCATATACAGACGAGTATCAAAAGGTTAAACACAGACGAGTGTTTGATACAGACGAGTATTGAAAGAAGATACAAACGAGTATCAAATTATTAAACACAGACGAGTGTTTGAATCAACACAGACGCGTATTGAAAGAAGATATAGACGAGTATCAAAAGGTTAAACAAAGACGAGTGTTTGAATCAATACGGACGAGTATTGAAAGAAGATACAGACGAGTATCAAAAGGTTAAACACAGATGAGTGTTTGAATCAATAGAGACCAGTATTGAAAGAAGATATAGATGAGTATCAAAAGGTTAAACATAGACTAGTGTTTGGATCAATACATACGAGTATTGAAAGAAGATATAGATGAGTATCAAAAGGTTAAACAAAGACGACTGTTTGAATCAATACGGACGAGTATTGAAAGAAGATACAGATGGGTATCAAGGAAGAGATAACACAGACGAGTGTTGGAATCAATATGGACGGGTATCGAAAGAAGATACGGACGAGTATCTAAGAAAATTTAAAACACGGACGAGTGTTTGAATCAATACGGACGAGTATTGAACGAAGATATGGACGAGTATAAAAAAAGGTTTAAACACGGACGAGTGTTTGGGAGACTGTCACAGATGAGTGTTTAAGAGTTGACACAGACAAGTGTTTAGAGACTGAATTATTTGTCAGACAGGAACTGACTACCAGACAAAAATTGGGTTTAGAATGACAAGGTGTATTGATTTTACCGGGAATTCAGGGTACAAGGTACCGGCACCGTTAATAGGGTATTGTGAAGGTGAAGATCATCAGCTGGGGGTTTGGGAGTGATATCCTCTTGTGGGGACATATTGTTGTCTTTGAATGATTTAGGTCTTTCGTGTAAGGTACCTGATCTAGCTTATGCTTCATATGCATGTTTGAATTTCTTTTGCCGCAAAGATCCATTCTAATGGATCGGCTACGCGCTTTTGAGGATGTAATGTTATGCAATGATAGCTATATGCAATGCAAAGAAATAAACTTCATGGGGATAAGCAGAGGCTCATCGAGAACTGTTGCTCATCACTGGTTATGCCAATACATATCGACACTGGAATCCTGCGGTACCAAAGATTGTTGGGGATGTTGGTAATAATTTGCACTGGGAGCTCATGATACCACAAATCATTGATGACTCTGCTGAAGATTGAATTGCCGACGAAGCGAGTTTACAGGTACACCACTGAATTCTGAATTGTGTTTTTGGGGAAGAGATAATTTGGCCCGACTTGTCTACATCTTGAACTGTTGAGAGGATGGTAGAATTGAATATGCCGAAGAATGGATATAGAACACCATGTGAATCTTTCCGAATACATGCCCCAAGTTTACGCCACACTAGGGAATTACCGAATTACCTCTTGAATCACTTTGGGATAAAAGATGGGAATGGACACCTGCGAATACATTGGTTTAGCTTGGTAGATGCCCCAATTTAGTTCCACTTGGGGATGCCTCTGTTTATCTCTGTGAATGCCCCAGTTTAACTCTTGGGGAATGTGTACTTGCACATGACAATCAAACAGCGACTCTAGATTTTCTGAATTCACTTGGGGGATCAGGTTTGAAGTTGTTTATAGAAGATGAAGGAGGCTTTACGCACTTTCCATGTCGGGGTTACCGTTATGACGCTTTTGGCTTGATTCGTCTCATACAACATGATTGGCTTGAGCAACTTTGCAAGTATGGATATGGAGTGCCCCTGTCTGGAGGATTTCTGAAAGAATTTGTGCTGAATAGAAGATCAAAATATTTGTGGCACAATACGACATGAGGTGACTTTCCCCAATGTCTTGAGTCACGAAATAAATTGCTCTTGATTACAGCTTTCTTGGAGAGATTTGTTGAATCTCAATGTTACTGCCCCAGGTTGAATGAATTCTGAATAGATTTCGCGACCTAATCACCCCAGGCTGATGGCAACTTGAAGAGATTTATCGATGTGATAGCCTCTGATTGATATTAGCTTGAATAGATTTATCGACGTGATAGCCTCTGATTGATAGCTTTGAGGGAATGCCCTAAATTTGGTTGACCTCGGAGAGATCGACTCTCGACTTGATTGCCCCAGATTGACAGAATCTACTAACTTCATCCCTAATGGGTACTCATACTGTAAAGTATCAAGATATGCTTTCTCTTAACATAATCTCTGGTTAACATGCCCCTGGATAAGTCATTTCTCTTGTGACAGACTCTTGCTTCAACAGAGTTTTCAAGCCTCTCTTTTCTGACAAGATTGTGCTCTTTACCGATTATTCATTGTGTAAACTTACTTGATTCTAATCAGTTGTTTTGTATGCAGAAGAATGTTTATTATGAGAATGATAATTCTAATGCAACACATGTGTAAGTCTTCAAGTTTGAAAAAACTTTGAATGAATGGGTGTCACAACTCTGTTGTGAATGAATCAATAGCTAGAGAGCAACGTTTGCAAATTCTTTTTCATTAAAGATAATGCAGGCACATGATGCCAACACATTTATTTAAACATACCTCTTAGGAGTCAGTTAAGCGCTATCTCATTGTAGCACGCTTTTGAATTGAACCATGCTTCAGTTAGGACTTTGAAAGGGTTGTAACATGGCTTGGTTCACAGTTTAAAAAAGGATTTAAGGCTCAAAGTTATTTGGTGCCCACCCATTCTCCATGATGTTCTCCATTCCTATGTTCAGTTGACCCGATACAAGCATTCATCTATCGAGAAGAGTTTCTGATGGTTGAGGAACCACATGATTATTTTGGACACAACAGTCACTAACTTCTGATTTTGGTGTCTGATCACCCAACCTTGTTCTCTCGATAGGGATTTTTATTGGTAATCCTTTTCTCGCCTTTTAGGATTTTCAATTTCATTATCGCTTTCCCTTGCTTTTTCCTGGATAAATTCTTTTGAATTTCGATTTGGAAGTCCAACAGGATACCTTAACTTTTGCCTAAGCGACTTGTTTTCAAGTTCTAACTTAGCAGGGATTTTTGTTTCTTTCTTATTCATAATTTCCATTTTGAACAAGTCGTTGATCTTTGTGTTGTCTCTGATCTATTAGAAGTGGTCGTAACTGTCTGAGTCTTTAGTAGATGAGGGATAGCCATTGTTGTATCGTCATTTGTTGACCTCCTGGTGTGCAAGAGGTACCCATTGGGATATCGTTGATAGACGCATGTTGCTGTTAGATGAGGGTTAACCATTGTGGTTCTGACTTTCCTCAACCTTTTGAAGGATAACCAATGTTATATCCTTATATATGCACTCTTGACGGGTTCTGAACGCTTGATCAGATTAACTGAACACTACCCGCCCCAGGGTTAAAATGAGGGTTTTTTCTGAACAGAAAAGAAACTCCTACTTCGAAGGCTCAGAGGGGTTAACGAGGGTCTATCTCCCTTATATCACCTGTGTTTAGGAATAGAAACAAGGCATGTACATCGTCAGCAGGGTCTTACTAAAAAGCGTACCAACCAGAGATTTTTTGAATTTTTAAATTATCGTCATCCTCCTTCCAATCTTTACCTAAGCATAAGACTTGGAATCTTGGCATCAATATGCAAGCAAAACATTTAAAGAGTGGTAACGAATGGATGAATAAAAATGAAAGGAACACTTCAAGACAAGCATACTTATTGCATTAAGATTTTCATTCAAAAATAGACAAGCCTCTATATACAAGCAATGTTTAAACAAACAAGTATGAATGCAAATGAAAATGAAGTAAAGAAACCAATGATTACCATCATTGAGGAGACTTGACTTTGTATGGACTTATTTATTCTGACGACTTTCTGCAGTCTCGATGCTCGAATAGGCGAGAGAATTCTCCTACTGATCTGATGTGAACACAACAGTCTCTGAATTGATCTGGTCTTGGACCTTGTCTCTGAATGACATACCATCTTAAATCGAATGTCCAGGTGCCCCAGAATAATATGCATAGAAGATTCTTTCAGGAGAGAAAATGAATGCTTTACCAAGCGAATCGGTATAAACTGCATCACCAAGCATCGTATGCCATAAAGAGACAATACAGTTTATCTTCTATCAGAACAACAGAGGCATCCAGCTGGTGAGAAAGGGTCCAGCTGTTGGCCAAATAGGAATTGGAATTTTGGAAGAGACTCCCGAAAGGTGTTGGACTTTATACTTCAACCCCTTTACAATTTTCAATATCAAAACCGGGTGCCTCAGAATAGGGATACATCTAGCATGTGTATCGCAATCAGAAGAGATGTTTGTGGGAGGAAGATCCCAAAGATCAGAGCTGGAAATAATATGATGTAATGCAGTAGGCTTGTAACAGCATGCTCATCAGGCATCTTCTGTCTTGGCTTAAAAGCTTTTTCCTATGAATTCACTAGGGGAATAAAGACTGATTGTTATCGAACAGATCAGGGAATGCATAACTGCAGAAAGTGCCCCTAATTGAATAGTCGAATTCCCCAGTGTGGTAACTACATTTGACGTTGGTATCATGACATGGGAGGGGATTTATAGACAGTACCGAAGTATGAGGTCCAACCCACTGAAACTCGAACAAGTGTGGAGACCAATGAAAATGAAGCACTGATATAAGATCCCATAGTAAATGGGAACCATCTAATGATAAGATGTTCCAAGAACTCAAGATTGCGTAGCACTCCATGGTTGAAAGCAATCCCCAAAAGATGAGGAGAAGAGAGAACCTCTACTGCGGTAGTAAGTTCAAGATTGTTGACATCATCATCAGGGCTTCCATGAATATCTACATCTTCAATCAATTATCTTCCTTGTCGAAGAATTCCTGACCACTGGCCAAAGCTTGTATATATACCATGATTAACCCTGTTAGGATTTTTGTATCGGCCAATCCCCCACGGAGTCATCCCATATTGATCGCTGTTATGGACTCCATCTTCGAGTACCTATTATGGATGCATGAATGTGCATGTGGTGCATGAATGGATGTCCTGTCATGTTCTGTCATTTCCATGGAATTTACGTGCTTTAATTTTGATTTTATGCAAGTAATGGATGGAAAAGTCTAGCACAAGACTTACAGATATGATTCCCTCGAAATAATAGAACATGTATGTTAAGCATGTGGTTAACCATGTTCTGTATCCAAAGACATGGGATCAAAGTTCCATCATTTCTGAATATGATTGCTGCATTGTTTCTAAATCATAAGAATATTACCAGATCAAAGGTCAGACATAACTTCTACACATACAAGAACCAAGTACCATGTAGATCTTCCATTATATGGGATCAAGACTTCTGGAACCAAATATTTTTGAGCCTTTTTTGAACATGTTGGGAATACCAAAATCGAAGGCCTGGATGAACCTCAAAATAAACAAGTCAGTAACTCAGAAAATAAATCCGAGAACCCCATAGTCACCAACAGAAATCCAGAACATAATCATTAGAGCAGATAATCACCATCTGAACATGAGTAACCATCCGAACATAGTCACCATATGTACCTGTGATAATAATTCCATCCCCACTCACGGGTGAAGACTAGGTCAGGGTAAGGCAAGGGTAAATCGAAAATCATGGGTTTGCTCGAAAGTAAAATCATCACAACACAGATGTGCGTGATGAAAATACCTCCAATTGAACCTCATTCGAGTGTGGTATATGACATGACTGCACTAGTCGGACCACGTCCTATAGCCTCCATGCCCCCACTCTATTCCTAGTGTACTAGTACACTCTGTCCTGGGTACTGGGGCTTTTACCTCATTGTAACATCCCAATCCAATCAAGAAGCATATCCAGTACAACAATAGTATATGGAAAACAGTAAAATGCAATGCATACATATGCTCAGGTATATACAAAATGAATAAGCCATAAAGCATAAAAATAAACACCCAAAGAGAAGAAAACAAGAGTTAGGAGCGACTCTGAGATGGATCAACAATTGGTTGACCTATTCCCCAGTGAAGTCTCCAGCTGAAACAACCGACTGAAAATTATCAAACAATGAAGTCGCCATCGAACGTCTTTTATCCCTCATGGATGGAAAGGTAAACATCGAGAAAACCTGAGAAGGGATAAGTCATGGTATTGCAACCGAGAGATTGGGTAAGGGAGTTTGTTACACAAGGGGAAGGTATTAGCACCCCACACGCCCGTAGTACTCTACGGTATCCACTCTTGTTGTCTATCTTATGGGTGTGTTTTAATCTATGCTTACTGTTTACTATTGAAGGAATGCATGCAAAAGAAAGGAGAAAATAATGTAGGGAAAATAAATTTGTACTCGCTTGGGCCCTACCCCAATGCCTACGTATCCTTTTTGAGGAATCAAAGCTACCGTAGTTCGGCTCACATGTTGTTGTTTGTTTTGTGTTTTTTATGGACAATGTTAATTTTGCCTTCTGCCGCAGCTCGACCTTTGGAGACTTATGTGTTGGCACATAAGTAAATTAATCATGTCCTTGATTGAAAAGGTTTCTAGTTACACCCTCGAGGCAAGATGCCACACTTGATTGATTTGTACTTTATTGCGGATAATGGCTAGTTGACCTCAAGAGGTAGATATTAGCCACTTTTCCACTTATCCATGAAAGGAGTCTTTGAGACTTGAACCATACCTAGGCCTGATATGGAAGAATAATAAGATCGAGAAGAGACCCGCTTATCATTTCTATGATACGGTGGGAGAACTGACTTTTTGTTTTGTGTTTGATCGTAATGTTGTGGATAGCAAGAGTCGCCACCGACTTTTCTTTTATCCAATAAGAAAAGGTGAAAAAGCACAGGAAAGACATTTTAGATGTTTTATTGAGTTCGGGGGGTAGATTATGAAAAGGGAAGGTGTTAGCACCCTTTTCATCCATGGTTTTCCATGGGCTCTTAGTTTACTCGCTAGATCACTTTCTTTTGTTTTGAAATGTGCTTTGTGATGTGGGTTTTGAAATTATTTTGAAAAAGTGATTTTATAATGATTCTTGTCTCTATAAGAATGCGTACAAAGTGTTGGTTTTAAAAATAGTTCAAAGAGATGTGTTGGTGTATAAAATGTTTTTATTGTGAGCAAGTGAGCAACTAGGAGCGGATCTATCTACTCAAAAGGTATTAGATGTTATTTTTCTCCTCCTCTAGATGTTGTTATCTTACCATTGATTTGTTAAGAAGCCCCATCGTTGGATGTGAAGGGATGAGCGTGGGACGTTTTTGTATAGTCATAGAAGGCAGCCCATGGAACGTTTTAGCAATGTCGTGTGAGGGACTAGATCGTTTATCAAAGGAAAAATCAAGGGTCATCGAGGGACTACGATCTTTTATCGAGGGTCTTTTGCTAAAACGCCCATGTTCGAGGGACATGACTATTTTTTTGATAGGCAACAAGGTGGGATTACCCTAAAGGTGCTAGTGTTCAAGTGTGTTTGATTGCATGCATTTTAGTCTTGATTAGAGTTATTTATTTGTTAATTTCATGTCTTGCCATACACGCCCTAAATACTAGCATTTATTTGGAAAGCGATAAATTGCAGGAATATAAAGTCCTACGCTATTACAATATTTTAGGGATGGGGGGTACATATTTACAAATGGGGGGTTGCAATAATTTAAATCCTATTTAACTATTACAACCATATTAAAATGTACAATGCAAGAGAGAAAAAAGACTTGTTTAGAAAATGGTTTTTTGTCTTAATGAATTAAGAAAAAGAAATAAATTAATTAATAAAAGAAAATATGTTTATGTCTTTTTTATATTAATAAAAAAAGGGGTTAATATTGAAAATGATAAGAAAATAAAAAAAAATAAATGAAAGATAGAAACAGCGTGTTGCTGCAAACAAAACAACAAGGATCAGAAGTTCTAAAGCCAGGCGCATGGTGACTCGTCAGTGGAATCAGAAGTTCTGGATTGGTACACTCTGAGGTCCTGCAAGAAACATCAGAGGGAAAGGAAACAGAGGTTCTGGGTGGTATTCAGACAGTGAGCCAAAAGTCAGAAGTTCTGTAATGCGCTAAAATAGTGAGTGAACATCAGAAATTCAGTGTGTTGTCAGCGTGTGGAAAATCAGAAATTCTGAGTGTTAAAACAGCGAGTGGAATCATCAGAAGTTCAGTGTGTTTAACGTGTAGGGAGAACTCAAAAGTTCTGTGTTGTGCTAAAACAGTGAGTGAGCATCAGAAGTTTTGTGTGTTAAAATGGTAAAGAGAACTCAGAAGTTCTGCGTGCTTAAACAGTGAGAAAATCCTAGAAATTTTGTGTGTGTAAAATGGTGAATGAAAAATAGAAGTTTTGTATTACATTTCAACTCTTTCATCATATTAATCAGCACATCAGCAATTTATTCAATCGTTAACAGCAAATCAGGAGGATAAAAGCACAACAGTTTAGAGAAGTTCTAATCCTAATTCTGAGCCTAGCCTTAATCAAGAAGTTATGATCCACAGTTTTCCTACTTATGCAGTGATATGGACAATGTTAATATTGTGATATTTACATATTTAATGATGTTCTGAATGAGAAGATTCAAAGTCAGAAAGACTTACCTTGAATCTGGAGCGTGTTCTTGGAACTTGAACTGCTTCCTTCAAATGTTCTGGAGTCAGCAAGAGCAACGGGAGAGAAAATGTCAAGTTCTTTGATTCAGAGGGAAAAACAAAGGTTTTGTTTTATGTTTGGGAATTATCGATTTTTTTATGTAGGTTTCACAGTTTTCTTTTCTCTCTTTTGACAATTTTCTCTCTCAAAAAACCAGCCCCTTGAATGTGTGATGGAGCAAATTATTTATAGATGGGTTTGTTGTGGTTTTTGGGGGAAAACAAATGGGATTAAAACCTTTTTGGTATACTGTTTCATTGCTTTTTAATCACAGTTTTCGTATGCTAATTTGATGCAAATATGGGGTTTGAGAAAGTGCAGGCGTGGACTGGATCAGCAGCTGATTGCGGGACTGTGATATGGCAGGGTAGCAGGTTGCTTAAACAAGGTTTTGGGATTTGGTGATGTTCTGATCGTAGAAGATCAGAAATGTAACCTCCATATGCTGAAGAGTTATGTTCTGATTGAAGCACTATGTTCTGAACCATGTTTGCAACTTCTGACTGCACTTGCGTGGAGGCTGGCTCAGAAGTTCTGAAGTATCATATTCTCTTAACACTTAGAAAATTTTTTAAATGTTTAGAAATTTGATTTTTTCAAAGTAACTTCTGACTTCTGATTTTTTGAAGAACCAATTTCATGTCTTGATAAAATATAATTGTTGAAACTTGATTTTTGATCTAAAATTCCAAGTTTGACTTTTCAATGTGCTTTTGACCATTTTTCCCTTGTGGATGATTTTCGTGAAAAGTTGTAATTCAAGACTTCTGTAAGTGTTTAGTTATTGGCATGTATTTTTGGTAAAACCAGGTGTGTGAATGTCATGACTGATGTCATAACATTCTGGATTATTAGGTACTCTATGCAGAAAAAGTATGGCATACAGTAGCTGCTGTTTATGAGTGTGTATCTGAGCATTTTGCAATGATCACATTTATTACTTTCTACCAAAATCAGTAAACAGGAATTTTGATGTCATAACAAATGTTAAGACATCCTGTACTGATCTAACAGTTATGCAGTTTGGTTAATTCTGAGATTTTTCAGGAAGTTGGTTCATTCCTTCCAGAACAGAATCTCACGTGGACTTTAGGTTAACCTAGATCAACCCTAATCTGGTTGATAAAGTCTTGTGACCAAGTCTTGAGGTTAACCCTAATTAACCCTAGCTTTTCGTGGAAGCCCTAACTGAAGAAACAGCTGCATATATATTCAACAGGAAAGCTGATTGGAAATTAACTCTCTTAGACAGAAGATCAATTAGGAGCTGTATAGTTTTAACTGCTGTAATCCAAGCAAGTATCATTGTGATAAGTGACTTGGAATAGGTTTTGATTGTAAGGGTTTTTTGTATCACTCAAAGCTTTGAAGCAAGAGTGTTTGTGTCTCTTGACTAAAGCTTTGAAGCAAAGTCAAAATAGGTTTATGTATCACTCAAAGCTGTGAAGCACGAGTGTTTGTGTTACTTGATTAAAAGCTGTGAAGCATAATCAAGTGTATGTTCTGAAGAGTGTCTTCATTATTTCATTAGTCAATTGTTTAAGTATCACTGCTGTGATTGAGGGGGAGTGAGTAGGAACTCAGGTTTAAGTTGAACTTAGATTGAAGTTGCATTGGGTAGGTCTTAAGTGAAGGAGATAAAATGGTTGGTTTATTCCTGAATCAATATCTCTTATAGTGGATTTCCTCCCTGGCTTGGTAGCCCCCAGAGTAGGTGTTGTTTCATACTAAACTGGGTAAACAATTGACTGTGTTCTTTACTGTTTTTATTTACTGTCTTATAGAAAGTTGATAACGCAATTTTATATAGTATATTTGGCTTAATTTTCATAGATAATATTAGTATTTTTATTTATTTATTCTATTTTATTGTTGTATTACGTTGGTATTTCTTTTGTTTCAGGTATTTGTATTAAATAAAAGATAAATTGAGAAAAGAAAGAAATTAAGGGAAAATCGGATTAAAAAGCCAAAGAAATGAAGAGAAGGGGTGTGCAAAGCAATGATGATGGATCAAAAAGGGTCTATTATCTCCAAACGGGCCCAAACGAATTCAAACCCACGCAGGCAAGAAAACCCTAAAAGTGCATGCAAGAGTGAGACGCATGTCTCAACTCTCCTCCTACAATTGAGGCGCCCGCCTCGGACTTTCCCCTTAGTGGGAGGCGCCCGTCTCAGCATGGTCAAAGGGAGAACAAGTCAATGGAGGCGCCAGTCTCAACGTGGGCAAGTAAGAAACGAGAAATTCATGGATATGTGTCCCATGTTCTCCCATGATTTTGGTAGTTATTCCCATGTTCTCCCATGATTTTGGTAGTTATTCCCATGTTCTCCCATGATTCTGGTAGTTATTCCCATGATCTCCACTAGCCTTCGTACAACATGGAAGCGGGAAGTTACAAATGAAGCCTATAAATACAAGTTCAACCTTCAGAGCAAGGGTCGGGAATTTTACCGAACAACCGTTATTTAGTCTTTCTTTATTTTTCTGTTTTCGTATTTTCTTTTCAGTTTTGTATTTCTACCATACTTTTCTAGTTCGGTTTCTTTCTTTAGTTTTTATTTTAGTTTAAGTTTCTATAATTTTCACTGATCTAACCTTACGTTAGACCTAGTGCCTTTTTTATTTCTTGTCGTAATTTTTCTTTTCAATTCAAGAAGTCTCCGAGC
Source organism: Vicia faba (assembly GCA_948472305.1). Taxonomy (NCBI): domain Eukaryota; kingdom Viridiplantae; phylum Streptophyta; class Magnoliopsida; order Fabales; family Fabaceae; genus Vicia; species Vicia faba. The sequence goes on from OX451740.1 coordinate 147,724,518, forward strand.
AGATCCAACCGACTTGTGGGGGAATGCTCGTTTATTTCGAAGAACAAGATTATTCAAGCATTATTATATCCAGGTTCTTAATATAATTATTTTAATTTATTTAATTAATTATTTGCATGAGAGATATTTATTTAGCCATGAATTTATTTACGAATGTTAATTCCTTTAATGTATTCATGTCTGCTTTTATGAGTATGTCTGGCTAAATTATTTAAATATCGGTATGTAACGAGTTAATTTGAATGGATCCGGAATAAACAGGCTTGATTATATCTTATAAAATAAACACTTTTTCTGATTTAGTTATCTAGTTTATTTTGTTAAAAAGGTTTAGAAACCAACAGAGCGACAGTTTGAGGTTAATAAACCGACTAAGATTAGAAACCAATAGAGCGACAGTTTGAGGTTTAGAATCAGATAGTAGATACTAGGTATTGTTTTTAAAGACTGCGACAGCGTTTTAAAACCAATTAAACTTTATTTATTTTCAAAAAGTAATTTTAAAATCAATGGGATAGCGAAAGCATACATCAGAGTTTAAAATTATAATTTACTTCAATAGAGCGAAAGTTTGAGAATAGATTTTTGACTAAATACTTTTTGCTGAAAAAGATATTATTATCATTTTTAGAAAATAAGCCTGTGGAAAGCCGGATTCTCTAGTGTTAACGAAGTACATACCGATATCCGTTTTATTTATATTTATATTCCTTAACCAATATTCTAAAAGAACTATTCGCCTTAGCTGTGTACCGTAACTTAGGATAACAATAGATCGATTTATAGTCTCTGTGGGTTCGATATCTTTTAAAACTACGCGATAGGACTGTGCACTTGCAGTCTCCCGATTAATTTAGACGATAAAGTCGCGATCAAGTTTTTGGCGCCGTTGTCGGGGACTATTTAAGTCGATATTGTAACTCTGGTGTTACACCGTATAGACTAAGGCACCTTTACTTTATTTACTATGTATAACCCAAATTTTTCCTACGCCCATTATCAGTATTTTGAGGAACCACAAGTATATCATAGATCCAACCTTGAAATACTGATGGAAGATTTCAATGCTTCACAAACCTACTCTTACCCAAATTACCTCCAAAACTACCAATCCCCACATTTTGAGGAACCACAAGAAACTCATAATTTCAACCAAACTTTTCCTCAACCCAATTCTCTCTATAATTACCACACCCAATATTTTGAAGATTACCCAAATTACCTCCAAAACTACCAATCCCCACATTTTGAGGAACCACAAGAAACTTATAATTTCAACCAAACTTTTCCTCAACCCAATTCTCTCTATAATTACCACACCCAATATTTTGAAGAATCACCTGAACCATATAAATCTGATCTCGAAATATTAATGGAAAATTTTAATGAAACATCTAGGATGATAAAACACTTAGGGGAAACACAAAAGGAGACTTTAACTTACTTCCAAGACTCTGAAGAATCGCAAGATTTTAACTTCGAAACACCAATAGAGGATTCTGATGAGATGATAACCAACGCTAGGTTAGAGTCTATGATTGTGCATTTTATAGAAATACAAACTGTCCGAAATGAAGAGGCAAGAAAACAAAGTCTTCAAAATAATGAAATCTTTAGCCAACTAACCGTTGTGGTTGAGCCCTTCACGACTCACAACTTGGCCTTAGAAACTCAAATCTCCCAACTTGAACAAAACCTTCTAGGACCATTCCCCAAAGAAGATGTGGATGTTGAAACAACCATTATAGAAAAACTATTTGAAAATCTAGAGAGTGATGATGAGTTTGAAGAGAGTGATATTGCGGCCAAGGAAATTTCTGACGAGAAAATAGTGGAGATTGCGACAGATTCACCAACGTTGTTCGAAAAGGAGGTTGTAAACGAGGTAGAGAAGGAAGCGCAAATTGTAATCCCAAATCACTACATCCCACTGATTTCTTTCCCGAAAATTTTTATGGAAACTCCGGTAGACTCCCAATTTAAAACGTATGTTAAGGTATTAAAAAATATCCACATTAATGCACCACTATTTGAAGTCTTGCCTAAAAAGCGAAAATTAGAGGACCATAAAATTAATGGTATAATTGTTGTTAAAAGGGTGAGGTTAACTTATGAGGCGATGGATGAAATCACTAAGCCCAAATTTGAAAAACTTATACTTATGATAGATCCAGAACCACTACCACAATTTCGAAAGAATAAACCACCCTACAGAAGAAAGAAAAGAAAAGGTGAGGGATATGTGAGATGGCTTGATAAGTGGCCATGGAAAATCAACCAGTAGTCGTCCTGGTTTCTAATTTTAAATTTTCTCTTCCATATTTTCATTTTTTCTATTTTATGTTAAATTTTATTCGATTACCGGTTGCACCCTTTCATCTGATGCGTTTGAACTATTTCCCCGTAATACCGATAATTATACTCAATTAAATAATTCACGTTAAAATTTATAATTATAATTGAGTATTATTTTAATTATCGTATTTCCTCGTCTCGTATTAATATACTGAACTAATACTTCCCAATATCTATAGTATCAAGCGACGAGTGATCACCCCTCTCTTTTCTGATTTCTCCTGGTACTATCGCATTGAGGACAATGCTTACTTTAAGTTTAGGGGAGTCAGAACATTTCTTACTTCTTACTTCATTTTTATTATCTTTGCTCTATTTAGTATCCCCTTTTAGTTTTTTTTTCCTATGTACTGCGAAATTTCCATTTAATAAAATACATGTTTATGAAATTTTAGCCTTTTATGTAAAATTCTCGTGCTTATTCGAATTCCTCCATATTCTTGAGCCATAACGAAAAAATTCAAACGTTATATTAACATATTCAACTAGTATTAAGGTTGCTTATTTTTTATAAATAAGAACTCGAGCGCGACTAAAGCAAAATTATTATCATCATAACACTTCAATACCCCAACGTGTTAGATTGATTTAAGTACTTATTATACCAACACCTTAAGACTTAGTTTTAAAGTAATCCCGAGTAGTTTATAAAAGCAGTCAGCACCGCCTTGAACGACAAACTATGTGGAGAATCGATGAATATAAGTGTTTGATCAAGATTTTTAAAGAGAAATTTTTATTAGAAGACGCACTTATTAAGTTAGATGATCCTTACCAGATCATTTAATTCAACGGTTGCAGAAACTATAAAATATTTATGCAAACAACCATTATGAATTGGTTCAGTGGTCTCTGGTGCTGAACTTGGTAGGGAGGACGACGGTCCGATCCCCCACAATTTGTAATTGGATAAAGGAGTACCAAATATAACTACCAGAACTCCAAGCTAGATTATAAAGATCAAAGTCACTAACCGGTTACTCCACTATGTGCGCGTAAGGTAAAGGGCTTAATGTGATTGCACCAGAATGAAAACGGGTGAAACGAAACGAAAGTATTAGATCGAGTTATAATTCATGACTTAATTTGGTCTGCATAAATGAGGGTATCTAGTGTCATTACGGTAATTTTGGTGTCGAAGTCTGAACTTGAGTTATCCAAACAAAAGAATTGACCTGCAACCAAATACAAATTGAATTGTGTTTTATATCTACGTTTGACTTATGCTTAAGTAATTTTTCATTTTTTAATTTTTTCTTGAGGACAAGCAAAGGTTTAAGTATAGGGGAGTTTGATAACGCAATTTTATATAGTATATTTGGCTTAATTTTCATAGATAATATTAGTATTTTTATTTATTTATTCTATTTTATTGTTGTATTACGTTGGTATTTCTTTTGTTTCAGGTATTTGTATTAAATAAAAGATAAATTGAGAAAAGAAAGAAATTGAGGGAAAATCGGATTAAAAAGCCAAAGAAATGAAGAGAAGGGGTGTGCAAAGCAATGATGATGGATAAAAAAGGGTCTATTATCTCCAAACGGGCCCAAACGAATTCAAACCCACGCAGGCAAGAAAACCCTAAAAGTGCATGCAAGAGTGAGACGCACGTCTCAACTCTCCTCCTACAATTGAGGCGCCCGCCTCAGACTTTCCCCTTAGTGGGAGGCGCCCGTCTCAGCATGGTCAAAGGGAGAACAAGTCAATGGAGGCGCCAGTCTCAACGTGGGCAAGTAAGAAACGAGAAATTCATGGATATGTGTCCCATGTTCTCCCATGATTTTGGTAGTTATTCCCATGTTCTCCCATGATTTTGGTAGTTATTCCCATGTTCTCCCATGATTCTGGTAGTTATTCCCATGATCTCCACTAGCCTTCGTACAACATGGAAGCGGGAAGTTACAAATGAAGCCTATAAATACAAGTTCAACCTTCAGAGCAAGGGTCGGGAATTTTACCGAACAACCGTTATTTAGTCTTTCTTTATTTTTCTGTTTTCGTATTTTCTTTTCAGTTTTGTATTTCTACCATACTTTTCTAGTTCGGTTTCTTTCTTTAGTTTTTATTTTAGTTTAAGTTTCTATAATTTTCACTGATCTAACCTTACGTTAGACCTAGTGCCTTTTTTATTTCTTGTCGTAATTTTTCTTTTCAATTCAAGAAGTCTCCGAGCAGATCCAACCGACTTGTGGGGGAATGCTCGTTTATTTCGAAGAACAAGATTATTCAAGCATTATTATATCCAGGTTCTTAATATAATTATTTTAATTTATTTAATTAATTATTTGCATGAGAGATATTTATTTAGCCATGAATTTATTTACGAATGTTAATTCCTTTAATGTATTCATGTCTGCTTTTATGAGTATGTCTGGCTAAATTATTTAAATATCGGTATGTAACGAGTTAATTTGAATGGATCCGGAATAAACAGGCTTGATTATATCTTATAAAATAAACACTTTTTCTGATTTAGTTATCTAGTTTATTTTGTTAAAAGGTTTAGAAACCAACAGAGCGACAGTTTGAGGTTAATAAACCGACTAAGATTAGAAACCAATAGAGCGACAGTTTGAGGTTTAGAATCAGATAGTAGATACTAGGTATTGTTTTTAAAGACTGCGACAGCGTTTTAAAACCAATTAAACTTTATTTATTTTCAAAAAGTAATTTTAAAATCAATGGGATAGCGAAAGCATACATCAGAGTTTAAAATTATAATTTACTTCAATAGAGCGAAAGTTTGAGAATAGATTTTTGAATAAATACTTTTTGCTGAAAAAGATATTATTATCATTTTTAGAAAATAAGCCTGTGGAAAGCCGGATTCTCTAGTGTTAACGAAGTACATACCGATATCCGTTTTATTTATATTTATATTCCTTAACCAATATTCTAAAAGAACTATTCGCCTTAGCTGTGTACCGTAACTTAGGATAACAATAGATCGATTTATAGTCTCTGTGGGTTCGATATCTTTTAAAACTACGCGATAGGACTGTGCACTTGCAGTCTCCCGATTAATTTAGACGATAAAGTCGCGATCAAAAGTCAGATACGGTGTCATAACATTCACTGTGACATTGAGTATCTGCTGCCAGAATTTCAATTGGCATCAGAGCAGGCACCCTGCCTGTATTACTGGGTGAGATCTAGGGATATCACTTTCTGGCACTATGGACAAAGAAGGAGTTTTTGGAAACAGACCACCCATTCTGGATGGATCAAATTATGACTACTGGAAACCTCGTATGATTGCCTTCTTAAAATCACTGGACAAAAAGGCTTGGAGAGCTGCTGACAAAGGATGGAACCATCCCACCATAACTGAGAAAGATGGGACAATTAGTCTGAAGCCTGGGGAAGAATGGAGCAAAGAAGAAGATGAGTTAGCCCTGGGTAATTCCAAAGCTTTAAATGCCTTGTTCAATGGAATTGATAGAAACATATTCAGACTGGTACACCAATGTGAACTGGCCAAGGAAGTTTGGGACACTCTCAAAACTACCCATGAGGGCACATCCAAAGTAAAAATGTCAAGGCTTCAGATGCTGACTACCAAGTTTGAGAACCTAAGGATGATGGAAGATGAAACCATTCATGAGTTTCACATGAACATCTTAGAGATTGCCAACACCTCAGGAGCATTGGGAGAAAAGATGTCAGAAGAAAAACTGGTGAGAAAGATTCTCAGATCCTTGCCTAAAAAATTTGCAATGAAGGTAACTGCTATAGAGGAAGCCCAGGATATCAGCAAGTTGAAGGTGGATGAACTCATTAGGTCTCTTCAGACTTTTGAGATGGGGATCAGTGAAAATGTTGACAAGAAGAACAAGAGCATAGCACTTGTATCCAACACTGAAGATGAAAACAAGGAGGATGAAGAAGAAAGTATTTCAGAAGCTATAGCCATGCTTGGAAGACAATTCAACAAACTCATCAAGAGAATGGATCCAAAGTCAAGGTCAAATGTTAAGAACATTTCTTCTGGCATTAACAAATCTTATGACTCCAGCAGAAAACCAAGGTCTGAAGAGAAGGGAAATCAAAGCAGAGGAATTTAATGTCATGGATGTGAAGGATATGGGCACATTCTAGCTGAATGTCCTACCTTTCTTAAGAAACAAAAGAAAGGAATGTCTGTTACCTGGTCTGACTGTGATTCAGAATATAATTCTGAAGAAGAATCTGCCAAACTAGTTACTGCACTAACTGGTGTTTGTACCTCTGAAAGTGACACTAGTGATGAGGAAGTGACATTTGAAGAACTGGTTGATACATACAAGAAATTATGTATCAGAAGTGCTGAAGTCTGTCTGCAAAATGAGAGACAAACAAAACTCATAATAAAGTTGGAGGCTGAAAAAAGGGCTGACATTGAAACTATAAGTCATCTAGAAGAGGAAGTTCAAATGCTGAACTCAAAACTGAACCAGATGACCAAATCTATCAAGATGCTGACAAATGGAACTGACAAATTGGAAGAAATCCTTCAGGTTGGACAAAATGTGGGAAACAAGTCTGGTCTAGGATTTGTGGCAGCAAAGAAATCTGGTGCAGACAAGAAGATCAGGCCTGATAAACAAATGTCAAAGCAGATGTCACAACACAGCACTCAACATCGGGAACAGAGAAATATGAAGAAAAAATACCAAAGATGGAGATGTCATCATTGTGGGAGGTTTGGTCACATAAAGCCGTTCTGCTTCAGATTGTATGGATACCCTAATCAGAACCCAGGTGTCAAACCTAAGTCTAACAAGGTACCACATACTCCACAATGGAAGAAAAAGGCTACTGCCCTGATAGCCCACACTTCCCTTAGAGTCTCTGCAAAGGAAGACGGTACATTGACAGTGGGTGCTCTAAGCACATGACTGGAATCAAGAACCTTCTCAATAATGTCAAACCTCACACCACTAGTTATGTGACCTCTGGAGATGGTGCTAGAGGAGAAATCAAAGGAGTTGGTAACTTGGACTGCCCTGGAGTTCCAAATCTAAATGAAGTACTATTGGTAAAAGGCCTGACTGCTAATCTCATTAGTATCAGTCAATTATGTGATCTAGGATTCAAGGTCAACTTCTCCAAATCTGAATGTCTTGTAACTAATGAAAAACAAGAAATTGTAATGAAAGGAGTCAGATCTAAAGACAATTGTTACTTGTGGGAACCTGAGAACACTAATTACTCCACTGTGTGTTCTATTGCCAAAGAAGAAAAAGAGGTGAAACTGTGGCACCAAAAACTTGGCCACCTTCATCTAAGAGGAATGAAAAGCATTATATCCATGGAGGCAATCAGAGGGATTCCAAAACTGCAAATTGATGAAGGGAGAGTTTGTGGTGAATGTCAGGTTGGTAAGCAGACTAGGATGTCACATCCAAAGTCAAGACATCTGACCACCTCTAAGGTTCTAGAACTTCTACATATGGATCTGATGGGACCAATGCAAGTGGAAAGAGATATGCCTATGTTGTTGTGGATGACTTTTTCAGATTCACCTGGATTAACTTCATTAGGGAAAAATCTGATGTGTTTGAAGTTTTTAAAGAACTGTGCAAAAGAATTCAAAGAGAAAAAGAAGGGTGTATTGTCAGAATCCGAAGTGATCATGGCAAGGAATTTGAAAACAGTAAGTTTAATGAGTTCTGTTCCTCAGAAGGAATTAGTCATGAATTCTCTTCTCCTATAACTCCTCAACAAAATGGAGTTGTAGAAAGGAAAAATAGGACCATACAGGAATCTGCCAGAGCTATGATACATGCCAAAAGACTTCCTATTCATTTTTGGGCTGAAGTTATGAATACAGCCTGTTATGTCCATAATAGAGTCACTTTGAGAAAGGGAACCTCATCCACCATTTATGAACTCTGGAAAGGAAGAAAGCCAATTGTGAAGTACTTCCATGTATTTGGCAGCAAATGCTATATTCTGGCAGATCGTGAACAAAGGAGAAAGCTGGACCCTAAAAGTGATGAAGGTATATTTCTAGGATACTCCTCCAACAGCAGAGCTTATAGGGTATTCAATTCCAGGACCAAAGTCATGATGGAATCAATAAATGTCATAGTTGATGATTATCATGAAGAAACAAATGTCCCTTGTAATGTTGAGACATTCTTTGAGACTCCAACTCAACAGAATGACCTTCCTAACATCACTACAGCAGACTCTGAATCCAAGGAAGCTAGCAAAATCCCTTCCATCAGAATTCAGAAAGATCATCCTAAAGAACTCATCATAGGGGATCCTAACAGTGGAGTCATTACAAGATCTATAGAAATCATCTCAAACTCTTGCTTTGTGTCTAAAATTGAACCAAGAAATGTTAAGGAGGCTTTAACTGATGAATACTGGATTGGTGCAATGCAAGATAAATTGAACCAATTTAAGAAACATGAAGTTTGGGAGTTAGTTCCTAGACCAAAGGGAACAAACATCATTGGCACAAAATGGATATACAAGAACAAATCAGATGCTGAAGGAGTTGTCACTAGGAATAAGGCAAGACTTGTTGCCCAAGGATACACTCAAGTTGAAGGGGTTGATTTTGATGAGACCTTTGCACCTGTAGCCAGACTGGAATCTATCAGACTCCTATTGGGAATTGCTTGTCTCTTGAAGTTCAAGCTATTTCAGATGGATGTAAAAAGTGCCTTTCTAAATGGGTACTTAAATGAGGAAGTTTATGTGGAACAGCCTAAAGGTTTTGTGGATCCAAACCACCCTGATCGTGTCTACAAATTGAGGAAATCTCTATATAGCCTGAAACAAGCTCCTAGAGCATGGTATGACAGGTTAACAAAATTTCTCTCAGACAAAGGATACAGAAAAGGAGGCTTGGATAAAACCCTCTTTGTCAAAAATGAAGGAGGGAAGTTAATGGTAGCTCAAATATATGTTGATGACATAGTGTTTGGGGGAATGTCAGAACAAATGGTTAAACATTTTGCTGACCAGATGCAGGCTGAATTCGAAATGAGTCTCATGGGAGAACTGACTTATTTTCTTGGACTACAAGTCTCACAGATGGAGGACTCAATCTTTCTATCTCAAAGCAAGTATGCAAAGAACATTGTCAAGAATTTTGGTATGGAGAATGCCAGTCACAAAAGGACTCCTGCACCTACTCATTTAAAGCTATCCAAAGATTCAAGTGGGGTTAAGGTGGACCAAAGTCTGTACAGAAGCATGATAGGAAGTTTGCTGTACTTAACAGCCAACAGACCTGACATTGCTTTTGCAGTTGGAGTTTGTGCAAGATACCAAGCTGATCCTAAAGTCAGTCATATCAACCAAGTGAAGAGAATTTTGAAGTATGTAAGTGGAACTTACAACTATGGCTTGCTATACTCTCATGGCTGTGAACCAACTCTGACTGGTTATTGTGATGCTGATTGGGCTGGAAGTGCTGATGATAGAAAAAGCACCTCTGGAGGATGTTTCTTCTTAGGAAATAATCTGGTCTCCTGGTTCAGCAAGAAACAGAATTGTGTGTCTTTCTCTACTGCTGAAGCTGAATACATTGCAGCTGGTAGTAGCTATTCTCAAATGATCTGGATGAAACAGATGCTTACTGAGTATAATGTCACACAAGATGTTATGACATTGTACTGTGACAATCTGAGTACAATCAACATTTCCAAGAATCCTATTCAGAATAGCAGGACCAAGCATATTGACATTAGACATCACTTTATCAGAGACCTTGTAGAAGAGAAGACAATTAAACTGGAACATGTTGCCACTGAGCTACAACTGGCTGACATTTTTACCAAGGCACTTGATGCAAATCAATTTGAAAACTTGAGGGGCAAGTTGGGTATTTGCCAACATGAGGAATTGTAGCAATTAATTTTGCTTAAAACAAGGGTTGAAGGAGTTATTTTTGTTAAGTCTATTTTGATTGGGTTAATCATATGTTTTCCCATTTCTTTCAAAATTATTAAGAAGTTGAATAGACACTCATTTGCCTCCTTCCTCTCTCGACTCTGCAACAAATCCCATTCTCTCAATCAAAGTTTTCTCTCTAGTTGCTACTGGTTTTCTAAGACTATCAAAATGTCTCAAACATCATCCTCATCCAAGACGACCGTTTCATCCTCATCCTCTGATCGAGATTCTCGGGCAATCACATCATGCATGGATTCTGAAGTCCTGGAGATTACTCCTCTTAGAGAAATGGCAACTAAGCCCTCCAAGGTCAAAAAGCTCAGAACAAGGCATGCAGGAAGGTCTCAAGCTACTTCATCTGGTAATCCCTCTCAACCTTCATCTTCTGTACCAAATAGGGAAGGCTCAGCTTATGTTCATCAAGCAATAGCTAGGCTTGTTACAAGAATTTTGAGTGAGAACCACTCTGTACCTGGGATTTCTGTTCCGTTAAATCAAGAATCAGCAAGCCCAGATGTTGAAGTAAATCCAGATGTCTCTGAGAATGTTGAGACTCCAAATGACAACATTCAGAAATCATCTGAAAATCTTGATGATATCCAGAACCCTTTAGAGAAGAATGTTGAACCACCTGTTATTGATGTGGATGAGGAATACTCAGATAATGACCTAATTGCAAATATCAACCCTAGCATAGCTAGGAGAATGATGAACAAAAAGGGTAATCAGGATGCTGCAAAATGTCTGACCAAAGAGAAACCTGCTGATAAGAAAACCAGGTCTGAAGGCAAGACTGATGTGGAAACTGTGAAGACTGGACTGTCCAAAGGGAAGGTGAAAGCCCGAGTACATGCTGGGAGTCTCTCAAAGCCTGTGAGACAACCAATAGCAAAGAAGAGGAAAGAGCCTGAACCTTTTGATTCTGATGAGGAATCAGAATTTGAAATTGATGTTGAAGACATTCCTCTCAGAAGGAAACTCCCTTCCAGCAAAATGGCTAGAGTTCCTGAAGTCCCCACTGACAACATTTCATTTCACCACCCTGAAAATGCCAACAGATGGAAGTATGTTTGCTTGAAGAGAATAGCCTTGGAAAGAGAACTAAACAATGGTGCCATGGATTGTAAGGAAATCATGGACCTAATCAAAGCTGCTGGACTAATGAAGATTGTGGAAAAGTTTACCAAATGCTATGAAAATCTTGTCAAGGAATTCATAGTGAATTTGTCTGATGAATGTGTTGATGGAAGGTCAGCTGACTTTGAATGTGTCTATGTGAGAGGAAGAAAAGTTAATTTCTCTCCCTCTGAAATTAACAAATTCCTTGGAAGATCAAATGAGGCTTGCCCTGAACTAGAAGTTACTGACAATGAAGTATGCCAAACCATCACAGCAAGACAAGTCAAGTGCTGGCCCTTAAAAGGCAAGCTGAATGCTAGCAAGCTAAGCATAAAATTTGCCATCCTGCACAAGATTGGTGCAGCCAACTGGGTCCCTACCAACCATAAATCAACCATCTCTACAAGATTGGGGAGATTCATTTATGTTGTTGGAACCAGGACTAAATTTGACTATGGCAGGTATATATTTGATCAAACTTTAAAACATGCTGGAAGCTATGCTGTTAAAGGCCCTATTGCCTTTCCCTCCCTCCTATGTGGAAATGTCCTTGCTCAGTACCCTGACATCCTGGTGGAAAGAGATACTGCCTGCAAGAGAGCTCCTGCTCTTGGGTTACACTACAAGCTATTCCAGGGATCTCATGTTCCTGACATTGTCATGACATCAGCTGAGACATCAATTGTAAAAACTCAGTCCAAGACATCTGATGTTATAGCTGTGCTGAAGGAAACCTGCAAAGAGCTGGAGACAAGGAAAAATACTCTTGAGAACCTAATTGCCAGATTAGAACAGGAGGATACTCAAGGACAAAGAAGGGAAGAGGATGCTGCTGAAGATCAGCTCAATGCTGAAGAAAGTGCCTCCTCTGAAGATGACAGTGCTTAAAGTTTGGTGGAGTTGACAAGCTTGATGCTGGTTCCTGTTGATGCAAGTGATTTCAGATTTTTTTTGTTCTTATTACTCATTTTGGATAACTGTATAACATATAAGTACATGTATCTTTGGCCTATTTGTGGCTAAAGAGGGGGAGATATTTTGTGTTAATTACTTGGTAGACATTATATTTTTCTGCAGACATATTCATTCTGCTGCTCACTATTCTCTGGTTGCTTAGGGGTTTTAGCCAAAAATCTGCCAAAGGGGGAGTTTGTAAGTGTTTAGTTATTGGCATGTATTTTTGGTAAAACCAGGTGTGTGAATGTCATGACTGATGTCATAACATTCTGGATTATTAGTTACTCTATGCAGAAAAAGTATGGAATACAGTAGCTGCTGTTTATGAGTGTGTATCTGAGCATTTTGCAATGATCACATTTATTACTTTCTACCAAAATCAGTAAACAGGAACTCTGATGTCATAACAAATGTTAAGACATCCTGTACTGATCTAACAGTTATGCAGTTTGGTTAATTCTGAGATTTTTCAGGAAGTTGGTTCATTCCTTCCAGAACAGAATCTCACGTGGACTTTAGGTTAACCTAGCTCAACCCTAATCTGGTTGATAAAGTCTTGTGACCAAGTCTTGAGGTTAACCCTAATTAACCCTAGCTTTTCGTGGAAGCCCTAACTGAAGAAACAGCTGCATATATATTCAACAGGAAAGCTGATTGGAAATTAACTCTCTTAGACAGAAGATCAATTAGGAGCTGTTTAGTTTTAACTGTTGTAATCCAAGCAAGTATCATTGTGATAAGTGACTTGGAATAGGTTTTGATTGTAAGGGTTTTTTGTATCACTCAAAGCTTTGAAGCAAGAGTGTTTGTGTCTCTTGACTAAAGCTTTGAAGCAAAGTCAAGATAGGTTTATGTATCACTCAAAGCTGTGAAGCACGAGTGTTTGTGTTACTTGATTAAAAGTTGTGAAGCATAATCAAGTGTATGTTCTGAAGAGTGTCTTCATTATTTCATTAGTCAATTGTTTAAGTATCACTGTTGTGATTGAGGGGGAGTGAGTAGGGACTCAGGTTTAAGTTGAACTTAGATTGAAGTTGCATTGGGTAGGTCTTAAGTGAAGGAGATAAATTGGTTGGTTTATTCCTGAATTAATATCTCTTATAGTGGATTTCCTCCCTGGCTTGGTAGCCCCCAGAGTAGGTGTTGTTTCACACTGAACTGAGTAAACAATTGACTGTGTTCTTTACTGTTTTTATTTACTGTCTTATAGAAAGTCATATACGGTGTCATAACATTCACTGTGACATTGAGTATTTGCTGCCAGAATTTCAACTTGGAACTTGATAGAAGAAAACCTGAGAGTCCAGGATGATCTTTTGAGAAATATGAGGGGAAATTTTGGGGTACAACAGTTGCCCCTGTTCAATCTTCTTAAGCCTGAGGATGTAGATTGACTGGTCTGCCTTTCATGATCTGAAGGTGGAAGATGATTGAACACTAGAGTGCCAAAAATTTTGCACTCGCATGAAGTAATGCTGATTGGTGATATCGGGAATGGGCTTACAGATGCCATTTGGAAGGCGGCAGAGAATCTTCAGATATGGGCTTAAAGATGCCATCCCGAAAAGATCGATTGCATAAGAGATTCCTTGGCGAGAATTCATGTACCTGTTGTTGAGGAGGACCTTGCCGAGGAATGTTGATTTATGCCCTGGGAAGTAAAATCTAGGAGCTTCGGTTGTCCATTACTCTACTGGGGAATTAACTCTTGATTGAGGGAGTGAAAGTAGAATGTATACCTGGTGAGGGTCCAGGCTGTTCAGGCTTACTGGGGAAATGTGAAATCGACTGTATCTGGTCAGGTCCGAGCCTTACAGTGTTGTAAATAGTTGTCTGGAGATATAGGAGAAGGAACCTGGATAGTAGGGTTACTTTGAAATGAAAGCCTGGATAGTAGGGCTTATGGGAAGGAACCTGGGTAGTAGAGTTACTTCGAAATGAAAGCTTGGATGGTAGGGCTATTAGAAGGAACCTGGGTAGTAGGGTTACTTCGAGATGAAAGCCTGGATAGTAAGGCTATGAGAAGGAACCTGGGTAGTAGGGTTACTTCGAGATGAAAGCCTAGATAGTAGGGATATGGGTAGTAGGGTTACTTCAAGATGAAAGCCTGGATAGTAGGGCTATGAGAAGGAACCTGGGTAGTAGGGTTACTTCGAGATGAAAGCCTGGATAGTAGGGCTATGAGAAGGAACCTGGGTAGTAGGGTTACTTCGAGATGAAAGCCTGGATAGTAGGGCTATAAGAAGGAACCTGGGTGGTAGGGTTACTTCGAGATGAAAGCCTGGATAGTAGGGCTATGAGAAGGAACCTGGGTAGTAGGGTTACTTCGAGATGAAAGCCTGGATAATAGGTCTATGAGAAGGAACCTGGGTAGTAGGGTTACTTCGAGATGAAAGCCTGGATAGTAAGGCTATGAGAAGGAACCTGGGTAGTAGGGTTACTTCGATATGAAAGCCTGGATAGTAGGGCTATGAGAAGGAACCTGGGTAGTAGGGTTACTTTGATATGAAAACCTGGATAGTAGGGCTATGAGAAGGAACCTGGGTAGTAGGGTTACTTCGAGATGAAAGCCTGGATAGTAGGGATATGAGAAGGAACTTGGGTAGTAGGGTTACTTCGAGATGAAAGCCTGGATAGTAGGGCTATGGGAAGGAACCTGGATAGTAGGGTTACTTCAATTGGTCGTATAGATAAATTCCCTGGCTTGTTACAGGTATTAATCTGGAACTTGAAAATGATTGATGGTAACCATCTGTTGATTGACATTTTCGTGCAAAGGTAAAATGTTAGTTGTATGCAATGTCATGATGCATGAAACGCATGGTGCAATGATGTTCTCAAAATAAACGAGATTGGGTCGTCTACACCTGTTATGTATGCAAATAGGATGTATGAAATGTGAAATGTTAATGAATGTATTATTTGTTTGGGAAAATAAATCTATGATAAATGCTGGGGATTTATTAAATCCCGGACTACTGTGTGTCTTTGAACTTTTCTTAGAATGTTTCCACCGGGGATTCCCGTTTTGTCGTTTGAGGAGAATTCCGCTGGGGAATATTGAAAACTATGTGGAGAGTGTTTATTCTGCTTGGGGAAAAGAGTTCAGGAGTTTTGGTTGTTCGTTTCTCTACTGGAGAGTCGAAGTTAAACTGATATCTGGTCGGGTCCAGGCTTCACAATAACTTGTTGGGAATTGTAGAGTAGTCTACTGGGGAAGAGGAGGTTTGGTCCTTTGATTTGTAGCAGTGGGAGAGGCAAACTCAATATGGGGAATCTGTAGCTTGTTGGGGAAATAAACCCTGTTGTCGGTCTTTCTGAGAGGAGTCTTCTTCACTGGGAGAAATCTCGAGGATTCTTGAGATCGACTCGGTTGGTGAGAAGTTTTCAGAGATTGAAACTCTGGTTGGGAGTCATCCCATGAATAGGGTCTTGGGGAGATTTGTCATTGCCCCTAGTGGAAAATACTATAGTAATGTCAGAAAAGGTTTGCTTGGTCGCACATGATCCTTTATGTGGGAGCCTGTTTGCCCCTAGAGTTAAACTGGTGCACCTCGACGCTTGAGATTTTGATCACGTTTCCTGTAGCCCTGAACTTCCTAGAGATATTTTCTAAGACTGTTGTGGAAGAAAACAAAGACCTGATACTGACACCATCTGATACTACTGGCACAGATGAACAAAATGGGGGTGTCCAAGATCTTTGGTCAAGTCTCAGAATTTTCGAAGAACTGTCACGGGCGGATTTGAAGACATGATACTGACACCATATGATACCATTGGTACATACAAGTATTTTTTGATGGTATTGATGGTCTTCTAAGTGGATTTTGTTCAAACCCATGATCATCGTAACTTTTCCCCTTGAGTGATACATACGGAGATTTGCCCCTGGTTATTCAACAATTCTTTGAGAGATTCTTTGAATCTCGACTCAACTGCCCCAGATGTGTTGGACAAATGTCATGTCGTGCCCCTTGATTATGAGATTTGTCATTGGAAGTGTCATCCTACTTGAAGTGATTTTGTTCACTAAGAGAGCTTTCGTTCATTGGATATTCGTTGTGCGAATTTCTCTGCTGTCAAACAAATAGCCATATGCAAACAGTGATATTCAAATAATGCGAAGGTTATGCTTTTCTTGAAGTTTTGAAAATGCGTTTTAGCAAGTAAAGAAATTTTGTAAGAAAAATTCAAACTCAGGATTTAAAGTAAATCCTTACAGGAGTCAGGATACCTTTAGTAACAGTATGCTTTCGAACTAACCCATGCTTCAATTAGGACTTTTGAAGGGTTGTAACGTGGCTTGGTTCACGGTTTAAGAAACAAAGGATAAAGGCTCAAAGTGTATTTGTATCCACCCGCTCTTCATGATGTTCTTCAGTCCTAAACTCACTTAATTGTGCGTTTGAACTCCAATTGAGTCTGGAATGAGGCATTGGTGATGGCTCAAACAAGTTAAGTTTTTCGGAAGGCAGTCATTTTGGCAATTTTTTTCATGTTGTTGAGGATTTGTAGTGACCTCTTTCTTGATTTGTTATCCCTGATTTTTTCCTGACTGTTCTTGTTTTGAGATTACAGTCAGCGGGATGCCCCGGTTTTTCTTAAGTCTCCTTTATAGGTTTTTACTAAGTTGGCTTTACTTTTTTGAGAGATAGTGACTGCCTATGTGATAGGGAACCATCACCGTCTTTTGATTCCAGAGGAATGTTTCTGATGTCATTCGTTGCATTACAAAGTGAAAGTTTACGACTGAACGTGCATTTGAATTAACTGAGAGACTAACCCGCCCCAGTATTTGATTAAAGTATTCAATTTGAAAAAGAAAACTTCTACTTCTTTGGATACAAGGGGTTGACTAGGGATTATCTTCCTTATAACTCTAGTGTTTAGGATTTGAAAGAACTCCTGTACATCGTCAGCAAGGTCAGTTCAAAAGCATACTGTATGAGATTATGGCATTGTTTTCGTCATCCTCCCTCTAAAGGCTTGTGACTTTTAGCAAGAGTTGAATGTTATAAAGAGAGTAAAAAGCATAGTTTAAATATAGTGAAAACGAATAGATGAATTCAAGACAATCATATGCAATGCATTAATGAAACAAAGTTTGACATTAATAGATAAATGTTTGAATAAAAAAAGGAATTACAACTGAAAATTCAAACGAACAGAAGCCTCTTTGTCTGAACTTGTCACTTTAGGTGGTGAGCCTTTGAGGGACGGCAGAAGAATTCAGTCTAGCCATCTTGTATGAACTCCAACATTCCTTCGTCGATCAGGTTTTGAATCTTGTACTTCAACGCCCAACAATCGTTTGTATTATGCCCAAGACTATTGGAATGATAGGCACACCTGGCATCGGGATTATAGCTGGGAGAAAAAGTTTTTGGATTTGGATGAGGTCTTATTGGTGTAATCAGATTCATCCTCAGCATGTGTTGTAGCACTTGAGACAGTGGTATGTTGATGTTAGTAAATTGTCTTTTGGGCTCGCTTTGCCTTTGCTAATTTTCCGGTTGATGTTGATGAAGTCGTTGTTGGGATCGTGACGTGGCAGCAAATTGGGAAGGTCTCCTGGCTTCTTGTCTCATGGGAGGCTGAGCAGTGACTGGATTTCCAATTCTGGTTGTTTGCCCCATACGGTTGCAACCGTCTTGACGAAGTTGGTTGACAAGAACTTTCAGCTCTTCTTGTCCTTTGGACAAATTCGAGAACATCTTTTGAAGTTGGGCGTTTTGTGTATGAAGATCTTTGATGCTTTGTTCAGAAGACATTTTTGCTGAAATAAACAGCGAAGAAGATGAGAAACCCATAATGGTACCTGCTTATGCAATGCTATGGATGATATGCGTATGCAATGATTTCAAAGATTCTTAAAAGCTCAAATTTGCTTAACCAAAAAAGAAACACACGTTAATTGTATTCAATGAGTTTGAATTGTTACAAAGAATGCCTTTTAAGGCTTACAGTTTAAACAAAACAAAACTCGGAGAAAAAAGAAACTAGGTCTCCCAGGAGTGTATCCTCTTTGGTGCAATGTAGGCGTTTATGTTTCTTTCTTCATGAAGTAGCCTAGTGAGCTCCAGAACCTTTTTCTCGCTGGCATAAAACTGAGCTTCAAACGTGTCTCGCTCCTCTTTAAGTTGAACCCAGGACTTCTGCAACTCCTCGTGATCGGTTGGCATGTCAGGATGATGAACAAGGGAAGTCGTATCTCCTTTAGCAACTGGTTCCACAATTATTGGTAGGACAGCAGGGTAAGGCATCATAAGATTTTGGGCGCGGGCTCGTACCCATCGGAGATAGGGCTCAAGAGGGATGGAATTCTTGTGCCCCAGCGTCTTGCTATCAATTTTGTACTGTGCCCCAAGCTTTTATGAACCTTCTACGGTATCCCTGAGCATCATTCTCATAGTTGAAGGCAATTCCTTGGATAAGCGTATCATGAGGACCATCTCTCCTTGAATATCCAAACTGACGCAAGGCCAAACAAGGGTTGTAAGTGATTCCTCCCCTAATGCCTAAGAGAGGGACATTAGGGAATTCACCACAGTGATCGATGATGGTAACATCTTCCGAGAACCGCGAACACCAATGAGTGTCTGAATGCTTAAGGGACATCAACCTACGAGACCATTTCAAACCCTGTTCATTCTTCAAAACAGACCTGGGTAGGTGAGAAATAAACCACCTAGCCAATAGAGGAGTGCAACACAGGAGGGTCCCCCTTCTCTTTAGAGTGAGAGAATGCAGAGAGTGTAGGATATCCCCGAGTAATGTAGGCACTGGATTATGAGACAGAAAAACCTTAATAGTGCTTACATCTACGAGTTGATCCGCATTACGAAAAAGTACCATCCTATAAACAAGAAGTGACAACACCTTTTCTAAAGCTTGTAAATCTAAAGTATCCCAAAAATGGTAAGCCTTCTTAAATAGAAACTTAGCCGGAATTCCTTGGACACTCCCTCTAGTCTCCCAATTTGTCACTATGTCGGATCGTTGTAAGGACAGAGCTCTAGCAATCTCTTCAGGCTTTGGATGTTCTTCAATACCGTTGAAAGGTAACTGGTCAAGAATAGGTACCCCCAACAACTGAGAAAATTCCTCCATAGTAGGTACTAGCTGGTAATCCGGGAAGGTGAAACAATGGTGCACAGGATCGAAGAACTGGAACAACACTTTTAATAATTCTTTGTCAGGTTTTGCAGTGACCAAAATGAGCAACTGACCATGCGTTTTAGTGAAATGAGAACTTTCAAGAACCCTTAATGCCAGATCCTTTAGTTGGAGAGACACTTTTAGAAGGTTAATCTGTATAGTGTTCCTACGGGCGGATGCCATGTCCTACAAAACAGAACAAAAATGAGCCCTAGGAAACCTTTGAAATGGTTAGTCATGATATTCCATGCTTTATGATGTCATGATTGTGTTAGCAAATCACAAGTATAGCAAACAACAAACAAGTCACACCAAGTCCTTAGGTTTAAGGCCTGCATGAGTTTTAAGGTCATACCCTCTTGAAGTTGGATCAGTTCAACCTGTTCTATAAATAGTAATCGGGTTCTAAGGGATCTCAATATCACTGATCTTTCCCCCAGCTTCATTCAATAGGCGATTGACTCGCAACCAAACAAAGCTCAAGAGTCAAACCTCAATGAGTGTAGCATCGAGTATCTGTCAACCTTGGGAATACACCAAGGCCGGCCACCTCACTACGTCCTACTGGCCAAGTTGTGAAATTAAAGGTTCTAAGGTCAGTTGATGCTTCACAATATCACGCGGCGGCCCCGTACTCTCCTTGATTGACTCAAGGGTTACCGGTACCAACCAAAGTGCCATATCAACGTAGCTACTGCTTCAACCGTGTCGGTATACCCCGCACAGTTCCCTCACAATTTATTGCTACTTACCTAAAAGGTGTTCCCCAAATCCGGGTGTAGGATTTTTTAACAGTAACCCAAACAAGGACCCAAAACGTAAAGCATACAAGTCAAACTATGAAATCAAGTAGATGTGATCTAGACCTAAGGTAACCCCACTTAAAAAAGGTCCCTAGGAGAGTCACCAGTTCTGTGATACGGTGGGAGAACTGACTTTTTGTTTTGCATTTGATCAATGTTGCGGATAGCAAGAGTCTCCATCGACTTTTCTTTTATCCAATAAGGAAAGGTGAAAAAGCATAGGAAAGACCTTTTAGAGATTTTTTCTTGAGTTCGGGGGTAGATTATGAAAAGGGAAGGTGTTAGCACCCTTTTCATCCATGGTTTTCCATGGGCTCTTAGTTTACTCGCTAGATCACTTACTTTTGTTTTGAAATGTGCTTTGTGATGTGGGTTTTGAAAGTATTTTGAAAATGTGACTTTGTAATGATTCTCGTCTCTATAAGAATGCGTACAAAGTGTTGGTTTTGAAAATAGTTCAAATAGATGTGTTGGTGTATAAAATGTTTTTGTTGTGAGAAAGCGAGCAACTAGGAGCGAATCTACCTACTAAAAAGGTCTTAGATGTTCTTTTCCTCCTCCTCTAGATGTTGCTATCTTACAATTGATTTGGTAATAAGCCCCATCGTTGGATGTGAAGGGACGAGCGCGGGACGTTTTTGTATAGTCATAGAAGGCAGCCCATGGAACGTTTTAGCAATGTCGTGTGAGGGACTAGATCGTTTATCAAAGGCAACATCGAGGGTCATCGAGGGACTACGATCTTTTATCGAGGGTCTTTGGCTAAAACACCCATGTTCAAGGGACATGACTATTTTTTCGATAGGCAACAATGTGGGATTACCCTAAAGGTGCTAGTGTGCAAGTGTGTTTGATTGCATGCATTTTAGTCTTGATTAGGGTTATCTATTTGCTGATTTCATGTCTTGCCATACACGCCCTAAATACAAGCATTTATTTGGAAAGCGATAAATTGCGGGAATATAAAGTTCTACGCTATTACAATATTTTAGGGATAGGGGGTACATATTTACAAATGGGGGGTTGTAAGAATTTAAATCCTATTTAACTATTACAACTATATTGAAATGTACAATGCAAGAGAGAAAAAATACTTGTTTAGAAAATGGTTTTTTGTCTTATTGAATTAAGAAAAAGAAATAAATTAATTAATAAAAGAAAACATTTTTATATTTTTTTATATTAATAAAAAAAGGGGTTAATATTGAAAATGATTTAAAAATAAATAAATAAATGAAAGATAGAAACAGCGTGCTGCTGCAAACAAAACAACAAGGATCGGAAGTTCTGAAGCCAGGCGCGTGGTGACATGTCAGTGGAATCAGAAGTTCTGAATTGGTACACTCTGAAGTCCTGCAAGAAACGTCAGAGGCAAAGGAAATAGAGGTTCTGGGTGGTATTCAGATAGTGAGCCAAAAGTCAGAAGTTTTGTATTGCGTTAAAATAGTGAGTGAACATCAGAAATTCAGTGCGTTGTCAGCGTGTGGAAAATCAGAAATTCTGAGTGTTAAAACAGCAAGTGGAAGCATCAGAAGTTCAGTGTGTTTAACGTGTAGGAAGAACTCAGAAGTTCTGTGCTGTGCTAAAATATTGAGTGAGCATCAGAAGTTTTGTGTGTTAAAATGGTAAAGAGAACTCAGAAGTTATGTGTGCTTAAACAGTGAGAAAATCCTAGAAATTATGTGTGTTAAAATGGTGAATGAAAAACAGAAGTTATGTGTTACATTTCAACTCTTTCATCATATTAATCAGCACATCAGCAATTTATTCATTCCTTAACAGCAAATCAAGAGGATAAAAGCACAACAGTTTATAGAAGTTCTAATCCTAATTCTGAGCCTAGCCTTAATCAAGAAGTTCTAATCCACAGTTTTCCTACTTATGCAGTGATATGGACAACATTAATATTGTGAAGTTTACATATTTAATGATGTTCTGAATGAGAAGATGCAAAGTCAGAAAGACTTACCTTGAATCTGGAGCGTGTGCTTGGAACTTGAACTACTGCCTTCAAATGTTCTGGAGTCAGTAAGAGCAACGGGAGAGAAAATGCCAAGTTCTTTGATTCAAAGGGAAGAACAAAGGTTTTGTTTTCTGTTTGGGAATTCTGGATTTTTTTACGAAGGTTTCACAGTTTTCTTTTCTCTCTTTTGACAATTTTCACTCTAAAAAAACCAGCCCCTTGAACGTGTGATGGAGCAAATTATTTATAGATGGGTTTGCTGGGGTTTTGGGGGGAAAAACAAATGGGGTTCAAACATTTTTGGTATACTGTTTCATTGCTTTTTAATCACAGTTTTCGTATGCTAATTTGATGCAAATATGGGGTTTGAGAAAGTGTAGGCGTGGACTGGATCAGCAGTTGATTGCAGGACTGTGATATGGCAGGGCAACAGGTTGCTTAAATGAGGTTTTGGGATTTGGTGATGTTCTGATCGCAGAAGATCAGAAATGTAACCTCCATATGCTGAACACTCATGTTTTGATTGAAGCACTATGTTCTAAACCATGTTTTTAACTTCTGACTGCACTTGCGTGGAGGCTGGCTCAGAAGTTCTGAAGTATTATATTCTCTTAACACTTAGAAAATTTTCTAAATGTTTAGAAATTTGATTTTTTCAAAGTAACTTCTGACTTCTGATTTTTTGATGAACCACTTTCATGTCTTGGTGAAATATAATTGTTGAAACTTGATTTTTGATCTAAAAGTCCAAGTTTGACTTTTCAACGTGCTTTTGACCATTTTGCCCTCGCGAATGATTTTCGTGAAAAGCTGTAATTCAAGACTTGGAACTTGATAGAAGCAAACCTGAGAGTCCAGGATGATCTTTTGAGAAATGAGAGGGCAAATTTTGAGGTACAACAATTTCCCATACTCAACAAAAGTATGATTCTCGTCAATAAATTTTTCAGTATTTTGATGTTTGAAAGGAAAAAGATGTTTTTTTTTAATGCAAATGTAAAAGGGGAAAGAAAAGTCAAAGGGAGACTAGTATATTTCTAAACCTAATGTTATCATGCATCATTGTACCTAAAGTTGGAATTTTGAGGGGATTCTACCTAATATTTGCATGTTTAGATTTAGAATCCTAATGTCTAATTTTTATTCTATTAAATCGAAGATTAAATTTAAACTAAAATCTCCTAAGGGATCAAGAAAGAATATACAAACAAGTAAAATTAGGTAGCAAGTATTAAAGTATTGCATACAATCCATACCCAAAACCGCAAATGAAATACGTGGCATAAAATGAGTAAAACCAGTGGTTAAAAAATTGACTAAAAAGTTAGCAAAAGGGGAGATAAATTAAGGTCACGATGATAGCGAACGTAGAAGGTTCGTTTCTTCTTCAAAGCCATGCAAGGGATAAGAAAATTCTATCGAAATCTCCTTAAATTCCTTTGATGAAAATTATACTCTTAGCTAACTTCGAAACTTCTTGAAATTCCTTACTCAAATCTCTTTTGCTTTCCAATATCACAACACAAATCTATCATCACAATTAATTAAAAATGGAATTGAAACAAAATATAGAAAATGAAGATTTAGGAGGGTGTAAGGTGGATTCAATGGTATGTTGTGAGTAAACTGAATCTGGGCACTAGGCCCATCAAAACTGGTCCAATATCAGTTTTTTTGTGTAAAGCTTTCCAGCTACCAGAAAAAAGAATGGGCCTTGTGGGAAGAACACTCGATGGAGGCAACATGGTTAAGCCCATTTTTGTTTAGCATCTATTCCATTATACAAAAAAAATACAAGAAATTGAAGCAAAATGGAAATAGGGTTGACCGTTTAATATTGGGAAATTAGGGTTCAGTAGCGGCGTCGTTCGCTTCATTGTATCCGACCGTTCTGTCATCGTATACAACCATCCCCCGTCCTCTGATGATGAAGCTATGCTCACCTCTGCCATCAATCTCCATATGTGATTCCGTCTCTTCTATCTCGTTTCTTCTCACGATTTCATCCGTCTTCACTCTCACTTCCAAACTCAGACGTCGCGACAACTTCACCATCTTCTTTGTGCTATCTCTTCACTACAAACTTCCAAATTACTCTGATGGCAGTAGTGGACGATGAAAGTCCAGTGATTCTACGAGCTCAGGTAACGTCTATCTTCCTCCTTGTTTATTCTTTTTCTTGCTTCTTCTTCTCACCGTTACACTGTGGGATCTATGTTGTAGTGTTATTTGCAATTCGTGAAACTGTGAGGTTGTTGAAAAAAGGTTGTTGAAGATTTTGTGGCTTTGATAGTGGATGAAGATTAAAGAGGCTGGAATATGTTGACGATGCTGAAGCGAGCAGAAGATTTGATTGCAGAGAGATGGAAGTTTTCTAGTTTTGTATGGTGATTCTTCAGACTGAAAATTGGTCGTGAATGGTTGAAATGAGCAGAGGGATTTTGTTCAGAGAGAGTGAAGAGAAGATTGTCGGTGTGTGGTTGAAGGTGAAGAAAAAGAGAGTGCCGAGAGTTTTTTCTGGTGAGTTTCTTAACTGATTTTCTGTTATTCTTTTTCTTTTGAATCGTGCCTCTCCCTCTCGTCCCTTCAATCTGTTATCTGATTTAAATTTATTAGGAAATCTTTGCTGGAAATTTTGTTGTAGAATTGGTTAGAGGTGGTTATTAAAATTGAGGGAGAGGGTGAAGAAGATGATGAATTCAGTTGAGAATTTGGAGAAAGTATGGAAAAAATGGTGGTCCCGATTTGAATGTGAGTCAATCTCAGCCCTAGGATCGAATCGATTTTGTTATTGATCTGAGGGTGAAAAAGTGAGTAGTTAGAGAGGTTGTAAATTGGTTAAGAAGTTAGTTAGAACTTGTTTGTGATTCTGTTTTTAAATTTGGTAAGTTAATTGGGAAATTTTTCTGTTGGGGAATGTTTTGGGAGTTTGTTGGGATCTGTTAGTTTTCTATTATAGGGGTGGTTAGTTAGTTAGAGATTGGTTAGGTTGGTTAGAAGTTGGAAACTGTTAAAAAATAGTTAGGGGTTTAGGCTGTTCATTTAGTTACTTTTGGTTAGGAGATGTTAGGAAAAGTTGTTAGATGGTTATAAGATTTTGAATTGGCATTTAGGGAATTAGCGAAAAATCTGTTATGGTAGTTAAGGGCCTGGAAACTATTAAAAACAATTACGGGGTTAGAATATAGTTAGAGGTTAGAAATCTATTATGCAGGGCTGATTAGAATCGGTTAGTCTGTGATTCTGTTATTTGTTTTTTCACTGGAAGTTTTTGTTGGATGCAGTTAGGAATTCTGAAAATTAGTTAAGATCTCTTATGGAGTTAATCAGAAGGAAACTGTTATAAGAGTTATGTTGGTTTATTTTGCTGATGTGATTCCTAGTTATGGTTTCGGTTAAAACAGTTGGGTGAAATTCTGTTAGAGATTAGAAGTTGGAAAATTAGTTATGAAGTTATAGGAAGTTAGGAAAATGGTTAGAAGTGGTTAGGAGGTTAAAGGGAGTTATGAAATCGGTTAAGAGTTAGGGTGAGTTTCTCTGCGTGATCTCCTTTCTGTTATTCTGTTTGGACTGCTATAACTTCTCCTCTCTTTTTCTGTTGAATTCTTCTATTATACCCTATTGGAAGTAGTTAGAGCTTGGCTAGGAAATTGGCTTTCCGTTATGCGATTAAAGAGTTGGTTACTGAATCGGGAAATTTTTAATAGCTAGACACTTTGACAGTTAGCATGGTTGGAAATTCGTGATGATTCCTCTGGATGCTAAAAAACTATTTGAATTAATAAGATTTTCCGTTTTATATTTGTTCTATAAAGTAGAAAGGTTTGTTATGCTTCCAGCAATCTAGGCCTTTAGATCAAAGTCAGCTGCAAAATTACGGATGGTGAGAATCGATTTGAGTGAGAACTGACAGAATACTTGTTAAAATGATTTTGGATTATTTCCTCTGCCTTTTCCTTTCATTTTCCTGGCATGTGGTGTATGTAACAGTATAGTTTATGTTTTGGATCAATTCTTTTGTTTGTTGGATTCATAGCGAACTGGTTTTGCTTATCAATTGATGCAGGGTTGCTCGAACTTTGGCTAATTGAGATTTGTTTCCTTAATGATGCATGCTATGAATATTTGAAGAATGATAGGGGGCTTAAAGAATTAACTTGGAGAAGAAGCATAGTGTAAGGTTAAATGAAGACTTGACTCATGACGTGAAAAGTGGGAAAAGGATTGGTCATGGAACTTGGATTAATTTGTAACTTTAATATTCGGCATATTTTCTTGTGTAAATTCTTTCTATTTTGGAAAGCAGATGATTTGAAGTTGTAATGGTATGATTGAATGACGTAACGTGACATATGGATTCTTTTGCTTTGTAAAGAAGTTTGCTTTCACTTTCATGATGAATAATCCAAAGAAATGGCTTTGAAACTTCTTTTAGTCAAAAGGATGTTATCCTTGCATCTTGAATTCACTTTATGACCATGTTCTCATATTAAATCAAATATCCACGTATGCCATAATTGAATGCAAATAGACTCTAACTCAATGCTTTCACCTAGAGCTCTTTAATACCCTTATTTTGGTATAAGATCCATACCCAAAGCCATGTGATCCCAATATCAGTTGAATTTTCTTAGACGAAAAAACTCACTAGACTCTAGCTTGAAATGACTATACCAATGTCTCTGATAGCTTGCACCCCAAGTAATGATATAACCCCTTTGAAATTTATTAATGAACAAATCCACATGGAACCCTTCTTCAAGCCTACACGATTAGGGAAGTAAACCCTAACTCTTTCAACCCTAAAGTAACTTGAAGGAATGACTTTGTCTTTTGATGAAAATGAGTCTCTTAATAAAGGAGGAAATTCCCAATGAACACAAACTCTAATCCCTCAAACCCTAATTGATGAAGAACCATGCCGATCCAGGCTTGCATGAAGATGAGATCCTAAAAGCACAAAAAACCCCTAATTCCTTAATATCTTTGATCCCATGCTAAACTTATTGGTTAATGATGAATGATGTGTTAGATGACCTAATGGAGAATATATACAAATGGATATGGAACTCCTAAGCCAAACAAAAAGTGAAAGGGGGTAGGAAAAATTTGGGGTATTACACATGTCACAGTCACCATCATTGTCTTCTAAAGCATTGACCCCATGATTGCTGATGCATAGGGGAGATCCTCTGGCACGAGCATGACGAACAACCCTTTGAGCTCCTGAAGTAAAACCCAAACCAAACTTATCAGATTTGTATGGAATGTCTGGGAGTTGGCCCAAAATGATTAACCCACCTTCTTCAATTACTGTTTTGGCGTCCTTGAGAGAAGCCATCTTCAATAGAGGTTTGGTAATCTTCAGCACACTGGTTACGGTCTCGGTTGCAGCCATGATCTGAGGCACCTCTTTAAAGTTCTGACAAGGGGTCTCGATGAACTCTCCATCCATTTCAACATACCTGAAAGAGTTCAGGTGGCTTACCATGTACTCCTCCTCACCATGTACTGTGACAATCTTTCCCTTCACTGGGTACTTCAACATCTGATGCAGAGTGGAAGTAACAGCTCCATCCCCATGGATCTAAGGGCGTCCCAACAAACATGAATAAGATGGTCAGATATCCATCACATAGAAGATAGAGTAAAAGGTTTGGGAACCAACTTTGATAGGGATATCCACCTCCACGTGTACCATTCTTTTCGAAACATCGAAAGCCCTCACCACAATGTTACTGGGCTTCAGAGTCAAACCTTCACAATTTAATCTGTCAAGAGCCTTCTTGGGCAGAACATTCAGTGATGAACCGGTATCCATTATGTGATACGGTGGCAGAACCGACTGTTTAATACTGGTTTGCGTTTTGCGTTTTTTATTCGCAAAATGTCGTGGTAAGCAAGAGTCGCCACCGACTTTTATTTCATCCAACCAGAAAGGAAAAAAGTACAGAAAAAATCCTTTTTTGGATGTTCTGAGTACGGGGGTAGATTATAGAAAGGGAAGGTGTTAGCACCCTTTCTATCCATGGTTTTCCACGGGCTCTTAGGTACTTGCTCTTTTTTAAATTGCTTGTGTTTGTGTGCTTGTTTTTGAAAATGTTTTACTTCGTGATAACCCTTGTATCAGTCCTCAAGGGTGTGACGAAGTTGTTTTGAAAATTTTTTTGAAGTGTGTAAGTGTGAAAAGTTTTTATTTGAGCAAGTACCTACTAGCATCTACCTACTCGAAAAAAGATTGTTTCTATTCTTGTTTCCTTTAGACAACACTATCCCACTATTGAGAAATAGGTAGCACCGTCATTGGAATTGTAAGGGTCAATTCGAAAGGGACGTACGATCACTAAAGCAATATTAGGACACCTTAGTAATAACCCTAGAGTCTTAAGATCATATCCGAGGCAACATTCGAATGGGACATTTGATCTTTTTTAGACAGGAGGGCAACCACTATGACACCCTATGCTTAATGATCATTTACCGAAGGCAACCGAAGTGAGAGTATACCTTAGGAGTGATATGTGCGAGTGATTTGTTTCAGTTATTTATCTTTGCACATTAGGGTTTTCTAACTGTATTAACTTGTCATGCATTATTGTCATACAATCCTATTAGCATACATCTAGACAGTTAAATATTTGCAGGAATTAAAAATGCGAGAAAATAAATCTACGCTATTACAAGGCTTCGGGGGGGGGGGGGGGGGGGGTTAATTACATAGCCAAAAACCCAGGAATTTAATAGTAAATAAAACCCTAACTTAACTATTACAAACCAGTGAACAGTTACAAAAATATTGGCAAAATAATAATAAGTGCGCGGCAGATTAAATGTGAAACGACTAGAGTTTTGACCCTTGACTAAACCTATTTGCGATTGATTAAAAAAAGATGTTTTTGTCATGTTTTGTTATTTAAGAAAATAATGAAACAATTAAATTAAAAAGAAAATCCTAAGTTCTAATTAATTTTAAATTAAGAAAGGTAAATTAATTTTCTAAAAAACTATTTTTGTGTTTTATTTTATTTTATTTGAGAAAGAGAGAAAAATTAAATCAAGAGTTAACCTAATTTTCTAATTGAATTTTAATTGTGAAAGGAATTAAAGTTGCCCTAAATTAATTAAACTAATTAATTAAAAAAACATTTATTAAGAAAATAAATCTTTTTTTGTGGTTTTTTGATTGGTTAATTTAATAAAATAACTTTTATGTTGATTTAAAAACAAAACAAAATAATTAAAGAAAAGGAATTAAAGAAAAATAGTAGAAATAACCAAATGAGCCTGCTGTCAGCAGATCTGGCTAGAGACGGATCCAGAAGATGATGACCCTCAGAAGATGAGGTGCGCTAGATCTGATTCTGGCTGATGGATCCAGAAGATGATGATCCTTAGAAGGTGTATGTGCACTGGATCTGGTTCTGACTGGTGGATCCAGAAGATTATAACCCTCAAAAGGTGTATGTGCTGGATCTGGTTCTGGCTGATGGATCCAGAAGATGATGACCCTCAGAAGGTGTATGTGCTAGATCTGGTGAAAACAATGGAGAAAATGCCAAAAGCTCACGCCTGGGATCGAACCCAGGACATGAGTCTCTGATTTCCTTCCTCTGACCAACTGCGCTGGATGTTAACTTATTAATATAATGAAAACAAATAATATATTGGAAAACAAGTTAGTGGCCAGAACAACGCGCCAGAGTTTAAACCAGCCAGCCAGGTTGTGACATGTTGTTGTCTTCTTCCTTGGAACCGTCGTTTTAGGCTCTGAACCTTTACCTACAGACGCAGGTCTGTTGCTGAAACCTGTGTCATCCAAAAATCAAGCACACGCAATATGAATTCAATTGGGGACCATGGATCAACTGGGTTTGAAACTCTGATCAACATGGTACCCATTATCAAGCCTAATTTTGCTTGAAACCCAAAACCCCAAATTGGAGCACGAAACCCTAACAATGGGAAAAGCTTGTTCCTGCATTGTAACTTAAATCAAATTATCCAGAAACATTACAAACATGCTGATGAACACAAATATGTAACTTAAACATGCTAAAGATGCAAAGATTAATGTAATCGAATTTGGATAATTTTACAAACCGTGAGAGTGATAGGGGGTGATTCTGGACGTGTAGGGGCGTGCAATCGATTGGAGAAGCTTCTTGAGATGCCCAGGAATGTATTTCTAGCCTTGAAACTCCTTGAGAATGGCTCTAAGATGGATTTCAATCTCACACTTTTTGTCCAAAGTTTTGAGCTTTCTTCTTATAGTTTCACGCCTCTAACCTCTTTCTTTTGATCTGAAATCCTTCATTAT
Organism: Vicia faba; assembly: GCA_948472305.1. NCBI lineage: Eukaryota > Viridiplantae > Streptophyta > Magnoliopsida > Fabales > Fabaceae > Vicia > Vicia faba. Next base: position 147,755,089 of record OX451740.1, read on the forward strand.
ATAACCTAGAGCAAATTAGGTTAACAATTTTGGATTGAATCTTGAAGCTTTGATGAGATTTGATTTGATTTTCAATTTGTATGATATCCTTCCAAATTTGGCCTAATCATGCCAATCTCGTACCAATCAGCCTTGATATGATCTGATTCTGATATGCCAGCATAATGAGCTTATGATTCTGTCCAAAAATCCAATCAAAACAAATCTTTGCTATTATTTACCAATTATTTGATTTAATTCAATTTTTAATAAATAAAAAATCAAAATAAAATAAATAATGAAGCAAATAACATGTGAGTGATCATTTGGGTCGTGGACCATGTTATAAGTGAGGTGCAAGCATAAAAAGTTAGGCCCATTTAGCAAAAAATGCAAATTTGAGCACATTTGACTTTTGGCAATTTTGCAAAAATGGTCAACTTGACCAATGCATAACTCTATCAATTTTGGCCCTAGATAGGTGTTCTTGGACTTTTTAGAAATCTTAGGATGTCCTCTAAGCAACCCTTTTGGTATCATATAAATTGAGTCTTCCATGTTCATGTATGAAGCTTTGACCCAAAAGGTGTTTTTGTTAACTTTTCAAAATGACCTATAATGTCAAAATTCATATTTTTTATGGGTGGATATTCTGAACTTGGGAGATGAAGATGAATTGTAGGTAATTGCACCCTTTTCAAAATGATCTTTGGATAGGTCATTTCTGATAAAGCATGAGAAAGTTATGCTTGGTCAAAGTTGAGTTGACTTTTCCTACAAAACCATAATTTAGCAACTTTTGGGTTTTGATGAATTGTGAGAAATCCTTGAGGAATCATGATCAAACCTTGATAAAATGATGGATAATACTTCAAAATGAGTATTTTGACCAAAAATCTTGAAGTTTGACTGTATGTGGGCCACAGTTGACTTTTGACCTAGTACAGTCGATTTTCAGCCATTTGAGCAATTGACTGAGCAAACCTCTTCTGCAAGACTTGAAACTTGACATGGATGATCTTGAGAACATATTAGGACAATGGTGAGAATTTGAGTCCTTTGTGGTTCACATATCTTGATAAAAATAGAAACCCTAATTTGAGGTATACTGCCTTAGGAGAGGGTTTGTCTGGTCAACTCTTGAACTTCCTTGAGCAATTTGGGGACCTCACTTGACATTTGTTGAGAAATATGGGAGGGAAAATTTTGGGGTACAACACACTAGAACATGGGCCAGAGTAGTGCCCCTGCATTCGATGGAGACATGTAGCACATCATTGTGTTTTCTTCCTCTGGGTGTCAAGTCAGCATCAGAAAAACCCAATCCATTATTAGCGGTCAAACTAGCCACACAATCTTCGAATTGATTAGTGGAGGTTTCCTATGGCACATGAGTTGTCTTGAGGAATTTTACCAAAGCCTTTGCATGGGCTTCGGAGCACAACAATAGGGTCAACATTGAGATCTTGGAAGGAGTCTTCCCCAGTTGTTCAACCACATTGTAGTCACTCTTTTTAATTATTTTCAAGATTTATTCCATTTCCTTCTTAAAAACCTCAGGAATGGATTCTGAATGCGCCTTTTGTCTAGACAGGCTCAACTAATATCTCTTTTCCCCGAGTCTCGGCCGACTCGGTGACAGGGGTGGCAATAGCGCTAATCATAGGAGTAGTAATGGGAGTATTAGTAGGAGCAGCAGCAGGAATGATCACAAGAGTAGTAACGGTTTTAGGAGGAGAGATCTAGGGAAAGAACACTCTTCCGCTTCTTGTTATTTTACTGGTCCCAACGATATTGTCGACGTCGGGATCAGTACTTTCAGTAACTTTGTCTTCAGCAGCCAACAGGTCTTGCTTGACGCCATGGTAATAGACGTCAGCCCCATAATTCCAGGGAAAATTTTTATCCGAGAAATATGGTATTGGCCCTGGCATAGTGATGGTCAGGGGAGCCAACTTTGGAATAGATGTAATCCTGACGGGTCTTTTGGTAGAGACCCTGTGAGGATTGGCGGAAATGGTTATAATAGAAACGTATTTACATGAAACACTTGTGACTTGAGTCTTCTCAAATAAAATTTCTTTATCATCTATCAGGCGCTGAACACCTTTCAATAAATGGCAACTAGTTGGTAGAGATAAACATAAGTGGCAACCTTCACCACGGCCCGGAAATAAACCGGCTTGCAACAAATTCTTTTTAACAGTCATGAGAGGAGTAATGAGTTCTTCAATAGAATCAACAAACATATCATCGTCAACAACATTAACACCATGGTCGTGCTTGGGCATGGGGGCAGTTATAACATTAGGAGTCTCTAGATCATCGAATTTAATCTCCTTTGCCTCGATCAGATCCAGCACCTTGTTCTTCAAAGCCCAGCAGTCGTTTGTATCATGGCCTGGAATTTCAGAATGGTAGGCACACTGAGCCTTTGGATTATAGTGAGGAGATGCAGTGTTGGGATTTTTGGAAGCTTCCCTCATAGTTACCAGATTAGATTTTAGTAAGTGTGGTAAAACTTGAGACAAGGTCATATTGATCTGGGTAAATTGTCTCATAGGCCTTTCTGCTCTGGGCTGATTGTTCTGCTGTTGAGTAGCTGTAGGCTTGGATATAATTACAGCCCCTACCGTTGGACGGTGTTCAGTTTGTCCCTGATTTCTTAGACGCAGTTGGATTGGTTCTATCAGTTGGAAGGGACCAATATTCACAATTGGGAAGATTTGGATGCCACTTTTTACAAGCAATACCAGTATAATACTGACTTAGCTCCAACTCGAACACAATTGCAAGGCATGTCTATGGGTGCTGGTGAAGGTTTCAAAATCTATGCTGAAAAATGGAGGGATCTCGTGGGAAGAGTCCAACCCCCACTATCTGATAGAGAATTGGTGGATATGTTCTTAGGCACATTATTTGGTCCATTCTTCAACCATCTCATCAGAAGCTCCTCAACTGGATTTACTAAACTAATCATGACTGGTGAATGGATAGAAGTCGGTACAAAAAGTGGCAAAATTCAAAGAGATGTATCCTCGAGAACGATGAAGAAACCCTTTACCGGAAAGAAAGAGGTCAGTGTTGCATACGACCACAGAAATCAAAACAAAACCGAATGTCGCCCAACGGTAGGGGCTGTTATGATTTCCAATCCTGTACCAAATCAGCAGCGAAACTATCAATGCAGGCCTGAGGCACCCATGAGACGATTCACCCAGATCAACAGGACCTTGTCCCAAGTTTTTCCACATCTTTTGAAGTCCAATCTGGTGACCCTAAAGGAAGCTCCCAAGAACCCCAATACTGCCTCTCCTCGCTACAACCCGAATGCTCGATGTGACTATCATTCTAAAAGCCCGGGGCATGATACAAACAATTGTTGGCCTTGAAGAATAAGGTATATGACCTTATCGAGGAGAAAGATATTGAGTTTTATTCCCCATAAACACCTAATGTAATAACGGTGTCAATGCCCAAACATGGTGAAGGTGTCAATGTTGTTTATGATGACTGTTTTGTTTCCTCTGTGGCTGATTTAACTACTCCCCTTTTGACTATTAAAATGAAACTATTGCTAGTCCGTCTGTTTCCAGGATGTGATGAAAGTTGTCGATTAGGTATGTCTCTACCAAATGGTTGTTTGTTACTGAAGATGGGTATCCAGCACCTGATGGATAACAAAGAAATCCTGCTTGAAAAAGTTCCTCTTACTAGAAATTCCTGTGAAGATGTCTCAATAATCACCATTTCTGACAATCCTCCCAGGGTCTCCACCAAAGGACCCGTCAGGATTACATCTGTTCCAAAGTCTGCTCCCCTAATCATCACCATGTCGGGGCCAATACCATATTCTTAGGATAAAGTTGTTCCTTGGAACTATGGGGTTGACGTCTATTATCATGGCATCAGGAAAGATCCATTGGCTATCAAAGACAAAGTTGTGAAAAACACTGATCTTGACGTCGTCAATATCGTTGGGACCAGTAAGATAACAAGAAGTGGAAGAGTCTTCTCACCCGAGATCTCTCCAAAGGCCATTGCTACTCCTGTAATTATTCCCGCTACCTCTCCTACCAGCATTCATAGTGATACTCACGTTGACAATCCTACTGTTATCCCTACTACCAAGACAAGGGGCAAGGAAGTATTAATTGAGTATGTCCAGAAGAAGGAACATCCAGAGGTCATTCTTGAAGCTTCTAGCAAAGAGATGGAAGAGATACTAAAGATAATCAAGAAAAGTGAATACAACATCGTGGAACAGTTGGGGAAGACCCCCTCGAAAATATCAATGTTGGCCTTACTTTTGTGTTTTGAGGTTCATGCCAAGACCTTGGTAAAGTTTTTAAAGACCGCCCACGTGCCCCAAGAGACCTCCATCGATCAATTTGAGAATTGTGTGTCCAGTCTAACTACTGATAATGGATTGGGTTTTTCTGACGCTGATTTAACTCCCAAAGGAAGGAAACACAATGATGCTTTATAAGTTTACATTGAGTGCAGGGGCACTACGTTAGCACAGGTTCTGGTGGATACAGGTTCATCTTTGAACGTCTTGCCCAAAAATGCTCTTGACCACCTAGATTACGAGGGACTCACTTTAAAGCCTAGTAACATTATGGTGAGGGCCTTTGATGGTTCTAAAAGGACAGTGCACGGAGAAGTTAACATCCCTATAAAAGTTAGAAATCAGACTTTTGATTCAACTTTCTATGTGATGGATATCCGCCTTTCCTATTACTGTTTATTGGACCGACCCTCGATCCATGGCGCTGGTGCTGTCACTTCTACCCTACATCAGATGTTAAAATACCCAATCAAGGGGAAAATCATCACTGTCCATGGGGAGGAAGAATACATGGTTAGCCACCTGAACTCTTTCAGGTACATGGAAATGGATGGTGAGTTCATTTAAACCCCATGTCAGAACTTTGAGGAGGTCCCACAAACAGTTGCGGCAGCCAAGAATACTACCAAGACTCTAAAGGTTACCAGACCTCCATTAAAAATGGCCTCTCTGAAGGATGCTAAAGTAGTGGTTGAGGAAGGTGGATGCACCATTTGGGGTCAACTTCCGGATATTCCCTACAAATATAACAAATTTGGTTTGGGTTTCACTTTGGAGGCCCAGAGAGATGTTCGAGGAACTCACGCTGGAGGACCACCTTTACGTATCAGCAGTCAGGGAGTCAATGTAGTGGGAGACAGTGATGGCAGATGTGACATGAACGAGTGGATTTTTCTAACCATTAGCGGAGGACTCAACAATTGGGAGGCCAAAGAATTTGTCCCTATTACTTTTATTCAAGAGTAATTGTCTTTTAATTTTCTTATCTGACTTGTAATAATTAAACAATTTAGACTTTAAAACCTTGTGTCTTACCCGAGGCACAATGGTCCATTTGTGAGGGTTGTTACTTCATCTTCATATGTCATCAATAAATCATGGACGTTTTTACATGAAAATTTTATGCTCTTTGTTTTTCTTTTTCTACCTTTTATTTTATCAAAGATAGTTATGCTCTTACACACACTCACATATTGAAATGCAGATCCACATCCACTCAGGATCCCATGGGTAACAATTCCGCTATGGCCTATCATGACTTTGAAAATCCAATCTACCAAGCCGAAGACGAAGGTGAGGAAGATTGTGGGGTACCAGGGGAACTTTCCATGTTATTACAATAGGAAAAAAAGGACCATGCAGCCCCACGAAGAGTCGGTTGAAACAATTAACTTAGGTACCGAAGAGGACAAGAAAGAAGTCAAGGTAGGTGCTAACCGGAAGCCTAGTGTCAAGAAGCGCTTAACTCAGTTGCTACATGACTATGTTGAGGTCTTTGCTTGGTCGAAAGAAGACATGCCAGGACTTGACACTGATATCGTGGTCCATCATCTGCCGACAAAAGAAGACTGCCCTCCGATAAAATAGAAAGTTTGTCGTATGCGGCCAAAAATGTCAGAGAAAATCAAGACTAAAGTCATGAAGTAGTTCAACGCTTGATTCTTAGTTGTCACCTCCTATCCACAATAGGCCTCCAACGTTGTTCCAGTACCTAAAAAGGACAGTAAGGTACGTATGTGTATGGATTACAGAGACTTGAATAGGGCAAGCCCCAAGGATGACTTCTCGCTTCCCCACATCGATATTATGATCGATAACACCGCACAGCATAAAGTATTTTCTTTCATGGATGGTTTCTCCGTATACAATCAGATCAAAATGACACCTGAGGACATGGAGAAAACGAATTTTTCACACAGTGGAGCACATTCTGTTACAAAGTTATGCCATTTGGGTTGAAGAATGTTAGGGCAACCTATCAGCGTGCCATGGTAGCTTTGTTTCATGATATGATCCATCACGAGATAGAGGTCTACATGGATAACATGATAGCCAGATCTCAAACTAAAGAGGAACATCTTGACCATCTACAGAAATTGTTTGAAAGACTAAAGAAATACAAACTAAGGCTGAACCTGAATAAATGCACTTTTAGAGTGAGGTCTGGTAAACTCTTAGGCTTCGTTGTCAGTGGTAAAGGTATTAAAGTGGACCCTGCAAAGCTAAAAGAAATACAAGAAATGCCTGCTCCTCACACTGAGAAGGAAGTTAGGGGTTTCTTAGGACGGCTAAACTACATCGCCAGGTTAATTTCCCATTTAACCGCTACTTGTGAACCAATCTTCAAATTACTGAAGAAAAATCAAGTGATGGAATGGAACGACGACTGACAGGATGCTTTTGATAGAATCAAATAGTAAATTCAAGAGCCTCCCATTTTGATGCCGCCAGTTGAGGGAAGGCCTCTGGTCAGGTACCTAACAATTTTGGAAAATTCAATGGGGTGTGTGCTGGGGCAGCATGACGAGTCTGGTCGAAAAGAGCATGAAATATGCTACCTGAGCAAAAAGTTTACCGACTGTAAAACCACATATTCACTGCTCGAGAAAACTTGTTGTGCTCTGGAATGGGCTGCTCGCCGGCTAAGACAATATATGTTGACTCACACTACCTTATTAATATCTAAGATGGATCCAATTAAGTACATATTCGAGAAGCCTACTCTCTCTGGGAGAATAAAAAGATGGCAGATGGTCCTGACTGAATACGACATTAAATACACTACCCAGAAAGCAATAAAGGGAAGTGTGCTAGCCAATCACCTTACTCATCAGGTTGTGGATGACTATCAATCCATGAATTTCGAATTTCCAAATGAAGACATCATGGTGGTAAACAATTGTGAAGAACTCAGACCATATGACGTACCTGAACAAGGATCCCGATGGATCATGGTTTTTGACGGAGCTTCCAATGCACTTGGCAATGGTATAGGCGCTATGATCATATCCCCTGAAGGCTTCCATACTCCCTTCACTGCTAGATTGTGTTTCAACGGTACCAATAATATGGCAGAATATGAAGCGTGTATTATGGGTCTCAAAGCTCCCATTGATTTGGAAATCAAGTCCTTAAGTGTATTTGGAGATTCAGCCTTAGTCATCAGTCAGATCAAAGGAGAATGGGACACGAAGCATCCTAATCTCACCCCCTACAAAGAACATGTGTTGATATTAATCCCACATTTTGAGGAAATTACCTTTGAGCATTTTTCCATGAGAGGAAAATCAACTAGCAGACGCGCTAGCCACTATGGCATCCATGTTCAAAGTCAGGTGGGATAATCAGGCTCCTCAGATCACCATAGAGAGGATGGACGAACTAGCTTACTGTCACGAGATTGATACTGAAGAAGTAGTGGACAAGCCTTGGTTCCATGAAATTAAGAGATATCTCGGGTACCAAGAATATCCGGAGGGAGCTTCAGTCAATGATAAAAAATTCCTGAGAAGATTCTCTACTAAGTTCTTCCTCAGTAACAGAGTTCTCTATAAGCGCAATCACGACTCTACTTTGTTTCGGTGCATAGACAAGAGTGAGGAAGGAAAGATCATAACTGATCTACATGAAGGTACCTTTGGAACCCATTCTAGTGGACACACGATGGCTAAAAAGATCCTACGGGTAGGATATTACTGGTCCACCATGGAAGTAGATTGTCATCAGCATTCACGAACCTGTCATAAGTGTCAGATCTATGCTGATAAGGTACATGTGCCTCCAGTTCCTCTAAACGTCCTGACTTCTCCTTCGCCATTAACAATGTGGGGCATTGACATGATTAGAGAGAACAAACCTATAGCTTCTAATGGATACCACTTCATCTTGGTCACCGTTGATTACTTCACAAAGTGGGTCGAGGTAGCTTCATTCGCTTCTGTTACCAAGAACGTTGTGGCCCGATTCATCAAACAAAATCTTATCTGTCGGTATGGTATTCCGGAGAGAATCATTACAGATAATGGTACCAATCTCAATAATACTATGATCATTACACTATGTGCGCAATTCCATATCCAGCATTATAACTCTTCTCCTTACCGGCTGAAGATGAATGGCGCTGTAGAAGCCGCTAATAAAAACATCAAGAAGATCATACAAAAAATGACAGTGACCTACAAGGACTGGCATGAGATGTTACCATTCTCTCTCCATGGTTACCGTACCACGACGTGCACATCAACAGGGGCAACTCCTTTCTCCTTGGTATACGGCATGGAAGTTATCCTACTAATTGAAGTCCAAATACCTTCTCTGAGAATCATAAAGGATGCAGGGTTGAATGAAGACGAACGGATCCAAACTCGATTTGACCAATTGAACTTGATTGATGAGAAGAGGCTTACGGTTGTCTTCCATGGCCAGATGTACCAAAAAAGCATGATTAAAGTTTTCAACAAGAAGATCAGACGTCAGGTATATCAGGTTGGTGACTTAGTAATCAAGCGTATCATACTTCCATAAGGTGATCCCATGGGAAAATAGACCCCTACATATGAAGGACCATTTGTGATAAAAAAATGTATTTTCTGGTGGAGCGATGATCTTAACCACTATGGATGGCGATGACCTTCTGCACCCTGTAAACACGAACATACTTAAAAGATATTACGCATGAAAAATACCCGCTAGGTTGACTGGCCTAGGCAAAAATTAGGGATAAAACACAAAAAAATCTGTACACCCGGCAAGCTGAAAACCTAAAAAGGCGGCTTGGGAAAAAAAGGGTATCTCGGTGGACTGAAAACCCGAAAGGGAGGTCCATGCAAAAGTTAGGGATTTAAAGCGTATGACTATGTCCCGTTGGATCACCTTACAGCCAATCTTCTGTATCAATCGTCAAACTCGAACGTTTCTAATCAATCCAATCAGCTTCGGATAAAGCAGCAAGTGGATGAGACGCTCAGAGACATGGCGACTATAGCAGAATGGGAACCCCATGGGATTATTTTACATAGCTTCCTTTTCTTTGTATCAATTTTCATTTTTACGATGACATTATCTTACTAGGATGTTTGTCTCTTTGTACAAAAATACTTATTCAAGTTAATACAAAGATATTCCTTTAAAAGTGCAAAACTATCTGTTTTTCTTTTATTGTTCCTGTTTTGTTTGCAAAAAACGTCCAGTGTTTATTTTTGAACATATGAATTTGAATGTAATTACTGCTTACAAATGAACGCATAAAAAGGAAAGGTAAACAAAAAGACAATTACTAATGGCTTTAATAAACAGGATAATATCTATGGTCTGTTCCATAAAATCCCCACAGGTACTTTCTCTAAATAGAGCAGAAGCAAGAACATCCTGCTACAGGATCGTTGGCATATCTCCAACATTCACCCTAATGGTATATGTTGCTTTCATATCCCCGACGGAGCAAAACCTCCAGTTACCATTCCAAAGGCTCAGCAGCCCCACTGCTTAGGGATTCTCCAACAGGGTTTTACAAAGTCCACAAGCAATGCACGACATTTCCCTTCCCCAACAGAGTTTACTTCTCTAATGATGGAAACCCATATATCAATGCTTCAACTTCAACAAAATATGAAGACTTACACTCCTCATTTACAGCAGCAATCAGGGATTTATTTTCCCCAGTTCAGCAACACTGCAGTAGAACAACTAATATGCTCATACATTTCATTCATACATCATAACATCGACAACACAAATGCATATAGCGCAATCTCATTTATTTTGAGAAACATCATTACGCCATGCATTTCATATATTATGGTATTGCATACAATTAACTCTTTACCTTTTTAGGAGGGATCAATCAACATAAAATTATCATAAAGACAGGACAATTATCTATGAACAAATCAATTGTAGATCAATTCCCGAAACATGACAGGGTGACTATCTACATGACAATTACTTCCTTCAGACTTCTGCTGGTTCGATTTAAATATCTCAACGGTTTATCCTGATTCTTTCTCGCGGACATCTTATTTGGTTCACATAAATCGCCCCAAAGATTTATCCTGATTCTTTTCCAGACCTCTGCTGGTTCAGTTTAAATCTCTCAACAGTTTATCCCGGTTCTTTCCCATAGACATCTTCTCTGGTTCAGATAAATTGCCTCAAAGATTTATTCTGATTCTTTTCCAGACCTCTGTCGGTTTAGTTTAAATCTCTCAATGGTTTATCCTGATTCTTTCCCGAAGATATCTTCTCTAGTTCAGATAAATCACCCCAAATATTTATCCTGATTGTTTTCCAGACCTTTGTCGGTTCAGTTTAAATCTCTCAATGGTTTATCCTGATTCTTTCCCGCAGACATCTTCTCTGGTTTAGATAAATCGCCCCAAAGATTTATCCTGGTTCTTTTCCAAACCTCTACTGGTTCAGTTTAAATCTCTCAACGGTTTATCTTGATTCTTTCCCGCAAACATCTTCTCTGGTTCAGATAAATCGCCCCAAAGATTTATCCTGATTCTTTTCCAGACCTCTTCCGTTTCAATTTAAATCTCTCAACGGTTTATCCTGATTCTTGCCATGAGACATTTTCTCTGGTTCAGATAAATCTCTTCAAAGATTTATCCTGTTTCTTTCCAGTTAAAGATCATTCAAAGACCTTTTTTGGTTCAGTTTAAATCTCTCAACGGTTTATCCTGATCCCTTCCCAGTAGATTCTTTCCCTGGTTCAGATGAATCGCTCCAAAGATTTATCCTGATTCTTTCCAGTTAAAGATTATTTAAGACTTCTACTAGGTTCAGTTTTAAGTCGACCAAAGATTTATTCTGATTCTTATCCCAGTTGAAGTCAAGCTTAGACTTAGTCTAATTTCTATCAACAGTCACCTTCGGATGGCATCTATAAGCCCATTTCCGCCAACTCTCCATCATTTCTCCAAATGGTATCTTTAAGCCCATTCCTTACACCTCAACCTCAAAATCATCAGAGTGCAAATTTCTGGGCACTCTAGTGTTCAATCATCTTCCACCTTCAAATCACGAATGGCAGATTCACCAATCTAACTCTTCAGGTTTAAGTAGATTGAACAGGGGCAGCTATTGTACTCCAAAATTTGCCCTCTCATTTCTCAAATGATCATCCTGGACCCTCAGATTTGCTTCTGTCAAGTTTCAAGTCTCGGATTATAATTTTCCAAGAAAGTCATTCACAAGGGCAAAATGGTCAAAAGCACATTGAAAAGTCAAACTTTGACTTTTGGATCAAAATCAAATTTCAACAATTATATTTCATCAGGACATGAAATGGGTTCATCAAGAAATCAAAAGTTATAAATTACTTTGAAAAAAAGTCAAATTTCTAAACACTTAGAAAATTTTCTAAGTGTTAAGAAAATATGATAATTTCAGAACTTATGGGCCAGTTTTCACATAAGTACAATCAGAATTTGCAAAGATGATTCAGAACATGACTCTTCGATCAGAACATGTGGAAGTTGTGTTCTTCGATCAAAACATGACCCTTCAAATCTCATTCTTCAGCACATGGAGACTATGTTCTATTCTTCGATCAAAATATCACCCTTCGAATCTCACTCTGGTCTTTCCACTCTTTGATTAGAACATCACCAAGCCCCAAAATCTCGTTTTGAACAGTCTGCTGCACTGCTATGGCATTGTCCTGCATCTAGCTGCCACAACACTCCAAATTGTTGTTTATCCAGTCCACGCCCGCATTTTTCTCAAACCCCATATTTACACAAAATTAGAACATAAAAGATGTATTTAAAAAAGCAATGAAACAATATTCCAAAAAGGTTCAAATCTCATTTGTTTTCCCCCCAAAACCATAATAAACTCATCTATAAATAAATGGTTCCACCACACGTCTAAGGGGCTGGATTTTGGAAGGATAGAGTTATCAAATACAAAAAAGAGAGAAAAGAAAACATTCAAACATTCTTGAACCCAGAATTCTCAAAAACAATACCTTTGTTCTTCCCTTTGAATCAAAGAACATACCATTTATGTTCCGTTTCTTGCTAACCCCAGAACATTTGAAGGCAACAACTCAAGTCCCAAACACACACTTCAAATTTAAGGTAAGTCATCCTGACTTTGAACTTTTCATTCAGAACATCATTAAAAATGTAGATATAATAGTCTTGAGACTGTATATATCATTTCCCAAGTAGAAAAATTATGGATCAGAACTCCTTGAAGAAAATTAGGCTCAGAATTTGGGATAGAACTTGTATAAACTATCGTGCTTTTATTTTTTCTATTTTGCTGTTGTTGAGAAATGAATAAGTTGCAGATGCTCTGGCTAATACGAGGAAGGAGGTGAAATGTAACTCAGAACTTCTAGGCTTTTCTTACTATTGTAACACAGCACATAGAACTTCTAGGTTTTTCTCACTGTTGAAACACAGCATACAGAACTTTTAGGTTTTTTCTCACTGTTGTAGCACAATGCAGAACTAGTTTTTCTCATTGTTTTAACACAACACAGAACTTCTAGGTTTTTCTCACTGTTGTAACACAGCATACAAAACTTCTAGTTTTTTTCTCACTGTTGTAGAACAATATAGAACTTTTGAGTTTTTCTCATTGTTGTAACACAATACAGAACTTCTAGGTTTTTTCTCACTGTTATAGCACAATGCAGAACTTCTAGGTCTTTCCCACTGTTTTAGAACCCAGAACTTCAGCGCGCGGCAACCCAGAACTTCTGGTTTCCTCTAACATTTCTTTCTGAACTACAGCGTGCCAAGCATCATAACTTCTGGTCCCTCTCATTTTTGTTTTCAGCAACATGTTGATCCTGTTTTCGTTATTTGTCCTTTTCTTTCCTATTTTTATTATTTCTATCATTAATACTATTTTTCTTAATATAAAAAAGACATAAGAAATATTTTCTTTTTATTAACTAATTATTTTTCTTTTAATTTATTAAGACAAAAAACCATTTTTAAAACAAATCTTTTCCTTTTCTTGTATTATACAATTCAATATGGTTGTAATAGATAATTAGGATTTAAATTCTTGCAATCCTCGTTTGTAAATATGTATCCCCATCCCTGAAATGAATGTATGGTAAGATAAAATCAACAAGTAGATAACCTTTAAATGCAAGACAAAATGTATGCAATCAAACACACTTGCACACTAGCAGCTCTAGGGTAATCTCACTTTGTTGCCTTTCAGAAAATAGTCATGTCCCTCGAATATGGGAGTTTTAGCAAAGACCCTCGATAAAATATTGTAGTCCCTCGATGACCCTTAATGTTGCCTTCGGCAAATGATCTAGTCTCTAAACGACATTGTTAAAACGTCCCATAGGTTGCCTTCTATGACTATACAAACATCCCATGCCCGTCCCTTCACATCCAATGATGAGGCTTCTTACCAAATCAATGGTAAGATAGCAACATCTAAAGGAGAAGGAAAAGAACGTTTATGACCTTTTGAGTAGGTAGGATGTTCCTAGTTGCTCGCTTGCTCACAACAAAAACATTTTATACACCCACAATTTCACTTTGAAACATTTTTCAAAAGACAAAACACTTTGTACGCGTTCTTATAGAGATGAGAACCATTACAAAGACACCTTTTCAAAATCGCTTTCAAAACCCACACCACAAGCACATTTTCAAACAAAAGCATGTGATCTAGCAAGAAACTAAGAGCCCGTAGATAACTATGGATGAAAAGGGTGCTAATACCTTCGCTTTTCATAACCTACCCCCCGAACTCAAGAAAATATCTCGAAAGGTCTTTCCTGTTCTTTTCAACCTTTCCTTATCGGATAAAAGAAAAGTCGGTGGCGACTCTTGCTATCCACAACAATTGCGACCAAATGCAAAACACCCAAGTCAGTTCTCCCACCGTGTTACAGATATCAATGCCTTCATGAGAAAATATTTGATTTCCAATTATGTGAATATTTGAATTTTTTGGACCAAATCATATATTTTGCCTCTCTCCACGAAATCCCCTTGTCATAAACTGAATATATGTTCATTCTTTAATTGGAAACCAGTCCCATGCAATCTTTAAATATTTTTAAATCATTTATTTAATTTAACTTGAATTTTAAATGACTAAAAATCAAGATAAATGAAATAAATGACCAAATAGGGAATGGATGGGTTTAGAGGTCGTGGACCAAGTTAGAAACAAGTTTGGATCACAAAAGGATAGGCCCATTTGAAAAAATCCAAGTTTGATCAGAAAATCATAACTTGGTCGATTTTCATCGTATCGAGCTGGTTCCAGCGCAAAAATTTCATAAATTGAGTTGGCTAAGTTTTCAAAGGAGGTATTGAGTTTGAACGGTATCCAAAAGGCCTTCATTTTTTGTTCAGAATGTGCGTGACGCGCAGAAAATCCTGAATGCTGAAGATTATTTCATCTAGGTCGAAACTTCGAAAATTCATAACTCGGTCAATTTTTATCGAATCGGGCCCATCTTTTTACACAAGGTCACTGACTCAGAGATCTACAACATTTCTTCCAAAGTCGAGACCGGGTTATGCTCCGATCAATACCAGTTTTTTATTGAAGAACGTGTCAGAGTCGACACTGGAGCCCAAAATAAGTTTTTCAGAGCTAAAACTTCAAAAATTCTTAACTAATTCACCGTTTATCCGATTGAGCCTATTTTCTAACAGGAGTTAGTTCTCGATGTCGGATACATTATATTTTCACATTTCAACTTCAAAAATTGCACTTAAGCCCCTGCGATTTAGCCTGGAACATGACGGACTCAAGTGAATAAAAATCTGCACTATTACTTGTAGTTATTGGAGGCCCAATTGCATATTCAAAGCCCATTTTTTTCTCTAACTTACATTATATAATTTCATTCATTTCACATAAAAGGGAAGAAAAAAACCTTTGCCACAATCTTGTCAAAATATCAAAGTTTTTCAAGAATCCTAAAACCTTGAAATCCTTATTACAAACCCGCATCTCACTACAAACAAGACATCCTTGTTATAAATCCTCATCTCACTACAAACAAGTCATCCTTGTTACAAATCCATATCTCACTACTTTTCCAGTAAGGGTAAGGCTGGTTTGATCTTCATGATCAAAAGGGTATAATCATTCATGCATGCCATATCGGTTTTAATATTACAAAATTTCATATATTGGCTTTATTTGTATTTCATGATATAGTAATTTATTTAATATGTTCATGAGATTCAACACTGCAGATTTAGACAGGATCTCATGCAGGGTTATTATAAAACACTGACGCCAAAACAAAACAACCAATGCATGGCAAGGCAGGCATCCTGAGGAGGTTAAGGAGGTTAAGGGTGTGGGTTCAACAACCACCCCTATTGGTTTTGGTTTTCTTCCTTTCTATTTATCCTTTTACCTATTTTTATTCTTTCTGTTTAAAATCTTTTTCATAAAACTTAATATTTTTCACAAACCTTTGAATTTTCCTCCTAAACTCGAATAATTAATTTTAGGTCTTTTTTTAATTTAACTTTAGGTTTTAAATTAATTTTTTGTTCAACAACCACCCATGACATTTGCATTATCTTTATTTTCTAACCCTATTTTTCATTGATGTTTCTTCCCCTATCTATTTTTTGGCAAACTTAATTCTTTCTTATTAATCATTACACATAAATCTTTTTTTTCAAAACTAACTTTTTTTATTAAAATTAGTTAGGTTTTAGGTTTTAGGTTTTTTTCTTATTAACCTTTTTTTTAAAATTAACCTTTTTTTTAATTAAAACTAATTAGGATTTAGATATTTTAATTAATTTTTTTCAAAATTAACATTTTTTTCACCATCCATGGCGGAAGTAGAAGAACCACTTTTTCTACAACGATCAGGAATGTAATTTCCAGTACTCTCCAACAACAGTCAGGGATTTATTTTCCCAATCTCGGAGGTGCCACAATAGCATTTCATGTTCACATATCATGACGTGCGCATACACATTCCATACAGCATAATCTCATTTATTTTGAGAATATCATCATACAATGCATTTCATGCACCATATACAATTAATCATGTACCTTTTCTGGAAAGATGGTTATCATCGACAACTTCCAGCAAGTTCAAGGTTAGCTCCTGAAACTAAACAGAGTAATTATCTGAGTGATTAAATGCAGCTTTACACGAGTTCGTCACGAAGCAATCTTACACGGGTTTCTCCTAAACGCAGCTTCACACGGGTTTATCCTGAAAAATCTTACACGGGTCCTTTCTCATACATTTCCTTCTGAAGTTTCACACGAACTTATCCCAAGGTGACCTTACCTAGGTTTCTTCTGAAGTTTTACACGAACTTATCCCAAAGTAACCTTACCCAGGTTCCTACTGAAGTTTTACACGAATTTATCCTAAAGTAACCTTACCCAGTTTCCTCTTGATGTTTTACACAGACTTAGCCCAAAGTAACCCTACTATCCAGGTTCCTTCTCACAGCCCTACTATCCAGCCTTTCATATCGAATTAACCCTACTATCCAGGTTCCTTCTTGCAACCCTACTATCCAGGCTTTCAATCGAAGCAACCCTACGACCCAGGTTCCTTCTCACAACCCTACTATCCAGGATTTCATATTGAAGCAACCCTACGATCCAGGTTCCTTCTCACAGCCCTACCATCCAGACTTTCATATCGAAGTAATCCTACTATCCAGGTTCCTTCTCACAGCCCTACTATCCAGGCTTTCATATCGAAGTAACCCTACTATCCAGGTTCCTTCTCATAGCCCTATTATCCAGGCTTTCATACCGAAGTAACCCTACTATCCAGGTTCCTTCTCACAGCCCTACTATCCAGGCTTTTATATCGAAGTAACCCTACTATTCAGGTTCCTTCTCACAGCCCTACTATCCAGGCTTTCATATCAAAGTAACCCTACTATCCAAGTTCCTTCTCATAGCCTTACTATCCAGGCTTTCATACTGAAGTAACCCTACTATCCAGGTTCCTTCTCACAACCCTATTATCCAGGCTTTCATACCGAAGTAACCCTACTATCCAGGTTCCTTCTTACATCCCTACTATCCAGGCTTTCATATCGAAGTAACTCTAATATCGAGGTTCCTTCTCACAGCCCTACTATCCAGGCTTTCATATCGAAGTAACCCTACTATCTAGGTTCCTTCTCACAGCCCTACTATCCATGCTTTCATGTGGAAGTAACTCTACTATCCAGGTTCCTTCTCAAGCCCTACTATTCAGGCTTTCATCTCGAAGTAACCCTACTATCCAGGTTCCTTCTCATAACCTTACTATTCAGGTTCTTCTTCTCTTATCCCCAGACAGCAGTCCACAACATTGTAAGACCTGGACCTGATCAAACCCAATTGGGTTCACATTTCCCCAGTAAGTCGTAGTGCAGCCTGTACACTGACCAGACATGCAGTTCACCTCCAAAGTTAATTCCCCAGTAGAGTAACGGACAAATGAAGCTCCTAAAATTCTATATCTCCCAAGACAGATACCAACATTCCTCAGCAGATTCCTCTTTAATGATAGGAACATGAATTCTCATCAAAGGAATATCACGGGAAATCAACATCCTCTAGATGGCATCTTTAAGCCCATCTCCGGTGACCTTCCGTCATCTCCTCCAAATGGCATCTGTAAGCCCATTCCCGATACTACCTACATGGTCAAACATCATTACACACGAGTGTAAATTTCTGGGCACTCTAGTGTTCAATCATCTTCCACCTTCAGATCACGAAAGGCAGAACAGCCAATCTAAATCTTCAGGTTTAAGAAGATTGAACAGTGGCAGCTGTTGTACCCCAAAATTTACCCTCTTTTCATACACGCATATTATTGGTTTTATGGTTATAAAATAAAGGTATATTTATCAACTTCTTTAGATTACAAGTGACGTTCATTTCGTCAATGGATGTTCTAAGAGTATTTTCCATGCTGAAGATCGGTTTGCCGTTTTGCAATGATTCGGGCTTCAACGATTCACAAGTCCAACCCGACGCGTCATATTTAGGTGTTCTTTCGCCAAGATATCTCTGATAACATATTCTTAAATTCAGTTTCGGCTCAAGAGTCAATTCTTTAAAGAAGGTCTCCGAATGTGTGAGTTTTCTCGAAGAAATATGGTGAAAAAGTGTGTTGAAAGTGCAGTTTTTACGCACTAAAAAGTTCATAACATGAAGATCGTGGCTTGTTTTGGACCCGTTCCGGTGGCCAAAATTCCGTCTTGACATCATATACGTTTTCATCTCTCACGGCTGGAAGCCAATTTCGATCAGAAGGTCTTCAAAAATACGGATTTATCAAGTATTTTTGTACAGAAAATTTGTGACAGAAGTTTATTTGCGTCATGTTCAGAAAATCATAACTTGGTCAATTTTCATCGTATCGAGCTGGTTCTGGCGCAAAAATTTCATAAATTGAGTTGGATAAGTTTTCAAAGGAGGTATTGAGTTCGAACGGTATCCAAAAGGCCTTCGTTTTTTGCTCAAAATGCGCGTGACGCGCCGAAAATCCTCAATGCTGAATATTATTTCATCTGGGTCGAAACTTCGAAAATTCATAACTCGGTCAATTTTTATCGAATCGGGCCCATATTTTTACACAAGGTCACTGACTCAGAGATCTACAACTTTTCTTCCAATATCGAGACCGGATTATGCTCCAATCAATACTAGTTTTTTATTGAAGAACGTTTCTGAGTCGACAATGGAGCTCAAAATAAGTTTGTCTGAGCTAAAACTTTAAAAATTCATAACTAATTCACCGTTTATCCGATTGAGCCAATTTTCGGACAAGAGTTAGTTATCGATGTCGGATACATTTTTATTTCACATTTCAACTTCAAAAATTTCACTTAATCCCCTGCGATTTAGCCTAGAACGTGACAGACTCAAGTGAATAAAAATCTGCACTATTGCTTGTAGTTATTGGAGGCCCAATTGCATATTCAAAGCTCGTTTTTTTTCTCAAATTTCCATTATATAATCTCATTTTTTTCATACAAAAGGGAAAAAAAACCTTTGCCACAATCTTGTCAAAATATCAAAGTTTTTCAAGAATCCTAAAACCTTGAAATCCTTATTACAAACCCCCATCTCACTACAAACAAGACATCCTTGTTACAAATCCTCATCTCACTACAAACAAGTCATCCTTGTTACAAATCCACTTCTCACTACTTTTCCAGTAAGGGTAAGGCTGGTTTGATCTACATGATCAAAAGGGTATAATTATTCATACATGCCATATGGGTTTTAATATTACAAAATTTCATATATTGGCTTTATTTGTATTTCATGATATAGTAATTTATTTAATGTGTTCATGAGATTCAACACTGTAGATTAGACAGGACCCCATGCATGGTTATTACAAAACACTGAGGCTAAAACAGAACAACCAATGCACGGCAAGGCAGGCATCCTGAGGAGGTTAAGGAGGTTAAGGGCGTGGGTTCAACAACCACCTCTAATCTAAAATATAAAATAAAAAAGGTTTACTCTTGACTCAAGTTATCAATAAAGACCAAGCAACATTTCATTGATACATTCTTCGGTTTTTCTGAATTTTTTATGCAATTCGAAATTCTGACTGAAATAAAATGTAAAATTCTTGAGTAGTCTACCTCCCCTATTGGTTTTGGTTTTCTTCCTTTTTATTTATCCTTTTACCTATTTTTATTCTTTATGTTTAAAATCTTTTTCATAAAACTTAATATTTTTCACAAACCTTTGATTTTTCCTCCTAAACTCAAATAATTAATTTTAGGTTTTTTTTTAAATTTAATTTTAGGTTTTAAATTAATTTTTAGTTCAACAACCACCCATGACATTTGCATTATCTTTATTTTCTAACCCTATTTTTCATTGATGTTTCTTCCCCTATCTATTTTTTGGCAAACTTAATTCTTTCTTATTAATCATTACACATAAATCTTTTTTTTCAAAACTAACTTTTTTTATTAAAATTAGTTAGGTTTTAGGTTTTAGGTTTTTTTCTTATTAAGCTTTTTTTTTTAAATTAAACTTTTTTTAATTAAAACTAATTAGGATTTAGATATTTTAATTAATTTTTTTCAAAATTAACATTTTTTTCACCATCCCCAGCGGAAGTAGAAGAACCACTTTTTCTACAACGATCAGGAATGTAATTTCCAGTACTCTCCAATAACAGTCAGGGATTTATTTTCCCAAACTCGGACGTGCCACAATAGCATTTCATGTTCACATATCATGACGTGCGCATACATATTGCATACTGCATAATTTCATTTATTTTGAGAATATCATCATACAATGCATTTCATACACCATATACGATTAATCATGTACCTTTTCTGGAAAGATGGTTATCATCGACAACTTCTAGCAAATTCAAGATTAGCTCCTGAAACTAAACGGAGTAATTATCTGCACGATTAAATGCGGCTTTACACGAGTTCGTCATGAAGCAATCTTACACGGGTTTCTCCTAAACGCAGCTTCACACGGGTTTATCCTGAAAAATCTTACACGGGTCCTTTCTCATACATTTCCTTCTGAAGTTTCACACGAACTTATCCCAAGGTGACCTTACCTAGGTTCCTTCTAAAGTTTTACACGAACTTATCCCAAAGTAACCTTACCCAGGTTCCTACTGAAGTTTTACACGAATTTATCCCAAACTAACCTTACCCAGGTTCCTCTTGAAGTTTTACACATACTTAGCCCAAAGTAACCCTACTATCCAGGTTCCTTCTCACAGCCCTACTATTCAGGCTTTCATATCGAAGTAACCCAACTATCCAGTTTCCTTCTCACAGCCCTACTATCCAGCCTTTCATATCGAATTAACCCTACTATCCAGGTTCCTTCTTGCAGCCATACTATCTAGGCTTTCATATCGAAGCAACCCTATGACCCAGGTTCCTTCTCACAACCCTACTATCTAGGCTTTCATATGGAAGCAACCCTACGATCCAGGTTCCTTCTCACAGCCCTACTATCCAGACTTTCATATCGAAGTAATTCTACTATCCAGGTTCCTTCTCACAGCCCTACTATCCAGGCTTTCATATCGAAGTAACCCTACTATCCAGGTTCCTTCTCACAACCCTACTATCCAGGCTTTCATACTGAAGTAACCCTACTATCCAGGTTCCTTCTCGCAGCCCTATTATTCAGGCTTTCATATTGAAGTAACCCTACGATCCAGGTTCCTTCTCACAGCCCTACTATCCAGGCTTTCATATCGAAGTAACCCTACTATCCAGGTTCCTTCTCACAGCCCTACTATCCAGGCTTTCATACTGAAGTAACCCTACTATTCAGGTTCCTTCTCACAGCCCTACTATCTAGGATTTCATACTGAAGTAACTCTACTATCCAGGTTCCTTCTCACAGCCCTACTATCCAGGCTTTCATATCGAAGTAACCCTACTATCCAGGTTCCTTCTCATAGCCCTACTATCCAAGCTTTCATATCGAAGTAACCCTACTATCCAGGTTCGTTCTCACAGCCCTACTATCCATGATCTCATGTCGAAATAACCCTACTATCCAGGTCCCTTCTCAAGCCCTACTATCCAGGCTTTCATCTCGAAGTAACCCTACTATCCAGGTTCCTTCTCATAACCTTACTATTCGGGTTCTTCCTCTCTTATCCCCAGACAGCACTCCACAACATTGTAAGACCTGGACCTGATCAAACCCAATTGGGTTCACATTTCCCCAGTAAGTCGTAGTGCAGCCTGTACACTGACCAGACATGCAGTTCACCTCTAGAGTTAATTCCCCAGTAGAGTTACGGACAAATGAAGCTCCTAAATTTCTATATCTCCCAAGACAGATACCAACATTCCTCAGAAGATTCATCTTCAATGATAGGAACATGAATTCTCATCAAAGGAATATCTCGGGAAATCAACATCCTCTAGATGGCATCTTTAAGCCCATCTCCGGTGACCTTCCGTCATCTCCTCCAAATGGAATCTGTAAGCCCATTCCCGATACTACATACATAGTCAAACATCATTACAGACGAGTGTAAATTTCTGGGCACTCTAGTGTTCAATCATCTTCCACTTTCAGATCACGAAAGGTAGACCAGCCAATCTAAATCTTCAGGTTTAAGAAGATTAAACAGGGGCAGCTGTTGTACCCCAAAATTTACCCTCTTTTCATACACGCATATTATTGGTTTTATGGTTATGAGATAACGGTATATTTATTAAGCTTCTTCAGACTACAAGTGACGTTTATTTCTTCAATGGATGTTCTAAGAGTATTATTCGTGTTGAAGATCGGTTTGCCGTTTTTCAATGATTCGGGGTTCACAGATTCACAAGTCCAACCCGACGCGTCATATTCAGGTGTTCTTTCGCCAAGATATCTCTGATAACATATTCTTAAATTCATTTTCGTCTCAAGAGTCAATTCTTTAAAGAAGGTCTCCGAATGTGTGAGTTTTCTCGAAGAAATATGGTGAAAAAGTGTGCTGAAAGTGCAGTTTTTACGCACTAAAAAATTTATTACATGAAGATCGTGGCTTGTTTTGGACCCGTTCCAGTGACCAAAATTCCGTCTTGACGTCATCTACGTTTTCATCTCTCACGGCTGGAAGCCAATTTCAATCAGAAGGTCTTCAAAAATGTGGATTTATCAAGTATTTTCGTACAGAAAATTTGTGACAGAAGTTTATTTGCGTCATGTTCAGAAAATCATAACTTGGTCGATTTTCATCGTATCGAGCTGGTTCCGGTGCAAAAATTTCATAAATGAGTTTGCTAAGTTTTCACATGAGGTATTGAGTTCGAACGTTATCCAAAAGACCTTCGTTTTTTGCTCAGAATGCGCGTGACGCGCCGAAAATCCTGAATGCTGAATATTATTTCCTTTGGATCGAAACTTCGAAAATTCATAACTCGGTCAATTTTTATCGGATCGGGTTCATATTTTTACATAAGGTCACTGACTCAGAGGTCTACAACCTTTCTTCCAAAGTCGAGGCTGGATTATGCTCCGATCAATACCATCTTTTTATTGAAGAACGTGTCAGAGTTGACACTGGAGCTCAAAATAAGTTTGTCTGAGCTAAAACTTCAAAAATTCATAACTAATTCACCGTTAATCCGATTGAGCCTATTTTCTGATAAGAGTTAGTTCTCGATGTCGACTACATTTTGATTACACATTTCAACTTCAAAAATTGCACTTAAGCCCCTGAGATTCAGCCTGTAACGTGACAGACTCAAGTGAATAAAAATTTGCACTATTGCTTGTATTTATTGGAAGCCCAATTGCACATTCAAAGCTCCATTTTTCCTTTAATTTCTATTACATAATCCCATTCTTTTCGCACAAAAGGGGAAAAAAAACCTTTGCCACAATCCTGCCAAAATATCAAAAAATTTCAAGAATCCTAAAACCTTGAAATCCTTATTACAAACCCCCATCTCACTACAAACAAGCCATCCTTGTTACAAATCCTCATCTCACTACAAACAAGTCATCCTTTTTATAAATCCACATCTCACTACTTCTCCAGTAAGGGTAAGGTTGGTTTGATCTCCATGATCAAAAGGGTATAATCATTCATACATGCCATATCGGTTTTAATATTACAAAATTTTATATATTGGATTTATTTGTATTTCATGATATAGTAATTTATTTAATGTGTTCATGAGATTCAACACTGCAGATTTAGACAGAATCCCATGTAGGGTTATTACAAAACACTAAGGCTAAAACAGAACAACCAATGCATGGCAAGGCAGGCATCCTGAGGAGGTTAAGGAGGTTAAGGGCGTGGGTTCAACAACCACCCCTATTGGTTTTGGTTTTCTTCCTTTCTATTTATCCTTTTACCTATTTTTATTCTTTCTATTTAAAATTCTTTTCATAAAACTTAATATTTTTCACAAACCTTTGATTTTTCCTCCTAAACTCGAATAATTAATTTTAGGTATTTTTTTAATTTAATTTTAGGTTTTAAACTAATTTTTGGTTCAACAACCACCTATGACATTTGCATTATCTTTATTTTTTAACCCTATTTTTCATTGATGTTTTTTCCCCTATTTATTTTTTGGCAAACTTAATTCTTTCTTATTAATCATTACACATAAATCTTTTTTTTCAAAACTAATTTTTTTAATTAAAATTAGTTAGGTTTTAGGTTTTAGGTTTTTTTCTTATTAACCTTTTTTTCTTCAAAATTAACCTTTTTTTTTAATTAAAACTAATTAGGATTTAGATATTTTAATTAGTTTTTTTTCAAAATTAACATTTTTTTACTAAACAATTAGGTTTTAGGTTTTCTTTGTAATTAACCCTTTAATTAAACTTTTTTTAACAAATTAGGATTAGATTTTTTGTTTTAGTTAGTGTGATCGGTGGATCCGGAACTGACTGTTTAACGCTGGTTCGCGAAATGTCGCGGAAGCAAGAGTCGCCACCGTCTTTTATTTTCCCCAAATGGAAAGGACAAAAGCACAGAAAAATTCCTTATAGAGATTGCTCTCGGTTCGGGAGGTAGATTATAGAAAGGGAAGGTGTTAGCACCCTTTCTATCCATGGTTATCCATGGGCTCTTAGATACTTGCTCATTTGTGTTTTCAAAAATGGTTTGTTTGCTTTTCAACGGTGGGTTTTAAAAAGTTTCTTTGAAAATTCCAGTTCGACTCTTGTATCGGTCCTCAAGAGTGTTTGAAAAAATGCTTTCGAAAGCTTTTTGAAAATGTGTTGGTGTGAAAAGTATTTTTGAATTTTTGTTTGAAATTTAGAGCAAGTATCTATGAGAACCTACCTACCCTAAGGAATTCGTCTGTGTAAATGTCCTTTAAAGTAGTGCCATCCCACCATTGAGAGGTAGGTAGCACCACCGTTGGAGGTGGTCGGGTCAATTCGAGGTTCGGGACATGGTGATCACCAGAGCAATAGGAAGACACCTTAGAAGCTACCCTCATGCCAGGTTCCCGGATCATGAGGACTTACTAAGACATCCTCTACTCGACGATCGCCTTTCGAAGGGCAAGGCAACAGTGAGGCGTACCCTAGGGGTGGTGTGTACGATTTGTGTGTCGTTTCCATTTGCCTTTGTCTTGTCATGTTATTGGTGTTCTACGCGTTCGTTTTTATTTGTCCATACATTCTTTCATGCCATTTGTTAACAGTTAAAAAGTTGCAAGGAAAGTAAATTCTAAGCTATTACAAACGGCGCGGGTCCACATCGCCAAAAGTTTCTCGAACCCGGTTTGACAGGAGATAAATAAAGGAATTAAAAGTGCGAGAAGTAATTAAAATGTTACAAGGCCTCGGGAGAGATACATGAATATTTAAACGGAATAAAGCAAATACGCGAATTAATAATTAAATCGAAACGAGGGCGTTGGACCTCTTTTGCAAAGATTAAATTAATGATGAAGTTAATTAAAAAGAAAGAACTTGTTTTGGTATTTTTAGTATTTTAGGATTTAATGTAAAAAAGGAAAAAAATTAATTGAAATTAATACTAACCCTAATTCTAATGGCTTTTAATTTAAGAAAAATGTTGAAGTTTTTAACCTAAAAATTAACCCTAATTAATTTACAATTTTAATTATGAAAATAAAATAAATAATATTAAATATTTATGAAAGAAAAATAAAAAGGATGAAAAATTGTTAATTAAACCTAATTCTATGTTTTTTATGTTTTTATCAAAAGAATTAAATTTGAAACCTAATTTTAACTAAGCTTAATTATATACAATTTAATTACAAAAATATTAAAAACAAAATATTTATTATATTTTTTCTCTTTTCTGATTTTTTATGTGTTTTAGGTTTTTTATGGAAATAATTAATTAATTAAATAAAGCAATAATTAAGAAAATATACATAATAAAAAAAATAAAAGAAAGAAAATAAATTGACAAACCTAGGGGGTTCAGACCCCAAATGGGAGGTATAGTCCAAGAGACCTGGCCCATTTAGCATGGCCTTGTTGACCTTTGTTGGACGCGTGCTGGCACGTTGACTCAAGTCCACGCTATTCTCTAACTCTCAGCCTTTGGATTGATCTCAAGATGGACGTGGCAAGGCTTGATCTGGAGGCATATGATGTATCCTTATCATTGACGCTGCACAGGAAGATTTATAGAAAAATAATATGGACATAGGTGAAGACCTGGGGCTCGAACCCAGGTCATGAATGTTACCAGTAACCGTGTTTACCACTAAGCCATCCCAAACGCATTTAATATATAATAACTAATAAACATTATAAAGAAAAACAAATGGTCAGTGGTTCAAACGCGCGAAACATTTAAACATTCCAATTAGTGCCTCCCACGTAATCGTCTTCCTCGCGTGGTTTTTATTTTCTGAAATACAAACACATTAAGCCACGGTTTCCCAACTGTTCTCTTAGGCACGCTTTGGAAAAATAGCGATTAGCTATTAGGTGCTCATAAATTGAGCGCGAGTATGGATTCTGCTTCGTCCAAGTGCGCTAAATTCAATGGCTTTGGTCTCAGCCTTCAATTTTGCCTTATTTCGAAACCCCCAATTTAAGGTCCTGTAAACCCTAAAATTCAATAATGGTATAATCGTGTACAAGGCATAAAAACATAATTAAACACATGGGTTAGCTTTAGAAGTGCATAAGGAATATGAATCAATGAATAAAATGTTATGAGGATGCCTGCAAATCAAAATACGCATATGCATTTTTCATGAAACATATTGAGTTCTGTATACCGATTCCTGAGGTTTTGATGAGCGTTTGTGATTGGAAAACGTTCAGTGATGCTTGAGGAAGCTAATGGAATAGGCTTTGAGACTTGAATCGCCTTGCAAAGGTGTTTTCAGATTTGAGATTTTTGAGAAAAATTCCAAGTTTGATTATGGTTTTTCTGAGCAGCTGCGTGTGTAGGATGATTAGGTTTGTGTTTTGGCTTTTGTATTGAGTTAATTAGGTCAAGAAAAATAGAACAAATCCATTGCATTCATGGTTTTTGGAAATTTGATTTTTAAGATCTTTTTCAAATATTTTCCATGTGTTTTTGTACCAATTAAGATCAATTCAATCCAAATCTTTCTATATTGAGTCATGCACGAAATCTTGAGGATAAAACATGCACAAAAAGATTGAAAAAACTTAGGTTAGCATTTTTCATGTATTTATTTTAATTTAAATGAATTATTATTAATAAAAATCCAAATAAATAAATAAAAAATGAATAAAAACTTCCCTTTGGGCCAAGTGGTCGTGCACATGCCTTGGATAATGAATTGTGGAGGAAAAATGGGCCCATTAGCAATTTTAGGCCATTTGAAGTAATGTTGACTTTTCAAAATATCCAAAAATTTCCCAACTTCCACAAGGCATAACTTGCTCAATTTTTAAGCTTTTCTCATGTTATTGGACATTTTGGAAAGGTCTTTGAGTCCTCTAACCAATTTCTTTGGTCCCATGTCATTTTGATTTACCAATCTCAAGTTATGGCCTTTTACCTAAAGTCCCTTTTTGTTGACTTTTGAAAATGACCTATAATGTTGAAATTGATAACTTTTTGTGAGAGCATTTCTTGGACTTGAAGTATGAAGATGAGTTGTAGGAAATCTCTTCCTCTTCAAAATGAGCTTTGGATGGAATTTTTCTGATAATCCATGTGAAAGTTATGCCTTGGTCAATTTACAGTTGACTTTTTCAACTGTCCAAATAAGGAAACTTTTGCATCTTGATGATTTTTGAGCCAAACTTTGAGAATCATGATCAAGCATTGATCAAATGATGTTTGTGACTTCAAAATGATATGTTGACCAAAAATTTGAACTTTTGACTGTCAAATGACCATTTTGCCCCTACAGTTGACTGTAGTGCAATTAGGTTTTTTTGACTGTGCAATTTTGTGCTGAAAGTCTTGAAACTTGGTATGAGGATGCTTGACCATATTTGTAAACATGTGAGACTTGATTGGACCTTTGAAAACTTCATCTCCTTGACCAGAACACAAACCCTAACTTTGACTGCTTAGGAGACCCTTGACTGTGCAACCCCTGGGGAGATTTTGAAGCTTGACTTGGCAATTTCTTGGAGAATATGGGAGGGCAAATTTTGGGGTACAACAGTTGCCCCTGTTCAATCTTCTTAGACCTGAGGATGCAGATTGGCTGACGTGCCTTTCGTAATCCGAGGGTAGAAGATGATTGAACACTAGAGTGCCCAGAAATTTGCGCTCACATAGTAGCAATGTGATAATGGGAATGGGCTTATAGATGCCATTTGGAGACTGATGGATAGGATGATGGGCTTATAGATGCCATCTGGATGTTGACCGCGTAAGAGATTCCTTAGCGAGAACTTGTGTACCTGCAAAACAGAAAAATGAGTACCTGACATGTTGCGGGAGCTGATTTTCAGATGCTTGGTGTAGATGTGTCCTGACTGGTTACAGGAGCTGAGTCTGGAGCTTCAAACGGTGATGAATGAACCAGGGATGGTTACTACCTTAGCGTGAACGGTAAGAGAACCTTGGGTGACTTTAACTTCAACTACGCTCATTGAGAAAATCTTGGTGGGAATTACCATCTTCGCAGTATCGGGAAGAGAACCAATAGGAAATTATAATCTCAAAGAAGAACCTAAAATGGAAATCTCATGCACCGTCGGAGAGAGAACCAATAGGACATTATAATCTCAAAGGAAAACCTAAAATGGAAATCTCATGCACCGTCGGAGAGAGAACCAATAGGAAAATATAATCTCAAAGAAAAACCTAAAATGGAAATCTCATGCACCATCGGAGAGAGAACCAATAGGACATTATAATCTCAAAGAAAAACCTAAAATGGAAATCTCATGCACCGTCGGAGAGAGAACCAATAGGAAAATATAATCTCAAATAAAAACCTAAAATGGAAATCTCATGCACCGTCGGAGAGAGAACCAATAGGAAAATATAATCTCAAAAAAAAACCTAAAATGGAAATCTCATGCACCGTCGGAGAGAGAACCAATAGGAAAATATAATCTCAAAGAAAAACCTAAAATGGAAATCTCATGCACCGTCGGAGAGAGAACCAATAGGAAAATATAATCTCAAAGAAAAAACCTAAAATGGAAATCTCATGCACCGTCGGAGAGAGAACCAATAGGACATTATAATCTCAAAGAAAAACCTAAAATGGAAATCTCATGCACCGTCGGAGAGAGAACCAATAGGACATTATAATCTCAAAGAAAAACCTAAAATGGAAATCTCATGCACCGTCGGAGAGAGAACCAATAGGACATTATAATCTCAAAGAAAAACCTAAAATGGAAATCTCATGCACCGTCGGAGAGAGAACCAATAGGACATTATAATCTCAAAGAAAAACCTAAAATGGAAATCTCATGCACCGTCGGAGAGAGAACCAATAGGAAAATATAATCTCAAAGAAAAACCTAAAATGGAAATCTCATGCACCGTCGGAGAGAGAACCAATAGGAAAATATAATCTCAAAGAAAAACCTAAAATGGAAATCTCATGCACCGTCGGAGAGAGAACCAATAGGAAAATATAACCTGATAACTTCTACTGAGTCTTCATCAGAAAAATCTGTTGGGAGTCGATTTAGCTGGACTAGAGAAGGCCTTGGACTGGATAAGAACTCTTTGGAGTCGATTAACCGAACCTGTCTAGGTCTTGAAATATGATTGAGAATTTAGCTGAATTTTTTCCTGAAAAGTAAAGGTCAGTCATATGCGATGCATGATATGGATCAAGCAATGATGTTCTCAACATAAATGA
This sequence comes from Vicia faba, assembly GCA_948472305.1. NCBI lineage: Eukaryota > Viridiplantae > Streptophyta > Magnoliopsida > Fabales > Fabaceae > Vicia > Vicia faba. The sequence continues at coordinate 147,785,155 of OX451740.1, forward strand.
GATTTGTATGATATGATGCGTCTATGCATGCTATAATGATGTATGTGATGTTTATGTATGTATGTTTTCGTCTAGGAAAGTAAATCCTTGACGGGTGCCGGGAAGTCATATCCTGGGCTGATGTTGAAGAATAAGCTTTTACTCCTGCTGGGGATGATAACTGCAAGAATACCGGTAGGAGAAGATAACTCCGTTGGGGAATAAACTTGGCAAATGGAAGATTCTGCAGGGAGAAAAATACTTTAGCGACCATGCTGGGAAGCAATACTCTGTGGGGAGAGGGATGCTTTGCTGAGTGTTGATAATAATTTGCCGGGGATATCCTTGTTGTGTTGGAAGGATGAATAGACTTCGCTGGGGATAGGAAGAATTTGTCGACGACGCTCCTTCCATGGCTTTTGGCTGAGGATAACCCAGTTATATTCTGTTAGGGAAATAACTCTTTTAAATAAAGCTGGACGACGCGTTCGTACTCTTGCGTGGGGTAAGCTTCCAGAATCTACTGGGGATAAGCTTACTGCTTGGGGATATGTGGATTCCAACTTTCCTGGGGGACTAGATTGGACTCTCCTCGGGAGATTTTGAACTGTAATTTTGTAAGTTGAAAGAGGGAACATATGTAAGGTTGCCTGCTGATGAGCTCGTGTAAAACCGCATCTGAAATGGAGAAGGAACCTGTGTAGGGTTACTTTGATGAGTTCGTATAAAACTTCGCTTTTGGAAAAAGAGAACCTGTGTAGGGTTTCTGGGTGACGAGTCCATGTAAAACTGCATCTTGAAGAGAGGGAACCGGTGTAGGGTTGCTTGATGACGAGTCCATGTAAACTACGTCTGGAGGAGGAGAACCTGTGTAGGGTTGCCTGGTGAGGTAAGTTCGTGTAAAACTTCTTGATGAACCGGGGTGAGGTTATCTTGAGCTAAATCCATGTAAGACTTCTGGGGGGAACCGGGGTTAGGTTGCCGCAGGATAAGTTCGTGTAAAACTTCTTGACGAACCGAGGTAAGGTCATCTTGAGATAGGTCCATGTAAGACTTCTGGAGGAACCGGGGTTAGGTTACCTTGGGATAAATCCATGTAAGATTTCTGGAGGAACCGGGGTAAGGTTACTTCGGGATGATTTCGTGTAAAACTTCTGGATGAACCGGGGTAAGGTTACTTGTGGGATAAGTTCGTGTAAAACTTCTTGATGAACCGAGGTAAGGTCATCTTGAGGTAAGTCCATGTAAGACTTCTGGAGGAACCGGGGTTAGGTTACTTGGGATAAATCCATGTAAGATTTCTAGGAGGAACCGGGGTAAGGTTGCTTCGGGATAAGTTCGTGTAAAACTTCTGGATGAACCGGGGTAAGGTTACTTGTGATAAATCCATGTAAGATTTCTAGAGGAACCGGGGTTAGGTTGCCTTGGGATAAATCCATGTAAGATTTCTGGAGGAACCGGGGTAAGGTTGCTTCGGGATAAGTTCGTGTAAAACTTCTGGATGAAAATTGAGAAGGAACCGGTGTAGGGTTGCATGATTTTGATTAAGTGGATGATTGTCCTGTTTGGTCTCGGATGTTAACCCACGATCTGGAATTTGTAAAGGTAGATGGTAATCATCCTTATGTTGATCTTTCCTTTGTACTTTGGTTAACAGAGCAATTGGATCGCCTGGATAACTCATTATTGCCCCTGTTTCGGAGGTGAGGGAAGAGGATACCTGTGTGGGTGATTGACAAATCTTCGGGTAGACAAGTGATGAGATACCGGAACATAGTCGTACGCTTTGATCCCTAACTTTTGTCTGGACCGCCCTTTCAGGTTTTCAGTCCACCGGGATACCCATTTTTGCCCAAGGCGCCTTTTCAGGTTTTCGACTTGCCGGGTGTACATATTTTTCCATTTTCATCCCTTCATTTTGCCCGAACCCTTTTTGTTCGCCGGGAAACCCTTATTTTTGCCTAGGTGTGTCAACCTAGCGGGTCTTTGATTGTGCGTAGCATTTTTCGACTATGTCCACGCTCTCAGAATGTAAGGATTTGCCCCTGTTGGAAGTATTTTGTCATGCCCCAGATATTGGGCAATGCTCCTACTGTGCCCCTTGATTGGAGGTACTTCTGTTCACAAGGTGTTCATCGTGCGAATTTCCCTGCTGTTCAAACAAATAGTCATATGCAAACAAGGTTATTTTAAGAATGCAAAAGCCTATGTCTGTCTTGAATTTTGAAAATGCATCTTTTGTAATACAATGCGGTGTCAACTCAAGATTTTACAGCAAACCTTCAGGAGTCAGGATACCCTCGTAATCGTATGCTTTCGAACTAACCCATGCTTCAACTAGGACTTTTAAGGGTTATAACGTGGCTTGGTTAACGGTTTAAGAAACAAAGGATAAAGGCTCAAATTATTTGTACCCAACCGCTCTTCGTGATGTTCTCCAAACCTAAACTCAGTTGATCATGCGTTAGACCTTGTTCGAGTCTTTGCTCTGATATTCCAATGATGGTTCAGATATTGATGATTTATTCTGAACAGGCAGTCATTTTTTTGTTTTTGTTGAGGGTTTGTAGGACCCCTTTCTTCTTTGATTTTGTTATCCCTTTCTTTTTTGCCTGAATTGTTTCCTTTTGGAATTACAGTCAGCGGGATGCCCCAGTTTTGTAAGTCCCCTTTGTAGGTTTTGACTTATTGGGTTCTTATTTTGAAAGATAATGACTGCCTGTCTTGACGATTATAGGGAACCATCACTGTCTTTTGTTTTGTAAGGACTTTTTGGTGCCATTCGTTATGCACTTGGATCAACTGAGAGAACTACCCTGCCCCAGGTTATGATTAAGGGTTTTGATTTTCGAAAATAAAAACTTCTACTTCTTTGGCTCAGAGGGGTTGACGAGGGATTATCTTCCTTATTACTCCAGTGTTTAGGAATTGAAACAATGCTTGTACCTCATAAGCGGGGTCTGTTCAAAAGCATACTGTAGATTGTGGTATCGTTTTCGTCATCCTCCCTCAAGAGGTTTAGAATTTTCAGTCAAGAGTTGATCATCACAAAAATATGAAAGCAGTTTTAAGTATAGTAGACATAATTAATTCAGGACAGACATGTGTAATGCATTCATGAAATAAAAGAGTTTAACATAATAATTGTTTGTTTGAATAAGAAAAGAAAGATACAACTTGAATTCAAATGAACAAAAATCCCTCAATCCTAGCCATGTTTTGGCAAGGGAGCAGTGATCACGTTGGGGGTCTCAGCAGGTTCAAATTCAATCTCTTTAGCATCGATCATATTCTGGATCTTGTATTTCAGCGCCCAACAATCCTCGGTATCATGCCCCGGGCTATCGGAATGATAAGCACATCTGGCTTCTGGATGTAGCTTGGAGAGGAAGTCTTAGGATTTGCAGGAGGATTAATCACCGCAATCAGGTTCATCTTCAACATGTGCTGCAATGCTTGTGACCATGGCATGTTAATGTTGGTGAATTGTCTTTTAGGTTCATCCGGCCTTCGCTGGTTTCCCTTTTGTGGTTGGCAGCGTGGTGCAGAACCAGAGATCATGACTGCCCCTGCATGTTGGTCACGACGACTCTTTTGGCTGTATGCAGCATTAGATTCTTTCTTTCCCGTGTAAGGCTTTTTGTGAGTATCAGAAGGTGTGGCCTCTTGAATTTTCCCGCTCTTGATACCAGCTTCAATTCTTTCGCCAGTCAAGATGAGGTCGGTAAATCCTGCAGATGAATTACTAATGAGATGATTGAAGAATGGCCCGGATAGGGTCCCTGTGATACGGTGGGAGAACTGACTTGAGGTTTGCGTTTGTATTCGCAAATGTTGCGGTTAGCAAGAGTCGCCACCGACTTTTTATTTTATCCTAAGGAAAGGTTAAAAAGCACAGCAAAAACCTTTTGAGATGTTTTCTTGGGTTCGGGGAGTAGATTATAGAAAGGGAAGGTATTAGCACCCTTTCTATCCATGGTTATCCATGGGCTCTTAGTTACTTGCTTAGATCACTTGCCTTTTGTTTTTAATTGTTTTAAATGGTGCTTGAGTGTGTGGGTTTTGAAAATGTTTTGAAAAGATGCCAATGTGGTGGCAACCTTTGTAATGATCCATGTGGGGATGTATACAAAGATGTATGTCTTTTGAAAAAGTTTTCATTTGTTTTTTTGAAAGTTTTGTTTTGAAAGTGTTGTGATGTGTGATTTTGAAATTAGGCAAGTGTTTTTGTTTTGCAAGTTGATTCAAGTAACTAAGAGGTTCTCTACTCCTAAATTTCTCAAAAGATTATTGCTATACTTTAACCCTTTTAGCAAGTTTGCTCCACCATTGTATTTGGTGGGCAACCTTGTGTTAGGATGTGAAAGGGACAGGCGCGGGTCATCGTTTAGACCATAATTGTAACGACGTTAAATGTCTTTGGGCAATTTCTTTAAGGGACTTGATCATTTGTTTTTGTTTGTTTTGAAAAGTTTTATCGAGGGACTATGATCATTCAAATTGTTTGCTTTGCCCAAAGATGTTCAACATACAATATGGCCCATTTATTTGAAGGCAACAAGTGGAATACCCTAGGGGGTGCAAGTGTGATTTGTGTGTCCACTTTCATGCTTGTTTATCTTGTATTAGGTCAAACTATTTTTTTATCGTTTTTTCGCATACAAACCCTAATTCTAACATGTTATCATTAGAAAGCAATAAAGTGCGAAATTAAAATTACTAAGCTATTACAAAACCAAATATGGGAAGGGGGGTACAAATGTTCAAATGGGGATATTGACAAGAATTTAAATCTAGATTATTACATCATTTTGAATATTTGCAATTTAAATAATACATAATTAAATGTAAATTAAATAAATATGTGAAATGCAAAAAGAAAGTTTTTATGTGTATGGGAAAATATTATTTATGTAAAAGGAAAAAGAAAATAAGAAATGTATTATTTTTTGAGTATTTTGAACTTAGGGTAAAAAACCCTAATTTTAGAAGAAAAAGGTATTATTTAATTTAATACAACTATTTATTTATTATTTATAAAAAATAACATAAAATGAAGTGTATTGTGAAAAAAAGGTATTTTTGTATCAAATATTAAATAAAATGAAAAATCAAGTATTTTTATATTTTTATCTTAAATATATTAATAATCACATATATATATTTATATTAAACCCTAAATATGTATTATACAAAAAATAAATATTTATTTAATATTTTAATAAAATAAATAAAAGAGTATTTTTTGTGTGAAATATTTTCAGAGAGTAAATAAAAATAAAAATGTATTTACACCTTTTTTCTATTTTATTATAATAATGGTATATATATATATATATTAATGTACAAACAAAGAAAATAAACAAATAAATATGCAATAAATGCAAAAAATGATGGAAAAAATATTTCTAATTTTTAAATGGCATGAGAAAAAATAAACAAAGTCAGCCAAAAAAGAAAAAGTCAAAGATGTTAAAAAATGAGCAAATGGGCTCAGGGGGGTGTAAACCAAAAAAGATGGTGTGAAAAGAAAGAACACAAAAGCCCAGCCCAATGAAACACTGTCTTCAACCTTTGGCCAAGACTGAGTTCAAAAACGCGCGCCTCTTGCTTCAACATCAAGGTCCTGATTCTTTGATCCTTTGAACAAACTTCCAACACAAAACATGTAAAGCATAATCTCACGATTTCATACATATAAAGAACATGAACTATCTCTCTAAGATGAGGGAGAATTTCTCTCCCCCTCTTTTCTGACCTAACTTTTCTACCATTTTCAGAGCTCAAATTCTCTCTACTCAGACAAAAGAAATGAAAAGTAAAGCTATGTACATGTTCAGGGCTATGAGTAGGACCTTGTTTCTTCACAAACTTAAGACTAAAGATGCATAATAAGAGAGATACGAATTCAAACTTTTACCTGTGCAGTTGAACTTCTATGTGGAGAATGAGAGACTTTCAGTGCAATGTAATGATTGGAAAAGCTTCCTTGAGGTCCAGGGATGCTTTTTCAATGCTTACTTTGTCTTGAACCTTCTTGTATCAAGCTGTAGAACTTCACCTGCAAGTCAAAGATATGAAAATGGTGGAAGTGGTTAGAGCAACTACAGACCGTGCCTTAGCTTCTGGATAGTTTGCATATGTTATAAGGAAGGTAGAGGAACAGGTTTTGATCAAAATGCTCGAAGGGATTGAGAGATAGCACTCAATCTGCAGGGCTTGCTCTGTTTGAGCAGTTTTGTGGTGTTTCTGAGATGGAGAGTGTTTGAAAGGCAAAAGGCTCGTGCAAAAGCTTGGTTGGGTGATTTTGAATGTGTTTGATATCTTTTGTGTTGTGTTTGTAAGCTGAGATTCAAGTTTTTACAAGTTATGGACTTTTCTTCTTTTCTAAGCAACCAAAGCAAGTTGGTGTTCTAGGTCAGTATAGGACCCCCTAATGTGCTGCATAAACATCTCTTGATCAGTGTGTTATGCACATAATCTTGTGCTAAGCAGATCTTCTATGTACTTGTTTGATTTACCAATTGACATAAAGCAAACTTTTGTAAAAATGGAAAGTTCACTTTATCCAAAAATGGATCAATCTTGTGTATAATGCTTGAATTCATGGAACAACACTTAGACACAATGAACAAGCATTAAATTAAGGAGTGTAATGTGGTTTAAGGACCTGCAAAGTAGCACAAACTATGCTGAGTTCAAATTTGCCAAGTTTATGAACATGTCTTGATGAAGAACAAAAGTGAATTTTTGCCAATTTGTGAAATTCGAATCTCTCAAGTTATGAGGTTGTTTGATGAGTTCTTGGACATTTTGGAAAGCTTGGAATGTGTACTACAATCCATCTTTGAAATGCAAATCAAAATTCCAAGTGGAAGGGTATGAAAAGTGGCCTTGAAGTAGGGTAGAAAACCTTGTCAAAATAGGTCAAATTTCACTAAGTTAAAAGATGGTTTAGTGCCCTTATTCAAAAAATTATAACTTGAGATACAAGCTTCAAATGAGAAAACTTTGTGAATCAAAGTTGTAGATTATGCAACAAGCTACAACTTTCATGTTTTGACTTTTGTTTGAATCCAAATGGGTCATGGTGAAAAGATGGGGCAAAGTTGGGAAAAAATTAGGGTTTTTCATAACTTAGAAAAATTCTAAGTTATGAAAAATTCCATTTTCAAACCCTAATTTGCATTTTGTGATTTCTTGGTGAACAAGTTTCATGATTTGGCATGTTTTGATGAAAAATGAATCTTGACTCTTGATTTTGACCAAAAAGTCAAAGTTTGACTTTTCAGTTTACAGTCAAAATTGATCAATTGACTGGGAAATTCAACTATCAATCTTGTGTATTTGGGATCTTTTGAGCTTGATGAACATGTCAAGATAATTCCATGGGGTCCTTGAGGCCATATGTGAGCTTGGTTTGCCATTGGCTAGGTCAAACAGTCAAAAATTGCCTTTGTGCAGTCAAAACCCTAAAAATGAACATTTTGCCCTTTTGATGATCTGATCAAATTTCTTGGGGAATTGTGATCCAAACTTGATCAAATGGTCTATATGAGTTCATAATGTTGATGTGGATCAAATTTCATGAGGTTTGACTGTCAATTGGCCACAGTTGACTTTTTCCCCAATACAGCTGATTTCTAGGTCAACTGTCCAATTGACTGGGCAAAACTTGGAATCAAGACCTGAAACTTGGTATAGGTAAACTTGGGAGTCCAATATGAAGCATGAAAGTCATCTTAGGCATTTCAGGTCAAAACATCCTTAGGCAAACACAAACCCTAATTTGAGTCCACAGTGCAAGGAGAAGTCTTGAGCAGAGGAAACCCTAACTGGATCTTGATCTTCAAAGGTCTTGTGATGAGAAAATGTTGAGGAAATGGGAGGGCAAATTTTGGGGTACAACAGTTGCCCCTGTTCAATCTTCTTGGACCTGCAGAGTTAGATTGGCAAGTTTGCCTTTCGTGACTCGAGGGTAAAAGGAGATTGGACACTAGAGTGCCCGGAAATTTGCACTCGCATGCTGGAGTCTCAACAATGTGGTGCCGGGAATGGGCTTATAGATGCCATTTGGAAAGATGGTGGATAGGGAGATGGGCTTTTAGATGCCATCTGGAGAAGTGACGGAACCTTGTCGGGAATGGGCTTATAGATGCCATTTGGAAGTGTTGATCGCATAAGAGATTCCTTAGCGAGAACTTGTGTATTCAAGAAAGACGGATGTTTTCCTGGCTTGTTACAGGTGTTTGATCTTCAGTCTCCTTATGCAGATATGCCCTGGCTAGATACAGGCGTCGAATCTACAATCGGTTGCTCACAGATGTGCCCTGGCTGGATACAGGAGTCGAATCTGGAAATAGTCGTTAATAGATATGCCCTGGCTGGATACAGGAATCGAATCTTCGAACTCTTCAGACGTGCCCTGGCTAGATACAGGAGTCGAATCTGGAAATGTTGTAGTTGATAGATGTGCCCTGGCTAGATACAGGAATCGAATCTTCGAACTCTTCAGACGTGCCCTGGCTAGATACAGGAATCGAGTCTGGAAACTGATCACTCTCAGATGTGCCCTGGCTAGATACAGGTATCGGATCTGGAATTGCGACAGTTGACGGTAATTGTTTTTGGGATTGTCTTTTTCCTGAAAAGGCAAAAATGTAAGTTGTATGCAATGTCATGATGTATGATATGCATGATATCATGATGTTCAACATGAGATGTTGTATGCGTTTCATCCTGTATGGAAGTAAGATGTATGAAAATGTGAAATGTTTATGAGTGTAATTTCATCTTAAGAAAATAAATCCTTGACGAATGGCCGGGAAGCTGCTCTGTGGAAGAGATACTTGGCCGAAGTTCTGATGAGAGGCCTGCTGAGGACTTTAACGATGGATTTCGCTGAGGATAATGATGATAAACTCCGCTGGGGAACTCCAAAGATAAACTCTGCTTGGGAATACCAAAGATAGACTTCGTTGGGGATTGAAGGAACTTTGCCGAGAGCGATCTTCCGTGGCTTTTAGCTGAGGATAACCCAGTTATAAGTCCTTGTGAGGAAATAACTCTAAATAAAACTCGGGAGAGACGTCCATACTTCGTCGGGGATAAGCTTGCAGAATCTACTGGGGATGAGCTTTTAAGACCTGCCGGGGAATGTTGTGCCTTTTTAGGATCGACGGGGGACCAACTCTGCCTGGGGAAAGTATTGTCGCATCCTGTTTTACTCTGCGGGGATTTGAGATGATCTGGCCACATTCTTCAGTTGAACCTACCTTGGTGCCTTGGCGGACAAAACAACCAGACTGCAATAGACAACTCCACATTGCCCCTGTCTTTGATGTCACCTGTAATTAATCTCTTGTTTTATATGCAAATATTTATGAATCAGCAATTTAATGTCAAATGCATATATCAAAAATGAACATTGGACGTTCTTCGCAAGACAAAACAGAAAAAAGGAAAACAATGGTAATTTGTATGAACAAGTGAATTTGTATTGATTTAAACTTTGCCTGTGAATAGGCGTTTTTGTACAAGAGGCTGACATCCTAGTAAGAGGACATCGCCAAATAGTATAGAGTTTACAATTTGAAAAAGGAAACAAAACAGCTATGTGAACAATCCCACTGGGTTCCAACTCTGCTATTGCCTTTATGTCGTCGAACGTCTCATCGCTTTGCTGTCCAATTTGAAGATGAAGCTGATTGGTCAATGCCGCAATCTGAAGCCAGATAGTTGATGCCGAATTCCGGATGCGAAGTGATCCAATGAGACATAGTGTTACGCTTTTATCCCTAACTTTTGCCTGGACCGCCCTTTCGGGTTTTCAGTCCACCGGGATACCCATTTTTGCCCAAGCCGCCCTTTCAGGTTTTCGACTTGCCGGGTGTACAGATTTTTATTCATTTCATCCCTTATTTTTGCCCGAACCCTTTTGGTTCGCCGGGAAGCCCTTATTTTTGCCTAGGTATGTCAACCTAGCGGGTCTTTTATTTATGCGTAGTATTTTTTCACTATGTCTGCATTGGCGGGGTGAGGAAGGTCGTCACCATCCATGGTGGTTAGGATCATGGCTCCTCCTGAGAACACACGTTTAACCACAAATGGCCCTTCGTAAGTAGGGGTCCATTTGCCCCGGGGATCACTTTGAGGAAGGATGATGCGTTTGATTACCAGGTCCCCAACTTGATACTCTTGTGGTCTGACTTTCTTGTTAAATGCCCTGATCATCCGTTTCTGATACGTTTGACCATGACAGATAGCAGTGAGCCTCTTTTCGTCAATCAGATTTAATTGATCAAGTCGAGTTTGGATCCAATCATCTTCATTCAAGTCTGCATCCTTCATTATCCGGAGAGAGGGTATCTGGATTTCGATTGGCAAGACTGCCTCCATGCCATAGACCAAAGAGAAAGGAGTTGCCCCGGTTGACGTCCTTGCTGAGGTGCGGTACCCATGAAGAGCGAACGGTAACATCTCGTGCCAATCTTTATAGGTCACTGTCATCTTCTGCACAATTTTCTTGATATTTTTATTGGCTGCCTCTACAGCCCCATTCATCTTCGGCCGGTAGGGAGAAGAATTGTGGTGCTGTATCTTGAATTGTTCACAGAGTTCAGTGATCATCTTGTTATTAAGATTGGTACCATTGTCCGTAATGATTCTTTCCGGGACGCCGTACCGACATATCAGATTATGCCGGATGAAACGTGCTACGACGCTCTTGGTTACCGTTGCGTAGGAAGCTGCCTCAACCCACTTCGTGAAGTAATCGATCGCCACCAAGATGAAGCGATGCCCATTGGATGCCGTCGGTCGGATCTCACCGATCATATCGATGCCCCACATTGCGAAGGGCCAAGGTGCTGTTAGGACATTCAAAGGAACTGGAGGGATATGCACCTTGTCAGCATAGATCTGGCACTTATGACAAGTTCGGGAGTGTTGGTAACAATCGGCTTCCATTGTGGACCAGAAATATCATGCCCGAAGGATTTTCTTAGCCATGGTGTGTCCACTGGAATGGGTTCCAAATGTACCTTCATGCAGTTCCATCATGATTTTCTCCGCTTCAGCCTTATCCACACAACGTAGCAGGGTTGAATCATGATTCCGTTTGTAGAGAATGCCGTTGCTGAGGAAGAATTTTGCAGCAAATCTCCTCATGAACTTCTTATCATTGACAGATGCACCCTCAGGGTATTCCTGAGCTTCCAAGTACCTCTTCACCTCGTGATACCAGGGTTTTTCAGTCACCTTCTCAGCCTCGAGCTCACAGCAGTATGCCGGTTCATCCAACTTCCAGATAATGATTCGGGGAGCCTCATTGTCCCATTTAACTTTGAACATTGAAGACATCGTGGCTAGTGCGTCCGCTAGCTGATTCTCCTCTCTGGGGAAATGCTCAAAAGTTATCTCTTCAAAGTGAGGGAGCAAGGTCGACACATACTCCTTGTAAGGAATAAGATTCGGGTGTTTCGTATCCCACTCGCCCTTGATCTGATTGATCACGAGAGCGGAATCTCCGAAGACACTTAGAAACTTGATCCTCAAATCGATTGCAGCTTGTAAACCCATGATACATGCCTCGTATTCTGCCATGTTGTTGGTGCAGCTGAAACATAATCGGGCGGTGAGTGGAGTATGAGTCCCCTTGGGAGATATGATTACAGCGCCGACACCGTTACCCAGAGCATTGGAGGCTCCATCAAAATGCATAGACCATCGGGATCCTTCCTCAGGTCCTTCATCCGGTCCAGGTACTTCACAGTCAGTTACCACCATGATGTCTTCGTCCGGAAAATCAAAGTTCAATGATTGGTAATCGTCCACAGGTTGGTGTGCCAAATGATCAGCCAGTACACTTCCCTTAATTGCTTTCTGAGTTGTATACTGGATATCATATTCTGTCAAGATCATTTGCCATCTCGCTATTCTCCCAGACAGAGCAGGCTTTTCAAATATGTACTTGATGGGATCCATCTTTGAGATCAATAAGGTAGTGTGAGTCAGCATATACTGTCTCAGCCGGCGAGCAGCCCATACAAGAGCGCAGCAAGTTTTCTCAAGCAGTGAGTAACGAGACTCACAGTCGGTAAACTTTTTGCTCAAGTAATAAATAGCGTGCTCTTTTCGGCCAGACTCGTCATGCTGCCCCAGCACACACCCCATTGAATTATCAAGCACTGTCAAGTATAGTATCAGAGGTTTTCCTTCCACCGGTGGCATAAGAATGGGTGGCTCTTGGAGATATTCCTTTATCCTTTCAAAGGCAGCCTGACATTCATCGTTCCAGCGTACCACTTGATCTTTCTTCAGTAATTTGAAGATTGGCTCACAAGTAGCAGTTAGATGCGAGATGAATCGAGCAATGTAATTCAGTCGTCCTAGGAAACCTCTGACTTCTTTCTCTGTTTTTGGAGTCGGCATCTCTTGTATGGCTTTTACCTTGGCAGGATCCACCTGAATACCTTTATCACTTACAATGAAACCTAGCAATTTTCCGGATCTTACCCCAAAGGTGCATTTGTTGGGATTCAACCTCAGCTTGTATAACTTGAGTCGGTCAAACAACTTCCTCAGATGGTCAAGGTGCTCCTCCTCAGTTTGAGACCTCGCAATCATGTCATCTACGTATACCTCAATTTCATGATGGATCATATCATGAAATAAAGCAACCATGGCACGTTGATAGGTTGCCCCAGCATTTTTCAATCCGAATGGCATGACCTTATAACAGAAGGTGCCCCACTGAGTCACAAAGGTAGTCTTCTCCATATCTTCCGGAGCCATCTTAATCTGATTATACCCTGAAAAACCATCCATGAAGGAGAACACCTTGTGTTGAGCTGTATTGTCAACAAGGACATCAATGTGAGGTAGGGGGAAGTCATCTTTGGGGCTGGCCCTGTTCAGATCCCTGTAGTCGACACACATTCTGACTTTACCGTCCTTCTTTGGCACTGGCACAACATTGGCAACCCATTGAGGGTAAGAAGTCACTGCAAGGAACCCGGCATCAAACTGCTTCATAACCTCGGCCTTGATCTTTTCAGACATCTCTGGACGCATCCGTCGAACTTTTTGCTTTACCGGAGGGCAATCTTCCTTGGTTGGCAAATGGTGAACTACAATGTCGGCGTCCAAACCAGGCATATCTTCATAGGACCAAGCAAAAATCTCCATGTAGTCTTGTAGTGTTTGGATCAATCGTTGCTTCACGCTGAGCTCTAGATTGGCACCAATCTTGACCTCTTTCCTATTTGTCTCAGTACCCAGGTTAATTGTCTCCACAGGCTCTTCATGTGGTTGAATAGCCCTCTCTTCCTGAAGTAGCAGTCTCGCAAGTTCACCAGGCACTTCGCAATCATCTTCACCTTCGTCTTCGGCCAAGTTGATCGGATTTTCGAAGTCATAACTGGCGGTAGCAGAGCTGTTACCAGTGAGATCCAGAGTGGATTGAAACATGTATAAGTGAGTGTGTGTAAATATAGCTGTTTTGCAATATGTATAACACAGAAAGAAAAAAGAGCACAAGATTTGAAATGCAGCAAACGTCCAATGTTTTGATTGATGATATATGAAAATGTCATACAAAAAGCCCTCACAAATGGAGCTACGATGCCCCGGGCAGGACACCGAGCCAACAAAGTTTTAACATATTGTTTGTTACAAATTTGGAAATCAAAAGAAATCAATTACTGCGTGACAAATGTGATAGGGGTAAAATCCTTTGCCGTCCAGTTGCTAGGTCCGTTGCTGGTAGTCGGGTAGATCCAACTATCAAACTCTGCTTCCTCCACGTCTTCCTCGATAGCATTCACCCTTGAGCTGGAAATAAACACCGGAGCCTTTCCGATCTTCTCTTTGCGCATCGCCTTCTGAGCCTCTGCAGTAAAGCCTAGCCCAAACTCGTCGTTCTTCTGAGTGAAGTCAGGAAGCTGACCCCAGTGTGCACAATTGCCTTTCTGAACCACAGCCCGGGCATCCCTTAGGGAAGCCATCTTCAAGGAATCATTCTCTTCGGTCATTGTCTCTGCAGCTGCTGAAATCGGATGCAACTCCTCGAAATGCTGGAAGGGGGTTTCGATAAACTCTCCGTCCATCTCGATGTACCTGAAGGAATTCAAATGGCTCACCATATACTCCTCTTCTCCTTGCACAGTGACGATCTTCCCCCTGACGGGATACTTCAGCTTTTGGTGCAAGGTGGAGGTCACTGCCCCAGCTTTATGGATCCAAGGTCGACCCAACAGACAAGAATACGATGGACGTATATCCATTACGTAAAAAGTAGAGTCAAACACCTGAGAGCCCACTCGAATAGGGATGTTAACCTCTCCATGAACCATCCTCTTGGAACCGTCAAAGGCCCTGACGATGATATTGCTGGGTTTCAACTCCAGGCCTTCATAATCCAGACGATCCAAAGCCTTTTTCGGTAGAACATTCAAGGAAGAACCAGTATCTACTAATACATGTGCCAGAGTAGTGCCCCTGCATTCAATAGAGACATGCAGGGCATCGTTGTGGTCTCTCCCTTTTGCGGTCAGGTCAGCATCTGAAAAACCCAAGTCGTTGTCCGCTGTCAGATTCGCTATGCAGTCAGTGAACTGGACTGCAGACGTCTCTTGCGGCACATGGGCCGTCTTGAGAAATGAGATTAAGGCCTTAGCATGGGCCTCGGAGCATAGCAGTAAGGAGAGCAGGGAGATCTTGGAGGGTGTATGCCCCAACTGCTCGACAACATTAAAATCACTTTTCTTTATTATTTTCAGAATCTCCTCCATTTCTTGTCGGGAGGCCTCAGCATTTATGGGTATCGGCGCCTCCATCCGGGCAGGCTCTTCTTCAATCCCTTTGCCCCGAGCATTTGATGACTCGGCAGCAGGGGACACAATTTGATCAGCAACAGGACTAGGTAAACTTGTAGGTTTTATGAGGAGGGGTTTTCGAATAGCGGGCGGCGCAATGTCAGGCGAGAAGAGCCTGCCACTGCGGGTGACCTTGGCTGGACCAGTGATATCGCAGATACTGGCACTAGCGTCGAATTCTTGCTTGATTCCATTTACATACACGTCTGCCCCATAATGCCAGGGGACAGCTTTATCAGATACGTAGGAGAGGGGTCCCGGGACAGTAATGATCACCGGCGCAACTGTCAAGATTTGAATAGGCTTCTTCGGGGGAGCCTTGATTGGATTTTTGAAGATGGTAATTACAGAAACTTCTTTCATTGGAACCAATTGAACAGCAGTCTTTTTGAATAGAATCTCATTGCTATCCATTAGGCCTTGGATGCCTAACCTTAGCAAGGGACAATCAGATAGGGAAACAGCACAAAATACGCAACCTTCACCGCAACCTGGAAATAAACCGGCCCGCAGTAGGTTCTTCTTAACAGTCTTCAGAGGGGTAACAACTTCATCTACCGAAACAGCGTACACTTCTTCCTCAACGGCATTTACCCTATGCTGGGGCATAGGAGCCGTTACAACATTTGGTCTTTCCGACGCTTCAAACTGAATTTCTTTTGCGTCGATCAGATCTTGCACTTTGTTTCTCAAGGCCCAACAATCATCAGTAGTGTGCCCGGGACTATCAGAATGATAAGCACACCGGGCATTTGGGTTGTATTTAGGAGACGCAGTGTTGACGACCTTAGGAGCTTCTTTGAGGGTCACCAGGTTGGTGGATAACAGTTGGGGTAAAATTTGAGATAATGTCATACTCAGTCGGGTATACTGCCTCTTGGGCCTTTCACTTCTTTGTTGATTGTACTGCTGAGGAGCAGCAACAGGTTTGGAGATGACCAAAGCATTGACGGCTTGGCGACTTTCGGGCTTGACTTGTCTTCTAGGACCATAGACGGCGCTTGCTTCTTTCTTAAACGGCCTCTTCTCAGCACTTGTAGAGGCAGCCTTCTGTATCTTGTCTGACCTGATGCCAGCTTCAATTCTTTCTCCTGTTAATATCAAATCTGTAAATCCAGCGGAGGAGTTACCAACCAAATGATTGAAAAACGGACCAGACAACGTCCCCAGAAACATATCAACCAGTTCTCGATCAGTTAATGGAGGCTGCACCCTGCCAGCCAAATCTCTCCATTTTTGAGCGTACTCCTTGAACCCTTCACCCGTCCCTAGAGACATACCCTGAAGTTGGGTACGCGTAGGAGCGAGATCAGAATTGTATTGGTATTGTCTGTAGAATGCGGTTGCCAAATCTTCCCAGTGATGGATGCTAGCTCTATCCAATTGGTAGAACCATTCAAGCTGTGACCCCGAGAGGCTATCTTGGAAGAAGTGAATCCAGAGGTTCTTATCCGCCGTGTAAGGTTGGATTTTCCTTACGTACGACCTTAGATGCAGCTTTGGACAGGAGACCCCATCATATTTGGCGAAGGCAGGCGCCTTAAACTTGTGTGGAATGACTACCCCAGAAGATAACCCCAAATCTCCGAAATCCAGTCCTGGCACGTTCTGAATTTCCATGGCGCTCAAGCGGTCCTCCAATTGCTTGTATCTGTCAGCAGCAGGTGGATATTGTTCGTCATTATAGTCCGTCTCGTTGTCGGAGACTGCGGGACTAGGAGCTCTTCCCCCTTGGGGACTGTTTTTCTCAGCAGAAGAAGTGGTTGGATCAGCTTCATTGTGGAGTGTGTTCCCAAATCGGCGTCCGGTGTTGAACAATGCGGTCCTCTTTTTCTTCTTCTTCTTCATGAGTAGAGTCTTCAACTCTTGCTGACCTTGGGCTAGGCTTAGGACCATCTCTTGAAATTGTGCACTTTGGGCCTGAAGGGCCTTGATTGCTTGCTCACTGGAGGATTCTGGATTCATGATGACTGTGCACACAAACAGCGAAGAAAATTAAGCAACCTGCGAAATAGGGTACCTGCTATGCATATGGTGCAATGGAATGCGTATGTATGCAATGCATTCAAGGATTTAGAATATTCAAAATTTGTTGTAGACAAAAAGGAACGCACATCATATTAATAAGGGAAAATTCGTTAGTACATAAACGCCTCATGGGCCAAATATTACAAAATAACTCCCTAAGGTAAAAAGACATTGCGCATCCTCTTTGGCGCGATGTAGGTGTTGAGATTCCTTTCCTCGTGCAGCAGGCGGGTGAGTTCCAGGACCTTCTTTTCGCTAGCATGTAGACTGGTCTCAAGAGAATTCCGTTCTTCCTTAAGTTGGATCCAGCTCTTCTGCATCTCTTCCCAGGAAGTGGGCATGT
Organism: Vicia faba; assembly: GCA_948472305.1. NCBI lineage: Eukaryota > Viridiplantae > Streptophyta > Magnoliopsida > Fabales > Fabaceae > Vicia > Vicia faba. The sequence goes on from OX451740.1 coordinate 147,802,381, forward strand.
CGGGATGTTGAATGGTGTAGGATGCTTCTCCTTCCAAGACTGGTTCTTTGATCACAGGAAGCATATGAGGATAAGGCATCACTAATTTCTGGGAGCGGGCTCGTACCCACTTGAGATAGGGTTCCAACGGGATGGAGTTCTGGTGCCCCAATGTCTTGCTGTCTATCCTACTTGGCATCCTCCAAGCTCTGATAAATCTCTGACGAAGTCCTTGAGTATCGTTGTCGAAGTCGAAAACTATGTCAGGAATTAACATGTCATGAGGGCCATCCTTCCGAGCATAACCAAACTGTCTCCAAGCCAGGCATGGGTTGTAAGTAATACCTCCTTTGATTCCAAATAAAGGAACATTAGGGTACTCCCCACAACGATCAATGATAGTGACGTCTTCCCTGGACCTAGGACACCAATGTATATCTGCATGCGTGAGAGTCATTAACCGTTGTGACCATCTCAAACCCCGCTCGTTCTTCAAAACTGATTGCGGAAGATGCGAAATAAACCACCTTCCCAGGAGAGGAGTGCAACACATAAGGACACCCCTTCTTCTCATGGTTCGAGTGTAACATGAGTGAAGGATGTCCCCCAACAGTGTAGGTATAGGATTCCTGGTCATAAAGATCTGGACAGCACTGATATCAATAAGCTGATCTGGATTAGGGAACAACACCAAACCATAGACAAGGAGGGCCATAACTTCTTCAAAAGCTCGTAGGTCAAGAGAGTTCCAACATTCTTAAGCTTTTTCAAACAGAAATCTGGCTAAGAACCCTTTGATACCACTTCTAACTTCCCAATGTCCTTTGAGGTCAGATGTCTGTAAGTGCAAGGCTTTAGCAATCTCTTCAAGCTTGGGCTCCTCTTCCGTACCGTTGTAGGGTAGTTGATCAAGGATAGGGACCTTCAGGAGTCGGGAGAACTCTTCCAATGTAGGCACCAACTGATAATCTGGAAAAGTGAAGCAGTGATGCAGAGGGTCAAAGAATTGGAACAGGACCTTTATCAAGTCCTCCTCAATGTTGGTGTTAACCAAGTTGACGAGCCTTCCATGTCTCTCACTGAATGAAGAACCCTCGGGAATCCTGGACAGAAGTTCCTTAAGCTGAGAAGGGATCTTTACAAGGCCAATCTGAATTGTCTTTCTACGAGCAGTTTCCATGTCCTATAAAACAAGAACAAAGATGAAGATTCGAAACCCTTGAAATGGTTAGTCAATGCTCATGATGTTTGTATGATGTAATGATGTGATGATTAAATACACCATAAATATTCACAAAGGCAATCAGGGTAAGGCACACAAGTCACACAAACCCTTAGAGTTTAGGCCTGCATGGAGTCTGGGTATTACCCTCTTGAAGTTTGGTGGGCTCAACCTGTCCTATCAAAAGTAACCGGGTTCTAAAGGTCCCAATATCACTGGATTGCTTTCATTGTTCATCGTTTCGATTTAGCCACTGAACTGGCGACCGAAATATTCCAGGAAAGCAACCCTCAATTGAGTGTGGTATCGAGTATCAACCAACCTCGGACTGCACCAAAGTCAGTTATCTCACTACCCCTAAAAGGCCAAGATGGTTCAATTAAGGTTCCTAAGGTCAGTTGATGCTTCGCGACACCACGCAGCGGCCCCGTACTCTCCTTGACTAAACTCAAGGGTTACCGGTACACACCAAAGTGCCACATCAACGTAGCAGACTGCTTCAACCATGTCGGTATACCCCGCACAGTTCCCTCACAGCCTTGTTGCTACTTTCTAAGAAGGTATCCCCAGATCCGGGTTAGGATCTATAAAACTCCGATACAAAGCCCACAAATGTAAAAGCAAACAAGACAATCAATTGAAAACAAAGGTGATCTAAACCCTAAGGTTACTCCACTTTAAAAATTATCCCCAGCAGAGTCGCCAGTTCTGTGATACGGTGGGAGAACTGACTTGAGGTTTGCGTTTGTATTTGCAAATGTTGCGGTTAGCAAGAGTCGCCACCGACTTTTTATTTTATCCTAAGGAAAGGTTAAAAAGCACAGCAAAAACCTTTTGAGATGTTTTCTTGGGTTCGGGGAGTAGATTATAGAAAGGGAAGGTATTAGCACCCTTTCTATCCATGGTTATCCATGGGCTCTTAGTTACTTGCTTAGATCACTTGCCTTTTGTTTTTAATTGTTTTAAATGGTGCTTGAGTGTGTGGGTTTTGAAAATGTTTTGAAAAGATGCCAATGTGGTGGCAACCTTTGTAATGATCCATGTGGGGATGTATACAAAGATGTATGTCTTTTGAAAAAGTTTTCATTTGTTTTTTTGAAAGTTTTGTTTTGAAAGTGTTGTGATGTGTGATTTTGAAATTAGGCAAGTGTTTTTGTTTTGCAAGTTGATTCAAGTAACTAAGAGGTTCTCTACTCCTAAATTTCTCAAAAGATTATTGCTATACTTTAACCCTTTTAGCAAGTTTGCTCCACCATTGTATTTGGTGGGCAACCTTGTGTTAGGATGTGAAAGGGACAGGCGCGGGTCATCGTTTAGACCATAATTGTAACGACGTTAAATGTCTTTGGGCAATTTCTTTAAGGGACTTGATCATTTGTTTTTGTTTGTTTTGAAAAGTTTTATCGAGGGACTATGATCATTCAAATTGTTTGCTTTACCCAAAGATGTTCAACATACAATATGGCCCATTTATTTGAAGGCAACAAGTGGAATACCCTAGGGGGTGCAAGTGTGATTTGTGTGTCCACTTTCATGCTTGTTTATCTTGTATTAGGTCAAACTATTTTTTTATCGTTTTTTCGCATACAAACCCTAATTCTAACATGTTATCATTAGAAAGCAATAAAGTGCGAAATTAAAATTACTAAGCTATTACAAAACCAAATATGGGAAGGGGGGTACAAATGTTCAAATGGGGATATTGACAAGAATTTAAATCTAGATTATTACATCATTTTGAATATTTGCAATTTAAATAATACATAATTAAATGTAAATTAAATAAATATGTGAAATGCAAAAAGAAAGTTTTTATGTGTATGGGAAAATATTATTTATGTAAAAGGAAAAAGAAAATAAGAAATGTATTATTTTTTGAGTATTTTGAACTTAGGGTAAAAAACCCTAATTTTAGAAGAAAAAGGTATTATTTAATTTAATACAACTATTTATTTATTATTTATAAAAAATAACATAAAATGAAGTGTATTGTGAAAAAAAGGTATTTTTGTATCAAATATTAAATAAAATGAAAAATCAAGTATTTTTATATTTTTATCTTAAATATATTAATAATCACATATATATATTTATATTAAACCCTAAATATGTATTATACAAAAAATAAATATTTATTTAATATTTTAATAAAATAAATAAAAGAGTATTTTTTGTGTGAAATATTTTCAGAGAGTAAATAAAAATAAAAATGTATTTACACCTTTTTTCTATTTTATTATAATAATGGTATATATATATATATTAATGTACAAACAAAGAAAATAAACAAATAAATATGCAATAAATGCAAAAAATGATGGAAAAAATATTTCTAATTTTTAAATGGCATGAGAAAAAATAAACAAAGTCAGCCAAAAAAGAAAAAGTCAAAGATGTTAAAAAATGAGCAAATGGGCTCAGGGGGGTGTAAACCAAAAAAGATGGTGTGAAAAGAAAGAACACAAAAGCCCAGCCCAATGAAACACTGTCTTCAACCTTTGGCCAAGACTGAGTTCAAAAACGCGCGCCTCTTGCTTCAACATCAAGGTCCTGATTCTTTGATCCTTTGAACAAACTTCCAACACAAAACATGTAAAGCATAATCTCACGATTTCATACATATAAAGAACATGAACTATCTCTCTAAGATGAGGGAGAATTTCTCTCCCCCTCTTTTCTGACCTAACTTTTCTACCATTTTCAGAGCTCAAATTCTCTCTACTCAGACAAAAGAAATGAAAAGTAAAGCTATGTACATGTTCAGGGCTATGAGTAGGACCTTGTTTCTTCACAAACTTAAGACTAAAGATGCATAATAAGAGAGATACGAATTCAAACTTTTACCTGTGCAGTTGAACTTCTATGTGGAGAATGAGAGACTTTTAGTGCAATGTAATGATTGGAAAAGCTTCCTTGAGGTCCAGGGATGCTTTTTCAATGCTTACTTTGTCTTGAACCTTCTTGTATCAAGCTGTAGAACTTCACCTGCAAGTCAAAGATATGAAAATGGTGGAAGTGGTTAGAGCAACTACAGATCGTGCCTTAGCTTCTGGATAGTTTGCATATGTTATAAGGAAGGTAGAGGAACAGGTTTTGATCAAAATGCTCGAAGGGATTGAGAGATAGCACTCAATCTGCAGGGCTTGCTCTGTTTGAGCAGTTTTGTGGTGTTTCTGAGATGGAGAGTGTTTGAAAGGCAAAAGGCTCGTGCAAAAGCTTGGTTGGGTGATTTTGAATGTGTTTGATATCTTTTGTGTTGTGTTTGTAAGCTGAGATTCAAGTTTTTACAAGTTATGGACTTTTCTTCTTTTCTAAGCAACCAAAGCAAGTTGGTGTTCTAGGTCAGTATAGGACCCCCTAATGTGCTGCATAAACATCTCTTGATCAGTGTGTTATGCACATAATCTTGTGCTAAGCAGATCTTCTATGTACTTGTTTGATTTACCAATTGACATAAAGCAAACTTTTGTAAAAATGGAAAGTTCACTTTATCCAAAAATGGATCAATCTTGTGTATAATGCTTGAATTCATGGAACAACACTTAGACACAATGAACAAGCATTAAATTAAGGAGTGTAATGTGGTTTAAGGACCTGCACAGTAGCACAAACTATGCTGAGTTCAAATTTGCCAAGTTTATGAACATGTCTTGATGAAGAACAAAAGTGAATTTTTGCCAATTTGTGAAATTCGAATCTCTCAAGTTATGAGGTTGTTTGATGAGTTCTTGGACATTTTGGAAAGCTTGGAATGTGTACTACAATCCATCTTTGAAATGCAAATCAAAATTCCAAGTGGAAGGGTATGAAAAGTGGCCTTGAAGTAGGGTAGAAAACCTTGTCAAAATAGGTCAAATTTCACTAAGTTAAAAGATGGTTTAGTGCCCTTATTCAAAAAATTATAACTTGAGATACAAGCTTCAAATGAGAAAACTTTGTGAATCAAAGTTGTAGATTATGCAACAAGCTACAACTTTCATGTTTTGACTTTTGTTTGAATCCAAATGGGTCATGGTGAAAAGATGGGGCAAAGTTGGGAAAAAATTAGGGTTTTTCATAACTTAGAAAAATTCTAAGTTATGAAAAATTCCATTTTCAAACCCTAATTTGCATTTTGTGATTTCTTGGTGAACAAGTTTCATGATTTGGCATGTTTTGATGAAAAATGAATCTTGACTCTTGATTTTGACCAAAAAGTCAAAGTTTGACTTTTCAGTATACAGTCAAAATTGATCAATTGACTGGGAAATTCAACTATCAATCTTGTGTATTTGGGATCTTTTGAGCTTGATGAACATGTCAAGATAATTCCATGGGGTCCTTGAGGCCATATGTGAGCTTGGTTTGCCATTGGCTAGGTCAAACAGTCAAAAATTGCCTTTGTGCAGTCAAAACCCTAAAAATGAACATTTTGCCCTTTTGATGATCTGATCAAATTTCTTGGGGAATTGTGATCCAAACTTGATCAAATGGTCTATATGAGTTCATAATGTTGATGTGGATCAAATTTCATGAGGTTTGACTGTCAATTGGCCACAGTTGACTTTTTCCCCAATACAGCTGATTTCTAGGTCAACTGTCCAATTGACTGGGCAAAACTTGGAATCAAGACCTGAAACTTGGTATAGGTAAACTTGGGAGTCCAATATGAAGCATGAAAGTCATCTTAGGCATTTCAGGTCAAAACATCCTTAGGCAAACACAAACCCTAATTTGAGTCCACAGTGCAAGGAGAAGTCTTGAGCAGAGGAAACCCTAACTGGATCTTGATCTTCAAAGGTCTTGTGATGAGAAAATGTTGAGGAAATGGGAGGGCAAATTTTGGGGTACAACAGTCCCCAATAACATATCAACGAGTTCCCGGTCAGTTAACGGAGGCTGCACCCTTCCAGCAAGGTCTCTCCATCTCTGCGCGTATTCCTTGAAACCTTCACTTGACCCCAGCGACATACCCTGGAGTTGGGTACGCGTAGGAGCAAGGTCGGCATTGTACTGGTACTGCTTGTAGAATGCTGTGGCTAAATCTTCCCAGGTACGGATGTTGGCTCCATTCAGTTGATAGAACCAGTCAAGCTGAGTCCCTGAAAGACTCTCCTGGAAAAAGTGGATCCATAAGTTCCTGTCGGCCGTGTAGGGCTGGATCCTCCTCACGTAAGACCTGAGATGCAGCTTTGGACAGGATGCCCCGTCATACTTTGCAAAGGCAGGTTCCTTGAATTTGTGCGGGATCACTACCCCAGAAGACAGACCTAGATCCTCGAAGTCCATGCCAGGCACTTTTTGTATCTCCATAGCACTGAGCCGGTCTTCCAACTGTTTGTACCTATCCTCAGCCGGAGGGTACTGTTCGTCGTTGAAATCTGTCTCATTGTCGGAGACCGCTGGACTGGGAACCCTTTCCTCTTGATGACTGCCTTTCCCCACAGATGGAGTTGTCCTCTCATCTTGATCCTGCAGGGTGTCCCCAGATCTGCGTCTAGGGCTGAACAAAACAGTCCTCTTCTTCTTCTTTTCCTTCTTCAAGAGCAGAGCCTTCAGATCTTGTTGCCCCTGGGTCAAATTCATGATCAGCCCTTGGAACTGGGCGTTCTGAGCCTGGAGGGCCTTGATAGTGTGCTCGGTTGAGGATTCAGGATTCATGACGAGACTGCTGAAATAAACAGCGAAGAAGGTAAGTAACCTGCAGAGAAAGGGTACCTGTTATGCAATGACATGTATGATATGCATGCGATGATTTCAAGGACCTCGCGGGGTAAACAGAGAGACTTGTTAGAGTTGAAAACTGGTAACTTGATTGAAGGTACTTCATGTTGTTGAAAGTCCTTCGTCAAGGGTCAAAGGCTCACCATATCCAGTGGGTCATAGCCCCTGACAACCTTGGCTAGAGGAAAATAAATCCTCTTTGCCCCTTGCTGGGATAGTTGATTCACCATGACCTGCATCACAAGCCCTTGAGATCCTTGAAATGGGTTAGGATGTATGCAATGGTATGATGTTATGGTATGCATGGGATAATGTGAGTAACCATGTTATGAGTCCCGATTAAGGACTGTAACCAAAACCTGCAAGAGATTCGAGTGTCAGATAACGAGTATGCAAATAGGCAAGTATAAAGGCACACAAGTCACACAAGGCAAGCCCCTAAAGTTTAGGCCAGCATGAGGTCTAGGTACTACCCTCTTTCAGTTTATTGGTTCATACCTGTCCTAATCAAAAGTAACCGGGTTCTTAGAGGATCCCAATATCATTGACTACCCTCAATCGGTCATAACTCCAGCATCGCAATCTTTTCTTGCGGCCAGAACCATCACGAGAGTTTAGCCTCAATGGGCGTAGCATACTGCTACAATTCTAAAGGCCAAGTTGTGTCAATTAAGGTTCTAAGGTTGTTGGTGCTTAATGACTCCTTAGAAGACCCATATTCTCCTCGTTTCAACACAAGGGATATCGGTACAGACCAAGGCGCCACACCAACGTAGCCACTGTTTCACCCGTGTCGGTCTACGCCGGACAAGTCCCTCACAGCTTATGCTACCTAAACAGGGTATCCCCAGATCCGGGTTAGGATCTATGTAACTCCGATGCAACCCACAATAGTAAAGCAAGCAAAGAAGACAATTGAAAACACAGTTATGAACTAGCCCTAAGGTACACCTCACTTTAAGTTTAAGTCCCCAGCAGAGTCGCCAGTTCTGTGATCGGTGGATCCGGAACTGACTGTTTAACGCTGGTTCGCGAAATGTCGCGGAAGCAAGAGTCGCCACCGTCTTTTATTTTCTCCAAATGGAAAGGACAAAAGCACAGAAAAATTCCTTATAGAGATTGCTCTCGGTTCGGGAGGTAGATTATAGAAAGGGAAGGTGTTAGCACCCTTTCTATCCATGGTTATCCATGGGCTCTTAGATACTTGCTCATTTGTGTTTTCAAAAATGGTTTGTTTGCTTTTCAACGGTGGGTTTTAAAAAGTTTCTTTGAAAATTCCAGTTCGACTCTTGTATCGGTCCTCAAGAGTGTTTGAAAAAATGCTTTCGAAAGCTTTTTGAAAATGTGTTGGTGTGAAAAGTATTTTTGAATTTTTGTTTGAAATTTAGAGCAAGTATCTATGAGAACCTACCTACCCTAAGGAATTCGTCTGTGTAAATGTCCTTTAAAGTAGTGCCATCCCACCATTGAGAGGTAGGTAGCACCACCGTTGGAGGTGGTCGGGTCAATTCGAGGTTCGGGACATGGTGATCACCAGAGCAATAGGAAGACACCTTAGAAGCTACCCTCATGCCAGGTTCCCGGATCATGAGGACTTACTAAGACATCCTCTACTCGACGATCGCCTTTCGAAGGGCAAGGCAACAGTGAGGCGTACCCTAGGGGTGGTGTGTGCGATTTGTGTGTCGTTTCCATTTGCCTTTGTCTTGTCATGTTATTGGTGTTCTACGCGTTCGTTTTTATTTGTCCATACATTCTTTCATGCCATTTGTTAACAGTTAAAAAGTTGCTAGGAAAGTAAATTCTAAGCTATTACAAACGGCACGGGTCCACATCGCCAAAAGTTTCTCGAACCCGATTTGACAGGAGATAAATAAAGGAATTAAAAGTGCGAGAAGTAATTAAAATGTTACAAGGCCTCGGGAGAGATACATGAATATTTAAACGGAATAAAGCAAATACGCGAATTAATAATTAAATCGAAACGAGGGCGTTGGACCTCTTTTGCAAAGATTAAATTAATGATGAAGTTAATTAAAAAGAAAGAACTTGTTTTGGTATTTTTAGTATTTTAGGATTTAATGTAAAAAAGGAAAAAAATTAATTGAAATTAATACTAACCCTAATTCTAATGGCTTTTAATTTAAGAAAAATGTTGAAGTTTTTAACCTAAAAATTAACCCTAATTAATTTACAATTTTAATTATGAAAATAAAATAAATAATATTAAATATTTATGAAAGAAAAATAAAAAGGATGAAAAATTGTTAATTAAACCTAATTCTATGTTTTTTATGTTTTTATCAAAAGAATTAAATTTGAAACCTAATTTTAACTAAGCTTAATTATATACAGTTTAATTACAAAAATATTAAAAACAAAATATTTATTATATTTTTTCTCTTTTCTGATTTTTTATGTGTTTTAGGTTTTTTATGGAAATAATTAATTAATTAAATAAAGCAATAATTAAGAAAATATACATAATAAAAAAAATAAAAGAAAGAAAATAAATTGACAAACCTAGGGGGTTCAGACCCCAAATGGGAGGTATAGTCCAAGAGACCTGGCCCATTTAGCATGGCCTTGTTGACCTTTGTTGGACGCGTGCTGGCACGTTGACTCAAGTCCACGCTATTCTCTAACTCTCAGCCTTTGGATTGATCTCAAGATGGACGTGGCAAGGCTTGATCTGGAGGCATATGATGTATCCTTATCATTGACGCTGCACAGGAAGATTTATAGAAAAATAATATGGACATAGGTGAAGACCTGGGGCTCGAACCCAGGTCATGAATGTTACCAGTAACCGTGTTTACCACTAAGCCATCCCAAACGCATTTAATATATAATAACTAATAAACATTATAAAGAAAAACAAATGGTCAGTGGTTCAAACGCGCGAAACATTTAAACGTTCCAATCAGTGCCTCCCACGTAATCGTCTTCCTCGCGTGGTTTTTATTTTCTGAAATACAAACACATTAAGCCACGGTTTCCCAACTGTTCTCTTAGGCACGCTTTGGAAAAATAGCGATTAGCTATTAGGTGCTCATAAATTGAGCGCGAGTATGGATTCTGCTTCGTCCAAGTGCGCTAAATTCAATGGCTTTGGTCTCAGCCTTCAATTTTGCCTTATTTCGAAACCCCCAATTTAAGGTCCTGTAAGCCCTAAAATTCAATAATGGTATAATCGTGTACAAGGCATAAAAACATAATTAAACACATGGGTTAGCTTTAGAAGTGCATAAGGAATATGAATCAATGAATAAAATGTTATGAGGATGCGTGCAAATCAAAATACGCATGTGCATTTTTCATGAAACATATTGAGTTCTGTATACCGATTCCTAAGGTTTTGATGAGCGTTTGTGATTGGAAAACGTTCAGTGATGCTTGAGGAAGCTAATGGAATAGGCTTTGAGACTTGAATCGCCTTGCAAAGGTGTTTTCAGATTTGAGATTTTTGAGAAAAATTCCAAGTTTGATTATGGTTTTTCTGAGCAGCTGCGTGTGTAGGATGATTAGGTTTGTGTTTTGGCTTTTGTATTGAGTTAATTAGGTCAAGAAAAATAGAACAAATCCATTGCATTCATGGTTTTTGGAAATTTGATTTTTAAGATCTTTTTCAAATATTTTCCATGTGTTTTTGTACCAATTAAGATCAATTCAATCCAAATCTTTCTATATTGAGTCATGCACGAAATCTTGAGGATAAAACATGCACAAAAAGATTGAAAAAACTTAGGTTAGCATTTTTCATGTATTTATTTTAATTTAAATGAATTATTATTAATAAAAATCCAAATAAATAAATAAAAAATGAATAAAAACTTCCCTTTGGGCCAAGTGGTCGTGCACATGCCTTGGATAATGAATTGTGGAGGAAAAATGGGCCCATTAGCAATTTTAGGCCATTTGAAGTAATGTTGACTTTTCAAAATATCCAAAAATTTCCCAACTTCCACAAGGCATAACTTGCTCAATTTTTAAGCTTTTCTCATGTTATTTGACATTTTGGAAAGGTCTTTGAGTCCTCTAACCAATTCCTTTGGTCCCATGTCATTTTGATTTACCAATCTCAAGTTATGGCCTTTTACCTAAAGTCCCTTTTTGTTGACTTTTGAAAATGACCTATAATGTTGAAATTGATAACTTTTTGTGAGAGCATTTCTTGGACTTGAAGTATGAATATGAGTTGTAGGAAATCGCTTCCTCTTCAAAATGAGCTTTGGATGGAATTTTTCTGATAATCCATGTGAAAGTTATGCCTTGGTCAATTTACAGTTGACTTTTTCAACTGTCCAAATAAGGAAACTTTTGCATCTTGATGATTTTTGAGCCAAACTTTGAGAATCATGATCAAGCATTGATCAAATGATGTTTGTGACTTCAAAATGATATGTTGACCAAAAATTTGAACTTTTGACTGTCAAATGACCATTTTGCCCCTACAGTTGACTGTAGTGCAATTAGGTTTTTTTGACTGTGCAATTTTGTGCTGAAAGTCTTGAAACTTGGTATGAGGATGCTTGACCATATTTGTAAACATGTGAGACTTGATTGGACCTTTGAAAACTTCATCTCCTTGACCAGAACACAAACCCTAACTTTGACTGCTTAGGAGACCCTTGACTGTGCAACCCCTGGGGAGATTTTGAAGCTTGACTTGGCAATTTCTTGGAGAATATGGGAGGGCAAATTTTGGGGTACAACAGTTAGTAACTGAATTTTTGGCTTTTTTTCATTTATTAATAAATTAAGTTAATTAACTTTTTTATTAAAATTAGCTAGAATTAGGTTTTTTAATTAACTTAAAATTATTTTCTACAAAAAAACACGAAAAACATTAACTTAGAATTTTAGGTTTTAAGTTTTCCTTAATTTCTTTTTATTTATTCTTTTACATTTTAATTTCTAGGAAAATTGTATAGGTCGCATTATCAATGTAATAGCGTAGATTTATCTTTTCTCGTATTTTTTTCTAGTTATGTAATTGCTTCTGGGATGTAATAGTTTTAGGATTTCCTTTCCGCACTCTTCATTATTATGTAATTGCCCCAAAGCTTTGTAATAGCTTAGATTTACATTTCCGCCTTTTTATTTTCAGTCCGAAATAATTATGTATCTGCAAAAGCCTTGTAATAGCTAGGACTTTAAACTTTCTTGCTTTTAATTTCGCAAACTATAAACTGCTTAGATGTATGTTAATAGGATTGTATGGAAAGACAAACTGAAAATTAAAATAGTAGATCACCTTAATTGTGAAAAGATTAAATAACTTAAATCAAACACATGCACATGCTCACTCTTAGGGTATGCCTCACTGGGTTGCCTCGGAAAACAATGGGCATGTCCCCCGAACGTAGGGATATCCTTAGCAAAGACCCTCGGTTAAAATCATCATAAAGATCATGGTCCCTCGATGTCCCTCGAAGTTGCCTACGGTATATGATCTTGTCCCTCGATGTTGCCTATGAATATATGATGACAGTCCCTTCGAAATGCTAAGGTATCCTTACATGTTGCCTTCAATGACCATTACGTCCCTTTCGAATTGACCCTTACAAATTCCAACGACGGTGCTACCTATTTCTCAATAGTAGGATAGCGCTGTCTAAAGGAAACGAGAATAGAAACAATCTTTTTTTCGAGTAGGTAGATGCTAGTAGGTACTTGCTCAAATCAAAACTCTTCACACTTACACTTTTCAAACAAATTTTCAAAACAACTTTGTAACACTCTTGAGGACAGAAACAAGGGTTAAAACGAAGTAAAACAAAACTTTTCAAAACAAGCACACACAAGCAATTTCAAAATGAGCAAGTACCTAAGAGCCCATGGAAAACCATGGATACAAAGGGTGCTAACACCTTCCCTTTCTATAACTTACCCCCCGTACTCAGAAACATTCTCGAAAAAAGGTTTTTTTCTGTTCTTTTTCCTTTTCCTTTGTTGGATGAAATAAAAGTTGGTGGCGACTCTTGCTTACCGCGACATTTTGCAAACAAAAAATGCAAACCAGTAAAAACAGTCGGTTCTGCCATTGTATCACAGAACTGGCGACTCTGCTGGGGATTATAATAAGTGGGGTATAACTTAGGATCTAGGTCATCATAATTGCTTCTCTTAATTGCTTTGTTTGCTTTACTTTTAAAGGTTTTCGTTTGGGGTTACTATAGATCCTACACCCGGATATGGGGAATACCTTTTAGGTAAGTAGCAATAGACTGTGAGGGAACTGTACGGCGTAGCTCGATACGGTTGAAGCAGTAGCTACATTGGTGTGGCACTTTGGTTGGTACCAGTATCCCTTGTGGAGAAACGAGGAGAATACGGGGCCGCCGCGTGGTGTTGTTAAGCATCAACTGACCTTAGAACCTTCAATCGCCCAACTTGGCCATTAGAAAGTAGCGAGATAGCTGGCCTCGGTGTAGAGCTGAGAACTGGTTGATACTCGATGCTACACTCATTGAGATCATACTCTTGGAATAATTTCGGTCGCAAGAAAAGATTGCGTGAGCTAAAACCATGACCGATGGAGGATGGTCAGTGATATTGAGATCCTCTAGAACCCGGTTACTTTTCTAGGACATGTTTGAAACCAACTTAACTTCAAGAGGGTACTACCTTAAAACCCATGCAAGCCTAAACCTAAGGCTGTTTGTGTGACTTGTGTTCTTTCAACTTGAACTACTTGCACAGTTTTATTATCTGACAACATGAGTTCCTTGCAGGTTTTGTTTACAGTCCTTATCCAATAACTTGGATTTCTTGCCAGGTTTACTTTCTTACATCACCTCGCATTTTTTCTTAAACGCATAGCATACACATCATAACATCATGCCTTAACATTTCCTTAACCATTTCAAGGATCTCAAGGGTTTGTGATGCAGGTTATGGTAAATAAGACGTCTAGCAAGGGGAAAGTGGATTTATTTTCCTCTAGCCAATATCGTCTAGAGATCAAAACACGATAACTTGAGTCAGTGGCTCTCGATATGGTGAGCTTGACTCTTGAAGAAGGACTCTTAACAACACGAAGTTTCTTCAATCAAGCTGCAACCAAATTCTAACGGTTTCTTGTTTACCCCGCGAGATCATTGAAAACATTGCATACATATATCATACATATCATTTCATAACAGGTCTTCCAGTACAGTGAAGGGGTGAAAAACACAAGAAGGGGGGGTTGAATTGTAAAACTGGAATCTTAAAACAATTGACAAGATATTTTTATCCTGGTTCGTTTGATCTCAAACTACTCCAGTCCACCCGTCAAGGTGATTTCGCCTCTCTCCAACGAGGTCTTAATTCACTATATTCAACTGAATACAAATCTGCTTTAACAACTGCTAAAGCCTTCTTGATTCAAACCACAATCCGGTTTGTCAAGGCAACACTTTCTTACAAAGGTATAAAACAAATGTTTGTGAATGTTTTCTACAAAACTTTATCACAACTGTGATGTATACACAAATTAAGCTTAGAAACTTAGATTGCTAAACACTAATGGAGTATCAGAGTTTGTTGGTTTAGCAAAACTGGTAGATGAAGATTATTGTTCAGCTTTGTGCGTGTAGAGAATTTGGAAGCATTAGCCATTATAATCTTCGAAGCCTTGTTTATATAGCACTTGAGAAGATGAACGTTGAATGCAATATTCTTGATTCAATGCTAATAACAAGCTTTCCTTTTTGAGCAGATCTTGTCTAGAATGATGCCGTTGGAATTAATTAGCGTTCAATGCACAGTACCGTTGCTTCTTCAATGCACGTTCTGGCTTGGCTCATTCTGATTCTGCTTCGCTGCTGATGAACTTATTGTTTCTGTATCAGAGTGTTTACGCGCAGTTCTGTTCATCAAGCTTCAGCAAGTACGTGAGTTGATCTTCTGATCTTCACGTTCTGATTCAGCAACTTCTGATGCTGGTGTATCAAATCAAATTCTGATGCTGAAGAAGTGATCTTGCTTATTTTAATCAGCGTATCTGTAAGTCAGAGCATAGTAATTTTAGGTAGTATATAGTTCAAACATGAAACATATAAATACTATATCTTTTCACTTTGTTATCATCAAAACTTAAATATAGGGTACTAGATTCAAACATTGTTCTAACAATCTCCCCCTTTTTGATGATGACAAAAACTAGATATTTTAAATGAAAAAATAACGTGAAAAGGTATCTGGGAAATATTTCAGAGTTAAGAAGTAAAGAGAAATCGGAGTTTAAGAGATACTCCCCCTGAGTTTGTTACTTCCCTTTGATATGCGTGTTCTTCAGGATCAGATCTTTTTCTATCTTTGAGCATCAGATTATAGGTCTTTGACTTATCAGAGAGCAGAGCTTCAGAGCTTTTCCTGTCAGAGCTTTGCTTCGGATCAGAGTGTTAGGTCGATCAGAACTTCATATTTGATCAGAGCAACATGAGCTTCTACATTTTGATCAGAGCTTCTAGCTTTTAGTCTTCATAGTGTTCAGGAGCTTCCTTGTGCCTGTAGACTTAAAAACAAAACAGAAAAACATTTCAAGTAATAGAGTTAGAATGTTTGAGAATTTCTGTCTAGTTAGCCGTTATTGATTTTAAATATCATTCTTGTTCTCCCCCTTTTTGTCAGCAATCAAAAAGTGTTGGTGATGTGCTAAAACAATTTAGATCAGAAAAACAAATTATATTAAAATAGTTCATAACCAGAGCAAAAGAACATTACAAAACATAGTCAAAACAGTACATCAGAAAATGAAGAAAACATAGAGAATGTCATGCATAAAAAAAAATTTAAGGTTGTGGGGGCATGCGTGAGAACAGGCTTTCCAGCATTGCTTGAATCTTTTCAGAAGTTTCATTCTGCTTCTGAACCATGGTGACAACAGTGTCAATTTTGTTGTCCTGTACATCCATTCTTGCTTTCATCTTCTGATCATTCTCTTCCATCCGCTGCTGGAGACGTAAGTCATTCAGCCTTAATTCTTCCAGAGCCTGCCTGTCCAAGGCAGCTTGAGAACTTTCAGAAGGAGGAAGCTTCTCAGAACTTTCAGCTACATCTTCTGCTGGATTTTCTTCCTGAAGGGTCTTGTCTTCTTCTGATGGTTGCACCTGTGCAGCTTGCTCTTTCTCAGACCAAGATTCACTGTCCAGAGGGAGCACAACTTCTTGAGGCAGCTGACTCTCAACTTCCTTCAGCAGCTTGCTAAAGTTCTGTTGAGCCTGCTCGTAGTTGACGTCCTGCAGCTTGAGGGCTTCAGCACGTACCCATAGTCTGAACTGTGACCAGAGCTGATCAGAAGCAGTTGGGTCGATCATCCCCGGACAGACTTGCTTCAAAGAAGCAATCCATTGCAGCATACCTGTTTCAAAATTCAAAATACCAGAGCCAACATCTGGTTGCTTTGGTTTGGGTATGGCAATTTTGTGTCTTAGGTCAGCAAGACGTTCAAGACTTGTGAAGTCAATGAAAGTTCTGCTTGGGTCTTCAGCAGTTTTCTGAGAGGTTGTTTGTTTTGGTGGAGGGTTATCAGAATCAGAGTCAGATATTACTATTGGAGTGGTTGGAGTTTTTGGAGGTGTTGATTCCTCTGAAGATGGCAACTGGGGCCTGATATTGTTCAGAGGTTTCTTTCTTCTGATTGCCTGCAGAAATGCTGGAGGATGCCATTGTTCTCACACAACAAAGCTTTGAGAATGATTTGAAAAAAAAGTTTTGAAGGAGATAAACTCAGAAATATGCAGAGAATATTTGAATGATTATGAGAAAGCGTAAAGAATAAAAGTGAAGGATTAATGTGTTTAAATAGAATTTTCAAAAATTATTTTGAAAAATTAAACGTTTTTAAGAGAGAGAAAAAAATAATGATTGCCATTAACAAGCGTGATTACTTTTCATTAAATGCTTGCTGATTTTGGGGGATTTGAGAAAGATACTTAAAAACGGTTACCAGACATGTGTCTCAATGCACCCAATCAGCGCTTTGCCTTCTCAGAAGCGTGCACGCGTTCTGCTTCAGGGATTTGCTGATGATTGGATGACACTTGTTTGATGTAGTGATCAGCACGTCTGTCTTTGAGATTAGACTCTCAGATCTTTAGACTTGCATCTGATACAATCTGCATGTTCTATCTTTCTGAAAGAAGATTGATCAGAAGTTCACAGTAATATAATTACATTCTGAAGATAAATACATGGAATTAAAACATTTTCATTCTGGGCATACTTTCATGCTGAGATGTTTCAGAATGAAATTGAACCTATCTTCTGAAAGGGGTTTAGTAAAGATATCAGCCCATTGACGGTCTGTATCTATAAATTTCAAGTTTAAAATACCTTTCTGAATATAGTCCCTAATGAAATGATGTTTTATTTCTATATGCTTAGCTCTAGAATGTAAAATAGGATTCTTACTTAAGCAAATAGCAGAAGTATTATCACAAAGAATAGGAATGTTACTCTCAAAAATCTGGAAGTCTTCAAGCTGACTTTTCATCCAGAGCATTTGTGTGCTGCATCCTGCTGCTGCTATGTACTCAGCTTCTGCTGTTGACAGAGCAATGGTTGATTGCCTTTTGCTGGACCACGAGATCAGATTTTCTCCCAGAAACTGGCAGCTTCCAGAAGTACTTTTACGTTCCACTCTGTCTCCAGCAAAATCAGCATCACAGTAGCCTACTAAGCTGTAATCACTAGATTTTCTATAAAACAAACCCAGATTAGTAGTACCTTTCAGATACTTGAAAATTCGCTTAACAGTTGTTAAGTGAGATTCTCTAGGATCTGATTGGAATCTAGCACAAATACATACGCTGAATAAGATATCAGGTCTTGAAGCTGTCAGATAAAGGAGAGAACCAATCATACCTCTGTAGACCTTCTGTTCTACACTTTTGCTTACCTCTTCTCTTTCCAGAATGCACGTGGGATGCATTGGAATCTTTGATGGCTTACATTCTGAGAGGTCAAATTTCTTCAGAAGATCTCTGATATATTTGCTCTGATGAATGTAAGTTCCCTCTGGAGTTTGATTAATCTGAATTCCTAGAAAGAATTTCAGTTCCCCCATGAGGCTCATCTCAAATTCTGCCTGCATACACTTAGCAAATTTTCTTCCAAGAGAAGGATTAGTAGAACCAAAAATAATATCGTCAACATAAATTTGACAGACTAAAATGTCACTCTTAACTGTTTTACAGAATAGAGTAGTGTCCACTTTCCCTCTGGTGAATTCATTTTCAAGCAGAAAGTTACTTAGCCTTTCATACCAAGCTCTGGGAGCTTGTTTCAGACCATACAGTGACTTTTTCAGTTTGAAAACATGTTCTGGATGTTTTGTATTTTCAAAACCTGGGGGTTGGTGAATATAAACTTCTTCTTCTATATAACCATTTAAGAATGCACTTTTGACATCCATCTGATACAGAGTGATGCCTCTATTAACAGCAAATGAGATTAAAAGTCTGATAGATTCTAACCTGGCGACTGGGGCAAAGGTTTCTGTATAGTATATCCCCTCTTGCTGACTATAACCTTGTGCAACCAGTCGTGCCTTGTTTCTGACGACTTCACCTTGTTCATTAAGCTTGTTTCTGAACACCCATCTTGTTCCAATGACGTTGAATCCTTTTGGTCTGGGAACGAGATCCCATACGTCGTTTCTGGTGAATTGATTCAGCTCTTCTTGCATTGCCAGAATCCAGTCGTTGTCCAGAAGTGCTTCATCAATAGAAGAAGGTTCAATCAGAGACACAAGTCCCATAAGAGTTTCTTCAGAGTTTCTGAAGCTTGCTCTTGTTCTGATTGGATCTTCCTTTCTTCCTAGGATAGTCTCTTCTGGGTGATCCAAACTGCTTCTGGGTAATCTCTTCTGAGGTTGATCAGCAGCAGTTGTAGGATTTCTAGCATTGCTTCTTTCAGACGTTGAAGGAATGTCTGTGTTGAGAGCTTCTGATGACTTGTCTTCAGAACCTGCAAATTCAATTTCTATACCTGCAAGATTTTCATTCTGCTTTGACTTTTCAGAGTCAAGCTTGTCATCAAAACGAACACTGATTGATTCTTCCACAATCTGTGTTTCTGTATTGTATACTCTGTACTCTCTTGAGCGTTCAGAGTATCCTAACATAATACACTTCTGTGCCTTAGAATCAAACTTGTTCAAATAATTCTTTGTATTCAATATATAGCAAGTACATCCAAATGGATGAAAATACGAAATGTTGGGCTTTCTGTTCTTCCACAATTCATATGGAGTCTTTTCCAGAATAGGTCTTATTGAGATTCTATTCTGAATGTAGCACGCTGTGTTTATTGCCTCTGCCCAGAAAGTCTTAGCAACGTTTGTCTCATTGATCATGGTTCTGGCCATTTCTTGCAATGTTCTGTTCTTTCGTTCTACAACTCCATTTTGTTGGGGAGTTCTAGGACAAGAGAAATCATGCAGAATGCCTTTGTCATTAAAGAATGACTCAAAATCTTTATTTTCAAATTCTCCACCATGATCACTTCTGACTTTAACGATTCTAAGATCTTTTTCATTCTGAACTTGGTTACAGAAGGTAACAAACACAGAGTGTGACTCGTCCTTGTGTCTTAAGAACTTTACCCATGTCCATCTGCTATAGTCATCTACGATTACTAACCCATACTTCTTGCCACTGACTGAAGCAGTTTTAACTGGTCCAAATAAGTCAATGTGCAGAAGTTCTAATGGCTTAGAGGTAGAAACAACATTTTTGGATTTAAAAGAAGGTTTTGCAAATTTGCCTTTCTGACATGCTTCACACAGAGCATCTGAATTGAACTTCAAATTAGGAAGTCCTCTGACCAGATTGAGTTTGTTAATCTGAGATATTCTTCTCATACTAACATGCCCCAATCTTCTGTGCCAGATCCACTGCTCGTTGTTAACAGACAGAAGACATTTTACGTTCTGACTCTTTAGTTCAGAAAGTTTGATTTTGTAAATGTTGTTTTTCCTCTTTCCATTAAACAGGATAGTCCCATCTTTCTGACTAACAGCTTTACATGATTTTTGATTAAAGATTATATCATAACCGTTATTACTTAATTGACTTATGGATAACAGATTATGCATCAATCCATCAACTAGCAGAACATTATTAATAGAGGGAAGATTTCCGTTACCTACAGTTCCAGAGTCAATTATCTTTCCCCTCTGATTGCCTCCAAAGCCAACGTGGCCTCCAGGCTTAAGTTCCAGGCTTTGGAACATATGCCTTCTTCCCGTCATGTGTCGTGAGCAGCCAGAGTCCAGGTACCATGACTGGTGTTTATGACTTGCTGCTAAAGATATCTGCAACATGTATTATTTTATCCTTAGGTACCCAGATCTTCTTGGGTCCTGATTTGTTAGTTTTACCAAAACTCTGGTTGAATTTTGGTTTCACAGAGTGCTTACTGCTAGTGTATTTGATGTCGTGTGTGTGACCATACACAAAGTGTGAATTTAGAGGAGTGTGTTTAATAACTAAATCCATGACATTCTTAGGTGTAGGAACCTTACCTAGGTATCCTATTCCTTTCCTGCCGTTTCTGCTAACTCCATAGATCATTGAAGCCATTCTGCTTCTATCTATGCTTTTAGCAAGGAACTTCTGGAAACTATGATCATACTCCTTGATGATCTCATCAGCATTGCTGGGAGTTTCAGAAATTGGTTCCTTCTGAGAGTTTTGTAAAGAGTTTTCTAATTTTAAAATTTTATCTCTCAGCTCAGAGTTTTCCAATTTGAGACTCTCAGACTTATTAGAGTCAGATTCAAGATTCCTTTTCAGGTCTCTGAATTTAGCTCTAATCTGCTGATAACGTTCCAGAATTTCATTGAGGCTTTCAGCAAGTTCAGCCTTTGTAAAATTAACAGCGAAGTTAGGGAATACCTCTTCTGTGTCTGATTCTGAGTCTGATTCAGAAGCTTCACTGTCATCTGGAATGTTAGCCATGAGCGCTATGTTTGCCCTTTCATCATCTGATTCTGAGTCAGCTTCAGACGAGTCAGAGTCATCCCATGTGGCCATGAGACTTTTCTTCTTCTCTCTTCCAAACTTCTTTTTGGGCTTTTCCCTCTGAAGCTTTGGGCAGTCACTCTTGTAGTGTCCTTGCTCATTGCACTCGTAGAAGATGATGTCTTTTGTGTTTGGCTTCTTGCTACCGGAGGAGCCTTCAGATCTTCTGTATCCAGAGGAAGAATCTGTCCTTCTGTATCTGGAAGAAGACTCGTTCTGATCAGATCTTCTGGGATTCCTGAACTTCCTTTGTCTTTGCTTCCACAGTTGATTTACTCTTCTGGAGAGAAGGGAAAGTTCGTCTTCTTCTGATGAGGATCCATCAGATGTTTCTTCAACTGCCTGCAAAACTTTAGATTCAGATTTTCTGTTAGATTTTAAAGCTAAAGGCTTACCTTGCTTCTGAGGCTCATCAGCTTCTAGCTCTATCTCATGACTTCTGAGGGAGCTTATAAGTTCCTCCAGAGTGATTTTGTTGAGATCTTTCGCTAGCTTCAGAGCAGTAACCATAGGCCTCCACTGCTTGGGTAAACTTCTGATTATCTTCTTGACATGGTCAGCAGTAGAGTATCCTTTGTCCAGAACTTTGAGACCAGCTACCAGAATCTGGAATCTAGAGAACATAGTTTCAATGGATTCAGATTCTTCCATTTTGAACGCCTCATACTTCTGAATGAGCGCCAGAGCTTTTGTTTCTTTGACTTGAACGTTGCCCTCATGCGTCATTCTGAGAGAATCAAAGATGTTCTTAGCTGTGTCTCTGTTGGAGATCTTCTCATACTCAGTATAAGAGATGGCACTGAGGAGGATGGTTCTGGCCTTATGGTGATTCTTGAAATCACGCTTTTGTTGATCAGTCATTGATTTTCTTTCAATCTTCTGACCAGTTGCATTCACAGGGTGCGTGTATCCATCTGTCACCATATCCCACAGATCAGCATCATGTGCTAGAAAGAAGCTTTCAATTCTGTCTTTCCAGTAATCAAAGTTTTCTCCATCAAAGACTGGAGGTTTGCCGCTGAATCTGTCTCTGTCCTCATTGTTGTCATTGCTGAAATGAGAGTTGTTTCCTGCCATTGTGTTTTTCTGACGCTGGATCTTGTACTGACACGGTTAAGTGTTTTAGCTCAGAACCAGGCGCTCTGATGCCAATTGAAGGGGTGAAAAACACAAGAAGGGGGGGTTGAATTATAAAACTGGAATCTTAAAACAATTGACAAGATATTTTTATCCTGGTTCGTTTGATCTCAAACTACTCCAGTCCACCCGTCAAGGTGATTTCGCCTCTCTCCAACGAGGTCTTAATTCACTATATTCAACTGAATACAAATCTGCTTTAACAACTGCTAAAGCCTTCTTGATTCAAACCACAATCCGGTTTGTCAAGGCAACACTTTCTTACAAAGGTATAAAACAAATGTGTGTGAATGTTTTCTACAAAACTTTATCACAACTGTGATGTATACACAAATTAAGCTTAGAAACTTAGATTGCTAAACACTAATGGAGTATCAGAGTTTTTTGGTTTAGCAAAACTGGTAGATGAAGATTATTGTTCAGCTTTGTGCGTGTAGAGAATTTGGAAGCATTAGCCATTATAATCTTCGAAGCCTTGTTTATATAGCACTTGAGAAGATGAACGTTGAATGCAATATTCTTGATTCAATGCTAATAACAAGCTTTCCTTTTTGAGCAGATCTTGTCTAGAATGATGCCGTTGGAATTAATTAGCGTTCAATGCACAGTACCGTTGCTTCTTCAACGCACGTTCTGGCTTGGCTCATTCTGATTCTGCTTCGCTGCTGATGAACTTATTGTTTCTGTATCAGAGTGTTTACGCGCAGTTCTGTTCATCAAGCTTCAGCAAGTACGTGAGTTGATCTTCTGATCTTCACGTTCTGATTCAGCAACTTCTGATGCTGGTGTATCAAATCAAATTCTGATGCTGAAGAAGTGATCTTGCTTATTTTAATCAGCGTATCTGCAAGTCAGAGCATAGTAATTTTAGGTAGTATATAGTTCAAACATGAAACATATAAATACTATATCTTTTCACTTTGTTATCATCAAAACTTAAATATAGGGTACTAGATTCAAACATTGTTCTAACATACAGGTCTCTCATGTTCTCGCTGTTTATTTCAGCAATGGATCTCAAACAAGACAACAGAGATATTCAAACTCAAGAAGCTCAGTTCAGGGAAATATTCCTAAACCTATCCAAGGGGCAGGAAGAGTTGAAAGCACTCCTCGTTGGGAACTTGGTCAAGAAAAGTCCTAAAGACAATAAGGACGAACGGCTGGAACAACTGCAAGCTGAGGTAGATGCAATGAGAACCCAGAAGCTAGGGCATATGGCTCTTATCCAAGGCCTAGCCTGAAGACAAGAAGAGCCAAAAACCATCATCAACCAACTTCATCAAGACGGATACAACAGTATGAAGCAAACAGTCGAGGCCGGGGACCAAGTCATTGATTAACCTCCAAGAAGACAAAAGTTTGGTTTGGTGAAGAGTGGACCTTTCCAAATTTCTACTACCTCACGGGTCCAACAACAACTTCACCAAAAACAACGGGTTAATCAGAGTAAGCCAGATACACCCAAGAGGCAGTTTACCAAACTCAACATGCCGCTGTCTTGAGCTTTACAACACATGTTGAGGATGAAACTGGTTATGTTGATAGGACCTTGTTGTACCCCAAAATTTGCAATCCCATATTTCTCAAAATATGTCAAGAAAGATCTCAAAATTGCTCAAGGTTGCTCAAGGATTAGCCAAACAAGCTCTCTCCTAAGGTAGTCTTCTCCAAACTAGGGTTTCACATTGCATCAAGATCCTTGAGTCCAAGTGACCCCAAGTGCTCACCAGTGTCCTAATATGTTCTCAAGAACATCCATGTCAAGTTTCAAGCCTTGCAGAGGAATTTTGCTCAATCAATTGCTCAAAGGTCCAAAAGTCAACTGTGCTAGGGCAAAAGTCAATTGTGGACCATATACAGTCAAAATTCAATATTTTTGGTAAACATCCTCATTTTGAAGTATATTTCATCATTTGACCAAGGTTTGATCATGATTCATCAAGGATTGCTCACAATTCATCAAGATTCAAAAGTTTCTAAATTAGGGTTTTGTAGGAAAAGTCAACCCAACTTTGACCAAGCATAACTTTCTCATACTTTATGAGAAATTACCCATCCAAAGCTCATATTGAAGAGGATGAAATTATCTACAATCCATATTCATATCCCAAGATAAAAAAATGCACTCATAAGAAGTTATGAATTTGGACATTATAGGTCATTTTGAAAAGTCAACAAAAACACCTTTTTTGTCAAAAGCTTCTAACTTGAGTATGGAATATCAAATTGAGATAAGACCAAAAGGGTTGGTTATAGGACATCTCAAGCTTTCTAAAAAGTCCAAGAACCCCTCCAAAAGTTCAAAATTGAGGAAGTTATGTATTGTTGAAGTTGGACTTTTTTTGCAAAGTTGCGAAAAGTCAACTATCCCCAAAACTTCAAATTTTGCCAAATAAGCCCATTCTTTTTCACTTGTTTTTAGTTTGCATTATTGCCCACGTGCTCTAGCCTTGGCCATGTGTCCATATCTTATTTTTATTATTTAATTTTATTTTTATTTGAATTAATTCATTTTAAACCAAATTAAATCAAATAAAATCAAAAATATTGATAACCAAAGATCTTTTGATGATTTCAGCTTTCAATGGACAGCTAGCACCCTTCCAAACTCGTACCAAAGCAATTTAACACAAAAAGATTCAAATCAAGCCAATTTTGGAAAGCTTTGAAAGAGAATAAAATCAAATATCAAAATCATCAATGGAGGAAGATTTGGACACAAATTCTAACCTAATGTATTATACAATACATAAGGAAGCGAGGCAGACAAGAATGAGGGTTAGAGATCAATTGGAGAGCAAGAACAGAATTGGCAAAAATCAAGAAAAAGTGTGACTTCAAAATCAATCCTAGAGGCAATTTCAAGGCTTGGCAATTGTCTCAATCTCTTTCTGGCCATCTCCACAAGCGAAAGCAACCAAGACCACGCATTTTCAAGCCTCTCAGTGCACTGTAAGTCATCCACGAATTCACTATATTCTTGAAATCGAAAAGCTTTATTCTTGCACCCATTGAGTAAAATAATTGCATATTCTGAATCTACACATCATTTGCAAGGTTTTGGTATTACTTGATTTCATTTATCTGACTTGTAACGAGATCCACCATAGTCAGGGTTTCTTGGAGTTTTTTCGGGTTTTTCGTTTCAGGTCCAATTGGTCTTCATGATGGATATGGTTGTGATCAGAAGAAGATGACGAATCAAACCATGGTCCTAGAACTCATTTATATTGCCTGGGGAAGAATTTAGAATGAAGCCACGATTTTAGCTGCGGATAAAATCCGCAGGTAAAAGTTGCAGGATTTAGAAGACAGTGATGATGAGTTGTCGTCCATCCATAGGTCGGTTCAAATAACACGCGCGCTTTTTCTTTTTCTGACCATTGAATTTTGTTTTTTTATATTATTATTTATTTGTGTTGTATTAACAATTGAAACAACATGGCCTGGTGGTAACCACGTTAGTGCTCAAAGATCCAAAGGCTGGAGGTCAGGGGTTCGATCCCTGCCTCTAGCAACTTGCCATTTTCTTATTTATTTTCAGGGAATACAGTGCACACGCCAACATGATGACCATTATACACTCTCACTATCCAATGCACCAGATGGCCAGATCTGGTGGCCAGCGTTGAAGGTGTACCATATGCCAAGTCAATGCACGCGCGCTGGATTGAAAAAAGTCAATATGGACATCACAATTGGGCCAGAAAAAACTGCTTTCAACACCTCCAAATATCAGGCCCAATTTCTCTACTTTCTTTATTTTGTTTATTTTCATTTATTATTTTATTTTGTTTTAATTAATTTCTAACCAATAAACAAATTTTCTTGTTTTATCAAAAAATCACAAAAATACTTTTTGTCCAATTAAAATTCAGAATTTTATTTTTTATTAATAAATACTAATTAATTAATTAGGATGTTAATTAGGTAACTTTAATTTGTTTTGAAAATATTTAAAATTAATTAGAAATCATTAGGTTTTTACATAATTTAATTATTTTATTTTCTTTCTTAAAATAACAAAAATCCAAAAATATGTCATTTATTATTTTTCATTAATTAATTTATTTAATAATCAATTTAGTATTTAATTTAGGACTGAATTTCTTTTCTTAAATAAAAACAACAAAAAAAACCATTTTCTTTAAAGGGTCAAAACCCTAATTTCACGTTCAATCCAATTCATTCGCGCGATTTATTTTTCCTTATTCAATTATTGATGTATCTGCTCCCGGCTTGTAATAGTTTTAATAGGACATTTATTTATTTTTACCACTTTATTTTATTTTTAAAGGGTTGCTTTTGGCGATGTAAATACCCGACGCCTTGTAATAATTTAGTTTAAATTCCGCACCTTTAATTTCTGCAAACTATACAACTGTTAGATGTTTGATAATAGGGCTTGCATGACAAGAATGAATGCTTAATCTAAAATCAAATTAGATCACCTTAAACATGTGCAAAGATAAAAATAACTGAAAACAACACAATCGCACATGCGCACTCCTAGGGTACACCCCACTTGGTTGCCTTCGTACACGGTCATTGAGTATAGGTCGTTTTAGAGGTTGTCCTCTTGTCTAAAAGATCATAGTTGCCTCGGAATGATTGCCTCGGATATTGTTTCCTCGAATACATGATCTAAGACATTAGGGTTACCGCTAAGACATCCTAACATTGCTTTAGTGACCGTATGTCCCTCTTTTGAATTGACCCTCAAACTCCAACGACGGTGCTACCTACTAACTAATAGTGGGATAGCATTGTCTAAAGGAAATTAGCATAGAACGATTCTTTTTTCGAGTAGGTAGATTAGTTCTTAGATACTTGCTCATCCAAAAACAAAACCTTTTCACACTTACACTCCTTTTACAAACAAGTTTTCAAAAACACTTCATTACACTCTTGAAGACAGACGCAAGAGTTAAATCGAAGTTAAAAACAAAACTTTTCAAAACCCACAAGCACAAAGAAAACATTTTGAAAATGATGAGCAAGTACCTAAGAGCCCGTAGATAACTACGGATAGAAAGGGTGCTAATACATTCCCTTTCTATAATCTACCCCCCGTACTCAGAAATATCTCGAAAAAGGAATTTTTTTGTGCTTTTTTTCCTTTCCTTGTTGGATAAAATAAAAGTCGGTGGCGACTCTTTCTTACCGCGACATTTTGCAAACACAAATGCAAAACGCAAACCAGCATTCCGAAAATTGTCAGTTCTTCCCACCGTATCACAGAACTGGCGACTCTGCTAGGGATAATATAAGTGTGGTGTACCTTAGGATTAGTTCATCATAATGTTTTCAATTGCTTGATGTGTATGCTTTATCTTTGTGGGTTTGAATCGGAGTTACTATAGATCCTAACCTGGATCTGGGGATACCTTTTAGGTAAGTAGCAATAGACTGTGAGGGAACTGTACAGCGTAGACCGATACGGTTGAAGCAGTAGCTACGTTGGTGTGGCACTTTAGTTTGTACCGATATCCTTTGTGGTGGAACAAGGAGAATATGGGTCAGCTAAGAGGTCATTAAGCACCAACTGACCTTAGAACCTATAATTGACCAACTTGGCCATAGAAAAGTAGCAGTATGCTACACTCATTGAGACTAAACTCTTGCGATGATTCCGGCTGCAAGAAAAGGTTGCCAAACTGGAATTATGACCGATCGAGGATGGTCAGTGATATTGAGATCCTCTAGAACCCGGTTACTATTACTAGGACAGGTTTGAACCAACTAAACTGAAAGAGGGTAATACCTAAACTACATGCCAGCCTAAAATCTAAGGGTTACTGTGTGACTTGTTTGCCCTTACCATGTTTGCTATCTGTGAATACTTGTGGTGTGTTTCTATCATAACATCATGCATCATGACATTGCATGCATCTTGCATAAAACTAACCCATTTCAAAGGCAGAGGGGATTCATCTTTGTTCTATTTTGTGGGTCATGGCCTCTATGCGTAGAAACACTATTCAGATCAGCTCTGTACAGATTCCTACTCAGCTTAGAGATTTGGTTTCCAAAGTTCCAAATACTTCCTCCTTTATCAGAAGACATGGTCACCTCCTTGGTTTGTTTACTTCTAAGATAGATGAGCAGATGTTGAGTGTCTTGTGCCAGTTCTTTGACCCGTTGTACCACTGCTTCACCTTCCCGGACTATCAGTTGGTCCCTACGTTGGAAGAGTTCTCTGATTTGCTTGGTATTTCTATTCTAGAGCAGACTCCATTTACAGGTTGGGAGAAAGCTCTTAGGCCAGAAGATGTTTCTACATCCCTACATCTGACAAAGGTTGAGGTAATGTCTAACTGGGAGACTCGGAGTGGGACAAAAGGCTTCTTGGCTAAGTTCTTGGTTGATCGGGCTAATCAGTTTTGGGACAGTTTGGATTTTCAAGCATTCGAACATATCCTGGCACTTCTCATATATGGCTTGGTTTTGTTTCCTAATTTAGATTCTTTCGTCGACGTGAATGCAGTGAAGATCTTCATGTCCCATAATCCGGTGCCCACTCTCTTAGGTGACATTCTGCATGCTCTTTATGCTCGTACTGCTCGGAAACAGGGAACCCTTATGTGCTGTGCACCATTGCTGGCGAGGTGGTTTATTTCTCACCTCCCCAAATCTGTTTTGAAGAACAAGGAAGGTATGGGTTAGGCCTACAGAATTATGTCCCTGGCTCATACGGACATCATCTAGAGCACTAAAGACATGGAAGAAGTGGTTGTTATTGACCGCTATGGGGAATACCCCAATGTTCCACTACTTGGAATTATAGGAGGGATTACCTATAATACTTGTTTGGCCTTACGTCAGTTTGGGCGAGCTAGGAACGACGGACCTCATGAGTTGCTAATTTCGAGCATTGTCTTTGACTTCCAAGGGGATAGTGAGGGACATCGCTGCAGATTCATACAAGCTTGGAATAGGGTTAACAGGTCTGATCCGCACGAGCTAGGAATGAAGACCTCTCTTCCGATGGAACCGTATCTCCGGTGGGTTCGGGCCCGTGCCCAAAAGCTAGGGATGCCGTACGAAGCTGTCTTACCGGTAATTGTTGAAAATGCTGATGAAGAAGGGGTTCTTCCTACTGTCCTACATCCGTACATGCCAACTGACATTGGGGCACTAAAGAGGTCGTGGATCCAGTTGAGAGAAGAGCGGGATACTTACAGAGAAAAGTATCACGAGCAAGAGCGGAAGATTCTAAAGCTTACAAGACAGCTGGAGAATGAGAAGGTCCTCAACGACTATGTCAGCACCAACGGAAAAAGACCATGGGAGCGCTGATGTCTTTTGTTATTTCTAGTTTTGATTTACTTTTCAGTTTTTTCCCTTTGTAACGCCTTAAAGGCATTGGTCAAACATTGTTTCAAGTTTTTAATCTAATAAAAGTGTGTTTCATTTTGGTTTACGAATTTGAATCTCTCGATGTCTTTGAAATCATATCATATGCATTCCATTCCATGCACCTCATAACAGTTACCCTTACAGGTCTCTTATCTTCTTCGCTGTTTATTTCAGCATCATGTCTTCTGAAACATCAACTGATCAAGCTATCAAGGCTCTGCAAGCTCAGAATGCCCAATTCCAGAAAATGTTCATGAACTTGGCCAAGGGTCAGCAAGATCTGAAGACTCTTATCTTGAAAGATAAGAAGAAGAAGAAGAAGAAGAAGAAGAAGAAGAAGACGGTCCTACTGAATATGGGTCGCAGATTTGGAAACAATCTGCGGGAAGATGTTTATTTATCTCACTCACCTGAAGGGAGAGAAAACCAGGAAGAAAGGAGGGCTCATAGCCCTGTTGTTTCTAACAACGAGACTGACTTTGACGAAGACCAGTATCCTCCGGCTGAGGATAGGTATAAACAGCTTGAAGACCGGTTAAGTGTGATGGAGATCCAGAAGATACCGGGTTTGGACTTTGGTGATTTGGGTCTAGCATCTGGGGTGGTGATTTCCCAAAAATTTAAAGCGCCAGTCTTTGCTAAATACGACGGGGTCTCCTGCCCAAAGCTACACCTCCATTCGTATGTTAGAAAGATTCAGCCATATACCGCTGATAGGAACCTCTGGATCCACTTTTTTCAAGATAGTCTCTCAGGGACTCAACTTGAGTAGTTCTATCAGCTAGAAGGAGCTAGTGTCCGTAATTGGTAGGACCTCGCTGCTGCTTTTTACAAGCAGTACCAATATAATGCCGACCTCGCTCCCACGCGTACCCAACTTCAGGGTATGCCTATGGGTGCGAGCGAAGGTTTTAAAGATTACGCTCAGAAGTGGAGAGATCTTGCAGGTAGAGTCCAACCCCCGCTGGCTGACAGGGAGTTGGTGGATATGTTTCTAGGGACCCTGTCTGGTCCGTTTTTCAACCATTTGATCGGAAGTTCATCGTCAGGTTTTACTGAGTTAATCATGACTGGGGAGAGAATTGAAGCCGGTATCAAGAGAGGCAAGTTACAGAAAGGTGCTTCGTCAAGTACCAAGAAGAAGCCCTTCAAGAAAGAGTTTAGTGCAGTTTACAGCTCTAGAAATCAAAGTCGACCCGAGCGCCGCCAATCAGTTAATGTGGTAGTTATTTCAAGACCAATTGTTGCCACACAACGCAACAATCAGCCAAGGGCAGAAAGGCCTCAAAGACAGTTTACTCGGCTCAGCATGTCTTTATCTCAAATTCTACCATAGTTGTTGAAGACTAACTTGGTGATTTCGAGGGAAGCTCCGAAGAATCCCAACACTACCTCACCGTTGTACAATCCAAACGCCCGTTGTGCTTATCACTCTGATAGCCCGGGGCATGATGCCAATAATTGTTGGGCCTTGAAGAATAAAGTGCAGGATCTGATTGACGCTAAGGAGATTGAGTTCGAAGCGCCAGAGAAGCCGAATGTCATAACGGCTCCTATGCCAAAACATGACGCTGGAGTAAATGCTATTGGGGAAGATGATGATGAAGAGTTTGATATTGACAGCTGGATATACCCCACTACCAATGGTGGCTTGAGCAACTGGATGGTGAAGGACTTCGTGCCAATTTATTTTATCACATAGTAATAGACTTTTGTTTCGGATTTGTAACAGACAATTTTTAAACTTTACGGCCCGTTGCCTTACCCGATACACTGTGGCTTTGTTTGTGAGGGCTTTATGTGTGTCATTTTCATATATCATTAATAAAAGCATTGGACGTTTTCTTGCATTTCAAATTTTGCGCTCCTTGTTTTTCTTTTTTTATCTTACAAAACAGCTATTTTACACACACTCACATATACAGGTCTACATCCACTCTGGATCCCACTTATAACGACTCTGCTACTGCCGGTTATGACTTCGAAAGTCCGATCAACCAAGCCGAGGACGAAGGTGAGGATGATTGCGAAGTGCCTGGTGAACTTGCTAGACTGCTACTTCAGGAAGAGAGGGCTATACATCCGCATGAAGAGCCAGTGGAAATAGTAAATCTGGGTACAGAGGAATACAAGAAAGAGGTCAAGATTGGTGCAAATCTGGAGCCTAGTGTTAAACAACGGTTGATTCAGATGCTGCGTGACTATGTTGAGATCTTTGCCTGGTCTTATGAAGATATGCCTGGGTTGGATACTGATATTGTGGTTCACCGATTGCCTACCAAGGAAGACTGTCCTCTAGTGAAACAAAAAGTTCGTCGGATACGCCCAGAGATGTCTGAGAAAATCAAGGCCGAAGTTATGAAACAGTTTGACGCTGGTTTTTTAGCAGTTACTTCTTACCCGCAGTGGGTTTCTAATGTGGTTCCAGTGCCGAAGAAAGATGGTAAGGTTCGAATGTGTGTTGACTATAGGGATCTGAACAGGGCAAGCCCCAAGGATGATTTCCCTCTGCCTCATATAGACGTTCTGGTTGACAACACCGCACATCATAAGGTCTTCTACTTTATGGATGGTTTCTCCGGTTATAATCAGATTAAAATGGCTCCCGAAGACATGGAGAAGATGACCTTTGTTACTCAATGGGGTACCTTTTGCTACAAAGTCATGCCTTTTGGATTGAAGAATGCTGGGGCAACGTTTCAGTGCGCCATGGTCGCTTTATTCCACGACATGATCCATCATGATATTGAGGTATACGTCGACGATATGATTGCAAGGTCCTAGACAGAGGAATAACACCTTGACCATATTTAGAAGTTGTTTGACAG
Source organism: Vicia faba (assembly GCA_948472305.1). Lineage (NCBI taxonomy): Eukaryota > Viridiplantae > Streptophyta > Magnoliopsida > Fabales > Fabaceae > Vicia > Vicia faba. The sequence continues at coordinate 147,834,627 of OX451740.1, forward strand.
GTTGAAGTTGTACAGGCTGAGGTTAAACCCGAACAAGTGCACCTTCAGGGTGAGATCTGGTAAGTTGTTGGGTTTCGTCGTAAGTGACAAAGGTATTCAAGTGGATCCTGCAAAGGTGAAGTCTATAAAGGAAATGCCAGCTCCCTAAACTGAAAAAGAAGTCAGAGGCTTTCTGGGACGTTTGAACTACATTGCCCGATTCATCTCACACCTGACTGCTACTTGTGAGCCAATCTTCAAGTTGCTGAAGAAAGATCAAGTGGTAAGATGGAACGATGAATGTCAGGCCGCTTTTGAAAGGGTCAAAGAATATCTCCAAGAGCCACCTATTATGATCCCTCCAGTTGAAGGGAGACCTTTGATCTTATACTTGACAGTACTCGATAATTCAATGGGGTGTGTATTGGGGCAGCATGACGAGTCTGGCCGAAAAAAGCATGCTATTTACTACCTTAGCAAAAAGTTTACCGACTGCGAGACCCGATACTCGTTGCTTGAGAAAACTTGCTGCGCTTTGGCATGGGCTGCTCGCCGGCTGAGACAGTATATGCTGACCCACACCACTCTATTGATATCAAAGATGGATCCAATCAAGTATATTTTCGAAAAGCCTGCTCTTACTGGGAGAATTTCTCGATGGCAGATGTTGCTATCTGAATATGATATCAAATACCACACTCAAAAAGCAATCAAAGGAAGTGTGTTGGCATACCATTTGGCACATCAGGCAGTGGACGATTACCAGTCTATGAACTTTGAATTCCCGGATGAGAATATCATGTTGGTAACTGACTGTGAAACACCTGGACCAGATGAAGGACCTGAGGAAGGATCCCGGTGGTCTATGTACTTTGATGGAGCTTCAAACGCTTTGGGTAATGGCATTGGCACCGTGATCATATCTCTTGAAGGCTCTCATACTCCGTTCACCGCCCGACTATGCTTCAACTGCACCAATAACATGGCGGAGTATGAAGCGTGCATTATGGGTCTTCGAGCAGCTATTGACCTAAGGATTAAATTTTTAAGTGTATTCGGAGATTCCGCTCTCGTGATCATCCAGATTAAAGGCGAGTGGGGTACGAAACACCCTAATCTTATTCCTTACAAAGAGTATGTGTTGATGTTGCTTCCGCACTTCGAGGAGATAACCTTTGAACACTTCCCTAGAGAGGAGAATCAGTTGGCAGATGTGCTAGTTACGATGTCTTCTATGTTCAAAGTCAGATGGGACAATGAGGCTCCCCAGGTTACCATTGAGAGGTTGGACGAACCTGCACATTGCTGCGACATTGAGACTGGGGAGGTAACAGATAAACCCTGGTTTCATGAGGTGAAGAGGTATCTTGAGGCTCAGAAATACCCTGAGGGTTCATCTGTTAGTGATAAAAAGTTTATGAGGAGGTTCGCGGGAAAGTTCTTCATTAGTAATGGCATTCTTTACAAGTGTAACCATGATTCAACCTTATTGCATTGTGTGGATAAGAACAAAGCAGAAAGGATTATGGTAGAGTTACATGAAGGTACATTCGAGACCCATTCCAGTGGACACACCATGGCAAAGAAAATCCTTCGGGCAGGATATTATTGGTCCACAATGGAAGCCGACTGTTATCAGCATTCTCAGACCTGTCATAAGTGCCAAGTCTATGCTGATAAAGTGCACATACCTCCAGTACCTTTGAACGTATTGACAGCTCCTTGGCCTTTTGCAATGTGGGGCATCGACATGATCGGCGAGATCAGACCTACTACATCCAACGGGCATCGTTTCATCCTGGTAGCTATTGATTACTTTACAAAGTGGGTTGAAGCAGCTTCCTTTGCTACTGTAACCAAGAATGTCGTGGCACGATTCATTCGGCACAATCTGATCTGTCGATATGGGGTACCAGAAATAATTATTACTGACAATGGTACAAATCTCAACAATAAGATGATCGCCAAGCTCTGCAAGCAGTTCAAGATACAGCATCACAACTCTTCTCCTTATCGGCCGAAGATGAATGGGGCTGTAGAAGCGGCTAATAAAAACATTAAGAAGATTGTGCAGAAGATGACAGTGACATACAAAGATTGGCACGAGATGTTACCATTTACTCTTCATGGGTACCGTACCTCAGCACGGACGTCAACAGGGGCAACACCCTATTCCTTGGTATATGGCATGGAGGCCGTCTTGCCCATTGAGGTTCAGATACCCTCTCTTCGGATTATGAAGGATGCAGGTTTGAGCGAAGATGATTGGATCCAGACCCAGCTTGATCAGCTGAACTTAATCGACGAAAAGAGACTTACTGTTATTTGTCATGGTCAAACGTACCAAAAACGGATGATCAAGGCATTTAACAAGAAAGTCAGACGACGGGAGTATCAAGTTGGGGACCTGGTTATTGTAGCGATAAAAAATGTAGCGGGGTAAATCGAAGATCGAACTATTAATTAATTCGTCTCACAAAAGCAAGAGACGCCACCGCGCTTTATTATTTCCAAGGGAAAAGGGAAAATAGCGAAATAAAACCCTAAAATATGCAATGTAAAATAATACTTTAAAAGTAATGAAAATACAAGGCGTTTTTGAAAAGAGGTCTAGAGTTCGGGGGTTGGTTATACAATGGGAAGGTATTAGCACCCAATGTATCTATAGTATTCTATAAGAACCTTTTGAAATATCTGTTTTTTGGTTAAAATTGTTTGTTTGGTTAAAATGGTTTGTTTGGTCAAAATGGGTGTGGACGAGATTTTAAAAATACAACGACCTAATATCGAGGTTTTGATTTACTTTAAAAATTGATTTTTTGGAGATTTAACTTAAGTTTAACAAAAAGTAAAATGTATGAAAGGGTCTCGCACAATCGTATCAGATGCTCAATGACATGAAGTCAATAAATTTAATTCTTTCTCATGGAATAAATCGAGCGAACAAAATGGACATCAAAATATAAGCATTCGAAAATTCACAGGAAAATAAATCTAACTAAACAGATTAATAACCAAAAGGCACTGAAAAATTAAAATGACAGAGATATTTAAATACAAATAATAGAGAATGTAACTAATGATCTAAAAAAAAGTTATTTAAACTAAATTAAAATTCTAAGATTATTTACTAAGATAATTCTACTAACTACAAATTCTAAGGTTATAAAAATAATTCTAAAATTAGTAAATTAAATCTAAATTAAACTAAAATTTTAAAGTTACTAAATTAAATCTAAAACAAATAAAAACTCCAAAGTTACTGAACTAAATCTAAATCAACTAAAATTCTAAAACTACTAAACTAAATCTAAATCAAATACAAATTCTAAAGTTATTAAACTAAATCTAAATCAAATAAAATTCTAAAGTTATTAAACTAAATCTAAATCAAATAAAATTCTAAAGTTATTGAATTAATTCTAAATCAAATAAAAAAAATTCTAAAGTTATTAAATTAAATCTAAATCAAATAAAATTCTAAAGTTACTAAACTAAATCTAAATCGAATAAAAATTCTAGAGTTATTAAATTAATCTAAATCAAATGAAAATTCTAAAGTTACTAACTCTAAATCAAATAAAATTCTAAACTAAATCTAAATCAAATAAAATTCTAAAATTACTAAATTAAATCTAAATTAAATAAAAATTCTAAAGTTACTAATTCTAAATTAAAGTTAAAGTTACTACAATAGTTCTAAATTTAAACTAATTATTTCTAATTAAAAAAAATTGTAATTTTATATGATTAAACTAATCAACCTAATATTAAATCTAATCAATTATATATTTTTAAAGTTACTAGGTTAAATCTAAAACAAAATTTTAAAGTTAGTAGATTAAGACTAAATTAAATAAAAGAGTAAGGGGTAATGTTAAAACAGAAAATAAAGGGGGGGTGCTGATAGACAGTATTTTTGATGGGTTAAGAATGTTGGAAGGCCCAAACTATGAGGAAAAAAAATAATGAAATTTAAATAAAAATGGGCCTAAAGCTGGCCCGGTCTGGAAGAGAGAAAGAAGAGTTTTCTTTTGAAACCCTAAAACAAGAGGAAGGGGGCGCCGGATTTTTCTTATTGGGAAGGGGAAAATTACAGTTCAATTAACATTATTCCCAATAAACTCTCTACTTCCTATGCTTCATCGTGAAAACAAAAATTTAACACCCTCTCTTCACAATTCATGCTTCTTTACCAATCTCAATTCATTCCTCTATGATCAAAACTACTCCCCTGTTCATCTTCCTCTCTTGCTCTCACACTTCATTACCATCATTATCGATTCCTCTCTCTCACGCTCTTATCTCCGGTTCTCTCACGTTTCAATCGATTCTCACGACTCTGTATCAATACCCCAACGGTCAGCAACAACAATAAATCTCTCCTTCAAACTTTGTTTCGATTTTCAAGATTTAGTTCGATAATCCAAAAACTCAAGCTCTCTGTATTTTCGGTTCATCTCTCTTAGTCTCATCCTCATTCTTATAGAAACAGTGGCGACGCTCTATCTCTCAAGCTCTCGGTATCACTCACTCGGCGGTAAATTATCTATCACCCTCATCTGCTTCTCTGTATTTTTTATATTTTTTATTGACAACAGTAGTATCAATGCTTCCATATTCCTTATTCTCTTTTTTATTTACTACAGACTTGTGGTTTCAGAGTTTATGTAGGGATTGAGATAAGCTTATGAGGTACGAATGTATTGTGTTATGAATTTGGGTTCAGCGAGGATTTTTTTTTGTGAGCGGTTACCAGTATGAAATAAATGACGATTTCTGTGGTTTTTCAGGTTATTGCAGAAAAAGTTTGAAACATAGATTTTTGGTGTGAGTTTCTTCTTTTATTTTCTATGATGTTTTCCCTTCTAAACCAAACGATTTCTCAATTTCATCTCAAAATTTCCAATCTCTATTTTCTATCATTTGAAAACAGCAACAATGATTTTCATTTTTTTAGGTTCACTCAGTTTAATATCATTGTAGTTTCATAGTTTCCCAATTACAACAACATCAAGATAAGTAATAATTACAGCAACAGTCAAACAACAACAGGGCATGGTAATAAATAGAATGGTACATAAAGAAGAAAGACTCACCCGGTCAAAGCTAGTCCAACGAGTTCTCGTTTCTGGAAAACTTCGACAGGTAAACTAAAATTTCCCCCTTTTCCTTCTGAGATCTACATAAACATGTTGTTGTCGGTGCGTTGTTATGTTTTTGTAGATAAATACGCAAACTGCTTGCAAAATTTGTGTTGTGACGTACTTCTGAGTTGTTGCAAGGTTTAATGGAGCATTGTGGAGGGTTGATCTTGGCACTTAGAGTTTGGTATGAAGATTGATGAGTGGTATAGAAGAAGATGTTTGGCTGTAATGAAAATGGTGAGTGTTTTTTGAGTTTTGGAGAAGATTGAACAAAAATTCATGCAGAATATCCTCTCCGATTTTTCTATCTGTCCCCTTTATTTGATGCTGAGCTCCCTCCTTTATAATGGGACAATGTGGTTTTGGGGGGAACAAGTTTGGTTTTTAAACAAATATACTATTACGCTTTTTCACTTTATTGATGTAGTTTTTGATTACCTATTTTAGTGCAATCCTTGGACTGGTTTGGACTGATATGATGCAGCTTTTTGCAGGTTGTGATATAGCATTTTGGACTGTTTGAATTGTTTGTAGCAGCAAGACAATAGCAGTGTGCAAATCAGTTTTGGACATCAACATTTTCAGCTTTGTTTTGGACTATTTTTTTGGCATGTTTTATGCAGACTTGGTAGACTATGGGCAACAACAAAATTATAGCAGGCTTAGGGATATGTACTGGTTTTGCAAGTTCTAAAAAAACTGGTTTTGGGACCACAAATTTTATTGGACATAAAACAATAAGACAAAGATAATAGTAATAATAAAGATAAAAGGCAATTTGTTAGTAATATAAAACAGAATAATAATAATAATAATAAAAATAAGATGCAAACAAAATTAATTTTATTTTAATTTTAATATTAATTCAATTTTAAAATTGAATTAAAATTAGAATCAAATCAAAATCAATATTGGATTAGAAGAAGCTAAAACTATAATGACCAAAAAGAATCAAAAAATGTAAAATAAAAGAAAAAGATATTAACTATATTTTTGAAATTTTTTTGATTAAAATCTATACTGAAATAAAAATCTAAATGAAACCAATAAAACTATAATAATTTTTTTTTAATTAAGAATTGTGAATTTAAAATATTATAATGCTAATTATAAATATTTTTGTGATTTTTTCTAATAATGCGATAGTAAAAAGTGACATGAACTAAAATACACATTTTTTTAGATTTTTTTCAAATAAGACAAAAATGATAAATAAAAGACGAAAAAATATGCGCTATGTATGATTTGGTAAAGGTTGGACAAGACATGATCAAATTTCATTAAATTCATAAAGCGACTTCTAACGTTTTCATTCTTTCATGGCATTTCAAAAATAATCAGCTCTTGACTTCTAAAGAAAAGTTGTAGTTGTTGTCAAGGAGAATCATATGTAAAAGAACCACTAAAAAAATATCGAAATTTGAAGAAGTTATGAATTTTTGAAATCTGACTCGAGAAATGGCAAAAATATGTCAAATTGCTTGTGAACACTTGCTATGTAATAATGCAGATGGGAGGTGGTATCTTAGGTCAAAATTTGGGGTATGACAGCTGCCCCTATTTAAGTTTCTTCTATCCGGAGATATGAAGATTAAAATCTTCGTCTCGACGAGATTGAAGGTACTTAAATACATAATACGCAATTTTTGCCCTAAGATACCGCCATTATGTTTGTGATATGAATGTAGTATTTAAATTCACAGAGAATGATATTGTATGAGACAAGATAATGCTGGAGAAACCAAACACCAACAAAACACAGGAACATAGATTATACACTACTGGGGAAGTGAGTCATCGACTTCAAATGATAGACTCTTGACGGCGAATAAAAATTTGAGAGAATACGACCTCTGACCCTGACAAAGAAGGCATCTTGCATAGGCTACAAAAACAGATTATCGACCCAAAATAACGGTGAGTTCACATCTCAAGGTCAACGATAGACAAAAGATGTATCAATTTTGCTGATAATGGATTACCGACTTCTGAAGGTAAAGATTCATAACAAACTTCTCTGCGAGATTTCCGGAGATATACCAATTAATGCTGAAATAATAATATGGTTGTAGATACATAAGCTGCTCAAATAAAGAAGCTGCCACTTGTTGTCTTCCAAAAATACTATGACATACAAGTTGCTCAAATAAAGAAGCTGCTACTTGCTGTCTTCCAAAAATACTATGACATACAAGCTGCTCAAATAAAGAAGCTGCCACTTGCTGCCTTCCAAAAATACTATGACATACAAGTTGCTCAAATAAAGAAGCTGCCACTTGCTGTATTTCAGAAAAATAATAACGTACAAGTTGCTCATGAAGAGACTGCCGCTTGCCATTTTCCAAAAAATAATAACGTACAAGTTTCTCATGAAGAGACTGTCGCTTGTCGTTTTCCAAAAAATAATAACGTACAAGTTGCCCATGAAGAGACTGCTGCTTGTCGTTTTCCAAATAATAATAACGTACAAGTTGCTCATGAAGAGACCGCCGCTTGTCGTTTTCTAACGATGTCTATAACGTACAAGTTGCTCATGAAGAGACTGCCGCTTGCCGTTTTCCAAAAATATTTCAGAAGAAAGTTGCGATAACACTGCCAGAGAATAAAATTCTTTTTCAAAGGGAATCATGAATAGATCCTTCCTGAGGAGGTCAAATACTTAAATGCGCAAAATAAATGCACCATTCGTCTAGGTTGCCTAGCTTGGAGAAAATCACGAGATAGCCTATGCAAGAGACAACAACTCCCTCCAGGAATAAACCAGAGAGAAAACAGTCAAACAAGACTCCACCCAATGAGAAAATAACTTAATTGGGGATTCATCCTATCCAGAAATGGACAAGGAAGGCTAAATCAAAAAATCATCTACGAGGATTAGCTCAGTTGGGGAATTTAGAAAGGAAGCACATTTTCTGCCTAAGTTAACATTCTACTTGGAAAGAAACATGTACGCTGTTTGAATAAACAAAGTATACAACCCAAAATCAACGACAAATGTGAATATGCATGCGTGATATAAGTGTAAATGAGTAAATGAATGTTATGCTGACAAAACAAACAGATGGAATATCTTGAAGACGATAAGATGTCACGAAATAATAAATACTCGGCCAATCGTAAAAAGACAGAAAATAAATGGAACTGGAACCACAAAGCAACGTCAGAGCGTATCACGCTACAAGGCTCAAGTCTTCTGAGGAGAAAAGTATTCAAATCCAATCTTCTAATACCAATAGACCACTGGCATGATACAAAACGTACCACACTTCAGAAATCTGCTCAAATAAAGATAACTGAAACAAAGCTTAACTGGAAATGCTGGGGAGTCACCAAGCTTAGTACCACAAGAAACGCAAGTTTACACAACCAACACCTCATGACGATTTTGAAAGAAAACATGTTCATCATGCAAGGGTAAATTATTGTATTGTTTTGCATTTCATGGCTTGACCATCCTCGGAACAACTGTTAATATTCCTTTCATTATTCACGACACATTTTTAAAATAAGAATACTTTAAATAACTTTGTTTTAAATATTGCCGTAAAATTAAAATTTTGCCCACAAAAGGTAAATGCTCAAATTTCATTAATAAGATAGTAGTTCGCTAACAACGCGACTCCAACGGTTTACAAAAGTTTGGGAAATAGTACATGAAAGAAAGGGTTACACAAAAACAATGATCACTATTCTCCCTAACAACTTCGAATTCCGAAATGTGCTCATATGCCACAGCCGGTCTGACCAAAAGCCTGCCTAAGCCGCCCCTTCGGGTTTTCAACTTAGCGAACTGTCAACTCAAACCTAGGCAAAATACTTCTTGACTGCATCGGCGTTCATGGAGCGCGGGAGCTCTTCACCGTCCATATTTGTGAGAATCATGGCACCTCCAGAGAAAACTTTCTGAACGACATACGGTCCTTCATAATTTGGAGCCCACTTGCCCCTAGAATCAGGTTGGAAATATAATATCTTTTTGAGCACAAGGTCACCTTCTCTGAACTCGCGTGGTCGAACCTTCTTATCAAAAGCCTTCTTCATTCTCTGCTGATATAATTGACCGTGACACAATGTTGTCAATCTCTTTTCTTCAATTAAATTCAACTGATCATATCTACTTTGACACCATTCAGCCTCAGAAAGTTTAGCTTCCATCAAAACTCTCATAGACGGAATCTCAACCTCCACGGGGAGTACTGCTTCCATACCATAAACTAGGGAAAATGGGGTTGCGCCTGTGGAAGTTCGAACTGAAGTACGGTATCCATGCAGAGCAAACGGAAGCATTTCATGCCAATCTTTATAAGTTACCACCATCTTCTGGACAATCTTTTTGATGTTCTTGTTAGCAGCTTCAACTGCCCCATTCATCTTCGGTCTGTAAGGAGAAGAATTATGATGTTCGATATTGAACTCCTCACAAAGCTCTCTCATCATCTTGTTATTCAAATTCGAACCATTATCAGTGATGATCTTGCTCGGGATACCGTATCGACAAATGATTTGATTCTTGATAAATCTGACTACCACCTGTCTGGTTACATTAGCATAAGATGCTGCTTCCACCCATTTAGTAAAATAATCGATCGCTACCAAGATAAAACGATGACCATTTGAAGCTTTGGGTTCAATCATTCCAATCATATCAATTCCCCACATAGAGAAAGGCCAAGGTGAAGAGATAACATTGAGGAGGGTCGGTGGCACATGTATCTTGTCCGCATAAATCTGGCATTTATGACATTTCTTCACATATTTGCAGCAATCAGATTCCATTGCCATCCAATAGTAACCAGCTCTCAACATCTTTTTAGCCATTGCATGTCCGTTGGCATGTGTGCCAAAGGATCCTTCATGTACTTCTTGCATCAGCATGTCTGCTTCATGTCCGTCTACACATCTGAGCAAGACCATGTCGTAATTCCTCTTATACAATACTTCTTCATTGAGGAAGAAACTGCTTGCTAATCTTCTCAACGTCTTCCTATCTTTATTGGATGCCCCAGGCGGGTACTCTTGAGTTTGAAGAACACGTTTAATGTCATAGAACCATGGTTTGTCGTCGGTAACCTCTTCTACTGAGAACACATGAGCAGGTATGTCGAGGCGCATAACCCTGATTGTAGGCACATCGTTCCAACCATTCACTTGAAACATTGAAGACAAAGTAGCTAAAGCATCAGCCATTTGGTTTTCATCTCTAGGGATATGATGTAATTCCACTTTGTTGAAGAAAGTTAACAATCTTCTAGCATAGTCTCTGTAAGGGATCAAACCAGGATGACGAGTCTCCCATTCTCCTTTGATTTGATTAATTACCAATGCCGAATCTCCGTAAATATCAAGAATCTTAATCCTTAGATCCACTGCTTCTTCGAGACCCATAATACATGCCTCATATTCAGCCATGTTGTTCGTGCAGTCAAACCTCAATCTCACCGTGAACGGGATATGAGTACCTCGGGGAGTGACGATGATTGCCCCAATTCCATTTCCATAAGAGTTCACAGCTCCGTCAAATATTAAACCCCAATGGGATTCGGGATCAGGTCTTTCTTCAGGTAATGGCTCTTCACAATCTTTAGCTTTCAAGTACATAACATCTTCATCTGGGAAATCAAACTTGATGGATTGATAATCGTCAATTGGTTGGTGAGCCAAATGGTCGGCTAAAATACTCCCTTTGATTGCTTTCTGAGTATGATACTCAATGTCATATTCAGATAACAACATCTGCCAACGGGCTATTCTTCCAGATAAGGCGAGCTTCTCAAAGATATACTTGATCGGATCCATTTTGGAGATCAACCAAGTGGTGTGGTTAATCATATACTGGCGCAGACGGCGAGCAGCCCAAGCTAAAGCACAATAGGTTTTCTCAAGCATTGAGTATCGAGACTCACAGTCTGTGAATTTCTTACTCAGATAATATACAGCATGTTCCCTTCTTCCAGTCTCATCTTGTTGACCAAGCACACATCCCATGGAATCTTCCAATATAGACAGGTACATAATCAAAGGTCTTCCTTCCACCGGAGGAATCAAAATGGGAGGTTCAAGCAAATATTCTTTGATGCTATCAAAAGCTCTCTGACAATCTTCTATCCACACACATCCTTGGTTCTTTCTGAGAAGCTTGAAAATCGGCCCACAGGTAGCAGTCATATGAGATATAAATCTAGAAATATAGTTCAGTCTCCCAAGGAATCCTCTTACTTGTTTTTCCATCTTGGGTGCGGGCATTTCCCGAATAGCTTTAACTTTATCAGGATCTACCTCAATACCTTTCTGACTGACAATGAAACCCAGAAGTCTTCCAGAACGAACACCAAAAGTGCACTTGTTGGGATTTAGACGGAGTTTATACTTTCTCAAACGCTGGAATAACTTCAATAAATGTTCCAAATGATCTTCTTCAGTTTGTGATTTGGAAATCATGTCATCTACATACACTTCTATCTCTTTATGCATCATGTCATGGAACAAAGCAGTCATGGCCCTTTGGTATGTTGCACCAGCATTCCTCAAACCAAACGGCATAACCCGATAACAAAATGTTCCCCAAGGTGTAATGAAAGCTGTCTTCTCCATATCTTCCGGTGCCATCTTGATTTGATTGTAACCAGAGAAACCATCCATGAAAGAAAAGACTTTGAACTTTGCGGTACTGTCGACCAATACGTCAATGTGCGGTAATGGGAAGTCATCCTTTGGGCTAGCTCTATTCAGATCTCTATAGTCTACACACATTCGAACTTTGCCATCTTTCTTAGCAACAGGCACTATATTGGCTAACCATTGAGGATAGACCGATGTAACAAGGAAACCTGCATTAATTTTTTTTTGAACTTCTTCTTTGATCTTGTCAGCCATATCGGGACGAGTCCTTCTCAACTTCTGCTTAATCAGCGGACATTCAGGTCTCAACGGTAAACGATGCTCCACAATATTGTTGTCCAAACCTGGCATATCTTGGTAGGACCAAGCAAACACATCAACATACTCTTTGAGAAGCTCCAACATTTTCTCTTTGACCTCTGGGATAAGCAATGCTCCGACCTTGACTTCCTTTTTATCTTCTTCATCACCCAAATTGATCATCTCTATAGGTTCTTCAAACGGCTGAATAGTCTTTTCATCGTGCTCAAGCAAACGGGAAATTTCATCAGGAACTTCTTCGCTATCCTCTTCTTCGGCTCCGAACACAGGGAATTCAAAGTTGGGAGGGGGCATAGGATCATTGTTTTCAATGGTTAAGTCATGGATTAATCTGCACATATGATTATGCTTTATTTTAGAAATTGATTTGTGCAAATGAAACGAAAAGTTATTATATCTTCCTATTACTACCAATTAATTTTCATTACTATTTCCCAGAAAAAGTGAAAAAAATAAAACAGTAGTGGACAAAATAACATTTTTATTCATGAGGGGCAATACTTGAAACAAAGAGCCCAGACATTTTCTCTTTTTCCTTGGGCAGAGCAAAAGGATTTATTTTCAACATAGCCCGACACAAATACTTTTCGCCTTGGGCAGAGCAAAATTTTTTTTCAAAAATAAAACAAAACATTACTCAGAAATGTGCATCACAACAAAAACATCAACAGCAATCCAGTTCTGGCAAACCACTCCATGCGTTACGAAATCGGGTAAATCCTCTTCAGAATCGTCTCCTATTATAGCATCAACTTCAGGAGGAGTCGGATGGATAAAACCTCCGCTTCGGAAAACTTCTTGTATCGGACGAGTAACTATTTCCTGCTTGACTCTTGTAGACACGGGATGAAAACCAAGACCTTCTCCAGACTTGTTCTCGGGCAAAGTCAACACCTGGCCCCAACCTTCAGTCGAACCACTTTCACCCACTCGTCGCGCATCCTCAAAAGAAGAAATAGATGTCCCTTGCTTCTTCACTTCACTATTAGCAACAGATAGAGCTTGGAATTGGGTTCCAACATCCTCATCAGCATCAATAAAAGAGAAAGATGACAAATGGCTTACCACCATAGCCTGCTCTCCACCAATCATTATCAGCTTTCCATGCCTTACAAACTTCAATCTTTGATGGAGCGTGGAAGTGACTGCCCCTGCATCATGGATCCATGGACGACCCAATAGGCAACTGTAGACGGCACGAATATCCATTACTTGAAAAGTGATCTGAAAAGTATGAGGACCAATTATTATAGGAAGATCCACTTCACCAATGAGAGTCTTCCTAGAACCATCAAACGCTTTGACAATTACCCCACTAAGTCTCATGGGAGCACCTTGGTATGAGAGTCGAGATAATGTAGTTTTGGGCATTACATTTAACGACGAACCTATATCTACCAACATACTTGATAAAGTATCATTTCCACAACTTATTGAGATATGCAAAGCCATATTATGGTTCCTTCCCTCCTCCGGAAGCTCTTCATCACTGAAACCAAGATTGTTACACGAAGTAATATTTCCCACAATTCCATCAAATTGGTCAACCGTCACATCATGATCCACGAATGCCTGGTCCAAGACCTTCATCAAAGCTTCTCTATGGGCACCAAAATCTCTCAGTAAAGCAAGCAAAGAAATCTTGGAAGGAGTTTGCAATAGTTGGTCCACAATCTTATATTCACTTCTCTTGATGAGCTTCAGAATCTCATCATCATCGGGATGTGGGATAGGTTCATTGGATTGGCCTATCTCAACCCTTGGTTCAACATTTCTCGCTGGAATTTTTGCCGGTATGGGCCTCCTGACTTGAACTTCTGGTCTCTTCAAAGATACTGCTGCAAAGACACGTCCGCTTCTCGTAACTCTGCTCACATCAGCGATGTTAACAAAAGATGGCATTGTTGGTATAGGGACTTCTACCCCATTTTCAATCATTGTGGCATTATACTTATACTGTATAGCTTGGTCTGAGTTGTAAGGCACAGGACCAGGTGGATAAATGATCAAAGGAGCAACAGGTGCAGTCTGACTGTCGTAAACGATCTCTATTGGTTCAGGCAAGTTGAATTGTGGTATTATAACATTCACTTCATTAACTGGATCTCTATCATGTGTAATAGTGATAACCCTCTGGTCTAACAATTTTTGAATATCCTCATTCACAATAGGGAAATCAACCTCTCTTGAACAAAATTCACAAACATCATAATCATGCCGATGCCTAAAAAAGGCAAGTCTTCTTAAGCTCTGATGTAACCTGATCAACGAATCTCTTATGTGTTCAACTTGAAAAACTCGAAACTTTCCTGGACAACCTTCCACCATATTCACTGATGCTGCCCCATGTCGAGGCAAAGGATTATCTCTAACATTTGGGTTAACATCCTTGAAAGACAAGATACCGTTCTTAATCAACCTCTGCACGTCCGCCTTTAAAGCAAAACAATTTTCAATGTTGTGCCCCGGCGACCCTTGATGATATTCACAAAACTGATCTGCCTTGTACCACGGAGAAGTACTATTTGGTGCGACAGGAGGAGGCTTCGTCATTATGAGGTTTTTTCTGATCAGAGCGGGGAACAAGTCAGTGTAAGTCATGGGAATGGCATCAAATTGCGGTTTCCTTGGTGAACGATTCTGGTTATTAAGTTGATAAGCCTGTTGTCGAGGCTGCTGCTGAAATGGTCGTTGCTGAGTTGGTGGGGTTTGATGAGTTGGGGTCACCATTGTTGGGCGGACAGACGGAGTGACTGCCGCAACATGTGAATAGCCTCTCCTTGGTCTCCCAGGGAAAATTAAATTTACATCTTGTTCTTTCCTTTTAGGGAAAACACTTCCAAACTTCTTGATACTGCTAGATGGACTTCCTTCCTTAACCAAACGTCCCTCACGAATCCCTTCTTCCAACCGCATGCCCATACTTACCATCTCGGTGAAGTCACTGGGTGCGCTGGCAATCATTCTTTCATAATAAAAGGAACCTAAAGTCTTCAGGAATATCTTTGTCATTTCTTTCTCCTCAAGAGGGGGATAAATCTGAGCAGCAATCTCGCGCCACCTCTAGGCATATTCTTTAAATGACTCTCTGTCTCTCTGGGACATCGCCCGAAGTTGATCTATGTCCGGCACCATGTCGACGTTGTACTTATACTGGCGAACAAAAGCTTCACTAAGATCGTTGAAATTACGGATCTGAGTGCTGTCCAAGCCCATATACCACTTTAGAGCGGCACCAGTCAAACTGTCTTGAAAGTAGTGAACTAATAAGTTATGATCATCAGAATATGTAGACATCTTTCTCACATACATAATTAAATGACTCCGCGGACACGAATCACCTTTATACCTTTCAAAGTCCGGCACTTTGAATTTGGCTGGAATCTTTACATTTGGAACTAAACACAGGTCATGAGCATTCTTTCCAAACAAATCTTTCCCCTTTAACGCTCTGATCTCCCTCTGCATCTCTTGAAACTGGTCTTGAAATTCCTCCATTCTATCGAAAAGACCCAGACTTTCAGCAGGCACAGCATCATAAGCAGGTTCATTCATGTATGGCATAGAATGAACCACAGGAGCGACAGTTGTTATCACTGGTTGAGGGAAAGGTGCCACAGACGGGATTACAGGCGGCATAGTAGTTGTCTCTGGTTGAGGAAAAGACATAGTAGGTTGAACCAAAGGCTGTACGACAGGCTGATACCCTTCTGGTACAAAGTTATAAGG
Source organism: Vicia faba (assembly GCA_948472305.1). NCBI lineage: Eukaryota > Viridiplantae > Streptophyta > Magnoliopsida > Fabales > Fabaceae > Vicia > Vicia faba. Next base: position 147,850,421 of record OX451740.1, read on the forward strand.
CATTCCCCATGGAAAACCTTTTGGCATCTGATGTTGAAGCGGAGAGTTGATTTGAGTCACAGATGTTGGAACGGTGACAATCTCATAAACCACAGTAGTTGAAGTCTGAATCTCAGCAGCTGCAGTCGATGGCTGATTCTGAGCAGCCATCAAACTTTCCACTAGTGCAGTTAACTTTTCCATCCCTATACGAAGGGTAGCAACCTCCTCGCAAAGCTCGTGGTTTTCCTGTTCTAGATCTTCCATCTTCCTCTGACGGTTGGCTCGGGTATCGTACCGATGAGACAGCTTGACAATATATCAGAGTGGAAAAAGAAACAAGGATAAGACTCTAGAAAACATGTGAAGTGGAATGCTGGATGATGCATGATATGTGATGCAAATGATAATTCATTTTGATAGTTTTTCAAGGAACTTCAATAATTTTGCACACATCAATGGTAAAGGAATTTGGAACAACAAAAACTCACTTCATTAATCAAAAGCGGTAAATTACAACTTACAACTTTGGAACAACAAAATAATAAATTACAACTTTGGGACAACAACCCAATAAAAGCAGTAAATTAACACTCTGGAACATGAAGCCCATAATAAAAGCAGTAAATTACAACTTTGGAACATGAAGCCCATAATAAAAGCAGTAAATTACAACTTCAGAACATGAAGCCCTTTTACAGAGTTTTACAAAATGACATCAGTAAAATAAAACTAAAAACTAAAGATCACTCAGAATCAACAGATGAAGGACCAAATGCCAACTGTAACTGGAGCTTCCTGATCTTCTCTTTATAAAAGTCTTCCATCTCTTTCTTCTCAGCTACCAGTCGATCAATGATTTCCTTTTATGGATTAGGAACGAGAGCAACGCTTACCGAACCTTCCTTCTTTCTCTTCCTTTCACTAGCATATTTCTTCAGTAAAGCATCCTTTTGACGAAGCTTCTCATCATGATCAATGAACCAGCCGTCTTGAATAAATAGCAAATCCTCCTTTTCCTTTAGTTGTCGAGCCAGGACCTGATTCTCATATTCAGAAATATTATACTTTTCTTTCCAAGCATCTCTCTCGGACTTCATCCTAGCCAGATTTCCTTGGTATTCTCCCATATTCTCGATAGGGGTATCAACAGATGATGATGCAACAGTAGGGAATAAAGGTTTCTCAGGTTTATAGGGCATCTTGAGAGCACAAGCCCTAGCACGGACCCATTGTAGGTAAGGCTCCAAAGAAACGGCACCCATATGTCCTAACATGTCTCTCCCTTTCCTATGGATGTGGCGCCAAGCTCCTTCGATCTCCCTCTTAGCTGCCTGGTGATCTTGTCCTTCTTGTAGAAAGAAACCACTCACATGGATGTTGTTTGGCTTGTCCCTCATCGGGTATCCAAACTGATGGCGCGCGAGAACAGGATTATAGTTAATTCCTCCTTTTGTACCAAGAAGGGGCACGTTAGGAAAAGCACCACAGCTATCAATGATCTTCACGTCATGGTAAACTCGATTATACCAATCAATGTCGAAATGAGTGAGAGCCATAATTTTTGGCGCCCATCGCGGCTCCTTCTCAAGATCCCAGAAAACATCAGACCTAGGTAGATGAGAAACATACCACTGATACAGCAACTGTGCACAACAAATAATCACCCCTCCTTGATAAGAGTTTCGAAGATGGATGGAGTAGTAGGTATCTCCTAGCAGCGTAGGGACCGGATTTCCAATCAAGAAAATTCTAATGGCGTTGATATCCACAAACTTATCAATGTTAGGGAACAAGAATAGACCATAAGCGAGTAAAGCAAAGACGTCTTCAAAGGCAATAGTATCTTTTATCTCAGCGAAATGACGAGCTTTCCTCAACAAAAACTGCGCAGACAAGCCTCGGATTCCCCCTTTTGTAGTCATGTTCTCCTCTATCTCTGACTTCTTCAAGTGGGTGATGGTCGCTATCTCGTGAGATTTGGGTTCCTCTTCTAAGCCAGAAAAAGGAACACAGTCGGTGATCGGCAAACCAAGTATGTAGGAGTACTCTTCTAAGGTGGGCATTAACTGGTAATCCGGAAAGGTGAAGCATCGGTACAAAGGATCATAAAATTGGACCAACGTACCAAGGATGCCTTCTTTCATCTTGCGCTTCATGAGAGGTATAAGGGACCCATATTTCTTCTGAAACTCCGCCGGGTTCTCGATCTTATGAATCAAACTCTTCAGTTCTTCAATCTCGGGCTCCTTAAAACTATAACTTCGAGTGTTTCTCCTTCCAAACTCCATAATAATAGTACCTAAGATGTCTGCAAAAATCATTCTTAAGTTCCTTGAAAAACAAGTTTTTTTTACAAAAAAAATGTTGATGGATGCATGGATGAATGATAATGCAACAGTTACACACAAGTTCACAAATATAGGGTTCAAAGGTTCAACGCTTCGAGCATGGAGTCAAGGGTAAAGCCCACCCTAAGGTATGTACTACGGTTTAATCACACCTTTAAGACAAGGTTCTAAGAGTTCCCAGAGTCTACATTCCTCCTTCGGATATTACCAACGTCTTGATTACTCAATAATTAGCAATATTCTCAAGAGAAACTTATCCGAGCGTAGCATCGCATAACAACTACTTCCGAATTACTCCGTTATAGTCTCCGCGCTACACTTAAAAGGCCAAGATGGGTTAGGGTTCTACGGTTCTCAGCTTCTCTGGCTCCCAGGTCGAAAATAATAATGCCTTCCCGATTACTCGGTAAACAAATATTACGCTCAAAAGGGCCTTCCACTGAGTGGGGGATCTCATGCCTCCTTCTTCGGGATTACTCCCTCAAAGTTAACATGACTATACCGCCCGTCCTATTCTTAAGTGTAACTTAATCCGGGTATAGGATTCGTCCTTTGCAAAAACCCAAACAACCCCAATATAAACACATAATCAAACAAAACAAATAATAATAAAACAGATAAAACAAACTAGGCTTAACCCACTTAGGGATGGACCAGCAAGAGGTCAATCTTTCCCCAGCAGAGTCGCCATTTCTGTAGCGATAAAAAATGTAGCGGGGTAAATCGGAGATCGAACTATTAATTAATTCGTCTCACAAAAGCAAGAGTCGCCACCGCGCTTTATTATTTCCAAGGGAAAAGGGAAAAGAGCGAAATAAAACCCTAAAATATGCATGTAAAATAATACTTTAAAAGTAATGAAAATACAAGGCGTTTTTGAAAAGAGGTCTAGAGTTCGGGGGTTGGTTATACAATGGGAAGGTATTAGCACCCAATGTATCTATAGTATTCTATAGGAACCTTTTGAAATATCTGTTTTTTGGTTAAAATTGTTTGTTTGGTTAAAATGGTTTGTTTGGTCAAAATGGGTGTGGACGAGATTTTAAAAATACAACGACCTAATATCGAGGTTTTGATTTAGTTTAAAAATTGATTTTTTGGATATTTAACTTAAGTTTAACAAAAAGTAAAATGTATGAAAGGGTCTCGCACAATCGTATCAGATGCTCAATGACATGAAGTCAATAAATTTAATTCTTTCCCATGGAATAAATCGAGCGAACAAAATGGACATCAAAATATAAGCATTCGAAAATTCACAGAAAAATAAATCTAACTAAACAGATTAATAACCAAAAGGCACTGAAAAATTAAAATGACAGAGATATTTAAATACAAATAATAGAGAATGTAACTAATGATCTAAAAAAAGTTATTTAAACTAAATTAAAATTCTAAGATTATTTACTAAGATAATTCTACTAACTACAAATTCTAAGGTTATAAAAATAATTCTAAAATTAGTAAATTAAATCTAAATTAAACTAAAATTTTAAGGTTACTAAATTAAATCTAAAATAAATAAAAACTCCAAAGTTACTAAACTAAATCTAAATCAACTAAAATTCTAAAACTACTAAACTAAATCTAAATCAAATACAAATTCTAAAGTTATTAAACTAAATCTAAATCAAATAAAATTCTAAAGTTATTAAACTAAATCTAAATCAAATAAAATTCTAAAGTTATTGAATTAATTCTAAATCAAATAAAAAAAATTCTAAAGTTATTAAATTAAATCTAAATCAAATAAAATTCTAAAGTTACTAAACTAAATCTAAATCGAATAAAAATTCTAGAGTTATTAAATTAATCTAAATCAAATGAAAATTCTAAAGTTACTAACTCTAAATCAAATAAAATTCTAAACTAAATCTAAATCAAATTAAATCTAAATTAAATAAAAATTTTAAAGTTACTAATTCTAAATTAAAGTTAAAGTTACTACAATAGTTCTAAATTTAAACTAATTATTTCTAATTAAAAAAAAATTGTAATTTTATATGATTAAACTAATCAACCTAATATTAAATCTAATCAATTATATATTTTTTAAAGTTACTAGGTTAAATCTAAAACAAAATTTTAAAGTTAGTAGATTAAGACTAAATTAAATAAAAGAGTAAGGGGTAATGTTAAAACAGAAAATAAAGGGGGGGGGTGCTGATAGACAGTATTTTTGTTGGGTTAAGAATGTTGGAAGGCCCAAACTATGAGGAAAAAAAATAATGAAATTTAAATAAAAATGGGCCTAAAGCTGGCCCGGTCTGGAAGAGAGAAAGAAGAGTTTTCTTTTGAAACCCTAAAACAAGAGGAAGGAGGCGCCGGATTTTTCTTATTGGGAAGGGGAAAATTACAGTTCAATTAACATTATTCCCAATAAACTCTCTACTTCCTATGCTTCATCGTGAAAACAAAAATTTAACACCCTCTCTTCCCAATTCATGCTTCTTTACCAATCTCTAAATCAAATACAAATTCTAAAGTTATTAAACTAAATCTAAATCAAATAAAATTCTAAAGTTATTAAACTAAATCTAAATCAAATAAAATTCTAAAGTTATTGAATTAATTCTAAATCAAATAAAAAAAATTCTAAAGTTATTAAATTAAATCTAAATCAAATAAAATTCTAAAGTTACTAAACTAAATCTAAATCGAATAAAAATTCTAGAGTTATTAAATTAATCTAAATCAAATGAAAATTCTAAAGTTACTAACTCTAAATCAAATAAAATTCTAAACTAAATCTAAATCAAATAAAATTCTAAAATTACTAAATTAAATCTAAATTAAATAAAAATTCTAAAGTTACTAATTCTAAATTAAAGTTAAAGTTACTACAATAGTTCTAAATTTAAACTAATTATTTCTAATTAAAAAAAAATTGTAATTTTATATGATTAAACTAATCAACCTAATATTAAATCTAATCAATTATATATTTTTAAAGTTACTAGGTTAAATCTAAAACAAAATTTTAAAGTTAGTAGATTAAGACTAAATTAAATAAAAGAGTAAGGGGTAATGTTAAAACAGAAAATAAAGGGGGGGTGCTGATAGACAGTATTTTTGATGGGTTAAGAATGTTGGAAGGCCCAAACTATGAGGAAAAAAAAATAATGAAATTTAAATAAAAATGGGCCTAAAGCTGGCCCGGTCTGGAAGAGAGAAAGAAGAGTTTTCTTTTGAAACCCTAAAACAAGAGGAAGGGGGCGCCGGATTTTTCTTATTGGGAAGGGGAAAATTACAGTTCAATTAACATTATTCCCAATAAACTCTCTACTTCCTATGCTTCATCGTGAAAACAAAAATTTAACACCCTCTCTTCACAATTCATGCTTCTTTACCAATCTCAATTCATTCCTCTATGATCAAAACTACTCCCCTGTTCATCTTCCTCTCTTGCTCTCACACTTCATTACCATCATTATCGATTCCTCTCTCTCACGCTCTTATCTCCGGTTCTCTCACGTTTCAATCGATTCTCACGACTCTGTATCAATACCCCAACGGTCAGCAACAACAATAAATCTCTCCTTCAAACTTTGTTTCGATTTTCAAGATTTAGTTCGATAATCCAAAAACTTAAGCTCTCTGTATTTTCGGTTCATCTCTCTTAGTCTCATCCTCATTTTTATAGAAACAGTGGCGACGCTCTATCTCTCAAGCTCTCGGTATCACTCACTCGGCGGTAAATTATCTATCACCCTCATCTGCTTCTCTGTATTTTTTATATTTTTTATTGACAACAGTAGTATCAATGCTTCCATATTCCTTATTCTCTTTTTTATTTACTACAGACTTGCGGTTTCAGAGTTTATGTAGGGATTGAGATGAGCTTATGAGGTACGAATGTATTGTGTTATGAATTTGGGTTCAGCGAGGATTTTTTTTTGTAAGCGGTTACCAGTATGAAATAAATGACGATTTCTGTGGTTTTTCAGGTTATTGCAGAAAAAGTTTGAAACATAGATTTTTGGTGTGAGTTTCTTCTTTTATTTTCTATGATGTTTTCCCTTCTAAACCAAACGATTTCTCAATTTCATCTCAAAATTTCCAATCTCTATTTTCTATCATTTGAAAACAGCAACAATGATTTTCATTTTTTTAGGTTCACTCAGTTTAATATCATTGTAGTTTCATAGTTTCCCAATTACAACAACATCAAGATAAGTAATAATTACAGCAACAGTCAAACAACAACAGGGCATGGTAATAAATAGAATGGTACATAAAGAAGAAAGACTCACCCGGTCAAAGCTAGTCCAACGAGTTCTCGTTTCTGGAAAACTTCGACAGGTAAACTAAAATTTCCCCCTTTTCCTTCTGAGATCTACATAAACATGTTGTTGTCGGTGCGTTGTTATGTTTTTGTAGATAAATACGCAAACTGCCTGCAAAATTTGTGTTGTGACGTACTTCTGAGTTGTTGCAAGGTTTAATGGAGCATTGTGGAGGGTTGATCTTGGCACTTAGAGTTTGGTATGAAGATTGATGAGTGGTATAGAAGAAGATGTTTGGCTGTAATGAAAATGGTGAGTGTTTTTTTAGTTTTGGAGAAGATTGAACAAAAATTCATGCAGAATATCCTCTCCGATTTTTCTATCTGTCCCCTTTATCTGATGCTGAGCTCCCTCCTTTATAATGGGACAATGTGGTTTTGGGGGGAACAAGTTTGGTTTTTGAACAAATATACTATTACGCTTTTTTCACTTTATTGATGTAGTTTTTAATTACCTATTTTAGTGCAATCCTTGGACTGGTTTGGACTGATATGATGCAGCTTTTTGCAGGTTGTGATATAGCATTTTGGACTGTTTGAATTGTTTGTAGCAGCAAGACAATAGCAGTGTGCAAATCAGTTTTGGACATCAACATTTTCAGCTTTGTTATGGACTATTTTTTTGGCATGTTTTATGCAGACATGGTAGACTATGGGCAACAACAAAATTATAGCAGGCTTAGGGATATGTACTGGTTTTGCAAGTTAAAAAAAAACTGGTTTTGGGACCACAAATTTTATTGGACATAAAACAATAAGACAAAGATAATAGTAATAATAAAGATAAAAGGCAATTTGTTAGTAATATAAAACAGAATAATAATAATAATAATAATAATAATAATAATAATAATAATAATAATAATAATAATAATAATAATAAAAATAAGATGCAAACAAAATTATCTTTATTTTAATTTTAATATTAATTCAATTTTAAAATTGAATTAAAATTAGAATCAAATCAAAATCAATATTGGATTAGAAGAAGCTAAAACTATAATGACCAAAAAGAATCAAAAAATGTAAAATAAAAGAAAAAGATATTAACTATATTTTTGAAATTTTTTTGATTAAAATCTATACTGAAATAAAAATCTAAATGAAACCAATAAAACTATAATATTTTTTTTTTTTAATTAAGAATTGTGAATTTAAAATATTATAATGCTAATTATAAATATTTTTGTGATTTTTTCTAATAATGCGATAGTAAAAAGTGACATGAACTAAAATACACATTTTTTTAGATTTTTTTCAAATAAGACAAAAATGATAAATAAAAGACGAAAAAATATGCGCTATGTATGATTTGGTAAAGGTTGGACAAGACATGATCAAATTTCATTAAATTCATAAAACGACTTCTAACGTTTTCATTCTTTCGTGGCATTTCAAAAATAATCAGCTCTTGACTTCTAAAGAAAAGTTGTAGTTGTTGTCAAGGAGAATCATATGTAAAAGAACCACTAAAAAAAATATCGAAATTTGAAGAAGTTATGAATTTTTGAAATCTGACTCGAGAAATGGCAAAAATATGTCAAATTGCTTGTGAACGCTTGCTATGTAATAATGCAGATGGGAGGTGGTATCTTAGGTCAAAATTTGGGGTATGACAGTTATCAAGCGCATAATACTGCCACAAGGTGATCTCAGGGGCAAATAGACCCCTACTTACGAAGGGCCATTTGTGGTTAAGAACATTTTCTCAGGAGGAGCTATGATTCTAACCACCATGGATGGTGATGACCTTCCTCACCCCGTCAATGCAGACATAGTGAAAAAATACTACGCATAATCAACGACCTGCTAGGTTGACCGGCCTAGGCAAAAATAAGGGCTTACCGGCGAACCAAAAGGGTTTGGGAAAAAATAAGGGATGAAATAAAAAATAAAAAAAACTGTACACCCGGCAAGTCGAAAACCTGAAAAGGAGGCTTGGGCAAAAAAGGGTATCCTGGTGGACTGAAAACCTGAAAGGGCGGTCCAGGCAAAAGTTAGGGATTAAAGCGTAACACTATGTCTCATTGGATCACCTTGCGATCAGACTTCAGTGTCAACTATCAATCTCGGACGACACTAATCAATCTGATCTACCTTTAACCAAGTAGCAAAGTGATGAGATGCTCGAGGACATAAAGGCAATAGCAGAGTTGGAACCCAGTGGGATTGTTCACATAGCTGTTTTTCTTTGTTTTTCACAAATTGTATAAATTCTATTTGTTCTGAGGCGTTGTCTTACTAGGACGTCAGCCTCTTGTACAAAAGACGCTTATTTACAGGCTAACTTCAAAATCAATACAAGTCATCTTTACAAATAAATTTCAAACTGTTTTCCTTTTTCTGTTTTGTTTTGCGAGAACATCCAATGTTCAGTTTGTTGATATATGCATTTGACATTGATTGTTGCTCATAAATATTTACATGCGAAACAAAAGACGATTACTTGTAATATCAGAAACAGGGGCAAACGAGAAATGTCCAAACCGTACAGTTGCTTTGTCCACCAGGTATAGGGATAGACCTAGCTGGAGGAAATAATTGAAAGTACATTCATTCCCCCGCAGAGTAAGAGAAAAGTTACTGGTGCTAGATCTCCCCAGCTGAGACTCACAATTGTGAATGAATCAGTAACATTCTTCCCAAGCAGAAATTATCCATCATCAACACTAGACAATTATCCCCAGCGGAGTATGAAAACCACCCCCAGCGGAGTATAAATATATCCCCAGTGGAGTTGGAAGATTATCCCCAATAGACTCCGGAAGATCATCCCTAGTAGAGACTAAAGAGGCTATCCCCAGTAAGGTCTCTATTGGAAAGTCATCCCCAGCGAAGTTCTTTTTTTCACAAAACAGGAATTCAATACCCAACAGGTTCATCATCACTAGCAGCGGTAACTTATCCCCAGCTGAATTTATCAACGGAATCCTCCAGCAGAGCATCTCTTCCCCACAGAGTCATTCTCTCATCAGCTTATTCCCCAGCGGAGTTATCCTCTCCCGCAGGTTTATTCTCACAAACATCTTCATCCACTATCTCCAGCGGAAATGAAGCATTCAATTCTTTTCTCCAACAACAATCTGGGATTTATTTTCCTCAGCTAAAACATCACATTTTCATGCATCATAACCTGCATACGCATCATACAACACAGTCTCATTTATTCTGAGAACATCATTGCTTGATACATATCATGCATTACATACAGCTAACCTTTACCTTTCAGGAAATATTTTCACAAAATTCAAGCTATGAAGCTTTTACATCAGTTGAATTACGGACGAGCTCCTAAATCTCATCAGATATCATCTCAGCTGAATTACGGACAGACTCCTAAATCTCAGTGAAGTTGTTGAATTACGAACGGGCTCCTAAATCTCAGCAGATATCATCTCAGTTGAATTACAGATGATGTTCCTAAATCTCAGCAAAGTAGTTAAATTACAGACGATGTTCCTAAATCTCGGCGAAATATGTTTCTCAGTTGAATTACAGACAAGCTCCTAAATCTCAGCGAAGTTGTTGAATTACGGGCGAACTCCTAAATCTCAGCAGATATCACCTCAGTTGAATTACGGACGATGTTCCTAAATCTCAGCAGAGATGCTTCCACAATCAAATTACGGACGAGTTCCTAAATGTCGACAAATATGTACCTCAGTTGAATTACGGACGATGTTCCTAAATCTCAACGAAGTTATTTCCCCCCAGTTGAATTACGGACAGGCTCCTAAATCTCAGCAAAGTAGTTGAATTACGGACAAGTTCCTAAATCTCAACAAAGTTGTTGAATTACGGGCGAGTTCCTAAATCTCGACAGATATGTTCCTCGGTTGAATTACGAACGAGTTCCTAAATCTCAGCAGATATGTTTCCTCAGTTGAATTACGGACGAGTTCCTAAATCTCAACAGATGGTTGCTTAGTGGAATTATAGACAAGCTCCTAAATCTCGACAAAATCAGTTGAATTACGGACTAGCTCCTAAATCTCGACAAAATTAGTTGAATTACGGAAAAGCTCCTAAATCTCGACAAAGCCACTTGAATTACAGAAGAGTTCCTAAATCTCAGCAAAAGATGTTCCCTCAGTTGAGTACGGACGATTAAAGTTCCTAAATATCAACAGAGACGACTCACCAGCAGAATGACAGACGACCAAAGCTCCTAAAGTTCTACTTCTCTCAACAAAGATCAGGCTTCCCCAGCGGAATCTTCTTCAACAACAGGTATACAAGCTCTCGCTAAGGAATCTCTTATGCGATCGACACTCTTCCAAATGGCATCTATAAGCCTATTCCCAGCATCACGAGACAATTATCATTTCATGCGAGTGCAAATTTCTGGGCACTCTAGTGTTCAATCCACTTCCACCTTCGGATTACAAAAGACACGAAAGCCAATTTGCATCCTCAGGTTTAAGAATATTGAACATGGGAAGTTGTTGTACCCCAAAATTTTCCCTCCCATATTTCTCAAAATATGTCAAGAAAGATCTCAAAATTGCTCAAGGTTGCTCAAGGATTGGCCAGACAAGCTCTCTCCTAAGGCAGTCTTCCCCAAACTAGGGTTTCACATTGCATCAAGATCCTTGAGTCCAAGTGACCCCAAGTGCTCACCAATGTCCTAATATGTTCTCAAGAACATCCATGTCAAGTTTCAAGCCTTGCAGAGGAATTTTGCTCAGTCAATTGCTCAAAGGTCCAAAAGTCGACTATGTTAGGGCAAAAGTCAACTGTGGCCCATATACAGTCAAACTTCAAGATTTTTGGTCAACATCCTCATTTTGAATTATATTTCATCATCTTACCAAGGATTTATCATGATTCATCAAGGATTGCTCGCAATTCATCAAGATTCAAAAGTTGCTAAATTAGGGTTTTGTAGGAAAAGTAAACCCAACTTTGACCAAGCATAACTTTCTCATACTTTATGAGAAATGAACCATCCAAAGCTCATTTTGAATAGGATGCAATTATCTATAATCCATCTTCATATCCCAAGATCCAAAAATGCACTCACAAGAAGTTATGAATTTGGACATTATAGGTCATTTTGAAAAGTCAACAAAAACACCTTTTTTGTCAAAAGCTTCTAACTTGAGCATGGATTATCAAATTGAGATAAGACCAAAAGGGTTGGTTATAGTACATCTAGAGATTTCTAAAAAGTCCAAGAACCCCTCCAAAAGTTCAAAATTGAGGAAGTTATGCATTGTTGAAGTTGGACATTTTTTGCAAAGTTGCCAAAAGTCAACTATCCCCAAAACCTCAAATTTTGCCAAATGGGCCCATTCTTTTTCACTTGTTTTGAGTTTGCATTATTACCCACGTGCTCTAGCCTTGGCCATGTGTCCATATCTTATTTTTATTATGTTATTTGATTTTTATTTGAATTAATTCATTTTAAACCAAATTAAATCAAATAAAATCAAAAATATCGATAACTAAAGATCTTTTGATGATTTCAGGTTTCAATGGACAGCTAGCACCCTTCCAAACTCGTATCAAATCAATTGAACAAAAAAAGATTCAAATCAAGCCAATTTTGGAAAGCTTTGAAAGAAAATAAAATAAAATATCAAAATCATCAATGGAGGAAGATTTGGACAGCAAATTCTAACCTAATGTATTGTACAATACATAAGGAAGCGAGGCAGACAAGAATGAGGGTTAGAGATCAATTGGAGAGCAAGAACAGAATCGGCAAAAATCAAGAAAAAGTGTGACTTCGAAATCAATCCTAGAGGCAATTTCAAGGCTTGGAAATTGTCTCAATCTCTTCCTGGCCATCTCCACAAGCGAAAGCAACCAAGACCACGCGTTTTCAAGCCTCCCAGTGCACTGTAAGTCATCCACGGATTCACTATATTCTTGAAATCGAAAAGCTTTATTCTTGCATCCATTGAGTAAAATAATTGCTTATTCTGAATCTACACATAATTTGCAAGCTTTTGGTATTACTTAATTTCATTTATCTGACCTGTAACGAGATCCACCATAGTTAGGGTTTCTTGGAGTTTTTGGGGTTTTTCGTTTCAGGTACAATTGGTCTTCATGATGGATATGGTTGTGATCAGAAGAAGATGACGAATTAAACCATGGTCCTAGAACTCATTTATATTGCCTGGGGAAGAATTTAGAATGAAGCCACGATTTTAGCTGCGGATAAAATCTGCAGGTAAAAGTTGCAGGATTTAGAAGACATGGATGATGAGTTGTCGTCCATCCATAGGCCGGTTCAAATAACACGCACGCTTTTTCTTTTTCTGACCATTGAATTTTGTTTTTTTATATTATTATTAATTTATATTGTATTAACAATTGAAACAACATGGCCTGGTGGTAACCACGTTAGTGCTCAAAGATCCAAAGGCTGGAGGTCAGGGGTTCGATCCCTGCCTCCAGCAACTTGCCATTTCTTATTTATTTTCAGGGAATACAGTGCACACGCCAACATGATGACCATCATACACTCTCACTATCCAACGCACCAGATGGCCAGATGGCCAGATCTGGTGGCCAGCGTTGAAGGTGTACCATATGCAAAGTCAATGCACGCGCGCTGGATTGAAAAAAGTCAATATGGACATCACAATTGGGCCAGAAAAAACTGCTTTCAACACCTCCAAATATCAGGCCCAATTTCTCTACTTTCTTTATTTTGTTTATTTTCATTTATTATTTTATTTTGTTTTAATTAATTTCTAACCAATAAACAAATTTTCTTTTTTTATCAAAAAATCACAAAAATACTTTTTGTCCAATTAAAATTCAGAATTTTATTTTTTATTAATAAATGCTAATTAATTAATTAGGATGTTAATTAGGTAACTTTAATTTGTTTTGCAAATATTTAAAATTAATTAGAAATCATTAGGTTTTTACATAATTTAATTATTTTATTTTCTTTCTTAAAATAACAAAAATCCAAAAATATGTCATTTATTATTTTTCATTAATTAATTTATTTAATAATCAATTTAGTATTTAATTTAGGACTTAATTTCTTTTCTTAAATAAAAACAACAAAAAAAAACCATTTTCTTTAAAGGGTCAAAACCCTAATTTCATGTTCAATCCAATTCATTCGCGGGATTTATTTTTCCTTATTCAATTATTGATGTATCTGCTCCCAGCTTGTAATAGTTTTAATAGGACATTTATTTATTTTTACTTCTTTATTTTATTTTTAAAGGGTTGCTTTTGGTGATGTAAATACCTGACGCCTTGTAATAATTTAGTTTAAATTCCGCACCTTTAATTTTTGCAAACTATACAACTGTTAGATGTTTGATAATAGGGCTTGCATGACAAGAATGAATGCTTAATCTAAAATTAAATTAGATCACCTTAAACATGTGCAAAGATAAAAATAACTGAAAACAACACAATCGCACATGCGCACTCCTAGGGTACACCCCACTTGGTTGCCTTCGTACACGGTCATTGAGTATAGGTCGTTTTAGAGGTTGTCCTCTTATCTAAAAGATCATAGTTGCCTCGAAATGGTTGTATCGGATATTGTTGCCTCGAATACATTATCTAAGACATTAGGGTTACCGCTTAGACATCCTAACATTGCTTTAGTGACCGTATGTCCCTCTTTCGAATTGACCCTCAAACTCCAACGACGGTGCTACCTACTCACTAATAGTGGGATAGCATTGTCTAAAGGAAATTAGCATAGAACGGCTCCTTTTTCGAGTAGGTAGATTAGTTCTTAGATACTTGCTCATCCAAAAACAAAACCTTTTCACACTTACACTCCTTTTACAAACAAGTTTTCAAAAACACTTCATTACACTCTTGAAGACAGACGCAAGAGTTAAATCGAAGTTAAAAACAAAACTTTTCAAAACCCACAAGCACAAAGAAAACATTTTGAAAATGATGAGCAAGTAAGAGCCCGTAGATAACTACAGATAGAAAGGGTGCTAATACCTTCCCTTTCTATAATCTACCCCCCGTACTCAGAAATATCTCGAAAAAGGAATTTTTCTGTGCTTTTTTTCCTTTCCTTGTTGGATAAAATAAAAGTCGGTGGCGACTCTTGCTTACCGCGACATTTTGCAAACACAAACGCAAAATGCAAACTAGCATTCCAAAAACAGTCAGTTCTTCCCACCGTATCACAGACCTCATCTGAATCCCAAGACTTCTTCACCTAACTACAATCCTGATGCAAGGTGTGCATATCACTCCAACAGTTCGGGGCATGATACTGACGATTGTTGGAGGTTGAAATACAAAATTCAAGACCTGGTTGATGAAGGAGAATTAGAATTTGCACAAGACGGTCAGGCTGAGTTCTTATGCCATCCCTCCAAGGCATACCATCTAAAGTGACAAGTTCTCACAAGAAGACTTTTCGTTCATTAGAATTTTCAATGTGTAATTTTCTTTTGATTTGTTTGAACATTTATTCATATCAAACCTCGTTATTTCATCAATGTATTGCACATGTTTGTCTTGAATCAATTCATTCGTATTCACTATTTCAAAAATGCGTTCTTATTTCCTTTTGTGATATTCAACTCTCGATTAAAAAAGTTGTAAGCCTTTAGAGGGAGGATGATGAAAATGATACCACAACCTCTACATTATGCTTTTGAACAGACCCCACTGACGATGTACAGGCGTTGTTTCAAATCCTAAACAGTGGAGTTATAAGGAGGATAATCCCTAGTCAACCCCTTTGAGCCTAAGAAGTAGGAGTTATCTTTTCAGACAAATTAAAACCCTTAATCATAACTTGGGGCAGGGTAGTTTCTCATTTAATTCAGATGCACATTCAGTCACAATATTTTACTTCATACATAATGAATGGCATCAAAGACGTCCTTCCAAATCAAAAGACAGTGATGGTTCCGTATAATCGTCAAGACATGCAGTCATTATCTCTCGAAATAAAAGCCCATTAAGTCATAACCTATGAAAGAGACTTAAGAAAAAAACTAGGGCATCCCGCTGACTCTAATCACAAAAGAAACAGTTCAGGAAAAAGATAGGGATAACGAAAACAAAAAAAAAGAGGTTACTACAAATCCTCGAAAAAAAGAAGATTACAAAAATGACTGCCTTTTCAAAACAAAGGTTCAATTTCTGAATCATCACCAAGTATTAGAGCAAAGATTACAGACTCAATCGGGATCTAAACGCGCAATTAACTGAGCATATGACTGAAGAACATCACGGAGAGCGGGTTAGGTACAAATAAAATTTGAGCCTTTATCCTTTGTTTCTTGAACCGTGAACCAGGCCACGTTATAACCCTTAAAAGTCCTAGCTGAAGAATGGGTTAGTTTGAGAGCATACTGTTACAAAGGTATCCCGACTCCTGTAGGCTTTGTTACAAATCCTGAGTTGATATCACATTCTCACAAATTTTGCTTTACTACACAAAACACATTTTCAAACTTTTTTTCAAGACAAACATGAGTTTTGCATTCTTTAAATGACATTTTTTGCATGTGACTAATTGTTTGACAGCAGAGAAATCCTCACAATGGATATTCAATAAACATACATCCTCTCAATGGACAGAATCACCTCAGCGGGAAAGACACTTCCAAAAATAGGTCTTCCATAAGCAAGGGGCATGACCTGATGTTTATACACACCTGGGGCAGTCTCTCCAAAAGTACCAGATAGCCAGGGGCAGATCTCCATCTGAATCACTTGGGGCATTGGGCATGAATCCCAGCAACGAATCATGTACGATCAAACAAACATCTTCTGGTAGTGTGGCAATACTTACTACTATGGACAGTGACAACTCCCTACACCCTGAGAGCGTGGACATAGTCAGAAAATACTGCACATGAACAAAGACCCGCTAGGTTGATTGGCCTAGGCAAAAATAAGGGCATCTCGGCGAACCAAAAGGGTTTGGGAAAAAATTAGGGATAAAAACAAAAAAGATCTGTACACTCGGCAAGTCGAAAACCTGAAAAGGCGGCTTGGGCAAAAAAGGGTATCTCGGTGGACTAAAAATCTGAAAAGACAGTCCAGGAAAAAGTTAGGGATTAAAGTGTACGACTATGTCCCATTATCTTGTCACTTTCCTATCAGTAGAAGACTTATCATTCTGATCGACAGTTACCAAGCACCTCATAAGTTGGGATGACACTCAATCCACAAGGCCTCCGCAGGCACTTTCTCCAGCAGGTACAGGGGCAGAAAAGTCTTGATGCGAAGTCATTGTCATGTCCTCAGCATGCGTCCCAGTAACATCTACACTCCCGACAGAGTAGAAGCAACCAAAGTTTTGGTCTCTACTTCCCCAAATCAGAGTTACTTTCCCCAGCCAAGCTCTTTCGGAGAGCCGATGTCTATATTCCCCAGCCGAATTTTGTAATCGTAAGCGGTTCATATAGTTTTATCCCGAGCAGAGTTTATTTCTCTGAATATGGAAGCCTCTCTCTCCAACAGAATTATTCCCCCGCAGAGTTGTTCTCAAGTAGAGCCTCTCCTCGTCAGAATAGCTGTAAACAAGGAGCAAATCTCCACCATAGTCATCTCCGTTCACCATCCTCAGCGGAAGTAGAAGAACCACTTTTTCTACAACGATCAGGAATGTAATTTCCAGTACTCTCCAACAACAGTCAGGGATTTATTTTCCCAAACTCGGACGTGCAACAATAGCATTTCATGTTCACATATCATGACGTGCGCATACACATTACATACAGCATAATCTCATTTATTTTGAGAACATCATCATACAATGCATTTCATGCACCATATACGATTAATCATGTACCTTTTCAGGAAGGATGGTTATCATCGACAACTTCCAGCAAGTTCAAGATTAGCTCCTAAAACTAAACGGAGTAATTATCGGCACGATTAAATGCAGCTTTACACAGGTTCGTCACAAAGCAATCTTACACGGGTTTCTCCTAAACGCAGCTTCACATGGGTTTATCCTGAAAAATCTTACACGGGTCATTTCTCATATATTTCCTTCTGAAGTTTCACACGAACTTATCCCAAGGTGACCTTACCCAGGTTCCTTCTGAAGTTTTACACGAACTTATCTTAAAGTAATTTTACCCAGGTTCCTACTGAAGTTTTACATGAATTTATCCCAAAGTAGCCTTACCCAGGCTCCTCTTGAAATTTTAGACAGACTTAGCCCAAAGTAGCCCTACTATCCAGGTTCCTTCTCACAGCCCTACTATCCAGGCTTTCATATCGAAGTAACCCTACTATCCAGGTTCCTTATCACAACCCTACTATCCAGGCTTTCATATCAAAGTAACCCTACTATCCAGGTTCCTTATCACAACCCTACTATCCAGGCTTTCATATCGAATTAACCCTACTATCTAGGTTCCTTCTTGCAGCCCTATTATCCAGGCTTTCATATCGAAGCAACCCAACGATCCAGGTTCCTTCTCACAACCCTACTATCCAGGCTTTCATATTGAAGCAACCCTACGATCCAGGTTCCTTCTCACAGCCCTACTATCCAGACTTTCATATCGAAGTAACCCTAATATCCAGGTTCCTTCTCACAGCCCTACTATCCAGGCTTTCATATCGAAGTAACCCTACTATCCAGGTTCCTTTTCACAGCCCTACTATCCAGGATTTCATACCGAAGTAACCCTACTATCCAGGTTCCTTCTCACAACCCTACTATCCAGGCTTTCATATCGAAGTAATCCTACTATCCAGGTTCCTTCTCACAGCCATACTATCCAGGCTTTCTTATCGAAGTAACCCTACTATCCAGGTTCCTTCTCACATCCCTACTATCCAGACTTTCATATCAAAGTAACCCTACTATCCAGGTTCCTTTTCACAGCCCTACTATCCAGGCTTTCATGTTGAAGTAACCCTATTATCCAGGTTCCTTCTCAAAACCCTACTATCCAAGCTTTCATATCGAAGTAACCCTACTATCCAGGTTCCTTCTCATAGCCCTACTATCCAGACTTTCATATCGAAGTAACCCTACTATACAGGTTCCTTCTCACAACCCTATTATCCAGGCTTTCATGTCGAAGTAACCCTACTATCCAGGTTCCTTCTCAAGCCCTACTATCCAGGCTTTCATCTCGAAGTAACCCTACTATCCAGGTTCCTTCTTATAACCTTACTATCCGGGTTCTTCCTCTCTTATCCCCAGACAGCAGTCTACAACACTGTAAGACCTGGACCTGATCAAACCCAATTGGGTTCACATTTCCCTAGTAAGTCGTAGTGCAGCCTGTACACTGACCAGACATGCAGTTCACCTCCAGAGTTAATTCCCCAGTAGAGTAACGGACAAATGAAGCTCCTAAAATTCTATATCTCCCAAGACAGATACCAACTTTCCTCAACAGATTCCTCCTCAACGATAGGAGCATGAATTCTCATCAAAGGAATATCTCGGGAAATCAACATCCTCTAGATGGCATCTTTAAGCCCATCTCTGGTGACCTTCCG
The DNA here is from genome assembly GCA_948472305.1 of Vicia faba. Lineage (NCBI taxonomy): Eukaryota > Viridiplantae > Streptophyta > Magnoliopsida > Fabales > Fabaceae > Vicia > Vicia faba. The sequence goes on from OX451740.1 coordinate 147,869,477, forward strand.
TCATCTCCTCCAAATGGCATCTGTAAGCCCATTCCCGATACTACCTACATAGGAAAACATCATTACAGACGAGTGTAAATTTCTGGGCACTCTAGTGTTCAATCATCTTCCACCTTCAGATCACGAAAGGCAGACCAGCTAATCTAAATCTTCAGGTTTAAGAAGATTGAACAGGGGTAGCTGTTGTACCCCAAAATTTACCCTCTTTTCATACATGCATATTATTGGTTTTATGGTTATGAAATAAAGGTATATTTATCAAGCTTCTTCAGGTTACAAGTGACGTTTATTTCGTCAATGGATGTTCTAAGAGTATTTTCCGTGCTGAAGATCGGTTTGCCGTTTTGCAATGATTCGGGGTTCAAAGATTCACAAGTCCAACCCGAAGCGTCATATTTAGGTGTTCTTTCACCAAGATATCTCTGATAACGTATTCTTAAATTCAGTTTCGGCTCAAGACTCAATTATTTAAAGAAGGTCTCCGAATGTGTGAGTTTTCTCGAAGAAATATGGTGAAAAAGTGTGTTGAAAGTGCAGTTTTTACGCACTAAAAAATTCATAACATGAAGATCGTGGCTTGTTTTGGACCCGTTCTGGTGGCCAAAATTCTGTCTTGACGTCATCTACGTTTTCATCTCTCACGACTGGAAGCCAATTTCGATCAGAAGGTCTTCAAAAATGCAGATTTATCAAGTATTTTCGTACAAAAAATTTGTGACAGAAGTTTATTTGCGTCATGTTCAGAAAAATCATAACTTGGTCGATTTTCATCGTATCGAGCTGGTTCTGGCGCAAAACATTCATAAATTGAGTTGGCTAAGTTTTCAAAGGAGGTATTTAGTTCGAACGGTATCCAAAAGGCCTTTGTTTTTTACTCAGAATGCACGTGACGCGCCGAAAATCCTTAATGCTGAATATTATTTCATCTGGGTCGAAACTTCGAAAATTCATAACTCGGTCAATTTTTATCGGATCGGGCCCATCTTTTTACACAAGGTTACTGACTCAGAGATCCACAACTTTTCTTCCAAAGTCGAGACCGGGTTATGCTCCGATCAATACCAGTTTGTTATTGAAGAACGTGTCAGAGTCGACACTGGAGCTCAAAATATGTTTGTCTGAGCTAAAACTTCAAAAATTCATAACTAATTCACCGTTTATCCGATTGAGCCTATTTTCAGGCAGGAGTTAGTTCTCGATGTCGGCTACATTTTGTTTTCATATTTCAACTTTAAAAATTGTATTTAAGCCCCTGCGATTTAGCCTGGAACGTGACGGACTCAAGTGAATAAAAATCTGCACTATTGCTTGTAGTTATTGGAGGCCCAATTACACATTTAAAGCCCATTTTTTTCTCTAATTTCCATTATCTAATCTCATTCTTTTCAAGCAAAAGGGGAAAAAAACCTTTGCTACAATCCTGTCAAAATATCAAATTTTTTCAAGAATCCTAAAACCTTGAAATCCTTATTACAAACCTCCATCTCACTACAAACAAGCAATCCTTGTTACAAATCCTCTTCTCACTACAAACAAGCCATCCTTGTTACAAATCTACATCTCACTACTTCTCCAGTAATGGTAAGACTGGTTTGATCTCCATGATCAAAAGGGTATAATCATTCATACATGCCATGTCGGTTTTAATATTAAAAAATTTCATATATTGGCTTTATTTGTATTTCATGATATAGTAATTTATTTAATGTGTTCATGAGATTGAACACTGTAGATTTAGACAGGATCCCATGCAGGGTTATTACAAAACACTGAGGCCAAAACAGAATAACCAATGCATGGCAAGGCAGGCATCCTGAGGAGGTTAAGGATGTGGGTTCAATAACCACCCCTATTGGTTTTGGTTTTCGTCCTTTCTATTTATCCTTTTACCTGTTTTTATTCTTTTTGTTTAAAATCTTTTTCATAAAACTTAATATTTTTCATAAACCTTTGATTTTTCCTCCTAAACTCGAATAATTAATTTTAGGTCTTTCTTTAATTTAATTTTAGGTTTTAAATTAATTTTTGGTTCAACAACCACCCATGACATTTACATTATTTTTATTTTCTAACCCTATTTTTCATTGATGTTTCTTCCCCTATCTATTTTTTAGCAAACTTAATTCTTTCTTATTAATCATTACACATAAATCTTTTTTTTCAAAACTAACTTTTTTTATTAAAATTAGTTAGGTTTTAGGTTTTAGGTTTTTTTTCTGATTAACCTTTTTTTTCAAAATTAACCTTTTTTTTAATTTAAACTAATTAGGATTTAGATATTTTAATTAACTTTTTTCAAAATTAATATTTTTTTTACTAAACAATTAGGTTTTAGGTTTTCTTTGTAATTAACCCTTTAATTAACCTTTTTTTAACAAATTAGGATTAGGTTTTTTGTTTTAGTTAGTAACTGAATTTTTGGCTTCTTTTTCATTTATTAATAAATTAAGTTAATTAACTTTTTTATTAAAATTAGTTAGAATTAGGTTTTTTAATTAACTTAAAATTATTTTCTACAAAAAAACACCAAAAACATTAACTTAGAATTTTAAATTTTAATTTTTCCTTAATTTCTTTTTATTTATTCTTTTACATTTTAATTTCTAGGAAAATTGTATAGGTCGCATTATCAATCTAATAGCGTAGATTTATCTTTTCTCGCATTTTTTTCTAGTTATGTAATTGCTTCCGGGATGTAATAGTTTTAGGATTTCTTTTCCGCACTCTTCATTATTATGTAATTGTCCCAAAGCTCTGTAATAGCTTAGGTTTACATTTCCGCCTTTCTATTTTCAGTCCAAAATAATTATGTATCTGCAAAAGCCTTGTAATAGTTAGGACTTTAAACTTTCTTACTTTTAATTCCGCAAACTATAAACTGCTTAGATGTATGTTAATAGGATTGTATGGAAAGACAAACTGAAAATTAAAATAGTAGATCACCTTAATTGTGAAAAGATTAAATAACTGAAATTAAACACATGTGCATGCTCACTCTTAGGGTATGCCTCACTTGGTTGCCTCGAAAAATAATGGTCATGTCCCTCGAACGTAGGGATACCCTTAGCAAAGACCCTCGGTTAAAATCATCATAAAGATCATGGTCCCTCGATGTCCCTCGAAGTTGCCTATGGTATACGATCTTGTCCCTCGATGTTGCCTACGAATATATGATGACAGTCTCTTCGAAATGCTAAGGTATCCTTACATGTTGCCTTCAATGACCATTACGTCCCTTTCAAATTGACCCTTACAAATTCCAACGACGGTGCTACCTATTTCTCAATATTAGGATAGCGCTGTCTAAAGGAAACGAGAATAGAAACAATCTTTTTTTCGAGTAGGTAGATGCTAGTAGGTACTTGCTCAAATCAAAACTTTTCACACATACACTTTTCAAACAAATTTTCAAAACAACTTCGTAACACTCTTGAGGACAGAAACAAGGGTTAAAACGAAGTAAAACAAAACTTTCCAAAATAAGCACACACAAGCAATTTCAAAATTAGTAAGTACCTAAGAGCCCATGGAAAACCATGGATAGAAAGGGTGCTAACACCTTCCCTTTCTATAACCTACCCCCCGTACTCAGAAACATTCTCGAAAAAAGGTTTTTTTCTATTCTTTTTCCTTTTCCTTTGTTGGGTGAAATAAAATTCGGTGGCGACTCTTGCTTACCGCGACATTTTGTGAACAAAAAATGCAAACCAGTAAAAACAGTCAGTTCTGCCACCGTATCACAGGGTACAACACACATGATCCTATATGTATGGCCCTTAAAGTATGTATGGTGGGAATGGGCTTTTGAGTTTTTAGATTTGGCTTTAGTTTGGCCTGAAAGTCTCTGCATTTTGAATTACGAAGCTCAAAAGTTCTTGAGTCCTAACAATGGCATCCTGTGATTTAATCATTTAAACTCACATGTGATACGTTAAACCTGCTCTTATCATTGCCATAAACATATATGCATGCGTTAGATTAGTTAACAATATATATATATATATATATAATAACAGATTGAATCCAAGGAAACTATACCAAACTCGTGATGATCGTAGTGATCGTTCTGAACATGAAGGGACTCAATTATGAGTTGGATTCGATTTCTGGATGCCTTAGAGAGGTGATTCGATCACTTGTTTGGATTGTTGGGGCTTTCAAATGTAGATACGACTTTGCACTAGTTTGAGATTTTTTTTGAAAATTTTGTAGAGCTTTTGTTAGGCAATTGGAGATATTTTTGAAGATGGATTTCTTGCTCTTGGCTTATGATTTTGTTTTGTATTTATAGAGGGATGGAATGATGAGTAAACATGGCAAGAATCCACACATAATGTCCCCCTTTCAAAGCAATATCAAACATATTAAAATACTTCCAAAATTGTAAAAATATTTCCCTTCTTGAGATGAAATGAACCTGGTCTTTTTCCTCATGCCTTTCACGAATTCTAAGGCCCAATATCAACCCAAATCATCAGCCCATGTGTCCATACTTTTTATTTATTATTTTATGCAATTTATTTTGTGTTTATTTGAATAAAAACAAAATAAATATGAATAAAATAGAGAAAAAATTCAAAGCAATGTGAGAGTTAATTTAGGGGTCCTTGGGTAAGTGATAAACATATTTTAATCCCACAAAATAGGTCTATGAACTTAAAATGCATTTTTGCTCAAAGTTGACTTTTTTGCATTTTCACCAATTTTCCCAATTTGTACTAGTCATAACTTGCTCAATTTTTATCTTTTGGAGATTATCTTGGACCTTTTAGAAATATAAAGATGTCCCCTAAAATCTATATGTTGACCATTTTTATATTTAGAGAAATCATCTTGAAGTAACTTGCCTTGACAAAAAAGGCCTTTTTGTTGACTTTCAAAAAGACCTGTAATGTATTGGCTCATATCTTTCCAATGATACATTTTTTGAACTTTAGGACAATTGAAAAGTTGTAGGGAATTGAATTTTATTCACAGTGAGCTTTGGTTGGGGCAAAATGGATGAAGCATGTGAAAGTTATGTTTGGTCAAAGTTCAGTTGACTTCTCCTATAGAAACCTTAATTTAGCAATTTTTGATTATTGATGATTTAAGAGCATTCCTTGAGGAATCATGATCAAACCTTGATAAAATGATGAATATCACTTCAAAATGTTTATGTTGACCAAAAATATTGAAGTTTGACTGTATATTGACCATAATTGACTTTTGACCTAATATAGTTGATTTACAGTCATTTGAGCAATTGACTGAGCAAACTTGTAATGCAAGGCATGAAAATTGGCATGAGTATTCTTGGGGACATATTAGGAACCATGGAAATCAATTAAGGCGTTTGAAACCCAAACTTATTTTTGAAAAGTGAAACCCTAGTTGGAAGTCCATTGCTTAATAGGAGAATTTGTCTGGTCAATTCTTAGCCAACCTTAAGCATTTAGGGACCTCTATGAGTATGTCTTGAATAAAATGAGAGGGAAAATTTTGGGGTACAACACCTGGATTGAGTCGAAGCGTAGTGGAGCATCGTCTGCCCATTCAGTAAGTAAAAAGGCCGGTAAAGCAAAATCCTCAGAGATTCTCCTCGGTAATCATATTGAAGATCAAACAGGAGATCGATAGATTTCTCAGAAGCAAGTTCAACATGACTGCAAGGTACATCGAATGGTTAGCAAATATTGTTTATGTTATTAAGAAAAATGGAACTCTTAGAGTTTGCATAGATTTTAAGGATCTAAATAAAGTGACTCCAAAGGAAGAATATTCGATGCTCGTGGCAGAAATGTTAGTTGATTCAACTGCACGCTTCGAATATTTGAGTATGTTGGATGATTATTCTAGATATAACCAAATTTTTATAGAAGATGAGGATGTGCCCAAAACGGAGTTTTGATGTCCAGGGGCCTTAGGGACTTATGAATGGGTTATAATGCAATTTAATTTAAAAAATGTCGGAGCAGCCTATCAAAGGGCCATGAATGCCATATTTCATGATTTTATAGAGCATTTTATGCAGATTTATATTGACGATGTTGTAATTAAATCTTCATCTGAGAATTGTCATATAGACCATCTTCGACGACCATTCGAAAGGATGAGAAAATATGGATTGAAAATGAATCCACTAAAATGTTATTTCGGTGTATATGCAGGAGGCTTATTAGGCTTCATGGTACACAAATAAGGCATCGAGATCAACCAAAACAAAACAAAAGAAATTTTGGATCTTAGGCCTTCTTGGACGAAGAAACAATTGCAATCTTTGTTGGGGAAGATCAATTTCTTGAAGAGATTCATATTGAATCTAAGTGGAAAAACAAAGGTGTTCTCTCCACTACTCAAGATCAAAAAGAAGGCGAATTTCTATGGGGAAAAGAGCAGCAAGAGGATTTCGACGCAATCAAAGAATATCTGACAAAGCCTCGTGTTTTACTGCCACCTAGTCGAAACAAAAACATGAGATTGTATATAGATGTGTCTGACTTGACAATAGGAAGCATGTTAGCTCAAGATGAAGATAATGGTGTTGAAAGACCCATTTATTACCTTAGTCGAGTGTTAATAGATGCATAAACTAGGTATAGTTCAATTGAAAAATTATGCCTATGTTTGTACTTCTCCTGTATGAAATTGAAGCAATAGATTAAGTCAGTTGATGTTTATGTTTTGTCTCATTTTGATGTTATTAAGCATATGTTGTCGAAGCTCATATTACATAGTCAAATTGGGAAGTGGCTATTAGCATTAATTGGGTTTTCTTTGTCTTATTTGCCTTTGAAAGCCATAAAAGGCCAAATTATGGCGAACTTTATTGTAGATTATGCAATAGTTGAGCCATCCATAAACATGGTCGACACAGACCCTTGGAAACTATATTTTGATGGGTCGATCCATAAAAATGGAACCAGTGTCGGAATTTTAATAATCTCCCCAAAAGGAACACCAAGAAAATTCAAGTGTCGAGTTGATGGAAAATATTCCAATAATGAGGCAGAATATAAAGCCTTAATTACTGGACTCAAAGTCTTGCAGGATTTGGGTGCAACCAAAATCGAATTAAAAGGTGATTTGGATTTGGTGTTCAAACAAATCACACGAGAATATAAGTGTATCAAGGAGCATCTAATGATATACTTTGCGATTTTGAATCGATTATTGGAAGAATTTGAAAGTAGTGAGCATTTCACATGTGCCCAGGATAGAGAAACAAGAGGATAATGAATTAGCCTAAATTGCGTCTAGATATAAAGTGTCGACAAATAAGCATAGGGAGTTTTTCGAAGTAAGGGAGAAAGTTATCTCGACATTGCCCAAAAAGTTGTCAACGCCAAAAGCTTGGGGGGGCAAATCATATGGATCATATGGACGAAATTTTTGAAATTTTTGCCATTGATAATTTGCTAGATATAGACTGGCGAAAGTAAATTATAGGGTATCTAGAGAATCCAGTCGGAAATACTCACGGGAAGATAAAATACAGGGCATTAAGCTACATTCCCATAGGTAATGAATTGTTCAAGAAAACTCCTAAGGGTGTGTTGCTTTAATGCCTTGGAGAAACCGAAGCATATGTGGTAGTGTTTGAAGTTCATAGTGGAGCTTGTGGCGCTCACCAAGTTGGTCATAAAATGAAATGGTTGTTATTTCGACAAGGCGTATATTGGCCAAGCATGTTAAAATACTGCATTGATTTCTCCAAAGGCTGTCAAGAGTTCCAAAAGCATGCATGTATTCAACATGTTCCAGTGAGCGAATTTCATGCAATTGTTAAGCCATGACCCTTTATAGGATGGGCTTTGGACATTATAGGATAAATTCGACCTGCGTCTCCGAAACAACAGAGGTTTATCCTAGTGAAAATAGATTATTTTACCAAATGGATATAAGACATAACTTTAGTTAGTGTGGATCAAGATACGGTGATTGAATTCATTCAAAAACAAATAATCTATAGGTTTGGGATTCCTGAGACTATAACCACAAACCAAGGGTCAGTGTTTATTAGTCGAAATATGCAAGAATTTATGTATGAAACAGGATTCAAATTGATGACCTCAACAACTTATTATGATCATGCCAATGGTCAGGTTGAAGCGGCGAATAAAGTTATAATTGGTCAGATTAAAAAGCATGTTTTCAAGAAGCCAAAAATTTGGCATAAAACACTAGACCAAATATTATGGGCTTGTTGAACGTCCCCTAAGGAGGCGACAAATTAAACGCCTCCTCAATTGGTTTTTAGACATAATGTTCTTTTACCAGTCGAAATACATCTACAATCGGTAAGGATACAGCGTCAAAACGAGATTTCGCCAGAACAATACTGGAATATGATGTTCGACGAAACAATATATTTGGACTAAGAAATGTTGGTTGCATTGGATGTGCTAATCTGACAAAAGGAGCGAGTCTCCAGAGCATACAATAAGAAATTAAAAACAAAAACATTTTTAATAGGTGAGTATGTTTAGAACATCATGACATTGGACAACGTTGAAGATTTCAGACCATATGACGGACCTGAACAAGGATCCCAATGGACCCTGTACTTTGATGGGGCCTCCAATGCGCTTGGTAACGGTATCAGTGTTGTACTTATATCTCTAGAAGGATGCCATACTCCTTTCACCGCCAGACTTTGCTTCAACTGTACGAACAACATGGCAGAGTACGAAGCATGCATCTTTGGACTCAAGGCCGCCATAGACTTGGGAATCAAATCCTTAGATGTGTTTGGGGAATCAGCCTTAGTCATCAGTCAGATCAAAGGAGAGTGGGATACTAAACATCCAAACCTCATCCCTTACAAAGAACATGTCTTGACATTGTTACCACATTTCGAGCAGATTACCTTCGAGCACTTCCCTCGAGAAGAAAATCAGCTAGCAGATGCTCTAGCTACAATGTCATCTATGTTTAAACTTTATTGGGATAATGAGGCTCCCCAAATCTCCATTGAACAGATGAACGAACCAGCACATTGTCACGAGATTAATACCGAAGAAGTAGTGGACCAGTCGTGGTTTCATGAAGTCAAAAGGTATCTCGAGGCTCAAGAATATTCAAAAGGAGCTTTAGTCAACGACAAAAAAGTTCTTAAGGAGATTTACAGCTAAGTTCTTCCTTAGTAATGGCATCATGTACAAGCGCAATCATGACTCTATTCTTCTTCGTTGTGTGGACAAGATTGAAGCTGAAGAGATCATGGCTTAATTGCATGAGGGTACCTTTGGAACTCACTCTAGTGGGCATACAATGACTAAGAAGATTCTACGGGCAGGCTATTACTGGTCTACCATGGAAGCTGACTGCTATCAACACTCCCGGACTTGCCATAAGTGTCAAATCTATGCAGATAAGGTACACGTGCCTCCGGTTCCTATAAATGTCTTAACAGCTCCTTGGCCCTTCGCTATGTGGGGAATCGACATGATTGGAGAGATCAAGCCTACAACATCCAATAGACACCATTTCATTCTGGTGGCCATTGACTATTTCACCAAGTGGGTCGAAGCAGCTTCCTTTGCATCCGTTACTAAGAATGTTGTTGCCCGTTTCATCAAACAGAACCTTATTTTCCGGTACGATATCCCCGAAAGGATCATCACTGATAATGGTACAAACCTTAACAATACTATGATCACCGCCTTGTGCGAGCAGTTTAAGATTCAACATCACAATTCATCCCCCTATCGGCCAAAGATGAATGGTGCAATTGAAGTTGCTAACAAAAATATCAAAAAGATCATACAGAAGATGACAGTCACCTACAAGGACTGGCATGAGATGCTACCATTTGCTCTTCACGGGTATCGTACCACGGCACGCACATCAACTGGGGAAACACCATACTCCTTGGTATATGGCATGGAAGTTGTTTTACGTATGGAGGTTCAGATTCCCTCTTTGAGAATCATGAAGGATACTAGTTTGAGTGAAAATGATTGGATCCAAACCCGGCTTGATCAACTAAACTTAATTGACGAGAAGAGACTTATTGCCGTTTTCCACGGTCAAACGTATCAAAAACAGATGATCAAGGCTTTCAACAAGAAAGTCAGACGCCAAGTATATCAAGTTGGGGATCTGGTAATCAAGAGCATCATTTTTACGCAAAGTGATCCCAGGGGCAAATGGACTCCTACCTACGAAGGACCATTTAAAATGAAGAACATCTTTTCTGGTGGGGCAATGATCTTAACCATCATGGACGGCGACGACCTGCCGCACCCTGTGAACCTAGACATAGTCAAAAGATACTACGCATAAGAGACCCGCTAGGTTGACACACCTAGGCAAAACAAGGGCATCCCGGCGAACCAAAAGGTTCGGGAAAAATTAGGGATAAAATATAAAAAATTTGTACACCCGGCAAGTTGAAAACCCGAAAGGGCGACTTGGGCAAAAAAGGGTTTCCCGGTGGACTGAAAACCCGAAAGGGCGGTCCAGGCAAAAGTTAGGGAATTAAAGCGTATGACTATGTCTCGTCGGATCACTTTAAGGACAATATCTTCACTGAAAAACCTGGAACTTCTGATCAATCCAATCATCTTCGGACGAAGCAGCGAATGGACAAGATATTCGGAGATACAAAGGCTATAGCGGAATGGGAACCCCATGGGATTTTTACACACATAGCTATCTTTCTTTGTATAAAATTTTCTTACTTTTATGACACCATCCTCTTACTAGGATGTCTGTCTCCGTTGTACAAAACACTTATTCAAAGTAAATACAAAGATATCTCTTTCAAAGTACAGAAAACTATTTGCCTTTTTCTTTACACTTGTGTTTTTATGTGCAAAAACGTCCAATGATTCATTAATGAATATATGCATTTGAACATAATTACTGTTTACAAATAAACAAAGTGGAAAAGAACAATTATTGACAGGTTGAAAGGATAGGAAAACGTCTTTAGGCTATTACAGGAGCAATCCCTACAGTACATCATCTAGATCCCCATCAGAGTTAAAACTTCAAACTCTCAATCCCCAGCAGAAACCATCCAGTTTCTCTAAATTCCCCCGCAAGTTGTCTTGAAGTCTGAAAATCAACCAGATAACAGTTAACTTTTGTCTCTCCCCAACCTAGGGTAATTCCCCACTAGAGTGGAAGACGACCAAAAAACACCTGAGCCTACTCCCCAACAGTAAGCTTTCTTCCCCACAGAGTTTTCATTGCTCCCCAACAGAATGAATATTCTCATTCTTAATTCCCCAGTGAAGTCGCCAAAGTTTTCATTAGAATGAAGATTCTCATTTTTAGTTCCCCGCAGAAGTCATCAGATTTTCTCTTTATTCTCCAGCGAAACAAGGATTCCCATTGTGTAATCCCCAGTAGAAGTCATCAAAATTCTCTGGATTTCTCAAGCAGATTTCTCAAGTAGTATATGGCATTACTTGCAACAGATTTTTTGTCAAACACTCCAACTTCAAGACATGAAGGATTCTTAATTCCCCATAGAAGTCATCAAGGTTTCTTAATCCCCAACGGTCGCCAAGGATTTTCTATCCTCAGCAGTCAAGGATCTATTTTCCCCGGCAGCAGTCAAGGATTTATTTTCCTCAGCAATACAACAAATCAGCTTACATGCGCATACATTACATCCATATATATCATAAAAATTGATAAAACAAATATATTGCATCATACATTTCATGCAACATAACTTTGTGTTTTAGCTAACGTTTTACCCTTTTCAGGATAAGATTAACAAGCTACCGTTAACGGTATACAATCATGATATAGTACATATACACTCCAGATACGGAAGTCATTCTGTTGCTCATTCAGATTCAGATTTCAGATACGCTCCAGATACGGATGCCATCCTGATACTTATTCAGATTTTAACTATCAGATACAGTTCAGATACACTCCAGACACGGAAGTCATTATATCACTTATTCAGATTCTAGTTCAAATACACTCCAGACACGGAAGTCATTCTGTCACTTATTCAGATTCTAGTTCAGATACGCTCCAAACACGGATGCCATTCTGGCCCTTATTCAGTTTTCCGATTCAGATACAGTACAGATACACTCCAGACACAGAAGTCATTATGTTGCTCATTCAGACTCAGATCTCAGATACAGTTTAGATACGCTCCAAACACGGATGCTATTCTATTACTCATTCAGATTCAAACTTCAGATACAGTCCAGATACGCTCTAGAAACGGTTGCCATTCTGTCACTTATTCTGATTTTCCCCAGCTTAGATACGCTCTAGACATGGTTGCCACTCTGTCACTTATTCAGAATTCAAGTCTCCAGATACAGCTCAAATACGTCCCAGACACAGACACCATTCTGATACTCATTCTTTTGAATTACAACTTACAACTCAGCAAACATTCTTGGATGGCATCTTTAAGCCCATCTCCAACAAGATTCTATCACATCTCCAAATGGCATCTTTAAGCCCATTTTCTCAACTACACTTTGATGAGTGCAAATTTACGGGCACTCTAGTGTCCAATCATCTTTTACCTTCGAGTCACGAACGGCAAAACTCGCCAATCTAACTCTTCAGGTTCAAGAAGATTGAACAGGGGCAGTTTTTGTACCCCAAAATTTGCCCTCTCATTTATCAAGATTTTTCTCACAAGACTTCTTGGACTCAAGACAAGATTAGGGTTTGCTCAGCTCAGGACATCTCATCTTGCACTAATACCCTAAAATTAGGGTTTGAGTTTGCACAAGGATTTTTGGACCATCAATGCTTCATGTGACTTTCATACACCATCTTGGACTCCTAAGATTGCTCATGTTAAGTTTCAAGCCTTGAATCACATTTTTGCCCAGTCAATTGGACAGTTGACCTAAAAATCAGCTGTATTGGGGAAAAAGTCAACCATGGCCAATTTACAGTCAAACTTCATAATTTTTTATCCACAACTAAATTTTAGGCTCCTATTTACCATTTAATTAAGTTTGGATCACAACTCCTCAAGAAATTTGATCAAATCATCAAAAGGGCAAAATGGTCAAAATTAGGGTTTTGACTGAGAAAGGGCAATTTCTGATTTTTAACCAAGCCAACGACCAATTGGTTTTAAACATGATATCAAGGGTTCAATGTCATCATCTTGACCTAATTACATGGTTCAAAATATCTCAATTTCATTGGATTGACAGATGAATTTTCCAGTCAACTGATCAAAAATCAATTGTACACTGAAAAGTCAAACTTTGATTTTTTGGTCAAAATCAAGTGCCAAGGGTCATAATTCATCAAGATATGTCAAAATGTGAAACTTGTTGATCAAGAAACCCAAAATTTCAAATTAGGGTTTTGAATTTGAAAATTTTCATAACTTAGAATTTTTCTATGTATGGAAATTTTCTTATTTTTTCCCAACTTTCCACCACTTTTTCACCATGATGAAATTTGATTCAAAGAAAACTTCCAACATGAAAGTTGTATTCCTCCATGAAATATACAACTTTGATTCACAAAGTCTTCCCAAAGGGTGCTTGGATCTCAAGTTATGAATTTGTGAATAGGGGTCCATGAACTAAATAACTTAGTGAAAATTTGCCCTAATTTAGGCAGGGTTTTGACCTAACTTCATGGACATTTTTCACCTAGTTCCAAGAGGTATCTCAAAATTCATTTCAAAGATGTATTGTAGAGCACATTGCAAGCTTTCCAAAATGTCCAAGAACTCTCCAAGATCATTTGTGGTTAGGGAGAATCGAAGAAGAGAAATTGGCATTTTGTCACTTTTGTTCAAGCCATTTTCACAATGCACCAAGTTGCAAATCTGATCAAGCATGCTTGTACCTTGCACTACAGATCCTAAAATCCTTCTACACTCCATAATTAAATGCAAACTCAGTGGATAAAGGCTTTGTTTTCACTTTTGAAGCATTGTACAAGTTGTAATTCCATTTTTGGCCAAAAGTGCACATTGCCATTTTCATAAAGTCGAGCCTTTCCAACTTTATAAACCTTGAACCTTAGACCTGTTCTTTTGTTACAAGCAATGTCCACAGATATCAAGCAATGTTTACCAACCCTTGACAGCCCTAGAACTAGCCAGTACAAGCATGTTGGCTTAAGTCACTTCACTTTTCTTCAAAGGCAAGAAAAGTTGCAAAAAGATCAGAACTTGTACAAGCTGATAAAGGGTGGACTTGGAATCATTCTAGAGAGATACACAAACTTGTCACAAGTCAAAACACGAAGGAAAAAGATCCCAAACACTCTCAAACTCAAAAAACACAAATTTCTTCCCAAACATTGCAGTTTCTGCAAAATCCTAGCCAAGTCATATTTTGCTCGTGCGTTTTGCCTCTTGACGCTTGAAACACCTCATTCACAGCATATCCAAGCTATCCAAGCCCTTACATTGTTGATGTAACCTCTGTTTCATCCATCACCATTTTCATTTTTGAAGCTTGCAAATTGACTTCTACAAAGAGCTTCAGTCATCCACAAAGCCAGCTAAGCATTGGAATAGCTTGAGGGAACTTCAAGGAAGCTCACACGATCCTCAGGCCTCACTCAAAGTCCCCACATTGCCATATCCAAATCCAGTTGAAGGAGTTATTTTTCAAAACTCTATCTCTTTATTTTAGCATCCTCAAGCTACGATTTGTGAAGCAAAAATGTAGTCTCTAGCATGGTGAAGTTGTACATATGCATAGTTGTCATTTATATTAACTGAGCTAAGAGAATTTAAATGTTGAACATGCTGAAAAAATTAGGTCAGAAATTAAGGGTTACAAAATTCTCTCTGATCTTTGAGAGTTAGTTTACAAATTTTATATCATTAGAATCGTGATATTACAAGCTACATTTTTTGTGTTATGAGTTTTTGATTTTATGCAAGCTATAGCAAGATACAGTTTGAAGGCAGAAACACGCGCGTAGAAGGAATGGCTGGAGGTCAGGGACGACTGGCCTAGGCCTTGGCGCGCCTGGGCCTTCTATTTTGTTTTCCACACCCCCTGACTTGATATCCACACCCCCTGGCTTTATTTTGTTTATTTTTCATATTTTCTTTTCATTTTTATATTTATTGCTTTTATTTATTTTTCTGAATCATAAAAAATCATGGAAAATATTTTCTTTATTTTTTGCATTTTATTTTATTTTTTTATTATTTTTTTGGCATAAAAAATAGTTTTATTAGGGTAATATACTTTATTTTCTTAAATAAATTATAAATACATTTAATAAAAATACTATACATTTTTATTTTATTATTTCACACATAAAATAATTATTTTCATACATATTTTAATTTTTAAATATTGGCATATAATATTATATATTATTTACTTGTACAAAAAATAGACAAATATAAATATAGAACATATATTTTCTTAATAAAAAATTAGGGTTTCCCCTTTCAAAAATAATACTAATGTTTTTCTCTTATTTCTAGGGTTAAATAATTTATTTTCTCATACAAAAAAATCAAATACAAAACATTTTGCATAAATACATCTTTATTGCATATTTAATTATTTGTATATTTATTTATTTTGCACATTATTCAATTGGGTTGTAATAGTATTTTAGGGTTTTATTTTTGTGCAAATATCCCCATTCAAAAACTTGTATCCCCTCTCCCATAATAATTGTTGTAATAGTTTAGTTTACATTTACGCAATTTATCGCTTTATATATTTGTGTAGTAAATTAGGGTTTTGCATGATAAGACCAAAAATCAAACAAATAGCAAAGACCTAATACAAGACAAATGCATGAAAATAAATACATTGTACACAAGCACCTCTAGGGTTTCACCCACTTGGTTGCCTAAACAAAAATGGCCATGGTATGCATGCAAAGTATCTTGGCAAAACAAACAAAATAAGATCATAGTCCCTCGATGACGCTATCAAAAGGTTGCCTAAACAAATGATCTTGGTCCCTCAAAACTTGCTAAGAAACTTGGCAATATTGCTATCATGGTCATACGATGACCCACGCCCGTCCCGTTTAACATCCAAAGATAGGGTTGTTTACCAAATCAATGGTAAACCAACAATATCAAAGGAATAAAAATGCACAAGAAAGACTTTTGAGTAGGTAGAATGCTTCTAGTTACTTGATCATTTCAAAACAATCCTTGCTATTTTCAAAAACAAACACACACATTTCAAAAAAATTTCCAAACATCTTTCAAAACATTGAAACATTTTTCAAAAGACAAATATCTTTGTATACATTCTTACGAACGAGAATCATTACAAAGATTTCCTAGACAATGGCCTCTTTTCAAAATACTTTCAAAACCACACAAAGCACCATTCCAAACAATTTCAAAAGCAAAGCAAGTGATCTAAACAAGTAACTAAGAGCCCATGGAAAACCATGGATGAAAAGGGTGCTAGCACCTTTCCTTTTCATAATCTACCCCCCTAACTCAAGAAAACATCTCAAAGGTCTTTCCTGTGCTTTTTTACCTTTCCTTTGGGATAAAATAAAAGTCGGTGGCGACTCTTGCTAAACCGCGACATTTGCAAACACAAACGCGAAACCTCAAGTCAGTTCTCCCACCGCATCACAGAACTGGCGACTCTGCTGGGGACTGGCAAAAGTGGGGTTACCTTAGGGTTTAGATCACCTTTATTTGCTTACAATTGCTTGATTTGTTTGCTTTACATCTTGGTTCTATTGTTTGGGTTTGAATCCTCTACCCGGATTTGGGAAACATTATAGGTAAATAGCAATACGTTGTGGAAACTGTGCGGGGTATACCGACACAGTCTAAGAAATAGCTATGTTAGTGTGACATATTTGTGGGTACCGGTAGCCTTTGAGTCAATCAAAGAGAATACGGGGCCGCTGAGTGATGTCATGAAGCACTAACGAACTTCTAGAACCTTTACTTGGCCAACTTGGCCTTTTAGGTTGTAGTGAGATGACCGGCTTTGGTGCAGTCCGAAGTTGGTAGATACTCGATACTACACTCATTGAGGGTTGGTTCCTTAGAATATTTCGGTCGCCAGTAAAGAGGCTAAACTGAAACAATGAATAAGGAAACAATCCAGTGATATTGAGCTCCTTAGAACCCGGTTACTATTTCTAGGACAGGTTGAGCCAACTAAACTTCAAGAGGGTACTACCTATAAACCCCATGCAAGCCTAAACTAGGAACTTGTGTGATTTGTTTGTACATATATACTTGTGCATAACATCATGGACATCATAAACATCATATGCATTCACTAAACATTTCAAGGATTTTGGAAATTCATCTTTGTTCCTATTTTGTAGGTTATGGATTCACTTCGCAGGAAAACTGTCCAAATCAACCTTGTGAGAATTCCTCCACAACTTAAGGAGCTAGCTTCAAGGATTTCTGAGAATTCTCCATTCACCGAGAGACATGGTCGTCTACTCAACTTAGTCACTTCCAACACAGAGGAGGATATTCTGAAAGTTCTCTTCCAGTTCTTTGACTCTTTGCATCATTGCTTCACATTTCCTGACTACCAACTTGTGCCTACTTTGGAAGAATTCTCTCAACTCTTGAGGATTCCTATTCTCAATCAACTATCCTTCAACGGTACGGAAAGAGATCCAAAGCCAGAAGAGATTGCTCAAGCCTTACACTTTCACTCCTCTGATGTCACAACACATTGGGAAACTAGAAGTGGTGTCAAAGGTTTTTTGGCAAAGTTCCTGTTTGAGAAGGCCCAAAGCTGCTGGAATTCTCTAGACTTGCAAGCTTTTGAGGAGATTATAGCTCTTCTCATCTACGGGATGGTCTTGTTCCCTAATCCTGACCAACTCATAGATGTGAGTGCTGTAAAAATCTTCCTGTCTCGCAACCCGATGCCTACATTGCTTGGGGATATCCCCCACTCTTTTCATACTCGTACAATGAGGAAAAGAGGTGTTCTCATGTGTTGTACTCCTCTCCTGGCAAGATGGTTTATTTCTCATCTTCCCCAGTCAGTCTTGAAGAATGAGCAAGGTTTGAGGTGGTCACAACGGTTAATGACACTTAACCATTCAGATATCCATTGGTGTTCTCGATCCAAAGAGAATGTCATCATCATTGACCGTTGTGGGGAATTTCCTAATGTACCTCTACTTGGCATTAGGGGAGGGATCACTTACAACCCTTGCTTATCTCTAAGACAGTTTGGGTACGCCTGAAGGGATGGCCCACATGATATACTGATTCAAGGATTGGTTTTCTACTACAACAACGACGACCAAGGACTTCGTCAGAGATTCATTCGAGCTTGGAGGATGCCAAACAAGGTAGATAGTAAGACCTTGGGACACAAGAATTCCATCCCTCTTGAGCCTTACCTCAAGTGGGTACGAACCCGCGCCCAAAGTCTTATGATGCCTTATCCCTCCATTCTCCCAGTGATTATAGAGCCTGTTAAGGAAGGAGAGGTTCCATACACCATCCTACATTCTGACATGCCAACATCACTCGAAGACCTACAAAGGAGTTGGATACAGCTCAAGGGAGAGCGTGACACTTTCGAAGCCCAATTCTACGCAAGCGAGAAGAAGGTTTTGGAACTCACTCGGCTACTTCACGAAGAGCAGACTCTCAACACCTACATTGCACCAAAGAGGATGCGCAACGTCTTTTTACCTTAGAATTTTGTATTATTTTTTCCAAGGGGCATTGATGTACTAACAATTCTATCTTATTAATATGACGTGTGTTTCTTTTTTGTTTAAAACAAATTTGAATTTCTGAATCCTTGAAAGCATTACATGAATACATATCATTCATCATATGCATAAACAGGTCTTCACACCAAGTTTCCTCATCTCTCTGCTGTTTATTTCAGCAAGATGGATATTGAACAAACGGTCAAAGATTTGCAAGCTCAGAATTCACAATTTCAACAGCTACTCTTGACCTTAGCCAAGGGGCAGGAGGAGCTCAAGACTCTGCTAGAGAAGGAGAAAGAGAAAAAGAAGAAGAAGTGAGCCGGTGTGTTTATCATGGGCAGAAGGTTTGAAGGACAAGCCAGACGGACCTTGGAATTCCCATCAACATCTGATGAAGGGAGAGAGAAAAGGAAAAGAAACGGAAGTGCCATCAGATTCTGAAGCAGAAGAAGAGGAAGAAGAGGACTACTTCGAACAACAATACCCTCCGGCCGATGACAAATACAAAAACTTGGAAGAACGTCTAGCTGCTATGGAGATACAGAGAGTACCGGGGCTGGATTTTGAGGAGTTAGGGTTGTTTCACTACTACGAAAATGGGCTTTCACAGCGCTTTTTTTTGCCCTTTAAAAGCGCTTAAAAGCGCTGCCGTAGCCAGCGCTGGCGTAGGCTACGAAAGCGCTTTTTTCTGGCCAAAAGCGCTGTCGTAGGTGGACCTATCCCAGCGCTTTTTCCTTAAAAAGCGCTTTGATAGGGGGGTCTTTCCCAGCGCTTTTTGAAAAGCGCTTTGATAGGTGTGCTATTTAAATTTTTTTTTTTTATTTATCAGGCCTTTTACAGTGCTTTTTATGGAAAAAGCGCTTTGATAGGGGGGTCTTTCCCAGCGCTTTTTCCATAAAAAGCGCTTTGATAGGGGTTCTATTTAATTTTTGTTTTTTTATTTATCATGGCTTTTACAGCGCTTTTTATGGAAAAAGCGCTTTGATAGGGGGTCTTTCACAGCGCTTTTTCCATAAAAAGCGCTTTGATAGGGGGTTTCTATTTAATTTTTTTTTTATTTATCCTGCCTACGAAAGCGCTTTTTAGCCAAAAGCGCTTTCGTAGCTCATACAAATTTTTTAAAGTGAAACCTATAATTTGAGGTTCCCTGTGCGGCCTGTAATTTTTTTTTGGTCCAATAATTTAACCTGTAATTCAATCCTTATCTATACATATATTTTAAGAAATCGGTATTATATTAACAGAAACCGGTATACCATATAATATTCAATCCTTATCTATATATATGTAACTAAATCATATATAACTAAATTTGTAACCATATATACATTTGTAACCATAACTAAATCACATACAAAGTATCGTGTTAATTTGTAACCATATATATATACATATGTAACTAAATCATATATAATTACATCGAAAATAATGCTCCACCGACACGGTCGTCATCCTGCAAAGTATGAATATGAACAACACGGTAAATTAAACAAACAATATTAAAGGCTCCAACACAATCAAACTAACACGTACAATAATATTTTATTCATACCCATCAGAATAATCTGTTTTCAACATAAAATTGACATATTTCCTCTTTGACTTCTTCCACTTGAACTTTCGTGTACGACATAGTATAGAGGTCATCAAAGTACTACATAAGAAATTATTACTTCAGTATATGCATGATGTTATTAAATGTAGAAATCATACAAAATTATTCTAAGTTATAAATCCATACCGTGCTTGGAATCTCTACTTGATTTTTATGAAGGATTTCTTTCATAAACCTCAAGCAAAAGTATCCGCAATCTACATCGTTATTCTGTAACGGACACTGCATAGAAAAACAGAATATATTTTATAGTTGTCGTGTAATTTTATCAAGTAACATAACTATTATTATAAGCAACTAATTTTGTACCTGCACTTTGATCCAAGTAATATTTGATGATTTACTCCGGGGTACCTGTGCGTCCCTTTGACTACGAAATATTTGTATTGATCTAAGAAAATAAAAACATATATTTAGATCAATCTCACAGAAATAATTAAATATATAAATATACACGAATAGTTAGAACGATCTCACTTACTGATCAACAGTTTCCTTCATAGCGGGATAGTTAGTCCATTCCCCGTCTACCGAATTCAGAAAGTACACAACTTCTTTAATCGGATCGATAGCCAACAACAACCAGTGTTTTCTAAAAATTTAAGCAACAGTTTAGAAGAAAAGTTTCTACGCAAAATAAACAAAGATATATTAGAATAAATGAAAAACTCACCCCACTGGAACAATGTTATACGGCAAAATAAACAAGCTATCTGGGTTGCCGACGTAGGCCGTGTATCGATTCACTAAGTACTCCCTAACTGAACCCGGTTCCCTGACAATTGTCGCTCCGCTGACAATATGGGCAGATAAGAAATGGAAGCGTCTTGCCAATACAGTCTCGCGCATTTTTTTATCGTACAACAACCTTAAATAAAAACATATAAACATTAGACTATTTTCATTGAAATGTGTAAATAAATTGTTCAACTAATTAAATGATATATTTATCGGAATACCGGATGTATGCGTGAACATTGCCGATGCCTAATTCACCATGCGTCATAATCTCAGTCATTTCGTCCATTCCTATCGTTTCTTGGCAGTCAAGACCAAAGATATCTGCATCCATAAGGATTTGACGAATACCACCTGACTTCAAATCTGAGGTTTCCAAAAGTACTCCAAGTGTATTCCGATATCGAGGTACAAAAACGCCTCTTCCCCCGCCTCTTCCCCCCTTATGCATTGACTTTTTCGGGGGTGGTCTGCTACGAACAGGCTGGGTCACTTGTTGTGACACTTTCGTAGATACCTAACAATCATATAACTTAGGTAAATTATAAAATCGTTCAGTTTTAAATTCATATCATATAATAAACAATTTAAGTGTACCTCTGGAATTGATGCCATAGACTCGCCGCCTTGCTGCAAAATCTCCTTACCCTTATTAGCGGGTTTTGTAGGAGGCTAATATTAAAAAATAATTAACTTAACGGTTCAGAATTGACATTTGAAATCTAAATGATTCATATTAACGGTTTTAAACATACCTCATCATCAATGAAAATGAGGTCCAAGGGCCATGCAACAAACGACCCTACTGCGTCTCGCACCGATCTTATATCCAAGGCCACGTCAGGTACCGGTACCAACGCATCGGGATCAATAGGATAATCTACTGATACTCTCAGGTGTCCAGCCGGGATCGGTGTATTATGAATTAAATCTCCCAAAGTGTTGTACACTTTTCCCTTGCCAATAAGGTGATAATCTGATGCCATTACGTATAGTTGGCAAGATGAAATGCCCTAAACCAATATGCATACATATTACTTTTAATTCAATAATAGAAAGAGGTGGAATAAAAATGAGAAACTTGAACAATAGAGATTTATCAATATATTTATAATTACCTCAGGAAATTTATTCTGACGGTTGATACTAGCGTTGTCACTAGTTTCTTTCGCCATTGCCGCATTGCCCTTTTCCCTCATTAATACCTCTTTATCTCTTTCCAATGCATTGACTTTTGCTTGTAATTCCATAAGTACATTCATCACTTCTGCATTGGTAGGATTTCTTTTCCGAGGATGCTGGTAGAAAGAGGTTGGAGTCACACCATGACCTTTACCCCTCACCCGACCGGAATACTCAGGAACATTCAGTGCTTTACTAAGTACGCTCCTCGTATCCTGGTCGTCACCGGTGGACTCCGTTTGTGACAATGTCTCGTGAAAATAATGGAGATAAAAAAATTAATTAAATAGTCATAAAAATTTGATTTAATTAAAGACACAATGTTATACTTACGCATTCATCATAAATTCTTAGAACACTTGGATCAACAGCTTGATTCTTGCCCACACGAGCTTCCTTCCACAGCAAATGTGCTGGAAGTGAGGTTTCATCACTTTTCGTCTCCTCTAACTATGCATAGAAACAAACGGTTAGATCGTCAAATACAACACATTTAGACAATTAATAAGAACATATCATTTCTATTTATTACTTACAATTTTTTCCTCTAAGCGTGCATATCCCAAACGCCCTTTTTTGTATGGATACGCGGGCTTTGATGCTCTCTCACTATTTTTTGCACTCTTTTGCCGGAATTCGTCATCTCTTTGTCTAATAAACTCAGTCCAATCTTCTTGTTTAATGAAAAGATTATACTTTTCTGGCCTTCCGGCCGGGAACTCTTCCAGCCACTTTCCTTTGTCATCCTTAAGATAGGTGTTCGTCAACAGATTTTTCCACCCTCTAAATCTTTTCCCGGCCAACCCAAGTACGAAGCCTTTACGCTCATCTGGAACGTTAAAAGACCGCTGCGTATAAACCATATAAACATATAAGTAATTTAAAAACCATATAAACCATATAAACATATAAGTAGTTTAAAAACCATATACACCATATAAACTTATAAACTTATAAACATATAACCATATAAACCATATAACATACATACCTTAACATCTTCCCAAAACATTTCTTTTCCTTGCTTCAATGCTTCACATTGTTTCTCATTCCATCTAGATATGGAGATTGGCACATGCATACGAACAAGTGTACCAACGTAGCTTGTGAATTTTGAAGCATTAACCCCAACTACTTGATTTGAATGATTCCAATCTACATTATATATCACTCCCTTATCTCTAGCACGAATGATTTCGCGCATTATGGTGATGCCTCGTGCAACATCATTTGCTGAAGTATCATCCGCTGCATGATTTGATTCTTGTGAGTTTTCATGATCTTGTTGGTTTCCTGGTGGGTTTTCTTGTTGGTTTCCTTGTGGGTTTTCTTCATTGCTAGCCATTAGACCTGTAACAAAAGTCAAACAAGCACATTAGTACACTACATGAAAATGGATAGTCGAAAAAGATATGAATAGCACTAAAGGAACTCAAAATTGAATAAAATGCTAAAAAACCAAACTTGCAAGAAATAAACCTCACCATCAGCTCCGGAAACATTGTTCTACTAAATAAACACTAGTCACATTCGCAAAAATTCAAAACGGTTCAAAAGATATGCCAAAAATTCAAAACATTATTCACATATTACTTACAATATTAGGCTATAATTATAATAATACCTTTTTCACTAACGTCTCTTTCTTTTCTTGGTAGCAATATATTTTACGCTTCTGTTAACAACTCGGATGGTTGGATTGATCCAAATACCCTCATTATGATCATCTCTAGTACAAGGTTCATTCTCATTTTGATCGTTTCTTGTACAAGATTCAATGCCAACGCCAATATCACCTTGATCTCCAATGTTTTCATCAATTACTTTGTTAGACAAAAGCACTATAGACCATTTCGTACTTGTCGGATCATTGACATAGAACACTTGTTTAGCCTGAGAGGCTAGAATAAAAGGTTCATCTTTGTACCCCACCCTATTGAGATCCACTTGCAAAAATCCTGACTTATCCATTCGTACGCCATTATTATTTTCAACCCACTTGCAATCAAATACAGGAATCTGAAACTTCCCGTAATCAAACAACAAAATGCGCTCGATAACCCCAAAATATGACAGATTTGCAAATTTCTGGTTTAAGTCATTCGCACTTGATATGTGCATCGCTTCAGCTACCAAGGTAACACCACTATTCTGCATAGTACTTTTATCATCCTGTTCTTTGGTATAAAATGTGTATCCATTAATTGCGTATGCGCTATAAGAAAACACAATCATACTTGGACCATATGCTAAACATCTCAACCTTTCTGTTACTGAAGCAGGATCCGAACGATACTTTGAATAAATTTGTTCCTTAAACCACGGTATGAAACTTCGATTGTGCTCTCGTACTATCCAATTCTCATTTCTATTCAGATTTAAACCTCGAAGAACACCCTTGTGCATTTCAGCATACGGCTCAACCTCAATCTCATTGTGCAGAACATACAAATGCACCTGATCCCGTTCGACCATTGACACTGTCACAACTTTATTTCCAATTAGTCTTTTTCCTTCTTTTTTCTCGACAATATGAGATTTGGGGAGTCCAATTGATTGAACATTTGACAGATATTCAGTGCAAAACTCAACCGCTTCTTCAACAATGTATCGTTCTGCAATACAACCCTCCGGTCGACTTCGGTTTTTCACGTACCCTTTTAAAATTTTCATATAACGTTCAGCAGGGTACATCCATCTCATATAAGCTGGTCCGCACAACTGTGTCTCTTTGACAAGATGAACGACTAGATGAACCATTATGTCAAAAAACGAGGGAGGAAAATACATTTCAAGCTCACATAAAGTAACAACCACCTCTTTTTGCAATGTTGGTAAGATCGCAGGATCGATCACCTTGCTGCAAATTGACTTGAAGAAAAAACACAACTTAGTTATTGCGCTCCTTACTTTTTCTGGCAGAATAGAACGTATACCTATTGGTAGAAAATGTTCCATTATAACATGGCAATCATGAGTCTTTAAACTCTTTAACTTTAGGTCTTTCATTGACACAAGTCTTCTAATATCTGATGAGTAGCCTTCTGGAACTTTAACTTCACTGAGGAACTTACACAATATTTTCTTCTCCTTTCTAGATAGAGTGTAAACAGCAGGTGGTAGATATGTGCGTCTTCCTTTCGTCACGGGTGCCAATTCAGTTCTAATTCCCATGTTTAACATGTCCTTCCTTATGTTAATGCCATCCTTAGACTTTCCTTGTATATTGAGTAACGTACCAATAACACTATCAAATACATTTTTTTCAATATGCATAACATCGAGGAAATATCTTACGTACAACGACTTCCAATATGGAAGTTCAAAAAAAATCGACCTCTTCTTCCACCCACTCGTGACAAGTCTATGTGCAAAAGGCTTGCCAAACTCAGTACTCACATCTTTCACCTTTTCAAAAATCTGATCACCTGTCAACATATGTGGAGCTCTACCGTGTTCTGCCTCTCCATTGAATGCCTTTCTCCACCCACGATAGTGATGATTAGAATTTAAGAATCTACGATGACCGAGAAAAACATTCTTCTGACAAAAGTTCAATCGCATCGTATCGGTTTCATCTTCACAAACAGGACACGCTTTTTGACCCTTAATGTTGTACCCTGATAGATTTCCGTACGCCGGAAAATCATTAATTGTTCCAAACAACATCGCCCTCAAGTTGAAACTTTCTTTCCTATACCCATCGTAAACCTCCACACCGGTCTCCCACAAAAACTTCAAATCTTCGACTAAGGGTGCCAAGTACACGTCTATGTCATTCCCTGGTTGTTTGGGCCCAGAAATTAACATAGATAGCATCATGTACTTACGCTTCATACATAGCCACGGAGGTAGGTTATATATCATAAGAATCACAGGCCAGGTGCTATGCGAGATACTTTGAATACCATGCGGGTTCATTCCATCAGTAGACAACGACAAGCGAAGATTTCTTGCTTCTTTTCCAAATTCAGGATAATCAATATCAACTTTCGTCCACTGTGGTGAGTCTACCGGATGTCGCAACTTCCCATCAATAATTCTTTCATCTGCATGCCAAGTCAAGTGTCTTGAATCGGTCTCACTACGATACATGCGCCTAAATCTCGGAATTATAGGAAAATACCATAACACCTTTTCCGGAGACAACTTTTCCTTATATCGAGGGGCACCGCATTTAGGACACTCATTTAACACTGCGTACTCGTTTCGAAATAAAACGCAATCTTTTGGACATGCATGTATCTTTTCATAGCTCATGCCAATAGAGGACAACATCTTTTTGGCCTCATACGTTCGATTGGGAAGAACATTATCCTCTGGTAGCATTTCTTTCACGAGGGCTAATAACTATGTGAAACTTTTATCCGACCATCCGTTGTCCGCCTTTAAGTTGTACAACTTTAACACCGCAGACAATCTTGTGAATTTTGTACAACCATCATACAACGGTTTCTCTGCATCGCTTACCAACCTCTCGAACATTTTGGGACAATCCTCAAGATCTTCTTCAAGTGCTTCTGCAATCTCTTCGACTCGATCATAATCGTATGCGTCTGCGAAATCCTCATTTGAAGCATACGTCGTATTATAACTCGATTCAACATTCCCGCTACTTTTCTCACCATGCAAATTCCAACATGCATAACTTCTATCAATTCCATGCATCAGTAAATGCGATTCCAACTGAACCGCGTCAACCCGTCTCCCATAACAGTATCTCAAGCAAGGACATATCATTCCATTGGGTTCTCTGGCGTGCGCAACGGCAAACTTAACGAATTCTGATACCCCATCCTCATACTCTTTCGACAATCGATTGGCAGTCATCCATTTTTTATCCATGGTTTGACTATAGCAACTAATTAGTCACGCAACTATAGCAAAATAATAATTAATTACCTGTAAAGAAATTCAACATATCAGGTAATCAAATTCATAGTTATTCTTGCCTCACCTTAAGCATGTGCTAAACAACTCATAACTAATTACTAACTAGTGAAGTCGGATACTAGTGATTCAGTCTTGGATACAGGTAATAACAATTATATTCAAACAATAGTGAAGTCGGATTTCAAACCTTACGGTAAAGATTTCATCGGAGGAGAAGCAACCGGAAGATTTAGCAACGGAAAATCCCGTCAGATATTTTTGGTATAGTCCTATAGTCCTAAATTCTAACATCTACACGCTAACTAATGTGTTGCATGGTTCATTGTGTTTAAGATTTTCATTGATGTTTGATGAATCCCTGAAACGTGCTCGTTTCAATGCTATCAATACTGCCATACTGCCATATACAGCCCTATACTGCCATAACAGTCTAAATATAAACAAAAACACAACCGCAGCTCATGAATTCCACTCAACTATAATCATTAGAAATTCACACTGAGCCGGAAAATAAAAGTAAAAACAATCAGTTATTCAAGTCAGTTCAAGAATAGGATAGAAACCTTTGAAAATGTTGAGAGCGTCCCGCATACACTACGATCAAGGACAGTTCGAATTTCTTCAATCGGAGAAAGTTACCTCTCAGATGTTTCGAACTCTAAGAAACGCGGAGAATGAGCGTCGTACGTAAAACTACATTAGTCTACACTATGTCATGTCGATGATACAAAAGTGCGTGAAATAACCTTAGACCAACATTCACTTATAACAAAAAATTCTAAGATAACTCACACGTAGGTATTCTTCCTCCAAGTAGGCGGTATTGGTCCAGTGAGAAGGTTTCCAGTAAGAAATCTACCACAAAAGAAAATAAAGATATCAATATAAAAAGGTTAATATTTATTGAGCTAGACTGAGCATTGAGGGAGATAAGCTAGTTATATTGAATCGATTTAGTTAACTGTCTTGAGGGACCGTTCTATACAGAAAAGTGTTTTAATCAAGGTTGTCAAGATCTCAATCTATATCTTAAAATCTTATTATTTTGCAATCTTACTCACCCCAATGATCCTGATCTTAAATAGAATTTTGTTGTAGCCAAATTGTAAAAAACAAATAGTAAAACTGTTGAAAACAAATACAATGAACTTGATCCTATGAATTAAAACTGAAGGTTGTAGCCAAACTGTAGAAAACAAATACCCCAATGTAAGAAACTGATCCTATGAGATAAACTAAGATATTCTAACATTAATAGTAGAGTAATGTAAGATTCTTTTCGTATATATATTCTCACACATTCGAGGGCAAGTGAGTATGCTTACAAATCAGTAATACTAGTAAGGTTCTAACTTCTAAATTGATTGTTTCAATCCTTGTTGAATGTTTAAAATCTTGATCATCAACCTATTTCAATTCTATTCTCCTATTTCATATCATATTGTTAACAGTTTCTTATTGGGATTTTGTGTACTGTTTTTTTTTCCTGATGGCTGCTTCTTTGGTATCAGGTGAAGAAAATTATCATCCATGCTATGCGTGATGTGGTTGAAAAATTAGAGAAAGCAAGGTTAGTGATTGCAAACTTCAGACTCTTTGTTTATGAAATTGTATACAGTATACTTGCATCTCTTGATTATCCTGTTTGCTTTGTTGTCAAAGGCATTGATAAATTAAATCATATGTAAATTGATATTTGTTAGGTTCTCTAGACTAACAGAAAAAACAAGCATTGTTCTAAATTCCATCAGCTACGATCAATTAAAGGCATTGTGCTTATGCTATTGAACTTGTGTTCTTGAAGAAAACAAAAACAAAAACAAATAACCAATGAACCATAATTTGAAATATGATAAAACTGAACCTAGATGAAGTTTATCAATGATGAGAATGAACACAATGTTCAACAGTGTTCTCCCTTCCAACACCAGACAATATACATTTTAATAGAACAAAAAAAAACAATAGCTACTTCCAGTACCTAGTTCTAATAGTTGCATTAACAAAAAATCTGAGTAAATGAACTTACTCTGTATTCTTTGAGGAAGTAGACGAAGACGAAGACAGTTTCACGGAGGAAGACGAAGACTTGCGACGACAGTGAGGACGGACGAAGACAGAGACAGTTTCACGGAGGAAGACGAAGACTTGCGACGACGGCCGGAGGACGGACGAAGACGGAGGAAGAAGGTTGGGGTTAGGGTTTTCTACGAAATCGTGTTTGTGGAAGAGAAGAAGAGCTATTGTACTGTGCGTTTGAAGAAGAGAAAAGAATGAATAATGTTATTTTGATGTTTTAATTTATTAAATTAAAAATAATATAAGCTATAACAGCGCTTTTGAAAGCGCTTTCATAGGGGGGCTTTTACCAACGCTTTTTAGGGTAAAAGCGCTTTCATAGGTCCAGCTATGCCAGCGCTTTTGAAAGCGCTTTCAAAGGCTAATCTTCCACAGCGCTTTTTAAAAAGCGCCTTCATAACCCTATTATTTCGTTTTTATTAATATTTTTATTTGACCTACCACAGCGCTTTTAATGTAAAAAGCGCTTTCGTATCCCCCACCTATGCCAGCGCTTTTAAAAAAGCGCCTTCGTAGGTTTCCCTTTTTTTTAATTTTGTTTTTTGTGAAGGCTATGGCAGCGCTTTTTCAATAAGCGCTTTAGTAGAGGCGCTGCAAAAAGCAGTTTTTGGCGTAGTGTTTCTAGAATTGTAATCCCTCCTAAGTTTAAAGTGCCACTGTTTGCTAAGTATGATGGGGTGTCTTGTCCCAAAATGCACCTCAGATCCTATGTCAGGAAGATTCAACCATATTCTTCTGGCAAAGATTTGTGGGTCCATTTTTTCCAGGACAGTTTATCAGGAACGCAGCTTGATTGGTTCTACCAGTTGGAGAGAGCAGATGTGCATAATTGGGAAGACTTGGCGGAAGCCTTCTATAAACAGTATCAATACAACACCAATTTGGCACCAACTCGTACTCAACTCCAAAGTATGGTGATGGTATCCAATGAGGGCTTCAAAGACTACGCCCAAAAGTGGAGGGATTTAGCCGGAAGGGTGCAACCACCTTTATCTGAAAGGGAACTAGTGGACATGTTCCTGGGAACTCTGTCAGGACCTTTCTTTAATCACCTGATTGGAAGCTCCTCTGCAGGTTTCACTGAATTGATTTTAACTGGCGAAAGAGTGGAAGTCGGTATTAAAAGCGGGAAAATTCAGAAAGATGTGTCTACCTCTGCCGTTGCAAAAAAACCCTTCACTGGAAAGAAGTAAGTGTCTGCTATCTATGCAAAGAGGAATCAGGGAAGAACCGATAGACGACCAACAGTGGGGGCCGTTATAATTTAAAAGTCTGCATCAGACCAGCCAAGAAACAACCAGCCGTGAAATGATCAGCCGAGAAATAACCAGCAAAGGGTGGAAAGGCCTGTAAGGAAATTCACCAAGATAAACATGACTCCATCTCAAGTCCTACCACATCTCTTGAAGTTGAATTTGGCCATGCTAAAAGAGGCCCCTAAAAATCCAAATACTGCATCTCCACATTACCATCTGAATGCCAGGTGTGCTTACCATTCAGAAAGTCCAGGGCACGACACCAACAACTGTTGGGCTCTGAAGAATAAGATTCAAGATCTGATCGATGCAAAGGAAGTTGAATTTGAAGCTCCTGAAAAGCCGAATGTTATCTCCTCTCCAATGCCTAGGCATGCACACAATGCTAGTGTTGTTGAGGAAGACTTATTTGTTGACACCATGGATGAATTGTTGACTCCGCTCTTGACCATCAAGTTGAATTTGTTAAAGGCTGGGGTGTTCCCAGGTTGTGACAAAGATTTCCATGTCTGCCTATCCTCATCATTTGACTGCCCTTTGTTGTAGAAAGGTATCCAACAATTGATTGATAATCAAGAAATTTTGTTTGAGAAAGCTCCTATTTCACCCATTCCAGTTCCAAAATTTTCAATAATAACCATCTACGCCAATCCTTCCAGGGTTCCTAAAAAACCCGTTAGGATTACATCTACTTCAGTGACTATTCCATTGAAGATAACAATTCCTGGGCCAACCCCATACAAGTCAGATAAAACGGTACCATGGAACTATGGTGGAGAAATCTACTACCATGGTGTCAAACAGATTGAACAGACTGCAGAAGAAGAAAGCTCCGAAGAGGATAATCCCGACATCAGTAACATTGTCGGAACAAGCAAGGTTACCCGTAGTGGAAGAATCTTTTCTCCAAAGATTTCTCCTCCAACAGTAGTCTTTGGACCCGTGGCCATTCCGAAGATTACACCCGTACCAGTGATTGTACCTGTAAGTGTACCTGCCGATAAAGACAATACAAATCCTATCCATGTTTCCACTGCTGAGAATAAAGGAAAGAACGTTCAAGAGGAGCCTGTCCTGACGAAGGCTCAATCACTAGTTATTCCTGAAACATCCAAGAAGGAGATGGAATAAATCCTGAGGATCATTAAGAAAAGTGATTATGATGTGGTTGAACAATTGGGGCAGACCCCTTCAAAAATCTCTATGCTAGCCCTACTGCTGTGCTCTGAAGCACATGCCAAAGCTTTGGTCAAATTTCTGAAGACAGCTCACGTGCCGCAAGAAACGTTTGCTGACCAGTACCAAGACTGTGTGGCCAGTTTGACAGCTAATAATGGCTTGGGTTTCTCCGATGCTGACTTGACACCCCGAGGGAGAAAACACAATGATGCCTTACATGTCTCAGTGGAGTGCAGAGGAACAACCCTAGCTCATGTCTTGGTTGATACTGGTTCGTCTTTAAATGTCTTGCTGAAGAAAGCCCTTGATAGGTTGGATTGCGAGGGGCTGACTCTAAAACCCAGTAACATTGTGGTGCGAGCTTTTGATGGTTCTAAGAGGATGGTCCACGGGGAGGTGGACATCCCAATCAAGGTGGGAACTCAGGTCTTCAACTCTACATTCTACGTGATGGACATCCGTCCTTCTTATTCCTGCCTGTTGGGGTGCCCCTGGATCCACAATGCCGGAGCTGTCACTTCCACCTTGCATCAAATGCTCAAGTACCCCGTCCAAGGGAAGATCATAATTGTCCATGGGGAATAGGAATATATGATTAGTCATCTGAATTCCTTCCGTTATGTGGAGCTAGATGGCGAGTTCATAGAGACCCCTTTTCAACATTTTGAAGAAGTCTCTGAAGAAATAGGGGCGACCAAGGCGGTATCCTTAACTCCTGTTATCACAAGACCTCCACCTCGGATGTCATCTCTCAAGGATGCAAGAGCAGTAGTGGAAGAAGGGGGATGTACAATTTGGGGTCAGCTTCCAGACATTCCTTACAAACCAGACAAGTTCGGCTTGGGATTTACTTCGACTGGTCAGAAGGTTGTGCGCCGCTCCCGTGCCGGAGGGCCACCTATGAAGATCAGCCACCAAGGGGTTAATGCACTAGAGGACAGTGAAGAAGAGGGCAGCCTGGAAGACTGGATATTTCCTACTGTTGGCGGAGGACTGTGCAACTGGGAAGCAAAAGACTTTGTTCTGATTACTTTCATATCTCAGTAATTTATCTTTTCCATTTCTGTTGGATCTGTAATAATTCACAAACAATTCATACTTTTTCAACCTTGTGTCTTACCCGAGGCACAACGGTCCATTTGTAAGGTTTTTTATTTCATTTTCATATGTCATTTAATGAATCATGGACGCTTTTCATATTTAAACCTTTTGTGCTCATTGTCTTTCTTTTACATTTTATTGTTTTAAGATGGCTATATCCCTTACACACACTCACACTTACAAATGTAGGTACTCTTCCATTCCAGAACCCATGGGTAACGATACTGCTATAGCCTTCAGTGACTCTGAAGATCTGATCTACCAAGCTGAATACGAAGGTGAGAAAGATTGTGAGGTGCCAGGGGAATTGGCCAGATTACTACAACAAGAGGAAAGAGCTATTCAGCCTCATGAGGAGCAGTTGGATACAATCAACTTGGGTACTGAGGAAGATAAAAAGGAAATCAAAATAGGTGTCAGTCTAGAGCTGGGTGTCAAGGAACGCCTAATTCAGCTATTGCATGATTATGTTGAGATCTTCGCCTGGTCATACGAAGACATGTCGGGACTCGATACAGACATTATGGTACACCGTCTACCCACAAGAGAAGACTGTCCACCAGTGAAGCAAAAGGTCTGCCGCATGAGACCTGACATGTCAGAGAAGATCAAAGCAGAAGTTATGAAACAGTTCAATGCTGGATTTCTGGCTGTTACTTCCTATCCTCAATGGGTTGCTAACATTGTGCCCGTGCCTAAAACAGACGGCAAAGTGAGAATGTGCGTGGATTATAGAGATTTAAACAGGGCCAGCCCTAAAGACAACTTTCCACTTCCGCACATCGACATCCTGGTTGACAACATAGCTCAACATAAAGTATTTTCTTTCATGGACGGATTCTCAGGATATAACCAGATCAAAATGGCACCTGAGGACATGGAGAAAACTACTTTTGTCACACAATGGGGTACGTTCTGCTACAAGGTGATGCCATTCGGACTGAAGAATGTCGGGGCAACCTATCAACGCGCCATGGTAGCTTTGTTTCATGACATGATACATCATGAGATAGAAGTCTACGTAGATGACATGATAGCCCGATCACAAACTGAAGAAGAACACCTAGGTCACTTGCAAAAGCTGTTTGTCAGGTTGAAGGAGTACAAGCTCAGATTGAACCCAAACAAGTGTACATTCAGAGTCCGGTCCGGTAAACTCTTAGGTTTCATTGTCAGCAACAAAGGTATCGAGGTTGATCCTGCCAAAGTCAAAGCTATACAAGAAATGCCTGCTCCTCGCACTGAGAAGGAAGTCAGAGGATTCTTGGGACGCCTAAACTACATTGCTAGGTTCATTTCTCACCTAACATCTACTTGTGAACCAATCTTCAAGTTGTTGAAGAAAGATCAGGTAGTTAGATGGAATGATGACTGTCAGGTTGCTTTCAATAAAATCAAGGAGTATTTGCTGGAACCTCCTGTCTTGATGCCACCCGTCGAGGGAAGACCGCTAATCATGTATCTGACCATCTTAGAGAATTCAATGGGGTGCATACTGGGGCAGCATGACGAGTCTGGCCGAAAAGAGCATGCCATTTATTACCTTAGCAAAAAGTTTACCGACTGTGAAACCAGATATTCACTGCTCGAGAAAACTTATTGCGCTTTGGTATGGGCTGCTCGCCGGCTAAGGCAGTATATGTTGACTCATACCACTTTACTAATATCTAAGATGGATCCTATAAAGTACATCTTTGAGAAGCCTGCTCTATCTGGGAGGATAGCCAGATGGCAGATGATCGTAACGGAATACGACATCCAGTACACGACCCAAAAAGCTATAAAGGGCAGTGTGCTAGCTGACCATCTGGCTCATCAAGCTGTAGAAGATTACCAATCCATGAAGTTCGACTTCCCCGACGAAGACATCATGACATTGGACAATGTTGAAGATTTCAGACCATATGACAGACCTGAACAAGTATCCCGATGGACCCTGTACTTTGATGGGGCCTCCAATGCGCTTGGTAACGGTATTAGTGTTGTACTTATATCTCTATAAGGATGCCATACTCCTTTCACCTCCAGACTTTGCTTCAACTGTACGAACAACATGGCAGAGTACGAAGCATGCATCTTTGAACTCAAGGCCACCATAGACTTGGGAATCAAATCCTTAGATATGTTTGGGGACTCAGCTTTGGTCATCAGTCAGATCAAATGAGAGTGGGATACTAAACATCCAAACCTCATCCCTTACAAAGAACATGTCTTCACATTGTTACCACATTTCGAGAAGATTACCTTCGAGCACTTCCCGCAAGAAGAAAATCAGCTAGCAGATGCTCTAGCTACAATGTCATCTATGTTTTAACTTGATTGGGATAATGAGGCTCCCCAAATCTCCATTGAATGGATGAACGAACCGGCACATTGTCACGAGATTAATACCGAAGAAGTAGTGGACCAACCGTGGTTTCATGAAGTCAAAAGGTATCTCGAGGCTCAATAATATCCAAAAGGAGCTTCAGTCAACGACAAAAAGTTCTTAAGGAGATTCTCAGCTAAGTTCTTCCTAAGTAATGGCATCCTGTACAAGCGCAATCATGACTCTATTCTGCTTCGTTGTGTGGACAAGATTGAAGCTGAAGAGATCATGGCTGAATTGCATGAGGGTACCTTTGGCACTCACTCTAGTGGGCATACGATGGCCAAGAAGATTCTACGGGCAGGCTATTACTAGTCTACCATGGAAGCTGACTGCTATCAGCACTCCCGGACTTGCCATAAGTGTCAAATCTATGCAAATAAGGTACACGTGCCTCCGGTTCCTCTAAATGTCTTAACAGCTCCTTGGCCCTTCACTATTTGAGGAATCGACATGATTGGAGAGATCAAGCCTACAGCATCCAATGGACACCATTTCATTCTGGTGGCCATTGACTATTTCACCAAGTGGGTCGAAGCAGCTTCCTTCGCATCCGTTACTAAGAATGTTGTTGCCCGCTTCATCAAACGGAACCTTATTTGCCGGTACGGTATCCCCGAAAGGATCATCATTGATAACGGTACAAACCTTAACAATACTATGATCACCGCCTTGTGCGATCAGTTCAAGATTCAACATCACAATTCATCCCCCTATCGGCCAAAGATGAATGGTGCAGTTGAAGCTGCTAACAAAAATATCAAAAAGATCATACAGAAGATGACATTCACCTACAAGGACTCGCATGAGATGCTACCGTTTGCTCTTCACGGGTACCGTACCACGACACGCACATCAACTAGGGCAACACCCTACTCCTTGGTATATGGCATGGAAGCTGTTTTACCTATTGAGGTTCAGATTCCCTCTTTGAGAATCATGAAGGATGTTGGTTTGAGTGAAGACGATTGAATCCAAACCCGGCTTGATCAACTGAACTTAATTGACGAGAAGAGACTTACTGGTGTTTGCCATGGTCAGACGTATCAAAAACAGATGATCAAGGCTTTCAACAAGAAAGTCAGACGCCAAGTATATCAAGTTGGGGATCTGGTAATCAAGCGCATCATTTTGCCGCAAAGTGATCCCAGGGGAAAATGGACTCCTACCTACGAAGGACCACTTGTAATCAAGAACATCTTTTCTGGTGGGGCAATGATCTTAACCACCGTGGACGACGAGGACCTGCCGCACCCTGCGAACGCAGACATAGTCAAAAGATACTACGCATAAGAGACCCGCTAGGTTGACACACCTAGGCAAAACAAGGGCATCCCGACGAACTAAAAGGTTCGGGCAAAAATTAGGGATAAAATATAAAAAATCTGTACATCCGACAAGTTAAAAACCCGAAAGGGCGACTTGGGCAAAAAAGGGTTTCCCGGTGGACTGAAAACCCGAAAGGGCGATCCAGGCAAAATTTAGGGAATTAAAGCGTATGATTATGTCTCGTCGGATCACTTTCAGGACAATCTCTTCACTAACAAACCTGGAACTTCTGATCAATCCAATCATCTTCGGACGAAGCAGCGAATGGACAAGATATTCGGAGATACGAAGGCTATAGCAGAATGGGAACCCCATGGGATTTTACACACATAGCTATCTTTCTTTGTATAAAATTTTCTTACTTTTATGAAACCATCCTCTTACTAGGATGTTTGTCTCCATTGTACAAAACACTTATTCAAAGTAAATACAAAGATATCTCTTTCAAAGTACATAAAACTATTTGACTTTTTCTTTACACTTGTGTTTTTATGTGCAAAAATGTCCAATGATTCATTAATGAACATATGCATTTGAACATAATTACTGTTTACAAATAAACAAAGTGGAAAAGAACAATTACTGACAGGTTGAAAGGATAGGAAAATGTCTTTAGGCTATTCCAGGAGCAATCCCTATAGTACATCATCTAGATCCCCATCAGAGTTAAAACTTCAAACTCTCAATCCCCAGCGGAAACCATCCAGTTTCTCTAAATTCCCCAGCAAGTTATCTTGAAGTCTGAAAATCAACCAGATAACAGTTAACTTTTGTCTCTCCCCAACCTAGGGTAATTCCCCAGTAGAGTGGCAGACGACCAAAAAAAACCTGAGCCTACTCCCCACCAGTAAGCTTTCTTCCCCACTGAGTTTTCATTGCTCCCTAACAGAATGAAGATTCTCATTCTTAATTCCCCAGTGAAGTCGCCTAAGTTTTCATTAGAATGAAGATTCTCATTTTTAGTTCCCCGCAGAAGTCATCAGAGTTTCTCTTTATTCTCCAGCGAAACAAGGATTCCCATTGTGTAATCCCCAGTAGAAGTCATCAAAATTCTCTGGATTTCCCAAGCAGATTTCTCAAGCAGTATATGGCATTGCTTGCAACAGATTTTTTGTCAAACACTCCAACTTCAAGACATGAAGGATTCTTAATTCCCCATAGAAGTCATCAAGGTTTTTTAATCCCCAACGGTCGCCAAGGATTTTCTATCCTCAGCAGTCAAGGATCTATTTTCCCCGGTAGCAGTCAAGGATTTATTTTCCTCAGCAATACAGCAAATCAGCTTACATGCGCATACATTACATCCATATATCATAAACATTGATAAAACACATATATTGCATCATACATTTCATGCAACATAAATTTGTGTTTCAGCTAACGTTTTACCCTTTTCAGGATAAGATTAACAAGCTACCGTTAACGGTATACAATCATGATACAGTACATATACACTCCAGACACGGAAGTCATTTTGTTGCTCATTCAGATTCATATTTCAGATGCGCTCCAGATATGGATGCCATCCTGATACTTATTCAGATTCAACTATCAGATACAGTTCAGATACACTCCATACACGGAAGTCATTCTGTCACTTATTCAGATTCTAGTTCAGATACACTCCAGACAAGGAAGTCATTATGTCACTTATTCAGATTCTAGTTCAGATACGCTCCAGAAACGGATTCCATTCTGGCCCTTATTCAGTTATCCGATTCAGATACAGTACAAATACACTCCAGACACGGAAGTCATTTTGTTGCTCATTCAGACTCAGATCTCAAATACAGTTTAGATACGCTTCAGACGCGGATGCTATTCTATTACTCATTCAGATTCAAACTTCAGATATAGTCCATATACGCTCTAGAAATGGTTGCCATTCTGTCACTTATTCTGATTTTCCCCAGCTTAGATACGCTCTAGACACGGTTGCCACTCTGTCACTTATTCAGAATTCAAGTCTCCAGATACAGCTCAGATACGTCCCAGACACGGACACCATTCTGATACTCATTCTTTTGAATTACAACTTACAACTCAGCAAACATTCTTGGATGGCATCTTTAAGCCCATCTCCAACAAGATTCTATCACATCTCCAAATGGCATCTTTAATCCCATTTCCTTAACTACACTTTGACGAGTGCAAATTTACGGGCACTCTAGTGTCCAATCATCTTTTACCTTCGAGTCACGAACGGAAAAACTCGCCAATCTAACTCTTCAGGTTCATGAAGATTGACCAGGGGCAGCTGTTGTAACCCAAAATTTTCCCTCTCATTTATCAAGATTTTTCTCACAAGACTTCTTGGACTCAAGACAGGATTAGGGTTGCTCAACTCAGGACATCTCATCTTGCACTGATACCCCAAAATTATAGTTTGAGTTTGCACAAGGATTTTTAGACCATCAATACTTCATGTGACTTTCATACACCATCTTGGACCCCTAAGATTGATCATGTTAAGTTTCAAGCCTTGAATCACATTTTTGCCCAGTCAATTGGACATTTGACCTAAAAATCAGCTGTATTGGGGAAAAAAATCAACCATGGCCAATTTAAATTCAAACTTAATAATTTTTTATCCACAACAACATTTTAGGCTCCTATGTACCATTTGATCAAGTTTGGATCACAACTCCTCAAGAAATTTGATCAAATCATCAAAAGGGCAAAATGGTCAAAATTAGGGTTTTGACTGAGAAAGGGCAATTTCTGATTTTTAACCAAGCCAATGACCAATTGGGTTCAAACATGATCTCAAGGGTTCAATGGAATCATCTTGACCTAATTACATGGTTCAAAAGATTTCAAGTTCATTGGATTGACAGATGAATTTTCCAGTCAACTGATCAAAAATCAACTATACACTGAAAAGTCATACTTTGATTTTTTTTGGTCAAAATCAAGTGCCAAGGGTCATAATTCATCAAGATATGTCAAAATGTGAAACTTGTTGATCAATAAACCCAAAATTGCAAATTAGGGTTTTGAATTTGAAAATTTTCATAACTTAGAATTTTTCTAAGTATGGAAATTTTCTTATTTTTTCCCAACTTTCCACCACTTTTTCACCATGATGCAATTTTATTAAAAGAAAACTTCTAACATGAAAGTTGTAGTCCTCCATGAAATCTACAACTTTGATTCACAAAGTTTTCCAAAAGGGTACTTGGATCTCAAGTTATGAATTTGTGAATAGGGGTCCATGAACTAAATAACTTAGTGAAAATTTTCCCTAATTTAGGCAGGGTTTTAACCTAACTTCATGGACATTTTTCACCTAGTTCCAAGAGGTATCTCAAAATTCATTTCAAATATGGATTGTAGATCACATTGCAAGCTTTCCAAAATGTCCAAGAACTCTCCAAGATCATTTGTGGTTATGGAGAATCGAAGAAGAGAAATTGGCATTTTGTCACTTTTGTTCAAGTCATTTTCACAATGCACCAAGTTGCAAATCTGATCAAGCATGCTTGTACCTTGCATTACAGGTCCTAAACTCCTTCTACAATCCATAATTAAATGCAAACTTAGTAGATAAAGGCTTTATTTTCACTTTTGAAGCATTGTACAAGTTGTAATTCCATTTTTGGCCAAAAGTGCACATTGCCATTTTCATAAAGGCAAGCTTTTCCAACTTTACAAACCTTGAGCCTTGGACCTGTTATTTTGTTACAAGCAATGTCCACGGATATCAAGCAATGTTTACCAACCCTTGGCAGCCCTAGAACTAGCCAGTACAAGCATGTTGGCTTAAGTCACTTCACTTTTCTTCAAAGGCAAGAAAAGTTTCCAAAAGATCAGAACTTGT
Source organism: Vicia faba (assembly GCA_948472305.1). NCBI lineage: Eukaryota > Viridiplantae > Streptophyta > Magnoliopsida > Fabales > Fabaceae > Vicia > Vicia faba. The sequence continues at coordinate 147,909,649 of OX451740.1, forward strand.
ACAAGTTGATAAAGGGTGGACTTGGCATTATCTAGAGAGATACACAAACTTGTCACAAGTCATAACACGAAGGTAAAAGATCCCAAACACTCTCAAACTCAAAAAACACAAATTTCTTCCCAAACATTGCAGTTTCCGCAAAATCCTAGCCAAGTCATATTTTGCCCGTGCGTTTTGCCTCTTGACACTTGAAACACCTCATTCACATCATATCCAAGCTATCCAAGCCCTTACATTGTTGTTGTAACACCTGTTTCAGCCATCACCATTTTCGTTTTTGAAGCTTGCAACTTGACTTCTACAAAGAGCTTCAGTCATCCACAAAGCCAACTAAGCATTGGAATAGCTTGAGGGAACTTCAAGGAAGCTCACACGATCCTCAGGCCTCACTCAAAGTCCCCACATTGCCATATCCAAATCCAGCTGAAGGAGGTATTTTTAAAAACTCTATCTCTCTATTTAAGCATCCTCAAGCCACGATTTGTGAAGCAAAAATATAGTCTCTAGCATGGTGAAGCTGTACATATGCATAATTGTCATTTATATTAACTGAGCTAAGAGAATTTGAATGTTTAACATGCTGAAAAAATTAGGTCAGAAATTAGGGGTTACAAAATTCTCTCTGATCTTTGAGAGTTAGTTTTACAAATTTTATATCATTGGAATCGTGAGATTATAAGCTACATTTTTTGTGTTACGAGTTTTTGATTTTATGCAAGCTATAGCAAGATACAGTTTGAAGGCAGAAATACGCGCGTAGAAGGAATGGTTGGAGGTCAGGGACGACTAGCCTGGGCCTTGGCGCGCCTGGGCCTTCTGTTTTGTTTTCCACACCCCCTGACTTGATATTCGCACCCCTTGGCTTTATTTTGTTTATTTTTCATATTTTCTTTTCATTTTTATATTTATTACTTTTATTTATTTTTCTGAATCATAAAAAATCATGAAAAATATTTTCTTTATTTTTTGCATTTTATTTTATTTTTATTTTTATTTTATTTTTTGCATAAAAAATAGTTTTATTAGGGTAATATACTTTATTTTCTTAAATAAATTCTAAATACATTTAATAAAAATACTATACATTTTTATTTTATTATTTCACACATAAAATAATTATTTTCATACATATTTTAATTTTTAAATATATTGCATATAATATTATATATTATTTACTTGTACATAAAATAGACAAATATAAATATAGAACATATATTTTCTTAATAAAAAATTAGGGTTTCCCCTTTCAAAAATAATACTAATGTTTTTCTCTTATTTCTAGGGTTAAATAATTTATTTTCTCATACAAAAAAATCAAATACAAAACATTTTGCATAAATACATCTTTATTGCATATTTAATTATTTGTATATTTATTTATTTTTGCACATTATTCAATTGGGTTGTAATAGTATTTTAGGATTTTATTTTTGTGCAAATATCCTCATTCAAAAACTTGTATCCCCTCTCCCATAATAATTGTTGTAATAGTTTAGTTTACATTTACGTAATTTATTGCTTTATATATTTGTGTAGTAAATTAGGGTTTTGCATGATAAGACCAAAAATCAAACAAATAGCAAAAACCTAATACAAGACAAATGCATGAAAATAACATACATTGCACACAAGCACCTCTAGGGTTTTACCCACTTGGTTTCCTAAACAAAAATGGCCATGGTATGCATGCAAAGTATCTTGGCAAAACAAACAAAATAAGATCATAGTCCCTCGATGACGCTATCAAAAGGTTGGCTAAACAAATGATCTTGGTCCCTCAAAACTTTCTAAGAAACTTGGCAATATTGCTATCATGGTCATAGGATGACCCACGCTCGTCCCGTTTAACATCCAAAGATAGGGTTGTTTACCAAATCAATGGTAAACCAACAATATCAAAGGAATAAAAATGCACAAGAAAGACTTTTGAGTAGGTAGAATGCTTCTAGTTACTTGATCATTTCAAAATAATCCTTGCTATTTTCAAAAACAAACACACACATTTCAAAAACATTTCCAAACATCTTTCAAAACATTGAAACATTTTTCAAAAGACAAATATCTTTGTATACATTCTTACGAACGAGAATCATTACAAAGATTGCCTAGACAATGGCCTCTTTTCAAAATACTTTCAAAACCATACAAAGCACCATTTCAAACAATTTCAAAAGCAAAGCAAGTGATCTAAACAAGTAACTAAGAGCCCATGGAAAACCATGGATGAAAAGGGTGCTAGCACCTTCCCTTTTCATAATCTACCCCCCCCCCCCGAACTCAAGAAAACATCTCAAAGGTCTCTCCTGTGCTTTTTTACCTTTCCTTTTGGATAAAATAAAAGTCGGTGGCGACTCTTGCTAAACCGCGACATTTGCAAACACAAACGCAAAACCTCAAGCCAGTTCTCCCACTGCATCACAATATGCTTCAAGAGATTTGGATTGCAGTAGAATAAAATCATATTATATAGATATTGGTAACTAAAATTGAAGAAAACCAAGATGGTAACCATCCGTTCAAAAGGATTACAAAAAGGCCTCAAGCGAGGGCTAGCATTGACAAAAGGAAAACAAATTATGGTAATTAAGAAGGGAACTAAGATTTGAAATCTTCAAAGTGAATCTTCTCCAAGGAAATCTTACTGTCAAGATGTGTTTTCTTTGTCTTCAATTGGTCGATTTCCCCCTTAATTTTGAGGGCATTCTCTCCGTGAGCGATCCCTTTGAGAGTCTCATGAGTAATGGTATCTTGGCTAGGAAGTAAACACTAATCGAGTCCGACGAGGTTTTCTTCCGTTCAACTTCAGCTATTTTCTTTGTGAGCTCAGTTATCTGCACTTGGTAGGTTGAATTTTGTTAATCAAAAGCAAGATGTTGGTTAACACACTCTTGAGCCTTAGCCTCAAACTTATTAAGTTTTCTCTCACAAGTTTCACTCAGTTCCCATTCGCCATTCATGTCATCTGACTTCGTCTTGAGTTAGAGGTCAACCTGTATGTGGAACGTGATATCTCTGACGAGTAGGTGGAAGAAGGCTTCGAATTTGATCAGATATTGAGCCAGGGATACATGAATATTTTGTTGGGAGATTTTATCAAGTAATTTGAGCACGTCTGATCCACATGCCGCTTCTTCTTCTACCACTTAAATAAACTTACTTTTGAATAAATGGGTTTTGAGTTGTTGTAGTTTGAGGTTCACAACAGTATCCATTTCAGTCTATGTCGAGCCAGAAGCATGAGAACTAATCGAGGCCTGTCGAAGTTTCAACAATCTCCTAAGAGTTTCAACAGGATTCTCTTTCTTCATGGCCAGGATTTCTTCTTGGCTAAGAGAGTTGTTGGAATTGGTATCTTGGAGAGCATTATCTATATGCGTCGAATTTTTTGGTCCTTCATAAAATAAGGCATGTTTGTTCAGGGTCTTCTCAACAGGATTTTTAACTACAGTCGTAGGTTAGGGCTCCTGGTTCTCGGCATCATGGGAATCGTTAGGATGATTTGACGAAGGAACCATTTCAGTCAAGATCTCTGCAAAGCCATTTTGAATCTGAGGGCTAAATGAAGAAGAAGCCTCAACAAAATGCTTAGGAGCATTGGTATTATCAATGGGGTGTGTTTTGGTGGAGTTATCGGAGTCAGTAACTGCAACATGAAGTGGTTCCTAGGAAATAAATTTTGAATTAGTATGAGGATGCAATATAAGAAAAGAAGTAAAAGAAGAAAAAAACCTCAGTTGAGAGCGGAACACCTTTTTCTGTCAGAAGTGACTGACGGGAGCGAATTGTTGAGGGGGAGAAGTTTCTTCCTGATCATCAGATTGATGTTTAGAAGTTTTCGTGCTGGATGTTTTGGTTGTTGAAATGCCAGATTCGGTAGGTGTCGAAAGATGGGTTTTTGGGGTCAAATTTTTGAGGATAATCTTTCTTCCTTTTTTAGTACCTTTAGGTTTAACAGGGGTGGGAGCCTTGAAGGAAAGAAAAATATGAGTGTGCCCACTGTCGGTAGAGTTTTCTTTGTCAATTGAGAGCTGGGGTGTCTCTTCAGAAACCTAAGAGTCAAGGAAGTCATAGGAAAGTCGACGTCAACGTATTGAAGGAAAGGAAATTGGTGCGGTATAGCATACCTAAGGTCGAGAGGTGGTTGAAACATTCACTTTCTTGATCGGATTGGGAGGTTCAGACGCATCAATCAAAAGTTGTTTCTGGAAAGTAACAAGGGAGTTTAAAGGTAAATGATTAAGCATAAAAACCGAAAGTGCATGAATAACCCTAAGAAATTCGAAAGAACCAAGAAATACCGTTGTTGGCAGAATCTTTTTGACAACTATGGTAGATGGTCGCAAAACTCTATCGGCCTTAGTTTTCATGGCCGATATTGCAATTGTTTGAGTAGTCTTGAAGGCATTGAAAGCTTCGTTAAATTTCAGTAGGAAGATGGGTGCAGAGAAATACCTTTTCTGAAATTTAGACCACCTCTGGTCGAATTCTTTAGTAATAAAAGGAGGGTTGAAAGTGGAACACAAGGAGTTCGAAATTATAAATCATTTTATGAAACTTAAGGCACGCCAAATGCTCACTAACAAAAAATTGTCAACCAACCCAGACAATGTCAGTATGATGAGAGAAAAAGGGACATATACAACATCTGACTAAACCAAAATTGGTGGGCCACTAGTTGTAGTTGGTAACTCATGAAGCCATAACCTTTCGGCCCAACAACAATTCTAAAGGAAATTAGTGTGAGGGTCAAAAACGCTCTCCAAACCGCATTTGATGTTGCGGCAGCCTTTGGAGAAACACCAGGAAAAGGATTCCTAAACCAGTCGAGGCCAACATTTCGGTCCAAAAAAGGGGTCATGGCTAGAACAAAAATTGTGATTTCAATAAACAATTCAACATACTTAATAAAGGAATGCATGTAGATATCTTGTTGAGGGGTCATCAAAGACAGCCTTAGTCCCTCAATGGCTCGAGGCTCCGATAAACGTAGAGTTATTTCAGAGGTGGGATAGCCCGATTGATGTTCAAACGTGGCAATCAACCAATGTTGTAGAAACCAAAAGGGACCTGGGAGAGCTAGTACCTTTTCACGAGTCGAGAGAGACTTTATCCTGGACGAAGCATCACCTAGAGTGTGGTATAGGTATGCCAATAAAAGTTTTCCCAGTGATATTTTTTGACCTTCATGGATTTGAATGGCTAAAGGGACAAAGCATTTGGCTACCTGCAGAGATCCTGGGAAAAACAAGAAATAAGAAAGCCAGAGGGTAAGGAAGGCGATATGCTCCTCATCAGAAACTTCCTAATCGTTGTTGATGTGGTGATCGGATATGTAGTGTTTGAGACTAACGCGCTCAAAATGAAAGGAATTTTTAGTCGGGGCAGTTGGGACAAAAATTTCACCCAAAGGAGAGAGGCCAATAATGGCTTCCAAATCGAACAAAGTGGGTGTTAACATCCCAAAAATAAAATGGAAAGTATTAGTAGTACCTTCCCAAAATAAAATTGACACTGGGATCAGATTGGGGTTAATCCTATGTGAGTTTCTCGACAGTTGGATATCATCGAAGATACCAACATCCTTCCATTACTGTTGTCTTTTTCCTTGAACTTTGTCTAACCAAGCACGATAAGTCTTTTTACATGGGGTATGTATTGATAGAAAAACCCTAGACCCTATGAATCTAGCTTCAATCGGAGTTTCATGGTCGAAAGCTACAGGCTACACTGGGCTGAAACAAGGAAAATACTCCTGAACTTTCTTGGGATGATTTTGTTGACATTGGGAGTGGGTCGTGGAATGGGAAGAGTTTTTCCGTAATAACAAATGAGATAAGCATTTGTTGTTTCCATCTTTTCACTTTGTGTTCATCCTTAGATGGTGGTTGAGGAATCACTTCCAGATTTTCTTCTTCAGAAAGAGTGAGGGCCGCAGGGTTGTTACCGGTGTTCATCAGGTCAGCGGAAGAATCAACCATTGCGATGAAAGAGAAGGAAAAAGAGCAAGAATGATGGGTGTTTCGTACCCAAAAGATTATAGAAAGAAAAATTGATGGTTCAACAGCGTTTATAAATAAAAATAGGTGCAAGATAGAAGAAGAATAAGAAGAAGAAGAAGAAGAAGAAGAAGAAGAAGAAGAAGAGACAACAAGCGCAAAGGGGTATTTATAGGCTCATTGAGGTCATCGATAGTGGACAAGTGGCACCCATTTAGATAGTAATGATTGTCTCTAAACTCAGGAGTGGAAGAGTTAGTAGGGTTTTTTGAAATTCCATATCCTAGAAACTAGGAGCTATTATGAGAAATGATGGATTGACATGGGGAATAGTGGCGCAGAAAGTGGCAACCATGATGCATGACATCATTTGAAAAGATGTGCAGTCTAAAATTCAAAAAGTTAAAACACAAAAGTTCTCAAATGAAAGAAGCTCTGTCGAAATTGGTATTTTGGGGGGGCAATTTGTTGGCAAGCAATTTTCGACTCGGAGGATTAGGCCACAAACGGGATGGTATCTTATCAAAAGGAAGGTCAATTATTTTGCAGGTGAATAAACATGGACCATCAACAAGATTTGAGGGTAATCCCCATAAATTGAGTCGAAATAGTATTGGAAGCAGAGGCTAGGTCGACGAAGCCTAGTCCAGTCGAAAATAAGAGCAAGTGGCGGCAAAAGAGGTTGCCAACTACAAGTGTCAGCAGAACGTGGAAGGTTTGAAAGAAATTCCACACGAACTCTCAACGTGAGTTGTTCAAGTAACCATCGACGGTTACATTTTAGCATCTATTTAAGCAAGTTGTTGTATTTATTTTCGGGGTCACATTTTGTAACATTGTAAGAGAGTACTCAAAGTACCAGCGCTAGAGAAACGAGTCAGTTCTGAAAAATGTACAATTGCATCCACCTTTAAATTCAAAGCAGTTTATTTCAAGTCTTGTTTATCATTTCAGCCTTGCCATTTATTTATCAATTATTTGTCTTTGTCTTTTATCCTTTTCTTATTGTGTTTTTCGTACTTTAATCATTTCAAACATCAAAACACTCTCAAACTTAACATTAAGTCAAGGACTCTTGTAGTTGGTCCTGCAACTAACCTTTAATTAAGAGGCTAGAGATTATTCACGAAAAACTCCTGCGAACACTGATAAGATTAAATGTGGTAAAGAAAAAACAAATAAATAATTAATTTACATAAAATTCTCTGAGCGATTATTATATACACAAAACAGAATTTGCACAACATACTCTTTGTTGATCTTCAACAAAATCATTGGTATATTTTGTTTGGAAGCTATTAAAAAATGTGGTAGACATTGATGTCAATATTGCTGTCAAAATATATCAGAAATATAATGATCTGAAAATGTATTGGAACTTGACAGTGTAATGGAAATTACTGCTAAAGTTTATGTCGTACTCTAAAATTTTGCCACTGACTATGCCATTATAAGTAGGGGTGTTCAAAACCAAACCGGCTCAATAGAAAACCGCAAAACCGAACCGAACTAAACCAAAACCGCAAAAAACCTCATTTGGTTTGGATGTGTTTGGGTCATTTTCTCGCGGAACCGCACGGTTTGGTTCGGTTCGCGGTTTGTATTTTACAAACCGAACCAAACCAAACAAAACCGCATTATGTTATAAAATCTTACTAACCAATATATATTTCTTTAATTCTTTAGAGAAATAAACATGTATTATGTGTATATTTTATCATACCTTGTATATTCATTTTAATTTACAAATCATACAAAAATAAAATATTATTCATTTATAAATACTATTTCCACAAACTATATTTTATCGTATTCTTTGTATAATAGTTATTTAAGAATGCAATCTTGTTTATATCATTCTTTAGATTTAGATAAAATTATAATACACAATTTTATGTATCAAATTATAAACTTATTTTGACAATTATAAATTTTTTTATGGTAATGTACGAACAATTAAACACAAAATTATATTTTCCTCTATATTTGTTTGTATGACTTAATAATTTTTTTTGTAAAAAATCGAACCAACCGAACCAATCCAAACCACATTAGTTTGGTTTGGTTTGGTTCAGATTTATTTTTAAAAACCAACCGAACCAAACCGAACCGCGTGTTTTTTTCTCTTGCGGTTCGGGTGATTTTTTGCTTCAAAACCGCCCAAACCGCACCGCAAACACCCCTAATTATAAGCAAACAAAAGTAGGCAAAAAAAATAAGGAAAAATTCTGCCATAATCAATAGTCATTTTTTAGAATTACACTAAAAATCAAACAACATTAATACTAAATTTACTCAACATTATGTGATTAGTATGTCTCAAACACTATTATTCCATTAAAAAATAGTCATTACATTTAGGTGATTTCATTACACAATAATTAATTAGCATCATTGGAAAACACTAATATGGCTCTCCTTCAACAATTACACTTAACTATAAGGTACATGTTAATCAATAAAGAAACTACAAAACACAACAATTTGACTTTCTCAACATAAGCCTTTGAATTCAATTTCTTATGCAACTTCTTGTTCTTCTTTTTTGAAGCTTCATACACATCCTTCAATAGTTCCACAACTTTCAACTCCTTCAACTTGTTCCCATCTACATTTCCAACACCATTAACATCTTTTGTTTCTTCCAACTCTTCATCCCATATAAATAAATTACATGTATCGTCACTCTGCCAAAATAGACATCTTTAGAAAAACCTTCCTTTATTACGACTGATCATATAATAATAGGACACCGTATGAGATTCACACCGTACATTATTTCTGATCAGCTTTTCACAAATGTGAAAGAAATTAAAATAGATTTCGTGAAAATGACATGAAAAAAAAGCTTTGATTTGATATGTTAGGTGAGGAATTTAGTTAAGCTTTTATGTGAGATTTATAAGGAGACGAAAGAAAATTAGGTTAAGAAAAATAAGAGGAAGAAGAAATGATATTTTTTTTGTTTCATTTAAATGCGAAAGAATAACATTTTGTTAATAATAAATAAATACAATGTGTCAATTAATTATCAAAGAAATTCCAACGTGACAACTGATTATTTCATCATTTATTTAAAAAATATGTCTTATGTACCTCCATGTCAACTTCAATTAGAAAAAGTTGATACACGTCAAAATTACGAACGAAAAATTAAAAAAAAAAAACAATTATTCAAAAAAATATTATATAATTATTTAGGAGATTACAAACATATTTAACATTTATTTTATATCCTAAGCATTTAATATATTTATAATATCAATAACTTACAATTTTAATAGTGTATAATAATGGACAAATATACTATTTGTCAATGTTAAATAGACTCAACTCTTCGTAGTATCAAAAACATATTATATAATTATTTAGGAGATTGCAAACATATTTAACATTTACTTTATATCCTAAGCATTTAATATATTTATAATATCAATAACTTACAATTTTAATAGCGTATAATAATGGACAAATATACTATTTGTCAATGTTAAATAGACTCAACTCTTCATAGTATCAAAAGAATATTTTACTGGTAATTAGACATGGCAATAAAATTCGTACTTATGGGTATCTATTCGAACCCGTCTCAAAGTTAATGAGAAATATCCGTTTTTGATTGAGTTTGGGTTCGAGTTTGAATTTTTCCCGATTATAAAATATGAGGACGGGTCGGATAATGGGGACACTAGTACCTATCCCGAACCCGTCTCAAATCCGTCCTGTTTATTTTTGTTATATATATTACTATTTATTTTTGATAATTTAGAATATTAAATATGTGGTTAATATTTTGATAATTTGATTTGTATTTATTATTTAAAATGTATGCATGAACTTTTTTGAAATTGTTTTGTTTTATTATTTATAATGTAATTTGATTTTGGAAAAATAAATACTTTTAGTAAAAAATTATTTTACTAAATAGATAGTGGTGGGACGGGGATACCTGAACCCAATCTGAACCCGTTTGAAATGAATTTAGATTTTAATTCTCCATCTCTGTTTAGGTTTAGGACGGAGAATGGGGATTAATTGTGAATTCGAATTTGGGTTTAGGAGAGATAAAAATTATCTCCAACCTACCTCGTTGTCATAATAATTAATAATTTAAAATATTGATCTTTGATCCACACAAATATAATTTTGGATCACTTGCTAAATCTATAGATAACTAGTTAAATCCCATAGTTATTATCTCGATTTATATTTTAAATAATTGAAAATATGTGCCATGTTGATTTATTACTTAAAATTGTACACAGTTAAAAATAAGTATAATGTTAAAATATGTTTTAAATTAATAACGAATATAGTATTCATAAAATCATATAATTTACGAGAAAAGTAGTAATGTGCTGTAAATTAGTTGTCAAATGAGTTGTTAAGTAATTTATTGTTATTCTTTCAATCTAACAGTAATTTGTTTTGATTGCTCCATTTTTATATTCAATCTTAACAATAATTTGTTTTACTTGGTCGACACGCATGACCATGACTACAAAGTAGAGACAACTTGCTTCCCAAGGTTCTTATCCCCTAGCTGTCTACAACCTTAACATATATAATCACAATACATTCATCTATATTTCTCATCAATCTCTTTGTCTCAAAACCACAATTCAACAAAAATGAAGAGAGAGGGTAAGCAACATGGCATGGTGAGGACATACCTGATCCTACCGAAACCGGGCACCCGATTCGTCACCCAGTTCGATTCGCCTCCTACAGCTGGACGCTACACAAAGGTTCCCTCCAAACCCACCAATCATTCCAAATTCACCGGTAAATGCAGCAACTCGCGGTGTACAGGTTGTCGTGTGCATCCGCTCCCAAAGCCAAGGAGCAAACCCAAAGAGAGTTTCAAGCATTTTCAGGCCATGGACCAACCTGGTTTGAAATTTACCGGGTTGTCCGCGACCGGGACATTGAACCATATTTCTAATTGGTATGTGGATGATGATGACTATGATGATGATGATGATGTGGAAGATGAAAGTGTTGTTGACCATATGAATGATGCGGAAGATGAAAGTGTTGTTGACCATGTGAATGATGTGGAAGATGAGACTGTTGTTGACCATGTGGATGATGTGAAAGATGAAAGTGTTGTTGAACAAGATGATGATGATGAGGTGGAAGATGCCAAAAATTCATGCACTCTAGATGAAAAAGAAGTGGAGTATCCGTTGCGTGTTGGACAAGTTAAAGAAGAAAAATATGAAGATGAAGATTGGTGTTTGGTGGAAGTTGAATGCTGTTCATGATTTGATGATGTTGCTTGTTTCTATTTGCAAATTGCAATTGCAATTGCAATTGCTTGATAGTTGCTTCAAATGTATCATTACCAATACAAAGGAAAGATCCAAAATTATTATGGATAACACATTAGGATCTGTTAATTACACCTTTCAAATAAATATTACTCCTTCTGTTTATTAGGAAGTAACTCTGATCAATATGCAAATTTTAAATATATTGTTTCCTTTTAAGGTTTTAGTATCAACTACAACTACAACTGCAATTTAAAATTGTAGACAGCATTTTAAACAAAGGAAGTCTCACACAGGACCATACCATATTGCAATATGTTTAATAGGCACCAAAAGGCATCATCATAAGTCATTTTCATGAACCTAAGATATATGTACAAATCAACTCTAAAACTTTGTTGTAGTTGTGATTGCAGCTTCAGCTTTGATCCGTAATTTTCGGCAACATCGATGTTTAGAGTTTACATATAATAGACTATGACAACAAGAAGTGGTCACATGACATAATTCAGTGATTCTGTATGCTCTTCTATAAAAAAATTTAGTTACTTCTTTCATTCTTGATTCCATGCTGAATATTTGGAGACATATTTTCATAAGTAATGACACTCTCAGAAGATAAAGAGCCTTTGCTTTGAATTCTAGAAGTGACTCTTCTTCCTGGTGTCAGTGTTAGTGAATCCTGCAAGAAATCAGCAACTGAATTACTATCAACTTTTTATTGTTATGGATGATTAATTACAACCTGTTCTCAGAGACATGGTTAACATCAACAATTTATCAAACAAATGTGGTAATATACCTCTTTTGTCCCTCTGTTAGAATCTTCACTTTCTTTGTTAAACTCGGGTTTGAAACAAAAGCATAGTCTCAGTTTTCTATTCTTTTTGTGTGATCTCTCCTGAAAGAGAACCATGTAAGTACTACTCAAGAAGGAACCATGAAAGATAAATGATAACATATGAGTCAATGACAATTTACATTTCACATTGCAATGATCTAATAAAGTAGGGTATAGGGCTTTACCTTGTTTCTACGCGGAGTTCTTTCGTCTGTTTTCAAGCTGAGATGGGAAGATATAGTAAGTGATTTCATTATGTTTCTGCATGCATAAAACATTGGAAATTTTAGTCTTGAAACAAATTTGTCACAAACAAGTAAATGATATTAATATGTGTCGATGTAGTGTCTGGCATCAACACATACTAGACACGACTTCAATCAAAAGTGTCGGTGCAATAAAGGTTATTAGAGTTTAGTTTAACATAAGTTGTACCTTTTCTTTTCTGATAATGGGGAAAATGAAGGGTGCTTCTGTAACTCATTCTTACAGGCCTGAAATTGAAAAAAGGTTCAATTTAGCAATTACAACAACTCATCATAACAAAATAGAACTCTCTGTCTTGTAATGAAATGGTAAAAATTGAAGATTTATTATTACCTTAGTTGGTGTTGTTAGAGGAATCCATATATCCTTTGAAGCTATGGAAGAACCAGAACGAGCTCTTGTAGTTTCAAATTTCTTCATTAACATTGAATTCAACCTAGTAATTTGTCTAATGAGTGCAAACTTAACTGACATGGGTAGTGACTTAGCTTTTGATCTCTTCTTTCTTAATGAAGCCTTATTGTTCATTGGTGTAGCGATGTTATCTCTATCTGAAATAATAGGATATGTGGATTTGTCCATTGATTGCAAAACTTGGCTGCCAAAGTCAGAATCTTTCTGCAATAACAATAAGTATTACTATGTAAATGATATGTTCCAAATGATATTTGCCTAGTGTGTGCGAGTGTAGTTAATCCTGAACTGCACTCGCACACAAATAACCATTCCTGTAAAAAAAATATTTGTGGCAACAAATAAACTAAAACATTTCGTGATCTTCTGCATTAACACAAATAGCAGTGCGGCACCATCTGATCAGATGTCTCAGATTTCAAACGAGTTTTATCTGAGATATCTGATCAAATTGCTGAACTGCTGTATGTGTGAATGCAGGAGATCCTTGCATACAAAGAATCCAGATCACTAATAAAAAACATAGAGTTTTTCCACTAACCTTTTCACTTAGATCCTTACTAGTATAACAACTGTCAACATCTTCAAATTGATTCTGCATTGAATTCCTTACAAAAGCCTTGTTTTCACTTTGAGGTAAAGTGGACTCAACATTTGAATTTTCGGCATTTTCTTCATTGACAGCGTCTTTAGATTTTGCACTTTCTGCCTCATCAATTCTTGCTTGTTCAAGCAACGCAGCTGCTTTTTGAGCTGCGAGTTTCTTGTAATGTTGTTCAAAGAAAGCTTTCTTCTGTGCAACAGAACCAGGTTTCGAAAACCTCTCAGCTTCTTCAACATAACGGTTCTGATTCTGAGAGAATGTTGACCATTTCTCCCATGCTAATGACTCTGTCGTGAACCTCCCAAACGACACTGATTCTCCCATGTTTCTTTGCAACTTTCCAACTTCACTACAGAAAATAAAAACAGTGGTATTTATTTATTTCCGTTTTGTTTTTATTATTATGAGTTAATTTATGGGGGGCGTTTTCATTGATTTGAGGAAGTGCAACCGTTTCGAAATTTGAATTTTCAAATGAAAAAGGTGCGTAACAAGCCATGTGATCGTTAAAGTAGGAAATTTAAAAGAAGGATTCAAAAGGAGCGTTTGGTAGTGGGGTCTGTTAATGATGTTTGAAGGTGACTCTTAATCTTTGCCAACTGAGATGTCGTTTCGGCCCACTTTTAGTTCCGAGAGTGGGGGCGCTAATCATGTGTGGTGATGGTAGGATGGGAGTATTCATATATTTTAGGATACTTTCTCAATTTATTCCTAACATGGGGAGAATTTTATAAGTGTATGTTTAACATGGTACTCTATCTGTTTAGTACTGTAATTTTATTACATCAACGACACCAATATTCATAACCATAAATTTAAAAGGGAAAAAACTAACATGTGCCCCAAGGGCACAAGTAAGGTTGTTATTGGATCTCATGATTTGAGATTCGGATTGAGATTCGGACCGGTAGAGCTGAATTATTAGTCCAACCGAAAATATAAATAGATTTGTCCTGAATAAAAATGTTATTCATTACCCAAATGAAGATCCAGACTAATTATCCAATGAGTACCCGGAACACATGATATAAATTTTATTTTCATATCATTTAATCGTTTTTTCCCCTCCTCCAGTTTATGCTCCCCATTTCTCCCTCAGTCCCTCCTCCGACGATCTCCTCTTCCCCTTTTCTGTCTGATGATGATGTTCAACCTAAATACTCTACTATAGTATATGTGTTCTTCTTCTTCTTATATTTCAGAAGCTTCCATAAACTTGTAATGTATTCAAATTTTTATATTTTTTATTTTTTTATAGTATTATTTATCTTTACCTAGTATGCATGTTTGTTTTGAATAGTTTGATGAATTGTTCAATACCAATACCATGTTTCAGTGTTGAACAAATTATTTTTGATCTAAATTGTTTTAAAGTTTTAGCTAGGGTTTGTGTTTTAAATCAAAGATTTATGTTTTAACGTTGACCTAATATCTTTGCATGTTACAATTTTGACTTGAGATTTGTGTTTTACCGTTTGATTAATAATAATAAAGGGTAAGGCTAGGATTTTGAATAATTGTTTGTCTTCTTCTGTTCTTAATAAATTTTGAGGGTCTGTGTTGCTAAGCTTTGTTTTAATTTCATAAAAAATTATTGTTTGATTGACTGTGTTTTGTTCCATGTCTTTTAAAAATTCGTCATTGACTCCTACAATCATGGATGATCTACTTGATATTAATATGTTGCTTACTGATATTGGGGAAGAGGAGACAACATATGGGGGTCATTTAGAGATTGATGAGATGATTGATTTAGAGCTTCCAGTTCAAAATACCTTCACTGATAATACTACCATTCAAAACACCCCCAATGATAATACTACCACTCAAAATACCCTCACTAAAAATACTATCAATACTGATTGGTCAACCCCTGCAATTGACCAAGATCAGAGTTTTCAGATAAATGCTTTTGGTAAAGCTCCTCGTCCCAAAAATGTGTTGTTCATACTGAAATTGTGCTTATTGAAGGACCTGGTGGTAAGAAGTGGAAGTGTAGATGGTGTGGTAAGTTTTACACATATGATATGAAGTGGAAAAATATATCTAATGGTAAGAAACATTTAGCTATTTGTATTCAGAGAAAGTTGAGGTTGAAAGGTAATAATGACAAAGAGGTTATACAGTCTAGGTTAAACATATGTGATAGTACTCCAAATTTGGCAACCTGGACATATAATCATGCCAGGGTTAGAGAACTTGCAGCACATATGATTCTATGTCATGAATTTCCTTTTTCTATTATGGAAGGTGTTATTTTTAATGAGTTTCTTAGGGAGATTTATCCATGGTACAAAAAAATTACTAGGCAGCAGGTTAAGTTTGATTGTGAGACACTTTATGAGGCTGAGAGAGTTAAGATGTAAAGGTATATGGCTTTGATTAACAGGGTCAGTCTTACCACTGACTTGTGGTGGTATGATGAACAAAGGATAGGTTATATGACTGTGACAGGTCATTTCATTGATTCAAAATGGCAGCTTCATAAAAGAGTTTTATCTTTTCTGAATGTGCCACCGCCATATTCTGGGGAGGTCTTATGTAGGGAGTTGATTAAGGTGATGGATGATTGTGGAATAAGGGATAAGGCAGCTTCAAGTTCTGTAGATAATGGTAGTGCCAATGATAATTGCATTGCTAGATTGAAGAGGGATTATTCTGGTAGGAGAAATTTACCCTTAGATGCTAAATTGTTTCATGTAAGGTGTTGTGCACACATCTTAAATTTGTTGGTGCAGGATGGTCTTGATATGATTAAGGTGACTGTTGATAAGATAAGAAATGGTGTCAAATACTTTCTGAATTTTGAAACTAGATGTAAAGCGTTCAAAAAGTTTGTTGATGAGTTGCAACTTGAAGGAAGAATGCAAGTGTTGGATACCAAGACAAGGTGGAACTCAACTTGGTTGATGTTGTCAACTACATACCACTATAGAGAAGTGTGGCCTAGATACGCTGAGGAAAATGGTGCATTTCTCTGTTTTTTTCCCGAGGCAAATGATTGGGAAGATGTGCATGATATTTGTAAGTTTTTGGAAGTTTTTGCTGATGTGACATCAATTATAAGTGGCACCTCTTACCCTACTGCTAATCTATTTTTGGTTGAGCTTTACAAGGTGAAGGTTCTACTTGATAAACCTTCTAGTATCTCAAATAATCCTCAACTGCAGGCGCTTGCTAATGAAATGAAGTTGAAATATGACAAGTATTGGCCAAATTCTAATACATTGATTTCTATTGGTTCAATCCATGATCCAAGGTATGAACATGTTAGCCAATTATGAATTATGTATGATATGATTCATTATTATCTGAGGCATTGATGAAATCTATATGATATGCTTTATTATTAATTGCTACTTATGATGAATTATGTATGATATAAATGATTCTCTAAGGCCTTTGATGAAATTTGTTTGATCTGCTTCATTATTATCTGATGTCTATGATAAAATCTGTTTGATTTGCTTGATTATTAGCTGATGCCTAGGATGAATTTTGTATGATATTAATGATTATCTGAGGCCTTTGATGAAATATGTTTGATATGCTTCATTATTATTCGATGCCAAATGCCAATGATGAATACTGTATGATATTAATGATTGTCTGAGGCATAATCTGCATTGTGAGTTGTGACTTAATACTTCCTATTGATTCAATTAAGTTGACTAGTTAGTTGTGATTTAATAGTGCCTATGATGAATTATATTTGATCTATTTCATTTGACATCAATTATCTGAGGTCTGTTATGTTACCTGCTTGTTAATTTACTTGTGACTAAGGCATAATCTGTTACCTCCTTGTATATTGCCTTGCCCATGATTAAAATTAATTATGAGGCCATTATATGTTGCCTTGTGAATTATTCTGAGGCATGTACTATTTCCTGATACTTTACTTTATGCAATAGGTATAAAATGATCTTCATCAAATAGGTATACCCCTTCTTGTATCCAAATCCTTCTCAAGAAACTATCTATGAACAAGATTTGTCAAACAACTTAAGTTCCCTCTTCCAATTGTATAAAGATGCCTATGGAACCAATAATGAGATTACCCCTGCTGGTGGTGTATCTGAAAGTCCAGAAGTAGGATCTACTTTTGGGTTGGGAAGGAGTAATTTTGAGAGGTTTTTAGAAACTATTGTGGGTAATAATAATTCAATATCCGATCTTGAATTATATCTTGAGGAGCCTCCCTTGAAAGTTCCCCCTAAAGCTAAATTTGATGTTTTAACATGGTGGATAGGGAATGAAGCCAAGTGTCATATTATTAGTAAATTGGAAAAAGATATCCTAATTGTTCCAGTTACTAGTATTATTTCTGAAGCAAATTTTAGTGCTGGGAAAAGGGTTATTGATCCAAAACGATCATCTATGAAAACTAAGACAGTTAAAATGGTGCTTTATGGAGGTGATTGGGTGAAAGAGAAGTATGAGATTAAAAAGGGTTGCACTGCTTCAATTGTAAGTATTGGTTATTATGTATATTTGTTATTAATGTAATATATGTTGTACCCCAAAATTTTCCCTCTCATTTTATTCAAGACATACTCATAGAGGTCCCCAAATGCTCAAAGTTGACTAAGAATTGACCAGACAAATTCTCCTCCTAAGCAATAGATCTCCAACTAGGGTTTCATTTTTCACAAAGAAGTTTGAGTTTAAAAGGCCTCAAGTGATTTCCATGGTTCCTAATATGTCCTCAAGAATATCCATGCCAAGTTTCATGCCTTGCATCACAATTTTGCTCAGTCAATGGCTCAAATGTTTAAAAACCAGTTGTATTGGTCAAAAAGTCAACTATGGTCAATACATAGTCAAACTTAAAGATTTTTGGTCAACCTAAACATTTTTAATTGATATTCATCATTTTATCAAGTGTTGATCATGATTCCTCAAGGAAAGTCCTCAGATCATCAAAAGTCAAGAATTGCCAAATTAGGGTTTCCTTAGGAGAAGTCAACTGAACTTTGACCAGGCATAACTTTCACATGCTTCATCAAATTTTCCCCAAACAAAGCCCATTTTGAAGAAAATTCAATTCCCTACAACTTTTATTTTATTCTCAAGTCCAAAAGATGCATCATTTGAAAGATATGATCTCATACAATACAAGTCATTTTCAGAAAGTCGAGAAAAGACACCTTTTGTCAAGGCAACTTACATCAAGTTAATGTCTCCAAATACAAAAATGATTAAAAGAGAAAGTGTATAGGACATCTTGGGATTTCCAAAAATTCCAATATCATCTTCAAAAGATTAAATATGAGCAAGTTATGAAGTGCACAAGTTAGGTAATTTTCAAGAAAATGCATGAAATCTCAATTGAGCAAATTTGTGATTTTAAGTTATTGGGCCTAACTTTTTGGAGTTCAAACATACTCATGATATGTCCAAGGACCTCTAAATCTATTCATACTTTATTTTTATTTTTATTTATTTGAATTTTTATTCATTTAAATATGAATTAAATTAAATAAAATATGAAAACTAATGGGCTAGTGCATATGAGCTTGGCTTGATCCATCATGAAGCCCAAAAATTTGTGCAAGATACACCCAAGGTGTCCGAGTTCATGCAGCAAATGAAAATGGCAAGAGATATTTCATTTTTGGCAAGAATCATTCAAATATGGCAAACTTTCAATATGTTGGATTTTTGTCTCATGGCCTTGAAAGCTTTGTTTTCTTGCCATACTTGCTCTTCTCCTCTCTCTATATATTGCACAACAACTCAAGCCAAAAGACCACAAAAATTTTCACCAAAGTTCTCCAAAACAAATTCTCCAAATTTGAAGGAATTGTGAAAATCATATCTCGCATCTCCAGCGGTTTTTAAACCGATCCAAACTTTTCATTGTCCTCCCGAAGGCTAGGAGTCAGAATCAATCACTATCCTTTGCAAATCAACCCCAGAAAACGCCCTCAAATCTATTTTGGTTGGTAATTTGGTAGATTTCGTGTTCTAAAAATTTTCACACTTTAAATCCATGTAAACATGTTTGTTTCATTTATATGCATTTTCTGCAATTTTCTAACGTTTTACATGTAAGCATGGAGACAGAAATAAAAATCATGACCATGGTGCACCCCAAGGCGCGTTCCCCACTGGATCAGAACAAAGCTCCTGGACTCATCTGTTTTGAGCCCATTGTTCTCCTTCATCACACCCCCTCCATTTACTTGTTCTCAGCAGACCCATTTTCATTTCTTTTTTGTGTTTTAATTAACTACTTTCTTTTTTAATCAATTTTATTTTAATAAAAAAATCACAAAAACATTAGACTTGGGTTTTTATTAATTAAATTAATTTTAATTAATTACTTTAATCACTTTTTTTAATTAATTAACTAATTAAAATTAGGGTTTTATAATTAATTTATTTTCATAAATCAAATTCAAATTTTATTAACACAAAATTCTTTTTTCTTATAAAAAGACCAAAAACATTTTTTATTTTGTCCTTTAATTTATTTTTTAATTATTCATTTGTTATTTAAATTCTAGAAAACAATGTATAGGTCGCACGAGTAATTTTGTAATAATTTTAGTTTACATTTCCTCTCATTTTTTCTATTATGTAATTGCTTATGGGATGTAATAACTGTAGGCCTTTACTTTCTCGCATTTTATTTTCCGGACTTATAGTTATGCATATATATAAATGTGTAGTAACTAGGACGTTTATGGCAAGATCTAAAAACAAAACGTTAGAAAACCTTAACATCAAAGATAAATAATAACTGAAACTCAACACACCCGCACATGTGCACCGCTATGGTACTCCCACTTTGGTTTCCTTCGGAATAAAATAGTCATAACTTTCGAACATGAGGGATTTTAGTGGCAAACCTTTGGTTCAAAGATCATAAAATGACCCTTTCAATGTTGCCTCGGTACATGATCTTAAAACCTTAGGGGTGTTACTAAAGTATCTCGCCAAGTTGCCTTTGTGACAGTACGATGACCCTCGATTGTCCCTCAAACATCCAACAATGGGGCTACCTACTCACTAATAGTAGGATAGCATTGTCTAAAGGAAAAGAGGAAAAGAATAAACCTTTTTGAGTAGGTAGATAGTTCTTACATGCTTGCTCAAAACAAAACATTTTCCACACCTACACTCTTTTCCAAAAATATTTTCAAAAACACTTTGTATACATTCTCAACAATACGAGAAACATTACAAAGTTCTCCATACTAAGGCGTCTTTTCAAAATACTTTTTTTCAAACACACAAACACAAGGTATTTTCAAATGAGCTAGCATCTAAGAGCCCGTAGATAACTACGGATAGAAAGGGTGCTAACACCTTACCTTTCCATAATCTACCCCCTTACTCAGAAATAATCTTGAAAGGTTTTTTTCTGTTCTTTTAACCCTTTCCTATGTTGGATAAAAGAAAAGTCGGTGGCGACTCTTGTTTACCGCAACATTTGTGTATACAAACATAAAACCAGTATAATAGTCAGTTCTCCCGTCGTATTATAGAATTGGAGACTCTGCTGGGGAGTACTAAAAAAGTGGGGTTACCTTAGAGTTAGATAATTTTAATTGATTTCCTTGTGTGTTTTGTATGCTTTACTTTTAGGGGTTGGTTGGGTTACTGTTAAAGATCCTATACCCGAATCTGGGGCACCTTTTTAGGTAAGTAGCAATAAATCATGGAGGTTTTATGGCGTAGACTGATACGGACGAAGTGATGACTACGTTAGCGTGATACTCTAGCTTGTACTAATGTTCCTTGAGTCAGTCAAGGATAACATTAGGCTTCCTTATAGTGTCATTAAACACTAACTGACCTTTAGAACCTTTAATTGACTCATCCTGACCATTAGAAAGTAGTGAAATAGCCAGCTTTGGTTCCAACCGAAGATTGGTTGATACTCGATGCTACACTCATTGAGATTGGACTTTCGGGATATTTCGGCCGCAATACTTTGGTGCTTGAACTAAAACAATACCTGATGGAAAGGTCAATGATATGAGACTCCTTAGAACCCGGTTACTATTACTAGGACAGGTTGGGCCAACTGAAACTTCAAGAGGGTACTTACCTTGAAACCTCATGCAAGCCTTTAAACCTAAGGTATTTTGTGTGACTTGTTTGTGTTTGCTATATTTGTTTTTAAACATAATCATAACAACATGAACATCATACCATATCATTTGCACTAACCGTTTCAAGGACCTGTGGATTTATCTCTTCTCTATTTTGTAGGTTATAGATTCAGCTCCCAGAAAAACCATCCGGATCAACTTTGTAGAAATTCCTCCTAAGCTTAAGGAGTTGGTCTTAAAAGTTCCTGAAAGCTCATCATTCAACAAAAGATATGGTAACTTGCTCAATTTGGTTACTACCATTTTTGACGATGATTTAATGAGCGTCCTATTCCATTTCTTCGATCCTAAGCACCATTTTCACATTTCAAGATTATCAGTTGGTGCCCACGCTGGAAGAATACTCTAAGATACTTGGTTTGCCTATATTAGAGCAGATACCTTTCACCAGTTTAGAATAAGATCCAACTTCTGAAAATGTTGCCATAGCCTTACAATTGAAGTCATCTAACATTGAATCCAATTGGGAAAGAAGAAGTGGGGTTAAAGGTCTTCTTGCAAAGTTTCTGATGGAGAAAGCTCGGGTATTCCTAGACGCCATGAGTTACCATGATTTTGAAGATATCTTGGCTCTCTTGATCTATGGGTTGGTTTTGTTCCCTAATTCAAACCAACTTATAGACGTCAATGCCATCAACATTTTCCTTACTCACAACCCAGTGCCTACATTGCTCGGGGATATTCTACATTCACTCTATACCCGTACTATGAAGAAGTGAGGAACTCTTATGTGTTGTATGCCTTTGCTCTATAGGTAGTTTATTTCGCACCTTCCTCGATCAGTAATGAAGAATGAGTTAGGCTTAAGGTGGAATCAAAGGTTAATGTCTCTCTCTCTCACTCTGATATCTATTGGTGTCCTCGCTCTCAAGCAGACATCTCTTTTATTGATCGTTGTGGAGAGTTTCCTAATGTGCCACTCCTTGGCATTAGAGGAGGCATCACCTATAACCCTTATTTAGCCCTATGTCAGTTTGGTTACGCTAGGTGGTCCTCCTGATATGCTCATCCAGGGTATTGTGTTCGACTACTCAAATGATCTGCAATGTTATCGTCAGAGGTTCATCCGCGCTTGGGGAATGGTTAAGAAGACTGATAGTAAGACTTTAGGGTGCAGGAACTCCATCCCTTTGGAACCTTACCTCAAATGGGTGTGAGCTCGTGCTCAAAGTCTTATAATGCCATATACTTCCATCTTACTGGTGATCTTAGAGCCTATTGTTCAAGGGGGCGAGTCTCGCATCATTCTTCATCCTGATATGCCAACAAACTTCGAGGAATTGTAAAGGTCTTAGATCCAACTCAAGGAAGAACAGGACACATTTGAGACCCAATTCTATGCCAGTGAGAAGAAAGTGTTGGAATTGACGAAGCAACTTCACGAGGAGCAGAGTCTTAATGCCTATATCAACACGAAAAGGAAGCGTCCATGGGAAACCTAGTAGTTTTAGAAGTTTTAATTGTTATTTCTTTGTAAACTTTGATTTCATTTGAACTTACTAATAAAAAGTATTTGTTTCTGTTTTGATTAAAAGAGTTTAAATCCTACGAGGTCCTTGAAAACATTGCATAAGCATATCATGCATATCATCACATAAGCGGGTATTTCAAGACAAGTTTCTTATCTTTTCGTTGTTTATTTCAATAAAAAGAAATGGATCTTAAACAAACAGTTAAGGATCTTCAAGCACAGAACGCTCAATAATATATTTCATTTGTGAAAAGGCTCATTTGGAAGAGACAAAACAAAACAATAATATATTTCCCCTTTTGATACAACCTTCAACAACAATAATAGAAATGGTGCAGAGTTAAGTTAACAAAATCAGACTACGCCAACTAGGAAGTATAGTATTGTTGGTTTTATTAAAACATTCATTTGGAAGATTTTCATTTGTGAAATCAGATACTTCCCCTTTTGATACGCTAATAGTTTCAAAAACATAAAAACAGTAGCAATATCTCCAACAATCATGACATTGTAAATATAGAATCATAACAAAATAGAGTCATATTAGAAACCAATTAGAGAGTAGAAACCAATGCATAAACCATGTTCAGAAACAAGGTTTTACATGAACCAGTATTCAAAAATGATGATTTTTCCATGTTGAGAATATGGTAACCAGTCAGAGTTTTTTTTAGAATATAAAGAAAACAACAAAATCGTATTTTCAGTTGAGGAACTAGTTTCAAACTTTTTTTCTTCCAGTCGACACAGTTCTTGTTGTCAACATATTTTCAAACAATGAAAATCGCATCAGACGAAATCGTATTTATTTAAAGCATTAGAAAAAGAATAAATTAGGGCAGGAGAATAATGGTTTTGAAAGAAAATTGAAAGAGTAAAATGGAGTTCTAATGTAATTTTTAAGAATCAAAGGCCCATTGAGAATAACATCGAATGAACATCAAATGGAACCCAGAAAATGTTGCAAAACAAACGAAAAGAAGAGTAAGGGGTGTAAATGCAAGCCTTGTTTATTTTTACATTAAAATCAAAACTATGAATGAGAGAGTGAAAGAAGAAATTTCGGGAAAAAAACCCACAGTAAAGATTCAAAAATCCAGAACCTTTGAGGATAAACATGAGTGAAAGTTTTATCAACTATTCACGCTCGATTTGTATACCCGTTGATGCTCGATCTACATAAACAGAAAGAAACGAAAATTTAAGTGACGTTAATCGAAAATCATGCATTGATAAACATCCAAAATCAGAAAAAGAGGCATTGATGAACAAAAGAAAATGGTCAAAATAAATCAAATGGATATGAAATAGATAAAATGGGTATTGAGATGGTGGTGGCTGTATATAGGGTAGAGAAAAGGGTGGTGGAGGTGCTAGGGTTTGATGGAAATAGAGATAAGAACAGAGAAAACTTGAAGAGAGAAGTGTCGAAAAGTGAAAGGAATGAGAGATAGAATGAAAGAAATGAGAAGTTGGTGTTTGAGAGAGAGAGAGAGAGAGAGAGAGAGAGAGAGAGAGAGTTTCAAAATGAAATTGTGAGAGTAATGAGGGAAGAGAAAGAAAAGGGAGAAAGTAGCATAAATGGAAGTAGCTATAGGGAAGAGTGTTATGATGGAGGGAAAATAGTTTTTTTTATTTGGAATAATAAGAGGATGACAAGTGGTGCATTTTGGAAAAGAAGTAGAAAAGTGGAAGAGTGATTTGTTAGAGCATGATTATCGCCTGCTGCACTACCGTTCCTACACAATATTCAATGTCATGCTGTCAAAATAAATGGATAATTGATCCAAACTTGCGGTTCTACATTTGCAACCATTGTCAAATGTGAGAATATTTCTACACTCCAATTAAGTGGGTCATGATAATAAATTAATAAATAAAATTGCAAGAATGTAGTTGATTTGTTTTAAATGTGAGACCCATTTTAGATTTTTTGATGAGTTAGATGGATATTTGAGAATTGTAGATGAGTTGTTTAAAAAATCGAGAAGTGTAAAATAATATAAAAAATTATGTATGTCTCATTTAAAGAACCCAAATAAATATGATGGATGTGGATGCTCTTAGTTACCATTTTGTCTAAATTATAGTTAGGGATGTCAGTTTGGACCTGTTAATGGGGATCCCCGCGGGGAACGCCCCGTTCGGGGCCCCAAAGATGGGGAATTTTCCCCCGTGGGGGCGGGGATGGGGAGAAAAATTCCCCCGAGAGCATTTCGGGGACGGGGACGGGGAATACACCCCCCGCCCCGCCTATTATTTTAATATAGTTAATTTAATATATATATATTTTAGATTAGGTTTTTTAGTCATTTCCTTTATGTTTATTTATAAAAATAAATAAATAAATATTCATGTATTTATTAAGAGAGAGAAATGTAAATATTAGACCCTAAAAAAATTGAAGCGTTTCATTTTCTTCTGCCAGACATTTAGAGTCTCACACGTTAGACTCCTTTTTTTCTTCTCCAGTCAAATCTCCATTCATCTTCCTCTTCCAATTCCATCTTCTCTATTTGGTGTGCTTCCATTATTCACAGCTCTTACAATTTCATCAATAAGGTTTGATTTTCATAAATTTGTTCATGTAATTATTTATAGGAAAAAATAGATTATTTCTCTTTGATTCTCATAAATCTATTTATATTATTGTTTATAGAAAAAAGTAGATTGTTTCTCCTTGATTCTCATAAACCTGTTCATGTAATTGCTTATAGGAAAAGTTGATTATTTTGATTAAATTTAAATTAAATTGTTTAGAAATTTTAGAGTTATCAAATCATTTGCATATTAAAAAAATATAAAATAATCAAAAAATTACTCATTTTTATCTCCTTTTAAATATTTTTGTGTTCATTTTTTATCTATACTATGCATTTGTAATTAAAATAATGTCGTCAGTTTTTCCTTAAAAAATATTAAAATATATTTTTCCTATTTTTTATTAATATATCACACTATAATTTAATTTTCTATATTAAACAAAAAAATATTACTTTTTAAATGAATCAATATATCATGCTATCACGGTATCACCCATAAAAAAAACCAAATATCTTATATTTCTAATTATTAATGAAATAATAACATATAAACAATAATATATCATGCTATCACCCATAAAAAAATATATATCTTATATTTCTAATTATAAAACCAAAACCATTAAGTGAAATAATAACATATAACTTTTTACACGAGTAAATATATCATGTATATAGGTAAATAAATGTATTCTCAATGTATATAATTAATTAATATATGTTATTATTTCTAATTGAAAAGTTACAGTAAATAAGGCATATTTAGAAATATGTGTAATGCATCATATATTTAGAAATATAAGATTTTTCTTATTAATTATTTTTTGTGTGAATTTCATGTATTTACTATTTCATTTATTTATTATTTTTTCATATATTTATTATTTTTGTTCTACTTCCATGTAGTCTTTTAAAATTTGTGTTTGTGTGTGCCAGGTTTTTGGTAAAAGAATGGTTGGTGAAGTTCAATCATCTAATAGTCCTAATGTTGCTTTGGAAGGGAATGAAGTTCCTATAGAAAGTAGTGGAGTTTCACTCACACAGGAAGTTCAATCTACTCCAAATGAAATAAATATAGAAAATCAAGATCCTGAAGCTCCCGTTGAACCCACTACAAGTCCTAACAAAAGGGGATTAAAATCAGATGCTTGGCCCTATTTTAAAAGGCAAAAAATAGGAGGCATTTGGAAGGCTATATGCAAATCTTGTGATAAGAAAATTGGTGGTGATACAAAAAATGGTACTAAACAATTATTTGATCATATTAGCATATGTCCAAAACGCACAGAGAGAGGTCCAAAACAAGCCATGCTTAAAGTGACAGAAAAAAAATCCGGAAACAAACATGAATCATTTGTGGTTGGAAATTATACATTTAATCAAGATGTTTCTAGGAATGAACTCGCGAAGATGATTATATTGCATGAATATCCCATCATGATGGTTAACCATATTGGTTTTAGAAATTATAGCCATTCTCTTCAACCTTTGTTCAAGATAGTTTCTCGCAACACCATGAAGAATGATATAATGAAGTTGTATGAAAGTGAGAAGTCAAAGAAAATGAAAATACTTGCAAAGAATAAAAGCTGCATTGCAATAACTACTGATATGTGGACTGCTAGCAACCAGAACAAAGGATATATGTCTGTTACAACTCATTACATTGATGAAAATTGGATTTTGCAGAATCGGATCATCAGGTAACTTCTCCCTTCCATTTACGTTATTATTATAATATAGTTATTTTATGTGATATTTATTATAATTTATTTTTAGGTTCATTTATGTCCCTACGCCACATACTGCTGAGGTCATTTGTGATTTTTTGGTAGATTGTTTGATGGATTGGAATATTGATAGAAAATTGTCAATATTAACCGTTGATAATTGTAGCACCAATGATGCTCTGATTGACCATTTGATTGATAAGATGTCACCTTCTTCTTTTATTTTAAAAGAGAAATTGTTTCATATGCGTTGTTGCGCCCACATATTAAACTTGATAGTGAAAGATGGCATGCAAACAATTTCTAGTTCAATTGAAAAGATTAGGGAAAGTGTCGGTTTTTGGGTAGCAACACCAAAGAGGGAGGAGAAATTTAAAGAAACTTGTAATCAATTGAACATGACTTATGAAAAGAAGCTTGCACAAGATTGTAGAACAAGATGGAACTCTACTTATTTAATGCTTGCTTCTGCATTGCCTTACGAACAAGTTTTTAAACGTTTAAAACAACGCCGTGATTCCCAATATAAGTGTGCACCAAGTGAAGAAGATTGGAAAATGGCAAGAGAAATTTGTGACAAGTTGAAATTATTTTTTAGTGTCACTGAGTTGTTCTCGGGTACTAAGTATCCAACATCAAACATTTATTTTCCCAAAGTTTGTCAAATAAGATTAGCTTTAAGAAAGTGGGAAGATTCTTCTAGTGATACTATACAAAGTATGGCAAGAAGTATGATAGTGAAGTTTGACAAATATTGGAGTTTGATTAATGGGGTGATGGCAATAGGGGCTGTTTTGGATCCTAGATATAAAATAACTTTGTTGAATTACTTCTTCCCACTTATGTATGAGAATAATGCTCCCAAAGAATTGGAAAAGGTAATACAAATGTGTGAAGATTTAGTTGAAGAATATCAACCAAATAATGATATGGTTCCTACAAGTAGTGAAGTTGGTGCATCAACATTGATAGATGACATTGATGTCACAAGTCAAGATTGGGAGAAGGCTTATTCGGAATATATGATGGAAAATACTTCAACTACAAATGTCAAGTCAGAATTTACTTCCTACTTGGAAGATGGTGTCTTGCTTGATAAACAAAAAAAGGAAAATTTTGACATCTTAGGATGGTGGAAACAAAATGGTTTGAAATTTCCAACTTTGCAAAAGATTGCAAGGGACTTTTTAGCAATTCCTATCTCTACCGTTGCTTCAGAGTCCGCCTTTAGTACTAGTGGTCGTGTTTTAAGTCAACAACGTAGTAGGTTGAAGGAAGACACTTTAGAGGCTTTGATGTGCACTCAAGATTGGATCCGAAAAGATATAAAAGGTAATATATTTTTATCTTTTACAAGATTAATTGAAAAGGATTTTTAAATTTTAATTTAGCTATTTGTTTCTTAGGTTATTCAAAAACGTTGACTCAATTCGAATGTGTGGATGAAGATATGGATGCTGATGATGATGATGATAATAAGGTAATTTACATATTAGTGTTGATTACCTTTTAGTTTTTAAAGTATTTTTTTAAGTAAATATAATTATTGATTGTTTACTTTTCGTAGGAAAAAGAAAGTCATATCTAATT
This sequence comes from Vicia faba, assembly GCA_948472305.1. Lineage (NCBI taxonomy): Eukaryota > Viridiplantae > Streptophyta > Magnoliopsida > Fabales > Fabaceae > Vicia > Vicia faba. The sequence continues at coordinate 147,938,504 of OX451740.1, forward strand.
GTGGAATGAGGAAGAAGACCTTGCAAGGAGAAGTTGGAAAGAGAGACATGATTGATCATTACTTGTTTGGATATTTTGCTTAATATTTTAGTTTATTTATATGTAACTTTGTTTTAAGTATTTTGATATTTCTACTTTACGTGTGTTATCAATTGAGCAAATAGAGATATGTTGACTTTTGCTTTTAGTTGACTTATTATGAAGTATTTTTTAGCTTTTCAAGCATACTCATGATGCTAAATTTTATAATTATCCCTTATTAGTTTTGATGAAGTATAATTTTTTAAGCATAATTATGTTGTTGGATTTTTTTAGTTGTTTAGGCATATTGTTACTTTAAAAAGTATTATAGTTCATTTTGTTGAATTTTATAGCATTTTATAGAAATTTATAAAAAAAATATTATTATTTTGTGTTCCATTAGTATTTTTAATAAAAAATAATAAATGTCAAATACTAGTATTTTTTAATAACATAATAAATATGTGAATTCTTTGTGCTTTTTATTTTTATAGAAAATATAAACATTTTAAAAAAATAAAATATTAATGAATAAATGTAGGATCTATGGGGATCCCCGCGGGGAACAGGGATCCGCGGAGAACGGGGATGGGGATAGAAATTTCCCCGTGACGGAGATCGGGGACGGGGACGGGGAATGAATTTGATGGCGGGGAAAAAGATGGGGAAGTGTCCCCCGGCCCCGCCCCGCCCTATTGACATCCCTAATTATAGTGTAATTTATTTTTAGGGAAAGGGAGATTTTGGAAAAGTGGTCAAGTGAATAGCAACGGATAGATAGTAGATGTTATAAACCATTCCAAGTTACATATTGTTTTTCCAAAAAGTAAAAATCTAGTAATATACTAAAAGCGGTTCCCAACATTAATTTTTTTCTTTCTAATATGTCCTTTCACACCCTACCTGCAAAATCCCTTGCTTTTAGTATGTAGTAAAAGAATTAAACTGTGAATGAGATAAAAGCTTATAGCATAATTAAAGGCTTTTCAATTAGAGGTTTCATAACCAATAATCACAATTTGTAATATAAAATTACATTACAATTCCAATCATTACAAAACAGAGTTAGCGATAATTGTGACAAATTTAAAGAAATTATAAGAAAAAGTAAGAAAAAAGTATAAAAAGTTGTAAAGATAAAATTTAGTAAGTACTTGAAAAAATGAATAAAATTGCAAAATGAGGAAAACCTCAATGAGTTTGACGAAGAAAAATATCTCACAAGGAACATCTTTTTCATTCCAAACATCGAACAATCAGTAAGGAAAAACTAATTCAAAATATATTAATGAAAGTAAAATAAACTAAAATACGGAAATCTATAACAATGTATCTGCTCACACTATGTAAAAGAAGGCCTATTGGATGAAAAATATAACACAGTGTCAACCTAAATCAGAATGATGAATAATTCGTAAATTTTTTCAATATCTAAAAATAGATTTAAGATTTAATCAACTATGAATAAAATGAGAAGGAGTGAAAGAGATATTGAAACCATAACAATATGAAATTATTCCCCCCGTCTCATAATAAATGTCTTATTTGCACTTTTTTTATGTCTTAAAATAAATGTCTCTTTAGAATACCAATACAATATTTATTATTATTTTTCCACTACTATATTCCTATTTATTAACTCTCACGTTTTTCAACTATTCTACTAACTATAATAAATAAGGGTGTTTTAGTAAATGATATTAATTTTATCATTAAAATCAACACATTTAATCATTTTCTTAAGAACCATGCAAAGCTCAAATAAGACACTTATTATGAGATGAAAGGAGAATGAAAATCAGAAAGCATAAAGGCCATGGATAGAGATGAAGTCGTCACAAACGTTAGAATAAAATAAGTTGGAGAATCAGTTATGTGACATAGTAATGAACATACAACGATTTATAATGGCCAATCGAATTTACTCGAGAATAATGAGAGAACTTGAGAAAGACAAATATGTATTGGAACCACAAATGAGTTGAATCGTTATTTGTTGGAAAATAATAATAGAAATTGAAAAAGCAAAAGGTTATTGATGCTTAAATCCATTCTGATCAGTTAATGGAAAGGTGAAAAAGTAAATGTTGATTGATTTAGGGTAAATGAGTCCTCTAAGAGTTATGCTGATTGGTTGGAGGTAAAGAAGAATGTAATGTTTTGCTAAGGTCACGTGAATTTAATTTAGTGATTAATTGATTATCATTTTGCCTTATGTAGTGGATAAGTAAAAAAATTGCAAAAGACATTGATGTGAGATTATATCTATTCATTTGTAATGGATGGATAATAGATGATAAACATTAAACCATAATAAATAATAGTTTTCTATATCAAACAAACGATCTATTAACCAGGTTGCAACATATCTCTTCCACTACAATAAACAAACAAAAAAATGACGAAAATATGAATGAAGTTACTTGATTAATATAGAAACACCGAAGAAAAAATCAATATAATAAGATATAATATAATTTTAAAAAATAAAATAATATATAAAAAATATATGATTTAAAACTTTTTTGGACTTGACATTAAATAAGAAAATTGCTTAGATTTTGTAAATTATAGACTAAACACTAAATAAATAATTAAAATTTAGATTAATCTATTCTTATATGTATTATGAATTTAATGAATTTAATGATTAACCACATAATTTAATATAACACTTTTTATAATATTGTATTAGTCACATAAATATGACAGATCTTTCAAATTTAAAGAACATAATTAAAAAAATTTATATATAAATTATAAAAGATTCTCATACTGTTAAATTTTTATTTATATTTAATATAATTTTAAAGCACGTTTAATCATATGATTATAATTAACTAGATTTAACCAAATATATATTTTTTATTTAGAAAAATATTAAGGTAAAATTCTAATTAAACTCATGCAACCATATATCTAGTTACAAACACAAGATTAAATTCTAGTCTAAAAATTTCAATTACAATGGACATTTTAAACCATCCTCTATTCTACTGCGGAGAACTCCATGCTTTAATTTTGAAAATTTTTTTTTTGTCTTTCAATCTTTAAATTTTTTTTCATCAACTATTTCATCACCTAATCACTTGAAGAAATTACAACATTCATGTGATTTTTATAATTTCTACAACCTCAAAAATTATAATTAATTGACCGCCATTTAATCTCATTTTCTCCTATCCTCTATACAAAATTTTTGTTACATAATGAGACTAAATGGCATCCAATTAATTATAATTTTTATAAAAATATAACATACTCTATAATGTGGCTTTTATTTAAGGATATTTTTGTCCAAAGAAAAGTAAGACTTATATTTAAGGACACCCAATATATAACACTACCTTAATTTTTATATTAAAACAATTTTAAAAAAACATTTAGTCTCTTTTTATAATATATCTTGCATATAAATTATAAAATAGATTAATTATTTTTTTCACAAAAATATTTCTAATTATATCTTACATATAAATTATAAAATAGATTCATTATTTTTTCAGAAAAATATTTCTAATTAAATAAATAGAATTGAAAACCAACAAATTCAATATGTTAGTATTTGAGGGGTAACTTTAGAAATTGATAAACTTAATGTAAAAATTACTTTTATCAACTCTTACAGAAAACACATTATGAGTAGTAAGTAGAGTCCAAATGTCATATTATTTTAAAGTAACTCTTTATTTTTTGCATTAGTGATGCATGCAACCCTAAAAGCTAATTGTGAGTTTACAATTTATTTAAGATATATTATATTTTTGTAGACAAATATTAATAAGTTAATGGAGCAAGTCTTAGTTAGGCACAATCACAAATTTAAATTGCTTGGGAACACACACCAAACTATATATATTTAAAATTTATTTGGTGTAGTTCACCAACCAACCTATCTTTGAGTGACTAGTCAAGATATGCGAATAAGTCAAGATATGTTTTAAAACTGCTGTTGGAGATGCTAAGGGCTCTCATTAGCTTACCAAAAGTTGATAGTACCTTAGAAGTTAGAACATGCATGTATAAACATGGTTAAGATGATTTGAAGCATATGGATGTAAAAGAGTATGCAAAAGTAAATTTGGATTTAAATAAAATAATCCATGTTTGTATTTGTAATAATAGCAAACACACATCATACTAATCCAAGACCATTATTTGATTAGTGAAAAATCATATTTAATTAGTCGCTTTTTTATTTTAAAAAAGGGGTAAGACTATGATGGTTAGCATATTTTTCCAAGAGTTTAATGATGTTTAATTATACGATCTAGATTTAAATCTTAAATTGTTAGGAGATATAATTTTTGTTTTGTCGAAGAGATTAGGAGTATGTCGAATAATTAGTGTTGTTAGGTTGTCAGCGGTATTCTACAGAGTCGAATACAACAGTTATGGGTCTTAGTATGTCAAAATGTAGTTTTTGGACCACGGTCTTGTATATAGTCGAATTGGGTATGGGTATTGTATGCCTATATAAAGGATTTGCTAGTTTGTAAGTTTACAAATGCAACACATCACATCAATAACGATTTTAACAATTCAGTTACAATTTTGTAACAAACTTTCAATCTCTCTCTCTCTCTCTCTCTCTCTCTCTCTCTCTCTCTCTCTCTCTCTCTCTCTCTCTCTCTCTCTCTCTCTCTCTTCTTCTTCTTCTTCTTCTTCTTCTTCCTTCTTTCTTTTATCAGTCATCTTTCTTGGAAACATTTTGTTCATTCAATTGATTCCAAAAAATTGGTATAACAGGGTTCAGTTGCGATTGAGAGAGAATCTAATGGAAAACGGAACAACAACGTTAACATAATTTCCATCAAATCTACCGGTTTTCAAAGGTGTGGATTGCACAGATGAATGTTATCTTCAGATTTCAAGATGTTATTGAAATCTTGAATGATGGATTACCAGAACTAGAAGCAGATGCGATATATGCTCAAAAAACTGCGCACAAAGATCAAAGGAAGAAAGATGGTAAAGCATTATTCTTGATTCACCAGTGTGTGGATTCTGATGTATTTGAGAAGATAATTGAAGAAGAAATGACAAAAGGAGCTTAGGAAAAGCTAAGAACTTGTATGGTGGAGATGAGAAATTGAAGAAGGTGAAATTGCAGACGCTAAGGAAGCAATACGAGATGACTCAAATGAAAGAAGATGAATCAATTTCTGTATATTTCTCAAGAGTTGTGACGCTAACAAACTAGATGAAGCCATATGGTGAATCGGTTACGGATCTGCAGAAGATAGAAAAGGTATTGGAATCTTTGAATGCATATTTTGACTACATTGTAATGACAATTGAAGAGGCCAAGACTCTATTTGAGATGAAGTTAGAAGAACTCCAAGCTTCATTAGAGGCTCATGAGATAAGGTTGAAGCATAGAAACTAGAAAAGAGAGAAGGTGGCTGAACTAGCATTGCAATTAAGATTCAGCAAGAAATTTGGAAAAGAGAAGTCGAAACAGCGAAAGAATCTTGCTATTGATGAGAAATCAAGCAAGAATACTGATTCGATCAAGAAAGGTGTGGGCAACAAGTATTATGGGAAGAAAGTTGACACAAAAGAGGTGCAATGTTACAATTGTCAAGGTTTTGGTCACTATGCTCGAGAATGTCGAACAAAGAAAGCAGCGAGGGCGAAAGATAATGATGGATTTTAATATGCATGAGCTGGAGATAGTGATTCTGATGATGTGTTGTTGATGTTCAACACTCAGTCGAACACTTAGAAAAAAACATGTGGTATATGGATTCAGGATGCAGTAATCACATGACTGGCAATAAAAACTTATTTACCAAGTTAGATGAGTCAGTCGAAAAGGTGATAAAGTTTGAAGATGGCAGGCACATCAAATCAGGTGGTAAATGAGATATTTCAATTATCAGAAAGGATGTTCGAAAGGCCACCATCACTGAGGTATTGTATGTTCCTTCTATGACAAGTAACTTGATAAGGGTTGGTCAATTACTTGCAAAAGATTTCAACATGAAGCTGGAGAAGAATCAGATGAAGGTATATAGGGATGATGAGAGGTTGATAATGAAACCACCATTAGCAGAAAACAAAACCTTCAAAGTTGAACTCAACACATCAGATCATAAGTGTATTCCTTTAACTACAGAAGAAGACAAGAACTGGCTATGGCACCACAAGTATGGAAATTTAAACTTCAGAAGTTTATGAATGCTCAATAAGAAAATGATGGTGTTTGGGTTACCGTATGTAAAGGAACCAAAGTAGGTATACGAAAAATGCTGCAAAGCAAAATAGGCTAGGAAAGCATTCAAACATGACTTACCTGTGAAATCAAAGCAAAAATTGAAGTTGGTTCATTCTGATGTATGTGGACCTTTTGAAGTAAAGTCAAATGAAGGTACAAGTATTTCCTTACTTTTATTGATGAACTCACTAGACATATGTGGATTTACCTTATTGAAAGGACGAGTGAGGTATTCACACAGTTCAAGAAGTTCAAATTGCATACGGAGAAACAAAGTGGCTGCAAATTGAAGAAGTTGAGAACTGATGGTGGTGAATATACTTTTGTTGAATTTGCTAGATTTTGCAATGAGGAAGGTATGGAGCATGAGGTTATTGCACCCTATACGCCTCAGCATAATGGCATAACTGAGAGAAAGAATAGAAGTATACTGAACATGACGAGAAGTATGTTGAAAGCTAAAGACATGCCTAAGAGATTTTGGACTAAAGCAACTTTAACAATAATATATATTCTAAACAGGTGTCCAACGAAGAAGATGGTCGAGAAGACACCTCATGAGGCTTGGATAGGACCAAAGCCAAATGTGAGGTATCTTAGAGTTTTTGGATCAATGTGCTTCAGGCATGTACCTGAACAATTGAGAAAGAAGTTGGATGATCAAAGTGAAGTCATGGTGCTCATAGATTATCATTCGATTGGTGCATACAAGTTGTATTCTCCAAACAAAGATAAACTAGTGATTAGTCGAGATGTTCTTATAGACTAAAGTAAAGGGTGGGACTGGAGTCAAGGTTCAGTTCGACAGGAATCAGATACAGTCACAACTGTGTTCAAAGAAGATCAACAGAATGAGGCTTCAAAGAGTGGAAATGAACAAGGTGACGCTTCAACAAGTCAAAATAAAGAACCACATGTTCATAATGAAAGAAGTTCTATAAGAACAAGAACTGAGTTGACAAGGCTATCTAAATATGAAAGATTTCCAGATCAAGCAGTTGGTGCATATGGTGATTTAATCGAAGAAGCCATGATGATGGATGAAGCATAACCAATTGACTTGGGTGAAACCATGAGTAATTCGAATTGGTGTGAAGCCATGAAAGAAGAACTTAGAGCTGTTGAGAAAAACAAGACCTAGGAGCTTGTCAATAGAAGCAATAAGAAACCAATTGATGTAAAGTGGATTTACAAGGTGAAAAGAAGGCCAAATGGTGAGGTTGTAAAGTATAAAGCAAGATTGGTGGCAATAGGTTTTCTATAAAAACATGGTATCGAATTTGACAAAGTCTATGAGCCTGTTGCGAGGCTAGAAACAATCGGAAATTTTGTTTCGACAATGACATATAGAGGATGGGAGATACATCAGTTGGATGTAAAGTCAACATTTTTTAATGGTCCATTGGAATAAGAGGTCTATGTTACTCAACCACCAGATTCAACATCAAAGGGAAGAAGTCGAAGGTTTATAGATTAAAGAAGGATCTCTATGGTTTTAAACAAGCTTCTAGAGCTTAGAATAAGAGAATAGATAGCTTCATGATCGAAGCAGGTTTCACAAAGTGTGTCTCTAAGTATGGAGTTTATATAAATGATATCAACAATGTCAGTCAAATCATTTTATGCCTTTATGTTGATGACTTACTCATTATTGGAGCAGACGAAGCTGAGATGATGAAAGTCAAGTCGAAATTAATGCAGGACTTGAGATGTCCGACCAGTTGGATTAAAATATCCAGCATCAACCTTAGGGATTCGAAGGGTTTAACATCCCACCCATGGGCGCTTAGTAAACTAGGTGCAGCCCCTGAAAATGCTCGTACTATATGGAAATAAAGTTGCACCTTAGCTAAAAGCAAGTGCTTTTAGCTCAGTGGTAAGCGCTTGATCCTTCAATTGGCATCAGAGCGCCTGGTTCTGTGTTCATACACTTAACCGTGTCATTACAAGATCTAAGCTTAGAAAAACACTATGGTGGGACCAAGTCAGAACATCAGCAGTGACTATCATGATGATAAGGACAGAATCAACGGCAACTGTTCAACAATCTTATAGTCACTCTTTCAAATGATCTCCAGTACCTCGCCCATCTCTTGCTTGGAGGTATCTTCAATAGTAACCTCTTTTGTTGCCTCGGTTTGGGCAGGCTCAGTCATTTGTTCTTTGCCTCGGGTCTCAGTAGTATTAGTGATATGAATCAGTGTAGTAACAGCCTTCAGAGAGATCTCTGGAGAGAAAACTCTTACACTTCTGGTAACCTTACTAGTCCAGACAATATTTCCAACATCGGGATCACTAACTTCAACATTTTCTTCTTTAACAGTCAATGCTTCCTGCTTGACTCCATGGTAATTGACATCAGATCCATAATTCTAAGGGATAGCCTTATTAGAGGAATATGGAATTTGCCCATATGTAGTAATGATTAGAAGAGTAACTCTAGGTTCGGAAGTAATCTTTGCAGGACCCTTAGAAGTGGTCCTTATAGGGGTACCATAAATTGTAGACATGTCTTCAAGCTTTAGGTCTTGGGATATACTCTCCACAAAAGGAGTCTTCTCAAGAGGAATTTTCTCAAATAGAATCACACGATCATCCATCAAACACTGAATACGTTCTTTCAGCGATGCACAACCATTGGATTAGGATACATAGTAGTAGCAGTCTTCAACATAACCCAGAAATAAATCGGCTTGCAGCAGCTTCTTCTTAATGATCATCAGAGGAACAGTCAAGTCATTCACAGTAGGAACATAAGAAACATCTTCAATAGCATTAATGCCCTTGTCATGATTAGGCATAGGTGCAGTAATCACATTAGGAGTCTCAGGAGGATCAAATTCAATTTCCTTAGTGTGATACGGTGGGAGAACTGACTTGAGGTTTTGCTTTGTGTTCACAAATGTTTCGGTTTAGCAAGAGTCGCCATCGACTTTTTATTTTATCCAAAGGAAAGGTCAAAAAGCACAGGAAAGACCTTTGAGATGTTTTCTTGGGTTCGGGGGGTAGATTATGAAAAGGGGAGGTGCAAGCACCCTTTTCATCCATGGTTATCCATGGGCTCTTAGTTACTTGTTTAGATCACTTGCTTTGCTTTTCCAATTGTTTGAAATGGTGCTTTGTGTGTGGTTTTGAAAATGTTTTGAAAAGAGGCCATCGTTGTGGCAACCTTTGTAATGATTCTTGTTTGAATGTATACAAAGGTGGATTGTCTTTTGAAAATATGTTTCAATGTTTTGAAAGTTTGAAAGTTTGTTTTTAGGAAATGTTTTGAAATTTTGTTGTGAGGTGTGTTTGAAAATAGCAAGGATGTTTTTGCAAGTTTTGATCAAGTAACTAAGAGTTGTCTACCCTATTTTACTCAAAGATCTTTCCTACATATTTTTAACCCTTTTGACAGTGTTGCTCTACCATTGCATTTAGTAAACAACCTTGTATTAGGATGTTAAATGGGACAGGCGCGGGTCATCATATGGACCATGATAGCAATTGTACTAAGTATCTTTAGCAAATTTTTGAGGGACTAGATCATTTTTGTATAGGCAACCAAGATAGCATCATCGAGGGACTATGATCTTTTGTTTTGTTTTTGTTTTGCCAAGATACTCAACATGCATAACATGGCCATTTTAAAGGCAACAAGTGGATGAAACCCTAGGGGTGCATGTGTGTATTATGTTATCATTTTCATGCATTTAGATCTTGTTTTTAGGTCAAACTATTTGTTTTGATTTTGGATTTTGCATACAAACCCTAATCTCTATCATGGCATATTTGAAAGCATAAATGCGTAAAATAAACCTACACTATTACAACATTTGATATGGGAAGGGGGGACAATTTGAATGGGGATTATTTGCAAGAAAATAAAACCCTAATATTTACTATTACATCCAAATTGAATAAATGGTACAAATAAATAAGTAGGCAAGTATTTACATGGTCAATTAAATAAATATACAAAATATTATGAATATGCAAAAAAATGTTTTTGTTTATTTTTATGTATGTAAAAATATAATGTTTAATGCATAAAAAAAGAAATAAAAAAATTATTTTTATTAAGGGCAAAAACCCTAATTTTTTTAAAGAAAGTAAATATATATATTAATTATATTATTCATGTACAATAAAATAAAATAAAATAAAATATATACAAAATAAAAATATATTTAGAAAAAATATTTTTCAAGTATAAATAATAAAAAATAAAGGTATAATATTTTTATGTATTATTTTCAAGTTTTCATTAAATAAAATAAAAGTATATACTAATTAATAATTATTTTCATGTTAGAAAAATAAAATAAAATACAAAAATAAATGTGAAAATTTATAAAAATATTTTTGGTATTTTTTTATGCTTAGAAAATAATAAAATAAAATCAGAAATGAAAAATAAATACAAAAATACAAAAAATATAGAGAAATGGGCCAGGAGGGTGCAATCAGTAAAGAGGGGGTGCAAAAAGCAGGCCAAGCCAAAGCCCAGCCCACTGAACTTCATCTTCAATCTTTGAAACTCAGAAAATGCACGCCCTGTACAAAATGTCCAGATCCTGCATACGTGCTCTAATACAAAAACTCATAACATCAAAGTTGTAGCATTTTTCAAGACGATTTCAACCATATAAATAACTTAATCTAACTCTCAAAGACCAGAGAGAATTTCTCTGGCCCTAATTTCTAACCTAATTTTTTCAGGAAGTTCATGAATCAAATTCTCTTAACACGTTTAACTTAAATGAAAACTGAGCATATGTACAGCTTCAGGGCTATGAGTACTATATTTTTTATTCACAAACCTAAGCCTAATGTTTCCTAAATAGAGAGATAGAAAGTTTCCAAATACCTGTTTCAGATGAACTCGTGTATGGCAATGTGGAGCTTTTCAGTGAGGCCTGAGATGTTTGGGAGCTTGCTTGAACTTCCTCTGACCTTCCCCAATGCCTAGTTTGCTTTGAATGTGCTTGAACAAGCTTGTAAAACTCAACATGCACAAGCTGAAAACAGAAATGGTGAAGCTTGCAAATGGAGTTACAGTCAGTGTCTAATGGTTGGGATAGCTTGGATATGTTATATGGAATGTGTTTGAACAGGTTTGAGGCAAAACGCACGAGTGGTTTGTGTGATGGATGTGAATCTGCAGGGAGTGCCCTGTTTTGCAAGAAGAATGTGATTTGGTGTTTTAGAAGGCTTAAGGGTTCAACAATTCGTGTTTTAGGCTCAAGGCAATGTACCAAACTTGTCTCAAAAGCTTGCAAGGGTTGGTTCTCACAAATATGCAAGTTGTGTGATTTTGGCAAGTTTCTTGGTTATGAAGCAAAAATGAGAAGTGACAAAGAGCAGGCTTGTACAAGCTAGCTCTAACCCTGCATACATTGTATACATTTATGTTAAGAATGCAATTTGACATAAAGAAATTTTGACAAAAATGGCAATGTTGCCTTTTTGCTATTTTTGGATTAATCTCTTGTGTAATCCTCCCATGATCAGAACAAAGCCTCAAACCAATGGATTTGCATTTAATTATTCAGTATGAAAGGGTTTAGGGACCTGTAATCAAGTACAAACAATGCTGGATGGAATTTGCAACTTGTATCAACATGAAAATGCCATGGATCAAAAGTGAGTTTTTGCCAAATTCAAACCTTCGATTCTCCCTAACCATAAATGATTTTGGAGAGTTCTTGGACATTTTGGAAAGCTTGTAACATGCTATACAATACTCTTTGAAATTCATTTTGGGATTCCAAGTGTAACTATGTGAAAAATGGTTATGAAGATAGGTCAAAATCCTGCCTAAACTAGGGCAAAATTTCACTAAGTTAAAAGTTTCATGGACCCTTGTTCCAAAAATCATAACTTGAGATCCAAGCTTCTTTTGGGAAAACTTTGTGAATCAAAGTTATAGATTTTGTGGAGGAATACAACTTTCATGTTAGACGTTTTGTTTGAATCCAATTGAATCATGGTGAAAATGTTGGGCAAAGTTGGGGAAAATAAGAAAATTTCATAACTTAGAAAAATTCTAAGTTATGAAATTTTTCAATCTTAAACCCTAATTTGCAAAATTAGGTTTCTTAATGAACAAGTTTCATGTTTTAACACATCTTGATGAAAAATGACCCTTGGCACTTGATTTTGACCAAAAAGTCAAAGTTTGACTTTTCAGTGTACAGTCAAATTTTGATCAGTTGACTGAAAAATTCATCTGTCAATCCAATGCTTTTGAGGTTTTTTTGAACCTTGTGAATAGGTCAAGATGATGCCATTGAGTTCATGAATCCATGCTTGAACCCAATTTGCCATTGGCTAGGTTAAAAATCAGAAATTGCCCTTATACAATCAAAACCCTAAAAATGACCATTTTGCCCTTTTGATGATCTGATCAAATTTCTTGAGGAGTTATGGTCCAAACTTGATCAAATGGTTCATATGAGTTTATAATGTTGATGTGGATCAAAAATTATGAGGTTTGACTGTAAATTGGCCACAATTGACTTTTTCCCCAATACAATTGATTTCTAGGTCAACTGTCCAATTGACTGGGCAAAAATTTGATTCAAAGCTTGAAACTTGGTAGAGGAAATCTTATAAGTCCAACATGAAGTATGAAAGTCACATTGAGCATTGAAATTCCAAAAATCCCTGTGCAAACTCAAACCCTAATTTAGGTCATTAGTGCAAGGAAATGTCTTGAGCAGAGCAAAACCTTAATTTGGTCTTGAGTCCAAAGAGTCTTGTGAGGGGAAATCTTGATAAAATGAGAGGGAAAATTTTGGGGTACAACACTTAGCGTCAATCATGTCTTGGATTTTATTCTTCAGGGCCCAATAGTTGCTAGTGTCATGTCTGGGACTATCGAAGTGGTATGCACACCTTGCATTGGTATTATAGCGGGGAGAGGAAGTATTAGGGTTCTAAGGAGGTTCCTTCAATGTAACTAGCCCTTCCTTCAACATATGTTGTAATTATTGCGCCAATAACATATTAATTCTTGTGAACTGCCTGCTGGGTGCATCCTGCCTACGCTGATTATTTTGTTGTTGTTGCACTGGTGCAGGATTAGAGATCAGTACTGCCCCTACAGATTGGTTGCAGTCACTCTTATTATGACCCTTCTGGTTGTACACAGCATTGGATTCTCTCTTGCCATTATAAGCCTTCTTCATAGTATTTGACTATGTGGCCACCTAAATTTTACTGCTTCTGATTCCATTTTCCACATGTTCCTCGGTCAATATTTGTTCAGTGAATCCAACTGAAGAACTTCATAGAAGATGATTATAGAAAGGACCTGTCAGTGTGCTCGTGAACATATCAACCAACTCTCTATCTGCCAAAGGAGGTTGAACTCTGCCTGCAAGATCTCTCCATTTATGTGGGTATTCTTTGAAACCTTCCTCAGAACCCATGGACATACTCTGCAATTGCATGCGGGTTAGTGCCAGATCAGAATTATATTGATATTGTTTGTAAAAGGCTGAATCCAAATCTTCCTAGGTATGAATATTGGCACTTTCAAGTTGATAGTACCATTCCATATTGTGTCCCAAACAGACTCTCTTGAAAGAAATGAAACCATAATTTCTTGTCAGTAGTGTGTGGTTGGATTTTCTGAACATACGACCTCAAATGCATCTTTTGACAAGAAATGCCATCATACTTAGCAAAGACAAGAGTTTTGAATTTAGGAGGAATGATGACTCTTGAAACTAGACCCAAATCATCAAAGTTCAATCCAGGCACTTTCTGGATCTCCATAGCTCTCAAACACTCTTCCAGCAGCTTATACTTCTCACCAGCAGGGGAATATTGCTCATCCAAATAATCATCTTCCTCTTCATCAGGAGATTTGTCAGAACCAGTACTGCTCTTTTTAGTTTTCACACTCTTATCGTCTTCATCCTGTTTGTTATCTTTATCGGATGGGATGTTAAGATCTCGAGCTTGCTTGACAGGACCTTTGAACCTTCTTCCCATGTTAAGAACACTAATTGGTTTCTTTGTCTTCTTCTTTTTCTCACTGGTGACAAGTACATTCAATTCTTCCTTCCCCTTGGCTAAGTTCAGGAACATCTGTTGGAATTGGGCATTCTGAGCTTGGAGATCTTTGAAATTTTGTTCATGATCCATTTTTTGCTGAAATAAACATCAAGAAGATGAGAAAATTTGTCTTGAGAATACCTGTTATGATATGCATAACATGCAGATGTATATGGAATGTTTTCAAGGATCTTATGGGATATAAATGTTGGAAAAAGAATCTGGTTGCAGCTTTGTCTTGAAGAACTTTGAGTTTTCATCTTTGAACGTCCTTCTATCAGAATCAAGCTCACCATATCAAGTGGTTCCTAGCCTCTGAATCAAGAGAATGTTCTTTTATTTGGACGACATCTGGTTAGAGGAAAATAAATCCTCTTTCCCCTTGCTTATAATAATCCTGCACCAAAGGTCCCTAAGATCCTTGAAATGATTAGTAAAAATGTTATGTCATGATGTTATGATGTCATGATGTTATGTTCATGTTTAGACAAGTAGAAAACACAAACAAATCACACAAGAGCCTTAGGTTTAAAGGCTTACGTGAGGTCCAAAGGTAAGTACCCTTCTCTATTGAAGTTAAGTTGGCTCAACTTGTCCTAAAATAGTAACCGGGTTCTCAGAATCTCATATCACAGATCTTTCTCGATGGTTTTATTTTAGTACAACAACTAACTTGCCACCAAAACATCTTATGAGTCGAATCTCAATGTTTGTAGCATCAAGTATCAACCAATCTTGGACTGCACCAAAGTCGGCCATCTCACTACCTTCTAATGGCCAAGATGGTTCAATTAAGGTTCTAAAAGTTAGTTAGTACTAATGACACCGCGCGAAAGCCTAATGTTATCCTCGACTGACTCAAGGAACATTAGTACAATCCCAAGTGTCACACTAACCGTAGCCATCACTTCAACCATATTGGTCTACACCGTATAGTTTCATGATCTATTGATACTTACCTAAGGCATCCCTAGATCCAGGTGTATGATCTTATAAGCGATAAATCCAAACAAAACCCTAAAAGTAAAGCAAGCAAAGCAAACTATTAAAACAGATAAAGTGATCTAACCCTAAGGTAACCCCGTTTTTTAAGTAGTCCCTAGCAGAGTCTCCAGTTTTGTAATATGGTGGGAGAACTGACTTTTTTGGTTTTATCCAAATGTGCAGATAGCTAGAGACGCCACTGACTTTTCTTTTATCCAATATTTAGGAAAGGTGAAAAGAACAGAAAAGACCTTGATAGATTTTGAATTTGGGGGGTAAGTTATGAAAAGGGAAGGTATTATCATCCTTTTCATCTGTAGTTATCTATGGGCTCTTAATCGCTTAGCTCACTTTTTGAAAATCTTGCTTTGTGTGTGTGATGTTTGAAAATATTTTGAAAAGCCAATGCACGGATAATTTTGTAATGGTTCTTGTATCAGTCCTCAAGAACGTGTACAAAGTGTTTGGAAATAATTGTTTTGAAAAGGTGTGATGTGTAAAATGTTTATTTTTTAGAAAAGAGTTGTGATCAAGCGATTAAAAGTTCTTACCCACACAAGATCGTCCTTATTCTTTTTCTTCTCCTTTAGAGATAGTTTTATCCATACCATTAGTTGGTTGGTAGCCCTATCTATTGGATGTGAAGGGACAGGCGAAGGGTCATCGAATGGTCATTGAAGGCAACGCGTAGAGATACCTTAGAAATTATATCTAAGGGACTAGATCATTTTTCGTAGGCAACATCAAAGGGTCATTGAGAGACTATGATCTTTATTTCGAGGGTCTTTTGCTAAAGTATCCCTATTTCGAGGGACATGGTCATTATTTCCGAAGGTAACAAAGAGAGGTTAACCTAGAGGTGTGAGTGTGAAAAGTGTGTTCAAGTCAGTTATTTATCTTGTATTAGGGTTTTCTAACGATTGTTTTTAGATTTTTCCATACATACCCTAATTACTAGCAGTTAAATATATATATATACAGAAAATAAAGATGTAGAAAGTAAACCCTGTGTTATTACAAGACTTTGGGGCAGTTACATAAGAAAATGTGGGAAGGTAAAGTGCGGAATTTAAACCTAAACTATTACATCATGTGAGCAGTTACATAATTAAGAAAAAATGCAGAAAGTAAACCTAAGTTATTACGATAGAATAATGCGGCCTATTTATCTAAGAATTTAAATTGAAAGGAAGAGGAAATATGAGAAAAAGGGTTTTGAAAAAGAAGAGAAATATTTTAGCGTTTTAGAAAATCTTTTTGAGCGATAAAGATAATTAATAAAACCTAAAATCTCTAATTGATTTTAATATTTTAAAAAAAGTTTAATTAATTTAATTAATTAGTTAGTAAAAATAAAAGTCATAATTTATTAATTGAAATAAAAACCCCAATTTTAATTTATTAACAATAAAAATAATTAGGTTAATTGGTTGTTTAAAGAAAATAATTAGGGTTAATAATAATTAGGGTTGATAATTAAAAAAAGGAAAAGAAAATAGGTTAACAAAAATAAGGAAAAAGGATTTGTATGGGGTGGGTGTTGAACCCACGCCCTCTAGCCTTCTGCACTGCTTTGCTTGCCACTATGCCAGGCGCTTGTTGGTGTTAGAGAACAGGCGTTGTATATTATATAGGAAGCCTGCATGTTAGATTTAAAAATAGCAAAAAAAAACATTGTGAAGCGCAAGGATCGAACCCACGCCCTTACGTTCACAAACCTTCTCCTTGACCAGTGGTGCTACGCTCTCATCCGTGTATCAAATAGAAACAAATTTAATATATTATAAAACAAATGGACCAGAGAGACATTAGAGTCCTAGCTCTGGTTGTCTTCTCCGATGATATGGTTTTTGTAATCTGCAAGATAACAAACGTTATTGAACAAGAATGACCCTACCCCTCTAAATTTGTGGTTGCAAATTCAATGGTAGCCTTAGTTTTGGCTAAAACATCATGTACAAAGAGATATGATCAAAATAATGCAAATTGGTTCAAACAGGATGATGGGTTATCCTGGCATCATGGGCCTCATGCAAGGGGTCAAACCTATATTGTTTAGTCTCAGGAACACGTTAGCATCATTAGTATGAATCAAAGCATCATAAAAATCAAAATAGGAAATTCACGAAAATATGAAAACCGGTCATGCTTGGGATACTTGTTTCATGCACTTTTGATCATCAAGAATGATCCTAACTTACTCTATGGTACCTCAGGAGTTGATTTGAATGGATGATTTGCTTTGAGAAGGGATGGAAATTAAATTTCGAGTTGCCCTAATTTTGACAAAAGTTGATATTTTTGAGAGAGTGTTCTTGAGGTCTTTTTTTCGTGTTCTGAGCATCTGAATGTATTGTGCTTATATAGAGGATAGAATTAGGCCAATAAAATTGAGAAGAATCTTGTGAAATTATGTTATGAATATTTGATTTGAAAATTATATGAAAACTTGCTAAATTTGCTTCAATCATCTATCAATTATCTTCACACGGTTTCTTCATGATTTCCACGAAATATTGGGCCTCCATATGACTGAAATCAAAATCCCATGCGCCTTGATCTAATGATCATATTTTATTTAATTTAATTTGCATTTAAATGAATAAAAATTCAAATAAAATAAATAAAAATCATAAAAAATATGTGAATGGTTTTGGGGGTCCCCTAATATGTCATAAACACGTTTGAACTTCAAAAGTTAGGCCCATTAGTCCAAAAGCCCAAAATTGTTCAATTGAGGTTTCATACAATTTCACAAAATTATCCAACTTGTGTAACTCATAACTTGCTCAATTTTTATCATATGAAGGTGATCTGGGAATTTTTAGAAAGCTTAAGATGTATCCTACAAATATCATGTTGGTCACTTTTCCATTTGAAGACTTTAACTTGATGTAAATTGTTTTGAGAAAAGTGTCTTTTGGTTGACTTTTAAAATGATATGTAATGTTTTGGCTCATATCTCACAAATGAAGCATTTTTTACCTTGAGCTTAGAGAGACAAAGTCCTAGGGAATTGAATTTCCATCTAAATGGGTTTTGGTTGGGAATTTTATGATAAAGCATAAAAAAGTTATGCTTGGTCAAAGTTCAGTTGACTTCTCCTAAAGAAAACCCTAATTTAGCAACTTTTGACTTTTGATGAATCTTGAGTTTTCTTGATGAATCATGATCAAACCTTGACTAAATGATGAATGTAACCTCAAAATATTTATGTTGACCAAAAATATTGAAGTTTGACTATATGTTGACCATATTTGACTTTTGTCCAATACAGTTGATTTTCACTCATTTGAGTGATTGACTGAGCAAACTCGTGATGTAAAGCTTGAAACTTGACATGAAAATTCTTTGAAGCATATGAGGAACCATGAAACTCACTTGAGGCATTATAATCTCAATTTTCTTTGAGAATACCAAAACCCTAATTGTAGGCCACTGCTTAGGAGGGGGGTTCATTTGATCATTCTTTGAGTAATGTTGAGTACTTGAGACCTTATGTGCATGAGGAGGTATCTTGAGAAATGGAAGGGGAAATTTTAGGGTACAATAATAACCAACCCCCGTACCTAGATTTTCTCCCCTTTTTGGGGTTATTCTCTCTTTTCTCATTTCTCTGGAAACAATAAAGTGCGGTGGCAATTTTTATTTGATCTGTGCGAGTCAAGTCAATCCAATGGCTTAGTCTCAACATTTTTACCGCTACAGTTCACAAGATTGATATGGGTATCGCTCATCAAGTTTATGCATGAGGTTTTTACCAAGTTCTAGAAGCTCAAGGTGAAGGCTGACAAACAGAGTGGTCAGAAGTTAAAAGTTCTCATAACGGGTGGTGGAGGTGAGTACAACTCTATAGAGTTCCATAAGTTTTATGTGAGGAGAACATAATTGAGCATGATGTTACTGCTCCATACACTCCTCGATACAATGGTCTTGCTAAAAAAAGAAATAGAATTTTGCTTGATATGACAAAGAGCATGCTGAAAGAGAAGAAGTTTCCTCACATATTGTGGGGAGAAGTTGTTGCCACTTAAGCTTATGTAATCAACAGTTGTCCAACAAAGAAGCTGAATGAAATTGTTTCTTTTGAGAAGTGGACTGGAGATAAGAAAATTATGAGTTATTTTAGGGTATTTGGTTCAGTTTTTTACAAACATGTTCCAGATGTTAAGAGAAAGAAGTTGGATGATGGAAGAAATATAATGTCGTTGATTGGGTACCACAGTACAGGTGTGTACAAACTTTATTTTCCAGTCACTAATAAAGTTGAAGTCATCATAGACATTATTGTTAAGGAGTTAGAAGCATGGGATTGGAGCAAGTCTCAATCCAACTCTAGTGTACTGTCAACATCGACGTAACTTATGAAGATATTTCAGAATCTTAATGAGACTCTGAAGATGAGTTAAAGTCTCAAAGTGACTCTGAGGAAGAAAAAGACTTTGAAGACGAGTTAGAATTTGAAGGTGATTTTTATGGTGAAGTTGGTTCTGATCCAGATTCTGATGATGATCCAGACTCTGGTTGTAATCCAATTTCTGGAGGTGGTCATGCTTCTGAAGGTGGAGCTTCTAAAGGTGGGCATGTTTCTGAAGGTGGAGTTTCGGAAGGTGGAACTTCTGAAGGTGGTCCAATTTCTAGAGATAGTGCAACTTCTGATACTATTCCAGAATTAAAAGGAGATTATGAATAAGTTCAGAGGCCACAGAGAATCAGACAAATACCGAGGCGATTTGCAGAATTTGACATATTGCAAGATATTGAGATACACTATGAAGGGAAAGTCATCCTATATGCCATTTTAGTAGACTCTGAACCAGTTAGTATTGAAGAAGCTCTCAAGAAGAAAGTGTGGCTGAAGGACATAAAAAAAGAACTTGAGGCTATAGAAAGAAACAAGACTTGTGAGTTGACTGATCTTCTAAAGGAGAAGAAAGCCATCAGCGTCATATGGGCTTTCAAGTTAAAGCCGAAGTTAGATAGATCAATTAGCAAATACAAATCAAGGTTAGTAGCCAGAGTATTCTTACAGAAATATGAACTAGATTACTTTTATGTATTTGCGCATGTAGCTAGACATGCAACAATTAGATTATGATTGGTATAGTTGCTAATATAAATTGGCTTCTGATGTATCTGGATGTGAGATATGCATTTCTGAATGGTTCATTACACGAAGAGGCATACGTGTCACAACCTCCTGGATTTGTGAAAAATAATCGGGAAGAAATGGTGTACAGGTTACATAAAGCATTGTATGGACTGAAACAAGCTCCTAGAGCTTGGAATATGAAAAATTGATTCATTTTTTAAGCTTCAAGGATTCATAAAGTGTGAGATGGAGTATGGTATTTATGTTTGACATACTTCTGAAAGTAATATGATTTTAGAGTGTCTCTATGTTGATGACATATTTCTAACAAGAAGATGTTAGTCAAGTTCAAGAAGGTGTTAATGAATGATTTTAAGATGATTGATATGGGAAATATGGTATATTCTCTAGGGATGGAGATTGTGTACTCTGAGAAGGGTATAATTTTGCATCAGCTGAAGTATGAACTCGAACGTCTGAAGAGGTTTGAGTTAACAAATCGCAAGACTGCAATCACACCTGCTGAGACGAATCACAAGTTGGATTCTCATGGTGAGGGTGATGATGTAGATGCTTCAATTTTTAAATAGTTTATTGGCTCATTGAGATATCTCTGTAACACCATACCTGATATTTGGCATGCAGTTGGAATGGTTAGTCAGTTTATGAGAAAACCAAAGTGGTCACATTATCAAGTTGTTGTTAGGATACTGAGGTGCATTAAAAGGACTCTGAAGTAAGGAGTGTTGCTAGTTTATATATTATTCAAACTCTGATTGGTATGGAAATATAGTTGACAGAAGAAGTACTTATAGATATTTTTTCAAGTATCTGGGAGGTCATATTTCTTGGTGCTCCAAGAAGTAATTTGTGGTTGCATTGTCAACTTCAAGTATATTACAGGTGCTTTGTCTGCGTGTCAAATTGTTTGGTTGATGAATTTGTAGCAGGATCTAAAGATCAAGGTGAGCAAGCATGTGAAGCTGATGATAAACAATAAATCTTCTATAAGTCTTGCCAGGAATCTAGTGCTGCATGAGAGAAGCAAGCACATTGATACAAAGTTCTATTTTCTGAGGAATCAAGTCCAGAATGAAGTGCTAGAAGTTGTCCACTATAACATTCAGAAGCAACTTGTAGATGTTCAAACAAAAGTTGTCAAGACTGAACACTTTGTCCATTTGAGGGATGTAATTGGCGTTGTAGAGTTTAGTTAGCTGAATATGAATTAAGGGATGGTGTTAGAAGTAAGTCATATTCAGAAGCGTTGTTAGTCATAAGCAGAAGTTTTTGAGGTAACTATTCCAAAGTGGTGTTTAACTTCTGGGTAGTAGTAATAGTTTGTTATGCCTACGTGACAGATAGTTTTGTTTATCATTTTAACTTTGCCTACGTGACAGATTTCATTGGTGTATTTAAACACTTTGGTGTAACTAGTTTTTAATAAAATGCATTAATAGAGTTCCTCTCTCCAATAAATTTGTTCTAACTGCTTTTCTCTCTCTTCTTCTATCTTCAAGCTTATGCTCCAACATGATCAATATTTATAACTATTTAATCCTTGAAATTGTAGGACTGGACCAACCTATATGTCTTTTATCAATAGTCTCAAGCGATTTTAGAAATTATAACATTTTAATCAATTTTTTTATATTTGCTTCGATACTGAATACATTTATTATGTTATCATTTCGTTTCAAATACATCACTTACCTTAAAAAATTTCTATGTAGTGGGCGAGTATACTTTGAATTATACTTGTCTGATGTGGCTTTACATATTTCAAAGATATGGATCCGATAGAAGGATGTAATGTCGAACTTGAGGATGTTCAGGTATTCAAGAAATAGCTCTTGACAATAAAAATCCATATAGATATCTATTTGAGTTTAAATAAATAGAAATTTTCTTACACTTTTTTAAATGTCTAATTATATTAAACAATTATATTTCAAATTTTATATGCTAGATGGTGTAACAAAGGGATAAATTACCAAAGAACAACAACAATTTATTTTCGGAGTTGAAAAAAATATTAAGTAATATGAAAGAAGAAAAAAATAGTTGAGGTACACCAAGGCCAAAATATGTATCAAGGATACAAGTTTCTTCTTCTAACTCTGTGGTGTTTCATTTTCATTCCTCTTCTTTTCTGACCTGAATGCACCCAAAAAATCACTACCAAGAAACCTAATCCAGAAAATACACATGAAAATAACACCCAAAACCTAAAAGAACTAGGAATCCCCATTCTATCATTATGAACACTTTCCAGTTCCTCTGAATCATTTGCTAACATATGCTTTGAGATTACACTTTCATCTGTAGTGTCACCTTTTGATGTGAACAAGGCGTTACCTCGACTACACCCGTTTCTCTCGTGATGCTGATGCAGTGCTTCACTCAGTGTCTTGACGCATTCTATACTGAGAAGGTTTTGCTGAAAACTTTTCTCATCATCATGGTCAAGAGTCGATGGATCAGGTGGTTCTGGAAACTTGGACCAGCATTTGTTGACTATATCGATCTCTCGCCATTTGGCCTTGTCGAAACTCCAGTTCCCAATACTGAACTGCAGTCCGTAGTGGAAAACTCTATATTTGATGTTAGGTTCGAAAGCATATCCTGGGTATATCATTATTTCTCTGTTTATAGTATGCCTTAATTTCAACTGCATCAACAACACTTAGAGGTTATACAAGTGAAATTCCTTCGTGATTTAAAGAGGATGAAAAAATATTGGAGTTTAAGCGACAAGAAATTAAAAATAAAATACCTCTGCTGCGCCAAACGAGTAACCATACATCTCGCTAATCCAGCCAGATTCGTAAACATCTCCTGTTATATTTCTGGCATAGTGAGCTCTATCAGCTCGAACCTCCTCAGTTTTATGCAGCCATAGTAAAGCGAATTTGTGCAGATCATCTATATGCATAATAATTACGCCACCAACCTTGTCACAAGCCTCCGGATGACTAGTATGTAATTTCGCAAGCTCGTTGTCACAACCAA
Organism: Vicia faba; assembly: GCA_948472305.1. Lineage (NCBI taxonomy): Eukaryota > Viridiplantae > Streptophyta > Magnoliopsida > Fabales > Fabaceae > Vicia > Vicia faba. The sequence goes on from OX451740.1 coordinate 147,961,882, forward strand.
TAAGGTAGCTAGCATGTAAAAAAAATTAACAAAAATTGAAACATCATACAGCACAATTATATCCAAGTCAAAAATTCGCTACTAGACTCTTTGAAATGAAAAAATAAAAAATAAAAAATAAAAAGGTAAATCAAGTTCATCAGGCTTACTCGTATGGAGTTGAAACAGGCCTGCCCCTTGCAGCTTTGAATTCCCATGGCGTAATTGGGCCTCTAATTATCATATCAGCATCAAGAATCACAATGAATTCAGCATCAATATTTGCATGATTAAGCCAGTGGAGGACTGCAGCAGGTTTATTAATTGCTGGATACCTGAAATAGAAAACAGAAATTCACAAGTGTTTGTGTTAATAGATGATAAGCCTAAGCCACCCATCACCAAGTTTTACACCCGCGGGCAGCGTTGCCCAAAGAGTGCAGGGTCAAGAGATGCGAATCAGGGGGCGTGACCCTTGGTGAACAGACACACCCACCCGAAAGAATGCAACCCTTGGAACCAAACAGCATGAAAACCTAACAGTCACAATCCTTCAGATTAATTGTGTCAATTAAGAACATATGTTAAATGCAGTATAAATAGAAGCAAATCAAAATTAGGAAACCATTCAGGAAAATTAGGAAGAATTTGAATTGTGGAGAGACAGGCTCTCGAAAACCTGTGTTGTAATATTCTAAAATTATCTACATAAATTTCAGTTTTCATCTTTTCATTTCTGTTCCATTTTGTTTGTCTCTTATCAATAGATAAGCTCAAACAATCTAGAAATGACAACTAACTATGAAGGTAAACATAGTACAATTGAAGCACGCATAATTACCAATCGCCTGTTAATGGATGTTGACTCATAGAAGGAACATAATGTGTGGGAGCCAAGTTATGACCTTTGTAAAGCTTTAAGTCCTCATCAGAGCAGCTAAGAAGTCGAGTGATATTTCCGGGCTGTCCACTTAAATGGAAACTATGCACAAGTCCCACAGTCTGCCAATCAAAGTACGAGCTACATTCGGTTGAAAATATAGTATGGATTTTAGGATATGGCTTGGAAGAATCATGATAAACCTGTTCTTGAATTTTATCATCCATCATTTCTAAAGTAGCAGGAGTTGCATATTTTGGCCGAGTTAGTTTAGCAAAGGTTCCGCTTTTTAAATAGTTCAAGTATTTAGACCATGGTGGTTTAGGACAACCATTTGACGCATGATGTAACAGAAGACCTTCATTTAAAATGTTTATGCACTCTATACTCAAAAATAGTCCTCGTCTTAGATTCGGGTCAGTTTCCAACGTATTCACCTCTCTAGGGTAAGGAGGTTGAGGAAAGAGCCGGCTGCAGTTATAAATGATATCGTCTTCATCATGATCAGCCTTATTAAATGACCAATTCCCAACACTAAACCGCAGCCCATAGTGAATAAGAAGTGGTTCAACACCCTCCCGGGGAGGATAACCAGGATATATCATTAAATTATCATTGATTTTGTGTCGGAGCCCAACCTGTGAACAACAGAAGAACACACAAAGGAAATGGTTGATAACAAGGTAAAAAGAAAAACAATTAGCGAAAATTAAGTAGTTCAAGAACTGGAAATGTAGGGCTTGATGAATATGGTCATTAAGTATAGTTGTAATTCTTGAAATAAAAAACCATTGCGAGAGAGAAAACTCACTTCTGCAGCACCAAAGGAGTATCCATACATCTCACTGATCCATCCTTTCTCATATATGTCACCAGTTATGTTTACACCCCAATGAGCCTTATCTTGCCGAACTTCTTCTGTTTTCGAAAGCCACATGGGTGCCAAAGCTCGTAGGTCATCTATATGCATAGCTAAAAGCCCGCCAACTTTGTCACATTGTTCCGGGTGTTTCGTATGGAGCTGAGCCAAGATATTGTCACAACCTCTTAAATACCTAGAGAAGGAATATTTGTCATGTTTATGACATGTTCAAATGTTTGATAACGCGCATACTATTTCAAGATATTAAAAAGGGGTAAGTTTAATAATTTTATCCAAAGCCGAAAATCAAAACCACTCTAGTCTAGGTTTTAATGAATACCCATAATATGCTGCAACAGGTCTTCCTTTCTCTGCACCAATTTCATATGGTCTAATTGGACCGCGGATTATCATGTCTGCATCTAGAATAAGAATCCAGTCAACATTTTCTGCATCTTTACTATGTTTGAGCCAATATACAACCCCGGCAGGTTTGTTTATTGCAGGGTACCTGCATAGTGGACAAAATTTGCATCTTACGCACCCAACCATGTTTAAAAAGGATTTCACTTTTATTATATAGTAGTCACGTATGTATCTTATTATGACAAAATACTTCAAATTCATAACATTATGAAAAGGGTAATGTAAAAGATCAACCACTTATATAGTACAGAAAATACTAGCAAGAATGTCTTAATTGTTATTTTAAAGGAGGATCAGTGTTGTTGTTTTTTGAGATCCGAGCTTGTTACAAATATAATTCACTCGAGAATCTTTGAGAGACTTGATAAACATATCAGCCAATTGATCTTCAGATTTAACAAATTCCGTGGTTATTTCTTCTGACAGTACCTTGTCTCTTAGATAGTGACAATCTATTTCTATGTGTTTGGTCCGTTCATGGAAAACCGGATTGGACGCAATGTGGAGTGCCGCTTGATTGTCGCATATGAGTTTTGAGGTCTAAAGGTCACCGAATCTAAATTCTGAGAGCAAATTCTTAAGCCATGCAAGTTCTTTTGAGGCTGCTGGCTGCTGCCATAGCCCGGTATTCAACTTCAGCATTAGATAGAGCAATTGTGTTTTGTTTCTTGCTCTTCCATGAGATCGTATTTCCTCCAATAAGAAACAATATCCAGAAGTGGATCTCCTATCCGATGGTGATCCTGCCTAATCTGCATGTAAATAACAAGTGATTTTAGCATCACCCTTATCTTCATAGAATAGGCCCTTTCCTGGTGCATTCTTTATATATTTGAGGATTCGAATAACTGCATTCCAATGAGTATCACAAGGAGCATTAAGGAATTGGCTCACAATACTCACTGCAAAAGTAATATCCGGTCTGGTGACGGTAAGATAATTGAGTCTACCCACTAGGCGTCGATATCTTCCCGAGTCTTTCAATAACTCCCCCTGACCCGGAAGAAGCTTGACGTTGGAATCCATAGGAGTATCAATCGGATGACAGTCAAGCATACCAGTTTCAGTTAGGATGTCTAATGCATACTTACGTTGGTTAATTGCAATGCCTGATGAGGACAGAGCAACTTCAATACCTAAGAAGTATCTGAGATGACCCAAATCTTTTGTCTGAGAGTTTTTGAAAAGATGAATTTTGAGTCATTAGATACCTTTTGTATCGTCTCCAGTGATAACAATGTCATCGACATAAACCACAAGAAAGATATGTTGATCGGTGGAAGAGTGAAGGAAGAAAACAGAGTGATCAGCTTCACATCTAGTCATACCAAATTGTATCAAGGCAGAGCTGAAGCGACCAAAACTAAGCACGTGGAGATTGTTTCAGCCCATAAAGAGATCGATTAAGCCGACAAATAATTCTTGAATTACCAGGAATAGTAAAACCTGGAGGTTGATCCATATACACTTCCTCCTCCAATTCTCCGTGTAAGAAGCCATTTTGAATGTCTAACTGATGAAGCGACCAATGATTAATAGCAGTCAATGCAAAGAAGAGATGGACTGAACTAATCTTGGCCACTGGAGAAAAGGTGTCACCATAATCAAGGTCAAATATTTGTGTGTAACCCTTGGCTACCAAACGAGCTTTAAAATGATCAATCTGACCATCTAGTCTAATTTTCACTGTATAAACCCATTGACATTCCACTGTAGTTTTGTCTGGAGGTAAAGGAACAATGTCCCAAGTATTATTTGAACACAATACAGTCATTTCTTCCACCATCGCCTGACGCCAATTGGGATCAGTCATAGCTTCACCTGTAGACTTAGGAATAAACACAGAATCCAAAGCAGACACAAAAGAAATATAGGAAGTAGAGAGACAGTCATAATTTAAAGCACAGACATATTTAGGATTTGATTATGAGATCGAATACCTTTTCGTAATGGTATTGGAAGGTCAAGTTCAGGTGATGTAGCTGGAGGAACAGTTGGAGTAAGAGATGGTGCTGGTGGATCAATATCATCTCTAACTGCCAATGGACGCGATGTGCGTCGCTGATATACCTGCAAAGGAGGTTTAATGGGTGTGGAGATGACAGAAGGGATATCTTGATCATCTAAATTACAAATCTCATGGGAGGACGAAGAGGCAGAGAAAAAAGGGGAACCTTCAAAGAATGTAACATCGGAGGAGACAATGTACCGTTGAAGTTGAGGACAAAAACAACGATATCCCTTTTGTATGTGTGACTAGCCTAGAAAGATACATTTGGGATATTTAGCAGAAAGTTTGTCTTTACTTGGACTAAGACCATGAATAAAGCATGTGCAACCAAACACGCGAAGGGGAATAGGGTAGAGATCATGTTGCGGATTCAAGATAGAGTATGGAATTTGATCTTGAAGGAACGATGAAGGCATTCGGTTGATAAGGTGACATGCGGTGAGGAGAGCATCACCCCAAAAACGAGAGGGTACATTGTGGTGAAGTAAAAGAGTCTGTGCGGTTTCAACCAAATGACGATTCTTCCGTTCAACAACATCGTTCTGTTGTGGTGTATGAGCACATGATGATTGGTGAATAATTCCCTGTAATGTTAAAAAAGATTGAAACTGAGAGGACATATATTCACGACCATTATCTGTGCGTAAAATTTTAATGGAAGTGTTAAACTAGTTTTTAATTTCAGCATAAAACTCTTGGAATATACGGAAAACATCTGAACGATTTTTCATTAGAAATAACCAAGTGCATCGTGAGTAATCATCGATGAAAGTTACAAAATAATAGTATCCTAAAGTAGACTTCACACGACTAAGACCCTAAATATCAGAGTGAACTAAAGCAAAAGGTGATGCAACACTTTTATTTACTCGTTGACAATAAGTACTACGAGTGTGTTTGCCTAATTGATAGGACTGACACTCAGAAGACGAAAGCTTAGAAAGACTAGGAACTAAAAGACGCATTTTATTAAGACTAGGGTGACCCAAACGTTGATGTGTGAGTTCTTGAGAAGCAATAGAAGCACAGGCCACCGGTGGAGAAAGATGATATAATCCTTCAACTTCACTCCCTGCTCCAATTGTCCGTCCTGTACGTCGATTCTGGATATAAACAGAATTATCATTAAAGAGGACTGAACAATCAAGAGTACGAATAAGCTTCTGAACATATATTAGATTAAAGGGACAACCAGGAATGTAAAGGACAAACTCTAAAGACAAGTTTGAAAGTGAATGTGCCTGACCAAGGCCTTGAAATTTGACTTTAGAACCATCCGCCACAGTGATAGAAGGCAAAGAATCAGAATAAGACAAGTGATATAAAAGAGATTTATTACCAGCCATATGATCAGAGACACTAGAGTCAAGGACCCAAGGACCAAGAGAAGATGTAGAGACAAAGACGACTTAGCAACAGCGGAAGATGATGATTGTTGATGGGTTGCTTTGTATTGAAGGAAATCATTGTAATCAGCGGCGAGAATAGTGATATTTGGTTGAGCGACAACAGTGATCCGTGGATGTCGTTGTTGTTCTCTTGCCTTTGTACGACAATCGGCTTCAATGTGACCGTAACGATTGCAATAGTTACAACGAATACCATAACGTCCACCACGTCCTCCGGTTCGTCCACCACGACCATGATAGTGGGAAGCAAGAGCCGGTGATTCAATGGGAGATGAAGTAGGAACCGGTCCAAAAGCATGAGGTGTAGCCAAACGTAACAGTTGTTCACTAACTGCTTCATAGTTAGGAATGTTGGTTCTTGATAAAATCTGATTCCTAACAGAATCAAGTTAAGATGGCAGTCCAGCAAGTGCCATGACCATGAAGTACTTTGTTGTTCAGCATAAGTTGTTGCGTCTTTTGTAAAGGGCATTAAGGTTGTGAAATTTGTCTTTAACGCATCAAGCTTAGTCAGATAGTCTTACATATCCATATTCTCCAATTGCAAATAGCGGAGTTTAGTGATGACACTGTAAAGATTGTGGACATCATTTGAGAAGACTTTCTTAATCTTTTCCCAAATCTCATAGCAAGTGGTAAAGGCTTGGTACTGTGCTTGGAGACTAGTCGCTATGGAAAACCATAACACAGTGTATAGAGAAGCATCGGTTTGTTTTCACTTATCGCATTTGGCGTCGGGAATAGAATCAGCTTTTGTAGTTAAGTGATTCTCATATCCCTGACCGTGAAACCACATCTTGACGGAACCAGCCCATATGTTGTAGTTGGTTGTTCCGGTTAGTTTCTCACACGGAATAAGTGGAACTTTAGAGAATCACTTGCCGTGTATGGCATTAAGTAATAACCCTGCTTTAGTTATAACATATACCATCCATTCATAAACTTGGTTAGATTAATTAAGTAATTTCTAATCCTGTGTGCAAATTCCTAAAATTATCAAAGTTTAGGAAAGAGGTAGTAACTGTCATCTGCATCGGTATGTTCCAGGCAAAAAAAAAAAAAACACAAAACCAACAGTTGCTACATAAAACATAACTACATGTAGAAGCAACTCATAACATAGGACAACCCCTAATGAGAACCAATCCCATCTCACTCTCAACTAACTAATTTTCATCCAAAATCCAGTATATCTAAAAGCTTTCAACCAATGGCTATCGCATAATGGTAGTCGCACCATTGCTTTTGACACAATTGAACACCATGTCAACCCAAACGCGTCCCTTCCTGGAGTTGGCCACTAGGCCACTAGGCCAAGAGGCTGCATCCCACTCCCACCTCCCAAAGTTCTAAAAAAAAAAAAAACCTATTTTAGCATTATTGTTTGCCAATTTTACCTCTCTCCAGATGCACAAATTCAGACGAGTTTCGTCTGAAAATATACATCCAGACGCGATTTGTCTGGATGTGTTACAAAAGTGAGTTTCTTAAAAATATATGTCACTTCATCTCTCTCACTTTAAAACACTCCCACTCTACTCTCTCTCTCACTACAAGTAACTAACAAAATAAACTCAAAAAAACTGATTCAACATTGATTAAGAGCCAAATTTTACCTGTCACCAGTTACAGGATGTACACTCATAGAAGGAACCTCAAAAGTAGGAGCTAAATGCATCCCTCTATAACTCTCCTTCTGCTCATCAGTACAACTAAGAAGCCTCGTAATATGTCCAGGCTGCTTTGCCTTTCTGAAACTATGCATCAACCCAACCGTTTGCCAATCGAAGTAGTTTCCACATTCCACTGAGAACAGTGTGTGGATCCTCCGCGGTGCTTTATAAGCTGCTTCAACACTGAAACTAGTGAAACCCAGAATCACCAAAAGCAACAAAATCAATACTTTTTCCATCGTAGCTTGATTTGAAGGCTAGATATGAAGTGGGTGTTTTCTAATTTTGAGTGCAAGATCTAAATTTCTTGGGTTCGAAGCCATACTATTTTTACCCTGAAGATCTTGTGTTGAGGTGAAGTCAAACGTTGGATGGATGTATTCATATTCGTAGTCGCAACTCGGTACTATAATTGTTGATTTTTTTATTTTTTATTTTTAGTCAAAATTAGGTATTAAAAAAAGAGTTATGATAACAAATGCATTAAATTATTCATTTGAGCAAGTCTTATATAGTCACAATAGGGATGTCAATGGGGCGGGGCGGGGCCGGGGGACACTTCCCCATCTTTTTCCCCGCCATCAAATTCATTCCCCGTCCCCGTCCCCGATCTCCGTCACGGGGGAATTTCTATCCCATCCCCGTTCCCCGCGGATCTCCGTTCCCCGCGGGGATCCCCATAGATCCTACATTTATTCATTAATATTTTATTTTTTTAAAATGTTTATATTTTCTATAAAAATAAAAAGCACAAAGAATTCACATATTTATTATGTTATTAAAAAATACTAGTATTTGACATTTATTATTTTTTATTAAAAATACTAATGGAACACAAAATAATAATATTTTTTTTATAAATTTCTATAAAATGCTATAAAATTCAACAAAATGAACTATAATACTTTTTAAAGTAACAATATGCCTAAACAACTAAAAAAATCCAACAACATAATTATGCTTAAAAAATTATACTTCATCAAAACTAATAAGGGATAATTATAAAATTTAGCATCATGAGTATGCTTGAAAAGCTAAAAAATACTTCATAATAAGTCAACTAAAAGCAAAAGTCAACATATCTCTATTTGCTCAATTGATAACACACGTAAAGTAGAAATATCAAAATATTTAAAACAAAGTTACATATAAATAAACTAAAATATTAAGCAAAATATCCAAACAAGTAATGATCAATCATGTCTCTCTTTCCAACTTCTCCTTGCAAGGTCTTCTTCCTCATTCCACAATTAGATATGACTTTCTTTTTCCTACGAAAAGTAAACAATCAATAATTATATTTACTTAAAAAAATACTTTAAAAACTAAAAGGTAATCAACACTAATATGTAAATTACCTTATTATTATCATCATCATCATCATCCATATCTTCATCCACACATTCGAATTGAGTCAACGTTTTTGAATAACCTAAGAAACAAATAGCTAAATTAAAATTTAAAAATCCTTTTCAATTAATCTTGTAAAAGATAAAAATATATTACCTTTTATATCTTTTCGGATCCAATCTTGAGTGCACATCAAAGCCTCTAAAGTGTCTTCCTTCAACCTACTACGTTGTTGACTTAAAACACGACCACTAGTATTAAAGGCGGACTCTGAAGCAACGGTAGAGATAGGAATTGCTAAAAAGTCCCTTGCAATCTTTTGCGAAGTTGGAAATTTCAAACCATTTTGTTTCCACCATCCTAAGATGTCAAAATTTTCCTTTTTTTGTTTATCAAGCAAGACACCATCTTCCAAGTAGGAAGTAAATTCTGACTTGACATTTGTAGTTGAAGTATTTTCCATCACATATTCCGAATAAGCCTTCTCCCAATCTTGACTTGTGACATCAATGTCATCTACCAATATTGATGCACCAACTTCACTACTTGTAGGAACCATATCATTATTTGGTTGATATTCTTCAACTAAATCTTCACACATTTGTATTACCTTTTCCAATTCTTTGGGAGCATTATTCCCATACATAATTGGGAAGAAGTAATTCAACAAAGTTATTTTATATCTAGGATCCAAAACAGCCCCTATTGCCATCACCCCATTAATCAAACTCCAATATTTGTCAAACTTCACTATCATACTTCTTGCCATACTTTGTATAGTATCACTAGAAGAATCTTCCCACTTTCTTAAAGCTAATCTTATTTGACAAACTTTGGGAAAATAAATGTTTGATGTTGGATACTTAGTACCCGAGAACAACTCAGTGACACTAAAAAATAATTTCAACTTGTCACAAATTTCTCTTGCCATTTTCCAATCTTCTTCACTTGGTGCACACTTATATTGGGAATCACGGCGTTGTTTTAAACGTTTAAAAACTTGTTCGTAAGGCAATGCAGAAGCAAGCATTAAATAAGTAGAGTTCCATCTTGTTCTACAATCTTGTGCAAGCTTCTTTTCATAAGTCATGTTCAATTGATTACAAGTTTCTTTAAATTTCTCCTCCCTCTTTGGTGTTGCTACCCAAAAACCGACACTTTCCCTAATCTTTTCAATTGAACTAGAAATTGTTTGCATGCCATCTTTCACTATCAAGTTTAATATGTGGGCGCAACAACGCATATGAAACAATTTCCCTTTTAAAATAAAAGAAGAAGGTGACATCTTATCAATCAAATGGTCAATCAGAGCATCATTGGTGCTACAATTATCAACGGTTAATGTTGACAATTTTCTATCAATATTCCAATCCATCAAACAATCTACCAAAAAATCACAAATGACCTCAGCAGTATGTGGCGTAGGGACATAAATGAACCTAAAAATAAATTATAATAAATATCACATAAAATAACTATATTATAATAATAACGTAAATGGAAGGGAGAAGTTACCTGATGATCCGATTCTGCAAAATCCAATTTTCATCAATGTAATGAGCTGTAACAGACATATATCATTTGTTCTGGTTGCTAGCAGTCCACATATCAGTAGTTATTGCAATGCGGCTTTTATTCTTTGCAAGTATTTTCATTTGCTTTGACTTCTCACTTTCATACAACTTCATTATATCATTCTTCATGGTGTTGCGAGAAACTATCTTGAACAAAGGTTGAAGAGAATGGCTATAATTTCTAAAACCAATATGGTTAACCATCATGATGGGATATTCATGCAATATAATCATCTTCGCGAGTTCATTCCTAGAAACATCTTGATTAAATGTATAATTTCCAACCACAAATGATTCATGTCTGTTTCCGAATTTTTTTTCTGTCACTTTAAGCATGGCTTGTTTTGGACCTCTCTCTGTGCGTTTTGGACATATGCTAATATGATCAAATAAATGTTTAGTACCATTTTTTGTATCACCACCAATTTTCTTATCACAAGATTTGCATATAGCCTTCCAAATGCCTCCTATTTTTTGCCTTTTAAAATAGGGCCAAACATCTGATTTTAATCCCCTTTTGTTAGGACTTGTAGTGGGTTCAACGGGAGCTTCAGGATCTTGATTTTCTATATTTATTTCATTTGGAGTAGATTGAACTTCCTGTGTGAGTGAAACTCCACTACTTTCTATAGGAACTTCATTCCCTTCCAAAGCAACATTAGGACTATTAGATGATTGAACTTCACCAACCATTCTTTTACCAAAAACCTGGCACACACAAACACAAATTTTAAAAGGCTACATGGAAGTAGAACAAAAATAATAAATATATGAAAAAATAATAAATAAATGAAATAGTAAATACATGAAATTCACACAAAAAATAATTAATAAGAAAAATCTTATATTTCTAAATATATGATGCATTACACATATTTCTAAATATGCCTTATTTACTGTAACTTTTCAATTAGAAATAATAACATATATTAATTAATTATATACATTGAGAATACATTTATTTACCTATATACATGATATATTTACTCGTGTAAAAAGTTATATGTTATTATTTCACTTAATGGCTTTGGTTTTATAATTAGAAATATAAGATATATTTTTTTTTATGGGTGATAGCATGATATATTATTGTTTATATGTTATTATTTCATTAATAATTAGAAATATAAGATATTTGGTTTTTTTTATGGGTGATACCGTGATAGCATGATATATTGATTCATTTAAAAAGTAATATTTTTTTGTTTAATATAGAAAATTAAATTATAGTGTGATATATTAATAAAAAATAGGAAAAGTATATTTTAATATTTTTTAAGGAAAAACTGACGACATTATTTTAATTACAAATGCATAGTATAGATAAAAAATGAACACAAAAATATTTAAAAGGAGATAAAAATGAGTAATTTTTTGATTATTTTATATTTTTTTAATATGCAAATGATTTGATAACTCTAAAATTTCTAAACAATTTAATTTAAATTTAATCAAAATAATCAACTTTTCCTATAAGCAATTACATGAACAGGTTTATGAGAATCAAGGAGAAACAATCTACTTTTTTCTATAAACAATAATATAAACAGATTTATGAGAATCAAAGAGAAATAATCTATTTTTTTCTATAAATAATTACATGAACAAATTTATGAAAATCAAACCTTATTGATGAAATTGTAAGAGCTGTGAATAATGGAAGCACACCAAATAGAGAAGATGGAATTGGAAGAGGAAGATGAATGGAGATTTGACTGGAGAAGAAAAAAAGGAGTCTAACGTGTGAGACTCTAAATGTCTGGCAGAAGAAAATGAAACGCTTCAACTTTTGTAGGGTCTAATATTTACATTTCTCTCTCTTAATAAATACATGAATATTTATTTATTTATTTTTATAAATAAACATAAAGGAAATGACTAAAAAACCTAATCTAAAATATATATATTAAATTAACTATATTAAAATAATAGGCGGGGCGGGGTCCCCGCGGGGCGGGGGGTGTATTCCCCGTCCCCGTCCCCGAAATGCTCTCGGGGGAATTTTTCTCCCCATCCCCGCCCCCACGGGGGAAAATTCCCCATCTTTGGGGCCCCGAACGGGGTGTTCCCCGCGGGGATCCCCATTAACAGGTCCAAACTGACATCCCTAAGTCACAAGACTAAATGTATAGTGCTTAACCACACTCACAAAATAAAAAATTAAAAAAATAAAATTAATTTTTTATTATTATTAAATAAAATATCAATTTTGTGTGTGTCGAAATACTATGCATTTTGTGTGACCATACAAGACTTACATTGTACACACACTCTCCTATTTTTAAAAAGAAATATAAACACTCAAATTCATATAGTTTCATAGATATTTACTTATCATCTATTCATAAAATATCATATACATAATTCTCTTTGTCCCAAAATATATGTTATATTTGATACTTTCATTGTGATTAAGAAAATGCGATAAATAAAAGAGAATAACAATTTTATCAAATTATGTTGGTTGATTATCGGTGTATTCAAATTATCATTAATGTAAAAAAATAGTAAATTAAAAGTATTAATTAGAAGATATAATTGAAAGATAAAAACTAAAATTGCATTGAAAACTAAAAGTGATATTTATTTTGGGACAATTTTTTTTTGCAAATGAGACTTATTTTGGGACGAAGAGAGTAGCTTTTATAATAAATTATTTAAAAATAAATTAAAATTGTAAATACGTTTTTCCGAAAGGTAAGGTACGTTAGCGACATCTTCACCATCTTTATTTATTTCTTGGAATGAATATCAGTTTTTGGTTCTTTTCTCCTCTTTAAAGTACAGTACGTTACATTTCTGTGTTTGTTGTTCATTGTTCATTTCTTGGTCTCTCTAGCGCGTTGTGGTGTTGTTTTCCTTTATGTGGTGTGAATTTTTATTTTTGTTACAATTGGATTATTGTGTGTTTTGGTTTTATTCAGATTTTGTGATGTTTTCGTTGTTATAAGGTTATGTGTTATTGTCATGTGTCTTGTTGTGGCTTTGTGATGTTTTGTTGTTATAAGGCTATCGTCTTGTTTTCGTTTTTGTATTAAAACTCTATTGCTAATGAAGAAATAAATTTGGTTATGAATATGCTTTAGGCTTTAGAGTTATATTATTGTGATGGATATATATATATATATATATATATATATATATATATATATATATATATATATATATATATATATATATATATATATATATATATAGTATGTTGTGTGTGTAGCATTAGTATGTTATTCACATTAGTCTTTTGATATAAATTTCAATATTTGTTATCGATCGTAGTTGGATTAAAGCTGATATATTAGGTTTAGTGTATGAGAAAGTTCTTGAATTCCTTAAATTCGCCGAACAAAAACTTCCCGACAAGAATTGTGTCTTTTATTGTCCTTGTGTGAATTGCGGAAATATAAAAAAAAAGGACAAAAGGAAGAAATATTACATCACCTAGGTTGTGATGGAATGTGTCAAAATTATACAACATGGATGTGGCATGAAAAAGAGGATAAAAATCGAAATGCAGTGTCACAAATGGATGAAGTTGATGAAGATATGGATGATCGACTAGAAGATATGATTCGTGATATTAGAGAATCGTCTTATATGAAAGCTCATATTTATGATACATTATGTAGTGATAAAGATGCACCTTTATATAAGGGGTGCACAAGTTTTACATGATTGTCTGTGTTGTTAAAATTGTTTAATCTGAAGTTAAAAAGTGGGTGGTCGGATAAAAGTTTCACATAATTGCTTGATTTGTTGAAACAAATGCTACCAAGAGACAACAATTTGTCAGGTCGTTGTTATGAGGCCTAAAAGATATTATGTTCAATGAGTTTAGAGTATATCAAAATACATGCACGCCCTAATGATTGCATATTATACAGGAAAAATTATGAAAATTTGGATCAATATTTGGAATATGGTGAGTCGCGCTACAAGTTGAAGGACAACAATAATGATGACAATGACAATGTTAGTAAGAAGTTTCCTTCTACTAAAGTGTTATGGTACTTTCTAATAATTTCAAAGTTCAAGAGACTCTTTACTAATGTGAATGACTCAAAGATTATTAGATGGCATGCAGATGAAAGAAAATATGATGGAAACATTTGTCATGTAGTTGATACTTTGCAATGGAAGAAAATTTGATGGAAACATTTGTCATGTAGTTGATACTTTGCAATGGAAGAAAATTGATTCATTATTTCCGAATTTTGGCTTCGAGCCAAGAAACCTTAGGCTTGGCCTTGTCGTGGATGGAATGAAACCCTTTGATAATCTGAGTACTAACCATTCTTTGTGGTTTGTTCTTATCACGATTTACAACCTATCTCCTTGGATGAGCCTGACGCGTAAATATATGTTGTTAAATATGACAATTTTTGGACCAAGACAACATGTAAACAACTAGATGTTTATCTAAATTCATTAATTAATTATTTAAGAATTTTGTGGGAGGAAGGCGTTGACGTTGATGGTGCATATTCTGGTGAAAAGTTTAAGATGTGTGCAATATTATTTTCCACAACCAATGACTTTCCTGCATTTGGTAACTTGAGTTTGGAAAAAAGACTGTTTACCTTGGGCATTGGAAATTTCTAAAACCCATTCATACTTATCATAGATTGTGAAAGACTTTTAACATAGAGCAACATAAGTGCCTACTTCATATGAAGAAGTTTATAGAAATGATGTGCATGCTATTCGTAACAATCATCAATAAGGCATATGGGAAAATTATCAAGTATTTTATATTCTTCATTCATAATTTATTGTAAGTTATAATTTCTAAAGTTATTTACTAACAAGTATTATTATTTGAAATTATAGGTGTTTAAAGTCAAGACACCAAGATACTAGTATTTGATGTAATAATGTGTATTATTTTATGCCATTTTAGCTTTAATGTTATTTTCTCCATCATTTTAAAGGTTGGCAGAAATTTTACTAAAACATGGTTTTATTAAGATGTCAAACATTGTGTAGTTTATATGTGAGGCTGGTATTTATTTTCTGTTGTTGTACTTTTGATTTGTGTGTTTGATTTATTTTCAAATCTGAGTTGTTTTGTTATTTATGTGTGCAAGGAGTATTAAGTTATTTTAGCCAAAATAAGCTAAAGGGAGGGATTGTTAATTCTTTATTTCTATGATTGGCATTATGCTTGGTAAAACTAACTTAGCAGAAACATGTTGAAATAAAATGTTCTATCAGCTAGAGAAACATGTTGAACAAGATATATGTAATACAGTGGAAGAACTGACTTGGGATGTTTTGCGTTTTATCGCAATTGTTGCGGTTACCAAGAGTCGCCACTGACTTTTCTTTTATCCAAAAAGGAAAGGGTGAAAAGAACAGGAAAGACCTTTGAGATATTTTCTTGAGTTCGGGGGGTAGATTATGAAAAGCGAAGGTGTTAGCACCCTTTTCATCCATAGTTATCTATGGGCTCTTAGTTGCTTTCTAGATCACTTGCTTTTGTTTGAAAGTGTGCCTTGTGGTGGTTTTTTGAAAGTATTTTTGAAAAGGCGCCTTCGTTTAGGAAAACTTTGTAACGATTCTCGTTTCGGCGAGAATGTATACAAAGTGTTAGACTTTTGAAAATATTTCATGGAAAGTGTTGGTGTATTTGAAAAGATGTTTGTTTTTGAAATTTTTTGGTGTGTGTTTTATTTTGAGAGGTGATTTGAACTATGAAATTAGGTCAAGATGGTGCATTTGAATCCTTGAGATCATGTCTTAAACCAATAATTCATTTTATTGGTCAAAAGTCAAGAACTGAGCCTTCTCAATCAAAACCCTAATTTTGACCATTTTGCCCTTTTGGTGTTCTGATCAAATTTCTTTGAGGAATTGTGATCCAAACTTGATCAATTGACATATATGAGTTCATAATGTTGATATGGATAAAAAATTATGAAGTTTGACTGCAAATTGACCATATTTGACTTTTCCCTAATACAATTGATTTTGGGTCAATTGATCAACTGACTGGGCAAAAATGTGATCCAAAGCTTGAAATTTGACACGAGCAATCTTGAGGATCCAAAATGATCCATGACAGTCATATAAGGCATTATAAGTTCAATTATCTTTGTACAAACTCAAACCCTAATTTTGAGTTGTCAGTGTTGAGGAGGTGTCTTGAGGTGATCAAACCCTGTGTAGTCTTGAATCAATGGAGATCTTATGAGAGATTTCTTGAGAAATGAGAGGGAAAATTTTGGGGTACAACAGCTGCCCCTGTTCAATCTTCTTAAACCTGAAGAGTTAGATTGGCGGATCCGCCATTCGTGACTTAAAGGTGAAAGATGATTGAACACTAAAGTGCCCAGAAATTTGCACTCGAAGATGTATTGGGAATGGGCTTATAGATGCCTTTTGGAGGAATGATGGTAAATACTGGAAGAAGTATCAGCACAAATCTTTGGTCGATTTATACTAAGACTTGATGTTTTTCCTGTGGGAAAAAGGGTTAGGTAAATGCAGATGTATGTATGGCGTTCTCAAGATGAATGAGATTGTGCTAAATGTGTTTTGTATGCATATGCTATGATGTATGAATATGGGATTTTATTTAGATGCATATTTGTCCGGGAAAATAAATCCATGACTACTGTTGAGGAGTTCTAGGAAGCTGAATCCCCTGTTGGGGATGAAGAATGTACATATCTTCAAATTTTGTTAAAAGAATGCTTCCGTCGGGGATTATCTCTTGAATGTTAGCTGTTATCTGGTCGGACTCCAAGTTTCACACCAATTTTCTGAGGATGAGGAAGTCAATTGCTATCTGGTCGGATTCCAGGTTTCACAGTAACTTACTGGGGAAGAATAAATTAACTACTATCTGGTCGGATTCCAGGCTTCACAGAAGATTTCTTGAAGTTGAACTGTTATCTGGTCGGGTGCAGGCTTCACAACGAATTTCTGAGGGAATAAAGTTAATTGCTATCTGGTCGGATCCAGGCTTCACAATAACTTAACTTGAAAAGATGAAGTTAAACTGATATCTGGTCGGATCCAGGCTTCACAGTAACTTTCTTGAAACTAGTTGTTATCTGGTCAGATTCCAGGCTTCACAACAAATTTATGAGGGAATAAAGTTAATTGCTATATGGTCGGATCTAGGCTTCACAATAACTCGTCTGAAAAGATGAAGTTGAACTGCTATCTGGTCGGATCCAGGCTTTACAGTAACTTGTTGGGGTAAAGGCAAACTCTACTAGGGAAAAGAAGTTAAACCCTTGTCTGGTTGAGTCCGGGTTCTTCAATATCTCAGAGAGTTAAACTAACATCTGGTCGTGTCCAGGCATCATAGTGTCTTGAGAAATTAACTATTATCTGGTCGGGTCCAGGCTTCATAGTAATTGAAAATTGTACTATTATCTGGTCGGGGCCATGCTTCATAGTATTTGAAAAGTTACACTATTATCTGGTCGGGTCCAGGCTTCATAGTGATTGAAATTTGTACTATTATCTGGTCGGGTCCAGGCTTCATAATATTTGAAAAGTTACACTATTATCTGGTCAGGTTCAGGCTTCATAGTATTTAAAATGTTTCACTATTATCTGGTCGAGTCCAGGCTTCATAGTATTTTGAACGAATGAAGTTGACTGTTATCTGGTCGAATCCAGGCTTCACAACAACTTACTAAAGTTAAAACTGTTATCTGGTCGGGTTCCAGGTTTCACAACAACTTTTGGAGATATCAATGAATTTGTTGGCGACTTCACTGGGGATTAGGGGTTGTGGCCCTCTGATTTGTAATAGTTTGAGAGGCAAACTCAAGCTGGAGAGGATAGACTCAGTCGGGGCAGACAAATTTAGCCGGGGAAATAAACCCTACTGGGGAAATAAACCCTATTGAAGAAATAAACCCTGTTGAGGAATACTTGACGAACTGCTGACGAGGTGAGTTCTTTTAGGAAGAGATCACAAGGCTTCTTCTTTTAGGACCAACTTAGCTGGGTAGAGAGTTGTCAAGAGATTGAGACTCTGGCTGGGGATTAACCTATGCAAAGAGACTTTGCAGGCAACTCCGTTGGGGAAAGTTTTATTGTAGTCGTCCTTGTGAGGATAATGTAATGAAATAACTCTGTGGGGATATTCCATATACATTAAAGAGATGCTTGCTGCTGCTTAGCAGGACACATGTACCAAATAGTTTTAATCATGTTCACATGCGTATGTTCATTCAATTTTAGTCATTGGATATTTTTGTATTCAAAACAAAAAAAAATATAAAGTTTACACTTTAAAGTATATTTGTATTGATATTTTGCCCATGAATATGCGTTTTTGTACAAAGAGACGGAGATCCTAGTAAGAGGAAATCGTTGAAAGGAAAACAAAATTGAAAACAAAGATAATAGCCATGTGGAAGTGATCTCATTGCATTCTGTTGTACCCCAAAATTTTCCCTCTCATATTTCTCAAGACATTGCAAGAATAATCTCCAAGTTGCTCAAGATTGCTCAAGAGTTGGACAGTCAAATCATCTCCTAAGGCAGTCAACCTCAAATTAGGGTTTTGTGTTGCATCAAGGTCGTTGCATACAAATGATCTCAAGTGCTTCCCAATGTCCTAATATGTTCTCAAGTTCATCCATGTCAAATTTCAGGCCTTGCAGAGGAAGTTTGGTCAGTCAATTGCTCAAGAGGCCCAAAAATCGACTGTGTTAGGGCAAAAGTCAACTGTGACCTATAACCAGTCAAACTTCAAGATTTTTTGTCAACATTCTAATTTTGAAGGATAATTCAGCATTTTATCAAGGGTTGATCATGATTCATCAAGGATTGCTCAAAATTCATCAAGACTCAAAAGTTGCTAAATTAGGGTTTTGCAGGAAAAGTCAACTCAACTTTGACTAAGAATAACTTTCTCATACTTGATGAGAAATGACCCATCCAAATCTCATTTTGAAGAGGATACAATTTCCTACCATCCATCTTCACACCCCAATATCAAGAAATGCACTCACAAAAAGTTACAAATTTGGACATTATAGGTCATTTTTGAAAGTCAACAAAAACACCTTTTTTTCCAAAGCTTATAACTTGAGCATGGAATATCAAATTGAGCTGAGACCAAGAGGGTTGGTTAGAGGACATCTCAAGGTTTCTAAAAAGTCAAAGAACACTTCCAAAAGTTCAAAATTGAAGAAGTTATGCATTGTTGAAGTTGGGCATTTTTCCAAAATTGCCAAAAGTCAACTATCCCCAAAACATCAAATTTTGTCAAAAGGGCCCACTTTTTTCCACTTGATTTGATCTTGTCACACTACACACGTGTCCTATCTTCAGTTTTGTGTCCAATTATTAATTTTTCTATTTTATTTGATTTTTATTGAATTAATTCATTTTTAATCAATTTAAATCCAAATAAAATCTAAAAATTGATCACTGGGTATCTTTTTGATTGATATAGGTCTTAAATATCATCATGGACACAATCAAATCCGAATCAATCCATATCATGAACAAAATATTGGATTTGGAATGAAATTGGAAGCTTTTTAATGGAGGATCATATCATATCTCGAAGCATTGATTTACAAAGATTTAAGTCCAAATTTTTAAGCTAATGCATTGCCTTATACATATACAAGCTAAAGAGGCATGAATCAAGACGAAGAGGTTGCACAATCAGAAAAACCAAACTTGGAAACTTGTCAAAAAAGCTTGGAATCTAAATCACTCTTAGAGGCTGATTCAAAGCAAAAACTCAACGTAGACCTCTTGCTGAACATCCACTGAAGCAGTAGCAATCAAAAGCAAAGCCATTCGCCTCCTAAAAAGCGATGTAAGTCTCTCAGAACCTCGCTCTGTATCTGAAATCGAAACTCCATGTTCTTGTGTTTTCTTGGCAAATCTTGGACATATTCATGCTTATCGTTCCATTTAGAAACTTTCTGCATCATTTGATTGCATTTTCATGAGCCATGGCCCCATACCCGAACCTAGGGTTTTGGAAGCTTGTCTTTGGGCGTTTTCTTTGCAGGAAAAATTGGAACTAACAATGGGCATAAACATGATCAGTGGAAGGAGACGAACACAACCATGTGTTTGGAATTAATTTCCATAGCCTAGAGAAGATTTTAGGATCGACCTAGGGATTTAGTTGCGGATTCAAATCTGCAGGAAAAAGAACCAGGGTTTAGTGGAGAAGACGAAGACGTGTCCTTTTCCAACTGGCCCATTCAAAAACTTCGCGCGTGTTTTTTGCGTCGCTGGCATATTGTTGTTGTTTCACATATAATATTCATTGTTTATTATACTAACAATTAAGTGTAGTGGTTGAGTTGGTAAGGGCGCTAGTACAAAATCCAATGGGACCTGGGTTAGAATCCCAGGTCCCCCATATATTTGCTATTATTTTCTTTCAGGCGTTCCAGTGTGCCTCATGCCTTGCAATGCACCATACACCTTCAGATCTCCAGGCGCCAGATGGCCTCCAGGCCAAATCTAAAGGTCAAGATTGAACATCCACCATGGTGCCTAGTCAACAGGCACACGTGGGAGCCAGAAAAGTCATTGCAGGTCTGCTTGAATTGGGCCACAAACATGCTATTCTCACATCCAGATCTGGGCCCAAACCCCCCTTTGGGTTATTTCTATTTCTCTTTTTATTTATTTATTTATTTGTTTTGTTTAATTATTATTTTTATTATCACTAACCAATTAAATTCTTTTTCCTCATAAAAATCAAAAACACAAAAATATATTTTATTTAGAATTAAATTCATCATTTTATTTTTGTAAATAAATTAATTCAATTAACTTAGTTTTAATTAGGTATAATTTTTAATGTCTTTTGCAAATAATTAAAATTAATGTAGAAAATTAGGCTTTTACTAACTTTAAATCGAATTTATTTTATTTCTTTAAATATCCAAAAATCCAAAAATATTTTCATTAATTAATTAATTCATTTATTTAATGTTTAACCTAATTTAATTGCTTCCATTAATTCAAAAATAACAAAAAAATCTTTTTTTTCAAAAAGGGTCAAAACCCTAAAAAATGGGCCCGATTTAATTTTTCCGCATGCAACCCATTTATGATATTGATGTAATTGTTTCCCGGAATGTAATAGTTTTAATAAGACTTTAACTTATTTTATCGCTTTATTTTACTTTCCGCATTTTAATTTCAAGGGTTGTTTTTGGCGATGTAAATACCCGACGCCTTGTAATAGTTTAGATTTAATTTCCACAATTTATTTTCCGTAAAATATAACTGTTAGATGTTTGATAATAGGTATGCATGACAAGATTGAATGTTTCAACCTAAAATCAACTTAGGTCACCCTTAACATGTACAAAGACAAAAATTAACTGAAAACAACACACTCACACATGCGCACTCTTAGGGTACACCTCACTTGGTTGCCTTCGAACGTGGTCATTGAGTATAGGAAGTTTTAGAGGTCGCCCTCTTGTCCAAAGATCATAGTTTCCTCGAAACAGTTGCCTCGGAAAAATGATCTAAGACATTAGGGTTACCGCTAAGGCGTCCTAACATTGTTTTAGTGACCACACGTCCCTTAATCGAATTGACCCTTAAACTCCAACGACAATGCTACCTACTCATCAATAGTGGGATAGCATTATCTAAAGGACATTAGCACAGATTGATTCCCTTTTCGAGTAGGTAGATGGTTCTTAAGTACTTGCTCCTCTCAAAACAAAACAAAACTTTTCGCACTTACACCTTTCAAACAAAAACTTCTTTCAAACCCACAAACACAAAGAAAAGCAAATTTTGAAAACACTTTGAGCAAGTACCTAAGAGCCCGTGGATAACCACGGATAGAAAGGGTGCTAACACCTTCCCTTTCTATAATCTACCCCCCGGACCCGAGAAACATCTCGAAAAAGGAATTTTTCTGTGCTTTTTTCCTTTCCATGTTGGATAAAATAAAAGACGGTGGCGATTCTTGCTTACCCCGACATTTTGGGAAAACAAACGCAAAACGCGAACCAGCATTCCAAAAAATAGTCAGTTCTCTCCCACCGTATCACAGAACTGGCGACTCTGCTGGGCATCAGTTGAACAATTTGAATTTTAAAGTTTATCTAATAAAGTGTGTTTCCTTTCTTGTTTACAAATTTGAATCTCCCGATTGTCTTTGAAATCATAAATCATACACATTTCATCCCATGCACTCCATAATAGGTACCCATTACAAGTCTCTTATCTTCTTCGCTGTTTATTTCAGCACTCATCATGTTTGTTGAACCATCAACTGAGCAAGCAATCAAGGCCCTACAGGCTCAGAATGCCCAATTCCAAGAGTTGTTCATGAATCTAGCTAAGGGTCAGCAAAACCTGAACACCTTTATTCTGAAAGAGAAGAAGAAGAAGAAGAAGCGAACAATCCTGTTTAACACAGGGCACAGGTTTGGAAACAAGCTACAGAATGAAGTTGATTTGACCACCTCATCTGGAGGGAAAGATAGTCAGGAAGAAAGGAGGGCTCCTAGCCCTGTGGTCTCCGACAACGAGATGAACTTCGATGAAGAACAGTATCCTCTTGCTGAGGATAGATACAAGCAACTAGAAGACCGGTTGAGTGCTATGGAAGTTCAGAAAGTGCCTGGTCTGGACTTTGGTGATCTAGGTCTATCATCTGGGGTGGTGATTCCCTACAAATTCAAGGCACCAGCCTTTGCTAAGTATGACAGAGTTTCTTGTCCGAAGCTGCACCTCCGGTCATATGTGAGGAAGATTCAGCCGTACACCGCTGATAAGAACCTATGGATCCATTTCTTTCAAGACAGTTTCTCAGGGACTCAGCTTGAGTGGTTCTACCAGTTGGACGGAGCCAGTATCCGCAGTTGGGAAGATTTGGCTACTGCATTCTACAGGCAGTATTAGTACAACTCCGACCTCGCTCCTACGCGTACCCAACTCTAGGGTATGTCAATGGGAACGGGTGAAGGATTCAAAGACTATGCTCAGAAGTGGAGGGACCTCGCCAGAAGAGTACAACCACCCTTGGCTGATCAGGAGCTAGTTGATATGTTTCTGGGGACCCTGTCTGGTCCATTTTTCAACCACTTAATCGGAAGCTCTTCATCTGGGTTTACAGAGCTTATATTAACCGGTGAGAGGATTGAGGCTAGTATTAAGGCTGGAAAGATACAGAAGGGTGCCTCATCAAGCACCAAGAAGAAGCCCTTTAAGAAAGAGTCTAGTGCTGTCTACAGTTCGAGAAGACATAATAGACCTGAACATTACCAAGCTGTTAATGCGGTTGTTATTTCAAAACCTGTTGGTGCTCCGCAGCACAACAATCAACAGAAGGATGAGAGACCTCGAAGACAATTCACCCGTCTCATCATGACTTTGTCTCAGATTCTACCACAGTTGCTGAAGACCAATCTGGTGATTCTAAAGGAAGCCCCAAAGAATCCAAATACAACATCACCAAGGTATAACCCTAATGCCCGCTGTGCTTATCACTCTGATAGCGCGGGGCATAATACAGATGATTGTTGGACTTTGAAGAATAAGATACAAGACTTAATTGATGCGAAAGAGATTGAGTTTGAGGCGCCCGAGAGGCCTAACGTTGTGACTGCTCCTATGCCAAAGCATGGAGTAAATGTTGTAGAAGAAGGCTCATTTGTGGTTTCCGTAAATGATATTGTTACCCCTTTGATGGCTGTGAAGAAGAACCTTTTGCTAGCCGGTTTATTTCCGGGCTGTGACGAAGGTTGCCGTATGTGTTCTGTTCTACCTACCGGTTGCCATCTCTTGAAGTCAGGTGTCCAACGCCTGATGGATAGTAAAGAAATTCTGTTCGAGAAGACTGTTGTTCCTCTAGTTCATACTGAAGAAGTTGCCATCATTACCATTTTTGACAATTCTTCCAAGGCTCCCTCGAGGAAGCCTTTTAGAATTACATTTGTTCCAAGAATCGCACCTGTGATCATCACTGTTCTGGGGCCCATCCCCTACACCTCTGATAAAGCTGTCCCTTGGCATTATGGGGCTAATGTTTACTTTCATGGAGTTAAGCAAGAATTGGATGCTGATACTGACGTCAGCAATATTGTTGGACCTGCTAAAGTCACCCGCAGTAGAAGACTTTTCTCACCTGATATCTCTCTGCTGACTGCCCAAAAACTTGTCGTTATTACACCTGCCAGTGTACCTGCTACTATTCCTGCTCAAGTCCCCATTCTTACCCCTGTCGCCGAGTCATATGACACTCGGGGCAAAGGGATCACTACTGGTGTGCCTACCCAGACGGAGGCGCCAAAGACGATTACCGTTGAAGCTTCTAAGCAAAAGATGGAAGAGATTCTAAAGATTATTAAAAAGAGTGACTACAATGTAGTTGAGCAGCTGGGGCAAACCCCATCCAAGATTTCTATGTTGTCACTGTTGTTATGCTCAGAGTCCCATGCAAAGGCTCTGATTACCTTCTTGAATACTGCTCACGTACCACAAGAGACATCAGCTGATCAGTTTATAGATTGCGTGGCAAATTTGACTGCTGATAATGGTTTGGGTTTCTCGGACACCGACTTGACTGCTAAGGGGAAGAATCACAATGATGCCCTGCATGTCTCCATTGAATGCAGGGGCACTACTCTTGCACATGTATTGGTGGATACTGGTTCCTCATTGAATGTTTTACCGAAGAAAGCTTTAGACCGGTTGGACTGTGAAGGGTTGGAGCTGAAACCAAGCAACATTGTCGTCAGGGCCTTTGATGGGTCTAAAAGAATGGTACATGAAGAGGTTGATATCCCGATCAAGGTTGGTTCTCAGGTCTTCAACTCTATGTTCTATGTGATAGACATTCGGCCATCTTATTCTTGTTTGCTGGGTCGTCCATGGATCCACAAAGCCGGGGCTGTAACCTCAACGCTCCACCAGAAGTTGAAGTACCCGGTCAAAGGGAAGATTGTGACAGTACAAAGAGAGGAAGAGTACATGGTTAGCCACCTCAACTCTTTCCGATATGTAGAGATGGATAGGGAGTTCATTGAGACCCCATTTCAACATTTTAAAGAGGTTCCCCAGACGCTGGCGTCAGCTGAGACTGTTGTTGAAGACTCTCCTATGAAGATGGCTTCCTTTAAGGATGCCCAGGCTATTGTTGAGAAGGGTGAGTGTGCAAATTGGGGCCGACTCCCTGATTTTACACAGAAGACTAACAAGTTTGGTTTGGGTTTCACTGCAAAAGCTCAAAGGGATATTCAGAATGCATGGATCGGAAGACCTCCCGTATTCATCAGCAACTCGGGAGTGAATGCCATTGAAGACGATGTGGAAGAATCTGAGTTCGACAGCTGGATCTATCCTACGACCGACGGTGGACCAAGCAACTGGACAGCAAAGGACTTCATCCCTATTTCTTTTGTTACCCAATAATGAAACTTTTTGTTTTTAATATGTAACAGACAATGGTTTAAACTCTATGGCCCGGTGTCTTACCCGGGGCACCGTGGCTTCATTTGTGAGGGCTTTATGTGTGTCATTTTCATATATCATTAATAAAAGCATTGGACGTTTCTTGCATTTCAAATCTTGCGCTCCTTGTTTTTCTTTTATTATATATTGCAAAACAGCTGTTTCACACACACTCACATATCATGATCCAAATCCACTCTGGATCCCACTGATAACGACTCTGCTACTGCCAGTTATGACTTTGAAAGTCCGATCAACTTAGCCGAAGACAAAGGTGAAGATGATTGCGAAGTATCTGTTGAGTTTGTTAGACTACTGCTTCAAGAAGAGAGGAACATACTACCTCCAGGCCATCAATTTTGATGCCTCCAATTACATGAAGACTGTTGATCTTATAAGTGCTGGATAATACAAAGAGGTACGTGCTGGGGCAGCATGACGAGTCTGGACGAAAAGAGCATGCTATTTACTGCTTTAGCAAAAAGTTTACCGACTGTGAGACCCAATACTCACTACTCGAGAGAACTTGCTACGCTTTGGCATGGGGTGCTCGCCGACTGAGACAGTACATGTTGGCTCATACTACTCTTCTGATACCAAAAGATCTAAATGTCTTGACGGCACCTTGGCCTTTTGCAAATATGGGGCATTGATATGACCGGCGAGATCAGACCTACGACATCCAACGAGCATCATTTCATTCTGGTAGCAATTGATTACTTTACAAAGTGGGTTGAAGCAGATTCCTTTGCTACCGTAACCAAGAACGTCGTGGCACAGTTCATTCGACATAATCTGATCTGTCGATACAGAGTACTAGAGAGGATCATTACGGACAATGGTACCAATCTCAACAATAAGATGATCACCGAACTCTGCGAGCAATTCAAGATACAACATCATAATTCTTCTCCCTACCGGCCAAATATGAATGGGGCTGTCGAAGCGGCTAATAAGAACATTAAGAAGATTGTGCAGAAAATGACAGTGACCTACAAAGATTGGCACGAGATGTTACCATTTGCTCTTCATGGGTACCGTACCTCAGCACGGACATCAACAAGGGCAACACCCTACTCCTTGGTATATGGCATGGAGGCCGTCTTGCCCATTAAAGTTCAGATACCCTCTCTTCGAATCATGAAGGATGCAGGTTTGAGTGAAGATGACTGGATTCAAACCCGACTTGATCAGCTGAACCTAATCGACAAAAAGAGACTTACTGTTATTTGTCATGGTCAAACGTATCAAAAACGGATGATTAAGGCATTTAACAAGAAAGTCAGACGACAAGAGTATCAAGTTGGGGATCTGGTAATCAAGCGCATTATCCTACCTCAAGGTGATCCTAGGGGAAAATGGACCCCTACTTACGAAGGGTCGTTTGTGGTTAAGAACATTTTCTCAGGAGGAGCTATGATTCTAACCACCATGGATGGTGACGACCTTCCTCACCCCGTCAATGCAGACATAGTGAAAAGATACTACGCATAACCAAAGACCCGCTAGGTTGACTGGCCTAGGCAAAAATAAGGGCTTCCCGGCGAACCAAAAGGGTTCGGGCAAAAATAAGGGATGAAATAAAAAATCTGTACACCTGGCAAGTTGAAAACCTGAAAAGGCGGCTTGGGCAAAAAAGGGTATCCCGGTGGACAGAAAACCCGAAAGGGCAGTCCAGGCAAAAATTAGGGATCAAAGCGTAATACTATGTCTCATTGGATCACCTTACATCCAGACTTCGGTACCAACTGTCAAGTTCGAACGACACTAATCAATCAGATTCATCTTCAACCAGTAGCAAAGTGATGAGATGCTCGAGGACATAAAGGCGATAGCAGAGTTAGAACCCAGTGGGATTATTCACATAGCTGTTTTGTTTTCTTTTCACCAATTGTGTAAATTCTATTATTCGGCGGCGTTCTCTTACTAGGACGTCAGCCTCTTGTACAAAAACGCCTATTTACAGGCCAAACTTCAAAGTCAATACAAATTCATTTTCAGACAGATTTCAAACTGTTTTTCCTTTATCTGTTTTGTTTTGCAAAGAACGTCCAAGGTTCATTTTTGATATATGCATTTGACATTAATTGCTGCTCGTAAATATTTACATGTGAAACAAAAGACGAATTACTGGTAATAGCAGAAACAGGGGCAATAAGAATTGTCCGAACTGCATAGTTGCTTTGTCCACCAGGTACAAGGTAAATTCAGCTGAAGAATATGGCTAAGGTAATTTCACTCCTCGTAGAGAAAGACAGTAATGGTAGCTCTCTCAGCTGAGACTTGCAACCGTGAATGAATAAGCAATACTCTCCCCGAGCAGAGTTAGTCTACCATCAGCACTAAAAGGGTCTTAATATTCCCCGTGGAGTATAAGAATATTCCCCAACAAGTATAAGTGTATCCCCGACAGTCTTAATA
Organism: Vicia faba; assembly: GCA_948472305.1. Classification (NCBI taxonomy): domain Eukaryota; kingdom Viridiplantae; phylum Streptophyta; class Magnoliopsida; order Fabales; family Fabaceae; genus Vicia; species Vicia faba. The sequence goes on from OX451740.1 coordinate 147,989,893, forward strand.
TTCCGCAACGGAGTATAAGAATGTTCTCTGGCAGAATACAAGATACCCCAGTGGAGTCAATATTTTCCCAGCACAGTCTGAAGAAGCTTCCCCAACGGAGTTAAGGCATCATCCCCAGTAGACTCTGGAAGTTTATCCCCAGCGGAGTACAAAAATAAATTTCCCCCAACCAAGTTCAAGGGATCATTCCCAGCATAATTCAGAAGGATTATCCCCACAAAGAGTCTAACAGGGTTATCCCCAGCAAGTTGCAACTGAAAGATCGTACCCAGCGAAGCTCTTTCTTCTCACCAAGAAGGAATTCACTCCTCAACAAACTCAGTATCACCAACAACGGTAGTCCATCCCCAACGGAGTTTATTAGTGGAATCCTCAACAGAGCATCTCTTCCCCACAGAGTAACCTCCTCATCAGTTTATTCCCCAACAGAATTATCTTCTCCTACAGGTTTATTCTCACAGTCATCTTCATTCGTCATCCCCAGCGGAAACGAAGAATTCAACTCTATTCTCCAGCAGCTCCAGGATTTATTTTCCCCAATTAAACATCACATTTTCATACATCATGATACATGCATAAACGCATCATACCGTACAATCTCATTTATGTTGAGAACATCATTGTTTAATCCATATCATGCATTACATATGACTGACCTTTACCTTTCAGGAAAGATGCAGTTAAGTTCTCAGCTATGTCAAAGACCTTCTCTGGTCCAGTTGAATCGATTCCTAAAGATTTTTCTGATGCAGTTGAAGTTATTTCAAGACCTTGTCTGGTCCAGTTAAATCGATTCCTAAAGATTTTTCTGAGGCCAACCCAGTCTAAGGAGACAAGACCAGTTAAATCGATTCCTAAAGATTTTTATGAGGCCAACCCAGTCAAAGGAGACAAAACCAGTTAAATCGATTTCTAAAGATTTTTCTGAGGCCAACCCAGTCAAAGGAGACAAAACAAGTTAAATCGATTCCTAAAGATTTTTCTGAGGCCAACCCAGTCAAAGGAGACAAAACCAGTTAAATCAATTCCTAAAGATTTTTCTGAGGCCAACCCAGTCAAAGGAGACAAGACCAGTTAAATCGATTCCTAAAGATTTTTCTGATGCCAACCCAGTCAAAGGAGACACGACCAGTTAAATCGATTCCTAAAGATTTTTCTGAGGCCAACCCAGTCAAAGGAGACAAGACCAGTTAAATCGATTCCTAAAGATTTTTCTGAGGCCAACCCAGTCAAAGGAGACAAGACCAGTTAAATCGATTCCTAAAGATTTTTCTAAGGCCAATCCAGTCAAAGGAGACAAGACCAGTTAAATCAATTCCTAAAGATTTTTCTGAGGCCAACCCAGTCAAAGGAGACAAGACCAGTTAAATCGATTCCTAAAGATTTTTCTGAGGCCAATCTAGTCAAAGAAGATAAAACCCCTTTGGTCCAGTTAAATCGATTCCTAAATATTTTTCTGACGCATATCCAGTCAAAGAAGACAAAACCCCTCTGGTCCAGTTAAATCGATTCCTAAAGATTTTTCTGACGCCAATCCAATCAAAGAAGACAAAACCCCTCTAGTTCAGTTAAATCGATTCCTAAAGATTTTTTCTGATGCCAATCCAGTCAAAGAAGACAAAACCTCCTCTGGTCCAGTTAAATCGATTCCTAAAGATTTTTCTGATCCAGTCAAAATTAATCCAAGACCTCCTCTGGTTCAGTCAGATCGCCAATAAGATCTCCCTGATTCGTAATCCAGTTGAAGTTCAGACCACCTACCAACAATCTCCAAATGGCATCTGTAAGCCCATTCCCGACATCACCATGCTAATACCACTTCATGCGAGTGCAAATTTCTGGGCACTCTAGTGTTCAATCATCTTCCACCTTCGGATCACGAAAGGCCCGAAAGCCAATCTATATCCTCAGGTTTAAGAAAATTGAACAGGGGCAACTGTTGTACCCCAAAATGTGCCCTCTCATATTTCTCAAGACATTGCAAGAATAATCTCCAAGTTGCTCAAGATTGCTCAAGAGTTGGACAATCAAATCATCTCTGAAGGCAGTCAACCTCAAATTAGGGTTTTGTGTTGCATCAAGGTCCTTGCATCCAAATGATCTCAAGTGCTTCCAAATGTCATAATATTTTCTCAAGTTCATCCATATCAAATTTCAGGCCTTGCAGAGGAAGTTTGGTCAATTAATTGCTCAAGAGGCCCAAAAATCGATCGTGCTAGGGCAAAAGTCAACTGTGACCTATAACCAGTCAAACTTCAAGATTTTTTGTCAACATTATCATTTTGAAGTATAATTCATCATTTGATAAAGGGTTGATCATGATTCATCAAGGATTGCTCAAAATTCATCAAGACTCAAAAGTTGCTAAATTAGGGTTTTGTAGGAAAAGTCAACTCAACTTTGACCAAGCATAACTTTCTCATACTTTATGAGAAATGACCCATCAAAAGATCATTTTGAATAGGATGCTATTTCCTACAATCCATATTCACACCCCAAGATCAAGAAATGCACTCACAAAAAGTTACAAATTTGGACATTATAGGTCATTTTTGAAAGTCAACAAAAACACCTTTTTTTCCAAAGCTTATAACTTGAGAATGGAATATCAAATTGAGATGAGACCAAAAGAGTAGGTTACAGGACATCTCAAGTTTTCTAAAAAGTCCAAGAAAACTTCCAAAAGTTCAAAATTGAAGAAGTTATGCATTGTTGAAGTTGAGAAATTTTCCAAAATTGCCAAAAGTCAACTATCCCCAAAACATCAAATTTTGTCAAAAGGGCCCACTTTTTTCCACTTGATTTGATCTTGTCACACTACACACGTGTCCTATCTTCAGTTTTGTGTCCAATTATTAATTTTTCTATTTTATTTGATTTTTATTGAATTAATTCATTTTTAATCAATTTAAATCCAAATAAAATCTAAAAATTGATCACTGGGTATCTTTTTGATTGATATAGGTCTTAAATATCATCATGGACACAATCAAATCCGAATCAATCCATATCATGAACAAAATATTGGATTTGGAATGAAATTGGAAGCTTTTTAGTGAAGGATCATATCATATCTCCAAGCATTGATTTACAAAGATTCAAGTCCAAATTTTTAACCTAATGCATTGCCTTATACATATACAAGCTAAAGAGGCACGGATAAAGAAGAAGAGGCTGCACAATCAGAAAAACCAAACTTGGAAATTTATCAAAAAAGCTTGGAATCGAAATCACTCTTAGAGGCTGATTCAAAGCAAAAACTCAACGTAGACCTCTTGCTGGACATCCACTGAAGCAGTAGCAATCAAAAGCAAAGCCATTCGCCTCCTAAAACGCGTTGTAAGTCTCTCAGAACCTCGCTCTGTATGTGAAATCGAAACTCCATGTTCTTGTGTTTTCTTGGCAAATCTTGGACATATTCATGCTTATCGTTCCATTTAGAAACTTTCTGCATCATTTGATTGCATTTTCATGAGCCATAGCCCCATACCCGAACCTAGGGTTTTGGAAGCTTGTTTTTGGGCATTTTCTTTGCAGGAAAAATTGGAACCAACAATGGGCATAAACATGATCAGTGGAAGGAGACGAACACAACCATGTGTTTGGAATTAATTTCCACAGCCTAGAGAAGATTTTAGGATCGACCTAGGGATTTAGTTGCGGATTCAAATCCGCAGGAAAAAGAACCGGGGTTCAGTGGAGAAGACGAAGACGTGTCCTTTTCCAACTGGCCCATTCAAAAACTTCGCGCGTGTTTTTTGCATCGCTGGCATATTGTTGTTGTTTCACATATAATATTCATTGTTTATTATACTAACAATTAAGTGCAGTGGTTGAGTTGGTAAGGGCGCTAGTACAAAATCCAATGAGACCTGGGTTCGAATCCCAAGTCCCCCATATATTTGCTATTATTTTCTTTCAGGCGTTCCAGTGTGCCTCATGCCTTGCAATGCACCATACACCTTCAGATCTCCAGGCGCCAGATGGCCTCCAGGCCAAATCTAAAGGTCAAGATTGAACATCCACCATGGTGCCTAGTCAACAGGCACACGTGGGAGCCAGAAAAGTCATTGCAGGCCTGCTTGAATTGGGCCACAAACATGTTATTCTCACATCCAGATCTGGGCCCAAACCCCCCTTTGGGTTATTTCTATTTCTCTTTTTATTTATTTATTTATTTATTTTGTTTAATTATTATTTTTATTATCACTAACCAATTAAATTCTTTTTCCTCATAAAAATAAAAAACACAAAAATATATTTTATTTAGAATTAAATTCATCATTTTATTTTTATAAATAAATTAATTCAATTAACTTAGTTTTAATTAGGTATAATTTTTAATGTCTTTTGCAAATAATTAAAATTAATGTAGAAAATTAGGTTTTTACTAACTTTAAATCAAATTTATTTTATTTCTTTAAATATCCAAAAATCCAAAAATATTTTTATTAATTAATTAATTCATTTATTTAATGTTTAACCTAATTTAATTGCTTCCATTAATTCAAAAATAACAAAAAAATCTTTTTTTTTCAAAAAGGGTCAAAACCCTAAAATGCGCCCGATTTAATTTTTCCGCATGCGACCCATTTATGATATTGATGTAATTGTTTCCCGGAATGTAATAGTTTTAATAGGACTTTAACTTATTTTATCGCTTTATTTTACTTTCCGCGTTTTAATTTCAAGGGTTGTTTTTGGCGATGTAAATACCCGACGCCTTGTAATAGTTTAGATTTAATTTCCGCAATTTATTTTCCGCAAAATATAACTGTTAGATGTTTGATAATAGGTATGCATGACAAGATTGAATGTTTCAACCTAAAATCAACTTAGATCACCCTTAACTTGTACAAAGACAAAAGTTAACTGAAAACAACACACTCGCACATGCGCACTCTTAGGGTACACCTCACTTGGTTGCCTTCGAACGTGGTCATTGAGTATAGGAAGTTTTAGAGGTCGCCCTCTTGTCCAAAGATCATAGTTGCCTCGAAATAGTTGCTTCGGAAAAATGATCTAAGACATTAGGGTTACCGCTAAGGCGTCCTAACATTGCTTTAGTGACCACACGTCCCTTAATCGAATTGACCCTTAAACTCCAACGACGATGCTACCTACTCATCAATAGTGGGATAGCATTATCTAAAGGACATTAGCACAATTTGATTCCCTTTTCGAGTAGGTAGATGGTTCTTAAGTACTTGCTCCTCTCAAAACAAAACAAAACTTTTCGCACTTACACCTTTCATACAAAAACTTCTTTCAAACCCACAAACACAAAGAAAAGCAAATTTTGAAAACACTTTGAGCAAGTACCTAAGAGCCCGTGGATAACCACGGATAGAAAGGGTGCTAACACCTTCCCTTTCTATAATCTACCCCCCGGACCCGAGAAACATCTCGAAAAAGGAATTTTTCTGTGCTTTTTTTCTTTCCTTGTTGGATAAAATAAAAGACGGTGGAGACTCTTGCTTATCGCGATATTTTGCAAAAACAAACGCAAAACGCGAACCAATATTCCAAAAAACAGTCAGTTCTCTCCCACCGTATCACACATTCCAACTCTATTATTGCCCCCAATGTCTTCGAACGTCCCTTATCGTTGACAGAAGTTGATTGGATTGATCTTAGACCGTTTGAACTCAGACCTTGTTAATAAAGTCGACTGTGGTGATTCCACGAAGACATAGTCATACGCTTTTAATCTTTAATATTTTTCCGGACCGCCATTTTGGGTTTTCAGCCCACCAGGATACCCATTTTTGCCCAAGTCGCCCTTTCAGGTTTTCAACTTTCCGGGTGTACAATCTTTTGCATATATCCCTAATTTTTGCCTAAACCTTTTGGTTTTCCAGGATGCCTTTATGTTGTCTAGGTGTGTCAACCTAGCGAGTCTCTTATGCGTAGTACTTTTTAACTATGTTCGTGTTCACAGGATGTGAGAAGTCTTCACCGTCCATGGTAGTCAGCATCATGGCACCACCAGAGAACACTCTCTTGACAAAAAATGGCCCTTCGTAGGTGGGAGTCCATTTGCCCCTGGGGTCGCCTTATGGAAGAATGATGTGCTTTATTACCAAGTCACCAACTTGATATATTTGAGGCCTAGTCTTTTTGTTGAAAGCCTTGATCATGCATTTTGGTACATTTGACCATGACAAACAACAACCAATCATTTTTCATCGATCAAGTTCAACTGATCCAATCTTGTTTGAATCCATTCATCTTCGCCTAGACCTGCCTCATTCATAATCCTTAATGAGGGAATCTGAACTTCCACTGGCAGAACAACTTCCATGCCATAGACCAAAGAAAGGGGAGTTGCCCTAGTTGATGTCCGAGCTGAAGTACGGTAGCCTTGAGGAGAAAACGGTAACATCTCATGCAAGTACTTGTAGGTTACTACCAACTTCTGCACAATCTTCTTAATGTTTTTGTTGGCCGCTTCCATTGCGCCATTCATTTTAGGTTTATAAGGAGAAGAGTTACGATACTTGATTTTGAACTGAGTGTAAAGTTCTGTAATCATAGCATTGTTGAGGTTAGTCCCATTATCAGTGATGATTCTTTCGGGGATACCATAACGGCAGATAAGGTTGTGTTTGATGAACCTGGCTACCACGTTCTTGGTGACTGAGGAAAATGAGGCGGCTTCAACCCATTTGGTGAAATAATCGATAGCGACCAGAATGAAGCGATGTCCATTGGAAGCAGTAGGTTTGATCTCTCCAATCATGTCAATGCCCCACATTGCAAATGGCCGCGAAGCGGTCATGACGTTTAGAGGAATAAGAGGTACACGGACCTTGTCAGCATATACTTGGCACTTGTGGCAAGTCCTTGAGTGGTGATGGCAATCAGTCTCTATTGTTGACCAATAGTAACCAGCTCTCAGGATTTTCTTGGCCATAGTATGTCTGCTAGATTGAGTCCCAAAGAGACCATCATGCATGTCTTTCATAATTTCCTCTGCCTCCTTCTTGTCCATACATTAGAGTAGAGTAGAATCATGGTTGTTCTTGTATAAGATTCCATTACTTAGGAAGAATTTGGATGAGAATCTTCGTAAGAATTTTCTGTCATTGATGGAAGCTCCTTCGGGATACTCTTGTGCTTTAAGGTATCTCTTCACCTCATGGTACCATGGCTTTTCTGTGTGAGTGTCGAGCTCATAGAAGTGCGCAGGTTCATCTAATATCTCAATTATAATCATAGGAGATTCATTGTCCCATTTGACCTTGAACATAGAAGACATTTTGGCCAAAGCATCGTCTAACTGATTTTCTTCCCTATGGAAGTGTTCAAAGGTGATCTCTTCGAAGTAAGGAATCAGAGATAGCATAAGCTTCGTGTAAGGAATGAGATTAGGGTGTTTAGTGTCATAATCTCCTTTTACTTGGCTAATCACTAGAGTGAAATCCCCGAACACCTTCAAATGCTTGATCCTTAAATCAATGGCAGCCTTCAGACCTAAAATGCATGCTTCGTACTCAACCATATTGTTCGTATAGTCGAAGCATAGTCTGGCAGTGAAAGGAGTGTGGCAACCTTCACAGGATATTATCACAACACCAATTTCGTCACCCAAAGCGTTGGAAGCCCCATCGAAGACCATAGTCCATCGAGATCCTTGTTCAGGTCCGTCATACGGTCCAGGTTTCGCGCAGTCGGTCACTAGCATGATGTTCTCATCTGGGAAGTCAAAGTTCATAGACTGATAATCATCAACAACTTGATGGGCCAAATGATCTGCTAATACACTTACCTTGATGGACTTTTGCGTTGTGTATTGAATATAGTATTCAGTTAAAATCATCTGTCGTCTAGCTATCCGTCCGGAAAGAGCGGGTTTCTTGAAGATGTACTTGATAGGGTCCATCTTAGAAATCAATAGAGTGGTATGAGTCAACATATAATGTCTTAGCCGACGAGCAACCCATGCCAAAGTGCAACGAGTTTTCTCGAGCAGTGAATATCTGGTTTCACAGTCGGTAAAATTTTTGCTTAGGTAGTAAATAGCATGCTCTTTTCGGCCAGACTCATCATGTTGGCCCAACACACGCCCCATAGAATTCTCTAGCACTGTCAAGTACATGATCAAGGGCCTTCCTTCAATTGGAGGCATGAGAATAGGAGTTCTTGCAAATATTCTTTATTTTTGTCGAAGGCAGCTTGGCATTCATCATTCCATCTGACTACTTGATCTTTCTTCAAGAGTTTGAAGATTGGCTCACAAGTAGCAGTTAAGTGAGATATGAAGCGGGTGATGTAGTTAAGACGACCCAAGAATCCTCTAACTTCCTTTTCAGAGTGGGGGACTGGCATTTCTTGGATGGCCTTCACTTTGGCAGGATTGACTTTGATGCCTTTACCATTGACAATAAAACCTAGAAGCTTTCTTGATTGTACTCCGGATGTGCACTTATTAGGGTTCAACCCCAACTTGTACTTTTTCAGCCTCTCGAATAGCTTGTATAGGTGATCGATATGTCCCTCTCCGGTTTTTGATCTTGCAATGATATCATCCACATATACCTCTATCTCATGATAGATCATGTCATGAAATAAAGCTACCATATCCCTTTGATATGTTGCCCCTGCATTCTTTAATTCGAACGGCATGACCTTGTAGCAAAAGGTGCCTCATTGCGTGACGAAAGTAGTCTTCTCCATGTCTTCAGGAGCCATCCTAATTTGATTGTAGTCGGAGAAACCATCCATGAAAGAGAAGTCTTTATGCCGAGTAGTGTTATCGACCAAGACATCAATATGAGGTAGAGGGAAATCATCCTTGGGACTTGCACTATTCAGATCCCTATAATCTACGCACATGCAAACTTTTTCGTCTTTCTTCGGAATTGGCACCACATTTGTAACCCATTGGGGATAAGACTTCACAGCTAGGAAACCTGTATCAAATTGTTTCATCACTTTAGCTTTTGTCTTTTGGACATGTCAGGCCTCATGCAATGAACTTTTTGTTTGACAGGAGGACAATCTTCCTTTGTCGGCAGACGATGAACTACAATGTCGGTATCCAACCCTGCCATATCTTCACATGACCAAGCAAACACTTCCACATAGTCATGCAACATTTGAACCAATCTGCTCTTTATACTGCTTTCCAGGTTAACGCCGATCTTGACCTCTTTCTTGTCTGTCTCGGTACCTAGATTGATGACTTTGACTGACTCTTCATGTGGTTGAATAGCTTTTTCCTCTTGTAATAGAAGTCTGGCTAGTTCTCCCGGTATTTCACAATCTTCCCCACCTTCATCTTCGGCTTGGTTAATTGGATGTTCAAAATCATAGTCGGTAATAGTAGAGTCATTGGCAATGAGATCCGGAGTGGACGAGGACCTGCAATAGTGTGTGTTTGTGCATGTAAGATACATGGCTATTTTGAAAAATGCATTAAAGAAAAAGGAAAAACAATAAGCACAAAAGTTCAAATGCAAAAAGTCCAATGATTTGTGTTGAATGATCATATGATAAAATGAACATAAATAAAACCCTTGACAAATGGACCATAGTGCCCCAGGCCAGGCACATGGCTTAAAAGTCATTGTTTAATATTACAGACAAAATGTTCTTGAATTAATAGAAAGAAATAAACAAGTAATTACTCCTCAATGAAGGATATGGGAATGAAGTCCTTTGCGTGCCAATTGTTGAGCTCTGTTGTAGTAGGATATACCCATTCTTCAAATGCAACCTCATCATCAGAATCACCCACATTGTTAGCTTCGTGACTTCCAATACGGAGAGGGGGCTTCCCTGCACGAGTGTGCCTCACTTCTTCCTGAGCCTTGATAGTGAAACCCAAACCACATTTGTCTGCTTTGAATGGGATCTCGGGGAGTTTCCAGCAAGTATCACAACTTCCTTCTTCGACTGCGACACAAGTATCTCTAAACGAAACCATCTTTGGCACAACCTTAACAACTTTGGATACATCAGAGGAACATTTGGTAGTAGCAACCATTGGTGGCACAACTTCAAAAGCCTGACACAAGGTTTCTATAAATTTTCCATCCATCTCCACATATTTGAAAGAGTTGAGGTGGCTTACAATGAACTCCTCCTCACCACAGACAGTGACAATCCTTCCTTTGACCGGATACTTGAGCTTTTGATGAAGGGTTGACGTTACTGCCCCTGCTCCGTGGATCCAAGGGCGACCCAACAAACAGGAGTAAGCAGGACGGATATCCATGATGTAGAAAGTAGAGTTGAAAATATGTGAGCCTACCTTGATCGAAAGATCCACCTCTCCATGAACTGTCCTTTTGGACCCATCGAAATCCCTCACAATAATATCACTTGGTTTCAAAACTAGTCCTTTACAGTCTAAACAGTCCAAAGCCCCCTTTGGTAGCACGTTTAAAGAAGAGCCAGTGTCAACCAGAACATGTGCTAGGGTAGTGCCCTTACATTCAACAGAAACATCCAGAGCTTTGTTATGGTTCTTTCCCAGTGGTGTCAGATCAGCATCCGAGAACCTCAAACCATTGTCTGTCGTCAAGCTTGCCACACAATTTTCAAACTGGTCAGTTGTGGTCTCATGAGGTACATGAGCCTTCTTCAAGAATTTGATTAACGCCCGAGCATGAGCGTCGTAACAAAGTAGAAAAGATAACATGGAAATATTGGAAGGGGTTTGCCCCAGCTGCTCCACTATCTTGAAATCACTCCTCTTTATAATTTTCAAGATCTCATCCATTTCTCGAGTGGAAGGTTCCTCAGCAGCAATGTCTTTTGCGGGTATTTCTATCTCAACAGGCTCAACTACTTTCTCCTTTCCCCTTGTGTCAGCATTAGGCTTAGCAGTAGTGATGCTGACAGGTGCCTTTGTAGCAGTTGGTGGTGAGATGTTGGGTGAAAATATTCTCCCAGTTTTGGTCACCTTACTAGAGCCAACAATGTTACCAATGTCACCAGCTTTGCTTTCTTCAATCCAAGCATCTTGCTTTATTCCATGGTAAAACACCCCAACACCATAGTTCCACGACACTACTTTATTGGAAGAGTACATAATTGGCCCGGGGGCGGTAATTATCAGAGGAGTAACAGTCGGTTCATTTGAAATCCTAATAGGACCCTTTGAAGAGTTCCTAAGAGGCTTGTTTGATATTTTTATGATGAAGAGGTCTTCAATCTTATTGGTCAAACTTTTGGCGAACGAAGTCTTCTCAAATAGGATCTCATGGCTATTCATCAGGCGTTGAATGCCTTCCTTCAGCCATTTGCATCCATTGAGTTGTTTGGCGTAACAATCACAGTCCTTCAAACAGCCAGGGAAAATCCCAGCTTTCAGCAGATTCTTTTTGATAATGGTTAACAGAGTAGTCAAGTCTTCGACGAAGGAAACAAAAATGGTGTCTTCAACAGCATTGACACCCTTGCCATGATTTGGCATAGGCGCGGTGATTACATTTGGAGTTGGAGGAGGATCAAATTCAATGGTCTTGTTGTCTATTAAGTCTTGAATTTTATTCTTCAGTGCCCCACATTGGTCAGTCTCATGCCCGGGACTATTCGAGTGATATGCACACTTGGTATTCAGATTGTATTTAGGTGAAGAGGTATCTGGATTGGCCGAAGGATCTTGCAGTGTCACCAAATTATCCTTTAACAGGCGTTGTAAGGCTTGGGATAGCGACATGCCTATCCTTCTGTATTGTCTTCGTGGAGCCTCAAACCGTTGATGATTGGAAGATTGTGTTTGAACAGGTGGTGGGATGGAAATCCGAACAACATTAACGGACGAACAATCATCCTTCTTTGTACGGGCCCTTGCCTCATACACAACATTCATTTATTTTTTCCCAGTAAAAGGTTTCTTTATGGGATTGGAGGTGGAAGCAGATGCTATGGGAATCTTCTTGCTTTTGATACCGCTTTTAACTCTTTCACCGATTAAGATCAGCTCGGTGAAACCGGAAGAAGAACAACCAACTAATAAGTTGAAAAACGGACCAGATAAGGTGCCCATAAACATATCAATGTGCTCCATGTCGGTTAACGACAATTGGACCCTACTGGCAAGATCCCTCCACTTTTGGGTGTACTCTTTGAACCCTTCATTCTTCCTCATTGTCATGTCTTGCAGTTGAACTCTTGTCGGTGCCAGGTCGGCATTGTACTGGTATTGGTGGTAGAAAGTGGTGGCTAAGTCTTCCCGTGTATGGATACAGGAACCCTCCAATTGGTAAAACTACTCTAGTTGTGTCCCAACCAAGATTTCTTGAAAGAAGTGAACCTAGAGTTTCTTGTCGGCGGTGTGCGGTTGTATCTTGTGCACATAAGACTTCAGCTGATGTTTTGGGCAGAATACCCCATCGTATTTCGCGAAGACTGGTATCTTGAATTTTTAGGGAATGACAACCCCAAATATTAAACCCAAATCATCAAAATCCAAACCGGGGACAACTTGAATCTCAATGACCTTTAATTTGTCTTCTAGCTGCTTGTACTTGACTCCAACAGAAGGATACTGCTCGTCAAAATAATTTTCATCATCAGACGCTTGATCATTGATACACCCAGCCTGGGTATTCCTTGCTTCTCCAATTTGATTTTTGTCTTCCTCAGAAGAGTCTTCCACTATCGGTATCTGACGGATTGGCTCCCTGAATTCTCTTACCCATATTGACTAGGGCTTTCCTCCTTAGTTTCTTTTTGGATGCCATCAATGTCATTAACTCTTGTTGCCCTTTGGCCAGGGTCAGAAGAGTCTCTTGAAACTGGGAGTTTTGTGCTTGTAGGTCTTTCATTGTTTTCACGATATCCATCTTGCTGAAATAAACAACAGAAAGATAAGGAAACCCGTCGTGGAAAACCTGTCATGTTATGATGCATGGAAGATGTGTATGTAAATGATTTCAAGGATTTATGAAACTTAAATTTGTATAGACAAAGAATAAGCAAACATCAAATTTCATTAATTAGTTCAAAGTGATTACAACGTGCATCTTGGGCTTACAAAATAAATCTCTAAGATAAAAAGGTCGAACGCGTCCTCTTCGGCGCAAGGTAGGCATTCAAGCTTCTTTCTTCATGTAGTTGCTTTGTAAGCTCCAAAGCCCTTTTCTCACTCGCATAACACTGAGCTTCGAAAGTGTCTCGTTCTTCCTTTAACTGAATCTAACCTTTTTGCAAGTCTTTAAGAGAAGTAGGCATGTTGGAATGGAGGACAGTATACAAGACTTCTTTTTCAGCAACAGGCTCCATGATAACTGGTAGGATGAAGGGGTAAGGCATCATGAGTTTCTGAGCACGAGCTCGCACCCACCTAAGATAAGTTTCAAAAGGAATAGAATTCTTGCGTCTCAGCATCCCACTATCTGCTTTATTTACCATCATCCAAGCTCTCGCAAACCTCTAACGGTAGCCTTGATCGTCGCTCTCGTAGTCAAATACCACTCCTTGGATGAGCATGTCATGACGACCATCTCTTCCGGTATAACCAAAATGTCGCAAGGATAAGTAAGGGTTGTAAGTGATACCTCCCCTAATGCCAAGCATAGGGACATTAGGTAATTCCCCATAACAGTCAATGATAGAAGTATCTGCCAAGGATCTCGAACACCAATGGATATCAGAGTGGGTGAGGGACATCATCCTTTGAGACCATGTAAATCTTTTCTCATTCTTCAATGTTGATCGAGGTAAGTGCAAAGTGAACCACTTGGCAAGTAGGGGAATAAAACACAAGAGAGTGCCTCTTTTCTTCATGGTACGAGTATGGAAACAATGTAAAATGTCTCCCAGTAAGGTAGGTATAGAATTACGAGAGAGAAAGACTGTGATGGCATTCACATCTACGAATTGGTCCGAGTTGGGAAATAGAACCAAACTATAGATAAGAAGGGCCAATACATCCTCAAAGGCTTGAAAATCTAAATCTTCCCAAAATGAACGAGCCCTCTCCAATAAGAACTTGTCTAGGAACCCTTGAACTCCGCTTCTTTTCTCCCAATTTGCTACAATGTCGGCTCTCTTCAAATGCAGGGCTTCGCCAATGACTTCAGGTTTTGGAATCCCTTCTAAACCGGTGAACGGTGCTTGATCAAGCACGAGCACTCCTAATATCAAAGAGAATTCTTCTAGTGTTGGCACTAACTGATAGTCAGGGAAAGTGAAGCAATGATGCATGGGATCAAATAATTATAAGAGCACGTGCATCATCTCTTCTTGGAAATTGGAGGTCGTCAAGTTGAGGAGTCGACCATATTTCTTAGTGAAATTAGAGTCTTCAGGTACCCTTGACGCTAACTCTTGGAGTTGAGGGTGTGCTTTCACAAAGTTGGTTCTAATGGTGTTTCTTCGGACGGAGTTCATGGCCTACAAAAGAAAAACAAAGAAAAATTCCTAAATCCTTGAAATGGTTAGTGAGGATGTGTATGATGTTATGGTGTTTGTGATGTTATGTACAAGTAAGAAAGTTGTTATGTACACACAAAGCAAACAAGTCCTTAGGTTTAGGCTTGCATGGAGTTTGTAGGTAAGTACCCTCTTGAAGTTTTAGTTGGCTCAAACCTGTCCTAGTAATAGTAACCGAGTTCTAAAGGGCCTCAATATCACTGACCTTTCTTTTAGGCATTGTCTCAACACAATCAATCTTTTCTTGCGGCCGAGATATCCGAAAAGTCCAATCTCAATGAGTGTAGTATCGAGTATCAACCAATTTTCAACTTTCCACCGAAACCGGTTATCTCACTACGTCCTAATGGCCAAGTTGTTCAATTAAGGTTCTAAGGTCAGCTAGTGCTTCATGATGCCACTCATCGGCCCCATATTGTCCTCGATCAACACAAGGGATACCGGTACCCACAAATGCGTCACACTAACGTAGCCATTGTTTCAACCATATAGGTCTATGCCGTACAATTTCCATAATCTATTTCTACTTACCTAAAAATTTGTCCCAGATCCGGGTAGAGGATCAAAACAAGCCCAAACAAGGAACCATAATGTAAAGCTAACAAGTCAAACAAGGAAAAGCAAGTAAAGGTGATTTATCCCTAAGGTAACCCACTTTTTTTATTCTCCCCAGTAGAGTCGCCAGTTTTGTAATACGGTGGGAGAACTGACTTGGAATGTTTTGCGTTTTATCATAATTGTTGCGGTTAGCAAGAGTCACCAACGACTTTTCTTTTATCCAAAAAGGAAAGGGTGAAAAGAACAGGAAAGACCTTTGAGATATTTTCTTGAGTTTGGGGGCTAGATCATGAAAAGGAAAGGTGTTAGCACCCTTTTCATCCATAGTTATCTATGGGCTCTTAGTTGCTTGCTAAATCACTTGCTTTTGTTTGAAAGTGTGCTTTGTGGTGGTTTTTTGAAAGTATTTTTGAAAAGGCACCTTCGTTTAGGCAAACTTTGTAATGATTCTCGTTTCGGCGAGAATGTATACAAAGTGTTGGACTTTTGAAAATATTTCATGGAAAGTGTTGGTGTATTTGAAAAGATGTTAGTTTTTGAAAATGTTTGGTGTGTGTTTTGTTTTGAAAGTGAGCAAGCAACTAAGAACGTTTCTACCCACTCAAAAGTCTTTTGTTCATTTCTCTCCTTTCCTTTGATATTGCTATCTTACCATTGATTGGTAAGAAGCCTCATCTTTGGATGTAAAAGGGACGGGCGTGGGTCATCGTATAGTCATGATAGAAATGTTGTGAGATATCTTAGAATTTCTCTTGAGGGACTAATATAATTTGTAAGGCAACATTCGTAGCGTCATCGAGGGACTATGATCTTGTATTTTTTATTGTTTTTTCTAAGACATCCCACATGCGTAACATGACCATTTTTAGGCAACACGTGGAGTTAACCTTAGGGGTGTAAGTGTGCAAGTGTGTTTTATTTACATGCATTGTTTATCTTGAATTAGGGTTCTCTAAGCATTGATTTTATCTTTCCATACAAACCCTACTTTATTTGATATGAAAGCGATAAATCGCGGAAAGTAAATTTACTACGCTACTACATCATTTAAGGATGGGGTATACAAATTTACAAATGGGGATTGCAAGAAATTAAACCTAATTATCTATTACAACCATATTGAAACTTGAATAATGTACAAGAATTGAAAGGAATATAATGTTCAAGGATATAAATGGAAAAGAAATGGATTTTTGTTTAGATTTTGTTAAGGAAGAGGGTTTTAACCTAATTCCTAAAAGAAAATAATTAATTAAAATAATTAAAATTAAACCCTAGTTCAAAAGAAATAAAATTAATAAAGAAAGTATTTTTAGGTTTTGTTAGAAAAGGTTTTAAATTTAATCAAAATAGTATGGAAATTAATTAATTAAAAGAAAACCTAAATTCTAAGTTAATTTTAATTAAAAAAGAAAATAATTAAACCTAAATCTAATTAAAATTTATTAAGAAAAAGAAATTAAGTTTGTTTAAGAAAATATTTTTTGTCTTTTTTAGTTTAAAAAAAGGAAACAAGAATAAGAGAGTATAAGTATATTAGATATATAAATAAATAAACTATTTTTTTTTGGATTTTTATTATTATTATTAATAATAATAATAATAATAATAATAATAATAAAAATAATAAATTAAATAAAATAAAAATAAATACGAAAATAAATTCAGGAGGTAAAAATGACATTTAGGATGTTTGTTAAGAAAAATAGTTTTTTGTTTGAAGCCCGTCCCATTAATGTTGTTTTTGTTGGTCAGCAAAAGAAAAGAAAATAAAACACTGGGCCTGCGCTGGAGCAAGTAAAATGGGGGTGTTGTGCAGTGAAAAATGGGAAGGCCCATCCAAGAGGCCCAGGCACGCTAGTGTTTGAAACAAAGAGAAAGGAAGTGTTAAAAACAAAAACAAAAAGTGGCAGCGCTGGGGCTTGAACCCACTGTTGGCTGAAGATTTTGATAATGTTATTAGAAGCCAAATGAATTAAACATTTTTGATCGAAATGAGGTAAAGCGTCATGTTTCGAAGTAGCAGAAGCAGTGTTTCGAATAAGTATGTCAAAGCTTGGAGCTTCGAGTGGCAATTATGGGAACATATCTAAAGAAGTCTCGAAATAACAACAAGGCTGTGTCTGGGAAGAGTGTTCGAAACGGAGAAGTACCAAAGCATTTGAAATTCAAATGGAAGCGGGACTTTCGAAGTTTGAAAGTTATGTGCTGGAGCATTTGGGGACACGTGGAAAGACGAAAGAGGCATTGTCCTGCATGTTCTAAACGTGGCATAATCCTATAGCAAGACCATTATGGTCGAATTAGTATAAATAGAAGTCTTAGTATTAGGATTTGGGGTGTCATATCTATTATACAAAATACTCAGTAACATTCAAACTACCACATGGCAAGGGAAACGAATGCAAGAGAAATGTATGTATGATAGCACCATGTATTTCTGATTTAATGAAAACCTTTTACCATTTCCAGCACTTTCCTTTATCCTTTTGTCAAATAACATTTACAAGTTTTCTCATTTACAGTCTTTTCACTTCGAAATCTCTTCTTCAAAGTTTTACATTTTAATGTTTTCTTCATATTTCAAGCGCTTTATATCTCAAAAAACTGTCATATTTTCCATACCTTTACCTTCAAGTCTTATCCTTCGAACGCATATTTTTACTTAAAGTCATTTAAAGATTTCTTGCATTAAACGCTTTCTTCATTATTCAAACCTTTTTACGTTCCAGAAATCCTTTATATTAACTGTTTTGTAAGTCGAAACCATTTACTTCACTTTTATGCAATTTTACATGTCTTTACAATTAGCATTTATTCATGTAACTTAGTTTTCACACACACATTTTGATTACATTTTTAGACTTTTAGAGAGAGAAATCGAAATAAGCCAAACACACATACAATATCAACCATGAATATCTGTTCGATCGTGAGAGTAACCTTAATATCTAAGGAGTCCTAGGATCAATCTAGTCGATCCTGTGAGTTACCAGAGGAATTGAATAACAGTCAGAAAGATTATTCGATAGTTTGGAAGACTAGCGGTTGTTTACCAGAAATCACTGGAAACAAATTGGCACACCTGATGGGACCAATAATTGGATATTAGAAATAAGGATTGTTGAGACATAACCATTACAAAAACGTTGGAACCTAAGAAGTTTGCTGTTTTATGAACCTGAGAAGTGGTAAGATAACCAACAACAACCAACCTTTATCCAGAAGAAAACGTTTGGACAAAATGTCTAATTCAGACAATCAACAAGGGGACCAAAATGGCCCACATACAACAGGCACTAATGCGTCCACTTCGATTGGAACATCTAATGTAATCCCTTCGAATGCACAGTCTGTTGCATCTTCGACCAGTAACATAGCCACCAATGGAGTAAGTGGCATATCAACTAATAGTTCGATCTTAGGAAATACTGGAACCATTGGCTACCCTGGGGGATTCGTTCCACCATCAGGGACACAATCCCATTTCGCCACTCCATTAACTAGACCACCCGGTTTCGATGGGAATAAAACTAGAAATTCCTCTTACGGAATGCCAACATCTTTTATGGCAGGTTTACACAATTCCACATCGAATTCATCTCCACAACTAGGGTCTGGGTCTGGGGCGAATCAGTTTATGACAAATAACCAAGGGTCGGTGGGTTATAGCACAATGCCTATCTTAACCACAGACAACCAGTTGGCTTTTAGGCAATTGATGGATGACAGTAACCATAATATGATAGGGGTGTTAGCACAAACCATGCAGGAGATATTTGCCCCAATAGTGCAAAATGTGACTGTGACAAACAGAGAAAACGCTGACAATATGAGCCGAATAGCAGATTTCTTTGCTCCCCCAGAAAGGCGTAGGCAGAATCAGGCGGGATTTCGAGCAAACATGCCTGTTATAGAACAAATTGCTAACGACCCAATTTATAGACCACCCAGAGAAGAAGTTAACTTAGGGGCCAGGGCACCAAGGTTAGAAGCCCCAATAATCCCGGGCCCACAAACGGAAATTATGGAACCAGGGGCAAGGGTCGAAAGGCTAGAAGCCCCAGAGTTTCGAGAAGAACAACCTAGGGGAGTTGTTTTGGTTGGTCGAAATCAAGACGCCGATGCTGTCGTTCATAGAATTCGAAACGATAACATCTTGGCAGAAAACAACCTAACCACCATGATAGAGAGAGTCATGGCCCAGAATGGCCTCAACACAGGAATGAGAAGGCCAAATTACGCTTCTCCTATATTGGATTGCATAATGCATACTGATTTACCAAGGGGATATAAAGTCCCTAAATTTACAAAGTTCGCTGGGGATACCAATGAGTCAACAGTCGAACACATAGCGAGATATCTAACCGAAGCGGGAGATATAGCCAATAATGAAGATCTCAGGATCAAATACTTCCCAAGTTCCTTGACAAAAAACGCCTTCACATGGTTTACCACTTTGCCTCCTAGGTCCATTGACACTTGGGCTCTCTTAGAGAGATTATTCCATGAACAATTTTACATGGGACAGTCGAAAATAAGTTTGAAGGAATTGGCCAGTGTTAAGAGAAAGTTCACCGAACCCATAGATGATTATTTGAATAGATTTAGGCTTTTGAAATCCAGATGTTACACAGTAGTGCCTGAACATGAGTTAGTCGAAATGGCTGCTGGTGGCTTGGATTATTCTATTCGAAAGAAACTAGACACTCAGTATTTGAGGGATATGGCTCAGTTAGCCGATAGGGTTCGACAGGTCGAAAGACTAAAGGCCGAAAAAGCCAGAGTCTTTAAGAATAGCAAGAAAGAAAGGATTTCCTATGTTGGGACTGAGGAAGCAGAAGAATATCCTGAATTCGAATTCGAAGAGGTCGAAATCAACCTCGCTGAATTAAAACCGGCCCCGCCTTATTCCTGCAAATTGTTAGTTCCCAAAAAAGGGAAAGACATTGTTGAAAATGAAAAAAGTGACAAATTTCCAAAGAAGGTTTATACCTTCGATGTCACTAAATGTGACGAGATTTTTGACTTACTTGTCAAAGATGGCCAACTAATTGTGCCATCAAATGTCAAAATACCTCCTTTGGATCAGAGAAAGAAGAGAGGATTTTGCAAATATCATAGTTTCCTAGGCCACAAAACCTCATAATGTTTTCTTTTCAGGGACCTGATTCAAAACGCGATCAAAGATGGCAGACTAAAGTTTGCTGATAAGGTGAAGATGAAAGTGGACGAAGATCCCTTGGACGTCGCAGACACGCTCTACTCCGAGCCTGCATGCATTGGAGAGGTCAACATGGTGGAAACTGATCAAAGCGACGCCCTAACAGGAGAGAAGGGTACTGGAGTTGAAAACTGGGTGATGGTCGAAGTCAGCGAGGAGGTCACTGAAGACATCCAGAGTACGCCAGAGACTCCGATTGCCGCACCTGTAGCTGTTGCAAGAGAAACCCAGGCTACTGAAGGCCAGGGAAATCAAAACCAAGAATTAACACAAGTCACTGAAGGCTTGAGGCTGGAATTGGAGAAAGTCCAAATCACGCAGCCAATTTCCCTTCAGAAGGAAATATGGGACACTCTAGGGGAACCCAGTGGAAAATTTGACTATTTGGTCAAATATTCTGCCCCAGAGAGTTCGAAGGTTCAGATTGAGGATATAAAGCCCACAGGATGGGGTGATGATGAAGCTAAAGGGGGAGATGTTGAAATAAATATGGTGGATATGGAAAGACCTCGCTCTGAGATGGAGGAAGTGGAAAAATACTTAGAAAAAGAGAAGTATAGAATGGGGGATAATCACACTGGAGATGCTAGTCTCAAGGATTATCTCATGACATGCCACAAAGGAGATTCAGGCATGATATTGTGCCCTAGGTGCAGCATCCTCTGCAATCAAAGAATCGCTGCGAATTTCGAAAGGGTACAGAGGACTCGAACTGGCAACAATTGGCGCCAGGATAACCAGCTTTTTAGGTGTTATCCCAAGGCTGGAGAAAGTTTGCTGGAATTTGTGTTTCGCTGCTACAAAGGGGCAACCAAGTGCTTGATTTGCCCAAGGTGTTCTGCTGTGTATGACCAAAGCATGGCCAGGGCCTTCGAAATGATTCCCTTCGCCCCTTGCTGGAACCATCAAGAAACTGCCCAGATGGGCCCACGTTTCGACAGCAGACACAAACAGCGAAGGCCTGATAGCCCTCACCCCAAGGTTGCTCGAAGAGTGACTTTCAAACTCCCTGCTGAAGTGCCAACCGATAGATGGTTACAGGTCAGAAATGACAAAGGCAAAGATAGATGGAGAAACGCTGAACGAAATGCATGCCATGCTGTGACATACAGGAGGCAATTCAACACAGCAAAAAGGGAGGAGGTGAGATTAGAAAATTACAAAGGAACCCCATGTCAAGATCCTAGTGGCGCAGACAGCAAAGGATTCGAAAGGCTGAGAAAGAAGCTGTGGCAAACAAAGGGGTTACTTCAACGAAAAACCAAGGTGAATCTAGCACCAACAAACCAAAAAATCAAACTGAAGACAAACCTCCAGTCAATAGGAGGCTCTTCTCTGAAGAACAACGCGATGAACCAAAGGAATACACTCCAGGCCCGGAAGAGGACGAAGATATGATAACAGATAACTTCGAATCGGAGGGGGAGTCTTCATTTAACTTGAACTGTAACGTGGTGTCTGTGCTTCCCTGCGAATTTGGGCAGGAAACCGAAATCAATGAATATGAGGAGGAAGACACCACAGATTTGATGAAACATAGGCTCGTGTGCTACTATGTGATGGACAATGGGGCTGTTGAGGAACAAAATGTGTTCTTCGAACGTCCAGAACCTGCAATGAAGAACCATCTCAAGCCACTTTTCATTCGGGCGAAAGTTGGTGTCCATGGTGTGAACAAAGTTCTAGTGTATGGGGGTGCTGCAGTCAATTTGACACCCCATTTCATGCTAAAAAGATTAGAGATCCGTGAAGGAGACATCAAGCCCCATAATATGGTTCTGTCCAATTATGAGGGAAAAGTGGGCAAAACACTGGGAGTGGTCCAGTTGGAATTGACAATAGGCTCAAGCTGTAGGCCCACCATGTTTATGGTGATCGAAGCCAAGGCCAACTATAACTTACTGCTGGGAAGAGAGTGGATCCATGGCGTGGGGGCAGTTCCTTCGTCAATGCATCATCGACTAGTTCTGTGGAGAGATGATGGAATCGTGGAAAACATCGAAGCAGACCAGAGTTACTTTATGTCAACTGTCAATTTAGTTGACAAGAGGGATTATGATAAAAATCTGGCAAAGATTGCTCCGTGTGTTCCAAATGATGAGATTAATGAAACTAGAAGCGCCCACTACTACATGACCCTTCGTCATGATGGCCTTTACTGGGATAGAACAATAATCAGTGAAGAAGAGGGAGTCGAAAGCACTATACAAAAACGGCCAGCAGGCTGGGACTTCGACAACCTTAGCCATGACTGAGTCTACCTTTTTCGAAAGGATTTCGGCCTATATGGCTGAGAACGAATCAAAAGCGGCCTTAGAGGCTGAAATAAATAAATCAACTATAAAGACGGACGAAGTAAGTGGGGATGGTTCGAAATGCTCACCCTTCAAAGAGTTTGAGATGGATCAAAGGTTGGATGCCATCTATGATAAAGAACCCTTAGGCTTCGAAAGGGACCCCATAAACTCAGGTGCCAAAATGTTGGCACAGGATCCACTCGAAGAAGTCAACTTAGGGGATGAAAAAACGAAAAGAGTAACCTACATAAGTGCTAAACTTAGCCCAGGCCTCAAGAAGGAAGTGATCGAAGTCCTTAAGGAAAACAAAGATTGCTTCGCATGGGATTATGATGAGATGCCTGGTTTAAAGAGGGAGTTGGTCGAACACAGACTGCCAATCAAAGATGGCAAGAGGCCCATCAAACAAACTCCCAGAAGATTCGCACCAGCGGTTCTCACAAAAATTAAAGCTGAGATCGAAAGGTTGCTGCGTTGCAAATTCATCAGAACAACAAGGTACGTTGAATGGTTAGCAAACATAGTACCTGTTATTAAGAAAAATGGTTCTTTAAGAATTTGCATAGATTTTAGGGATTTAAACACTGCAACCCCTAAAGATGAATATTCCATGCCTGTGGCAGAAATGCTAGTAGATTCTGCTGCAGGGTTCGAATACTTGAGTATGTTAGATGGATACTCTGGGTATAACCAGATTTTCATTGCTGAAGAAGATGTTGCAAAGACAGTATTTCGTTGCCCAGGAGCCTTAGGCACCTACGAATGGGTGGTGATGCCTTTTGGTTTAAAGAATGCTGGGGAAACTTATCAAAGGGCAATGAATTCAATTTTTCATGATTTCATTGAAACCTTCATGCAGGTGTATATTGACGATATAGTCATCAAATCTATATCTGCAGAAACACATTTGCATCATTTAAGCCAATCATTCGAGCGAATGAGAAAACATGGCTTAAAGATGAATCCCCTTAAATGTGCATTTTTTGTGCAGGCTGGAGATTTTCTTGGTTTTGTGGTTCACAAGAAAGGAATCGAAATCAACCAGAACAAAACCAAAGCCATAATGGAGACGAAAGCACCTGCGTCAAAAAGGGAGTTGCAATCTCTGCTAGGGAAAATTAACTTCCTCAGAAGATTCATCTCGAACCTAAGTGGAAGAACCCAAGCTTTCTCTCTGTTACTTCGTCTAAAGCAAGGTCAAGCCTTCGAATGGAACGAAGCTCACCAGGAGGCGTTTGACAGAATAAAAGAATACCTTTCTCAGCCTCCTATTTTGTCTCCACCTTCATGGAGGAAGCCCATGAGATTGTACATATCTGCCTCTGAAGTTAGTATAGGTAGTATGCTAGCACAAGAAGATAGCAATGGCGTCGAAAGAGCCATATACTATTTAAGTAGAGTGCTAAATGATGCAGAGACCAGATATAGCAATTTAGAAAAGCTATGTCTCTGTTTGTATTTCTCTTGTATGAAACTCAAGTATTATATAAAACCTGTTGATGTTTATGTTTCATCTCATTTCGATGTCATTAAACATATGCTTTCAAAACCAATAATGCATAGCAGAGTTGGCAAGTGGGCTTTAGCCTTAACAGAATATTCGTTGACTTTCATGCCTTTAAAAGCTATGAAAGGTCAAGTGATTCCTGACTTCATTGTGGACCATTCTTTGGTTGAGCAGACGGTCATGAGTTACGTCGAAATGCAACCATGGAAATTGTACTTTGATGGTTCAACCCACAAGAATGGAAGTGGTGTTGGAGTCCTTCTGATTTCTCCTGAAGGAATTCCAACAAAATTCAAGTATAAATTAGATGGTCCTCGTTGTTCTAACAACGAAGCTGAGTATGAAGCGCTCATTGTTGGACTTGAAGCTTTGTTGGAATTGGGGGCAACCAGAGTCGAAATTAAAGGAGACTCTGAATTAGTGGTCAAACAAATCACGAAGGAATCCAAGTGCATAAAGGAAAATTTAATGGTATACTTCGTCATAGTCAATAGGCTATTGAGGAAATTTGAATACATGGATATTCAACACATACCAAGAATAGAGAACCAAGAAGAAAATGACTTAGCGCAGTTGGCTTCAGGTTATAAAGTGTCTACCAAGAACTTCAAGGATTTGGTCGAATTAAGGGGAAGAGTTATGGCTACTAGATTCACGCCATCGGATCTGGAAAGTATGAGATTGGGATATGCTGAGAAACAGGGATTCGAAATATTAGCCATAAATACTTTGTCAGATGCAGATTGGCGAAGCCCATTGAAGAGTTATTTAGCAGACCCAACTCTAAAGGTGGATAGAAAAACAAAATATAGAGCATTGTCATATCTCCTCATGGGGAACGAATTGTTTAAAAAGACCCAAGAGGGTGTATTATTGAAATGCCTAGGAGAAAGTGAGGCATACTTAGCATTGTCTGAAGTCCATAATGGGGCATGTGGGGCACATCAAGCAGGCCATAAAATGAAATGGTTGTTATTTCGATACGGCTTGTATTGACCTAGCATGCTCAAAGATTGCATAGACTTTGCTAAAGGATGTGAGGAATGTC
Organism: Vicia faba; assembly: GCA_948472305.1. NCBI lineage: Eukaryota > Viridiplantae > Streptophyta > Magnoliopsida > Fabales > Fabaceae > Vicia > Vicia faba. The sequence continues at coordinate 148,014,918 of OX451740.1, forward strand.
AGAAACATGCAGGAATTCAACATGCCCCTGCAAGTGAGTTGCATTTGATCATCAAGCCATGGCCATTTAGAGGATGGGCATTGGATTTGATAGGAGAAATAAATCCTGCTTCGTCCAAAGGACAGAAATACATCTTGGTGGGAATAGATTATTTTACCAAATGGATCGAAGCTATACCACTGATAGTTGCTGATCAAGAGGCTATTATTGAATTTATACAAAAGCACATTGTGATCGGTGGATCTGGAACTGACTGTTTAACGCTGGTTCGCGAAATGTCGCGGTAAGCAAGAGTCGCCACCGTCTTTTATTTCCTCCAAATGGAAAGGACAAAAGCACCGAAAAATTCCTTATAGAGATTGCTCTCGGTTCGGGAGGTAGATTATAGAAAGGGAAGGTGTTAGCACCCTTTCTATCCATGGTTATCCATGGGCTCTTAGATACTTGCTCATTTGTGTTTTCAAAAATGGTTTGTTTGCTTTTCAACTGTGGGTTTAAAAAAGTTTCTTTGAAAATTCCAGTTCGACTCTTGTATCGGTCCTCAAGAGTGTTTGAAAAAATGCTTTCGAAAGCTTTTTGAAAATGTGTTGGTGTGAAAAGTATTTTTTAATTTTGTTTGAAATTTAGAGCAAGTATCTAGAGTCGTCTACCTACCCTAAGGAATCCGTCTGTGTAGATGTCCTTTAAAGTAATGCCATCCCACCATTGAGAGGTAGGTAGCACCACCGTTGGAGGTGTTCGGGTCAATTCGAGGTTCGGGACATGGTGATCACCGGAGCAATGGGAAGACACCTTAGAAGCTACCCTCATGCCAGGTTCCCGGATCATGAGGACTTACTAAGACATCCTCTACTCGACGATCACCTTTCGAGGCAAGGCAACAGTGAGGCGTACCCTAGGGGTGGTGTGTGATTTGTGTGTCGTTTTCAGATATTTTTGTCTTGTCAGGTTATGGGTGATCTAGCGTTTGTTTTTATTTTTGTCCATTCATTCTTGCATGCATCAATTAACAGTTAAAATATTTGCGAGAAGTAAAAATTCTAAACTATTACAAAAGGCGCGGGTCCACATCGCCAAAATTTCTCGAACCCGATTTGACAGAAAAATAAAGAAGTAAAAGTGCGGCAAATAATTTACAAGGCCTTGGGAGAGGTACATAAATATTAAACGAAAAAGAAATAAAACACGCGAATTAAATAAGAATTAAAACGAGGGCGTTGGACCCTTTTTGCAAAATTAAATTAAATGATGAAACTAATTAATTAAAAAAGGAGAAAAGAAATTGTTTTTTTGGTATTTTTTGGTATTTTATGATTTTAATGAAAAAGAATTAATTAAAATAAATGCTAACCCTAATTCTAGTTGTTTTTAATTTATTAAAAAGAAGATTAAATTTTAACCTAAAATTAACCCTAGTTAATTTACATGGAATTTGATTACAAAAATAAATATTTAATATTTTAATTATTATGAAAGAAAAATAAAAAGGAATAAAAATTATCATAAACCCTAATTCTATATCTTTTTATATTTTTATTAAAAAAAGTTAAGATTAAAACCTAATTTAAAACTAGTTAATTAATGAATTTATTTACAAAAATACTAAAATAAAAATATTTATTATTTTTTCATCTTTTCTGATTTTTTTGTGTTTTTATGAAAATATTAAATTAATTAAAAAAACGATAATTAAAGAAAATAAAAATAATAAAAAAGAAAGAATGTAAAAAAGATGGCAAAACCTAGGGGGTCTGCCCCAAATTGTGAGGTTTCCTTTTAGCAATCTGGGCCCAATGACCTTCAGGCCTGGTTGACTTTTGCGCCAGCGTGGATCTCCATTGACTGACGTACACGGTATTCCCCCACTCTGGACCTTCTGATCCATCTCAGTAGGCACGTGATGACTTGATGTGGTGGATGCATGGTATGTTTTAATATTGACGCTGCATAGGAATATTAGATGAAAAACAATATGGAAAGAGTGAAGACCTGGGGCTCGAACCCAGGTCATGAACGTTACCAGCGATGCACTCTACCAACTGCTCCACTCAACGCGTTTGTATATTTGATATCAAACAATCAATATAAAATAAAGCCAAACATTAATGATGTTTTAGCGCGAAATTTTGAACTAGCCAATTACTGATGGCCACGCATCCTTCTTCTTCCTTGGTTTATTTTTCCTGAAAATATAACAAACATAGGCAACGGTTTTTACACCGTTCTAAAAGGCATCATTAGAGAAAATAGCGAATAGCCCATGGGGCTCCATAAATTGAGCGTGATGGTCTCATTCTTTTCGTCCAAGTGCACTGAGTTGGATGGTCTAGGTCTTATATGCCAATTGTTCCTTAAACGAAAACCCCCAATTCACAATTTTGCAAACCCTAAGATATGACCATGGTGGATTCTTCGTTTTGGCATGAAACTCCAATCAAATTATGCAGTTAGCTTGAAAATATCATTCTAAACATAAAAATAACAATGAAACATGTTAACAATGCATGAATGATGGAAAACGATTCTGAAATTTTCCTTACCAACTTCAATGGTGATTTCGCGTTTTCTTGAGTATGGGACTTAGGGAATGATTGGAACACGCTCTATGATCCTCAAGGAAGCTAATGGAACCACTACTGGGCCTTGAATCGTCCTAGAACTAGGTTTTCAGGTTTTGAATTTTTGCCAAAAAATTTGAGTTTTATGATGGAGTTTCTGCGCAGCTTTTAGGTTCTGAGGCATTAGGTCTTGATTGTGTATGTATAGGAGAGTGATTAGGGTTGAAAAACTTGATCAAAATCCATGAATTAATGAATATGATATTTGATTTTTTAACCATGATTTTCAAATCTTTTTTCACATGCTTTTGCTACAAATCATATCCAATTCCATTGGTTCTTTCCATATTTGGCTAGGCACGAAATCTTGAGGATATATCATGCACAAAAAGATTGAAAAACTTAGGTTAAGTATTTTTCATGTATTTTATTTAATTAAAATGAATTATTAATAATAAAAATCCAAATAAATAAATAAATAATGAAGAAAAACTTCCCTTTGGGCCAAGTGGTCGTGCACATGCCTTGGATGATGAATTGTGGAAGAAAAATAGGCCCATTAGCAATTTTAGGTCATTTGAATCAATGTTGACTTTTCAAAATATCCAAAAATTTCCCAACTTCCACAAGGCATAACTTGCTCAATTTTTAAGCTTTGCTCATGTTCTTGGACATTTTGGAAAGGTCTTTGAGTCCTATAACCAATGCCTTTGGTCCCATGTCATTTTGATGTACCAATCTCAAGTTATGGCCTTTGACTTAAAGTTCCTTTTTGTTGACTTTTAAAAAGACCTATAATGTTGAAATTGATAACTTTTTGTGAGAGCATTTCTTGGACTTGAAGTATGAAGATGAGTTGTAGGAAATGTCTTTCTCTTCAAAATGAGCTTTGGATGGAATTTTTCTGATAATCCATGTGAAAGTTATGCCCTGGTCAATTTACAGTTGACTTTTTCAACTGTCCAAATAAGGAAACTTTTGCATCTTGATGTTTTTTGAGCCAAGCTTTGAGAATCATGATCAAGCATTGATCAAATGATGTTTGTGGATTTAAAATGAGATGTTGACCAAAAATTTGAACTTTTGACTGTCAAATGACCATTTTGCCCCTATAGTTGACTATAGTGCAATTAGGGTTTTGACTGTGCAATTTTGTGCTGAAAGTCTTGAAACTTGGTATGAGGATGCTTGACCATATCTATAGGCATGTGGGACTTGATTGGACCCTTGGAAACTTCATTTTCTTGATCAGAACCAAAACCCTAATTTTGACTGCTTAGGAGGCCCTTAAACTGTGCAACCTTTAGGGAGATTTTGAAGCTTGACTTGGCAATTTCTTGAAGAATATGGGAGGGCAAATTTTGGGGTACAATAGTTGCCCCTGTTCAATCTTCTTAGACCTGAGGATGCAGATTGGCTGACGTGCCTTTCGTAATCCGAGGGTAGAAGATGATTGAACACTAGAGTGCCCAGAAATTTGCGCTCACATAGTAGTATTGTGATGATGGAATGGGCTTATAGATGCCATTTAGAGGTTGATGAATAGGATGATGGGCTTATAGATGCCATCTGGATTTTGATCGCGTAAGAGACTCCTTAGCGAGAACCTGCGTACCTGCAAAAGAAAAAAATGAATACCTGACATGTTGCAGGAGCTGGTTTTCAGATGCTTGGTATAGATGTGTCCTGACTGGTTACAGGAGCTGAGTCTGGATCTTCAAGCGGTGATGAATGAACCAGGGATGGTTACTACCTCAACAGGAATGGTGGGAGAACCTTGGATAACTTCAGCTTCAACATCAATCATTGAGCGAAATCTTGGTGGGAATTACCATCTCCGCAGCATTGGGGAGAGAACCATAGGCAATTATAATCTCAATAACATTCATTGAGAAAAACCTGGGATGGAATTATCGTCTCCGCAACATTGGGGAGAGAACCATAGGAAATTATAATCTCAAAAGCGGACGTTTGAGAAAAACCTGGAATGGAATTATCGTCTCCGCAGGATCGGGGAGAGAACCATAGGCAATTATAATCTCAAAAGCGGACGTTTGAAAAAAACCTGGAATGGAATTATCGTCTCCGCAGGATCGGGGAGAGAACCATAGGCAATTATAATCTCAAAAGCGGACGTTTGAGAGAAACCTGGAATGGAATTATCGTCTCCGCAGGATCGGGGAGATAACCATAGGCAATTATAATCTCAAAAGCGGACGTTTGAAAAAAACCTGGAATGGAATTATCGTCTCCGCAGGATCGGGGAGAGAACCATAGGCAATTATAATCTCAAAAGCGGACGTTTGAGAGAAACCTGGAATGGAATTATCATCTCCGCAGCATTGGGGAGAGAACCATAGGAAATTATAATCTCAATAACATTCATTGAGAAAAACCTAGAGTGGAATTATCGTCTCCGCAGCATTGGGGAGAGAACCATAGGAAATTATAATCTCAATAACATTCATTGAGAAAAACCTGGAGTGGAATTATCGTCTCCGCAGCATTGGGGAGAGAACCATAGGAAATTATAGTCTCAATAACATTCATTGAGAAAAACCTTTGATAACTTCTACTGAGTCTTTATCAGAAAAATCTGTTTGGGGTCGATTTAACTGAACTAGAGAAGGCCTTGGACTGGATAATAACCAGAGAAATCTTTGGAGTCGATTTAACTGAACCAGATAAGGTCTTAGAGTCTTGAAATATGATTGAGAATTTAGCTGAATCTTTCCTGAAAGGTAAAGGTCAGTCATATGCAATGCATGATATGGACCAAGCAATGATGTTCTCAACATAAATGAGATTTGTAAGATATGATGCGTCCATGCATGCTATAATGATGTATGTGATGTTCAGGAATGTGTGTTTTCGTCTAGGAAAGTAAATCCTTGACGGGTGCCGGGAGGCCATATCCTGGGCTGATGTTGAAGAATAGATTTCGCTTCCGCTGGGGATGATAGCTGCAAGAATACCGGTAAGAGAGGATAACTCCGTTGGGGAATAAACTTGGCGAATGGAATAACTCTGCGGGGGGAAAAGTACCCTGACAATCTTGCTGGGAAGCGATACTCTGTGGGGAGAGAGATACTTTGCTGGAATGTTAATAATAACTTGCTGGGGATACTCTTGTTGCGTTGGAAGTGCTAATAGACTTCGCTGGGGATAAGAAAGAACTACGTTGACGACGACCTTTCCGTGGCTTTTGGCTGAGGATAACCCAGTTATATCCTGGTAAGGAAATAACTCTTAGAATAAAGCCGGAGGACGCGTTCGTGCTCTTCGAGGGAGAAGCTTCCAGAATCTACTGGGGATAAGCTTATTGCTTGGGGAGATGGATTCCAACTTTCCTGGGGAACTATATTGGACTCTCTTGGGGAAATTTTGAACTGCGGAGGAAGTGATTCATGTGAATGTTTATACGCCACCGGGGAACAATCTTTAGACCAAGACTGCCGGGGATGCTTGTTAAGAATATGGGTACTGCTGGGGAATGTTGAGATCTGCTGGAGGATACTCAACTTCCTTAAGGTTGATAACTTTGCTTGGAGAGAGTGTATTGCTTGCTGGCTCACTCTCTGGGGAATTAAGACATACTGGTTGTGTTCTTTAGCTGAACCTATCTTGGTACCTTCGAGGATGGAACAATTAGATTGCTTAGAGAACTCTTTATTGCCCCTGTTTCAGTGGTGGGAGAGGCAGACCTGTGAGGTGCTGATAGTTGTTGATGGATAGACCTTCTTCCGGTAGGCAGGTGACAAGATGACAGGACATAGTCATACGCTTTGATCCCTAACTTTTGCCTGGACCGCCCTTTCGGGTTTTCAGTCCACCGGGATACCCATTTTTGCCCAAGCCGCCTTTTCAGGTTTTCGACTTGCCGGGTGTACAGATTTTTTCATTTCATCCCTTCATTTTGCCCGAACCCTTTTGGTTCGTCGGGAAGCCCTTATTTTTGCCGAGGTATGTCAACCTAGCGGGTCTTTGATTATGCATAGTATCTTTTCGACTATGTCCGTTCTCAGAAAGTAGGGAGTTGCCCCTGTTAGAAGTGCTTTGTTATGCCACCAGAAAGTTTTTGATCAGGCAAGATTCGTTGTTGAAATGCCCCAAGTGACTCAGGCGGAGATTTGCCCCAGGCTATTTGGCCTTTAAGAGATTCTCCGAATCTTGACTGAATTGCCCCAGATGATGGACAATAATCACGTCTGCCCCTTGATTGGAAGTGCTTTTGTTCACTAGGTATTCATCATGCGAATTTTCCTGTTGTTCGAACAAAAAGTCATATGCAAACAAAGTTATGTTAAAAATGCAAAGCCTATGTCTGTCTTGAATATTTTGAAAATGCATTTTTTCATAAAACAAGTGAATGTTTGTAAAACGTGATGTCAACTCCGTATTTACCGTAGGCCTTAAGGAGTCAGGATACCTTTAGTAACAGTATGCTTTCGAACCAACCCATGCTTCAGCTAGGACTTTTTAGGGTTGTAGCGTGGCCTGGTTCACGGTTTAAGAAACAAAGGATAAAGGCTCAAATTATTTGTACCCACCCGCTCTTCGTGATGTTCTTCAATCCTAAACTCAGCTGATCGTGCGTTAAACCTTATTTGAGTTTTTGTCCTGATGTTCCAATGATGGTTCAGATATTGATGATTTATTCTGAATAGGCAGTCATTTCCTTTTTAGTTGAGGGTTTGTAGGACCTCTTTTTTTTTATTTTTGTTATCCCTTTCTTTTTTTGCCTGAACTGTTTCCTTTTTTTTTTGGAATTACAGTCAGCGGGATGCCCCAGTTTTGTAAGTCTCCTTCGTGGGTTTGACTTAATGGGTTTTTTATTTTTTGAGATAATGACTGCCTTTCTTTATTGATCGTTCAGAACCATCACTGTCTTTCTTTGTAAGGACCTCTTTGGTGCCATTCGTTATGCACTTGGATCAACTGAGAGACTACCCTGCCCCAGGTTATGATTAAGGGTTTTAAATTTCGAAAAGAAAAACTCCTACTTCTTTGGCTCAGATGGGTTGACGAGGGATTATCATCCTTATAACTCCAGTGTTTAGGGATTGAAACAATGCCTGTACCTCATCAGCGGGGTCTGTTCAAAAGCATACTGTAGATTATGGTATCGTTTTCGTCATCCTCCCTCAAGAGGCTTTAGAATTTTAGATCAAGAGTTGACATTAGAAAAAAAAATATGAAAACAGTTTGCATATAGTGAATGCGAATATATTGCTTCAAAACAGACATATGCGATGCATTAATGAACTAACAACGTTTAATCATGAATAAATGTTTGAACAGTTAAAAGAAAGTTACAACTTGAAAATTCTAATAAACACAAGTCTTCCAGTCTCAGGGCTTATTACTTCGACTGGTGCATCTTGTAGGGATGGCAGGAGCATTCAGCCTGACCCATCTTGGTGAAATCCACAGCTCTTTCATTAATCAGATCTTGAATCTTATTCTTCAAAGCCCAGCAGTCGTCGGTGTCATGTCCTGGACTGTCAGAGTGGTATGCACATCTTTCCTCAGGATTGTACTTTAGGAAGGTTGTGTTGAGACGCTTAGGAGGGTCCCTTAACGTCACCAGATTCAACCTCAACAATTGTTGTAAAGCTTGAGGCGGTGACACATTGAGTTTGGTGAACTGCCTTTTAGGCTTGTCTGGCTTGCTCCGATCAGCCCGTTGTTCTGGGCGAGGTCGTTGTTGGACCTGAGAAGTAGTAGCAACTCGGAGAGGTCTATTCATTGGACCCGACCTTTGCCTTCTTGGAAGCTGTTCTATGACCTGGTCCCTGATTTGGGCTGGTTGCTTCATGTCTTGATGAAGCTGGCTGATCATGGCTCTTAGCTCTCCTTGCTCTTGAGATAAACCTTGAATGAGGGCCCTTTGCCCCAGCATCTGGGTTTTCAATGTGTCTACCTCAGCTTGTAGACGTTTCAACTGTTCGTCCTTGTCATCTTCAGGACTCTTTCTGATCAGATTCCCCATGAGGAGTGTCCTTAACTCCTCTTGCCCCTTGGATAGGCTTAAGAAGGTCTCCCTGAACTGAGTCTCTTGAGCACGAGGTCCCTGGTTATCTTGTTGTGAAGCCATTGCTGAAATAAACAACGAGAGGGTGAGCAACCTGTAAAAGGGATACCTGCAATGCAATGATATGTATGATATGCATGCAATGTTTTCAAGGATCTCGCAGGGTAAACAAGAAAATTGTTAGCATCGTAAACTGGTAACTTGACTGAAGGAACTTCATGTTGTTGAGAGTCCTTCTTCAAGAGTCAAGGCTCACCATATCGAGTGGGTCATAGCCCCTGACAACCTTGGCTAGGGCAACTTTCTTCAAGTGTTAAAGCTCACCATATCCAGTGGGTCATAGCCTCTGACAACCTTGGCTAGAGGAAAATAAATCCTCTTTGCCCCTTGCTAGATGTTTGATTTATCATGACCTGCATCACAAGCCCTTGAGATCCTTGAAATGGGTTAAGGTATATGCAATGGTATGATGTTATGTTATGCATGGGGTAATGTAGGTAACCCTGTTATGAGTCCTAATTAAGGACTGCAAACCAAAACCTGCAAGAAACCTAAGTAAAACCTGTCATGAGTCCTAATTAAGGACTATAAACGAAACCTGCAAGAAGCTCAAGTGTTAGACAACAAGCATGCAAATAGTCAAGTACGAAGGCACACAAGTCACACAAAAGGGCCCTTAGAGTTTAGGCCAGCATGAGGTCTAGGTATTACCCTCTTTCAGTTTGTTGGTTAAGACCTGTCCTATCAGAAGTAACCGGGTTCTTAGAGGATCCCAATATCATTGACTACCCTCAATCGGTCATAACTCCAGCATCGCAATCTTTTCTTGCAGCCAGAACCATCACGAGAGTTTAGCCTCAATGGGTGTAGCATACTGCTACTGTTCTAATGGCCAAGTTGTGTCATTTAAGGTTCTAAGGTCTGTTGGTGCTTAATGACTCCTTGGAAGACCCATATTCTCCCCGTTTAAACACGAGGGATATCGGTACAGACCAAGGCGCCACACCAACGTAGCCACTGCTTCACCCATGTCGGTATACGCCGGACAGGTCCCTCACAGCTTATGCTACCTAATAGGGTATCCCCAGATCCGGGTTAGGATCTATGTAACTCCCATGCAACCCACAATTTAAAGCAAGCAAGTCAATACAATTGAAAACACAGTTATGAACTAACCCTAAGGTACACCTCACTTTAAGTTTAAGTCCCCAGCAGAGTCGCCAGTTCTGTGATCGGTGGATCTAGAACTGACTGTTTAACGCTGGTTCACGAAATGTCGCGGTAAGCAAGAGTCGCCACCGTCTTTTATTTCCTCCAAATGGAAAGGACAAAAGCACAGAAAAATTCCTTATAGAGATTGCTCTCGGTTCGGGAGGTAGATTATAGAAAGGGAAGGTGTTAGCACCCTTTCTATCCATGGTTATCCATGGGCTCTTAGATACTTGCTCATTTGTGTTTTCAAAAATGGTTTGTTTGCTTTTCAACTGTGGGTTTAAAAAAGTTTCTTTGAAAATTCCAGTTCGACTCTTGTATCGGTCCTCAAGAGTGTTTGAAAAAATGCTTTCGAAAGCTTTTTGAAAATGTGTTGGTGTGAAAAGTATTTTTTAATTTTGTTTGAAATTTAGAGCAAGTATCTAGAGTCGTCTACCTACCCTAAGGAATCCGTCTGTGTAGATGTCCTTTAAAGTAATGCCATCCCACCATTGAGAGGTAGGTAGCACCACCGTTGGAGGTGTTCGGGTCAATTCGAGGTTCGGGACATGGTGATCACCGGAGCAATGGGAAGACACCTTAGAAGCTACCCTCATGCCAGGTTCCCGGATCATGAGGACTTACTAAGACATCCTCTACTCGACGATCACCTTTCGAGGCAAGGCAACAGTGAGGCGTACCCTAGGGGTGGTGTGTGATTTGTGTGTCGTTTTCAGATATTTTTGTCTTGTCAGGTTATGGGTGATCTAGCGTTTGTTTTTATTTTTGTCCATTCATTCTTGCATGCATCAATTAACAGTTAAAATATTTGCGAGAAGTAAAAATTCTAAACTATTACAAAAGGCGCGGGTCCACATCGCCAAAATTTCTCGAACCCGATTTGACAGAAAAATAAAGAAGTAAAAGTGCGGCAAATAATTTACAAGGCCTTGGGAGAGGTACATAAATATTAAACGAAAAAGAAATAAAACACGCGAATTAAATAAGAATTAAAACGAGGGCGTTGGACCCTTTTTGCAAAATTAAATTAAATGATGAAACTAATTAATTAAAAAAGGAGAAAAGAAATTGTTTTTTTGGTATTTTTTGGTATTTTATGATTTTAATGAAAAAGAATTAATTAAAATAAATGCTAACCCTAATTCTAGTTGTTTTTAATTTATTAAAAAGAAGATTAAATTTTAAGCTAAAATTAACCCTAGTTAATTTACATGCAATTTGATTACAAAAATAAATATTTAATATTTTAATTATTATGAAAGAAAAATAAAAAGGAATAAAAAATATCATAAACCCTAATTCTATATCTTTTTATATTTTTATTAAAAAAAGTTAAGATTAAAACCTAATTTAAAACTAGTTAATTAATGAATTTATTTACAAAAATACTAAAATAAAAATATTTATTATTTTTTCATCTTTTCTGATTTTTTTGTGTTTTTATGAAAATATTAAATTAATTAAAAAAACGATAATTAAAGAAAATAAAAATAATAAAAAAGAAAGAATGTAAAAAAGATGGCAAAACCTAGGGGGTCTGCCCCAAATTGTGAGGTTTCCTTTTAGCAATCTGGGCCCAATGACCTTCAGGCCTGGTTGACTTTTGCGCCAGCGTGGATCTCCATTGACTGACGTACACGGTATTCCCCCAATCTGGACCTTCTGATCCATCTCAGTAGGCACGTGGTGACTTGATGTGGTGGATGCATGGTATGTTTTAATATTGACGCTGCATAGGAATATTAGATGAAAAACAATATGGAAAGAGTGAAGACATGGGGCTCGAACCCAGGTCATGAACGTTACCAGCGATGCACTCTACCAACTGCTCCACTCAACGCGTTTGTATATTTGATATCAAACAATCAATATAAAATAAAGCCAAACATTAATGATGTTTTAGCGCGAAATTTTGAACTAGCCAATTACTGATGGCCACGCATCCTTCTTCTTCCTTGGTTTATTTTTCCTGAAAATATAACAAACATAGGCAACGGTTTTTACACCGTTCTAAAAGGAATCATTAGAGAAAATAGCGAATAGCCCCTGGGGCTCCATAAATTGAGCGCGATGGTCTCATTCTTTTCGTCCAAGTGCACTGAGTTGGATGGTCTAGGTCTTATATGCCAATTGTTCCTTAAACGAAAACCCCCAATTCACAATTTTGCAAACCCTAAGATACGACCATGGTGGATTCTTCGTTTTGGCATGAAACTCCAATCAAATTATGCAGTTAGCTTGCAAATATCATTCTAAACATAAAAATAACAATGAAACATGTTAACAATGCATGAATGATGGAAAACGATTCTGAAATTTTCCTTACCAACTTCAATGGTGATTTCGCGTTTTCTTGAGTATGGGACTTAGGGAATGATTGGAACACGCTCTATGATCCTCAAGGAAGCTAATGGAACAACTACTGGGCCTTGAATCGTCCTAGAACTAGGTTTTCAGGTTTTGAATTTTTGCCAAAAAATTTGAGTTTTATGATGGAGTTTCTGCGCAGCTTTTAGGTTCTGAGGCATTAGGTCTTGATTGTGTATGTATAGGAGAGTGATTAGGGTTGAAAAACTTGATCAAAATCCATGAATTAATGAATATGATATTTGATTTTTTAACCATGATTTTCAAATCTTTTTTCACATGCTTTTGCTACAAATCATATCCAATTCCATTGGTTCTTTCCATATTTGGCTAGGCACGAAATCTTGAGGATATATCATGCACAAAAAGATTGAAAAACTTAGGTTAAGTATTTTTCATGTATTTTATTTAATTAAAATGAATTATTAATAATAAAAATCCAAATAAATAAATAAATAATGAAGAAAAACTTCCCTTTGGGCCAAGTGGTCGTGCACATGCCTTGGATGATGAATTGTGGAAGAAAAATAGGCCCATTAGCAATTTTAGGTCATTTGAATCAATGTTGACTTTTCAAAATATCCAAACATTTCCCAACTTCCACAAGGCATAACTTGCTCAATTTTTAAGCTTTGCTCATGTTCTTGGACATTTTGGAAAGGTCTTTGAGTCCTCTAACCAATGCCTTTGGTCCCATGTCATTTTGATTTACCAATCTCAAGTTATGGCCTTTGACTTAAAGTTCCTTTTTGTTGACTTTTAAAAATGACCTATAATGTTGAAATTGATAACTTTTTGTGAGAGCATTTCTTGGACTTGAAGTATGAATATGAGTTGTAGGAAATGTCTTTCTCTTCAAAATGAGCTTTGGATGGAATTTTTCTGATAATCCATGTGAAAGTTATGCCCTGGTCAATTTACAGTTGACTTTTTCAACTGTCCAAATAAGGAAACTTTTGCATCTTGATGTTTTTTTAGCCAAGCTTTGAGAATCATGATCAAGCATTGATCAAATGATGTTTGTGGCTTTAAAATGAGATGTTGACCAAAAATTTGAACTTTTGACTGTCAAATGACCATTTTGCCCCTACAGTTGACTGTAGTGCAATTAGGGTTTTGACTGTGCAATTTTGTGCTGAAAGTCTTGAAACTTGGTATGAGGATGCTTGACCATATCTATAGGCATGTGGGACTTGATTGGACCCTTGGAAACTTCATTTTCTTGATCAGAACCAAAACCCTAATTTTGACTGCTTAGGAGGCCCTTAAATTGTGCAACCTTTAGGGAGATTTTGAAGCTTGACTTGGCAATTTCTTGAAGAATATGGGAGGGAAAATTTTGGGGTACAACACACATTATCTATAGGTTCGGATTGCCAGAGAGCATAACTACAGACCAAGGCTCTGTGTTTACTGGTAGAAAGATGCAAGGATTTGCCCAAGAAATGGGGTTTAGATTGCTAACATCAACGCCATATTATGCTCAAGCAAACGGACAAGTCGAAGCAGCAAATAAAGTAATAATATGATTAATCAAGAAGCATATTGGCAAAAAGCCAAGAAACTGGCACAAAACTCTGGACCAAATATTATGGGCTTGTAGAACATCTCCTAAGGAAGCTACTAACACTACGCCTTTCCAACTCACATTTGGTCATGATGCAGTGTTGCCAGTAGAAATTCATCTACAATCAGTTCGAATTCAGAGACAAAACGAAATCCCAACTGCATTATATTGGGAAATGATGATGAATGAATTAGTTGAGTTGGACGAAATTAGATTACATGCATTGGAAATTTTGATGAGGCAAAAAGAAAGAGTGGCCAGAACATACAATAAAAGGGTGAAGAAAAAAGTATTCATTATTAATGACTTGGTTTGGAGAGTCATATTGCCTATGGACAAGAAGAATAAAGCGTTAGGTAAATGGTCACCTCATTGGGAAGGACCTTTTCGAATATTAAAAGTATTCTCAAACAATGCATACGAAATCGAAGAACTCATGGATGATAAACGTGTCCTAAAGGTTAATGGGAAATATTTAAAGAAATATAAGCCAAGCCTGCAGGAGATTCAAATAGTAACAACGTAAACAAGATGTTATAAAAAGCCAAGATGGCAAGATAAAATGCCAAAATGGCGTTGTTCGAATATTACATGTAAGAAACCAAAATTATAGTCAAATAAACATCAAAATCTAGAAATAAGAATTATTTTTCAATCGATTAAAAGTGCTTCGAAATGATTCAAGTTTCTGCTGAGCGAACCGCCTGGCTCCTTCCAAGGTTTCCACTTCTCCTTTAAGTTGTTCTGCAGTCTCCATTTCCGCAAGCCCTTGGTTGAGAAGCTCTTCGAATTGGTTACCAGCAAAATTGGTTTCGAAGGCTAGTTGTTGTTCTTTAGCCTCCTTAACCTTCTGTTGAAGTTCCAGAATGTGCCTTTCCCAAAGAAGGATGGACTCAGCTCGAGCCTCATAATCAGTTTTCGCCTGCTTCAGATGCATAGCTTGATCCTCAGCTTCTTGAGAGAGTTTCGAAGCTTGTTCATAAGCGGCATCCATGGCAAGGCGTTTCTCTTGAACCTTCTTGGCAGCAGATTCGTCTTGGAGAAGGTAACCAGTTACGTTGTCCAGCAAATTCTGAAGATCGAACAAGAGAGTACTAACTGGCAAGGAGCAGGTGGAAAGATTGACCTTTGTGAGCAGCTCCTTCATAGTATAGCAAGCAGTACTATCTTGCTTAAGCACTTCGAATATATCCACATTGAGAATGGTTTTCCTAATTTTATTAAGAAGAACAATTCTTTCATCTGTGGGAAGAGGATAGCTGGTCGAACTTGTGCCAGCCCTAGCAAGTGGGACGTCCCTCTGAGCCAATTTTGCCTTCATGTACCCAATAGGGTCATTTCGTCTCAGAAGTGCCAGTTCCTCGTCAGTCATTCGAGACAGAGAGGATTGAGGGAGTTCCACACGTAGGGGAGCCACGTCCATTTCAACCTCTATGGGTTCGTTGGTTGCATTACCATCCCCTTCATTCGTTTCGTGCTCTTGGTCTTCTTCATCCTCATCCAAGTCCACCACTTCGATACCATCCCTTTCACTGCTATTTGCGTTGGACTCCGTCCCAACAGTCGAACCGTCATTGGCATTCTCCTCCTCAGATTCTTCGTCTGCAGATTCTTCGGCTCTTTGCCCAGAATCAACTTTCTCTTCTTCAGTTTGAGTGTCCTTTGGGTCCTCTTGAAGAGTTTCAAGAGGGGACTTTTGAAGAGAAGCCCTTTGCAAATCCTCTGAAGACGTTTGAAGTGTTGTTTCGTTTATCTCTTTCATAGGAATGGAGGTACCTTGATCATCCTGCTGTTCATAAGTTCCAGCCAGAACCGCTATATTGGAGGAACCTTTATTTTGAACCAGGTTGCTGGAATCTCCTTGAGGAGAGGAGTTGAGCGGAGCAGCAGCTCTGGATGGTGAGTTTGAAATAGTGGAAGCTGGATTCAAGATGTTTTGCAAGGAACAACAGAATGTTAAGAAAAAACATTCACCAAGGTAATAAGAAGTTAGTATTGTAAAAAATTTAAAGGTTCAATTTACCTGTGGACTCTCAGAGGAGAGGTTACTAGCTATACGTTCCAACGTTGGGTTGGAGGTCGAAGGTGGATTTTTGGATTTGGGTGAGGGAGCAACATCCCTGGAATCAAGTCCAGAGACACTAGTTGGAACGGTGCTTTTCGAAATATCTTTCTTTGGCTTCTTCTTCGAAGCAGTATTTAAGTTTCCTCCAGCCTTGGGGTCTTCCCTAGTGGTGCTTGATTTCCGCTTCTTGGGAGTAGTAGGAGGAAGCTTGTTGGTCTGAAAGAATTTTAAACGAAGAGTTAGATGCAAACCATAAAGCATGAGTGAATTCGAAACATCAAGGCTAAGTGATTACCGTTGGAATTGGAACACTGGTTGTTGTTGGTATTATTGTTGTTGTTATGGTTGCAGCAATAGTGGTTGTTTCGGGTGGAGTCACTTTGTCAGTAGTTTCGATGGAGGCTTGAGAGGCACTCCCTTCTTTCGACTTCGAGGCAGCTGTCTTTATCCTGATGGCTGAAAATCGAAACAATTAAAGCAAAGGTTAAAGCTATGGAAAGTAAAAGACATTTGGGATTTTCCCAAGCATTCGCACCTGTGCCTTGATCAGATTTAATTGACATGGCAGAAAGGTCGTATCGAAGGTGTCCTGGGAAATCATGAAGCCAGTATCGAGCCCATGTCACAGTCTCAGATGGCTTTGGTTTCCTTTGAAGATATTTGAACATCTCTTTGCAAGTAAACCACCATGGATATGGGGGAAACCAAGCCAGAGCCAGTTCTGAGGTAGGTAATCTGGGAAATTTAGGTGGATGCATTTCGAATGCCAACCTATACCTATCCTCAGGTGACAGCCCTGAAGGAAGTTTTAACTTAGAAACTTTTTGTTTAAATTTTTCCTTCAAGGTCTCAGCTGCTTGATGCACAGTGGAGTCCAAGCGCGTGGGGTCATAAGTAGTTTCAAAATAATTTTGGAAAGCTTTAATCTCTTTGGCATAAGTAAACATACCTTTCTTTGTTGGTACCTGCACATCGAAGGCATCAATTAGTTTCTGTTGAATTGTAAGTGTATCGAACATATAAGTTTGATAAAACTTGGTCCACCATTCCAGAAATCCTTTAGCCGTGAGATGGGTAGGTTCGAAGGTTATCAGCTCAAATTGGGCAAAGCCTTGATATTGTTCTTGCTGTATTTTGGCTTCCCGTGCCTTGAAAGTTCGTCCAGAAGTGATGGCGCTCTCAGTGTGAAATAAAGGTTCAGGAATCAGTTGGCATAAGCCAAACTGCCTCGAAACGAAGTTTGGTTGGTAGGCAAAGAGAAAAATTTGGTTCTTGGCTGGGGTTATTCTTGAAGAAATGAGTCTAGGCAGCAAAAAAGCTCTCCATACATCCTGAATCTCCTTGATCTTGATAGCTTCTGAGAGAGCCATGGTGAACCAAGAAGGTCCATGAGCCCTCGAAGCAAAAGGCGCCATGCCCTCTTCGAACTTGTGCCTTTTGGAGAATATCATGATGTACTTCGAGAATTGAACTTTGAAGTCATCTTTGTCGTCATTGGGAGTTAATCTTTGAAGCCTAGTGCCTTCGACTATCCTATCATTTATCTCAGAATCTTGCTCATCAATGGTGTTGGCGGTTGATAAGGAGGGTTCGAACATGGCATTTAGCCATAGTTGGAGTAACCAAAAAGGGCCAGCCAATAGAATATTTTTGGAGGTATGGGATTTGAGGCTCGAAACAGCTGACCTCAGGCTTTCATAGAGGTCAACTAAGAGCAGTTCGCTTAGGCACACTTTTCGATTTTCATGCAAGTCCCTAGCTAGAGGAATGAACCTACTAGCTACCTGTAGGGATCTACTGCAGAAAACGTATCTTGACAGCCACAGGGTTAAGAAAGCAATGTGCTCTACGTCAGACACATTGTCCCCCTCAGCATGGTAATGACTGATAAATTTGGAAAAATTGGCTAGCTTGACTTCGAAGTCAATTATGCTTGAGTGTTCTTCGTTGTCGGGTATATAAGTTTCTCCCACTGGCGATAGCCCAGTGATGGCCGCTATGTCGAAAAAGGTTGGGGTGATCATTCCACCTGGGAGATGGAAAGTGTTATAGGTGCTGTCCCAGAAATAAAGGGACGCGAATAGCAGAGGGTGGCTGTAGGTGAAACCAGGCTTCGATAGCTTAATCAGGTTATAGATGCCTAATTCTTCCTATTGCTGGGATTTCTTAGCTTCTACTTTCGTGAACCAATTTTGATAGGCAATATCAGAGGTGGGGCAAGATCGAAATGGCTTAAAATTACTTTTTACATAATCCAAAACAAAGGGGTCCTTAGGAGGAACAGTTGGGGTTTCTATGGTATTTGAACTAGGAGATTCTACTGCCTTAGGGGCGTCCATTTTGTTAAATAAGGGTTTGAAGCTATAACAAACTGGGAAAATCGTCCTGGTGTCTTTTAATATTTCAAAAACCGTAAGAGGGCCATTTAAAGCTAACCTCTTACCAGCAAAGTTGGTAGGAATGAATACCTGTGACGCATACAACATTTCTTTTTCTTTTGAAATCATCTGAGGGGCAAGAACAGATTGACCTTGGTGAGTGATGATTTTACTTTCCATGGTAGCTCCTGCAGTTTTTCCTTTCTTCTTGGAGACTTTCTTGAGTTGGGATGAAGTAGAAGAAGACATTTTTGAAAGATGTTGAAAGCTTGGATTTTTTTTACGAGAGAAGGAGGGTAAAAGATTTAGAGTGTGAAAAGAAAAGAAAAAGATTAAGTTGGTGATGTTTTATAATGGGGAAGTTTAAGAATCCACCGAATAAAGGTGTGATACGTGGAGATCATGGGTTGGTGTGATGAAGAGGTGGCGTAAAGTTAACATGGGTAATAGGCGTGATTTAAAGATAATCATTATTTGTAACTGCACCATGCTGTGAAGTAGCTCCAGGTGGTTAAGGAATCCAAAAGGTGCTATGATTGACGTGACTGGAGTCAAATGCATTAAATGTTACGATGATTCGAAAGTCCCATCAAAATCTTGTGTAGGTGTTTAAAATAGGTATTTCTCAGAGGAATCGAAATACATATTTTAAAGGGGCAATTTGTTGGCTGAAGATTTTGATAATGTTATTAGAAGCCAAATGAATTAAACGTTTTTGATCGAAATGAGGTAAAGCGTCATGTTTCGAAGTAGCAGAAGCAGTGTTTCAAATAAGTATGTCAAAGCTTGGAGCTTCGAGTGGCAATTATGGGAACATATCTAAAGAAGTCTCGAAATAACAACAAGGCTGTGTCTGGGAAGAGCGTTCGAAACGGAGAAGTACCAAAGCATTTGAAATTCAAATGGAAGCGGGACTTTCGAAGTTTGAAAGTTATGTGCTGGAGCATTTGGGGACACGTGGAAAGACGAAAGAGGCATTGTCCTGCATGTTCTAAACGTGGCATAATCCTATAGCAAGACCGTTATGGTCGAATTAGTATAAATAGAAGTCTTAGTATTAGGATTTGGGGTGTCATATATATTATACAAAATACTCAGTAACATTCAAACTACCACATGGCAAGGGAAACAAATGCAAGAGAAATGTATGTATGATAGCACCATGTATTTCTGATTTAATGAAAACCTTTTACCATTTCCAGCACTTTCCTTTATCCTTTTGTCAAATAACATTTACAAGTTTTCTCATTTACAGTCTTTTCACTTCGAAATCTCTTCTTTAAAGTTTTACATTTTAATGTTTTATTCATATTTCAAGCGCTTTATATCTCAAAAAACTGTCATATTTTCCATACCTTTACCTTCAAGTCTTATCCTTCGAACGCATATTTTTACTTAAAGTCATTTAAAGATTTCTTGGATTAAACGCTTTCTTCATATTTCAAACCTTTTTACGTTCCAGAAATCCTTTATATTAACTGTTTTGTAAGTCGAAACCATTTACTTCACTTTTATGCAATTTTACATGTCTTTACAATTAGCATTTATTCATGTAACTTAGTTTTCACACACACATTTTGATTACATATTTAGACTTTTAGAGAGAGAAATCGAAATAACCCAAACACACATACAATATCAACCATGAATATCTGTTCGATCGTGAGAGTAACCTTAATATCCAAGGAGTCCTAGGATCAATCTAGTCGATCCTGTGAGTTACTAGAGGAATTGAATAACAGTCAGAAATATTATTCGATAGTTTGGGAGACTAGCGGTTGTTTACCAGAAATCACTGGAAACACCCACGCCCTTCACATAATACGCGCGCTGCCTTACCACTGGGGTGGCTATACATCTGTTAACTTAAACAAAACCATAAATATATATTACAAATCCATTTCTAGAAATGAACTTCATCTTCAACCTCCATCTAGGGTCCCTGTATCTCATTCATTTCTCATCCATTCTCAAAACTTCCACCATCAAACGTGTTAGAAATTTTACCAGGATTTCAGAAATGTAAACAATTTGGACTAACAATCAAAGATGAGCATGTATTTCTAAAAGTACCAAATCCTAACCTAACTTTTTTCAGAGATTCAAACTTAAAATTCTCTAAGTTCAGGAAATATAAATGAAAACAATGGATATGTACAACTTCAGGGCAATGATATCTATATTTTGTCTTTGAAAATGAAATCCTAACAATGCATAAATGAAGATATGAAAGTTCAGAAAAATACCTCAAGAACTGGAAATCGTGAAATGAGTTTGAGCTGCTTTCAAAGAGTTGTGATGATCAGGTTAGCTTTATTAGACCCCTAGGAAACTAATGTAATGCTTAACTTGAGCTATGGATGGCTGGAATGGTCTGGAGAAGTCAAGTTGTAGACCTATGTTTTTGGTTATAGAGGATAGTGATAGAGATGTTAAAGTTCCAAAACAAGGACATGGATGGACTATATTTGAGGTATAGAAGCTTTGCAAATGATTTTGAGGGAAAACGCACGAGGGAAATGAAAGATACAAGTTCAAGGGCAGAAATGTGTATCAATTGTGTTTTTTGAGAAATTTCAGGTTTATGAGTGTTTGTGGGAGCTTCAGGGCCTTAGCATTCGTGTCCTAGCTCATAAACAATGCCTCTATTTATAAGAAAAAGGTTTGGAGTGTTCTAGTTGATCAGAATTCAAATTTACATATTTAAGCTCAACATGTGATTTTTTGACAAAATAAGTTTCCATGCCTTATACTTGGTTCATAGAGTTGTTAACCACTTTAAACACAATACCTCTGACTTTGTGGATGGAGTGTGTGATGCGGTGGGAGAACTGACTTGAGGCTTTACGTTTGTGTTCGCAAATGTCGCGTTTAGCAAGAGTCGCCACCGACTTTTATTTTATCCAAAAGGAAATGTAAAAAAGCACAGGAAAGACCTTTGAGATGTTTTCTTGAGTTCGGGGGGTAGATTATGAAAAGGGAAGGTATTAGCATCCTTTTCATCCATGGTTTTCCATGGGCTCTTAGTTACTTGTTTAGATCACTTGCTTTGATTTTGCAATTGTTTGAAATGGTGCTTTGTGTGGTTTTGAAAGTATTTTGAAAAGAGGCCATCGTTTAGGCAATCTTTGTAATGATTCTCGTTCGTAAGAATTTATACAAAGATGTTTTCCTTTTAAAAAATGTTTCAATGTTTTGAAAGTTGTTTGGAAATGTTTTGAAATGTGTGTGTGTTTTTGAAAATTAGCAAGGATTGTTTTGAAGTTGATCAAGTAACTAGACGTTATCTACCTACTCAAAAGTATTTCTTGTACATTTTTATTCCTTTGACATTGTTGATTTACCATTGATTTGGTAAACAACCCTATCTTTGGATGTTAAACGGGACAGGCGTGGGTCATCGTATGACCATGATAACAATGTTGCCAAGTATATTTAGCATTTTGAGGGACCAAGATCATTTTGTTTTAGGCAACCTTTTGATAGCGTCATCGAGGGATTATGATCTTATTTGTTTGTTTTGCTTTGCCAAGATACTTTGCATGCATACCATGGCCATTTTTTAGGAAACAAAGTGGGTGAAACCCTAGGGGTGCTTGTGTGCAATGTGTTGTCATTTTACATGCTTTTGTTTGTCTTGGATTAGGTCATTCTATTTGTTTGATATTTGTCTTATCATGCAAAACCCTAGTTTACTACACAAGTATATAAAGCGATAAATTGCGTAAAAGTAAACTAAACTATTACAACAATTATTATGGGAGGGGGGATACAAGTTTTTGAATGGGGATATTTGCACAAAATAAAACCCTAAAATACTATTACAACCCAATTGAATTATTGTACAAGATAAATAAATATACAAATATTTAAATATGCAATAAAATGTATTTATGCAAAAATGTCTTGTATTAATTTTATGTATGAAAAAATAAAATTATTTAAGTCCTAAAAATAAGAAAAAATAACATTATTATTTTTGAAAGGGGAAACCCTAATTTTGATTTAAAAGAAAATATATGTTCTTTATTTATTTTATTTTGTCCATTTTTGTACTAGAAATAATAAATAATATTATTGACAAATATTAAAAATTAAAATATGTATGAAAATAATTATTTTATGTATGAAATAATAAAATAAAAATATATAGTATTTTTAAATTGTATTTACAAATAAATAAGAAAATAAGTTCTATTTATTAAAATAAAACTATTTTATATGTGGAAAAAATAATAAAAATAAAATAAAATTGCAAAAAATTAAGAAAATATTTTTGTGACTTTTTAATGTTCAGAAAAAAATAATAAAGTTAGTAAACATAAAAAATATGAGAAAATATGCAAAATATAAAAATATGCAAAGGGGGTGCAAATAGTAGTCAAGGGTGTGTGGAAAACAAAACAAGCAGGCCCAAGGCGCGCCAGGCCTAGGACACTTCATCCCTGCCCTCTAGCTTCCATTTGCGCGCGTATCTGCCTTAAACCTGTAACTTGCTATTCTTTGCATAAAATCAAAAACTTGTAACATGAAAAATGTAGCATTTCATCTCACGATTCCAATGATATAAAATTTGTAAACTAACTCTCAAAGATCAGAGAGAATTTAATCACCCCTAATTTCTGACCTAGTTTTTTAAGCATGTTCAACAATCAAATTCTCTTAGCTCAGTTAATATAAATGACAACTATGCATATGTACAGCTTCACCGTGCTAGAGACTACATTTTTGCTTCACAAATTGTGGCTTAAGGATGCCTAAATAGAGAGATAAAGTTTTGAAAAATACCTCCTTCAGCTGGATTTGGATATGGCAATGTGGGGACTTTGAGTGAGGCCTGAGGATCGTGTGAGCTTCCTTGAAGTTCCCTCAAGCTATTCCAATGCTTAGCTTACCTTGAGGATGCTTGAAACTCCCTGTAGAAGTCAAGCTGCAACCTTCAAAAATGAAAATGGTGATGTCTGAAACAGGGCACACAGTTGTAGTGCAAAGGCTTGGATAGTTTGGATGTGATGTATGGAAGGTGTTTGAAGTGTTACAAGGCAAAACGCACGAGCAAATATTGAGTTGACAAGAGTTTTGCAGAAGCTGGTCTGTTTGGACAAAAAAATGTGTTTTTTGAGTTTGAGAGTGTTTCAGATCATAAGCATTCGTGTTCTAGCTTACAACAAGTTTGTGAAGTTGTTTTGAATGAGGCCAAGTTCACTCTTTAACAGATGTGCAAGTTCTCTTGACTTTTGCAACTTTTCTTGCTTTTGAAGAAAGGTTGAGGTGACCATGCTAAAGGCCTGTACTTGCTTGCTTGCTAGATGTAGAGGGTTGGTATGCTTTGCTTGATATCTATGGACATTGCTTGTGACAAAAGAACAGGTCCAAGGCTCAAGGATAGCAAAGTTGCAAAAAGCTTGCTTTATGAAAATGGCAATGTGCCCTTTATGCCATTTATGGATTTATTCTTTGTATAATGCTCCAACAGCCAAAATAAAGCCATTATCCCATGAGTTTGCATTTAATTATGGAGTGTAGAGGGGATTTAGGACCTGTAATGCAAGGTACAAGCAAGCTTGATCAGATTTGCAACTTGACACTTTGTAAAAATGGCTTGATCAAAAGTGACAAAATGCCATTTTCTCTTCTTCGATTCTCCCTAACCACAAATGATCTTGGAGAGTTCTTGGACATTTTTGGAAATCTTGCAACATGATATACAATCCATATTTGAAATTAATTTTGAGATACCTCTTGGAACTAGGTGAAAAATGTCCATGAAGTTGGGTAAAAAACCTGCCTAAATTAGGGTAAATTTTCACTAAGTCTTTTAGTTCATGGACCCTTATTCATAAATTCATAACTTGAGACCCAAGCATATTTTGGGAAAACTTTGTGAATCAAAGTTGTAGATTTAATGGAGGACTAGAACTTTCATGTTGGAAGTTTTCTTTAAATCCAATATCATCATGGTGAAAAAGTTGTGGAAAGTTGGGAAAAAATAAGAAATTTTCCATACTTAAGAAAAATTCTAAGTTATGAAAAATTTCAAATTAAAACACTAATTTGCAATTTTAGGTTTCTTGGTAAAAAAGTTTCACATTTTGACATATCTTGATGAATTATGACCTTTGGCACTTGATTTAGACTAAAAAGTTAAAGTTTGACTTTTCAGTGCACAATTGACATTTGATCAGTTGACTGCAAAATTCATCTGTCAATTCTATGTACTTGAGATCTTTTGAACTATGTGATTAGGTAAAGATAATGCTATTGAGTCCTTGAAATCATGCTTGAATCCAATTGGTCATTGGCTAGGTCAAAAATCAGAAATTGCCCTTTCTCAGTCAAAACCCTAATTTTGACCATTTTGCCCTTTTGATGATTTGATCAAATTTCTTGGGGAGTTGTGATCCAAACTTGATAAAATGGTTAATATGAGTCTAAAATGTTGTTGTGGATAAAAATTATGAAGTTTTACTGTAAATTGGCAATGGTTGACTTTCCCCTCAATACAGCTGATTTTTAGGTCAACTGTCCAATTGACTGGGCAAAAATGTGATTCAAGGTTTGAAACTTGGTATGAGCAATCTTAGGGGTCCAAGATTGTGTATGAAAGTCATATGAAGCATTGATGGTACAAAAATCCTTGTGCAAACTCAAACCCTAATTTCAGGTCATTAGTGCAAGATGAGGTCTTGAGCTGAGCAAACCCTAATCTTGTTTTGAGTCCAAGAAGTCTGGTGAGGAAAATCTTGATAAATGAGAGGGAAAATTTTGGGGTACAACAGAGTGTAATCAAGGAAAACAAGTTAGGAGCTCAAGAAGTTGACTTTGTGCATAAAGCTTGTTTTACAAGAATGAATATGTTACTTTCTCCCCAAAATGGCAAATTGATTTGTACAGAGCTTGAAACACTTGGATAAGGGCATAATCAGTTGTGTAAAACATTAAATATGGAGTGAAAAACAAGTTTGAGGCCTGAAAAGTGAGGATTATGCAGCATGGCTATGGATGTGGTTCATGTTCATCACAAAATATGTCTTGCAAAATAAGTTTGAAACCCTAACTTCTTGCTTTTGATTCTCTTAGCTCAAGTATGGTCTTGATGAGTTCTTGGACATTTTGGAAAGCTTGTAACATCCTCTACAACTTTTTTGTTGGACATTTTTGAAGATTCAATTTGGAAATATGTGAAAAGCTGCCATGAAGTTAGGTCAAAATCCTGACTAAAATACTCAAAATTTCACTAAGTATTTTTAGTATTATGGACATGTCTTCATAAATTCATAACTTGAAATCCAAGCATTTATAGAAAAATTTATTCCCTACAATGTTTTATATCTCATTGATATCTACAACTTTCATGTTGGAAGTTTCCCTTGAATCATCTTGCATCATGGTGGAAATTTGGCACAAAGTTATGAAAAAAATGATATCTTTCCAACACTTAGAAAAAATTTCGAAGTCCTAGAATTTTGACTTTTCAAAGATAACTTTGACTTTTCAATTTCTTGATGAACAAATTTCATATTTTGACATGTCTTGATGAAATATGATTTTTGAAACTTGATTTTGATCAAAAAGTCAAAGTTTGACTTTTTAGTGTACAATTGACTTTTCATCAATTGACTGAAATTCATCTGTCAATCCAATGATCTTGAGAGGTGATTTAAACTATGATATTAGGTTAAGATGGTGAATTTGAATCCTTGAGATCATGTCTTAAACCAATAAGTCATTTTCTTGGTCAAAAGTCAAGAACTGAGCCTTCTCAATCAAAACCCTAATTTTGACCATTTTGCCCTTTTGGTGTTCTGATCAAATTTCTTTGAGGAATTGTGATTCAAACTTGATAAATTGACATATATGATTTCAATATGTTGATATGGATAAAAAATTATGAAGTTTTACTTCAAATTGACCACATTTGACTTTTCCCTAATACAATTGATTTTAGGTCAACTGATCAACTGACTGAGCAAAAATGTGATCCAAAGCTTGAAACTTGACATGAGCAATCTTAGGGATCCAAAATGATCCATGACAGTCATATAAGGAATTAGAAGTTCAATTATCTTTGTACAAACTCAAACCCTAATTTTGAGTTGCCAGTGTTGAGATGGTG
This sequence comes from Vicia faba, assembly GCA_948472305.1. Taxonomy (NCBI): domain Eukaryota; kingdom Viridiplantae; phylum Streptophyta; class Magnoliopsida; order Fabales; family Fabaceae; genus Vicia; species Vicia faba. Next base: position 148,041,215 of record OX451740.1, read on the forward strand.
TCTTGAGCTGATCAAACCCTGTATAGTCTTGAATCAATGGAGATCTTATGAGAGATTTCTTGAGAAATAAGAGAGAAAATTTTGGGGTACATCAATATCCTATGAATAATTATTCGACATCATGACTAGTACAACTGTACATTTGGATTAATTTAGTTATAACAGGTCTTGAATATTATGGGAATATTAGGATATTATATTTGGCATCTGTAATACGGTGGGAGAACTGACTTGGGTGTTTTGCATTTTATCGCAAGTGTTGCGGATAGCAAGATGCGCCACCCACTTTTCTTTTATCCAATAAGGAAAGGGTGAAAAGAACAGGAAAGACCTTTGAGATATTTTCTTGAGTTCGGGGGGTAGGTTATGAAAAGGGAATGTGTTAGCACCCTTTTCATCCGTAGTTATCTACGGGCTCTTAGTTGCTTGCTAGATCACTTAAAACCGCTTTATTTGAAAATGTGTTTGTGATGGGTGCAAGTTTGAAAATATTTTGAAAACACCTTTGTTTCGGCAAACTTTGTAATGATTCTCATCTCTATAAGAATCTATACAAAGTGTTGATTTTGCAAATAGTTCAAAGAGATGTTTGTTTTTGAAAGATGTTTTGAAAGTGTAAGTGTGGAAATAGTTTTAATTTGTGAGCAAGCAACTACGAGCGTCCTACCTATTCAACAGGTCTTTGTTATTTTCCTCCCCCTTTAGATGTTGCTATCTTACCATTGATTTGGTAAGAAGCCCCATCTTTGGATGTGAAGGGACAAGCGCGGGTCAATCGTACAGTCATAGAAGGCAACTTGTGAGACGCTTTAGCAATTTTCTTAATGGACTAGATCGTTTACCAAAGGCAACATCGAGGGACATCGAGGGACTACGATCTTTTTTATCGTAGGGTCTTTGCTAAAGTGTCCCATATTCGAAGGACATGACTGTTTTTCCGAGGCAACATGCGAGGTTACCCTAGAGGTGCGCATGTGAAAAGTGTTTTGATTTTAATTAATTGGTCTTGATTAGGGTGGTCTAGCGGTTGATTTTAAATCTTGTCATACACTCCTAATTACTATACAATGATAAGTAAATGCGGTAAAAATGCAGAAAATAAAGCTCTACGCTATTACAACGCTTCGGGAGTGGGGTAGTACAAATTTATAAATTGAGATGGGTCGAATAATACGATTAAATGTATGAATAAGAAAGTAATACAACCAAATCGAATCAAACAAATTAATTAAACTAAAACAAAACTATTAAAGTGAAAATTAATAGGTAAAATAATGTGAACTTCTAAGGCTTCTAACTAAACTTAATAAAATTCTAAGAAAAAAATATTAAATTAATTCTAAATTAAACTAATTAAAATAAATGCCTAATTAAAAAATACATAATTAATTAAAACTAACTAACCTAAATTAATATGATAAAGCTAATAAAACTAAGTAAAATAATGGTGTAAAACAGAAAATGGAAGGTGTTGTCATGAATTTCGTATGGGCTTTTGATTAAAAGCCCAAACCCCTTTTTGATGACTTTTGCCTAATAGTAAAAGGAGGAAATGACAAAAAGATTGAAAAATGCACAAAATGTCCATGGGGGTGTCGAACCCGAGACCTCTATATCACGCAAACTCACACTGACCACTACACCAACTGACCTTTCATTTATTTAAACGCTTTCATTAATATAAAACATAGAATTTATTGAATAGGCTGGGCCAAAACAAAAGGCCCAAACCCGGTTTGTGATAGGAAAAGAAAATTGTTTTGTAACCCTAAAGAGACAAGGGGAACGACACCACTAGCTTTTGTTGTGCTCATTGGGAAAGGAAATTTTATTATTATTGTTTGTTTCCCATAAACAATCAAAAGGAAGTGCTGAAATAAAATATTAAACAATACGATCCCTCTCCCTCTTGACAAACAGAATCATTACCAACATCCTCCTCTAACTTCTCATCTCAAGAACAAATCAAAGAAAAGGAAGTGAAGGGTTATTAAAACCTCCAAAACCATGAACAAACCAAAAGTTTCCAACACCAAAATGTGCCAAACCGAAATTTCACCTTTCAAATTCCTTGAAATCTCATCACCACCGTTACCCTTTCTCTTGTCTATATTTACTGATTTACTACCTCCTCTCGAACTCGACATAACACCGTAACCTTTGTTCTTGTTTTTTTTTGTGAAGAAGATGAAAGAATAAAGCTCAGAGAGGAAGAAGAGAGATTCTTCTTCTAAACGCGGTGAGGGAGAAGAGGTGAAGGAGAAAGGGTCAAGAGTTTGGAAGAAAGATCCATTTGGGAAGACTGAAGAAATTTGCGTTTGTGAATGGTTGTGTTTGCGGTTGGGATATGTTAAAGGGATGTACTGTGTAATTCTTTTCTGGATTTTTATTGTATTATTTTTTTATTTGATTATAACAGTAAAATAATGCATGCAGGAGATTTGATATTTATGATGAATGAAAAGCAATAACGAAAATTTTACTGGTCTGGATTTGTTTTCTGAAAATGTTGTGCTTGATTTTACTGCTGGTGACTTCACAACTTTTCATTTGACAGGGGAGTTGGTTTCTGTAAACTTTCTCACTTTCTCTCTTTAATTTCTTAAGGGTTGGAAGGGGAAAATGATGATATGGGAGTGTTGATGTTATTTTTTTGATTTGGCTTGGTTGCTGTATTGGTTTTTGTTGTGGCTGTTTTTGCTGGAGAAAATATTTGTTCTTTTCTTTTTCTGATGGATGAAAATTGATCCCTTTTGTTGTGTTACCGTCTCCCTTATATTCATCTGAAAACAAACTTTTAGGGGGAAAAGGATATGGATTTTGAACAAATTTATTATGCTGCTTTGCTCCTTTTTGTTGCAGTTTTGACTTTGCCTGTTTGTGTGCAATTTTGGCTGTATATAGCAGTTTCTTTTGATAGATGTTTGGACTATTTTTGGTATAGATTTGGACAGCAATGCATGGCTACAATGCAGTCTGTTTTTACAGCATTTTAGCCTCTTGTATTTGTCCTCTTTTACTGTGATGCAAACTATTTATTTTGTGCAGCATTTGGGACTATGATGAATTCTAAATTTTGACTTTTATTTCTTCTCATTTTGTCCTCTGTGAACCAATTAAAGATTGTGATTTGCAATGGACGAAACGCGGATGAAACGCTGCCCCTTTATTTCTGATTCTTCTTACTGATCCCTAATGATGAAAATGTTGAGAATTCTTTCAAATTTTCTATTCTTGTACCAACATGAATTTTTGCTAACTAATTCTCTCTTTTTATTTACATGTACGAGCAAATTGGACGATAGGGAGAATTGACGAAGAGTGACTTGAAACGCTTGAGGAAAGCTTGATGATGAAGAAATTCCTTTGTAGTTTAGTACATTGTTAGGAATTTTGTAACTTTGTGATTTGAATTTTGAGGCTTAGAAGCTTGTAAGGTGTATACCAATTCACTTGTAATTTTAAATAATGAATTCTTATTCACTTGTAAATTTAAACAATGAAACTTTGTTTCAATCTTGCATTCTTGATTCATCTTGAATTTGTTTCTACGAAACATGAATATTCCTTTTTGATACAATTTAAATTATGAGCACAATTTGGATTCTTCTTTGTGGTCTATAAACTTAAAATGCCTCTTGAGAAAAGAATGAGACTTGAATCCTTGAAACATGCCTTGAATAATGCTTTGTATTTTCCTGTAGTATTGAATCATGAATTCTTGAAAACTTGAAATGGATGTCTTAAATTTGGAATTAGAATTGATGTTGCACTTGTAATTGATTTGAAAGAAATATTGGAAATTTGAATGAAGATGAATGAAGTTGATGAATTCCTTGAATTCAAAATAGTTCACATGAATGAATTTTTTTCAAGTATATCAAAATTACGCCATAAGCATATTGATCCTTTTGAATATCCTGAAACAAATTCATGTGAATGAATTATGCCTCACATGCTTGAATTGGGCCGAAGTCAAAAGAATTATTTGAATGGATCCTCGAATCTTCTTCATTAAAATCTGTATCTTCAATTCATAGTAACTTGAAATACGAGCCAATATTACAAATCTTGCCTTTAATAATTTTGATCAAAATCCCATTTCGATCCAATAATAGTTATCATTCAAACGCAAACGATTTGAAGTACGAATAATAAACTACCCATGAACCTTCAAACTCAAACTCTTATTTCAATGAATTATCTCAACATAATGATCAACGTCTAGAAATAACATTCTACAGTCAAGAAATTCCTATAAAATATCAATAAATTTCATGGTCTTCCAAGTGCATTTTGACTTTGTTCGTTGAAGCAATATCATAGAAAATGCTATTTGTGATACTTCACAAAAAGAATCGCTTTAGAACATTGTAAATTGAAGAAGTTATGAGCCTCGAAAATTGGACAAGAGTTTCTTATGATTAGGTCAAATTTGCAAAATGACCTATAAAGTATTTGAATTTTCGGATGATCTTTCGCACGTAATCAACTCTTGACTTGTGAAGAGAAATTGGAGATGACGTCAAGGAGATTCATATGCAAAAAGTACCGCTCAAAAATATCTAATAATGAAAAAGTTACAATCGTTTAAACTTGATCTTGTAAAGGTTAATTTTTTTGGGTTAATGCAGTTCATTTTCAGTCATCTGAACCATTAACTGAGCAAACTCGCAATGCAACGCTTGAAACTTGGCACGAGCATCCTTGAGAATACATGAAGAACCAAGGAGACTTTTTGAAACCTTGGAAACTTAAATTTTCATGAGAAAAACCAAACCCTAGTTGTTGACTCAATGCCTAGGAGGAGAATCTGTCTGATCAAACCTTAAGCCATTTTGAGTATTTGAGAAACCCTAGGATGACATTTTGAATGAAAAATGGGAGGGAAAATTTTAGGGTATAACAGCTGCCCCTGTTCAATCTTCTTAAACCTGAAGAGTTAGATTGACATGTCTGCCATTCGTGACTCGAGGGTGGAAGATGATTGAACACTAGAGTGCCTGAAAATTTGACTCGTTGATGCACAAAGTAATGCCTCGGATTTATTGTATCGGGAATGGGCTTACAAATTCCATTTGGAACATTTTCGGAGATGGGATTATAGATGCCATCCAGAAGTGGTTGAGAATCGTCGGAGACGGGCTTATAGATTCCATCCAGAAGTGACTGTTGATAGAGAAATGGAAGAAGTATTAGAGTAAATCTTTGGTCAATTTATACCGAAACAACAAATGTCTATATTTTTTTTTATCTGGATAAGAATCAGAAAAAATATTAGGGTTGATTTGACTGAACCAGAGAAAATGTCTACCAGAAGAGAATCAGGATAAATCATTGGTTGATTTAAACTGAACCAACATAGGTTCTGAAGGAAGCGTTTGTCATGTAGATAGTCATCCCGTTCTATTTCGAGAATTAATCTACAAACAGTTTGTTGGTAAACCCGTCATGTTTCGGGAGTTTGTACCATTGGTAATAAAGATAGTCGCCCCGTCCTATTTCAGAATTAATCTTTATCTGACCAAAGAGAAAGAAAGATAGTTTCCCTGTCTTTTTTCGGGAGTTAATCTTCAATCTTCTTCATGTAGATAGTTGTCCTGTCTTGTTTCAGGTATTAATCAGTTATTCATAGATAGTTGTCTTGTCTTGTTTCAGGTATTAATCCAGAACCAGCTTTTTGTTGGTCGTAGAGATAGTTGCCCTGGCTTGTTTCAGGAATTAATCTCTGACCTATTTGAGAAATGTTGGTAGTATTTTCCAGAAGAGATCTTTTGTCTTATTGATTGACTTTTCCTGCAAGAAAGAGGGTTAGTTACACACATATGTGTGCATGGCTTGATGATATTCTCAAAATAAATGAGATTATGCTGTATGCATTTATCATGTATGTAATATGATATATGAATGTGAAATACTGTTGAAACGTATCTTTGTCTTGGAAAATAAATCCTAGACAAATGCCCGGGAGTCTTTAAATCCGGGACTGTCGTTGAAGAGTATGTGTGTCTTTAAACTTTGTTTAGGGTGTTTCTGCCGGGGATTCCTGCTTTGTTGTTTGGGGAAAACTCTACTGGGGAAAATTGACTTTGCTATGAGGGAAACTCTGGAGAGTGTTTAATTCTGTATGGGGGAAAAAGTTCAGGAGTTTTAGTTGTCCTTTACTCTACTAGGGATTTGAAAGTTAGCTGTTATCTGGTCGGATTCCAGGCTTCACGACAACTTGCTGGGGATAGTGAAGTTAACTGTTATCTTGTTGGATTCTAGGCTTTAAAATAACTTACTGGGGATAGTGGCAAACTCTACTAGAGAAAAGGAGTTTTGCTAGTGATTTATAGGAGTTAAACTGCTATCGGTCGGGTCTAGGCTTCGGTAACTTGAAATTGAGATTCACTATTATCTGGTCGGGTCCAGGCTTCAGCAATTTGATCTTGAGGTTAACTGGTATCTGGTCGGGTCCAGGTTTCAGCAACTCGAACTGTTATCTGGTCGGGTCCAGGTTTCAGCAATTTGAAGTAGTTAAACTATTATTTGGTCGGGTCCAGGCTTTAGTAACTTTAAAAATTGTGATTTACTGTTATCTAGTCGAGTCCAGGCTTAGTAGTAACTTTCTTGAAAGAGATGAAGTTGAACTATTATATGGTCGGGTCCAGGCTTCATAGTAACTTGCTTTGAAGAGATGAAGTTGAACTAGTATCTGGTCGGGTCCAGGCTTCATAGTAACTTGCTTTGAAGAGAAAGGAGTCAACTGCTATCTAGTCTGATTCCAGGCTTCATAACAACTTCAGGGATAGTAACAATTACTTTGGGGATTGAAATGGCTTTACCGGGGGTTAAGGGGTTTCATCCATTGATTTGAAATAGTTTGAGAAGTAAACTCAAGCTGGAGAATTTATAGCTTTGTTGGGGAAATAAACCATGTTGAAGAGAATATTTGACAATCTGTAGGGGAGGTAAATTCTTTACACAAAAACTCCACAAGGTTTCCAACTCAGCTTGGGAGAGGGTTTTCCAGAGATTGAAACTCTGGCTAGGGGATTGCCCGAATCTAACTCTGTGGGGATAATTTGATTGAAGTAACTCTGTGGGGATATCCCAAGTTTTTAAGTAAATACTTATTACTATTTTTACGCACACTTTTGTTAATAGTTAATCATGTTCATATGCATATGTTTATTCAATTTTAGCCACTGGACACTTTTGCACTTAAAACAGGAAAAAAAAAGTTTTGCACTTAAAAATGTATTTGTATTGATACTTTGCCCAAAAATAGGCGCTTTTGTACATGGATACAAAAATCCTAGTAAGAGGAAATCGTCGAAAGAATGAAAATAGTAAAAAGTGAAAACAAAAATAAATAGCCATGTGGAAGTGATCTCATTGTGTTCCAACTCCACTATTGCCCCTATTTCTTCAAACATCATCCCATGCCGTTGAAAGAAGTTGATTGGATTGATCTTGTACCATGGAATTTGGACCTCGATAATAAAGTTTGCTGCAGAGATCCAACAGGACATAGTCGTACGCTTTAATCCATAACTTTTTCCTGGACCTCCCTTTCGGGTTTTCAGTCCACCAAGATACCCATTTTTGCCCAAGCCATCCTTTTCGAGTTTTCGAATTACTGGGTGCACAATATTTTACATATATCCCTAAATTTTTCCCGAACCTCTTTGGTTCGCCAGGACACCCTTATTTTTACCTAGGCATGTCAACCTAGTGGGTCATTTTATGCGTAGTATTTTTTAACTATGTTCGCGTTCACGGGATGTGGGAAGTCTTCGCCGTCCATGGCAGTTAGCATCATGGCACCGCCAGAGAATACTTTCTTAACAACAAATGGCCCTTCATATGTGGGAGTCCATTTGCCTCTGGGATCGCCTTGTGGAAGAATGATGTGCTTTATTACCAAGTCGCCAGTCTGATACACTCGAGGCTTGATCTTTTTGTTGAAAACCTTGATCATACACTTCAGGTACATCTGACCATGACAAACAGCAGCCAGTCGGTTCTCATCAATCTGAAGGGGTAAGAAAACACTTTGAAGGGGGGGGGGGGGTTGAATAAGTTACTCTTTTTCTTTTCAAAACAAAGCTCAATAATAATGGAAGGACAAGGTTATTTTTATCCTGGTTCGTTTGAACTCAAACTACTCCAGTCCACCCGTCAAGGTGATTTCGCCTTTCTCAACAAGGACTTAATCCACTATAATCAACTAATTACAAACACACAACAACTGTTGTGAATAACAATGCACAAGTAATCTTACAAGTGACTAACACCACTAAGACTTAAATCTAGTTCTAGTCTGCTTGAGAAATTTGACCAAACTTGGTCTCTCAAGGAACAATTACAAGAGTTTAATCTTACAGATAGTGAAATAAAATTTGCTTCTTATCAAGCTATATCACAACTGTCATTTTTCAAATAGAATAAATTTGCACAAAGTGTATGAACAAAGAGTTTGTGAGCCCAGAATTTTTCACGTAGTTTCTTGCTTCTTTTTGAAATTTGATTGGTTGGTTGGCTTGCAATAAATGTCCTTCTATATATAGTAAAAACAAAATGACCGTTGCTGCCTTCAAAAAGTGGAGAGCATTAAATGCTTGCGTGTTTCTTTGCACTATTCCATTTTCCAAGAAACTAGCTTAGACACTTGAGTGCTTGCAGCCGTCTTTGCATTAATGAGAAAATGACAACTTGTAAGAATATGTTTCCTGAAGCTTGACAAGACAAGTTGGATTTTGCATTTCTTCAGAACTTGCTTCAACGTCTTGTATTCAGAACATAATTTGCTTATCTTCTGAACAAAGCTTTGCTTGCTAAGAACTTGATCAGCACTTGCTTTCAAATAAACTTTTGAACAACACTTGCTTTTAAGTAATCTTCTGAACAAGGAATCCTGCTAAGTGTTAGAAGATGTAATTAAATTAATTGTCTTACCAGAGTCAGCAGTTGCGCTTAAAACAAAAAGGTTCTTTCATTAAATAACTTCTTCATATAATTTTTAGCTCATCACATCGAAATGCTTCTGTCAGAACATTATCTGAAACATTCAAATACGTTTATCGGAGTATAAATTATCTAAAATATAATTTATTGTTATCATCAAAACTCTGAGGTAGATCATAACTAATCTTGTTCTAACACAATCAAGTTTAGCTGATCCAACCTAGTCTGAATCCATTCGTGTTCGCCTAGACCTACTTCTTTCATAATCCTTAGGGAAGGAATTTGAACTTCAACGGGTAGGACAACTTCCATGCCATAGACTAAAGAGAAGGGAGTTGCCCCAGTTAACGTTTGAGCCGAAGTACGGTATCCATGAAGAGAAAATGGTAACATCTCATGCCAATCTTTGTAGGTTACCACCATCTTTTGCCTAATCTTCTTGGTGTTTTTATTAGCGGCTTCTACTACGCCATTCATTTTAGGTCTGTATGGAGAAGAATTGTGATGCTTGATTTTGAACTGTGTGCAGATTTTCATAATCATAGCATTGTTAAGATTGGTTCCATTTTCGGTGATGATCCATTCAGGGATACCATAATGGTAGATGAGGTTATACTTGACAAACCTGGCTACAACGTTCTTGGTAACTGAGGCATATGAGGCTGCTTCGACCCACTTGGTAAAGTAATCAATGTCAACAAGGATGAAATGGTGTCCACTGGAGGCGGTAGGTTTGATCTCTCCAATCGTGTTAATGCCCCACATTGCAAACGGTCACGGAGCGGTCATGACATTCAGAAGAATTGGGGGTACATGGACCTTGTCAGCATAGATTTGACACTTGTGACAAACCCATGAGTGATGATGACAATCAGTTTCCATTGTGGATCAATAGTAGCCAGCCCTCAGGATTTTCTTGGCCATAGTGTGTTCCCTAGAGTGGGTCCCAAATATACCATCATGCATGTCTTCCATGATCCACTCTTCCTCCTTCTTGTCCATACACCAGAGTAGAGTAGAATCATGGTTGCGTTTGTACATGATTCCATTGGTTAGGAAGAATTTGGCTGAAAATCTTCGCAAAAATTTCTTATCATTGATGAAAGCTCCTTCAGCAATGTATCCTTCTTCTCTTTACAGCAGCTGACACATACGGAGTTGGTTCCACCAGCAGCTTGTCAATTATTTTCCTTTTCAGTAAATTCTTCCCAGTCATAGTTTTACCACAAGTAGGTTCTAGCTCCCCCAGAAGATTGGCTTCATCTAGGTGAACAATCAGACTATTCTCAGTCAGAATTTCTGAGATTAATCTACCCATAGGAATCCAATTCCTTTTGGATTTTGGGTTTTTCATCCTTTTAGCTTCCCTAGTCTCTTTTACATGGTTCCAGAGATGTTCAAATAGCAAATAAGCCAAATCAATTTTTACATTTGTTCCAAGGAAGAACAACAAGTATTGTTGATTAGCGTTAATGTAATCTGGAGAACTGGTGTCCTTCCTATGGTGAATACATCCATGGATAATTCTTGCCCAAATCTTGCATTTATCTTTCAAGTCCCTGACTTTTGAAGATCCTTGACCATTTGTGAAAATCTCTGAGTAGACCCTTGACATTTCCATTCTTCCACTTGGCATACCTGTAACTCCAAGTCCTTTAAACCCTAGCAACTTTCTGATTAGGTCTTCAGTAATGGATATTTCCTTGCCCATTACGAAAGAGAGGATAACCTTAGGGGTTGCAATAGCATGTATCCAGAATTCCTTCACCAGATGTGGAAAAACTGGACCAATGAGACGATCAAAAAATTTATCCCAACCTTGAAACTTAACAGCAGGAAACAAGTCAAAACCATTTTCTCTTAGATTCTCAAAATCTACCATTAACTCACTTAAAACTTCCAAGCTGTCTACAGGAATGAGAGTAGTTCTCTCAAGCACTATGTATTGCTCAGAGTGGATATTCTCAGAATGGGTAGAGGAAGAAGCCATTGGAGTTCTTAGAGTTGAGAGATGAAAAAGAGTTTTAGAGAAAAAGTACATAAACGTTTGAGTTTGAAAGAGACGGTAAAGATGAAAAAGGGTTTTTCCAAAAGTATTTATATGAAAAAGAATTTCAGAAATAGGTTTAGAAATAAAACAGTAAAAAAAAAATTAAAGAATTTAAAATGAATCTCATCATTACAAGCATTTAATGATTTTGCCAAAATTAAGGGAAAACGTGAGATTAGATAATCATAACAGTTACCTAGAACAGCGTCAGTAGCTTTTGCACGCGTGACCTTTCAGAAACACACCATGTGTTCATTTCCTGAAGGATGCATGTAACAACTGTTTGTTCTAATGAATTTCTGAACTATACTTAGAAATGAAACGTTAGAGCATTTCAGAACTTTTCATATAGCTTCTGATGTAACTTCTCTTCTAACTTCTAAAGAGTTGTTAATCAGAACATTCATTTCAGAATATTCTGAAGTCAAACACAGAAGATAAATATTATTTTATTCAGGACATAATTCCATACAAATATTTTTCAAAATGAAATTAAATCTATCTTCTGAAAGGGGTTTGGTAAAAATATCAGCCCATTGATGGTCGGTTTTTACAAAAATTAAATTTAAAATTCCCTTCTGAATATAGTCCCTTATAAAATTATATTTAATTTCAATATGTTTGGCTTTAGAATGTAAAATTGGATTCTTAGAAAGACAAATAGCAGAAGTATTATCACAGAAGATAGGAATCTTACTTTCATAAAGATTGAAATCTTCTAGTTGACTTTTCATCCAAATCATCTGAGAACTACATCCAGCAGGAGATATATACTCAGCTTCTGTGGTTGAAAGTGAAATTGTTGCTTGCTTCTTGCTGTACCACGAGATAAGATTGTCACCCAGAAACTAGAAGCTTCTAGAGGTGCTCTTTCTTTCAATTCTATCTCCAACAAAGTCAGCATCACAATAACCTACTAGTCTGTAATCTTGTGATCTTCTGTAACACAAACCCATATTAGTAGTACCTTTCAGATACCTAAGAATTCTCTTAACAGCTGTTAAGTGAGATTCTCTAGGATCTAATTGGAATCTAGCACACAAACACACGCTGAATAGTATATCAGGTCTAGATGCAGTCAGATAGAGAAGGGATCCAATCATACCTCTATAGAGCTTCTGATCTACCTTCATACTTACCTCATCTTTTCCCAGAATGCAGGTTGGATGCATAGGTGTCTTGGCATCTTTGCTTTCTGAGATCTGAAATTTCTTCAGAAGTTCTTTAACATACTTCGTCTGATGTATGTAAGTACCTTCTGGAGTCTGGTTGATTTGAATTCCCAGAAAGAACTTCAATTCTCCCATCATGCTCATTTCAAATTTTGCCTGCATGGTCTTAGCAAATTCTTTTCCAAGGGAGATATTAGAGGTTCCAAAAATTATATCATCAACATAAATTTGACAAATTAAAATATCATTTTTAAATGTCTTTCTGAAAAGAGTTGTGTCCACTTTCCCTCTGGTAAAATCTTTTTCTAAAAGAAAATTACTCAGAAGATCATACCAAGCTCTGGGAGCTTATTTTAAACCGAACAAAGATTTTTTTAATTTAAAAACATGTTTTAGATGTTTTGAATCATTAAATCCAGGAGGTTGATGGGCATAAACTTCTTCTTCTATATAGCCATTTAAAAATGCACTTTAACATCCATTTGATATAATGAAATGTTATTTTGTACAACAAAAGAAATTAATAATCTTATAGACTCTAACCTGGCGATTGGGGCAAAGGTTTCATTATTCTTGTTGACTATAACCCTGTGCAACCAGTCGGGCTTTGTTTCTGATCACCTCTCCTTGCTCGTTCAGTTTATTTCTAAAAACCCATTTGGTTCCTATAACTTTGAATCCTTTGGGTCTTGGAACTAGATTCCATACATCATTTCTGGAGAATTGATTGAGTTCCTCTTGCATTGCTAAGATCTAATCATTATCTTTCAGAGCTTCATCAATGGAAGTTGGCTCAATCAGAGAAACCAAACCAAACAAAGATTCTTCATTGATTCTGAGAGAGGATCTTGTTCTAATGGGATCTTCTTTTCTTCCAATGATTACGTCTTCTTTGTGAGCTAAAGAGATTCTAGGAAACCTTTTCTAAGTGGTTCGATCAAAGATTCTGAGGTTGTCCAGAGCATTGTCAAGAGGATGATCTGCTGAGTCTTCCTTTGCTTCTAAGTCATCCTTTGCTTCTGAAGTTTCAGAGTTTGAGGGATGATCTTCTGAACCTACAGAAAAATCAATTTGCTTTGGCTGTTGCTCGCCAAGCTTATCATCAAACCTGACTTTGATTGATTCTTCAACAATCAGAGTTTTTGTGTTTTATACTCTATAGCCTTTTGAGCATTCAGAATATCCAAGCAGAAAACACTTTTGTGCTTTAGAATCAAACTTGTTCAGAGTTTCTTTAGTGTTCAGAATAAAACAAGTACATCAAAAGGATGGAAATAAGAAATGTTGGGTTTTCCGTTTTTCCACAATTCATAGGGAGTCTTTTCAAGAATAGGTCTCATAGAGATTCTATTCTGAATGTAACATGCTGTGTTCACAGCTTCTGCCCAAAAGTGCTTTGCCATATTAGTTTCCTTGATCATGGTTCTGGCCATTTCCTGTAACGTTCTATTCTTTCTTTCTACAACTCCATTTTGCTGGGGAGTTCTAGGACAAGAAAAATTATGAACAATACCATTTTCTTTAAAATATTTTTCAAAATAATGATTTTCAAATTCACCACCATGATCACTTCTGAATTTTATGATTTTAAAATATTTTTTGTTTTGCACTTGAGTACAAAAGTCAATGAACACAGAATGTGACTCATCCTTGTGTTTTAAAAACTTTACCCATGTCCATCTGCTGAAGTCATCAACAATGACCAATCCATACTTCTTACCTCTGATGGATGCAGTTTTAACTGGCCCAAACAGATCAATATGAAGTAACTCTAATGGCTTAGAGGAAGAGATAACATTTTTGGATTTAAAGGAAGGTTTTGAAAATTTTCCTTTTTGACATGCTTCGTACAAAGCTTCTGAGTTGTACTTCAGATTGGGAAGTCCTCTGACTAAATTTAATTTATTTAGTTGAGAGATTTTTCTAAGACTGACATGTCCCAATCTTCTGTGCCATACCCATTGCTCATCGCTAACAGACAAAAGGCATTTAACGTTCTGAGATTTAAGATCTGATAAATCAATTTTGTAAATATTGTTCTTTCTCTTGCCAGAAAAGAGGATTGATCCATCTTTTTGACTCACAACTCTACAGGAGTTTTGATTGAAGATAATGTCATAACCATTGTCACTTAATTGACTTATAGACAATAGATTATGAGCTAATCCTTCTACTAATAAAACATTAGAGATATAAGGAAGGTTACCGTTTCCGATGGTTCCAGAACCAATAATCTTCCCTTTCTGATTACCTCCAAACTTCACATCTCCTCCAGCTTTAAGTTCCAGGCTTTGGAACATAGACCTTTTTCCCGTCATGTGTCGTGAGCACCCAGAGTCCAGGTACCATGACAGGCGTCTCAATTGAGCTGTTAAGGACATTTGCGACAAATATTATTTTATCCTTAGGTACCCATATCTTTTTAGGTCCTTTTGGGTTAGAGTGTCTAAAGTTCTGTTTGAACTTTGGGTTAGCATAAGAGTTTCTAGAATGTGATGTATATTTTATATCATGTGAGTGTCCAAACTTGAATTGTTTATTCAGGGGTTTGTAAGTGAAAGTCATTTTTGCAATAGGTTTTGGTATGTATGTCTCCTTCCCTTTGGGAGATTCATATCCAATTCCTCTTCTGTTTTTCCCACTAACTCCATAGATCATTGAAGCCATTTTGCTTCTATCTATGCTTTTAGTTAGGAAAGTTTGAAAACTATAGTCATATTCTTTCAGAATATCTTTTGAACTAGACACAGATTCCGAACTGGAATTTTTTTGAACATTTTGAATTTCTTCTTTAAGTTTAAAATTATTTTCTAAGAGTTCAGATTTTTCTACTTCATGTTTCTCAATATCAGATGCAAGACTCTTCTTGAGTTTCTTGTATTTGATTTTGAGTTTACTATAGTTTTCCAGAAGTTCTGATAGACCATCAGCAAGTTCATTTCTAGTGAATTCAGAAAATACCTCTCTTGGTTCTGACTCACAGTCTGAGTCATCTGCTGTGGTAGCCATCAGAGCTAGGTTGGCATTTTCATCTTCAGAATCAGATTCATCTTCAGAAGAATCTGAGTCATCCCAGGTTTCCATCATCCCTTTCTTCTTACCAAACCTTTTCTTTGGTTTTTCTTTTTGAAGCTTTGGACAATCACTTTTGTAGTGACCAAGTTCTTTGCATTCATAACAGATGATCTCTCTTCTGTTTGACTTTTTGTGTCCAGAAGATTCAGGTTTATCTTCTGACTTTTTGAAGTTCCTGAACTTCTTTTGTCTGTGCTTCCACATATGATTGATCCTTCTAGAGAGCAAGGATAGTTCGTCTTCTTCTGACGCTGATTCTTCAGAGTTTTCCTCTTCAGCCTGAAAAGCGTTAGTATCAAATTTCTTAATTGATTTAAGGGCGAGAGACTTACCTTTCTTTTGAGGCTCGTGCTCATCCAGTTCAATCTCATGACTTCTGAGAGCGCTGATGAGTTTCTCCAGAGACACGTTGTTCAGATCTTTTGAAACTTTGAAAGCAGTGACCATTGGTGCCCATCTTCAGGGTAAGCTTCTGATGATATTTTTCACATGATCTTCTTTGGTATATCCCTTGTTCAAAACTCTCATACCAGCGATCAGAGTTTGAAACCTAGAGAACATTGCTTCTATAGACTCACTTTCTTCAACTTTGAAGGCTTCATACTTCTGAACTAAAGCCAGAGCTTTATATTCCTTCACTTGAGCGTTTCCTTCATGAGTCATTTTAAGAGACTCAAACATATCATGCACTGTATCTCTCTTAGTTATTTTTTCATATTCTACTTTAGAGATAGCATTTAGAAAAATATTTATAGCTCTATGATGATTTTTAAAATCAGCTTTTTGTAGTCTATCCATATTTTTTCTGTCAACTTTGTTTCCTTCTGAGTCAGTAGGATGTGTGTAACCATCCAAGACTATATCCCATAGATCACTATCATGACCTAGAAAGAAACTTTCTAGTCTGTCTTTCCAGTACTCAAAATCTTCTCCATCAAAAATAGGAGGTTTGTTGTAACTATTGTTATTTTGTTCAGCGGCCATTGTGTTTTCTTCTGGATCTTTTCCTGACACGATTAAGTGTTGTGCTCAGAGTCAGGCTCTGATACCAATTGAAGGGTTAAGAAAACACTTAGAAGGGGGGGGGGTTGAATAAGTTACTCTTTTTCTTTTCAAAACAAAGCTCAATAATAATGGAAGGACAAGGTTATTTTTGTCCTGGTTCTTTTGAACTCAAACTACTCCAGTCCACCCGTCAAGGTGATTTCTCCTTTCTCAACAAGGAATTAATCCACTATAATCAACTGATTACAAACACAAAACAACTGTTGTGACTAACAATGCACAAGTAATCTTACAAGTGACTAACACCACTAAGAGTTAAATCTAGTCCTAGTCTGCTTGAGAAATCTGACCAAACTTGGTCTCTCAAGGAACAATTACAAGAGTTTAATCTTACAGATAGTGAAATAAAATTTGCTTCTTATCAAGCTATATCACAACTGTGATTTTTCACTTAGAATAAATTTTCACAAAGTGTATGAACAAAGAGTTTGTGAGCCCAGAATTTTTCACGTAGTTTCTTGCTTCTTTTTGAAATTTGATTGGTTGGTTGGCTTGCAATAAATGTCCTTCTATATATAGTAAGAACAAAATGACCGTTGCTGCCTTCAAAAAGTGGAGAGCATTAAATGCTTGCGTGTTTCTTTGCACTATTCCATTTTCTAAGAAACTAGCTTAGACACTTGAGTGCTTGCAGCCGTCTTTGCATCCATGAGCAAACGGGAACTTGTAAGAATGTGTTTCCTGAAGCTTGACAAGACAAGTTTTCTTTTGCATTTCTTCAGAACTTGCTTCAACATCTTGTATTCAGAACATACTTTGCTTATCTTCTGAACAAAGCTTTGCTTGCTAAGAACTTGATCAACACTTGCTTTCAAATAAACTTCTGAACAACACTTTCTTTCAAGTAATCTTCTGAACAAGGAATCCTGCTAAGTGTTAGAAGATGTAATTAAATTAATTGTCTTACCAGAGTCAGCAGTTGCGCTTAAAACTAAAAGGTTCTTTCATTAAATAACTTCTTCATATAATTTTTAGCTCATCACATCGAAATGCTTCTGTCAGAACATTATCTGAAACATTCAAATACGTTTATCGGAGTATAAATTATCTAAAATGTAATTTATTGTTATCATAAAAACTCTGAGGTAGATCATAACTAATCTTGTTCTAACACAATCAAGTTTAGCTGATCCAACCTAGTCTGAATCCATTCGTGTTCGCCTAGACCTACTTCTTTCATAATCCTTAGGGAAGGAATTTGAACTTCAACGGGTAGGACAACTTCCATGCCATAGACTAAAGAGAAGGGAGTTGCCCCAGTTAACATTTGAGCCGAAGTACGGTATCCATGAAGAGAAAATGGTAACATCTCATGCCAATCTTTGTAGGTTACCACCATCTTTTGCATAATCTTCTTGATGTTTTTATTAGCGGCTTCTACTACGCCATTCATTTTAGGTCTGTATGGAGAAGAATTGTGATGCTTGATTTTGAACTGTGTGCAGATTTTCATAATCATAGCATTGTTAAGATTGGTTCCATTTTCGGTGATGATCCTTTCAGGGATACCATAATGGCAGATGAGGTTATACTTGACAAACCTGGCTACAACGTTCTTGGTAACTGAGGCATATGAGGCTGCTTCGACCCACTTGGTAAAGTAATCAATGTCAACAAGGATGAAATGGTGTCCACTGGAGGCGGTAGGTTTGATCTCTCCAATCGTGTTAATGCCCCACATTGCAAACGGTCACGGAGCGGTCATGACATTCAGAAGAATTGGGGGTACATGGACCTTGTCAGCATAGATTTGACACTTGTGACAAACCCATGAGTGAAGATGACAATCAGTTTCCATTATGGACCAATAGTAGCCAGCCCTCAAGATTTTCTTGGCCATAGCGTGTCCACTAGATTGAGTCCCAAATATACCATCATGCATGTCTTCCATGATCCCCTCTTCCTCCTTCTTGTCCATACACCAGAGTAGAGTAGAATCACGGTTGCGTTTGTACATGATTCCATCGCTTAGGAAGAATTTGGCTGAAAATCTTCGCAAAAATTTCTTATCATTGATGAAAGCTCCTTCAGGATACTCTTGTGCTTCGAGATATATCTTCACCTTGTGGTACCAAGGCTTCTCTTCGTCTATGTCAAGTTCACAACAATGTGCTAGTTCGTCAAATCTTTCAATTATGATTCTAGGAGCCTCATTGTCCCAATCTACCTTGAACATAGATGACATTGTTGTTAAGCATCAGCTAACTGATTCTCTTCTCTAGGGAAGTGCACAAAGGTGACCTCCTCGAAGTATGGGATCAGGGTTAACACATACTCTTTGTAGGGAATCATATTAGGGTGCTTGGTATCTCATTCTCCCTTGACTTGACTGATTACTAGAGAAGAATCTCCATATACATCCAAGAACTTATTCCTTAGGTAAATGGAAACCTTTAGACCTAAAATGCACGCCTCATACTCAACCATGTTTTTGTACATTCGAAGCATAATATAGCAGTGAAAGGTGTATGGCAACCTTCAGGAGTAACAATCACAGGACCAATTCCGTTACCCAAAGCGTTGGAAGCCCCATCAAAAACCATAGTCCATCAGGATCCTTGTTCAGGTCCGTCATACGGTCCAGGCTTTTCGCAGTCAATTATCAGCATGATGTTCTCGTCCGAGAATTCAAAGTTCATAAATTGGCAATTGTCAACAGCTTAATGTGGCAAATGATCTGCCAATACACTTCCTTTGATTGCTTTTTGTGTAGTGTATTGGATATCATATTCAGTCAAAATCATTTTCCATCTAGCTATTCTTCCAGAGAGAGCTGGCTTTTCGAAGATATACTTTATAGGGTCCATTTTAGAAATTATCAAAGTGGTGTGAGTCAACATATACTGTCTTAGCTGGCGAGCAGCCCATGCCAGAGCACAACAAGTTTTCTAGAGCAGTGAATATCTTGTTTCACAGTCAGTAAATTTTTTACTCAGGTAGTATATTGCATGCTCTTTTCGGCCAGACTCGTCATGTTGGCCCAACACACCCCCTATTGAATTCTCTAATACAGTCAAATACATAATCAGAGGTCTTCCTTCAACTGGAGGCATAAGGATTGAAGGTTCTTGTAGGTACTCCTTGATTTTGTCTAAATCTACTTGGCCGTCGTCATTCCATCTGATTACTTGATCCTTCTTCAGCAGCTTGAAGAGTGGCTCGCAAGTGGTAGTTAAGTTAGATATGAATCGAGCGATGTAATTGAGTCGACCTAAGAAACCTCTGACCTCCTTCTCAGTACGGGGAGCTTGCATTTCTTGGATATCTTTGACCTTCGTGGGATCGACTTCGATACCTTTGCCATTGATGACAAACCCTCAAAGTTTTCCAGATCTTACCCAAAGGTGCACTTGGTGGGGTTCAGCCTCAACTTGTATTTTTTCATCCTTTCAAATAGCTTATGTAAGTGGTCGAGGTGATCTTCTTCAGTCTGCAACCTTGCAATCATATCATCCACATAAACCTCTATTTCATGATGGATCATATCATGAAATAAGGCTACCATATCTCGTTGATATGTTTCCCCTGCATTCTTTAAACCGAACAACATGACCTTGTAACAAAAGGTGCCCCATTACGTGACAAAGGTGGTATTCTCCATATCCTCGGGAGCCATCTTGATTTAATTATAGCTGGAGAAACCATCCATGAAGGAGAATAATTTGTGTTGAGTTATGTTGTCGACCAGGACGTCAATATGCGGTAGTGGGAAATCATCTTTGGGGCTTGCCCTATTCAAATCTCTATAATCTAAGCACATACGAACCTTTCCATCTTTCTTTGGCACGAGGAACACGTTTGCAACCCATTGAGGATAAGATGTGATAGCCAAAAAACCTGCATTGAATTGCTTCATTACCTCAGAATTTTATCTTTTCAGACATGTCTGGTCGCATACGACACACTTTTTACTTGACTAGAGGACAATATTCCTTTGTTGGTAGACGATGGACCACTATATCAGTATCTAAACCTGACATATCTTCATACGACCAAGAAAACACTTCAACATAATTATGTAGCATCTGTACCAATCTGCCTTTGACACTGTCTTCTAAGTTAGCTCCGATCTTGACCTCTTTCTTGTCTTCCTTAGTACCTAGGTTGATCACTTCAACTGGCTCTTCATGAGGATGAATGGATTTCTCCTATTGCATCAAAAGTATGGCTAGTTTCCCTGGTATTTCACAATCTTCTTCACCTTCATCTTTAGATTGGTTGGTTGGATCTTCAAAGTCATAGTTGGCAATAGCAGAGTCGTGGGTAATGAGATCCGTAGTGGATGAAGATCTGCAAGTGTGTGTGTGCATGTAAGATACATGGCTATTGAAAAAAATGCAATAAAGAAGAAAAAAAGACAATGAACGCAAAATTTTGAATGCGAAAAGGTCCAATGGTGTATATTAAATGATCATATGATAAATGAACATGAACGAAACCCTTAATAAATGGACCATGGTGCCCCGGGCGAGGCACCTGGCTTAAAAGTCATTATTTGGAATTAAAAATTACAAGCAAAAGTTCTTGAATTGATAGGAAACAGTAAACAGTAATGACTCCTCATGGAAGGAGATGAGGATGAAGTCCTTTGCGTTCCAGTTGTTGAGATTTCCTCCGGCAGTAGGGTATATCTATTCTCCAAAAGCACATTCATCGTCAGAGTCTTCCACAACATTTACTTCATGATTTCTGATGTGAAGAGGTGGCTTTCCCATGCGAGTGTGCCTGACCTCTCCCTGAGCTTTGATGGTGAAACCCAACCCAAATTTGTCTGCTTTAAACGAAATGTCGGGAAGTTGTCCCCAGATAGTACAGTTTACATCTTCGACCACGGCACGGGCATCCTTAAGTGAAACCAATCTTGGTACAACTACATCAGCTTTTGATATGTCGGAGGAGATCTTGGTGGTGGCAACCATAGGAGGAATAACTTTGAAATCCTGACACGGAGTTTCTATAAATTCTCCATCCATCTCCACATACTTGAAGGAATTGATGTGGCTCACCATGAATTCCTCTTCACCACAAATAATGACAATCTCTCCCTTGACTGGGTATTTTAACTTTTGATGAAGGGTGGATGTTACAGCCCCAGCCTCATGTATCCAAGGGCGCCCAAGTAAACAGGAGTAAGCGGGACATATGTCCATTACGTAGAAGGTAGAGTTAAAAATCTGTGAGCCAACTTTAATTGGGAGATCCAACTCTCCATGAACCATCCTTTTAGACCCATTGAAAGCCCTTACAACAATATCACTTGGTTTTAACACCAGGCCTTCGCAATCTAGTCGGTCCAAAGCACCTTTGGGTAACATATTTAGAGATGAGCCAGTATCAATTAAGACATGTGCCAGGGTGGTTCCCTTGCATTCAATAGAGACATGCAAGGCTTTGTTGTGGTTCCTTCCTATAGGAGTCAAAACAGCGTCGGAGAACCCTAATCCATTGTCAGCCGTTAAACTTGCTACACAATTCTCGAACTGGTCAGTTGTGGTTTCTTGGGGCACATGGGATTTCTTCAAGAACTTGATTAAAGCTTGGGCATGAATGTCTGAACAGAGTAACAATGACAACATGGAGATTTTGGAAGGGGTCTTCCCTAGTTTCTCAACTATTTTGAAGTCACTCTTCTTTATGATTTTCAAGATTTCCTCCATCTCTCGAGTGAAGGGTTCTTTAGCATCAATATCTTTGGTAGGTGCCTCTATCCTAGCAGGCTCACCTTCTTTCTCTTTTCCTCTAGTGTTGGCACTAGACTTATTATTAGTTATGCGGATGGGAGTTGTTATAGTAGTGGGCGGTGAAATATAAGGGGATAAGATCCTCCCTGTTCTTGTTACTTTACTAGAACCTGCAATATTAGTAACATCATCTTCGCCTTTGTTGATCTAAGAATCTTATTTTATCCCATGATAATAAACCTCGGCACCATAGTTCCATGGAACCGCTTTATCAGAGGTGTAGGGAATAGGCCCAGCGGTAGTGATTATTAAAGGAGCAATGGTTGGTTCATTTGAAATTCTAATAGGACCCTTTGAGGGGATCCTAAAAGTCTTGTTGGAAATTGTTAATATGGACAGGTCTTCAGCTTTGTTGGTTAAACCTTTGATGGT
Organism: Vicia faba; assembly: GCA_948472305.1. Classification (NCBI taxonomy): domain Eukaryota; kingdom Viridiplantae; phylum Streptophyta; class Magnoliopsida; order Fabales; family Fabaceae; genus Vicia; species Vicia faba. The sequence goes on from OX451740.1 coordinate 148,063,642, forward strand.
AGGAATCTTATCAAACAGGATCTCGCGACTATTTATCAGGCGTTGCACACCTTCCTTCAGCCACTTGCACCCATTTACTTGTTGATCACAACAAACACAATCTTTAGAACATCCATGGAACACCCCGGCTCTCAACAAATTATCCTTCACGGTAGTTAATGGAGTTGTTAAGTCTTCAATGGAGGAAACAAAATTAGTATCATCAATTGCATTAACACCTTTGCCATGGTTCGACATTGGTGCAGTTATCACATTTGGAGTAGCAGGTGGATCAAATTCAATTGTTTTATTGTTTATTAGGTCTTGAATATTATTCTTCAGAGCCCAACATTGATCAATTTCATGCCCAGGGCTGTTGGAATGATACACACATTTGGCATTTGGATTATACTTAGTTGATGAAATGTTTAGATTGGATGGTGGATCGCGCAATGTCACGAAGTTGGCCTTCAACAAATGTTGTAAGGCTTGTGACAGTGACATTCTTATCTTCGTGAACTATCTTCGAGGAACTTCGGATTGTTGGTTATTGGATGATTGCCTTTGAGCAGATGGAGGGTTGGAGATTAACACAACATTAACAGAGGGTCGATGATCCTTCTTGGTATGGGCCCTTTCCCCATACACAACATTTGTTTCCTTCTTTCAAGGAAAGGGCTTCTTTACAATATTGGATGCGGAAGCAGATGTCATGGGAATTTTCCCACTCTTAATGCCACTTTCTACCCTTTCACCAGTTAGTATCAACTCGATGAAACCAGATGAAGAACTCCCAATCAATAGGTTAAAAAATGGGCCAGTTAATGTACCCATGAACGTGTCAACTAGTTCTCTGCCAGTTAGTGGTGGGTTGACCCTACCAGCAAGATCCCTCCATTTTTGTGCGTACTCTTTAAACCCCTCATGAGTACCCATTGTCATACCTTGAAGTTGAACTCTGGTTGGTGCCAGATCAGTATTGTATTGATATTGATGATAAAAGGCAGTGGCTAGATCTTCCCATGTGTGGATACGGGAACCCTCAATTGATAGAACCACTCTAGTTGAGTCCCAGCCAGACTCTCTTGGAAGAAATTGACCCAGAGCTTTTTTTCCGCAGTGTGCGGCTGTATCTTGCGCACGTAAGACCTTAGATGAAGTTTCAGGCAGGAAACCCTGTCGTACTTGGAAAACACTGGTATTTTGAACTTATGGGGAATGACGACCCCAGGTACTAAGCCCAACTCACCAAAATCCAAACCAGGCACGACTTGAATTTCAACAACCTCTAGTCTATCCTCCAACTACTTCTATTTATCCTCAGCCGGAGGATATTGCTCATCAAAGTAATCTTCGTCTTCGAAAGCTTGATTATTGGCACTCCTAGCACGGGTGCTCCTTACCTCTTCGTCTTGATTTTCGTCCTCCTCAGATGACTCTTCGATTATCTTTACCTGACGAACCAGACCTTTGAATCTTTTACCCATGTTGATGAAGACCTTCTTTTTGGTTTTCTTCTTGGCTACTAGCATAGTCATATGCTCTTGCTACCCCTTAGCCAGGGTCAGCAAGGTCTCTTGGAACCGAGAATTCTCAATAATCCTTGATGCTAATTCTTTGAGTTGAGAAGGCACTTTCAAGAGGTTGACTTGGATAGTATTCCTGCGAGTGGAAGTCATGTCCTAAAAAACAAAACAAATAAATCTCCAGGTCCTTGAAATGGTTAGTGCAAAATGCTATGGTATAATGTCATGATGTTATGTACGAGTAAACATATACACACAAAGCAAACAAGTCCATAGGTTTAGGCTTGCATGGAGTTCATAGGTAAGTACCCTCGTGAAGTTTAGTTGGTCCAACCTATCCTAGAAAGTAATCAGGTTCTAGGGAATCTCAATATCATTGATCTTTCTTTATCGAGCATTGTTTCAGCGTAAGCCTCTTTATTGGCAACCGAAATATCCTGAAAGTCCGATCTCAATGAGTGTAGTATCGAGTATCAACCAACTTCGGACTACACCAAAGCCGACTATCTCACTACTTCTTAATGGCCATGTTGTTCAATTAAAGGTTCTAAGGTCAGTTAGTGCTTCATGACACCACACAGCGGCCCCATATTCTCCTTGACTAAACTCAAGGGCTACCGGTACTAACAAATGTGTCACACTAATGTAGCCATCACTTCAACCATGTCAGTATACCCCACACAGTTTCCACAATCTATTGGTACTTACCTAATGGTGTTCTTCGATCCGGGTAGAGGATCAAAATAAGCCCAAACAAATACCCACAATTTAAAGCAAACAAATCACATAATAAAAGCAATTAAATATGATCTAGCTCTAAGGTAACCCCACTTTTTTAAAGTCATCCCCAACAGAGTCTCCAGTTCTGTAATACGGTGGGAGAACTGATGTGGGTGTTTTGTGTTTTATCTCAAGTGTTGCGGATAGCAAGAGTCGCCATCGACTTTTCTTTTATCCAATAAGGAAAGGGTGAAAAGAACAGGAAATACCTTTGAGATATTTTCTAGATTTCGGGGAGTAGGTTATGAAAAGGGAAGGTGTTAGTACCCTTTTCATCCGTAGTTATCTACGGGCTCTTAGTTGCTTGCTAGATCACTTAAAATGCTTTATTTGAAAATGTGTTTATGATGGATGCAAGTTTGAAAATATTTTGAAAACGCCTTTGTTTTGACAAACTTTTTAATGATTCTCATCTCTATAAGAATGTATACAAAGTGTTGGTTTCGAAAATAGTTCAAAGAGATGTTTATTTTGAAAGATGTTTCTAAAGTGTAAGTGTGGAAATAGTTTTAATTTGTGAGCAAGCAACTACGAGCGTCCTACCTACTCAACATGTCTTTGTTCTTTTCCTCCTCCTTTAGATGTTGCTATATATTATACCCCAAAATTTACCCTCTCATTTCTCAAGAATTTCCTTCCAAAAATCTCCCATGACATCAAGTTTGCAGCACTGATACATCAATTTGGGTTTTGAATTGGTACAAGGGAAAAATGGTCAATTGCACACTAAAAAGTCAAACTTTGACTTTTGGATCAAAATCAAGTTCCAAGAATCATATTTCATCAATTCATGTTAGAATATGAAGTTTGTTTCATCAAGAAAGTCAAAAGTCAAAATTACTTTGGAAAAATCAAAATTTCTAAGCACTTGAAATTTTTCTAGTGTTAAGAAAATATGATAAGTTCAAAACTTCTGGCCAGATTTTCACCATGATGCAAGTTGATTCTGTAAGAACTTCTGACACAAGAGTAGTAGATTTCAATAAGATCTATAATATTGCATAACATAAATTCTCCTGGAAATGTTGGAATTTCAAGTTAAACATCCTTGAAGACACGTCCATGAAACTAAAACACTTAGTAAATTCTGAGCATCTTTAAGTCAGAATTTGGTTACAACTTTTGGGCCAGTTGTTCACGTAGGTTCAGTCAGAGTTTGCTAGAGATCCAAATAAGGTCTACAAAGCGTGTTACAAGCTTTCTAAAAAGTCTGAGAACTCCTTCAGATCATGCTGGAGCAGGGAGATCAAAGATCAGAAGTTGGATTTTTGTTCTAAGTTACGTTGATACTGAACTTCTGATCCAGATTTAAGCTATGATGCATAATCTCATGTTGCAGATTTTCTGTTTTGATAAATCTCATCATCATTTAATGCTCACACCCACTTTTGAGACTTTGTCCAAAGGATTTCCCCACGTGTAGCATAGAAGTACCATTGTTGTCCTTAAAAAGCAAACTTTTGTACAAAGTTTATGCTGGGCCCATGCTTTACTGTTGCTTCTGAGGGTACTTTTCCATAAATCATGCTTACAAATTCAGATTAGGCGCGGCTAAAGCTGCTAACTACTCTAATTTGATTTGAACCATACTTGTCTAAACTAGCTTTAAGAACAAGTCAGCGCTATAGCACATGATGGTTGTATTCTTGACTTCACAAAAACTCCAAAATCCTTGCCTATAAATTGAACTTCATTTGAAACTGTTAAAGAGGTCGAGAATTTGAGAAAAAAGCCTTGAAACTTTGCTGAAATTTCAAAGAACTTGAAACTGCAAACATAAACACAAAAACTTACTAATTTATGGTTTTTTCATCCAAGCTCTAATTTTCCTTGTGCATTTCCTAACCAAATCACCCACATAGTTTCTGATATACATTTAGAAAAAATCCCAACTTCTGTTTATAGAATGTAATACAATCTCCACCAACCTCCATTTCAAAAATCAAACTTTGCTTCTTAGCTGCTCCTAAACATTACAGCCATTCATAACTCAAGTTGAGGTTTGCTTTGGCTTTCTGGGAACGTGAGAAAGTTGACCATAATATCACATCAATCAGAACCACGCTCTAGTTCACAGAACATTTTCCAGCTGCAAGGTACGCTTCTATTGGCTTTTATCACACTGCTTAGGTATTGTTAGGCTTGCATTTTCAAAAATACAATGTAGACATCCTGACTCCGATTCTGTACATATTCATAGATTTCATGTATTTTTGCCTAAGTAGAGAGAATTTCAGTTCATAACTTCTTGAGGAAATTAGGATTCAGAATTAGGATTAACAAAATTCATGCTTGCTATATTTACAATTTTGATGCTTTATATTTCTGAAACCATAATGAAATCTGCCATAATTGCTATGTTTGCATTCTTCATTTTTGTTGAGGAATAACTAAGTTGTAGATGCTCTGGTTGGCATGGAGAAGGAGATGCAATTCATCATCAGAACTTACTTTATAATATATGTTTATGTTTTTGTTTCTAATACCGGATGTATAGCCACCCCAGTGGTAGAGAGTGAACGCTTAAGGCATTAGTGTTAATGGATCTGAGTTCTAGCCCCAAACACATCTTTTTATGTTTATTTTCTGACTTTTTACCCCATTATTTGTTAAAACAATAAACCTGGACTAGAACTTCTAGATAAAACCCCTCCCATTTGTTTGCCAAAATAGTGACCCTGGACCAGAACTTCTAGATATCCCCATCCAGCAGCATTGACACCTCACCTACCCATTACCAGAACTTCTAGCTTGTCAGCAACATTAGAACTTCTAGGTTCCCAGCTGCATTAGAATTTCCAGGCTCCTTCAGCAACCAGAGTTTCTGACCTTCCAGTGACATCAGAACTTCTAAGATTTCCTTTGTTCCCAGCAATCCCATAACTTTAGCGCGCCCGGATCCAGAACTTCTGGCCTTCCCCTATTTCTACTAACATCTTCTTCCTGATTTGCAGTGCATCTGAAGTCATAACTTCTGCCCCTTATTTCTATCCTTTCATCAATGCTCTGATTCTGATTCTTTTCTTTTCTCTTATTATTTTTATCATCACTTTTATTTTCATTAATCAGAAACACAAAATAAAATACTTTATATTCATACACTTTATTTTAGAACAAAAAAGACTAAACATATTTTCTTAAGCAAATTTATTTATTTCTTAACCAAAACAAAAAAAAAAATCCATTTTTACAATTCATTTCTTGTACATTATTTCAATATGGTTGTAATAGATAATTAGGACTTTAATTTTATGCAATCTCCATTTGTAAATTTGTACACCCTATCCCCAAGTGATTGTAATAGCATATAATATTTACTTTCCGCAATTTATCGCTTTCATATAAATGCTAGTAATTAGGGCTTGTATGGGAAGATAAAAACAACAAGTAGACAACCCCTAATCAAAGACTAGATGCATGCAAATCAAGAACACTATTCACACATGCACCCCTAGGGTTACTTCCACTTGTTGCCTAAAAATGGTCATGTTATGCATGTGAGGCGTCTTAGCAAAAACAATTAAAATACAAGATCATGGTTCCTCGATGACGCTACGAATGTTGCCTTACGAATGATCTTAGTCCCTCAAGAGGAATGCTAAGATATCTTACAACATTGCTATCATGACTATACGATGACCCGCGCCCATTCATTTGCATCCAAATATAAAGCTTCTTATCAATCAATGATAAGATAGTAACATCTAAGGGAGGAGGAGAAGAACAAAGACTTTTTAGTAGGTAGAAACGTTCTTAGTTGCTTGCTCATTTTCAAAACAAACATCTTTTCCAAACACACACTAAAACACTTTCAAAACATGACATATTTTCAAAAGTCCAACACTTTGTATACATTCTTATAAAGACAAGAATCATTACAAAGTTTTCCTAAATGAAGACGCTTTTCACAAATACTTTCAAAAACCATCACAAAGCACATTTTCAAACAAAAGAAAATGATCTAGCAAGCAACTAAGAGCCAATAGATAATTATGGATGAAAAGGGTGCTAATACCTTCCCTTTTCATAATCTACCCCCTGAACACAAGAAATAATCTCGAAAGGTCTTTCCTATTCTTTTCAGCCTTTCCTTATTGGATAAAAGAAAATTCGGTGGCGATTCTTGCTATCCGCAAAAATTACAATAAAACATAAAACACCCAAGTCAGTTCTCCCACCATATTATAGAACTAGAGACTCTGCTGGGGAAGTTCTTAAAAGTGAGGTTACCTTAGGGCTAGATCACCTTTACTTGCTTTCATTGTTTGACTTGCTTGCTTTATATTATGGTTCCTTATTTGGGATAGTTTTGATCCTCTACCCGGATCTGGGACACCTTATTGGTAAGTAGAAATAAGTTGTGGAAACTGTGCGGGGTATACCGACATGGTCTAAGCAATAGCTACGTTAGTGTGACATATTTGTTGGTACCGGTAGCCCTTGAGTAGTCAAGGAGAATACGAGGCCGCTGTATGGTGTCGTGAAGCACTAACTGACTTTAGAACCTTTACTTGACCAACTTGGCCATTAGGAAGTAGTGAGGTAGTCGGCTTTGGTGTAGTCCGAAGTTGGTTGATACTCGATACTACGCTCATTAAGATCGGACTTTCGGGATATTTCAGTCGCCGTTAAAGAGGCTTGTGCTGAAACAATGCCTGATGAAGAAAGATCAATGATATTGAGATCCCCTAGAACCCGATTACCATTACTAGGACAAGTTGAGCCAACTAAACTTCAAGAGAGTACTTACCTATAAGACTCCATGCAAGCCTAAAACCTAAGGACTTGTTTGCCTTATGTGTATATGCTTACTTGTACATAACATCATAACATCATAACATCATAACATCATACCATTGCATTTTTTTTGCACTAACCATTTCAAGGATTTTTGGGGATTTATCTTTGTTCTATTTTGTAGGACATGGCTTCCACCCGCAGGAATACTATCCAAGTCAATCTCGTAAGAATTCCTTCTCAACTCAAAGAGTTAGCATCAAGGGTTCCTGAGAGTTCTTCATTCACCGAAAGACATGGTCGACTCCTAAACTTGGTTACCTCAAGCATTAATAAAGACATGATAAAAGTGCTTTTCCAGTTCTTCGACCCTTTGCACCATTGCTTCACCTTTCCTGATTACCAGCTTGTACCTACTATGGAAGAATTCTCTCAACTCTTGAGGATTCATATTCTCAATAAACTACCTTTCAACGATACAGAAAGAGATCCAAACCCTGAAGAGATTGCCCAAGCGCTACACTTGCAACAATCTGATGTCACGACTAATTGGGAAACAAGAAGTGGTGTCAAAGGGTTCCTAGCCAAGTTCTTGTTGGAGAAAGCTCAAGATTGTTGGAACACTCTGGATTTACAAGCTTTTAAAGAAATCTTGGCCCTTCTCATCTATGGGATGGTTTTATTTCCAAACCCTGACCAACTTATAGATGTAAATGCTGTCAAAATCTTCATGTCTCGTAATCCGGTGCCTACTTTGTTGGGAGATATCCTACATTATCTCCACTCTCGCACTACTAGGAAAAGAGGAACCCTCATGTGTTGCACTCCTCTATTGGCTAGGTGGTTTGTTTTGAATCTCCCCCGATCTGTGTTGAAGAAAAAGCAAGGTTTGAGATGGTCCAATAGGTTGATATCGCTTAGACATTCGGATATCCACTGGTGTTCTCGATCCTTGGAGAATGTTACTATCATCGACCGTTGTGGGAAATTCCCTAATGTCCATTTTCTTGGCATTAGAGGAGGTATCACTTACAACCCTTGCTTAGCTTTGCGACAGTTCGGGTATGCCCGAAGAGATGGTCCTCATGATATGCTCATCCAAGGAGTGGTGTTCAACTACGAGAGCAAAGATCAAGGCTATCGTCAGAGGTTTGTGAAAGCCTGGAGGATGGTAAACAGAGTGGATAGTAAGACACTGGGACACAAGAATTCTATTCCCCTTGAGCCTTACCTTAGGTGGGTACGAGCTCATGCTCAGAAGCTCGTGATGCCTTACCCCTCCATCCTACCAGTTATCATGGAACCTGTGGCTGAAGAAGATGTCCCGTACACTGTCCTCTATCCCAACATGCCTACTTCTCTCGAAGACTTGCAAAAGGGTTGGATTCAGTTAAAGGAAGAACGAGATACCTTTGAAGCTCAGTTCTACGTGAGTGAGAAAAAGGTTTTGGAGCTTACAAAGCAACTCCATGAAGAACAAAGCTTGAATGCCTACCTTGCGCTGAAAAGGATGCGTTCGACCTTTTTGTCTTAAAGATTTATTTTGTAAGCCCAAGAGGCACGATGTAACCATTTTGAACTAATTAATGCATTTTGACGTTTGTTCATTTTTTGTCTAGACAAATTTAAATATCATAAATCCTTGAAATCATTTGCATGCACGTCTTCCATGCATCATAACGTAACAGGTTTTCCACGACAAGTTTCCTTATCTTTCTGCTGTTTATTTCAGCAAGATGGATATCGAGAAAACACTGAAAGACCTACAAGCACAAAACTCCCAGTTTCAAGAGACTCTGCTGACCCTGGCCAAGGGATAACAAGAGTTGATGACGTTGCTGGCATCCAAAAAGAAACCAAAAAGGAAAGCCCTAGTCAATATGGGTAAAAGATTCAGAGAGCCGATCTGTCATATATCGGTAGTGGAAGACTCGTCTGAGGAAGACAAAAATCAAATTAGAGAAGCAAGGAGTACCCAGGCTGGGTGCATCAATGATCAAGTGTCCGATGATGAAGAATATTTTGACAAGAAATATATTGAAGGCCGTGGAGATTCAAGCCATCCCTGGTTTGGATTTTGATGATTTGGGTTTAATATCTGGGGTTGTCATTCCCCACAAATTCAAAACACAAGTCTTCGTTAAATATGAATGGGTTTCCTGCACAAAGCTTCACCTGAAGTCTTATATGCACAAAATACAACCGCACACTACCGACAAGAAAAATCTGGGTTCACTTCTTTCAAGAAAGCTTGGCCAGGACTCAACTAGAGTGATTTTACCAATTGGAGGGTTCCCTTATCCATACATGGGAAGACTTGGCCACCGCTTTCTATCACCAATACCAATACAATGCCGACCTGGCGCCGACTAGATTTCAACTACAAGACACGATGATGGGTAAAAACGAAGGGTTCAAAGAGTACGCCCAAAAGTGGAGGGATCTTTCCAGTAGGTTTCAACTGCCATTAACTGATAGGGAACACATTGATATGTTTATGGGCACTTTATCTGGTCCATTCTTCAACTTATTGGTTGGTTGTTCTTCATCTGGTTTCACCGAGCTGATCTTAACCAGTGAAAGAGTTGAAAGTGGTATCAAGAGCGGGAAGATTCCCATAGCATCTGATTCCACCTCCAATCCCGTAAAGAAACCCTTCATTGGGAATAAAGAAATGAATGTTGTGTATGAGGCAAGGGCCCGTACCAAGAAGGATGACCGTCTGTCCGTTAATGCTGTTCGGATTTCTAACCCAAGTCTTGTTCAAAGACAATCTTCCAATCATCAATGATTTGAGACTCCACGAAGATAATACACAAGGATAGGCATGTCAGTATCCCTAACCTTACAACATCTGTTAAAGGCTAATTTGGTGACACTGTATGATCCTCCGGCCAATCCAGATACTTCCTCACCTAAATACAATCCAAATACCAAGTGTGCATATCACTCGAATAGTCCCAGGCATGAGACCGACCAATGTTGGGCACTGAAAAATAAAATTCAAGACTTAATAGACAACAAGACCATCGAATTTGATCCGCCTGCAATTGTCAATGTGATAACGGCACCAATGCCAAACCATGGCAAGGGTGTCAATGCTGTTGAAGACGCCATTTTTGTTTCCTCCGTCAAAGACTTGACTACTCCGTTAACCATTATCAAAAAGAATCTACTGAAAGTCGGGGGTTTTTCCTAGCTATTTGAAGGACTGTGATTGCTGCACCAAATAACTCAATAGATGCAAATGGATGAAGGAAGGCATTCAACGCCTGATGAATAGCCATGAGATCTTATTTGAGAAGACTCCATCCGCCAAAAGTTTGACCAATACGATTGAAGACCTATCCATCATAACGATTTCAAATAAGCCTCTTAGGATCTCTTCCAAGGGTCCTATCAGGATTTCAAATGAACCGATTGTTGCTACTCTGATAATTATCTCCCCCGGGCCAATTCCATACTCTTCCAACAAAGCAGTGCCATGGAACTACGATGCTGAGGTGTTTTACCATGGATTAAAGTAAGATGCTTGGATTGAAGAAAGAAAAGATGATGACATTGGTAACATTACTGGCTTTAGTAAGGTGACCAGAACTGGGAGAATATTTTCACCCAACATCTCACCACCAACCGCTACAAAGGCACCTATCCACATCACCAATGCTAAGCCTAGCACTGACACAAGGGGAAAGGAGAAATCAGTTGAGCCTTTCCAAGACAGAAATACCCGCAAAAGACATTGCTGCCAAGGAACCTTCCGCTCGAGAAATGGATAAGATCTTGAAAATTATAAAGAGGAGCGATTTCAAGATAGTGGAGCAGCTGAGGAAAACCCCTTCCAAGATTTCCACGTTATCTTTGCTACTTTTTTCCGATGCTCATGCTCGGGCGTTAAGCAAATTCTTGAAGAAGGCTTATGTCCCTCATGATACCATAACTGACCAGTTTGAAAATTGTGTGACAAGCTTGACAATCGACAATGGTTTGGGGTTTTCGGATGTTGATCTGACACCACTTGGAAGAAATCATAACAAAGCTCTGCATCTTTCTGTTGAATGTAAGGGGACTACCCTAGCACATGTTTTGGTTGACACTGGCTCTTCCTTAAACGTACTACCCAAGGGCGCTTTGGACCGGTTAGACTGCAAAGGAATAGTGTTGAAGCCGAGTGATATTATTGTGAGGGCTTTCGATGGGTCCAAGAGGACGATTCATGGAGAGGTGGGCTCACATATTTTCAACTCTACATTCTAGGTGGGCTCACATATTTTCAACTCTACTTTCTACATCATGGATATCCGTCCTGCTTACTCTTGTTTGTTGGGTCGCCCTTGGATCCACGGAGCAGGGGCAATAATGTCAACCCTTCATCAAAAGATCAAGTACCCGGTCAAGGGAAGGATCATCACTGTTTATGGTGAGGAGGGGTTCATGGTAAGCCACCTTATTTTTGAAGTTGTACCACCTATGATTGCTACTTCCAAAGTCTCCTCCGACCTGCCCAAAGCTGATAAGGTCGTGCCAAAGATGGTTTCATTTAAAGATGCTTGTGCCGCATCCGAAGAAGGAAGCTGTGATACTTGGAGGCAACTCCCAGAGATCCTGTTCAAAGCAGACAAATGTGGCTTGGGATTTACTATCAAGGCTCAAAAATAAGTGAGGCGCGCTCGTGTAGAGAAGCCCCCTCTCCGTATTGGAAATCAGGAAGTAAACGCTGTAGAAGATTTTGATGATGAGTGTGCATTTGAAGAATGGGTATACCCTACTATGCCAGAGCTCAACAATTGGCACGCAAAAGACTTCGTTTCCATCTCCTTCATTGAAGAGTAATTACTTGTTTATTGCTTTTTATTAATTCAAGAACCTTTTGTCTATAATATTAAATAATGACTTTTAATCCATATGCCTGGCCCGGGGCACTATGGTCCATTTGTTAAGGGTTTATTTATGTCCATTTTATCTTATGATCATTAAGTACAAATCATTGGACTTTTGCATTCAAATATTTTTGCTCATTGTCTTTCTTTTTCTTCAAATGCATTTTTCAAAATAGCCATGTATCTTACATGCACACACACACACACACACACTCTTGCAGGTCCTCGTCCATTTCGGATCTCATTGCCAACTATGATTTCGAACATCCAATTAACCAAGCCAAAGACGAAGGCGAGGAAGATTGTGAGATACTGGGAGAACTAGCCAGACTTCTATCGCAAGAGGAAAAATCTATTCAACCGCATAAAGAGTCAGTTTAAGTCATTAATCTAGGTACCGAGACAGACAAGAAAGAGGTCAAGATCGGCGTTAACCTAGGAAGAAGTGTCAAAAGAAGATTGGTTTAGATGTTGCATGACTATGTGGAAGTATTTGCTTGGTCGTATGGAGATATGCCAGGGTTGGATACCGATATTGTAGTTCATCGTCTGCCGATAAAGGAAGATTGTCTTTCTATCAAACAAAAAGTTCGTCGCATGAGGCATGACATGTCTGAAAAGATAAAAGCTAAAGTGATGAAACAATTTGATGCAGGATTCCTAGTTGTGACATCTTATCTACAATGGGTTGCAAATGTGGTGTCGGTGCCGAAGAAAGACGGAAAAGTTCATATGTGCGTAGATTACATGGATCTGAATAGGGCAAGCCCCAAGGATGACTTCCCTCTACCTCATATTGATGTCTTGGTCGATAACACCGCTCAACATAAAGTCTTCTCTTTCATGGATGGTTTCTCCGGCTATAATCAAATTAAGATGGCTCCCGAAGACATGGAGAAGACCACTTTCATTACGCAACGGGGCACCTTTTGTTACAAGGTCATGCCATTCGGATTAAAGAATGCAGGGGCAACATATCAAAGGGCTATGGTATCTTTGTTTCATGATATGATCCATCATGAAATAGAGGTATATGTGGATGATATGATTATAAGGTCACAAATTGAAAAGGAGCATCTCAGTCATATATACAAGCTATTCGAGAGGCTGAAAAAGTATAAACTGAGGTTGAACCCTAATAAGTATACATTTGAAGTACGACCTGGAAAACTTCTAGGTTTTGTTGTCAGTGGTAAAGGCATCGAAGTCGATCCTGCCAAGGTAAAGGCCATCCAAGAAATTCCAGTCCCCCACTCTGAAAAGGAGGTTAGAGGATTCTTGGGTCGTCTTAACTTTATCGCCCGCTTCATATCTCACTTGACTGCTACTTGTGAGCCAATCTTCAAACTTTTGAAGAAAGATCAAGTAGTCAAATGGAATGATGAATGCGAGGCTGCCTTCGACAAAATCAAAGAATATCTGCAAGAACCTCCCATCCTCATGCCTCCAGTTGAAGGAAGACCCTTGATCATGTACTTGAGGGTGCTAGAGAGTTCTATGGGGTGTGTGTTGGGCCAACATGATGAGTTTGGCCGAAAAGAGCATGCTATTTTATACCTGAGCAAAAATTTTACCGATTGTGAAACTAGATATTCACTGCTCGAGAAAACTTGCTGCACTCTGGCATGGGCTGCTCGCTGGCTAAGACAGTATATGTTGACTCATACCACTCCACTGATTCCTAAGATGGACCCTATCAAGTACATCTTCGAGAAACCCGCTCTTTCCAAATGGATAGCTAGATGTCAAATGATCTTGACTGAGTACGATATTCAATACACAATGCAAAAGGCCATCAAAGGAAGTGTATTAGCAGATAATTTGGCCCATCAAGCTATTGATGATTATCAGTCTATGAACTTTGACTTCCCGGATGAGAATATCATGCTAGTGACCGACTGCGTGAAGCCTGGACCGTATGACGGACTTGAACAAGGATCCCGGTGGACTATGGTCTTCGATGGGGCTTCCAACGCTTTGGGTAACGGAATCGATGATGCAATAATCTCCCCTGAAGGTTACCACACTTTTTTCACTGCCATACTGTCCTTCGATTGTACGAACAACATGGCTGAGTACGAAGCATGCATTTTGGGTATGAAGGCTGCCATTGATTTGAACATCAAGCACTTGAATGTGTTCGGGGATTCCGCTCTAGTGATTAGCCAAGTAAAATGAGATTGGGACACTAAGCACCCTAATCTCATTCCTTACAAGGAGCTTGTGCTATCTCTAACTCCTTACTTCGAAGAGATCACCTTTGAACACTTCCCTAGGGAAGAAAATTAGTTAGCCGATGCTTTGGCCATGATGTCTTCTATGCTCAAGGTCAAATGGGACAACAAAGATCCTAGGATTACAATTGAGAGATTCGACAAACCTGCGCACTGCTATGAGCTTGAAACTGACACAGAAAAGCCATGGTGCCATGAGGTGAAGAGATACCTTGAAGCACAATAGTATCCCGGAGGAGCTTCCATCAACGATAAAAAGTTCTTGCAAAGATTCTCAACCAAATTCTTCCAAAGCAATTGAACCCTGTACAAATGCAACCATGATACTAATATACTCCGATGTGTAGACAAGAAGGAGGCAAAGGAAATTATGAAAGACATGCATGATGGTCTCTTTGGAACTCACTCTAGAAGACATACTATGGCCAAGAAAATCCTGAGAGCTGGTTACTATTGGTAAACGATGGAGACTGATTGCTATTAACACTCGAGGACTTGCCAAAAGTGCCAAATCTATGCTGACAAGGTCCATGTACCTCCTATTCCTCTAAACGTCATGACCGCTCCGTGGCCATTTGCAATGTGGGGCATTGACATGATTGGAGAGATCAAACTTACTGCTTCCAATGGACATCGCTTCATTCTGGTCGCTATCGATTATTTCACCAAATGGGTCGAAGCCGCCTCATTTGCCTCAGTCACAAAGAATGTGGTAGCCAGATTCATCAAATATAACCTCATCTGCCACTATGGTATCCCCAAAATGATCATCACTAACAATGAGACCAATCTTAACAATGCTATGATTATCGAACTTTGCACTCAGTTCAAAATCAAGCATCACAATTCTTCTCCTTATAGACCTAAAATGAATGGCGCAATGGAAGCGGCTAACAAAAACATTAAGAAGATTGTGCAGAAGATGGTAGTGACCTACAAAGACTGGCATGGGATGTTACCGTTTGCTCTTCACGGCTACCGTACTTCAGCTCGGACAATAACTGGGGAAACTCCATTTTCTTTGGTATATGGCATGGAAGTTGTACTACCAGTGGAAGTTCAGATTCCCTCACTAAGGATTATGAATGAAGCAGACTTAGGAGAAGACGAATGGATTCAGACAAGATTGGATCAGTTGAACTTGATCAATGAAAAGCGACTGGCTGCCTTTTGTCATGGTCAAATGTACCTAAAACATATAATCAAGGCTTTCAACAAAAAGATCAGGCCTCGAGTATATCAAGCTGGTGACTTGGTAATAAAGCGCGTCATTCTTCCGCAAGACGACCCCAGGAGCAAATGGACTCCCACTTACAAAGGGCCATTTGTTGTCAAGAAAGTTTTCTCTGGTGGTGCCATGAAGCTGACTACCATGGACGGTGAAGATTTCCCACATCCTGTGAACACGGGCATAGTTAAAAAATACTACGCATAAGAGACCTGCTAGGTTGACACACCTAGGCAAGATAAGGGCATCCCAGAAAACCAAAGGTTTAGGAAAAAATTAGGGATATATGCAAGATATTATACACCCGACAAGTTGAAAACCCGAAAGGGCGACTTGGGCAAAATGGGTATATCCTGGTGGGCTGAAAACCCGAAAGGGCGGTCCAGGCAAAAATTAAGGATTGAAAGCGTATGACGATGTCTCTATGGAATCACCACAGTTGACTATATTACCAAGGTTCGAGTTCAAATGGTCCAAGATCAATCTAATTAACTTCTGTCAATGGAAAGGGACGTTTGAAGACATTTGGGTAATAGTAAAGTTGGAACGCAATGAGATCACTTCCACATGGCTGTTATTTTTGTTTTCAATTTTGTTTTTCTTTTGACGATTTCCTCTCACTAGTATCTCCATCTTTTTATACAAAAATGCCTATTCATGGGTGTGATACAGTGGGAGAACTGACTTGAGGTGTTTTACATTTTGTGTTCGCAAATGTTACGGTTTAGCAAGAGTCGCCACTGACTTTTCTTTTATCCAAAAGGAAAGGTGAAAAAGCACCGGAAAGACCTTTAGAGATATTTCTTGAGTTCGGGGTGTAGATTATGAAAAGGGAAGGTATTAGAACCCTTTTCATCCATGGTTTTCCATGGGCTCTTAGTTACTCGCTAGATCACTTACTTTTGTTTGAATGTGTTTGTGGTGTGGGTTTTGAAAGTATTTTGAAAATGTGACTTTGTAATGATTCTCGTTTCTATAAGAATGCGTACAAAGTGTTTGTTTCAAAAATGTTTTCAAGAAAGTGTTTGTGAGATGTGTTTTTGAAAGTGATTTTGAAAAGGGGTTTCTTTGTAATGGCTCTCGTTTCTATAAGAACGCGTACAAAGTGTTGTTTTCAAAAGTGTTTCAAAATGAGAGTGTTGGTGTATAAAATGTTTTTGTTGTGAGCAAGCGAGTAATTGAGAGCGAACCTACCTACTCAAAAGGTCTTAGATGTGCTTTTCCTCCTCCTTTAGATGTTGTTATCTTACCATTGTTTTGGTAAGAAGCTCCATCATTGGATGTGAATGGACGAGTGTTGGGACGTTTGTATAGTCATAGAAGGCAACTTATGAGACGTTTTAGCAATATCATTTAGGGACTAGATCGTTTATCGAAGGCAACATCGAGGGTCATCGAGGGACTATGATCTTTTTTTATCAAAGGGTTTTTGCTAAAACGTCCCATATTCGAGGGACATGACTATTTTTCTGAAAGGAAACAAAAATGAGATTACCCTATAGATGCTAGTGTGCAAGTGTGTTGGTTTGCATGCACTTTGTCTTGTATTTGAAAGTCATCTATTTATTAATTTTATCTTGCCATACATCCTATTTACTAACAATATATGAAAAGCAAGTAAAATGCGGAAAATAAAATCTAAGCTATTACATCGATTTAGGGGGATGGGGGTACAATTTAACAATGGGAATGAAGTAGAGACTGAAATATTACAACCATATCGAATGATAATGAAAACAATGTAAAAATAGTGTAAAAACAGTGTAAAATAAAATGGAAACTTCATTTTGAACTGCTATGTATCGACCCATGCTGCTATGCATCGACACATAGCTTTTCCTTGCTCCTGTAAAACAAAATCTGCTCAGTATGAGTCGACACATAATGGGATGTGTTAACTCATGCACATTCTTGCATCGATGCGAAACACGTATGTATCGACTCATAGGCTTTTCCAGCTTCTGTTTTGTAACTTGAACTCAGTATGGGTCGATGCATGGGGGTTATGTGTCGACTCATACCCTATTTTTTTTACTAGGATGAGTCGATACATGAGGACATGTATCGATACATGCTGCATTTTCCTACCTTAAACATTGTTTTACTGACTATACAGATTAGCATATGATGGATAAATGTAAATAAAACATGATTGAATAAGCCTAAACCATAAGCAAATGATTAGTTCAAAGGGATAATAAAATACTACATCTTATCTTCAAAAACAACAAATCATTAATGATGTATGAAAAAAGATATCAAGTCAAGAAGACTTACCTTTTGAGTTGCACTGACTGTTTTAAATCTGGATGTTTTCCAAATGTTAAGATGACCTCAATGAATCTCCAGAAAGCTACTCCGGACTGTTGAAACTAAGTTAGGCTGTACTGTGATGTTTTTGGTATTTTTTGAAGGTGAAGATGAATAATACTAACGGGACTGTTTTTATGTTTGGACAATCTTTGTAGGTGAAGAGTTGTTTGGCTTATGGGAGAGTTTGTATGGTGGAGTAATGGGTTGGGGTCTTGTTTTGAATAAGAACAAAACTTTTGTTTTAAAAATGAATGAGTCAAGTTTTTTCAAAGGATGTTATTTTTCTGCTCAACAAAAACTCTCTATTCTCTCTCTCAAAATCCCACCAAAAAAATCTAGCCCCTTTGTCCTATGAGACAGTCCCTCTTGTAGACCTTTTACTGTGGTTTAGGTGAAGTGGTGAAAAACACAAGAAGGGGGGGTTGAATTGTAAAACTGAAATCTAAAGCAATGAACACGATATTTTTATCCTGGTTCGTTTGATCTCAAACTACTCCAGTCCACCCGTCAAGGTGATTTCGCCTCTCTCCAACGAGGTCTTAATCCACTATATTCAACTGAATATTACAGACTGCTTTAACAACTGCTAAAGCCTTCTTGATTCAAACCACAACCCGGTTTGTCAAGGTAACACTTTCTTACAAAGAGATAAAACTATGTGTGTGGATGTTTTCTACAAAACTTTATCACAACTGTGATGTATACACAAATTGAAGCTTAGAAACTAGATTGCTAAACAGTAATGAAATATCAGAGTATGGTTTAGCAAAACTGGTAGAACGAAGATTATGGTTCAGCTTTTGTGCGTGTAGGGATTTGGAGAGCATTAACCATTTCAATCTTCAAAGCCTTGTTTATATAGCATTGAGATGATGAACGTTGGATGCAATATTCTTGATTCAATGCTAATAACAAACTTTCCTTATTGAGCAGATCTTGTCTGGAATGAAGCCGTTGGAATTAATTTGCTTTCAATGCACAGTACCGTTGCTTACTTAATGCAAGTTCTGGCTTGGCTCATTCTGATTCTGCTTTGCTGCTGATGAACTATTGTGTTTCTGTATCAGATTATTAAGCGCAGTCTTGTTCATCAGGCTTCAGCATGTACGTGAGTTGATCATCTGATTTTGATGTTCTGATGTAGCAACTTCTGATGCTGGTGTCTGAAATCAAGTTCTGATGCGAAATAGATGTGATCTTGCTTATTTCAATCAGCGTATCTGCAAGTCAGAACATAATAATTTTAGGCAGCAGATAGTTCAAACATGAAACTTATAAATACTATATCTTTTCACTTTGTTATCATCAAAACTTAAATATAGGGTAGTAGATTCAAACATTGTTCTAACAATCTCCCCCTTTTTGATGATGACAAAAACTAGATATTTTAAATAAAAATAACGTGAAAAGGTATATGGAATATGTATCAGAATAAGAAGTAAAAGAATAAGGAGTAAGGAAATACTCCCCCTGAGTTTATTACTTCCCTTTGATTATACGTGTTCTTCAGGATCAGATCTTTTTCTTTCTTTGAACATCAGATTATCAGAGTCTTTGACTTATCAGAGAGCAGAGCTTCAGAGCTTTTCTTGTCAGAGCTTTGCTTTGGATCGGAGTATTAGGACGATCAGAACTTCATATTGATCAGAGCAACATTGATCCGAGCTTCTAGTCTTCAGAGTGTCCAGGAGCTTCCTTGTGCCTGTAGACTTTAAACAAAACAGAAAAAACATTTCAAGTAATAAAGTTAGAATGTTTGAGAATTTCTGTCTAGTTAGCCCGTTATTGATTTAAATATCATTCTTGTTCTCCCCCTTTTTGTCAGTAATCAAAAAGTGTTGGTGATGTGCTAAAACAATTAAGATCAGAAAAACTAATCATATTAAGATAGTTCATAGTCAAAACGAGAAAATATTACAAAACATAATCGAACAGTACATCAGAAAATCAAGGAAAACATGAAAAAGGTCATGCATGAAAAAAAGATTTAAGGTTGAGGAGGCAAGCGTGTGAACAGGCTCTCCAGCATGGCTTGAATCTTTTCAGAAGTTTCATTTTGCTTATGCACCATGCTGACAACAGTGTCAATCTTGCTGTCCTGCACATCCATTCTCTCTTTCATCTTCTGATCGTTTTCATCCATCCGCTGCTGCAGACGCATGTTATTCAGCCTTAGTTCTTCCAGAGTCTGCCTGTCCAAGGCAGCTTGAGAAGCATCAGAAGGAGGAGGCTTCTCAGAACTTTCAGCAACATCATCTGCTTGACTTTCAGCCTGAATGGTCTTGTCTTCTTCTGATGGTTGCACCTTTGCAGCTTGCTGTTTCTCAGACCAAGGTTCACTGTCCAGAGGGAGCACGTCCTCTTTCAGAAGCATACTTCCAACTTCATTCAGAAGCTTGCTGAAATTTTGTTGTGCCTGCTCATAGTTGATATCCTGCAACTTGAGGGCTTCAGCACGTACCCAAAGTCTGAACTGTGACCAGAGCTGATCAGAAGCAGCTGGGTCAATCATCCCAGGACAGACTTGCTTCAAAGAAGCAATCCATTGCAGCACACCTGTTTCAAAATTCAAAATACCAGAGCCAACATCTGGTTGCTTTGGTTTTGGGATGGCAATTTTGTGTTTTAGATCAGCAAGACGGTCAAGACTGGTTAAGTCAATGAAAGTCCTGCTGGGGTTTTCAGAGGTTTTCTGAGTAGCTGTTTGTTTTGGAGAAGGGGTATCAGAGTCAGATATTTCGATTGGAGTGGGTGGTGTTTTGGGAGTCTTTGGTGGTGTCGATTCTGATGAGGATGGTAACTGGGGCATGATAACAGTGGTTCCACATGGCAACTGAATTGCCAGCGGTGATGGTTGAGGTGAGTGAGGGTCAGATTGAAGTGGTGAAGGTGGATTAATTTCTGGTTGGGGAGAGGGAGGTGGAATCTCTGATTTCTCAGGGATCAGAGGTTCTTCTGAGAGTGGTTGTTGTTGTTGTTCTGGTTTTGGAGGAGGAACATTTTGTGGTTCAGAGTTTGGTTGAGCAGAGGCATGTTGACGCTCAATATCAGCCAGCACTTGATCAAGTGTTGTTGTTGTTGAAATTGTTGGTTGTTTGGGTTGTTTGGTTCTAGGTCTTCTGAGTTTTAAGGCCTCAGAAGGGTCTTCTTCTTGTATGGTTTCATCAATGGTAGGGATGGGAATTGATATTCTATGAGAGGTTTGAGGAGGGATAGATGCTGGATCAGTAAAAGAATTTGAAATAGGGGCAGCAGATGAAATACCTCTTTTCTTTGGAGTCTGCTGAGATGGTCCTTCTGATGGCGCTTTCCTCTTCTTTGTCTTCTTCAGAGTCACTTCTGGTTGGGGTTGACGCAGATCTCTGATATTCAGCTTTGGATCTGTATCATCTGCCTTGTACGCATCTGGGTACCTGAGAAACATCTCTGGTTTGGATTCCATTTCAGAAAATACCGGAAAATCACTCAGAGGCACTCTTCTGCTGGAGATATCAGCAGTGGAAGTAGCTCTGGGTTCCTTCTGAATATTCTCTATCAGCTTCATCTTCTTCAGGTTCTTTGCGTTCAGAGGTTTCCCAATTGTTGGTTCAATAGTGCTCAGCTCTTGAGCTTCTATCAGATGCTCAATCAGTCTATTCTCTGTCAGAATATCTGATATCAGCCTTCCAAACGGTATCCAGTCCCTCTTGGTTCTTTCTTCTTCCCTTGTTTCTTTCACACTGGTTTTGAGATGGTTGAACAGGAAGTGAGCCAGATTGATCTTTATCTTCTGATCAATAAAGTAGATCAGAAACTGCTGATCCACATTTATATAATCAGGAGAACTTGTTGGTTTCCTGTGGTTGAAGCACCCCAGAACAATCTTAGCCCATACTCTGCAATGATCCTTCAGATCCTTAATCTTGCTGCTGGGCATCCCAAGAGTGAAAATCCTGTTAGCTACCACACCTATATCAGCACATCTTTCAGCCATGTCCACACAACGGACGCCACCACCACTTTGACCGATTAGCCTTGCAATGAGATCTTCAGAAATCACAATCTTCTTCCCCATAACAGAGGAGATGACAAGATGTTTTGAAACCTTGGCGTGAATCCAAAATTCCTTAACCAGCGCTGGGAATGTTGGTCCAACCAACCTATCGAAATACCTTTCCCACTTTTGAGCCCTAACTTCTTCAGTTAGGTCAAAACCATTTTCCTTCAAGCTTTCAAAATCAATGATTAACTCAGAGAGCACTTCAAGGTTCTTCACCGGAGTGAGGAGAGTTCTGAGTGGCACTTGATATTGCTCAGAAGTTGCTTTCTTCTGATTATCTGCAGAAACGCTACTGGAGGTTGCCATGTTCACACTAAAAGGGTTTTGAGAATGAACTGAGGAAAAAGGTTTGCAAGGGATGAACTCAGAAATATGCAGAAAATGCTTGAGTGATAGTGAGAAAGCGTAAAAAATAAGAATGAGAGATTAATGTGCTTAAATAGAGTTTTCCAAAACTATTTTGAAAAGATAAACGTTTTTAAGAGAGAGAAAAATCATGATTGCCATTTAAAAGCATGATTACTTTTCATTAAATGCTTGCTGATTTTGGGGGATTTGAGAAAGATACTTAAAAACGGTTACCAGACATGTGTCTCAATGTACCCAATCAGCGCTTTGCCTTCTCAGAAGCGTGCACGCGTTCTGCTTCAGAGATATGCTGATGATTGGATGACACTTGTTTGATGTAGTGATCAGCACGTCTGTCTTTGAGATTAGACTCTCAGATCTTTAGACTTGCATCTGACACAATCTGCATGTTCTATCTTTCTGAAAGAAGATTGATCAGAAGTTCACAGTAAAATAATTACATTCTGAAGGTAAATATATGGAATTAAACATTTTCACTCTGGGCACACTTTCATGCTGAGATGTTTCAGAATGAAATTAAACCTATCTTCTGAAAGGGGTTTAGTAAAGATATCAGCCCATTGATGGTCTGTATCTATAAATTTTAAGTTCAAAATACCTTTCTGAATATAGTCCCTAATGAAGTGATGTTTTATTTCTATATGCTTAGCTCTAGAATGTAAAATAGGATTCTTACTTAAGCAAATAGCAAAAGTATTATCACAAAGTATAGGAATGTTACTCTCAAAAATCTGGAAGTCTTCAAGTTGACTCTTCATCCAGAGCATTTTTGTGCTACATCCTGCTGCTGCTATGTACTCAGCTTCTGCTGTTGACAGAGCAATTGTTGATTGCCTTTTGCTGGACCAAGAGATCAGATTTTCTCCCAGAAACTGGCAGCTTCCAGAAGTACTTTTACGTTCCACTCTGTCTCCAGCAAAATCAGCATCACAGTAGCCTACTAAGCTGTAATCACTAGATTTTCTATAAAACAAACCCAGATTAGTAGTACCTTTCAGATACTTGAAAATTCGCTTAACAGCTGTTAAGTGAGATTCTCTAGGATCTGATTGGAATCTAGCACAGATACAAACACTGAATAATATGTCAGGTCTTGAAGCAGTCAGATAGAGGAGAGAACCAATCATACCTCTGTAGACTTTCTGTTCTATACTTTTGCTTACCTCTTCTCTTTCCAGAATGCACGTGGGATGCATTGGAATCTTTGATGGCTTACATTCTGAGAGGTCAAATTTCTTCAGAAGATCTCTGATGTATTTGCTCTGATGAATGTAAGTTCCTTCTGGAGTTTGATTGATCTGAATTCCTAGAAAGAATTTTAGTTCCCCCATGAGGCTCATCTCAAATTCTGCCTGCATACACTTAGCAAATTTTCTTCCAAGAGAAGGATTAGTAGAACCAAAAATGATATCATCAACATAAATTTGACAGACTAAGATGTCACTCTTAACTGTTTTACAGAATAGAGTAGTGTCCACTTTCCCTCTGGTGAATTCATTTTCAAGCAGAAAGTTACTTAGCCTTTCATACCAAGCTCTAGGAGCTTGTTTCAGACCATACAGTGACTTCTTTAGTTTGAAAACATGTTCTGGATGTTTTGTATTTTCAAAACCTGGGGGTTGGTGAACATAAACTTCTTCTTCTATATAACCATTTAAGAATGCACTTTTGACATCCATCTGATACAGAGTGATGCCTCTATTAACAGCAAATGAAATTAAAAGTCTGATAGATTCTAACCTGGCGACTGGGGCAAAGGTTTCTGTATAGTCTATCCCCTCTTGCTGACTATAACCTTGTGCAACCAGTCGTGCCTTGTTTCTGATGACTTCACCTTGTTCATTTAGCTTGTTTCTGAACACCCATCTTATTCCAATGACGTTGAATCCTTTTGGTCTGGGAACGAGATCCCATACGTCGTTTCTGGTGAATTGATTCAGCTCTTCTTGCATTGCCAGAATCCAGTCATTATCCAGGAGTGCTTCATCAATAGAAGAAGGTTCAATCAGAGACACCAGTCCCATAAGAGTTTCTTCAGAGTTTCTAAAGCTTGCTCTTGTTCTGATTGGATCTTCCTTTCTTCCTAGGATAGTCTCTTCTGGGTGATCCAAGCTGCTTCTGGGTAATCTCTTCTGAGGTTGATCAGCAGCTGTTGTAGGATTTCTAGCAGTGCTCCTTTTAGACGTTGAAGGAATGTCTGTGTTGAGAGCTTCTGATGACTTGTCTTCAGAACCTGCAAATTCAATTTCTATACCTGCAAAAATTTCATTCTGCTTTGACTTTTCAGAGTCAAGCTTATCATCAAAACGAACACTGATTGATTCTTCCACAATCTGTGTTTCTGTATTGTATACTCTGTACCCTCTTGAGCGTTCAGAGTATCCTAACATAATACACTTCTGTGCCTTAGAGTCAAACTTGTTCAAATAATTCTTTGTATTTAATATAAAGCAAGTACATCCAAATGGATGAAAATATGAAATGTTGGGCTTTCTGTTCTTCCACAATTCATATGGAGTCTTTTCCAGAATAGGTCTTATTGAGATTCTATTCTGAATGTAGCACGCTGTGTTTATTGCCTCTGCCCAGAAAGTCTTAGCAACGTTTGTCTCATTGATCATGGTTCTGGCCATTTCTTGCAATGTTCTGTTCTTTCGTTCTACAACTCCATTTTGTTGGGGAGTTCTAGGACAAGAGAAATCATGCAGAATGCCTCTGTCATTAAAGAATGACTCAAAATCTTTATTTTCAAATTCTCCACCATGATCACTTCTGACTTTAACGATTCTAAGATCTTTTTCATTCTGAACTTGGTTACAGAAAGTAACAAACACAGAGTGTGACTCGTCCTTGTGTCTTAAGAACTTTACCCATGTCCATCTGCTATAGTCATCTACGATTACTAACCCATACTTCTTACCACTGACTGAAGCAGTTTTAACTGGTCCAAATAAGTCAATGTGCAGAAGTTCTAATGGCTTAGAGGTGGAAACAACATTTTTGGATTTAAAAGAAGGTTTTGCAAATTTGCCTTTCTGACATGCTTCACACAGAGCATCTGAATTGAACTTCAAATTAGGAAGTCCTCTGACCAGATTGAGTTTGTTAATCTGAGATATTCTTCTCATACTAACATGCCCCAATCTTCTGTGCCAGATCCACTGCTCGTTGTTAACAGACAGAAGACATTTTACATTCTGACTCTTTAGTTCAGAAAGTTTGATTTTGTAAATGTTGTTTTTCCTCTTACCATTAAACAGGATAGTCCCATCTTTCTGACTAACAGCTTTACATGATTTTTGATTAAAGATTATATCATAACCGTTATCACTTAAATGACTTATGGATAACAGATTATGCATCAATCCATCTACTAGCAGGACATTATTAATAGAGGGAAGATTTCCATTACCTACAGTTCCAGAGCCAATTATCTTTCCCCTCTGATTGCCTCCAAAGCCAACGTGGCCTCCAGGCTTAAGTTCCAGGCTTTGGAACATATGCCTTCTTCCCGTCATGTGTCGTGAGCAGCCAGAGTCCAGGTACCATGACTGGTGTTTCTGACTTGCTGCTAAAGATATCTGCAACATGTATTATTTTATCCTTAGGTACCCAGATTTTCTTGGGTCCTGATTTGTTAGTTTTACCAAAACTCTGGTTGAATTTTGGTTTCACAGAGTGCTTACTGCTAGTATATTTGATATCATGTGTGTGACCATACACAAAGTGTGAATTTAGAGGAGTGTGTTTAATGGTTAAGTCCATGACATTCTTTGGTGTAGGAACCTTACCTTGGTATCCTATTCCTTTCCTGCCGTTTCTGCTAACTCCATAGATCATTGAAGCCATTCTGCTTCTATCTATGCTTTTAGCTAGGAACTTCTGGAAACTGTGATCATACTCCTTGATGATTTCATCAGCGTTGCTGGGAGTTTCAGAAATTGGTTCCTTCTGAGAGTTTTGTAAAGTGTTTTCTAATTTTGAAATCTTATTTCTCAGCTCAGAATTTTCCAATTTGAGACTCTCAGACTTATTAGAGTCAGATTCAAGATTCCTTTTTAGGTCTCTGAATTTAGCTCTAATTTGCTGATAACGTTCCAGAATCTCATTAAGGCTTTCAGCAAGTTCAGCCTTTGTAAAGTTAACAGCGAAGTTAGGAAATACCTCTTCTGTGTCTGATTCTGAGTCTGATTCAGAAGCTTCACTATCTTCTGAAATGTTTGCCATGAGAGCTATGTTTGCCCTTTCATCATCTGATTCTGAGTCAGCTTCAGACGAGTCAGAGTCATCCCATGTAGCCATGAGACTTTTCTTCTTCTCTCTTCCAAACTTCTTTTTGGGCTTTTCCCTCTGAAGCTTTGGGCAGTCACTCTTGTAGTGTCCTTGCTCATTGCACTCATAGCAGATGATGTCTTTGGTGTTTGGCTTCTTGTTACTGGAGGAGCCTTCAGATCTTCTGTATCCAGAGGAAGAATCTGTCCTTCTGTATCTGGAAGAAGACTCGTTCTGATCAGATCTTCTAGGATTCCTGAACTTCATTTGTCTTTTCTTCCACAGTTGATTTACTCTTCTGGAGAGAAGGGAAAGTTCGTCTTCTTCTGATGAGGATCCATCAGATGTTTCTTCAACTGCCTGCAAAACTTTAGACTCAAATTTTTTGTTAGATTTTAATGCTAAAGGCTTACCTTGCTTCTGAGGCTCATCAGCTTCTAGCTCTATCTCATGACTTCTGAGGGAGCTGATAAGTTCCTCCAGAGTGATTTTGTTGAGATCTTTAGCTAGCTTCAGAGCAGTAACCATAGGCCTCCACTGCTTGGGTAAACTTCTGATTATTTTCTTGACATGGTCAGCAGTAGAGTATCCTTTGTCCAGAACTTTGAGACCAGCTACTAGAATCTGGAATCTAGAGAACATAGTTTCAATGGATTCAGATTCTTCCATTTTGAACGCCTCATACTTCTGAATGAGCGCCAGAGCTTTTGTTTCTTTGACCTGAACGTTGCCCTCATGCGTCATTCTAAGAGAATCAAAGATATTTTTTGCTGTGTCTCTGTTGGAGATCTTTTCATACTCAGTATAGGAGATGGCACTGAGGAGGATGGTTCTGGCCTTGTGGTGATTCTTGAAGTCACGCTTTTGTTGATCAGACATTGATTTTCTATCAATCTTCTGACCACTTGCATTCACAGGGTGCGTGTATCCATCTGTCACCATATCCCACAGATCAGCATCATGTGCTAGAAAGAAGCTTTTAATTCTGTCTTTCCAGTAATCAAAGTTTTCTCCATCAAAGACTGGAGGTTTGCCACTGAATCTGTCTCTGTCCTTATTGTTGTCATTGCTGATGTGAGAATTGTTTCCTGCCATTGTGTTTTTCTGACGCTGGATCTTGTACTGACACGGTTAAGTGTTTTAGCTCAGAACCAGGCGCTCTGATGCCAATTGAAGTGGTGAAAAACACAAGAAGGGGGGTTGAATTGTAAAACTGAAATCTAAAGCAATGAACACGATATTTTTATCCTGGTTCGTTTGATCTCAAACTACTCCAGTCCACCCGTCAAGGTGATTTCGCCTCTCTCCAACGAGGTCTTAATCCACTATATTCAACTGAATATTACAGACTGCTTTAACAACTGCTAAAGCCTTCTTGATTCAAACCACAACCCGGTTTGTCAAGGTAACACTTTCTTACAAAGAGATAAAACTATGTGTGTGGATGTTTTCTACAAAACTTTATCACAACTGTGATGTATACACAAATTGAAGCTTAGAAACTAGATTGCTAAACAGTAATGAAATATCAGAGTATGGTTTAGCAAAACTGGTAGAACGAAGATTATGGTTCAGCTTTTGTGCGTGTAGGGATTTGGAGAGCATTAACCATTTCAATCTTCAAAGCCTTGTTTATATAGCATTGAGATGATGAACGTTGGATGCAATATTCTTGATTCAATGCTAATAACAAACTTTCCTTATTGAGCAGATCTTGTCTGGAATGAAGCCGTTGGAATTAATTTGCTTTCAATGCACAGTACCGTTGCTTACTTAATGCAAGTTCTGGCTTGGCTCATTCTGATTCTGCTTTGCTGCTGATGAACTATTGTGTTTCTGTATCAGAGTATTAAGCGCAGTCTTGTTCATCAGGCTTCAGCATGTACGTGAGTTGATCATCTGATTTTGACGTTCTGATGTAGCAACTTCTGATGCTGGTGTCTGAAATCAAGTTCTGATGCGAAATAGATGTGATCTTGCTTATTTCAATCAGCGTATCTGCAAGTCAGAACATAATAATTTTAGGCAGCAGATAGTTCAAACATGAAACTTATAAATACTATATCTTTTCACTTTGTTATCATCAAAACTTAAATATAGGGTAGTAGATTCAAACATTGTTCTAACATTAGGGGGGAAACCAAATAAGTTATTTTGAATTGTTTTTGCTTACTGTTTTGACACTTTCCTCCCACAATTTTTCTTTTCCATTTTGGTGCAATTCTGGGGCTGTTGTGATGCAGGCTTGGGTAGACTGCATAGAGCAGTTTTGGACTGTATTGGGCAACATGTATACTTGGGGTGCAGCATAGCATAACCTTTATTACAGGGCAGCATGGGGGTGTTGTGGCAATGTGGCATATCACATTTTTTTTCAACTTGGACAATATGATTTGTAGCATGACACAAATTTGGTCTTGTGGAATATTTCATGTACATTATGTCAAGGGCAAAATAATGTTGCAAGTTTTTTTTTGAGAGAACTCAATCAAGACATAGTTTTAGAATTTGTAATTTTGCAAAAATGCCACTTTGTAATAACTTTAATTACTTGTATCATTTTGAATTATTTGGAATTGTAGCAAAAAATGTCATGAAGTAAATGAAATTAATCAAGTATAGAAAATACTTAGAAAAATTTCAAAGTCTTGCAAAGTTGGATTTTTGATTCTCTTGATTTTTGATGATCAAACTCCATTTTTTGGATGTCTTGACATAATGTGATTTTTGGGACTCAAGTTTGGCCAGAAAGTCAAAGTTTGACTTTTTAGCATCCATTTGACTTTTTCCAGCTGAAACTCCGATTTTGCTAATTTGTCCCCTTTTGACAATTTGAATGGTTCTTCTTAGAAAATTATGATCTGAGGTTTACAACTTGACTGAAGTAATTCTAAGAATCCTTGAGACACGAGAGGGCAAATTTTGGGGTACAACAGCTTCCCCTGTTCAATCTTCTTAAACCTGAAGAGTTAGATTGGAGAACCTGCCATTCGTGACTTGAAGGTGGAAGATGATTGAACACTAGAGTGCCCTGAAATTTGCACTCGATGATGTGGCGGTTGATAGTGCAGGGAATGGGCTTAAAAGATGCCATTTGGAGAAAGGATAGAGATTTGTTGGAGATGGGCTTGTAGATGCCATCCAGAAAAGATTGGTTGCATAAGGTATTCCTTGGCGAGAAATCCCGTACTTGCTATCGAGGAGGACTTCACCGGGGAATATTAGTTCATGTCCTGGGAAGTAAAGTCTAGGAGCTTTGGTTGTCCATTACTCCACTGTGGAATTAACTCCTGATTGAGGGAGTGAAAGTAGAATGTATACTCGGTCAGAGTCTAGGCTGTACAATAACTCGCTGGGGAAGTGTGAAATCGACCGTATCTGATCAAGTTTAGGCTTCACAGTGTTGTAGCCTGTTGTTTGGAGATGAGGGAGAAGGAACCTGGATGGTAGGGTCACTTCAAAATGAAAGCTTGGGTAGTAGGGCTGTGAGAAGAAACCTGGATAGTAGGGTTACTTCGAAATGAAAGCCTGGGTAGTAGGGCTGTGATAAAGAACCTGGATAGTAGGGCTACTTTGAAATGAAAGCCTGGGTAGTAGGGATATGAGAAGGAAACTGGATAGTAGGGCTACTTCGAAATGAAATCCTGGATAGTAGGTATTGTACCCCAAAATTTGCCCTCCCATATTTCTCAAAACATTTCAAGAAAAATTCACAAGTCCAACCCGGCGCATCATATTCAGGTGTTCTTTCGCCAAGATATCTCTGATAACATATTCTCAAATTCAGGTTCGGCTCAAGAGTCAATTCTTTAAAGAAGGTATTCGAATGTGTGAGTTTGCTCGAAGAAATATGGTGAAAAAGTGTGCTGAAGGTGCAGTTTTTACGCGCTAAAAAATTCATAACTTGAAGATCGTGGCTCGTTTTGAACCCGTTCCGGTGGCCAAAATTCCGTCTTGACATTATCTACGTTTTCATATCTCACGGCTGGAAGCCAATTTCGATCAGAAGGTTTTCAAAAATGTGGATTTATCAAGTATTTTCGTACAGAAAATTTGTGACAAAAGTTTATTTGCGTCATGTTCAGAAAATCATAACTTGGTCGATTTTCATCGTATCGAGCTGGTTCCGGCGCCAAAATTTCAAAAATTGAGTTGACTACATTTTCACATAAGGTATTGAGTTCAAACGGTATTCAAAAGGCCTTCGTTTTTTGCTCAGAGTGCGTGACACGCTGAAAATCCTGAATGCTGAATATTATTTCATCTGGGCCGAAACTTCGAAAATTCATAACTCGGTCAATTTTTATCGGATTGGACTCATATTTTTACACAAGGTCACTGACTCATAGATCTACAACTTTGCTTCAAAAGTCGAGACCGGATTATGCTCCGATCAATACCAGTTTTTTATTGAAGAACGTGTCAGAGTCGACACTGGAGCCCAAAATAAGTTTGTCTGAGCTAAAACTTCAAAAATTCATAACTAATTCACCGTTTATCCGATTGAGCCGATTTTCGGACAGGAGTTAGTTATCGATGTCGGCTACATTTTGTTTTCACATTTCAACTTCAAAAATTGCACTTAAGTCCCTGCGATTTAGCCTGGAAAGTGACGAACTCAAGTGAACATTGGAGGCCCAATTGCACATTCAAAGCCCATTTTCTTTACCCTAATTTCCATTATATAATCACATTCTTTTCACACAAACAAGAGGAGAAAAAAGAGAAAAAAAACCTGGCCACAACATTGTCAGAATATTAAATTCTTTCAAGAACCCTAAAACCTTGAAATCCTTATTACAAATCCCTCTCTCACTACAAACAAGCCATCTCAATTACAAACCAACATCTCACTACTTCTCCAGTAAGGGTAAGGCTGACTTGATCTCCATGATCAAAAGGGCATAAAAGCATTCATGTCACTAATTTTCCAGTAAGGGTAAGATTGATTTGATCTTCATGATCAAAAGGGTATAATCATTCATACATGCCATATTGTGCCTAAACATTAAATTTCTTCATATATTGGCTTTATTTGCATTTTATGATTTTATTTAATGTGTTTATGAGATTCAACACTGCAGATTTTAGACAGGATCTCATGCAGGTTCATTAAGGAACGTTGAGGCCAAAACACAAATGGCCAAAAGCCAAAAGCCAAATGGCCAAAACAGAACATTTTACACATGACACCAATACATGGCGAGGCAGACATCTTGAGAAGGTTAAAGAACATTGAGGCCAAAACACAAATGGCTAAAAGCCAAAATACAAATGGCCAAAACAAAACAGTTTATACATGACGCCAATAGCTGTTTCACCCCTCCAATCAGACTCGTATACTCCAAAACTCTCTCTCTATTTTTATTATTTTCCTTTAATTAATTAATCGTTATTCTTTTTATTAATCACTAACCAATTAACATTTTTTTCATAATAAAATTCAGAAAACTAACATTTTTAGTATTATTATTATTTAGTAATTTCACTATTAATTATTTTTTGTAAATAAATTCTAACAAATTAGTTTAGTTTAATTAGGTTTAATTTTGGCTTTTTCATAATAAATAAAATAAATTAGAATTAGATTTTACTAACTTTTGACTTTATTTTATTTTATTTTTATTTTTCATTAAAGACATTAAAAAACCAAAAATACTTTTTTCTTTTATTTAAATAATTAGTTTTAGGTTTAATATTAATTAAATACAAAAAACACAAAAAAACACCTTTCTTTAATTAAATAATAATTAGACTTTAATTTAATTTAATTTCAAGCAAAGGGTCAAAACCCTCAGACATTCAATTTTAATTTCTTTTCGCGCATTATTTTCTTATTGAATATTATGTAACTACTTTCTGGATGTAATAGTAATTAGGTATTTATTTACTTTCCGCACTTTTATCAAAAACGGGTATTTGTACTTTGGCGATGTATAGACCCGCGCCTTGTAATAGCGTAGCTTTTATCTTTCCGCTTTTACTTTCCGCACTCTTAAATTCTAAATTGCATGAAAGAATGTATGGTTAATTAAAAACAAGCGTAGCTCACGATACCATGGTCAAAGATAACTGTTAAACTGAAAACAACACACAAATACACACACCACTTCTAGGGTACGCCTCACCTGTTGCCTTCGAAACGTGGTCGTCAAGTAAAGGGCGTTTTAGTGAGTCCTTATGTCCATGATCCAGTTGCCTGGGAACAAGTTGCCTCGAAACGGTTGCCTCGAATCAGTTGCCTCGAAATAGTTGCCTCGAAACGGTTGCCTCGGATTAAAAAAAGGATCAAGGACATAAGGGTAGCTTCTAAGGTGTCCTACTGTTGCTTCGGTGACCACACTGTCCCTACACTCGAATTGACCCGAACACCTCCAACGGTGGTGCTATCTACCTCTCAATGGTGGGATGGCACTACCTTAAGGACATTTACACAGCCTAATTCCTTAGGGCAGGTAGATGACTCATAGATACTTGCTCTCTAAAAAACAAAACAAAAACCTTTTGACACCGACACTTTCAAAAAGCTTTCAAAACAATTTTTCAAATACTCTTGAGGATAGATACAAGAGTTATTCAGAAATCTTTAAACGAAACTTTTTCAAAACTCACTCACAATTGAAAAGCAAACATTTTGAAAACATAAGAGCAAGTACCTAAGAGCCCGTGGATAACCACGGATAGAAAGGGTGCTAACACCTTCCCTTTCTATAATCTACCTCCCGAACCCGAGAAACGTCTCGAAAAGGAATTTTGCTGTGCTTTTGTCCTTTCCTTGTTGGAGAAAATAAAAGATGGTGGCGACTCTTGCTTACCGCGACATTTCGCGAACCAGCATTAAAAAACAGTCAGTTCTATTTCCACCGATCACAGAACTGGCGACTCTGCTGGGGACTCTTATAAAGTGAGGTGTACCTTAGGATTAGACCACTCTTATGTTTTCAATTGCTTGCTTTAATTGCTTTAAAATTGTAGGCCTGTTTTGGAGTTACATAGATCCTAACCCGGATCTGGGGAATACCCTTTTAGGTAGCATAAGCTGTGAGGGACCTGTCCGGCGTAGACCGACACGGGTGAAGCAGTGGCTACGTTGGTGTGACACCTTGGTCTGTACCGATATCCCTTGTGTTGCAACGAGGAGAATATGGGTCTTCTGAGGAGTCATTAAGCACCAACCGACCTTAGAACCCTAAATTGACCCAACTTGGCCATAATAGAACAGTAGCAGTATGCTACACTCATTGAGGCTAAACTCTCGCGATGGTTCTGGCCACAAGAAAAGATTGCGACGCTGGAGTTATGACCGATTGAGGGTAGTCGATGATATTGAGATCCTCTAGAACCCGGTTACTCTTGATAGGACAGGTCTTAACCAACGAAACTGAAAGAGGGTAGCACCTTAACTTCATACTGGCCTAAACTCTAAGGGCTTTCTGGTGTGACTTGTGTGCCTTAAAACTTGAACTACGTGCATATTCTTATCTGACATATGAGTTTCTTGCAGGTTTTGTTTACAGTCCTTGATCGGGACTTATAATAGGGTTTACTTACATCACTCCACGTATAGCATAACACCATACCATCATACCATTGCATACATCCTGCATAGGGACTAACCCATTTCAAAGATCTCAAGGGTCTGTGATGCAGGTCAGGATGAACTAACTGTCTAGCAAGAGGCAAAGGGGATTTATTTTCCTCTAGCCAAGGTTGTCCAGAAATCCAAACATGATACCTTGAGTCAGGGGCTATGACCCACTCGATATGGTGAGCTTTGACTCGTGAAGAAAGACTCTCAACAACACGAAGGTCCTTCAATCAAGCTACCAAATTCTAACAATTTTCTTGTTTACCCCGCGAGATCCTTGAAAACATTGCATGCATACATACATATCATTGCATTACAGGTACTCCTTTGACAGGTCTCTTACCTTCTTCGCTGTTTATTTCAGCAATAACTTCCCAATAAGACAACCAGGATCTTCATGCTCAAGAGACTCAGTTCGGGGAAATCCTCCTGAATCTATCCAAGAGGCAGGAAGAGCTGAGAACACTCCTCATGGGGACTTTGGTCAGGAACAGTCCAGAAGACAGTAAGGATGAACGGCTGAAACATCTGCAAGCTGAGGTAGAAGCAATGAGAACCCAGATGCTGGGGCAAATGGCTCTTATCCAAGGTTTGGCTCGGGAGCAAGAAGAGTTGAGAACCATGGTCAACCAGCTTCACCAAGAGAGATACAACATGAAGCAAACAGTCCAAGTCAGGGACCAAGTCATTGATCAGCTTCCAAGAAGACAAGAGTCTGGTATGGTGAAGAATAGACCTCTCCAAATTGCTACCACTTCACAGGTCCAACCACAACCTCGCCCAGAGCAACAGGTTGATCAGAGTAAGCCCCAAAGGCAATTTACCAAGCTCAACACGTCGCTGTATCAAGCTTTACAACACCTGTTGAGGTTGAATTTGGTAACTCTAAGGGCTCCTCCCCGGAATCCCAATATCTCTGCTCCTACTTATCATCCCAATAGAAGATGTGCATACCACTCTGATGGTCCGGGACATGACACAAACGACTGCTGGTCTTTGAAGAACAAGATCCAGGATCTAATTGATGAAGGAGCAGTGGAATTCACCCAAGATGGCCAGGCTGAGTTCTTCTACTATCCCTGCAAGATTCACCATTTGAAGTGACAAGTCCTAGGATTGAAAGAAAAAAAAAACTTTTGTTCATTCGAATGTTCAAGTTGTATTTTTCTTTGGTTGTTCCAAACAATTATTGTCATAGCAAACTTTATTACTTTATCAATGCATCGCATATGTCTGTTTTGAGTCAATATATTCACATTCGCTATATTCAAACTGCTTTCATTTTTTGATGTTCAACGCTCGATTAATAATTCTAAGCCTCTTGAGGGAGGATGACGAAAACGATACCACAATCTACAATATGCTTTTGAACAGACCCTGCTGATGAGGTACAGGCATTGTTTCAATTCCTAAAAACTGGAGTTATAAGGAAGATAATCCCTCGTCAACCCCTCTGAGCGAAAGAAGTTGGAGTTTTTCTTTTCGAAAATTAAAACCCTTAATCACAACCCGGGGCAGGGTAGTTTTCTCAGCTGATCCAGGTGCACAATGAATGGCATCAAAGGAGTCCTTCCCAAACAAAAGACAGTGATGGTTCCGAATAATCATAAAGACAGGCAGTCATTATCTCCCAGAATTAAAAACCCAATAAGTCAAAACCTATGAAGGAGACTTACAAAAAACGGGGGCATCCCGCTGACTGTAAATTCAAAAAGAAACAGTTCAGGCAAAAAAAACAGGGATAACAAAATCAAAAAGAGGTCTTACAAACCCTCAACAAAAGGAAATGACTGCCTATTCAAAATAAATTGTCAGTATCCGAACCGTCACTGGAATGTCAGAGCAAAGACTCAAACAAGGTCTAACACAGATCAATTGAGTTTAGGTTTGAAGAACATCACGAAGAGCGGGTGGATACAAATATAATTTGAGCCTTTATCCTTTGTTTCTTAAACCGTGAACCAGGCCACGCTACAACCCTTAAAAGTCCTAGCTGAAGCATGGGTTAGTTCGAAAGCATACTGTTACGAAAGGTATCCTGACTCGTTAAGGCTTGCGGTAAAATAACGAGTTGACATCACAGTTTATAAAAAATTCACTTGTTTTTATGAAAAAAATGCATTTTCAAAAACTTCAAGACAGACATAAGCTTTGCATTTTTAAAATAACATTGTTTGCATATGACTTTTTTGTTCGAACAATAAAGAAATTCGCACGAAGAATATCTAGTGAACAAAAGTACTTCCAACCAAGGGGCAGACGTGATCATTGTCCGTCATCTGGGGCAGTTAAGTCAAGATTCAGAGAATCTCTCAAATGCCAAATAGCCAGGGGCAAACCTCCCTCTGAGTCACTTGGGGCATTGGACATGAATTCCAGCTGCGAATCTTGCATGATCAAACATCTTCTGGTGGTATGGCAACACAATGCTACTAACAGTGACAACTCCCTGCATTCTGAGAGCGTGGACATAGTCGAAAAAAATACTACGCATAATCAAAGACCCGCTAGGTCGACTGGCCTAGGAAAAAAAATGGGCTTCCCGACGAACCAAAAGGGTTCGGGCAAAAATAAGGGATGAAAATAAAAAAATCTGTACACCCGGCAAGTCGAAAACCTGAAAAGGCGGCTTGGGCAAAAAAGGGTATCCCGGTGGACTGAAAACCCGAAAGGGTGGTCTAGGCAAAAATTAGGGATCAAAAGCGTACGACTATGTCCCGTCATCTCGTCACTCGCCTACCAGAAGAAGATTTGTCGAATCGGCAGTTGTCTAACACCTCACAAGGTATCTTCTTCTCTCACATCAGAAACAGGGGCAATAATGAGTTGTCCAAGCGATCTAGTTGCTCTGTCAACCAAGGTACCAAGGTAGGTTCGGCTGAAGAATATGACCAGGATACCTTCACTCCCCGCAGAGTAAGACAAGATTCAGCAATACTCTCCCCGAGCAGAGTTGGTCTCCAATCAGCCCAGAAAGGCACAACATCCCTAGCAAGTCAGCGATACTCTCCCCAAGCAGAGTTAGTCTACTGCCAGCCTTAAGGAAGTTGGGTACCCCCAGAAGATCTCAATATTCCCCAGCGGAGTATACAGATATTCCTAAGCAAGCATCCCCAACAGTCTCAATATAAGATTGTTCCCCGGCGGAATACCAGACACCCCAGTGGAATCAATCTCCCCAGTACAGTCCAAGTTTCCCCAGGAGAGTTGAATCAGTCCTCCCCAGTAGATTCTGGAAGCTTATCCCTAGTAGATTCTGGAAGCTTATCACCTACAGAGTACATACGTCTCTCCCCGACCATATTCAAAGGTTATTCCCCACCAAGGGCTTATAACTGGGTTATCCTCAGCTAATTACCACGGAAAGATTGTCCTCGGCGAAGTTCTTCCTACCCCCAGTGGAGTTCATCAATCTTCCAACATAACATAACAATGGTATCCCCAGCAGAGTTATCATCAACCTCAGCAAAGTACCTCTCTTCCCACAGAGTTCACTCCCCGCAGAGTAATCTATTCGCCAAGTTTATTCCTCAACGGAGTCATCTTCTCCTACCGGTATTCTTGCAACCATCATTCCCAGCGGAAACAAAAAGCTCTACTCTTCCACATCAGCCCAGGATTCAATCTCCCGACAGTCGTCAAGGATCTATTTTCCTAGACAAAAATACGCTCATGAGCATCGCATCTTCATACATTATAGCATGCACATACGCATCATGAACATACAATCTCATTTATTCTGAGAACATCACACATGTCATACATCATGACATCGCATACAACTAACGTTTTGTCTTTTCAGGATAAAGGTCAGTACAAAGATGATTACTATCAACTGTCGTGATTCCAGGTCCGATTCCTGTATCTTGCCAGGGTGTATCTGTTGACGACTAATTCTAGACTCGATTCCTGTATCCTGCCAGGGCACGTCTGAAGAGTTTGAGGATCCGATTCCTGTATCTCGCCAGGGTGTATCTGTTGACAACTAATTCCAGACTCGATTCCTGTATCCTGCCAGGGCACGTCTGAAGAGTTTGAAGATCTGATTCCTGTATCTTGCCAGGGTGTATCTGTTGACGACTAATTCCAGACTCGATTCCTGTATCCTGCCAGGGCACGTCTGAAGAGTTTGAAGATCCGATTCCTGTATCTTGCCAGGGTGTATCTGTTGACGACTAATTCCAGACTCGATTCCTGTATCCTGCCAGGGCACGTCTGAAGAGTTTGAAGATCCGATTCCTGTATCTTGCCAGGGTGTATCTGTTGACGACTATATTCCAGAATCGGTTCCTGTATCTTGCCAGGGCACGTCTGAAGAGTTTGAAGATCCGATTCCTGTATCTTGCCAGGGTGTATCTGTTGACGACTAATTCCAGACTCGATTCCTGTATCCTGCCAGGGCACGTCTGAAGAGTTTGAAGATCTGATTCCTGTATCTTGCCAGGGTGTATCTGTTGACGACTAATTCCAGACTCGATTCCTGTATCCTGCCAGGGCACGTCTGAAGAGTTTGAAGATCCGATTCCTGTATCTTGCCAGGGTGTATCTGTTGACGACTAATTCCAGACTCGATTCCTGTATCCTGCCAGGGCACGTCTGAAGAGTTTGAAGATCCGATTCCTGTATCTTGCCAGGGTGTATCTGTTGACGACTAATTCCAGACTCGATTCCTGTATCCTGCCAGGGCACGTCTGAAGAGTTTGAAGATCCGATTCCTGTATCTTGCCAGGGTGTATCTGTTGACGACTAATTCCAGACTCGATTCCTGTATCCTGCCAGGGCACGTCTGAAGAGTTTGAAGATCCGATTCCTGTATCTTGCCAGGGAGTATCTGTTGACGACTATTTTCCGAATTCGATACCTGTATCCAGCCAGGGCACATCTACATGAAGAGTTTGAAGATCAACCCCTGTAACAGGCCAGGTAATTATTTTTCTTTTTCAGGTACGCAAGTTCTCGCGAAGGAATATCTTACACGATCGACACCTAGATGGCATCAATAAGCCCATCCACATACCAACAGCTCCAGATGGCATCTATAAGCCCATCCCCCTATCCACCATCTCTCCAAATGGCATCTGTAAGCCCATTCCCGCTATCACACTGCTGATACTCTAACATGTGAGCGCAAATTTCTGGGCACTCTAGTGTTCAATCATCTTCCACCTTCGGATTACGAAAGGCACGCCAGCCAGTCTATATCCTCAGGTTTAAGAAGATTGAACAGGGGCAACTGTTGTACCCCAAAATTTTCCCTCCCATATTTCTCAAAACATTTCAAGAAAAATTCACAAGTCCAACCCGGCGCATCATATTCAGGTGTTCTTTCGCCAAGATATCTCTGATAACATATTCTAAAATTCAGGTTCGGCTCAAGAGTCAATTCTTTAAAGAAGGTATCCGAATGTGTGAGTTTGCTCGAAGAAATATGGTGAAAAAGTGTGCTGAAAGTGCAGTTTTTACGTGCTAAAAAATTCATAACTTGAAGATCGTGGCTCGTGTTGAACCCGTTCCGGTGGCCAAAATTCCGTCTTGACATTATCTATGTTTTCATATCTCACGGCTGGAAGCCAATTTCGATCAGAAGGTCTTCAAAAATGTGGATTTATCAAGTATTTTCGTACAGAAAATTTGTGACAGAAGTTTATTTGCGTCATGTTCAGAAAATCATAACTTGGTCGATTTTCATCGTATCGAGCTGGTTCCAGCGCCAAAATTTCACAAATTGAGTTGACTACATTTTCACATAAGGTATTGAGTTCAAACGGTATTCAAAAGGCCTTCGTTTTTTGCTCAGAGTGAGTGACACGCTGAAAATCCTGAATGCTGAATATTATTTCATCTGGGCCGAAACTTCGAAAATTCATAACTCGGTCAATTTTTATCGGATTGGACTCATATTTTTACACAAGGTCACTGACTCATAGATCTACAACTTTGCTTCAAAAGTCGAGACCGGATTATGCTCCGATCAATACCAGTTTTTTATTAAAGAACGTGTCAGAGTCGACACTGGAGCCCAAAATAAGTTTGTTTGAGCTGAAACTTCAAAAATTCATAACTAATTCACCGTTTATCCGATTGAGCCTATTTTTGGACAGGAGTTAGTTATCGATGTCGGATACATTTTGTTTTCACATTTCAACTTCAAAAATTGCACTTAAGTCCCTGCGATTTAGCCTGGAAAGTGACGAACTCAAGTGAACATTGGAGGCCCAATTGCACATTCAAAGCCCATTTTCTTTACCCTAATTTCCATTATATAATCACATTCTTTTCACACAAACAAGAGGAGAAAAAAGGGAAAAAAACCTGGCCACAATATTGTCAGAATATTAAATTCTTTCAAGAACCCTAAAACCTTGAAATCCTTATTACAAATCCCTCTCTCACTACAAACAAGCCATCTCAGTTACAAACCAACATCTCACTACTTCTTCAGTAAGGGTAAGGCTGACTTGATCTCCATGATCAAAAGGGCATAAAAGCATTCATGTCACTAATTTTCCAGTAAGGGTAAGATTGATTTGATCTCCATGATTAAAAGGGTATAATCATTCATACATGCCATATTGTGCCTAAACATTAAATTTCTTCATATATTGGCTTTATTTGCATTTTATGATTTTATTTAATGTGTTTATGAGATTCAACACTGCAGATTTTAGACAGGATCTCATGCAGGTTCATTAAGGAACGTTGATGCCAAAACACAAATGGCCAAAAGCCAAAAGCCAAATGGCCAAAACAGAACATTTTACACATGACACCAATACATGGCGAGGCAGACATCTTGAGAAGGTTAAGGAACATTGAGGCCAAAACACAAATGACCAAAAGCCAAAACACAAATGGCCAAAACAAAACAGTTTACACATGACGCAAATAGTCGTTTCACCCCTCCAATCAGGCTCGTATACTCCTAAACTCTTTCTATTTTTATTATTTTCCTTTAATTAATTAATCGTTATTCTTTTTATTAATCACTAACCAATTAACATTTTTTTCATAATAAAATTCAGAAAACTAACATTTTTAGTATTATTATTATTTAGTAATTTCACTATTAATTATTTTTTGTAAATAAATTCTAACAAATTAGTTTAGTTTAATTAGGTTTAATTTTTGCTTTTTCATAATAAATAAAATAAATTAGAATTAGGTTTTACTAACTTTTGACTTTATTTTATTTTATTTTTATTTTTCATTAAAGACATTAAAAAACCAAAAATACTTTTTTCTTTTATTT
Source organism: Vicia faba (assembly GCA_948472305.1). Lineage (NCBI taxonomy): Eukaryota > Viridiplantae > Streptophyta > Magnoliopsida > Fabales > Fabaceae > Vicia > Vicia faba. Next base: position 148,104,836 of record OX451740.1, read on the forward strand.
AAATAATTAGTTTTAGGTTTAATATTAATTAAATACAAAAAACACAAAAAAACACCTTTCTTTAATTAAATAATAATTAGACTTTAATTTAATTTAATTTCAAGCAAAGGGTCAAAACCCTCGGACATTCAATTTTAATTTCTTTTCGCGCATTATTTTCTTATTGAATATTATGTAACTACTTTCTGGATGTAATAGTAATTAGGTATTTATTTACTTTCCGCACTTTTATCAAAAACGGGTCTTTGTACTTTGGCGATGTATAGACCCGCCCGCGCCTTGTAATAGCGTAGCTTTTATCTTTCCGCTTTTACTTTCCGCACTCTTAAATTCTAAATTGCATGAAAGAATGTATGGTTAATTAAAAACAAGCGTAGCTCACAATACCATGATCAAAGATAACTGTTAAACTGAAAACAACACACAAATACACACACCACTTCTAGGGTACGCCTCACCTTTTGCCTTCAAAACGTGGTCGTCAAGTATAGGACGTTTTAGTGAGTCCTTATGTCCATGATCCAGTTGCCTCGAAACAAGTTACCTCGAAACGGTTGCCTCGAATCAGTTGCCTCGAAATAGTTGCCTCGAAACGGTTGCCTCAGATTAAAAAAAGGATCAAGGACATAAGGGTAGCTTCTAAGGTGTCCTACTGTTGCTTCGGTGACCACACTGTCCCTACACTCGAATTGACCCGAACACCTCCAACGGTGGTGCTACCTACCTCTCAATGGTGGGATGGCACTACCTTAAGGACATTTACACAGCCTAATTCCTTAGGGTAGGTAGATGACTCATAGATACTTGCTCTCTAAAAAACAAAACAAAAACCTTTTCACACCGACACTTTCAAAAAGCTTTCAAAACAATTTTTCAAATACTCTTGAGGACAGATACAAGAGTTATTCAGAAATCTTTAAACGAAACTTTTTCAAAACTCACTCACAATTGAAAAGCAAACATTTTGAAAACATAAGAGCAAGTACCTAAGAGCCCGTGGATAACCACGGATAGAAAGGGTGCTAACACCTTCCCTTTCTATAATCTACCTCCCAAACCCGAGAAACGTCTCGAAAAGGAATTTTGCTGTGCTTTTGTCCTTTCCTTGTTGGAGAAAATAAAAGACGGTGGCGACTCTTGCTTACCGCGACATTTCGCGAACCAGCATTAAAAAACATTCAGTTCTATTTCCACCGATCACAGTAGGGCTGTGAGAAGGAACCTGGATAGTAGGGTTACTTCAAAATGAAAGCCTGGGTAGTAGGGCTTGTGAGAAGGAACCTGAATTGTAGGGTTACTTCGAAATGAAATCCTGGATAGTAGGGCTTGTGAGAAGGAACATGGATAGTAGGGTTACTTCGAAATGAAAGCCTGGATAGTAGGGCTGTGAGAAGGAACCTGGATAGTAGGGCTACTTCGAAATGAAAGCCTAGATAGTAGGGCTGTGAGAAGGAACCTGGATAGTAGGGTTACTTCGAAATGAAAGTCTGGGTAGTAGGGCTTAAGAAGGAACCTGGATTGTAGGGTTACTTCGAAATGAAAGCCTGGATAATAGGGCTTGTGAGAAGGAACCTGGATAGTAGGGTTACTTCGAAATGAAAGCCTGGATAGTAGGGCTGTGAGAAGGAACCTGGATAGTATGGCTACTTCGAAATGAAAGCCTGGATAGTAGAGCTGTGAGAAGGAACCTGGATTATTGGGTTACTTTGAAATGAAAGCCTGGATAGTAGGGCTTGTGAGAAGGAACCTGGATAGTAGGGTTACTTCGAAATGAAAGCCTGGATAGTAGGGCTGTGAGAAGGAACCTGGATAGTAGGACTACTTCGAAATGAAAGCCTGGATAGTAGGGCTGTGAGAAGGAACCTGGATAGTAGGGTTACTTCGAAATGAAAGCCTGGGTAGTAGGGCTTGAGAAGGAACATGGGTAGTAGGGTTACTTGATGATGAGTCCGTGTAAAACTTCATCTCGGAAAGAGAAGGAACCTGTGTAGGGTTTCCTGATGATGAGTTCGTGTAACACTGCATCTTGGAATGGTAAGGAACCGGTGTTGGGTTGATATGATGATGAGTCCGTGTAAAACTGCATCTTGGAAAGAGAAGGAACCGGTTTAGGGTTGCTTGATGATGAGTCAGTGTAAAACTTCATCTTAGAAAGAAGGAACCGGTGTAGGGTTGCTTCATGATGAGTCCGTGTAAAACTGCATCTTGGAAAGGAGGAACCTGTGTAGGGTTGCCTGATGATGAGTCCGTGTAAAACTGCATCTTGGAAAGAGAAGGAACCGGTGTAGGGTTGCTTGATGACGAGTCCATGTAAAACTTCATCTAGGAAGGAGGAACCTGTGTAGGGTTGATTGATGATGAGTCCGTGTAAAACTTCATCTGGGAAGGAGGAACCTGTGTAGGGTTGCTTGATGACGAGTCAGTGTAAAACTTCATCTTGGAAAGAAGGAACCAGTATAGGGTTGCTTAATGATGGTCGAGTAGATAGTTGTCCTGTCTGATTTTTTAGTTGTTAATCTTTGACCTGAGAAAGAAAGATAGTTTTCTTGTCTTGTTATAGGTGTTAATCTTTGATCTCTTCAGGTAGATAGTTTTCCTGGCTTGTTACAGGTATTAATCTACAATTAGTCGTCCCCAGATAGTTTTCCTGGCTTGTTATAAGTATTAATCTGGAACTTAAAAAGGTTGATGGTAGCCATCTATTGATTGACCTTTTCCTAAAAAGGTAAAATGTTAGCTGTATGCAATGTCATGATTTATGAAATGCATGATGTCATGATGTTCTCAAAATAAATGAGATTGTGTCGTATGCACTTATCATGTATGTAAATAGGATGTATGAAATGTGAAATGTTTATGAATGTATTTTTGTCTGGGAAAATAAATCCTTGACAAATGCTGGGGAGTTGTTAAATCTTGGACAGCTGTTGAAGAGTTGGTGTGTCTTCAAACGTTGCTTAGAATATTTCCACCGGGGATTCCTGTTTTGTTGTTTGAAGAGAACTCTGTTGGGGGATATTGAAAACTCTGTTGAAGAGTGTTGATTCCTGCTTGGGGAAAAGAGTTCTGGAGCCTTGGTTTTCCGTTGCTCTACTGGGGTCGAAGTTGAACTGATATCTGGTCGGGTCCAGGTTTCACAGTAACTTACTGGGGATTGTAGATTAGTCTACTGGGGAAAGGAAGTTGTGGTCCTTTGATTTGTAGTAGTTGGAAAGGAAAACTCAAACTTGGGAATCTGTAGTTTGTTGGGGAAATAAACCCTGTTGTCGGTCAGCTAGAGAAGTGATGACTTCGTTGGAGAAAGTCCTCGAGGACTCTTGAGGTTGTCTCAGCTGGAGAAATGTTTTCAGAGATTAAACTCTTGCTGGGGAGTCATCCTATGAGAAGGATTTTGGGGAGATTTGTCACTTCCCCTAGTAGCGAGTGTTTGTGGCACTGCCTGGAAATGTTTGATTGTACGTAACCCTTTGTCGGGATTGACGTTCAATGCCCCGTGACGGAGATGGAGACTTGCCCCTGGTTACTCTGCAATTCTTGAGAGATTTCTTGGAATCTTGACTGGACTGCCCCAGGTGTGCTGGATAGTGACATGTCATGTCCCCTTGTTGATAGGAGTTTTGTCAATGGGAGTGTCATCCTACTTGAATTGATTTTGTTCACTGAGAGAGATTTCGTTCATCGGATATTCGTTGTGTGAATTTCTCCGCTGTCAAATAAATAGCCATATGCAAATAATGATATTCAAGTAATGCAAAGTTTATGTTTGTCTTGAAGTTTTGAAAATGCGTTTTAGTGAGTAAAGAATTTTTTTTAAAGAAAATTCAAACTCAGGATTTAGAGCACAGCCTTACAGGAGTCAGGATACCTTTTGTAATAGTATGCTTTCGAACTAACCCATGCTTCAATTAGGAATTTTGAAGGGTTGTAACATGGCTTGGTTCACGATTTAAGAAACAAAGGATAAAGGCTCAAAGTGTATTTGTACCCACCCGTTCTTCGTGATGTTCTTCAGTCCTAAGCTCAGTTAATTGTACGATTGAACTCCAATTGAGTATGGAATGACGTTTTGATGATGGTTCAGACAAGTTAAGTTTATCGGACATCAGTCATTTCTTGCAACATTTTTTGTGTTGTTGAGGATTTATAGTGACCTCTTTCTTTTGATTTGTTATCCCTAATTTTTTCCTGATTGTTCTTGTTTTGAGATTACGGTCAGCGGGATGCCCCAGCTTTCTTTAAATCTCCTTCGTAGGTTTTGACTTAGTGGGTTTGTCTCTTCGAGAGATAATGAATGCCTATGTGATAGGGAACCATCACCATCTTTTGATTTCAGAGAAATGTTTTGACATCATTCGTTGTATTACGAGATGAGAGTTTGGGGCTTAACGCGCGTTTGAATCAACTAAGAGACTACCCTGCCCCAGGTTTTGATTAAAGGTTTCAATTTGTGTTAAAACATAAAACTCCTACTTCTTTGGCTCGAAGGGGTTGACTAGGGATTATCTTCCTTATAACTCCAGTGTTTAGGATTAAAAAAAAAGCCCGCACATCGTCAACAAGGTTTGTTCAAAAGCATACTATATGAGATTATGGCATTGTTTTCGTCATCCTCCTTCTAAAGGCTTGTAACTTTTAGCAAGAGTTGAATGTCATAAAGTGAGTAAAAATAATAGTTTAAATGTAATGAAAATTAGTGGATCAAATTAAGACAAACATATGCAATGCATTAATGAAACAAAGTTTGACATTAATAGATAATTGTTTTAACAACAAAAGAAATTACAATTGAAAATTCAAAATGAACAGGAGCCTCTTTGTCTAAACTTTTCATTTTAGGAGGTGAGCCTTTGGCAGAAGAATTCAGTCTGGCCATCTTGTGTGAACCCCAACATTCCTTCGTCGATCAGGTTTTGAATCTTGTTCCTCAGAGCCCAACAGTTGTTTGTGTCATGTCCCGGACTATCAGAGTGGTATGCACACCTTTCATTGGGATGATAGGTAGGAGCGAAAGTATTTGGGTTCCGAAGAGGAGCCTTTAACGTAATCAGCTCTGCCTTTAACATGTGTTGTAGCGCTTGAGCTAGTGACATGTTGATCTCAGTGAATTGTCTTTTAGGCGCAACCTCCTTACGCTGATTACCCTGTTGTTGTTGGCGAGATTGTTATTGGGCTCGTGACGGGGAAGCAATTTGAAAAGGTACACTCTTCATCGGAGGATGATTGATGACTCGATCTCCAATTCTGGAAGTTTGCCCCATTTGGTTGCATCTGTCTTAATGAAGCCTGTTGACAAGGGCTCTCAGCTCTTCCTGTCCTTGAGCCAGGTTTTGGATAAGGGCCATCTGGCCCACCAGTTGTCCCATCATCTGGACTTTCATTATGGCTATCTCAGTTTGTAGCTTCTCCAACTGGTCATCTCTGTCGTCCCCAGGATTTCCCACAATCATGCCCCTGGTGACGAGCGCCTTGACCTCTTCTTGTCCCTTGGATAGGTTCAAAAACATCTCTTGAAGTTGAGCATTTTGATCCTGGATGTCCTTGATAGTCTGCTCTAGAGCCATCTCTACTGAAATAAACAGTAGGAAGAAAAGGAGACCTGTGTGGGAGAAACCTGTCATGATATGATGCATGATATGTGGATGCATGTTTTCAAGGATCTCGTGGGGTAAATGTTAGTAGTCACTTACAACTTTGGTTGGAGAACTTTGTATCGGTGGATGTCTTTCCACGATAATTAAGCTCACCATATCAAGTGGGTCATAGCCCTTGACTCTGGTTCATTGTACCGATTTTGATGGTGTTTGGTTAGAGGAAAATAAATCCTCTTGCCCCTTGCTAGACGTTTGGTTCATCGTAACCTGCACCACAGGCCCTTGAGATCCTTGAAATGGTTAAGGAAATGCTATGGTATGATGTTATGATGTTATGACGTTATGTACAAATATGCGAGGTAAGCAAGTTTATATACAAACAATCATATTCACACAAAGTAGACAAGTCCTTAGGTTTAGGCTTGCATGGAGTTTGTAGGTAAGTACCCTCTTAAAGTTTAGTTGGCTCAACCTGTCCTAGTTAATAGTAATCGGGTTCTAATAGATCTCAATATCACTGACCTTTCTTTTAGGCACTGTCTCAGCTCAATCAATCTTTTCTTGCGGTAGAGATATCCCAAGAGTACGGCCTCAATGAGTGTAGCATCGAGTATCAACCAATTTTCAGCTCTGCACCGAAACCGGTTATCTCACTACGTCCTAATGGCCAAGTTGGTTAAGTAAGGTTCTAAGGTCAGTTAGTGCTTCATGATGCTGCTCAGCGGCCATGTATTCTCCTCATCTCAACACAAGGGATACCGGTACCAACAAATGCGTCACACTAACATAGCCATTGTTTCAACCATATCGGTCTACGCCATACAGTTTCCACAATCTATTGCTACTTACCTAAAAAGGTGCCCCAGATCCGGGTAGAGGATCAAAGCAAGCCCAAACAGAGAACCAAAATGTAAAGCATACAAATCAAACAATGTAAGCAAGTAAATGTGATATAACCCTAAGGTAAACCCACTTTTAAACACTTCCCCAACAGAGTCTCCAGTTGTGTGATACGGTGGGAGAACTGACTTGAGGTGTTTTGCGTTTTGTGTTCATAAATGTTGCGGTTTAGCAAGAGTTGCCACCGACTTTTCTTTTATCCAAAAGGAAAGGTGAAAAAGCACTGGAAAGACCTTTAGAGATATTTTCTTGAGTTCGGGGGGTAGATTATGAAAAGGGAAGGTATTAGCACCCTTTTCATCCATGGTTTTCCATGGGCTCTTAGTTACTCGCTATACCACTTACTTTTGTTTGAATGTATTTGTGGTGTGGGTTTTGAAAGTATTTTGAAAATGTGACTTTGTAATGATTCTCGTTTCTATAAGAATGCGTACAAAGTGTTTGTTTCGAAAATGTTTTCAAGAAAGTGTTTGTGAGATGTGTTTTTGAAAGTGATTTTGAAAAGGGGTTTCTTTGTAATGGCTCTCGTTTCTATAAGAACGCGTACAAAGTGTTGTTTTCAAAAGTGTTTCAAAATGAAAGTGTTGGTGTATAAAATGTTTTTGTTTTGAGCAAGCGAGTAACTGAGAGCGAACCTACCTACTCAAAAGGTCTTAGATGTGATTTTCCTCCTCCTTTGGATGTTGTTATCTTACCATTGTTTTGGTAAGAAGCTCCATCGTTGGATGTGAAGGGACAAGTGTTGGGACGTTTGTATAGTCATAGAAGGCAACTTATGAGACGTTTTAGCAATATCGTTTAGGGACTAGATCGTTTACCGAAGGCAACATCGAGGGTCATCGAGGGACTACGATCTTTTTTTATCGAAGGGTTTTTGCTAAAACATCCCATATTCGAGGGACATGACTATTTTTCCGAAAGGCAAAAAAAATGAGATTACCCTAGAGATGCTAGTGTGAAAGTGTGTTGGTTTGCATGCATTTTGTCTTGTATTTGAAAGTCATCTATTTATTTATTTTATCTTGCCATACATCCTATTTACTAACAATATATGAAAAGCAAGTAAAATGCGGAAAATAAAATCTAAGCTATTACATCGCTTTAGGGGGATGGGGGTGCAATTTAACAATGGGGATAAAGTGGAGACTGAAATATTACAACCATATCGAATGATAATGAAAACAATGTAAAAACAGTGTAAAATAAAAGGAAAACTGCATTTTGAAATGCTATGTGTCGACCCATGCTGCTATGCATCGACACATAGCTTTTCCTTGCTCCTGTAAAACAAAATCTGCTCAGTATGAGTCAACACATAATGGGATGTGTCGACTCATGCACCTTCTTGCATCTATGAGAAACGCGTTTGTGTCGACTCATAGGCTTTTCCAGCTTCTGTTTTGTAACTTGAACTCAGTATGGGTCGATGCATGGGGGTTATGTGTCGACTCATACCCTGTTTTTTCACTAGGATGAGTCGATACATGAGGACATGTGTCGATACATGCTGCATTTTCCTGCCTTAAACATTGTTTTACTGACTGTACAGGTTAGCATATGATGGATAAATGTAAATAAAACATGATTGAATAAGCCTAAACCATAAGCAAATGATTAGTTCAAAGGGATAATAAAATACTACATCTTATCTTCAAAAACAACAAATCATTAATGACGTATGAAAAGATATCAAGTCAATAAGACTTACCTTTTGGGTTGCACTGGCTGTTTTAGATCTGGATGTTTTTCAAATGTTAAGATGACCTCAATGAATCTCCAGAAAGCTACATCGGACTGTTGAAACTAAGTTAGGCTATACTGTGAAGTTTTTGGTGTTTTTTGAAGGTGAAGATGAATAATACTACAGGGACTATTTTTATGTTTGGATAGTCTTTGTAGGTGAAGAGTTGTTTTGCTTATGGGAGAGTTTGTATGGTGGAGTAATGGGTTGTGGTCTTATTTTGAATAAGAATAGAACTTTTGTTTTGAAAATGAATGAGTCAAGTATTTTCAAAGGATGCTGTTTTTCTGCTCAACAAAAACTCTCTATTCTCTCTCTCAAAACTGCACCAAAAAAATCTAGCCCCTTTGTCCTATGAGACATTCCCTCTTGTAGACCTTTTACTGTGGTTTAGGGGGGAAACCAAATAAGTTATTTTGAATTGTTTTTGCTTACTGTTTTGGCACTTTCCTCCCACAATTTTTCTTTTCCATTTTGGTGCAATTCTGGGGCTGTTGTGATGCAGGCTTGGGCAGACTGCATAGAGCAGTTTTGGACTGTATTAGACATCATGTATACTTGGGGTGCAGCATAGCACACGCTTTATTGCAGGGTAGAATAGGGTGTTGTGGCAATGTGGCATATTACATTTTGTTCAACTTGGACAGTATGATTTGTAGCATGACACAAATTTGGTCTTGTGGAATATTTCATGTACATTATGTCAAGGGAAAAATAATGTGGCAAGGTTTTTTTTGAGAGAACTCAATCAAGACATAGTTTTAGAATTTGTAATTTTGCAAAAATGCCACTTTGTAATAACTTGAATTACTTGCATCATTTTGAATTATTTGGAATTGTAGCAAAAAATGTCATGAAGTAAATGAAATTAATCAAGTATAGAAAATACTTAGAAAAATTTCAAAGTCTTGCAAAGTTGGATTTTTGATTCTCTTGATTTTTGATGATCAAACTCCATTTTTTGGATGTCTTGACATAATGTGATTTTTGGGACTCAAATTTGGTCAAAAAGTCAAAGTTTGACTTTTTAGCGTCCGATTGACTTTTTCCAGCTGAAACTCCAATTTTGCTCATTTTGCCCCCTTTTGACAATTTGAATGGTTCTTCTCAGAAAATTATGATTTGAGGTTTACAACTTGACTGAAGTAATTCTAAGAATCCTTGAGACATGAGAGGGCAAATTTTGAGGTACAACAATGGGCAAAATATCAATACAAATATATTTTGAAGTGAAAACTTTCTGTTTTTTGTTTTGAATGCAAAGATGTCCAATGACTAAAATTGAACGAACATATGCATGTGAACATATTTAAAACTATTTAGCACATGTGTCCTGCCAAGCAGCAACAAGCATCTCTTTATGCATTTGGGATGTCCCCATAGAGTTATCTCATTAACATTATCCCCACAAAGTCCTCTTCATAGGGGAGTCCCCAGCCAGAGTCTCAATCTCTTGACATCCCTCTCCCTAGCTGAGTTGGTCCTAAAAGAAAAATCCTTGTGGATCTCTTTCTAAAAGAACTCACCTTGTCAGCAGTTCGTCAAATATTCCTCAACAGGGTTTATTTCCCCAACTGAATCTGTCTCCCCCGGTTGAGTCTATCCTCTCCAGCTTGAGTTTTCCTCTTAGACTATTACAAATCAGAGAACCACGACCTCTTTTCCCTAGTGAAGTCACCAACAAAGTCATTGCTATCTCCGAAAGTTACTGTGAAGCCTGGACCCGATCAGATAACAGTTTAACTTCAATAAGTGGTTGTGAAGCCTTGATCCGACCAGATAACAGTCAACTTTATTCTTTCAAACAAGTTACTATTAAGCATGGACCCGACCAAATAATAGTACAACTTTCAGTCACTGTGAAGCTTGGACCCGGCCAGATAATAATACAACTTTCAATCACTATGAAGCCTGGACCCGACCAGATAATAGTACAACTTTCAGTCACTATGAACCCTGGATCCGACCAGATAACAGTTAACTTCTCAAGACACTATGAAGCCTGGACCCGACCAGATAATAGTTTAACTCTTCAAGATAGTGAAAAATATGGACTCAACCCCAATAGAGTTTGCCTCTACCCTAGCAAGTTACTGTGAAGTCTGGACCCGACCATATATCAATTCAACTTTTATCTTTTCAAGCGAGTTACTGTGAATCCTGGACCCAACCAGATATCAGTTCAACTTTATCTTTTCAAGCGAGTTATTGTGAAGCCTGGAATCCGACTAGATAGCAATTAACTTTATTCCCTCAGAAATTTATTGTGAAGCCTGGAATTCGACCAGATAACAATTAATTTCAAGCAAGTTATTGTGAAGCCTGGATCCGACCAGATATCAGTTCAACTTCATCTATGTTGGTAAGTTGCTGCGAAGCCTGGAACCCGACCAGATAATAGTTTAACTTCATTCTCCCAAGAAAATTTTTATGAAGCCTAGAATCCGACCAGATAACAGTTAATTTAATCTTCCCCAATAAGTCACTGTGAATCCTGGAATCCGACCAGATAACAATTCAACTTCAAGCAATTTTCTATGAAACCCGGATTTCGACCAGATAACAGCCAATTTTCGATGCTCTCCATGTCGGGAATAATTCCCCAGTAGAGCATTGAACAACCAAAATTCGTAAGTTCTTTTCCCCAAGCATAAATCAACACTCTCCACAGAGTCTCCTTAAACAAGCCAGTATTCCTCAGCGGAGTTTATCCTCAAACAGTAGAACAGGAATTCCCAGCGGAAACAGTCTAAACAAAGTTGAAGATACGCATACTCTCCAACAACAGTTCAAGTTTCAGCCTCCCAAGGCTCCCCAACATACTGCCAAGGATTTATTTTCCTAGATAAAGACACGCTGCAAAAAACGCATCACATTCATAAACCATAACACATACATGACAAATGCATACAACATAATCTCACTTATTTTGAGAACATCATTACGCCATGCATACATCTGCATGCAACTAATCATTTTCCTTACAGGAAAAATCATCAGGCAAAGGACATCTACCGTTTCAGTATAAATCAACCCAAAGATTTATCCTGATACCTTCCCCAGTCACTCTGAATGGCATCTCTAAGCCCATTCCCCACACAGTCAACTAACACATCATCGAGTGCAAATTTCTGGGCACTTTAGTGTTCAATCATCTTCCACCTTCAAGTCACAAATGGCGGACTCGCCAATCTAACTCTTTAGGTTTAAGAAGATTGAACAAGGGCAGCTGTTGTATCCCAAAATTTTCCCTCTCATTTCTCAAGAATTTCCTCCCAAAAATCTCCCATGACATCAAGTTTGCAGCACTGATACATCAATTTGGATTTTGAATTGGTACAAGGGAAAAATGGTCAATTGCATACTAAAAAGTCAAACTTTGACTTTTGGATCAAAATCAAGTTCCAAGAATCATATTTCATCAAGAAATGTTAGAATATGAAGTTTGTTTCATCAAGAAAGTCAAAAGTCAAAATTACTTTGGAAAAATCAAAATTTCTAAGCACTTAGAAATTTTTCTGTGTTAACAAAATATGATAAGTTCAGAACTTCTGGCCATATTTTCACCATGATGCAAGTTGATTATGGAAGAACTTCTGACACAAGAGTTGTGGACTTCAATGAGATCCAAAACATTGCAGGACATAACTTCTCTTGGAAATGCTGTAATTTTAAGTTATACATCCTTGAAGACACGTTCATGAAACTAAAACACTTAGTAAATTCTGAGCATCTTCAAGTCAGAATTTGGTTACAACTTATGGGCCAGTTGTTCACGTAGGTCCATTCAGAGTTTGCAAGAGGTCCAAAGAAGGTCTACAAAGCGTGTTACAAGCTTTCTGAAAAGTCTGAGAACTCTTTCAGATCATGCTGGAGTAGGGAGATTCAAATATCAGAAGTTGGATATTTATTCTAAGTTACATTGATGCTGAACTTCTGATCCAGATTTAAGCTATGATGCATAATCTCATATTGCAGGTTTTCTGTTTTGATAAATCTCATCATCATTTAATGCTCACACCCACTTTTGAGTCTTTGTCCAAAGGATTTCCCCACGTGTGGCATAGAAGTACAATACCTGCCCTTGAAAAGCAAACTTTTGTACAAAGTTTATGCTGGGCCTATGCTTTACTATTGCTTTTGAGGGTACTTTTCCATAAATCATGCTTACAAATTCAGATTAGGCGTGGCTAAAGCTTCTAAGCACTCTACTTTTCTTTGAACCATACTTGTCTAAACTGGCTTCAAGAATAACTCAGTGCCATAGCACATGATGGCTGTATTCTTGACTTCTCCAAAATTCCAAAATCCTTGCCTATAAATTTCACTTCATTTGCAACTGTTAAAGAGGTCGAGAATTTGAGAAAAAAGCCTTGAAACTTTGCTGAAATTTCAAAGAACTTGAAACTACTAACATAAACACAAAACTTACTAATTTCTGGTTTTTGCATCCAAGCTCTAATTTTCCTTGTGCATTTCCTGACCAAATCACCCACACAGTTTCTGATATACATTTAGAAACAATCGTAACTTCTGTTTATAGACTGTAATACAATCTCCACCAACCTCCATTTCAAAAATCAAACTTTGCTTCTTGGCTGCTCAAGAACTGTACAACCATTCATAACTTAAGTTGAGGTTTGCTTTGGCTTTCTGGGAACGTGAGAAAGCTGACCAGAACATCATAGCAATCAGAACTAGGCTCTAGTTCACAAAACATTTTCCAGCTGCAAGGTAAGCTTCTGCTTACTTTTATCACATTACTTAGGAATTTTTAGGCTTGCATTTTCAAAAATACAATGTAGACATCCTGACTCTGATTCTGTACATATTCATAGATTTCATGTATTTTTGCCTAAGTAGAGAGAATTTCAGTTCAGAACTTCTTGAGGAAATTAGGATTCAGAATTAGGATTAGCAAAATTCTTGCTTGCTATATTTACAATTCTGATGCTTTATATTTTTGAAACCATAATGAAATCTGCCATAATTGCTATGTTTGCATTCTTCATTTTTGTTGAGGAATAACAAAGTTGCAGATGCTCTGGTTGGCATGGAGAAGGAGATGAAATTTATCATCAGAACTTACTTTATAATATATGTTTATGTTTTTGTTTCTAATACCAGATATATAGCCACCCCAGTGGTAGAGAGTGAACGCTTAAGGCGTTAGTGTTAAGGGATCTGAGTTCTAGCCCAAAAAAATCTTTTTATGTTTATTTTCTAACTTTTTACCCCATTATTTGTTAAAACAATAACCCTGGACCAAAACTTCTAGATAAAACCCCTCCCATTTGTTTGCCAAAATAGTGACCTGGACTAGAACTTCTAGATATCCCCATCCAGCAGCATTGACACCTCACCTACCCATTACCAGAATTTCTAGCTTGTTAGTAACATTAGAACTTCTAGGTTCCCAGTTGCATTAGAATTTCCTGGCTCCTTCAGCAACCAGAGTTTCTGACCTTCCAGTGACATCAGAACTTCTAGGATTTACTTTGTTCCCAGCAAACCCATAAATTTAGTGCGCCCGGATCCAGAACTTCTGGCCTTCCCCATTTCTGCTAACATCTTCTTTCTGATTTGCAGCGCATCTGAAGTCATAACTTCTGCCCCTTATTTCTGTCCTTTCAGCAATGCGCTGATTCTGATTCTTTTCTTTTCTCTTATTATTTTTATCATCACTTTTATTTTCATTAATCAGAAACACAAAAAAAATATATTATATTCATACACTTTGTTTTACTTTCTTTTAGAACAAAAAAGACTAAAAATATTTTCTTAAGCAAATTTATTTATTTCTTAACCAAAACATAACAAATCCATTTTTACATTTAATTTCTTGTACATTATTTCAATATGATTGTAATAGATAATTAGGACTTTAATTTCTTGCAATCCCCATTTGTAAATTTGTACACCCTATCCCCAAGTGATTGTAATAACGTAGAATATTTACTTCCCGCAATTTACCGCTTTCATATATGCTAGTAATTAAGGCTTGTATGGGAAGATAAAAACAACAAGTAGACAAACCCTAATCAAAGACTAAATGCATGCAAATAAAGCATACTATTCACACATGCACCCCCAGGGTTACTTCCACTTGTTGCCTAAAAATGGTCATGTTATGCATGTGAGGCATCTTAGCAAAAACAATCAAAATACAAGATCATGGTCCCTCAATGGCGCTACGAATGTTGCCTTACGAATGATCTTAGTCCCTCAAGAGGAATGCTAAGATATCTCACGACATTGCTATCATGACTATACGATGACCCACGCCCATCCCTTTACATCCAAAGATAAAGCTTCTTATCAATCAATGGTAAGATAGTAACATCTAAGGGAGGAGGAGAAGAACAAAGACTTTTGAGTAGGTAGAAACGTTCTTAGTTGCTTGCTCATTTTCAAACAAACATATTTTCCAAACACACACTAAAACACTTTTAAAACATGAAATATTTTCAAAAGTCCAACACTTTGTATACATTCTTATAAAGACAAGAATCATTACAAAGTTTGCCTAAACGAAGGCGCTTTTCACAAATACTTTCAAAAACCATCACAAAGCACATTTTCAAACAAAAACAAATGATCTAGCTAAAAACTAAGAGCCCATAGATAACTTTGGATGAAAAGGGTGATAATACCTCCCCTTTTCATAATCTACCCCCCCAACTAAAGAAATAATCTCGAAAGGTCTTTCCTGTTCTTTTCAGCCTTTCCTTATTGGATAAAAGAAAAGTCGGTGGCGACTCTTGCTATCCGCAACAATTGCGATAAAATGCAAAACACCCAAGTCAGTTCTCCCACTATATTACACTATCTTACCATTGATTTGGTAAGAAGACCCATCTTTGGATGTGAAGGGACAAGCGCGGGTCAATCGTACAATCATAGAAGGCAACTTGTGAGACGCTTTAGCAATTTTCGTAAGGGACTAGATTGTTTACCGAAGGCAACATCGAGAGACATCGAGGGACTACGATCTTTTTTATTGAAGGGTCTTTGCTAAAGCGTCCCATATTCGAGGGACATGACTGTTTTTCCGAGGCAACACGCGAGGTTACTTTAGAGGTGTGTGTGCGAAAAGTGTTTTGATTTAAATTAATTGGTCTTGTTTAGAGAGGTCTAGCGGTTGATTTTAAATCTTGCCATACACACCTAATTACTATACAATGATAACTAAATATGGTAAAAATGCGGAAAATAAAGTTCTACGCTATTACAACGCTTCAGGGGTGGGGGAGTACAAATTTACAAATGGGGATGGGTCGAATAATACGATTAAATGTGTAAATAAGCAAGCAATACAATAAATTGAATCGAACAAATTAATTAAACTAAAACAAAACTATTAAAGTTAAAATTAATAGGTAAAATAATGTAAACTTCTAAGGCTTCTAACTAAACTTAATAAAATTCTAAGAAAAAATATTAAATTAATTCTTAATTAAACTAATTAAAATAAATGCCTAATTAAAAACTACATGATTAATTAAAACTAACTAACCTAGATTAATATGATAAAGCTGATAAAACTAAATAAAACAATGGTGTAAAACAGAAAATGGAAGGTGTTGTCATGAATTTCGTATGGGCTTTTGATTAAAAGCCCAAACCCTTTTTTATGACTTTTGTCTAATAGTAAAATGAGGAAATGACAAAAAGATTGAAAAATGCACAAAACGTCCCAGGGGGTCTCAAACCCGGGACCTCTATATCACACAAACGCATGCTGACAACTACACCAACTAACCATTTGTTTATTTAAACGCTTTCATTAATATAAAACACAAAACTTATTGAATAGGCTGGGCCAAAACAAAAGGCCCAAACCCGGTTTGTGATAGGAAAAGAAAAAGTTTTTGTAACCCTAAAGAGACAAGGGGAACGACGCCGCTAGCTATTGTTGTGCTCATTGGGAAAGGAAATTTAATTATTATTGTTTGTTTCCCATAAACAATCAAAAGGAAGTGCTGAAATAAAATATAAAAAAATGTTATCCCTCTCCCTCTTGCTAAACCGAATCACTACTAACATCCTCCTCTAACTTCTCATCTCTAGAACAAATCAGAGAAAAGGAAGTGAAGGGTTATTAAAACCTCCAAAACCATGAACAAACCAAAAGTTTCCAACACCAAAGTGTGCCAAACCTAAATTTCCCCTTTCAAATTCCTTGAAATCTCATCACCACCGTTACCCTTTCTCTTGTCTGTATTTACTGATTTACTACCTCCTCTCGAACTCGTCATAACATCACAACCTTAATTCTTGTTTTTTTTTGAAGAAGATGAAAGAACAAAGCTCAGAGAGGAAGAAGAGAGATTCTTCTTCTGAACATGGCGAGGGAGAAGAGGTGAAGGACAAAGGGTCGAGAGTTTGGAATAAAGAGCCATTGGGGAAGATTGAAGAAATTTGCGGTTGTGAATGGTTGTGTTTGCAGTTGGGATATGTTGAAGGGATGTACTGTATAATTCTTTTCTGAATTTTATTGTATTATTTTTTTATTTTATTTGATTATAACAGTAAAATAATGCATGCAGGAGATTTGATATTTATGATGAATGCAGAGAAATAACAAAAAATTTACCGGTCTGGATCTGTTTTCTAAAAATGTTGTGCTTGATTTCGCTGCTGGTGACTTCACAACTTTTCGTTTGACAGGGGAGTTGATTTCTGTAAACTTTCTCTCTTTCTCTCTTTAATTTCTTAAGGGTTGTAAGGGGAAAATGATTATATGAGAGTGTTGAAGTTATTTTTTTTTATTTGGCTTAGTTGCTGTATTGGTTTTTGTTGTGGCTATTTTTACTGAGAAAATATTTGTTCTTTTCTTTTTCTGATGGATGAAAATTGATCCCTTTTGTTGTGTTACTATCTCCCTTATATTCATCTGAAAACAAAATTTTGGGGGGAAAAGGATATGGATTTTGAACAGATTTGTTATGCTGCTTTGCTCCTTTTTGTTGTAGTTTTGACTTGGCTAGTTTGTGTGCAATTTTGGCTGTATATAGCAGTTGCTTTTGACCGATTTTTGGGCTGTTTTTGGTACAGATTTGGACAACAATGCAGGGCTACAATGCAATATGTTTTTAACAGCACTTTGGCCTCTTGTATTTGTCCTCTTTTACTGTGATGCAAACTGTTTTTTTTTTTTTGCAACATTTGGGACTATGATGAATTCTGAATTTTGACTTTTATTTCTTCTCATTTTGTCCTCTGTGAACCAATTAAAGATTGTGATTTTCAATGGACGAAACGCGACCGAAACACTGCCCCTTTATTTCTGATTCTTCTTACCAATCCCTAATTATGAAAATGTAGAGAATTATTTGAAATTTTTCTATTCTTGTTCTAACATGAATTTTGGCTAACTAATTCTCTCTTTTTGTTTACATGTACGAGCAAATTGGACGATAGGGAGAATTGATGAAGAGTGACTTGAAACGCTTGAAGAATGCTTGATGATGAAGAAATTCCTTTGTAGATTAGTACATTGTTAGGAATTTTGTAACATTGTGAATTTGTGATTTGAATTTTGAGGTTTAGAAACTTGTAAAGTGTATACCAATTCACTTGTAATTTTAAACAATGAATTCCAATTCACTTGTAAATTTAAACAATGAAACTTTGTTGCAATCTTGCATTCTTGATTCATCTTGAATTTTTTCTACAAAACTTGAATATTCCTTTTTGATACAATTTAAATTATGAGCACAATTTGGATTCTTCTTTGTGGTCTATAAACTTAAAATGCCTCTTGAGAAAAGAATGAGACTTGAATCCTTGAAACATGCCTTGAATAATGCTTTGTATTTTCCTGTAGAATTGAATCATGAATTCTTGAAAACTTGATATGGATGTCTTGAATTTGGAATTGGAATTTATGTTGCAGTTGTAATTGATTTGAAAGAAAGATTGGAAATTTGAATGAAGATGAATGAAGTTGATGAATGCCTTGAATTCAAAATAGTTCACATGAATGAATTTTTTTCAAGTATATCAAAATTTCCCCATAAGCATATTGATCCTTTTGAATATCCTGAAACAAATTCATGTGAATGAATTATGCCTCACATGCTTGAATTGGGCCGAAGTCAAAATAATTTTTTGAATGGATCCTCGAATCTTCTTCCTTAAAATCCATATCTTCAATTCATAGTAACTTGAAATACGAGCCAATATTATGAATCTTGCCTTTAAGAATTTTGATCAAAATCCCATTTCGATCCAATAATCGTTATCGTTCAAACGCAAACGATTTGAAGTACGAATAAAAAACTACCCATGAACCTTCAAACTCAAACTCTTGTTTCAATGAATTATCTCAACATAATGATCAACGTCTAGAAATAACATTCTATAGTCAAGAAATTCCTATAAAAGTTTAATAAATTTCATGGTCTTCCAAGCACATTTTGACTTTGATCGTTGAAGCAATCTCATAGACAATACTATTTGTGATACTTCATAAAAAGAATCACTTCAGAACATTGAAAATTGAAGAAGTTACGAGCCTCGAAAATTGGACAAGAGTTTCTTGTGATTAGGGCAAATTTGCAAAATGACCTCTAAAGTATTCGAATTTTCTGATGATATTTCGCATGTAATCAGCTATTGACTTGTGAAGACAAATTGGAGATGACGTCAAGGAGAGTCATGCGCAAAAAGAACCACTCAAAAATATCGAATAATGAAGAAGTTACAATCGTTTGAACTTGATTTTGCAAAGGTCTATTTTTTTGGGTTAATGCAGTTCATTTTCAGTCATCTGAACCATTGACTGAGCAAGCTCCCAATGTAAGGCTTGAAACTTGGCACGAGCATCCTTGAGAATAATGAGTAACCAGAGACTTTTTGAAACCTTGGAAACTTAATTTTTCTTGAGAAAAACCAAACCCTAGTTGCTGACTCAATGCATAGGAGGAGAATCTGTTTGATCAAACCTTAAGCCATTTTGAGTATTTGATAAACCCTAGGATAACATTTTGAATGAAAAATGGGTGGGAAAATTTTGGGGTACAACAACATCCAAGATTTAGGATTCAAAGACTTTATGTGGAGATTACAAGATTAACTTGGTTATTTAAATGTTGAGAAATTTAAGGAAACATATTATTGAAGTTCTATTTTTTTGCAGATGTTTCTGCAGATTTTCAGCAACTGATTTGCTGCATTTTCAAAGCCCAATCCAGTCTAGAAGATTGTTTTAAATAGAAGGCTACAAACATAATTAGGGCGTGGAACTATAGGGTATTTTGTAGCGTTGTAGAACATGATTTTGGGTAGTCTTATGTGTTGATTGAATATTGAGTCTTAGTGAATGTATTAGGACTGTTTTGTTAATTGTAAGCCTCTCTAATATCACTTTGATAGAATAATAGGACTGTCTCTTATTGATTTGTAAGTATTGTTAATCATTCTTAAGCTTTTAAGCGTAGAATGGTTATGTGTCTTTGAAGAGTGTCTTCTAAATTCAAGAATTGTTTTGATTCACTATAGTGATAGGAAGGGAACTGAGAAGGGTCTCATACCTAGGTGAGTCTTAGGTAGAAGTAAGCACAGGTAGTGATTAAGTGAGAAGTTGTAAACGGGGGAGTTTAGCTTCGAATTGGTACTATTATAGTGGACTTCCTTCTTGGCTTGGTAGCCCCACGAGTAGGTGTTGTTGTACACTGAATTGGGTTAATAATTATATGTGTTATTTACTTTTCTATTCTGTTTTAATTGTTATACCTTGTCATTATGTTCAGAGATCAATGTCTCCACATCTCTTAGGACATCTAAGATCTGACTACCAGAATTTCAATTGGTATCAGAGTAGGCATCCTGCTCTATATTTGGGTGAGATTCGAGGAAGACACTTTCTGGTACAATGAACAAGGAATTAGAGAAGATATCAAAAGCTAAGATGGTTAGAAAAATCCTCAGATCTCTTCCAAAGAGGTTTGACATGAAGGTGACTGCCATTGAAGAAGCCCATGATATCATTACTATGAAAGTAGATGAACTTGTGGGATCTTTACAGACTTGTGAATCAGGGATAAATGAAAAGTCTGAAAAGAAGAAAAGCTTAGCCTTTGTTTCAAGTACTGAAGACTCTAGAGATGAATGTAATTTGGATACAAATGAAGGGATATCCAATGCTATTGTGCTGCTTAGTAGACAATTTAACAAAGTTATGAAGAAGATAAATTGGAAGTCGAGGTCAAATTTCAAGAAAAAGTAATTAGACATCAACAAAAACTAAGACTTTGGTAGAAGGTCCAGAACTGATGACAAATTCAGCCAAGTAAGAGGAGCTCAGCCAAGAAGACAGTTGGTATATGTGGTTCATCATCAAATGTTTTAGTCATCCATGTGTTTAATAATTAGGATAGTTCTTCAAGATGTAACATGGCAGGACAAGGCAAGATGGACTCCATGTGTGTTGGGTGTTTATAGTTGGAATCCTCAAAAGTAAGTCCAGTGGTGTGATCATTGAGAAAGATGCTAATGTCCAAGCTAATGTTAGGACATCATCTTAGCATATTGAATCTCCAGGAGTTAGGAGGAGCTATATATGAAAACTCTCTAATCGTCCTTGTTTATTGTCTCTGTGTTCAGAGATGTGAATTTAAGAGAGTTCTTTATTTTGGTAAAGTGTTAGAGTAACTCAATTTGGCCAAGTCTGATTGAGTCAGTGTCTATGGATAATATTTCTTCGTGGCTCCTCATCCAGCTGTGGTTATATGTGTATTCTAGTCATTTTCAAAGACTATGGTTAAGGTTTAGGGAAGTTTGAACTCTCAATGTCCTTGGATGTTTAAAGAATGCAATGTTCAAATAGATGTCACAGTATTGTATTATAGAGAGCTTAATCCATAAGTCCTAAGGATTACATTGTTCATATCAAGACAAGTATATACAATGATTTTCTTTCTATCAAGGGTCTTGATACATACATTTGTTGACACTTCCAAGGTTGTTTATTTGATAAACTCTAGGAGGTGTGTTTATCATGACGTAACGAGCAAGTTATTCTTAAGGTCCGATTTGGAATTGCACTACTAAAGAATGAGTGTAGGCTCAAATGGACGGTATGCCTACATTATTTCTTCATCTAGTGAAACATGAAAAACGTTTTTCAATGGTATGGATAATGTCACTCCTGATGTTAAAACATTTCAGCGGTCAAGGCTTGGAAAGAGAGAAATTGAACAGATCCATGTCTCTCTCCTGAAATTAGTGGTGCACTGTTAACAAGGATGATTTTATATCCTTTGAAAATGCGTGCATTGACTGGTTATGTTGTTACAAACAAGGAATTGTTACAAACTATAGTAACTTCCCTTGCATTTAAATACCCTTTACTTGTCCTTTCCCCTCAAGTTTTTTTCGTCTGTTTTTTTTTTCCTTTTGATTCCCTTTCAGTATTATTTTCCGAGTCTCTCATTGAGGTTCTGTTTGTGTCTTCTTTGATTTCATTCTTAAACTCAGTTTTGTCAACTTTTGTCTAAAAAGGGAGAGAGTATTGTCGTTGAGTCTTGTTTATTGTTGTTGAGTGTTGCTTCTCCTTACATGCAACAATTAAGGGGGAGTATGACCATCTGTCATAAGGGTTTTATGTTTCTTCGTCTGATGGTTCTTATGTTGTGAGTGTATACAAGATGTTATTCTAGATGTTCTAACATCCTGTCTGGTGTGTTCTTTTTGCTTCTGTCACATGATCTTCTAATATGTGTTTCTTTTGTCACATGGTCTTATAACTTGGACTATTCAAGTTAGAGTTCTTTTTGGTTTCTTGAGGCTTCAGGAAATTTCTCTTGGAGCTTTGTGACAAGAATGGGTTCTGAGTTTTAGGGGGAGTAATTTGGGTGTTCCTGAAGATGCAGGTTATCTTATTCCTCATGTACACAGTTTATAGAACAACATGTTATTGTGTCTCTCTCTCCAGGGTTTTTGTGGAAAAGGTGTTTTAGCCAAAATTTGCCAAAGGGGGAGATTGCTCTGGTAGTCAGATCTCAAATGTAATATACAATTTTTGATTCTTAATGAAATTTTGTCTTTGATGTAAAATTTTTTTTGACCTAATTTGATTCACAAATGGGTGTGTTGTTGTTTCTGGTATGATACGATTCAGAAAAGTTCAGGTTAAAAAATTGGGAATTCTGTAAAATAAAAAATATATTTAAAAAAACAAATAATTTCACAACGCTTGTTTAATATAATCATTGTTATAGGTACATCTCTATCTAGAATTATAAACTCCAAAAATAACGTTTGGGTATCAAACCCAAGACCTATGTAAGTTATTTCACAATGGTTGTTTAATACAATCGTTGTTATATATAACACCTTATCCAATTTAATACAACTAAAAATAGGTCGTGATTGTAAACTACACAATTACAATCACACTCAGCCTCACAACAGTTGGTCAAACGCGATTGTTGTACCCCAAAATTTGCCCTCCCATATTCTTCAAGGTTTGCCAAGATCAAGGTTCAAAATCTCTCAAGGGTTGCACAGTCCAATTGCCTCCTAACACAGTCAAAATTAGGGTTTTGGTTCTTGCAAAGAAATTGAGGTTTTCAAGGGTCCAATCAAGTCCCACATGCTCATAAACATTGTCAAGCATCCATATGCCAAGTTTCAAGACTCACAGCATCAAATTGCACAGTCAAAAAACCTAATTGCTTCACAGTCAACTGCAGGGGCAAAATGGTCATTTGACAGTCAAAAGTCAAACTTTTTGGTCAACATCTTATTTTGAAGCCACAAACATCATTTGATCAATTCTTGATCATGATTCTCAAAGCATGGCTCAAAAAGTCTCAAGATGCAAAAGTTTCTATTTTTGGACAGTTGGAAAAGTCAACTGCAAATTGACCAAGGCATAACTTCTTCATGTTTTATCATAAAAATCCCATCCAAAGCTCATTTTGAAGAGAATGACATTTCCTACAACTCATCTTCACACTTCAAGTCCAAGAAATGCTCTCACAAAAAGTTATCAATTTCAACATTATAGGTCATTTTCAAAAGTCAACAAAAAGGCACTTTAAGTCAAAGACCATAACTTGAGATTGGTAAATCAAAATGACATGGGACCAAAGAAATTGGTTAGAGGACTTCAAGACCTTTCCAAAATGTCAAAGAACATGATCATAGCTTTAAAATTGAGCAAGATATGCCTTGGAGAAGTTGGGAAATTTTTGGAAACTTTGAAAAGTCAACTTTGCTTCAAAAGCTTCAAAATTGCTAATGGGCCACAAATTCTTCCATGAATCATTACCCAAAGCATATGCACGACCCATTAAGCTCAAAGGGATTTATTTTCTTATTTTTAATTAATTAATTGAATTTTTATTCTTATTAATTCATTTAATTAAATTTAATTATAAGAAAAATATCAAATAATGGTTTTAAATCTTTTTGGTGCAGCAAATATGTCCATTATATGCAAGAGATTTCGTGCACCATCTCAAGGGGACAATATCATCCATATTTGGCAAGAATTGCATGGAAAAAGATTGGAAAAGATATGAACAAAATCAAATATTGAAATCATAAATTCAATGGATCTTTGGACTTGGTTTTTTGACCTAATTCCATTCAGATACAAAGGCACAACATAACCTAATGCTCAGACACACGAAAAACTGCTCAGAAAGGCATAACCAAATTGCAACTTTTCATCAAAATTTTGGAAACTGAACTCATAGTTAGAGGACGATTCAAGGCTTGAAAAGCATCCTAATACGTTCCTGACATTGCTAGGAATCGATTGCAACCAAAAACGAGTCTCCATACTCCTAGAATTGGTAGAACAAAATCGTCTTCTTCATGAACATGTCCACAATCGTTTTCTAATTTTCATGCATTATTCATATGTTTTAACTGTTGATTCTTGCTACTAATGATGTTCTGAAACTTTTGGCATAGTTTAATTGTCCTAACAATGCTTGAAACGAGATTTGCCATTAACGTTTTCTAGGGTTTCAGAAGCTCTATATTGGGGCTTTCCTCATATGGAAAAATCAGACCACCAAACCTGTATGAACACGTTCGTGACAACAGGACGAATCCATTGATGACCTCGCGCTTTTTTATATTACAGCATGGTCTATTCGCTATTTTTGCAGGCTTCACTTAGTGGGGGTTTAAAACCCCCGCTATTTGTTTATATTACAGGCAGAAAGATGAAGAAGACGCTGAGGTGTCATAACATGGTTGGAGTATTCAAAATTAGCGCACTTTTTCTTGTTTCATATCATTAACTTTGTTTTTTATTATAATAATTATGCTCCATTACATTAACAAACGCACACGATAGTTGAGTTGGTATAAGACGTATCTTGCAGGTACAGGGACCTGGGTTCAATTCCCAGGTCCCCCCACTTATTCTATAATTTTTCTCCTAATGCTTTCCAGTGCAGTATGCTCTCAACGTCCCACCATACGTCCTAGCGCGTGGGCTTGCCAGATGGCCTGAATGATCAATCCAAAGGCTGTAGAAGGAGGACCATCATACGCCTGGGTCAACCATCAAGCATGTGATCCCAAAAAGTCAAACGGGCTCTACGCTGATGGGCCAAAAATCACTTCAAAACACCTCCATAATGGGCCAGACACCCCCCATGTTTGTATTCCATTTTCTTCTCTTTTCAATTTTAATTCTTTTATTTGTTTTCTTTAGTTATTTTATTTAATTCACTCAAAATAATTTTCACAATAAAAAAATCAGAAACAAAAAAGTGTATATATTTAATTATATTTAATTTCTATTAATTTATTTTGTAAATAAATTCTAACCATTAATTTAGTAAATTAGGTTTTAAAACTTTAATCTTTTTCTTAATAAATTAAAATATGTAGAAATTAGGGTTTTTTAACATTCTCATCTTTTTCTTAAATAAATAATTTTATCATTATTATTATTATTATTAATTATTACTTTTGTAAATAAATATGTAAATTAATTAATTAGTGTAAATTAGGTTAACTTGAATATTTTCTTAAATAATTAAAAATAACTTAGAATTAGGGTTTCTCTTGATTTTCAATTTTCTTTATTTTCATAAAACAAAAACCTAAAAAACATTTCTTTTCTTTAATTTAATAATCAATTAACTTTTAATTCAATTTAATTTCAAAAGGGTCCAACGCCCTCGAACGTTCTATTTTTATTCTTTTCGCGCATTTTATTTTCTTTCGAATATTATGTAACTGCTCAAGGCTTGTAATAGTAATTAGGAATTTATTTATTTTCCGCATTTTTATCAAACGGGTCTTTGTAATTTGGCGATGTATAGACCCGCGCCTTGTAATAGCGTAGGATTTATCTTTCCGCATTTAAATTTCCGCACTTTTAAATTCTAATTGCATGAAAGAATGAATGGCTAATTAAAAACAAGCGTAGCTCACCATGACGCCTGATCAAATATAAATATTAAACTGAAAATAACACACAAATTCACACACCACTCTTAGGGTACGCCTCACCTATTGCCTTACCTTCGAAACGTGGTCGTCGAGTATAGGACGTTTTAGTAAGTCCTTATGTCCATGATCCAGTTGCCTCGAAACGGTTGCCTCGGATTAAAAAAGGATCAATGGCATAAGGGTAGCTTCTAAGGTGTCCTACTGTTGCTCTGGTGACCACACTGTCCCTGAAAACGAATTGACCCGAACACCTCCAACGGTGGTGCTACCTACCTCTCAATGGTGGGATGGCACTACCTTAAGGACATTTACACAACTTAATTCCTTAGGGTAGGTAGATGACTCATAGATACTTGCTCTATTCAAAAACAAATCAAAACTCTTTTCACACCGACACTTTCAAAAAGCTTTCAAAACAATTTTTCAAACACTCTTGAGGACTGATACAAGAGTCATTCTGAAATCTTTAAACGAAAATTTTTCAAACCCACTCACAATTGAAAAGCAAACACTTTTGAAAACACAATGAGCAAGTATCTAAGAGCCCATGGATAACCATGGATAGAAAGGGTGCTAACACCTTCCCTTTCTATAAATCTACCTCCCGAACCGAGAAACATCTCGAAAAGGAATTTTGCTGTGCTTTTGTCCTTTCCATGTTGGAGAAAATAAAAGACGGTGGCGAATCTTGCTTCCGCGACATTTCTCGAACCAACGTTAAACAGTCAGTTCTAAATCCACCGATCACAGAACTGGCGACTCTGCTGGGGAAATTTTTGAGATGAGGTGTACCTTAGGATAGCTCAGACTTATGTTTTCAATTGCTGTGTTTGTTTGCTTTATTATTATGGGCTGCATCGGAGTTACATAGATCCTAACCCGAATCTGGGGATATCCTGTTAGGTAGCATAAGCTGTGAGGGACCTGTCCGGCGTAGACCGACATGGGTGAAGCAGTGGCTACGTTGGTGTGGCACCTTGGTCTGTACCGATATCCCTTGTGTTGCAACGGGGAGAATATGGGTCTTCTGAGGAGTCATTAAGCACCAACCGACCTTAGAACCCTAAATGACCCAACTTGGCCAATAGAACAGTAGCAGTATGCTACGCCCATTGAGGCTAAACTCTCGTGATGGTTCTGGCTGCAAGAAAAGATTACGATGCTGGAGTTATGACCGATTGAGGTTAGTCAGTGATATTGGGATCCTCTAGAACCCGGTTACTTCTGATAGGACAGGTCTTAACCAAAAAACTGAAAGAGGGTAATACCTAGACCCCATGCTGGCCTAAACTCTAAGGGCTTGTCTTGTGTGACTTGTGTGCCTTATCATGTTTGCCTTTGTGAATATTTGTGGTGTGCTTTATCATAACATCATGCCATCATAAACATTGCATGCATCCTGCATAAGGACTGACCATTTCAAAGACAAGAGGGTTTCACCTTTGCTCTGTTTTATAGGATATCATGATGCCTATGCGAAGGAACACTATCTGGTTCAACTTTGTTCACCCACCTGAGTTGCTTGAAGAGTTGGTTAGCAGAATTCCAAATACTACTTCCTTCATCCAGAGGCATGGTTCTCTTCTCGGCTTAGTCAATGCAAAGTGGGACCAACAACTGATGAGTGTCCTGACCCAGTTTTATGACCCTCTGTACCAATGCTTCACCTTTCAAGACTTCCAGCTGGTCCCTACCCTGGAAGAGTTCTCTGATTTGCTTGGCATCCTTATCTTGGATCAGACTCCCTACACTGGTTGGGAAAAGACCCTTAGGCTTGAGGAGATTGCTGCAGCCCTTCCTTTGACCCACAAGGAAGTAATGGACAACTGGGTGACTAGAAGCAAAGTTAAGGGTTTCTTGGCCAAGTTTCTAATTGGTAAGTCTAACAGTTTCTGGAATGACCTGGACTTTAGAGCGTATGAAGACATTCTGGCTCTCTTAATCTATGGTTTAGTCTTGTTTCCTAATCCTGATAACTTCATTAACGTCACTGCCATAAGGATCTTCATGTCTCGGAACCCTGTGCCCACTCTCTTGGGTGACATCCTGCAACAACTTTATGCTCGTACTGCCCGAAGATGAGGAACTCTGTGGTGTTGTATTCCTTTGTTAGTGAGGTGGTTTATTTCGCACCTCCCTAAGTTCGTGTTGAAGAACAAAGAAGGAAGAGGCTGGGCTCATAGGTTGATGTCTCTCACTGATAATGACATCACTTGGACTCTCAGGGGTTTGGATGAGGTAGCTGTTATTGATCGTTGTGGAGAATATCCTAATGTTCCTTTGATTGGTACCCAAGGAGGAATCTCTTATAATCCATGTCTAGCTCTCCGCCAGTTTGGAAGAGCCAGAAGAGCAGGGCCTCATGAGATGTTGGTGCCCCACATCAGTTTTGAGTTTCAGGTAGATAGTGACGAGCTGCGTCGTAGGTTCATCAAGGCTTGGGACAGAATTCACAAAGCTGACCCACAAGAGTTGGGACCGAAGACTTCTCTACCTATGGAAGCCTACTACAAATGGGTCGGCATCCGTGCTCAGAAGTTAGGTATGCCATACGAAGCTGTCAGACCCATCATCCTTGAATATCCTGATAAGGATGGGGCTCCTCCAACTGTTCTCCCTCCTCATATACCTACTGATATTGATACACTAAAGAGGTCTTGGGCACAACTGCGAGAAGAACGGGATTCTTATCAGGAAAAGTTCAACGAGCAGGAATTGAAGATCCAGAAGCTGACAAAGCAGTTGGAGAATGAGCGAGCCTTGAATGATTACATCCGTATTGAGAAGAGGAGACCCTGGGATCAATGATGAACTTTGATTTTCTTTTATAGCTTTTATTTCCCTTTTCAGTATTTCCACTTTATGTAATGCCTAAGGGCAATCTGTTGAACAATTTAAATTTCAAAGTTGAATCTAGTGAAGTGTGTTCCTTTTTGTTTACAAAGTTGATTCCCGATTGTCTTTGAAAACATAAATCATACGCATTCCATTCATCATGTTCATAGCAGGTACTCTTCTTTTCAGGTTGCTTAATGTTCTTCGCTTTTTATTTCAGCATCATGAACCCTGAATCATCTACTGAGCAGTCCATCAAGGCCCTCCAGGCTCAGAACACCCAATTTCAAGAGCTGATTATGAGTTTGGCTCAAGGACAGGAGGAATTGAAGGCCCTGCTGGTCAAGAAGAAGAAGAAGAGAACTGTACTATTCAATACTGGCCGGAGGTTTGGTAACACACTGCAGAATGAGGTTGATCAAGATGGTTCTTCTGTAGGGAAAGGCAGTCCCCAAGGGGGAAGGGTTCCTAGTCCTGTGGTCTCTGACAACGAGACAGATTTCAATGAGGAGCAGTATCCTCCAGCTGAAGACAAGTACAAGCAGTTGGAAGACCGTCTAAATGCCATGGAAATTAAACAAGTGCCTGGTTTGGATTTCGGAGACTTAGGTCTATCTTCTGGTGTGGTCATCCCACACAAGTTCAAAGCACCATCTTTCACAAAGTATGACGGGGCGTCCTGCCCTAAGCTACATCTCAGATCTTATGTGCGGAAGATTCAGCCGTACACTGTGGATAAGAACTTGTGGATCCACTTCTTCCAGGAGAGTCTTTCAGGGACTCATCTCGAATGGTTCTATCAGCTGGATGGAACCAAGGTTCGTAACTGGGAGGAGTTGGCTACTGCTTTTTATAAGCAGTATCAATATAATGCCGACCTCGCTCTTACACGTACCCAACTCCAGGGTATGTCGCTAGGATCGGGAGAAGGTTTTAAAGAGTATGCGCAGAAGTGGAGGGACCTGGCTGGCAGGGTGCATTCACCATTAACCGACCGTGAACTCGTAGACATGTTTTTGGGGACCCTATCCGGGCCGTTTTTCAATCATCTCATTGGCAATTCGTCTGCAGGATTCATAGATCTCATTCTGACTGGGGAAAGGATAGAAGCTGGAATGAAATCAGGGAAAATTCAGAAAGGTGCGTCCTCAAGTTCTGAGAAGAAGCCTTTCAAGAAGGAAGCCAGTGCTGTGTTTGGGCCTAGAAGGCAAAATAAACCAGAACACCGCCAAGCTGTCAACACGGTGGTAATTGCAAAGCCTGCTGCCGCTCCTCGGCAACTTAACCAACCAAGGGCTGAGAGACCCAGAAGAGAATATACCCGGCTGAGTATGACCTTGTCACAGATCTTTTTGCAATTGCTATCGACCAACTTGGTGACCGTCAGAGAGGCTCCGAAGGTGGTGAATACAACCTCCCCCAAGTATAATCCCAATGCCCGCTGTGCTTATCACTCTGATAGCCCGGGGCATTCTACTGATGATTGTTGGGCCCTAAGAAATAAGGTTCAGGACCTTATCGATGCAAAGGAGGTTCAGTTCGAGGCGCCCGAGAAGCCTAATGTGGTGACAGCTCCCTTACCTGACCATGGGGTGAATGCTATCAGGGATGGTGACGAAGTGGAAGAATCTGAGTTCAACAGCTGGATCTACCCGACGACCGACAGTGGACTGAACAATTGGACTGCAAAAGATCACATACCTGTTACTTTTGTTACGCAATAATGAATTCCTTTGTTTTTAATTCGTAATGAACAATAAATTGAAACTTTATGGTCCGGTGTCTTACCCGGGACACCGTGGCTTCATTTGTGAGGGCTTATTACTTGTCATTTCCATATATCATGAATAAAAACATTGGACGTTTTTCGCATTTCAAATCTTGTGCTCCCTTTCTTTCTTTCTTTCTTTATATATTGCAAAACAACTATATTTACACACACTCACCCATACAGGTTTCAATCCACTCTAGATCTCACTAGTAACGACTCTGCTACTGTCGGTTATGACTTCGAAAATCCGATCAACTTAGCCGAAGACGAAGGTGAAGATGATTGCGAAGTGCCTGGCGAGCTTGCAAGACTGCTACTCTAGGAAGAGAGGGCCATTCAGCCGCATGAAGAGCCAGTGGAAACAGTAAATCTGGGTACTGAGACAGACATAAGAGATGTTAAGATTGGTGCCAATCTTGAGCTCAGCGTGAAACAACGGTTGGTTCAGATGTTGCATGATTATGTGGAGATCTTTGCCTGGTCCTACAAAGACATGCCTAGGTTGGATACCGACATTGTGGTCCATCAATTGCCTACCAAGGAAGACTGCCCTCCGGTTAAGCAAAAGGTCCGCCGTATGCGTCCAGAGATGTCCGAGAAGATCAAAGCTGAGGTTATGAAGCAATTCGATGCCAGGTTTCTAGCAGTGACTTCTTACCCCCAGTGGGTTGCCAACATGGTGCCGGTACCGAAGAAAGATGGTAAGGTCAGAATGTGTGTCGATTACAGGGATTTGAACAGGGCAAGCCCCAAGGATGATTTCCCTCTACCTCACATCAACGTTTTAGTTGAGAATACTGCTCAGCATAAGGTGTTCTCCTTCATGGATGGTTTCTCCGGATATAACCAAATCAAGATGGCTCCTGAAGATATGGAAAAGACTACCTTTGTTACTTAGTGGGGCACCTTCTGCTACAAGGTCATGCCATTCGGGTTGAAAAATGCTGGGGCAACCTACCAACGCGCCATGGTTGTTTTATTTCATGACATGATCCACCATGAGATTGAACTGTATGTCGATGATATGATTGCAAGGTCCCAAACTGAGGAGGAACCCCTTGACCATCTGCAAAAGCTGTTTGACCGTCTGAAGTTGTACAAGCTAAGGTTGAACCCGAACAAGTGCACATTTGGGGTAAGATCTGGGAAGTTGCTAGGCTTCGTCGTAAGCGACAAAGGTATTCAAGTGGACCCTGCCAAGGTTAAAGCCATACAAGAGATGCCAGTTCCAAAGACAGAGAAAGAAGTCAGAGGCTTTCTAGGACGTCTGAATTACATTGCCCGATTCATCTCGCACCTAATAGCTACCTGTGAACCAATCTTCAAGCTGCTGAAGAAAGATCAGGTAGTACGTTGGAATGATGAATGTCAAGCCGCTTTTGACAGAATCAAAGAGTATCTCCAAGAACCACCCATTCTTATGCCACCGGTTGAAGGGAGACCTCTAATACTATACTTGACAGTACTTGACAGCTCAATGGGGTATGTGCTGGGGCAGCATGACGAGTCTGGCCGAAAAGAGCACGCCATTTATTACCTTAGCAAAAAGTTTACCGACTGTGAGACCCGATACTCACTGCTCGAGAAAACTTGCCGCGCTTTGGTATGGGCTGCTCGCCGGCTGAGACAGTATATGCTGACTCACACTACTTTGTTGATTTCAAAGATGGATCCGATCAAGTACATATTCGAAAAGCCTGCTCTGTCTGGGAGAATAGCAAGATGGCAAATGATATTGACAGAATACGACATCCAGTACACAACTTAGAAAGCCATCAAAGGAAGTGTATTGGAAGACCATTTGGCACACCAGGCAGTGGACGACTACCAGTCAATGAACTTTGAGTTTCCTGACGAGAGCATCATGATAGTGACTGATTGTGAAGTACCTGGACCGGATGAAGGACCTGAGGAAGGATCCCGATGGTCTATGCACTTTGACGGAGCCTCCAACGCGTTGGGTAACGGTATTGGTGCTGTAATCATATCCCCTCAAGGCACTCATACTCCACTCACTGCCCGACTATGTTTCAATTGCACCAACAACATGGCGGAGTATGAGGCATGCATCATGGGTCTTCAAGCTGCGATCGACTTAAGGAACAAGTTTCTGAGTGTCTTCGGAGATTCCGCTCTCGTGATCAATCAGATCAAAGGCGAGTGGGATACGAAACATCCAAATCTTATTCCTTACAGAGAATGTGTGTTAACATTGATCCCCCACTTCACAGAGATAACTTTTGAACACTTCCCAAGAGAAGAGAATCAGTTGGCGGACGCGTTAGCTACGATGTCTTCTATGTTCAAGGTCAAATGGGACAATGAGGCTGCCCGGATCATTATCTGGAAACTGGACGAACCTGCATACTGTTGTGATCTTGAGGCTGAGGTAGTAACTGAAAAACCATGGTATCATGAGGTGAAGAGATATTTGGAAGCTCAGGAATACCCAGAAGGTGCATCCATCAATGACAAGAAGTTTCTGAGAAGGTTCGCAGCAAAGTTCTTCCTCAGCAATGGCATTCTGTACAAGCGAAACCATGATTCGACCTTACTGCGTTGTGTGGATAAGACTGAAGCAGAAAGGATCATGGCAGAGCTGCATGAAGGTACATTTGGAACACATTCCAGTGGACACACCATGGCAAAGAAGATCCTTCGGGCAGGATATTTCTGGTCCACAATGGAAGCTGATTGTTACCAACATTCTCGGACATGTCATAAGTGCCAGATATATGCAGATAAGGTGCACGTTCCTCAAGTTCCTCTAAATGTCTTGACTACACCTTGGCCTTTTGCGATGTGGGGTATTGATATGATTGGCAAGATTAAACCTACGGCGTCCAACGGGCATCACTTTATTCTGGTGGCGATTGATTACTTTACAAAGTGGGTCGAAGCGGCTTCTTACACCACCGTAACCAAGAACATTGTGGCACGGTTCATTCGGCATAACCTGATCTGTCGATACGGCATCTCAGAAAGAATCATTACGGACAACGGTACCAATCTTAACAACAAGATGATCACTGAGCTCTGCGAGTAATTCAAGATACAGCACCACAACTCTTCTCCCTACCGGCCGAAGATGAATGGGGCTGTCGAAGCGACAAATAAGAATATCAAGAAGATTGTGCAGAAGATGACAGTGACCTATAAAGATTGGCACGAGATGTTACCGTTCGCTCTTCATGGGTACCGTACCTCAGCAAGGACGTCAACCGGGGCAACTCCCTTTTCCTTGGTCTATGACATGGAGGCAGTCTTACCGATTGAAGTACAAATACCCTCTCTCCGGATAATGAAGGATGCAGGTCTGAGCGAAGATGACTGGATCCAGACTCAACTTGATCAATTAAACTTAATCGACGAAAAGAGACTCACTGCTATTTGTCATGGTCAGACGTACCAAAAACGGATAACCAGGGCCTTTAACAAGAAAGTCAGACCACAAGAGTATCAAGTTGGGGACCTGGTAATCAAGCGCATCATTCTTCCTCAGAGTGATCCCAGGGGCAAATGGACCCCTACGTACGAAGGGCCATTTGTGGTTAAACATGTGTTCTCAGGAGGAGCCATGATTCTAACCACCATGGATGGTGACGACCTTCCTCACCCCGCCAATGAAGACATAGTAAAAAGATACTACGCATGATAAAAGACCCGCTAGGTTGACATACCTAGGCAAAAATTAAGGCTTCCCGGCGAACCAAAAGGGTTCGGGAAAAATGAGGGATAAAATGAAAAAAATCTGTACACCCGGCAAGTCAAAAACCTGAAAAGGCGGCTTGGGCAAAAATGGGTATCCCGGTGGACTGAAAACCCGAAAGAGCGGTCCAGGAAAAAGTTAGGGATAAAGCGTAATACTATGTCTCATTGGATCACCTTGCATCCAGAATCCGGTATCAACATCAAGTTCAGATGGCATCGATCAGTCAGCTTCATCGTCAACTGAGCAGCCAAGTGATGAGACGCTCGAAGATATAAAGGCGATAGCAGAGTTGGAACCCAGTGGGATTATTCTTTTCACATAGCTGTTTTGTTTTCTTTGTACAAATTGTATAAACTCTGTTGTTCGGCGGCATTCTCTTACTAGGACGTCAGCCTCTTGTACATAAACACCTATTTACAGGAAAATGCAAAAATCAATACAAGTTCACTCTTTCAAACCAATTGCCAATTGTTTTTCCTTTTTCTATTTTGTCTTGCGAAGAACGTCCAATGTTCAAATTTTGATATATGCATTTGACAATAATTGCTAACTCATAAATATTTTCATACGAAACAAAGGATTAATTACAGGTGACATCAGAAACAGGGGCAATAATGAGTTAGCGATCTAATTGCTCTGTCCACCAAGGTACCAAGGTAAGTGCGGCTGAAGAATGTAACCAAGATATCTTAAATCCCCAGAGAGCGAGCCAAGATTCAACAATTCTCTCCCAAGCAGTTGGTCTCCAATCAGCCCTAACAAGGCACGATATCTCCAGCAAGTCAGCAATACTCTCCCCGAGCAGATTTATCCTGTCAGCCTTACGGAAGTTGGGTATCCCCAGCAGATCTCAACATTCCTCAGCGGAGTATACAAACATTCTTAACAAGCATCCCCGGCAGTCTTGATCTAAGATTGTTCCCCGGCGGAATACCAGACGTTCAAGTGGAGCCATTTCCCCAGTCCAATCTCAAAAGTTTCCCCAGGAAAGTGGAATTCATCTCCCCAGCAGGTCTTGAAGCTTATCCCCAGTAGATTCTGGAAGCTTACCCCTGCAAAGCACGAACGCTCCCCCGACTTTATTTAGAAGGTTATTTCCCCACCAGGATATAACTGGGTTATCCTCAGCCAATTACCACGGAAAGATCGTCCCCGGCGAAGTCTTCCCATCCCCAGCGAAGTTCATTCTTCCAACAAAGCTTATCAATGGTATCCCCAGCGGAGTTATCATCCAACCTCAGCAAAGTACCTCTCTCTCCCCACAGAGATTCACTCCCCGCAGAGTAATCTATTCGCCAAGTTTACTCCCCAACGGAGCCAGCTTCTCCTACCGGTATTCTTGCAACCGTCATCCCCAGCGGAAACAACGAAACTCTTCTCCTCAAAACATCAGCCCAGGATCCAACTTCCCGGCACTCGTCAAGGATTTATTTTCCTAGACGAAAATACAATTCATAAACACATCTTCATACATTATAGCATGCACATACGCATCATGAACAATACAATCTCACTTATTCTGAGAACATCTCGCATGTCATACATCATGACATCGCATACAACTAACGTTTTGTCTTTTCAGGACAAAAGTTAATACAAAGATGATTGCTATCAATAGTCGTGATTCCAGATCCGATTCCTGTATCTTGCCAGGGTGTATCTGTTGACGACTAATTCCAGACTCGATTCTTGTATCCTGCCAGGGCACGTCTGAAGAGTTTGAAGATCTGATTCCTGTATCTTGCCAGGGTGTATCTGTTGACGACTAATTCCAGACTCGATTCCTTCCTGCCAGGGCACGTCTGAAGAGTTTGAAGATCCGATTCCTGTATCTTGCCAGGGTGTATCTATTGACGACTAACATTACCAGACTCGATTCCTGTATCCTGCCAGGGCACGTCTGAAGAGTTCGAAGATCCGATTCCTGTATCTTGCCAGGGTGTATCTGTTGACGACTGATTCCAGACTCGATTCCTGTATCCTGCCAGGGCACGTCTGAAGAGTTCGAAGATCCGATTCCTGTATCTTGCCAGGGTGTATCTATTGACGACTAATTCCAGACTCGATTCCTGTATCTTGCCAGGGCACGTCTGAAGAGTTTGAAGATCCGATTCCTGTATCTTGCCAGGGTGTATCTGTTGACGACTGATTCCAGACTCGATTCCTGTATCCTGCCAGGGCACGTCTGAAGAGTTCGAAGATCCGATTCCTGTATCTTGCCAGGGTGTATCTGTTGACGACTACATTACCAGACTCGATTCCTGTATCGTGCCAGGGCACGTCTGAAGAGTTCGAAGATCCGATTCCTGTATCTTTCCAGGGTGTATCTGTTGACGACTAATTCCAGACTCGATTCCTGTATCCTGCCAGGGCACGTCTGAAGAGTTTGAAGATCCGATTCCTGTATCTTGCCAGGGTGTATTTGTTGACGACTAATTCCATACTCGATTCCTGTATCTTGCCAGGGCACGTCTGAAGAATTCGAAGATCAGATTCCTGTATCTCGCCAGGGTGTATTTGTTGACGACTATATTCTCCGGACTCGATTCCTGTATCTTGCCAGGGCACGTCTGAAGAGTTTAAAGATTCGATACCTGTATCCAGCCAGGGCACATCTACATAAAGGGTTTGAAGATCAACTCTTGTAACAGGCCAGGTAATTATTTTTTCTTTCTCAGGTACACAAGTTCTCGCTAAGGAATCTCTTACGCGATCAACACCTAGATGGCATCTGTAAGCCCATCCACATACTGACAGCCTCCAAATGGCATCTATAAGCCCATTCCCGACAAGGTACCGTCGCACTTCCAGATGGCATATATAAGCCCATCCCCCTATCCATCATCAGTCTCCAAATGGCATCTGTAAGCCCATTCCCGCCATCACACTGTTGACATTCTACTATGTGAGTGCAAATTTCTGGGCACTCTAGTGTTCAATCATCTTCCACCTTCAGATTACGAAAGGCACGCCAACCAATCTACATCCTCAGGTTTAAGAAGATTGAACAGGGGCAACTGTTGTACCCCAAAATTTGCCCTCCCATATTCTTCAAGGTTTGCCAAGATCAAGGTTCAAAATCTCTCAAGGGTTGCACAATCCAATTGCCTCCTAACACAGTCAAAATTAGGGTTTTGGTTCTTGCAAAGAAATTGAGGTTTTCAAGGGTCCAATCAAGTCCCACATGCTCATAAACATTGTCAAGCATCCATATGCCAAGTTTCAAGACTCACATCATCAAATTGCACAGTCAAAAAACCTAATTGCTTCACAGTCAACTGCAGGGGCAAAATGGTCATTTGACAGTCAAAAGTCAAAATTTTTAGTCAACATCTTATTTTGAAGCCACAAACATCATTTGATCAATTCTTGATCATGATTCTCAAAGCATGGCTCAAAAAGTCTCAAGATGCAAAAGTTTCTATTTTTGGACAGTTGGAAAAGTCAACTGCAAATTGACCAAGGCATAACTTCTTCATGGTTTATCATAAAAATCCCATACAAAGCTCATTTTGAAGAGAATGACATTTACTACAACTAATCTTCACACTTCAAGTCCAAGAAATGCTCTCACAAAAAGTTATCAATTTCAACATTATAGGTCATTTTCAAAAGTCAACAAAAAGGCACTTTAAGTCAAAGGCCATAACTTTATATTGGTAAATCAAAATGACATGGGACCAAAGACATTGGTTAGAGGACTTCAATACCTTTCCATAATGTCAAAGAACATGATCATAGCTTCAAAATTGAGCAAGATATGCCTTGGAGAAGTTGGGAAATTTTTGGGAACTTTGAAAAGTCAACTTTGCTTCAAAAGCTTCAAAATTGCTAATGGGCCACAAATTCTTCCATGAATCATTACCCAAAGCATATGCACGACCCATTAAGCTCAAAGGGATTTATTTTCTTATTTTTAATTAATTAATTGAATTTTTATTCTTATTAATTCATTTAATTAAATTTAATTATAAGAAAAATATCAAATAATGGTTTTAAATCTTTTTGGTGCAGCAAATATGTCCATTATATGCAAGAGATTTCGTGCACCATCTCAAGGGGACAATATCATCCATATTTGGCAAGAATTGCATGGAAAAAGATTAGAAAAGATATGAACAAAATCAAATATTGAAATCATAAATTCAATGGATCTTTGGACTTGGTTTTTTGACCTAATTCCATTCAGATACAAAGGCACAACATAACCTAATGCTCAGACACACGAAAAACTGCTCAGAAAGGCATAACCAAATTGCAACTTTTCATCAAAATTTTGGAAACTGAACTCATAGTTAGAGGACGATTCAAGGCTTGAAAAGCATCCTAATACGTTCCTGACATTGCTAGGAATCGATTGCAACCAAAAACGAGTCTCCATACTCCTAGAATTGGTAGAACATAATCGTCTTCTTCATGAACATGTCCACAATCGTTTTCTAATTTTCATGCATTATTCATATGTTTTAACTGTTGATTCTTGCTACTAATGATGTTCTGAAACTTTTGGCGTAGTTTAATTGTCCTAACAATGCTTGAAACGAGATTTGCCATTAACGTTTTCTAGGGTTTCAGAAGCTCTAAATTGGGGCTTTCCTCATATGGAAAAATCAGACCACCAAACCTGTATGAACACGTTCGTGACAACAGGACGAATCCATTGATGACCTCGCGCTTTTTTTATATTACAGCATGGTCTATTCGCTATTTTTGCAGGCTTCACTTAGTGGGGGTTTAAAACCCCTGCTATTTGTTTATATTACAGGCAGAAAGATGAAGAAGACGCTGAGGTGTCATAACATGGTTGGAGTATTCAAAATCTAGCGCGCTTTTTCTTGTTTCATATCATTAACTTTGTTTTTTTATTATAATAATTATGCTCCATTACATTAACAAACGCACGCGATAGTTGAGTTGGTAGAAGACGTGTCTTGCAGGTACAGGGACCTGGGTTCGATTCCCAGGTCCCCCCACTTATTCTATAATTTTTCTCCTAATGCTTTCCAGTGCAGTATGCTCTCAACGTCCCACCATACGTCCTAGCGCGTGGGCTTGCCAGATGGCCTGAATGATCAATCCAAAGGCTGTAGAAGGAGGACCATCATACGCCTGGGTCAACCATCAAGCATGTGATCCCAAAAAGTCAAACGGGCTCTACGCTGATGGGCCAAAAATCACTTCAAAAAACCTTCATAATGGGCCAGACACCCCCCATGTTTGTATTCCATTTTCTTCTCTTTTCAATTTTAATTCTTTTATTTGTTTTCTTTAGTTATTTTATTTAATTCACTCAAAATAATTTTCACAATAAAAAAATCAGAAACAAAAAAGTGTAATATATTTAATTATATTTAATTTCTATTAATTTATTTTGTAAATAAATTCTAACCATTAATTTAGTAAATTAGGTTTTAAAACTTTAATCTTTTTCTTAATAAATTAAAATATGTAGAAATTAGGGTTTTTTAACATTCTCATCTTTTTCTTAAATAAATAATTTTCTCATTATTATTATTATTAATTATTACTTTTGTAATAAATATGTAAATTAATTAATTAGTGTAAATTAGGTTAACTTGAATATTTTCTTAAATAATTAAAAATAACTTAGAATTAGGGTTTCTCTTGATTTTCAATTTTCTTTATTTTCATAAAACAAAAACCTAAAAAACATTTCTTTTCTTTAATTTAATAATCAATTAACTTTTAATTCAATTTAATTTCAAAAGGGTCCAACACCCTCGAACGTTCTATTTTTATTCTTTTCGCGCATTTTATTTTCTTTCGAATATTATGTAACTGCTCAAGGCTTGTAATAGTAATTAGGAATTTATTTATTTTCCGCATATTTATCAAACGGGTCTTTGTAATTTGGCGATGTATAGACCCGTGCCTTGTAATAGCGTAGGATTTATCTTTCCGCATTTAAATTTCCGCACTTTTAAATTCTAATTGCATGAAAGAATGAATGGCTAATTAAAAACAAGCGTAGCTCACCATGACGCCTGATCAAAGATAAATATTAAACTGAAAATAACACACAAATTTACACACCACTCTTAGGGTACGCCTCACCTATTGCCTTACCTTCGAAACGTGGTCGTCGAGTATAGGACGTTTTAGTAACTCCTTATGTCCATGATCCAGTTGCCTCGAAACGGTTGCCTCGGATTAAAAAAGGATCAATGGCATAAGGGTGGCTTCTAAGGTGTCCTACTGTTGCTCTGGTGACCACACTGTCCCTGAAAACGAATTGACCCGAACACCTCCAACGGTGGTGCTACCTACCTCTCAATGGTGGGACGGCACTACCTTAAGGACATTTACACAACTTAATTCCTTAGGGTAGGTAGATGACTCATAGATACTTGCTCTATTCAAAAACAAATCAAAACTCTTTTCACACCGACACTTTCAAAAAGCTTTCAAAACAATTTTTCAAACACTCTTGAGGACTGATACAAGAGTCATTCTGAAATCTTTAAACGAAACTTTTTCAAACCCACTCACAATTGAAAAGCAAACACTTTTGAAAACACAATGAGCAAGTATCTAAGAGCCCATGGATAACCATGGATAGAAAGGGTGCTAACACCTTCCCTTTCTATAAATCTACCTCTCGAACCGAGAAACATCTCGAAAAGGAATTTTGCTGTGCTTTTGTTCTTTCCATGTTGGAGAAAATAAAAGACGGTGGCGACTCTTGCTTCCACGACATTTTGCGAACCAGCGTTAAACAGTCAGTTCTAAATCCACCGATCACAGCGATGATATCTATTTACCAACTGTTGTGAAATGTGTTTTCCGTAGTAGTGTGATTCAGAACTGACCCAATCAATATGGGGCCCCATTCTAATTTAAAAAATGGCCTAAATTACAAAAAATATAATTATAATAATTAAAAATGATGCATCAAAAATAAAATTAGGGTTAAATATGTTTTTGGTCCCTCAAAATCTTGTCAATTTCGTTTTTTGTCCCTCAAAATATTTCCTTTAAAGAATGGTCCTCATAAAATTTCCGTCCACACTTTTGGTCCCTCCTGTCAACGTCCGTTAATACAAGCTGACGTGGCACGCCACATGGAAGTGGCAGCGTGGCAAGATTCTGACATGTCATGCCATATGGTTAAGGTCAACATCATACTTAAACCCATCGAATTTCGTAGTTAATCGGTAGCTAAAATTGTAGCTAATTTGTAGCAAAATTAAGAACAAATTTTTTTATCATATTGTTCGTGACTAATGATTCTTCTTCCCGAGCATAGTCTTTGAATCATTACAAACCGGTCTTTCAGTTGGAAAATAGACATTATTTTCTTTCTTAAAATTGAAAATCCATATTGAGATGCTTGTATCTCTGGTGCACCACAAAAAGGAGGTTGGAAATTCGGGTTGAGTCACAAGTAATTCCAGCATATGAATATGAATTTTCAGTTTTAAGAAAGCAAATGATGTCTAGTTTCCAACTGAAAGACCAGGTTGTAATGATTCAAACACTATGCTCAAGAAGAAGAATCATGAGTCATAGAAAATATGATAAATTTTCTAGTTCTTGATTTTGCTACAAATTAACCACGACTTTAGCTACGAATTAGCTACGGAATTTTATAGGTCCAAGTATGATGTTGACCTTAGCCATGTAACATGATACGTCAGCATCTTACCATACTGGAAATTCCATGTGGCATGCCACGTCAGCTTCTGTTAATGTGCGTTGATAGGAGAGACCAAAAGTGTGGATAATTTTTTTTAGGAGAATCACTCTTTGAAGGAAATATTTTGAGGGACTAAAAACGAAATTAACAATATTTAGAGGACCAAAAATATATTTAACCCATAAAATTATATATTAATAAAAAAAGATTTAATTATAATCGTTTTGACTTTTGGTCATTCTTATTTTTTTATTGTATTGAGTATTTATTATAGTATTTTTTTAATAAAATATTCTTTTAATGAAGAAAAAAATTTGAGCCTTTCAAATTTTGGGACTCGTATAGTAGAGCTTATTACTCCGATACAAGATTGGTCCTAGTATGGTTGAACCTTATAATTTCACATCAAAATATAACCTAAAATGTGAGAGATTGAAAGAAATTAAAAACATGTCAAAATAAAAAGATGAAGAAGTGAAAAATACAATGGCGCTTCAAATTAGGAATTTTATGGTCTTTTGAATAAAATAGTTGATGCAATAAGGTAGATGACGCCTATCACTGTTACAATACCTTCCATCCTTCGTGAAATGAGGGAATTTTTTATAGCAATAATCATGTTTTGAAAAAAAAACACAAATAACCATGTTTCAGAGTAAATTACGCAAATAACCATGTTTCAGAAAACATTATAATATAGTTGCCATCTCTGATGGCGCATGCATTGTTTTTTTAAAAGAGGTGCCAAGTGAGATGGCGCCTAGCCATCTCCTATAATTTTTTTGAATTTTTCTAATTATCTACGAATTTTCCTGCAGAGACGTTTCTTGCAAATTTACTTGCGGATTTACCGGTGAAATGTTTTTTCGCAAGTAATTCCGTAGGAAAATCCGCAGGTAAGTCCGCTGGTAATGTCAATTATGCAGGAAAATCCATAGGTAACTGAAAAAGTTTGAAAAATATATAGGAGGCGCCAATTCAAGTGGTGCCTCCTCTTTAATTCACTTTTTCTTTTTGGAAACACGGTTAGATTGAGAGTTATTGTGGAAGGTTGGTTAGTTTAGTATTAAAACTTCAAAATTTGGTTATTTAAAAAATAATCGAAATGAGGATTTTAAATAATTGCAGGATTTTAACCAAAAAAAATGAAGAGTGTATTTTTAATAAAAACTGTTCTCTTTTTTTTTTGTTGCCTTAAATGCAGTTTTGACCCCTCTATTTACATTTTTCTGAACTTTTGAGCCCCTATTTTCAAAATTCAGCATTTTAGTCCCCAAACATACTATTTTTTAGTATTTTTTTAGCCCCCTCCAGAAATGCATATGTGGCACATAGGAATGCTGAGCTGTTCAAATGGCCTTGGTGCCACGTATTTTAAGCCTATTATTTAATTATTTTTAATTATTATTAATTTCTAAAAATATTTAATTATTATTAACTGGACATCTCTATTTACCTAATCCTTTCTTGCCCTAATCCTCTCTTGCACACCGATCTTCCACTGAATCCTTAAATCCTCTTCATCTTAATTCTTCAGATTCGTTCTTCAGCTCCGTGCAATAAGCTTCGTTCGTTCTTCAGCTCCGTGCAATAAGATGCGTTCGTTCTTCAGCTTTGTTCTTCAGCTTCATGTAATAAGTTGCATTAATTCTTCAGCTCCGTGCAATAAGATGCATTTGTTCTTCAGCTTCATTCGTTCTTCAGTTACCATGTCTCAATATTCTAAAGTAAGTAGTCGAACCAAATCTCCCTCCATCCATGGCTAATGTAGATGTGTTCTCGATGCACTGTTGATGACATCATA
Organism: Vicia faba; assembly: GCA_948472305.1. Lineage (NCBI taxonomy): Eukaryota > Viridiplantae > Streptophyta > Magnoliopsida > Fabales > Fabaceae > Vicia > Vicia faba. The sequence continues at coordinate 148,148,277 of OX451740.1, forward strand.
GACTGATGCTAACCCAGGATGCAGTTTTTACGGGTGTGGGATGTACACGGTTATAAGCTATCTAAATTTATGTAAATTCCATTTGTAATTTTCACTAGTTATCAGTGAGAATTACTGCAAATTTCTTATTTAAATTTATGTAGATTCAGGGGTATAAGTGATGCAATCATTTTGTTTGGTATGATGAAGAGATGGGCCCTAGAGAAAAAGACATGATTTCAACATTGAACCAGAGACTGAATATTGCAAAGCTCAAAGTTGATGCAGGGAAGATCCAAGAAGATGAATTGAACAGGAAGATCAAGAATTTGAATACTGAGTTCAAGTATTTGAAGTTATCGATTGCTATGGTTGATGTGTAGGTAGCAAGACTAGTTGTAGGATTTGTAATGAATTAGGATGTCAAATGTTGTTCAATGTTTTGTCTCAGTTTGTTCCAAATGTATCAGTTAATGTAATATCAATGTTGTTCCAAATGTAATTTCAGTTTTTTATATCAAGGTTTATATGAATGTTGTATTATTTTGTTCCAATTGTATCAGTTATATAAATGTTATTCCAAATGTAATTTCAGTTTGTTATATCAAGATTTATATGAATGTTGTATCATTTTGTTCCAATTATATCAGTTATATCAATGTTATTCCAAATGTATCAAGATTTATATGTTCATTACATGTCATTTTTAATGGTTTGTTATATCCTACAGATAACAGATTAAGTTTATTTAAAGTTACAGATAACAGATAACCGTTTTTTATATCCTACAGTCAATCATTAATGCTTTCATGGTAGATAATAAAATGTACCAAAATAACAATACAAATTAACCATAAAACTTGTTCATTAAACATAATACCATAATAACATTACAACTTAACCATAGTACTTGTTCATTACTGGTTAACCAAAAGGTACCCAAACTAACAAAAGATACTTGATCATTACTCATAGTACTTGAGCATTACATTACAAAAGGTACTCAAACGAACAACAAATATTTATATAACAATACTGCTGAGATGGTTGTGTAGGTGGAGGGGCTTGTGGTAAGCTTTCAATCTCAACTTGAGTTGTCTTTTTCTTCTTCCCTTGGCCACCCTTTTTAGATTTCTTGTTATTGCCACCTTTTAGAATGGCTCTTTTAGTTTGGGCTAAATCGCGCTAGGTTTTGAGCTATGCCAAAAATAACACAAATTTACATAAATATGGTTGTGCATTATCCAGCCATAATGGAACTCTCATAATAGGTCATTCCGGCATTATTGAACCATAAGAACACGTTAAATGAGTTAGTACATATTAAAACATAGGGAAAATAAATGTATGAATTTAATGCAATATTAAAACCGATGCGGCATGTATACATGTTTTTATTCCCTTTTGATCATGGCAATCGATCCAACTTTACCCTCTTGCGTTCCTGGAAGTGAATGAACAGGTTAGAATGCCTTGGTAACGGCTGCAAGCTAGGGTTTCAAGTTGCCCTAGTTTGAACGATTTTATGATTTTTTTGGAAGTGGTTTCTTGCACAAGGTTTCACGGTTTTTGGTTTGTATGAATGAAGAGAACATATAGGTTGAATTTAGGTCAGAGTAACATGGGCTTGGAGTCTTGTAATTATTTTGTTTTATTTTGAATTTTAAATAAATAAAAATAAAAATAAAAACCCAAGGAGGTGCATGAGTAAGATCTGAAGTGTATATGGAGTGTAGAACACGTTTGGTCTTTGAAACAAAAGCCCATTAGCCCAAAAAATCAAGTTTGCTCAATTTAAACTTCATGCATTTGCTCAAAATTTCCCAACTTGCAGTAGTTATAACTCTCTCAATTTTCATATTTTAAAGGTGTTCTTGGAATTTTTGGAAAGCTCAAGATATCCTCTACAATCCCTCTTTTGATAATTTTTGCATTTGAAGATTTATCTTGATATAAGTTGCCTTGACAAAAAGTGTCCTTTTGTTGACTTTTGAAATGACCTATAATGTATTGGCCCATATTTCTCAAATGAAGCATTTTTTGGACTTGAGCTTAGAGAGACAAAGTTGTAGAGAATTGAATTTCTTTCATAATGAGCTTTGGTTGAGGAAAATCTGATGAAGCATGTGAAAGTTATGCTGGGTCAAAGTTCATTTGACTTCTCCTTTGAAAAAACCTAATTTGGCAACTTTTGACTTTTGATGATTGAGAGATTTTTATTGATGACTCATGATCAACCCTTGATCAAATGATGAATATCACTTCAAAACTTTGATGTTGACCAAAAATCTCGAGGTTTGGCTGTATGTTGACCATAATTGACTTTTTGGCCAATGTAGTTGATTTTCAGTCACCTGAGCCATTGGATGAGCAAAATTGTGATGCAAAGCATGAAACTTGGTATGATCATTCTTGGAGACATATAAGAGATCATGAAATCCTCTTGAGACCTTAGAAACTAAATATTCCTTGAGAAACATAAAACCTTAGTTGTAGGTCAATTGCTTAGAAGAAGAATTTATTTGATCAATTCTTGAGCAACCTTGAGCATTTGAGAACCCTAGGAGAATGTCTTGAATAAAAATAAGAGGGAAATTTTTTTGGGGTACAACACATACCAAGGGAAATCCAATCCTAAAGGGTTGTGATGGTCAACCAAAACCAGGACGTAGATAAAATCTTTCAGCGCGTTCGACAAGACGAATACCTAGGGGAAAACAATCTAGCAACCATGGTTGAAAGAATAATGGCTTGAGATGGGGGTAAATATAGGCCTCAAAAGGCCAAATTAAACACCCCTGTCTGAGTATGTTCTACATACTAAATTACCTAGGGGTTGGAAAGTCCCAAAGTTCACAAAATTCCCTGGTGACACCAGCGAATCTACTGTCGAGACACATAGCAAGGTATCTTACTGAGGCTAGGGAAATAACGAATAATGAAATTCTAAGGATAAAATACTTCCCTAGTTCGATAATGAAAAATGATTTCAAATGGTTCATTACCCTCCCAACGAATTCTATCCATGATTATACTCACTTAGAGAGGTTATTCCATGATCAGTTCTACATGGGACAACCGAAGATTAGTCTCAAAGAGTTGGTAAGTATTAAAAGAAAATTAACAGATCCAATTGATTATTATCCAAACAGGTTCCGTCTATTAACAACAAGATTCTTTACACATGTGCCTGAACATGAGTTGGTCGAAATGGTCGTAGGCGGTTTGGATTATTCCATTTGAAAGAAGTTAGTGTAAGAACTAGAAGTTTTTCTACATCTGGCCTTATGATTTTGATGATAACTTTACATGGTATCATAAATAATAATTGTATAGTCTAATGGTTTCGTTCTAGTGTATAGATGATGCTGTAATGTTCTAACTCTGGTCTCAAGGTGTGTGACGTCATCAGGTTCTAAACATAAACATCACTGCAATAAAACATTTGGTTACGTGTTACAATTGAAATCAAGATTATGGAATTCTTCTTATACAACGGTTCTTAGGAACGTTAGTACAAGAGGTTCTGACCGTGACTTTATGGTTAAGCTTTGGAGGCCTTCTAAAGATCTGCTTCAGTGTGTTCCAAGTTCTGAAGATTATGAAGACAAGGTTCTGCTGAACAAGTTCTGATGATTTGAAGAAAAACAAGTTCTTATGACCAAGCGTTGAAGACTATGGAGACAAGATTCTGATGGGACAAGTTCTGAAGACTCCAAGACTTAGGTGTTAAGACTTAAGAGTGATTCTTCTACAACAAGCTTCAAACATTCAAATCATCTGAAGACTCTGAAGATTAGAAGAATTTCAAAATGGTTAACGTGTGATGGTGTACACAAGTTATAAAAAGTTCTTTGTAACCTCTACCCTATAGGGTGGCGTAAGGACAATCCTTTCATATTGTATTGTCAATAACTTTCATTATGATCGTTGGGAATAAATAGCTGGATTTCTGATTACCTTTCTACCCCTTCAACGAATTTCTTTTGCAAGCTTTAAAAATAAGACTTGGAAGCTGAAGAAAAGTAAGAATTAACATTACAACGAAAAATCTATCGGATTAAATAAAACTCAAACAAAACTACACTAAAGCGTTGTGCAACTCTTTAGAGAAATCTTCTGTGTATAATTTTATAAATAAACAAGGAGTTGTTGCTCGTATCTTGCTATAAAACACTTAGGTATTTTTCTTTTTACTGAAATGTTTGTGTAATCTTCTTAAAAGAAGTAAACTGTAATAGACTAAAAGTATTCAACGGTTGTTGATTGATTCCTTGAGCTACCAAGTGAAGGTCTGATCTCAAGAAGACTTTTTCTACAGTTTGAGTGGATTTAAAATAAAGATCGACTGACTTATTAGGGGTGCTAATAAGGACGATCTAACTTATTGTGGGTTGTCTGTAATCAGTTTGGTTATAGTGGATTAAGTCCTTGTTGAAGGAAAATCACCTTGAGGGGTGAACTGGAGTAGCTTGTTAATAGTGAACCAGGATAAAAATAATTGTGTTCATTTATTTTTATGGTCTAAGTTAACTTGGTCTTTCATAAACGAAAATATTTAAAATTATTTTTTGTGAAACCAAATTCAAACCCTCTTTCTTGTGTTTCCCACATCTTTAATTGGTATCAGAGCTCTGGTTCTGGTATTGATAGTTATCAAACACTTAATCGTGTCAGATAAAGATCCATACGAGTTTTTCTTTGAAGAAACACAATGGTTGAACCCACAAAAAATAACGCTGCTTCAGATTCAAATGATAAAAGCTACAATGTAAAACCTCTCATCTTTGATGGTGAAAAAATTGAATACTAGAAAGATAGACTAGAAAGCTTCTTTCTAGGTCATGATGTTGATCTTTGGGATATGGTAATTGATGGCTACGTACCTCCCACATATGCTACTGGAAAAGAGTTAGCTAGGAGAGCTATGACTGATCAATAAAATAAAGAATATAAGAATCATCATAAAGCAAGAACTATCTTGCTGGATGTGATTTCTTATACTGAGTGCAAGTTCTCTAGGTTTAGGATTGACATTAATTTTTGTAAAACAAATAAGACAACAATATGTTAGATAAGATGTGTTAATTTGCTAACAGGAACATGTTGAGCAAGAAGTTTTATCTTATGTTGAGATGATAAGTTCTCATCATTAGAACAACATGTCATATGAGATGTCCTATGAAGGAGCATACGACATCACGCTGAGCTGAACTGACTGTTAGATTTATGTTAAATGGCAAAAACATAATATATTTTAAGGATACTATATTATCCTATATGGCTCTATTTTATAGGTCAAGAATAATCAAGAAGAATATTGAATAATATGCACTTTCTAATTATGGATATAAATTAGGAAGATTTGATTGAAGACCTATTATTATGCAGGATCCTCTACAAAAGTATAACAACTAATGAGCTATGATTGAAGGCCTAAATCCAGTTGGGAATAGGTTATAAATAGAAGCTTTGTAACCTAGGATTGATACCATCCGGGAATTTTAAAGATGTAATCATTAGGGCTAAGTCTGTAAGCCACTCTCTAGGAGAGTTGGTATATGTGATCCACTCGACATGTGAGTTGGATTATGTTCCTTGAATTGTAAGGTTCTGTTCTCACTCAGAAGCCTGTAGGTAGTGAGTTGAGTATTGTTTTTGGAGGAAGCTTTTAAGTAACTCCAAGTTATGTTTTTTTCAAGTGTATTGATGAGCATTATCATGGAAGTATGTCTTCTATTTTCTTTCATAGAAGTGTGTCTTCCTGTGTTGTTGTACAATCGCTGTCTGTGATTAATGAGGGATTGAGGAGGGCCTCATATCTAGGTGAGTATTAAATAGAAATATATCATGGGTAGTGATTAAGTTAGTAGATCGTAAACTGGTATGTTTATTGTAGGGTCTATGAATTGATACTATCATAGTGGACTTGTCCCTGGCTTGGTATGCCCCTAGAGTAGGAGAGTTGCTCCGAACTGGGTTAAGAACTCCTGTGTTTTATTTATTGCTTTTAAGTATTGTTTTTAATGTTTATACCTTATTGTGTTGTTTAAGTCAAATCATATGTCCCAACATGTCGTAGGACATCTGAATTCTGTCATACAAGAATTTCAATTGGTATCAGAGCATGCATTCTGTCTGTTTCTAGATGAGATCCAAGGGGGATACTTTTTGGTAATGAGCAAGGTAGAAGATTTCTATTGAAAATCTGTTTGAACTTGGATAAGTTCATATTGGTGGTTGATTGGTCCCTAGAATTTAAGGATGGATTGTTCATGACAAGGTGTGTATTGGACCTGTCTAGTATTTTCAGGCTTGTAGCTTTAGTATGGTTGTGCAAGGGTTTGTGTTGGGCCTAAAGGGTGTTAAGGAGTTTTCTAGTTTGTTATATATATATATATATATATATATATATATATATATATATATATATATATATATATATATATATATATATATATATATATATATATATATATATATATATAAATATGATGGAAGACTCCTGGTGGATATGCATACTGACGTTGTAACACTTTGTTCTCCTCTAATGGTGTATCCCATGGTGTGGTGATAGTTGAGGAGAAATTCAACTAGCTTATTAGAGTTGCCAAAGATAATTGAGGTTCATCCCAACTCCACTCATAAAGGCATTTGTATATAAGCATGTTGAAAATAGATCTGAAGAAAGTTAGAAGCAATTTATTTTTGCTTTTAACCCTAAAAGGCCAATCTCCAGCCTTTGATGCAAAATATTTTGGTGTGTTCCTTGTGACGGTAAATGATGTCCTACTTGACGTTGGAACATCAAACCAGCAAATTATGCATAATTTTGTTGGATAAATGTAGGGCATAACAAATGCTTAGGTGCTAAGCAAATGTGTATTGATCACTTATGTTTGAAACCTACTCTCGATTTGGAAGAGGAGGCATCTGTGTTTTATGTCTAAAAGTTTCTATGATAGAAACATTTCATAGATAAAGTATGTTGGTCAGGACATGATCAACATATTGGTCACTCATTAGATTAGTTTATTTCTTATCTAAGTGAAGTAGTAGTGCAAATGTTGTGCTTTTATTTCCCGTGGAGGCTTGATAAAAGTATCTCATCCAGATCCTTTATGTGTAGAGGTCAGGCTCAAATGTCGAGGACATTTTCTCTATTATCTAGAAGATCCTTCTGATCAATGAAAACAAATTTATGGAGTTCTGTTTATGGCCATGAAACAAATTTTGTTTAGAGATAAGTTATTGGCATGTACCAACCACATGATGTGCAACTATTAGAAGGGAGGATGTATGATTCTCAATGAATTCTTAGCAGTTAATAAGGGGGAGTCCTTAATCTGAAGCTAGAAGAACTTGAAGAAATGTCAAACATAATGCCTTGACATCTTTGTATTGAGAATTTATATTTTACAATATGTCTGGTGGTACTTTTCATAAGTAGGATGGAGGTTGTTTACTCTAACTTGGTACTCTTATAAAGTCTATGAGAGCATGAAACTCTTGTTCTGTTGTTGTGGAAAGGTCATCCAAGGGTTTGTCCACATTGGAGTTGTGTCTACACTATTGAAGTGTCATTTGAGTCATCTAGGATAGGCATTTTAGTTGTTGGAAGCGAGGATGGGTTATTATTTTTTGACCAAATGATTATGGTTCCCTGGTGTAGCGGTAGAAATGTTGAGACTAAGTTATTGGATATACTTGACTCGTACAGATTAAATAAAAAATCGCTACCATGCTTTATTGTTTCCAAAGGAAATGAGAAAAGAGCGAATAAACCGAAAAAGAAGAGGGAGAGAATCTAGGTACGGGAGTTGGTTATGTAAAGGGAAGGTATTAGAACCCTAAACATCTATGGTACTCCACATGAACCTCTATGAAAATTTGTGTATTTTAGCTATAAATGGTGTATACAAAAATAGATGGTGGAGATGAGAAAAGAAGTATTATTTATAATTTTGCATCCACTGCGGTTGCAAACCTTTAGTGCCTACGCATCACCTTTCATGCAATAGGGGATCAGAGTACTCGTAGTTCACCTCAAAAATTTTAAAATACATGTGTGTTGGATAATTTTAAGAGACGAGACATCATCGTCATATCCGAGTGGAAGAACATACTTACTACTCACGATTATAAGAAAGGAGATTTTGCATCATCTCAAAGTGGAGGATATAGCTTGGGTTTTAAAATCAACAAAGCCTCACTCAAAACCTAAGTTGAAAATATCTCACTTCACTACATATCATAGAAGTATAGTAGCTCGCGTCACTACAAGAATCGACAAGAGTCTAATCTTTTTGAGAAAAAAAAGTTTTTTTTAAAGTAAAAAGCTAAAGTGGAAAAATGGTTTGAATGAGTTTGATTGAATTTTAGTCTTCTCACAAAAATGTCAAAATATGATTAATATTGATTAAAATTTGATTAAGAAAAGATTTTGAAAATACATGGACCTATGTCCAAGTTTATTATGAAAGTGGTTCAAGTTAGAAAACTAGAAGAGTTTTGAAAATGAGGGAGAAGATTTTTGAAATTTAAGAAGATGGGAGGAGATGAAGGGACCATCCTAAAGCATAAGGTAAAGGCTAGAGAAAAGAACGATCTAACCAACAAGAATCCAACACTTGACAAAAAGAGTCAATTTAGAATTCCCATCTCTTGGATTGAAACCAAGCAAGCAAAAATACTAAACCTCTTAGAAATACCAAGCTTCAGATGAATTAAGTCTTCACAAAAATTAGGCAGAGTAACAGCTGTATACAGAGGAATTCTCAATCATAGACAAAACATATAATCAGAATAACATGCATACAAAGAAAATCAACCCAATATCTTAGATTAAACCCCAATAACTTCAAACAAAATAATAACAGAGTCACAAGTTCCCAAGGGTAATCAAGGCTTCGAATCCTAAGTCCAAGAGGCCCATAACTCCATTATGCCAAGGATAGTAACCAAATAGTCCAAGTAACCTTAAAGTTTTTTAATGTTCAAGTTGATTATTAAGTGTCTTCAAAAAGAAAAGAAAGCTCAAGTGAGCAAAATAAAAAAAAGACATAAAGATAAATGCTCAAATGATAAAAGATAAAATGACATAAAGATAAATGCTCAAATGATCAAAGATAAAATGACATAAAGATAAATGCTCAAGTGAGAAAAGATGAAAATAGCATGAAATGTAAATGCTAAAGTAAATGGTGTATAAAAGTAAAGGCATAAATAAAGGGGCATAAAGTGAAATCACAAAGTAAAGTCAGTTGTTAGTCAATTATAAGTTAGAGGTTAGTTGAATGACCATCTTGAAACTTGCATTTGAAAACTCATTAGAAGATTGATAAAATCAAAGCTTCTCAAAAATAAGTTTCATTTTCTTTTTTTCAAATATATCATTCGTTTCAAGTACTCAAAGCAAGCATATATGATCGACGATGTTTAAATGACTCACTTAGACCAAAATTCATGAAAGTTCATTAGAGGATTGATAAGATCAAAGCCTCCTAACAATGAACCTCTAGGTTATTGGATCAAGGGTTTCAAAATAAACATGTTTGGGCTTGCAAACATAAGTTTGGGCCATGAATGATCATTTTTCTAATCGGGACAAATTTAACGCAATGTTAAGCAATCGTAACTGAACTTATGTAGAAGTCACACCTATTTTCAGGCCGGTCAATAGCAATTTATGTACCACGTGTTAGAGAAATGATATATAGATCATTCTCCAATAATATGTAGCACAAGTAGGAAAGGGATAAGATGAAAAGGGATGAATGTATCAGATGAAATTAGGGTTTCAAATATCATCGACATCATTCATCCATTTTGGTGGATTTGGTTTTTCAACCTATCCACAGCCAAGATCCAATGAGGTTGAGAAACTTGTCCCCAAATAACACCCAAATCAAGACCAAACAAAAATAATAAAATAATACTTAATAAAACAAAATTTAAAATGATTAATAAAAGAGAAATAATTGGTAAAATACATAAAGTATATTAAAACACCAAATAAAAATCCTAAAAAAATAGGCAGAGGTTAAAGCATGAGCCAATAAGTGTTGACAAAAATTTTCAGAATTTTTTAAAGCCAAAAACTATTTTTAAAATTTAAATAAATAAGAAAAATAATACAAAATTTATGAAAAATAGTAAAATCAGAAATAAAAATAAAACGAGGTCACCAATATTTGTCAAGAGGTCGTTGGATTCTTCCATAATTTTTCAAGAATTTAAAAATCAAGAAAAGTATTTTTAAACAATTAAAACAAGTTAAATAAAGTGAAACATAAAAAAAAATATCAAATCACAAAATAAAATTGTGAAAAAATAGAAATCAGTAAGAGGAAAATCAAAAGTATTATTGAGAATTTTTTTAGAATTTTTGAAGTTTAAAATAATTAAAATATAAAATTAAAAAATAAAAATAAAGCCAAAAAAATGTAGACCATTGGATCAATGTCAAAATGCGTTAGTAATCAAATCCAAGGGATCTGGTGCACTGTGTATATCATGATCATTAGTGAATAAACTACCAGATCATTTATTTAAAACAAATTTTGAAAAAAATGCATGGCACGATATGATTGGCTGAAGAGAAGACATGTCATCGTCTTCAACCTCCAGCCACGCGCGAATTACAGGTCCCACAAGCTGTAAAATTAGAAGCTCAGACCGATGCCATTCATTTCGTCTCTTCAAGACGATTTCAATGGTACCCTTATGAAAAATTTATATAAGATGAAGCTCAGTCTATTTAAGAAAAAACAAAAGAAAAAAGTTGGAAAGGGTTTTGAAAATTCATGAGTAAAACTCACTTCCAGTTAAAAACTAATGATGCAATCAGTATCAGAGTGATGAGAGCTAATTGTAGAAACAAGTTTGGAGATGATTGATGAAGGAATCTACCTGTTGAAGTTTAAATTTAGAGCTCTTAAACTTGACTTGGCTAGCATGATTCAGGGCACCTCAAGGCTTGGTTCTTCTTCTGTTAGCTTCAGGGAAGTTCAAGGATGAAGAATCAACAAAGAAGTTGGATTGAATGATGCTTTAGAACCAAATTCGAAGTTGTAGAATTGAGAGGTATGGAGGAAGTTCAACAGAGGTTCTTTGGCTCTCTAAAGCTTGTCAAATGAGTGAGATATCATCCTCTATTTATAGGGAAGTGAATGACTATGAGAAACAAGAGGAATTATGGGCAAATCATTTAAACCAAGCCAGCTGTGATCATGCCAAACGTGTGACTTGAAATGCCTTAAAACGACCTCATATCAAGTGTAATTCTTGTCAAAACGCATCTGGAAAATTAGTTAAACATGTTTAGTAACTAAACCTTGAGTAATTTGACCTGTAATCCAAGTTAACTCGTGTTAAAAAATTCTGACTTAAAGCAAAAGCAAATTCCATTGAGCCAACTTCAACAATGCATAACTCACTACTCAGGTACCTTTCTGGGATAGTTCTTGAGGCATTTGAAAGACAGGGTTACAATCTTTATAATATGCCAAGAAATACATCATTTATATGCTTGAGCAAACATTAATGTCCAATTGAATTTGTGAAAAACACACAAATGTTTTGTACTTCAAAAAATTCTAAGTGTTGAACTTCAAAATGACCTATAATGTTCTTCAAAATTAAATGACTTTCTACTCAAAATTTGATCTTGATTTCTAAAGATGACATGAATTAGACCTCTTGAATGGAAGTGTAGAATTGAGATACTCAAAAATCATAAAAATTGAAATAGTTATGGTCTTTGGAAGATGATGAACAAATTTGGGGAAAATCACAAAAGACCAATAATCTTTTCAATTCTTCAACCACTTTCCAAGCATTCTCAAGTATTGCACATAAAAACAATTTTGTAGTAGACATCCCAAAGATTATTATGGAAATAGAATAGGCTCAAGGTGATAAAAATTGACCAAGTTATGATCATTTAAATTCAAACCCTAAAAATCAAAGGCCTTTCAAGGAGACTTGTAATATTTCTCAATCATTAAGAATCTTACATTAAAAATTAGCATTAGATCTATTAAGAGAGCTTGATAAGAACCTTTTAAAGAGAATCATGGATTTAGAAACAATAAAAAATCTCAAACAATGAGCAAGATATGTTCGTTAGAAGTCAACAAACCCTAGCTCAGAGAGTGTCAAAATGACTTGAAACCCATTTCAACTTTTGATGATTTTTCTTGCACAATTGGATCTTGTAATGTGAAGAGAGGTTTTTGTTGATGATGATAATAATCCATAGAAAAAATAACCAACTCCAAATGTTGAAAATTGAGAGATTTATGCACTTGTGATCACTGAATCTAGTATTTGCTCAATTAGGTCAAACTTGTTGAGCCAACCTTGAATCTCTTTGAAATTTATTTGAAAAATAAAGCATGATGAATCATAAGAAGCCTTGAAATGATTTTGTCTTGAATCACACTCAAATATGGAGATTAAGTCTCGATGAAGCTTGTTGAAAAAGGCATGAAAATAAACACATGAACCTATGAATCTTCTTGATGAATTCCACCATCAACTTTGAGGAAATCTTGACCTAAATAAAGTGAGAGGGCTCCTTGAACCAAAAATATTTGATGCCATAGACATGACCTTGAAGATTGAGCTCTTGCAATCCATTAGAGAACCATTTGATTGAGAATCACCCCTCAAACCCTAGAATAGATGGTGAGATGAATGCAATTGTGATCACTTATAATATGAACATTCAAAGGAACATATATACACATATTGATGTTAGTTAAAAGAACACATGTACAAGATACACAATCCAAGGTGCTTGTTAATCTCTCAAGAGAAAACTTAAAGATAGGTTAAAGATAAAAACAATTCTAATGTGTGTGTCTTGATGCATTATGACATGAGATAATGAGAAATATCAGGGGAAAAATTGGGGTATAACAGTTGCCCTTATTTAAGTGTCTTTTATTCGGAGATACGAAGGTTAAAAATTCGTCTCGACATGATTGAAGATACTTAAATACAAAACAAACTCTATTTTTGGCCCTAATATGCCATGAAATGCTTATAATCATTAATGAAAACAAACAACTCCAAAGGTGATACAGAACTCCACTGGGTAAGCAGAGGAAAAAATAGTAGATCAAAAAGAGAGTTTAACTAGAAAATAAATTGTTTGGGGATAGAAGACTCAACTATATTGGGGTAAATCCCAAAGAGGATATATGGTCTCACTAACTTAATAAATGAGGAAAAAGCAATGAATGACAATGATCGACAAATAATCGTGAACCATCCATTCCTAGAGGGGATAGGAAAAAGAGTAACGTTGACTCACAGGGGATCAAAAATTAACGACCCGAAGGATGCAAATAGACGCGGTAAGATATTATCGATAAATACCAATATTAGGGTCGGTAAAAAATGATTAGCTTCAATAATTATGACTAGAAACAAATGATTGACATCAACACTCATGGTTGGGAAAAACTCAACTTTTTAGAGCAAAGTGAATCTCAATAATGAATTATCTCCCGTAACGAAGAGACTACCATCCATCCGAGTACAAACCTCAATAATAAACTATCTCCCATAATGAAGATACTACCATCCATCGGAGTACAAACCTCAACAACGAACTATCTCCCATAATGAAGAGACTACCATCCATCGGAGTAAAACCTCAACAACGAACTATCTCCCATAGCGAAGAGACTACAATCCATCGGAGTACTAACCTTAATAACGAACTATCTACCATAATTAAGAGACTACCATCCATCAGAGTAAAACCTCAATAACAAACTATTTCCCATAATGAAAAGAATACCATCTATCAGAGTAAAACATCTCAACAATAAACTATCTCCCTTAATGAAGAGACTACCGTCCATCACAGTAAAACCTCAACAAGGAACTATCTCCCATAATGATGAGACTACCATCCATCGGAGTAAAACATCTCAATAACAAACTATATCCCATAATGAAGAGACTACCATCCATTAGAGTAAAACCTCAACAACGAACTATATCCCTTAATGAAGAGACTACCATCCATCGGAGTAAAACTTCAACAATGAAGTATCTCCCATAATGAAGAGACTACCATCTGTCAGAGTAAAACCTCAACAACGAACTATCTCCCTTAATGAAGAAACTACCATTCATCGGAGTATAAATCTCAACAACGAACTATTTCCTATAATGAAGAGACTACCATCCATCATAGTAAAACCTTAACAACAAACTATCTCCCTTAATGAAGAGACTACCATCCATCAGAGTAAAACCTTCTCTGGCATTAACAAACTTACTGGAGAAGAACAAGTTGCTCAAATAAAGAGACCTGCCACTTGCTGTTTACAAAGAAAATTGCAATAACACTGTCTGAGAATGAATCTTGACTTCCTGGTGAAATGCCAATACATTCTTGCCGAGGAGATAAAATCTTCACGTGCAAAATAAATGCACATTCTCAATCCAGGCTCAAAGCCTACAGAAATCAAAATAATATTGTTGTCGGGGACCACATATTTAAACTAGGAATAAACCAGAGTGAAATAGTCAACCAAAACACCACCTAATGAGGAATAAGCTCAAATAGGAATCACATTCCATCCACTTAATGAGCTGGCTAGGAAGGCTAAAGCAAAATTCTTCCACGGGGGATAACTATGGGGAAATCGAAAGTATATACACTTTCTTCTTAAGGTTGACAATATATTGGAGAGAGGGTAAGATAACTCTGCAAATAGGGTAATATGCCCAAAAAAACAATAATGAATGCAAATGAGCTATGAAATTTAATTCAGCTATGCATGAAGTATGTATGAATGTATGAATGTTATCATGTATATGCTAACAAAATAGACATACAACGCTGGGAATAACCCGACAAAACCAACTTGGGTAAAGACAACACTCGACTAAATCACATCCAGGATGAAGATTCCATAAGAGAGTAAGCACTAACTGAGGAAACAAATTCCTACTTCACAATTTAACTCCATTGGTAAGAAACATGGCTTGAAAATAATCAGAGCACAATTTGATAGCAATAAACCAATACAGTTTTAGGGATATAACATCCTCCTCCAGATTTCATCGAGGAATATCATACATACTTCACTAGGGAAGACAATTCCACATCATCTAGACTTCAATTGGGGATTCTATACTGACTTCACTAGGGAAAACAGTGCCACATCGTCAAGAGAAGCCCAAATACATTCTTCAATATCAAGAGTAATGGTTGTGTAAATTTCTCTGGGGAGAAATTATAAAATTTCATGGGGATAACAACTTTTAGAGAGAAGCATCATCTTTGCTTCATTTGGGGATCTAAGAAGTTAACAAGCAGAAGGAAGTCAAAATTATGGGGATTTTAAATCAAACTCAACACTTGGCGAGAGAAAACCCAAAAATTTGCCAGTTGTCTCAACACTTCTTAGAAAAGGTACTACCTTTATCTGGCTACTCAGTTGGAGAAAAATCTAAACCAAGACTTAACTGGGGAAAATAGGATTACAGGACCAACATCGCACCATATATCAGTTGGTATGAAACCCAACTATCCAAGGAATGAAACACAAGAGGATCATGCACATATCAGCAAGAGTAATCCCAGGATACCTCTTCGGGGATCTTTTTAAAACTTCGAAGTTCATCCATCATTGGAGTCATTACTTTTTGTTCCACTTAAATCACAAAATTTGAAGTAAAAAGTAATTTGTAAATTCTTTTCAAAAACATTTATTATTATTAAGTCTTTTCATTTTGAAAATTACTATCAATAATAAATGAAATTTTTTCAAATAGAATAAAATAAGAACTACAAAGAATTGGATAAATGCTCCAACTTTATCAATGGAATGGTAGTCCGCAAATGGCGTGACTCCATGGATGATTAAAGAGTTTTGGAAAATAGTAAATACATGGAAAAGATACATTGAAATACAATGAACATTATTCTCCTTAACAACTTTGAACTCTTGAGCAGAGGCTTTAGTTGAAGTGTAGTGAGAATTCGAGAAGATTGTTGCTTCAATGATGAAGTCTTGTCCGACGCAGTTACTTTCCAGGAAATCCCTACCTTTTGACAAGGTTTCCCTTGCTGGTTTTCAATCTACCAGGAAACTTTATTCTGTTTGTGACACAAAATTTTGCCTAGACCGCCCTTTCGGGTTTTCAGCCTACCGGAAAACTCCTTTTTTTGCCTAAGCCGCCTTTTTGGGTTTTCAACTTATAGAGCTATTCTTTTATTTATTTAGAAGAAGTATTTCTTGACTACTGCAATGTTCATGGGACGTGGGAACTCCTCACCATGTTGAAGTGCAGACGAATGTACGATACCCATGCAAAGAAAAAGGGAGCATCTCATGTCAATCCTTATAGGTAGCAACCATCTTCAAGATAATCTTGTTAATGTTTTATTATCCTCTTCAACAACCCCATTCATCTTGGTCCTGTAAGGAGACAAATTATGATGGACAATCTTAAATTCTTCACAAAGTTATGCCATTATTTTGTTATTCAGATTTGAGTCGTTGTCAGTGATAATCCTGCTTGGCACATCATACCGACATATAATATTGTTCTTGATAAAGCATACTAACACTTGCTTGGTGACATTAGCATAAAAAGCTGTTTCCACCCACTTGGTGAAGTAGTCAATTTCCACCAAGATGAAATGATGTCCATTCGACGCCTTGGGTTTAATCATTCCAATCATATCAATACCCCACATATAAAAAGTACACGAGGACGAAATAACATTGAGAAGCATCTGAGGCACATGAATCTTGTCAGCATAAACCTAACATTTATGGAACTTCTGCACAAACTTGTAACAGGCAGATTCCATTGTCATCCAATAGTAACATTCCCTAAGCATATTCTTTGCCATCGAGTGTTCATTGGAATGGGTACCAAAGGAACCTTCATGGATCTCCTACATCAACATGTCTGCTTCGTGTCTATCCACACATCTGAGCAAGATGAGGTCATAATTTCTTTTGTATAACACGTCTTCATTGAGGAAAAAGATACCTGCCAACCTTCTCAATGTCTTTCTATCTTTGTTCGACGCACCAAGTGGGTATTCTTGAGTCTGAAGGAACTGCTTAATATCATAATACTAAGGTTTTTCATCCAACGCCACCTCTGTAGCAAACGCATGAGCTGGTCTATCAAGACGTCAAACTATAATCTGAGGTACATCATTCCAAGCATTCACTTGGTACATGGAAGCCAAAGGTGCCAAAGCACCTGCCATATGATTCCCATCTTTGGGAATATGTGGAATTCAACTTTATTGAAGAAAGATAATAATCTTCTTGCATAATCCTTGTAGGTAATCAAGCCAATGTGACGATTCTCTCATTCTCCTTTGATCTAACTTATTACCAAAGCCGAATCACCATATACGTCAAGAATTTCGATTATGAGATCTATAGCCTCTTTAAAACCCATGATACAAGCTTCAGACTCCGCCATATTATTGGTACAATCAAATGCCAAACTTGCAGTAAAAGGGATGTGTGGCCCATGAGGAGTGATAATCACAACACCAATTCCTTTTCTATAAGAATTTACAACTCCATCAAACACCATACCCCATCGAGATTCATGATCGGAACCTTCCTCAGGAAAAGGCTCATCACAATCTTTTACTTTCAAATACATCACATCCTCATCAGGGAAATCATATTTAACATACTAATAATTGTTAACTGGTTGATGGGAAAAGTACTCTGCTAACACACCACCATTAATGGCCTTCTTAGTATGGTATTCAATGTCATATTCAGACAACAACATCTGCCAACGGGAAATTCTTCTAGTAAGAGCTGGCTTTTAAAAAATATACTTAATTGGATTTATTTTGGAAATCAACCAAGTAGTGTGATTCAACATATATTGTTGCAATCGTTTTGCCGCCCAGGCCAAAGCACAACATGATTTTTCTAGTATAGAATATCGTGACTCACTGTCAATGAACTTCTTGCTGAGATAATAAATGGCATATTCTTTTCTTCCCATTTCATTTTATTTTCCCAAAATATAGCCCATGGAATTATCTAACAAAGTAAGATACAAAATCAATGGTCTTCCTTCAACAAGAGGGAGCAAGATAGGAGGCTCAAGCATATACTCTTTAATGCTTTCAAATTCCCTTTGGAAATCATCCGTCCATACACAACCTTGTCTTTCTTCAACAACTTGAAGATTGGTTCACATGTTGCTGTCATATGGGAAATAGATCTAGAAATGTAATTCAAACGTCTAAGGAAGCCTCTAACTTGCTTTTCAGATCTTGGTGCAGGCATTTCCTGAATTGCCTTAAATTTATCAAGATCAACTTCAATTCCTTTTTCGCTGACAATGAAACCTAGCAACTTTCCTAAACGAACACCAAAAGTACACTTATTTGGATTCAAATGGAGACGATACTTACTCAAACGCTGAAACAAATTTAACAAGTCTTCTATATTCCCTTCCACAGTCTGAGATTTGGCGATCATATCATCAACATATACCTCAATTTCCTTATGCATCAGATAATGGAATAGGGTTGTCACAGCCCTCTGGTACGTTGTACCAGTGTTCTTAAACTCGAAGGGCATCACTCTGTAATAGAATGTTCCCCAGGGTGTGATAAACTTTGTTTTTTCCATGCCCTCAGGGGCCATCCTAATTTTATTATATCCTAAAAATCCGTCCATGAATGAAAACAATTTGAATTTTGTTGTACTATCCACCAACATATCAATATGCGATAATAAAAAATCCTCTTTTGGACTAGCTTTATTTAAATATCTATAATCGATGCACACGTGGACCTTTCCGTCTTTCTTTAGTAATGGAACAATATTGGCAATCCACTGAGGGTACACTAATTTCATAAGAAAACCAGAATCAATCTTCTTTAAAACTTCTTCTTTAATCTTTACTGCCATGTTAGGATGAGCTCTTCGTAGCTTCTGTTTGATCGGTGGAAATTTTGGCTTAAGTGGTAAATAGTGTTCCACAATATCAGTATCCAAACTAGACATGTCTTGATTAGACCAATAAAATATATCCACATACTCTTTCTGTAACTCAAATCAACCTGTTCTTCACCTCGGGATGAAGCAGTGCCCCAATCTTGACTTCTTTTGAATCTTCCTCTAAACCCAAGTTAATCGTCTCCAACGACTCTTTATATGGCTGAATACACAAGATATTCAACATTGGGAGAGGGTGCAGGGTCATTGCACTCAACGGTTTTTTTTAATTAATATACACATATGATATATGATTGATTTTAGAAACTAACACATGTAACAAGTGGTTATGCAGATTTATTTAAAGTTATTATTTATTTCAAAAGGTTTTTTCTGATTACCATTTTCCAAGAAAAAGCAGGAAAAAAAAGACACAATTTTAGAAATCAAAAACAACTTTTATTAATGATTTTAAAATTCAAAACAACAGACACGCCCATACAACATCATTACTTTCACCTTGGGAAGAGTGAGAGACTTTTGAAAAGACCAACAAAAAACAAATTATTTTGAAATGTGAATGCAAGAAGGAACATTGTTGTACCCCAAAATTATCCCTCCCATTTTTTAATACAATTAATTCAAGACACCTCCTCATGCTCCTAAGGTTCTCAATTGCTCAAGAATACTCAAGGGTTTAAGCATACAAGCACCTCTCCTAAGCAATGGCCTACAATTAGGGTTTTGGTTTTCTAAAAGAAATGGAGCTTCTAATGCATCAAGTGAGTTTTATGGTTCCTCATATTCTTCAAAGAATCCTCATGTCAAGTTTCAAGCCTTGCATCACAAGTTTGCTCAGTCAATTGCTCAGATGAGTGAAAGTCAACTATATTGAACAAAAAGTAAACTATGGTCAACATACAGTCAAACTTCAAGATTTTTGGTCAACATCAATATCTTGATGTCACATTCATCATTTGATCAAGTTTTGATCATGATTCCTCAATAAAACTTAAGATTCATCAAAAGTCAAAAGTCACTAAATTAGGGTTTTTTTAAGGAGAAGTCAATTGAACTTTGACCAAGCATAACTTTCACATGCTTCATCAGAAAATACTCAACCAAATCCTATCTTGAAGTAAATTCAATTCGCTACAACTTTGTCTCTCTAAGCTCAAGTCCAAAATATGCTTCATTTGAGAGATATGAGCCAAGACATTACAAGTCATTTTGAAAGTCAACAAAAAGTCATCTTTTGTCAAAGCAATATACATCAAGATAAAGACTTCAAATTAAAAAGTGATCAACATAAGAGTTGTAGGGGACATCTTCAGCTTTTGAAAAAGTCCAAGATCACATTCATATGACAAATATTGAGTGAGATATTATTGGTGCAAGTTGAGACATTTTTGAGAAATGCTTGAAACCTCAATTGAGCAATTTTGAAATTTTGGACTAGTGGACCTATCTTCTAAGGTCTAAAAATGTTCATGAACTTATATAGGACTCCTAAAATCATTCATAACTTACCATGATTTTTGTTCTATTTATATTTATTTTGATTTTTATTCAATTAAATACAAAATAAATTAAATAAAATAACAAATGATGGACCAAGGCATGTGGGCTTGGTAACTTGAGGCCCAAGAACACATATCCAACTTGCCAAAACCGTGGGAGGCAAGATTGAGACATAATCTTCTCAAAATGGAATGTTTGAAAATATGATTTTTGTGTTTTGGCAAGGCATTGAATACTTGGTCTTTTCCTCTTTTGTCTTGATCTATTTTCTTCCTCTATAAATACACACAACATCAGTGAATAAGAACATAAATTGCTACCTCAAGAGCAAGCTCCAAGAATCACAAAAATTTCTCAAGAACTAGGGCAAGCGTGAAACCCTATTTGCAGCCTTTCCCAAGCAATTCCAAGCATTCCATTACACTCCTGAAGATCCCATGAGTCGTTTCCAGTCTTACAACAAGCTCGAGACATCCCAGAACATGCTCTCTCAAGAACACCCATTGGGTAACTTTTCCAAAATCCTAAGCTTCTATTTTATGCATTGTTAACTAATATTGTGTGTTCATGTATGTTTATGATGATGTTTAGAATATGTCATGACCATTACATGGAGTTTATAATATCCAAATCCTAGTTGGCTATTGATCAACCAATTCCCACCCCATGCATTTTTTAGTTCCACTTGTTTCCAACTTTCTTTCTTTACATTTTCTTATTAATTTAATTAATTTCTATTAAATCAAAAAAATTCATAAAAATATAATAAAATCTGATTTAGACTTTTAATAGGTTAATTTAATTTTTGACAATATTTTTCTTAATTAATTAATTAGACTTATTTTTTTTAATAATTAATTAAGTGTTTAATTTAGGTTTAAAATCTATTTATTTTATCATTCAAATCAAACCAAAAAAAGCACAAAAAATTAATTTCTAACATTTTAGATATTAGGACATTAAAAATAATTTACTAACATTTTGTTTTATGTTGCTATTATTTTATTAGACAAATTGTATAGGATGTACAAATTTTGTAATAACCTAGTTTAAATTCCCGCACAATTTGTTTATCATGTAACTTCCCCAAGACCCTGTAATAGTGTATGACTTTGCACTTATTATATATATATATATATATATATATATATATATATATATATATATATATATATATATATATATATATATATATATATATATATATATATATATATATATATATATATATATATATATATATATATATATATATATATATATATATATATATATATATATATATATATATATATATATATATATATATATATATATATATATATATATATATATATATATATATATATATATATATAATTGTTTAGTAATAGACTTGTATGGCAAGATAAAATTAAACGGTAGATACCCTTAAACAATTTGAAGATAACATAACATAACTGAACTCACTTTGCACACATACACCTCTAGGGTAACCTCCTCTGCTGCGTTCAGAAAACAATTGTCATGTCTCTCGAAAATAGGGATGCTTTAGCAAAAGACCCTCAAATAAAGATCGTAGTCCCTCGATAACCCTTCGATATTGCCTATGAAAAATGATCTAGTCCCTCCAATACAATTGCTAAAGTATCTCTATATGTTGCTTTCTATGACCATTCGACGACCGTTTGCCCGTCCCTTCACATCCAATGGATGGGGCTACCTACCAACTAATGGTACATATAGCATTATCTCCAAAGGAGAAGGAAAAAGTACAAGAACGACCTTGAGTGGCTAGAATTATTAATTTCTTACTCACACTTTTCAAAACAAAAAACATATCACACTACACTCTCAAAAATGTTTTCAAAACACTTTGTATGCATTCTTTAGGACCGATACAAGAATCATTACAAAATTTCGCCTTACATTGGCACTTTTAAAATATTTTTCAAACACACACACACAAAAAGAAAATTTTCAAAGTGAGCTAAGCGATTAAGAGCCCGTAGATAACTACGGATGGAAGGGTGTTAACATCTTCCCTTTTCATAACTTACCCCCCGAACTCAAAAATCTTAAAAGGTCTTTCCCGTTCTTTTCACCCATTCCTTATTGGATAAAAGAAAATTCGATGGCGACTCTTGATAACTGTAACATTTGCGATAAAACATAAAACAAGCCAGTTCTCCCACCGTATTAAAAAAATCAACAGTGTTCCAATTCTAGATTCTGACTCCATATGTCACAAAGTTCGACATCTCTTGCTCTGACTCATCTTCGAGAATAGCATTAATCCTTGGAGTAGTCGGATGAAGATATCATGCACTATTAAATATGTCTTGATATTTACTCAAAGCAGACTTCGGCTTCACAACTTCCTTCTTCACAGAGAAACCCAAACCAATCTTATTCCTGTTCACAGGTGGATTAATAACCTGCCCCCACACCTTGCTAGGGCCTTTTTGCACTACCTGTTGTGCATCTTTAAATGAAGTGATAAAATCTTCATTATTCCTTATATTATTAATGGAAAAAGCTTGGAACTGAGTTCCAATGATGACTTCATCAGCTTCTATAATTCTAAAGGAACAAATGACTACCTTTCCTTCACGAACAAATTTCAGCTTCTAATGCAGGGTCGAAGTAACAACTCCTGATTCATGGATCCACGGTTGTCCCAATAAACAACTATAGGTGGGGACAATATCCATAACTTAAAATCTGACTTGTAATAGGTTCGGGCCTATATGAATAGGTAAATCAACTTCTCTGATGATAGACTTTCTCGAACCATCAATAACTTTCACTATAATGCCACTAGGTCGCATATGAGTTCCCTGATACTTCATCTTCATGGGAGTACTTCTCTATATAAAATTCAAAGAAGATCCATTTTCAATCAGCATATTGGGCAAAGAGTTATTCTTATAATTAATAGATATATGGAAAGCCAAGTTATAGTTTCTTCCTTCATCGGGAAACTCACCATCACAAAAGCTCAGATTGTTACAAGATGTAATATTCCCCACAACACCATTGAACTGATCAATTGGCATATCACTTTCAACAAAAGCTTGACCTAACACCTTCATCGGAGATTCCTGATGAGTAGAGGAGTTCAACAACAGGGCTAAAATGAAAATCTTAGAGGAAGTCAGCAACAACTGATCCACAATCTTGTAATCACTCATCTTGATGATTTTTAACAGATCATCAACATCCGTTTCTAAGGTGGTGCATCTAGATCCTCCTACCAATTTCTTAGGCTCATCATAAGTCTCAACAATCATTTTTTCCAGGATTAGCATCTCCTCAAAAGGTAGGGGCAAAGACACGACCACTACGAGTTACCCGACTAGCTTCAACAGTATTCTCAACATGGGACAAAGGTTAGATAGGAATTTACACACCATCTTCCATGATAGTTGCGTTGTACTTAAAAGGCACAACTTTATTTGATTCATATGGGATAGGACCAAGAAGACAAATAACCACAGGAGCAACAACAATCTTGCTATGGTACTCAATCTCTACAGGAGCGGAATCACCAAAACATGGTACAATAACATTCACCCTACTTCTTCAGAATATTTAGGCATCACATAATCATTATCAGAGAACTTACCTTTATCATAAGAAAAGAACTCATCAGCAGAAACATATTCATTATCTGACGTGGCCTTAAATGAGTAGTCTTCAATCACATTAACTCTATTATAATTATCTCTGTTTCCTGTGACTCTGATAATACCATTATCTAACAGCAATTGAACACCTCTTACAAAAGAACAACCATGAGAATCCCTATAGCAGATATGACAAGACCCATAATGATGCACCTCTTGGCCATCCATGTGACAAAATGGGGCGTGCAGCTATATCGGATCATCATTCATGTAATTCACATCAAAAATATGGAATTCACCGGGACATCAATAAACCATATTCACATCTTCTTCATATTCAGCCCTTAGTCTGATTATGTGGATAAGACCTTCATCCATCATTTATTGAAGATCAACTCTCACTTTATCGCATCTATGGATATCTGAACTGCAAATACTACAACCAGCATGGTCTGTGTATAATAACTGAATTCACAAAGATCAGCATGCATCCTCACTAAATCACCTCTGACTAGAATAATATCACAAATCCTGAAATCTCCAAGACAACCAACAACCATATTTACAACACTTCCACCTCCATGTTTTGGTAGTGGATCATCCTTCACATTGGGACCAACATCTTTAAAAGACAGGAGACCAGATCTTACCATCTTCCGCACTTCATACTTTAGTGGATAGCAGTTTTCAATGTTGTGCCCTTGGGATCCTTGATGAAAAGCGCAAGTATGATCCTCCTTGTAATAACATGGTAAAGGTGAAGGTATAGCAGGGGGAGGCCTAGTCGACACCAATTTCTTCCGAATTAAAGCCGAAAACAATCCTGCATAACACATTAGAATGTGATCAAAAGCTTCTCTCTTCTGACCTTGCCCTTGACTACCTTGAGGAGGTGTTCTCTGATAGGAAACAATATTCGGAGCTACATTGACGACTGGAGTCACAAAAGAAAATTGTTGTTGGTACTGGTGACATTTTCTCAGAGGTCTAACCTTTCTTTCCTCAACGACAACATTTGTTTCACTTTCTTTCTTTCTATAAAACCCATATGATGATTTCTTTGTTGCACTAGAACCTTCATCTTTTGTAAATCGTCCTTCACTGACAACTTCTTCTAGATGAAAACCCATACTTACCATCTCAGTGAAATCACTCGGTGCACTTGCAACCATCCTTTCATAGTAAAATGATCCAAGGGTTTTCAGGAAGACCTTGGTCATTTCTTGCTCTCCTATTAGGGGTACCACTTGGGCAGCAACCTCGCGCCAACGCTGCACATACTCTTTAAACGACTCTTTATCTTTCTGATCCATCGCTCTCAATTGGTCACAGTCAGGTGCCATAAACATGCTATACTTATACTTCTTGATGAAAGCTTCAGCCAAGTCATTGAAGGTGCAGATGCTGCTACTGTCCAATCCCATATACCATTTCAAAGCAGCACCAGTTAAACTATCCTGAAAGAAATTAATAAGAAAACGTTACTCATTAGTATGAGTGGACATCCTTCTGATATACCTCACCAGGTGGTCATGGGGGCAAAAGTTTCCCTTGTACTTTTCAAATTCAGGCACCTTAAACTTTGCAGGCACTTTCACATTAGGAACTAAGCAGAGGTCACTGAAATTTTGTCTGAGTAACTCATTCCTTCGGAGAGCCTTCACTTTTTTCTGTATTTCATTGAATTAATCCTGAAAATCATCCAATCGGTCATAAAAGCCCAAACTTTCACCTTATGGAGGAGCAATATGATAAACTTCATCATCAATAACATGCATAACATTCATTGTAGGGGGAACAACATGATGAATCTCATTATCGACAACAGGAGTAGCATGCACCACATGAGGTGCAGAAGTAATAATAGTTTAAGAAAGTGGAGCAACTTGAGCAACATAATTGTAACCTTCTGACATGAAATTCTCAAATATTCCCCATGGATAACCATGAGGCATACAATAATGAGCAGTAGTAACTAGAGTAACATTGATAGGAACTGACATAACTACTGAAGAAACAATCATCTATTGTGGCTGAGTATCTTGAGGAGGCAGAGGAGGAGGTGATGGATGATTCTTAGCAACCACCAACGATTCCATAAAAGAAGTCAAATTGGCCATACCAGCCCTCATATCAGTAACTTCTTCGCGCAACTCACAATTCACTTGTTCAAGATTTTCCATCTTCTTCCTGGAATTAACCTGAGTATTGTAGTGATGAGATAGCTTGCCGACTGTTGAAGCAGAGAAACATGTAAGACACCTGGGCATGAACAAGAATGTAAATAATATGTGAAAAAATGATGCATGATATGCAATGCATATGATTTATTGTGTTTATTCAAGGAACTCAAAGAATGATAGACAATTGTAAGTATTAAAGTACTAACACATTTGGAAATACTGAAAATTTCATTTCAATAAAAACTTTGGACTGGATTACAACTTTTAGTACAAGTTTAAATAATCCTAAGTGCAAGAAAATAAATATAAAGTCTACAAATACTAAGGAGCCAAAGATGATGAAGATCTCTCCACAAACTAACACTTTAATTTGAGTCTTGCTATCTGAGCCTTCAACTGCTCATTCTCTGCTGCATATTTGTCGACGACTTCTTTCCAATTACCAGAGTCAGAAATGGGTGACTGGGACCTGGATGAGCTCTAGAGGAAAATAAATCCTCTTGCTTCTCCATCATCTACACATCATGATTCTCAAGAATCTTGATTAAATCATCATTCGCTTTCAATTCTGTTGAGTAGGACACCTCCAAAGTCTGGTACTTGTTCTTCCATGCTTCCTTCTCTTACCGCATCCTAACCAGGGAAAGCT
The DNA here is from genome assembly GCA_948472305.1 of Vicia faba. Classification (NCBI taxonomy): domain Eukaryota; kingdom Viridiplantae; phylum Streptophyta; class Magnoliopsida; order Fabales; family Fabaceae; genus Vicia; species Vicia faba. The sequence continues at coordinate 148,175,188 of OX451740.1, forward strand.
GAAGTTCTTCCATATCATATAAGAGAGGAGGAGTAGTCCTCATAAATAAACCATGTATATGCTCTTCACGAGAATAGAGCATCTTCAACTGAATTGCTCTTTTTTGTACCCAACAGAGAAGAGGCTCTAAGGAAATAACTCCTCTTGGTCCCAAATCTTTTCTACCTTTTCTATGAATATGGCACGAAGCCTTATCAATCTCTTTCTTAGCTTCCTTATGATCCTCTCCTTCTTTGAGAAAGAAACCACTTAGATGAATGATGTTTGGCTTGTCTCTCATTGGATATCCAATTTGACGATGCACAAGAACAAGATTGTAATTAATTCCTCCCTTCGTACCAAGAAGAGGCACATTGGGAAAACTACCATAAATGTCAATAATCTCCACATCATAATAGGTCCTATGATACCAAACAATGTCAGAATGAGTGAGAGCCATAATATTTGGGGCCTAAGAAGGTTTGTTCTTGGTATCCCAAAAAGAAACATACTAAGGTAAGTGATAAATAAACCACTGATATAACAACGGCATGCAACAAATGATCATCCCTCCCTGATAAAAATTACAAAGATGGATGGAACAATAAGTATGCCCTAGAAATGTAGTGACTGGATTCCCAATCAAAAAGATCCTAATGGCATTATCATCCATAAATTTATCGATGTTAGGAAACAAGAACAACTCATAAGAAAGCAAAGCAAAGATGGCTTCAAAAGCAGTTGTACTCTTCATTTTGGCGAAATAACGAGCTTTCTCCAATAAGAACTGAGCAGGTAAACCCCTGATTCCTCCTTTGGTATTCATGTTCGCCTTAATCTGAGACTTCATCAAATGAGTCATGGTGGCAATCTCATGATACTTGGGCTCTCCTTCTAATCTAGTGAAAGGAACACGGTCAATAATAGGTAAACCATGTAAGCAATAATACTCATTCATCTTGAGTTTCATAAGAGGCACGACGAATCCATACTTCTTATGGAAACTTGTAGAGCTCTCAATGTCAGGAATCAAACTTATCAGTTCCTCTATCTTAGCATCCTTAAAACTATACTTTCGAGTCTTTATTTTTCCAAAATTCATGGTCAAAAGGTACCTGAGATATTTGCAAAAGTCAACCCTTAAGTTCCTTGAAGTAACTGTTTTAAAGAATGCTCATGGGTGCATGAATGCATGATGTAACAATCACACACAAGATCACAAACATGGGGGGTTCATAGGTTTGACATCACGAGCATGAAGTCAAATGTACTACCCACAAGGTAAGGACTAATAGTTTATCACATGCCAAACAAGGTTTTAAAGATTCCCAGAGTCTACATTCTTCCTTCAGATATTAGCAACGTCATGTTTAACTCGATAATTAGTAATATTCTCAGGAAAAACTCGTATGAGTGTAGCATCGTGTTATAACCACTTTCCGATTGCTCCGTTATAGTTTTCACACTACACCTAAAAGGATAGGATGGGTTAAGGGTTCTACGGTCCTCAGCTTCAACAGACTTCCAGGTCGAAAGCAACACATCTTTCTGATTGTTCGGTAAATGAATACTATATTCAAAGCGGCCTCCACTGAGTGGGGGATCTCATGTCTAATTTTTTAGGATTCCTCCCTCAAAGTTAATATGACTATACCGCCCGCCCTATCTTAAGTTTTCTCAAGTCCGGGTAGAGGACTTATGAGAAATCACCAAGCACCCTAAAAACAACGAACATCCAGACAAACATATGTACAATACATAATATACAACAAATAATAATACATACACAATATAAACAAAGGTAGGCTCAACCCAATTAGATATGGACCAGCATTCGGTCGATCTTCAAAAGTGAAGACGCTATTTTTCTGTAGTGGTAGAAATGTTGAGACTAAACCATTGGATTGACTTAACCCGTACAAATCAAATAAAAAATCACTACAACGCTTTATTGTTTCCAGAGGAAATGGGAAAAGAGCGAATAAAACAAAAAATAAGGGGGAGAGAATCTAGCTACGAGGGTTGGTTATGCTAAGGGAAGATATTAGCACCCTAAACATCTACGGTACTCCACAAGAACCTCTTTGAATTTTTTTGTAATTTGGCTATAAATGGTGTATACAAAAATAGATAGTGGAGATGAGAAAAGAAGTATTTTTTACAATTTTGCACCGGCCGTGGTTGCAAATCTTTAGTGCCTACGTACCACTTTCCGTGCAATAGGGGATCAGGATACTCGTAGTTCACCTTAAAATTTTTAAAACACACGTGTGTTGGTTAATTTTAAGAGACGAGACATCATCGTCATATCTGAGTGGAAGAACATACTTACTACCCACAATTATTAGAAAGGAGAATTTGCATCATCTCAAAGTGGAGGATATAGCTTGGATTTTAAAATCAACAAAGCCTCACTCAACACCCAAGTAGAAAATATCTCACTTCACTATATATCGTAGAAGTATAGTAGCTCGCGTCACTACAAGAATCGACAACAACCTAATCTTTTTGAGAAAAAAGTTTTTTTTAAAGTAAAATGATAAAGTGAAAAAATGGGTTAAATGAGTTTGATTGACTTTTAGTCTTCTCACAAAAAATGTCAAAGTATGATTAATATTGGTTAAAACTTGATTATGAAAAGATTTTGAAAATATATGGACCTATGTCCAAGTTTATTATGAAAGAGGTTCAATTTAGTGTTATACCCAAATTTTTGCCCCTAATATTTCTCATCATATCACTTTTATCAATACATCAAGATTACACATTAGGGATGGTTCTCCCTTTCTTCATGCTATCTTTAAGTTTACTCTTGAGGGATCACCAAACACCTTGAATTGTGTATCTTGTACATGTTTTCTTTGAATAACATCAATATATATATATATATATATATATATATATATATATATATATATATATATATATATATATATATATATATATATATATATATATATATATATCTTTGAATATTCATATTGTAGGTGATCATAATTGCATTCATCTCACTATTTAACCTAGGGTTTGAGGGTTGGTCCTCAGTCAAATGGTTCTTCAATGGATGGAAAGAGCTCAAGCTTCAAGGCTATGCCTATGATATCAAAGTTTATGGTTCAAGGAGTTCCCTCACTTCATTTAGGTGAAGATCTCCTCAAAGTTAGTGGAAGCATTCATCAAGAAGATAAGTTCACGTGTTTATGTCCATGCCTTCTTCAACAAGCTTCATTGAGACTTAAGCTCCATATTTGAGTGTGCTTTAAGATAATATAATTTAAAGGCATATTTTTATTCATCATGCTTTATTTGGCCAAGAAATATTAAAATATTCAATGTTGGTTCAACAAACTTGACCTAATTGAACAAATGCTTGATTCAGTGATCACAAGTGCACAACTCTCTCAATTTTCAACATTTTGAGTTGGTTCTTTTTGCTATGGATTCTAGTCATCATCAAAAACGACCTCTCTTCACATGAAAAGATCCAATTGTGCAATAAAAATTATCAAAATTCGAAAGGGGTTTCAAGTTATTTTGACACTCTCTGAGCAAGGGTTTGTTGAATTCTAAGGACCATATCTTGCTCATTTTTTGAGATGTTTGAGTGACTCCAAAGCCACGATTCACTTTAAAGAGTCATTAACAAGTTCTCTTCCAAAATCTAAGGCTAATTTTGAATGGAAGATCACTAATGATTGAGGAAGATTACAAGTCTCCTTGAAAGGCCTTTGAATTTTAGGGTTTGACTTCAAATGATCATAACTTGGTCAATTTTCATCTCATTAAGCCCATTATTTTTCCACAATAATCTTTAGGATGTCAAATACAACTTTTTTTTATGTTCAAGGCTCGAAGATGCTTGGAAAATGGTTGAAGATTTGAAAAGATTATAGGTCTTTTGTGAATTTCCCCAAATTTGTTCATCATCTTTCAAAGACCATAACTCTTTCAATTTTATGATTTTTGAGTGATCTCAATTCCAAAATTCAATTCAAAGGGTCTACTTCATGCCATATTCAGATATCAAGATCAAATTTTGAATGGAAAGTCATGAAACTTTAAAGAACATTATAGGTCGTTTTGGAATTCAACACTTAGAATTTTTCTAAGTACAAAATATCTGTGTGTTTTTAACAATTTCTAATGGACATAATGTTTTTCTCAAACATCCAAATGATGTCTATCTTGGCACATTGTGAAGTTTGTTTTGAGATATTTCTATTGCAAAAAGAATGAGATCATAAGGCCTCATACATTGTGTGTCCCATGCTCTTGAAGTGGCTTCCATGAAACTGATTTTTTGCTTGCTGTCAGTTTACAATTTCCATATTGTGGCTTTAATGACCATTTTGCTGCATGTTTTTTATTTAAACATGTTTAAAAAAGTTCCAAAGCATGATTAGAGCACTGAAACACAAGAATTAGCTAATTTTTGAGCAAGTTTAAGTCACACTTTTCTCATTTTCGGGTTTCACTCAATTTCTCTCCAAACCTCACTATTTCTTCCAATTATTTTCACCATTCACTCTCCTATAAATAGAGGGAAATGTTGCACTAATTTCCTCAAGGTTGGATAGCCAAAATTACCTTGCCATTTTCTCTCAAAACTCATTTTTATGAGTTTTCGAATTCACTTTTTCTTGGTTTTTCAATTCAATTTCTTGTGCTATTTTTCTTTAGTGAACTTGTGCGGAGCTTCTCAAACAAAAAGTAAGCCAAATCGTGCCCTATTCTATTCAAGCAAAGTCAAGTTTCAGAGCAATTTCAGTGGACTTCGTTCAGGTAGATTAAGGCACCAATTCTTCTAACTCAAATTACTAGAGTGATCTATGATGTTCGTTAATGCTTGCTATTAACTTAATTTTGGTGAATCAATGCATTTGATGTTTTTGTTTTTTGATTTCAAAATTTTCAAAACTCTCTGGTTTTTTCCAAATCGAGTAAGCTATGCTTTCTATAAATTTAGCTCGAGGATATGGTTGTGATCATCTCGAAGAGACGCATCCAATGATACCACTATGAGCATCTAAATTTACAGATTTAAGAATCTTGATCTCTCCCTAGTTGCAGGGTAGCTGGAGGTTGAAGATGACCTATGTGTCTTCTTCAACCAATGAGAGAGTCACAATTGAAATGTTGTGATTGGTCTGACTTTTGTGACTTTAGTGCGCGTCTGTTGACCATAGATCACCATATATCATCACTCGAACGCCTCATATTATTTCTGATTTAATTTATTTTACAAAATTTGTTTTGATTTCAAAAATTCATAACTCTTATTTTTTATTAAAAAATTGAAAAAAAATATAAAAAAAATACTTTGAATTATTTCTGACTTTGAGAATATTTTTTTTTTCATATTTTTATTTTGATATTTGATATTTTTTTTTATAATTTTCGTATTGTTTGCCTTATTTTAATTATTTTAAATATACTTTTCTTGATTTTAAAATTTTGGAAAAATTCTGGAAGGATCCAATGACCTCTTGACAAATATTGCTGACCTCATCTCATTTTTATTTCTGATTTTTCTATTTTTCACAATTTTTGGTTTATTTTGCTTATTTTTTTTTAAATTTTAAAAATATAGTTTCTGACTTTAAAAAATTCCAAAAACATTTGTCAACACTTATTGACTTTTGTTTGACCTCTGACATTTTTTTAGGATTTCTATTTGATGTTTTAATATAATTTATGTATCTTACCAATTATTTCCCTTTTATTAATCATTTAAATATTGTTTTATTAAATATTATTTTATTATTTTTGTTTGATCCTGATTTGGGCGTTATGTTTGGACAAGTTCCTCAACCTCATTGGACCTTGGGTGTTGATAGATTGAAAAACCAAATCCACCAAAATAGATGAATGATGTTGATGATATTTGAAATCATAATTTCATCTGATACATCCCCCCTCTTCATCTTATCCCTTTCTTACTTGTGCTACATGTTGTTGGATAATAATCTACATATAATTTTTCTAACATGTAGTACATAGATTGTTATTGACAGGCCTCAAAATAGGTGTGACTTCTACATAAGTCCATTTAAAATTGCTTAACATAGCGCTAAATTTTTCCCGATCCAAAGATGATCATTCGTCGCCCAAACCTATGTTTGTAAGCCCAAGTATGTTTAATATGAAACCTTTGATCCAATAACCTTGGAGTTCATTGTTAGGAGGCTTTGATCTTATAAATCATCTAATGAACCTCCATGAATTTTGGTCTAAGCGAATCATTTAAACATCGTTGATTATATGAGGATGCCTTGAGCATTTGAAATGAATGATATACTTGAAAAAAAGCAAATGAGACTTGTTGTTGAGAAGCTTTGATTATATAAGTCTTTTAATGAGTTTTCAAATGCAACTTTCAAGATGATCATCCAACTAAGCTGTAACTTCTAACTCACTAACAATTGACTTTACTTTGTACTTTTACTTTATGCCCTTTTATTTTATGCCTTTACATTTATGTACCATTTACTTTAGAATTTACATTTCATGCTATTATTCATCTTTGCTCATTTGAGCATTTATCTTTATGTCTTCTTTATTTTGCTCACTTGAGCTTTTATTTTCTTTTTTGAATACACTTAATAATCAACTTGAACATTAAAATCCTTAAGGTTACTTGGACTTTTTGGTTACTATCCTTGGCATTATGGAGTTGTGGACCTCTTGGACTTAAGATTAGAAACCTTGATTACCCTTGGGACCTTAAGATTCTATTGTTATTTTGTCTGGAGTTCTTGATGTTTGCCCTAAGACATTGGATTAATTTTCTTTGTGTGCAGGTTATTCTGATTATGTGTTTTGTCTGTGATTGAGAAGTCCTCTGTATACAGTCGTTACTCTGCCAATTTTTATGAAGACTTAATTCATCTAAAGCTTGATATTTCTAAGAGGTTTGGTATCTTTTCTTGTTTGGTTTCAATCCAAAGGATGAGAATTCTACATTGACTTTTTTATGTTAAGTGTTGGCTTCTTGTTGGTTAGATGGCTCTTTTCCTTAACTTTTACCTTATGCTTTAGGATAGTCCCTTCATCTCCTCCTATCTTCTTTAACTTCAAAACTCTTCTCCCTCATTTTCATAAAAACTCTTCTTGTTTTCTAACTTGCACCGCTTTCATAATAAACTTGGACTTAGGTCCATGCATTTTAAAAAAATATTTTCTTAATAAAACTTTAACCAACTTAATCATACTTTGACTTTTTATTTATGATAAGACTAAAAGGCAATTAACCTCATTCAAACCATTTTGCCACTTGGGATTTTTACTTTAAAACTTTTTCTCAAAAGATTAGACTCTTGTCGATTCTTGTAGTGATGCGAGCTACTATACTTCTATGATATGTAGTGAAGCAAGATATTTTCCACTTGAGTGTTGAGTGAGGCTTTATTGATTTTAAAATCCAAGCTATATCCTCCACTTTGAGATGATTCAAATTATCCTTTCTCATAATCGTGGGTAGTAAGTATGTTTTCCACTCGGATATGTCAATAATGTCTCTTCTCTTAAAATTAACCAACATGCTTGTGTTTTAAAATGTTTAAGGTGAACTACGAATGCCCTGATCCCCTATTGCATGGAATATGGTATGTAGGCACTAAAGGTTCGCAACTGCGGCGGGTTCAAAAATTATAAAAAATACTTCTTTTCTCATCTCCACCATTTATTTTTGTATACACCTTTTATAACCAAAATACACAAATTTTCAAAGAGGTTCCTGCAGAGTATTGTAGATATTTAGGGTACTAATACCTTGCTTTGCATAACCAACCCCCGTACTTAGATTCTCTCCCCCTTCGTTTTGGGTTTATTCGCTCTTTTCCCATTTCCTTTGAGAATAATAAAGGGTGGTGGAGATTTTTTATTTGATCTGTGCGAGTCAAGTCAACTTAATGGTTTAGTCTCAACATTTCTATCGCTACAGAAAAATGGCAACTTCTCCAGGGACAAATTAACCAAATACTAGTCCATTCCTAAGTGTGTTAAGCCTATATTTGTTTATTTGTGTATGTGCTATTATTTGTTGTATATTATGTGATGTATATATATATATATATATATATATATATATATATATATATATATATATATATATATATATATATATATATATATATATATATGTCTGGATTTTCCTGGTTTTCCGGGTGCTTGGTGATTTCTCATAAGTACTCTACCCGGACTTGGGAAAACTTAAGATAGGACGGGTGGTATAGTCATGTTAACTTTGAGGGAGGAATCCTAAAAAAGGAGACACGAGATCCCCCACTCACTGGAAGCCCCTTTAACCGTAGTATTTATTTATCGACCAATCAGGAAGACGTGTTGGTTTCGACCTGGGAGCCTACTGAAACCGAGGACCATAGAACCCTTAACCTATCTTGGCCTTTTAGGTGTAGTGATGAAACTATGATGGAGAAATCCATAAGTGGTTATTACGCGATGCTACAGTCAGACGAGGTGTTCTTGAGAATATTGTTGATTACCAGGTTAATCGGGACATTGGCAATATCTGAAGGAAGGATGTAGACTTTCGGAACCTTTTAGAACCTTGTTCAGCAGGTGATAAACTATTAGTCCTTACCTTATGGGTAGTATCTTTGACTTAATGCTTGTCACGTCAAACCTATGAACCCTCCATGTTTGTGATCTTGTATGTGTTTGTTGCATCATCATGCATTCATGCACCCATGAGCATTATTTAAATGCTTTTTCAAGGAACTTAAGGGTTGACTTTTGCATATATTTCAGGTGCTTTTAGACCATGGATTTTGGAAAAAGAAAGACTCAGAAGTACATTTTTAAGGATCCTATGATAGAGGAATTGATGAGTTTGATCTTGAGATTGAGAGCTCTACAAATTTTCGGAAGAAGTATGGATCTGGCGTGCCATTTATGAAGCTCAAGATGAAGGAGGGCATTATTTCTACATTGGTACATGTAGCGGTAGAAATGTTTAAGACCAAGCCATTGGATTGACTAGACTTACACAGATCAAAATAAAAATCTATGGTGCGCTTTATTGTTTCCAAAGGAATGGGAAAAGAGCGAGTAACCCAAAAAGAGGGGGGAAAGATTCAAGGTAAGGGGGTTGGTTATGCAAAGGGAAGGTATTAGCACCATAAACATCTACGATACTCTGCAGGAACCTCTATGTAAAATCTGTATATTTTGGCTATAAAGTGTTGTATAAAAAATAGATGGTGGAGGTGAGAAAAGAAATATATTTTTTATGATTTTCGCACCCGCCGCGGTTACGAACCATTAGTGCCTACGTACCACCTTCCGTACAATAGGGGATCAGGGTACACGTAGTTCACCTTTTAAAAATTTTAAAACACAAGTGTGTTGGTTAATTTTATGAGATAAGACATCATCGTCATTGTCCGTGTGGAAAACATACTTATTACCCACAATCATGAGAAAGGAGAATTTGCATCATCTCAAAGTGGAGGATATGGCTTGGATTCTTAAAAAAACAAAACCTCACTCAACACCCAAGTGGAAAATATCTCTCTTCACTACATATTGTAGAAGTATAGTTGTTTGCATCACTACAAGGATTGACAAGAGTCTAATCTTTTGAGAAAGGTTTTAAAATAAAAAGCCAAAGTGGAAAAATGGTTTGAAATAAGATTGATTGACTTTTAGTCTTCTCACAAAAAATGTCAAGGTATTATTAAATTGATTGAAGTTTATTTATGAAAATATTTTGAAAATGCATGGACATCAGTCCAAGTTTATTATGAAAGTGGTTCAAGTTTAAAAAAACTAGAAGAGTTTTCAAAAGGAGGGAGAAGATTTTTGAAATTAAAGAAGATGGGAGGAGATGAAGGGACTATCCTAAAGCATAAGGTAAAAGATAAGGAGAAGAACCATCTAACTAACAAGAAGCCAATACTTGACATTATGAGTCAAGATATAATTCCCATTCTTTGGATTTAAACCAAGCAAGCAAAGATACTTGACCTCTTGAGAGAACCAAACTTCAAGTGTATTAAGTCTTCACAAAAATTGGGCAGAGTAACGGCTGTATACAGGTGAATTCCAGATTACAAACAAAGTATGTAATCACAATAACTTGCACATAAAACAAACATACAACCCAATGTCTTGAGGTAAACCTCAAGAACTCCAGACAAAATATCAATTAAGGTCACAAGGTCTCAAATATAAGCCAAGGATTCTATTCCTAAGTCCAAGAAGTCCAAAACTCCATAATGCCAAGGATAGTAACCAAATAGTCCAAGTATCATTAAAGTTTTTTATGGTTCATGTTGATTATTAAGTATCTTCAAAAATAAAAGAAAATCTCAAGTGAGCAAAATAAAAGTGACATAAAAGTAAATGCTCAAGTGAGCAAAATAAAAATGGCATAAGAATAAATGCTCAAGTGAGCAAAGATGAAAATAGCATAAAATGTAAATGCTAAAGTAAATGGTACATAAAGTAGAGAGCATAAAATAAAGTCAATTGTTAGAAATTAGTGGTTAGTTGGATGACCATCTTGAAACTTGCATTTGGAACTCATTAGAGGATTTGTAGAACCAAAACCTCCACACAACAAGTTGCATTTTCTTTTTGTCAAGTATATCATCCATTTAAGAATTCTCAAGGCAACATTAATGATCAACGATGTTTAAGTGATCCGCGTTGACCAAAATTGATGAAGATCCATTAGAGGATTGGTAGAACCAAAGTCTCCACACAATGAATTTCAAGGTTATTGGATCAAAGAGATCAAATTAACATACTTGGTCTTGCAAACATAGGTTTGGGCCATGAATGATCATTTATTCGAATCGGGACAAAATTTAGTGCTATGTTAAGCAATCGTAAGTGGACTTACATAGAAGCCGCACCTATTTTAAGGTCGGTCCTAGAAATATATGTACTTCATGTTTGGATAAATGATATAGAGATCATCATCCTTTAACATGTAGCACAATTAAAAAAAAGAAAGGGATAAGATGAAGAGGGAGGGGAATGATAAGATAACTTGGATCACTACCTCAAATTTCTTTCATCTTTAAATTCAATCACTCATATAGATGGATTAAAGCACTAAACATATCATTAATCCAAAGCACGAAAAATGAATTAAACAATTCACTCTTTGGAAAATTTGAATTAATAAACATTTTTTCAACTTCATCTACACCCAAAGTCCATTGAATATAAAGAAAAATTAGACATTTGAAATTGCAATCCAAACCAACAATCAAAAGGACTGAGTAAAAAAACATTTATGGATAAAAACTACCCCAAAACAAGGCAAAAAATGCAATCTGTTTCTATGCAAATCGATGGCACTACAGTGTAAATCAATTTGCACAGTATTTTTTCAAAAATCTGCGTGAAATTCACTTAGTGCAATCAATTGCACACTGTTACAGACGACAAAACAACATTTTAAAAGGCCAAATTCTTGTTCAAACCTTCCATCAAATACCTTATGATCATGGATCCAATTGAGCACGAAAATTCCATCAAATTATGAGAAAATAACACCATTGGAATCACAAAATAATGCTCAATGAATCAAAACCAAATATCAACAAGAGATCACATTGTGAAAGATTAATTACCCAACTTACCAAAGGTAGATCTAGAGAATTATCAAAACAACCTCAAGAATTTGCTTCAATTCAACCACAAGAATCAATTGCTCAAGCTTAGATGTAGAGAATTGATGAAGAAAAAGTGTTCGGATAAAGGTTATTGTACCTCAAAATTTGCCCTCTCCCGTTTTCCAAGGTCTCCCCCCTACATGGTTGACCTGAAACCCTTGCCTAAGGAAAAATAAAATTTTTGAATGGTGTTTTAAGTACCTTTCGATTGACATTCTGAAAGACCCTTCGATTGGTATTCTGAAGGAGGTCTTCGATTGGCATGGACAATGACCTTCGATTGACATGTCACAAGGCCTTTTGATTAGCATTCCAATTTTTTTCCGATTGGCATTGTGGCCAAGCCGTTCGATTGGCATGTCATAAGGCCTTTCGATTGACATTCAATAAATACTTCGATTGGCATTATGGCTAAACCCTTCGATTGGCATGTACACAAGGCCTTTCGATTGGCCTCATGACAAACCTTTCGATTTGCATTGTGTCAAGGTCTTTGATTGGAATATTGAAATACCCTTTCGTTTGGCACCCTGGGCTAAGCCTTTCGATTGGCATGGCAAGGGATCCTTCGATTTATCACTGTGTCAAGGCGGCTTCGACATGCATGTTAACCATGTCCTTCGATTGGCATGGACAAGATATTTCGATTGGCATGACAAAGGACTATTCGATTGACATTTCAATAAATACTCTTCGATTAGTATTTGGACAAGGGCCATTCAAAGAACTCCTTCAAGACCATTTGAAGGAGGCCATCAAGAGGGCATTCGAAAAACATGTCCAGGTACATTGAACATGAAAAAATGGCATGAAATGCCAAGTTTGGTAGTTTTTCACAATGGCTTTAATGGCTTTAAACCTTGGCTTTTTTGGGATGGATTCTCTCTTCATTATCTTGTCCCTTTCTTCTATGCTATAAATACACCCCTTGGGTAATCCAAACAAAGGCATATACGCATAGGTACCATACAAAAAGCTCTACAAAAATGGAAAAAGAAAAATCTTTCAAATCGAAAACTTCAAACACTCATTGCCATCATACAGTTCCAAGCCCAGATCAGGAGCATCATCATCGCCCATTTGGTAAGATTTCTAGAAAATCTGAATCCTCATGTTTGCGTATTTTTGAATGTCTGTGTATTTTTGAATGTTTTGACGTGTATGTATGAGTTGCTAGGCATCATTAGAATAGGTCAAGAGTTTAGCATGAAGCCCATGACACTCGATTTATGATATTCCATTTTCAAACCATGTTAGGGAGTTCTGGCCATGACTTCAAAAATAACCAGGCTGTCGAATCCAGGACCGACTTCAATTCAAGCCTAGGACCTTGTTTTATTTTCTTTTTTATAACGAGTATTTGCAGATCCAGCACCACAGATTGAAGGAGCCATAGCCTTCTGGACCGAAGCTGCCCTTTGTCCCCCTGGATCAAAGAAGGTAACACTCTTCTGGATCAAAAGGGCCACAACCTTTCTGGATCGAAAGGGCCACAATCTTCTTGGATCAAAAGCCATGGCCCTCTGGGTCGAAGCAGACGTTCCTTCCTGGATCGAAGGGCATCCCCTTCCCTGGATCGAAGGATTTTCTGTGTACTTTACTTTTCGCTTGGTTTTGTTTCCTCTTAATGAGTTTCCACCTTAAAATGAACAACAAATCAAAAAATTCACAAATTAGGATTAGATTTCTTTTAAATAATTAATTTCTTAAGTTAACTAACAAGTATTTTAACTATTTTCTTTAATTAAAAATAAAATAGAATTTCAGATTTTAATTAGCTTTAATCAAATTTCTTTTAATAAAATAAAACAACAAAAATATTTTATATTTTAGGTTTTCTAGACGCATCTTTATTTCATGCACGCGTTTATTTATTTTTACATTTTTAGATTATTGTAATTGTCTACCGGTTGTGATAGTTTAGGATTTCAATTTCCGTACTTTTAATTCCGCACTTTATTTTGCACCTCTTTTATGTAATTTCCTCGAAGCCCTGTAATAGCTTAGGAACCTTTACTTCTCGCTTTGTATTTTCTTATATGCTTGTATATAATTGCTAGTAAATAGGCGTGTATGGAAAGGCTGTAAATAAAAAAATGTTAGCTAACCTAATAAAAAGACAAAAAATAACTGAATTGAACACATATGCACCTCTAGGGTATCCCCGCTTCGGTTGCCTTTCGGAAAGTAAAGCAGTCATGTCCCTCGAGAATGGGGACGCTTTAGCAAAGACCCATAAAATCAAAAGATCATAGTCCTTCGATGACCCTTACAGTGTTTCCTTTCGGTAAATGATCTCGTCCCTTAAACAAAAGTTGCTAAAGCATCTCCGTATGTTTCTTTTATGACTGTAAGACGTCCCTTCAAATGTCCCTTAACATCTAACGATAGGGCTACCTACTCACTAATAGTATGATAGTGTTGTCTAAAGGATATGAGGAAAAGAATGACCCTTTTCGAGTATAAAAGTAGATAGCTATTAGAAGTTTGCTCAAAAACACTTTTTACACTTACACAAATACTACTTTTCAAAAACAAGTTTCAAAACATTTGCTTTGTTAACACTCTTGATGACTAATACAAGAGTTAAACACAAATAAAATTGCCGCACTAAGGCATTTTCCAAACATTTTCAAATGCACAAAGCACAAAGGTATTTCAAAATGAGAAAACCATTAAGAGCACGTGGAAACCACGGATGGAAAGGGTGATAACACCTTCCCTTTCCATAATCTACCCCCTTACTCAGAAACTCTTGAAAAGGTCTTTTTCTGTTCTTTTCACCCTTTCCTTTGTTGGATAAAAGAAAAGTCGATGGTGACTCTTGCTTACCGTAACACTTGCGAACAAAAAAAATGCAAAACCAGTATTAACAGTCAGTTTTTCCACCGTATCACAGAACTGGCGACTTTGCTGGGGACAATAATAAAACTGGGGTTTACCTTAGAGTTTTAGTTCATCATTTTAAAAGCTTTATTGTGTGTTTGCTTGATTTATCTTTAAGGATTTGTTACTAAAAGATCCTACACCCAGATCTGGGGCACCTTATTAGGTAAGTAGAAATAAACCATGGAGGCTGTACGACGTAAACCGATACAGACGAAGTGGTTGCTACGTTAGTGCGATGCTTTGGATTGTACTGATGTTCCTTGAGTAAGTTAAGGATAACATTAGGCTTCCGCTTAGTGTCACTAAGCGCTAACTGACCTTTAGAATCTTTAATTGACTCATCCTAGCCATTAGGAAGTAGTGAGATAACCGACTTTGGTTCCGACTGAAGATTGGTTGATACTCGATACTACACTCATTGAGGCTGGAATTTCAGGATTTTTTGGCCGCAATACTTTGGTGCGGAGCTGAAACAATTTCTGAATGGAAGGTCAGTGATATTGAGGCTCCTTAGAACCCGGTTACTATTAATAGGACAGGTTGAACCAACTGAACATTCAAGAGGGTACATACCTTAAAAACTCATGCAAGCCTTTGAACCTAAGGTCTATTATGTGATTTTCTTATATTTATCTATGATTTTTAGCATAATCATGACATCATAAACATTATGAAATTCATATGTACTAATCATTTCAAGGACCTGTTGGATTTAACTCTTGGCTATTTTGTAGGATATGAATTCAGGTCACAGAAAAACCATCCGATTCGCTTCACAAAAGTTCCTCCTAAGTTCAAGGAATTAGTCATGAAAGTTCCCGAGGACTCATCATTCCACAAAAGACATGGTCACTTGCTCTGTTTGGTTACCACCGGGTTTAACGAAGGTTTGATGAGTGTCTTATTCTAGTTCTTCAACCCTAAGCACCATTGATTCACATTCCTCGATTATCAACTGGTGCCTACCCTGGAGGAATTCTCTAAGTTACTTGGTTTACCTATATTAGAGCGAGTACCTTTCACTGGTTTAGAACAAGACCCAACTTCTGAAGATGTTGCCGTAGCTTTGCACTTGAGGCCATCTGACATTGAGTCCAATTGGGAAAAAGTGAAGTTAAAGGTCTCCTTGTAAATTTCCTGATGAAGAAAGCTCAGATTTTCCTGGATGCTATGAGTTATCATCCCTTCGAAGATGTACTAGCCCTCTTGATCTATGGGTTGGGCCTGTTTGCTATTTCAGACCAACTTATAGATGTGGATGCCATCAACATCTTTCTTGATCATAATCCGGTTCCTACATTGCTCAGGGATATCCTACATTCTCTCCATACTCGTACTCTGAAGAAGCGAGGAACTTTCATGTGTTGCACCCGTATGTTATATAGGTGGTTTATTTCGCACCTTCCTCGGTCAATAATGCAAAATGATTTAGGCTTAAGGTGGAGTCAAAGACTAACGTATCTCCCTCACTTCGACATCCATTGGTGTCCTCGCTCTCAAGAGGACATTTCTTTTATTGATCGATGCATAGAATTTCCTAATGTGCCACTCTTGGGCATTAGGGGAGGAATCACCTACAATCCTTCTTTAGCACTACGTCAGTTTGGCTATGCACAAAGAGATGGTCCACCGAATATGCTCATCTAGGGTATTATGTTCAACTACTCAGATGATTTGCAAAATTATCGTCAGTGGTTCATCCGCTCTTGGGGCATTGTTAAGAAGACTGATAGTAGGACTTTGGGGCGTAAGAACTCCACCCCTTTGAAACCTTACCTCAAATGGGTGAGAGCTCGAGCCCAAATCTTATGATGCCATACGATTCCATCTTACCAGTGATCTTAAAACCTATCGTTCAAGGGAGCGAGTCTCGTATTATTCTCCATCCTGATATGCCAACCAACTTCGAAGAGTTGCAATAGTCTTGGATCTTGCTCAAGGGAGAACGAGATACTTTTGAGGCTCAATTCTATGCAAGTGAGAAGAAAGTGATGGAATTAACAAAACAACTTCATGAAGAGAGGAACCTCAACACCAAGAGGAAACGCCAATGGGAAACTTAGGAACTTCCTTTCAATGTTTATCCTTGTGTAATATTTTGTTTCTTTAAAAACTTGCTAATAAAAGGTTTTGCTTTTTGTTTTGTTTAAAAGAGTTTAAGTCCAATAAGGTCTTTGAAAACATTGCATAAGCATATCACGCATCTCATTGCATAAGCAGGTTTTAAAGCAGGGTCCTTATCTTCTTCACTTTTTATTTCATCAAGTAAAAGAAATTGCTCTTGAACAAAACATCAAGGATCTCCAAGCGCAAAACGCCCAGTTCCAGCAAATGATTGTGGCTCTAGCTAAAGGGCAGGAAGATCTGAAAGCCCTCATACTGAAGGATAAAAGGAAGAAGCCAAATAAACCAACTGGGTTAGTGAATTTGGGAAGAAGGATTAGAGGACCAGTGCGGAAAGCTTCTAAACTGGTAACTTCATCAAAAGAAGGAGACAATCAAGAAGAGGAAACACGGGAGGAAGACTCCAGTCCAAAGGATTTCGATGATGCATTTGACTATGATGAGGAGCAGTATCCTCCTACTGATGAAAAATACAAACAACTGGAGGATCGTTTGAATGCAATGGAGGTCATGAAAGTACCGGGTCTAGATTTTGAAGAGCTGGGTTTGGTCTCTGGGGTTGTCATCCCACAAAAGTTCAAGGTGCCGGTGTTCGCCAAATATGATGGGGTTTCATGTCCCAAAATGCACCTCCGATCTTATGTGAGGAAGATCCAGCCTCACACTTCTGACAAGGACTTGTGGGTCAACTTCTTTCAGGATAGTCTGTTCGAAACTCAACTAGAATGGTTCTACCAGCTGGAAAGGGCCAACATTCATAATTGGGAAGACCTGGCTGCTACTTTCTACAAGCAGTATCAGTATAATGCATACCTTGCTCCCACCCGTATGTAACTCCAAAATATGTCTATGGGTTCGAGTGAGGGCTTTAAAGACTATGCTCAGAAGTGGAGGGATTTAGCAAGAAGAGTTCAGCCTCCCCTGTCTGATAGGGAGCTAGTGAATATGTTTTTGGGGACCCTGTCTGGTCCATTTTTCAATCATCTGATTGGAAATTCCTCAATCGGCTTCACTGAATTGATTTTGACATGAGAACGGGTGGAAGCTAGAATTAGGACTGGGAAGATTCAAAAGGATGCATCCTCCAGTGCCGCAAGGAAGCCATTTGCTGGGAAGAAAGAGGTTAGTGCCGCGTACCATCAAAGAAATCAGGACAAAATTGAATTCCGTCCAACGACAGGGGCTGTCATGATCTCTAAACCTGCACCCACCCAACAAAGGAATAATCAAACGAGAACAGAAAGGCCGGTAAGACAGTTTACCCGGATAAACATGACTCTATCCCAAGTCTTGCCACATTTACTAAAGTCTAATCTGGTAACACTGAAGGAAGCTCCGAAGAATCCCAACACCACCTCTCCTCACTACAACCCTAATGCTCGTTATGCTTACCATTTAGAAAGTCCAGGCCATGATACCAACAACTGATGGGATTTGAAAAACAAGGTGCAATACCTTCTTGAGGCGAAAGAAATTGAATTTGACGCCTCTGAGATTCCAAATGTTATCACTGCTCTTATGCCCAAGCACGGCCGTGGTGTTAACACCGTTGAAGATGATGTGTTTGTTACAGTTGGTGATAAACTTGTTACTCTTCTCCTGACCGTCAAGAGAAACCTGTTGAAGGCCGAGTTATTTCCGGGATGTGGTGAAGGTTGCCACCTCTATTTATCTCTACCGACTGGTTTTCATTTATTGAAGGCAAGTGTCCAGCGCCTGATGGATGACAAAGAGATTTTGTTTGAAAAGACTCCCGTTCCAACCACTTCTTACAAGGATGTTTCAATAATAACCATTTCCGCCAATCCTCCCAGGGCCTCCACCAAAAGACCCGTCAGGATTACATCTGTTTATAAGGTAACTCCACTGATAATTACCTTGCCAGGGCCAATCCCATACTCCTCAGACAAAACTGTTCCCTGGAACTATGGGGGTGACGTCTATTACCACGGAGTTAAGCAAGATTGGCTGGCTGATGAAGACCAGGTTTCTGAGAAGGCTGACCCCGACAATGGCAACATTGTAGGAACTAGTAAAATAACCAGAAGTATAAGAATGTTCTCCTCTGAGATTTCTCCTCCGAAAGCTGTTACTAGTCCTGTGATTATTCCTACTATTGTTCCTGTTGATACTACTACTATAGTTCCTGTGATTACCCCTGCTGACACCCCTATCACCGATTCGACCGAGACTCGGGGCAAAGACAAACTGGTTGAGCCTGTCTAGACGAAGGCGCGGTCAGTATCTATCCCAGAGGCTTCCAAGAAGGAAATTGAAGAAATTTTGAAGATTATCAAGAAGAGCGACTATAATGTGGCTGAGCAGCTGGGGCAGACCCCTTCAAATATTTCTATGCTAGCCTTACTCTTGTGCTCCGAAGCCCATGCAAAGGATTTGGTGAAGTTCCTTAAGACGGCCCATGTGCCACAGGAAACCTCTGCTGACCAATTTGAAGATTGTGTGGCCAGTTTGACGGCTGATAACAATTTGGGTTTTTCTGATGCTGATTTGACACCCAGAGGGAGAAAACAAAATGATGCGCTACATGTTTCCGTCGAATGCTGGGGCACTACTTTGGCCCATGTCCTGGTAGATACTGGTTCAACATTGAATGTGCTGCCCAAAAAGGCTCTAGATAGACTGGACTGTGAAGGTTTGGCCTTGAAGCCCAACAACATAGTGGTAAGGGCTTTCGATGGCTCGAAGAGGATGGTGCACGGGGAGGTGGACATCCCCATAAAGGTCGGTTCTCAGACTTTTGACTCTACCTTCTACGTGATGGATATCAGACCAAACTATTCTTGTTTATTGGGTCGCCCTTGGATCCATGGGGCGGGAGCTGTCACATCTACTCTGCATCATATGATGAAGTACCCGATAAAAGGAAAGATTGTCACGGTACACGATGAGGAATAATACATGGTCAGTCACCTAAACTCCTTCAGGTATGTAGAAATGGATGGTGAGTTCATCGAGACGCCGTGTCAGAATTTTGAAGAGGTACCTCAGACTATGGCTGCAACTGAAACTGTCACCAATCTGCCAAAGATCACCAGACTGAAGAAGTGAAAAATACAAGAAGGGGGGGGGGGGGGGGTGAATTGAAAACTAGAAATCAAAAGTGCAGTAGACACGATATTTTTATCCTGGTTCGTTTGATCTCAAACTACTCCAGTCCACCCGCCAAGGTGATTTCGCCTCTCTCCAACGAGTACTTAATTCACTAATCAAAACTTGATTACAATTCTACTTTAACAACTGTTAAAGTCTTCTTAAGTCCAAAACCACAACCCGGTTTTCTCAAGGAAATTCACTAAACAGGTAATTGAATAAATGTGTACAATATGTTTTTCTTTACAAAAATAGTATCACAACTTGTGATGTTTTACACAGTTTAATATTGAATGTTGATGATGAAGATTGTTTGCAGCTTTACTGACTTTTCACGTTTTGTGCGTAGTTGTTCATCCTTCATAATTCTTCTTTATGTATGGTTTTTATATTCCATGCAGTAGTGACATGAGAAGATACTTTTGGTATGTCCATAACGTGAGTTAATGACTTTCCAAACCAGGAGATCTTTGTCTGCTTGTAGCCGTTACTCATGATATTGTATTGAGAGTTTGTAACGCTTCAGAGCTTCTCACATCAGAGGATGGATGTTACCATTGAGATTCCTTTACAGCTTCTATCAGAACTTTGCAGATCAAAGTATCAGAGGTCCTATTTCAGCGTTGGTGCATTAAAAAGTTCAATCAGAACTTCTTCATATAAGTGTGTCATGCATATTTGATGCGTCTAAATCTTTCATTGTCCTCTCAACTTCTGTGCTCGGATAATCAGAACTTATGGTGATGTTCTGGCATAACTTCCAGTTGCATTAGAACATCTTTTTAACATCAGAACATCCTGCATG
Organism: Vicia faba; assembly: GCA_948472305.1. NCBI lineage: Eukaryota > Viridiplantae > Streptophyta > Magnoliopsida > Fabales > Fabaceae > Vicia > Vicia faba. Next base: position 148,195,744 of record OX451740.1, read on the forward strand.
TAAAGATACTTTTTATTAGTGAGCATATTTGTTCTTTATATCATGTGTTTGTTATCATCAAAACTCTTACTGGGATGTAGAACTAAATTATGTTCTAACACAGACCTCCCTTGAAGATGGCTTCTCTCAAGGATACAAAATCAGTTATTGAAGGAGGTGGGTCTACCATCTGGGGCCAGCTCCCTGACATACCATACAATCTGACAAGTTTGGCTTAGGTTTCTCTTCTGGGGCTCAAAGGGTTGTTCACCGTGCTCGTGCTGGAGGACCTTCCCTCCGTATCAGCAATCATGGGGTCAACTCCTTAGAAGACAGTGATGGTGACAGTGATATGCAAAGACTGTCATGAGATGTTACCATTTGCTCTTCATGGCTACCACACCTCAGCACGCACATCGACAGGGGTAACACCTTATTCTCTTGTATATGGTGTGGAGGTTTTCATACCTATTGAGGTCCAAATCCCTTCTCCGAGGATCATGAAGGATGAAGGCTTGAACAAAGATGATTGGATCCAGACTCGACTTGATCAAGTAAATCTGATTGATGAGACAAGGCTTACTGTTGTCTGTCATGGTCAAATGTATCAAAAATGGATGATCAAGGCTTTCAATAAAAAGGTCAGACGTCAAGTGTATCAAGTGGGTGATATGGTAATCAAGCGTATCATACTGCCACAAGGTGATCCCATGGGAAAATGGATTCCCACGTACGAAGGGCCATTTGTGGTCAAAAGCATATTTTCAGGTGGAGCCATGATTTGACCACCATGGATGGTGACGACCTTCCTCACCCTGTTAATGCGGACATAGTGAAAAGATACTACGCATGAATAAAGACCCGCTAGGTTGACTGGCCTAGGAAAAAATAAGGGTATCCCGACGAACCAAAAGGGTTCGAGCAAAAATTAGGGATAAAAAACAAAAAAAAATCTATACACCCGGCAAGTCGAAAACCTGAAAAGGCGGATTGGACGGAAAAGGGTATCCCGGTGGACTGAAAACCTGAAAGGGCGGTCTAGGAAAAAGTTAGGGATTTGAAGCATATCACTATGTCCCATTGGATCACCTTGCGACCAGACTTTAGTATCAACTATCAAACTCAAAACGGTACCGACCAATCCATTCAACTTTGGACAAGCAGCAAAGTGATGAGACGCTAAAAAACATAGGGGCAATAGCAGAATTGAAACCCAATGGGATTATTGCACATAGATGATTTCTTCTCTTTATACACTATTTTGTATAGTTTTCACTCTCACGGCGGTGTTCTCCTACTAGAACGCCAGCCTCTTTGTACAAAATGTCTGTTATAGGAAAACTTCAGAAATCAATACAAATCATTTCTTTGAAAGTACATAACTGTTTGTTTTTATTTTTCTGTTTTGTTTCGCAAAGACGTCCAATGACTTATTCTTGACATATGCATTTGAATATGATTGCTGTTCACAAATATTTGCATAAAAATATGAAGACTGTTGTTGACGACTTTAAAAAATGGGGCAAAGTATAAAAAAACAATTTACAATTCCGACAGTTACTCCTTCCAGCAGGTACAGGGGCAGGAACATTTTTGAGACGAAGTCACCGCTACATATGACCCTGTGACGCCTATGTTCCCCATAAAGTATAAACAACCAAAGTTTTGACTCCTTCATCCCCAAGCAGGAATTATCTCCTCCAACAAACTTCCTCCAACAGAGAGCTGAAATATGTGTTCCCCAGCCGAGCTTTATAATTTCAAACAGTTATAAAACCTCCTCCCGGGTAGATTTTATTTCTCAAACTACAGAAGCTCATTTCCCAACAGAGTTTATTTCTCTACATCGGCAGAATCCTCCAACAAGCATCTCTCTCCACAAAGTTATCCTCGAGCAGAACCAATTCTCAAGAAGAATCAATCCCCAATAGAATATCCTCAAATATAAAGGGGAAATCCCTGGAAGATCATATCCATTCATCATCCTCAACAAAAGCGAAGGATTCAGCTTCCCGGTGCTCCCCAGCAGCAGTCCGGGATTTATTTTCCCAGAATAGAATATCGCGATAACATCCCATATTCATACATCATGGCATGCGCATACTCCTCGCATACAACACAATCTCATTTATTTTGAGAACATTATTATACAATGCATTTCATACATCATGACATTGCATACGACTAACTCTTTACCTTTTCAGGGAAAGACAAATCAACAAACTCTGTTGGCTACTTACGTAACCTGATAGTCTTCTCAAAAGCTATGCCTGATGAAAGGATATTTCATCATCTTCCTCAGAACGAAGTTCTCAGAAGACCTTCTCTGGTTCAGTCAGATCGACACTAAGATCTTTCTGATTCTTATTCCAGTTGAAGATATTCCAAGACTTTCGTCTGGTTTAGTTAAATCGATCCTAAGGTTTTTCTGATTCTTATCCAGTCAAAGTTAATCCAAGACCTTCTCTGGTTCAGTCAGATCGACACTAAGATCTCTCTGATTCTTATTCCAGTTGAAGATATTATAAGACTTTTGTCTGGTTCAGTTAAATCGATCCTAAGATTTTTCTGATTCTTATCCAGTCAAAGTTAGTCCAAGACCTTCTCTGGTTCAATCAGATCGACACTAAGATCTCCATGATTCTTATTCCAGTTGAAGATATTCCAAGACTTTAGTCTGGTCCAGTTAAATCAATCCTAAGATTTTTCTGATTCTCATCCAATCAAAGTTAGTCCAAGACCTTCTCTGGTTCAGTCAGATCGACACTAAGATCTCCCTGATTCTTATTCCAGTTGAAGATATTCCAAGACTTTAGTCTGGTTTAGATAAATCGATCCTAAGAGTTTTCTGATTCTTATCCAGTCAAAGTTAATCCAAGACCTTCTCCAGTTCAGTCAAATCGACACTAAGATTTCTCTGATTCTTATTCCAGTTGAAGATACTCCAAGACTTTTGACTAGTTTAGGTAAATCGATCCTAAGATTTTTCTGATTCTTATCCAGTCGAAGATAAACCAAGACCTCTGCTGGTTCAGTTTGAGTCAACCATTGATTTGTTACTGATTCTTTTTTGGTAGACCTTTACTGGTTCAGTTAAATCGATCCTAAGATTTTTCTGATTCTTATCCAGTCAAAGATAAATCAAGACCTTCGCTGGTTCAGTTCGAATAAACCATGGATTTGTTATTGATTCATAACAGTTAATCTCGTTTCCCCAGTTATTCACTGTGAAGCCTGGAATACGACCAAATAGAAGTCCATTTCCGTCTCCTCGGCCAACAGATGATTCCCTAGTAGAGTAACGGACAACTGAAGCTCCTAAACTCTATTTCCAAAAACAAATGTCAACATTCCTCAGCAGAGTCCTCCCCCAACAACAGGAATATGGATTCTCACAAAGGAATATCTAATGAAATCAACATTCATCTGGATGGCATCTTTAAGCCCATCTCTGATGACTCTCAGTCATGTTTTGTGGATGACATCTTTAAGCCCATCTCCTACGGTCTTCTATCATCTTTTACAAATGGAATTTGTAAGCCCATTCCCGATATTATTCACCAACAGTATCACTTCAGACGATGCAAATTTCTGGGCACTCTAGTATTCAATCATCTTCCACCTTCAGATCATGAAAGGCAGACATGCCAATCTACATCTTCAGGTTTAAGAAGATTGAACAGGGGCAACTGTTGTACCCCAAAATTTACCCTCTCACGTTTTCCAAGGTCTTCCCATACATGGTTGACCATAAACCCTTTCCTAAAGAAAAATAAATTTTTTGAATGGTGTTTTAAGTACCTTTCGATTGACATTCTAAAAGACCCTTCGATTGGTATTCTGAAGGAGGGCTTCAATTGGCATGGACAATTCCCTTCGATTGACATGTCACAAGGCCTTTCGATTGGCATTCCAAAAATGTTTCGATTGGCATTGTGGCCAGGCCCTTCGATTGGCATGTCACAAGGCCTTTCGATTGGCATTCCAGAAATGCTTCGATTGGCATTATGGCCAAACCCTTCGATTGGTATGGACACAAGGCCTTTCGATTGGCCTCATGAAAAACCTTTTGATTGGCATTATGTTAAGGCCTTCGATTGGCATTTTGAAAGACCCTTTCGTTTGGCACTCTGGGCCAAGCCTTTCAATTGGCATGGAAAGGGATCCTTCGATTTAGCACCGTGTCAAGGCGGCTTCGACAGGCATGTTAACCGTGTCCTTTGATTGGCAAGGACAAGATCTTTCGATTGGCATGACAAAGGACTCTTCGATTGACATTTCAATAAATACCCTTTTATTGGTATTTGGACAAGGTCCATTTGAAGAACTTCTTCAAGACCATTCGAAGGAGGCCATCAAGAGGGCATTCGAAAAACATGTCCAGGTACATTGAACATGAAAAAATGCCATGAAATGCCAAGTTTGGTAGTTTTTCAAAATGGCTTTAATGGCTTTAAACCTTAGCTTTATGGGATGGATTCTCTCTTCATTATCTTGTCCCTTTCTTCTATGCTATAAATACACCCCTTGGGTAAGCCAAACAGAGGCATATATGCATAGGTACCATACAAAAAGCTCTACAAAACTGGAAAAAGAAAAATATTTCAAATTGAAATCTTCAAACACTCATTCCCAGCATACAGTTTCAAGCCCAGATCAGGAGCATCATCATCGCCCGTTTGGTAAGATTTCTAAAAAATCTAAATCCTCATGTTTGCATATTTTTGAATGTCTGTGTATTTTTGAATGTTTTGACGTGTATGTATGAGTTGCTAGGAATCATTAGAACAGGTCAAGAGTTTAGAATGAAGCCCGTGACACTCGATTCATGATATGCCATTTTCATACCATGTTAGGGAGTTTCGGCCATGACTTCAAAAACAACCAGGCTGTCGAATCTAGGACCAACTTCAATTCAAGCCTAGGACCTTGTTTTATTTTATTTTTTTCTAACGATTATTTGCAGATCCAGCACCACAGATCGAAGGATCCATATCCTTCTGAATCGAAGTTTCCCTTTGTCCTCCTGGATCGAAGAAGGTAGCACTCTTCTAGATCGAAAGGGCTACAGCCTTTCTGGAACGAAAGGCCCATAGTCTTTCTGGATTGAAAGCCATGAACCTCTGGGTCAAAGGAGACGTTCCTTCCTGGATCGAAGGGCATCCCCTTCCCTGGATTGAAGGATTTTCTGTGTACTTTACTTTTCGCTTGGTTCCCCTTAATGAGTTTCCACCTTAAAATGAACAACAAATAAAAAAATCACAAATTAGGATTAAATTTATTTTAAGTAATTAATTTCTTAAGTTAACTAATAAGTATTTTAACTATTTTATTTAATTAAAAATAAAATAGAATTTAGGATTTTAATTAGTTTTAATCAATTTTTTTTTAATAAAATAAAACAACAAAAAAATTTTATATTTTAGGTTTTCTAGACACATCTTTATTTCATGTGCGCGTTCATTTATTTTTACATTTTTAGATTATTGTAATTGTCTACCGGTTGTAATAGTTTATGATTTAAATTTCCATACTTTTAATTCTGCACTTTATTTTGTACCTCTTTTATGTAATTGCCCCGAAGCCCTGTAATTGCGTAAGAACCTTTACTTCTCGCTTTGTATTTTCTTATATGCTTGTATATAATTGCTAGTAAATAGGCGTGTATGGAAAGACTGTAAATAAAAAATGTTAGCTAACCTAATAAAAGACAAAAAATAACTGAATTGAACACATTTGCACATATGCACCTTTAGGGTATCCCCGCTTCGGTTGCCTTTCGGAAAATAAAGCAATCATGTCCCTCGAGAATGGGGACACTTTAGCAAAGACCCGTAAAATCAAAATATCATAGTCCCTCTATGACCCTTACAGTGTTGCCTTTTGGTAAATGATCTCGTCCCTTAAATAAAAGTTGCTAAAGCGTCTCCGTATGTTGCCTTTATGACTGTAAAACGTCCCTTCGAATGTCCCTCATCATTCCACAATAGGGCTACCTACTCACTAATAGTAGGATAGTGCTTTCTAAAGGATAGGAGGAAAAGAACGGCCCTTTTCGAGTATAAAAGTAGATAGTTGTTAGAAGTTTTCTCAAAAACACTTTTTACACTTACATAAATACTACTTTTTAAAAACAAGTTTCAAAACATTTACTTTGTTAACACTCTTGAGGACTGATACAAGAGTTAAATGCAAAGCAAATTTCCGCACTAAGGAATTTTTAAAACATTTTCAAACGCACAAAGCACAAAGTTATTTAAAAATGATAAAACCTCTAAGAGCCCGTGGAAAACCACAGATGGAAAGGGTGCTAACACCTCCCCTTTCCATAATCTACCCCCTTACTCAAAAACTTTCGAAAAGGTATTTTTCTGTTCTTTTGACCCTTTCCTTTGTTGGATAAAAGAAAATTCAGTGGCTAATCTTGCTTACCGCGATACTTGCGAACAAAAAAATGCAAAATCAGTATTAGCAGTCAGTTCTGCCACCATATCACAAAGGTTTAGCTCAAAGATTAGTAAGCTTCAATGCAAAGCTTACTAATCTTTTTTGAAAATGGAGCTTTGAGTGAATTTGGTAGATGGAGAGAATCGAGAGATTTTTTAGCAAGGTGGACTTGGCTATCAAAAGCTTGTCATTTGAATGAAATAAGGGCTCTATTTATAGAGCTTCAGTTTGGGATTAGTGGTAATTTGGTAATTGATTCTTGGAGCCAAAATTTGAATTAATGAATAAATTTAAAAAATTAGAGCCAAAATTTGAATTAATGATATATCTTTCAAAAATTAGAGCCAAAATTTGAATTAATGAATATTTTAAAAAAATGAAAAATTGGCACCAAAATTTGAATTAATGATATATATTTCAAAAAAAATGAAAAATTGGCACCAAAATTTGACAAACTTGAAATTGCTGATTTTTTCAAATTTTCACATTGTGCAATCGATTGCACTCTAGGCTCAATCGATTGCATCAGTGTATTTTTTCAAAAATGGCGCAAAATGCACTATGTGCAATCAATTGGACTCTAAGAGCAATCGATTGCATCAGTGAAAAAAATGAATTTTTGTTAATTATTTTTTTCTTTGCAAATAGAGATTTTAGGAAAATAATACCATAAATCCTTTTTCGTCAGATGCTTTGACTTGGTAAATAAAAAACACAAATATGCAAAGACAAAGACAAATATTTTTTTGTATTTTAATTAGAAGTTAGTCAACAATACATATGCAAAATACACAACTAAGGTGCTTGGAGATTCTTCAAGAGAAAAATTAAAGATAGGAGATAGAAAGAGAGGAATAACCAACCATAATATGATATTGTTGCATTGTGAGGGTATGATATGACTAGGGACTCTTAGGGAAAAAATCGGGGTACAACAACTGCCCTTACTTAAGTATCTTCTATCCGGAGATACGAAGGTTAAAAATCTTCGTGTCGACGCGATTGGAGATACTTAAATATAAAACAAGCCCTATATTTGGCTCCAAGATGCCATGCAATGCTTATGATTATGAATGAAGATGGAAAACTCTAAAGAGACGCAAGACACCACTGGGGATGTAGTAAAGGAAACAAAAATCGAAAAGAAACCCAACCAGGAAAATAAATCATTGGTGAATCAAAAGACCCGACTCTATTGGTGTAAAACCCAAAGAAGAGATAAGGTAGAATCAACTAAACTAAAGAGGAAATAATACATGATAAAAGTGATGGCAGATAATTGTAAACTACCAACTCAATAGTCGAAGGTAGGAGATCAAAAAGATACCGACTCACAGATGACGGTAAAAGGTCAAAGGATACACCAACTTTCACTGAAGGTAGAACGGGAAAAGAACAACACAAACGTTTACTGACGGTGAGCTACCAACGTTCACTGAAGGTAGAAAGAGAAGAAGCATAATCACCAACATTCACTGATGGTGAACTATCAACATTCACTGAAGGTAGAAAAAAAGAAGTATAACAACACCGACGTTCACTGACGGTGAACTACCAACGTTCACTGAAGGTAGCAAAAAGATAACACCACGTTCACTGAAGGTGAACTACCAACGTTCACTGAAGGTAGTAAGAGAATAACATCGACGTTCAATGACGATGAACTACCAACTTTCACTGAAGGTAGAGAGAAAATAACACAACACCGACGTTCACTGACGGTGAACTACCAACGTTCACTGAAGGTAGCAAAAAGATAACACCACGTTCACTGAAGGTGAACTACCAATGTTCACTGAAGGTAGTAAGAGAATAACATCGATGTTCACTGAAGATGAACTACCAACTTTCACTGAAGGTAGAGATAAAATAACATAGCACCGACGTTCACTGACGGTGAACTACCAATGTTCACTGAAGGTAGAAAAAGATAACACCCATGTTCACTGAAGGTGAACTACCAACGATTACTGAAGGTAGAGAGATAATAACATAGCACTGATGTTCACTGACGATGGACTACCAACGTTCACTGAAGGTAGCAAATAAATAACACCCACGTTCACTAAAGGTGAACTACCAACGTTTACTGGAGATAGTAAGAGAATAACATCGATGTTCACTGGCGATGAAATACCAACTTTCACTGAAGGTAGAGAGAAAATAAAATAGCACCGACGTTCACTGGCAGTGAACTACCCACATTCACTGAACGTAGCAAAAAGATAACAACCACGTTCACTGAATGTGAATTACCAACGTTTACTGAAGATAGTAAGAGAATAACATCGACGTTCACTGACGATGAACTACCAACTTTCACTGAAGGTAGAGAGAAAATAACATAGCACCAACGTTCACTGACGGTGAACTACCGACGTTCACTGAAGGTAGCAAAAAGATAACACCCATGTTTACTGAAGGTGAACTACCAACATTCACTGAAGGTAGTAAGAGAATAACAACGACGTTCATTGATGATGAACTACCAACTTCCACTCAAGGTCGAGAGAAAATAACATAGCGCCGACGTTCACTGACAGTGAACTACCAACGTTCACTGAATGTAGCAAAAAGATAACACCCACGTTCACTGAAGGTGAACTACCAACATTCAATGAAGGTAGTAAGAGAATAACATCAATATTCACTGTCGATGAACTACCAACTTTCACTGAAGGTAGAGAGAGAAGAAGTATAATCACCAACGTTCACTGATGGTGAACTACCGATATTCACTGAAGGTAGAAAAAAGAAGTATAACAACACCGACATTCACTGACGGTGAACTACCAATGTTCATTGAAGGTAGCAAAAAGATAACACCCACATTCACTGAAGGTGAACTACCAACGTTCAATGAAGGTAGAAAGAGAATAACATCAGAGTTCACTGACGATGAACTACCAACTTTCATTGAAGTTAGAGAGAAAAGAAATATAATCACCAACGTTCATTGATGGTGAACTACCAACTTTCATTGAAGGTATTTAAAAGATAACAAGTTTCCCCAAAATTCTGGCGTTTCACCTAGAAAGGGTCTCAATTTCTTCTTTAACCAAGGCACTCCACCCGGAAAGGGTAATATATAAGTTGTCTCAAATAAAGAGACTACCACTTACAAAGATTTCACAATGAATTGTCTCTATCATATTAAAAAGACTTTCCATCCTTTGGAGTAATTTGACAATGAACTGCAAACTATCCACTCATAAAGAAGATAACAAAAAAGTAACGTCAACATTTACGGGGAAGTATAAGTTACTCAAATAAAGAGACCTGCTATTTGCTGTTATGGGAAGGATTATAAAAATGATTTCCTGGGAAAAATATCATGACTTCCTGGTGAATGAATCATGACTTCCTGGGGAAATAGATATGACTTCCTGGGGAATGAAATATGGCTTCCTGGGGACATGCGAACATATTCCTGCTAAGATGATAAAAGTCTTCTCGTGCCAAAATAAACGCACATTCTCAAACCCAGGCTCGAAGCTTACAGAAATCCAAAGTAATAATATTGTTGGGAACCAAAGATTCAAACCATAAATAAACTGAAATGAAATAGTCAACCAAAATACATCCTTTGAGAAATAAACTCAAGAGAGAAATCCAAATCATCCAGACAAAGAGCTGTACAGGAAAGCTAAAGCAAAAATCGTCCACGAGGGATAACTCAGTGGGGAAATTGAAAGAATACACACTTTTTGCTTAAGGTTGACACTCTATTAGAGAGAGGACAACACAACTCTACAAAACAGGATAATAGGTCAACAAACAAAATTAATGAATGTAAATGAGCAATGATTTGCTAAATTCAACTATGTATGATGTATGTATGAATGTATGAGTGTTATTATGTATATGCTGACAAAACAAACATATAACACTGGGGATAAAAAGACAAAACTAACTCGGGTACAATCAATACTCGGCTAAATCACATCCAAGATGAAAATTCCATAAGAAAATAAGCACCAACTGAGGAAACAAAATCCTATTTCGCGGCTTAACTTCACTGGGAAGGAACATAATCCGGAAGTAATCAAATCATAGCGATAAAACAGTACAGATACAGGGATATAACATCCTTCTCCAGGCTTCACCGGGGAATAACACACAAAATTCAATGGGGAAAACAAATGATTCACGGTCCGTACTCCTACTGGGGATTGCAATATTGACTTCAAATAAGGCAGATGGAAACCATATCGTCAAAAACATCAACTGAGGATCTCGTGCTGAATTCATTGGGGAAATATCATACAAACTTCACTAGGGGAGATAGTGCCTTATTATCGAGATAGCAACGGGAGACCTCGTGTTAACTTCAATGGGGAGGACAACAACACATCATCGAGGGGAAATTGAGATGCGTTCTTCAATATTGAGAGTAAGTATTGCACCAACTTCTCTGGGGAAAAAAGTATGAAACCTCATGGGGATAACAACTTAGGGGATTTAAGAAGTCAAACATTACAGCAAGAAATCAAATTTACGGGGATTTTAAATCAGACCCAACACTTGGCGGGTGAAAACCCAAAAAATTGACAAATGTCTCAACACTTCTTAAATGAAACATTGCCCTTGCCTGACTATCGGACAATCAAAAAAAATGCAAGTACTTCTGAAAGGGATATACTTCACAAATGAGTCCAACTTAGCATGCACGGGGAGAAAAGAATTTTATTAAATAATTGAAGCCTTCACCAGGGAATATTGGATAGAGTCTTCATATCATGCAAACCCGAGGTTCAAATGAAACAAGACTTGGTTTGGAAAACAGGATCATGAACCCAACACCGAGCCAAACATCAATTGGCATCATCTTCAATTATCTGAGAAACACAAGAAGATCATATTTATTCCAACAAAAGTGCCCTGGGATAGCCTTCCTGGGGAATCAAGAAGTTAACATTATAGCAAGAGGTCAAACTCATGGGGATTTTAAATCAAACCCAACACTTGGCGGGTGAAAACCCAAAGGGTTGACAACTGTTTCAACACTTCTTAGAAAAGATATTGCCCTGGTCTAGTAACTTGGGAAATAAATATCGACAATAATGCCAACACTGCCAAAAAGAGCGACATTTTGCAAATAGTTACATCTCAGCACACAAAGGCAGAAGGAACTTTCATCTATGAATGAAGACCTCACTGGGGAATATGGGATAGAGGCTTCATACCATGAAAACCAAAAATAAAAAATGAACCAACACTTGACTGGGGGCAATGAGATCACAATCCCAATACCACACCTTACGCCAATTGGTATCATCTTCAATATACAAAAATCATGCGCATACCAGCGAAAACGACCTGAGAAAACCTTCATGGGGGAAACAAAATTTCCAAAATTACCGGAGTTCGTCCATTCCGAGGATCACCACTTTTGTTTTCCTCTTGAATCACAAAATCTAAAGTAAAAGTAATTTGTAAATTCTTTTCGAAAAACAATTTTGTTATTTAATCTTTTTGCTTTGAAAATTATTATGAATAACAAATGGAGTCTTTGTTAGCAGAATAAAATAAGAATTACAAAGAATTGGGTAAAACCTCAAACTTTATTGATAGAATGGTAGTCTGCGAATGGCGAGACTCTACGGATGATTACAAAGTTTGGAAAATGGTAATATATAATGGAAAATATACATTGAAATACAATGACCACTATTCCCTCTAACAACTTTGAAATCCTGAGCAACAACTTCTGTTGAAGTATGGTGAGGATCCAACAAGATTGATGCTTCAATGATCAAGTCTTGTCTGATGTAGTTACTTGCCAAGAAAGTTCCTAACTTTTGCTTAAGGTGCCCTTACGAGTTTTCAACTTAGCAGGAAATTTTATTCTGTTTATGTCTCTAATTTTTGCCTAGACCGCACTTTCGGGTTTTCGACCTACCGAGACGCTCCTTTTTTACTAAGCCGCCCTTTCGGGTTTTCAACTTAGCGAGTTGTTCTTTTTATTTCTTTAGGCAAAGTATTTCTTGACTGCATCAACATTCATGGGACGTGGGAACTCCTCGCCATCAATAGTTTCAAGAATTAATGCACCTCCAGAGAAGGCTTTCTTGATAACATATGGGCCTTCAAAATTGGGAGTCCACTTGCCCCTAGAATCAGTGTGGAAAGACATGATCTTCCTGAGCACGAGGTTTCCTTCTCTGAATTCACGTGGTTTAACCTTTTTATCAAAATCTTTCTTCATTCTCTTCTGATATAACTTCCCATGACACAAAGCCGTAATTCTCTTCTCTTTGATCAAATTCAATTGGTCAAACCTGTTCTGGACCCATTTAGCCTCTGACAACTTGGTTTCCATTATCACACGCAAAGAGGGAATCCCAACCTCGATTGGGAGCACTGCTTCCATTCCATACACAAGGGAGAACGGGGTTGCTCCTATTAAAGGGCAGACATATGTCTGATATCCATGTAAAGCAAAAGGGAGCATATCATGCCAATCTTTATAAGTAACAACCATCTTCTGGATAATCTTCTTGATATTCTTATTAGCAGCTTCAACAACCCCATTCATCTTTGGCCTGTACGGAGATGAATTGTGATGGACAATCTTGAATTCTTCACAAAGTTTTGTCATTATCTTGTTGTTCAGATTCAAGCCATTATCAGTGATAATTCTGCTCGGCACACCATACCAACATATGAGATTATTCTTAATGAAGCACACTACCACCTGATTAGTAACATTAGCATATGAAGCAACTTCCACCCATTTGGTGAAGTAATTAATTTCTACCAAGATAAAATGGTGTCCATTCGAAGATTTGGGTTCTATCATTCCAATCATGTTAATACCCCACATAGAGAAGGGCCACGGGGAAGAAATAACATTGAGAAGTTTCGGAGGCACATGCATTTTGTCCGCATAAATCTGGTATTTATGGAACTTCTTTGCAAATCTATAACAGTCAGATTCCATTGTCAGCTAATAGTAACCTGCCCTTAGCATCTTTTTAGCCATCAAATGTCCATTGGTATAAGTGCCAAATGAACCTTCATGGATCTCATGCATCAACATGTCTGCTTCGTGTCTATCCATGCATCTGAGCAAGACCATGTCATAATTTCTCTTGTACCACACATTTTCACCGAGGAAGAAGCTGTCGGCCAATCTTTTCAGTGTCTTTCTATCTTTATTCGATGCACCAATCGAGTATTCATGAGTCTGGAGAAAATGCTTGATATCATAATACCAAGGTTTCTCATTTTCTACCTCTTCTGTTGTAAACATATGAGTGGGCCTATCCAGTCACCGAACTATAATTCGAGGTATATCATTCCAAGTATTCACTTGATACATAGAAGCCAGAGTTTCCAGAGCATCCGCCATTTTATTTTCGTCTTTGGGGATGTGATGGAATTCAGCTTTATTAAAGAAGGGTAACAATCTTCTAGAATAATCTTTGTAAGGGATCAAGCCGGGGTGACGAGTATCCCACTCTCCTTTAATCTGATTTATTACCAAATCTGAATCACCATACACATCTAGAATTTTAATTCTGAGATCAATAGCTTCCTCGTTTCCCATGATGCAAGCCTCATATTCTTCCATATTATTAGTATAATCAAATGTCAACCTTGCAGTAAAAGAATGTGTGATCCATGTGGAGTGACAATCACAACACCAATTCCTTTACCATAAGCATTCACAGCTCCATCAAATATCATGCTCCAGCGAGATTCAGGATCAGGACCTTCACCAGGCAATGGTTTATCACAATCTTTCACTTTCAGAAACATCACATCCTCATCAGGGAAATCATACATCACAGACTGATAATCATCAACTGGTTGGTGAGCAAGATAATCTTCCAACACGCTGCTTTTAATAGCTTTTTGAGTGCGGTATTCGATTTCATATTCATATAACAACATCTGCCAACGGGAAATTCTCCCAGTAAGAGAAGGATTTTCAAAAATGTACTTGATTGGATCCATTTTGGAGATCAACCAAGTAGTGTGATTCAACATATACTACCGCAAACGTTTTGCCGCCCAGGCCAGAGCACAACATGTCTTTTCCAGCATGGAATACCTCAATTCAGAATCAGTAAACTTTTTACTGATATAATAAATGGCATACTCTTTCTTCCCCATTTCATCTTGTTGTCCCAAAATACATCCCATAGAATTATCTAACACTGTCAGATACATAATCAATGGTCTTCCTTCAACTGGAGAGAGGAGGATAGGAGGTTCAAGAAGATATTCTTTAATACTTTCAAATTCCCTTTGGTAGTCATCTGTCCACACACAATCTTGATCTTTCATTAACAACTTAAAAATTGGTTCACACGTTGCAGTCATGTGGGAAATGAATCTGGAGATGTAATTCAAACGCCCGAGGAAACCTCTGACTTGCTTTTCAGTTCTCGGCGCTGGCATTTCTTGAATTTCTTTGACTTTATCAGGGTCAACTTCAATCCTTCTCTGGCTAACAATGAAACCCAACAATTTCCCTAACCGAACACCGAAGGTACATTTATTTGGATTCAAGCGGAGATGATACTTCCTCAAATGCTGAAACAACTTCAATAAATCTTCTACATGCCCTTCTTTAGTCTAGAATTTAGAAATCATGTCATCAACATATAACTCAATTTTCTTGTGCATCAGATCATGGAATAGGGTTGTCATAGCCCTCTGGTATGTTACACCAGCGTTCTTCAACCCGAAGGGCATCACTCTGTAACAAAATGTTCCCCAGGATGTGATAAACGTTGGTTTTTCATGTCCTCAGGAGCCATGCTTATTTTATTATACACGGAAAATCCGTCCATGAACGAGAAAATTTTAATTTTGTTGTGCTATCCACTAACATATCAATGTGTGGCAATTGAAAATCATCTTTTGGACTAGCTTTATTTAGATCTCTGTAATCTACGCACATGTGAAATTTTCCGTCTTTCTTCGGTACTGGGACAATATTGGCAATCCACTAAGGGTACACTGATGTTACAAGAAAACCAACATTAATCTGCTTAAGAACTTCTTCTTTGATCTTCACTTCCATATCTGGGTGAGTTCTTCGTAACTTCTGTTTGATTGGCGGGCACTCTGGCTTCAGCGGCAAATGATGCTCTACAATATCTGTATCTAGACCAGGCATATCTTGGTAAGACCAAGCAAAAATATCCACCTACTCTTTCAACATCTCAATCAACCCGCTCTTCACATCAGGATGCAGTAATGCTCCAATCTTGACTTCCTTTGGATCTTCTTCTGAACCCAAGTTGATTACTTCCAATGGCTCTCTATATGGATGAATGGCACTCTCCTCGCGCTCAAGCAACCATGAGACCTCTCCCGAAATCTCATCACAGTCTTCTTCTTCGGCCCCATACACAGGACATTAAAAGTTGGGAGAGGGTGCATGGTCATTGTATTCAACGGGTTTTTTTAATTAATTTGCACTTATGATTTATGATTGCTTTTAGAAATTGATACATATAACAAGTGATCATGCAGATTGAATTTCAGTTATTATTTATTTTGAAAGGTTTTTTCTGATTAGCATTTTCCAAGAAAAAAGCAAAAAATAAAAACACAATTTGGGAAACAAAGACAACTTTTATTATTGATTTAAAAAATCAAAGCAAACAGATAAGCCCATACAATACTTTTACCTTGGGCAGAGTGAAAGATTTTCAAAAAGATTAACAAAAACAAATTACTTAGAAACATGTATGCAAGAGGGAACGTCAATGGTGATCCAGTTCTGAACTCTAACTCCGTGCGTCACATAATTTGGCATTTCTGGTTCTGCTTCATCTTCCACAATGACATTAATCCTGAAAACAGTTGGATGAAGATAACCCTGACTACGAAAGATGTCTTGATACTTGCCTGCAGCAGACTTTGGCTTCATGCTCTTACCTTTATCATTCTTCATAGAGAACCCCAAACCAACTCTATTCTTGTTTACACATGGATCAACAATATGTCCCCATATTTCATTATGGCCATTATGCACAACCTACTGAGGATCATTAAACGAAGCCATATAATTCTCATTTCCTCTTATATTATCAATGGATAAAGCTTGGAACTGAGTTCCAACAGCAGCTTCATCCTCCTCCACAATGCTGAAAGAGGAAAAATGAGATATCAATAATTCCTATTCTCAATTTATAATTACAACTTTTCCTTCACGCACAACCTTCAACTTCTGGTGTAAAGGCGAAGTGACAACCCCTGTCTCATGTATCCACGGCCGTCCTAGCAAGCAGCTATAAGCGGGTACAATATCCATGAACTGGAAAGTAATCTGAAACAAATGTGGGCCTATATGAATAGGCAAGTCCACTTCACCAATATCATATTTCCTTGATCCATGAAACACTTTCACAATAATGCCACTTGGGCGCATGGGAGTTCCTTGATATTTCAACTTCATAAGTGTGCTCCTTGGTATAACGTTTAATGCAGATCCATTATCAATCAACACATTTGATAATGAGTCATTCTTGCAGTTCATCGAGATGTGGAGGGCCAAATTGTGATTCCTTCCTTCATCGGGCAGTGCATCGTCGCAGAAACTCAAGTTATTACATGATGTAATGTTCCCTACCACACTGCTGAATTGGTCTTCTGGCATATCACTTTCCATGAAAGCTTGGTCCAATACCCTCATCAAATATTCTCTATAAGCAACATAGTTCATCAATAAAGCCAAAATATATATTTTTGAAGGAGTATGTAGTAGCTGATCTATAATTCTGTAGTCGCTCATCTTGATTATCTTCAAAATATCATCCACCTATTTTTCTAGAGTAGCCCCACTAGATTCACCTGCAGCCTTCTTGAGTTTAACATCTTCAATAATTTTCTTTCCAGCATTACCATTTCCATGAAAAATTGGTGCAAATATACAACGGTTGCGGGTCACTCTGCTAGTCTCAGCAATATTTCCAACATCAGGCATTGTCTGGATTGGAACTTCCACACCATCCTCTAAAATTATAGCATTATATTTGTAGGGTACAACCTTGTCTGACTTGTAAGGAATAGGACCCGACAAACTAATCACCAATGGAGAAATAACTGGTTTGCCATGATATTCAACTTCAAAATGGGTGGGTGCACCAAAACAAGGCACAATAAAATTTACTCCCTCTTCAACATATTCAGTCATTACAAAGTTATCTCTGGAAAACATATCTTCATCTAAGGAGAAGAACTCATCCGCAAAGGCATACTCATCATCTGACTCTTCTTCAACCAAACAAACCTCAATCTCATTAACCTCATGGTAATCATCCCTTTGGCCTGTAACCTTGATAGTTCCTTTATCCAATAAAAAATGAATACCTTTCCTTACAATTGAACATCCTCGGGAGTCTTAGCAGCAAATTCACCAAGATCTATATTGATGTTCTACCTGACCAGCCATGTGGCAGAAAGTAGTATACAATTGTACAAGATCCTCATTCATATGTTCAACTTCAAAGATTCTGAATTCTCCAGGACATCTAGAAACCATGTTTACTTCCTCTTCATACTCTTCCATAGGCCTGGTTATGTGGATGAGGCCCTCATTCATCATCTTTTGCAAATCAACCTTTATCTTGTCACAATCCTGTATATCTATGCTGCAAATAGCACAACCAGCATGTTCATGAGTATAATAACTAAATTCACAGAGGTCTACATTCATTTTTACCAAATATCCTCTAATCAAATTAATATAGAAAATCCAGAAGTCTCCTAGACAACCAGCCACCATGTTCACAACATTTGCTCCTCCATGCTTTGGCAAAGGATTATCTTTCACATTAGGGCCAACATCTTTGAAGGATAGGATACCAGACCTCACAAATTTTTGTACTTCAGTTTTCAAAGGATATCAGTTCTCAACATTGTGCCCTGGTGCTCCCTGATGAAAAGCACAAGTTTGGTCTGCCTTGTAATACCAAGGCAACATTGATGGTATATCGGGAGGTGATCTGGTTTGAACCAACTTCCTTTGAATTAACGCTGGAAGTAATTTTGCATAGCTCATAGGAATAGGGTCATAACTCTCCCTTCTCTTATTATTCCCTTGATTCCCCTGATGGGATGGTCTCTGATAAGCAACGATGCTTGGAGCTGAACCAACAACTGGAGTCACTGAGGCAACCTGTTGATGACGCTCATAATTTATTCTAGGAGGATTAACCCTCCTCTCTTACATAACATCATTTGTATATCCTTCCTTCTTTTTGGTAAACCCATAGGATGGATTCTTCGTACTTTCGGAACTTTCACTTTTTGTCAAACGGCCCTCTCTTACAGCCTCTTCCAAACGGATACCCATGCCCACCATTTCAGTAAAGTCACTTGGTGCACTCGCTACCATCCTCTCATAGTAGAAAGCACCCAGAGTCTTCAGGAAAATCTTAGTCATCTCCTTTTCTTCCATGGGAGGAATCACTTCGGCCGCTACCTCACGCCATCTCTGTGCATATTCTTTGAATGATTCCCTGTCCTTTTGGACCATGGTCCCGAGTTGATCATGGTCAGGCACCATGTCCATGTTGTATTTGTATTTTTTGATAAATGCTTCTCCCAAGTCGTTGAAAGTATGGATGTTGACGCTGTCCAAACTCATATACCACTTCAACACAACACCAGTCAAACTATCCTGAAAAAAGTGAATCAACAGACGTTGATCATCAGTGTGGGTAGACATTCTTCTTATATACATCACAAGATGAACACGAGGACAGGTGTTGCCCTTGTACTTATCTAATTCTGGGACTTTAAACTTCACAGGTATCTTGATATTCGGGACCAAGCATAAATCATTCACATTCTGCCCGAACAATTCCTTTCCCATAAGGGCCTTCATCTCCCTCTGCATCTTGTCAAACTGATCTTGAAAATCATCCATTCGATCATAGAGATCCAAGCCTTCACTTGGTGGAGGAAAAGGACAATACATATCATCATTAGAAAATGGGACCACATTCACCGAAGGAGGTGAAGCAGAAGTAACATGCACCGTAGGAGGTGAAGGAGTAACAATAGTCTGAACAACTGGAGTAACTTGAGGACCAAGATTGAAACCTTCAGGAACAAAGTTCTATGGCATTCTCCATGGATAACCTTGAGGCATGCGATTCTGAACAACAACTAGAGTAACAAACACAGGAACAGTCGGAGCTTCAGTAGTAACCTTTGTCTGTTAAGGTTGAGAAATTGGTGGCTGATTCTGAGCAGCCACCAGAGATTCCATCAGAGTAGTAGGATTGGCCATACCGGCCTTCAGAGCAGAAACTTCCTCGCGCAGCTCACGATTCTCTTGTTCTAAGTTATCCATCTTCCTTCTGAAATTAGCTTGGATATTGTATTGGTGAGACAACTTGCTGAATAAAGTAAAGAAGCTTGGTAAGACACCTGGATATGCATAACAAATGCAAGAAATATGTGCAAGATGATGCATGATATGCACTGTACATGATTTATTTTATTATTAATATTTCAAGGGACTTAAAGATTTATAGACACATTGCAAATATCAAGGTAATAGCACATTTGAAATACTGAATTTTTTTTATTATAATAACTTCAAAATGGATTACAAGTTTCAATAATCCCAAGTACAAGATGAAAATAAAGTCTAAAACCTTAAGAAGCAAAGCTCATGGAGATCACTCAATACGCTGGCGCTTCCCTGTAAGTTTGGAAATCTGAGCCTTCAACCTCTGGTTTTCTTCGGCATATCTGGTGGTAACCTCATTCCAATCACCTGAATCAGGAAGTGATCAACTAGCATCTGACTGAGGCTTAGAGGAAAATAAATCCCCTTGTCTCTCCATTGTCTCTACAGCCCGACTCACAAGAATCTCAATCAAGTCGTCTTTCTCCTTCAAGTCTGCTCTATAGGAAATCTATAAAGTTTGGCACTTATTCTTCCAAGCTTCCTTTTCTTGCTGCATCCTGACTAAAGCAAGTTGTAGCTCTTCCACATCATCCAATAAGGGAGGAGTGGTATTCACAATAAAATCAGGAATAAGTGCTTCCCGGGAATACGACATCTTCAACTGAATAGCTCTCGTTTGGACCCACTAAAGATAAGGCTCCAAAGAAATAAACCCCCTAGGTCTCAAGTCTTTCCTACTCTTCCTATGAATGTGACACCAGGCCTTTGCAATCTGCTCCTTAGCTTCCTTATGGTATTCTCCCTCCTTCATGAAGAAACTACTCAAATGAATACTATTTGGTTTATCCCTCATCAGATAACTAAGTTGCCGTTGTGCAAGAACATGGTTGTAGTTAATTCCTCCCTTTCTACCAAGAAGAGGTACATTGGGGAAACTACTACAATTGTTGACAATCTCTACATAATGGTAAGCCCGATGATACCAAACAATATCTGAATGAGTAAGTGCCATGATCTTAGGATCCCAATGAGGTTCCTTTCTGACATCCCAGAAAGCATCAGACTGAGGCACATGAGAAGTAAACCACCGGTACAACAGAGGTGCACAACAGATAATCATCCCCGCATGATAATAATTCCGAAGATGAATAGAGTAATAAGCATCACCCAACAATGTAGGAACTGGGTTTCCAATCATGAAAATCCTGATAGCATTAATGTCAACAAACTTGTCCACACTAGGAAATAAAAACAACCCGTAAGCAAGTAGAGCAAAGATGGCCTCAAAAGCGACTGTAGTCTTTATCCTGGAAAAGTATCGAGATTTATCCAATAAGAACTAAGCTGGTAATCCTCTAATCCTTACTTTAGTAGTCATATGGGCTTCAACCTCAAACTTCCCCAGATGGATCAAAGCAGCAATCTCGTGTGGTTTTGGCTCACCCTCCAAACCAGTAAAAGGAACACAATCGGTAATAGGTAAATCCAACAGATAAGAATACTCCTCTAGTATAGGCATCAACTGATAGTCAGGGAAAGTAAAGCAATGATACATCGGATCATAGAATTGGACCAAGGTCGAGAGAATACCCTCCTTTATCCTAAGCTTCATGAGAGAAATGATGGATCCATACTTCCTCCAAAAATCTGCAGAACACTCAATCTCGGGAATTAGACTGATCAACTCATCTATCTTGGGATCTTTGAAACTGTATTTTCTGGTCTTTCTTTTTCCAGAATCCATAGTCAAAGAGAACATGAGATATTCGCAAATGGTCAAGTTTTAAGTCCCTTGAAATAAAATTTCTTCAAAAGATGCTTATGAGTGCATGGATGCATGATGCAACAATCACACACAAGATCACAAACATAGCGTTCATAGGTTCAACGCCACGAGCATGAGGTCTAAGTTACTACCAATAAGGTATTGCTCTAAAAGTTATCACTTGCTGAACAAGGTTCTAGAGGTTCCCAGAGTCTACATCCTTCCTTCGGATATTACCAACTTCCTTATTAACTCGGTAATTAGTAATATTCTCAAGAAAAAATCATCCGAGCATAGTATCGCGTGACAACTATTTCTGGATTACTCTATCATATCTTCCGCACTACACCTAAAAGGCCATGATGGGTTAGGTAATCTACGGTCCTCAGCTTCAGCAGGCTCCCAGGTGGAAAGTAGTACGTCTTTCCGATTACTCGGTAAATGAAACTACAGTCAAAGGGGCCTCCACTTAGTAGGGGATCTCATGCTTCCTTTTTTGGGATTACTCCCTCAAAGTTAGCATGACTATACCGCCCGTCTTATCTTAAGTTTTCCCAAGTCCGGGTATAGGACTTATAAGTAATCACCGAGCACCCTGAAAACCAGGAAAGTTCAGGAAAACATATATACAACAAATAATATAACATATAAACAACAATAACACATATACATATATAGACAAAAATAGGTTTAACCCACTTAGGGATGGAATAGAAAGAGGTCAATCTTTCCCCAGTGAAGTCGACATTTTTTTCTGTAGCGGTAGAAATGTTTAAGACTAAGCCATTGGATTGAATAGAGTTATACATATCAAAATAAAAATCGCCACTGCGCTTTATTGTTTCCAAAGGAATGGGAAAAGAGCGAGTAACCCAAAAAGAGGGGTGAGAGATTCAAGGTAAGGGGGTTGGTTATGCAAAGGGAAGGTATTAGCACCCTAAACATATACGGTACTCCGCAGGAACCTCTTTGTAAAATCTGTATATTTTGACTATAAAGTGTTGTATAAAAAATAGATGGTGGAGGTGAGAAAAGAAATATATTTTTTATGATTTTTGCACCCGCCGCGGTTGCGAACCTTTAGTGCCTATGTACCATCTTGCATGCAATATGGGATCAGGGCACACGTAGTTCACCTTTTAAAAATTTTAAAACACAAGTGTCTTGGTTAATTTTATGAGATAAGAAATCATCATCATTGTCCGTGTGGAAAACATACTTACTACCCACAATCATGAGAAAGGAGAATTTGCATCATCTCAAAGTGGAGGATATGGCTTGGATTTTAAAAATCAATAAAACTTCACTAAACACCCAAGTGGAAAATATCTCTCTTCACTACATATTGTAGAAGTATAGTTGTTTGCATCACTACAAGGATTGACAAGAGTCTAATTTTTTGAGAAAGGTTTTAAATAAAAAGCCAAAGTGGCAAAATGGTTTGAAATGAGATTGATTGACTTTTAGTCTTCTCGCAAAAAATGTCAAGGTATTATTAAATTGATTGAAGTTTATTTATGAAAATGTTTTGAAAATGCATGGACATAAGTCCAAGTTTATTATGAAAGTGGTTCAAGTTTAAAAAAACAAGAAGAGTTTTCAAAAGGAGGGAGAATATTTTTGAAATTAAAGAAGATGGGAGGAGATGAAGGGACTATCCTAAAGCATAAGGTAAAATATAAGGAGAAGAACCATCTAAGCAACAAGAAGCCAATACTTTATATTATGAGTCAAGATAGAATTCCCATTCTTTATATTGAAACCAAGCAAGAAAAGATACTAGACCTCTTGAGAGAACCAAACTTAAAGTGTATTAAGTCTTCACAAAACTTGGGCAGAGTAACGGTTGTATACCGGTGAATTGCAGATTACAAACAAAGTATGTAATCACAATTACCTACACATAAAACAAACAAACAACCCAATGTCTTCAGGTAAACCTCAAGATCTCCAGACAAAATATAAATTAAGGTCACAAGGTCTCCAATATAAGCCAAGGTTTCTATTCCTAAGTCCAAGAAGTCCAAAAATCCATAATGCCAAGGATAGTAACCAAATAGTCCAAGTATCATTAAAGTTTTTTATGATTCATGTTGATTATTAAGTATCTTCAAAAAGAAAAGAAAAGCTCAAGTGAGCAAAATAAAAATGACTTAAAAGTAAATGCTCAAGTGAGCAAAATAAAAATGGCAGAAGAATAAATGCTCAAGTGAGCAAAGATGAAAATATCATGAAATGTAAATGCTAAAGTAAATGGTAAATAAAGTAAAGAGCATAATATAAAAGCATAAAATAAATCCAATTGTTAGAAATTAGTTGTTAGTTTGATGACCATATTGAAACTTGCATTTGGAACTCATTAGAGAATTGGTAGATACAAAGCCTCCACACAAAAAGTTGCATTTTCTTTTTGTCAAGTATATCATACATTTAAGAATTCTCAAGGCAACATTTAATGATAAACGATGTTTAAGTGGTCCGCAATTACCAAAATTGATGAAGATCCATTAGAGGATTGGTAGAACCAAAGCCTCCACACAATGAATCTCAAGGTTATTGGATCAAAGAGATCAAATTAACATACTTGGCCTTGCAAACATAGGTTTGGTCCACAAATGATCATTTATTTGAATCGGGACACAATTTAGTGCTATGTTAAGCAATCGTAGGTGGACTTATGTAGAAGTCGCACCTATTTTGAGGTTGGTCAATAACAATCTATGTACTTTATGTTTGGATAAATGATATAGAGATCATAATCCCTTAACATGTAGCAGAATTAAAAAAAAGAAAGTGATAAGATGAAGAGGGAGGGGAATGATAAGCTAACTTGGATCACTACCTCAAATTTTTTCATCTTTAAATTCAATCACTCATCTAGATGGATTAAGCCACTAAACATATCATTAATCCAAAGCACCAAAAATGAATTAAATAATTCACTCTTTGGTAGATTTGAATTAATGAACATTTATCCAACTTCATCTACACCCAAAGTCCATTGAATTTAAAGAGAAATTGGACATTTGAAATTGCAATCCAAACCAACAATCAAAAGGAGTGAGTAGAAAAACATTTATGGATCAAAACAGCCCTAAAACAAGGCAAAAAATGAATTCTGTTTCTGTACAAATCGATTGTACTACAGTGTAAATCGATTTGCACAGTTTTTTTCAAAAATCGGCGCAAAATTCACTTAGTGCAATCGATTGCACTGTTACAGCAATCGATTGCACGTTGTTACAGACATCAAAACAACATTTTAAAAGGCCAAATTCTTGTTCAAACCTTCCATCAAATACCTTATGATCATGGATCCAATTGAGCATGAAAATTCCATCAAATTAACGGAAAATAACACCATTGGAATCACAAAATAATGCTCAATGAATCAAAACCAAAGATCAACAAGAGATCCAATTGTGAGAGATGAATTATCCAACTTACCAAAGGTAGATCTAGAGAATTATGAAAACAACTTCAAGAATTTGCTTCAATTCAACCACAAGAATCAATTTCTCAAGCTTGGATGTAGATAATTGATGAAGAAAAAGTCTTTGGATGAAGGTTTAGCTCAAAGATTAGTAAGCTTCAATGCAAAGCTTACTATTTTTTTTTTGAAAATGAAGCTTTGAGTGAATTTAGTAGATGGAGAGAATTGAGAGATTTCTTAGCAAGGTGGATTTGGATATCAAAAGCTTGTCATTTGAATGAAATGAGGGCTCTATTTATATAGCTTAAGTTTGGGATTAGTGGTAATTTGGTAATTGATTCTTGGAGCCAAAATTTGAATTAATAAATAACTTAAAAAAATTAGAGCCAAAATTTGAATTAATGATATATCTTTCAAAAATTAGAGCCAAAATTTGAATTAATGAATATTTTTAAAAAAATGAAAAATTGGCACCAAAATTTGAATTAATGATATATATTTTAAAACAAATGAAAAATTGGCACCAAAATTTGACAAGCTTGAAATTGCTGAGTTTTTCAAATTTTCACATTGTGCAATCGATTGCACTCTAGGCTCAATCGATTGCATCAGTGTATTTTTTCAAAAATGGCACAAAATGCACCATGTGCAATCGATTGCACTCTAAGAGAAATCGATTGCATAAGTGAAAAAAAATGAATTTTTGTTAATTTTTTTCTTTGCAAATAAAGATTTTTGGAAAATAATACTAGAAATCCTTTTATGTCAGATGCTTTGACTTGGTACCTACAAAACACAAATATGCAAAGACAAAGACAAATATTTTTTTGTATTTTGATTAGAATTTAGTCAACAACACATATACAAAATACACAACTAAGGTGCTTGGAGATTCCTCAAGAGCAAACTTAAAGATAGGAGATATAAAAAGAGGAATAACCAACCCTAATATGATCTTGTTGCATTGTGAGGGTATGATATGATAGGGGACTCTTAGGGGAAAAATTGGGGTACAACAGTACAGTTCTATGATCCATTGTGCCGATGTTTTACTTTTCCTGATTATCAGCTGATGCCCACATTAGAGGAGTGTTCTTACTTAGTTGGTTTACCTATTACTGATCGTATTACTTTCACCGGTTTAGAAGGAGAACCTAAGTCTCATGAGATTTACACCACGACTCATTTGAAAAAGTATGAGACTGAGGCTAACATGACTACCAAAGAAGGAATCAGGGGTTTACCTGCTTAGTTTTTATTGGAGAAAACCTGTTACTTTGCCAAAGTGAAGAGTACAAATGCTTTTGAAGCCATTTTTGCTTTGCTTACCTATAGGTTGTTCTTATTTCCTAACATCGAAAAAATGGTGGATGTTAATGCCATTAGGATCTTTCTGATTAGGAATCCAATCCCTACATTGGTAGGATATACTTATTATTCCATCCGTCTTCAGAATTTATATCAGGGAGGGATAATCATCTGTTGCACGCCGTTGTTAAATCAATGGTTTATTTCTCACTTACCTCAGACTGTTTATTTTTGGGATCTCAAGAAGGAACCTCGTTGGGCCCCAAAGATTATGGCTCTCACTCATTCTGACATTCTTTGGTATCATCAGGCTTATTATGATGTGGAGATTATTGATAGTTATGGTAATTTCCCCAATTTGCCTCTTCTTGGTACAAAGGGGGGAATTAACTACAATCCCATTCTTGCGCATCGTCAACTTGGGTATCCAATGAGATACAAGCCAAACAACATTCATCTTAGTGGTTTCTTTCTCAAAGAAGGAATAAATTATAAGGAATCTAAGAAGGATATTGAGAAGGCTTGGTGCTATATTCATAGAAAAGGTAGAAACAATTTAGGACCAAGAGAGGTTGTTTCCTTGGAGCCTCATCACAATTGGGTACAAGCAAAAGCAATTCAGTTGAAGATTCCATATTCTCGTGAAGAACCTATACCAGATCTGTTTATGAGGACTACTCCTCCTCTCTTAGATGATGTGGAAGAACTTCAACTTTCCCTAGTTAGGATGCAACAAGAGAAGGAAGCATGGAAGAACAAGTACCCTACTTTGGAGGTGTCCTACTCAACATAATTGAAAGAGAATGATGACTTAATCGAGATTCTTGAGAGTCGTGTTGTCGAGATGATAGAGAAGCAAGAGGATTTATTTTCTTCATGAGCTCAACAAGGTCCATTTCACTCATCTTTTGATTCCGGTGGTTGGAAAGGAGTCATAGACAAATATGAAAAAGAGAACAAGCAGTTGAAGGCTCAAATTGCAAGACTCAGAGGAAAGCATCAGTGTCTGGAGAGATTTTCATCAGCTTTGGCTCCTTAGGATTTTATTTTTAAAATTCTATCTTTGTTCTCTTGTACTTAGGATTGTTGAAACTTGTACTAAAAGTTGTAATCCATTCCAAAGTTATTATTAAAATGATATTTTCAGTATTTCCAAATGTGTTAGTAATTTAATATTTGCAATTGTTTTTTATTCTTTGAGTTCCTTGAATAAACACAAAAATTATATGCATTGCATATCATGCATCATTTTGCACATATTTTTTGCATTCCTATCCATGCCCAAGTGTCTTAATGTGTTTCTCTGCTTCGTTCAGTCGACAAGCTATCTCATTGCTGCAAAACTCGGGCTAATTATAGAAAGAAGATGGAAAATCTTGAACAAGAGAATCATGAGTTGCGCAAAGAAGTTATTGCTTTGAGGTCCGGTATGTCTAATCTGACTGCTTTGGTGGAATCGTTGGTGGTTGCTCAAAATTCGCCACCACCTCCTCCTTCGTCTTCTTATGCTACTCAGCCATAACAAACAATTGTTGTGTCCGAGGTTATGTCGGTTACCCATGGTAAATGCCTAAGAATTACATGCCAGAAGGTTACAATCCTGATGCTCAAGTTGCTCCATTTGCTTAAACTGCTGCTAGTTTTGCACCTCCTGTGGTACATGCTACTCCTGTTACCAATAACTAGATTCATCATGTTACGACTCCTACAATGAATGATATGCCTGTTATCAATAATGAAGTTTATTATCCTGCTCCCTCACCAAGTAAAAGTTTGGACTTCTATGATCGATTAAATGACTTTCAGGATCAATTCAATAAAATGAAGAAAGAAGTGAAGTCTCTACGAGGGAAAGAGTTATCCGGACATAATGTTAGTGACCTCTGCTTAGTTCCTAATGTCAAAGTGCCAGCAAAGTTTAAGGTGCCAAAATTTGAGAAGTATAAGGGAAACTCTTGTCCCTGTGATCACCCAGTGATGTATATAAGAAGGATGTCCACTCATATTGATGACCAACACTTTCTTATTAATTTCTTCTAGGATAGTTTAACGGGTGTTGCTTTAAAATGGTATACGGGATTGAAGGGTAGGAACATCCACACCTTCAATGACTTGGGTGAAGCTTTCGTCAAGCAGTATAAGTATAACATGCTTATGGCCCCTGACCATGACCAATTGAGAGCGACGGCTTAGAAAGCAAAGGACTCATTCAAAGAGTATGCAGAACATTGGCGCGAGGAAAGCTGCTTGAGAAGGAACTTCTCAGAAGACTTCCAAAGCTGCCAAAAAGAAAGGTAATCCATCTTTTATTTCTGTTATTGAATCAGTACTGTTATCAACATATGAAAGCCCTCCTTCTCCAAAACCCACAGAAGATCCATCGCCTCAAACCTTTGATGACTTTGACATTGACTTTGACACCTAACTATCTCTAGATAACTTTCTGAACAATCCACCTACTACCCATCTTGACCAAAATCAGCCTGAACTTGCTCAAGTTCTTTCTGATATTGATCAATTTGATTCGCTGTTTGAAGCTCCCCACACAGAAAATACAAACTTTGAATCTGATACCGCAACATCCATTCCTGGAATCACCTGCCCTATCATGGTCTCTCAACTATCCAAAACTCCTTCAACTTACTCACATAAACTCTCCATCCCAGATATTCCATCTCCCTGTCAATCCACTCCATCAAACTCACCAAATTCACCCACTGTTATTTCTGACTCTCCCTCTCATAATAACCACCCAGAAGATCCCTTTCGAATAGTTATAAAATTAGAAGCCTTGGATAATCTTGTCACAAGTTCTCAAAAAATCACCATTTCAAAACCAAAACCAAAAATTTCCAAAGCACATGTTGGTAAATCGCTGCTGATTTTTGAAACAAAAATACAGGAATGGGTTAACTCTCTGAAGCTAGCTTGCATAGAGAATCTTAATCCAACTGCTTCTGATTCTCATTAGAACTAGTTCAGAAAATGGTTCAACTCTGAATCCCTAAAACTCAAGGAGCTAAGTTATGAAATTGCTCAACAAAACTTCTGTGATCATCTGAATATCTTCAAGGATCAAATTATGTGTCACTGGGAAAAGAAGCCACTCCTTTTGTTGGACAATGTCCCTTGGGAAGATCATCAGCCAACAGAATATGGTGAACCATCATATGGTCCTCTTCCTCTGGTTATGTTTCAAGACAAAGGCAAGGAAGTTGAAAAATCTCCTGAGTCTGAATCAGCCGCATCTTTCTCTGAAAAAGTGATTCCTTCTGCTAATATACCCTCTTCATCTCTTGTGCTGCAAACTCTGGAGGAGTTGAAGAAAGAGAATCTTGTGTTTAAGGAAAGCTAGACAAGCATGATGATATGTGCAAGGAAATCAAGGGGATGCTTGGAAAACAAGAGGAATCAAACAGTCAGATCAAGAGTTTATTGGAAGCCCTGTTCACACGACTTCCACCACCTCAAACATAGTTCTGAAATTTGTTTTCTTCATTTTTTTATTTGTTTCCTTCAGAATGTGTTTTTATTGGAATATTTTTGAATACAACATGCCTTTTATTGTCTAAAGAGTTTTTATTGCTTTTTGATTCTTGACAAAAAAGGGGGAAAATGTAAGATATTTTAAATATAACAGTATTGAGACTCAGTCTCAAACATTTTGAATATCATAACTTCTATTGTTTTTTTCTTCTGAAAGCAAAACAGGAACAAACTCTATTGAGGACAGAAGTGGACACATCAAAAATCTTTTCCTCTAAAACTCTGATCAGAACAATTTTCAGGGAAGTATTTCTTCTCTATCTAAGTATCCAACTCAATGGGAGACTTTAAATGCTTTATGTTCTTTAAGTTTCTATCAAAATATCCAAGTTTTTGTCATCATAAAAAAGGGGGAGATTATTAGAACATAGTTTGATTCTACAACCCTTGTAAGAGTTTTGATGATAACAAACACTTAAAGAACAATTATGCTCCCTAAATAAGTATTTTGTTTTGCTAAGAAGTTTTGATGGAAGAAGCACATAAGATGAGTTAGACCATTGTTTAA
The DNA here is from genome assembly GCA_948472305.1 of Vicia faba. Classification (NCBI taxonomy): domain Eukaryota; kingdom Viridiplantae; phylum Streptophyta; class Magnoliopsida; order Fabales; family Fabaceae; genus Vicia; species Vicia faba. Next base: position 148,226,117 of record OX451740.1, read on the forward strand.
ACTCTGATTCAACATATCTTATATAGAAAGAAATATGCATAACATACTTATATAGAGAAGTTCTCAAGCTACAACTTTTGAGTGCACTAAATGTTGCGAACAGGAACTCTGTTATTTTGATTCATATAGTTCTAGAAAGAAGTAAAGGAGTCCCAACAGTAACTTACATCTTCTGAAGCATTTTTAAGCAAGCATGTTCTGAAGCGTTACATTTCATTTATGGCTATTCAAAAGTAACAGCTGAAAGAGGACAAGAATCTCTATGTTTGGAAAGTTATTTAATTACTATTTATCAACATTCCAAAAGCTCTTCAGATGCGTTGCCTATATATACAAGACTTGAAGGAGAAGTCATTTATGATTTTGCTGCGCACAACAAACGAAATATTTTCATGACCTTCATCTTACAAAAATTCATTTTTGTAAAACATCACTTGTGTGATACTGTTTTATTAGAAAACACAAATTGTACACTCTTTCAAATATTGTATTGTGTAATACCTTGAGAAAACCGGATTGTGGTTTAAACTCAAGAAAATGTTGACAGTTGTCATCGTATCTATGTAATCAAGTTTGATTAGTGGATTAAGACCTCGTTGAGAGGGGCGAAATCACCTTGGCAGGTGGACTGGATTAGTTTGATTTCAAACGAACCAGGATAACCAACGTGTATTTTACTTTAAGTTTTAAAAACCCCAATTCAAACCCCCCTTCTTGTGTTTTTCCATTCTTCAATTGGTATCAGAGCGCCTGGTTCTGAGTAAAAAAACTTAACCGTGTCAGAAAAAGATCCAAGCAAGAAAAACACTATGGTGGGACTAAGTCAGAACATCAGCAATGATTATCATGATGAGAAAGACAAAATCAACAGCAAACCTCTAATCTTTGATGGTGAAAATATCGATTATTGGAAAGACAAAATCGAAAGTTTCTTTCTAGCTTTTGATGTTGATCTCTGGGATATGGTGACTGATGGGTACATTCATCCAGTTGAGGAAAGCGGTCAGAAGATTGACAGAAAAATAATGATAGATCATAAAAAGATAGAATTCAGAAATCATCACAAGGCCATAAAAATTCTCTTTAGTGCTATCTCGTACACAGCGTATGAGAAAATCACAAACAGAGAATCAACAAAACACATGTTTGACTCCTTGAGAATGACGCATGAAGGCAACACGCAAGTTAAAGAAACCAAAGATCTTGCTCTCATTCAGAAGTATGAAGCCTTTAAAATGGAAGAATATGAAACCATTAAAACAATGTTCTCAAGATTTCAAATTCTGGTTGCTGGGCTAAAAGTTCTGGATAAAGGGTACTCAACTGCAGATCATGTAAATAAAATCATCATAAGTTTACTTAAGAAATGGAGACCCATGATCACAGCTCTTAAAATTTCCAAATATCTGAATAAAATCTCCCTCGAAGAACTTGTCAGCTCCCTGAGAAGTCATGAGATAGAGTTAGAAGAAGATGAGCCCCAGAAGCAAGGTAAATATTTAGCTCTTAAATCTAAAAAAAATATGAACTGAAAGTTTTGCAGGAAAAAGAAGAAAACTCTGGTGGTTCCTCATCAGAAGAAGACAAATTGTCTCTTCTCTCAAGAAGAGTCAATCAGTTGTGGAAGCACAGGCAAAGGAAGTTCAAAACTTCCAGAAGAACGAGAAATCATTTTGAACCATCTTCTGGATACATAAAATCAAGTAACATAGACATTGTATGCTACGAATGCAATGAACAAGGGCACTACAAGAGAGATTGTCCAAATCTTCAAAAAGAAAAACCTAAAAAGAATTTATTTAAGGAAAATAAGAAAAGCCTCATGGCAACATGGGATGACTCAGATTCTTCTGAAGCTGAAGAAGATGAAAGAGCCAACATAGCCCTAATGGCTAACGTATTAGAAGACACTAGATCATCTGGATCAGAATGAGACTCAGAGGCAGAAGAGGTATTCTATAACTTTTCTAGATCTCAATTAGAAGAAAGTTTATCAGAAATTCTTGAAAGATATCAGCAACTTCGAGTCATAAACAAGAGCCTGAAAAAGGATCTAGTTTCTGACTCTGAAGAAACTAAGAAAATGAGATCAGAAAACTCTGAGCTTAAAGAAACAATTCCTAAACTAGAAAAAAAATTAGGAAAGGCTCAGAAAGAAACTATCTCAGAAGTTCCTAGTAACTCTGATAAGATCATAAAGGAATAAGATCATAGTTTTCAAAAATTTCTTGCTAAAAACATAGATAAAAGTAAGATGGCTTCAATGATCTATGGAGTTAGCATAAATGGAAAAAGGAATAGGATACAAGGGTAAAGTATCTAAACCTAAGAAAGTTAAGGATATGGTCATAAAACACACACCTCTTTATTCTCACTTAACCTATGGGAACACACATGACATAAAGTATACTAGTGATGCTTTTTCTGCTAAACCAAAATTCAAACAAAATTTTGGTAACTCTAACAAATAAGGACCCAAAAAGATATGGGTACCTAAGGACAAAATTGTCTATGTTGCAGATGTCTTTAACAGAAACATTGAAACACCAATATTGGTACCTGGACTCTGGATGCTCAAGACACATGACGGGAAGAAAGCATATGTTCCAAAGCCTAAAGCTTAAATCTGGAGGCTACGTAGGTTTCAGAGGCAATCAGAAAGGAAAGATTATTGGCTCTGGTTGGTAACAATACACTTCCTTCTATAACTAATGTTCTATTAGTAGATGGATTAATGCATAACCTATTATCAATAAGTCAATTAAGTGATAACGATTATGATATAATCTTCAATCAAAAGTCCTGTAAAGCAGTTAGTCAGAAAGATGGATATGTCCTCTTTAATGGAAAGAGAAAGAACAACATTTACAAAAAAAAAAATTATGAACTAAAAAGTCAGAATGTAAAATGCCTATTGTCTGTTAACGATGAGCAATGGGTCTGGCACAGAAGATTGGGGCATGTTAGTATTAGAAGGATATCTCAGATTAACAAACTCAATCTTGTCAGAGGACTTCCTAACCTGAAGTTCAGCTCAAATGCTCTGTGTGAAGCATGTCAAAAAGGAAAGTTTGCAAAACCTTCTTTCAAAATAAAAAATATTATTTCTACCTCTAGACCATTAGAACTTCTGCATATAGATCTATTTGGACTAGTGAAAACTGCATCCATTAGTGGCAAAAAGTATGGATTCGTGATTGTAGATGACTATAGCAGATGGACATGGGTAAAGTTCTTAAGACACAAGGATGAGTCACATTTTGTGTTCTTTGCTTTCTGTAACCAAGTACAAAATGAAAAAGATCTTAGAATTGTTAAAGTTATAAGTGGTCATGGTGGGGAATTTGAAAACAAAAATTTGAATTATTCTTTAATGAGAATGGCATCTCTCATGATTTCTCTTGTCCTAGAACTCCTCAACAAAATGGAGTTGTATAACGAAAGAATAGAACTTTATAAGAAATGGCTAGAACCATGATCAACAAGACTATCATTGCTAAGAACTTATGGGCACAAGCAATTAACACAACGTGTTATATTCAATATAGAATCTCCATAAGACCTATTCTAGATAAGACTCCATATGAACTGTGGAAGAACAGAAATCCCAACATTTCTTATTTTCATCCATTCGGATGTACTTGTTTCATTCTAAACACTAAAGAACATCTGAACAAGTTTGACTCTAAAGCACAAAAGTGTCTCGTGTTAGGATACTCTGAATGTTCAAGAGGTTATAGAGTATATAACATATAAACACATATTGTGGAAGATTCTATTAGTGTCAGATTTGTTGATAAGCTTGGCTCACAAAAGTCAAAGCAGGGTATTTTTTTGTAGATATAGAAGTTTAACTTACAGATACTGGAGACACTGCATCAGAAGTTGCTCACAAATAATCACAGTTAACTCCAGAAGAAGTTGTCACAAACATTACGCCAACATCTGAAGAGCCTCTCTAGAAAAGACAATCCAGAAGCAGTTTAGCTCATCTGGAAAACAAGATTCTGGGAAATAAAGAAGATCCAATCAAAACAAGATCTACATTCAGAAATTCTGAAGAATCTCTCATAGGATTGTAGTCTCTGATTGAGCCAACTTCCAATGACGAATCCCTTCTGGACAATGATTGGACACTTGCAATGCAGGAATAATTAAACCAGTTCACCATAAACGATGTGTGGGATCTAGTTCCTAACCCAAAAAGGGTTTAACATCATTGGAACCAAATGGGTATTCATAAACAAACTAAATGAAGAAGGAGACGTCGTTAGAAACAAAGCACGATTTGTGGCACAAGGTTATAATCAGCAAAAGGGGATAGACTATACAGAAACCTTTGCTCTAGTCGCCAGGTTAGAATCTATCAGACTTTTAATTGCTTTTGTAGTAAATAACAGAATCATTCTTTATTAGATGGATGTTAAAAGTGTGTTTTTAAATGGTTACATTGATGAAGAAGTTTATGTGCATCAACCTCCTGGTTTTGAAAATTCAAAACATCCAGATTATGTCTATAAACTTAAGAAATCGCTATATGGTATGAAACAAGCTCCCAGAGCTTGGTATGAAAGACTAAGTAACTTTCACTTAGAAAATAATTTTACGAGAGGGAAGGTGGACACTATATTCTGTAAACTATTTAAAGTGACATTATGGTTTGTCAAATTTACATAGATGATATTACTTTTGGATCTACTAAAACCTCTATAGGAAGAGAATTTACTAAATCTATGCAGGCAAAATCTGAAATGAGTTTAATGGGAGAACTCAAGTTCTTTATGGGTATCTAAATCAATCAAACTCCAGAAGGAACCTACATACATCAAAGCAAGTATGTCAAAGAACTTTTGAAGAAATTTTACTTGTCAGAATGTAAGCCAGCCAAAACTCCTATGCATCCCACATGCATTATGGAAAAGGAAGAGGTAAGTAAGAAGGTTTAACAACTTCAAGACCTGATATTCTATATAGTGTTTATTTGTGTGCTAGATTCTAATAAGATCCTAGAGAATCCCACATAACATATGTTAAGAGAATTTTCAAGTATCTGAAAGGTACTACTAGTCTTGGTCTTTGTTATAGAAAAACCAAAGAATAAAAATTAGTAGGGTACTGTGATGCTGACTTCGCTGGAGACAGAATGGAAAGGAAAAGTACTTCTGGAAGCTTCCAATTTCTGGGAGACAATCTAATCTAGTGGTCCAACAAGAGGCAATCCACCATTACATTATCAACTGCTGAAACTGAATATATAGAAGCAGCTGGATGCAGCACACATATGCTCTGGATGAAAAGCCAACTCGAAGACTTTAACATATATGAGAGTAACATTCCTATTCTCTGTGACAATACTTCTGCTACATGTCTTTCAAAATATCCCATTTTACATTCTAGGGCTAAGCATATAGAAATTAAACATCACTTTATTAGGGACTATATTCATAAAGGAATTCTATCATTAAAGTTCATAGACAGGGACCATCAATGGGATGATGTTTTCACTAATCCCCTTTCTGAAGATAGGTTTAATTTCATTCTGAAACATCTCAGCATGAAACTATGCACAAAATGGAACTTTTTGTTTATGTATATATTAACCCTCAAAACTTTATGCCTTTATTTTTTGCGTGAACATCTGATCAATAGTTCTTCAGAAGTAAGAAAGAGAGTTGTATCAGGATCTATCTAAAAAGATATGAACATTCTCCAAATGGTTCATTTCAAAGATAGAAGCTTGAAGTTCACAATATCAACATTTGTCAACTCAATGCAAGGTTTTCCTCTAAGGCTGAACATGTGCTCAAATTCTGAAGAGACTGAAACGTTGATTGGATGCATTGAGACTCATGCAATATTAGTAATTGTTTCATATCTTTACGCTATCCCTCTTTCTCAGGAATCATTAATGCTAGTAATCATTCTCTTTAAACCCTTTTCTTGTTAATTAAGTCTCATATTTTTATATATATACGTTGCTCATTTTCACTATCACTTTTCCACTTTCAATTCGTTTTTATCTCTTAATTTTGTTCAATCTTTTAAAAACCCTAAAGAGTCTCTGTGAACAATGGCTTCCTCCCAACAACTTGCTAAAAGCTCTCCAAGCATTCCTGGCTCTTCTTCTTCAACAGCAAAAAGGTACCAAGAACCCTCAAGAACTCTCCTTACTCCCATTTATTCGCTGGAAGCTCTGTGTGAGCTCATTATGGACTTCTCCAGCATGAAGGAAAACATATATGATCTAACACCTGATGTTGAGTTCCAAGGATGGAAGAAGTACTTTGATCTCCTACTGGGCCCAGTTTTTACAAGATTTGTTAAAGAATTCTGGATTCACGCTATAACTTCAAATAATCAGGTCACTTCCTTCATGATGGGAAATAAAATAGTCATCTATGAAGATCTCATTGGGAAATTGATAGGTCACGACGATGGCGGTATTCGTTACAGTGATATGGTTGAAAAAAGCTCTGACATAACAAAGATTTCAAAAGAAATTTTTACTTCTGGCCAACCATCCAACAAAATCAAAGATCTGAAAGATTACCTAAGAATTTGGTCAAAAATCATTTTGGGTTGCATCAATCACAGAAAACCCACAAGTTCTCTAGACTATATCAACATTGATCAACAATATCTTCTGTACTTCATAGCCACTATGATCGGTGGATCTGAAACTGACTGTTTAACGCTGGTTCGCGAAATGTCGCGGAAGCAAGAGTCGCCACCGTCTTTTATTTTCTCCAAATGGAAAGGACAAAAGCACAGAAAAATTCCTTAAAGAGATTGCTCTCGGTTCGGGAGGTAGATTATAGAAAGGGAAGGTGTTAGCACCCTTTCTATCCATGGTTATCCATGGGCTCTTAGATACTTGCTCATTTGTGTTTTCAAAAATGTTTGTTTGCTTTTCAACTGTGGGTTTTAAAAAGTTTCTTTGAAAATTTCAGTTCGACTCTTGTATCAGTCCTCAAGAGTGTTTGAAAAATTGCTTTCGAAAGCTTTTTGAAAAGGTGTCGGTGTGAAAAGTATTTTTGAGTTTGTTTTGAAATTAGAGCAAGTATCTACGAGAACCTACCTACCCTAAGGAATTCGTCTGTGTAAATGTCCTTTAAAGTAGTGCCATCCCACCATTGAGAGGTAGGTAGCACCACCGTTGGAGGTGTTCGGGTCAATTCGAGGTTCGGGACATGGTGATCACCAGAGCAATAGGAAGATACCTTAGAATCTACCCTCATGCCAGGTTCCCGGATCATGAGGACTTACTAAGACATCCTCTACTCGACGATCACCTTTCGAGGCAAGGCAACAGTGAGGCGTACCCTAGGGGTGGTGTGTGCGATTCGTGTGTCGTTTTCATTTGTATTTGTCTTGTCATGTTATTGGTGTTCTACGCTTGTTTTTATTTTGTCCATACATTCTTTCATGCTTATTTAACAATTTAAAAAGATGCGGAAAAGTAAATTCTAAACTATTACAAACGGCGCGGGTCCACATCGCCAAAATTAACCAGGACCCGATTTGACAGAAAAAGTAAAGAAAGCAAAGGAAATAAAAGAATTGAAAGTGCGAGGAGGAATTTACATGGCTTCGGGAGAGGTACATAATTATTTAAACAGAATAAAACAATATGCGAATTAATAATTAAATCGAAACGAGGGCGTTGGACCCTTTTTGCAAAATTAAACTAATGAGGAATTAATTAAAATTAGAAAAAGAAAGAATTTGTTTTTTTGGTATTTTTATGTATTTTAAGATTTAATAGAAAAAATTAATTGCAATTAAACGCTAACCCTAATTCTATTTTATTTTAATTTATTAAGAAAACATTAGAATTTAACCTAAATTAAACCTAATTTTTATATACAAATTTAATTATAAAAATAAATAAAATAAAAAATATTATTATAAAAAGAAAAATTAAAAAGGAATAAAAACATTAATTAAACCTAATTCTATGTTTTTTAGATTTTATTATGAGAGGAATTAAAATTACAAACCTAATTTAAAACTAAATTTAATTACATGCAAAGTTATTTATAAAAATGCTAGAAATAAAAATATTTATTATTTTAATTCTTTTCTGATTTTTATGATATTTTATATTTATGAGAATAATTAATTTAATTAATAAAGCAATAATTTAAAAGAAAGTATAAATAAAAAATAAAGGAGAAAGAAAATAAATTGGCAAACCTAGGGGGTTCAGACCCCAAATTAGGAGGCATTCTATAGCAATCCAGGCCCACTCAAATTGATGGCCTCTTTGACTTTTCAGGACGCGTGTACACGCGTTGACCAGGGTGTATGGTGTTCTCCAATCCAGGGCCTCTGATCTGATGCTCCAAGACGCGTGTACGCTGGATTCAATAGCCTTGCTCACCACTAAGCCATTCCACGCGTTTTGATATATAATGAATAACAAACATAATGAATAAAGTAAGCGTTAGTGGTGATTCTTCGCGCGAAATTCAAATGGGCCAACCAATGCACGCCAGGAATTCATCTTCTTCGTTGTATTATTTTCCTGAAAAACAAATATGTTAGGCAACGGTTTCGCACGCGTTCTCCTAGGCCGGTTTTGGAAAAATAACGATTAGGTCTAGGGGGTCCATAAATTAGGCGCGATAATGGCTTCTTCTTCGTCCAGACGTGCTCATGCCAATGGTGGTACTCAGGGGTTCTAATTTTTCCTCATTCAAAAACCCCCAATTTCAAATCCTGTAAACCCTAGAAAGTAATCATGGCATAATCGTGTACACAGCATAAAAATATAATTAAAGCATATGGTTAGCTTGCAAATACTTCACTGATCACGAATATATGAACAAAACGTCATGAAAGTGCATAGAATGCAAAACACGATAATGAAAAAAAAGTGAGAAAGGTTAGCTTCTGTACAACGATTCTTGAGGTTTTGATGAGTGTTAGTGATTGGAATATGTCCTATGAACCTTCAGCAAGCTAATGGAAAGGAAATCTTGGCTTGAAACTTCCTGCAAGTTTGTTTTCATAATTCAGTTTTTAGAGAAAAATTTCAAGTTTGATAATGGCTTTTGGGCGCAGCTCAGTGTCTTTTATGATTAGGGTTTCATTCTATACTTATGCAAGAGTGAATTAGGTTAAAAATATGGATCCAAATCCATTGCATTCATTGATTTTGAAAATTGATTTTCTAAGATCTTTTTTCAATCTTTTCCTTGTGCTTTTTGTTACAAATCAGCTCCAATCTCTCCAAATCTTTCTATATTGGGATATGCACGAATTATTGAGACTAAAACATGTACAAAAAGATTTGTTAGGTTAAGTTAAATATTTTTCACATATTTAATTGATTCAAGTGAATTATTATAAATAAAAACTCAAATAAATACATAAAAAGTGAAAAAATACTTCCCTTTGGGCCAAGTGGTCGTGCACATATTTGGAATGATGAATTGTGGAAGAAACATGGGCCCATTAGCAATTTTAGGTCATTTGAAGTAATGTTGACTTTTCAAAATATCCAAAAATTTCCCAACTTTTACAAGGCATAACTTGCTCAATTTTTAAGCTTTTCTCATGTTCTTGGACATTTTGGAAAGGTCTTTGAGTCCTCTAACCAATGCCTTTGGTCCCATGTAATTTGTATTTACCAATCTCAAGTTATGGCCTTTGACTTAAAGTCCCTTTTTGTTGACTTTTGAAAATGACCTATAATGTTGAAATTGATAACTTTTTGTGAGAGCATTTCTTGGACTTGAAGTATGAAGATGAGTTGTAGGAAATGTCTTTCTCTTCAAAATGAGCTTTGGATGGAATTTTTCTGATAATCCATGTGAAAGTTATGCCCTGGTCAATTTCAGTTGACTTTTTCAGCTGTCTAAATAAGGAAACTTTTGCATCTTGATGATTTCTGAGCCAAATTTTGAGAATCATGATCAAGCATTGATCAAATGATGTTTGTGGCTTCAAAATGATATGTTGACCAAAAATTTGAACTTTTGACTGCCAAATGACCATTTTGCCCCTACAGTTGACTGTAGTGCAATTAGGGTTTTTGACTGTGCAATTTTGAGCTGAATGTCTTGAAACTTGATATGAGGATGCTTGACCATATTTATAGGCATGTGAGACTTGATTGGACCTTTGGACACTTCATTTTCTTGATCAGAACAAAAACCCTAATCTTGACTGTATAGGAGACCTTTGCACTGTACAACCCTTGGGAAATTTTGAAGCTTGATTTGGCAATTTCTTGAAGAATATGGGAGGGCAAATTTTGGGGTACAACAGTTGCCCCTGTTCAATCTTCTTAGACCTGAGGATGCAGATTGGCTGACGTGCCTTTCGTAATCCGAGGGTAGAAGATGATTGAACACTAGAGTGCCCAGAAATTTGCGCTCACATAGTAGCAGTGTGATGATGGAATGGGCTTATAGATGCCATTTGGAGGTTGGTGAATAGGATGATGGGCTTATAGATGCCATCTGGATGTTGATCGCGTAGGAGACTCCTTAGCGAGAACATGCATACCTGCAAAAGAAAAATGAGTACCTGACATGTTGCAGGAGATGGTTTTCAGATGCTTGGTCTAGATGTGTCCTGCCTGGTTACAGGAGCTGAGTCTGGAGCTTCACAAGATGATGAATGAACCAGGGATGGTTACTACCTTAGTATGAACGGTAAGAGAACCTTGGGTGACTTTAACTTCAACAACGCTCGCTGAGAAAATCTTGGTGGGAATTACCATCTTCGCAGGATCGGGAAGAGAACCATAGGCAATTATAATCTGAAAGGGAATTACATCTCACGCACCGTCGGGGAGAGAACCATAGGAAATTATAATCTGAAAGGAATTATCACCTCACTCACCGTCGGAGAGGGAACCATAGGAAAAGGAATTATCACCTCACTCACCGTCGGAGAGGGAACCATAGGAAAAGGAGTTATCACCTCACTCACCGTCGGAGAGGGAACCATAGGAATAGGAATTATCACCTCACTCACCGTCGGAGAGGGAACCATAGGAAAAGGAGTTATCACCTCACTCACCGTCGGAGAGGGAACCATAGGAAAAGGAATTATCACCTCACTCACCGTCGGAGAGGGAACCATAGGAAAAGGAGTTATCACCTCACTCACCGTCGGAGAGGGAACCATAGGAATAGGAATTATCACCTCACTCACCGTCGGAGAGGGAACCATAGGAAAAGGAATTATCACCTCACTCACCGCCGGAGAGGGAACCATAGGAAAAGGAATTATCACCTCACTCACCGTCGGAGAGGGAACCATAGGAAAAGGAATTATCACCTCACTCACCGTCGGAGAGGGAACCATAGGAAAAGGAATTATCACCTCACTCACCGTCGGAGAGGGAACCATAGGAAAAGGAATTATCACCTCACTCACCGTCGGAGAGGGAACCACAGGAAAAGGAATTATCACCTCACTCACCATCGTAGAGGGAACCATAGGAAAAGGAATTATCACCTCACTCACCGTCGGAGAGGGAACCATCTGAAAAGGAATTATCACCTCACTCACCGTCGGAGAGGGAACCATCTGCAAAGGAATTATCACCTCACTCACCGTCGGAGAGGGAACCATCTGAAAAGGAATTACCACCTCACTCACCGTCGGAGAGGGAACCATAGGAATTTATAATCTGATAACTTCTACTGAGTCTTTATCAGAAAAATCTATTAGGAGTCGATTTAGCTGGACTAGAGAAGGCCTGGGACTGGATAAGAAATCTTTGGAGTCGATTAACTGAACCGGTCTAGGTCTTGAAATATGATTGAGAATTTCGACTGCATCTTTCCTGAAAGGTAAAGGTCAGTCATATGAAATGTATGATATGGATCAAGCAATGATGTTCTCAACATAAATGAGATTTGTATGATATAATGCGTCTATGCATGCTATAATGATGTATGTGATGTTTTATGAATGTATGTTTTCGTCTAGGAAAGTAAATCCTTGACGGGTGCCGGGAAGTCATATCCTGGGCTGATGTTGAAGAATAAGCTTTTTGCTTCCGCCGGGGATGGTAGCTGCAAGAATACCGGTAGGAGGAGATAACTCCGTTGAGGAATAAACTTGGCAAATGGAAGATTCTGCGGGGAGAAAAAATACTCTAGCGATCATGCTGGGTAGTGATACTCTGTGGGGAGAGATATTTCTGCTGAATTGTGGATAATTACTTGCTGGGGATATTTTTGCTGTACTGGAAGTGTTGATAGACTTCGCTGGGGTAAGAAGACTTCGTCGAGGACGCTCTTTCCGTGGATTTTGGCTGAGGATAACCCAGTTATATCCTGTTTAAGGAAATAACTCTTTAAATAAAGCCGGGAGACGCGTTCGCGCTCTGTGAAGGATAAGCTTCCAGAATTTACTGGGGATAAGCTTACTGCTTGGGGATATGAATCCCTAACCTTCTTGGGGAAGCTAATTGGATTTTCTTGGGGAAGTTTTGAACTATGTCGGGGAAGCGATTCCTTTGAATGTTGGTCTGCCGCCGGGGAACAATCTTTAGACCAAGACTGCCGGGGATGCTTATTAAGAATATATGTACTGCTGGGGAATGTTGGGATCTGCTGGAGGATACCCAATTTCCTTGAGACTTGATAACTCTGCCTGGAGAAGACTGCACTTTTTTGCTGAATCACTCTCTGGGGAATTAATATGTACTAGTCATATTCTTTAGCTGAACCTACCTTGGTACTTTGGAGGATAGAACGATTGGATTGTTTAGACAACTCTTTTATTGCCCCTGTTTCTAGTGTTACCTGCAATTAATTCCTTTGTTTCGTATGCAAATATTTATGAGTTAGCAAATTATTGTCAATGCATATATCACAAATTGAACCTTGGACGTTCTTCACAAAACAAAACAGAAAAAGAAAAACAATTGGCACGTTTAACTGAAAAGCATATTTGTATTGACTTTGAATGGCCTGAAAATAGGCGTTTTGTGTACAAGAGGCTGACGTCCTAGTAAGAGGAACGCCGCCGAACAAGAGAGTTTATACAAATTTTATACAAAAGAAAATAAAGCAGCTGTGTGAAATGAATGATCCCAATGGGTTTTAACTCTGCTATTGCCTTTATAACTCCGAGCGTCTCATCACTTGATGACCTTGGTTGAAGGTGAAGCTGACTGATCGATGCCGTCTGAACTTGATGTAGATACCGGATTCTGGATGCAAGGTGATCCAATGAGACATAGTATTACGCTTTATCCCTAATTTTTGCCTGGACCGCCCTTTCGGGTTTTCAGTCCACCGGGATACCCATTTTTGCCCAAGCCGCCTTTTCAGGTTTTCGACTTGCCGGGTGTACAGATTTTTTTCATTTCATCCCTTCATTTTGCCCGAACCCTTTTGGTTCGACGGGAAGCCCTAATTTTTGCCTAGGCATGTCAGCCTAGCGGGTCTTTTTCTCATACGTAGTATCTTTTTACTATGTCTGCATTGGCGGGGTGAGGAAGGTCGTCACCATCCATGTTGGTCAATATCATGGCTCCTCCTGAGAACACATGCTTAACCACAAATGGCCCTTCGTACGTAGGGGTCCATTTGCCCCTTGGATCACTCTGAGGAAGGATGATTCGCTTGATTACCAGATCCCCAACTTGATATTCCTGTGGTCTGACCTTTTTGTTAAATGCCCTGATCATCCGTTTCTGATACGTCTGACCATGACAGATAGCAGCAAGTCTCTTTTCATCAATGAGGTTGAGCTGATCAAGTCGTGTCTGGATCCAATCGTCTTCGTTTAGATTTGCATCCTTCATTATCCGGAGAGAGGGTATTTGCACTTCGATCGGCAAGACCGCCTCCATACCATAAACCAGAGAGAAAGGAGTTGCCCCGGTTGACGTCCTAGTTGAGGTACGGTACCCATGTAGAGCGAACGGTAACATCTCGTGCCAATCTTTATAAGTCACTGTCATCTTCTGCACGATTTTCTTGATGTTCTTATTTGCTGCTTCTACAGCCTCATTCATCTTTGGTCTGTAAGGAGAAGAATTGTGGTGCTGTATCTTGAACTGTTCGCAGAGCTCAACGATCATCTTGTTATTCAGATTGGTACCGTTGTCTGTAATAATTCTCTCTGGGACGCCGTACCGACAGATCAGGTTGTGCCGAATGAACCGTGCCACAACAGTCTTGGTTACCGTAGCATAGGATGCTGCTTCAACCCACTTCGTAAAATAATCAATCGCCACTAGGATGAAGCGATGCCCATTAGATGCCGTAGGTTTGATCTCGCCGATCATGTCTATACCCCACATTGCAAACGGCCATGGCGCAGTCAGAACATTCAGGGGAACCGGAGGAACATGCACCTTGTCTGCGTAAATCTGGCATTTATGGCATGTCCTAGAATGTTGGTAGCAATCAGCTTCCATTGTAGACCAGTAGTACCCTGCCCGTAGGATCTTTTTAGCCATAGTATGTCCACTGGAATGCGTACCGAAGGTCCCTTCATGTAGCTCTTCCATGATCCTTTCTGCTTCGGTCTTATCCACACAACGCAGTAAGGTTGAATCATGGTTTCACTTATACAGGATGCCGTTGCTAAGGAAGAACTTTGCTGCGAACCTCCTCAGGAATTTCTTATCATTGATAGAGGCACCTTCAGGGTATTCCTGAGTTTCCAGATATCTCTTCACCTCATGGTACCAAGGCTTCTCAGTCGCCAATTCAGTCTCGAGATCGCAACAGTATGCCGGTTCGTCCAGTTTCCAGATGATGATCCGGGGAGCTTCATTATCCCATTTGACTTTGAACATAGAAGCCATCGTAGCTAACGCGTCCGCTAACTGATTCTCTTCTCTTGGAAAGTGCTCAAAGGTTATCTCTGTGAAGTGGGGGATCAGGGTCAATACACATTCTCTGTAAGGAATCAGGTTTGGATGTTTCGTATCCCACTCTCCTTTGATCTGATTGATCACAAGAGCGGAATCTCCGAAGACACTCAGAAACTTAATCCTTAGGTCGATCGCAGCTTGAAGACCCATGATGCACGCCTCATACTCTGCCACGTTGTTGGTGCAGTTGAAACATAGCCGGGCAGTGAGTGGAGTATGAGTACCTTGAGGTGATATGATTATGGCGCCGATACCATTTCCCAAAGCGTTGGAGGCTCCGTCAAAGTGCATAGACCATCGGGATCCTGGTTCAGGTCCTTCATCCGGTCCAGGTACTTCACAATCTGTCACTATCATGATGCTTTCGTCCGGAAACTCAAAGTTCATTGACTGATAATCATCTACGGCCTGATGTGCCAAGTGGTCTGCCAATACACTTCCCTTGATGGCTTTCTGGGTTGTGTACTGAATGTCGTATTCCGTCAAGATCATTTGCCATCTTGCAATTCTCCCAGACAGAGCAGGCTTTTCGAATATATACTTTATAGGATCCATCTTTGAGATCAATAAGGTAGTGTGAGTCAGCATATACTGTCTCAGCCGGCGAGCAGCCCATACCAAAGCGCAGCAAGTTTTCTCAAGCAGTGAGTATCGGGTCTCACAGTCGGTAAACTTTTTGCTAAGGTAATAAATGACATGCTCTTTTCGGCCAGACTCGTCATGCTGCCCCAGCACACACCCCATTGAGTTGTCAAGCACTGTTAGATATAGTATCAGAGGTCTCCCTTCAACCGGTTGCATAAGGATAGGTGGTTCTTGGAGATACTCTTTGATTCTGTCGAAGGCAGCCTGACATTCATCGTTCCACTGTACTACCTGATCTTTCTTCAGCAGCTTGAAGATTGGCTCACAGGTAGCAGTCAGATGCGAGATGAACCGAGCAATGTAATTCAGGCGTCCTAAAAAGCCTCTGACTTCCTTCTCTGTCTTAGGAACTGGCATCTCTTGAATAGATTTGACCTTAGCAGGGTCCACTTGAATACCTTTATCACTGACCACGAAGCCTAGCAACTTCCCAGATCTTACCCCGAAGGTGCACTTGTTCGGGTTCAATCTCAGCTTGTAAAGTTTCAACCGGTCAAACAACTTCTGCAGATGATCTAGGTGTTCTTCCTCAGTTTGGGACCTTGCGATCATGTCGTCAACATACACTTCTATCTCATGATGGATCATGTCATGAAATAAAGCAACCATGGCGCGTTGGTAGGTTTCCCCAGCGTTCTTCAACCCGAATGGCATGACCTTGTAACAGAAGGTGCCCCACTAAGTAACAAATGTAGTCTTTTCCATGTCTTCAGGTGCCATCTTGATCTGATTGTAACCTGAAAAGCCATCCATGAAAGAGAATACCTTGTGCTGAGCTGTATTATCAACAAGGACGTCAATGTGAGGTAAGGGGAAGTCATCTTTGGGGCTGGCCCTGTTCAGATCCCTGTAATCGACACACATTCTGACCTTACCGTCCTTCTTAGGTACCGGCACCACATTAGCAACCCACTGAGGGTAAGAAGTCACTGCAAGGAACCCAACATCAAACTGTTTCATGACCTCGGCTTTAATCTTCTCAGACATCTCTGGACGCATCCGACGGACCTTTTGCTTAACTGGAGGGAAATCTTCCTTAGTTGGCAAGTGATGGACCACAATATCGGTATCCAACCCGGGCATGTCTTCGTAGGACCAGGCGAAGATCTCCATATAATCATGCAGCATTTGAGTCAACCGTTGCTTCACGCTGAGCTCTAGGTTGGCACCAATCTTTACCTCCTTCCTGTCTGTGTCTGTACCCAGGTTTATTGTTTCCACTGGCTCTTCATGGGGTTGAATTGCCCTCTCTTCCTGAAGCAACAGTCTTGCAAGTTCACCAGGCACTTCGCAATCATCTTCACCTTCGTCTTCGGCTAAGTTGATCGGATTTTCGAAGTCATAATTGGCAGTAGCAGAGTTGTTATCAGTGAGATCCAGAGTGGATTGAAACCTGTATGAGTGAGTGTGTGTGTAAATACAGCTGTTTTGAAATATATGTAAAGGAAAGAAAGACAGAAAAGGAGCACAATATTTGCAATGCGGGAAAACGTCCAAGATTTTCATTCATGATATATGAAATGACAATTTATATGCCCTCACAAATGAAACCACGGTGCCTCGGGTAAGACACCGGGCCATAGAGTTTATTTATTGTTTATTACAAAATAGCAAAACAAAGAAATTTATTACTGCGTCACAAAGGTAACAGGAGTATGGTCCTTCGCAATCTAATTGTTCAATCCGCCTTCAGTTGTCGGATAGATCCAGCTATTAAACTCCGCTTCATCCACTTCGTTGTCTTCACCAACAGCATTCACTCCTGGATTTGTAATGATCACAGGAGGTCTTCCGATCTTTGCTCTCCTCATAGCTTTCTGCCCCTCTGTAGTAAAACCCAGCCCAAATTTATCAGTCTTCTGAGTAAAGTCTGGAAGTCTGCCCCAGTTGGCACTTTCACCCCTCTGAACCACAGCCCGGGCGTCCTTTAGGGAAGCCATCTTCAAAGGAACACTTTCTTCCCTTGCTGTTTCTGATGCTGCTGTAATTGGAAGCACCTCCTCGAAATGCTGAAAGGGGGTTTCAATAAACTCCCCATCCATCTCAATGTATCTGAAGGAGTTCAAGTGGCTCACCATATATTCTTCCTCTCCTTGCACAGTGACGATCTTCCCTCTGACGGGGTACTTCAGCTTCTGGTGCAAGGTAGAGGTCACTGCCCCAACCTTATGTATCCAAGGTCGACCCAGTAGACAAGAGTAAGATGGACGGATATCCATCACATAGAATGTAGAGTCAAACACCTGAGAGCCCACACGAACCGGAATGTCGACCTCTCCGTGAACCATCCTTTTTGAACCGTCAAAGGCTCTGACGATGATGTTGCTGGGTTTTAATTCCAGGCCTTCACAATCTAAACGGTCCAAAGCCTTCTTGGGCAGCACATTCAAGGACGAACCAGTATCCACCAACACATGTGCCAAGGTAGTGCCCCTGCATTCGATGGAGACATGTAGAGCATCATTATGGTCTCTTCCCTTTGCGGTCAGGTCAGCATCTGAGAAACCCAAGCCATTGTCTGCTGTCAGATTTGCTACGCAATCAGTGAACTGGATTGCAGATGTCTCATGTGGCACATGGGCCGTCTTGAGGAATGAGATTAAGGCCTTAGCATGGGCCTCGGAGCACAGCAATAAAGAGAGCATGGAGATTTTGGAGGGCGTGTGCCCCAGCTGTTCCACAACATTAAAGTCACTCTTCTTTATAATTTTCAGAATCTCCTCCATCTCTTGTTGGGAGGCCTCAGCAGTTATAGGTACAGGTGCCTCCATCTGGGCAGGCTCAACTTCAACTCCTTTGCCCCGAGCATTGGATGACTCGGCAGCAGGAGAAACAATTGGATCAGCAGCAGGAACAGGTACACTTGCAGGGGTTATGAGAAGTGGTCTTCGGGAAGCAGGCGGTGCAATGTCAGGCGAGAAGAGCCTGCCACTGCGGGTAACCTTGGCTGGGCCAGTGATGTCACAAATGCTGGCGCCAGCGTTGAACTCTTGTTTAATCCCATTTACATACACATCTGCCCCATAATGCCAAGGGACAGCTTTATCCGATACATAGGGCAAGGGCCCCGGAACAGTGATAACAATAGGTGCGACGGTCATAATTTGGACGGGCTTCTTCGGGAGAGCCGGGATTGGATTATTGAAGATAGTCACCACAGAAACTTCTTCCACTGGCACCAACCGAACAGCAGACTTCTTAAACAGAATCTCCTTGCTATCCATTAGGCTTTGGATGCCTAACTTCAGCAAGGGACAACCAGATAGGGACACAGCACAGAACAGGCAACCCTCACTGCAACCCGGAAATAAACCGGCCAGCAGTAGGTTCTTCTTGACAATCTTCAGAGGAGTGGCTAGATCATCCACAGAAACAGCATAAACGTCTTCGTCAACAGCATTTACCCCATGTTGAGGCATAGGAGCAGTAACTACATTCGGCCTCTCCGGCGCTTCGAACTGTATCTCCTTCGCGTCGATAAGGTCTTGCACCTTACTCTTTAACGTCCAACAGTCATCGGTAGAGTGCCCCGGGCTATCTGAATGGTAAGCACAACGAGCATTCGGGTTGTACTTAGGAGATGCAGTATTGGGGAACTTCGGAGCCTCCCTGACAGTCACCAAATTGGTGGATAGCAACTGCGGCAGGATCTGCGATAGGGTCATGCTTAACCGGGTAAACTCCCTCCGGGGTCTTTCAGCCCTTTGAGGATTGGTCGGCCGAGGAGCGGCAGCAGGCTTAGCAATCATTACCGCACTGACAGATTGGCGGCGCTCAGGTCTCTCTGATCTCTTGGAACCATACACGGCACTAGCCTCCTTCTTGAAGGGTTTCTTTTCAGAACTAGACGATGCACCCTTCTGAATTTTCCCAGATTTTAACCCAGCCTCAATTCTCTCTCCAGTCAGGATCAGATCAGTGAACCCTGCAGACGAATTCCCAATAAGGTGGTTGAAAAACGGCCCAGATAGGGTCCCCAAGAACATGTCTACCAACTCCCGATCAGTCAATGGTGGCTGCACCCTGCCAGCCAGGTCTCTCCACTTCTGAGCGTACTCCTTAAAACCTTCGCTTGAACCTAACGACATACCCTGGAGTTGAGTACGTGTTGGGGCAAGGTCGGCATTGTATTGATACTGCTTATAGAAAGCAGTAGCCAACTCCTCCCAGTTACGAACCTTGGTCCCATCCAGCTGATAGAACCATTCGAGATGAGTCCCTGAAAGACTCTCCTGGAAGAAGTGGATCCACAAATTCTTATCTGCAGAGTACGGTTGAATTTTCCGAACATAGGACCTTAGATGCAGCTTGGGACAAGACGCCCCGTCATACTTAGAGAAGGATGGTGCTTTGAACTTGTGAGGGATAATCACACCAGTTGACAAACCCAGATCTCCGAAATCCAGCCCAGGTACCTGTTGAACCTCCATAGCCTTCAACCTATCCTCCAGTTGCTTGTATCTGTCTTCTGCAGGAGGGTACTGCTCTTCATCAAAATCAGTCTTGTTGTCGGAGACTACCGGACTAGGAACCCTTGCTTCTGCCTGAGGACTACTCTTGCCAACAGAAGAACCAGCCTCTTCCTGTTGCAGAGTATTGCCAAACCTTCGGCCCGAGTTGAACAGAATAGTTCTTCTCTTCTTCTTCTTCTCCTTCTTCATGAGCATAGCCTTCAGCTCTTCTTGGCCTTGAGCCAAACCCTTGATTAGTTCCTGAAACTGCGCATTCTGCGCCTGAAGAGCCTTGATGGAGGTCTCAGTTGATGAAGAGTCGGGATTCATGATGCTGAAATAAACAGCGAAGAACTGTAAGCAACCTGAAAAGGGGAAAGACCTGCTATGCACATGATGTATGAAATGCGTATGAATTATGTTTTCAAAGACAATCGGGAATCAACTTTGTAAACAAAAAGGAACGCACTTCATTAGATTCAACTTTGAAACTGAAATTATTCAACAGGTTGCCCTTAGGCGTTACATGAAAGGAAATACTGAAAAGGGAACAAAACTGTAAAAGCACATATGGAGCCCCTTATTGATCCCATGGTCTCCTCTTCTCAGTACGGATGTAGGCATTCAAAGCTCTCTCATTCTCCAACTGCTTGGTCAGCTTCTGGATCTTTGATTCCTGCTCGTTGAACTTTTACCGGTAAGAATCCCGCTCTTCTCGCAGTTGCGACCAAGATCTCTTCAATGTCTCATAATCAGTAGGTATCTAAGGAGGGAGGACAGTTGGAGGAACACCATCTTTGTCAGGAGACTCAAGAATGACGGGTCTGACAGCTTCATACGGCATACCCAACTTCTGAGCACGGATGCGAACCCATTTGTAGTAGGCTTCCATAGGTAAAGAAGTCTTTGGTCCTAACTCTTGTGGGTCCGCTTTATGAACCTTGTCCCAAGCCTTGATGAACCTACGACGTAGCTCGTCACTATCCACCTGAAATTCAAAACTGATGTGAGGCACCAACATCTCATGGGGACCTGCTCTTCTTGCTCTTCCAAACTGACGGAGCGCTAGACATGGATTGTAAGAGATACCTCCTTGGGTACCAATCAGAGGAACATTAGGGTAGTCCCCGCATCGATCAATAATAGCTATCTCATCCAAACCTCTGCAAGTCCAAATGATGTCTTTATCGGTGAGAGACATTAACCTGTGAGCCCAACCTCTTCCTTCTTGATTCTTCAGTACGAACTTAGGGAGGTGCGAAATAAACCACTTCACCAACAAAGGGATACAACACCATAGGGTTCCTCGTCTTCGGGTAGTACGGGCATGAAGTTGTTGCAAGATGTCACCCAAGAGAGTGGGCACAGGATTCTGAGACATAAAGATCCTTATGGCAGTGACATTGATGAAGTTGTCCGGATTAGGAAACAGGACTAACCCATAGATTAGGAGAGCCAAGATGTCTTCATATGCCCTAAAGTCCAGGTCATTCCAGAAATTGTTAGCTTTACCAATCAGAAACTTGGCCAAGAAACCCTTAACTCCGCTTCTAGTCACCCAGTTGTCTGTTACCTCTTGATGGGTCAAAGGAAGAGCTGCAGCAACATCCTCAAGCCTGAGGGTCTTTTCCCAACCAGTAAAGGGAGTCTGATCCAAGATAGGGATACCAAGCAAATCAGAGAACTCTTCCAGGGTAGGGACCAGCTGGAAGTCTTGAAAGGTGAAGCACTGGTACAGAGGGTCATAGAACTGGGTCAGAACACTCATCAACTGTTGATCCCGCTTTGCAGTGACTAAACTGAGAAGAGAACCATGCCTCTGAATGAAGGAAGTGGTATTTGGAATTCTGTTAACCAACTCATCAAGCAACTCGGGTGAACGAACAAAGTTGAACCGGATAGTATTCCTTCGCACAGGCATCATAATGTCCTACAAAACAGAGCAAAGATGAAACCCTCTTGTCTTTGAAATGGTCAGTCCTTATGCAGGATGTATGCAATGCTCATGATGTTATGATGTTATGATAAAGCACACCACACATAGATACAAAGGCAAACATGGTAAGGCACACAAGTCACACAAGGCAAGCCCATAAAGTTTAGGCCAGCATGAGGTCTAGGTACTACCCTCTTTCAGTTTGTCGGTTCATATCTGTCCTATCAAAAGTAACCGGGTTCTTAGAGGATCCCAATATCATTGACTACCCTCAATCGGTCATAACTCCAGCATCGCAATCTTTTCTTGCAGCCAGAACCATCACGAGAGTTTAGCCTCAATGGGCGTAGCATACTGCTACAATTCTAAAGGCCAAGTTGTGTCAATTAAGGTTCTAAGGTTGTTGGTGCTTAATGACTCCTTAGAAGACCCATATTCTCCTCGTTGCGACACAAGGGATATCGGTACAGACCAAGGTGCCACACCAACGTAGCCACTGTTTCACCTGTGTCGGTCTACGCCGGACAGGTCCCTCACAGCTTATGCTACCTAAACAGGGTATCCCCAGATCCGGGTTAGGATCTATAGAACTCCCAAGACAGTCCCACAATAATAAAGCAAGCAAGTCAATACAATTGAAAACACAGTGATCTTAGTCCTAAGGTACACCTCACTTTAAAATTAATCCCCAGCAGAGTCGCCAGTTCTGTGATCGGTGGATCTGGAACTGACTGTTTAACGCTGGTTCGCGAAATGTCGCGGAAGCAAGAGTCGCCACCATCTTTTATTTTCTCCAAATGGAAAGGACAAAAGCACAGAAAAATTCCTTAAAGAGATTGCTCTCGGTTCGGGAGGTAGATTATAGAAAGGGAATGTGTTAGCACCCTTTCTATCCATGGTTATCCATGGGCTCTTAGATACTTGCTCATTTGTGTTTTCAAAAATGTTTGTTTTCTTTTTAACTGTGGGTTTTAAAAAGTTTCTTTGAAAATTTCAGTTCGACTCTTGTATCAGTCCTCAAGAGTGTTTGAAAAATTGCTTTCGAAAGCTTTTTGAAAAGGTGTCGGTGTGAAAAGTATTTTTGAGTTTGTTTTGAAATTAGAGCAAGTATCTACGAGAACCTACCTACCCTAAGGAATTCGTCTGTGTAAATGTCCTTTAAAGTAGTGCCATCCCACCATTGAGAGGTAGGTAGCACCACCGTTGGAGGTGTTCGGGTCAATTCGAGGTTCGGGACATGGTGATCACCAGAGCAATAGGAAGATACCTTAGAAGCTACCCTCATGCCAGGTTCCCGGATCATGAGGACTTACTAAGACATCCTCTACTCGACGATCACCTTTCGAGGCAAGGCAACAGTGAGGCGTACCCTAGGGGTGGTGTGTGCGATTCGTGTGTCGTTTTCATTTGTATTTGTCTTGTCATGTTATTGGTGTTCTACACTTGTTTTTATTTTGTCCATACATTCTTTCATGCTTATTTAACAATTTAAAAAGATGCGGAAAAGTAAATTCTAAACTATTACAAACGGCGCGGGTCCACATCGCCAAAATTAACCAGGACCCGATTTGACAGAAAAAGTAAAGAAAGCAAAGGAAATAAAAGAATTGAAAGTGCGAGGAGGAATTTACATGGCTTCGGGAGAGGTACATAATTATTTAAACAGAATAAAACAATATGCGAATTAATAATTAAATCGAAACGAGGGCGTTGGACCCTTTTTGCAAAATTAAACTAATGAGGAATTAATTAAAATTAGAAAAAGAAAGAATTTGTTTTTTTGGTATTTTTATGTATTTTAAGATTTAATAGAAAAAATTAATTGCAATTAAACGCTAACCCTAATTCTATTTTATTTTAATTTATTAAGAAAACATTAGAATTTAACCTAAATTAAACCTAATTTTTATATACAAATTTAATTATAAAAATAAATAAAATAAAAAATATTATTATAAAAAGAAAAATTAAAAAGGAATAAAAACATTAATTAAACCTAATTCTATGTTTTTTAGATTTTATTATGAGAGGAATTAAAATTACAAACCTAATTTAAAACTAAATTTAATTACATGCAAAGTTATTTATAAAAATGCTAGAAATAAAAATATTTATTATTTTAATTCTTTTCTGATTTTTATGATATTTTATATTTATGAGAATAATTAATTTAATTAATAAAGCAATAATTTAAAAGAAAGTATAAATAAAAAATAAAGGAGAAAGAAAATAAATTGGCAAACCTAGGGGGTTCAGACCCCAAATTAGGAGGCATTCTATAGCAATCCAGGCCCACTCAAATTGATGGCCTCTTTGACTTTTCAGGACGCGTGTACACGCGTTGACCAGGGTGTATGGTGTTCTCCAATCCAGGGCCTCTGATCTGATGCTCCAAGACGCGTGTACGCTGGATTCAATAGCCTTGCTCACCACTAAGCCATTCCACGCGTTTTGATATATAATGAATAACAAACATAATGAATAAAGTAAGCGTTAGTGGTGATTCTTCGCGCGAAATTCAAATGGGCCAACCAATGCACGCCAGGAATTCATCTTCTTCGTTGTATTATTTTCCTGAAAAACAAATATGTTAGGCAACGGTTTCGCACGCGTTCTCCTAGGCCGGTTTTGGAAAAATAACGATTAGGTCTAGGGGGTCCATAAATTAGGCGCGATAATGGCTTCTTCTTCGTCCAGACGTGCTCATGCCAATGGTGGTACTCAGGGGTTCTAATTTTTCCTCATTCAAAAACCCCCAATTTCAAATCCTGTAAACCCTAGAAAGTAATCATGGCATAATCGTGTACACATCATAAAAATATAATTAAAGCATATGGTTAGCTTGCAAATACTTCACTGATCACGAATATATGAACAAAACATCATGAAAGTGCATAGAATGCAAAACACGATAATGAAAAAAAAGTGAGAAAGGTTAGCTTCTGTACAACGATTCTTGAGGTTTTGATGAGCGTTAGTGATTGGAATATGTCCTATGAACCTTCAGCAAGCTAATGGAAAGGAAATCTTGGCTTGAAACTTCCTGCAAGTTTGTTTTCAGAATTCAGTTTTTAGAGAAAAATTTCAAGTTTGATAATGGCTTTTGGGCGCAGCTCAGTGTCTTTTATGATTAGGGTTTCATTCTATACTTATGCAAGAGTGAATTAGGTTAAAAATATGGATCCAAATCCATTGCATTCATTATTGAGATATGCACGAATTATTGAGACTAAAACATGTACAAAAAGATTTGTTAGGTTAAGTTAAATATTTTTCACATATTTAATTGATTCAAGTGAATTATTATAAATAAAAACTCAAATAAATACATAAAAAGTGAAAAAATACTTCCCTTTGGGCCAAGTGGTCGTGCACATGTTTGGAATGATGAATTGTGGAAGAAACATGGGCCCATTAGCAATTTTAGGTCATTTGAAGTAATGTTGACTTTTCAAAATATCCAAAAATTTCCCAACTTCTACAAGGCATAACTTGCTCAATTTTTAAGCTTTTCTCATGTTCTTGGACATTTTGGAAAGGTATTTGAGTCCTCTAACCAATGCCTTTGGTCCCATGTCATTTTTATTTACCAATCTCAAGTTATGGCCTTTGACTTAAAGTCCCTTTTTGTTGACTTTTGAAAATGACCTATAATGTTGAAATTGATAACTTTTTGTGAGAGCATTTCTTGGACTTGAAGTATGAAGATGAGTTGTAGGAAATGTCTTTCTCTTCAAAATGAGCTTTGGATGGAATTTTTCTGATAATCCATGTGAAAGTTATGCCCTGGTCAATTTCAGTTGACTTTTTCAGCTGTCCAAATAAGGAAACTTTTGCATCTTGATGATTTCTGAGCCAAATTTTGAGAATCATGATCAAGCATTGATCAAATGATGTTTGTGGCTTCAAAATGATATGTTGACCAAAAATTTGAACTTTTGACTGCCAAATGACCATTTTGCCCCTACAGTTGACTGTAGTGCAATTAGGGTTTTTGACTGTGCAATTTTGAGCTGAATGTCTTGAAACTTGATATGAGGATGCTTGACCATATTTATAGGCATGTGAGACTTGATTGGACCTTTGGACACTTCATTTTCTTGATCAGAACAAAAACCCTAATCTTGACTGTATAGGAGACCTTTGCACTGTACAACCCTTGGGAAATTTTGAAGCTTGATTTGGCAATTTCTTGAAGAATATGGGAGGGCAAATTTTGGGGTACAACAGCCACCAAAGAAAATGTTAATCTCCCACGTCTTTTGTTCAATCATCTAAAGACCAACGTCAAAGAGACAAGAGAAGAAGAAATAACAAAGAGACATTGGACCCCTCTGGGCAGACTCATTTCAGATATTCTGATAAAAAACAAACTGATAGAACATCTAACTGAGGCTCAACAAGTCAACACTCTGAAAGCTTGTGCTGGTAAACCTCTTAACGCCAAGAATCTGAAGAAGATGAAGATTATTGAAACCATCAAGAAGGATCCAAAAATAACAACCAAGGAAGTCATTACCACTAGAAGAGTGCCTCTGAAGGATTTTCCTCTCTTCTCTCAAACAAATGCTTCTCTTGATATTATTATCAGATATCTGGATGCTTGCAAAAGGGACGGGACAAATCCAAAAGTGAACATCCATGATTTGAGAAAAAAACCTCTAGAAGTTGCTCCCAGAAAATCAAGGAAAAGGAAAGCTGCTAGAGAAGGAACTTCTCAGAAGACTCCTAAAGCTGCCAAAAAGAAAGGTAATCCATCTTTTATTTCTGTTGTTGAATCAGTACTGTTATCAACATCTGAAAACCCTCCTTCTTCAAAACCCACATAAGATCCATCCCCTCAAACCTTTGATGACTTTTACATTGACTTTGACACCTCACTATCTCTAGATAACCTTCTGAACAATCCACCTACTACCCATCTTGACCAAAATCAGCCTGAACTTGCTAAAGTTCTTTCTGATATTGATCAATTTTATCCGCTGTTTGAAGCTCCCCACACAGAAAATCCAAACTTTGACTCTGATACCACAACATCCATTCTTGGAATCACCTCCCTCTCATGGTCTCTCAACCACCCACAATTCCCTCAACTTCCTCATATAA
Organism: Vicia faba; assembly: GCA_948472305.1. Lineage (NCBI taxonomy): Eukaryota > Viridiplantae > Streptophyta > Magnoliopsida > Fabales > Fabaceae > Vicia > Vicia faba. Next base: position 148,253,115 of record OX451740.1, read on the forward strand.
CCTCTCTATCCCAGATATTCCATCTCCTTATCAATCCACTCCACCAAAATCACCAAATTCAACCATTGTTATTTCTGTCTCTCCCTCTCCCAATAACCACCCAGAAGATCCCCTTAGAACAATTATAGACTTAGAAGCCTTGGACAATCTCGTCACAAGTTCTCAGAAAATCGCCATTCCAAAACAAAAACCAGAAATTTCCAAAGCAGATGTTGGTAAATCTCTGTTGATTTTTGAAACAGAAATACATGAATAGGTTAACTCTCTAAGCTAGCTTGCATTGATAATCTTAATCCAACTGCTTTTGATTCTTATTGAAACCAGTTCAGAAAATGGTTCAACTCTGAATCCCTGAAACTCAAGGAGCTAAGTTATGTAATTGCTCAACAAAACAGCCATGATCATCTGAATATCTTCAAGAATCAAGTTCTACGTCACTGGGAAAAGAATCCACTCCTTCTGCTGGACAATGTCCCTTGGGAATATCATCAGACAATAGAATATGGTGAACCATCCTCTTCCTTTGGTTATGTTTCACGACAAAGGCAAGGAATTTGAAAAAGCACTTGAGTCAGAATCAGCCGCAGCTTTCTCTGAAAAAGTGATTCGTTCTACTGATATACCCTTTTCATCTCTTGTGCTGTAAACTCTGGAGGAGACGAAGAAATAGAATGATGTCTTTAAGGAAAGGCTAGACAAGCAGGATGATACGTGCAAGGAAATCAAGGGGATTCTTGGAAAACAAGAGGAATCAAATAGTCAGATAAAGAACTTATTGGAAGCCCTATTCACACGACTTCCACCACCTCAAACTTAGTTCTGATGTTTGTTTTCTTCATTTTTTATTTGTTTCCTTCAGAATGTGTTTTTATTGCAATCTTTTTGAATACTGCATGCCTTTTATTGTCTAAAGTGTTTTTATTGCTTTTTGATTCTTGACAAAAAAAGGGGGAGAACGTAAGATATTTTAAATATAACAGTATCGAGACTCAGTCTCAAACATTTTGAATATCATAACTTCTATTGTTTTTTTCTAAAAGCAAAACAGGAACAAACTCTGTTGAGGACATAAGTGGACACATCAAAAATCTTTTTCTCCAAAACTCTGATCAAAACAATCTTCAGGGAAGTATTTCTTCTTTATCTGAGTATCCAACTCAGGGGGAGACTTTAAATGCTTTATGTTATTTAAGTTTCTATCAAAATATTCAAGTTTTTGTCATCATAAAAAATGGAGAGATTGTTATAACATAGTTTGATTCTACAACCCTTGTAAGAGTTTTGATGATAACAAACACTCAAAGAACAATTATGCTCCTTAAATAAGTATTTTGTTTTGAAGAGAAGTTCTGATGGAAGAAGCACATAAGATGAGTTAGATTGTTGTTTAAACTCTGATTCAACATATCTTATATAGAAAGCAATCTACATAACACGCTTATATAGAGAAGTTCTCAAGCTACAACTTCTGAGTGCACTAAATGTTGTGAAGAGGAACTCTGTTATTCTGATTTATATAGTTCTGGAAAGAAGTAAAGGAGTCCCAACAGTAACTGTTGTACACCTAAATTTTCCCTCCCATTTTTCGTTCAAGATGCTATCCTAGTAATTCTCAAATACTCAAAATGGCTTAGGGTTTGATCAGACAGATTCTCTTCCTAGGCATTGAGCCAGCAACTAGGGTTTGGTATTTCTCAAAGAAATTTGAGTCTTCAAGGTTTCAAATGGTCTTCATGGTTTCTCATGTATTCTCAAGGATGCTTGTGCCATGTTTCAAGAGTCACATTGCAAGTTTGCTCAGTCAATGGTGCAGATGATTGAAAATGAACTGCATTGACCTAAAATTCGACCTTTGTAAGATCAAGTTCAAACAATTATAACTTCTTTATTATTTGACATTTTTTAGTGATTCTTTTGCGTATGACTCTCCTTGAAATCATCTCCAATATCTATTTACAAGTCAAGAGCTGATTCTGTGTGAAAGATCATCAGAAATTCAAATATTTTAGAGGTTATTTTGAAAATTTGACCTACTCACAAGAAACTCTTATCCAATTTGCAAGGTTCATAATTTCTTCAATTCTCAAAAAACTGAGGAGATTATTTTTGTGAAGTATCATAAATAGCATTGTCTATGAGAATTACTTCAAAGATCAGAGTCAAATTATGCTCAGAAGGTTTTGACATTTATCAAAATGTTATAAGTCGATTCCTGACTTTAAAAAGTCTGGCTTCTAATTTCAATTCATAAAGGAATTATTGTTATGGTGATTGGATGCAAAGCATGACGCAAGACATAAGGAAAAGAATTCACTATGATAAAAACTTGGTTGTTCCTGTTTGTTTGCAAAGGCAAATTGATTTCGAATTTGAGTTTAGTTTTAATTGAGAATTAAAGTAAAGTTCATTCATTTAAAAGATCACTTGATTAAGGTTTAAATCGCACTAAGCTTAGAAGTAAGCTACATTTGGATTTCGTGAAATATGAGTTTCTTAGAGTTTAAGGAACCATCATCTTTTAAAATTTCATTGCGTATCACACAAGTTCGATTAGAGTATTGAATTAAAATTCAAGAAGCAAGGAATTATAAGGACCTTTAAATCATTTGAAATTTTAAAAGTTGATACATGGACAAGTCTTGACCTAAAGATGATTCAAAGTTTACCCTTCAAAGTTCTCAAGTCCATCATCAAGTTTATTCACATAGTAGGAAAAGTTTGATTCAAACTCGTCATTGTTCAAAGATTCATTCAAATCTCAAGCTACAAAAATTACAAGCAATAACAATTTCAATTATTTGAATGTGCGATTAAGTTACAAGAAATTTGATTCACTCAAAGTTTCATATTACTACATCAATTTCAAAGTTACAAGTTTGTTTTGTCATGGAGAAATTATTCTAAGGTGTTGGAAAATTCTACAAGGTTTCCAAAATCCTAATTTGCGAAACTTTGATGTCTTCTTCAAAAACTACCAAAATCTTCGTGCCAAGCTTCACCACTTCCTTCAAGCCTATCCATGACTTCTCATTATAAATTTCCTTGCCAAAGAAAAGGAAGATACATTTAGCATATAAATAATGAAGTTTAAAAGCAGATTTTGTTCCTAATCTCATCATTAGGGCTTGTGAGAGGAATAAAAAAAAGGTGGTGTAACAAAATCACAATAGACAAATACAAAATTCAGAAACATCAGCATTATAAATCAAGGATTTAAGCCCAACAAAAACCTCAACTTTGTCCTATCATTGGCCCAAAGAAATATCTTCATTGCAAATCACAAAAATATGTTTTTTGGTTCACAAAGAAAACAAATAATGTCAAAAAAAACATACTGCATTGCTGCCCAGAAAAATTGCATTGCAGCCCTGCATGTACTGTCCAAAACAGTCCACAAAAAAACAAATAAACCAGGCCAGGCCAACTGTTATGTTGCTTGCTGCTATGCTATCAGTTTTCACCAAAATGAAAAGAACACACACTGCCTCTAAAAAAGCAATGGAACAGTGCCTCATAATTGTTCAAACATTTATCTTATTCCCCCCCCCCCCCCAATCCATATCTCCCACCTATAAAAAGGCATATACAAACAGAACCAAAGGGATAATAGCATCATCCATAAAAAAAACCAGAGCAATATTGTTGTTCAAAATAAAACACCACAACATCACAAAGCATACAAAAAACCTTATTTCATTTTGATACTGTCCTAAAACCCTAGTTTATCTCATCATCTTCCTAACCCGCAACCCTTCAGAAATTAATAAGAGAAAGAGAGAAAGTTTACATAAGGGACTTCCCTGTAAAACTTCACTGTAACCGCAAACCCTGAACTTCATATCGCAAATCCAACTTCAAACATCAACATTAACCAAAACCATAGCCCTGCAATACATAAACAATAACAACAAATTTCAGAATCGCAAGCAGCAGTAGAAGAAGGGTCGAACGAAGAGAAATCATAAAACAAGGATTTCTTACTCACCTTTTGAAGCTGACTCTGACATGTAACTTTTTTTACCCGCCATTTTCATACCTTCGCGATTGATAGTTGTTATTGTTGATTTTACTGAGATTGTTATTATTGCAAAATTTGAGCTGAAAACCTCATATATACTCCCCCTGTTCAAAATCACAACTCAGAGTTATATTGTTTTACTCCTCACCTCACCATCCCATAACCTATTTCAAGGAGCAGTTCAATCAGGCTGTATCTGGACAAATATCCCCAGAAGCTGTTGCCGATCTTCGTCTGCAAGCCTATAACAAAATAAAAAAAGAAAAAATCTTGTTAATGACAACATCTTTTCAGAGTAAATGTATAAAACTCTTCAAGCTCGCTCACCTCTCTGCTCAACTTCGCCGCAATTTCATTTTTGAGAACAAAAACACATACATAAAAAAGATGAAGTTTGTGAAAAGAAACAAGTGGATCCAACATCATCCATGACCTTCTACAAACCAAAAACCAACATCCACCATCCTTTGTTTTGTCCGCAAGATCGGGAGCATAATCGGTCGTGGCGGCGAGATCGTGAAGCAGCTTCGCATGAAGACGAAGGCGAAGATCCAGATCAGGGAGACAATTCTGGGATGCGACACGCGTGTTGTGACGATCTATACTGTCGCGGATGAGGCGAGGAATCAGGGAAGTTTGTGTGTTCGACGGAGGATGAGCTTATGAGGATTCATCAGAGGGTTATTGTGGAGGTTTTGCATTGTTGCGGTGAGGTTGATGAAGAAGAATAATTGGAAGAGAAAGAGTTGATTTTTGTTAGTTTATAACAAGGTACAGAGAGAGCGTGAGGGAGGTGAAGAGAAACAACGAGATAATTTTGTGCCAGCAGCGAAGAGACTAAAAATAACAAATAAATAAATCAAATTTCCTTTCCCAATACCATACTAACATGCGGCACTGTTTTTCTTTGTTGCTAGGGTTGTAAAAAAATTTTCTTTGTTCAATGCCAACTGGGTCAGCCCATTGGGCTACTGGCCCAATTTCCTCTATCCATTATCACCTTTTGTATTAATAAAATAATAATAATAATGACTGAAGTAGATGGCGTGGTGGTTAATGTGTGATGGTTTGGAGGTAAGGTTCCGGGTTCGAGACCCCCTGGGTGCGATTTCTTTTTCTTTTTTCTGTTTGCTTCATTCCCTTTTTATTAAACACAAATAAACTATTGGGCTTCAACTTAATCAATAGGTAAAGCCCAATAATGATTTGCTTTCCAGCACTCCCTATTTTCTGTTTAAACCCCTCCCTTCTGTTAGAACATAGTTTGATTCTACAACCCTTTATTAGAGTTTTGATGATAACAAATACAAAGAAAAAATATGAACCCTAAAAATTATGTTATTTTGTATGCAGAAGTTCTGACCAAAGCAGCATCAAAAGATAAGCTATAGAAGCTACACGCTGAAGCAATCAGAATTTGCGTTAAAGATTGATGACCAGAACCTGCGCTTAAGTGAAGTGAACTCTGACTCTGAACAAAAGCATAATAATCTAAGTCATCAATGTGCTAAAGCATCAGTAGCAGGCAAGGATGAAAGATTCTGAAGCGTTACTATTCATTCAAGACAACATCAATTACAACGGCTTCATTCAGACAGGATCTTCTCCAAATGGAAAATGAGTTAATGACATTTATCACACTTAATGTTCAACAGGAATCCATTGCCTATATAAATAGGCTCAGTGTTCAAATCATTCACGATTTTGCCAAGACTACTCACGAGAATTCAAAAAACGCAAAAAGCTTACTCATATTTCCACACTCTAAATTTGTGTAAAATATCACAGTTGTGATAATTGTTTTTGTAACGAAAAACATTTGTACACACATTCTTATAACTTTGTTTAAGACAATGTTCCTTGAGATTAACCGGATTGTGGTTGTACTCAAGAAGACTTTAACAGTTGTTAAAGTAGTGATTGTAATACTTTTGAGATTAGTGGATTAAGACCTCGTTGGAGAGAGGCGAAATCACCTTGACGGGTGGACTGGAGTAAGTTTGAGATCAAACGAACTAGGATAAAAATACTCTGTCATTGCGCATTTGATTTCAAGTTTTCAATTCAACCCCCCCTTCTTGTGTTTTCACTTCTTCAATTGGATCAGAACGCCTGGTTCTGAGCTTAAACACTTGACCGTGTCAGTACAAGATCCAAGCTTCAGAAAAAAACTATGGTGGGACCAAGACGAATCATCAGCAATGACTACCATGAAGACAAGAACAGAATCAGTGGCAAACCTCCAGTCTTTGATGGAGAAAAATTTGACTACTGGAAAGATAGAATTGAGAGTTTCTTTCTGGCCCATGATGCTGATCTATGGGACATGGTAACTGATGGATACACACATCCTGTGGAAGGAAGGGGTTAGAAGATAGACAAAAAAATGATGTCTGACTAGCAGAAACGTGACTTCAGAAATCACCATAAGGCCAGAACAATACTCCTCAGCGCTATCTCATATTCAGAATATGAAAAAATCTCAAACAGAGAGACAGCCGAAAATATGTTTGACTCTCTGAGAATGACGCATGAAGGCAACATTCAAGTCAAAGAAACTAAAGCCCTTGCGCTTATTCAGAAGTATGAGGCATTTAATATGGAAGATACTGAATCTATAGAAACGATGTTCTCAAGATTCTAGATCCTTGTTGCTTGGTTGAAGGTTCTTGACAAAGGATATTCTACTACTGATCACGTAAAGAAGATCATCAGAAGTCTACCCAAGCAATGGAGGCCAATGGTCACAACACTTAAGCTAGCCAAAGATCTCAACAAGATATCTCTGGAGGAACATGTCAGCTCCCTCAGAAGTCACGAGATAGAGCTAGAAGAAGATGAGCCTCAAAATCAAGGTAAGCCACTAGCTTTAAAATCTAACAGAAAATATGACTCTAAGGTTTTGCAGGCTATGGAAGAAACTTCTGATGGATCCTCATCAGAAGAAGATGAACTGTCTCTCCTCTCCAGAAGGGTGAATCAACTGTGGAAGCAGAGACAAAGGAAGTTCAGGAATCCCAGAAGACCAGAGAATCAAAATGAATCCTCCTCCAGATACAGGAAGTCCGAGTCTTCCTCTGGACACAGAAGATCTGAATATTCTTCATGATACAGAAATCCAAATAACAAGGACATCATCTGCTATGAGTGCAATGAGCAAGGGCACTACAAAAGTGACTGTCCAAGGCTTCAGAAGGAGAAGCCTAAAAATAAGTTCTTCAAGGAAAAGAAGAAGAGCCTCATGGCAACCTGGGACGATTCAGACTCCTTTGAAGTTGACTCAGAGTCAGATGATGAAAGAGAAAACATAGCTCTCATAGAAAACGTATCAGAAGACAGTGAAGCTTCTGGTTCAGACTTAAAATCAGACACTGAAGAGGTATTCCCTAACTTTGCTATTAATTTCACTAAAGTTGAGCTTGCAGAAAGTCTAAATGAAATTCTAGAAAGGTATCAGCAAATCAGAGTCAAATTCAAGAACCTGAAGAAGGAACTTGCCTCTGACTCTGAAAAGACTGAGAGTCTCAAATTAGAAAACTCTGAGTTAAAATAAAAAGTTTCAAAATTAGAAAATGGTTTGCAAAATTCTCAGAAGAAAATAATTTCTGAGACTCCCAGTAATGCTGATGAGATCATCAAAGAGTATGATCACATCTTTCAGAAGTTTATGGCTAAAAACATAGATAAAAGCAAGATGGCTTCAATGATCTATAGAGTTAGCAGAAATGGAAGAAAAGGGATAGGATATCAAGGTAAGGTATCTACACCTAAGCAAGCTATGGACTTAGTCATAAAACGCACACCACTTAAATCACATTTTATATATGGGCACACACATGACATAAAATACACTAGTAGTGATTACTCTGTCAAACCAAAATTCAACCAGAATTTTGGTAAAACTAACAAACCAGGACCCAAAAAGATATGGGTACCTAAGGATAAAATTATATATGTAGCATATATCTTTAGCAGCAAGGCTAAAACACCAGTCATGGTACCTGGACTCTGGCTGCTCTCGACACATGACGGGAAGAAGGCATATGTTCCAAAGCCTGGAACTTAAACCTGGAGGCTATGTGGGCTTTGGAGGCAACCAAAGAGGAAAGATCATTGGCTCTAGAACAGTAGGTAACATAAATCTTCCCTCTATAAATAATGTACTGCTAGTTGATGGATTAATGCATAACCTATTATCCATAAGTCAATTAAGTGATAACGGTTATGATATACTCTTTAATCAAAATTCATGCAAAGTTGTTAGTCAGAAAGATGGAACTACCCTTTTTAATGGAAAGAGGAAAACAACCTTTACAAAATAAAACTTTCTAAACTTAAGAGTAAGAATGTAAAATGTCTTCTTTCTGTTAACAACGAGCAATGGGTCTGGCACAGAAGATTGGGGCATGTTAGTATGAGAAGAATATCTCAGATTAACAAACTCAATCTGGTCAGAGGACTTCCTAATTTGAAGTTCAGCTCAGATGCTCTGTTTGAAGCATGTCAGAAAGGTAAATTTTCAAAACCTGCTTTTAAATCTAAAAACGTTGTTTCCACCTCTAAGCCATTAGAACTTCTGCACATAGACTTATTTGGACCAGTAAAAAATGCGTCTGTCAGTGGCAAGAAGTATTGGTTAGTGATCGTAGATGACTATAGAAGATGGACATGGGTAAATTTCTTAAGACACAAGGACGAGTCACACTCTGTGTTCGTTACCTTCTGTAACCAAGTTCAGAATGAAAAGGATCTTAGAATTATCAAAGTCAGAAGTGATCATGGTGGGGAATTTGAAAATAAAAATTTTGAATAATTTTTTAATGAAAAAGGCATCTTGCATGACTTCTCTTGTCCTAGAACTCCCCAACAAAATGGAGTTGTAGAACAAAATAATAGAACATTGCAAGAAATGGCCAAAACCATGATCAAAGAGACTAACATTGCTAAGATCTTCTAGGTAGAGGCAATTAACACAGCGTATTATATGCAGAATAGAATCTCCATAAGACTTATTCTGGAAAAGACTCCATATGAATTGTGGAAGAACAGAAAGACCAATATTTCCTATTTCCATCCATTTGGATGCACTTGCTTTATTCTGAATACAAAAAATTATCTGGACAAGTTTGACTCTAAAGCACAAAAGTGTAACATGTTAGGATACTCTAAACGCTCAAGAGGGTAAAGAGTATACAATACAGAAACACAGATTGTTGAAGAGTCAATCAGTGTTAGATTTGATGATAAGCTTAACTCTCAAAAGTCAAAGCAAAATGAATTCCTTGCAGATATAGAAGTTGAATTCACAGGCACTGAAGACAACTCGTCAGAAGTTCTCAACAAAGACGCTCCCACAACATCAGAAAGAGTTATTGCAAGCAATCAAGCACCTTCAGTTGATCAACTTCAGAAAAGGCTATCCAGAAGCAGCATAGCTCACCTAGAAGATAAAATACTGGGAAAGAAGGATGATTCAATTAGAACAAGATCAACATTCAGAAACTTTGAAGAATTCCTTATGGGTCTGGTCTCTCTGATTGAACCAACAACAATTGATGAAGTGCTTCTGGACAATGACTAGATTCTGGAAATTCAGGAGGAATTAAATCAGTTCACCAGAAATGACGTATGGGATCTAGTTCCCAAACCAAAAAGATTCAACGTCATTGGAACAAAGTGGGTGTTTAGAAACAAGTTGAACGAGCAAGGAGAAGTCATCAGAAACAAAGAACGACTGGTAGCACAAGGTTATAGTCAGCAAGAGGGGATATACTATACAGAAACCTTTGTTCCAGTCGCCAGGTTAGAATCTATCAGACTTTTAATATCATTTGCTGTAAACAATGGCATCACTCTGTATCAGATGGATGTCAAAAGTGCATTCCTAAATGGCTATATAGATGAAGATGTATATGTGCACCAACCCCCTGGTTTTGAGAATTCCAAACACCCAGAATATGTTTTTAAACTAAAGAAGTCACTCTATGGTCTGAAACAAGCTCCCAGAGCTTGGTATGAAAGACTAAGTAACTTCCAGTTAGAAAAGGAATTCACCAGAGGGAAAGTGGACACAACCTTGTTTTGTAAGACATTTAAGAATGACACTTTAGTATGTCAGATTTATGTTGATGACATCATCTTTGGATCTACTAAATCCTCTCTTGGAAGAGAGTTTGCTAAATGCATGCAGACATAGTTTGAGATGAGCTTAATGGGGGAACTTAAATTCTTTCTGGGCATTCAGATAAACCAAACTCCAGAAGGAACTTACATTCATCAGAGCAAATATGTCAGAGAACTTATGAAGAAATTTGATCTCTCAGAATGTAAGCCCTCAAAGACTCTAATGCACCCCACATGCATTCTGGAAAAGGAAGAGGTAAGTAAAAAGGTAGAACAGAAAGTCTACAGAGGTATGATTGGTTCTCTCCTTTATCTTACGGCTTCAAGGCCTGACATTTTATTTAGTGTTTGCTTATGTGCTAGATTATAATCAGATCCTAGAGAAACTCACTTAACAATAGTTAAGCGAATTTTCAAGTATCTGAAAGGTACTACTAATCTGGGTTTGTTTTATAGAAAATCAAATGATTACAGCTTAGTAGGATATTGTGACGCTGATTTCGCTGGAGACAGAGTAGAACGTAAAAGAACTTCTGGAAGCTGTCAGTTTCTGGGAGAAAATCTGATCTCATGGACCAGCAAGAGACAGTCCACAATAGCACTATCAACAGCAGAAGCTGAATACATAGCAGCTGCTGGATGTAACACACAAATTCTCTGGATGAAAAGTCAACTTGAAGACTTCAACATATTTGAGAGCAACATTCCTATCCTCTGTGACAACACTTATGCTATATGTCTCAGTAAGAATCCTATTTTTCATTCTAGGGCCAAGCATATAGAAATAAAACATCATTTTATTAGGGAATATATTCAGAAAGGAATTCTAACCTTAAAATTTATTGACACAAACCATCAATGGGCTGACGTTTTTACAAAACCTCTTTCTGAAGATAGGTTCAACTTCATTCTGAAACATCTCAGCATGAAGTTATGTCCAGAATAAAATGTTTTATTTATATCTTAACCCTCATAAATTTATTATTTTCTGTGAACAACTGATCAACCTGTCTTAAGAGTTTATAAGTACAGATTTCCTCAGAATCTATCCATGAAGATCTGAACGATCTATTTCAAGGATAGAGGTGTGCAGTTCACATCATCAAACACTTGTCATCCTCTCACCTGCTACCTTCTGAAGCTGAACACGAGTTCAATTTCTGAAAGGTTCAAGGTGCTGATTGGGTGCATTGAGACACTTGTAAGCGGTAACCGTTTAGTATCTTTCTAAATCCCCTAAATTCAGGTGTCATTAATGCATATAATCATTACTAATTTTCTATTTTACTTACTATTTAAGTTTTCAAGAAACCTATTTAAACTCAAAATTAATTTTTTCAATCATTCACTTTTACTCTTGTCAATATTTTCTCTTGTTTCAAGTTCTTTCTTTCAAAAACCCTTTTCATCTTCCTCAAAATCCCGTGTGAACAATGGCTTCTTCATCAAATCTCAAAAATCTCAGTGCTCCTGAATCTACATCAACAGAACAGTATGAAGAACCCCTCAGGACTCTTCTAACTCTTGTTGATAACCTGGAAGTTCTCTCAGAACTGATCATTGATTTTGGGAGTTTACATGAAAATGGGTTCAATCTCTTTGAAGACGTGACTGCTCGAGGATGGAACAAGTACTTTGACCGTCTGGTTGGTCCAACGTTTCCCATTCTCGTCAAAGAATTCTGGATACATGCTTCTTCTTCAAATCACCAGGTTACTTCTTATGTCATGGGTAAGATGATTGTGATTACATAAGATCTTATTGCGAAGCTTCTTCGATACAACGGTGGTGGTGTCAGATGCATTGACATGGCTGAGAGATGCTATGACCTAAGATCAATTGCAAAGGAAATTTTTACTTATGGACAACCCTCCAATAAAATCAGTGATTTGAAGGATCATCAAAGAATCTGGGCCAGAATCATTATGGGATGTTTCCACCATAGGAAGCCCACAAGTTCTCCTGATTACATCAATATTGATAAGCAATTTCTGATTTATTTCATTTCTAAGAAGACAAAGGTAAATCTTCCACACTTGCTCTTCAACCATCTCAGAACAAGTGTGAAGGAAACCAGAGAAGACGAAAGGACCAAGAGGGATTGGATTCCCTTAGGAAGGCTGATATCAGATATTCTAACAGAGAATAGGTTGATAGAACATCTGACGGAGGCTCAGTGTTGTACCCCAAAATTTGCCCTCCCATATTCTTCAAGAAATTGCCAAGTCAAGCTGCAAAATTCCCCAAGGGTTGCACAATGCAAAGGTCTCCTATACAGTCAAAACTAGGGTTTGTATCCTGATCAAGAAAAGGAAGTTTTCAAAGGCCCAATCAAGTCTCACATGTCTACAAAGATGGTCAAGTATCCCCATATCAAGTTTCAAGGCATTCAGCTCAAAATTGCACAGTCAAAACCCTAAATTGCACTACAGTCAACTGTAGGGGCAAAATGGTCATTTGGCAGTCAAAAGTTCAAATTTTTGGTCAACATATCATTTTGAAGCCACAAACATCATTTGATCAATGCTTGATCATGATTCTCAAAATTTGGCTCAGAAATCATCAAAGATGCAAAAGTTACTATATTTGGACAGCTGAAAAAGTCAACTGAAATTGACCAGGGCATAACTTTCACATGGATTATCAGAAAAATTCCATCCAAAGCTCATTTTGAAGAGAAAGACATTTCCTACAACTCATCTTCATACTTCAAGTCTAAGAAATGCTCTCACAAAAAGTTATCAATTTCAACATTATAGGTCATTTTCAAAAGTCAACAAAAAGGGAATTTAAGTCAAAGGCCATAACTTGAGATTGGTAAATCAAAATGACATGGGACCAAAGGCATTGGTTAAAGAACTCAAATAACTTTCCAAAATGTCCAAGAACATGAGAAAAGATTAAAAATTGAGCAAGTTATGCCTTGTGGAAGTTGGGAAATTTTTGGATATTTTGAAAAGTCAACATTACTTCAAATGACCTAAAAATGCTAATGGGCCCATTTTTCTTCCATGATTCATCATTCTAAACATGTGCACGACCACTTGGCCCAAAGGGAAGTATTTTCTCATTTTTTATTTATTTATTTGAATTATTATTTATATTAATTCATTTAAATTATTTAAATACATGAAAAATATCTAACTTGCCTTAACCAATCTTTTTATGCATGTTTGATACTCAATATTTCGTGTAAATACAAATGGGGAAAGATTTGGAGCTGATTGGCATGATTGAGAGCAAAATACACATGAAAAAGATTCAAAAAGATCCTTAACAAATCAAATCCTTAATCCATAATTGCAAGAGATTTCTATGAATTTTGTTGACCTAATAGCCTCAGTACATAATCAGGATCACAAACCTAATCATAGAACACTCTAAGCTGCGCCCAAAAAGCCATTGTGAAACTTGATTTTTCTCCAAAAAAAGCAAAACTGAAAAGCACTCTAGAGGTCGATTCAAGCCTCCATTCTTGTCTCAATAGCTTCCTTGTGGTCTCCTGAACACATTCCAATCAGAAACCACCATCAAAACTCCAAGAATCGGTACCTGGAACCAGAACTGTATCAAACGAATTGCATAATCATACATTCCATTCTATGCGTTATTTGTGAAATATATTACTTGATTCATATTCATAACAAAGTTTTAAAGCTAACCATTGTATTTAATTGGATTATTATGCATCATATGTGATTCTACCATGCGCGATTTCTTGGGTTTACAGGTTGTAATTTTGGGGCTTTTGCAAAGAGGGAAAATTAACCCTCAGGACCACCACCATTGGCTTCAGAATGTTCAAACGATCATAAACCAACTATTGCGCCTAATTTATGATGGCCCTGACGCTAATCGCTATTTTCTGAAAAGACCTTTTCTGCAACGGTGTAAAAACCGTTGCTTATGTTGTTTGTTTTTCAGGATGAGGAAGACGACGACATCGTGGCAAAACGTGACTGGCTAGTTTCAAATTTCGCGCGCGTTGAGGCCACTAACTCTCTTTTCTTTTATAATATTTATTAACCATTATGTATTAAAAGTGATTCAAGCGCTTCAGTGGTAGACGTTCACCCTTGCAATGTCCAAGACCTGGGTTCGAGTCCCAGGTCTGTATAATTCCAATATTATTTTTCCACGTTAATTCCTATGCAGGCACAACATTGATGTACACCATGCTCCATCATCATCCAAGCGTCCACGCGTCTGGCATGCTCAAATCAAGGGCATAGGTGGGATGAACATCCTAAAACCTCAGTCAACGTGCCACATAATACCTGGAAAGTCAACGAATTCTGAAGCTATTGGGCTCAATTTATTGGATCAACACCTCACAATAGGGCCTGAACCCCCCCCCCCCCCCCCCCCGGTTTGCAATTTCTTTCCCTTTTTTTTTACTTATTTTTATTTTTATTGTGGATTGTTATTTTATTTTATTCAATTGTTTTAAATTAATTAATTATATTTTACAAATTTATAAAATACATAAAAATTCAGAAAAGACAAAGAAATAATAAATTATTTTTATTCTAATATTTTCATAAATAAATTAACATGTAAATATTTAGTTTTAATTAGGATATAATTTCAATTTCTTTTAAATAACAAAAATACAAAAATATGTAGAAATAGGTGTAATTAATTTTGATTCCTTTTAATTTCCTTTTTTTTTTTTGCAATAATAATATTTATTTTATTTATTTTCATAATTAAAAATGCATGTAAAATAACTTAGGTTTAAATTAGTTAAAAATTCAATATTTTTCATAATAACTAAAAATAATTAGAATTAGGGTTTGACATTTTATTTTAGTTATAATTAATTCTCTTTTTTTTTTTCTTTTTCTTTTTTTCTTTTTCTCTATTAAATCTAAAAAACATAAAAATACCAAAAACATTTTCTTTTAATTTTAACTTTAATTCCTTATTAACTTTAAATTTTGCAAAAGGGTCCAACGCCCATATTCTTAAATTCATTTAATCTCGCACATTTATTTTATTGCTTAAATAATTATGTATCTCTCCCAAAGCATTGTAACTTAAACTTCTCTCACTTTTATTTCTTTTGCTTTATTTTATTTTCCGTCAAATCGGGTCCGGTTTAATTTTGGCGATGTGGACCCGCGCCATTTGTAATAGCTTTAGAATTTATTTTCCCGCAAATATAAACTGTTAAACAAAGCATGCAAGAATGAATGGCCTTAAAAATAAAATCAAGCGTAGATCACAACAAACATGACAAGACAAATATCAATGAAAACGACACACGAATCGCACACACCACCCCTAGGGTACGCCTCACTGTTGCCTTTCGAAAGGTGATCGTCGAGTAGAGGATGTCTTAGTAAGTCCTCATGATCCGGGAACCTGGCATGAGGGTAGCTTCTAAGGTGTCTTCCCATTACTCTGGTGATCACCATGTCCCGAACCTCGAATTGACCCGAACACCTCCAACAGTGGTGCTACCTACCTCTCAATGGTGGGATGGCACTGCTTTAAAGGACATTTACACAGACGAATTCCTTAGGGTAGGTAGGTTCTCAAGGATACTTGCTCTCTTCAAAGACAAATAAAAATCTTTTCACACCAACACATTTTCAAAAGCTTTCAAAGCAAATTTTTCAAACACTCTGACGTACGAGTCGAACTGAAATTTTTCAAAGAAACTTTTCTAAACCCACATTGAAAAGCAAACAAACAATTTTGAAAACACATTGAGCAAGTATCTAAGAGCCCATGGATAACCATGGATAGAAAGGGTGCTAACACCTTCCCTTTCTATAATCTACCTCCCGAACCGAGAAACATTCTCAATAAGGAATTTTGATGTGCTTTTGTCCTTTCCATTTGGAGAAAATAAAAGACGGTGGCGACTCTTGCTTCCGCGACATTTTCGCGAACCAGCGTTAAACAGTCAGTTCTAGATCCACCGATCACAGAACTGGCGACTCTGCTGGGGATCCCTTATAAAGTGAGGTGTACCTTAGGGCTAGCTCATAACTATGTTTTCAATTGTCTTCTTTGCTTGCTTTATTATTGTGGGTTGCTTGGGAGTTCTATAGGTCCTAACCCGGATCTGGGGATACCTTTCTTAGAAAGTAGCAACAAGGCTGTGAGGGAACTGTGCGGGGTATACCGACATGGTTGAAACAGTCTGCTACGTTGATGTGGCACTTTGGTGTGTACCGGTAACCCTTGAGTTCAGTCAAGGAGAGTACGGGGCCTCCGCGTGGTGTCGCGAAGCATCAACAGACCTTAGGAACCTTAATTGAACTATCTTGGCCTCTTTAGGGTAGTGAGATAACTGACTTTGGTACAGTCCGAGGTTGGTTGATACTCGATACTACACTCAATTGAGGGTTGCTCTCCTGGAATATTTCGGTCGCCAGTTCAGTGGCTAAATCGAAACGATGAACAATGAAAGCAATCCCGTGATATTGGGAACCTTAGAACCCGGTTACTTTGATTAGGACAGGTTGAACTCACCAACTTCAAGAGGGTACTACCCAGACCCCATGCTGGCCTTAAACCTTAAGGGCTTGTCTTGTGTGCCTTGTGTGCCTTACATGTTTGTCTTTGTAAATATCTGTGGTGTGTTTAATCATAGCATCATGACATCATCCAGCATCATATGCATTGACTAACCATTTCAGGGGTTCGAATTTTCATCTTTGTTCTTGTTTTGTAGGACATGGAAACTGTTCGTAGAAAGACAATTCAGGTCAATCTTGTAAGGGTCCCTCCTCAGCTTAAGGAGCTTATATCCAGGATTCCCGAGAACTCGTCCTTCAGTGAAAGGCATGGAAGCCTCATCAGTTTGGTCAACACCAACATTGAGGAAGATATGATAAAGGTCCTGTTCCAGTTCTTTGATCCTCTGCATCACTGTTTTACCTTCTTGGACTATCAGTTGGTACCTACATTGGAGGAGCTCTCCTGGCTCCTGAAGATCCCTATCCTTGATCAGCTACCCTTCAACGGTACAGAAAAGGAACCTAAGCTTGAAGAGATTGCTAAAGCCTTGCGCCTACAGTCATCTGACCTCAAAGGACATTGGGAAGTCAGAAGTGGTATCAAAGGGTTCTTAGCTAAGTTTCTGTTTGAAAAGGCTCATGAATGTTGGAATTCCCTTGACTTGCAAGCTTTTGAAGAGGTTGTGGCCCTCCTTGTTTATGGTTTGGTGTTGTTCCCTAACCCAGATCAGCTTATTGACATCAGTGCTGTTCAGATCTTTATGTCCAGGAATCCTATACCTACGTTGCTGGGGGACATCCTTCACTCATGTTACACTCGAACCATGAGAAAAAGGGGTGTCCTTATGTGTTGCACTCCTCTCCTGGGAAGGTGGTTTATTTTGCACCTTCCACAATCAGTCTTGAAGAATGAGCGGGGTTTGAGATGGTCACAACGGTTGATGACTCTTACACATGCAGATATACATTGGTGTCCTAGGTCCAGAGGAGATGTCACTATCATTGATCGTTGCGGGGAGTACCCTAATGTTCCTTTACTTGGAATCAGAGGAGGTATTACTTATAGCCCATGCCTGGCTTGGAGACAGTTTGGTTATGCTCGGAGGGATGGTCCTCATGACATGTTAATTCCTGACATAGTTTTTGACTTCGACAATGATACTCAAGGACTTCGCCAGAGATTTATCAGAGCCTGGAGGACGCCAAGTAGGATAGACAGCAAGACACTGGGGCACAGGAATTCCATCCCGTTGGAACCTTATCTCAAGTGGGTACGAGCTCGCTCCCAGAAGCTAGTGATGCCCTATCCTCACATGCTCCCGGTAATCAAAGAGCCTGTCTTGGAAGGGGAAGTGTCCTACACTATTCAGCACCCTGACATGCCCACATCCTGGGAAGAGATGCAGAAGAGCTGGATCCAGCTTAAGGAAGAGCGGAATTCTCTTGAGACTAGTCTACATGCCAGTGAAAAGAAGGTCTTGGAGCTCACCCGTCTGTTGCATGAGGAGAGGAATCTCAACACTTACATAGCTCCAAAGAGGATGCGCAGTGTATTTTGGGATTGATTTGATTTTTGTACTTGTACCCATGAGGCTCTGATGTATTAAACAATGATTTCTTTAATGATAACGTGTGTTCCCTTTTGTCTACAACAAATTTGAACTTTCGAACCCTTGAATGCATTGCATACGCATTTCATACATCATGTGCGTAGCAGGTTTTTCCACTTTTCAGGTTGCTTACAGTTCTTCGCTGTTTATTTCAGCATCATGAATCCCGAATCCGAATCAACTGAGACATCAATCAAGGCTCTCCAGGCGCAGAATGCGCAGTTTCAAGAACTAATCAAGGGTCTGGCTAAAGGCCAAGAAGAACTGAAGGCTATGCTCCTGAAGAAGGAGAAGAAGAAGAAGAGAAGAACTGTTCTATTCAACTCGGGCCGAAGGTTTGGCAATACTCTGCAGCATGAAGAGGCTGGTTCTTCTGTTGGCAAGAGTCCTTCTCAGGCAGAAGTAAAGGTTCCTACTCCAGTAGTCTCCGACAACGAGACAGATTTTGATGAAGAGCAGTACCCTCCCGCAGACGACAGATATAAGCAACTGGAGGACAGATTGAAGGCTATGGAGGTTCAGCAGGTACCAGGGCTGGATTTCGGAGATTTAGGTTTGTCGACTGGTGTGATTATCCCGCATAAGTTCAAAGCACCATCCTTCTCCAAATATGACGGGGCGTCTTGTCCCAAGCTGCATTTAAGGTCCTATGTTCGGAAAATTTAGCCGTACTCTGCGGATAAGAATTTATGGATCCACTTCTTCCAGGAGAGTCTTTCAAGGACTCATCTCGAATGGTTCTATCAGCTGGATGGGACCAAAGTTCGTAACTGGGAGGAGTTGGCTACTGCTTTCTATAAGCAGTATCAATATAATGCCGACCTTGCCCCCACGCGTACCCAACTCCAGGGTATGTCGTTAGGTGTAAGCGAAGGTTTTAAGGAGTACGCTCAGAAGTGGAGAGACCTGGCTGGCAGGGTGCAGCCACCATTGACTGATCGGGAGCTGGTAGACATGTTCTTGGGGACCCTATCTGGGCCATTTTTCAACCATCTCATCGGGAATTCTTCTGCTGGGTTCACTGATTTGATCTTGACTGGAGAGAGAATTGAAGCTGGGTTGAAGTCTGGGAAAATTGCCAAGGGTGCATCATCTAGTTCGGAAAAGAAACCATTCAAGAAGGAGTTTAGTGCCGTGTATGGTTCCAGGAAATCAGAGAGACCTGAGCACCGCCAATCTGTCGGCGCGGTGATGATTGCTAAGCCTGCTGCCGCTCCTCGGCCAAACAATTCCCAAAGGGTTGAAAGACCCCGGCGAGAGTTTACCCGGTTAAGCATGACCCTATCACAGATTCTGCCACAGTTGCTAGCCACCAACTTAGTGACTGTCAGGGATGCGCCGAAGTTCCCCAATACAACGTCTCCCAAGTACAACCCGAATGCTCGTTGTGCCTACCATTCAGATAGCCCGGGGCACTCTACTGATGACTGTTGGGCGTTAAAGAATAAGGTGCAAGACCTTATCGATGCAAAGGAGATACAATTCGAAGCGCCTGCAAAACCGAATGTAGTTACTGCCCCTATGCCTCAGCACGGGGTAAATGCTGTTGATGAAGACGTTTATGCTGTTTCTGTGGATGATCTAGCCACTCCTCTAAAGATCGTCAAGAAGAACCTACTGCAGGCCGGTTTATTTCCGGGTTGTAGTGAGGGTTGCCTATTCTGTGCTGTGTCCCTATCTGGTTGTCCCTTGCTAAAGTTAGGCATCCAAAGCTTAATGGATAGCAAGGAGATTCTATTCAAGAAGTCTGCTGTTCGTTTGGTTCCAATGGAAGAAGTTTCTGTGGTGACTATCTTCAATAATCCGATCCCGGCTCTCCAGAAGAAGCCCGTTCAAATTATGACCGTTGCACCCGTTATTATCACTGTTCCAGGGCCCCTGCCCTATGTATCTGATAAAGCTGTCCCTTGGCACTATGGGGCAGATGTATATATAAACGGGATTAAACAAGAGCTCAACGCTGGCGCCAGCATCTGTGACATCACTGGCCCAGCCAAAGTTACCCGCAGTGGCAGGCTCTTCTCGCCTGACATTGCACCGCCTGCTGCCCGAAGACCGCTCCTGATAATTCCTACAAGTGCACCTATTCCTGTTGCTGATCAAGTTGTTGTTCCCGCTGCTAATCCGATTGTTTCTCCTACTGCCGAGTCATCCAATGCTCGGGGCAAGGGAATTGAAGCTGAGCCTGCCCAGATGGAGGCACCCATACCCATAGCTGCTGAGGCCTCCCCACAAGAGATGGAGGAGATTCTGAAGATTATAAAGAAGAGCGATTTTAATGTTGTGGAACAGCTGGGGCATACGCCCTCCAAGATCTCCATGCTCTCTTTACTGCTGTGCTCCGAGGCCCATGCAAAGGCCCTAATCTCATTCCTCAAGACGGCCCATGTGCCACATGAAACCTCTGCAGTCCAGTTCACTGATTGCGTGGCAAGTCTAACGGCAGACAATGGCTTGGGTTTCTCAGATGCTGACTTGACCGCAAAGGGGAGAGACCATAATGATGCTCTGCATATCTCAATTGAATGCAGGGGCACCACCCTGGCACATGTGTTGGTTGATACTGGGTCATCTTTGAATGTGCTACCCAAGAAGGCTCTGGATCGTCTAGATTGTGAAGGCCTGGAATTGAAACCCAGCAACATCATCGTCAGGGCCTTTGATGGTTCAAAGAGGATGGTCCATGGAGAGGTTGACATTCCGATTCGTGTGGGCTCTCAGGTGTTCGATTCCACTTTTTATGTGATGGACATCCGTCCATCGTACTCTTGTCTACTGGGTCGACCATGGATACATAAGGCTGGGGCAGTGACCTCTACCTTGCATCAAAAGCTGAAGTACCCCGTCAGAGGGAAGATTGTCACTGTGCAAGGAGAGGAAGAATATATGGTGAGTCACCTAAACTCCTTCAGGTACATTGAGATGGATGGGGAGTTCATTGAGACCCCCTTTCAGCATTTCGAGGAGGTGTTTCCAATTGCAGCAGAAACAACAAAAGCAAGTGGTCCTTTGAAGATGGCTTCCCTGAAGGATGCCAGGGCTGTGGTGCAGAAGGGTGAATGTGCCGACTGGGGCAGACTTCCAGACTTCACACAGAAGACTGATAAACTTGGGCTGGGTTTTACCTCAGAAGGTCAGAGAGCTATGAGGAAAGCAAAGATCGGAAGACCTCCGGTATTTATTAAAAGTTCAAGAGTGAACGCTGTTGGGGAAGACCATGAAGTGGACGAAGCTGAATTCAACAGCTGGATCTATCCGATGGCCGAAGACGGACTGAACAATTGGAGTGCAAAGGACCATACCCCTGTTACCTTTGTGACGCAGTAATGAATTCCTATGTTTTGTTATTTTGTAATAAACAATGATAAACTCTATGGCCCGGTGTCTTACCCGAGGCACCGTGGTTCTATTTGTGAGGGCATACAAACTGTCATTTCATATATCATAAATGAAAATCTTGGACGTATTTTTCGCATTGCAAATATTGTGCTCCTTTTCTGCCTTTCTTTTCCTTTACATAAATTTTCAAAACAGCTGTATTTACACACACACACTCACTCATACAGGTTTCAATCCACTCTGGATCTTACTGATAACAACTCTGCTACTGCCAATTATGACTTCGAAAATCCGATCAACTTAGCCGAAGACGAAGGTGAAGATGATTGCGAAGTGCCTGGCGAGCTTGCAAGACTGTTGCTTCAGGAAGAGAGGGCAATTCAACCCCATGAAGAGTCAGTGGAAATCATAAACCTGGGTACTGAGGCAGACAGGAAAGAGGTAAAGATTGGTGCCAACCTAGAGCTCAGCGTGAAGCAACGGTTAACCAAGATGTTACATGACTATATGGAGATCTTTGCCTGGTCCTACGAAGACATGCCCGGGTTGGATACCGACATTGTGGTCCATCACTTGCCGACTAAGGAAGACTGCCCTCCAGTTAAGCAAAAGGTCCGTCGGATGCGTCCAGAGATGTCCGAGAAGATTAAGGCCGAGGTCATGAAACAGTTTGATGCTGGGTTCCTTGCAGTAACTTCTTACCCTCAGTGGGTTGCTAATGTGGTGCCGGTACCCAAGAAAGACGGAAAGGTCAGAATGTGTGTCGATTACAGGGATCTGAACAGGGCCAGCCCCAAAGATGACTTCCCCTTATCTCACATTGATGTCCTTGTTGATAATACGGCTCAGCACAAGGTATTCTCTTTCATGGATGGCTTTTCAGGTTACAATCAGATCAAGATGGCACCTGAAGACATGGAAAAGACTACATTTGTTACTCAGTGGGGCACCTTCTGTTACAAGGTCATGCCATTTGGATTAAAGAACGCTGGGGCCACCTACCAACGTGCCATGGTCGCCTTATTTCATGACATGATCCACCATGAGATAGAAGTATATGTGGACGACATGATTGCTAGGTCCCAGACTGAGGAAGAGCATCTAGACCATCTGCAGAAGTTGTTTGACCGGTTGAAACTGTACAAACTGAGATTGAACCCGAACAAGTGCACCTTCGGGGTAAGATCTGGGAAGTTGCTAGGCTTTGTGGTCAGTGATAAAGGTATTCAAGTGGACCCTGCTAAGGTCAAAGCTATTCAAGAGATGCCAGTTCCTAAGACAGAGAAGGAAGTCAGAGGTTTTTTAGGACGCCTGAATTACATTGCTCGATTCATCTCACATCTGACTGCTACCTGTGAGCCAATCTTCAAGCTGCTGAAGAAAGATCAGGTAGTGCGTTGGAACGATGAATGTCAGGCTGCTTTTGACAAAATCAAAGAGTATCTCCAAGAACCACCTATCCTTATGCCACCGGTTGAAGGGAGACCTCTGATCCTATATCTGACAGTGCTTGACAACTCAATGGGGTGTGTGCTGGGGCAGCATGACGAGTCTGGCCGAAAAGAGCATGCCATTTATTACCTTAGCAAAAAGTTTACCGACTGTGAGACCCGATACTCACTGCTTGAGAAAACTTGCTGCGCTTTGGTATGGGCTGCTCGCCGGCTGAGACAGTATATGCTGACTCACACTACCTTGTTGATCTCAAAGATGGATCCTATAAAGTACATATTCGAAAAGCCTGCTCTGTCTGGGAGAATTGCAAGATGGCAGATGATCTTGACGGAATACGACATTCAGTACACGACCCAGAAAGCCATCAAGGGAAGTGTATTGGCAGACCACTTAGCACATCAAGCTGTAGATGATTATCAGTCCATGAACTTCGAGTTTTCGGATGAAAGCATCATGATTGTGACTGATTGTGAAATACCTGGACCGGATGAAGGACCTGAGCCAGGATCCCGATGGTCTATGCACTTTGACGGAGCCTCCAATGCTTTGGGAAATGGTATCGGCGCCATCATCATATCCCCTCAAGGTACTCATACTCCACTCACTGCCCGACTGTGTTTCAATTGTACCAACAACATGGCAGAGTATGAGGCGTGTATCATGGGTCTTCAAGCTGTGATTGACCTAAGGATCAAATTTCTGAGTGTCTTCGGAGATTCCGCTCTTGTGATCAATCAGATCAAGGGAGAGTGGGATACGAAACATCCAAACCTGATTCCTTACAGAGAATGTGTGTTGACCCTGATTCCCCACTTCACAGAGATAACCTTTGAGCACTTTCCAAGAGAAGAGAATCAGTTAGCGGACGCGTTAGCTACAATGTCTTCAATGTTCAAGGTCAAATGGGATAATGAGGCTCCCCGAATCATCATCTGGAAACTGGACGAACCGGCATACTGTTGTGATCTCGAAACTGAATTGGTAACTGAGAAGCCTTGGTACCACGAAGTGAAAAGATATCTGGAAGCTCAGGAATACCCTGAAGGTGCATCTGTCAACGATAAGAAATTCCTGAGGAGGTTTGCAGCAAAGTTCTTCCTTAGCAACGGCATCTTGTACAAGAGAAACCATGATTCAACCTTACTGCGTTGTGTGGATAAGATTGAAGCAGAAAGGATCATGGAAGAGCTACATGAAGGGACCTTTGGTACACATTCCAGTGGGCACACTATGGCTAAGAAAATCCTACGGGCAGGATATTATTGGTCCACAATGGAAGCTGACTGTTACCAACACTCCAGGACATGCCACAAGTGCCAGATTTACGCAGACAAGGTGCATGTTCCTCCGGTTCCCCTGAATGTTCTGACTGCACCTTGGCCGTTTGCAATGTGGGGCATAGACATGATTGGCGAGATAAAACCTACGGCATCCAATGGACATCGCTTCATCCTAGTGGCGATTGATTATTTCACGAAGTGGGTCGAGGCAGCATCCTACGCTACGGTAACCAAGACTGTTGTAGCACGGTTCATTCGACATAATCTGATATGTCGATACGGCGTCCCTGAGCGAATAATTACAGACAACGGTACCAATCTAAACAATAAGATGATCGCTGAGCTCTGCGAACAGTTCAAGATACAGCACCACAATTCTTCTCCTTACAGACCGAAGATGAATGGGGCTGTAGAAGCAGCTAATAAGAACATCAAGAAAATCGTGCAAAAGATGACAGTGACTTACAAAGATTGGCACGAGATGTTACCGTTCGCTCTGCATGGGTACCGTACCTCAGCTAGGACGTCAACCGGGGCAACTCCTTTCTCTCTGGTTTATGGCATGGAGGCAGTCTTGCCGATCGAAGTGCAAATTCCCTCTCTCCGGATAATGAAGGATGCAAATCTGAACGAAGATGATTGGATCCAGACACGACTTGATCAACTCAACCTCATTGATGAAAAGAGACTTGCTGCTATCTGCCATGGTCAGACGTATCAGAAACGGATGATCAGGGCATTTAACAAAAAGGTCAGACCACAGGAATATCAAGTTGGGGATCTGGTAATCAAGAGAATCATCCTTCCTCAGAGTGATCCAAGGGGCAAATGGACCCCTACGTACGAAGGGCCATTTGTGGTTAAACATGTGTTCTCAGGAGGAGCAATGATATTGACCAACATGGATGGTGACGACCTTCCTCACCCCGCCAATGCAGACATAGTTAAAAAATACTACGCATGAAAAAAGACCCGCTAGGCTGACACGCCTAGGCAAAAATTAGGGCTTCCCGTCGAACCAAAAGGGTTCGGGCAAAATGAAGGGATGAAAATGAAAAAATCTGTACACCCGGCAAGTCGAAAACCTGAAAAGGCGGCTTGGGCAAAAATGGGTATCCCGGTGGACTGAAAACCCGAAAGGGCGGTCCAGGCAAAAATTAGGGATAAAAGCGTAATACTATGTCTCATTGATCACTTTGCACCCAGAATCCGGTATCTACATCAAGTTCAGACGGCATCGATCAGTCAGCTTCACCTTCAACCAAGGTCATCAAGTGATGAGACGCTCGGAGTTATAAAGGCAATAGCAGAGTTGAAACCCAGTGGGATCATTCATTTCACACAGCTGTTTTATTTTCTTTTGTACAAAATTTGTATAAACTCTCTTGTCCGGCGGCGTTCTCTTACTAGGACGTCAGCCTCTTGTACACAAAACGCCTATTTACAGGCCATTCAAAATCAATACAAATATATTTTCAGTTAAACGTGCCAAGTGTTTTTCTTTTTCTGTTTTGTTTTGCGAAGAACGTCCAAGGTTCAATTTGTGATATATGCATTGACAATAATTTGCTAACTCATAAATATTTGCATACGAAACAAAGGAATTAATTGCAGGTGACACTAGAAACAGGGGCAATAAAAGAGTTGTCTAAACAATCCAATTGTTCTATCCTCCAAGGTACCAAGGTAGGTTCAGTTAAAGAACATGACCAGTATACCTGAATTCCCCAGAGAGTGAGCCGACAAAAGTGCATTCTTCTCCAAAATTATCAAATCTCAAGGAAAACTAAGAATTCTCCCGTAGATCTCAATACTCCCCCAGCAGCAGCATATATATATTCTTAAAAAGCATCCCCGGCAGTCTCGGTCTAAAGATTGTTCCCCGACGGTATCTCAATATTCAAAGGAATCACTTCCCTGCAGTTCAAACTTCCCCAGGAAAGTCCAATCCAGTTTCCCCAGGAAAGTTGGAATTTATCCCCAAGCAATAAGCTTATCCCCAGTAGATTCTGGAAGCTTATCCCCTCGCGGAGCACGAACGCGTCGTCCGGCTTGATTTAAAGAGTTATGTCCTTAACAGGATATAACTGGGTTATCCTCAACCAAAAGCCACGGAAAGGTTGTCGTCAACATAGTTTTCTCCTTACCCCAGCGAAGTCTATCAACACTTCCAATATAACGATGGTATCCCCAGCAAGCTATCATCAACAATTCAGCAAAACATCTCTATTCCCACAGAGTATTGCTTCCCAGCATGGTCGTCAGAGTATCTTTCCTCCCCGCAGAATCCTCTATTTGCCAAGTTTATTCCGCAACGGAGTCATCTTCTCCTACCGGTACTCTTGCAGCTATCATCCCCAGCGGAAGCAAAATCTATTCTTCAACATCAGCCCAGGATATGACTTCCCGGCACCCGTCAAGGATTTACTTTCCTAGACGAAAACATTCATAAAACGTCACATACATACATCATTATAGCATGCATAACGCATCATATCATACAAATCTCATTTATGTTGAGAACATCATTGCTTGATCCATCTCATGCATTGCATATGACTGACCTTTACCTTTCAGGAAAAACGCAGTTAAAATTCTCAAAACATATTTCAAGGCCTTCTCTAGTCCAACTAAATCAACTCCCAACAGATTTTTCTGATAAAGACTCAGCAGAAGTTATGGTCCCCTCTCCGACAAGTGCGTGAGGTGGTAATTCCTTCTTCAGATGTTTCCCTCTCCGATGATGAGTGTGAGGTGATAGTCTCTTATGGTCCCCTCTCCGACAAGTGCGTGAGGTGGTAATTCCTTCTTCAGATGTTTCCCTCTCCGACGATGAGTGTGAGGTGATAGTCTCTTATGGTCCCCTCTCCGACAAGTGCGTGAGGTGGTAATTCCTTCTTCAGATGTTTCCCTCTCCGACGATGAGTGTGAGGTGATAGTCTCTTATGGTCCCCTCTCCGACAAGTGCGTGAGGTGGTAATTCCTTTTTCAGATGTTTCCCTCTCCGACGATGAGTGTGAGGTGATAGTCTCTTACGGTCCCCTCTCCGACAAGTGCGTGAGGTGGTAATTCCTTCTTCAGATGTTTCCCTCTCCGACGATGAGTGTGAGGTGATAGTCTCCTACGGTCCCCTCTCCGACAAGTGCGTGAGGTGGTAATTCCTTCTTCAGATGTTTCCCTCTCCGACGGTGAGTGTGAGGTGATAGTCTCCTATGGTTCCCTCTCCGACGGTGAGTGAGGTGACAATTCCTTTTCCTATGGTTTCCTCTCCGACGGTGAGTGAGGTGACAATTCCCTTTCAGATTATAAGTGCCTATGGTTCTCTTCCCGATACTGCAAAGATGGTAATTCCCGCCAAGATTTTTCTCAACGAGCGTTGTTGAAGTTAAAATCACCCAAGGTTCTCTTACCATTCATACTAAGGCAGTAACCATACCTGGTTCATTCATCATCTTTTGAAGCTCCAGATCCAGCTCCTGTAACCAGTCAGGACACATCTATACCAAGCATCTGAAAATCAGCTCCTGCAACGTGTCAGGTACTCATTTGTTTCTTTTGCAGGTATGCAGGTTCTAGCTAAGGAATCTCTTACGCGATCAACATCCAGATGGCATCTATAAGCCCATCATCCTATCCAGCAATCTCCAAATGGCATCTATAAGCCCATTCCCCCATCACACTGATACTATGTGAGCGCAAATTTCTGGGCACTCTAGTGTCCAATCATCTTCTACCCTCGGATTACGAAAGGCACGTCAGCCAATCTGCATCCTCAGGTCTAAGAAGATTGAACAGGGGCAACTGTTGTACCCCAAAATTTGCCCTCCCATATTCTTCAAGAAATTGCCAAGTCAAGCTGCAAAATTCCCCAAGGGTTGCACAATGCAAAGGTCTCCTATACAGTCAAAACTAGGGTTTGTATCCTGATCAAGAAAAGGAAGTTTTCAAAGGCCCAATCAAGTCTCACATGTCTACAAAGATGGTCAAGTATCCCCATATCAAGTTTCAAGGCATTCAGCTCAAAATTGCACAGTCAAAACCCTAAATTGCACTACAGTCAACTGTAGGGGCAAAATGGTCATTTGGCAGTCAAAAGTTCAAATTTTTGGTCAACATATCATTTTGAAGCCACAAACATCATTTGATCAATGCTTGATCATGATTCTCAAAATTTGGCTCAGAAATCATCAAAGATGCAAAAGTTACTATATTTGGACAGCTGAAAAAGTCAACTGAAATTGACCAGGGCATAACTTTCACATGGATTATCAGAAAAATTCCATCCAAAGCTAATTTTGAAGAGAAAGAAATTTCCTACAACTCATCTTCATACTTCAAGCCCAAGAAATGCTCTCACAAAAAGTTATCAATTTCAACATTATAGGTCATTTTCAAAAGTCAACAAAAAGGGACTTTAAGTCAAAGGCCATAACTTGAGATTGGTAAATCAAAATGACATGGGACCAAAGGCATTGGTTAAAGAACTCAAAGACCTTTCCAAAATGTCCAAGAACATGAGAAAAGATTAAAAATTGAGCAAGTTATGCCTTGTGGAAGTTGGGAAATTTTTGGATATTTTGAAAAGTCAACATTACTTCAAATGACCTAAAAATGCTAATGGGCCCATTTTTCTTCCATGATTCATCATTCTAAACATGTGCACGACCACTTGGCCCAAAGGGAAGTATTTTCTCATTTTTTATTTATTTATTTGAATTATTATTTATATTAATTCATTTAAATTATTTAAATACATGAAAAATATCTAACTTGCCTTAACCAATCTTTTTATGCATGTTTGATACTCAATATTTCGTGTAAATACAAATGGGGAAAGATTTGGAGCTGATTGGCATGATTGAGAGCAAAATACACATGAAAAAGATTCAAAAAGATCCTTAACAAATCAAATCCTTAATCCATAATTGCAAGAGATTTCTATGAATTTTGTTGACCTAATAGCCTCAGTACATAATCAGGATCACAAACCTAATCATAGAACACTCTAAGCTGCGCCCAAAAAGCCATTGTGAAACTTGATTTTTCTCCAAAAAAAGCAAAACTGAAAAGCACTCTAGAGGTCGATTCAAGCCTCCATTCTTGTCTCAATAGCTTCCTTGTGGTCTCCTGAACACATTCCAATCAGAAACCACCATCAAAACTCCAAGAATCGGTACCTGGAACCAGAACTGTATCAAACGAATTGCATAATCATACATTCCATTCTATGCGTTATTTGTGAAATATATTACTTGATTCATATTCATAACAAAGTTTTAAAGCTAACCATTGTATTTAATTGGATTATTATGCATCATATGTGATTCTACCATGCGCGATTTCTAGGGTTTACAGGTTGTAATTTTGGGGCTTTTGCAAAGAGGGAAAATTAACCCTCAGGACCACCACCATTGGCTTCAGAATGTTCAAACGATCATAAACCAACTATTGCGCCTAATTTATGATGGCCCTGACGCTAATCGCTATTTTCTGAAAAGACCTTTTCTGCAACGGTGTAAAAACCGTTGCTTATGTTGTTTGTTTTTCAGGATGAGGAAGACGACGACATCGTGGCAAAACGTGACTGGCTAGTTTCAAATTTCGCGCGCGTTGAGGCCACTAACTCTCTTTTCTTTTATAATATTTATTAACCATTATGTATTAAAAGTGATTCAAGCGCTTCAGTGGTAGACGTTCACCCTTGCAATGTCCAAGACCTGGGTTCGAGTCCCAGGTCTGTATAATTCCAATATTATTTTTCCACGTTAATTCCTATGCAGGCACAACATTGATGTACACCATGCTCCATCATCATCCAAGCGTCCACGCGTCTGGCATGCTCAGATCAAGGGCATAGGTGGGATGAACATCCTAAAACCTCAGTCAACGTGCCACATAATACCTGGAAAGTCAACGAATTCTGAAGCTATTGGGCTCAATTTATTGGATCAACACCTCACAATAGGGCCTGAACCCCCCCCCCCCCCCCCCCCCCCCCCGGGTTTGCAATTTCTTTCCCTTTTTTTTTACTTATTTTTATTTTTATTGTGGATTGTTATTTTATTTTATTCAATTGTTTTAAATTAATTAATTATATTTTACAAATTTATAAAATACATAAAAATTCAGAAAAGACAAAGAAATAATAAATTATTTTTATTCTAATATTTTCATAAATAAATTAACATGTAAATATTTAGTTTTAATTAGGATATAATTTCAATTTCTTTTAAATAACAAAAATACAAAAATATGTAGAAATAGGTGTAATTAATTTTGATTCCTTTTAATTTCCTTTTTTTTTTTTGCAATAATAATATTTATTTTATTTATTTTCATAATTAAAAATGCATGTAAAATAACTTAGGTTTAAATTAGTTAAAAATTCAATATTTTTCATAATAACTAAAAATAATTAGAATTAGGGTTTGACATTTTATTTTAGTTATAATTAATTCTCTTTTTTTTTTCTTTTTCTTTTTTTCTTTTTCTCTATTAAATCTAAAAAACATAAAAATACCAAAAACATTTTCTTTTAATTTTAACTTTAATTCCTTATTAACTTTAAATTTTGCAAAAGGGTCCAACGCCCATATTCTTAAATTCATTTAATCTCGCACATTTATTTTATTGCTTAAATAATTATGTATCTCTCCCAAAGCATTGTAACTTAAACTTCTCTCACTTTTATTTCTTTTGCTTTATTTTATTTTCCGTCAAATCGGGTCCGGTTTAATTTTGGCGATGTGGACCCGCGCCATTTGTAATAGCTTTAGAATTTATTTTCCCGCAAATATAAACTGTTAAACAAAGCATGCAAGAATGAATGGCCTTAAAAATAAAATCAAGCGTGGATCACAACAAACATGACAAGACAAATATCAATGAAAACGACACACGAATCGCACACACCACCCCTAGGGTACGCCTCACTGTTACCTTTCGAAAGGTGATCGTCGAGTAGAGGATGTCTTAGTAAGTCCTCATGATCCGGGAACCTGGCATGAGGGTAGCTTCTAAGGTGTCTTCCCATTACTCTGGTGATCACCATGTCCCGAACCTCGAATTGACCCGAACACCTCCAACAGTGGTGCTACCTACCTCTCAATGGTGGGATGGCACTGCTTTAAAGGACATTTACACAGACGAATTCCTTAGGGTAGGTAGGTTCTCAAGGATACTTGCTCTCTTCAAAGACAAATAAAAATCTTTTCACACCAACACATTTTCAAAAGCTTTCAAAGCAAATTTTTCAAACACTCTGACGTACGAGTCAAACTGAAATTTTTCAAAGAAACTTTTCTAAACCCACATTGAAAAGCAAACAAACAATTTTGAAAACACATTGAGCAAGTATCTAAGAGCCCATGGATAACCATGGATAGAAAGGGTGCTAACACCTTCCCTTTCTATAATCTACCTCCCGAACCGAGAAACATTCTCAATAAGGAATTTTGCTGTGCTTTTGTCCTTTCCATTTGGAGAAAATAAAAGACGGTGGCGACTCTTGCTTCCGTGACATTTTCGCGAACCAGCGTTAAACAGTCAGTTCCAGATCCACCGATCACACTCAGGAAATAAGCACATTGGAAGCAACTATTGGGAAGCCCATGAATGCCAAGAACTTGAAGAAAATGAAGATCATTGAGAATATCAAGAAGGAACCAACTGTTACTTCTCATGAGACCATTACTTCAAGAAGGATACCTCTGAAGGATTTTCCTTTATTTTCTGAGATAGACTCCAAACCAGAAATTATAGTCAGATACCTTAAAGCTTGCAAGGCTGATGGAACTGCTCCAGAAATAAACATTCATGATCTGTACAAGGCTGCTCCAGAAGTTGTGTTAAAGAAATCAAAGAAGAGGAAAGAAGCAGGAGAGGGACCATCTCAGAGGACACCTAAAGCTTCCAAAAAGAAAGGTAATCCATCTTCTGTTTCTGTTATAGAATCAATAACTGTTTCAACATCTGAAGCCATGCCTTCTCAACCAGAAAATTCATCACCCCAAACCTTTGAAGATTTTGACATAGATTTTGATCCATCCATAACTCTAGGTAATTTTTTGAATGAACCTCACTCCCGTACTCAAAATCCAAATCCTGAACATCATCAACCAGAACATGCCAAAGTTCTGTCTGACATTAAATTATTTGATCAAGATTTTTCATCTTCCATACTAGAAAATCCAAACACCCAACAACCACCAAAAATTCCTCAACCAGAAATCCCACAATCTCCTCAACCAAGAATTCCACATCCACAATCACCTCAACAAGAAATTCCACAACCATAAAATACTCAACCACAATCTCCTCAACCAGAAGATCTGAACCCCAACTCACCACAACCAGAAATTCAACCTTATAAAATTCCATCTTCTGATATTCTTGAATCAGAAACCCAACATGCTGCCACAAACCAATCTGAAGACTCTCCTTCAGGCTATGATACCACAATCCCAATACCTGGAATTACAGAACCTCATGCAGTTCGCATGCCTCTCACCATTCATGACATTCCAGAAATTCCTTCATCCCTTGAATCCACACCTCCAAACACCCCTACCAGACCAATTATCATTCCTAACTCTCCCACTTCTTCACCCACTAACAGTCCAGCTGACAACTTAAGACTTGTCATTGATCCAATTGTGTTGGAAAGACTAGCTTCCATCTCACACAAAACTACCATTCCCAAACCTAAACCAACTGCAACCACCTCAGATGTTGGTACAAGTTTGTTGAGTTTTGAAACAGAAATGCAGGAATGGATCAATTCTTTGAAGCATGCAAGTCAAGAGATTTCTAATCCTGCTGCTTCTGATTATATGTGGGAAAGATTCAGAAAATGGGTCAACGCTGAAACTTTGAAGCTGAAGGAATTGTGTTATGAAAAGGCTCAACAGAACTTCAATGATCATCTTAAGGCTTTCCAAGACCAAGTTCTGAGCCAACTGTTCAGGAAAGATATCCTCTCGCTGGATAATGCTCCCTGGAAAGAGCATCATCCTTCAGAAGTAGCTGAACCAGAATCAGAAATCTCTCTCTGACTACTTCTCCAAAAGACATGATTGTAGCAGAAGAAATGGTTCATTCAGAAGAAGCTTCAGAATGTTCTGAGCAACATCTAACTCCTGAAGAGACACCAGCTTCCTCCTTAGTCATGTAAACTCTGGAAGAGTTGAAGAAAGAAAATGCTTTAATCCATGCAAGACTGGATAAGAAAGAGGATACAAACAAAGAGATTAAAAGTATTCCGGGTAAACAAGAAGACACTACAAAGTAAATCAGAGGCATTCTGGGCAAGCAAGAAGAGTCAAATACTCAGATCAAGAGCTAGTTGGAAGCGTTGTTCACACATCTTCCCCCACCTTCTTGGATTTTCTTTTAAAATTGTTTATCTGTAATTTTTATATTTACCTCTTTGCTTCTGAAAATTTTCATTGCATTATGTTTTAAATATAATTCATCTATTTTGGCTCTGATTATATTGCCTTTTTGATACCTGACAAAAAAGGGGGAGAAAGTAAGATATTTTCAATAATGGTTTACCGGGACAAAAGTCTTAAACGTTCTGAATTATTTAACCTCTACTTTCTAAAAAGTTTGAACATGAACAAATTCTAATAGGAGATACAGCTAAAACTCTGATGAGAAGGAACTTCAGGGAAGTAATCAACTCAGGGGGAGTTTCTCTTAAACCTTTTGTTCTTTATCTTTCATTAAAAATTCTAGTTTTTGTCATCATCAAAAAGGGGGAGATTGTTAGAACATAGTTTGATTCTACAACCCTTGATTAGAGTTTTGATGATAACAAATAAAAAGAACAAATATGCATCCTAAAAATTATGTTATTTTGTATGGAGAAGTTCAGACCAAAGCAGCATCAGAAGATAAGCTATAGAAGCTACACGCTGAAGCAATCAGAATTTGCGCTGAAGATTGATGACCAGAACCTGCGCTTAAGTGAAGTGAACTCTGACTCTGAACAAAATCATAATAATCTAAGTCATCAATGTGTTGAAGCATCAGCAGCAGGCAAGGATGAAAGATTCTAAAGCGTCACTATTCCATTAAGTCAACATCAATTACAACGGCTTCATTCAGACAGAATCTTCTCCAAATGGAAACTGAGTTAATGACATTTATCAAGCTTAATGTTCAACAGGAATCCATTGCCTATATAAACAAGCTCAGTGTTCAAATTGTTCACGATTTTTCCAAGACTACTCACGAGAATTCAAAAAACGCAAAAAGCTTACTCATCTTTCCACGCTCTAAATATGTGTAAGATATCACAATTGTGATAATTGCTTTTGTAACGAAAAACATATGTACACACATTCTTGTAACTTTGTTGAAGACAATGTTCCTTGAGATTAACCGGATTGTGGTTGTACTCAAGAAGACTTTAACAGTTGTTAAAGTAGTGATTGTAATCCTTTTGAGATTAGTGGATTAAGACCTCGTTGGAGAGAGGCGAAATCACCTTGACGGGTGGACTGAAGTAGTTTGAGATCAAACGAACCAGGATAAAAATACTGTGTCATTACACATTTGATTTCAAGTTTTCAATTCAACCCCCCCCCCCCCCCCCCCCCTTGTGTTTTTCACTTCTTCACCTTATTTCAAATATCATTTTCTAAGTTTATTAGTTTAGACTTTAAAATTCAAATAAAAATAATAAACTAAAAAAGCATGTCATTAAGTTTTTTTAAAATATCAATTTTGTTTGTATTTTCTTAAAATTCAATAATATAAATCTCAAATTATTTAGTTTATTTTCGTAATTAATATAGTTAGGGATTTTTGTAATTAATTTTATTAATTAAATTTTTCTTTAGTCTTAAATTGTTTGTTTAATTTCTTCATGATAAACAAAATTTCAAAAAAATAATAGAATAGAATTTTATTTTTTTCAAAAACAAAATATCAAGAACTTTATTCCCATGCTCTATTAATTAATTTTTACTTCATAAACTATTGTAGTTTTAATTAATTTGTTCGATTCGATTTGGTTGTATTGATTGCCTATTTAGACTTTCAATCGCATTGATCCATCCCCATTTGTAAATTTGTACCCCCATTCCCGAAAACTCTGTAATAGCGTAGAATTTTAATTTTCGCAATTTACTGTTTTCTTCATACTGTATAGTAATTAGGTGTGTATGGTAAGACATAAAATCAATCTCTAGACCACTTTAATCAAGAAAAATTTACTTGAATCAAACACACTCTTCACACGCGCACCTCTAGGGTAACCTCGCTTGTTTCCTCGGAAACCACAGTCATGTCCCTCGAATATGGGACGCTTTAGCAAAGACCCTTCGATAAAAAAGATAGTAGTCCCTCGATGTCCCTCGATGTTTCTTTCGATAAAACGATCTAGTCCCTTATAAAAATTGCTAAAGCGTCTCACAAGTTGCCTTCTATGACTATACAATTGACCCACGCCTGTCCCTTCAGATCCAATGATGGGGCTTCTTACCAAATCAATGGTAAGATAGCAACGTCTAAAGGAGGAGGAAAAGAACAAAGACCTTTTGAGTAGGTAAGATACTCGTAGTTTCTTGCTCACTAATCGAAAACCATTTCCACGCTTACACTTTCAAAACATTTTTCAAAAACAAACATCTCTTTGAACTATTTTCAAAACCAACACTTTGTATACATTCTTATAGAGACAAGAATCATTACAAAGTTTTCCGAAACAAATGCATTTTAAAAATATTTTCAAACTTGCACCCATCATAAAAATACATTTTCAAACAAATAATTTTCAAATGATCTAGCAAGCAACTAAGAGCCCGTAGATAACTACAGATGAAAAGGGTGCCAATACCTTCCCTTTTCATAACCTACCCCCCGAACTCAAGAAATAATCTCAAAAGGTCTTTCCTGTTCTTTTCAACCTTTCCTTTTGGATAAAATAAAAGTCGGTGGCGACTTTTTCTATCCCCAACATTTGCGATCAAACGCAAAACAACCAAGTCAGTTCTCCCACCGTATTACAGAACTGGAGACTCTGCTGGGGAATTTGACTTAAAAGTGGGGTTACCTTAGGGCTAGATCACCTTTACTTGCTTTCTTTGTTTGACTTGTTTTCTTTACATTTTTTTGGGTCTTTGCTTAGGCTTTTGTTAAAGATCCTATACCCGGATCTGGGACACCTTTTTAGGTAAGTAGCAATAAATCATGGAAGTTGTACAGCGTAGACCGATATGGACAAAGTGATAGCTATGTTAGCGTGATACTCTGTCTTGTACTAATGTTCCTTGAGTCAGTCAAGGATAACATTAGACTTCCTTATAGTGTCATTAAGGGATAAATAACCTTTAGAACCTTTACTTGACTCATACTAAGCCATTAGAAAGTAGTGAGATAGCCGGCTTTGGTTCCGACCGAAGTTTGATTAATAATCGATGCTACACTCATTGAGATTTGAATTTTTGGATATTCTGGCAGCAATACTTCGGTGCTTGAGCTAGAAACATGCCTAAAAGAAAGGTCAGTGATACGAGACTCCTTAGAACCCGTTACTTTTAATAGGACAGGTTGAGCCAACTAAACTTCAAGGGGGTACTTACCTTTGAAAATCATGCAAGCCATTAAACCTAGGGTCTTTTGTATGACTTGCTTGATATGTATGTGATTTTAAAGCATAACCATAACATCATAAACATCATGACATACATGCTAACCATTTTAAGGGGTTAGGGATTTATCTTTCCTTTTTGTTTTGTAGGTTATGGATTAAACTCGCAGAAAGACCATCTGAATCAATTTTGTAGAGGTCCCTTCCAAGCTCAAAGAATTGGTCTTGAGAATTCTCGAGAGCTCATCGTTCAACAAGAGATATGGTCACTTACTCAGTTTGGTTACTGTCGGGTTTGACGAAGGTCTATTATGTTCCAGTTCTTCGACCATAAACAACATTGCTTCACTTTTCCAGATTACCAATTGGTGCCTACGCTGGAAGAATTCTCCAAAATACTTGGGTAACCTATATTGGAGCAAGTACCTTTCACCGGTTTAGAACAAGATTCAGCTGCTGAAAGTGTTGCCATAGCTTTACATTTGAAACCATATGACATGGAATCCAATTGGGAAAGAATAAGTGGAGTCAAGGGTCTCCTTGCAAGTTTTCTAATGCCATTATTCTTAGATGCCATGAGTTACCATGCCTTTGAAGATGTCCTAGATCTATTAATCAATGGATTGGTTCTGTTCCCCAATTCAAACCAGTTTATAGATGTCAGTTCCATCAACTTCTTCCTTGCTTGCAATCCAGTGCCTACATTGCTCAGAGACGTGCTGCATTCACTCCACACTCGTACCATGAAGAAACGAGGGACTCTTATGTGTTGTACGCCTTTGCTATATCAGTGATTTATTTCACACATCCCTAGGTCAGTAATGAAGAATGAGTCAAGCTTAAGGTGGAATCAAAGGATAATGTCCCTTTCTCACTCTGATATCTATGGTGCCCTACTCTCAAGAAGACATCTCTTTTATTGATTGTTGTAGAGAGTTCCCTAATGTGCCACTCCTTGGCATTAGAGGGGGAATCACTTACAACCCTTCTTTGGCCCTACGTCAGTTCGGCTACGCCCGGTGGGATGGTCCCCACGATATGCTCATCCAGGATATTGTGTTTGACTATTCAAATGATCTTCAAGGTTATCGCCAGAGGTTCAGTCGCGCCTGGAACATGGTAAAGAAGACCGATATCAGTGCTTTGGGATGCAAAAACTCCATCCCTTTGGAGCCTTACATCAGATGGGTATGAGCTCGTGCTTAAAGTCTTATGATGCCATATGCTGCTACCCTGCCAATGATCTCAGAGTCTGTTGATCAAGAAGATGAACCTCACATCATTTTTCATCCTGATATGCCAACAAGCTTCGAAGAGTTGCAAAAGTCTTGGATCTAGATCAAGGAAGAACGAGACACCTTTGAGAATCAATTCTACGCCAGTGAGAAGAAGGTTCTGGATCTCACGAAGCAGCTTCTTGAAGAGCAAGTTTGAACGCCTATATTGCAACAAAGAGGATGCGTTCGACCTTTCTGTCTTAGGAGTTTTATTTATGTATTTTATTTCTTCCATTGTAAGCCCTAAGAGGCCTGATGTAATCAAATTTGATTTATTTATACAACGTGTGTTTCCTTTTTGTCTAAGCAAATTTAAATCTCCTAGTTTTCTTGAAATCATTTGCATATGCACTTTCATTCATCATAACACAAACATGTTTTCACAAACAAGCCTCCTTATCTTTCTACTGTTTATTTCAGTGAGATGGATATTGAACAGACGATAAAATATCTTCAAGCACATAATGCTCAATTCCAACAAATGTTCTTGGCTCTGGCTAAAGGACAAGAGGACTTGAAGACTTTGATGATAAAAGAGAAGAAGAAGAAGAAGAAAGCAAAGAAACCAGTCGGAGTTTTGAATCTGGGAAGAAGGTTCAAAGGAC
The DNA here is from genome assembly GCA_948472305.1 of Vicia faba. Lineage (NCBI taxonomy): Eukaryota > Viridiplantae > Streptophyta > Magnoliopsida > Fabales > Fabaceae > Vicia > Vicia faba. Next base: position 148,291,893 of record OX451740.1, read on the forward strand.
CAGCCAGGAGAACCCTATATTTCGCAACCTTGTCGGGTGAAGGAGATAATCAAGAAGGAAAAAATAAGGAAGGAAATGACAACCCAGAGTCTGAAGAAGAAGAAGCTGGCTACTCTGAGGAACAATATCCTCTTGCTGATAATAAATACAAACAACTAGAGGATCATCTAAATACTATGGAGATCCAGAGGGTACCCGGATTGGATTTTGAAGAGCTAGGACTTGTCTTAGGGGTTGTCATCCCGCAGAAATTCAAGGTCCCCACCTTCACTAAATATGACGGTGTCTCTTGTCTAAAGCTGCATTTAGGGAATACGTCAGGAAAATTCAACCCCATACTGTTGATAGGAACCTATGTGTACATTTCTTCCAATAAAGCTTGTCAGGGACGTAGTTGGATTGGTTCTATCAGTTGGAATGAACCAATATTCGCAATTGGGAAGATTTAGTCACTGCTTTTTATAAGAAATACCAATATAATACTGACTTAGCTCTAACTCGAACACAATTGCAAGGCATGTCTATGGGTGCTGGTGAAGGTTTCAAAATTTATGCTAAAAAATGGAGGGATCTCGCGGGAAGAGTCCAACCCCCTCTATCTGACAGAGAATTGGTGGATATGTTCTTGGGCACGTTATCTGGTCCATTGTTCAACCATCTGATAGGAAGCTCTTCGGATGGATTTACTGAATTAATCATGAATGGTGAACGGGTAGAAGCCGATATAAAGAGTGGAAAAATTCAAAGAGATGTATCCTCGAGCACAATGAATAAACCATTTACCGGGAAGAAGGAGGTCAGTGTTGCATATGAACATATAAATCAAAATAAAACTGAACTTTGCCCGACGGTAGGGGCTGTTATGATTTCTAATCCTGTACCAAATCAGCAACGAAACTATCAACGCAGGCCAGAGGCGCCCATGAGACGATTCTCCCAGATCAACATGACCTCGTCCCAAGTTTTGCCACATGTTTTGAAGTCCAATCTAGTGACTCTAAAGGAAGATCCTAAAAACCCCAATAATGTTTCTCCTTGCTACAACCCAAATGCTCGATGTGCCTATCATTCTGAAAGTCCGAGGCATGATACAAACGATTGTTGGGCCTTGAAGAATAAGGTATAAGATCTTATCGAGGCAAAAGAGATTGAGTTTGATCCCCCAAAAACACCTAATGTAATAACGGCGCCAATGCCCAAACATGGTCAAGGTGTCAACGCTCTTGATGATTATTATTTAGTTTCCTCTGGATGATTTAACTACTGCCCTTTTGACTATTAAAAGAAATCTATTGCAAGTCGGTATGTTTCCATGCTGTGATGAAAGTTGTCGATTATGTATGTCTCTACCAAATGGCTGTTTGTTACTAAAGATGGGCGTCCAGAGCCTGACGGCTAACAAAGAAATCCTGTTTGAAAAATTCCTCTTACCAGAAATTCCTGTGAAGAAGTCTCAATAATCACCATTTCTGACAATCCTCCCAAAGTCTCTACCAAAAGACCCGTCAGGATTACATCAGTTCCAAAATCTGCTCCCCGAATCATCATCATGCTGGGGCCAATACCATATTCTTCGGATAAAGATGTTCCCTGGAACTATGGGGCTGGTGTCTATTACCATGGTTTCTGTTGTACCCCAAAATTTTCCCTCTCATTTTATCAAGATTTCTCCTCACAAGACTCCTTAGACTCAAGACCAGATTAGAGTTTGCTCAGCTCAAGACATCTCCTTGCACTATTGACCTGAAATTAGGGTTTGAGTTTGCACAAGGATTTTTGGACTTCCAATGCCTAATGTGACTTTCATACCTCATGTTGGACTTATAAGATTGCTCATACCAAGTTTCAAGCCTTGAATCAAATTTTTGCCCAGTCAATTGGACAGTTGCCTTAAAAATCAGTTGTATTGGGGAAAAAGTCAATTGTGGCCAATTTACAGTCAAACCTCATAATTTTTTATCCACATCAACATTATAGACTCATATGAACCATTTTATCAAGTTTGGACCACAACTCCTCAAGAAATTTGATCAGATCATCAAAAGGGCAAAATGGTCATTTTTAGGGTTATGATTGTAGAAGGGTAATTTCTGATTTTTAACCTAGCCAATGACAAATTGGGTTCAAGCATAGATTCAAGGACTCAATGGCATCATCTTGACCTAATCACAAGGTTCAAAAGATCTCAAATGCATTAGATTGACAGATGAATTTTCCAATCAACTGATCAAAAATCAACTGTACACTAAAAAGTCAAACTTTGACTTTTTGGTCAAAATCAAGTGCCAAGGGTCATTTTTCATCAATATGTGTCAAAAAATGAAACTTGTTCACCAAGAAACCTAATTTTGAAAATTAGGGTTTAAAATGGAAAATTTTCATAACTTAGAAATTTACTAAGTTATGAAAATTTCTTATTATTCCCAACTTTTCCCAACCTTTTAACCATGATGAAATTGGATTCAAAGAAAACTTCCAACATGAAAGTTGTAGTCCTCCACAAAATATACAACTTTGATTCACAAAGTTTTCCCAAAAGATGCTTGGATATCAAGTTATGATTTTGTGAATAGGGGTCCAAAAACTTTCTAACTTAGTGAAATTTTGCCCTAGTTTAGGCCGGATTTTGACCTATCTTCATGGCAATTTTTTACATAGTTCCAAGTGGAATCTCAAAATGAATTTTAAATATGGATTGCAGATCATGTTACAAGATTTCCAAAATGTCAAGGAACTCTCCAAGATCATTCATTGTTAGGGAGAATCGAAAGTTTGAAAATGGCAAATTATCACTTTTGTCCAAGGCATTTTGCACATTGCCACAACTTGCAATTCTGTCCAAAGCATGCTTGTACTTGGTTTACAGGTTCTAATCCTTTCTACACTCATAAATTAAATGCAAACACATTGTATTAAGGCTTTGTTCTAACCTTTAGAGCATTATACAAGGGATTAATCCATTTTTGGAAAAAAGGCAACAATATCATTTCCATAAAGCACAACTTTTACAATTTTGTTTATCTTGAGCATTGGACCAAGCTTTTTGCTGCAAACAAAGTTCACTAATATCAGGCAAAGCTCACCAACTATGTGCAGCTAGAATACAGGCCTGTACAAGCCTTGGCATTGTCAACTCACCTTTTACTTCAAAAACAAGCAATTGTGCAAAAGGTCCACAACTCTTCAATTTGATAAGAGCAAGCTTTGTGAACATTTCAAACAACTTCAGCATATCACACCAAGCTAGAAACACGAGCTAAAGGCCTCTCAAACACCCAAATACAAAAAAACACTCCAATTCTTCCCAAAACAGGGCAAGCCTTGCAGAACTGAAGCAATCTTCACATTGCCTCGTGCGTTTTGTCCCAAACCACTTCAAACACATTCTAAGCAATACATCTGAACTATCCCAGCCCTTCTCAAGAAACTATAACTTCATTTTCAAGCTTCACCATTTTTGATTTCTGAGTTTGTAGGTTGAGTTCTATAGAGAGATTCAAACCATTTCAAAGCAAGTTGAGCATTGGGAAAGGTCAAGGGAACATCAAGCAAGCTCAAAAGTCCTTCAGGCCTCACTAAAGTTGCTACATTGCCATACTCGAGCTTGACTGAAACAGGTAAATTTCAAACTTCTATCTCCTTATTTAGGAATCATTAGGCTTAGGTTTGTGAAGCAAAAATGTAGTCCTCATTGTCCTTGAACGGTACAAATGCTTAGAATTCATTTATGTTAACTGAGCTAGGAGAATTTGAATGTTGAAGTTTCTGAATAAACTAGGTCATAAATTAGGGGCATTGAAATTCTCTCTGGTCTTTGAGAGTTAGATCAAGTTTTTTATATCATTAGAATCGTGTGATGATGAGCTATAACTTTCATGTTGCAAGATTTTGTTTTTAAGCACGTATGCAGGAGTTACAAGTTTGAACACAGGGCGCGCGTTTTTTGTTTCTGGAGGACAGGGATGAAGTGGAAATGGGCTGGGCTTGGCTTGTTTCTACTTTTTGCACCCCCTTGCTTGCTTTCTGCACCCCTTGGCCCATTTGATTTATTTTTGTATATTTTTGTATTTCTTTTACATTTCTGACTTTTTATTTATTTTTCTAAATATTTAAAATCACAAAAAATATTCTCTTAATTTTTCACATTTTATTTTATTATTTTTATTCTTTTTTGGACATAGAAATAGTTTATTAATAATAATATAACTTATTTTCTTAAATAAAATTTGTAAATAATACAAAAACATCATATATTTCTATTTTTATTATTTATACACTTAAATAATATTTTCTCATACATTTTAATTTTTTAACACTTTTGTATATATTTTTATTTATTTTCTTTGTACATAAATGAATAAATAAATAATATAATATATTTTCTTTTAAAACAAAAATTAGGGTTTCCACCCTTTCCAAAAATAATCATTAATATTTTTCTTTTTTAGGCCATAAATAAACTTATTTTTACATACATAAAAATAATACAAAAACATTTTTGCATATTTATATTTAATTGCTTATTTAAATATTTGTTAATGTATTATTTGTACAATGAATTCAATTTGGTTGTAATAGTTGAATTAGGGTTTTATTTTTGTGCAAATATCCCCTATTCAAACTTGTATCCCCCTCCCCATAATAATATTGTAATAGTCTTAGATTTACTTTTACGCATTTATTGCTTTTATATGCATGATAGTAAAATTAGGGTTTGTATGATAACCAAAAAAATCAAAACAAATAGCATGACTAAACACAAGACAAAAATGCATGAAAAAAGGACAACACAATGCACACAAGCACCCCTAGGGTTTCATCCACTTTTGCCTTAAAATGGCCATGGTATGCATGCTAGGTATCTTGGCAAAACAAAAACAAAACAAAGATCATAGTCTCTCGACGACACTATCTTGGTTGCCTAAACAAAATGATCTAGACCCCTAAAAACTTGATAAGATACTTGGTAACATTGTTATCATAGTCATACGATGACCCCCGCCTGTCTCGTTTAACATCCAAAGATAAGGTTGTTTACCAAATGCAATGGTAAAACAACAATATCAAAGAGTTAAAAATGTGTAGGAAAGATCTTTGAGTAGGGTAGATAACTCCTAGTTACTTGATCAAACTTGCAAACCATCCTTGCTATTTTCAAACTATCACACACATCACAACACATTTCAAAACAATTTCCCAATAAATCTTTCAAACATTGAAACATTTTTCAAAAGACAAACACCTTTGTATACATTCAAACAAGAATCATTACAAAGGTTGCCTAAACAAAGGCCTCTTTTCAGAATACTTTCAAAACCACACACAAAAGCACCATTTCAAACAATTGAAAAGCAAAAGCAAGTGATCTAAACAAGTAACTAAGAGCCCATGGAAAACCATGGATGAAAAGGGTGTTAGCACCTTCCCTTTTCATAATCTACCCCCCGAACCCAAGAAAACATCTCAAAGGTCTTTCCTGTGCTTTTTGACCTTTCATTTGGATAAAATAAAAAGTCAGTGGCGACTCTTGCTAAACTGAAACATTTGCAAACACAAACGCAAAACCTCAAGTCAGTTCTCCCACCGCATCACAGAACTTGCGACTCTGTTGGGGACTTTTGATAAAAGTGGGGTTACCTTAGGGTTTAGATCACCTTTACATGCTTATCTTGCTTGACTTGTATGCTTTACATTTGGTTCTATTGTTTGGGTTTGAAATCCCCTACCCGGATTTGGGAAACATTCATAGGTAAATAGCAATACATTGTGGAAACTGTGTGGGGTATACCGACATGGTTGAAGCAATAGCTATATTAGTGCGACATATTTGTGGGTACCGGTAGCCTTTGAGTTAATCAAAGAGAATACGGGGCCGCTGAGTGATGTCATGAAGCCCTAATGGACTTTTAGAACCTTTACTTGACCAACTTGGCCTTTTTAGGGGTAGTGAGATGACCGACTTTGGTGCAGTCCGAAGTTTGTAGATACTCGATACTACACTCATTGAGGGTTGTTTTCTTGGAATATTTCGGTCGCCAGTAAAGTGGCTAAACTGAAACAATGAACACAGAAAATAATCCAGTGATATTGAGCTCCTTAGAACCTGGTTACTATTTATAGGACAGGTTGAGCCAACTAAACTTCAAGAGGGTACTTACCTATGAAACCCCATGCAAGCCTGAGACTAGGAACTTGTGTGACTTGCTTGTACATATATACTTGTGCATAACATCATGGACATCATGAAGCATCATATGCATCTACTAACCATTTCAAGGGTTTGGATCTTCATCTTTGTTCCTGTTTTGTAGGTAATGGATTCACTCTGCAGGAAAACTATTCAGGTCAACCTTGTGAGAGTTCCTCCTCAACTCAAGGAGCTTGCTTCCAAGATTCCTGAGAATTCTCCATTCACCGAAAGGCATGTTTGTCTTCTCAACTTAGTCAACACCAACACTGAGGAAGACATGGTGAAAGTTCTCTTCCAGTTCTTTGACCCCCTACACCTCTGCTTCACATTTCCTGATTACCAGCTTATGCCTACTTTGGAGGAATTTTCTCAGCTCTTGAGGATTCCTATTCTCCATCAACTACCCTACAACGGTACGGAAAGAGATCCAAAGCCTGAAGATGTTGCTCAAGACCTACACTTGCAACCATCTGATGTCAAAGGTCATTGGGAAACTAGAAGTGGTGTCAAAGGTTTCTTGTTAAAGTTTATGTTTGAGAAAGATCAAGAATGCTGGAATTCCTTGGACTTACAAGCTTTTGAGGAGATTGTGGCTCTTCTCATCTATGGGTTGGTCTTGTTCCCAAACCCTGACCAGCTTATAGATGTCAATGCTATCAAAATTTTCATGGCTCGCAACCCGGTGCCTACATTGCTTGGGGATACCCTCCACTCATTTCACACTTGAACAATGAGGAAAAGAGGTGTTCTCATGTGTTGTACTCCTCTACTGGAAAGATGGTTTATTTCTCATCTTCCCCAATCAATTTTGAAGTATGAGCAAGGTCTGAGGTGGTCACAAAGGTTGATGACTCTTACACATTCAGATGTTCATTGGTGTTCTCGATCCAGAGAAAATGTTATCATCATTGACCGTTGTGGGGAATTCCCTAATGTCCCTCTACTAGGCATTAGGGGAGGCATCACCTACAACCCTTGCTTGGCTCTAAGACAGTTTGGGTATGCCCGAAGGGATGGCCCACATGACATGCTGATTCCAGACTTGGTTTTTTACTTCGACAATGACGATCAAGGACTTCGACAAAGGTTCATCCGAGCTTGGAGGATGCCCAACAAGGTGGACAGTAAGACCTTGGGACACAAGAATTCCATCCCCTTTGAGCCTTACCTCAAGTGGGTACGAACTCGCGCCCATAGTCTTATGATGCCTTACCCCTACATTCTCCCTGTGATCAAAGAGCCTGTTATGGAAGGAGAGGTTCCATACACCCTCCTACATCCTGACATGCCAACATCACTTGAAGATCTGCAAAGGAGTTGGATACAGCTCAAGGGAGAGCGCGATAGTTTTGAAGCCCAATTCTACGCCAGTGAGAAGGTTTTGGAACTTACTCGACAACTTCACGAAGAGCAGACTCTCAACATCTACATTGCACCAAAGAGGATGCACAACGTCTTTTTACATTAGAATTTCGTATTATTTTGCCCATGGGGCATTAATGTACTAACAAATTCTATCTTATTAATATGACGTGTGTTCTTTTTGTTTACAACATATTTGAATTTCTGAATCCTTGAATACATTACATAAATACATATCATTCATCATATGCATAAATAGGTCTTCACACCAGGTTTCCTTATCCCTCTGCTGTTTATTTCAGCAAGACGGATATTGAGCAGACGGTCAAAGACTTGCAAGCGCAGAATTCACAGTTCCAACAGCTACTCATGACCTTGGTTAAGGGTCAGGAGGAGCTCAAAACCTTGCTGGAAAAGGAAAAGGAGAGAAAGAAAAAGAAGAGGGTTGGTGTGGCTACCCTGGGTAAAAGATTTGAAGGTCAAGCTAGAAGGGTCCTGGATTTCCCGCCAACATCTGATGAAGGGGTGAGAAAGGGTAAAGAGACTGCAGTGCCATATGACTCTGAGGAAGAAGAAGAAGAAGAGGATGAAGACTATTCTGAGCAGCAGTACCCTCCTACAGATGACAAATACAAGAATCTAGAAGAGCGTCTGGCTGCCATGGAGGTACAAAGAGTTCCTGGGCTGGACTTTGAAGAACTAGGATTGGTTTCTGGAATTGTAATTCCCCCCAAGTTTAAGGTGCCTCTTTTTTCTAAATACGATGGGGTGTCTTGCCCAAAGATGCACCTACAATCTTACGTCAGAAAAATTCAACCGCATTCTTCTGACAAAGACCTATGGGTTCATTTCTTCCAAGACAGTCTTTCGGGGACGCAATTAGATTGGTTTTACCAGCTAGAGAGGTCTGATATGCATAATTCGGAGGATTTGGCGGCCGCCTTTTACAGATAGTATCAATATAATGCGGATTTAGCACCAACCCGTACTGAATTACAGAGTATGGGCATGGTCTCAAATGAAGGATTCAAAGAATATGCCCAGAAATGGAGAGACTTGGCGGTACGAGTGAAACCACCTCTATCTGAGAGGGAGATGGTAGATATGTTCTTGGGTACACTGTCAGGCCCCTTTTTCAATCACCTGATTGGAAGTTCGTCTGCGGGGTTCACCGAGTTGATTCTGACTGGTGAGAGAGTTGAAGCCGGAATCAAGAGCGGGAAAATTCAAAAAGATACATCTGCTTCCGCTGCTATCAAAAAGACTTTTCCAGCATAGAAAGAGGTCTCAGCTGTCTACTCCCAAAGAAGTCAAGGAAGAGTTGAACGCCGGCCAGTGGTGGGGGCCGTAATGATTCAGAAGTCTGCAGCTGATCAACCTAGAAACAATCAACCCAGAACCAACCAAACAAGGGTGGAAAGGCCTGTACGACAATTCACACAGATAAACATGACACCTGCTCAGGTTCTCCCTCATCTCTTGAAGTTAAACCTTGCAAGTTTTAAAGAGGCTCCGAAGAATCCGAATACATCTTCTCCTTACTACCATGCGAATGCCAAGTGTGCCTATCATTCAGACAGCCTGGGGCATGACACCAACCATTGTTGGGCCCTCAAGAATAAAATTCAGGACTTGATAGATGCTAAATAAGTTGAATTCGACGCCCCTGAAAAGCCGAATGTGATCTCTGCTACAATGCCAAAGCATGGCCACAATGCCTATGCTGTTGAAGAGGATCTATTTGTTGCTACTGTTGACGATTTGATGACTCTGCTACCGATAATCAAGCTGAATTTGTTAAGGCTGGGATTTTCCCAGGATGTGAAGAAGATTGCTACCTTTGTTCATCCTTACCAACCGACTGTCCGTTGTTGAAGTTAGGCATCCAGCACCTAATGGATAATCAAGAAATCCTTTTTGAAAAGACTCCTGTTACACCGACTCCTGTCAATGATATTTCAATAATTACCATATCCGCCAATCTTTCCAAGGTCTCCAAAAGACCTGTTAAGATTACATCCGATCCGAAGATTGTACCTTTGAAGATAACCATGCCGGGGCCTATCCCGTACAAGTCCAACAAATCAATACCGTGGAACTATGGGGGAGAGATCTTTTACCATGGTATTAAACAAATTGAATCAACTGAAGAGAGTTCTGATGAAGAGACTTCCGACATTGGAAACATTGCCGGAACGAGTAAAATCACCCGCAGTGGAAGAATTTTCTCTCTGGAGATTGCGCCTCCAAAGGTAATCTTCGGACCCTCAGCTGCTCCTAAGGTTACTCTTGTACCGGTCAACATATCTGCGAGAACTCCAGTTATTGAAGAAGTTGTAACTCCTGTGGTTATCCCCTCTGCTGTTGCTGATGATAGAGGGAAAGGGATCCAAGAAGAGCCCGTCAGGACGAGGGCTCAGCCGTTGATCATCCCTGAAACCTCTCAAAAAGAAATGGAAGAGATTTTGAAAATAATCAAGAAAAGCGATTATAATATTGTGGAGCAACTGGGGCAAAGCCCCTCAAAAATCTCTATGTTGGCCTTGCTGCTTTGTTCAGAAGCTCATGCTAAAGCCCTGATCAAATTCTTGAAGACGGCCCATGTGCCCCAGGAAACCTCTGCGGATCAGTTCCAGGAATGTGTAGCTAGCATAACAGCAGACAATGGCCTAGGATTCTCCGATGCTGATCTAACAATCAAAGGGAGAAAACATAATGACGCTTTGCATGTCTCGGTGGAATGCAGAGGGACTACTCTAGCACACGTTCTGGTAGACACTGGTTCATCGTTGAACGTCTTACCAAAGAAAGCATTGGATAGGCTAGATTGTGAAGGCTTAACTTTGAAGCCCAACAACATCATTGTCAGAGCCTTTGATGGTTCTAAAAGGATGGTCCACGGGGAGGTGGACATCCCGATTAAAGTGGGAACTGAAACCTTCAACTCCATATTTTACATGATGGACACTCATCCCTCCTATTCTTGCTTGTTGGGAAGACCCAGGATTCACCATGCTGGAGTTGTTACCTCCACTCTGCATCAAAAGCTCAAATACCTTGTCCAGGGGAAAATCGTAACTGTTCACGGCGAAGAGGAATACATGATAAGCCATCTTAATTCTTTCCGCTATGTAGAATTGGATGGTGAATTCATCGAAACCCCCTTTCAGCATTTTGAAGAGGTAGCTCAGGAGATTGCAGAAACCGAAACAGTGTCTTCTGTACCCATGATTACCAGACCTCCGCCTCGGATGTCGTCCCTCAAAGATGCAAAGGCTGTGATTGAAGAAGGAGGAAGCACAATCTGGGGCAGCTTCCCGACTTTCCCTTTAAATCTGATAAATTCAGCTTGGGTTTCACTGCTTCTGCTTAAAAGGTTGTGCGTCGCTCCTGGGCTGGAGGGCCACCAGTAAAGATCACCCATCATGGAGTCAATGCTTTGGAGGATGGTGAAGAGGAGAGAAATTTGGAAGACTGGATTTTCCCTACTGTTGAAGGAGGACTATGCAATTGGGAGGCAATGGACTTTGTTCCCATTACTTTCATCAATCAGTAATTTATCTTTCAAACATTTCTGTTGGTTTGTAATGATTCTCAGACAATTCGTACACTTTTTACCTTGTGCCTTACCCGAGGTACATAGGTCCATTTGTAAGGGTTTGATTTTTCATCTTCATATTCCATTTTAATGAATCATGGACGTTTTCACATATAAACTTTTGTGTTCATTGTATTTCTTTTTGCATTTTATTTGTTTAAAGGTTGCTATCCCTTACACACACCCACACTTACAAATGCAGGTACCCTTCCACTCTGGATTCCATGGGTAACAATTCTGCTATGTCCTTCAATGACTCTGAAGATCTGGTCAACCATGCCGAATACGAAGATGACGAAGACTGTGAGGTGCCTGGAGAATTGGCTAGACTGCTACAACAGGAATAAAGGGCTATTCTACCTCACGAGGAGTTGTTAGAGACAATCAAATTGGGAACAAAAGAAGACAAAAAGAAGTTAGAGTGGGTGCCAACCTAGAGCCAAGTGTCAAAGAGCATCTAGTTCAGCTGTTGAATGAATATGTTGAGATCTTCGCATGGTCCTATGAAGACATGCCGGGACTTGATACATACATTGTGGTTCACCGTCTACCAACAAGAGAAGACTATCCACCAGTTAAACAGAAAGTTCACCGCATGAGGCCTGACATGTCTGAAAAGATCAAAGCTGAAGTGATGAAGCAGTTCAATGTTGGTTTTCTTGCTATTACTTCCTATCCATAATGGGTTTCTAACATTGTGCCTGTGCCTAAGAAGGACGGCAAAGTCAGAATGTGCATGGATTACAGAGACTTAAACAGGGCTAGCCCTAAGGATGACTTTCCACTTCCGCACATTGACATCTTGGTTGACAATACAGCTCAGCACAAGGTATTTTCTTTCATGGACGGATTCTCAGGCTATAACCAAATCAAAATGGCCCCTGAGGACATGGAGAAAACTACTTTTGTTACACAGTAGGGTATGTTCTGCTACAAAGTGATGCCATTCGGACTGAAGAATGTCGGGGCAACCTATCAACGCGCCATGGTAGCTTTGTTTCATGATATGATACATCATGAGATAGAGGTTTACATAGACGACATGATAGCCCGTTCACAAACTGAATAAGAACACCTCGACCATTTGCAAAAGCTGTTTGTCAGGTTGAAAGAGTACAAGCTCAGACTGAACCCTAACAAGTGCACTTTTGGAGTCAGGTCCGGTAAACTCTTGGGTTTCATAGTCAACAATAAAGGCATCAAGGTTGATCCTGCCAAAGTCAAAGCTATACAAGAAATGCTTGCACCTCGCACTGAGAAGGAGGTCAGAGGTTTCTTGGGACGCCTAAACTACATTGCAAGGTTCATTTCTCACCTAATATCTACCTGTGAACCAATCTTCAAGCTGTTGAAGAAAGATCAGGTGGTTAAATGGAATAATGACTGTCAAGTTTCTTTCGATAAAATCCAGGAGTATTTAATAAAACCTCCTATCTTGATGCCTCCCGTCGAAGGAAGACGGCTAATCATGTATCTGACTGTCCTAGAGAATTCAATGGGGTGCGTATTGGGCCAACATGACGAGTCTGGCCGAAAAGAGCATGCCATTTATTACCTTAGCAAAAATTTTACTGACTGTGAGACTCGCTACTCACTGCTCGAGAAAACTAGTTGTGCTTTGGTATGGGCTGCTCGCCGGCTAAGGCAGTATATGTTGACTCATACCACTTTGCTGATCTCTAAGATGGATTCGATCAAGTACATCTTTGAGAAACCTGCTCTATCCGGAAGAATAGCAAGGTGGCATATGATCCTCACAGAATATGATATATAGTACATGACCCAAAAAGCTATAAAGGGAAGTGTGCTAGCCGATCATCTGGCCCATCAAGCTGTCGAAGATTACCAATCCATGAGATTCGACTTCCCCGACGAGGATATCATGACATTGGGCAACATTGAAGAGAACAGACCATATGACAGACCTGAACAAGGATCCCGATGGACCCTGTACTTTGATGGTGCTTCTAATGCACTTGGCAACGGTATCGGCGCGGTACTCATTTCACCAGAAGGTTGCCATACACCTTTCACCTCCAGACTCTGCTTCAGCTGCACCAACAACATGGTCGAGTATGAAGCTTGTATCTTTGGTCTCAAGGCTGCTATTGACTTGGGAATCAAATCTTTGATTGTGTTTGGGGAATCAACTTTGGTCATCAGTCAGATCAAAGGGGAATGGGATACTAAACATCCAAACCTCATCCCTTACAAAGAACATGTCCTGACATTGTTACCACATTTCGAGCAGATTAACTTCGAGCATTTCCCGCAAGAAGAAAATCAGCTAGCGGATGCTCTAGCTACAATGTCATCCATGTTTAAACTTAACTGGGATAATGAGGCTCCCCAAATCACCGTTGAATGGATGGACGAACCTGCACATTGTCACGAGATTAATACCGAAGAAGTAGTCGACCGATCTTGGTTTCATGACATCAAAAGGTATCTCGAGACTCAAGAATACCCTGAAGGAGTTTCAGTCAATGACAAAAAGTTTCTGAGGAGGTTCTCAGCTAAGTTCTTCTTGAGCAATGGTATCCTATACAAGCGCAATCATGATTGCATTCTACTCCGTTGTGTGGACAAGGTTGAAGCTGAGCAGATCATGGCTGAACTGCACAATGGTACCTTTGGCACCCATTCTAGCGGACATACGATGGCTAAGAAGATTCTACGGGAAGGTTATTACTGGTATACCATGGAAGCTGACTTCCATCAACATTCCCGAACATGCCATAAATGTCAAATCTATGCGGACAAGGTACATATACCTCCAGTTCCTCTAAATGTCTTAACAACTCCTTGGCCATTCGCTATGTGGGGTATCGACATGATTGGAGAGATCTAGCCTACAACATCCAATGGATACAACTTCATCTTGGTGGCCATTGATTACTTTACCAAGTGGGTCGAAGCAGCTTCCTTCGCCTCCGTTACAAAGAATGTGGTTTCTCGCTTCATCAAACAAAACCTTATTTTCTGGTGTGGTATCCCCGAAAGGATCATCACCGGCAACGGTACAAACCTAAACAACACTATGATCACTGCCTTGTGCGAACAGTTCCAGATTCAACATCACAATTCATCTCCCTATCGGCCAAAGATGAACGGTGATGTCGAAGCTCCGAACAAAAATATCAAGAAAATCATACAAAAGATGATAGTCACCTACAAGGACTGGCATGAGATGTTATTGTTTGCTCTGCACGGGTACCGTACCACAACATGCACTTCAACTGGGGAAACACCTTATTCTTTGGTATACGGAATGGAAGTTGTTTTACCTATCGAGGTTCAGATTCCCTCCTTGAGAATCATGAAAGGTGCTAGTTTGAGTGAAGACGATTGGATTCAGACTCGGCTTAATCAACTTAACTTGATTGATGAGAAGCGACTTACTGCTGTTTGCTATGGTCAGGCGTATCAGAAACGGATGATCAAGGCATTCAACAAGAAAGTCAGGCGCCAGGTATATCAAGTCGGGGACCTTGTAATCAAGCAGATCATCTTGCCGCAAAGTGATCCCAGGGGCAAATGGACTCCTACTTACGAAGGACCATTTGTGATCAAAAACATCTTTTCTGGTGGGGCAATGATATTAACCACCATGGACGGAGACGACCTGCCGCACCCTGCGAATGCAGACATAGTCAAAAAATACTACGCATAAATGACCCGACAAGTTGAAAACCCGAAATGGCGACTTGGGCAAAAATGGGCATCCGGTGAATCAAAAACCCGAAAGGGCGATTCATGCAAAAATTAGGGATAGATATAAAAAAATCTGTACACCCGGCAAGTTGAAAACCCGAAAGGGCGACTTGGGCAAAAAAGGGTTTCCCGGTGGACTGAAAACCCGAAAGGGCGGTCCAGACAAAAGTTAGGGAATTAAAGCGTATGACTATGTCACGTCCGATCACTTTAAGGACAATCTCTTCACCAGACAAACTCCGGGCTTCTGATCAACTCAATCATCTTCGGATGAAGCAACGAATGGACAAAATATTCAGAGTTACGAAGGCTATAGAAGAATGGGAACCCCACGGAATTTTCATACATAGCCATCTTTCTTTGTATAAAATTTTCTCATTTTTATGACAACATTCTCTTACTAGGATGTCTGTCTCCTTTGTACAAAATACTTACACAAATTTAATACAAAGATACTTCAAAGTGCAGAAAACTATTTGCCTTATCTTTTTCTTTACACTTGTGTTTTATTTGAAAACGTCCAACGGTTTATTAAAGGAGCATATGCATTTGAATATAATCACTGTTTACAAATAAGCGAAATGTGAAAGAATAATTACTGACAGGTTGAAAGTATAGGAAAACGTCTTTAGGCTATTCCAAGAGAAATCCCCTGCGGTACATTGTCCAAATCCCTAGCGGAGCTAAAACCTTGAAATACATATCCCAGCGGAATTAAATTTCAAAATCCCTGCTAGAGTCAAAACTTCAAACTCCGAATCCCCGACGGAGTCATTTTCAAATCCTTAATTCCCACCAGAGTTAAACTCTAAACTCCAGATCCTCAGCGGAGCAAAAACTTTGAACTACAGACCCTCAGCAAAGATGAAACCTTCTTCCCCAACGGGAACCATTCAGCTTTCCCCAGTTTCTCCAGCAAGTTGTCTTAAAATCTGAGAATCAACTAGATAACGATTAAATTTTGTCTTATCCCCGAACTAGGATAATCCCCCATTAGAATGACATACAACCCAAACTCCTGAACTTCTTCCAAACAGGAATATGTAAGTCTCAGAGTGCCTAAGAGGGGGGGGGGGGTGAATTAGGTCTTATAAAAATTTATTCAGTTTTATGAGAATGCTTGGTAGTAATTTTTGGTTAAGTGTTTGAAGGTTTTGATTATATCTTTATCTTTTCCTGATTATGGTGATGAAAGTGATAAATGCGGAAAAGTAAAGAACACGGTGATATATCCTGGTTCCCCTCACAATCCGAGAGTACTCCAGTCCCCTTTCCAACACGAAAGAGATTTCACTATAGTTAGAATGATTGTACAGCCTATGCTTACTATCTAACCTATAGGGTGATCAAAGGTTCTTAACACCTTTAAGACCAAACAAACACTAATGTGAATGAAGAACAATCCTCTTCAAATCACAACACTTACTTCCAACAATCCTGGATAGTAAGGGAATAATTTCTTTAAGTAATACAATGATTTTGTTTGAAGTATATGGAGAGCTTTATCAATCTTCAATTGATCTTCTTCTTCAAGATAAAAACAATTCTCAACAATGTATATAAATGTTCACAATGTATGTATGAAACTTGTAATGATAATGAAAGTGTATATGCCAAGTTTCACAAAATTATGAACACATGAAAGTTTATGTTCAAAATTGAATGAATGAGAAAATTGTTAATATGAAGAAGGTTTTTGTTGTTTGAAAATGTTATGTGTTCTTTTTTAAAAACTGAAAAAAATCTACATTTTATAAAGTCATAAGAACCTCTTCATTCATGCCAATTCATATAAAAAGTTGCAATGCATTCATGAAAAGATACCACTTGAAAAATGTTCAAAAAACAAAATAAAAGCTGCACTGGTTCGCTAGGAACCGGTTCCGACACTGACAGAACCCGGTTCTTAGTGAACGTTATAAGTTGGAATTCAAAAATATCACGCAGGAACCGGTTCCCCTATTGGTACAACCCGGTTCCTGGTATAAAAACCAGGGACATGCTTTTTAAGAAATTCTGGAACCCGGTTCCCTGTTAGGGAGGAACCGGTTCCTAAAGGGTTATTTTCAAAAATACTTTTTGAAAGATATTTCAAACAAAGTTTTCCTTGATGTTAAAGTTATGGAATATGTATATGTTGATGAATGCATATTGTGAACATCTATATTCAAGATTTTAAGAATTATTTATACCATTTGACATTTGATGATTCTTCAATAATTCTTCAATAATCTTCAAGACTTTTATTTGATGTTGATAAGCTTTTTGCACATCCTTTGAATGTTGATGTCCATGTTGTCTTAATCAAAACACATGCTTTAAATATGACTTGAGAAGCTTGCAATTACATTCTCCCCCTTTTTGATGATGACAACCAAGTCTTGAAAACGATTTCTTGAAATGTTTATGTTGTTTTGTATAGCAAACATGTTGAGCAAATGCAAGGCTCCCCCTAAATTGTATGCTCCCCCTAAGTCCATGATTCTTTGAATTTTGGAGTGAGTTTGATATTTATTTGGGCCTGCAATTTCTTTGAAACAAAACAACACATATGCATATTCTTCTCCCCCTTTGTTAACATCAAAAAGGATGGGGAAAAAGAGTGAAATAAAAACATATAAAAATTAAGACGTGCATCTTAAGAGAAACATTAGATATCACCTTCATCCAAAATACCAAGTTCTCTTCGGATTTTGAAGAAAGGTTCTCGAGCAAGCGGTTTAGTGAAGATATCTGCGAGTTGGTTATGAGTATCCACAAAAGTGACTTCGACATCTCCTTTAAGTACATGATCACGGAGAAAATGATGTCGAATATCTATATGTTTGGTTCTTGAATGCATGACCGGATTCTTTGTAATATTGATAGCACTTGTATTGTCGCATCAAAGAGGAATGCATCCGAGATCAAGTCCGTAATCACGGAGTTGTTGCTTGAGCCAAAGAATTTGTGCACAACAACTACCCGCTGCTATGTATTCTGCTTCGACCGTGCTAAGAGCAACACATGCTTGCTTTTTACAAGCCCATGATACTAATGCATTTCCAATAATGTGACAAGTACCACTTGTGCTTTTACATCAGTTTTACAACCTGCATAATCCGCGTCAGAATAACCAATTAAAGTGCAAGTACTACCTTTTGGATACCATAGGCCGACATTGATTGTTCCTTTAAGATACTTCATGATCCTTTTAACTTCCATGAGGTGTGATTCCTTTGGATTTGCTTGAAAGAGAGCGCAAAGACAAACACTAAACATGATGTCAGGACAGCTTGCCGTCAAGTACAATAAAGAACCAATCATACCTCTGTACTTTGTAATATCAATTGAAGTACCGGATTCATCTTGATCAACATATGTACCGGAGCCCATTGGAGTATTCATGGCTTTACAATTGTCCATATCAAACTTTTTCAATAATTCTTTGCAATACTTAGATTGGTTGATGAAGATTCCATCTTCTAGTTGCTAGATTTGCAGTCCAAGAAAGTAGTTCATCTTTCCCATCATAGACATCTCGAATTCTCCTTGCATCATCAATGAGAATTCCTCATACATTTCTTTGTTAGTCGATCCAAAAATGATATCATCAACATAGACTTGAACCAATAAAGTGTTACTTTGGATTTTCTTAACGAACAAGGTTTTATCAACCTTACCCTTTTCGAAACCTTTTTCACACAAAAAATTGCTAAGTCTATCATACCATGCTCTTGGTGCTTGCTTTAAGCCATAAAGAGCCTTTCTCAACTTAAAGACATGTGAAGGATGTTTGAAGTCTTCAAATCCCGGAGGTTGTTTGACATAGACTTCTTCATTGATGTATCCATTCATGAATGCACTTTTGACATCCATTTGAAAAAGCTGAAAATTTAATGAACAAGCATAAGCAAGTAAAAGACGTATAGCTTCTAACCTTGCAACCAGAGCAAATGTTTCTTCAAAGTCGATTCCTTCCTCTTGATTGTAACCTTGGGCAACCAACCTTGCTTTGTTTCGAACAATTAGACCATTCTCATCAAGTTTGTTCTTAAACATCCATCGGGTACCTATGATGTGTTTACCACTTGGTCTAGGAACAAGTTCCCAAACTTGATTTCTCTCGAATTGATTTAATTCTTCTTGCATAGCAATAATCCATTGATCATCTCCTAAGGCTTCATCAACTTTGGTAGGTTCAATTTGAGAAACAAACGCCATGTTTAAGCAAGCATCTTTTAGATTCAATCTTGTTGATACTCCTTGGCTAATGTCACCAATAATTTTATCAATAGGATGGTCTCTATGAGTTCTCCATTCTTTTGGTAGATCATTGGTGTTTGAATCTTGTTGTACAATGTTTTCTTGATCTTCCGGTGATTTCTTAATTTGATCAATTGAAAGTTCTTCCGGGGGTAAATCTATAGGATCATCATCATCACAAACAACTACTTCCTCCTTGGAGGGGTTAGTTTCATCAAAAGATACATGCATAGATTCTTCAATAGTTAAAGTTCTTTTATTATAAATTCTATATGCTTTACTAGAAAGCGAATAACCAAGAAATATACCTTCGTCGAATTTCTCATCAAACTTACCAAGATTATCTTTGTCATTATTAAGAACAAAGAACTTGCATCCAAAAATGTGAAAGTGATCAATATTTGGCTTTCTTCCTTTGAAGAGTTCATATGGTGTCTTCTTTATTATAGGTCTAATGATAACTCAATTTCCAACATAACATGCCGTACTAACCGCATCCGCCCAAAAATATTTAGGAAGATTTGCATCACTAAGCATTGTTCTTGCAAGTTCCACTAGAAACCTATTCTTTCTTTCAACTACTCCATTTTGTTGTGGAGTTCTAGGTTCTGAAAAATTATGAGAGATACCATGTTCTTCACAAAATTCTTCAAATTGAGCATTTTGGAATTCTCCACCATGATCACTTCTTATGGATACAATTTTTAGTGATTTTTCGTTTTGGATTTGCTTAGCATACTTCTTAAAGGCTTTAAAAGCATCACTTTTCTGCACAAGAAACAAAGTCCAAGAATATCTAGAAAAATTATCAATAATGACTAAAGCGTATACATTACCTCTGAAGCTTTTTGTTCTTGATGGACCAAAGAGATCCATGTGTAATAATTGTAGTGGCCTTATAGTAGACACCACATTCTTAGATTTGAAAGTTGTTTTGGTCTGTTTGCCCTTTTGGCAAGCGTTACATAATTTGTCTTTGATGAACTTCATCTTTGGTAGACCAATAACTAAGTCATGCTTAACCAATTTTTTCAAGTGCTCCATGTGAATGTGAGCGATCCTCTTGTGCCATAACCAAGCGTCATTGTTGTTTACCATAAGACATTGTACCTTCAGAGACAAATCATCTAAAGTAATCATAAAAATATTGTTAGTTCTTATACCTTTGAGTTTTACCTCATTGGTTGCCTCATCCATAATGAGACATTCATCTTTGTTGAATTTGATCTTGAACCCTCTATCGCAAAGTTGACTTATGCTAAGAAGATTGTGCTTTAATCCTTCAACATAGAGAACATCCTCAATTTGAATGGATGGAGGTGTGCCAACTATTCCAACGCCAAGAATCTTTCCTTTGGTGTTGTCTCCATAGGTGACATACCCTTTGGCTTTATGTACTAGATATGAAAATTGGTGTACATCTCCTGTCATATGCTTTGAACATCCACTATCAAGATACCAAACATTTGATGTGGATTTCAAGCATACCTACACAAACAAATTATTCTTTGTTAGGTACCCAAGTTGCCTTGGGTCCTTCATAGTTAGTTCCCTTTTTCACCCACACATAATGCCCACTTGCTATACTAAAGTTTCTAACATAGCAAGCATTAGGTGTATGGCCTTTAATACCACAATAAAAACAAGTAGGTTCAAAGTTACTTCTATATCTAGAAGGATAAGATTTCTTCTTAGGAAATGTTTTCTTTTTCGATACATTAGCCTTTTTCTTTTGATGATTATGAGAAACTTGCTTCTTTTCTACTTTCTTGGGTTTGGAACTATTACTAGCCTTTACAAAAACAGTGGGATTGTTACTTGGTTTCTTAGAATTCACATAACCAAGACCCCGTTTTATCATTTGGATAACGTTGTTGGCTTAGTAATCCTTCAAATCCTTTTTGTCCTTTTTCATATCGTTCAATGACTCTTTTCAATTGAACAATTTGAAAGACATTTGATTCACACTTGGAGCATGCAAAGTTTTCTTTTTCTTTAATAAAATTCTGTTTTTGAAGATCAAAATCTTTAGTCATGGTGTCAATTTTTTCTAAACAACTTAGAAGTTCTTTTTCTTGATTTGACACCTTTTTGTATAAACTTTTGCATTCTTTCAAGAGTTCATCAATAGCATCTTGAACATCATCATCAAAAAGATTAAATTCATTACTAACCTCTTCTTCATCGTCGGAGTGATGTGAAGCCATTAATGCTAGATTTTCACATTCGTCGCTTTCCGAATCGGATGAAGAACTTATCTCATTATCTTCCCATGCAACATAAGCCTTTTTGTTCTTGAACTCCTTTTTGCCTTTGAATCCATTTTTCTTGGAGAGTTTTGGACAATCCGGCTTTATGTGACCTTGCTTTCCACATTCATAACATGTGACATCTTGTGTTGATGTGGAGGCTTCTTTATCTTTATGATTATAAAATTTCTTCCTCTTGACAAAGTTAGCATTATGAAGATTATTTTTTTGACCAAAATATTTTCCTAACCTTTTTACAAGAAGCAAGAAGTTTTCATCTTCCTCCGATGCATCTTTATCTTGACTTTCTTTTGAATCAACTTTCAAAGCAATGCCTTTGGATTTCTTCTCTAAATTTTCATGTTTTTCAAGTCTACCGAGTTCCGTTTCGTATTCTTGAAGTTTGCCAAATAATGTAGCGGAAGTCATTGCGGAGAGACTCTTCTTTTCCGAGATTGCCGTTACCTTTGGTTGCCATTCCCTAGTCAATGATCTAAGGATTTTCAAGTTGAGTTCATCATTTGTCAAGGTTTTACCAAGAGCATTTAAGTGATTTGTCAAATGCACAAATCTCTTTTGTAAGTCAAGAATGGATTCTCCGGGCTGCATTCGAAATAGTTCATATTCTTGACTCAAGGTATTTAGCCTTGATCTTTTTACTTCAGTCGTTCCTTCATGAGTTTGAACCAGGGTATCCCATATTTCTTTTGCTGTCTTGCAGTTCGAGACACCGAAAAATTCGTCCATACTGAGTGCACCTTGAAGAAGGTTTATTGCCTTTTTGTCATAGAGAACTTTCTTTTTATCATCGTCGTCCCATGCAGTTTTGGGCTTTGCAGAACCAATGCCATTGATTACTGATATCGGGATAAATGGACCATTTTCAACAACATCACATACTTCCTCTCCTTGTGCTTATAAATGCGCCTTCATGCGTATTTTCCAGAAGTCAAAATATTCACCACAGAATAGAGGAGGCTTGTTGTTAGTACCACCATATCTGAAAACTGGTTGATGATTTGCGGAAGCCATTCTGGATCTTTAGGAACAAGTTACCTATAACTTGCTCTGATGCCAATTGTAAGTCTCAGAGTGCCTAAGAGGGGGGGGGGGGTGAATTAGGTCATATAAAAATTTATTCAGTTTTATGAGAATGCTTGGTAGTAATTTTTGGTTAAGTGTTTGAAGGTTTTGATTATATCTTTATCTTTTCCTGATTATGGTGATGAAAGCGATAAATGCGGAAAAGTAAAGAACACGGTGATATATCCTGGTTCCCCTCACAATCCGAGAGTACTCCAGTCCCCTTTCCAACACGAAAGAGATTTCACTATAGTTAGAATGATTGTACAACCTATGCTTACTATCTAACCTATAGGGTGATCAAAGGTTCTTAACACCTTTAAGACCAAACAAACACTAATGTGAATGAATAACAATCCTCTTCAAATCACAACACTTACTTCCAACAATCCTGGATAGTAATGGAATAATTTCTTTAAGTAATACAATGATTTAGTTTGAAGTATATGGAGAGCTTTATCAATCTTCAATTGATCTTCTTCTTCAAGATAAAAACAATTCTCAACAATGTATATAAATGTTCACAATGTATGTATGAAACTTGTAATGATAATGAAAGTGTATATGCCAAGTTTCACAAAATTATGAACACATGAAAGTTTATGTTCAAATTTGAATGAATGAGAAAATTGTTAATATGAAGAAGGTTTTTGTTGTTTGAAAATGTTATATGTGTTCTTTTTTAAAAACTGAAAAAAATATGCATTTTATAAAGTCATAAGAACCTCTTCATTCATGCTAATTCATATGAAAAGTTGCAATGCATTCATGAAAAGATACCACTTGAAAAATGTTCAAAAAACAAAATAAAAGTTGCACTGGTTCGCTAGGAACCGGTTCCGACACTGACAGAACCCGGTTCTTAGTGAACGTTATAAGTTGGAATTCAAAAATATCACACAGGAACCGGTTCCCCTATTGGTACAACCCGGTTCCTGGTACAAAAACCAGGGACATGTTTTTTGAGAAATTCTGGAACCCGGTTCCCTGTTAGGGAGGAACCGGTTCCTAAAGGGTTATTTTCAAAAATACTTTTTGAAAGATATTTCAAACAAAGTTTTCCTTGATGTTAAAGTTATGGAATATGTATATGTTGATGAATGCATATTGTGAACATCTATATTCAAGATTTTAAGAATTATTTATACCATTTGACATTTGATGATTCTTCAATAATTCTTCAATAATCTTCAAGACTTTTATTTGATGTTGATAAGCTTTTTGCACATCCTTTGAATGTTGATGTCCATGTTGTCTTCATCAAAACACATGCTTTAAATATGACTTGAGAAGCTTGCAATTACAGAATAAGCTTTTCCCCCAGAGTCCTGAAATTACTCTCCAGCAGGATAGCTACTCCCCAGCAGTATAGCTATTCCCCACAGAGTTATTACTCCCCAACAGAATGTAGATTCTCATTCTTAACTCCCCAGCTTGAAGTCCCCTAGGATTCAAGTTCCCCTAGCAGATTGAAGATTCTCATTCCTGATTCCTCAGTGAAGTTGCCAGAGTCTTCATTACTCTCCCAGCATGAATTTTTCAGAATTTTTAATCCCCTGCAGATCGAAGATTCTCATTCTCACTTCTCTAGTGAAACCCCCAAGGGTTCAATTTCCCCAGGAGATTAGAGATTCTCATTCTTAGTTCCCCGCAGAAGCCATCAGAGTCTTCCTTATTCTCCAACAGACCAAGGTTTTCCTTTGTTTGATCCCCGGTAGAGATTGCTAGAGTTTTCCCTATTCCCCAACCGAGTGAGGATTCCCATGGTGTAATCCCCAGCCTTAGTCATAAAAGTCCTCTGGATTCCCCAAGTAGGTTTCTCAAGTAGACTTGAAGGATCCCTATCCCCAGGAAAGTCGTGAAGGATCCTCGCATCCCCGCAGAAGTTGTCAAATTTTTTGATAATCCCCGCGAGTTGCCAAGGATTTTCTATCCCCAACAATGGTCCAAGGATTTCTCATCCTCAGCAATCAAAGATTTTGAATCTCCAACAGGGGTCAAGGATTTATTTTCCCCGGCAGCAGTCAAGGATTTTATTATCTCCAACTATCAAGGATTTATTTTCCTCAGCAAGACAGCAAATCAGCTTACATGCGCATACATTACATTCATATATCATAAACATCGATAAAACACATTTATTGCATCATACATTTCATGCAACATAACTTTGTGTTTCAGCTAACATTTTACCCTTTTTAGGATAAGATTAAAAGCTATCTTTAACAAATACTCAAAGATTTCAGATACAGTACGGATACACTCCAGACACGGAAGTCATTCTGCTACTCATTCAGATCTCTTATTCAGATACAATATGGATATACCCCAGACACAGAGGTCATTCTACTACTCATTCAGAATTCAAAGTCAGATACAGTCCAGAGTTGCTCCAAACACGGAAGTTATTTTGTTACTCATTCAGACTTTAACAATCAGATACAGATTAGATACACTCCAGATACGAAAGTCATTCTATTTTTCATTCAGATTCAACTATCAATTTCAAGTTCAGATACACTCCAAACACATAAGTCATTCTGTCACTCGTTCAAGATCTCAGTTACAGTTCAGATACACTCCAGACACGGAAGTCATTCTGCTACTCATACAGATATCAACTTCAGATACACTCCAGATACGCTCCAGACACGGTTTCCATTTTGTCACTCATTCCGACCTTTATCCCCAGCCCAGAGATGCTCCAGACACGAATGTCATTCCGTCACTTATTCAGATTTCAGATTTTAGATACAATACAGATACACTCCAGACACAACAGTCATTCTGTTATTCATTCAAATTCAAATATAGTTACAGCTCGGATACGCTCCAGACACGGACGCCATTCCCCCGCTTATACAGATTCAGTCTCCAGATACAGTTCAGATACGTTCCAAACACGGATATCATTCTGATACTCATTCTTCTGACTTACAACATACAATTCAACAAACATTCTTGGATGGCATATTTAAGCCCATCTCCAACAAGATTCTACCATCTTCAAATGGCATCTTTAAGCCCATTCCCTCAACTACATTTTGACGAGTGCAAATTTACGGGCACTCTAGTGTCCAATCATCTTTTACCTTCGAGTCACGAACGAAAAACTCGCCAATCTAACTCTTCAGGTTCAAGAAGATTGAACAGGGGCAGCTGTTGTACCCTAAAATTTTTCCTCTCATTTTATTAAGATTTCTCCTCACAAGACTCCTTAGACTCAAGACCAGATTAGGGTTTGCTCATCTCAAGACATCTCCTTGCACTGTTGACCTGAAATTAGGGTTTGAGTTTGCACCAGGATTTTTGGAATTCCAATGCCTAATGTGACTTTCATACCTCATGTTGGACTTATAAGATTTCTCATACCAAGTTTCAAGCCTTGAATCAAATTTTTGCCTAGTCAATTGGACAATTGACCTAAAAATCAATTGTATTGGGGAAAAAGTCAACTGCGGCCAATTTACAGTCAAACCTCATAATTTTTTATCCACATCAACATTATAGACTCATATGAACCATTTGATCAAGTTTGGACCACAACTCCTCAAGAAATTTAATCAGATCATCAAAAGGGCAAAATGGTCATTTTTAGGGTTTTGACTGTAGAAGGGCAATTTCTGATTTTTAACCTAGCCAATGACAAATTGGGTTCAAGCATAGATTCAAGGACTCAATGGAATCATCTTGACCTAATCACAAGGTTCAAAAGATCTCAAATGCATTAGATTGATAGATGAATTTTCCAGTAAACTGATCAAAAATCAACTGTACACTGAAAAGTCAAACTTTGACTTTTTGGTCAAAATCAAGTGCCAAGGGTCATTTTTCATCAAGATGTGTCAAAACATGAAACTTGTTCACCAAGAAACCTAATTTTGAAAATTAGGGTTTAAAATGGAAAATTTTCATAACTTAGAAATTTTCTAAGTTATGAAAATTTCTTATTTTTCCCAACTTTTCCCAACTTTTTCACCATGATGCAATTGGATTCAAAGAAAACTTAAAACATGAAAGTTGTATTCCTCCACAAAATCTACAACTTTTTTTCACAAAGTTTTCCCAAAATATGCTTGGATCTCAAGTTATGATTTTGTGAATAGGGGTCCAAAAACTTTCTAACTTAGTGAAAATTTGCCCTAGTTTAGGCAGGATTTTGACCTATCTTCATGGCAATTTTTCACATAGTTCCAAGTGGAATATAAAAATTAATTTCAAATATGGATTGTAGAGCATGTTACAAGCTTTCCAAAATGTCCAAGAACTCTCCAAGATAATTCATGGTTAGGGATTATCGAAAGTTTGAAAATGGCAAATTATCACTTTTGTCCAAGGCATTTTGCACATTGCTACAACTTGCAATTTTGTCCAAAGCATGCTTGTACTTGGTTTACAGGTTCTAATCCTTTCTACACTCATAAATTAAATGCAAACACATTGGATTAAGGCTTTGTTCTGAGCTTTAGAGCATTATACAAGGGATTAATCCATTTTTGGCAAAAAGGCAACAATACCATTTCCATAAAGCACAACTTTTGCAATTTTGTTTATCTTGAGCATTGGACCAAGCCTTTTGCTGCAAACAAAGTTCACTAATATCAGGAAAAGCTCACCAACTATGTGCAGCTAGAATACAGGCCTGTACAGGCCTTGGCATTGTCAACTCACCTTTTACTTCAAAAACAAGCAATTGTGCAAAAGGTCCACAACTCTTCAATCTGATAAGAGCAAGCTTTGTGAACATTTCAAACAACTTCAGCATATCACACCAAGCCAGAAACACGAGCTAAAGGCCTCTCAAACACGCAAATACACAAAACACTCCATTTCTTCCCAAAATAGGGCAAGCCCTGCAGAACTGAAGCCATATTCACATTGCCTCGTGCGTTTTGTCCCAAACCACTTCAAACACATTCTAAGAAATACATCTGAACTATCTCAGCCCTTCTCAAGCAACTGTAACTTCATTTTCAAGCTTCACCATTTTTGATTTCTGAGTTTGCAGGTTGAGTTCTATAGAGAGATTCAAACCATTTCAAAGCAAGCTGAGCATTGGAAAAGGTCAAGGGAACATCAAGCAAGCTCAAAAGTCCTTCAGGCCTCTCTAAAAGTTGCTACATTGCCATACTCAAGCTTGACTGAAACAGGTAAATTTCAAACTTCTATCTCCTTATTTAGGAATCATTAGGCTTAGGTTTGTGAAGCAAAAATGTAGTCCTCATTGTCCTTGAACTGTACATATGCTTAGAATTCATTTATGTTAACTGAGCTAGGAGAACTTGAATGTTGATGTTTCTGAAAAAACTAGGTCATAAATTAGGGGCACTGAAATTCTATCTGGTCTTTAAGGGTTAGATCAAGTTTTTTTATATCATTAGAATCGTGTGATGATGAGCTATAACTTTCATGTTGCAAGATTTTGTTTTTAAGCACGTATGCAGGAGTTACAAGCTTGAACACAGGGCGCGCGTTTTTTGTTTATGGAGGACAGGGATGAAGTGGAAATGGGATGGGCTTGGCTTGTTTCTACTTTTTGCACCCCCTTGCTTGCTTTCTGCACCCCTTGGCCCATTTGATTTATTTTTTTATATTTTTTATTTCTTTTACATTTCTGACTTTTTATTTATTTTTCTAAATATTTAAAATCACAAAAAATATTCTCTTAATTTTTCACATTTTATTTTATTATTTTTATTATTTTTTTGGACATAGAAATAGTTTATTAATAATAACATAACTTATTTTCTTAAATAAAATTTGTAAATAATACAAAAACATCATATATTTCTATTTTTATTATTTATACACTTAAATAATATTTTCTCACACATTTTAATTTTTTAACATATTTGTATATATTTTTATTTATTTTCTTTGCACATAAATGAATAAATAAATAATATAATATATTTTCTTTTAAAACAAAAATTAGGGTTTCCACCCTTTCCAAAAATAATCATTAATATTTTTCTTTTCTAGGCCATAAATAAACTTATTTTTACATATATAAAAATAATACAAAAACATTTTTGGATATTTATATTTAATTGCTTATTTAAATATTTGTCAATTTATTATTTGTACAATGAATTCAATTTGGTTGTAATAGTTGAATTAGGGTTTTATTTTTGTGCAAATATCCCCCTATTCAAACTTGTATCCCCCTCCCCATAATAATGTTGTAATAGTCTTAGGTTTACTTTTATGCATTTATTGCTTTTATATGCATGATAGTAAAATTAGGGTTTGTATGATAACCAAAAAAATCAAAACAAATAGCATGACTAAAAACAAGACAAAAATGCATGAAAAAAGGACAACACAATGCACACAAGCACCCCTAGGGTTTCATCCACTTGTTGCCTTAAAAATGGCCATGGTATGCATGCTAGGTATCTTGGAAAAAAAAAAGATCATAGTCCATCGATGACGCTATCTTGGTTGCCTAAACAAAAATGATCTAGACCCTCAAAAACTTGCTAAGATACTTGGTAACATTTTTATCATGGTCATACGATGACCCCCGCCTGTCCCGTTTAACATCCAAAGATAAAGTTGTTTACCAAATGCAATGGTAAAACAACAATATCAAAGGGTTAAAAATGTGTAGGAAAGATCTTTGAGTAGGGTAGACAACTCCTAGTTACTTGATCAAACTTGCAAACCATCCTTGCTATTTTCAAACTATCACACACATCACAACACATTTCAAAACAATTTCCCAACAAAACTTTCAAACATTGAGACATTTTTCAAAAGAGAAACACCTTTGTATACATTCAAACAAGAATCATTACAAAGGTTGCCTAAACAAAGGCCTCTTTTCAAAATACTTTCAAAACCACACACAAAAGCACCATTTCAAACAATTGAAAAGCAAAAGCAAGTGATCTAAACAAGTAACTAAGAGCCCATGGAAAACCATGGATGAAAAGGGTGCTAGCACCTTCTCTTTTCATAATCTACCCCCCGAACCCAAGAAAACATCTCAAAGGTCTTTCCTGTGCTTTTTTACCTTTCCTTTGGATAAAATAAAAAGTCGGTGGCGACTCTTGCTAAACCGAAACATTTGCGAACACAAACGCAAAACCTCAAGTCAGTCCTCCCACCACATCACAGTGTCAAGCAATATCTGTTGGCTATCAAATAAAAAGTTGCGAAAGACACTGATCTTGACGTCGTCAATAGCGTTGGGACCAGTAAGATAACAAGAAGTGGAAGAGTCTTCTCACCCAAGATAACTCCAAAGACCATTGTTACTCCTGTAATTATTCCCACTATGTCTCCTACCAGTATTCCCAATGATACTCCCGTTGACAATCCCACCGTTATCCCTGCCGCCAAGAAAAGCGGCAAAGAGACATTGTTTGAGCCAGTCCAGAAGAAGGTACATCCAGAGGTCATTCTTGAAGCTTCTAGCAAATATATGGAAGAGATACTAAATATAATCAAGAAAAGTGATTACAACATCGTGGAACAGTTGGGGAAGACCACCTTGAAAATATCAATGTTTGCCTTACTTTTGTGTTATGAGGCCTATGCCAAAGCCTTGGTAAAGTTTCTCAAGACCGCCCATGTGCCCCAAGAGACTTCCATTGATCAATTTGAGAATTGTGTGGCCAATCTAACTACTGATAATGGATTGGGCATTTCCGATGCTGGTTTAACTCCCAAAGGTAGGAAACACAATGATGCCTTGCATATTTCCATTGAGTGCAGGGGAACTACGTTGGCCCATGTTCTGGTTGATACGGGTTCATCACTGAATGTATTGCCAAAGAATTCCCTTGACCGAATAGATTGCGAAGGACTCAAATGAAAGCCTAGCAACATTGTGGTGAGGGCCTTCTATGGGTCTAAAAGAATAGTGCACGAAGAAGTAGACATCCCTATAAAAGTTGGAACTTAGACTTTTGATTCAACTTTCTATGTGATGGATATCCGCCCTTACTATTCCTATCTATTGGGCCGACCTTAGATCCATGACGCTGGTGCTGTCACTTCTACCCTACATCAGATGTTGAAGTGCCCAATTAAGGGAAAGATCATCACAGATGCGGAAACCAAGACTACTACCAAGATTCTGAAGATTACCAGGCCTCCATTGAAAATGGCCTCTCTGAAAGATGCTAGAGCAGTGGTTGAGGAAGGTGGATGTACCATCTGGGGTCAAATTCCTAATATTCCCTACAAATCCAACAAATTTGGTTTGGATTTTACTGTGGAGGCCCAAAGAGTTGTTCGACGAACTCGCGTTGGGGGACCACCATTACGTATCAGCAATCAGGGAGTCAATGTAGTGGAAGATAATGATGGCAACTGTGACATGGACAAGTGGATTTTTCCAACCAACAACGGAGGATTCAACAATTGGGAGGCCAAAGAATTTGTCCCTATTACTTTTATTCAAGAGTCATTATCTGTTAATTTTTTGTCAGACTTGTAATATTTAAGCAATTTATACTTTAAAACCTCGTGTCTTACCCGAGGCACAATGGTCCATTTGTGAGGGTTGCTACTTCATCTTCATATGTCATCAATAAATTATGGACGTTTTTGCATGCAAATTTTATGCTCTTTGTTTTTCTTTTCTACCTTTTATTTTATCAAAGATAGCTATGCTCTTACACACACTCATATATCAAAATGCAGATCCACATCCACTCAGGACCCCATGAGTAACGATTCTGCTATAGCCTATCATGACTTTGAAAATCCAATCTACCAAGGAGAAGATGAAGGTGAGGAAGATTGTGAGGTACCAGGGGAACTAGCCAGGTTATTACAATAGGAAGAAAGGACCATACAACCCCACGAAGAACCGGTTGAAACAGTTAACTTAGGTACCAAAGAGGACAAGAAAAAAGGCAAGGTAGGTGCCATACTGGAGCCTAGTGTCAAGAAGCCCTTAACTCAGTTAATACGTGACCATGTTGAGGTCTTTGTCTGGTCATATGAAGACATTCCAGGACTCGACACTGATATCGTGGTCCATCCTCTACTGACAAATGAAGAATGACCTCCGGTAAAATAGAAGGTCCATCACATGTGGCCAGAAATGTCAGAGAAAATCAAGACTGAAGTCATGAAGTAGTTCAACGCAGGATTCTTATCTATCACCTCCTATCCACAATGGGTCTCCAATGTTGTTCCAGTGCCTAAAAAGGATGGTAAGGTATGTATGTGTGTGGATTACAGAGAATTGAATAGGGCAAGCCCCAAGGATGACTTCCCGCTTCCCCATATCGATATTCTGGTTGACAACACCGCACAACATAAATTATTTTGCTTCATGGACGGTTTCTCCGGATACAACCAGATCAAAATGGAACCTGGGGACATGGAGAAAACGACCTTCGTCACACAGTGGGGCACGCTCTTTACAAAGTTATGCCATTTGGGCTGAAGAACACCGGGGAAACCTATCAGCGCACCATGGTAGCTCTATTTCATGATGTGATCCATCACGAGATAGAGGTTTATGTGGATGACATGATAGCCAGATCTCAAACTGAAGAGGAACACCTTGACCATCTGCAGAAACTGTTTGAAAGTCTGAAGAAATACAAACTAAGGCTGGACCCGAATAAATGCACTTTTGGAGTGAGGCCCGGTAAACTCTTAGGTTTCGTTGTCAGCAACAAAGGTATCGAAGTGGACCCTGCAATGGTAAAAGCAATACAAGAGATGCCTGCTCCTCACACTGAGAAGGAAGTTAGGGGATTCTTAGGACGGCTAAACTACATCGCCAGGTTCATTTCCCATCTAATCGCTACTTGTGAACCAATCTTCAAATTACTGAAGAAAGATGAAGTGGTGGAATGGAATGAAAACTGCCAGGCTGCCTTCGACAGGATGAAGGAGTACCTTCAAGAGCCTCCAATTTTGATTGCACAAGTTAAGGGAAGACCTCTGATCATGTACCTAACATTTTTAGAAAATTCAATGGAGTGTGTGCTGGGGAAGCATGACGAGTCTGGCCTAAAAGAGCATGCAATATACTACCTGAGCAAAAAGTTTACCGATTGTGAAACCAGATATTCACTGCTCGAGAAAACTTGTTGCACTTTGGCATGGGCTGCTCACCGGCTAAGACAGTATATGCTGACTCACACTACCTTATTGATATCCAAGATGAATCCAATTAAATACATATTCGAGAAGCCCGCCCTCTCTGGAAGAATAGCAAGATGGCAGATAGTTCTGACTGAATACGACATTCAATACACTACCCAGAAAGAAATAAAGGGAAGTGTGCTAGCCGATCACCTGGCTCATCAGGCTGTGGATGACTATCAATCCATGAATTTTGAATTCCCAAATGAAGATATCATGTTGGTAAACAATTGTGAAGAACTCAAACCGTATGACGGACTTTAAAAAGGATCCCGATGGACCATGGTTTTTGACGGAGCTTCCAATGCACTCGGAAACGGCATCAGCGCTGTAATCATATCCCCTGAAGGCTGTCATACCCCATTCACTTCTAGGCTGTGTTTCAACTGTACCAATAATATGGCGGAATATGAAGCGTGTATTATGGGTCTCAAAGCTGCCATAGATTTGGGAATCAAGTCCTTAAGTGTATTTGGAGACTCAGCCTTAGTCATCAGTCAGATCAAAGGAGAATGGGACACGAAGCATCCTACTCTCATCCCTTACAAAGAACATATGTGACATTAATCCCACATTTTGAGAAAATTACCTTTGAGCATTTTCCACGAGAGGAAAATCAACTAGCGGATGCGCTAGCCACTATGTCATCCATGTTCAAAATCAGGTGGGATAATGAGGCTCCTCATATCACTATTGAGGGGATGGATGAACCAGCTTACTGTCACGAGATTAATACTGAAGAAGTAGTGGAAAAACCTTGGTTCCATGAAATTAAGAGATATCTCGAGGCCCAAGAATATCCGGAGGGAGCTTCAGTAAATGATAAGAAGTTCCTGAGAAGGTTTTCTGCTAAATTCTTCCTCAGTAACAAAATCCTCTATAAGCGCAACCACGACTCTACTTTGCTTCGGTGTGTAGACAAGAGGGAGGCATACAAGATCATAGTTGATTTACATGAAGGCACCTTTGGCACCCTTTCTAGTGGGCACACAATGGCTAAAAAGATCCTCCGAGAAGGATATTATTGGTCCACCATGGAAGCAGATTGTCATCAGCATTCACGAATCTGTCACAAGTGTTAGATCTACACGGACAAAGTACATGTGCCTCCAGCTCCTCTAAACATCCTGACTGCTCTTTGGTCGTTCACAATGTGGGGCAATGACATGATTGGAGAGATTAAACTGAAAGCTTCTAACGGACACTGCTTCATCTTGGT
Source organism: Vicia faba (assembly GCA_948472305.1). Taxonomy (NCBI): domain Eukaryota; kingdom Viridiplantae; phylum Streptophyta; class Magnoliopsida; order Fabales; family Fabaceae; genus Vicia; species Vicia faba. The sequence continues at coordinate 148,325,672 of OX451740.1, forward strand.
TGCCATTGATTACTTCACGAAGTGGGTCGAGGCAGCTTCATTTGCTTCTGTTACCAAGAACGTTGTGGCCCGCTTCATCAAACAGAATCTTATCTGTCGGTACGGTGTTCCGAAGAGAATCATAACAGATAATGGTACCAATCTAAATAATACTATGATCACTGCAATATGCGAGCAATTCAAGATCCAACATCATATCTCTTCTCCTTACCGGCCGAAGATGAATGGCGCTGTAGAAGCAGCTAATAAAAACATCAAGAAGATCATACAAAAAATGATAGTGACCTACAAGGATTGACATGAGATGTTACCATTTTCTCTCCACGGCTACCGTACCATAATGCGCACATCAAAAGGGGAAACTCCTTTCTCTTTGGTATACGACATGGAAGCTGTCATACAAATTGAAGTCCAAATACCTTCTCTGAGAATCATAAAGTATGCAAGGTTGAATGAAGATGAATGGATTCAAACTCGACTTAACCAACTGAACTTGATTGATGAGAAGAGGCTTACAGCTGCCTTCCATGATCAGATGTACCAAAAACGTATGATCAAAGCTTTTAACAAGAAGGTCATACGTCAGGTATATCAGGTTGGTGACTTGGTAATCAAGCGTATCATACTACCACAAGCTGATCCCAGGGGCAAATGGACTCCTACTTACGAATGACCATTTGCGATAAAAAACATATTTTCTGGTGGGGCAATGATCTTAACCACTATGGACAGCTACGACCTTCTGCACCCTATAAACACGGACATAGTTAAAAGATACTACGCATGAAAAAGACCCGCTAGGTTGACTGGCCTAGGAAAAAATTAGGGATAAATACAAAAAATTTGTACACCCGACAAGCTGAAAGCCTGAAAAGGCGGCTTCGGCAAAAAAGGTTATCCTGGTGGACTGAAAACCCGAAAGAGCGGTCCAGGAAAAAGTTAGGGATTTAAAGAGTATGACTATGTCCTGTTGGATCACCTTACAGCCAATCTTCAACATCGATCGTCAAACTCAAACGGTTCTAATCAATCCAATCAGCTTCGAATAAAGTAGCAAGTGGATGAGATACTCAGAGACATGAAGGCTATAGCAGAATGGGAACCCCATGGGATTATTTCACATAACTGTCTTTTCTTTGTATCAATTTTCATTTTTACAATGACATTCTCTTACTAGGATGTTCGTCTCTTTGTACAAAAATACTTATTCAAGTTAATACAAAGATATTCCTTTAAAAATGAAAAACTATATGTTTTTCTTTTACCTTCCTGTTTTGTTTGCAAAAACGTCCAGTGATTATTTTTGAACATATGCATTTGAACGTAATTACTGTTTACAAATGAGCGCAAAAAAAGGAAAACTAAACAGAAATACAATTACTAATGGCTTTAAGAAACAAGACAATATCTATGGGCTATTCCATAAAATCCCTGCAGATACTTTCTCTAACGGAGCAGAAATAAGGACATCCTTCTACAGGATCACTTTCGTATCTCTAGGTTGCAGTCTAATGGTATCTATTGCTTTCATATCCCCGACGAAGAAAAACTTCTAGTTATCGCTCCAAATATTCCCCAGTGAAAGTCGCCCAACTACTCAGGAATTCCCAGCAGGATTTCACCAAGTCCACAAATAATGCATGACGTTTCTCTGTCCCCCAACAAATTTTATTTCTCTAATAATTGAAACCCATCCATCAACGCTTCAACTTCAACAAAATATGAAAACTTACATTCCTCATTCCCAGCAGCACTCAAGGATTTATTTTCCCCAATCCAACAACACTGCAACAAAATAATTAAAATGTTCATACATTGCATTCATACGTCATAGCATTGACGACACAAATTCATATAGGGAAATATCATTTATTTTTAGAAACATAATTATTCCATGCATTTCATACATCATGGCATTGCATACAACTAACTCTTTACCTATTCAGGAAAGATCAATCAACAGAAAATTATCATCAACAAATTTCCCACAAGACAAGACAACTATTTGTGGACAAATCAATTACAGATCAATTCCCGAGAAAGGACTGGTTGACTATATACATAAAAAATATTTCCTTCAGACCTCTGTCGGTTCAGTTTAAATCTCCCAACAGTTTATCCTGATTCTTTCCCGCAGACATCTTCTATGGTTCAAATAAATCGCTCCAAAAATTTACTATGATTCTTTTCTAGACATCTGTCGGTTTAGTTTAAATCTCTCAACGGTTTATCCTAATTCTTTCCCGCAAACATCTTCTCTGGTTCAGATAAATCGATCCAAATATTTATTTTGATTATTTCCTATAAAACAATATTCAAGACCTCTGTCGGTTCAGTTTAAATCTCTCAACAGTTTATCCTTATTCTTTATCGAAGGCATTCTCTCTAGTTCAAATAAATAGCTCCAAGACTTGTCCATGTATCACCTTTTAAAATTTCAAATGATTGAAAGGCCCTTGTAATTCCCTGCCTCTTGAATTTTAATTCAACACTCTGATCGAACTTGTGTGACATGCAATGAAATTTGAAAAGATGATAATGCCTTAAACTCTAAGAAACTCACATTACACGACATCCAAATGAAGCTTACTTCTAAGCTTAGCACGCTTTAAACTTTAATCAAGTCTTCTTTTAAATGAATGAACTTTACTTCATTTCTCAATTAAAATGAAACTCAAATTCCCAATCAATTTGTATTTGCAAACAAACAGGAACAACCAAGTTTTGATCATAATTAATTATTTGCCTCATGTCTTGCATTATGATTTGCGTCTAATCACCATAACAATAATGCCTTTATGAATTGAAATTAGAAGCCAACCTTTTTAAAGTCAGGAATTGACGTATAAAATTTTGATAAATTTTAAAACCTTCTGAGCACAATTTGACTCTGATCTTTAAAGTAATTCTCATGGAAAATGCTGTTTATGATACTTCGCAAAAAGAATCTCCTCAGGTTATTGAGAATTGAAGAAATTATAAACCTTGCAAATTGGACAAGAGTTTCTGTTGAGTAGGTCAAATTTGTAAAATGACCTCTAAAATATTCAAAAGATCAATAATCTTTTCAATTCTTCAACCACTTTCCAAGCATTCTCAAGTATTGCACATAAAAACAAAGTTGTAGTAGACATCCCAAAGATTATTGTGGAAATAGAATATGCTCATGGTAATAAAAATTGACCAAGTTATGATCATTTAAATTCAAACCCTAAAAATCAAAGGCCTTTTAAGGAGACTTGTAATATTTCTCAATCATTAAGAATCTTACATTCAAAATTAGCATCAGATCTATTAAGAGAGCTTGATAAGGACCTTTTAAAGAGAATCATGGCTTTAGAAACAATAAAAATCTTAAACAATGAGCAAGATATGGTCGTTAAAACTCAACAAACCCTAGCTCAAAGAGTGTCAAAATGACTTGAAACCCCTTTTAACTTTTGATGATTTTTCTTGCACAATTGGATCTAGTCATCTGAAGAGAGGTTTTTGTTGATGATGATAAGAATCCATATAAAAAAGAACCAACTCAAAATGTTGAAAATTGAGAGAGTTATGTACTTGTGAACACTGAATCTAGTATTTTGTCAACTAGGTCAAACTTGTTGAGCCAACCTTGAATCTCTTTGAAATTTAATTGAAAAATAAAGCATAATGAATCATAAGAAGCCTTGAAATGATGTTGTCTTGAATCACACTCAAATATGGAGATTAAGTCTCGATGAAGCTTGTTGAAGAAGGCATGGAAATAAACACATGAACCTATGAATCTTATTGATGAATTCCACCATCAACTTTGAGGAAATCTTGACCTAAATAAAGTGAGAGGGCTCCTTAAACCAAAAATATTTGATGCCATAGACATGACCTTGAAGTTTGAGCTCTAGCAATCCATTAGAGAACCATTTGATTGAGAATCACCCCTCAAACCCTAGATTAGATGGTGAGATGAATGCAATTGTGATCACCTATAATATGAACATTAAAAGGAACATATATACACATATTTATGTTAGTTAAAAGAACACATGTACAAGATACACAGTCCAAGGTGCTTGGTAATCCCTCAAGAGAAAAATTAAAGATAGGATAAATATAGAAACAATTCTAATGTGTGTGTCTTGATGCATTGTGACATGAGATGATGAGAAATCTCAGGGGAAAAAATGGGGTATAACAGTTGCCTTTATTTAAGTGTCTTCTATTCGGAGATACGAAGGTTAAAACTCCATCTCGACACGATTGAAGATACTTAAATACAAAACAAACTCTATTTTTGGCCCTAATATGCCATGAAATGCTTATAATCATGAATGCAAACAAACAACTCCAAAGGTGATATAGAACTCCACTGGGTAAGCAGAGGAGAAAACAATAGATCAAAAAGAGAGTTTAACTAGGAAAATAAATTGTTGGGGGATGGAAGACTCAACTATATTGGGGTAAAGCCCAAAGAGGAGATATGGTACCACTAACTCAATAAATAAGGAAATAGCAATGAATGACAACGATCGACAGATAACTGTGAACCACCCACTCCTAGAGGGGATAGAAAAAAGAGTAACGTTGACTCACATGGGATCAAAAATTAACGACCCGAAGGATGCAAATAGACGCGGTAAGATATTATCGATAAATACCAATATTAGGGTCGGTAAAAAATGATTAGCTTCAATACTTATGACTAGAAACAAATGATTGACATCAACACTCATGGTTGGGAAAAACTCAACTTTTTAGAGAAAAGTGAATCTCAACAATGAACTATCTCCCGTAACAAAGAGACTACCATCCATCAGAGTACAAACCTCAATAATAAACTATCTCCCATAACGAAGAGACTACCATCCATCGGAGTACAAACCTCAACAAGAAACTATCTCCCATAATGAAGAGACTACCATCCATCAGAGTAAAACCTCAACAATGAACTATCTCCCATAACGAAGATACTACAATCCATCGGAGTTCAAACCTCAACAACGAACTATCTCCCATAATTAAGAGACTACCATCCATCAGAGTAAAACCTCAACAACAAACTATATCCCATAATGAAAAGAATACCATTTATAAGAGTAAAACACCTCCACAATGAACTATTTACCTTAATGAAGAAACTACCATCCATCGGAGTAAAACCTCAACAACGAACTATCTCCCATAATGACGAGACTACCATCCGTCGGAGTAAAACATCTCAATGAAAAACTATATCCCATAATTAGGAGACTACGATCCATTAGAGTAAAACCTAAACAACGAACTATATCCCTTAATGAAGAGACTACCATCCATCGGAGTAAAACTTCAACAATGAACTATTTTCCATAATGAAGAGACTACCATCCGTCAGAGTAAAACCTCAATAACGAACTATCTCCCTTAATGAAGAAACTACCATTCATCGGAGTACAAATCTCAACAACGAACTATCTCCTATAATAAAGAGACTACCATCCATCATAGTAAAACCTCAACAACAAACTATCTCCCTTAATGAAGAGACTACCATCCATCGGACTAAAACCTTCTCTGGAATTAACAGACTTACTGGGGAAGAACAAGTTGCTCAAATAAAGAGACCTGCCACTTACTGTTTACCAAGAAAATTGTGATAACACTGTCTGGGAATGAATCTTGACTTCTTGGGGAAATTCCAATACATTCTTGCTAAGGAGATAAAATCTTCACGTGCAAAATAAATGCACATTCTCAATCTAGGCTCAAAGCCTACAGAAATCAAAATAATATTGTTGTCGGGGACCACATACTTAAACTAGGAATAAACCAGAGTGAAATAGTCAACCAAGACACCACCTAATGAGGAATAAGCTCAAATAGCAATCACATTCCACCCACTTAATGAGCTGGATAGGAAGGCTAAAGCAAAATTCTTCCACGAGGAATAACTCTGGGGAAATTGAAAGTATATACACTTTCTGCTTAAGGTTGGCAATCTATTGGAGAGAGGGTAAGATAACTCTGCAAATAGGGTAATATGCCCAAAAAAACAATAATGAATGCAAATGAGCAATGAAATTTAATTCAGCTATGCATGAAGTATGTATAAATATATGAATGTTATCATGTATATGCTGACAAAATAGACATGCAGCATTGGGGATAACCCGACAAAACCAACTTGGGTAAAGATAACACTCGACTAAATCACATCTAGGATGAAGATTCCATAAGAGAGTAAGCACTAACTGAGGAAACAAATTCCTACTTCACAACTTAACTCCATTGGTAAGAAACCTGGCTTTAAAATAATCAGAGCACAATCTGATAGCAATAAACCAATACAGTTTTAGGGATATAACACCCTCCTCCAGATTTCACCGAGGAATATCATACATACTTCACTAGGGAAGACAATTCCACACCGTCTAGACTTAAACTGGGGATTCTATACTGACTTCACTAGGGAAAACAGCGCCACATCGTCAAGAGAAGCCCAAATACATTCTTCAATATCAAGAGTAATGGTTGTGTAAATTTCTCTGAGGAGAAATTATAAAATTTCATGGGGATAACAACTTTTAGAGAGAAGCATCATCTTTGCTTCATTTGGGGATCTAAGAAGTTAACAACGCAGAAGGAAGTCAAAATTATGGAGATTTTAAATCAAACTCAACACTTGGCGAGAGAAAACCCAAAAATTTGACAGTTGTCTCAACACTTCTTAGAAAAGGTACTACCCTTGTCTGGCTACTTAGTTGGAGAAAAACCTAAACCAAGACTTAACTGGGGAAAATAGGATTACAGGCCCAAAATCACACTATATATCAGTTGGTATGAAACCTAACTATCCGAGGAATGAAACACAAGAGGATCATGCACATATCAGCAAGAGTAATCCTAGGATACCTCTTGGGGGATCTTTTCAAAACTTCGAAGTTCGTCCATCATTGGATTCATTACTTTTTGTTCCACTTGAATCAAAAAATTTGAAGTAAAAAGTAATTTGTAAATTCTTTTCAAAAACATTTTTTACTTTTAAGTCTTTTTGTTTTGAAAATTACTATCAATAATAAACGAAATTTTTTCAAATAGAATAAAATAAGAACTACAAAGAATTGGATAAAGGCTCCAACTTTATCAATGGAATGGTAGTCCACAAATGGCGTGACTCCATGGTTGATTACAAAGTTTTGGAAAATAGTAAATACATGGAAAAGATACATTGAAATACAATGACCATTATTCTCCTTAACAACTTTGAACTCTTGAGCAGAGGCTTTAGTTAAAGTGTAGTGAGAATTCGATAAGATTGTTGCTTCAATGATGAAGTCTTGTCTGACGCAGTTACTTTCCAGGAAATCCCTACCTTTTTCCTAGGTTTCCCTTGCGGGTTTTCAATCTACCAGGAAAATTTATTCTATTTGTGACACTAACTTTTGCCTAGACCGCCCTTTCGGGTTTTCAGCCTACCGAGAAACTCTTTTTTTTCCTAAGCCGCCTTTTTGGGTTTCCAACTTATAGAGCTATTCTTTTATTTATTTAGAAGAAGTATTTCTTGACTACGCCAATGTTCATGGGACGTGGGAACTCCTCACCATCCATAGTTTCAAGAATAAATGCACCTCCAGAGAAGGCTTTCTTGACAACATATGGGCCTTCATAATTGGGAGCCCACTTGTCCCTAGAATAAGCGTTAAAAGAAATGATCTTTCTGAGCACGAGGTCTCCTTCTCTGAATTCATGAGGCTTTACCTTCTTATCAAAAGCTCTCTTCATTCTTTTCTGATATAACTAACCATGGTACAAAGCTGTCATTCGCTTTTCTTAAATTAACTTCAACTGGTCAAATATGTTCTGGACCCATTAAACCTCTAACAATTTAGATTCTATCATTATATGTAAAGAGGGAATCTCTACTTTAACGGGGAGTACTACTTCTATACCATACACAAGAGAGAACGGGGTTGCCTCTGTTGAAGTGCAGACGAATGTACGATACCCATGCAAAGCAAAAGGGAGCATCTCATGCCAATCCTTATAGGTAGCAACCATCTTCAAGATGATCTTCCTAATGTTTTATTAGCCTCTTCAACAACCCCATTCACCTTGGGCCTGTAAGGAGATGAATTGTGATGGACAATCTTAAATTCTTCACAAAGTTATGTCATTATTTTGTTATTCAGATTTGAGTCGTTGTCAGTGATAATCCTGCTTGGCACACCATATCGACATATAATATTGTTCTTGATAAAGCATACTACCACTTGCTTGGTGACATTAGCATAAAAAGTTGTTTCCACCCACTTGGTAAAGTAGTCAATATCCAATCATATCAATACCACACATATAAAAAGTCCATGGGGACGAAATAACATTGAGAAGCATCTGAGGCACATGAACCTTGTCAGCATAAATCTGACATTTATGGCACTTCTGCACAAACTTGTAATAGGCAGATTCCATTGTCATCCAATAATAACATTCCCTAAGCATATTCTTTGCCATCGAGTGTTCATTGGAATGGGTACCAAAGGAACCTTTATGGATATCCTACATCAACATGTCTTCTTCGTGTCTATCCGCACATCTGAGCAAGATGAGGTCATAATTTATTTTGTATAACACGTCTTCATTGAGGAAAAAGCTACCTGTCAACCTTCTCAATGTCTTTCTATCTTTGTTTGACGCACCAAGTGGGTATTCTTGAGTCTGAAAGAAGTGATTAATATCATAATACTAAGGTTTTTCATCTAACGCCCCCTCTGTAGAAAACACACGAGCTTGTCTATCAAGACATCAAACTATAATCTGAGGTACATCATTCCAAGCATTCACTTGGTACATGAAAGCCAAAGTGGCCAAAGCATCTTCCATATGATTCTCATCATTGGGAATATGTGCAATTCAACTTTATTGAAGAAAGATAATAATCTTCTTGCATAATCCTTGTAGGGAATCAAGCCAATGTGATGATTCTCTCATTCTCCTTTGATCTGACTTATTACCAAAGCCGAATCACCATATACGTCAAGAATTTTGATTATGAGATCTATAGCCTCTTTAAAACCCATGGTACAAGCTTCAGACTCCGCCATATTATTGGTACAATCAAATGCCAACCTTGCAGTAAAAGGGTTGTGTGACCCATGAGGAGTGATAATCACAACACCAATTCCTTTTCTATAAGCATTTACAACTCCATTAAACACCATACCCCATCGAGATTCATGATCGGTACCTTCCTCGGGAAAAGGCTCATCAAAATATTTTACTTTCAAATACATCACATCCTCATCAGGGAAATCATATTTAACAAACTGATAATTGTTAACTGGTTGATGGGAAAAGTACTCTGCCAACACACTACCTTTAATGGCCTTCTGAGTACGGTATTCAATGTCATATTCATATAACAACATCTGCCAACGAGAAATTCTTCTAGTAAGAACAGGCTTCTAAAAAATATACTTACTTGGATCTATTTTGGAAATCAACCAAGTAGTGCGATTCAACATATATTGTTGCAATCGTTTTGCCACCCAGGCCAAAGCACAACATGATTTTTATAGTATAGAATATCGTGACTCACTGTCAGTGAACTTCTTGCTGAGATAATAAATGACATATTCTTTTCTTCCCATTTCATTTTATTGTCCCAAAATATAGCCCATGGAATTATCTAACACAGTCAGATACATAATCAATGGTCTTCCTTCAACAAGAGGGAGCAAGATAGGAGGCTCAAACAGATACTCTTTAATGCTTTCAAATGCCCTTTGGCAATCATCCGTCCATACACAACCTTGATCTTTCTTCAACAACTTGAAGATTGGTTCACATGTTGTTGTCATTGGGGAAATAGATCTGGAAATGTAATTCAAACGTCTAAGGAAGCCTCTAACTTACTTTTCAGATCTTGGTGCAGGCATTTCCTGAATTGCCTTAACTTTATCAGGATCAACTTTAATGCCTTTTTGGATGACAATGAAACCTAGCAACTTTCCTAAATGAACACCAAAAGTACACTTATTTGGATTCAAACAGAGACGATACTTACTCAAACACTGAAATTTTTTTAACAAGTCTTCTATATTCCCTTCCCTAGTCTAAGATTTAGCGATCATATCATCAACATATACCTCAATTTCCTTATGCATCAGATAATGGAATAGGGTTGTCACAGCCCTCTGGTACGTTGTACCAACGTTCTTAAACTCGAAGGGCATCACTCTATAATAGAATGTTCCCCAGGGTGTGATAAACGTTGTTTTTTCCATGTCCTCAGGGGCCATCCTAATTTTATTGTATCCGGAAAATCCGTCCATGAATGAAAACACTTTGAATTTTGTTGTACTATCCACCAACATATCAATATGCGATAATGGAAAATCGTCTTTTGGACTGGCTTTATTTAAATATCTATAATCGACGCACATGCGGACCTTTCCGTATTTCTTTAGTAATGGAACAATATTGGAAATCCACTAAGGGTACACTGATGTCATAAGAAAACGAGAATCAATCTACTTTAAAACTTCTTCTTTAATCTTTACTTCCATGTTAGGATAAGCTCTTCGTAGCTTCTGCTTGATCGGTGGAAATTTTGGCTTAAGTGGTAAATAATGTTCCACAATATCAGTATCCAAACCAGAAATGTCTTGATAAGACAAACAAAAGATATCCACATACTCTTTCTGTAACTCAATCAACCTGTTCTTCAACTCGGGATGAAGCAGTGCCCCAATCTCGACTTCTTTCGAATCTTCCTCTAAACCCAAGTTAATGGTCTCCAACGACTCTTTATATGGTTGAATAGTATTTTCCTCGTGCTCAAGCAACTGTGAAACCTCTTATGGGATTTCATCATATTCCTCTTCTTTAGCCACATACACAAGATATTCAACATTGGGAGAGGGTGCAGGGTCATTGCACTCAACGAGTTTTTTAATTAATCTACACCTATGATATATGATTGATTTTAGAAACTAACACATGTAACAAGTGGTTATGCAGATTTATTTACAGTTATTATTTATTTCGAAAGGTTTTTTCTGATTACCATTTTCTAAGAAAAATCAGGAAAAAAAAGACACAATTTTAGAAATCAAAAACAACTTTTATTAATGATTTTAAATTTCAAAACAACAGACACGGCCATACAACATCATTACTTTCACCTTGGGAAGAGTGAAATACTTTTGAAAATACCAACAAAAAACAAATTACTTTGAAATGTGAATGCAAGAAGGAACATTGTTGTACCCCAAAATTTGCCCTCCCATTTTTTAATACAATTAATTCAAGACACCTCCTCATGCTCCTAAGGTTCTCAATTGCTCAAGAATACTCAAGGGTTTAAGCATACAAGCATCTCTCCTAACCAATGGCTTACAATTAGGGTTTTGGTTTTCTCAAAGAAAATTGAGCTTCTAATGCATAAAGTGAGTTTCATGGTTCCTCTTATTCTTCAAAGAATCCTCATGTCAAGTTTCAATCCTTGCATCACGAGTTTGCTCAATCAATTGCTCAGATGAGTGAAAGTCAACTGTATTGAACAAAAAGTCAACTATGGTCAACATACAGTCAAACTTCAAGATTTTTGGTCAACATCAATATTTTGATGTCACATTCATCATTTGATCAAGGTTTGATCATGATTCCTCAAGAAAATGTAAGATTCATCAAAAGTCAAAAGTCACTAAATTAGGGTTTTTTTAAGGAGAAGTCAACTGAACTTTGACCAAGCATAACTTTCACATGCTTCATCAAAAAATACTCAAACAAATCCTATCTTGAAGGAAATTCAATTCGCTATAACTTTGTCTCTCTAAGTTCAAGTCCAAAAAATGCGTCATTTGATAGATATGATCTAAGACATTACAAGTCATTTTGAAAGTCAACAAAAAGTCATCTTTTTTCAAAGCAATATACATCAAGATAAAGACTTCAAATGAAAAAGTGACCAATATGAGAGTTGTAGGGGACATCATGAGCTTTCCAAAAATTCTAAGATCACCTTCATATGAAAAATATTGAGTGAGATATGATTGGTGCAAGTTGAGACATTTTTGAGAAATGCATGAAACCTCAATTGAGCAATTTTGAAATTTTGGACTAGTGGACGTATCTTCTAATGTCTAAAAATGTTCATGACCTTATATAGGACTCCTAAAATCATTCATACATTACCATGATTTTTGTTCTATTTATATTTATTTTTATTTTTATTCAATTAAATACAAAATAAATTAAATAAAATAACAAATGATGGACCAAGGCATGTGGGCTTGGTTTTGGATCAAATTTGAGGCCCAAGAACACAAATCAAACTTGCCAAAACCGTGGGAGGCAAGATTGAGACATAATCTTCTCAAAATGGAATGTTTGAAAATATGTTTTTTGTGTTTTGGCAAGGCATTGAATACTTGGTCTTTTCCTCTTTTGTCTTGATCTATTTTCTTCCTCTATAAATACACACAACATCAGTGAATAAGAACATAAATTTCTACCTCAAGAACAAGCTCCAAGAATCACAAAAAATTCTCAAGAACTAGGGCAAGCATGAAACCCTATTTGCAGACTTTCCCAAGCAATTCCAAGAATTCCATTACACTCCTGAAGATCCCATGAGCCATTTCCAGTCTTACAACAAGCTCGAGACATCCTAGAATATGCTCTCTCAAGAACACCCGTTGGATAACTTTTCCAAAATCTTAAACTTCTATTTTATGCATTGTTAACTAATCTTGTATGTTCATGTATGTTTATGATGATCTTTAGAACATGTCACGACCATTACACAGAGTTTATAATATCCAAATCCTGGTTGGCAATTGATGAACCGATTCCCACCCCATGCATTTTTTAGTTCCAGTTGTTTCCAACTTTCTTTCTTTACATTTTCTTATTCATTTAATTAATTTATATTAAATAAAAAAATCATAAAAATATAATAAAATTAGATTTAGAATTTTAATAGGTTAATTTAATTTTTGACAATATTTTTCTCAATTAATTAATTAGACTTTGTTTTTTTTAATAATTAATTAAGCGTTTAATTTAGGTTTAAAATCTATTTATTTTATCATTCAAATGAAACCAAAAATAGCACAAAAAATTAATTTCTAACATTTTAGATATTAGGACATTAAAAATAATTTACTAACATTTTATTTTATGTTGCTATTTATTTTATTAGACAGATTGTATAGGATGTACAAATTTTGTAATAACCTAGTTTAAATTCCCGCACAATTTGTTTATCATGTAACTGCCCCAAGATCCTGTAATAACGTAGGAATTTGCACTTATTATTTATGTCTTGTATATATATATATATATATATATATATATATATATATATATATATATATATATATATATATATATATATATATATATATATATATATATATATATATATATATATATATATATATATATATATATATATATATATATATATATATATATATATATATATATATATATAATTGTGTAGTAATAGACTTGTATGAAAAGATAAAATTAAATGGTAGATACCCTTAAACAATTTCAAGATAACATAACTGAACTGAACTCACTTTGCACACATACACCTCTAGGGTAACCTCCTCTGTTGCCTTCAGAAAACAATTGTCATGTCCCTCAAAAATAGGGATGCTTTAGCAAAAGACCCTCGAATAAAGATCATAGTTCCTCGATGACCCTTTGATGTTGCCTACGAAAAATGATCTAGTCCCTCTGATACAATTGCTAAAGTATTTCTATATGTTGCTTTCTATGACCATTCTACGACCGTTCTCCCATCCCTTCACATCCAATGTATGGGGCTACCTACCAACTAATGGTAAAGATAGCATTATCTCCAAAGAAGAAGGAAAAAGTACAAGAACGACCTTGAGTGGCTAGAATTGTTTATTGCTTACTCACACTTTTCAAAACAAAAAACATATCACACTACACTCTCAAAAATATATTTAAAACATTTTATATTTATTCTTGAGGACCGATACAATAATCATTACAAAATTTCGCCTTGCATTGGCACTTTCAAAATATTTTTCAAACACACACACACAAAAAGAAAATTTTCAAAGTGAGCTAAGCGATTAAGAGCCCGTAGATAACTACGGATGAAAGGGTGTTAACACCTTCCATTTTCATAACTTACCCCCCGAACTCAAAAATCTTGAAAGGTCTTTCCTGTTCTTTTCACCCATTCCTTATTGGATAAAAGAAAATTCGATGGCGACTCTTGCTAACTGCAACATTTGCGATAAAACATAAAACAAACCAGTTCTCCCACCGTATTACAAAAATCAACAGTGTTCCAATTCTGGATTCTGACTCCATATGTCACAAAGTTCGACATCTCTTGCTCTGACTCATCTTCGAGAATAACATTGATCCTTGGAGTAGTCGGATGAAGATATCCTGCACTATGAAATATGTCTTGATATTTACTTAAAGCGGACTTCGGCTTCACAACTTCCTTCTTCACAAGGAAACCCAAACCAGTCTTATTCCTGTTCACAGGTGGATTAATGACCTGCCCCTACACCTTGCTAGGGCCTTTTTGCACTACCTGTTGTGCATCATTAAATTAAGTGATAAAATCTTCATTATTCCTTATACTATCAATGGAAATAGCTTGGAACTGATTTCCAATGATGACTTCACCAGCTTCTACAATTCTAAAGGAACAAATGACTACCTTTCCTTCACGAACAAATTTCAGCTTCTAATGCAGGGTCGAAGTAATAGCTCCTGCTTTATGGATCCATGGTCGTCCCAATAAACAACTATAGGCGGGGACAATATCTATAACTTAAAATGTGACTTGGAATATGTGCGAACCTATATGAAGAGGTAAATCCACTTCTATGATGATAAACTTTCTCGAACCATCAATAGATTTAACTATAATGCCACTAGGGCGCATAGGAGTTCCATGATACTTAAGCTTTATGGGAGTACTTATCTGTATCACATTCAAAGCAAATCCATTTTCAATCAACATATTGGACAAAGAGTTATTCTTATAAATAATAGATATATGGAAAGCCAAGTTATAATTTCTTCCTTCATCGGGAAACTCACCATCATAAAAGCTCAGATTGTTACAAGATGTAATATTCCCTACAACACCATTGAACTAATCCATGGGCATATCACTTTCAACAAAAGATTGACCTAACACCCTAATCAGATATTCCTGATGAGCAGAGGAGTTCAACAACAAGGCTAAAATGGAAATCTTAGAGGGAGTCTACAACAGCTGATCCACAATCTTGTAATCACTCATCTTGATGATTTTTAACAGATCATCAACATCCATTGCCAAGGCGGCGCATCTAGATCTTCCTACCAATTTCGTAGTCTCATCATAAGTCTCAACAATCTTTTTTTCTAGGATTAACATCTCCTCAAAATGTAGGGGCGAAGACACGACCACTACGAGTTACCTGACTAGCTTCCACAGTATTCTCAACATGGGACAAAGGTTAGATAGGAATTTCCACACCATCTTCCAGGATAGCTGCATTGTACTTACAAGCCACAGCTTTATTTAATTCATATGGGATAGGACCAAGAATAAAAATAACCACAGGAGCAACAACAATCTTGCTATGGTACTCAATCTCTACAGGAGCAGAATCACCAAAACATGGTACAATAACATTCACTCTACTTCTTCATAATATTCAAGCATCGTAGAATCATTATCGATGAACTTACCTTTATCAGAAGAAAATAACTCATCAGCAGAAACATATTAATTATCTAACATGGCCTCAAATGAGTAGTCTTTAATCATATTAACTCCATTATAATCATCTTTGTTTCCTGTGACTCTGATAATACCATTATCTAACAACAGTCGAACACCTCTTACAATATAACAACAACGAGAATCCCTACAGGAGATATGACAAGACCCATAATGATGCACCTCCTAGCCATCCATGTGACAAAATGGGGCATGCAGCTGTACCAGATCATCATTCATGTAATTCACATCAAAAATCTGGAATTCACCGGGACATCCATAAACCATATTCACATATTCTTCATATTCATCCCTTAGTCTGATGATGTGGATAAGAGCTTCATCCATCATTTATTGAAGATCAACTCTCACTTTATCTCATCCATGGATATCTGAACTGCAAATACTACAACTAGCATGGTCTATGTATAATAACTGAATTCACAAAGATCAACATGCATCCTCACTAAATCACCTCTGACTAGATTAATATCACAAATCCTGAAATCTCCAGGACAACCAACAACCATATTTACAACACTTTCACCTCCATGTTTGGGTGGTGGATCATCCTTCACATTAGGAACAACATCTTTAAAAGACAGGACACCAGATCCTACCATCTTCTGCACTTCATACTTTAATGGATAGTCGTTATCAATGTTGTGCCCTTGGGATCCTTGATGAAAAGCGCAAGTCTGATCCTCCTTGTAATACCATGTTAAAGGTGAAGGTATAGCAGGGGGAGGCCTAGTCTGCACCAATTTCTTCCGAATTAAAGCCGAAAACAATTCTGCATAACACATTAGAATATGATCAAAAGCTTCTCTCTTCTGAACTTGCCCTTGACTACCTTGAGGAGGTGTTCTCTGATAGGCAACAATAGTCAGAGCTACACTGACGACTGGAGTCACAAAAGCAAATTGTTGTTGGTACTGATGACTTTTTCTCAGAGGTCTAACCTTTCTTTCCTCAACGACAACATTTGTTTCACTTTCTTTCGTTCTATAAAACCCATATGATGATTTCTTTGTTCCACTAGAACCTTCATCTTTTGTCAATCGTCCTTCACTGATAACTTTTTCTAGATAAAAACCCATACTTACCATCTCAGTGAAATCACTCGGTGCACTTGCAACCATCCTTTCATAGTAAAATGATCCAAGGGTTTTCAGGAAGACCTTGGTTATTTCTTGCTCTCCTATTAGGGGTACCACTTGGGCAGAAAACTCGCGCCAACGCTGCACATACTCTTTAAATGACTCTTTATCTTTCCGATCCATCACTCTCAATTGGTCATAGTCAGGTGCCATAAACATGTTATACTTATACTTCTTGACGAAAGCTTTACCCAAGTCATTGAAGGTGTAGATGCTTTTACTGTCCAATCCCATATACCATTTCAAAGCAGCACCAGTTAAACTATCCTGAAAGAAATGAATAAGAAAACGTTGGTCATTAGTATGAGTGGACATCCTTCTGATATACATCACCAGGTGGTCACGGGGGCAAGAGTTGCCCTTGTACTTTTCAAATTCTGGCACCTTAAACTTTGCAGGCACTTTCACATTAGGAACTAAGCAGAGGTCACTGGCATTCTGTCTGAGTAACTCTTTCCTTCGGAGAGCCTTCACTTCTTTCTGTATTTTATTGAATTAATCCTGAAAATCATCCAATCGGTCATAAAAGCCCAAACTTTCAACTTATGGAAGAGCATTATGATAAACTTCATCATCAATAACAGGCATAACATTCATTGTAGGGGGCACAACATGATGAATCTCATTATTGACAACAGGAGTAGCATGCACCACATGAGGTGCATAAGCAATAATAGTTTAAGCAAGTGGAGAAACTTGAGCAACATAATTGTAACCTTCTGGCATGAAATTCTTAAGTATTCCCCATGGATAACCATGAGGCATACATATTTGAGCAGTAGTAACTAGAGTAACATAAATAGGAACTGACAGAACTACTAAAGCAACAATCATCTGTTGTGGCTGAGTATCTTGAGGAGGCGGAGGAGGAGGTGATAGATGATTATTAGAAACCACCAACGATTCCACCAAAGAAGTCAAATTGGCCATACCAGCCCTCATATCAGTAACTTCTTCGCGCAACTCACGATTCCCTTGTTCAAGATTTTCCATCTTCTTTCTGGAATTAGCCTGAGTATTGTAGCGATGAGATAGCTTGCCGACTGTTGAAGCAGAGAAACATGTAAGACACCTGGGCATGAACAAGAATGTAAATAATATGTGAAAAAATGATGCATGATATGCAATGCATATGATTTATTGTGTTTATTTAAGGAACTCAAAGAATTATAGACAATTGTAAGTATTAAAGTACTAACACATTTGGAAATACTGAAAATTTCATTTCAATAATAAATTTTGATTGGATTACAACTTTTAGTACAAGTTTAAATAATCCTAAGTACAAGAAAATAAATATAAAGTCTACAAATCCTAAGGAACCAAAGCTGATGAAGATCTCTCGACAGACTAACACTTTCCATTGAGTCTTGCTATCCGAGCCTTCAACTGCTCGTTCTCTGCTGCATATTTTTCGAAGACTTCTTTCCAATTACCAGAGTCAGAAATGGGTGACTGGGACCTGGCTAAGCTCTAGAGGAAAATAAATCCTATTGCTTCTCCATCATCTCCATATCATGATTCTCAAGAATCTCGATCAAATCATCCTTCGCTTTCAATTCTGTTGAGTAGGACACCTCCAATGTCTGGTACTTGTTCTTCCATGCTTCCTTCTCTTGCTGCATCCTAACCAGGGAAAGCTGAAGTTATTCCACATCATCTAAGAGAGGAGGGGTAGTCCTCATAAATAAACTAGGCATAAGCTCTTCACGAGAATAGGGCATCTTCAACTGAATTGCTCTTGCTTGTACCCAACAGAGATGAGGCTCTAAGGAAACAACTCCTCTTGGTCCCAAATATTTTCTACCTTTTCTATAAATATGGCGAGAAGCCTTATCAATCTCTTTCTTAGCTTCCTTATGATCCTCTCCTTCTTTGAGAAAGAAACAACTTAGATGAATGATGTTTGGCTTGTCTCTCATTGGATATCCAATTTGACGATGCACAACAATGAGATTGTAATTAATTCCTCCCTTCGTACCAAGAAGAGGTACATTGGGAAAACTACCATAAATGTCAATAATCTCCACATCATAATAAGCCTGATGATACCAAACAATGTCAGAATGAGTGAGAGCCATAATATTTGGGGCCTAAGAAGGTTTATTCTTGGTATCCCAAAAAGAAACAGACTGAGGTAAGTGAGAAATAAACCACTGATATAAAAATGGCATGCAATAAATGATCATCCCTCCCTGATAAAAATTCTGAATATGGATGGAACAATAAGTATCTCCTAGCAATGTAGTGATTGGATTCCCAATCAAAAAGATCCTAATGGAATTATCATCTATAAATTTATCAATGTTAGGAAACAAGAACAACTCTTAAGAAACCAAAGCAAAGATGACTTCAAAAGCCGTTGTACTCTTCATTTTGGCGAAATAACGAGCTTTCTCCAATAAGAACTGAGCAGGTAAACCCCTGATCCTCCTTTGGTATTCATATTCGCTTTAATCTCAAACATCACCAAATGAGTCATGGTGGCAATCTCATGATACTTGGGCTCTCCTTCTGAGCTAGTGAAAGGAACATGGTCAATAATAGGTAAACCATGTAAGCAAGAATACTCCTTCATCTTTAGTTTCATAAGAGGCACGACGAATCCATACATCTTACTGAAACTTGTAGAGCTCTCAATCTCAGGAATCAAACTTATCAGTTCCTTAATCTTAGGATCCTTAAAACTATACTTTCTAGTCTTTATTTTTCCAAAATCCATGGTCAAAAGGTACCTGAGATATTTGCAAAAGTCAACCCTTAAGTACCTTGAAGAAACTCTTTTAAAGAATGCTCATGGGTGCATGAATGCATGATGCAACAATCACACACAAGATCACAAATATGGGGGGTTTAGAGGTTTGATGTCACGAGCATGAAGTCAAATTTAACACCCACAAGGTAAGGACTAATAGTTTATCACATGCCAAACAAGGTTCTAAAACATTCCCAGAATCTACATTCTTCCTTCGGATATTAGCAACGTCGTGTTTAACTCGGTAATCAGTAATATTCTCAGGAAAAACTCTTCTGAGTGTAGCATCGCGTGACAACCACTTTCGGATTGCTCTGTCATAGTTTTCACACTACACCTAAAAGGATAGGATGGGTTAACAGTTTTACAGTCTTCAGCTTCAACAGACTTCCAGGTCAAAAGCAACACATCTTCCTTATTGCTCGGTAAACGAATACTATATTCAAAGCGGCCTCCATTGAGTAAGGGATCTCATGTCTCCTTTTTTGGGATTCCTCCCTCAAAGTTAATATGACTATACCGCCCTTCCTATCTTATGTTTTCCCAAGTCCGGGTAGAGGACTTATGAGAAATCACCAAGCACCCTAAAAACAATGAACATCTAGACAAACATATATACAACACATAATATACAACAAATAATAACACATATACAATATAAACAAAGGTAAGTTCAACCTACTTAGATATGGACCAACATTTGGTCGATCTTCACAAGTGAAGACGCTATTTTTCTGTAGTGGTAGAAATGTTGAGACTAAACCATTGGATTGACTTAACTCGTACAGATCAAATAAAAAATCGCTACAACGCTTTATTGTTTCAAGAGGAAATGGGAAAAGAGCGAATAAAACCAAAAAGAAGGGGGAGAGAATCTAGCTACGGGGGTTGGTTATGCTAAGGGAAGATATTAGCACCCTAAACATCTACGGTACTCTGCAGGAACCTCTTTGAATTTTTTTGTAATTTGGCTATAAATGGTGTATACAAAAATAGATGGTGGAGATGAGAAAAGAAGTATTGTTTACAATTTTGCACCCTCCGCGGTTGCGAATCTTTAGTGCCTATGTACCACCTTCCGTGCAATAGGGGATCAGGGTACTCGTAGTTCACCTTATAATTTTTAAAACACATGTGTGTTGGTTAATTTTAAGAGACGAGACATCATCGTCATATCGTAGAAGAACATACTTACTACCCATAATTATTAGAAAGGAGAATTTGCATAATCTCAAAGTGGAGGATATAGCTTGGATTTTACAATGAACAAAGCCTCACTCAACACCCAAGTGGAAAATATCTCACTTCACTATATATCGTAGAAGTATAGTAGCTCGCGTCACTAAAAGAATCGACAACAACCTAGTCTTTTTGAGAAAAAAAGTTTTTTTTTTAAAAGTAAAATGATAAAGTGGAAAAATGGGTTGAATTAGTTTGAAAATATATGGACCTATGTGCAAGTTTATTATGAAAGCGGTTCAAGTTAGTGTTATACCCAAATTTTCCCCCCTAATATTTCTCATCATCTCACTTTTATCAATACATCAAAATTACACATTAGGGAAGCTTCTCCCCTTCTTCATGCTATCTTTAAGTTTACTCTTGAGGGATCACCAAACACCTTAAATTGTGTATCTTGTACATGTTTTATTTGACTAACATCAATATACATATATAATATATATAATATATATATAAAATATATATAATATATATATATATATATATATATATATATATATATATATATATATATATATATATATATATATATATATATATATATATATATATATATATATATATATATATATATATATATATATATATATATATATATATGTGTGTGTGTGTGTGTGTGTGTGTGTGTGTGTGTGTGTGTGTGTGTGTGTGTGTGTGTGTGAGTGTGTGTGTGTGTGTTTCTTTGAATGTTCACATTGTAGGTGATCACAATTGCATTCATCTCACCATCTAACCTAGGGTTTGAGGGTTGGTCCTAAGTCAAATGGTTCTTCAATGGATGGAAAGAGCTCAAGCTTCAAGGCTATGCCCATGATATCAAAGTTTATGGTTCAAGGAGTTCCCTCACTTCATTTAGGTGAAGATCTCCTCAAAGTTAGTGGAAGCATTCATCAAGAAGATAAGTTCATGTGTTTATATCCATGCCTTCTTCAACAAGCTTCATTGAGACTTAAGCTCCATATTTGAGTGTGCTTCAAGAAAATATAATTTAAAGGCCTATTTTTATTCATCATGCTTTATTTGGCCAAGAAAGATAAAAATATTCAATGTTGGTTCAACAAACTTGACCTAATTGAACAAATGCTTGATTCAGTGATCACAAGTGCATAGCTCTCTAAATTTTAAACATTTTGAGTTGGTTCATTTTGCTATGGATTCTAATCATCATCAAAAACTACCTCTCTTCACATGACAAGATCCAATTGTGCAATAAAAATCATCAAAATTCGAAAGGGGTTTCAAGTCATTTTGACACTCTCTGAGCTAGGGTTTGTTGAATTCTAAGGACCATATCTTGCTCATTTTTTGAGATGTTTGAGTGACTCCAAAGCCATGATTCACTTTAAATATTCATTAACAAGCTCTCTTCCAAAATCTAAGGCTAATTTTGAATGGAAGATCACTAATGATTGAGGAAGATTACAAGTCTCCTTGAAAGGCCTTTGAATTTTAGGGTTTGACTTCAAATGATCATAACTTGGTCAATTTTCTTCTCATTAAGCCCATTATTTTTCCATAATAATCTTTAGTATGTCAAATACAACTTTTTTTTATGTGCAAGACTCGAAGATTCTTGGAAAATGGTTGAAGATTTGAAAAGATTATAGGTCTTTTATGAATTTCCCCAAATTTGTTCATCATCTTCCAAAGACCATAACTCTTTCAATTTTATGATTTTTGAGTGATATGAATTCAAAAATTCAATTCAAAGGTTCTACTTCATGCCATATTCAGATATCAAGATCAAATTTTGAGTGGAAAGTCATGAAATTTTAAATAACATTATAGGTCGTTTTGAAATTCAACACTTAGAATTTTTCTAAGTACAAAATATCCATGTGTTTTTCACAAATTCTAATGAACATAACATTTTGCTCAAACATCCAAATGATGTCTATCTTGGCACATTGTGAAGTTTGTTGTGAGATCTTTCCATTGCAAAAAGAATGAGATCATAAACCCTCCTACATTGTGTGTCCCATGCTCTTGAAGTGGCTTCCATGAAACTGAATTTTTGCTTGCTGTCAGTTTACAATTTCCATATTGTGGCTTTAATGACTATTTTGCTGCGTGTTTTTTATTTAAACATGTTTAACAAAGTTCCAAAGCATGATTAGAGCACTGAAACACAAGAATTAGCTAAGTTTTGAGCAAGTTTAAGTCACACTTTTCTCATTTTCGGGTTTCACTCAATTTCCCTCCAAACCTCACTATTTCTTCCAATTCTTTTCACCATTCACTTTCCTATAAATATAGGGACATGTTGCACTAATTTCCTCAAGGTTGGATAGCCAAAATTACCTTGCCAGTTTCTCTCCAAACTCATTTTTATGATTTTTCGAATTCACTTTTTCTTTGTTTTCAATTCAATTTCTTGTGCTATTTTTCTTTAGTGAACTTGTGCGGAGCTTCTCAAACAAAAATCAAGCCAAATCGTGCCCTATTCTATTCAAGCAAAGTCAAGTTTCAGAGCAATTTCAGTGCACTTCGTTCAGGTAGATATAGGCACCGATTATTCTAACTCAAATTACTGGAGTGATCTATGATGTTCGTTAATGCTTGCTATTAACTTAATTTTGGTGAATCAATGCATTTGATGCTTTTGTTTTTTTATTTCAAAATTTTCAAAACTCTCTGTTTTTTTCCAAATAGAGTAAGTTATGCTTTATATAAATTTGGCCCGAGGATATGGTTGTGATCATCTTGAAGAGACGCATCCAATGATACCACTATGAGCATCTAAATTTACAGATTTAAGAATCTTAATCTATCCCTAGTTGCAGGGTAGTTGGAGATTGAAGATGACCTATGTGTCTTCTTCAACTAATGAGAGCGTCAAAATTGAAATGTTGTGATTGGTCTGACTTTTAAGACTTTAGTGCGCGCCTGTTAACCATAGATCACCATATATCATCACTCGAACGCCTCATATTATTTCTGATTTAATTTATTTTACAAAATTTGTTTTAAAATTCGTTTTAATTTCAAAAATTCATAACTCTCTTATTTTTTATTAAAAATTATGAAAAAAATATAAACAAATACATTGAATTATTTCTGACTTTGAGAATATTTTTTTCATATTTTTATTTCGATATTTGATATTTTTTTATAATTTTCGTATTGTTTGTCTAATTTTAATTACTTTAAATATACTTTTCTTGATTTTAAAATTCTGGAAAAATTCTGGAAGGATCCAATGACCTCTTGACAAATATTGGTGATCTCATCTCATTTTTATTTCAGATTTTGCTATTTTTCACAACTTTTGATTTATGTTGCTTATTTTTTTTAAATTTTAAAAATATAGTTTCTGACCTTAAAAAATTCCAAAAACATTTGTCAACACTTATTGACTTTTGTTTGACCTCTGGCATTTTTTTAGGATTTCTATTTGATGTTTTAATATAATATATGTATCTTATCAATTATTTCCCTTTTATTAATCATTTAAATATTGTTTTATTAAATATTATTTTATTATTTTTGTTTGATCCTGATTTGGGTGTTATTTTTGGAAAAGTTCCTCAACCTCATTGGATCTTGGGTGTTGATAGGTTGAAAAACAAAATCCACCAAAATGGATGAATGATGCTGATGATATTTGAAATCATAATTTCATCTGATACATCCCTCCCCTCTTCATCTTATCCCTTTCTTACTTGTGCTACATATTGTTGGAGAATAATCTACATATAATGTTTCTAACATGTAGTACATAGATTGTTATTGACAGGCCTTAAAATAGGCGTGACTTCTACATAAGTCCATTTAAAATTGCTTAACATAGCGCTAAATTTTCCCCGATCCTAAGATGATCATTCGTCGCCCAAACCTATGTTTGTAAGCCCAAGTATGTTTAATATGAAACCTTTGATCCAATAACCTTGGAGTTCATTGTTAGGAGGCTTTGATCTTATCAATCCTCTAATGAACCTCCATGAATTTTGGTCTAAGCGAATCATTTAAACATCGTTGATTATATGAGGATGCATTGAGCATTTGAAATGATTAATATACTTGACAAAAAGCAAATGAGACTTGTTGTTGAGAAGCTTTGATTATATAAATCTTCTAATGATTTTTCAAATGCAACTTTCATGATGGTCATCCAACTAACCTGTAACTTCTAACTCACTAACAATTGACTATACTTTGTGCTTTTACTTTATGCCCTTTTATTTTATGCCTTTACATTTATGTACCATTTACTTTAGAATTTACATTTCATGCTATTATTCATATTTGCTCACTTGAGCATTCATCTTTATGTCTTCTTTATTTTGCTCACTTGAGCTTTTATTTTCTTTTTTAAATAAACTTAATAATCAAATTGAACATTAAAAGCCTTAAGGTTACTTGGACTATTTGGTTACTATCCTTGGCATTATGGAGTTGTGAACCTCTTGGACTTAAGATTAGAAACCTTGATTACCCTTGGGACCTTAAGATTCTATTGTTATTTTGTCTGAAGTTCTTGATATTTACCCCAAGACATTGGGTTAATTTTCTTTGTGTGCAGGTTATTCTGATTATGTGTTTTGTCTGTGATTGAGAATTCCTCTGTATACAGCCGTTACGCTGGAAATTTTTATGAAGACTTAATTCATGTAAAGCTTAATATTTCTAAGAGGTTTGGTATCTTTGCTTGTTTGGTTTCAATCCAAAGGATGAGAATTCTACATTGACTTTTTTATGTCAAGTGCTGGCTTCTTGTTGGTTAGATGGCTTTTTTCCTTAACTTTTACCTTATGATTTAGGATAGTCCCTTCATCTCCTCCTATCTTCTTTAACTTCAAAACTCTTCTCCCTCATTTTCATAAAAACTCTTCTTGTTTTCTAACTTGCACCGCTTTCATAATAAACTTGGACTTAGGTCCATGCATTTTTAAAAATTATTTTCTTAATAAAACTTTAACCAACTTAATCATACTTTGACTTTTTTTTGTGAGAAGACTAAAAGGCAATTAACCTCATTCAAACCATTTTGCCACTTTGGCTTTTTACTTTAAAACTTTTTCTCAAAAGATTATACTCTTGTCGATTCTTGTAGTGATGCGAGCTACTATACTTCTATGATATGTAGTGAAGTGAGATATTTTCCACTTGAGTGTTGAGTGAGGCTTTGTTGATTTTAAAATCCAAGCTATATCCTCCACTTTAAGATGATTCAAATTATCCTTTCTCATTATCGTGGGTAGTAAGTATGTTTTCCACTCGGATATGTCGATGATTTCTCTTCTCTTAAAATTAACGAACATACTTGTGTTTTAAAATGTTTAAGGTGAACTATGAATGCCCTGATCCCCTATTGCATGGAATATGGTATGTAGGAATTAAAGGTTTGCAATTGTGGTGGGTGCAAAAATTATAAAAAATTCTTCTTTTCTCATCTCCACCATTTATTTTTGTATACTCCTTTTATAACCAAAATACACAAATTTTCAAAGAGGTTCCTGCAGAGTACTGTAGATGTTTAGGGTACTAATACTTTGCTTTGCATAACCAACCCCCGTACCTAGATTCTCTCCCCCTTCGTTTTGGGTTTATTCACTCTTTTCCCATTTCCCTTGAGAATATTAAAGTGTGGTGGCGATTTTTTATTTCATCTGTGTGAGTCAAGTCAACTTAATGGTTTTGTCTCAACATTTCTACCGCTACAGAAAAATGGAAACTTCTTCGGGGACAGATTGACCAAATGATGGTCCATTCCTAAGTGTGTTAAGCCTATATTTGTTTATTTGTGTACGTGCTATTATTTGTTGTATATTATGTGATGTATATATATATTTGTCTGGATTTTCCTGGTTTTCAGGGTGCTTGGTGATTTCTCATAAGTACTCTACCCGGACTTGGGAAAACTTAAGATAGGACGGGTGGTATAGTCATGTTAACTTTGAGGGAGGAATCCTAAAAAAGGAGACACGAGATCCCCCACTCACTGGAGGCCCCTTTGAGCGTAGTATTTGTTTATCGACCAATCAGGAAGACGTGTTGGTTTCGACCTGGGATCCTACTGAAGCTGAGGACCATAGAACTCTTAACCTATCTTGGCCTTTTAGGTGTAGTGCAGAAACTATGATGGAGAAATCCAAAAGTGGTTATCACGCGATGCTACAGTCAGACGAGGTTTTCTTGAGAATATTGTTGATTACCAGGTTAATCGGGACGTTGGAAATATCTGAAGGAAATATGTAGACTTTGGGAACCTTTTAGAACCTTATTCAGCAGGTGATAAACTATTAGTCCTTACCTTGTGGGTAGTATCTTTGACTTCATTCTCGTGACGTCAAACCTATGAACCCTCCATGTTTGTGATCTTGTGTGTGGTTGTTGCATCATCATGCATTCATGCACCCATGAGCATTCTTTAAATTGTTTTTCAAGGAACTTAAGGGTTGACTTTTGCATATATCTCAGGTGCTTTTAGACCATGGATTTTGGAAAAAGAAAGAGTCGGAAGTACATTTTTAAGGATCCTATGATAGAGGAATTGATGAGTTTGATCTTGACATTGAGAACTCTACAAATTTTCGGAAGAAGTATGGATCTATCGTGCCTCTTATGAAGCTCAAGATCAAGGAGGGTATTATTTCTACATTGGTACATGTAGTGGTAGAAATGTTTAAGACTAAGCCATTGGATTGACTAGACTTACATAGATCAAAATAAAAACCGCCACCACGCTTTATTGTTTCCAAAGGAATGGGAAAAGAGCGAGTAACCCAAAAAGAGAGGGAAAAGATTCAAGGTAAGGGGGTTGGTTATGCAAAGGGAAGGTATTAGCACCCTAAACATCTACGGTACTCCGCAGGAACCTCTTTGTAAAATCTGTATATTTTGGCTATAAAGTGTTGTATAAAAAATAGATGGTGGAGTTGAGAAAAGAAATATATTTTTTATGATTTTCGAACCCTCCGCGGTTGCGAACCATTAGTGCCTACGTACCATCTTCCGTGCAATAGGGGATCATGTACACGTAGTTCACATTTTAAAAATTTTAAAACACAAGTGTGTTGGTTAATTTTATGAGATAATACATCATCGTCATTGTCCGTGTGGAAAACATACTTACTACCCGCAATCATGAGAAAGGAGAATTTGCATCATCTCAAAGTGGAGGATATGGCTTGGATTCGAAAAATCAACAAAACCTCACTCAACACCCAAGTGGAAAATATCTCTCTTCACTACATATTGTAGAAGTATAGTTGTTTGCATCACTACAAGGATTGACAAGAGTCTAATCTTTTGAGAAAGGTTTTAAAATAAAAAGCCAAAGTGGAAAAATGGTTTGAAATAAGATTGTTTGACTTTTA
Organism: Vicia faba; assembly: GCA_948472305.1. Classification (NCBI taxonomy): domain Eukaryota; kingdom Viridiplantae; phylum Streptophyta; class Magnoliopsida; order Fabales; family Fabaceae; genus Vicia; species Vicia faba. Next base: position 148,353,887 of record OX451740.1, read on the forward strand.
GTCTTCTCACAAAAAATGTCAAGGTATTATTAAATTGATTGAATTTTATTTATGAAAATGTTTTCAAATTGCATGGACATAAGTCCAAGTTTATTATGAAAGTGGTTCAAGTTTAAAAAAACAAGAAGAGTTTTCAAAAGGAGGGAGAAGATTTTTGAAATTAAAGAAGATGGGAGTAGATGAAGGGACTATCCTAAAGCATAAGGTAAAAGATAAGGAGAAGAACCATCTAACCAACAATAAGCCAATAATTAACATTATGAGTAAAGATATAATTCCCATTCTTTGGATTGAAACCAAGCAAGCAAAGATACTTGACCTCTTGAGAGAACCAAACTTCAAGTGTATTAAGTCTTCACAAAAATTGGGCAGAGTAACGACTGTATACGGGTGAATTCCAGATTTCAAACAAAGTATGTAATCATAATAACCTGCACACAAAACAAACAAACAACCCAATATCTTGAGGTAAACCTCAAGAACTCCAGACAAAATATCAATTAAGGTCACAAGGTTTCAAATATAAGCGAAGGATTCTATTCCTAAGTCCAAGAACTCCAAAACTCCATAATGCCAAGGATAGTAACCAAATAGTCCAAGTATCATTAAATTTTTTTATGGTTCATGTTGATTATTAAGTATCTTCAAAAAGAAAAGAAAAGCTCAAGTGAGCAAAATAAAAGTGACATAAAAGTAAATGCTCAAGTGAGAAAAATAAAAATGGCATAAGAATAAATGCTCAAGTGAGCAAAGATGAAAATAGCATGAAATGTAAATGCTAAAGTAAATGGTACATAAAGTAGAGAGCATAAAATAAAAGCATAAGTTATAGTCAATTGTTATAAATTAGTGGTTAGTTGGATGACCATCTTGAAACTTGCATTTGGAACTCATTAGAGGATTTGTAGAACCAAAGCCTCCACACAACAAGTTGCATTTGCTTTTTGTCAAGTATATCATCCATTTAAGAATTCTCAAGGCAACATTTAATGATCAACAATGTTTAAGTGATCTGCATTGACCAAAATTGATGAATATCCATTAGAGGATTGGTAGAACCAAAGCCTCCACACAATTAATCTCAAGGTTATTGGATCAAAGAGATCAAATTAACATGCTTGGGCTTGCAAACATAGGTTTAGGCTACGAACGGTCATTTATTCGAATCGGGACAAAATTTAGCGCTATATTAAGCAATCGTAAGTGGACTTATATATAAGTTGCACCTATTTTGAAGCAAGTCAATAGCAATCTATGTACTTCATGTTTGGATAAATGATATAGAGATCACCATCCCTTAACATGTAGCACAATTACAAAAAAGAAAGGGATAAGATGAAGATGGAGGGGAATGATAAGCTAACTTGGATCACTACCTCAAATTTCTTTCATCTTTAAATTCAATCACTCATATAGATGGATTAAAGCACTAAACATATCATTAATCCAAAGCACGAAAAATGAATTAAATAATTCACTCTTTGGTAGATTTAAATTAATAAACATTTATCCAACTTCATCTACACCCAAAGTCCATTGAATTTAAAGAGAAATTGGACATTTGGAATTGCAATCCAAACCAACAATCAAAGGAGTGAGTAGAAAAACATTTATGGATAAAAACTGCCCCGAAACAAGGCAAAAATGCAATTTGTTTCTGTGCAAATCGATTGCACTACAGTGTAAATCGATTTGCACAGTTTTTTTCAAAAAGCTTCACGAAATTCTCTTAGTGCAATTGATTGCACTGTTACAGCAATCAATTGCACACTGTTACAGACAGCAAAACAACATTTTAAAAGGCCAAATTCTTGTTCAAACCTTCCATCAAATACCTTATGATCATGGATCCAATTGAGCACGAAAATTCCATCAAATTATGATAAAATAGCACCATTGGAATCACAAAATAATGCTCAATAAATCAAAACCAAAGATCAACAAGAGATCACATTGTGAAAGATGAATTATCCAACTTGCCAAAGGTAGATCTAGAGAATTATAAAAACAACCTCAAGAATTTTCTTCAATTCAACCACAAGAATCAATTGCTCAATCTTGGATGTAGAGAATTGATGAAGAAAAAGTGTTTGGATGAAGGTTGTTGTACCCCAAAATTTGCCCTCTCCCGTTTTCCAAGGTCTTCCCCCTACACGGTTGACCATAAACCCTTGTGTGATACGGTGGGAGAACTGACTTGGGTTTTGCGTTTGTGTTCGCAAATGTTCGGTTTAGCAAGAGTCGCCACTGACTTTTTATTTTATCCTAAGGAAAGGCCAAAAAGCACAGGAAAGACCTTTGAGATGTTTTCTTGGGTTCGGGGAGTAGATTATAGAAAGGGAAGGTATTAGCACCCTTTCTATCCATGGTTATCCATGGGCTCTTAGTTACTTGCTTAGATCACTTGCCTTTGCTTTTCAATTGTTTGAAACGGTGCTTTGTGTGTGTGGTTTTGAAAATATTTTGAAAAAGATGCCTTATCTAGGCAACCTTTGTAATAATTCTTGTTTAAATGTTTTACAAAGGTGTTTGTCTTTTTGAAAAGATGTTTCAATGTTTTTGAAAGTTTGTTTTGAAATTGTGGAGTGTGTTTTGAAAAAAATGGCAAGGATGTTTTGCAAGTTGGATTAAGTAACTAAGAGCTATCTACCCTAATTTTACTCAAAGATCTTTCTCATGTTTTTTAACCCTTTTAACAGTGTTATTTCACCATTGTATTTGGTGAACAACCTTGTGTTAGGATGTTTAAACGGGACAGGCGCGTGTCATCGTATACCATCATTGAAGGCAACTTGTGAGACGCTCTAGCAATTTCGTAAGGGGCAAGATCGTTTTATCGAAGGCAACATCGAGGGTCATCGAGGGACTACGATCTTTGTTTATCGAAGGGACAATTGCTAAAGTGTCTCATACTCGAGGGACATGATTGCATTTTCCGAGGCAACGAGTGGAATTACCCTAAGGGCTGCATGTGTGAATAATGTGTTTGATTTGCATGCATTTAGTCTTTGATTAGGGGTTATCTACTTGTTGTTTTCGTCTTTCCATACATCCTAATTACTAGCATTTGTGCGAAAGTAATAAAAAAATGCAGAAAATAAATCCTACGCTATTACAACCATATTGAAAAGCAAGAAATGTAAAGACAAAACAAAAATAAAAGGAATAAAAATGCTCCTTTCGATCTGGGCAGAGACACCCTTCAATTCTGCCCTTCCTAACTTCCTTCAATTTGGGCCTGGAGTTAATAAGGTCGTGTCTTTCGATTTCACCTTTCTTCTGCTTCTTTCGATCGAGACTTGGCAGTCAGTGTGGACATCCTCCTGGATACTTCTTTCGTTTGAGGCCTGGGGTCAACGTGAAGTACACTCTTTTCCTCAGGCTCCTTGTTGCTTCCTTCGACTGCAGGAGTGCTAGGCCCTTAGGTTGAGATTCGAAAGGCTTGAATACTTAGCCAATTGAAGGATACAGAGAAACCTGTTTTAAACTTTTAAAACACAACACTCAAGTGTAACTTTCAAAGCTACAGGCCATGGGTTAGCACAAGATTAACGGGTCTCAAAAGTCCAAAGTCTAAACAGTCAAGGTCGAAACTTTCAACATATAGGCATTCAGGATCGAAGATTGAAACATGGTCAAACTCCCTAGATGAAGTATCTACATTTTTTATTGGTATGCACACATAATATAAAAATGAAATGGTTCTAAGTTTACAGTGAACTTACCTCTTGAAGCGCTTAAATCAAAGGAAACTGTAAGTGACTTCCTTGGTGATGAATGGAAGTTCGTTGGGGTCTTCCTGAGGTTAGTTCAATCACCACCTGGCCTGAACAGTCACTGAATCGAGGGAGGGAGTTTTATAGTGGTGAATGAATTGAAAGTTATTATATAAGAGTCTAAAGGATAAATCGAAGGCTGGTTATCTGGCTGTTGGAGAGTGAATCGAAGGATCCACCAAGGTATGAAGGGTCTGAGTTTTTATTAAGAGTGTTAGGAATGAAAAGTTGGGAGATGTCTAAGAGTTTTTTTTTGATAATTTTCTCTAGAGTTTTCTTGCTTGAGGATTTCTTGTGATTTTTTCTCTTAGTCAAAAAATCTGGCCCTTTTCTTTGTCAATGATTCCTCTATTTATAGAGGAAAGGTTTGGGAGTTAAAAAACAAAGATGTGGCTTGGCTGACGCTTTGAGAGGGAAAACAAAAAATTCAAACAGAAAGGGTATGCTGTATTTGTAGCTTTCGAGGGGCAGTATTTTATTGCCATTTCGGTGCAAGGAATTTGAACAGTGTTTCAGAACTGCTGTGCAGCAGTCCTGGCGTTTTATGGCCAGTGAATCAGGCCCCTGCCTAGCAGCACATGAGACTTAGTCAACAAATGCCTTTGGCCTCTCATCCTTTTGTTTTGACTCCCTAGCCTCACCTTTCGACCAGACTTTCAGTGACCATCTCCTTTTTCAATCGAAGTGACGTTCGAATGACTTCCCTAGACAATCCTTCGAATGGGCCAAATTAATGCTCTTGGGATGGATCAGTAATATATGTCCTTAGATTGGGGACATCTTGACATGCCTGACAAAACTCTTCAAATGCACCACCCAAATGCTTTCTTCGCCTGAGGCAATGACATAGTGAAGAGTTTATATGCTTGGAACAGGCCATTTCTAACAGGAAATCCTTCCCACTCAAATTTACCTACAAAGGGGCCATATGGCCAAACGAAATAATGACAATACTTGTGCCCAAGGATTTACACCCCCAAGCGAAGGATGTGTGCCAGGGATGGAATGCTCAATCGAAGCTTGCAACGTTGGAGAAGTCACTCCCCCAAACGAAAAAAGGCGTGCAAGGGCAGGATGTGTGATCGAAAGAGGGCAAAAGAGAGGATTTTTCCTCCTGGATCGAAGGACATCATCAAGAGGGTTTTTTGCCTTGCAGGGGGCACTTGTGGCCAGCAAACATGGTTTTCAAGGTAAGCAATGTAGGCAGCAAAAGTCACAAATGAAACCTGCAACAAGAAGTCACACGCCCATGCGAAAGAGGCATGCTAGCATCCATTTTTAAGCAAACGAAGGAGGCCAAGAGTCAATCGAAGGATGCTGATCGAAAGAGGCCAAAAGGCCAATCGAAGGATGCAAGCCAAGCTTGTGTCGAAAGAGGTCAAAAGGCCAATCGAAGGATACAAGCTAAGCTTGTGCCGAAAGAGGCCAAAAGGCCAATCAAAAGAGCTGAAACGAAGCACACTTGTATTTCTCCATTTTTTGTCAAAATAATATTTTTATCTGTTTTCTCCCTTTTTGACAGTTTCCTTTTAATTTTGGTATGGGAAAATCCAAAGCACTTGTGCAAGATAAAATCCTGAGAATCTTTATGAGAAAAGCCTTGAGAATTGAGAGGGAAAATTTTGGGGTACAACAGCTGCCCCTGTTCAATCTTCTTACACCTGAAGAGTTAGATTGGCAATTCTGCCATTCGTGACTTGAAGGTGAAAGATGATTGAATACTAGAGTGCCCAGAAATTTGCACTCGGTGATGTGATGGTTGGGAGAATGGGCTTAGAGATGCCATTTGGAGATGGTAGAATCTTGCTGGAGATGGGCTTAAAGATGTCATCCGAGAATCTTTGTTGAATTGTAATGTGGTAGGTCAGAAGAACGAGGATCAAAATTGTATCCGTGTCTGGAATGCATTTGAACTGTATCTGGAGACTGAGTTTGTATGAGTAAAAGAAAGGCCTCCGCATCTGGGGCGTATCTGAGCTGTGACTGTGTTTGAATGTAGAATGAATATCAGAATGACTGCCGTGTCTGGAGTATATTTGTATTGTATCTGGGTAACAGAGAAATATCTGTGTATGGAGCAACTGCGTGATGGGGATAAACTCTGAATGAGTGATAGAATGACAACCGTGTCTGGAGCGTATCTGGACTGTATCTGAAGTTGAGATCTGTATGAGTAGCAGAATGACCTCCGTGTCTGGAGTGTATCTATACTGTAACTGGGATCTGAGTAAATGATAGAATGACTTCTGTGGAGACTGCACTGAGAGAATCAAACTGCTGATGTAAGGGTCAGAATGGTATCCGTGTTTGGAATGCATTGGACCTTGAGGTTGATAAATGAATCTGAATGAGAGATAGAATGGTTGCCGTGTCTGGAGCGTATCTAGTCTGTATCTGATTGCTGTAGTCCGAATGAGTAGTAGAATGACCGCCGTGTCTGGGGTGTATCTGTACTGTAACTGACTTGAAGTTCTAAATGAGTAATAGAATGACCGCCGTGTTTGGGGTGTATCCATACTATATCTGAATAATTGTTAATGATAGCCTTTTGATCTTATCCTGAAAAGGGTAAAATGTCAACTGAACACAAAGTTATGCTGCATGATATGTATGATGCAATGAACTGTATTTCATCGATGTCTATGATATATGAATGTAATGATCATTTATGTAAGCTGAGTAGCCGTCTTGCTGTGGAAAATAAATCCTGGTAGCTGGAGATAATGGAATCTTTGACTGCTGCCGGGGAAAATAAATCCACGACCGAAGCTGGGGATTCCAAGGATCTTTGATTACCGAAGATGAGAAATCCTCGTTGACTGTTAACTGCTTGGGGGATAAGGAAAGCTTTGAAAATCTCTACTGGGAAGTTAAAACCTGGGAGACTTATGCTGGAGAAGTGAGACTGAGAATCTTCAATCTGATGGGAAGTATCTCTGTGGGGAGAATGTTCACTATTCCAGTTCCGCTGGGGATAGGATTTTCAGATTTTTTGAGCTCCACTGGGGATATTGAAACTTGACTCTGAGGGGAATTAAGTTATGGAATGCACTCTAATTGGGGAATCCAACTTTTATAAATCCTCTGCTCTGCTGAGGATCCTGAAGTTTAACTCTGTTGGGGAAATATATTCCGAATTTTAACTCTGTTGAGGAACTTGGAGTTTAATTCCGCTGGGGATTTCTTTTGAAAGGGCATCAAGATATGTACTTATACCTTCAACCTATCAGCAATCATCTTTTCTTAATTTCTTTTTATTTATTTATTTGTAAGCAATGATTATGTTCAAATGCATATGCCTATTTTAACAAAACATTGGACGTTTTTTCAAATAAAACATAAGTGTAAAGAGAAAAGGAAGACAAAGCAAATTTCTGCACTTTGAAAAGTATTTGTATTAACTTTTTATGAGTATTTTGTACAAATGAGACAGACATCCTAGTAAGAGAATGTTGTCGTAAGCATTGAAAAAATTTATACAAAAGAAAGATGGATATGTATAACAATTCCATGGGATTCCCATTCTGCTATAGCCTTCACAACTCTGAATATCTTTTCCATTTACTGCTTCGTCCGCCGGTGATTGGATTGATCAGAAGCTCGGAACTTGTTGATGAAGAGTTTGCTCTTTAAAGTGATCTGACGAGACACAGTCATACGCTTTAGTTCCCTAACTTTTGCCTGAATCGCCCTTTCGGGTTTTCGATCCACCGGGAAACCCTTTTTTACCCAAGTCGCCCTTTCAGGTTTTCAACTTGTCGGGTGTACAGATTTTTTGTTTTATCCCTAACTTTAGCCTGAACCGCCCTTTCGGGTTTTCGGTTCACCGGGATGCCCATTTTTGCCCAAGTCGCCTGTGATCGGTGGATCTGGAACTGACTGTTTAACGCTGGTTCGCGAAATGTTGCGGAAGCAAGAGTCACCATCGTCTTTTATTTTCTCCAACATGGACAGGACAAAAGCACAACAAAATTCCTTATGAGATAGTTTCTCGGTTCGGGAGGTAGATATATAGAAAGGGAAGGTGTTAGCACCCTTTCTATCCATGGTTATCCATGGGCTCTTAGATACGTGCTCATTGTGTTTTCAAAAGTGTTTGCTTTTCAATTGTGAGTGGGTTTGAAAAAGTTTCGTTTAAAGATTTCAGATCGACTCTTGTATCAGTCCTCAAGAGTGTTTGAAAAATTGTTTTGAAAGCTTTTTGAAAAGTGTCGGTGTGAAAAGATTTTCGTTTGTTTTTGAAGAGAGCAAGTATCCATCATTCGTCTACCTACCCTAAGGAATTAGGCTGTGTAAATGTCCTTAAGGTAGTGCCATCCCACCATTGAGAGGTAGGTAGCACCACCGTTGGAGGTGTTCGGTTCAATTCGTTTATAGGGACAGTGTGGTCACCAGAGCAACAGTAGGACACCTTAGAAGCTACCCTTATGCCATTGATCCTTTTTAATTCTGAGGCAACCGTTTCGAGGCAACTGGATCATGTCATGGACATAAGGACTTACTAAAACGTCCTATACTCGACGACCACATTTCGAGGGGCAAGGCAACAGTGAAGCGTACCCTAAGAGTGGTGTGTGAATTTGTGTTTTGTTTTCAGTTATGTTTCGTCTTTGATCATGCATTCGTGAGCTACGAGTTATTTTTAATTAGCCATACATTCTTTCATGCAATGTTTAGCAGTTTTAAGGGTGCGGAAATTAAAGTGCGGAAAATAAAGTCCTACGCTATTACAAGGCGCGGGTCTATACATCGCCAAATTAACAAAGACCCGTTTTGAATAAAATGTGGAAAATAAATAAGTTCCTAATTACTATTACAAGGCTTGAGCAATTACATAATATTTACAAAGGAAAAATAAGAACAAACGTGCGAAAAGAAATTAGAATCGAATGTTCGAGGGCGTTGGACCCTTTAAAGATTAAGTTGAAATTAAAAGTTAATTAATTATTAAATTAAGAAAAAGGAATTGTTTTTTTTTTATGTTTTTATGTTTTTTGTGAAAATAAAGAAAGATTAAAGATTAAAAGAAACCCTAGTTCTAAGTTATTTTTAATTATTAATAAAAAATATTCAAGTTTGACCTAATGTATACTAATTAATTAATTACATGAGTATTTACAAAATTAATTAATTAATAATAATGATAATAAGAAAAATTTGTTTATTAAGAAAAAGGAATAAAAATGCTAAAAACCTAATTTCTACATATTTTAATTATTAAGAAAAACATTTAAAATTGAAACCTAATTTTACTAAATTGATTATTAAAAATTTATTTACAAAAATATTAATGAATTAAATATTAAATAAACATATTTTATTTTTTTGATTTTTGATTTTTTGTGTTATGAAAATTATTTTTGTGAATTAAATAAAACAATAAAACAAATAAAAGAATAAAAAGGAGAATTAAAATAAAAAATAAAAATATGCAAACCATGGGGGTGTATGGCCCTTTTGGAGGTTAATTGTGAGTAATTTGGCCCATTGAATCAGACCCTTTTTGACTTTCCAGCGCTTGCGTGCAAAGTGGTTGACTAGCGTGTATTGTAGAATCCACATTCTGGCCATTGGATTGATCCCTTGGGACATTTGGCAGGCACAGGCGTTGGGTATATGGTGGACCACTGGAGAGAAGTAACACCTGAACACGTTACAACAAAAATTATTGAGAAATATGGGGGACCTGGGAATCGAACCCAGGTCCCAATACCTGCAAGCCAGCGCATCAACCAGTTGAACTAACGCGTTTCTTTGTTGATATTATAGGACATAAATAATATATGTGAAAAACAAGTATTATACTGAAGCACTCAAAAAAACGCGCTAACATTCAAACCCTCCAACCATGTCCAGACACGCAGGCATCATCTTCATCTTTTTCCTGTAACTAATACCAAATAGCGGGGGTTTTAAACCCCCACTAACTGCAATGCATAAAAATAGCGATTAACATATGAGTAAACATAAAAAGGGCGTGAGGTGGTTGTTCAGTTCGTCTTGATGTCCTGATTTCAACGGTGCCAGTTTGGTTGTCCAATTGTTCCATATATGTAAAGCCCCAAAATTGAAGCTTCTGAAACCCTAATATGCATTCATGGTGAATTCTTGTACAGGCAATATTAGTTCAATTCAAGAGCACCATTAGCTTCAGCACATTCATATTAGTATAAATCAATAATTAAAAATCACGAATGATGCATGGAAACTGAAACACGATTATGGAGAATTTCAAGAAAAGTAAGACTTTGTTATACCAATTCCTTGAGTATGGAGGGCTGGTTTTGATTGGAATCGTTTCCTGGATGTCTTGGCAAGGTTTTGGAACACTTTTCAAGCCTTGAATTGCACTCTAGGTCTGAAAACAGTTTCCAATATTTTGTCCAAAATTGCAAGTTTGTTCTATGGTTTTGAGCGCAGCTTCTGTGTCCAATCCATTAGGTTTTTATTGTGCATATGTATATGAATGAATTAGGTTAAAAAAATCAGCCTATAATCCATGCATTGATGATTTGGAGATTTGATTTTCCATGAGATCAATTTCAATCTTTTTCAATCCTTTTTTATGCCAATCATTGCCAATCATGTAGAATCTTTCCTTTTTGAATGATGCACGAAATATTGAGCACATAATGAGTGAATTCTCTGCACAAAAAGAATTGAAAGGTATTATTTGCTATTTTTTCATATTTAATTTTAATTAAGTGAATTAATAATAATAAAAATTCAAATAATTAAAAAATGAGAAAATAACTCCCTTGGAGGTCAATGGATCGTGCATAGCCTTTGGGTGATGATTCGTGGAAGAAATTGAGGCCCATTAGCATTTTTGAAGCCTTTTGTGCAAAGTTGACTTTTCAAAATTCCCAAAAATTTACCAAATTCTACAAGGCATGTCTTGCTCAATTTTTAAGCTTTGATCATGTTCTTGGACATTTTGGAAAGGTCTTGAAGTCCTCTAACCAATGTCTTTGGTCCCATGTCATTTTTATTTACCAATCTCAAGTTATGGTCTTTGACTTAAAGTGCCTTTTTGTTGACTTTTTAAAGTGACCTATAATGTTGAGATTGATAACTTTTTGTGAGAGATTTCTTGGACTTGAAGTGTGAAGATGAGTTGTAGGAAATGTCATTCTCTTCAAAATGAGATTTGTATGGAATTTTTATGATAAACCATGAAGAAGTTATGCCCTGGTCAATTTGCAGTTGACTTTTCCAACTGTCCAAAAATAGAAACTTTTGCATCTTGAGACTTTTTGAGCCATGCTTTGAGAATCATGATCAAGAATAGATCAAATGATGTTTGTGGCTTCAAAATAAGATGTTGACCAAAAATTTTGACTTTTGACTGTCAAATGACCATTTTGCCCCTGCAGTTGACTGTGGAGCATTTAGGGTTTTTGACTGTGCAATTTGACCTTGTGAGTCTTGAAACTTGACATGTAGGTGTTTGACAATGTTTATAGGCATGTGAGACTTGATTGGTCCCTTGGAAACTTCAATTTCTTTGCCAGAACCAAAACCCTAATTTTGACTGTTAGGAGGCAATTGGACTGTGCAACCTTTGGGAGATTTTGAAGCATGATCTTAGCAAACCTTGAAGAATATGGGAGGGCAAATTTTGGGGTACAAAAGTTTCCCCTGTTCAATATTCTTAGACCTGAGGATGTAGATTGGCTGGCGTGCCTTTCGTAATCCGAAGGTGGAAGATGATTGAACACTAGAGTGCCCAGAAATTTGCGCTCACATGTTAGAATGTTAGCTGTGAGATGGTGGGAATGGGCTTACAGATGCCATTTGGAGACTAATGGATAGGAGGATGGGCTTATAGATGCCATCGGGAGGTTGTCGATCGCGTAAGAGATTCCTTAGCGAGAACTTGTGTACCTGAGAAAAGAAAGATACTTACCTGGCCTGTTACAGGGATTGATCCTCAAACTCTTTATGTATATGTGCCCTGGATGGATACAGGAATCGAATCTTTAAACTCTTCAGACGTGCCCTGGTGAGATACAGGAATCGAGTCCGGAGAATATAGTCGTCAACAGATACACCCTGGCAAGATACAGGAATCGGATCTTCGAACTCTTCAGACGTGCCCTGGCGAGATACAGGAATCGAGTCTGGTAATGTTAGTCGTCAACAGATACACCCTGGCAAGATACAGGAATCGGATCCTCAAACTCTTCAGACGCACCCTGGCAAGATACAGGAATCGGGTCTGGTAATGTTAGTCGTCAACAGATACACCCTGGCAAGATACAGGAATCAGATCCTCAAACTCTTCAGACGCACCCTGGCAAGATACATGAATCGGGTCTGGTAATGTTAGTCGTCAACAGATACACCCTGGCAAGATACAGGAATCGGATCTTCAAACTCTTCAGACGTGCCCTGGCAAGATACAGGAATCGAGTCTGGAATTAGTCGTCAACAGATACACCCTGGCAAGATACAGGAATCGGATCTTCGAACTCTTCAGACGTGCCCTGGCAAGATACAGGAATCGAGTCTGGAATTAGTCGTCAACAGATACACCCTGGCAAGATACAAGAATCAGATCTTCAAACTCTTCAGACGTGCCATGGTAGGATACAGGAATCGAGTCTGGAATTAGTCGTCAACAGATACACCCTGGCAAGATACAGGAATCGGATCTTCGAACTCTTCAGACGTGCCCTGGCGAGATACAGGAATCGAGTCTGGTAATGTTAGTCGTCAACAGATACACCCTGGCAAGATACAGGAATCGGATCCTCAAACTCTTCAGACGCACCCTGGCAAGATACAGGAATCGGGTCTAGAAATGTTAGTCGTCAACAGATACACCCTGGCAAGATACAGGAATCAGATCCTCAAACTCTTCAGACGCACCCCGGCAAGATACAGGAATCGGGTCTGGTAATGTTAGTCGTCAACAGATACACCCTGGCAAGATACAGGAATCAGATCCTCAAACTCTTCAGACGCACCCTGGAAAGATACAGGAATCGGGTTTGGTAATGTTAGTCGTCAACAGATACACCCTGGCAAGATACAGGAATCGGATCCTCAAACTCTTCAGACGCACCCTGGCAAGATACAGGAATCGGGTCTGGTAATGTAGTCGTCAACAGATACACCCTGGCAAGATACAGGAATTGGATCTTCAAACTCTTCAGACGTGCCCTGGCAGGATACAGTAATCGAGTCTGGAATTAGTCGTCAACAGATACACCCTGGCAAGATACAGGAATCGGATCCTCAAACTCTTCAGACGTGCCCTGGCAGGATACAGGAATCGAGTCTAGAATTAGTCGTCAACAGATACACCCTGGCAAGATACAGGAATCAGATCTTCAAACTCTTCAGACGTGCCCTGGCAGGATACAGGAATCGAGTCTGGAATTAGTCGTCAACAGATACACCCTGGCAAGATACAGGAATCGGATCTTCAAACTCTTCAGACGTGCCCTGGCAGGATACAGGAATCGAGTCTAGAATTAGTCGTCAACAGATACACCCTGGCAAGATATAGGAATCGGATCTTCAAACTCTACAGACGTGCCCTGGCAGGATACAGGAATCGAGTCTGGAATTAGTCGTCAACATATACACCCTGGCAAGATACAGGAATCGGATCCTCAAACTCTTCATACGCACCCTTGCAAGATACAGGAATCGGGTCTGGAATCAGTCGTCAACAGATACACCCTGGCAAGATACAGGAATCGGATCCTCAAACTCTTCAGACGCACCCTGGCAAGATACAGGAATCAAGTCTGGTAATGTTAGTCGTCAACAGATACACCCTAGCAAGATACAGGAATCGGATCCTCAAACTCTTCAGACGCACCCTGGCAAGATACAGGAATCGGGTCTGGTAATGTTAGTCGTCAACAGATACACCCTGGCAAGATACAGGAATCGGATCCTTAAACTCTTCAGACGCACCCTGGCAAGATACAGGAATCGGGTCTGGTAATGTAGTCGTCAACAGATACACCCTGGCAAGATACAGGAATCGGATCTTTAGTTACGACCGTGGATAGTAATTATCTTTGTATTATCTTTTGTCCTGAAAAGACAAAACGTTAGTGGTATGCGATGTCATGATGTATGACATGCGTGATGAGATTATATGTTCATGATGCGTATATGCATGCTATAATGTATGGAAATGCGATGTTTATGAATGTATTTTTTTTTTGTCTAGGAAAATGAATTCTTGACGGGTGCCGGGAAATTAAATCCTGGGCTTGATGTGGAATAAAGCTTTTGTTTCCACTGGGGAGTGATGGTTGCAAGAATATCGGTAGGAGAAGATGACTCCGTTGGGGAATAGACTTGGCGAATACTCTGTGGGGATAAATTACTCTAGCGACCTTGCTGGGGAACAATACTCTGTGGGAAGAGAGGTACTTTGCTGGGATGTTGATAACTCCGCTGGGGATACCATTGATGTGTTATGTTGGAAGTTTTAATAGACTCCGCTGGGGATAAGAAGACTTCGCCGAGGACGATCTTTCCGTGGCTTTTGGCTGAGGATAACCCAATTATATCCTGGTGGGGAAATAACCTTTGAATAAAGAGTCCGGGGGACGCGTTCGTGCTTTGCGGGGGTAAGCTTCCAGAATCTACTGGGGATAAGCTTCAAGACCTGCTGGGGAGATTGGATTCCATTATCCTGGGGAAACTTTTTGAGATGCACTTGGGAAGTGGCTCCACTGAATGTCTGGTATACCGCCGGGGAACAATCTTAGATCAAGACTGTCGGGGATGCTTGTTAGGAATGTTCGTATATTGCGCTGGGGAATGTTGAGATCTGCTGGAGATACCCAACTTCCTTAAGGCTGACTGTAGACTTTGCTTGGGGAGCGTACGTTGACTTACTGGCTCACTCTCTGGGGTTTTAAGATATCTTAGTTACGTTCTTCAGCTGAACTTACCTTGGTACCTTGGTGGACAGAGCAATTAGATCACTTAGACGACTCATTATTGCCCCAGTTTCTGATGTGAGAGGAGAGGATACTGGTGGAGGCCTGATGATGAGCTTATGTAAAACTGCATCTTTGGAGGGAGGAAAACTGTGTAGGGTTTATTGATGACGAGTCTGTGTAAGACCACCTCTGAAGTTGAGAAGGAACCGGTGTAAGGTTTCCTGATGACGATCAAGTAGATAATTGTCCTGTTTGGTTTCGGATACTAATCCACGATCAGTCGTCCACAGAATTTCCCTGGCTTGTTACCAGTGTTGATCTGAAGCTGTAAAGGTAGATGGTAATCATCTTTTGATTGATCTTTCCTTGGTACATTAGTTGACAGAGCAACTGGATCGCCTGGACCACTCATTATTGCCCCTGTTTCTGTGGAGGCCTCGATGACTGCCAATTGACAAATCTTCTTCTGATAAGCAAGTGACGAGATGGCGGGACATAGTCGTACGCTTTGATCCCTAATTTTTGCCTGGACTGCCCTTTTGGGTTTTCAGTCCACCGGGATACCCATTTTTTGCCCAAGCCGCCTTTTCAGGTTTTCGACTTGTCGGGTGTACAGATTTTTTCATATTCATCCCTTATTTTTGCCCGAACCCTTTTGGTTCGCCGGGAAGCCCTTATTTTTGCCTAGGTGTGTCAACCTAGCGGGTCTTTGATTATGCGCAGTATTTTTTCGACTATGTCCACGCTCTAAGAATGTAGGGAGTTGCCCCTGTTAGAAGGGTTTTGTCATGCCCCAGAAGATGTTTAATCAGGAAAAATTCGTTGCTGGAGTGCCCCAAGTGACCCAGGCGGAGATTTTCCCCAGGCTATTTGGCCTTTGAGAGATTCTCTGAATCTTGATTGGACTGCCCCAGATAATAGACCATGATCATGTCTGCCCCTTGATTGGAAGTGCTTTTGTTCACTAGGTATTCATCGTGCGAATTTCCCTGCTGTTCAAACAAATAGTCATATGCAAACAATGTTATATCAAAATGCAAAGCTTATGTCTGTCTTGAAGTTTTGAAAATGCATTCTCTTTCATAAAACAAGTGAATGTTTGTAAACGTGATGTCAACTCCGTATTTACCGTAGGCCTTAAGGAGTCAGGATACCTTTCGTAACAGTATGCTTTCGAACTAACCCATGCTTCAGCTAGGACTTTTAAGGGTTGTAGCGTGGCCTGGTTCACGGTTTAAGAAACAAAGGATAAAGGCTCAAATTATTTGTACCCACCCGTTCTTCGTGATGTTCTTCAAACCTAAGCTCAGTTGATCGTGCGTTAGACCTTGTTTGAGTCTTTGTCCTGATGTTCCAATGATGGTTGAGATATTGATGATTTATTCTGAATAGGCAGTCATTTTTTGTTTTTGTTGAGGGTTTGTATGACCTCTTTCTTTTTGATTTCGCTATCCCTAAATTTTGCCTGAACTGTTTCTTTTGTGATTACGGTCAGCGGGATGCCCCAGTTTTGTAAGTCTCCTTCATAGGTTTTGACTTATTGGGTTTTTATTTTTGAGATATAATGACTGCCTATCCTTATGATTATTCGGAATCATCACTGTCTTTCTTTGTTTTATAAGGACTTCTTTGGTGCCATTTGTTATGCACTTGGATCAACTGAGAGACTACCCTGCCCCGGGTTATGATTAAGGGTTTTAAATTTCGAAAAGAAAAACTCCTACTTCTTTGGCTCAGAGGGGTTGACGAGGGATTATCTTCCTTATAACTTCAGTGTTTAGGGATTTGAAACAATGCCTGTACCTCATCAGCGGGGTCGGTTCAAAAGCATACTGTAGATTGTGGTATCGTTTTCGTCATCCTCCCTCAAGGGGCTTAGATTTATTAATCGAGCGTTGATCATCACAAAAATATGAAAACAGTTTGAATATAGCGAATGCGAATATTTTGGTTCAAAACAGACATATGCGATGCATTAATGAAATAACAACGTTTAACATGAATAAATGTTTGAACAATCAAAAGAAAATTACAACTCGAAATTTCTAATAAACAAAAGTCTTCTCATCTCAGGGTTTGTTACTTCAAAGGGTGAATCCTGTAGGGATGGTAGAAGCACTCAGCCTGGCCATCTTGAGTGAATTCCACAGCTCCTTCATCAATCAGGTCCTGGATCTTGTTCTTCAAGGTCCAACAATCATCTGTAGCATGCCCCGGGCTGTCAGAATGATAAGCGCAGCGGGCGTTGGGGTTATACCTTGAAGGTGTCCTGTTGGGATTCTTAGGAGGGTCCCTTAGAGCTACCAAATTCAACCTCAACAGTTGTTGTAAAGCTTGGGGCAGCGACACGTTGAGCTTGGTGAATTGCCTTTTGGGCTTGTCTGGCTGAAGCTGGTGAGGTTGATGCTGAATTCGTGATACTGAAGCCATTTGAGGAGCTCTTCCCTTATCTCCTTGTCTCAAAGGTGGTTGAATGATGATTGGCTCTTCGACCTTAGATGTTTGCCCCAGTTGGTTACCCCGAAGCAGTTGGTTGACGAGAACCCCGAGCTCTTCTTGTCTTTGAGCTAAGTCTTGAATGATAGTCACCTGCCCCAACATCTGGGCTCTCATTGCATCCACCTCAACTTGCAGATGTTTCAGTCGTTCGTCCTTATCATCCTCAGCATTGTTCCTAACCAAAGTCCCCATGAGAAGTGTTCTCAGCTCTTCCTGCCCCTTGGATAGATTCAGGAGGATTTCCCCGAACCGAGTCTCTTGAGCATGAAGGTCCTGGTGGTATTGTTGGGAAGCCATTGCTGAAATAAACAGCGCAGAAGGTAAGTGACCTGTCAAAAAGAGTACCTGTAATGCAACAATATGCATGATATGCATGCAATGTTTTCAAGGATCTCGCAGGGTAGACAAGAAAAATTGTTAGAATTAGAATCTGGTAGCTTGATTGAAGGAACTTCATATTGTTGAGAGTCCTTCTTCAAGGGTCAAGGCTCGCCATATCTAGTGGGTCATAGCCCCTGACAACTTTGGCTAGAGGAAAATAAATCCCCTTTGCCCTTGCTATACAATTTGATTCATCATGACCTACATCACAGACCCTTGAGATCCTTGAAATGGATTAGTCCTTATGCGAGATGTATGCAATGGTATGATGTTATGCTATGCATGGGGTAATGTAGACAAATCCTATTATGAGTCCCAATTAAGGACTGTAAACAAAACCTGTAAGAAACTCAAGTGTCAGATAACAAGCATGCAAATAGTCAAGTTGGAAGGCACACAAGTCACAAAAGAGAAGCCCTTAGAGTTTAGGCCAGCATGGGGTCTAGGTATTACCCTCTTTCAGTTTGTTGGTTAAGACCTGTCCTATCAGAAGTAACCGGGTTCTAGAGGATCTCAATATCACTGACTACCCTCAATCGGTCATAACTCCAGCATCGCAATATTTTCTTGCGGCCAGAACCATCACGAGAGTTTAGCCTCAATGGGCGTAGCATACTGCTATTGTTCTATTGGCCAAGTTGGGTCATTTAAGGTTCTAAGGACGGTTGGTGCTTAATGACTCCTCAGAAGACCCATATTCTCCTCGTTACGACACAAGGGATATCGGTACAGACCAAGGCGCCACACCAACGTAGCCACTGTTTCACCCATGTCGGTCTACGCCGGACAGGTCCCTCACAGCTTATGCTACCTAACAGGGTATCCCCAGATCCGGGTTAGGATCTATGTAACTCCGATGCAACCCACAATTTAAAGCAAACAATTCAGACAATTGAAAACACAAGTGATCTTAGTCTTAAGGTACACCTCACTTTAAAAGTGTTCCCCAGCAGAGTCGCCAGTTCTGTGATCGGTGGATCTGGAACTGACTGTTTAACGCTGGTTCGCGAAATGTCGCGGAAGCAAGAGTCGCCACCATCTTTTATTTTCTCCAACATGGACATGACAAAAGCACAGCAAAATTCCTTATGAGATAGTTTCTCGGTTCGGGAGGTAGATTTATAGAAAGGGAAGGTGTTAGCACCCTTTCTATCCATGGTTATCCATGGGCTCTTAGATACGTGCTCATTGTTTTTTCAAAAGTGTTTGCTTTTCAATTGTGAGTGGGTTTGAAAAAGTTTCGTTTAAAGATTTCAGATCGACTCTTGTATCAGTCCTCAAGAGTGTTTGAAAAATTGTTTTGAAAGCTTTTTGAAAAGTGTCGGTGTGAAAAGATTTTCGTTTGTTTTTGAAGAGAGAAAGTATCCATGAGTCATCTACCTACCCTAAGGAATTAGGTTATGTAAATGTCCTTAAGGTAGTGCCATCCCACCATTGAGAGGTAGGTAGCACCACCGTTGGAGGTGTTCGGGTCAATTCGTTTGTAGGGACAGTGTGGTCACCAGAGCAACAGTAGGACACCTTAAAAGCTACCCTTATGCCATTGATCCTTTTTAATTCCGAGGCAACCGTTTCGAGGCAACTGGATCATGTCATGGACATAAGGACTTACTAAAACGTCCTATACTCGACGACCACGTTTCGAGGGGCAAGGCAACAGTGAAGCGTACCCTAAGAGTGGTGTGTGAATTTGTGTTTTGTTTTCAGTTATGTTTCGTCTTTGATCATGCATTCGTGAGCTACGAGTTATTTTTAATTAGCCATACATTCTTTCATGCAAAGTTTAGCAGTTTTAAGGGTGCAGAAATTAAAGTGCGGAAAATAAAGTCCTACGCTATTACAAGGCGCGGGTCTATACATCGCCAAATTAACAAAGACCCGTTTTGAATAAAATGCGGAAAATAAATAAGTTCCTAATTACTATTACAAGGCTTGAGCAATTACATAATATTTACAAAGGAAAAATAAGAACAAACGCGCGAAAAGAAATTAGAATCGAATGTTCGAGGGCGTTGGACCCTTTAAAGATTAAGTTGAAATTAAAAGTTAATTAATTATTAAATTAAGAAAAAGGAATTGTTTTTTTTTAATGTTTTTATGTTTTTTGTGAAAATAAAGAAAGATTAAAGATTAAAAGAAACCCTAGTTCTAAGTTATTTTTAATTATTAATAAAAAATATTCAAGTTTGACCTAATGTATACTAATTAATTAATTACATGAGTATTTACAAAATAAATTAATTAATAATAATGATAATAAGAAAAATTTGTTTATTAAGAAAAAGGAATAAAAATGCTAAAAACCAAATTCTACATATTTTAGTTATTAAGAAAAACATTTAAAATTGAAACCTAATTTTACTAAATTGATTATTAAAAATTTATTTACAAAAATATTAATGAATTAAATATTAAATAAACATATTTTATTTTTTTGATTTCTGATTTTTTGTGTTATGAAAATTATTTTTGTGAATTAAATAAAACAATAAAACAAATAAAAGAATAAAAAGGAGAATTAAATTAAAAAATAAAAATATGCAAACCATGGGGGTGTCTGGCCCTTTTGGAGGTTAATTGTGAGTAATTTGGCCCATTGAATCAGGCCCTTTTTGACTTTCCAGCGCTTGCGTGCAGAGTGGTTGACTAGCGTGTATTGTAGAATCCATATTCTGGCCATTGGATTGATCCTTTGGGACATTTGGCAGGCACAGGCATTGGGTATATGGTGGACCACTGGAGAGAAGTAACACCTGAACACGTTACAACAAAAATTATTGAGAAATATGGGGGACCTGGGAATCGAACCCAGGTCCCAATACCTGCAAGCCAGCGCATCAACCATTTGAACTAACGCGTTTCTTTGTTGATATTATAGGACATAAATAATATATGTGAAAAACAAGTATTATACTGAAGCACTCAAAAAAACGCGCTAACATTCAAATCCTCCAACCATGTCCAGACACGCAGGCATCATCTTCATCTTTTTCCTATAACTAATACCAAATAGCGGGGGTTTTAAACCCCCACTAACTGCAATGCATAAAAATAACGATTAGCATATGATTAAACATAAAAAGGGCGCGAGGTGGTTGTTCAGTTCGTCTTGATGTCCTGATTTCAACGGTGCCAGTTTGGTTGTCCAATTGTTCCATATATGTAAAGCCCCAAAAATGAAGCTTCTGAAACCCTAATATGCATTCATGGTGAATTCTTGTACAGGCAATATTAGTTCAATTCAAGGGCACCATTAGCTTCAGCACATTCATATTAGTATAAATCAATAATTAAAAATCACGAATGATGCATGGAAACTGAAACACGATTATGGAGAATTTCAAGAAAAGTAAGACTTTGTTATACCAATTCCTTGAGTATGGAGGGCTGGTTTTGATTGGAATCGTTTCCTGGATGTCTTGGCAAGGTTTTGGAACACTTTTCAAGCCTTGAATTGCACTCTAGGTCTGAAAACAGTTTCCAATATTTTGTCCAAAATTGCAAGTTTGTTCTATGGTTTTGAGCGCAGCTTCTGTGTCCAATCCTTTAGGTTTTTATTGTGCATATGTATATGAATGAATTAGGTTAAAAAAACCAGCATATAATCCATGCATTGATGATTTGGAGATTTGATTTTCCATGAGATCAATTTCAATCTTTTTCAATCCTTTTTTATGCCAATCATTGCCAATCATGTAGAATCTTTCCTTTTTGAATGATGCACGAAATATTGAGCACATAATGAGTGAATTCTCTGCACAAAAAGATTTGAAAGGTATTATTTGCTATTTTTCATATTTAATTTTAATTAAGTGAATTAATAATAATAAAAATTCAAATAATTAAAAAATGAGAAAATAACTCCCTTGGAGGTCAATGGATCGTGCATACCCTTTGGGTGATGATTCATGGAAGAAATTGAGGCCCATTAGCATTTTTGAAGCCTTTTGTGCAAAGTTGACTTTTCAAAATTCCCAAAAATTTCCCAACTTATACAAGGCATATCTTGCTCAATATTTAATCTTTGATCATGTTCTTGGACATTTTGGAAAGGTCTTGAAGTCCTCTAACCAATGTCTTTGGTCCCATGTAATTTTGATTTACCAATCTCAAGTTATGGTCTTTGACTTAAAGTGCCTTTTTGTTGACTTTTGAAAATGACCTATAATGTTGAGATTGATAGCTTTTTGTGGACTTGAGTGTGAAGATGAGTTGTAGGAAATGTCATTCTCTTCAAAATGAGCTTTGGATGGAATTTTTCTGATAAACCATGAAGAAGTTATGCCCTGGTCAATTTGCAGTTGACTTTTCCAACTGTCCAAAAATAGAAACTTTTGCATCTTGAGACTTTTTGAGCCATGCTTTGAGAATCATGATCAAGAATTGATCAAATGATGTTTGTGGCTTCAAAATAAGATGTTGACCAAAATTTTTGACTTTTGACTGTCAAATGACCATTTTGCCCCTGTAGTTGACTGTGGAGCATTTAGGGTTTTTGAATGTGCAATTTGACCTTGTGAGTCTTGAAACTTGACACGTAGGTGTTTGACAATGTTTATAGGCATGTGAGACTTGATTGGACCCTTGGAAACTTCAATTTCTTTGCTAGAACCAAAACCCTAATTTTGACTGTTAGGAGGCAATTGGACTGTGCAACCTTTGGGAGATTTTGAAGCATGATCTTAGCAAACCTTGAAGAATATGGGAGGGAAAATTTTGGGGTACAACATCGCCCTTTCAGGTTTTCGACTTGTCGGGTTGTTTCATGCGTAGTATCTTTTGACTATGTCTGCGTTCGTAGGGTGTGGCAAATCGTCGCCATCCATGGTGGTCAGAATCATTGCACCACCAAAAAAGATGCTCTTGATCACAAATGGTCCTTCGTAAGTAGGAGTCCATTTACCCCTGGGATCATTTTGTGGCAGGATGATCCGCTTGATTACGAAATCTCCGACTTGATATACCTGACGTCTTACTTTCTTGTTGAAAGCCTTCATCATCCGTTTTTGGTACGTCTGACCATGACAAACAACAGTTAGTCGCTTCTCGTCGATCAAATTGAGTTGATCAAGTCGGGTCTGAATCCAATCGTCTTCACTCAAACCAGCGTCCTTCATAATCCTTAAAGAAGGAATATGAACTTCCATAGGTAGGACAGCTTCCATGCCATACACCAAAGAAAATGGGGTTGCCCCTGTTGAAGTACGTGTCGTGGTACGATATCCATGCAGAGCAAACGGTAACATCTCATGCCAGTCCTTGTAGGTAACTGTCATTTTCTGAATGATTTTCTTGATGTTTTTGTTTGCAGCTTCAACAGTACCGTTCATCTTCGGCCGATAAGGAGATGAATTGTGATGATAAATCTTGAACTGTTCGCATAGAGCGGTGATCATAGTATTGTTCAGATTTGTATCGTTGTCTGTGATGATCCTGTCGGGGACACCATACCGGCATATGAGGTTCTGCTTGATGAAGCAGGCAACCACATTCTTCGTAACAGAGGCGAAGGAAGCTGCTTCGACCCATTTGGTGAAGTAATCAATAGCGACCAAGATGAAGCGATGTCCATTGGATGCCGTGGGTTTGATTTCCCCAATCATGTCAATGCCCCACATTGCGAACGGCCAAGGAGTTGTCAGAACGTTGAGAGGAACAAGAGGAATATGTACTTTGTCAGCATAGACTTGGCATTTATGGCAAGTACGGGAATGTTGATGACAATCAGCTTCCATGGTAGACCAGTAGTAGCCTGCCCTTAGAATCTTCTTAGCCATCGTATGTCCGCTCAAGTGGTTGCCAAATGTGCCGCTGTGTATCTCAGTCATGATCAACTCTGCTTCAGCCTTGTCTACACATCGAAGTAAAATACAATCATGGCTGCGCTTATAAAGGATGCCATTGCTTAGGAGGAACTTGGCAGCAAATCTCCTTAAGAACTTTTTGTCATTGACGGAAGCTCCTTCGGGATATTCTCTAGTCTGGAGATACCTTTTGATTTCATGAAACCAGGGTTGTTCCACTACTTCTTCGGTATTAATCTCATGACAATGCGCAGGTTCATCCATTCGCTCGATGGTGATTTGGGGCGCCTCGTTATCCCAATTGAGTTTAAACATGGAAGACATTGTAGCCAGAGCATCTGCTAGCTGATTTTCTTCTCGCGGGAAATGCTCGAAGGTAACCTGCTCGAAATGAGGCAACAATGTCAGGACATGTTCTTTGTATGGGATAAGATTAGGATGTTTGGTGTCCTACTCTCCTTTGACTTGACTGATAACCAAAGCCGAGTCCCCAAATACGATCAAAGATTTGATCCCCAAGTCTATAGTAGCCTTGAGACCAAAGATGCAAGCTTCATATTCGGCCATGTTGTTGGTGCAGCTGAAGCAGAGTCTAGCAGTAAAAGGTGTATGGCAACTGTGATCGGTGGATCTGGAACTGACTGTTTAAAGCTGGTTCGCGAAATGTCGCGGAAGCAAGAGTCGCCACCGTCTTTTATTTTCTCCAAATGGAAAGGACAAAAGCACAGAAAAATTCCTTAAGAGATTGCTCTCGGTTCGGGAGGTAGGTTATAGAAAGGGAAGGTGTTAGCACCCTTTCTATCCATGGTTATCCATGGGCTCTTAGATACTTGCTCATTGTGTTTTCAAAATTGTTTGCTTTTCAATGTGGGTTTAAAAAAGTTTCTTTGAAAAAAAATTTCAGATCGACTCATACGTCAGAGTGTTTGAAAAGTTTGTTTTGAAAGCTTTTGAAAAGGGTTGGTGAAAAGATGTTTTGTTTGTTTTGAAATTTAGAGCAAGTATCTACGAGAACCTACCTACCCTAAGGAATTCGTCTGTGTAAATGTCCTTTAAAGTAGTGCCATCCCACCATTGAGAGGTAGGTAGCACCACCGTTGGAGGTGTTCGGGTCAATTCGAGTTTTAGGGACGTGGTGATCACCAGAGCAATGGGAAGACACCTTAGAAGCTACCCTCATGCCAGGTTCCCGGATCATGAGGACTTACTAAGACATCCTCTACTCGACGACCACCTTTCGAGGCAAGGCAACAGTGAGGCGTACCCTAGGGGTGGTGTGTGCGAATTGTGTGTCATGTTTCAGTTATTTGTCTTGTCATGTTTGTTGTGATCTACTCTTGATTTTAATTAGGGCCATTCATTCTTGCATGCTTTTTAACAGTTATAAGTTTGCGGGAAATAAATCTAAGGCTATTACAAATGGCGCGGGTCCACATCGCCAAAATTAAACCGGACCCGATTTGACTGAAAAGTAAATAATGCGAAGTAAATAAAAGTGCGAAAAGTTAAAGTTACAAGGCTTTGGGACATGTACATAATTATTTAAACGATTATAAAATAAATGCGCGAAATAAAGGAATTAAAACAAAACTAGGGCGTTGGACCCTTTTGCAAACAATTAAAATTAATAAGGAATTTAAAATTAAAATTAAATGAAAATGGTATTTTTGTGTTTTTTAGATTTAATGAGAAAAAGGAGTTAATTGAAATTAAATTAAAAGGCAAACCCTAATTCTAATATTTTTATTTATTATGAAAGAATTAAAATATAATCTACATTAAACCCTAATTTATTTATGTACAATTTAAATAGGAAAATAAATAAATAATTATTATTGCTAAAAAGAAAATTAGAAGGAAGAAAACTTATTAATTAGCCTAATTCTATATTTTTGTATTTTGTTATTAAAAAGAATTAAATTTGTAACCTAATTAAAACTAAATAATTACAAGCATTTATTTATGAAAATAATCATAATATAAATATTTATTAATTTTTTTGTCTTTTCTGAATTTTAATGTTTTTACGTTTTTTTTTTGTGAAAATAAATTAATTAAATCAAACAATCAAGAAAACAAAATAATAATTTAAATAAAATATAAGAAAAATAAAAAGGAGGGCAAACCAGAGGGGGGTAGCCCCAATTTAGGAGGTTCAGGCCTGGAATTTTGGTCCATTAAGCTTGAATTTCGCTGACTTTTGGAACCACGTATGACACGTTTGACTAAGGCGTAGCATGTTCTTCAATCCTGGCCTTTGATGTGGATGTTCTGGGACGCGTGGAGGTTGATAGTTGGGCGTGTATGATAGTCCTCAACGCTAGTGTTGCATAGGAACCTGTATTGAAAAATAATATTGGAATTTGCAAGACCTGGGATTTGAACCCAGGTCATGAGAGTCACATGCACGTATCCCTGCCCACTGAGCCACTTATATTTCATTTAACAAATAATAAACCACAAATATTATAAGAAGAAAACGTTAATGACTTTGGAAATTCGCGCGAAATTTGAATGGATCAATCATTGCTTGACACGCCTTCTTCTTCCTCACCATCCCTGCAAAATAGAACAAATAGGCAACGGTTTTCCAGGTGTGGTTTTAGGCTACTTTAGAGAAAATAGCGACTAGCGCTATACGATCCATAAATTAATCGCGACCGGTGTTTCTTCTTCGTCTCCATGCGCTGAATGCAACTATGGTGGTCGTGAGGGCTAATTTTACCTCTATGCAAAAGCCCCAATTCTGAAGGCCTGTAACCCTAGAATCTTAAGCATGGCATAATCTCATATGGTCAATAAAAACGCAATTAAAGGTAATGGTCAGCTTAGAAACTTCATGCTAAACAAGAATTCATAAACAAAAAATGCAAAAGACGTATGATTTATGGTATGCGATTTCAAAAATTTGGCTTTACAGTTTGAGTTCTTGATACCAATTCCTGGAGCTTTGCCTATTGTTTGTGATTGGAATACGATCAGGAGTCCACGAGCAAGCTTTTGGTATAAGAATTAGGGCCTAAAACCACCTGTAACCTTGAAATCAGTTTTGTGTTTTATGGAAAAAAATTCAATTTGCAAAGTGTTCTTGGGGCGCAGCTTTGTGTGTAAAGGCATTAGGTTTGCATTCCTGAATATGTAGCCAAGGCATTAGGTCAACAAAATTGCACAAAATCCATGGCATTGATAGTTTTCAATATTTGATTTTGTAAAATCTTTCCATATCTTTTTCATGTGCAATCTTGTGTCAATTAGTTCAAATCAAACCAAAACTTTCCATAATCAAACAAGCACGAAATATTGACCTTAGAATGTGCATAAAAAGATTTTTTAGGTCAAACTTATATTTTTCATGTATTAAAATAATTTAAATGAATTAATATTAATATAAATTCAAATAAATAATTAAAAAATGAGAAAATACTTCCCTTTGGGCCTAATGGTCGTGCATAGGCTTGGCATGAAGAAACTTGGAAAAAAAATGGGCCCATTTGCATTTTTAGGTCATTTGAACCATTGTTGACTTTTCAAAATTCCCAAAAATTTCCCAACTTCCACAAGGCATAACTTGCTCAATTTTCAAGCTTTTCACATGTTCTTGGACATTTTGGAAAGGTCCTTGAGTCCTTTAACCAATGCTTTTGGTCCCATGTCATTTTGATTTACCAATCTCAAGTTATGGCCTTTTACTTAAAGTCCCTTTTTGTTGACTTTTGAAAATGACCTATAATGTTGAAATTGATAACTTTTTGTGAGAGCATTTCTTGGACTTGGAATATGAAGATGAGTTGTAGGAAATGTCTTTCTCTTCAAAATGAGCTTTGGATGGAATTTTTCTGATAATCCATGTGAAAGTTATGCCCTGGTCAATTTCAGTTGACTTTTTCAGCTGTCCAAATATAGCAACTTTTGCATCTTTGATGATTTCTGAGCCAAATTTTGAGAATCATGATCAAGCATTGATCAAATGATGTTTGTGGCTTCAAAATGATATGTTGACTAAAAATTTGAACTTTTGACTGTCAAATGACCATTTTGCCCCTACAGTTGACTGTAGTGCAATCTAGGGTTTTGACTGTGCAATTTTGAGCTGAATGCCTTGAAACTTGATATGAGGATACTTGACCATCTTTGTAAGCATGTGAGACTTGATTGGGCCCTTGAAAACTTCAATTTCTTGATCAGAACACAAACCCTAGTTTTGACTGTCCAGGAGACAGTTGAGCTGCACAACCCTTGGGGAATTTTGTGACCTTGACTTGACAAATCTTGGTGAATATGGGAGGGCAAATTTTGGGGTACAACAGTTGCCCCTGTTCAATCTTCTTAGACCTGAGGATGCAGATTGGCTGACGTGCCTTTCGTAATCCGAGGGTAGAAGATGATTGGACACTAGAGTGCCCAGAAATTTGCGCTCACATAATAGCAGTGATGATGGGGGAATGGGCTTATAGATGCCATTTGGAGATTGCTGGATAGGGTGATGGGCTTATAGATGCCATCTGGATGTTGATCGCGTAGGAGATTCCTTAGCGAGAACCTGCATACCTGCAAAAGAGAAAATGAGTACCTGACACGTTGCAGGAGCTGATTTTAGATGCTTGGTATAGATGTGTCCTGGCTGGTTACAGGAGCTGAGTCTGGAGCTTCAAACGCTAATGAATGAACCAGGGATGGTTACTGCCTTAGCATGGATGGTACGAGAACCTTGGGTGATTTTAACTTCAACAACGCTCGTTGAGAAAAATCTTGGGTGTCTTTAACTTCAACAACGCTTGTTGAGAAAAATCTTGGGTGTCTTCTACTGGAATAAGAATCAGGGAGATCTTAGGGTCGATCTGACTGAACCAGAGAGGCCTTTGACTGGGTAAGAATCAGGAAAATCTTAGGATCGATTTAACTGAACCGGACAAGGTCTTGAAATATCTTCAACTGGATAAGCATCAGGGAGATCTTAGGGTCGATCTGACTGAACCAAGAGAAGGCCTTGGACTGGATAAGAATCAGGAAAATCTTAGGGTCGATTTAACTGAACCGGTCTAGGTCTTGAAACATCTTCAACTGGATAAGTATCAGGGAGATCTTAGGGTCGATCTGACTGAACCAAGAGAAAGCCTTGGACTGGATAAGAATCAGGAAAATCTTAGGGTCGATTTAACTGAACCGGTCAAAGTCTTGAGACGTGATTGAGAATTTCAACTGCATTTTTCCTGAAAGGTAAAGGTCAGTCATATGCAATGCATGATATGGGTCAAGCAATGATATTCTCGATATAAAGGAGACTTGTATGATGCAGTGCGTTATGCATGCTATGATGATGTATGTGAAATTTTATGTATGTTTTTGTCTAGGAAAGTGAATCCTTGACGGGTGCCGGGAAGTTGTATCCTGGGCTGACGTTGAAGAATAGATTTTGCTTCCGCTGGGGATGACAGTTGCAAGAATACCGGTAGGAGAAGATGACTCCGTTGAGGAATAAACTTGGCAAATGAAGAGTCTGCGGGGAGAAAAAATGCTCTAGCGACCATGCTGGGAAGCAATACTCTGTGGGAAGAGGGATGCCTTGCTGAGTGTTGATAATAGTTTGCTGGGGGTACCCCTGTTGTATAGGAAGTGTTGATGGACTTCGCTGGGGTAACCGGAACTATATTGACGACGACCTTTCCGTGGCTTTTGGCTGAGGATAACCCAGTTATATCCTGTTAAGGAAATAACTCTTTGAATAAAGCCGGACGACGCGTTCGTGCTCTGTGAGGATAAGCTTCCAGAATTTACTGGGGATAAGCTTACTGCTTGGGGAGATATGAATTCCAACTTTCCTGGGGAACTGGATTGGACTCTCCTGGGGAAGTTTTGAACTGCGGGGAAGTGATTCCTTTGAATGTTGGTATGCCGCCGGGGAACAATCTTTTAGACCAAGACTGCCGGGGATGCTTGTTAAGAATACATGTATTGCTGCTGGGGAATGTTTGAGATCGGCTGGGGGATACTCAATTTCCTTGATATTTGATGATTCTGCTTGGAGAAGAATGTACTGTTTTTTTTGAACCACTCTCTGGGGAATTAAGATGTACTTGGTTGTGTTCTTTAGCTGAACCTACCTTGGTACCTTGGAGGATAGAACAATTGGATTGTTTAGACAACTCTTTATTGCCCCTGTTTCTAGTGTCACCTGTAATTAATTCCTTTGTTTCGTATGCAAATATTTATGAGTTAGCAAATTATTGTCAATGCATATATCACAAATTGAACCTTGGACGTTCTTCGCAAAAACAAAACAGAAAAAAGAAAAACACTTGGCACGTTTAACTGAAAATATATTTGTATTGATTTTTGAATGGCCTGTGAATAGGCGTTTTGTGTACAAGAGGCTGACGTCCTAGTAAGAGGTACGTCGCCGAACAAAAGAGTTTATACAAGTTTTGTACAGGAGAAAGTAAAACAGCTGTGTGAAAGATGAATGATCCACCGAGTTTCAACTCTGCTATCGCCTTTATAACTCCGAGCGTCTCATCACTTGATGACCTTGGTTGAGGGTGAAGCTGACTGATCGATGCCGTCTGAACTTGATGCAGATACCGGATTCTGGATGCAAAGTGATCAATGAGACATAGTATTACGCTTTTATCCCTTACTTTTGCCTGGACCGCCCTTTCGGGTTTTCAGTCCACCGGGATACCCATTTTTGCCCAAGCCGCCTTTTCAGGTTTTCGACTTGCCGGGTGTACAGATTTTTTTCATTTTCATCCCTTCATTTTGCCCGAACCCTTTTGGTTCGACGGGAAGCCCTAATTTTTGCCTAGGCGTGTCAGCCTAGCGGGTCTTTTTCATGCGTAGTATTTTTTAACTATGTCTGCATTGGCGGGGTGAGGAAGGTCGTCACCATCCATGTTGGTTAATATCATTGCTCCTCCTGAGAACACATGCTTAACCACAAATGGCCCTTCGTATGTGGGAGTCCATTTGCCCCTTGGATCACTCTGAGGAAGGATGATTCGCTTGATCACCAGATCCCCGACTTGATATTCCTGTGGTCTGACCTTTTTGTTAAATGCCCTGATCATTCGTTTCTGATACGTCTGACCATGACAGATAGCAGCAAGTCTTTTCTCGTCAATGAGGTTGAGTTGATCAAGTCGTGTCTGGATCCAATCATCTTCGTTCAGGTTTGCATCCTTCATTATCCGGAGAGAGGGAATTTGCACTTCGATTGGCAAGACTGCCTCCATGCCATAAACCAGAGAGAAGGGAGTTGCCCCGGTTGACGTCCTTGCTGAGGTACGGTACCCATGCAGAGCGAACGGTAACATCTCGTGCCAATCTTTGTACGTTACTGTCATCTTTTGCACGATCTTCTTGATGTTTTTGTTAGCTGCTTCTACAGCCCCATTCATCTTCGGTCTGTAAGGAGAAGAATTGTGGTGCTGTATCTTGAACTGTTCGCAAAGCTCAGCAATCATCTTATTGTTTAGATTGGTACCGTTGTCTGTAATAATCCGCTCAGGGACGCCGTATCGACAAATCAGATTGTGCCGAATAAACCGTGCTACAACAGTCTTGGTTACCGTAGCATAGGATTCTGCCTCAACCCACTTTGTAAAATAGTCGATCGCCACTAGGATGAAGCGATGTCCATTGGATGCCGTAGGTTTTATCTCGCCGATCATGTCTATGCACCACATTGCAAACGGCCAAGGTGCAGTCAGAACATTCAGGGGAACCGGAGGAACATGCACTTTATCTGCATAGATCTGGCATTTGTGGCATGTCCTAGAATGTTGGTAGCAATCAGCTTCCATGGTGGACCAGTAATATCCTGCCCGTAGGATTTTCTTAGCCATAGTGTGCCCACTGGAATGCGTACCAAAGGTCCCTTCATGTAGCTCTTCCATGATTCTTTCCGCTTCAGTCTTATCCACACAACGCAGTAAGGTTGAATCATGGTTTCTCTTGTACAAGATGCCGTTGCTTAGGAAGAACTTGGCTGCGAACCTCCTCAGGAATTTCTTATCATTGACAGAGGCACCTTCAGGGTATTCCTGAGCTTCCAGATATCTCTTCACTTCGTGGTACCAAGGCTTCTCAGTTACCAATTCAGTTTCGAGATCACAACAGTATGCCGGTTCGTCCAGTTTCCAGATGATGATCCGGGGAGCTTCATTATCCCATTTGACCTTAAACATTGAAGACATTGTAGCTAACGCGTCCGCTAACTGATTCTCTTCTCTTGGAAAGTGATCAAAGGTTATCTCTGTGAAGTGGGGAATCAGGGTCAATACACATTCTCTGTAAGGAATCAGGTTTGGATGTTTCGTATCCCACTCTCCTTTGATCTGATTGATCACAAGAGCGGAATCTCCGAAAACACTTAGAAATTTGATCCTTAGGTCAATCGCAGCTTGAAGACCCATGATACACGCCTCATACTCCGCCATGTTGTTGGTACAGTTGAAACACAGCCGGGCAGTGAGTGGAGTATGAGTGCCTTGTGGTGATATGATAATGGCGCCGATACCATTTCCCAAAGCATTAGAGGCTCCGTCAAAGTGCATAGACCATCGGGATCCCGGTTTAGGTCCTTCATCCGGTCCAGGTACTTCACAATCTGTTACTATCATAATGCTTTCATCCGGAAACTCGAAGTTCATTGATTGGTAGTCATCTACAGCTTGATGAGCTAAGTGGTCTGCCAATACACTCCCCTTGATGGCTTTCTGGGTTGTGTACTGAATGTCGTATTCCGTCAAGATCATTTGCCATCTTGCAATTCTCCCAGACAGAGCAGGCTTTTCGAATATGTATTTTATCGGATCCATCTTTGAGATCAGCAAGGTAGTGTGAGTCAGCATATACTGTCTCAGCCGGCGAGCAGCCCATACCAAAGCGCAGCAAGTTTTCTCAAGCAGTGAGTATCGGGTCTCACAGTCGGTAAACTTTTTGCTAAGGTAATAAATGGCATGCTCTTTTCGGCCAGACTCGTCATGCTGCCCCAGCACACACCCCATTGAATTGTCTAGCACTGTCAGGTATAGTATCAGAGGTCTCCCTTCTACCGGTGGCATAAGGATGGGTGGTTCTTGGAGATACTCTTTGATTTTGTCGAAGGCGGCCTGACATTCATCGTTCCAACGTACTACCTGATCTTTCTTCAGCAGCTTGAAGATTGGCTCACAGGTAGCAGTCAGATGAGATATGAATCGAGCGATGTAATTCAGGCGTCCTAAAAAGCCTCTGACTTCCTTCTCTGTCTTGGGAACTGGCATCTCTTGAATAGCTTTGACCTTAGCAGGGTCCACTTGAATACCTTTGTCACTGACCACGAAGCCTAGCAACTTCCCAGATCTTACCCCGAAGGTGCACTTGTTCGGGTTCAATCTCAGCTTGTACAGTTTCAGCCGGTCAAACAACTTCTGTAGATGATCTAGATGCTCTTCCTCAGTCTGGGACCTAGCGATCATGTCGTCCACATACACCTCGATCTCATGATGAATCATTTCATGAAATAAGGCAACCATGGCACGCTGGTAGGTTGCCCCAGCATTCTTCAACCCGAACGGCATGACCTTGTAACAGAAGGTGCCCCACTGAGTAACGAATGTAGTCTTTTCCATGTCTTCAGGTGCCATCTTGATCTGATTGTAACCTGAAAAGCCATCCATGAAAGAGAACACTTTGTGCTGAGCCGTATTATCAACAAGGACATCAATGTGAGGTAAGGGGAAGTCATCCTTGGGGCTGGCCCTGTTCAGATCCCTGTAGTCGACACACATTCTGACCTTGCCGTCCTTTTTAGGTACCGGCACCACATTAGCAACCCACTGAGGGTAAGAAGTCACTGCGAGAAATCCGGCATCAAACTGTTTCATGACCTCGGCTTTAATCTTTTCTGACATCTCTGGACGCATTCGACGGACCTTTTGCTTAACCGGAGGGCAGTCTTCCTTAGTTGGCAAGTGATGGACCACAATATCGGTATCCAACCCTGGCATGTCTTCGTAGGACCAGGCAAAGATCTCCATATAGTCATGCAGCATCTTGGTTAACCGTTGCTTCACGCTGAGCTCTAGGTTAGCACCAATCTTTACCTCTTTCCTGTCTGCCTCCGTACCCAAGTTTATGGTTTCCACTGGCTCTTCATGGGGTTGAATTGCCCTCTCTTCCTGAAGCAACAATCTTGCGAGCTCGCCAGGCACTTCGCAATCATCTTCACCTTCGTCTTCGGCTAAGTTGATCGGATTTTCGAAGTCATAGCGGGCATTAGCAGAGTTGTTATCAGTGAGATCCAGAGTGGATTGGAACCTGTATGAGTGAGTGTGTGTGTAAATACAGCTGTTTTGAAAATTATGTAAAGGAAAGGAAAGATAGAAAAGGAACACAATATTTGCAATGCGAGAAACGTCCAAAATTTTCATTCATGATGTATAAAATGACAGTTTGTATGCCCTCACAAATAGAACCACGGTGCCTCGGGTAAGACACCGGGCCATAGAGTTTATCATTGTTTATTACAAAAAAATAACGAAACAAAGAAATTTATTACTTAGTAACAAAAGAAACAGGGAGATTGTCCTTGGCGCTCCAATTGTTAAGTCCACCGTCAGCAGCCGGGTAGATCCAGCTATCAAACTCAGCTTCATCAACTTCCTCTTCGTCCCCAATAGCATTAACTCCATGAGCAGGTAGGGGAGCTGTCACCACATTAGGCTTGTCAGATGCCTCAAACTGTACCTCCTTAGCGTCAATGAGATCCTGCAGCTTGTTCTTTAGTGCCCAACAGTCATCGGTAGAGTGCCCCGGGCTTTCTGAATGGTAAGCACAACGAGCATTCGGGTTGTACTTGGGAGATGCTGTATTTGGGAACTTTGGAGCCTCTCTGACAGTCACCAAATTGGTTGCGAGCAACTGTGGCAGGATCTGTGACAAAGTCATGTTTAAACGGGAGAATTCTCTCCGGGGTCTTTCCACCTTCTGAGTATTGTTTGGCCGGGGAGCCGCAGCAGGCTTAGCAATCATTACCGCACTGACAGATTGGCGGTGTTCATTCCTCTCTGATCTCCTGGAACCATATACGGCGCTAGACTCCTTCTTGAAGGGTTTCTTCTCTGAACTAGATGAGGCACCCTTTGCAATCTTCCCAGACTTCAGCCCAGCTTCAATTCTCTCTCCAGTCAAGATTAAATCAGTGAAACCAGCAGAAGAATTCCCAATGAGATGGTTAAAGAATGGCCCAGATAGGGTCCCCAAGAACATGTCGACCAACTCCCGATCAGTCAATGGTGGCTGCACTCTGCCAGCCAGGTCTCTCCATTTCTGAGCGTACTCCTTAAAACCTTCGCTTGCACCTAACGCCATACCCTGGAGTTGGGTACGCGTGGGGGCAAGGTCGGCATTATACTGATACTGCTTGTAGAAAGCAGTAGCCAGCTCCTCCCAGTTACGAACTTTGGTCCCATCCAGCTGATAGAACCATTCGAGATGAGTCCCTGAAAGACTCTCCTGGAAGAAGTGGATCCATAGATTCTTGTCCGCAGAGTACGGCTGAATTTTTCGAACATAGGACCTCAAATGCAGCTTGGGACAGGATGCCCCGTCATACTTGGAGAAGGTGGGTGCTTTGAACTTGTGGGGAATGATCACACCAGTAGACAAACCCAGATCTCCGAAATCCAGCCCAGGTGCCTGTTGCACCTCCATAGCCTTCAACCTGTCCTCCAGTTGTTTGTACCTGTCATCTGAAGGAGGGTACTGCTCCTCATCAAAATCTGTCTCGTTGTCGGAGACCTCTGGAGTAGGAACCTTTACTTCTGCCTGAGAAGGACTCTTGCCAACAGAAGAACCAGCCTCTTCATGTTGCAGAGTATTGCCGAACCTTCGGCCCGAGTTGAACAGAACAGTTCTCCTCTTCTTCTTCTTCTCCTTCTTCAAGAGCATAGTCTTTAGTTCTTCTTGGCCTTTAGCCAGACCCTTGATTAATTCTTGAAACTGCGCATTCTGCGCCTGGAGAGCCTTGATTGATGTCTCAGTTGATTCAGATCCAGGATTCATGATGCTGAAATAAACAGCGAAGAACTGTAAGCAACCTGAAAAGAGGAAAACCTGCTATGCACATGATGTATGAAATGCGTATGCAATGCATTCAAGGGTTCGAAAGTTCAAATTTGTTGTAGACAAGAAAAGAACACACGTTATTATTAAAGAAATCATTGTTTAATACATCAAGGCCTCATGGGCAAAAAGTACAAAAATCAAGTCAATCCCAAAATACACTGCGCATCCTCTTTGGAGCTATGTAGGTGTTGAGGTTCCTCTCCTCATGCAACAGACGGGTGAGCTCCAAGACCTTCTTTTCACTGGCATGCAGACTAGTCTCAAGAGAATTCCGCTCCTCCTTAAGCTGGATCCAGCTCTTCTGCATCTCTTCCCAGGATGTGGGCATATCAGGGTGCTGAATAACATGAGACACTTCCCCTTCCAAGACAGGTTCCTTGATCACTGGGAGCATGTGAGGATAAGGCATCACTAACTTCTGGGAGCGGGCGCGTACCCACTTGAGATAAGGCTCCAAAGGGATGGAGTTCCTATGCCCCAGTGTCTTGCTGTCTATCCTACTGGGCATCCTCCAGGCTCTGATAAATCTCTGGCGAAGTCCTTGAGTATCATTGTCGAAGTCAAAAACTATGTCGGGAATTAACATGTCATGAGGGCCATCCCTCCGAGCATAACCAAACTGTCTCCAAGCCAGGCATGGGCTATAAGTAATACCTCCTCTGATTCCAAGTAAAGGCACATTAGGGTACTCCCCACAATGATCAATGATAGTGACATCTCCTCTGGATCTAGGACACCAATGTATATCTGCATGTGTAAGAGTCATCAACCGTTGTGACCATCTCAAACCCCGCTCATTCTTCAGGACTGATTGGGGAAGGTGCGAAATAAACCACCTTCCCAGGAGAGGAGTGCAACACATAAGGACACCT
Source organism: Vicia faba (assembly GCA_948472305.1). Classification (NCBI taxonomy): domain Eukaryota; kingdom Viridiplantae; phylum Streptophyta; class Magnoliopsida; order Fabales; family Fabaceae; genus Vicia; species Vicia faba. The sequence continues at coordinate 148,390,246 of OX451740.1, forward strand.
CTTTTTCTCATGGTTCGAGTGTAACATGAGTGAAGGATGTCCCCCAGCAACGTAGGTATAGGATTCCTGGACATAAAGATCTGAACGGCACTGATATCAATGAGCTGATCTGGGTTAGGGAACAACACCAAACCATAAACAAGGAGGGCCACAACCTCTTCAAAGGCTTGCAAGTCAAGGGAGTTCCAACATTCATGGGCCTTCTCAAACAGAAACCTGGCTAAGAACCCTTTGATACCACTTCTGACTTCCCAATGTCCCTTGAGGTCAGATGACTGTAGGTGCAAGGCTTTAGCAATCTCTTCAAGCTTAGGTTCCTTTTCTGTACCGTTGAAGGGTAGCTGATCAAGGATAGGGATCTTCAGGAGCCGGGAGAACTCCTCCAATGTAGGTACCAACTGATAGTCCAAGAAGGTAAAGCAGTGATGCAGAGGGTCAAAGAATTGGAACAAGACCTTTATCATATCTTCCTCAATGTTGGTGTTGACCAAGCTAATGAGGCTTCCATGCCTTTCACTGAATGAGGAGTTCTCGGGAATCCTGGATATAAGCTCCTTAAGCTGAGGAGGGACCCTTACAAGATTGACCTGAATTGTCTTTCTACGAACAGTTTCCATGTCCTACAAAACAAGAACAAAGATGAAAATTCGAACCCCTGAAATGGTTAGTCAATGCATATGATGCTGGATGATGTCATGATGCTATGATTAAACACACCACAGATATTTACAAGGACAAACATGTAGGGCAAACAAGGCACACAAGACAAGCCCTTAAGGTTTAAGGCCAGCATGGGGTCTGGGTAGTACCCTCTTGAAGTTGGTGGGTTCAACCTGTCCTAATCAAAGTAACCGGGTTCTAAGGTTCCCAATATCACGGGATTGCTTTCATTGTTCATCGTTTCGATTTAGCCACTGAACTGGCGGCCGAAATATTCCAGGAAAGCAACCCTCAATTGATTGTAGTATCGAGTATCAACCAACCTCGGACTGCACCAAAGTCAGTTATCTCACTACCCTAAAGAGGCCAAGATTGTTCAATTAAGGTTCCTAAGGTCTGTTGATGCTTCACGACACCACGCGGAGGCCCCGTACTCTCCTTGACTGAACTCAAGGGTTACCGGTACACACCAAAGTGCCACATCAACGTAGCAGACTGTTTCAACCATGTCGGTATACCCCGCACAGTTCCCTCACAGCCTTGTTGCTACTTTCTAAGAAAGGTATCCCCAGATCCGGGTTTAGGATCTATAGAACTCCCAAGCAACCCACAATTTAAAGCACACAAGGAAAACAATTGAAAACATAGTTATAAGCTAGCCCTAAGGTACACCTCACTTTAAGTAGTCCCCAGCAGAGTCGCCAGTTCTGTGATCGGTGGATCTGGAACTGACTGTTTAAAGTTGGTTCGCGAAATGTCGCGGAAGCAAGAGTCGCCACCGTCTTTTATTTTCTCCAAATGGAAAGGACAAAAGCACAGAAAAATTCCTTAAGAGATTGCTCTCGGTTCGGGAGGTAGGTTATAGAAAGGGAAGGTGTTAGCACCCTTTCTATCCATGGTTATCCATGGGCTCTTAGATACTTGCTCATTGTGTTTTCAAAATTGTTTGCTTTTCAATGTGGGTTTAAAAAAGTTTCTTTGAAAAAAAATTTCAGATCGACTCATACGTCAGAGTGTTTGAAAAGTTTGTTTTGAAAGCTTTTGAAAAGGGTTGGTGAAAAGATGTTTTGTTTGTTTTGAAATTTAGAGCAAGTATCTACGAGAACCTACCTACCCTAAGGAATTCGTCTGTGTAAATGTCCTTTAAAGTAGTGCCATCCCACCATTGAGAGGTAGGTAGCACCACCGTTGGAGGTGTTCGGGTCAATTCGAGTTTTAGGGACTTGGTGATCACCAGAGCAATGGGAAGACACCTTAGAAGCTACCCTCATGCCAGGTTCCCAGATCATGAGGACTTACTAAGACATCCTCTACTCGACGACCACCTTTCGAGGCAAGGCAACAGTGAGTCGTACCCTAGGGGTGGTGTGTGCGAATTGTGTGTCATGTTTCAGTTATTTGTCTTGTCATGTTTGTTGTGATCTACGCTTGATTTTAATTAGGGCCATTCATTCTTGCATGCTTTTTAACAGTTATAAGTTTGCGGGAAATAAATCTAAGGCTATTACAAATGGCGCGGGTCCACATCGCCAAAATTAAACCGGACCCGATTTGACTGAAAAGTAAATAATGCGAAGTAAATAAAAGTGCGAAAAGTTAAAGTTACAAGGCTTTGGGACATGTACATAATTATTTAAACGATTATAAAATAAATGCGCGAAATAAAGGAATTAAAACAAAACTAGGGCGTTGGACCCTTTTGCAAACAATTAAAATTAATAAGGAATTTAAAATTAAAATTAAATGAAAATGGTATTTTTGTGTTTTTTAGATTTAATGAGAAAAAGGAGTTAATTGAAATTAAATTAAAAGGCAAACCCTAATTCTAATATTTTTATTTATTATGAAAGAATTAAAATATAATCTACATTAAACCCTAATTTATTTATGTACAATTTAAATAGGAAAATAAATAAATAATTATTATTGCTAAAAAGAAAATTAGAAGGAAGAAAACTTATTAATTAGCCTAATTCTATATTTTTGTATTTTGTTATTAAAAAGAATTAAATTTGTAACCTAATTAAAACTAAATAATTACAAGCATTTATTTATGAAAATAATCATAATATAAATATTTATTAATTTTTTTGTCTTTTCTGAATTTTAATGTTTTTACGTTTTTTTTTTTGTGAAAATAAATTAATTAAATCAAACAATCAAGAAAACAAAATAATAATTTAAATAAAATATAATAAAAATAAAAAGGAGGGCAAACCAGAGGGGGGTAGCCCCAATTTAGGAGGTTCAGGCCTGGAATTTTGGCCCATTAAGCTTGAATTTCGCTGACTTTTGGAACCACGTATGACACGTTTGACTAAGGCGTAGCATGTTCTTCAATCCTGGCCTTTGATGTGGATGTTCTGGGACGCGTGGAGGTTGATAGTTGGGCGTGTATGATAGTCCTCAACGCTAGTGTTGCATAGGAACCTGTATTGAAAAATAATATTGGAATTTGCAAGACCTGGGATTTGAACCCAGGTCATGAGAGTCACATGCACGTATCCCTGCCCACTGAGCCACTTATATTTCATTTAACAAATAATAAACCACAAATATTATAAGAAGAAAACGTTAATGACTTTGGAAATTCGCGCGAAATTTGAATGGATCAATCATTGCTTGACACGCCTTCTTCTTCCTCACCATCCCTGCAAAATAGAACAAATAGGCAACGGTTTTCCAGGTGTGGTTTTAGGCTACTTTAGAGAAAATAGCGACTAGCGCTATACGATCCATAAATTAATCGCGACCGGTGTTTCTTCTTCGTCTCCATGCGCTGAATGCAACTATGGTGGTCGTGAGGGCTAATTTTACCTCTATGCAAAAGCCCCAATTCTGAAGGCCTGTAACCCTAGAATCTTAAGCATGGCATAATCTCATATGGTCAATAAAAATGCAATTAAAGGTAATGGTCAGCTTAGAAACTTCATGCTAAACAAGAATTCATAAACAAAAAATGCAAAAGACGTATGATTTATGGTATGCGATTTCAAAATTTTGGCTTTACAGTTTGAGTTCTTGATACCAATTCCTGGAGCTTTGCCTATTGTTTGTGATTGGAATACGATCAGGAGTCCACGAGCAAGCTTTTGGTATAAGAATTAGGGCCTAAAACCACCTGTAACCTTGAAATCAGTTTTGTGTTTTATGGAAAAAAATTCAATTTGCAAAGTGTTCTTGGGGCGCAGCTTTGTGTGTAAAGGCATTAGGTTTGCATTCCTGAATATGTAGCCAAGGCATTAGGTCAACAAAATTGCACAAAATCCATGGCATTGATAGTTTTCAATATTTGATTTTGTAAAATCTTTCCATATCTTTTTCATGTGCAATCTTGTGTCAATTAGTTCAAATCAAACCAAAACTTTCCATAATCAAACAAGCACGAAATATTGACCTTAGAATGTGCATAAAAAGATTTTTTAGGTCAAACTTATATTTTTCATGTATTAAAATAATTTAAATGAATTAATATTAATATAAATTCAAATAAATAATTAAAAAATGAGAAAATACTTCCCTTTGGGCCTAATGGTCGTGCATAGGCTTGGCATGAAGAAACTTGGAAAAAAAATGGGCCCATTTGCATTTTTAGGTCATTTGAACCATTGTTGACTTTTCAAAATTCCCAAAAATTTCCCAACTTCCACAAGGCATAACTTGCTCAATTTTCAAGCTTTTCACATGTTCTTGGACATTTTGGAAAGGTCTTTGAGTCCTTTAACCAATGCTTTTGGTCCCATGTCATTTTGATTTACCAATCTCAAGTTATGGCCTTTGACTTAAAGTCCCTTTTTGTTGACTTTTGAAAATGACCTATAATGTTGAAATTGATAACTTTTTGTGAGAGCATTTCTTGGACTTGGAATATGAAGATGAGTTGTAGGAAATGTCTTTCTCTTCAAAATGAGCTTTGGATGGAATTTTTCTGATAATCCATGTGAAAGTTATGCCCTGGTCAATTTCAGTTGACTTTTTCAGCTGTCCAAATATAGCAACTTTTGCATCTTTGATGATTTCTGAGCCAAATTTTGAGAATCATGATCAAGCATTGATCAAATGATGTTTGTGGCTTCAAAATGATATGTTGACCAAAAATTTGAACTTTTGACTGTCAAATGACCATTTTGCGCCTACAGTTGACTGTAGTGCAATCTAGGGTTTTGACTGTGCAATTTTGAGCTGAATGCCTTGAAACTTGATATGAGGATACTTGACCATCTTTGTAAGCATGTGAGACTTGATTGGGCCCTTGAAAACTTCAATTTCTTGATCAGAACACAAACCCTAGTTTTGACTGTCCAGGAGACAGTTGAGCTGCACAACCCTTGGGGAATTTTGTGACCTTGACTTGACAAATCTTGGTGAATATGGGAGGGCAAATTTTGGGGTACAACAGCAACCTTCTGGAGAAATAAGTAATGCGCTGATACCGTTCCCAAGTGCGTTGGAGGCACCATCAAAGTACAGGGTCCATCGGGATCCTTGTTCAGGTCCGTCATACGGTCCGTTTCCTTCAATGTTGTCTAATGTCATGATGTCCTCGTCCGGGAAGTCGAATCTCATGGACTGATAATCTTCGACAGCTTGATGATCTAGATGGTCAGCTAGTACACTCCCTTTTATAGCTTTTTGAGTAGTATACTGGATGTCATACTCAGTCAGGATCATCTGCCATCTAGCAATTCTTCCAGATAAAGCAGGCTTCTCGAAGATATACTTGATTGGATCCATTTTGGAGATCAGCAAAGTGGTATGAGTCAACATATACTGCCTTAGCCGGCGAGCAGCCCATACCAAATTGCAGAAAGTTTTCTCTAGCAGTGAGTAGTGAGTCACACAGTCGGTAAACTTTTTGCTAAGGTAATAAATGGCATGCTCTTTTCGACCAGACTTGTCATGTTGGCCCAGTACGCACCCCATTGAGTCGTCCAAAATAGTCAGATACATGAATAACGGCCTTCCTTCGACGGGTGGCATCAGAATAGGAGGTTCTAGCAAATACTCCTTGATCTTATCAAAAGCAACTTGACAATCATTGTTCCATTCAACCACCTGATCTTTCTTCAACAACTTGAAGATTGGCTCACAGGTAGATGTCAGGTGAGAGATGAACCTCGCAATATAGTTCAAGCGTCCCAAGAATCCTCTAACCTCCTTTTCAGTACGGGGGGCAGACATTTCTTGTATAGCCTTCACTTTAGCAGGATCAACCCCAATACCCTTGTTGCTGACAATAAATCCCAGAAGTTTACCAGACCTAACTCCAAAAGTGCACTTGCTTGGATTCAGTCTGAGTTTGTATTTCTTCAACCTGGCAAACAAGTTCTGCAAATGTTCAAGGTGTTCTTCTTCTGTTTGTGATCGAGCTATCATATCGTCTACGTAAACTTAGATCTCATGATGTATCATATCATGAAACAAAGCTACCATGGCGCGTTGATAAGTTGCCCCTGTGTTCTTCAGTCCGAACGGTATCACCTTGTAGCAGAAGGTACCCCATTGTGTAACAAAGGTTGTTTTCTCCATGTCCTCGGGGGCCATTTTAATCTGGTTGTAGCCCGAGAATCCATCCATGAAGGAAAAAACCTTGTGCTGAGTTGTGTTGTCAACCAATATGTCGATATGTGGTAGCGGAAAATCATCTTTAGGGCTAGCCCTGTTCAAATCCCGATAGTCCACACACATTCTGACCTTGCCGTCTTTTTTGGGCACGGGCACAATGTTAGCAACCCATTATGGATAGGATGTAACAGCCAGAAAGCCAGCGTTGAATTGCTTCATTACTTCAGCCGTAATTTTCTCAGACATTTCAGGCCTCATTCGACGAACCTTTTGCTTGATCGGTGGACAATCTTCTCTTATGGGGAGACGGTGAACCACGATATCTGTGTCTAACCCTGCCATGTCTTCATAAGACCAGGCGAAGATTTCAACGTATTCATTCAACAACTGTACTAAGCGCTCCTTGATACTTTGTTCCAGATTGGCACCCACTTTTACTTCCTTCCTATCTTCCTCTGTCCCTAAGTTGATGGTTTCTAGCAACTCTTCATGAGGCAAGATGGCCCTCTCTTCTTGTTTTAGAAGTCTGGCTAACTCTCCCGGTACTTCACAATCTTCGTCAACTTCTTACTCAGCCTGATTGACCAAATCTTCAGAGTTATTGAAGGATAAAACAGAATAGTCACCCATGGAATCCGGAGTGGATGGGTACCTGCATTTGTGAGTGCGGGTGTGTGTAAGGGATAGCCATCCTTAAACAAGCAAAAATGTGAAAGGAAAGAAAATGAACACAGCAGTTTATAAATGAAAAACGTCCAATGATTCGTTAAAACATGGCATATGATTATGAAGAGAATCAAGCCCTTACAAATGGACCTACATGCCCCGGGCAAGGCATGAGGTGAAAAATAGTGTGCGAATTGTTTAATAATTATTACAGACCAAACAGGAAATGTTCAAAAGATAAATTACTGATTGACGAAAGTAATGGGAACAAAGTCTTTCGCCACCCAGTTGTTCAGTCCTCCTTCAATGGTTGGAAAGATCCAATCTTCAAAGTTGCCCTCTTCATCATCATCTTCTAAAGCATTGATTCCATGATGAGAAATCTTGACAGGTGTTTTTTCAATTTTGGAGCGACGCATAGCCTTTTTCCCCGCAGCCGTAAACCCCAACCGAAACTTGTCTGTCTTATAGGGGAAGTCGGGCAACTGTCCCCATACTGCACTCTTTCCCTCCTTAATTGCAGCCTTTACGTCTTTGAGAGATTCCATCCTAGCCACCTGCTTGGGAATGATAGGTACCTCAGCCACTGCCTTCGCTACTGCCACCTTGGGAGAAACTTCCTCGAAGTGTTGAAAAGGTGTTTCGATGAACTCGCCATCCACTTCCACATACCGAAAGGAATTGAGATGACTGATCATGTACTCCTCCTCACCGTGTACAGTTATAATTTTACCCTTAACAGGGTATTTCAGCATCTGATGTAAAGAGGAGGTGACTGCCCCAGCATAATGGATCCAAGGTCTTCCTAGCAAGCAAGAGTATGATGGGCGGATGTCAGTTACGTAGAAATTGGAGTTGAACACTTCGGTGCCTACCTTGATGGGAATATCGACCTCTCCATGCACCATCCTTTTAGACCCATCAAAGGTCCTGACAATAATATTACTTGGTTTCAACTTCAAGCCTTCACAATCCAACCGATCCAGAGCTTTCTTAGGCAACACATTTAGGGAAGAACCAGTATCGACCAAGACATGGGCGAGAGTGGTTCCTCGGCATTCAACCGACACATGCAATGCATCATTGTGCTTCCTTCCCTTAGGAGTTAGGTCAGTGTCAGAAAAACCCAGGCCGTTGTCAGCAGTAAGACTGGCTACACAATCCTAAAATTGGTCAGCCGAGGTCTCTTGGGGTACATGGGCCGTCTTCAAAAATCTTATCAAAGCTTTAGCATGAGCCTCTGAACAAAGCAGCAGGGCCAACATAGAGATCTTTGAGGGGGTTTTCCCCAGTTGTTCCACAACATCATAATCGCTTTTCTTGATTATTTTCAAAATCTCTTCCATTTCTTTTTGAGAGGTTTCAGGGATAACCAATGGTTGAGCCCTCGTCCTGACGGGCTCTTCTTGGATCCCTTTCCCCCTATCATCAGCAGCAGCAGAAGGGACAACCACAGGAGTTAAAACTTCTTCAATAATTGGAGTTCTTGCAGATATGCTTACCGGTGCAGGGGTAACCTTAGGAGCAGCTGAGGGTCCAAAGATTGCCTTTGGAGGGGCAATCTCTAGAGAGAAAATTCTTCCACTGCGGGTGATTTTGCTCGTTCCAGCAATGTTTCCAATGTCGGAAGTCTCTTCATCAGAACTCTCTTCAATTAATTCAATTTGTTTAATACCATGGTAGTAGATTTATCCACCATAATTCCACGGTATTGATTTGTCGGACTTGTACGGGACGGGCCCGGGCATGGTTATCTTCAAAGGTGCAGTCTTCGGAGCAGATGTAATCTTAACAGGTCTTTTGGAGACCTTGGAAAGATTGGCGGATATGGTTATTATTAAAACATCATTGATAGGAGTCGGTGTAAAAGGAGTCTTTTCAAAAAGGATTTCTTGGTTATCCATTAGGCGTTGGATGCCTAACTTCAACAATGGACAGTCGGTTGGTAAGGATGAACAAAGGCAGCAATCTTCTTCACAACCTGGGAAAATCCCAGCCTTCAGCAAATTCAACTTGATTATCAGTAGTGGAGTTATCAAATCATCAACAGTAGCAACAAACAGATCCTCTTCAACAGCATGGGCATTGTGGCCATGCTTTGGCATTGGAGCAGAGATTACATTCGGCTTTTCAGGGGCGTCAAACTCAACCTTTTTAGCGTCTATCAAATCCTGAATTTTATTCTTGAGCGCCCAGCAATTGTTGGTGTCGTGCCCGGCGCTGTCGGGATGGTAAGCACACTTAGCATTGGAGTGATAGTATGGAGATGTGGTGTTAGGGTTTTTCGGCGCCTCCTTTAAACTAGTCATATTTAGCTTCAACAAATGGGGAAGAACTTGTGCGGGAGTCATGTTAATGCGGGTGAACTGCCGTTGTGGCCATTCTACCCGTTGTTGATTAGGTCTTGACTGATTGTTACGAGGCTGATCATTTGACGAATTTTGAATCATCACGGCCCCTACAGTCGGCCGACGCTCAGTTCTTCCCAATCCCTTCTGAGAATAAATAGCAGATGTTTCTTTCTTGGCTGGGAAAGGTTTTTTAACAGCTGTGGATGCAGAGGCATCCTTTTGAATCTTTCCACTCTTAATACCGGCTTCCACCCTTTTGCCAGTCAGAATCAGTTCAGTAAATCCCGTAGAAGAGATCCCGATTAGATGGTTGAAGAAAGGGCCATATAGGGTCCCCAAGAACATGTCAACTAGTTCCCTATCTGATAGCGGTGGCTGCACCCTTCCATCCAGGTCGCGCCACTTCTGGGCGTACTCTTTGAACCCCTCATTTGAGGCCATCTCCATACTTTGTAGCTGAGTACGGGTAGGCGCCAAGTCAGCGTTTTACTGATACTGGCGATAGAAAGCAGCTGCCAAGTCTTCCCAATTATGAACTTCTGATCTCTCAAGCTGGTAAAACCAATCTAACTGAGTACCAGACAAGCTGTCTTGGAACAAGTGTACCCAGAGATTTCTATCGGATGAATGAGGTTGAATTTTTATGACATACGACCTCAGGTGCATCTTAGGGCAAGACAGACCATCGTATTTGGCGAAAGTTGGCACCTTGAACTTGGGAGGTATAACAATCCCAGCAATCAATCCCAACTCTTCAAAGTCTAGCCCGGGAACCCTTTGCAACTCCATAGCTGCCAATCTGTCTTCTAGGTTTTTATATTTGTCGTCTGATGGTGGGTATTGTTGTTCAGAATAGTCTTCATCTTCTTCAACCTCTTCCTCTTCAGCCTCAGACTCAGGGTATTGCAGCTCCTTTTCTCTTGTCGGTCCCTTCGTCAGACGTTGAGGGGAATTCTAGAACTCTCCTAGCTTCATTCTCAAATCTTCTTCCCAGTGTAGCTACCCCAACTCTCTTATTTTTCTTTTTTCCTTTTTCCCGCTCTTTCTTCTCTAACAGTGCTTTAAGATCCTCCTGACCCTTTGCCAAGGTCATGAGGAGTTGTTGAAACTGCGAATTTTGTGCTTGCAGATCTTTGACCGTCTGCTCAATATCCATCTTGCTGAAATAAACAGCAGAAAGATAAGGAAACCTGGTGTGAAGACCTGTTTATGCGTATGATGAATGATATGTTTATTCATGTAATGCATTCAAGGATTTAGAAATTCAAAGTTGTTGCACACGTCATATTAATAAGAAGAAATTTTGTTAGTACATAAATGCCCCATGGGCCAAATATTACAAAGCTTCTTAAGGTAAAAAGACGTTGCGCATCCTTTTTGGTGCGATGTAGGTGTTGAGGGTCTCCTCGTCGTGAAGTCGGCGGGTAAGCTCCAAAACCTTCTTCTCACTGGCATAGAAGCTGGCTTCAAAAGTATTCTGTTCTTCTTTGAGTTGGATCCAACTCTTCTGCATTTCCTCCCATGATGTTGGCATGTCAGATGTAGGATGGTGTATGGAACCTCTCCTTCTTTAACAGGCTCTTTGATCAAGGGGAGAATGTGAGGGTATGGCATCATAAGATTCTGGGAGCGGGTTCGCACCCACTTGAGGTAAGGCTCAAGAGGGATGGAGTTCTTGTGCCCCAGTGTCTTACTATCCACCTTGTTTGGCATCCTCCAAGCTCTGATGAATCTTTGTCGAAGTCCTTGCGCATCGTTGTCGAAGTCAAAAACTAGGTCAGGGATCAGCATGTCATGAGGGTCATCCCTCCGAGCATATCCAAATTGTCTCAAGGCTAAGCAGGGGTTGTAGGTAATGCCTCCCCTAATGCCAGGTAATGGGACATTAGGGAACTCACCACAACGATCAATGATGATGACATTTTCTCTGGACCGAGAACACCAATGTACATCAGAATGTGTGAGGGTCATCAATCGTTGTGACCACCTTGAACCCTGCTCATTCTTCAAAACTGATTGTGGAAGGTGAGAAATAAACCACCTTGCTAGGAGAGGAGTACAGCACATGAGAACACCTCTTTTCCTCATTGTTCCTGTGTAAAATGAGTGTAGGATGTCCCCAAGTAATGTAGGTATGGGATTCTTAGACATGAAAATCTTGACAGCATTCACATCTATAAGTTGGTCAGGGTTTGGGAACAAGACCAACCCATAAATAAGGAGTGCCACAATCTCTTCAAAGGCTTGCAAATCCAAGGAATTCCAACATTCTTGTGCCTTCTCAAACAAGAACTTTACCAAGAAGCCCTTGACACCACTTCTGGTTTCCCAATGCCCATTGATGTCAGATGGTTGCAAGTGCAGTGCTTGAGCAACATCTTCAGGTTTTGGTTCTTTTTCTGTACCGTTGTAGGGTAGTTGATTAAGAATAGGAATTCTCAGGAGTTGAGAAAATTCCTCCAAAGTAGGCACCAATTGGTAGTCGGGGAATGTGAAACAGTGGTGAAGGGGGTCAAAGAATTGGAACAACACTTTCACCATGTCTTCTTCAATGCTGGTGTTGACTAGGTTGAGAAGTCTACCATGTCTTTCACTGAAGAGAGAATTTTCTGGAATTCTGGATGTAAGCTCCTTGAGTTGAGGAGGGATTCTCACAAGGTTGACTTGAATTGTTTTCCTGCGAAGAGATTCCATGAACTACAAAACAAGAATAAAGATGAAGATCCAAACCCTTGAAATGGTTAGTGGATGCATATGATGCTTTATGATGTTCATGATGTATGCACAAACACATGTACAAGCAAGTCACACAAAACCCTAGTTTCAGGCTTGCATGAGGTTTCATAGGTAAGTACCCTCTTGAGTGTAGTTGGCTCAAAACCTGTCCTATAAATAGTAACCGGGTTCTAAGGAGCTCAATATCATTGGATTGTTTTCTATGTTCATTGTTTTGGTTTAGCCACTTAACTAGCGACCAAAATATTCCAAGAAAACAACCGTCAATGAGTGTAGTATCGAGTATCTACCAACTTCGGACTGCACCAAAGCCGGTCATCTCACTACCCCTAATAAAAGGCCAAGATGGTCAAGTAAGGTTCTAGGTCATTAGTGCTTAGTGACATCACTCAGCGGCCCCGTATTCTCTTTGATTGACTCAAAGGCTACCGGTACTCACAAATATGTCGCACTAATATAGCTATTGCTTCAACCGTGTCGATATACCCCGCACAGTTTCCATAATGTATTGCTATCTATGAATGTTTCCCAAATCCGGGTGGAGGATTTCAAGCCCAAACAAGAGAACCAAAAATTTAAAGAAATCAAAGCAAACAATTAATCATGCAAAAGGTGATCTAATCCCTAAGGTAACTCCACTTTTAGAAACTTTTCCCCAGCAGAGTCGCCAGTTTTGTGATACGGTGGGAGAACTGACTTGGGTTTTGCGTTTGTGTTCGCAAATGTTCGGTTTAGCAAGAGTCGCCACCAACTTTTTATTTTATCCTAAGGAAAGGCCAAAAAGCACAGGAAAGACCTTTGAGATGTTTTCTTGGGTTCGGGGAGTATATTATAGAAAGGGAAGGTATTAGCACCCTTTCTATCCATGGTTATCCATGGGCTCTTAGTTACTTGCTTAGATCACTTGCCTTTGCTTTTCAATTGTTTGAAACGGTGCTTTGTGTGTGTGGTTTTGAAAATATTTTGAAAAAGATGCCTTGTCTAGGCAACCTTTGTAACAATTCTTGTTTGAATGTTTTACAAAGGTGTTTGTCTTTTTGAAAAGATGTTTCAATGTTTTTGAAAGTTTGTTTTGAAATTGTGGAGTGTGTTTTGAAAAAAATGGCAAGGATGTTTTTGCAAGTTGGATTAAGTAACTAAGAGCTATCTATCCTAATTTTACTCAAAGATCTTTCTCATGTTTTTTAACCCTTTTAACAGTGTTATTTCACCATTGTATTTGGTGAACAACCTTGTGTTAGGATGTTTAAACGGGACAGGCGCGGGTCATCGTATACAATCATCGAAGGCAACTTGTGAGACGCTCTAGCAATTTCGTAAGGGACAAGATCGTTTTATCAAAGGCAACATCGAGGGTCATCGAGGGACTACGATCTTTGTTTATCGAAGGGACAATTGCTAAAGTGTCTCATACTCGAGGGACATGATTGCATTTTCCGAGGCAACGAGTGGAATTACCCTAAGGGGTGCATGTGTGAATAATGTGTTTGATTTGCATGCATTTAGTCTTTGATTAGGGGTTATCTACTTGTTGTTTTCGTCTTTCCATACATCCTAATTACTAGCATTTGTGCGAAAGTAATAAAAAAATGCAGAAAATAAATCCTACGCTATTACAACCATATTGAAAAACAAGAAATGTAAAGACAAAACAAAAATAAAAGGAATAAAAATGCTCCTTTCGATCTGGGCAGAGACACCCTTCGATTCTTCCCTTCCTGACTTCCTTCGATTTGGGCCTGGAGTCAGTAAGGTCGTGTCTTTCGATTTCACCTTTCTCCTACTTCTTTCGATCGAGACTTGGCAGTCAGTGTGGACATCCTCCTGGATACTTCTTTCGTTTGAGGTCTGGGGTCAACGTGAAGTAAACTCTTTGCCTCAGGCTCCTTGCTGCTTCCTTCGACTGCAGGAGTGCTAGGCCCTTAGGTTGAGATTCGAAAGGCTTGAATACTTAGCCAATCGAAGAATACAGAGAAACCTGTTTTAAACTTTTAAAACACAACAATCAAGTGTAACTTTCAAAGCTATAGGCCATGGGTTAGCACAAGATTAACGGGTCTCAAAAGTCCAAAGTCTAAACAGTCAGGGTCGAAACTTTCAACATATAGACATTCAGGATCAAAGATTGAAACATGGTCAAACTCCCTAGATGAAGTATCTACATTTTTTATTGGTATGCACACATAATATAAAAATGAAATGGTTCTAAGTTTACAGTGAACTTACCTCTTGAAGCGCTTAAATCAAAGGAAACTGTAAGTGACTTCCTTGGTGATGAATGGAAGTTCGTTGGGGTCTTCCTGAGGTTAGTTCAATCACCACATGGCCTGAACAGTCACTGAATCGAGGGAGGGAGTTTTATAGTGGTGAATGAATTGAAAGTTATTATATAAAAGTCTAAAGGATAAATCGAAGGCTGGTTATCTGGATGTTGGAGAGTGAATCGAAGGATCCACCAAGGTATGAAGGGTCTGAGTTTTTCTTAAGAGTGTTAGGAATGAAACGTTGGGAGATGTCTAAGAGTTTTTTTTGAGAATTTTCACTAGAGTTTTCTTTCTTGAGGATTTGTTGTGATTTTTTCTCTTAGTCAAAAAATCTGGCCCTTTTCTTTGTCAATGATTCCTCTATTTATAGAGGAACGGTTTGGGAGTTAAAAAACAAAGATGTGGCTTGGATGACGCTTTGAGAGGGAAAACAAAAAATTCAAACAGAAGGGGTATGCTGTATTTGTAGCTTTCGAGGGGCAATATTTTATTGCCATTTCGGTGCAAGGAATTCAGACAGTGTTTCAGAACTGCTGTGCAGCAGTCCTGGCATTTTATGGCCAGTGAATCAAGCCCCTGCCTGGCAGCGCATGAGACTTAGTCAACAAATGCCTTTGGCCTCTCATCCTTTTGTTTTGACTCCCTAGCCTCACCTTTCGACCAGACTTTCAGTTACCATCTCCTTTTTCAATCGAAGTGACGTTCGAATGACTTCCCTAGACAATCCTTCGAATGGGCCAAATTAATGCTCTTGGGATGGATCAGTAATATATGTCCTTAGATTGGGGACATCTTGACATGCCTGACAAAACTCTTCGAATGCACCACCCAGATGCTTTCTTCGCCTGAGGTAATGACATAGTGAAGAGTTTGTATGCTTGGAACAGGCCATTTCTAACAGGAAATCCTTCCCACTCAAATTTACCTACAAAGGGGCCATATGTCCAAACGAAAGAATGAAAATACTTGTGCCCAAGGATTTACACCCCCAAGCGAAGGATGTGCGCCAGGGATGGAATGCTCAATCGAAGCTTGCAACATTGGAGAAGTCACTCCCCCGAACGAAAAAAGGCGTGCAAGGGCAGGATGTATGATCGAAAGAGGGCAAAAGAGAGGCTTTTCCTCCTGGATCGAAGGACATCATCAAGAGGGTTTTTTGCCTTGCAGGGGGCACTTGTGGCTAGCAAACACGGTTTTCAAGGCAAGCAATGTAGGCAGCAAAAGTCACAAACGAAACCTGTAACAAGAAGTCACACGCCCATGCGAAAGAGACACGCTAGCATCCATTTTTGAGCAAACGAAGGAGGCCAAGAGTCAATCGAAGGATGCTGATCAAAAGAGGCCAAAAGGCCAATCGAAGGATGCAAGCCAAGCTTGTGTCGAAAGAGGTCAAAAGGCCAATCGAAGGATGCAAGCCAAGCTTGTGTCGAAAGAGGCCAAAAGGCCAATCGAAAGAGCTAAAACGAAGCACACTTGTATTTCTCCAATTTTTGTCACAATAATATTTTTATTTGTTTTCTCCCTTTTTGACAGTTTCCTTTTAATTTTGGTATGGGAAAATCCAAAGCACTTGTGCAAGCTAAAATCCTGAGAATCTTTATGAGAAAAGCCTTGAGAATTGAGAGGGCAAATTTTGGGGTACAACACCTTGCCTAAAGAAAATGAAAAATTTTTAATGGTGTTTTAAGTACCTTTCGATTGACATTCTGAAAGACCCTTTGATTGGTATTCTGAGGAAGGCCTTCGATTGGCATGGACAATGCCCTTCGATTGACATGTCACAAGGCCTTTCGATTGGCATTCTAAAAATGTTTCGATTGGCATTATGGCCAAGTCCTTCTATTGGCATGTCACGAGGCCTTTCAATTAGCATTCCAGAAATGCTTCAATTGGCATTATGGCTAAACCCTTCGATTGGCATGGACACAAGGCCTTTCAATTGGCCTCATGATATACCTTTCTATTGGAATTGTGTCCAGGTCTTTGATTGGCATATTGAAATACCCTTTCATTTGGCACCCTGGGCCAAGCCTTTCGATTGGCATGGCAAGGGATCCTTCGATTTAGCACTGTGTCAAGGCAGCTTCGATGGGCATGTTAATCGTGTCCTTCGATTGGCATGGACAACATCTTTCGATTGGCATGACAAAGGACTCTTCGATTGACATTTCAATAAATACCCTTCGATTGGTATTTGGACAAGGGACATTCAAAGAACTCCTACAAGACCATTTGAAGGAGGCCATCAAGAGGGCATTCGAAAAACATGTCCAGGTACATTAAACATGAAAAAATGGCATGAAATGCCAAGTTTGGTAGTTTTTCAAAATGGATTTAATGGCTTTAAACCTTGGCTTTTTTGGGATGGATTCTCTCTTCATTATCTTGTCCCTTTCTTCTATGCTATAAATACACCCCTTGGGTAAGCCAAACGGAGGCATATACGCATAGGTACCATACAAAAAGCTCTACAAAAGTGGAAAAATAAATAATCTTTCAAATCGAAAACTTCAAACACTCATTCCCATCATACAATTTCAAGCCCAGATTAAGAGCATTATCATCACCCGTTTGGTAAGATTTCTAAAAAAACTGAATCCTCATGTTTGCGTATTTTTGAATATCTACGTATTTTTGAATGTTTTGACGTGTATGTATGAGTTTCTAGGCATCATTAGAATAAGTCAAGAGTTTAACATGAAGCCCATGACACTCGATTCATGATATGCCATTTTCAAACCATGTTAGGGAGTTCTGGCCATGACTTCAAAAACAGCCAGGCTGTCGAATCCAGGACCGACTTCGATTCAAGCCTAGGACCTTGTTTTATTTTCTTTTTTTATAACGAGTATTTGTAGATCCAGCACCACAGATCGAAGGAGCCATAGCCTTCTAGATCGAAGCTTCCCTTTGTCCTCCTGGACCGAAGAAGGTAGCACTCTTCTGGATCCAAAAGGCCACAACCTTTCTAGATCGAAAGGGCCACAGTCTTCCTAGATCGAAAGCCATGGGCCTCCGGGTCGAAGGAGACGTTCCTTCCTGGATCGAAGGGAATCCCCTTCCCTGGATCTAAGGATTTTATGTGTACTTTACTTTTCGCTTGGTTTTGTTTCCTCTTAATGAATTTCCACCTTAAAATGAACAGCAAATAAAAAAATCACAAATTAGGATTATATTATAATAAATTGATCGCTGTAGAGAATTTCCTAATTTGCCACTCTTGGGCATTAGGGGAGGCATCACCTACAATCCTTCTTTAGCATTACATCAGTTTGGCTATGCACAGAGAGATGGTCCACCAGATATGCTCATCCAGGGTATTATGTTCAACTACTCAGATGATTTGCAAAATTATCGTCAGAGTTTCATCCGCTCTTGGGGCATTATTAAGAAGACTGATAGTAAGACTTTGGGGCGTAAGAACTCCATCCCTGTGGAACCTTAACTTAAATGGGTGAGAGCTCAAGCCCAAAGTCTTATGATACCATACGATTCCATCTTACCGATGATCCTAGAACCTATCGTTCAAGGGAGCGAGTCCCGTATTATTCTCCATCCTGATATGCCAACCAACTTCGAAGAGTTGCAATAGTCTTGGATCCTGCTCAAGGGAGAACGAGATAATTTTGAGGCTCAATTCTATGCAAGTGAGGAGAAAGTGCTGGAATTAACAAAAAACTTCATGAAGAGAGGAACCTCAACACCAAGAGGAAGCACCCATGGGAAACTTAGGAACTTCCTTTCAATGTTTATCCTTGTGTAATCTTTTGTTTCTTTAAAAACTTGCTAATAAAAGGTTTTTCTTTTTGTTTTGTTTAAAAGAGTTTAAGTCCAATAAGGTCTTTGAAAACATTGCATAAGCATATCATGTATCTCATTGCATAAGCAGGTTTTAAAGCAGGGTCCTTATCTTCTTTGTTGTTTATGTCAGCTAGTAAAAGAAATGGTTCTTGAACAAAACATCAAGGATCTCCAGGCACAAAACGCCCAGTTCCAGAAAATGATTGTGGCTCTAGCTAAAGGGCAGGAAGATCTGAAAGCCCTCATACTGAATAATAAAAGGAAGAAGCCAAAGAAACCAAATGGGTTAGTGAATTTGGGAAGAAGGATTAGAGGACCAGTGCGACGAGATTCTAAACTGGTAA
Organism: Vicia faba; assembly: GCA_948472305.1. Classification (NCBI taxonomy): domain Eukaryota; kingdom Viridiplantae; phylum Streptophyta; class Magnoliopsida; order Fabales; family Fabaceae; genus Vicia; species Vicia faba. The sequence continues at coordinate 148,408,633 of OX451740.1, forward strand.
CTTCATCAAAATAAGGAGACAATCAAGAAGAGGAAACAAGGGAGGAAGACTCCAGTCCAAAGGAATCCGATGATGAATCTGACTATAATGAGGAGCAGTATCCACCTGCTGATGAAAAATACAAATAGCTAGAGGATCATTTGAATGCAATGGAGGTCAGGAAAGTACCGGGTCTAGATTTTGAAGAGCTAGGTTTGGTCTCTGGGGTTGTCATCCGGCAAAAGTTCAAGGTGCCGGTGTTCGCCAAATATGATGGGGTTTCATGTACCAAAATGCACCTCCGATCTTATGTGAGGAAGATCCAGCCTCACACTAATGACAAGGACTTGTGGGTTCACTTCTTTCAGGATAGTCTGTTCGGAACTCAACTAGAATGGTTCTACCAGTTGGAAAGGGCCAACATTCATAATTGGGGAGACCTGGTTGCTGCTTTCTACAAGCAGTATCAGTATAATGCAGACCTTGCTCCCACCCGTACACAACTCTAAAATATGTTTATGGGTTCGAGTGAGGGCTTTAAAGACTAAGCTCATAAGTGGAGGGATTTAGCAGGAAGGGTCCAGCCTCCCCTGTCTGATAGGGAGCTAGTGGATATGTTTCTAGGCACCCTGTCTGGTCCATTTTTCAATCATCTGATTGGAAATTCCTCAGTCGGCTTCACTGAATTGATTTTGACAAGAGAACGGGTGGAAGATGGAATTAGGACTGAGAAGATTCAAAAGGATGCATCCTCCAGTGCCGTAAGGAAGCCATTTGCTGGGAAGAAAGAGGTTAGTGATGCGTACCATCAAGGAAATCAGGACAAAACTAATTTACGTCCAGCGGTAGGGGCTGTCATGATCTCTAAACCTGCACCCACCCAACAAAGGAATAATCAAATGAGAACAGAAAGGCTAGTAAGACAGTTTACCCGGATAAACATGAATCTATCCCAAGTCTTGCCACATTTACTGAAGTCTAGTCTGGTAACACTGAAGGAAGCTCCGAAGAATTCCAACACCGCCTCCCTCACTACAACCCTAATGTTCGTTATTCTTACCATTCAGAAAGTCCAAGCCATGATACCAACAACTATCGGGCTTTGAAAAACAAGGTTCAATACCTTCTCGAGGCGAAAGAAATTGAATTTGACGCCCCTGAGATTCCAAATGTTATCACTGCTCCTATGCCTAAGCACGGTCGTGGTGTTAACACCGTTGAAGATGATGTGTTTGTTACTGTTGTTGATAAACTTGTTACTCCTCTCCTTACCGTCAAGAGGAACCTGTTGAAGGCCGAGTTATTTCTGGGCTGTGGCGAAGGTTTCCACATCTGTTTATCTCTACCAACTGGTTGTCATTTATTGAAGGCAGGTGTCCAACGCCTGATGGATGACAAAGAGATTTTGTTTGAAAAGACTCTCGTTCCAACCACTTCTTACAAGGATGTTTCAATAATAACCATTTCCGCCAATCCTCCCAGGGCCTCAACCAAAAGAACCGTCAGGATTACATTTGTTCTGAAGGTGACTCCACTAATAATTACCATGCTAGGGCCAATCCCATACTCCTCAGACAAAACTGTTCCCTGGAACTATGAGGGTGACGTCTACTACCATGGCGTCAAGCATGATTGGCTGGCTGATGAATACCAGGTTTCTAAGAAGGCTGACCCCGACATTGGCAACATTGTGGGAACTAATAAAATAACCAGAAGTGTAAGAATGTTCTCCCCTGAGATTTCTCCTCCGAAAGTTGTTACTAGTCCTGTGATTATTCCTGCTATTGTTCCTGCTGATACTACTACTACAGTTCCTGTGATTACCCCTGCTGACATCCATATAACCGAGTCGACCGAGACTCGGGGCAAAGACATATTGGTTGAGCCTGTCCAGACGATGGCGCAGTTAGTATCTATCCCAGAGGCTTCCAAGAAGGAAATTGAAGAAATTTTGAAGATTATCAAGAAGAGCGACTACAATGTGGTCGAGCAGCTGGGGCAAACCCCTTCAAAGATTTCTATGCTAGCCTTACTGTTGTGCTCCAAAGCCCATGCAAAGGATTTGGTGAAGTTCCTTAAGATGGACCATGTGCCACAGGAAACCTCTGCTGACCAAATTGAAGATTGTGTGGCCAGTTTGATGGCTGATAACAGTTTGTGTTTTTCTGATGTTGATTTGACACCCAGAGGGAGAAAACACAATGATACGCTACATGTGTCCGTCAAATTCCAGGGCACTACTTTGGCCCATGTCCTGGTAGATATTGGTTCATCATTGAATGTGCTGCCCAAAAAGGCTAAAGATAGACTGAACTGTGAAGGTTTGGCCTTGAAGCCCAACAACATAATGGTAAGGGCTTTCGATGGCTCGAAGAGGATGGTGCCCGGGGAGGTGGACATCCCCATAAAAGTCTGTTCTCAAACTTTTGACTCTACCTTCTACGTGATGGATATCAGACCATCCTATTCTTTTTTATTGGGTCGCCCTTGGATCCATGGGGTGGGAGCTGTCACGTCTACTCTACATCAGATGATGAAGTACCCAGTAAAAGGAAAGATTGTCACATTACACGGTGAGGAAGAATACATGGTCAATCACCTGAACTCCTTCAGGTATGTAGAAATGGATGGTAAGTTCATCGAGACTCCGTGTCAGAATTTCGAATAGGTGCCTCAGACTATGGCTGCAACTGAAATTGTCACCAATCTTCCAAAGATCACCAGACTTCCCTTAAAGATGGCTTCTCTCAAAGATGCAAAAGCAGATATTGAAGGAGGTGGGTCTACCATCTGGGGTTAGCTCCCTGACATACCATACAAGTCTGACAACTTTGGCTTAGGTTTCTCTTCAGGGGCTCAAAGGGTTGTTCGACGTGCTCGTGCTAGAGGACTTCCCCTCCGTATCAGCAATCATAGGGTCAACACCTTAGAAGACAGTGATGGTGACAGTGACATACAAAGACTGTCATGAGATGTTACCATGTGCTCTTTATGGCTACCGCACCTCAGCACGCACGTCGACAGGGGCAACACCTTATTCTCTTGTATATGGTATGGAGGTTGTCCTGCCTATTGAGGTCCAAATCCCTTCTCTGAGGATCATGAAGGATGCAGGCTTGAAGAAAGACGATTGGATCCAGACTCGACTTGATCAACTAAATATGATTGATGAGAAAAGGCTTACTGCTCTCTGTCATGGTCAAATGTATCAAAAACGGATGATCAAGGCTTTCAATAAAAAGGTCAAACTCAAGTGTATCAAGTGGGTGATATGGTAATCAAGCGCATCATACTGCCACAAGGTGATCCCAGGGGCAAATGGACTCCCACGTACGAAGGGCCATTTGTGGTCAAAAGCATATTTTCAGGTGGAGCCATGATTTTGACCACCATGGATGGTGATGAACTTCCTCACCCTGTTAATGCGGACATAGTGAAAAGATACTATACATGAATAAAGACCCGCTAGGTTGACTGGCTTAGGCAAAAATAATGACATCCCGGCGAACCAAAAGGGTTCGAGCAAAAATTAGGCATAAAAAACAAAAAAACTATACACCCAGTAAGTCGAAAACATGAAAAGGCGGCTTGGGCGGAAAAGGGTATCCCGTTGGATTAAAAATCTGAAAGGGCGGTCCAGGAAAAAGTTAGGGATTTGAAGCGTATCACTATGTCCCATTGGATCACCTTGCGACCAGACTTCAGTATTGTTGTACCCTAAAATTTTCCATCTCATTTCTCAAAGAATCAACCTGGACCCTCAGGTTTGCCTCCATCCAATTTCAAAAATGAATTACAAAGTTTCCAAGAAAGCCATTCACAAGGGAAAAATGGTCATTTGCACGCTAAAAGGTCAAACTTTGACTTTTAGATCAAAATCAAGTTTCAAGAATTATATTTCAGCAAGACATGTTAAAATATGAAGTTTGGTTCATCAAGAAATTCAAAATTCAAAATTCTAAATACTTAGAATTTTTCTAAGTGTTTAAGAAATATGGCAAGCTCAGAACTTCCGATCAGATTATCACCATGATGCAAGCGGATTCTGGAAAAACTTTTGGCACAAAAGTTATAGATTTCAACAAGATCTAAAACATTTCAGAACATAATTTCCCCTGAAAATGCTGGAATCTCAAGTTATAAATATTCAAAGATACGTCAGTGAAACTAAACCACTCAGCAAATTCTGGACATTTTCAAGACAGAATTGGGTCCGTTTTCATAAAGGTTTAGAGAGAGTTTTCAAGAGGCAGTTCAAAGAAGGTTACAAAGCATGCTGCAAGCTTCCTGGAAAATCTGAGAGCTCCTTCAGAACATGCCGGAACCAGGAGATACAAGGATCAGAAGATTGGATGTCTATTATAAGCTATGCTGAAGCTGAACTTCTGATCCAGAAATAAACAAATGAGGCAGAGTTTCACATGGCAGGATTTCTGATTTGATAAATCTCATCATCAATTAATGCTCATTTAATGCTCCCAACCACTTTTGAGTATTTATCCAAAGGATTTCCCCACGTGTGGCATAAAGTACCATTGTTGTCATGGAAAAGAAAACTCTTGTACAAGAGTATGCTAGGCCCATGCGTTACTTTTTCTTTGGAATTTACTTTTCCTTAATTCCTGCTTACAAACCCAGTATAGACACGGATGAAAGTTGTGAACAACCTTACTTTGTGCCTTTAACCATACTTGTTTTGAATTGGCTCCAAGAACACGTCAATTCCTAGCATATGATGGCTATATTTTTTATTTCTCCAGGCTACAAGATTTTTGCCTATAAATTGAGAGCCATTGGCAACGGTAAAGAGGTCGGATATTTAAGAAAGAAAAAGCCTTTAACCCCTGCAAAAATTCCAAGAGTCCAAGAACTGTAAACACAACATACAAAACCTGTTAACTTTTGATTCCTTGCATTCAGACCCCATTTGTTCTCAAGTATTTCTTGACTAAAACCATCCACACAGTTTCTGATTCACATATTCAAAACTTCCCTACCTTCTGTATTCATACTACCATACACTCTCCATCCACCTCCACCTCAAAGAAGTTAGAACATCACCCCTTTGTTGTTCCAGAAATTGAAAACTTCCAGCCTGCTGAGTACGTGAAGAAGCTGCTCAGAACATCATCAGAGTTGAGGTTAACTCCGGTTCACATAATCTCTTCCAGCTGCAAGGTAAACTGCTGCTGACTCTCACCACATTACTTAAGCATTACCAGATTTGCATGTTCAAAAATACAATGTAGATATCATGTTTCTGATGTTGTACATATTCCGAGATTTCATGCATCTGCCTGCCTAAGTAGGGAATAAATCAGTTCAGAACTTCTTGAAGAAATTAGAACTCAGAATTAGGATTAGAAAATTTATACTTTCCTCTGATTTATAGTTCTAATATTTCTTGTTTCTAAAACACTATGACACCTTCCATAACTGTCATATTTACATCTTCTGTTTTGTTGAGAAATGACCAAGTTGCAGATGTTCTGACTAGCATGGAGAGGGAGACCAGGTCTTGCCAATGGTATCAGAACTTCTGAAATCTACTTTGTTGCCGGTAGTATCAAAACTTCTTAAAACTACCCCGTTCCCAACAGACCCAAAACTTATGACTTTACCTATTTTTAACTAACAGGATATCTGTTTTGCAACACGCCAGAGTCAGAACTTCTGACCTCCTTTAGTCAGCAATACGTTGATTCTATTTTTATTTTTCTCACTATTTTTTCTATTACTTTCTATTTCATTAATCAAAAGACACCAAAAAACATTTTTTTTAATTATTTCTACATGCTTTATTTTATTTCGTAAAACAAAAGATCAAAAATATTTTCTTAAATTAAAACATGTCCATTTTACATCTTTTGTACATTCTTATCCATTAAATATGGTTGTAATAATAATTCAGGATTTAATTTTATTTGCAATCCCCATTCGTAAATATGTACCCCCCCTCCCCCAAATATTGTAATAGCGTAGGACTTTACATTTCCACAATTTATCGCTTTCGAATGTAAATGCTAGTAATTAGGGAGTGTATGGCAAGATAAAATCAACAAGTAGATAACCCTAATCAAGAATAAATGCATGCAATCAAACACACTTGCACACTAGCACCCTTAGGGTAATCTCACTTTTTGCCTATCGGAATTTAATCATGCCACTCTTACATGGGCATTTTAGCAAAAGATCCTCGATAAAAGATCGTAGTCCCTCAATGACCCTCGATGTTGCCTTCGATAAACGATATAGTCCCTAAAACTACATTACTAAAACGTTCCATGGGTTGCCTTCTATGACTATACACAAACGTCCGTCCTTTCGCATCAAACGATGTGACTTCTTACCAAAATAATGGTAAGATAGAAACATCTAAAGGAGGAGGAAAAGAACAATTAAGACCTTTTGAGTAGGTAGATTCACTCCTAGTTTCTCTCTTTCTCACAACAAAAAAATAATTTTATACACCAACACTTTCATTTTGAAAACATTTTCGAAAGACAACACTTTGTATGCGTTCTTATAGAGACGAGAATCATTACAAAGAAAACCCTTTTCAAAATCACTTTCAAAAACACATCCCACAAACACCTCTTTGAAATATTTTCAAAACAACACTTTGTATGCATTCTTATGGAGACGAGAATCATTACGAAGTCACATTTTCAAAATACTTTCAAAACCCACACCACAAGCACACATTCAAACAAAAGCAAGTGATCTAGCAAGTAACTAAGAGCCCATGGAAAACCATGGATGAAACGGGTGCTAACACCTTCCCTTTTCATAATCTATCCCCCGAACTCAAGAAAACATCTCGAAAGGTCTTTCCTGTGCTTTTTTACCTTTCCTTTTGGATAAAAGAAAATTCGGTGGCGACTCTTGCTAAACCGCAACATTTGCGATCAAACACAAAACACCCAAGTCTGTTCTCCCACCGCATCACAGAACTGGAGACTCTGCTGGAGAGATGAAAAAAAGTGGGGTTACCTTAGGGTTAGATCACATTTAATTGCTTTCTCTGTTCGATTTGTATGCTTTACATTATGGTTCTCTATTTGGGCTTGCTTTGATCCTCCACCCGGATCTAGGACACCTTTCTAGGTAAGTAGTAATAGATTGTGGAAACTGTACGACGTAGACCGATATGGATGGAATATTAGCTACATTAGTGTGACACATTTATGGGTATCGGTATCCCTCGTGGTGAATCGAGGAGAATACGGGACCGCTGAGTGGCGTCATGAAGCACTAACGGACTTTAGAACCCTAATTGAACAAACTTGGCCATTAGGACGTAGTGAGATAACCGGTTTCGGTGTAAAGCTGAAAATTGGTTGATACTCGATACTACACTCATTGAGGCTAGACTTTTGGGATATCTCGACCGCAAGAAAAGATTGATTATGCTGAGACAATGCATAAGAGAAAGGTCGGTGATATTGAGATCCTTTAGAACCCTATCACTATTACTAGGACTGGTTGAGCCAACTAAACTTCAAGAGGATACTTACCTATAAAACCTCATGCAAGCCTAAAACATAGGGACTTATCTGCTTTGTGTGTATATACATAACATCATAAATATCATGAGCAACATACGCATGCTCAATAACCATTTCAAGGATTTAGAAATTTATCTTTGTTTTTGTTTTGTAGGTCATGGATTCCGTCCGAAGAAACACCATCCGAATCAGCTTTGTAAAAGTACACCCTCAGCTTCAAGAGTTAGCCTCAAGAGTTCCCGGGGATTCTCCTTTTACCAAGAAATATGGTCGACTCCTCAGTTTAGCTACATCCATTTTCCAAGAAGAGATGATGTGTGTACTGTTCCAATTCTTCGATCTCGTACATCATTGTTTCACTTTCCCGGACTACCAATTGGTACCTACACTAGAAGAGTTCTCTCTATTGCTAGGGATGCCAGTGCTTGATCAGATGTCGTTCACTGGTATAGAGGGGATTCCAAAACTTGAAGTCATCGCTGAAGCTTTGCATCTGAAGAGAGCCGACATCATAGCCAATTGGGAGACAAGAAGCGGGGTCAAAGGTTTCCTAGCCAAATTTATATTGGAGAAGGCTCGTTCATTCTGGGACGACATGGATTTTCAAGATTTTAAAGACATCCTGGATCTTCTCATTTATGGTTTGGTTATGTTCCCCAACTCGGACCAATTCATAGATATTAACGCCATCAAAGTCTTTCTCTCTCGCAATCCTGTACCTACCTTACTGGGAGACATCTTGAATTTCCTTCATACCCGCGCCATGAAGAAAAGAGGTACTCTTTTGTGTTGTATTCCCCTACTCGCTAAGTGTTTCACTTCACACCTACCTTAATCAGTATTGAAGAACGAGCAAAGACTGACATGGTCTCAAAGGATGATGTTCCTCGCCCACTCTGATATCCGTTGGTGTTCGAGATCCTTGGAAGATGTCTCTATCATTGACCGTTGTGGAGAATTCCCTAACGTCCCTCTGCTTGGTATTAGGGGAGGTATCACCTACAATCCTTGCTTAGATCTTAGACAGTTTGGGAATGCCCGAAAAGACGGCCCTCATGAGATGCTTATTCAAGGTCTGGTGTTCGACTACGATAAGGAAGACCAGGGTTATCGCCAGAGGCTTACACAAACTTGGAGAATGGTGAACAAGGTGGAAAGTAGGACTTTGGGACACAAAAACTCTATCCCACTTGAGCCTTACCTTAGGTGGGTACGGGCTCGTACTCAAAGTATCTTAATGCCTTACCCTTATATCCACCCTGTTATTATAGAGGTTGTTGTTGAAGGAGACGTCCCATACGTTGTCCTTCATCCTTACATGCCTACCTCCCTCGAAGAATTGCAAAATGCTTGGTTTCAGTTAAAGGATGAGCGGGACACCTTTGAAGCCCAATTTTACGCCAGTGAGAAGAAGGTTCTAGAACTCACCAAGCAGCTTCATGAAGAACGGAATCTGAACGCCTACATTGTGCCAAAGAGGATGCGTTTAACATTTTTGTCTTAGGAGTTTTGCTGTACTTTTGTTTCTCTCATTGTAAGCCCAAAAAGGCATAATGTACTCAAGTTTGGATTTATTAATATGACGTGTGTTCTTCTTTTGGTCTGAAAAAATTTAAATCTCTAAATTCCTTGAAATCATTGCATACGCATACCATCCATGACATTGCATAAGCAGGTTCTGTTACAGGTTTATCATCTCCTCCACTGTTTATTTCAAGCAGATATGACTTCTGAACAAAGCATCAAAGATCTTCAGGCACAAAATACCAAATTTCAACAGATGTTCGTAACTCTGGAAAAAGGGCAGGAGGATCTGAAAGCCCTCATCCTTAAAGAGAAAGAGAAAAAGAAAAGGAAGAAGCGCATCGGTTCCCTCAATATGGGCAGAAGATTCGGAGGGCCACTAAAGCAATCAGTTGATGTAACTTCCTCATCCAAAGAGGGGGAAAATCAAGAGGGGCAGACAAAAGAAGAAGACCCCAGTTCTGAAGTCTCTGACAACGATACTGACTACAACGATGAGCAGTATCCTCGAGCTGAGGATAGGTACAAGTAGTTAGAGGATCAGTTAAGTGCTATGGAGATCCAAAGAATAACAGGGTTTGATTTTGAAGAACTAGGGTTGGTGTCCGGGGTAGTCATCCCACGAAAATTTAAGGCTCCAGTTTTCGCAAAGTATGATGGGGTGTCATGCCCAAAGCTTCATCTCCGTTCCTAATTAAGGAAGATACAACCCCACACCGCTGATAGAAACTTGTGGGTTCACTTCTTTCAAGACAGTCTGTCAGGGACTCAACTTGAATGGTTCTACCAATTGGAGGGAACCAATGTCCGAAATTGGGAGGATTTGGCTGCCGCTTTTTACAAGTAGTATCAATACAATGCCGACTTGGCCCCTACTCGTACTCAACTGTAGAGTATGTCCATAAGTGCAGGTGAAGGCTTTAAGGACCATGCACAAAAATGGAGATATTTGGCCGGGAGATTCCAACCCCCTTTGTCTGATAGGGAGTTGGTCGACATGTTTCTTGGGACGCTATCTGGTCCGTTCTTCAACCATTTAATCGGTAGCTCATCGACTGGTTTTATGGAGCTGATATTAATTGGAGAAAGGGTGGAAGCTGGAATTCGGAGTGGCAAAATACAGAAAGATGTCTCTTCAAGCTCAGTAAAGAAGCCATTTTCTGGTAAGAAGGAAGCCAGTGCCATCTATAGCCCGAGGGGCCAAAACAGGGCTGAACATCGTCAGACAGTAAGTGTCGTAATGATACCTAGACCTGCAGTTTCTCCACAATGCAACAATCAACCATGGGTGGAAAGACCACAAAGGAAGTTTACCCGGATTAAAATGACATTGACAGAAGTTCTACCCCATCTGCTAAGATCTAATTTGTCCACTTTAAAGGAGGCTCCCATGAATCCTAATACCTCATCTCCTCGGTACAATCCTAACGCTCGATGTGCCTACCATTCTGAGAGTCTTGGTCACGATACAAATGACTGATGGGCACTAGGAAATAGAGTACAAGATCTAATTGATGCCAAGGAGATTGAGTTCGACGCTCCGGAGAAGCCCAATGTCATAACTGCTTCCATGCCTAGACACAACCGTGGAGTTAACATCGTTGATACTGATCTGTTCGTGACCTCAGTTGATGAAGTTTCTACTCCCCTCATGACTGTTAAGAAGAATTTTTTGCTGGCCGGTTTATTTCCGGGTTGTGGTGATGGTTGCCGCATCTGTTCATCCTTTCCTTCTGGTTGCTATTTGCTGAAGACATGTGTCCAACGCCTGATGGAAAGAAGAGAAATTTTGTTCGGAAAAACTTTCATTTCAACCATTATGTCTGAAGATATTGCCATTATAACCATTTTCGCCAGTCCTTCCAAGGTTTCCTCGAGAAATCCTATTAGGATTACACCCACTACGAGAGTCGCTCCGTTGATAATCACATGTCCCGGCCCTGTCCCGTACACCTCAGACAAAGTTGTCCATTGGCATTATGGTGCCGATGTTTACTATCATGGCGATAAACAAAACTTGAAGATCGAAGAAGCTGATCCTGATGTCGGTAGAATTGTTGGGACCAACAAGATTACTAGAAGTGGAAGGGTTTTCTCTCTTGAATCTCCCTAAAGACTGTCAATAAGCCTATCGTTATTTCATCTTCTGCTCCCGCTAGTACTTCAATTGCTACTCCAATTGTTACCTCTACCGATTAGTCATTTGGGATTCAAGGCAAAGAAGTTGTAGGTGAACCTGCTCGGACGGAGGCACCTAGAAAAATTGTTGTGGAAACCTCTAAGCAAGAGATAGAGGAAATTTCAAAAATAGTTAAAAAGAGTGACTACAACATGGTCGAACGGCTGGGGAAGACCCCCTCAAAGATATCCATCTTATCCTTGCTGTTGTGCTCTGTGGCCCATGTGAAGGCTTTGATTGCTTTCTCAAAACTGCGCATGTGCCGCAAGAGACTTCAGCTGATAAATTCAAAGATTGCGTGGCTAGCCTGACTGCTGACAATGGGCTGGGTTTTTCAGATGCAGACTTGACACCGAATGGGAGAAAACACAATGATGCTCTGCATGTCCCGATCGAATGCAGGGGCACTACCATGGCTCATGTGCTGGTAGATACTGGGTCTTCGCTGAATGTTATGCCCAAGAAAGCGTTGGACCGTTTGGATTGTGAGGGTTTGACTTTAAATCCTAGTAACATTGTGGTAAGGGATTTTGACGGGTCGAAAATAGTGGTGCATGGGGAAGTGGACGTCCCTATCAAGATAGGCTCTCAGACTTTCATGTCCACCTTCTATGTGATGGACATCAGGCCGTCGTATTCTTGTTTGCTGGGTGGTCCTTGGATCCATGACGCTGGGGCAGTTACTTCCACACTCCACCAAATGCTGAAATACCCAGTAAAAGGGAGGATTGTCACTGTACGGGGTGAAGAGGAGTATATGGTGAGCCATCTCAACTCTTTCTGCTACGTAGAGATGGACGGGAATTTATAAAAACTCCTTGTCAGAACTTCGAAGAGGTCCCTCAAATATTGGCATCGACTGAAACTGCTAGCAACAAACCTCCTTTGAAGATGGCTTATCTCAAGGACTCCAGGGATGTAGTTGAATAAGGTCGGTGTACCAATTGGGGTCAACTCCCTGATTTCACTCACAAAACTGACAAATTTGGCTTGGGCTTTACTTCTGGGGCTCAAAGGGCTGTTCGACGCACTCGAGTGGGAGGACCTCCCCTACGCATCAGTAATCGAGGGGTCAATGCTATTGAAGACAATAAGGAAGATTTTGATATTGGCAACTGGGTTTAGCTTACTACCGACGGTGGACCGAGTAACTGGACGTCTAGAGATTTTGTTCCAGTTTCTTTTATTCCGCAGTAATTGTCTTACTTGTTTTCTGAGTTTGTAATGAACAATTTAAACTTTTTAGCCTTGTGTCTTACCCGAGGCAAGATGGTTCTATCTGTGAGGGTTATTATATTTCATCTCATATTTCATCAATGAAACATTGGACGTTCTTTGCATACAAATTTTGCGCTCTCTGTTTTTCTTTTCTGCCTTTACTTTATCAATACATCTATGCTCTTACACACACTCACGTATCCGCTGCAGATCCATATCCACTCTGGATCCCATTGATAACAGCTCTGCTATTTCTAGTTATGACTTCGAAAATCCGATCAACCAAGTCGAGCACGAAGGTGAGGACGATTGTGAGGTGCCTGGAGAACTGGCTAGACTACTACAATAGGAAGAAAAGGTCATACAACCTCATGAAGAGCCGGTTGAGACGGTGAATTTGGGTACTGGGGAGTACAGAAAAGAGGTTAAAATAGGTGGAAATATGGAGCTCAGCGTCAAACAAAGGTTGATACAGATATTGCACGACTATGTTGAGATCTTCACCTGGTCCAATGAAGACATGCCTGGTTTGGACATTGATATTGTGGTACATCGCCTGCCAACTAAAGAAATTTCCCTCTGATTAAACAGAAGGTTCGTTGTATGCGTCCTGAAATGTCAGAGAAGATTAAGGCATATGTCATGAAGCAATTTGACGCAGGTTTCTTAGCTGCCACCCCCTATCCGCAGTGGGTTTCTAACGTTGTTCTGGTACCTAAGAAGGACGTCAAGGTACAGATGTGTGTGGATTACAGATATTTGAACAGGGCAAGCCCCAAGGATGACTTCCCACTTCCCCACGTTGATGTTCTAGTTGACAACACTGCATAGCACAAAATCTTCTCCTTCATGGATGGTTTCTCTGGCTACAACCAGATCAAGATGGCTCCTGAAGACATGGAGAAGATGACCTTCGTCACACAGTGGGGGACCTTCTGTTACAAGGTGATGCCTTTTGGGTTAAAGAATGTTGGGGCAACTTATCAGCGCGCCATGGTCGCTTTGTTCCATGATATGATTCACCATGAGATCGAAGTTTATGTTGATGACATGATAGCCAAGTCTTAAATCGAAGAGGAACATCTCGATCATATACAAAAGTTGTTCGACAGGTTGAAGATTTACAAGCTAAGGTTATATCCGAACAAGTGCACCTTCGGGGTATGGTCTGGTAAGCTTTTGGGTTTCATCGTCAGTGACAAAGGTATTCAGGTAGATCCAGCAAAGGTAAAGGCCATACAAGAGATGTCGGCTCCCCGTACAGAGAAGGAAGTTAGGGGTTTCTTGGGACGTCTGAATTATATCGCCAGGTTCATTTCACATTTGACTGCTTCTTAATGAGCCAATCTTTAAGCTTCTAAAGAAAGATCAAGTGGTAAAGTGGAATGATGAATGCCAGAATTCTTTTGAAAGAATCAAGGAATACCTTCAAGAACCACCAATTCTGATGCCTCCAGTTGAAGGAAGACCTTTGATATTATACTTGACAGTACTAGACAATTCAATGGGGTGTGTGCTGGGGAAGCATGACGAGTCTGGTCGAAAAGGGAACGCCATTTGTTACCTTAGCAAAAAGTTTACCGACTGTGAGACAGGATACTCACTACTCGAGAAAACTTGCTGCGCTTTGGCATGGGCTTCTCGCCGGCTAAGACAGTATATGTTGACTCACACTACCTTGTTGATATTAAAGATGGATCCGATCAAGTACATTTTCGAGAAGCCCGCTCTCTCCGGAAGGATAGCAAGGTGGAAAATGATCTCAAATGAATACGATATACAATATGCAACCCATAAAGTAATCAAGGGGAGTGTATTGGCTGATCATTTGGCTCATCAGGCCATGGATGACTATCAGTCCATAAATTTTGAGTTCCCGGATGAGAACATTATGCTAGTGACTGACTACGAAGGACATGGACCTAATGAAGGACCTGAGGAAGGATCCCGATGGCCTATGTATTTTGATGGAGCCTCAAACGCATTGGGTAACGGTATTGGCGTTGTGATCATATCTCCCGAGGGCTGTCATACTCCGTTCACTGCCCGATTATGCTTCAATTTCACCAACAACATGGCGGAGTATGAAGCATGTATCATGGGTCTTCGAGCTGCTATTGACCTAAGGATCAAGTTCTTGAGTGTATTTGGGGATTCGACCTTAGTCGTAAGTCGGATCAAAGGTGAATGGGATGCGAAGCACCCGAATCTCATTCCTTACAAAGAGTACGTAATGACATTGCTCCCACACTTTGAGGAGGTAACTTTTGAACATTTACCACGAGAGGAGAATCAGTTAACGGACGCGCTAGCTACCATGTATTCCATGTTCAAAGTCAAGTGGGACAATGAAGCTCCCCAGATCACCATTGAGAGGTTGGATGAACCAGCACACTGCTGTGAAATCGATACCGAAGAAGTGACAGACAAACCCTGGTTCACGAAGTTAAAAGGTATCTCGAAGTTCAGGAGTATCCCGAAGGGTCATCTGTCAACGATAAGAAATTTCTGAGAAGATTCACCGCAAAGTTCTTCCTAAGTAATGGAATCCTCTATAAGCGCAATCATGACTCCACACTACTACGGTGTGTGGACAAGAGTGAAGCAGAGAGGATCATGACAGATCTACATGAAGGCACCTTCAGAACCCATTCTAGTGGACATACCATGGCTAAGAAGATCCTACGGGAAGGATACTACTGGTCCACTATGGAAGCCGATTGTTATAAACACTTTCGAACTTGTCATAAATGCCAAATTTACGCTGATAAAGTGCACGTGCCTCCGGTCCCCTTAAATGTTTTTACAGCTCTGTGGCCCTTTGCAATGTGGGGCATTGACATGATTGGCGAAATCAGGCCCACCGCTTCCAATGGGCATTGTTTCATCCTAGTGGTCATTGATTACCTCACTAAATGCATTGAGGAAGCCTCTTTTGCTACTGTTACCGAGAGTGTTGTGGCGCGGTTTATCAAGCATAACCTGATTTATCGATATGGTGTACCAGAGAGGATTATTACCGACAATGGTACAAATCTCAACAACACAATGATCACTGATCTCTATAAACAGTTCAAGATACAACATAATAACTCTTCTCCCTACCGGCCGAAGATGAATGGCGCTGTTGAAGAAGCTAACAAGAACATCAAGAAGATTGTATATAAGATGACGGTGACATATAAATACTGGCATGAGATGTTACCGTTCGCCCTTCATGGGTACCGTACCTCAGCACGAACATCGACAGGAGCAACACCCTACTCTCTGGTATATGGAATGTAGGGAGTCCTACCCATTAAGGTCCAGATCCCTTCTATTAGGATTATGAAGGATGCGACTTTGAATGAAGACGACTAGGTCCAGACTCGACTTGATCAACTGAATTTGACCGATGAAAAAAGGCTTACTGCTATCTGCCATGTTCAGACGTATCAAAAGCGAATGATCAAGGCTTTTAACAAGAAAGTCAGACGTCAAGATTATCAAGTCGGGGATCTAGTAACCAAACACATCATACTACCGCAAGGTAATCCCAGGGGCAAATGGACCCCCATGTATGAAGGGCCATTCGTGGTTAAAAACATTTTCTCGGGAGTAGCTATGATTCTAACCACCATGGATGGTGACGACCTGCCTCACCTTGTCAATGCAGACATAGTGAAAAGATACTACGCCTAACTAAAAGACCCGCTAGGTTGACTGGCCTAGGCATAAATAAGGGCTTCCCGGCGAACCAAAAGGGTTCGGGCAAAAGTAAGGGATGAAAATGAAAAATCTGTACACCTGGCAAGTCGAAAACCCGAAAGGGCGGCTTGGGCAAAAAGGGGTATCCCAATGGATTGAAAACCCAAAAGGGAAATCCAGTCAAAAGTTAGGGATTAAAGCGTACCACTATGTCTCATTGGATCATTTGACGACCATACTTCGACATCTACTATCAAGCTCAGACAGTGCCAACCAATCTGATCAACCTTCGGCCAAGAAGCAAAGTGATGAGATGCCTGAAGACATAAAGGCAATAGCAGAGTTGGAACCCAATAGGGTTGTTTCACATAGCTGTTTTTCTTTCTTTTACACAAATTGTATAAATTCTATCTTTTGGCGGTGTTATCTTACTAGGACGTCGGCCTCTTTGTACAAAACGCCTATGAAGGGCCAACTTCAAAATTCAATACAAGTCATTTTCACAAGAAACTTCAGCTCGTTTTTTCTTTTCCTATTCTGTTTTGCAAGAACGTCCATTGATTTATTTTTGATATATGCATTTGAAAATGATTGCTGCTCAAAAATATTTACATAAGAAACAAAAGACAAATACTCGTAATTCCAGAAATAGAGAAAAACAAGAAGTGCTAAACCCCTACAGTTACTCTGTCCAGAAGGTACTGGGATAGAGCCAGCTTGGAAACATAATTGTTGGTACGTACACTCCCCATATAGTAAGAGTATCCGAAGGCATTTGTCATCAGCTTTCAAAATACGGGGCATAACTTTCCCCAGCCAAGGTTCATAATCGCAAGCGAGTCAGCAATTTTCATCTCCCTAAGCAGGGCCTATTTCTCTAGGTACGAAAGCTCAATCTCCAACGAGAGCTCAACATCTCCAGCAACGAAATTTCACCCCCAGCTGAGTTTATTCCTCCAGGCCAGCAAGCCAACCAACGGAGTATCCCTTCCTCTAAATTGGTTCCCCGCAGAGTTATTCTCCAGCATCTCGTCTCGAAAAAATGTTTTTTCTCGAGCAGCAATCAAGGGTTGATTTTCCCAGACTCGAATGTGTCACAACTAGCATCTTGTGCCCATACATCATGTCATGCACACACATATCACATACAACATAATCTCATTAATTTTGAGAAACATCATATCACCCTGCATTTCATGCATCGCATATAATTAACCTAGATATCTTTTCAGGAAGAGGCGATTAGATTCAATGTATCCAGCAGTTGTACATATCACATCTACAGACAACTAATGGAAACTCAGTTCCCAAAATCAAAACAAGATAACTAATCTACAAGATCAAGCGAAGTAACCCTACTACCCAGGTTCCTTCCCACAAGCCCTACTACCCAGGCTTTTCATTTTGAAGTAACCCAACTACGAAGGTTACTTCCCACAAGCCCTACTACCCAGGATTTTCATTTCGAAGTAACCCTACTACCCAGGTTCCTTCCCACAAGCCCTACTACCCAGGCTTTTCATTTCGAAGTAACCCTACTACCCAGGTTCCTTCCCACAAGCCCTATTACCCAGGCTTTTCATTTCGAAGTAACCCTACTACCCAGGTTCCTTCCCACAAGCCCTACTACCCAGGCTTTTCATTTCGAAGTAACCCTACTACCCAGGTTCCTTCCCACAAGCCCTACTACCCAGGCTTTTCATTTCGAAGTAACCATACTACCCAGATTCTTTCCCACAAGCCCTACTACCCAGGATTTTTCATTTCGAAGTAACCCCACTACCCAGGTTCCTTCCCACAAGCCCTACTACCCAGGATTTTCATTTCGATGTAACCCTACTACCCAGGTTCCTTCCCACAAACCCTACTACCCAGGCTTTTCATTTCGAAGTAACCCTACTACGCAGGTTCCTTCCCTCAAGCCCTACTACCCATGCTTTTAATTTCGAAGTAACCCTACTACCCAGGTTCCTTCCCACAAGCCCCACTACCCAGGCTTTTCATTTCAAAGTAACCCTACTACCCAGGTTCCTTCCCACAAGTCCTACTACCAAGGATTTTTCATTTCGAAGTAACCCTACTACCCAGGTTCCTTCCCACAAGCCCTACTACCTAGGTTTTTCATTTCGAAGTAACCCTACTCCCTAGGTTCCTTCCCACAAGCCCTGCTACCTAGGCTTTTCATTTTGAAGTAACCCTACTACCCAGGTTCCTTCCCACAAGCCCTATTATCTAGGCTTTCATCCCGAATTAACCCTACTATCCAGGTTCCTTCTCCCTTGTCACCAGACGATAGTTTACAACACTATGAGGCTTGGATCCAACCAGATACAATTGATTCCACATTTCCCTAGTGAGTCGTCGTACAGCTTGGACCCTGACCAGGTGTACATTCTACTTTCATCTCTTCATTCAGGATTTAATTCCCCGTAGAGTAATGGACAACCGAAGCTCCTAGAATTTACTTCTCAGTGCATAAATTATCATTCCCCGACAAAGTCCCCCTCAACGACAGGTGCAGGAATTTTCGCCAAGGAATCTCTTGCGCAACCAATCTTTTCCGGATGGCATATTTAAGCCCATCTCTGACGATTCCACATCGCTTTCCAAAATGTCATCTTTAAGCCCATTCCCTATACCCTTAGTCACCACATCACCGAGTGCAAATTTTTGGGCACTCTAGAGTTCAATCATCTTCCACCTTCAGATCACGAAAGACTGACCAGCCAATCTACATGCCCAGGCTTAAGAAGATTGAACAGGGGCAACTGTTGTACCCCAAAATTTGCCCTCTCATTTCTCAAAGGATCAACCTGGACCCTCAGGTTTGCCTCCATCCAATTTCAAAAATGAATTACAAAGTTTCCAAGAAAGCCATTCACGAGGGAAAAATGGTCATTTACACGCTAAAAGGTAAAACTTTGACTTTTGGATCAAAATCAAGTTTCAAGAATCATATTTTAGCAAGACATGTTAAAATATGGAGTTTGTTTCATCAAGAAATTCAAAAGTCAAAATTCTAAATACTTATAATTTTTCTAAGTGTTTAAGAAATATGGCAAGCTCAGAACTTCTGATCAGATTATCACCATGATGCAAGCTGATTCTGGAAGAACTTCTGGCACAAAAGTTATAGATTTCAACAAGATCTAAAACATTGCAAAACAAAACTTCCCTTGAAAATTCCGGAATCTAAAGTTATAAATGTTCAAAGATACGTCAGTGAAACTAAAGCACTCATCAAATTCTGGACATTTTCAAGACAGAATTGGGTCAGAACTTCTGGGCCAGTTTTCATAAAGGTTCAGACAGAGTTTGCAAGAGGAAGTTCAAAGAAGGTTACAAAGTGTGCTGCAAGCTTCCTGGAAAATCTGAGAGCTCCTTCAGAACATGCTGGAACCAGGAGATACAAGGATCAGAAGATTGGATGTCTATTATAAGTTATGCTGAAGCTGAACTTCTGATCCAAAAATAAACAAATGAGGCAGAGTTTCACATGGCAGGATTTCTGATTTGATAAATCTCATCATCATTTAATGCTCATTTAATTCTCACAACCACTTTTGAGTCTTTATCCAAAGGATTTCCCCACGTGTGGCATAAAGTACCATTGCTGTCTTGGAAAAGAAAACTCTTGTACAAGAGTAAGCTGGGCCCATGCGTTACTTTTTCTTTGGAAGTTACTTTTCCTTAATTCCTGCTTACAAACCCTGCATAGGTACGGCTGAAAGTTTTGAACAACTTTACTTTGTGCCTTGAACCATACTTGTTTTGAACTGGCTGCAAGAACACGTCAACGCCTAGCATATGATGGCTATATTTTTTATTTCTCCAGGCTACAAGATTTTTGCCTATAAATTGAGAGCCATTGGCAAGGGTAAAGAGGTCTAAAATTTAAGAAAGAAAAAGCCTTGAACCCCTACAAAAATTCCAAGAGTCCAAGAACTGTAAACACAACATACAAAACCTGTTAACTTTTGATTCCTTGCATTCAGACCCCATTTGTTCTCAAGTATTTCTTGACTAAAACCATCCACACAGTTTCTGATTCACATATTCAAAACTTCCCTACCTTCTGTATTCATACTACCATACACTCTCCATCCACCTCCACCTCAAAGAAGTTAGAACATCACCCCTTTGTTGTTCCAGAAATTGAAAACTTCCAGCCTGCTGAGTACGTGAAGAAGCTGCTCAGAACATCATCAGAGTTGAGGTTAACTCCGGCTCACATAATCTCTTCCAGCTGCAAGGTAAACTGCTGCTGACTCTCACCACATTACTTAAGCATTACCATATTTGCATGTTCAAAAATACAATGTAGATATCATGTTTCTGATGTTGTACATATTCTGAGATTTCATGCATCTGCCTGCCTAAGTAGGGAATAAATCAGTTCAGAACTTCTTGAAGAAATTAGAACTCAGAATTAGGATTAGTAAATTCATACTTGCCTCTGATTTATAGTTCTGATTTTCTTGTTTCTGAAACACTATGACACCTTCCATAACTGTCATATGCACATCTTCTATTTTGTTGAGAAATGACCAAGTTACAGATGTTCTGACTAGCATGGAGAGGGAGACCAAGTCCTGCCAATGGTATCAGAACTTCTGAAATCTACTTTGTTGCCGGTAGTATCAGAACTTCTGAAAACTACCCCGTTCCCAGCGGACCCAAAACTTCTGACTTTACCTATTTTTCACTAACAGGATATCTGTTTTGCAGCACGCCAGAGTCAGAACTTCTGACCTCCTTTAGTCAGCAATACGCTGATTCTATTTTTCTTTTTCTCACTATTTTTTTCTATTACTTTCTATTCATTAATCAAAAGACACCAAAAAAATTTTTTTTTATTATTTCTACATGCTTTATTTTATTTCTTAAAACAAAAGATCAAAAATATTTTCTTAAATTAAAACAAGTCCATTTTACATCTTTTGTACATTCTTATCCATTCAATATGGTTGTAATAATAATTTAGGATTTAATTTCATTTGCAATCCCCATTCGTAAATATGTACCCCCCTCCCCCAAATATTGTAATAGCGTAGGACTTTACATTTCCATAATTTATCGCTTTCGAATGTAAATGCTAGTAATTAGGGAGTGTATGGCAAGATAAAATCAACAAGTAGATAACCCTAATCAATACTAAATGCATGAAATCAAACACACTTTCACACTAGCACCCTTAGGTTAATCTCACTTGTTGCCTATCGGAATTTAGTCATGCCCCTCGAACATGGGCGTTTTAGCAAAAGATCCTCGATAAAAGATCGTAGTCCCTCAATGACCCTCGATGTTGCCTTTGATAAACGATCTAGTCCCTAAAACTACATTGCTAAAACATTCCATGGGTTTCCTTCTATGACTATACATAAAATTCCGTTCCTTCACATCCAACGATGTGACTTCTTACCAAAATAATGGTAAGATAGCAACATCTAAAGGAGGAGGAAAATAACAATTAAGACCTTTTGAGTAGGTAGATTCGCTCCTAGTTGCTCGCTTGCTCACAATAAAAAAACATTTATATACACCAACACTTTCAGTTTGAAAACATTTTTGAAAGACAACACTTTGTACGCATTCTTATAGAGACGAGAATCATTACAAAGAAAACCCTTTTCAAAATCACTTTCAAAAACACATCTCACAAACACCTCTTTGAACTATTTTCAAAACAACACTTTGTATGCATTCTTAAAGAGACGAGAATCATTACGAAGTCACATTTTCAAAATACTTTCAAAACCCACACCACAAGCACACATTCAAACAAAAGCAAGTGATCTAGCAAGCAACTAAGAGCCCATGGAAAACCTTGGATGAAAAGGGTGCTAACACCTTCCCTTTTCATAATCTACCCCCCGAACTCAAGAAATCATCTCTAAAGGTCTTTCCTGTGCTTTTTCACCTTTCCTTTTGGATAAAAGAAAAGTCGATGGCGACTCTTGCTACACCGCAACATTTGCAATCAAATGCAAAACACCCAAGTTAGTTCTCCCACCGCATCACAGAACTGGCGACTCTGCTGGGGAGATGAAAAAAAGTGGGGTTACCTTAGGGTTAGATCATATTTACTTGCTTTCTTTGTTTGATTTGTATGTTTTACATTATGGTTCTCTGTTTGGGCTTGCTTTGATCCTCCACCCGGATCTAGGACACCTTTCTAGCTAAGTAGCAATTGATTGTGGAAACTGTACGGCATAGACCGATATGGTTGAAATAATGGCTATGTTAGTGTGACACATTTTTGGGTACCGGTATCCCTCATGGTGAATCGAGGAGAATACAGGACCGTTGAGTGGCATCATGAAGCACTAACTAACTTTAGAACCCAAATTGAACATACTTTGCCATTAGGATGTAGTGAGATAACCGTTTTTGGTGTAAAGCTGAAAATTGGTTGATACTCGATACTACATTCATTGAGGCTGAACTTTTGGGATATCTCGGCCGCAAGAAAAGATTGATTGTGCTGAGAAAATGCCTAAGAGAAAGGTCGGTGATATTGAGATCCTTTCGAACCCGAGCACTATTACTAGGACAGGTTAAGCTAACTAAACTTCAAGAGGGTACTTACCTATAAAACCTCATGCAAGCCTAAAACATAGGGACTTTTCTGCTTTGTGTGTATATACATAACATCATAAACATCATGAGCATCATACACATGCTCACTAACCATTTCAAGGATTTATAAATTTATCTTTGTTTTCTTTTTGTAGGTCATGGATTCCGTCCGAAGAAACGCCATCCGAATCAGCTTTGTAAAAGCACACCCTCAGCTTCAAGAGTTAGCCTCAAGAGTGCCCGGGATTCTCCTTTTACCAAGAAATATGGTCGACTTCTCAGTTTGGCTACATCCAGTTTCCAAGAAGAGATGATGTGTGTACTGTTCCAATTCTTCGATCCCGTACATCATTGTTTCACTTTCCCGGACTACCAATTGGTACCTATACTAGAAGATTTCTCTCTACTCCTAGGGGTTCCAGTGCTTGATCAGATGTCATTCACCAGCCTAGATGGGATTCCAAAACCTGAAGTCATCGCGGAAGCTTTACATCTGAAGAGAGCCGACATCATAGCCAATTGGGAGACAAGAAGCGGGGTCAAAGGTTTCCTAGCCAAATTTCTATTGGAGAAGGCTCGTTCATTATAGGACGACATGGATTTCCAAGATTTTGAAGACATCCTGGCTCTTCTCATTTATGGTTTGGTTCTGTTCCCCAACTTGGACCAATTCATAGATATTAACGCCATCAAAGTCTTTCTCTCTCGCAATCCTGTACCTACCTTACAGGGAGACATATTGCATTTCCTTCATACCCGCGCCTTGAAGAAAAGAGGTACTCTTTTGTGTTGTATTCCCCTACTCGCTAAGTGGTTCACTTCACACCTACCTCAATCACTATTCAAGAACGAGAAAAGACTTACATGGTCTCAAAGGATGATGTCCCTCGCCCACTCTGATATCCGTTGGTGTTCGAGATCCTTGGAAGATGTCTCTATCATTAACCGCTATGGAGAATTCCCTAACGTCCCTCTGCTTGGTATTAAGGGAGGTATCACCTACAATCCTTGCTTAGCTCTTAGACAATTTCGATATGCCCAAAAAGACGGCCCTCATGAGATGCTTATTCAAGGTCTGGTGTTCGACTACGATAAGGAAGACCAAGGTTATCGCCAGAGGTTTACACGAGCTTGGAGAATGGTGAACAAGGTGGATAATAGGACTTTGGGACACAAAAACTCTATCCCACTCGAGCCTTACCTTATGTGGGTACGGGCTCGTGCTCAAAGTCTCTTAATGCTTTACCCTTCTATCCGCCCTGTTGTCATAGAGCCTGTTGTTGAAGGAGACGTCCCATACACTATCCTTCATCCTGACATGCCTACATCCCTCGAAGAATTGTAAAAAGCTTGGGTTCAGTTAAAGGAAGAGTGGGACACCTTTGAAGCCCAATTTTACGCCAGTAAGAAGAAGGTTCTGGAACTCACCAAGTAGCTTCATGAAGAACGAAATATGAATGCCTACATTGCCCCAAAGAGGATGCATTCAACTTTTTGTCTTAGGAGTTTTGCTGTACTTTTGTTTCTCTCATTGTAATCCCAAAAAGGCATAATGTACTCAAGTTTGGATTTATTAATATGACGTGTGTTCTTCTTTTGATCTAAACAAATTTAAATCTCTAAATTCCTTGAAATCATTGCATACGCATACCATCCATGACATTTCATAAGCATGTTCTGTTACAGGTTTATCATCTCCTCCACTGTTTATTTCAAGCAGATATGACTTCTGAACAAAGCATCAAAGATCTTCAGGCACAAAATACCAAATTTCAACAGATGTTCGCAACTCTAGAAAAAGGGCAGGAGGATCTGAAAGCCCTTATCCTGAAAGAGAAAGAGAAAAAGAAAAGGAAGAAGCGCATCGGTGCCCTCAATATGGGCAGAAGATTCGGAGGGCCGCTAAAGCAATCAGTTGATGTAACTTCCTCATCCAAAGAGGGGGAAAATCAAGAGGGTCATACAAAAGAAGAGGACCCCAGTCCTGAAGTCTCTAACAATGATACCGACTATAAAGATGAGCAGTATCCTCCCGCTGAGGATAGGTACAAGTAGTTAGAGGATCGGTTAAGTGCTATGGAGATCTAGAGAATACCAGGGTTGGATTTTGAAGAACTAGGGTTGGTGTTCGGGGTAGTCATCCAATGAAAATTTAAGGCTCCAGTTTTCGTAAAGTATGATAGGGTGTCTTTCCAAAAGCTTCATCTCAGTTCCTATGTAAGGAAGATACAACCCCACACCGCTGATAGAAACTTGTGGGTTCACTTCTTTCAAGACAGTCTGTCAGGGACTCAACTTGAATGGTTCTGCCAATTGGAGGGAACCAATGTCCGAAACTGGGAGGCTTTGACTGCCGCTTTTTACAAGCAGTATCAATACAATGCCGACCTGGCCCCTACTCATACTCAACTCCAGAGTATGTCCATGGGTGCAGGTGAAGGCTTTAAGGACCACACACAGAAATGGAGAGATTTGGCCGGGAGATTCCAACCCCCTTTGTCTGATAGGGAGTTGGTCGACATGTTTCTTGGGACTCTATCTGGTCCATTCTTCAACCATTTAATCATTAGCTCATCGGCTGGTTTTACAAAGCTGATATTAACTGGAGAAAGGGTGGAAGTTGGAATCCGGAGCGGAGAAATACAGAAAGATGTCTCTTCAAGTTCAGTAAAGAAGCCATTTGCTGGTAAGAAGGAAGCCATTGCCATCTATAGCCCGAGGGGCCAAAATAGGGCTGAACATCGTCATATAGTAAGTGTCGTAATGATACCTAGACCTGCAGTTGCTCCACAATGCAACAATCAACCAAGGGTGGAAAGACCACAAAGGCAGTTTACCCGGATTAACATGACATTGACAGAAGTTCTACCCCATCTGCTAAGATCTAATTTGGCCACTTTAAAGGAGGCTCCCAAGAATCCTAATACCTCATCTCCTCGGTACAATCATAACGCTCGATGTGCCTACCATTATGAGAGTCCTGGTCACGATACAAATGACTGCTGGGTGCTAAGAAATAGAGTACAAGATCTAATTGAAGCCAATGAGATTGAGTTCGACACTCTGGAGAAGCCCAATGTCATAACTGCTCCCATGCCTAGACATAACCGTGGAGTTAACACCGTTGATACCGATCTGTTTGTGACCTCAGTTAATGAAGTTTCAACTCCCCTCATGACTATTAAGAAGAATTTGTTGCTGGCCGATTTATTTTCGGGTTGTGGTGATGGTTGCCGTATCTGTTAATCCTTGCCTTCTGGTTGCTATTTGCTGAAGACAGGTGTCCAACGCCTGATGGACAACAGAGAAATTTTGTTCTAAAAACCTTTGATTCCAACCATTCCGTGTGAAGATATTGCCATTATAACCATTTCCGCCAGTCCTTCCAAGGTTTCCTCGAGAAAAACTATTAGGATTACACACACTACGAGAGTCACTCCATTGATAATCACATGTCCCGGCCCTGTCCCGTACACCTCAGATAAAGTTGTCCCTTGGAATTATGGCACCGATGTTTACTATCATGGCGTTAAACAAAACTTGAAGACCAAAGAAGCTGATCCTGATGTTGGTAACATTGTTGGGACCAACAAGATTACTAGAAGTGGAAGGGTTTTCTCTTCTGAGATCTCCCCAAAGACTGTCACTAAGCCTATCGTTATTTCATCTTCTGCTCCCGCTAGTGCTTCAGTTACTACTCCAGTTCTTACCCCTACCGATAAGTCATCTGGGATTCGAGGCAAAGAAGCTGTAGGTGAACCTGCTCGGACGGAGGCACCTAGAAAAATTGTTGTGGAAACCTCTAAGCAAGAGATAGAGGAAATTTTGAAAATAATTAAAAAGAGTGACTATAACGTGGTCGAACAGTTGGGGAAGACCACCTCGAAGATATCCATGTTATCCTTGTTTTTGTGCTCCAAGGCCCATGCAAAGGCTTTGATTGCTTTCTCAAAACCGCGCATGTGCCGCAAGAGACTTCAGCTGATCAATTCAAAGATTGCGTGGCTAGACTGACTGCTGACAATGGGCTGGGTTTTTCAGATGCAGACTTGACACCAAATGGGAGAAAACACAATGATCCTTTGCATGTCTCGATTGAATGCAGGGGCACTACCATGGCTCATGTGCTGGTAGATACTGGGTCTTTACTGAATGTTCTACCCAAGAAGGCGTTGGACCATTTGGATTGCGAGGGTTTGACTTTAAAGCCTAGTAACATTGTGGTAAGGGCTTTTGACGGGTCGAAAAGAATGGTGCATGGGGAAGTGGACGTCCCTGTCAAGATAGGCTCTCATACTTTCAAGTCCACCTTCTATGTGATGGACATCAGGCCGTCGTATTCTTGTTTGCTGGGTCGTCCTTGGATCCATGACACTGGGGCAGTTACTTCCACACTCCACCAAATGATGAAGTACCCGGTAAAAGGGAAGATTGTCATTGTACGGGGTTAAGAGGCGTATATGGTGAGCCATCTCAACTCTTTCCGCTACATAGAGATGGACGGGGAATTTATAAAAACTCCTTGTCAGAACTTCGAAGAGGTCCCTCGGATCTTGGCATCGACTGAAACTGCTAGCAATAAACCTCCTTTGAAGATGGCTTCTCTCAAGGACGCCAGGGATGTAGTTGAAGAAGGTGGATGTACCAATTGGGGTCAGCTCCCTAATTTCACTTACAAAACTGACAAATTTGGCATGGGCTTTACTTCAGGGGCTCAAAGGGTTGTTCGACGTGCTCGAGTGGGAGGACCTCCCCTATGCATCAGTAATCGAGGGGTCAATGTTATTGAAGACAGTGATGAAGATTTTGATATTGACAGCTGGATTTACCTAAATACCGACGGTGGACCGAGTAACAGGACGACTAGAGATTTTGTTCCAGTTTCTTTTATTTCCCGGTAATTGTCTTACTTGTTTTCTGAGTTTGTAATGAACAATTTAAACTTTTTGGCCTTGTGTCTTACCCGAGGCACAATGGTTCTATCTGTTAATGTTATTATATGTCATCTCATATTTCATCAATGAAAAATTGGACGTTCTTTGCATACATATTTTGCGCTCTCTGTTTTTCTTTTCTGCCTTTACTTTATCAATACAGCGTTGCTCTTACACACACTCATGTATCACACTACAGATCCATATCCACTATGGATCCCATTGATAATAGCTATGCTATTGCCAGTTATGACTTCGAAAATACAATCAACCAAGCCGAGCCGAGGACGAAGGTGAGGACGACTATGAGGTGCCTGGAGAACTGGCTAGACTACTACAACAGGAAGAAAAGGTCATACAACCTCATGAAGAGTCGGTTGAGACAGTGAATTTAGGTACTGGGGAGGACAAAAAAGAGGTTAAAATAGGTGCAAATCTGGAGCTCAGCCTCAAACAAAGGTTGATACAGATATTGCACGACTATGTTGAGATCTTCGCCTGGTCCAATGAAGACATGCCTAGTTTGGACACTGATATTGTGGTACATCGCCTGCCAACTCAAGAATATTGCCCTCCGATTAAACAGAAGGTTCGTTGTATGCGTCCTGAAATGTCAGAGAAGATTAAGGCATATGTCATGAAGCAATTTGATGAAGGTTTCTTAGCTGCCACCTCCTATCCGCAGTGGGTTTCTAACGTTGTTCCGGTACCTAAGAAGGACGTCAAGGTACAAATGTGTGTGGATTACAGAGATTTGAACAGGGCAAGCCCCAAGGATGACTTCCCACTTCCCCACGTTGATGTCCTGGTTGACAACACTGTGTAGCACAAAATCTTCTCCTTCATGGATGGTTTCTCTGGCTACAACCATATCAAGATGGCTCCTGAAGACATGGAGAAGATGACCTTCGTCACACAGTGGGGGAACTTCTGTTACAAGGTGATTCCTTTTGGGTTAAAGAATGTTGGGGCAACTTATCAGCGCGCCATGGTCGCTTTGTTCCACGATATGATTCACCATGAGATCGAAGTTTATGTTGATGACATGATAGCCAAGTCATAAACCGAAGAGGAACATCTCGATCATATACAAAATTTGTTCGACAGGTTGAAGATTTACAAGCTAAGGTTATATCTGAACAAGTTCACCTTCGAGGTAAGGTCTGGTAAGCTTTTGGGTTTCATCGTCAGTGACAATGGTATTCAGGTAGATCCTGTAAAGGTAAAGGCCATACAAGAGATGCCGGCTCCCCTTACAGAGAAGGAAGTTAGGGGTTTCTTGGGACGTCTGAATTATATCGCCTGGTTCATTTCACATTTGACTGCTACTTGTGATCCAATCTTTAAGCTTCTAAAGAAAGATCAAGCGGTAAAGTGGAATGATGAATGCCAGGCTGCTTTTGAAAGAACCGAGGAATACCTTCAAGAACCACCAATTTTGATGCCTCCAGTTGAAGGACTACCTTTGATATTATACTTGACAGTACTAGACAATTCAATAGGGTGTGTGTTGGGGCAGCATGACAATTATGGTAGAAAAGAGCACGCCATTTATTACCTTAGCGAAAAGTTTACCGACTGTGAGACACGATAATCACTACTCGAGAAAAATTGTTGCGCTTTGGCATGGGCTTCTCTTCGGCTAAGATAGTATATGTTGACTCACACTATCTTGTTGATATCAAAGATGGATCTGATCAAGTACATTTTCGAGAAGCCCGCTCTCTCCGGAAGGATAGCAAGGTGGAAAATGATCTTAACTGAATACGATATACAATATGCAACCCAGAAAGCAATCAAGGGGAGTGTATTGGCTGATGATTTGGCTCATCAGGCCATGGATGACTATCAGTCCATAAATTTTGAGTTCCCGGATGAGAACATTATGCTAGTGACTGACTACGAAGGACATGGACCGGATGAAGGACCCGAGGAAGGATCCCGATGGTCTATGTATTTTGATGGAGCCTCAAACGCATTGGGTAACGGTATTGGCGCTGTGATCATATCTCCCGAGGGCTGTCATACTCCGTTCACTGCCCGATTATGCTTCAATTGCACCAACAACATGGCGGAGTATGAAGCGTGTATCATGGGTCTTCGAGTTGCTATTGACCTAAGAATCAAGTTCTTGTGTGTATTCGGGGATTCAGCCTTAGTGATAAGTCAGATCAAAGGTGAATGGGATACGAAGCACCCGAATCTCATTCCTTACAAAGAGTACGTACTGACATTGCTCCCACACTTTGAGGAGGTAACTTTTGAACATTTCCCACGAGAGGAGAAACAGTTAGCGGACGCACTATCTACCATGTCTTCCATGTTCAAAGTCAAGTGGGACAATGAAGCTCCCCAGATCACCATTGAGAGGTTGGATGAACCAGCACACTGCTGTGAAATGGATACCAAAGAAGTGACAGACAAACCTTGGTTTCACGAAGTTAAAAGGTATCTCGAAGTTCAGGAGTATCCCGGAGGGTTATCTGCCAACGATAAGAAATTTCTGAGAAGATTCGCCGCAAAGTTCTTCCTAAGTAATTGAATCCTCAATAAGCGCAATCATGACTCCACACTACTACGGTGTGTGGACAAGAGAGAAGTAGAGAGGATCATGACAGATCTACATGAAGGCACCTTCGGAACCCATTCTAGTGGACATACCATGGCTAAGAAGATCCTACGGGCAGGATACTACTGGTCCACTATGGAAGCCGATTGTTATCAACACTTTCAAACTTGTCATAGATGCCAAATTTACACTGATAAAGTGCAAGTGCCTCCGGTCCCCTTAAATTTTTTGAAAGCTCTATGGCCCTTTGCGATGTGGGGCATTGATATGATTGGAGAAATCAGGCCCACCGCTTCCAATGGGCATCGTTTCATCCTAGTGGCCATTGATTACTTCACTAAATGGGTTGAGGCGGCCTCTTTTGCTACTGTTACCAAGAGTATTATGGCACAGTTTATCAAGCATAACCTGATCTGTCGATATGGTGTACCAGAGAGGATTATTACCGACAATGGTACAAATCTCAACAACACAATGATCATTGAGCTCTGTAATCAGTTCAAGATACAACATCATAACTCTTATCCCTACCAGCCGAAGATGAATGGTGTTGTTAAAGAAGCTAACAAGAACATCAAGAAGATTGTACAAAAGATGACGGTGACATATAAAGACTAGCATGAGATGTTACCATTTGCTCTTCATGGGTACCGTACCTCAGCACGAACGTCGACAGGGCAACACCCTACTCTCTGATATATGGCATAGAGGCAGTCCTACCCATTAAGGTCCAGATCCCTTCTCTCAGGATTATGAAGGATGCGGGTTTGAATAAAGACGGATGGGTCCAGACTCGACTTGATCAACTAAATTTGATCGATGAAAAGAGACTTACTGCTATCTGCCATGGTCAGACGTATCAAAAGCGAATGATCGAGGCTTTTGACAAGAAAGTCAGGCGTCAAGATTATCAAGTCAGGGATCTAGTAATCAAACGCATCATACTACCGCAAGGTGATCCCAGGGGAAAATGGACCCCCATGTACGAAGGTCCATTCTTGGTTAAAAACATTTTCTCGGGAGGAGCTATGATTCTAACCACCATGGATGGTGACGAACTGCCACACCCTGTCAATGCAGACATAGTGAAAAGATACTACGCCTAACTAAAAGACCCGCGAGGTTCACTGGCCTAGGAAGAAATAAGGGCTTCCTGGCAAACCAAAAGGGTTCGGGAAAAAGTAAGGGATGAAAATGAAAAATATGTACACCCGGCAAGTCAAAAACCCGAAAGGGCGGCTTGGGAAAAAAGGGGTATCCCGATGGATTGAAAACCCGAAAGGGAAATCCAGGAAAAGTTAGGGATTAAAGCGTACCACTATGTCTCATTGGATCATTTGACGACCAGACTTCAGCATCGACTATCAGGCTTGTATAGCGCCAACCAATCTGATCAACCTTCGGCCAAGAAGCAAAGTGATGAGATTCCTGAAGACATAAAGGCAATACCAGAGTTGGAACCCAATGGGGTTGTTTCACATAGCTATTTTTCTTTCTTTTACACAAATTGTATAAATTCTATCTTTCGGAGGCGTTCTCTTACTAGGACGCTAGCCTCTTTGTACAAAACGCCTATTATGGGCCAACTTCAAAATTCAATACAAGTCATTTTCACAAGAAACTTCAGTTCCTTTTTTCTTTTCCTATTCTGTTTTGCGAGAATGTCCATTGATTTATTTTTTATATATGCATTTGAAAATGATTGCTGATCATAAATATTTACATAAGAAACAAAATAAAAATACTCGTAATTCCAGAAATAGAGAAAAACAAGAAGTGCCAAACCCCTACGGTTACTCTACCCAGCAGGTACCAGGATAGAGCCAGCTTGGAAACATAATTGTTGGTACGTACACTCCCCACAGAGTAAGAGTATCCGAAGTCATTTGACGTCAGCTTTCCAAACACGGGGCATAACTTTCCCCAACCAAGGTTCATAATCGCAGGCGAGTCAGCAATTTTCATCCCCTAAGCAGGGCCTATTTCTCTGGGTACGAAAGCTCAATCTCCAGCAATGGAATTTCACCCCCAACTGATTTTGTTCCTCCAGGCCAGCAGGCCTACCAACAGAGTATCCCTTCCTCTAAATTGGTTCCTCGTAGAGTTATTCTCCAACATTTCGTCTCGACAAAATGTTTTTTCTCCAGCAGCAGTCAGGGATTTATTTTCCCAGACTCAGATGTGTCACAACTAGAATCTCGTGTTCATACATCATGACATGCACACACATAACACATACAGCATAATCTCATTTATTTTGAGAAACATCATCTCACCCTGCATTTCATGCATCACATATAATTAACCCTGATATCTTTTCAAGAAGAGGCGATTAGATTCAATATATCCAGCAATTGTATAGATCACATCTACAGACAACTAATGGAAACTCAGTTCCCGAAATCAAAATGGGTCAACTAATCTACAGGATCAAGCGAAGTAACCCTACTACCCAGGTTCCTTCCCACAAGCCCTACTACCAAGGATTTTCATTTCGAAGTAACCCTACTACCCAGGTTCCATCCCACAAGCCCTACTACCCAGGCATTTCACTTCGAAGTAACCCTACTACCCAGGTTCCTTCCCATAAGCCCTACTACCCAGGCTTTTAATTTCAAAGTAACCCTACTACCCAGGTTCCTTCCCACAAGCCCTACTACCTAGGCTTTTCATTTTGAAGTATCCCTACTACCCAGGTTCCTTCCCACAAGCCCTACTACCCAGGCTTTTCCTTTCTAAGTAACCCTACTACCGAGGTTCCTTCCCACAAGCCCTACTACCCAGGCTTTTCATTTTGAAGTAACCCTACTACACAGGTTCCTTCCCACAAGCCCTACTACACAGGATTTTTCATTTCAAAGTAACCCTACTACCCAGGTTCCTTCCCACAAGCCCTACTTTCTAGGCTTTTCATTTCGAGGTAACCCTACTACCCAGGTTTCTTCCCACAAGCCCTACTACCTAGGCTTTTCATTTTGAAGTAACCCTACTACCCATGTTCCTTCCCACAAGCCCTACCATCCAGGATTTCATCCCTAAGTAACCCTACTATCCAGGTTCCTTCTCCCTTGTCTCCAGACGACAATTTACAAAATTATGAGGCCTAGATCCGACCAGATACGGTCGATTCCACATTTCCCTAGTGAGTCGTCATACAGCTTGGACCTTGAGCAGGTGTACATTCTACTTTCATCACTTCAATCAAGATTTAATTCCCAGTAGAGTAATGGACAACAAAATCTCCTAGACTTTACTTCTTAGTGCATAAATTAACATTCCCCAGCAAAGTCCCCCTCAACGACAGGTGCAGGAATTTTCTCCAAGGAATCTCTTGCGCAACCAGTCTTTTTCAGATGGCATCTTTAAGCCCATCTCCGACGATTCCCCGTCGCTTTCCAAAATGGCATCTTTAAGCCCATTCCCTATACCCTCAATCACCACATCACTGAGTGCAAATTTCTGGGCACTTTAGTGTTCAATCATCTTCCACCTTCAGATCACGAAAGGCTGACCAGCCAATCTACATCCTCAGGCTTAAGAAGATTTAACAGGGGCAACTGTTGTACCCCAAAATTTTCCCTCTCATTTCTCAAAGGATCAACCTGGACCCTCAGGTTTGCCTCCATCCAATTTCAAAAATGAATTACAAAGTTTCCAAGAAAGCCATTCACGAGGGCATAATGGTCATTTACACGCTAAAAGGTAAAACTTTGACTTTTGGATCAAAATCAAGTTTCAAGAATCATATTTCAGCAAAACATGTTAAAATATGGAGTTTGTTTCATCAAGAAATTCAAAAGTCAAAATTCTAAATAATTAGAATTTTTCTAAGTGTTTAAGAAATATGGCAAGCTCAGAACTTCTGATCAGATTATCACCATGATGCAAGCTGATTCTAGAAGAACTTCTGGCACAAAAGTTATAGATTTCAACAAGATCTAAAACATTGCAGAACAGAACTTCCCCTCAAGTGTTGCACCCCAAAATTTACCCTCTTGATTTAGGCTTATGTTTCATCATGAACATTATATGGCATTGCATTCAAACATTGTGATGGGATCAAAGTACTTTGGTTATCAAGTCTTCCTCAAGCCTTGAAGGTTGTTTGCATTGACAAGTTGCTCAAGTAGAATAATATCATCTAAAACTCTGGATCTTTCAAGCTCAAAAGTTTTTGCATATCTCAAGATGTTTTATCCATCTCTTTGGATCATCAGAGGATTGCTGTTTGTGTTTGATTACAAGGGGAATCACTCTTTGGATTCACCAGTCAAATTAGGGTTTTGTTTGAGAAAGGCTATTGGCCAATATACAAGTCTTGATTTGGGGAGCTACAACATCTCATTGGTATTTGAAAAGTCTTTTCACAAGGAATTGGTCATGATGCCCAGAGGATTTGAAGTTTTGAAGATGATTCATCAGTTTCCTAAGGTGTTGACCAAAATTTGGGTTTGAGTTTGATGCCCAGAGGATTTGAAGTTTTGAAGATGATTCATCAGTTTCCTAAGGTGTTAACCAAAATTTGGGTTTGAGTTTTTATCAGGATTTCTTGAGAATTTTGAAGTGAAACTTTTCACATGGCCTCTATACATTTGGAAGATCATATGTCTGAAGTTTTGATCATCAATTTTGAAGGGAAGTGGATCAATTGATTCAGAGGGGAAAATGGTCATTTTGGTCAAAATCAGATAAAGTCAAGGTTGACCAAGTGAATTTTTGGCAAACCATCAATTCAAGGATGTAATTTTCATATTTCAAATCAATTTTGGTCATTGGATCAAAGAGATTGAGGTTTGGGTTGAAACTTGTTCATGAAGAAACCGTAAAAGTTTCTAATTTTGGAAAATAAGGACTTAATTTCAAAAATTCATATTTTATTCACCTTTGATCAAGAAAATGCAAATGAAGTATGCTTGGAAAGCATAGAGGATAATATTTCATCTCCTTTTGGTATCATGTCCAAATTGGCAAGGAATCAAGTATTATGGTCTTTTGAAATCACAAAATTATAGGTCATTTTCCAAAATTAGTGAATTTCAAGCTCAATTTTGAGAAACTTAATGAACTCAATTGAAAAAACTCAAAACTAGGGGATTGTAGATCTTTTCAATATATTTCCAAATTATTCTCATTTGTGTCAAAATTCAAAAGTATGAGCAAGTTATGAGTTTTGGAATTTTGGAGCATTTTATTGAAATTTGTCAAATGTGCAAAATGACCAATTCATGGGAACGCAAGTTTCAGCCATTCTATTTGTTTCTAATCCATCCCATAACCTATTTATGACTTTCTAAGGCCCATAATTCCAGCCATTTCATGCTCCATGGACCATAGTGTTTGCTTGGTTACAAAAATGATAAACTTGCTCAATTTGGCAAATTGATCGATACAACTCTCATTTCAAATGATCATGACCTGGCACTTGAGGATCTATTTCTGAGATTATTTAGCTCATAAAATGCAAGGAAAATGAAGAAACGCACGAGCAAACAGTTGAGACCCATGTGCACCTATCTTTTGGCCAAATCTTCCAAACTTGCCCCTGAACAGTTGTGAGGATCAATTTCCTCTTCTAACCTTCTCTACTCACATTATATAATGCATTGCAAGCCTCATTTCACAAAAGACATTGATTTTGTTAGCTTCTGGAACTAAGGAATCGAGGTTTCCAGTTTCACATTGAGGTGAGATCTTTGAACTTCGATTTGCCTTGTTTAGCATGATTTAATGAATTATTTCATATCCATGATGTATTAGCTGGCCAGACAAATAGGTCCGAGGTATGCTTTATGTTTGATTTGAGCTTGAATCGTGTTCTGGAGTTTCTGAAACTCTGCCTACAGATTGTTTTCTTGAGTTTTCATGAGCTTCATACTGGACCTATACTTGATGATGCTGTTTAATTCGAGTTGCTATGGATTCCTTGTCATGCTAGCTTTAATTTGCCCTTGATTTCATAAAAAATGATGTGAAATTGAGTATGTTATGCTGATATGAACATGAGCCCTAAACCTGAGAGTTGCGCGCGTTTTTGAGTTGTGCAAAGGTTGAAGATGATGTGGTGGCACTGTATGATTGATCCGTTTGAATTTTTGGCTTATTTGAATTATTTGTTTTATTTGGCATTTTGTTTGATTTTATTTCTTAATCAAAATATTTTTAAAAATCATAAAAATTTTACCATAGGCCAGTAATAACTTCTAGTATTTGTCATAATTTTTTTGAAATTTTTTAAAATAATTTGATTGGTTTAAAAATTCATAGGTTTAATTAGTTAATTGTTCAAATTTTATTTTCTTTTTAATAGTTCCTTTGATCTAAAAAATCCACAAAAAAATGTTTTAGACTCACAAAATAATATAAAGTTTGATTCTGAAATTGGTTTAGCATATTTTCTTTTTTTGATTAGAATTTTAATTTGAGAGATTTATTTTGAATTTTTGCTTTATAATTTTTATTTTAATCCTTCTTTTGATTCAAACATTCTCACAAAAATCATGTAAGCTTGTTTTTAATCATAGAATCTGAAT
This sequence comes from Vicia faba, assembly GCA_948472305.1. NCBI lineage: Eukaryota > Viridiplantae > Streptophyta > Magnoliopsida > Fabales > Fabaceae > Vicia > Vicia faba. Next base: position 148,445,340 of record OX451740.1, read on the forward strand.
ATATTTTTATTTTGACCTTTTCATGAATTTTGGCTAGGGTTTTCATTTTGCCTTTAAATAATAGTTCAATAATTAATTGTTTGTTTATTTTTTATTTTAGTATTTTCTTTAATTAAAAAATTCCACAATAAATCAGGGATGTGTGTTTTTAGTTCTAATATTTGAATATAATTTTTGTTGGGCATTTTTATGACTTTTTGATTTAAATATTATTTTGATATGTGAATATTTGTTAATTGAATAATTGTTTGAATTTAATTTAAGTTTTTACTCTTCCTTAATTCAAAAAAATGTGAAAAATATATTTTCTGACGTTTAGGGTTTCTTGGTGATTTGTATGACCTTGGTTTAATTTGTTTGAGTTTTGATCTTACTTAATTAATATTTAGGATTAAAAGTCAAAATTTAGGGTTTTGTTGCTTATGGTGCAAGTTTCATGTTCAAAACCCTTGTGCCTTGGATTTTTATTGGAATTCAGGTCTTGATTATGGTTCATGAATGTGTTGGGGATTTGAAAACCATTTTTCTTGAATTGTTTTGACATTGTTTCCACAAATTATTTTAAAAACTTGTCTAGATTGGTAGTTTTGCCAACTTGCTTGGAACATTGGGGCTCATTTGATCCCATCCTCAATCATTCATGAACATAAGGCTTTCTTTCTGACTTCTAAGTACTTCAAAGATGCCAATATTTTTTGGTTTGAATTATGGACCATTATTTCCATTTTTGATGTAATTTTGAAGTGAAGGTACCCAATTGATGTTGCATATCTTGTTACAATTTGTTTGATGGCCAATGAACTTGAGTAAGGCCTATAATTGGGCACCTAATGATCATCTTGATTCTGATTATTCATGATAGCATCCAACCATTTTGACTCAATGTCCCATGCTTGAATGTTTGAACTTTCTAATGTAGTGTGTGGAACCCCTCCTCTATTGTGCTTATGAGTTGTGATAATTTATTTGAGAATGTTTGAAATGTATTTGCTACTGACCTTCATGGTCTTTGTTTATATTATTCTCAAGCTCCTATGATCCTTGATTGATATTCAATTGTCAATTCAACATGGTGACAGAAAGGAGCAACATTACTATGATTCTTTGGACCTAATATGTGCATATGCTTGTTTCCTCTTGCCTATCATGTATAATAATTGTCACCATGTTGTTCTCACTTTTTCACATTATGGAATACTAACTTGGTTGTTGAATATGCGAGGTACTCTGAGAAAGTTGCCACTTTTGGCTTGAGGCTTTGGTGTTTCACTTTATTTGTGGAACACAATTTATTATCTTTGCATTGTTCTTGTGTTTGGCATGTTTGATGGTTTATGTAGGATATACATACATGTGATTGTGAATGCCATACATTGCCCATGGGATTTGTTCATCTCTGATAAATTACTTACATCTTGATGGTGTAATTTCTGACTCGATTTGTCTACTGATTCCAGCTTGCTTGAAGTCCTCTTGGTTTTTTTTTATTCTTGCTCAGTTGCTACAGATAGTTATCCATTTGGTATTGCACTATTTCCTTCCTTCCATTTTAATTTTGCATAATTCTTTGATTGCATGATGGGACCTCTGTTGCTGATATATGTCAGGAGGCCCTCTGGTTTTTTGTCTGATACATGTGTTATGCTTACTTGTTGATCGATGAGTCACTCAATTTAGAAATTGAGATCACGACTTCGCTCTCATTGCATGTTCCCTATAGGATGTTTATTGTTTTTCTTCTTTAATTGTTGATAGATGAGTCACTCAATTTAGAAATTGAGATCACAACTTCGCTCTCATTGCATGTTCCCTATAGGATGTTTATTGCTTTTCTTCTTTAATTGTTGATCGATGAGTCACTCAATTTAGAAATTGAGATCACGACTTCACTCTCATTGCATGTTCCCTATAGGATAGTTTTGTTAAGCTTCCTTTGACATGTTGACTAAGATAGGAATCCATGTATGCTAACATAGGATAGGAGTTTCCTTTATCCTCGCCTTTAGGACCAATCATTGTATGATAACACTAGGGATAGTGCTAGGCTAGTTTCCCTTAGTTGTTTTTTCCTTCCTTTGCATTTTGCATCTTAAAACAAAAACTGTTTTCTTGGAAAATCATAAGATATTTCTAATGAACTCAAACCCTTCTTCAAAGTAAAATATACAAACCAATCTTACTTTGTATGTGCTTTTTTAGCCAATGTTTCTCCATCACATATTTGTTTGAAGCCGATGTTTCGTCATCGCACATGTTTGTTATCCTACTTTGATTCTCAATATCATTGTTAGGTGTGATGTTTTGTCATCCATTTTATTGATGTCTCACCATCTTTTCCATGACTTTGTTATCTTTTAGCCGATGCTTCGCCATCGCACATTTGTTTGAAGTCGATGTTTCGTCATCGCACATGTTTGTTATCCTACTTTGATTCTCAATATCATTGTTAGGTGTGATGTTTTGTCATCCGTTTTATTGATGTTTCGCCATCTTTGCCATGATACTTTACTATCTTGAAGTCGATGTTTCGCCATCGCACATTTGTTTGGAGCCGATGTTTCACCATCACACATGTTTGTTATCCTACTTTGATTCTCAATATCATTGTTAGGTGTGATGTTTCGTCATTTATTTTATCGATGTTTCGCCATCTTTGCCATGATGCATTGTAATCTCTTAGCCGATGTTTTGCCATCGCACATTTGTTTGGAGCCGATGTTTCGTCATCGCACATGTTTGTTATCCTACTTTGATTCTCAATATCATTGTTAGGTGTGATGTTTTGTCATCCATTTTATTGATGTCTCGCCATCTTTGCCATGACTTTATTATCTTTTAGCCGATGTTTCGCCATCGCACATTTCTTTGAAGCCGATGTTTCGTCATTGCACATGTTGGTTATCCTACTTTGACTCTCAATGTCACTGTTAGGTGTGATTGTTTTATCATTTGATGTTTCGCCATCTTTGACATGTTACTTTGTTATTATTTAGTCGATGTTTTACCATCTCATTTGATTGTTGTTTTATTTGATGTTTTGCCATCTTGATTGTTTTTGTTGTCTTAACTAAAAAACACAAACCTACCAAAATATGTAAGCTGAACTACGGCTGCTCTGATTCCTTAAAAGGGATACGTAGGCATTGGGGTAGGGCCCAACCGAGCAAAACTTTTTATTTTCCCTACATTGTTTTTCTTTTTCTTTCGCATGCATTCCCTTTTCAGTTTTAAGCCATAGACATAGGATTTGACCACACCCATTTAGATTAGACAAAAAGAGTGGATACCATAGAGTACTACGGGCGTGTGGGGTGCTAACACCTTCCCCTCGTGTAACAGACTCCCTTACCCGATCTCTCGGTCGAAAGACTGTGATTTCTCCCTTTCCAGGTTTTCTCGATGTTTACCTTTCCCTTTCAGCGGGATAAAAAATGTTCGGTGGCGACTTCATTGATGTTTCATTACATCTAGACGACAGGTTTCGGCCGCGTAGTTTCAGCTAGAGACTTCACTGGGGAAAGATTGACCTTTTGTTGGTCCATCCCGGAGTCGATCCTAGCTCTTGTTTGTTTTCTTTTTGGGTGTTTATTTTTTACCGCTTTGCATATTTATCTGTTTGCATTGCATCCTATGTGCGCTTTACTTTCTGCATACTGGATTTGGATGGGCTGTTTGGTCTTGGTTTTAGCCCGGGTCAGCAGAGTTCAACACACAGGGCATCTAGTTTATCTACTCCTGTGAAGTTTTCCCGCCCTTGTGCTATTCAAGAAGGACATGTCAATGTAGTTGGCGACGATAGGATTGATGGCTACAATATTCAAGGTTGGATTCGTCTGAGTATTCTAGGCCAGACACTCAACAATTGGACTTCTGTGGATGTTATCGAAGTTTTAAGCGCTGAGGAGTAATTTTCTTGTTTCTTTTATTAATCATATCATAATTCCTACGCTCTGACCAAGGCATAGTGGATCATTTGTGTAGGGCCACCATGTTTATTTTTCAAGTTTATCATGAAATAAAGGACGTTTTTGCATTCAAAATTTTGCTTCTTTTTATTTTTATTTTTAAATGGCAATAATTCGCTTTTCACACACTGTCACTAAAAAACGCCAAAATGTCATTCATGCAGATGCACTTCCAGCACTGATTCTATTGATAACAACTCTGCTATGGCTCATTATGACTTTGATACTCCTATTTATCAAGCTGAAGAAGAAGCATATGAGGATTGTGATCTTCTTGAGGAATTAGCAAGATTGTTAAAACAAGAGGAGAAAGTTATCCAGTCGAATCAGGATTCGATTGAGGTGGTGAATATTGGCACAAAAGAGGTAAGAAGAGAAGTCAAGATAGGGGAAGATGTCGAGGAAAGTATAAAGGTCAAATTGATCGAGCTACTCCATGAGTATTTTGATATCTTCGTTTGGTCTTATGAGGATATGCCTGGGTTGGATACAGACATAGTGGTGCATCGACTACCGCTAAAAGAAGGTTGTTCCCCTGTCAAGCAAAATCTCCGAAGAACTCATCCTGAGATGTCCAAGAAGATCAAAGAGGAGGTCTAGAAGCAATTTGACGCGAATTTCCTGAAGGTCGTCAATTATTCGCCATGGATTGCAAATATTGTGCCTGTGCCCAAGAAGGATGGTAAGGTCATAATGTGTGTTGATTATAGGGATTTGAACAGGGCCAGCCCTAAAGATGATTTCCCTCTTCCTCATATTGATGTGTTGGTCAATAATACTGCTCATTCCAAAGTATTTTCGTTCATGGATGGTTTTTCGGGTTACAATCAAATTAAGATGGCTCCGGAGGATATGGAGAAGACAACATTCATCACGCCTTGGGTAACTTTCTGTTATAAAGTGATGTCGTTTGGTTTGAAAAATGTTGGGGCAACATATCAGCGCGCCATGGTCACTCTCTTTCATGATTTGATTCACAAAGAGATTGATGTATATGTGGACGATATGATTGCTAAGTCTGACACGGAAGAGGAACATCTCGTTCATCTGGAAAAGTTGTTCAAGACACTGAGGCAGTTCTTGCTAAGGTTGAACCCGAATAAGTGCACTTTCGGGGGTGAGATCCGGCAAGCTGTTGGGTTTTATTGTAAGTGAAAAAGGTATCGAGGTGGACCCGGCCAAGGTCAAAGCAATACAGGAAATGCCAGAACCAAGGATAGAGAAGGAAGTATATGGTTTCTTGGGAAGGTTAAACTACATTTCTAGATTTATTTCTCATCTCACAGCCACCTGTGAACCTATGTTCAAGTTGTTGAAGAAGAATCAGACAGCGAAATGGAATGAGGATTGTCAGAAGGCCTTTGACAAGATAAAGGAGTATTTGCAGGAACCTCTGATACTCATGCCGCCAGTGGAAGGAAGGCCACTAATTATGTATCTGACTGTGTTGGAGAGCTCGATGGGTTGTGTCCTCGGTCAGCACGACGAGACGGGGAAGAAAGAGCAGGCTATTTACTACTTGAGTAAGAAGTTTACGGAATGCGAGTCGAGGTACTCATTGCTGGAAAAGACTTGTTGTGCGCTTTCCTGGGCCGCCAAACGTTTGAGGCAGTACATGTTAACTCACACCACCTACTTGATATCCAAAATGGATCCAATCAAGTATATTTTTGAAAATCCAGCTCTTATAGGCAGGGTAGCCCATTGGCAGATGATACTCACTGAATATGATATCCAATACACTACTCAAAAAGCTATTAAGGGTAGTGTACTGGCCGACCATCTTGCTTATCAGCCCATGAACGACTATGAACCAATGAAGTTTGATTTTCTAGATGAGGAAATTGTGTATATTCGGGATTGTAATATGCCAGACCCAGACGAAGGACCCGAGCCGGGATCACGTTGGACGCTTGTTTTTGATGGTGCCTCCAATGCCATGGGTAACGGCGTCGGAGCTGTTATCACTTCCCATGAGGGATACCATATTCCTTTCACGGCTCGTATTTTTTTCGATTGCACTAACAACATGGCCGAATATGAGGCTTGCATCTATGGCATTGAAGCAGCGATCGACATGCGCATTAAATTCTTGAAAGTTTACGGGGATTCCAATCTTGTTATCAGCCAGATTAGTGGAGATTGGGAGACTCGCCATCAGAACCTAATTCCCAATCGTGAGCATGTTATGAAGCTGATTTCGTACTTCGAAGAGATCACGTTTGAGCACATTCCCAGAGAAGAAAACAATTTAGCTGATGCACTGGCAACTTTGTCCACCATGTTCAAGGTTAAGTGGGCTAATGAGGCACCTTCCATTACTATCAAAAGTTTGAGTGAGCCAGCTTTCTGTTTTGAGGCCAGTTTGGAACCAGATGGTAACCCTTAGTTTTATGACGTTAAGCGATATCTTGAAACACAAGAGTACCCTGAAGAGGCATCCGTCACAGATAAGAAGTTCTTGAGAAGACTTTTAGCCAAGTTCTTTCTCAGCGGTGGTGTGTTGTATAGAAGTCATGATGATGGTCTACTGCTTAGATGTGTTGACAAGAAAGAAGCAGCTAGAATCATTGTGGAGGTACATGAAGGTGATTTCGGGACCCATTCCAACGGGCATACCATGGCTAAAAAGATCTTGCGAGCAGGTTATTATTGGTCCACCATGGAGACTGACTGTTACAATCATGCATGGGTTATCCATAAGTGTCAAGTCTATGCTGATAAGGTGCATGTGCCGCCAGTACCTTTGAATGTCTTAACTTCCCCTTGGCCGTTTGTGATGTGGCGAATTGATATGATTGGAAAAATTGAACCGACTGCATCCAACGGGCACCGTTTCATTCTGGTTGCCATCGATTATTTTACAAAGTGGGTCGAAGCTGCATCCTATGCCAATGTCACCAAGCAAGTGGTAACTCGTTTCATTAAGCACAATATTATTTGTCGCTATAGAGTGCCTGAAAAGATCATTACCGATAATGGGTCTAATTTGAACAACAAGATGATGAAGGAGCTTTGTGAGTCCTTCAAAATCAAGCATCATAACTCTTCCCCATACCGACCAAAGATGAACGACACTGTCGAAGTGGCCAATAAGAATATTAATAAAATTCTGCAAAAGATGGTGGTAACCTATACAGATTGGCACGAGATGCTGCCTTTCGTGTTGCATGGTTATCCCACCACTGTGCATACTTTGATTAGGGAAACCCCATTTTCATTGGTTTACAGCATGGAAGCAGTATTATCGGTAGAAGTCGAGATTCCTTCTCTTAGGATCATGAGGGATGTTGAGTTGGATGAAAGTGAATGGGTACAGAATCGGTTGGATCAGTTGGAACTTATTGACGAGAAGAGGTTGACGACTGTATGTCATGGTCAGGTATATCAGCAAAGGATGAGGAAAGCTTTTGATAAGAGGGTATGGCCTCAGTGTTACAAGCCAGGTGACCTTGTGCTAAAAAGGATAATTCTTCCCCAGGGAGATCCTAGGGGCAAGTGGGTTCCAACTTATGAAGGTCCTTTCATGGTCAGAAAAGTTTTCTCTGGAGGGGCGATGATGCTCACGACTATGGATGGAGAGTACTTCCCTCTCCTTGTGAATGTTGACGTAGTTAAAAAATATTTTGCATAAAAAATAATAAAAACCCGCTAAACTGAAAACCCGAAAGGGCGGTTTAGGCAAAAAGAGGGTGTCCTGGTGAATCGAAAACCCGAAAGGGCGATTCAGGAAAAAGTTAGGGACTTAAAGCAAATGACTACGCTCATCATGAGTTTCTTTGCTTCTTTCCTTTGATACATCGCCTGGCATAAGCTCGAAGCTAATCCAAGAAATGATCTGTCTGAAAGCAGGAAAATAGAAGCGTAAGAGTCATAAGAGTCATAGCAGAGTCAGGACTTGATGGATATTCAAATTCACATTGCCATTTGTAAACACTTGTTTGCTTTGATTTAGTAAATTACTTGATTCCAAATGTAAACGCCTTTTTCACAGGCTGATTTCTCAAAAATCAATAAAATATCTCCTTTCAAGTATACATATACTTTTCTTTTCTCCCTTTTTACTATTTTGTTTGCAAAAATGTCTAATATTTTAATAAACATGTGCATATAAACTTCGTGGGCCTTATACAGAATTGGTAATATAAATCATGGTTAGTTAATCGCTTAAAATACGGATAACAAACACATTTTCTACTATGATGGGGCATGTTTGGATCTCTGTTTGATTGGATTCTCATTCACTTTGCTGGCGGATGCCTTGCCTTTTGTTTCACAAGCTCCGTGTTGTTGGTAAAGGTCATGGGTCAATGTAATATCAAGATTACGGCAGGTCGGCAAGGTCGGCGAACCTAGTTGGAGATATTTTTTCCCCATAATGGCTTTTATTACGTTTCTTTGCCGCACTTTCATGTGTCATCTTGATTGATTATTTCAGCATTGTCTGCATATAGGATTTTGTTTATGGCCGAATGTCAGTCTTGATGCATTGAATATTTTTGCTTTGAAAAATAATTGCTTCATTTTACTTAATCCATCCAGTATCACTCTTTAATCGATCCTTCGGGCATTTTGACACCAATTGTGCCATTTCTTTTGCTTAGCCAAAAGTTTGGAGGGAGGAGTTTAGCTAAAAAATGACTGTAGTGGTATGCTTTTGAGTAGAACCCTGTTGAAGATGTACAGGCATTATTTCAACCCCCAAACACTAGAGATATAAGGGATTTAGACCCTCGTTAACCCCTCTGAGCCTTCGAAGTAGGAGTTTCTTTTCTGTTCAAACAAAAAAAAAACCTTTTTTTTACCCGGGGCATGGTAGATGTTCAATTGATTTGACCAAGCATTGAAATTTCAGAAGGAATGTCCCATCTGAGGATCACCACATGTTATCTCTCGCATCAAGAGATCAGGAAAAATGTCTAAACCACGATGTTCATTTCCTCACAAAGCCCTGAAGTCGAGATCGAATCGATACAATAATGGATATCCCTCGCCAACCAAGGACTGTGGCATTTGTTTTCTTCAACAAAAAAAAAGAGAAAGAGAAAGAAAGAAAAAGTTCAAAGACTTAAAGTCATATTGACTTGTTCGAAGTGGAAAGTATGAATAAGAAAGAAACAAAAATCCCCGCTAAGTCAAAACTTGAAAACAAGTCGCTTAGGCAAAAGTTAGGGCATCCCGCTGGACTCCCAAAGTTGAAAAGATTTTTCCAGGCAAAAGTTAAGGAAAAGAGAGCCTAAAAGGCCCAAAAAAAAGATTATCCACTAAAATTTTCATCAGAAGAAGAGAGACAAAAAAAAAGCAGCAAAAGTTAAGTGACAATCATGTTGGAGAATTTGTCGTGATCACTCAACCATTATAAAATCCTTTTGAAAGATGAATGCTTGTGATAAGTCAACTGAACCTAGGACAGGAGAATATCACGAAGGGGGTGGGCACCAAATAACTTGAGCCTTGAAAAGAACTTTTTTCTAAAAAACCCTTGAACCAGGCCAAGTTACAACCTCTAAAAAGTCCTAACTGAAACAAGGGTTTAGCTCGAAAGCATACTACAACAGGATAACATTTCCTAAACTCCCAAATAGGTGTTGTATAGCCGTGTTGGTATCTTATCACCCGCATCTTGACTCGTTTTTTTTTTTAAAAAGGGAAGAAAAGTTTTTGAAATTTTGAACTCTAGCCAATGATTTATTCACAACAGAGATGCAACATTTTGTTAAAATTTTCAACTTTAAATGCTCAAATAATCATCGCATCAGGTCTGTCATTCCCAAAATAAACATCTTCCTGCATGCAAAACATTTGTTTGACATCAAAAAGAGTTTACACATTGAACACATGTAAAGAGCTTAATGATTGTCAAGAAGGGAATGTTTGGTTTTTCTTCTGTTAGACAAAGCCTATGTATGAATAGGAGTTTACTTATCCCCATTGAAATTCCGTTTCCCCAGTGAAGTTTCGTTTCCGCAGCGAAGTTTTATTGCCCCAGGAATCTTCTTTCAAAGCTTCATTCTGGGACTTCAAGTTTGGATACGTCACACATCCCCGGTGGAATCATTTAAATGGGAACTCCCACTTTGGAGGAGTTTCAACTCCCCAACAAGAAGTGCCAACAAAGATCCCTCGCCTTGACCTCTTACTTCCCAACTATTTTGCTGGCTGGGGCATCTTTATGTTAACATATTTCCTTATCCGAAGTAAAGTTGGTACTGTGTGACTATCTGCACGATCCATCAAATGGTTGCATTCCAAAAAAATCTCCCAGTTTTGTCCTGGCACGTTTGCACAGAAGTATAGTTACGTCTACTCCTTTTTGTTTTTATTCTATTTCAACCTGCGTTACAGCTTCGTTCTGACGCCTGACTTGGGGGTTTTCTTCTTTTGTTTCTTTCTTCTTCAAGAGTGTAAATTTTCTGGTTCTTTCGTATTCAATCATATTCAACCCTGAACGCTCGAAAGTTATCACTTTTCTCACTTATCATGTTGAAGATATTTGAATAGGGGCAGCTGTTGCACCCCAAAATTTACCCTCTTGATTTAGGCTAATGTTTCATCATGAACATCATATGGCATTGCATTCATACATTGTGATGGGATAAAATTACTTTGGTTATCAAGTCTTCCTCAAGCCTTGAAGGTTATTTGCATTGACAAGTTGCTCAAGTAGAATATTATCATCTAAACCTCTGGATCTTTCAATCTCAAAAGTTTTTGCATATCTCAAGATGTTTTATCCATCTCTTTGGATCATCAGAGGATTGAAGTTTGTGTTTGATTACAAGGGGAATCACTCTTTGGATTCACCAGTCAAATTAGGGTTTTTTTGAGCAAGGCTATTGGCCAATATACAAGTCTTGATTTTGGGAGCTACAACATCTCATTGTTATTTGAAAAGTCTTTGCACAAGGAATTGGTCACGATGCCCAGAGGATTTGAAGTTTTGAAGATGATTCATCAGTTTCCTAAGGTGTTGACCAAAATTAGAGTTTGAGTTTTTATCAAGATTTCTTGAGAATTTTGAAGTGAAACTTTGCACATGGCCTCTATACATTTGTAAGATCATATGTCTGAAGTTTTGATCATCAATTTTGAAGGGAAGTGGATCAATTGATTCACAGGGGCAAAATGGTCATTTTGGTCAAAATTAGTCAAAGTCAAGGTTGACCAAGTGAATATTTGGCCAACCATCAATTCAAGGATGTACTTTTCATATTTCAAATCCATTTTTGTCATTGGATCAAAGAGATTGAGGTTTGGGTTGAAACTTGTTCATGAAGAAACCCTAAAAGTTTCTAATTTTGGAAAATAAGGACTTAATTTCTAAAATAAATATTTTATTCACCTTTGATCAAGAAAATCAAATGAAGTATGCTTGGAAATCTAAGAGGATGATGTTTCATCTCCTTTTGGTCTCATGTCCAAATTGGCAAGGAATCGAGAATTATGGTCTTTTGAAATCACAAAATTATAGGTCATTTTCCAAAATTAGTGAATTTCAAGCCAATTTTGAGAAACTTAATGAACTCAATTGCAAAAACTCAAAACTAGGGGATTGTATATGTTTTCAATATCTTCCCAAATTGTTCTCATTTGTGTCAAAATTCAAATGTATGAGCAAGTTATGAGTTTTGGAATTTTGGAGATTTTATTGAAATTTTGCAAATGTGCAAAATGACCAATTCATGGGAACTCATGTTTCATCCATTATCTTTGTTTCTAATCCAGCCCATGACCTATTTATGACTTGCTAAGGCCCATAATGCCATCCATTTCGTGCTCCATGGACCATAGTGTTTGCTTGGTTACAAAAATGATAAACTTGCTCAATTTGGCAAATTGATCGATACAGCTCTCATTTCAAATGATCATGACCTGACACTTTGAGGATCTATTTCTGAGATTATTTAGCTCATAAAATGCAAGGAAAATGAAGAAACACACGAGCAAACAGCTGAGACCCATCAATTTCCTCTTCTAACCTTATCTACTCACACTATATAATGCATTGCAAGCCTCATTTCACAAAAAACGCGCTTCATTCATCACAAATCCAGATCTGAACTTTTTTTTGCTGTTACTGAAGTTTTCTTCAATTCTCTCATCTTCTTCGCGCATTCATCAAATTTCATGTGGATTCATATTCCTTGAAGTGTGTAGATCAAGACCATGGAGTTTGCTAGGTTCTGGAACTAAGGAATCAAGGTTTCCAGTTTCACATTGAGGTGATATCTTTGAACTTCGATTTGCCTTGTTTAGCATGATTTAATGAATTATTTCATGTCCATGATGTATTAGTTGGCCAGACAAATAGGTCTGAGGTATGCTTTGTGTTTGATTTGAGCTTGAATCGTGTTTTGGAGTTTTTGAAACTCTGCGTACAAATTGTTTTCTTGAGTTTTCATGAGCTTCGTACTGGACCTATACTTGATGATGCTGTTTAATTCGAGTTGCTATGGATTCCTTGTCATGCTAGCTTTAATCTGCCCTTGATTTCATAAAAAATGGTGTGAAATTGAGAATGTTATGTTGATCTGAACATGAACCCTAAATCTGAGAGTTGCGCGCGTTTTTAAGTTGTGCAAAGGTTGAAGATAATGTGGTGGCACTGTTTGATTGGTCCGTTTGAATTTTTGGCTTATTTGAATTATTTGTTTTATTCGTAATTTTGTTTGATTTTATTTCTTGATTAAAATATTTTTAAAAATCATAAAAAATTTTCCATAGGCCAGTAATAACCTCTAGTATTTGTCATATTTTTTATGAAATTTTTTAAAATAATTTCATTGGTTTAAAAATTCATAGGTTTAATTAGTTAATTGTTCAAATTTTATTTTCTTTTTAATAGTTCCTTGATCTAAAAAATCCACAAAAAAATGTTTTAGACTCACAAAATAATGTAAGGTTTGATTCTGAAATTGGTTTAGCATATTTTCTTTTTTTGATTAGAATTTTAATTTGAGAGATTTATTTTAAATTTTTGCTTTGTAATATTTATTTTAATACTTCTTTTGATTCAAAAATTCTCAAAAAAATCATGTAAGCTTGTTTTTAATCATAGAATCTGAATATATTTTTATTTTGACCTTTTCATGATTCTTGGCTAGGATTTTCATTTTGCCCTTAAATAATAGTTCAATTATTAATTGTTTGTTTATTTTTTATTTTATTATTTCCTTTAATTCAAAAATTCCACAAAAAATCAGGGATGTGTGTTTTAGTTCTAATATTTGAATATAATTTTTGTTGGGCATTTTTATGACTTTTTGATTTAAATATTTATTTGATATGTGAATATTTGTTAATTGAATAATTGTTTGAATTTAATTTCATTTTTGACTCTTCCTTAATTCAAAAAAATGTGAAAAATATATTGTCTGACATATAGGGTTTCTTTGTGATTGGTATGACCTTGGTTTAATTTGTTTGAGTTTTGATCTTACTTAATTAATATTTAGGATTAAAAGTCAAAATTTAGGGTTTTATTGCTTATAGTGCAAGTTTCATGTTCAAAACCCTTGTGCCTTGGATTTTTATTGGAATTCAGGTCTTGATTATGGTTCATTAATGTATTGGGGATTTGAAAACCGTTTTTCTTGAATTGTTTGACATGGTTTAACATTGTTTCCACAAATTATTTTAAAAACTTGTCTAGATTGGTAGTTTGGCCAACTAACTTGGAACATTGGGCCTCATTTGATCCCATCCTCAATCATTCATGAACATAAGGCTTGCTTTCTGACTTCTAAGTACTTCAAAGATGCCAATATTTTTTGGTTTGAATTATGGACCATTATTTCCATTTTTGATGTAATTTTGAAGTGAAGGTACCCAATTGATGTTGCATATCTTGTTACAATTTGTTTGATGGCCAATGAACTTGAGTAAGGCCTATTATTGGGCACCTAATGATCATCTTGATTCTAATTATTCATGATAGCATCAAACCATTTTGACTCAATGTCCCATGCTTGAATGTTTGAACCTTCTAATGCAGTGTGTGGAACCCCTCCTCTATTGTGCTTATGAGTTGTGATAATTTATTTGAGAATGTTTGAAATGCATTTTCTACTGACCTTCATGGTCTTTGTTTATATTATTCTCAAGATCCTATGATACTTGATTGATATTCAATTGTCAATTCAACATGGTGATAGAAAGGAGCAACATTCCTCTGATTCTTTTGACCTAATCTGTGCATATGCTTGTTTTCTCTTGTCTATCATGTCTAATAATTGTCACCATGTTGTTCTCACTTTTTCACCTTATGGAATACTAACTTGGTTGTTGAATATGCGAGGTGCTCTGAGAAAGTTGCCACTTTTTTCTTGAGGCTTTGGTGTTTCACTTTATTTGTGGAACACAATTTATTATCTTGGCATTATTCTTGTGTTTGGCATGTTTGATGGTTTATGCAGGATATACATACTTGTGATTATGAATGCCATACATTGCCCATGGGATTTGTTCATATCTGATAAATTACTTACATCCTGATGGTGTAATTTCTGACTCGATTTGTCTACTGATGCCAGCTTGCTTGAAGTCCTCTGGGTTTCTTTTTATTCTTGTTCAGTTGCTACGGATAGTTATCCGTTTCGTATTGCACTATTTACTTCCTTCCATTTTCATTTTTCATAATTCTTTGATTGCATGATGGGACCTCTGTTGCTGATATATGTCAGGAGGCCCTCTGGTTTTTTGTCTGATACATGTGTTGTGTTTACTTGTTGATCGATGAGTCACTTAATTTAGAAATTGAGATCACGACTTCGTTCTTATTGCATGTTCCCTATAGGATGTTTATTGCTTTTCTTCTTTAATTGTTGATCGATGAGTCACTCAATTTAGAAATTTAGATCACGACTTTGCTCTCATTGCATGTTCCCTATAGGATGTTTATTGCTTTTCTTCTTTAATTGTTGATCGATGAGTCACTCAATTTAGAAATTGAGATCACGACTTCGCTTTCATTGCATGTTCCCTATAGGATAGTTTTGTTAAGCTTCCTTAGACATGTTGACTAAGATAGGAATCCATGTATGCTAACATAGGATAGGAATTTCCTTCATCCTCACCTTTAGGACCAATCATTGTATGATAACACTAGGGATAGTGCTAGGCTAGTTTCCCTTAGTTGTTTTTTCCTTCCTTTGCATTTTACATCTTAAAACAAAAACTGTTTTCTTGGAAAATCATAATACATTTCTAATGAACTCAAACCCTTCTTCAAAGTAAAAGATACAAACCAATCTTACTTTGTCTGTGTTGTTTTAGCCGATGTTTCTCCATCGCACATTTGTTTGAAGCCGATGTTTCGTCATCACACATGTTTGTTATCCTACTTTGATTATCAATATCATTGTTAGGTGTGATGTTTTGTCATCCGTTTTATTGATGTCTTGCCATCTTTGCCATGACTTTGTTATCTTTTAGCTGATGCTTCGCCATCGCACATTTGTTTGAAGCCGATGTTTCATCATCGCACATGTTTGTTATCCTACTTTGATTCTCAATATCATTGTTAGGTGTGATGTTTTGTCATCCCTTTTATTGATGTTTCGCCATCTTTCCCATGATACTTTACTATCTTGAAGCCGATGTTTCGCCATCACACATTTGTTTGGAGACGATGTTTCGCCATCGCACATGTTTGCTATCCTAATTTGATTCTCAATATCATTGTTAGGTGTGATGTTTCATCATTTATTTTATCGATGTTTTACCATCTTTGCCATGATGCCTTGTTATCTCTTAGCCGATGTTTCGCCATCGCACATTTGTTTGGAGCCAATGTTTCGCCATCGCACATGTTTGTTATCCTACTTTGATTCTCAATATCATTGTTAGGTGTGATGTTTTGTCATCCGTTTTATTGATGTCTCGCCATCTTTGCCATGACTTTGTTATCTTTTAGCCGATGTTTCGCTATCGCACATTTGTTTGAAGTCGATGTTTCGTCATTGCACATGTTGGTTATCCTACTTTGACTCTCAATGTCACTGTTAGGTGTGATTGTTTTATCATTTGATGTTTCGCTATCTTTGACATGTTACTTTGTTATTATTTAGCCGATGTTTTACCATCTCATTTGATTGTTGTTTTATTTGATGTTTTGCCATCTTGATTGTTTTTGTTGTCTTAACTAAAAAACACAAACCAACCAAAATATGTAAGTCGAACTACGGCTGCTCTGATTCCTTAAAAGGAATACGTAGGCATTGGGGTAGGGCCCAACTGAGCACAACTTTTTATTTTCCCTACATTGTTTTTCTTTTTCTTTCGCATGCATTCCCTTTTCAGTTTTAAGCCATAGACATAGGATTTGACCACACCCATTTAGATTAGACAACAAGAATGGATACCGTAGAGTACTACGGGCGTGTGGGGTGCTAACACCTTCCCCTCGCGTAATAGACTCCCTTATCTGATCTCTCGGTCGAAAGACCGTGATTTCTCCCTTTCCAGGTTTTCTCGATGTTTACCTTTCCCTTTCGGCGGGATAAAAAACGTTTGGTGGCGACTTTATTGATGTTTCATTACATCCAGATGACAGGTTCCGGCGGCGTAGTTTCATCAAGTTATAAATGTTCAAAGATACGTCAGTGAAACTAAAGCACTCAGCAAATTCTGGACATTTTCAAGACAGGATTAGGTCAAAGCTTTTGGGCCAGTTTTCATAAAGGTTCAGACAGAGTTTGCAAGAGGAAGTTCAAAGAAGGTTACAAACCGTGCTGCAAGCTTCCTGGAAAATCTGAGAGCTCCTTCAGAACATGCTGGAACCAGGAGATACAAGGATCAGAAGATTGGATGTCTATTATAAGCTATGCTGAAGCTGAACTTCTGATCCAGAAATAAACAAATGAGGCAGAGTTTCACATGGCTGGATTTCTGATTTGATAAATCTCATCATCATTTAATGCTCATTTAATGCTCACAACCACTTTTGAGTCTTTATCCAAAGGATTTCCCCACGTGTGGCATAAAGTACCATCGTTGTCTTGGAAAAGCATACTCTTGTACAAGAGTATGCTGGGCCCATGCGTTACTTTTGCTTTGGAAGTTACTTTTCCTTAATTCCTGCTTACAAACCCAGCATAGGCTAGGCTGAAAGTTGTGAACAACCTTACTTTGTTCCTTGAACCATACTTGTTTTGATTTGGCTGCAAGAACACGTCAACGCCTAGCATATGATGGCTAAATTTTTGATTTCTCCACGCTACAAGATTTTTTCCTATAAATTGAGAGCCTTTGGCAACGGTAAAGAGGTCAGAAATTTAAGAAAGAAAAAGCCTTGAACCCCTGCAAAAATTCCAAGAGTCCAAGAACTGTAAACACAACATACAAAACCTCTTAACTTTTGATTCCTTGCATTCAAACCCCATTTGTTCTCAATTATTTCTTGACTAAAACCATCCACACAATTTATGATTCACATATTAGAAATTTCCCTAACTTCTGTATTCATACTACCATACACTCTCCATCTACCTCCACCTCAAAGAAGTCAGAACATCACCCCTTTGCTGTTCCAGAAGTTGAAAACTTCCACCCTGCTGAGTACGTGAAGAAGCTTCTCAGAACATCATCAGAGTTGAGGTTAACTCCGGTTCACAGAATCTCTTCCAGCTGTAAGGTAAGCTGCTTCTGACTCTCACCACATTACTTAAGCATTACCAGATTTGCATGTTCAAAAATACAATGTAGATATCATGTTTCTGATGTTCTACATATTCTAAGTTTTCATGCATCTGCCTGTCTAAGTAGGGCATAAATCAGTTCAGAACTTCTTGAAGAAATTAGAACTCAGAATTAGGCATATCTTCATGCATCTTCCTGCCATCATTGTTTTCATAATTAGGCATATCTTCATGCATCTGCCTGCCATAATTGTCATATGCACATCTTCTGTTTTGTTGAGAAATGGCCAAGTTGTAGATGTTCTGACTAGCATGGAGAGGGAGACTAAGTCCTTCTAGTGGTATCAGAACTTCTGAAATCTACTTTGTTGCTGATAGTATCAGAACTTCTGAAAACTACCCCGTTTCCAGGGACCCATAACTTTTGACTTTACTTATTTTTCACTAACAAGATATCTGTTTTGAAGCACGCCAGAGTCAGAACTTCTGACTTCCTTTAGTCAGCAATACGCTGATTCTATTTTTCTTTTTCTCACAATTTTTTGCTATTACTTTCTATTTCATTAATCAAAAACACCAAAAAACATTTTTTTTATTATTTCTACATGCTTTATTTTATTTCTTAAAACAAAAGATCAAAAATATTTTCTTAAATTAAAACAAGTCCATTTTACATCTTTTGTACATTCTTATCCATTCAATATGATTGTAATAATAATTTAGGATTTAATTTTATTTGCAATCCCCATTCGTAAATATGTACCCCCATCCCCCAAATATTGTAATAGCGTACGACTTTACATTTCCGCAATTTATCGCTTTCGAGTGTAAATGCTAGTAATTAGGGAGCGTATGGCAAGATAAAATCAACAAGTAGATAACCCTAATCAATACTAAATGCATGCAATCAAACACACTTGCACACTAGCACCCTTAGGGTAATCTCACTTGTTGCCTATCGGAATTTAGTCATGCCCCTCGAACATGGGCGTTTTAGCAAAAGATCCTCGATAAAAGATCGTAGTCCCTCAATGACCCTCGATGTTGCCTTTGGTAAACGATCTAGTCCCTAAAACTACATTGATAAAACGTTCCATGGGTTGCCTTCTATGAGTATACACAAATGTTCGTCCCTTCGCATCCAACGATGTGACTTCTTACTGAAATAATGGTAAGACAGAAACATCTAAAGGAGGAGGTAAAGAACAATTAAGACCTTTTGAGTGGGTAGATTCGTTCCTAGTTGCTCGCTTGCTCACAACAACAAAAAATTTTATACACCAACACTTTCATTCTGAAAATATTTTCGAAAGACAACACTTTGTACGCGTTCTTATAGAGATGAGAATCATTACAAAGAAAACCCTTTTCAAAATCACTTTCAAAAACACATCCCACAAACACCTCTTTGAACTATTTTCAAAATAAAACTTCGTATGCATTCTTATAGAGACGAGAATCATTACGAAGTCACATTTTCAAAATACTTTCCAAAACCAAACCACAAGCACACATTCAAACAAAAGCAAGTGATCTAGAAAGCAACTAAGAGCCCATGGAAAACCATGGATGAAAAGGGTGCTAACACCTTCCCTTTTCATAATCTACCCCCCGAACTCAAGAAAACATCTCTAAAGGTCTTTCCTGTGCTTTTTCACCTTTCCTTTTGGATAAAAGAAAATTCGGTGGCGACTCTTGCTAAACCGTAACATTTGCGATCAAATGCAAAACACCCAAGTCAGTTCTCCCACCGCATCACAAGTATCAACTATTAAATTCAAAACGGTACCGACCAATCCAGTCAACTTCGGACAAGCAGCAAAGTGATGAGACACTCGGAGACATAGGGGCAATAGCAAAATTGAAACCCAATGGGATTATTGCACATAGCTGATTTCTTCTCTTTATACACTATTTTGTATAGTTTTCACTCTAACGACGGTGTTCTCCTACTAGAACGTCAGCCTTTTTGTATGAAATGTCTGTTATAGGAAAACTTCAGAAATCAATACAAATCATTTCTTTGAAAGTACAAAATTGTTGGTTTTTCTTTTTCTGTTTTATTTCGCAAAGACGTCCAATGACTTATTCTTTACATATGCATTCGAATATGATTGCCGTTCACAAATATTTGCATAAAAAACAGGAAGATTGTTGCTGACGGCTTTAAAAAACGGGGCAAAGTCTAAAAAAACAATTTGCAATTCTGACAGTTAATCCTTCCAGCAGATACAGGGGCAGAGACATTTTTGAGACGAAGTCACCGCTACATATGACCCCGTGACACCTATGTTCCCCACAGATTAGAAACAACCAAAGTTTTGACTCCTTCATCCCCAAGCAGGAATTATCTCCTCCAACAAACTTCCTTCAGCAGAGAGCTGAAATCTATGTTCCCCAGCCGAGCTTTATAATTTCAAACAGTTATAAAACCTCCTCTCGGGTAGAGCTTATTTCTCAAACTGCGGAAGCTCATTTCCTAACAGAGTTTATTTCTATACATCGGCAGAATCCTCCAACAAACATCTCTCTCTATAGAGTTATCCTTGAGCAGAATCAATTCTCAAGCAGAATCAATCCCCAGCAGAATATCCTCAAACAGAAAGAGGAAATCCCTGGAAAATCATATCCATTCATCATCCTCAGCAAAAGTGAAGGATTCAGCTTCCTGGTGCTCCCCAGCAGCAGTCCGGGATTTATTTTCCCAGAATAGAATATCGCGATAACATCCCATATTCATACATCATGGCATGTGCATACTCCTCGCATACAACACAATCTCATTTATTTTGAGAACATTATTACGTAATGCATTTCATACATCATGGCATTGCATACGACTAACTCTTTTCCATTTCAGGGAAAGACAAATCAACAAACTTTGTTGGCTACTTACGTAACCTGATAGTCTTCTCAAAAGCTACGACTGATGAAAGGATATTTCATAATCTTCTTCGGAACGAAGTTCTCAAAATACCTTCTCTGGTTCAGTCATATCGACACTAAGATCTCTCTGATTCTTATTCCAGTTGAAGATATTCCAAGACTTTCGTCTGGTTCAGTTAAATCGATCCTAAGATTTTTCTGATTCTTATCCAGTCAAAGTTAATCCTAGACCTTCTCTGGTTTAATCAGATCGACACTAAGATCTCTCTGATTCTTATTCCATTTGAAGATATTCTAAGACTTTTTTATGGTTCAGTTAAATCAATCCTAAGATTTTTTTTATTCTTATCCAGTCAAAGTTAGTCCAAGACCTTCTCTTGTTCTGTCAGATCGACACTAAGATATCCCTTATTCTTATTCCAGTTGAAGATATTCCAAGACTTTAGTATGGTTCAGTTAAATCGATCCTAAGATTTTTCTGATTCTTATCCAGTCAAAGTTAGTCCAAGACCTTCTCTGGTTCAGTCAGATCGACACTAAGATCTCCCTGATTCTTATTCCAGTTGAAGATATTCCAAGACTTTAGTCTGGTTCAGTTAAATCGATCCTAAATTTTTTCTGATTCTTATCCAGTAAAAATTAATCCAAGACCTTCTTTGATTCAGTCAGATCGACACTAAGATCTTTCTGATTCTTATTCCAGTTGAAGATACTCCAAAACTTTTGACTGGTTTAGGTAAATCGATCCTAAGATTTTTCTGATTCTTATCCAATAGAAGATAAACCAAGACCTTTGCTGGTTCAGTTTGAGTCGACCATTGATTTGTTACTGATTCTTTTCTGGTAGACCTTTACTGGTTCAGTTAAATCGATCCTAAGATTTTTATGATTCTTATCCAGACAAAGATAAATCAAGTCCTTCGCTAGTTCAGTTTGAATAGACCATGGATTTGTTACTGATTCATAACAGTTAATATCGTTTCCAAAGTTAGTAACTGTGAAGCCTAGAATACGACCAGATAGAAGTTAGCCTTATTATCCTTAGCAAATCATTGTGAAGCCTGGATCCTGGCCAGATAGCATTCCATTTCTGTCTCCTCAGCCAAGAGATGATTCCCCAGTAGAGTAACAGACAATTGAAGCTCCTAAACTCTATTTCCAAAAACAAATGTCAACATTCCTCAGCAGATTCCTCCCCCAACAACAGGAATAGGGATTCTCACAAAGGAATATCTCATGAAATCAACATTCATCTGGATGGCATCTTTAAGCCCATCTCTGACGACTCTCCGTCATGTTCTGTGGATGTAATCTTTAAGCCTATCTCTGACGGTCTTCTGTCATCTTTTACAAATGGTATATGTAATCCCGTTCCAGATATTATTCACCAACAATATCATTTCAGACGATTGCAAATTTCTAGGCACTCTAGTATTCAATCATCTTCCACCTTCATATCACGAAAGGCAGACATGCCAATCTACATCTTCAGGTTTAAGAAGATTGAACAGAGGCAGCTGTTGTACCCCAAAATTTTCCCTCTCACTTTTTCCAAGGTCTTCCCCTACATGGTTGACCACAAACCCTTGCCTAAGGAAAAAGAAATTTTTTGAATGGTGTTTTAAGTACCTTTCGATTGACATTCTGAAAGATCCTTCGATTGGTATTCTGAAGGAGGCCTTCGATTGGCATGGACAATTCCCTTCGATCGACATGTCACAAGTCCTTTCGATTGGCATTCCAAAAATGTTTCGATTGGCATGTCATAAGGCCTTTCGATTGGCATTCCAGAAATTCTTCGATTGGCATTATGGCCAAACCCATCGATTGGCATGGACACAAGGCCTTTCAATTGGCCTCATGACAAACCTTTTGATTGGCATTGTGTTAAGGCCTTCGATTGGCATTTTGAAAGATCCTTTCTTTGGAACCCTGGGCGAAGCCTTTCAATTGGCATGGCAAGGGATCCTTTGATTTAGCACTGTGTCAAGGCGGCTTCGACAAGCACGTTAACCGTGTCCTTAGATTGGCATGGACAAGATCTTTTGATTGGCATGACAAAGGACTCTTCGATTGACATTTCAATAAATACCTTTTGATTGGTATTTGGACAAGGGCCATTCGAAGAACTCTTCAAGACCATTCGGAGGAGGCCATCAAGAAGGTATTCGATAAACATGTCCAGGTACATTGAACGTGAAAAAATGCCATGAAATGCCAAGTTTGGTAGTTTTTCAAAATGGCTTTAATGGCTTTAAACCTTAGCTTTATGGGATGGATTCTCTCTTCATTATCCTGTCCCTTTCTTCTATGCTATAAATACACCCCTTGGGTAAGCCAAACAAAGGCATATACACATAGGTACCATACATAAAGCTCTACAAAACTGGCAAAAGAAAAAAATCTTTCAAATCAAAAACTTCAAACACTCATTCCCAGCATACAGTTTCAAGCCTAGATAAGGAGCATCATCATCGCCCGTTTGGTAAGATTTCTAAAAAATATGAATCCTCGTGTTTGTGTATTTTTGAATGTCTGCGTATTTTTGAATGTTTTGATGTGTATGTATGAGTTTATCGGCATCATTAGAATAGGTCAAGAGTTTAGCATGAAGCCCATGACACTCGATTCATGATATGCCATTTTCAAACCATGTTAGGGAGTTCTGGCCATGACTTCAAAAACAGCAGGCTGTCGAATCCAGGACCGTCTTAAATTCAAGCCTAGGACCTTGTTTTATTTTATTTTTTTCTAACTTTTATTTGCAAATCCAGCACCACAGATCGAAGGATCCATATCCTTCTGGATCGAAGTTACCCTTTGTCCTCCTGGATCGAAGAAGGTAGCACTCTTTTGGATCGAAAGGGCCACAACCTTTTTGGATCGAAAGGGCCACAGTCTTCCTGGATCGAAAGCCATGACACTCTGGGTCGAAGGAGACGTCCCTTCCTGGATCGAAGGGCATTCCCTTACCTGGATCGAAGGATTTTATGTGTACTTTACTTTTCACTTGGTTTCTCTTAAAGATTTCCACCTTAAAATGAACAACAAATCAAAAAATCACAAATTAGGATTAAATTTCTTTTAAATAATTAATTTCTTAAGTTAACTAATAAGTATTTTAACTATTTTCTTTAATTAAAAATAAACTAGAATTTAGGATTTTAATTAGTTTTAATCAAATTTCTTTTAATAAAATAAAACAACAAAAATATTTTATATTTTAGGTTTTCTAGACGCATCTTTATTTCATGCGCGCGTTTATTTATATTTACATTTTTAGATTATTGTATGTGTCTACCGGTTGTAATAGTTTATGATTTAAATTTCCGTACTTTTAATTCCACACTTTATTTTGTACCTCTTTTATGTAATTGCCCCGAAGCTCTGTAATAGCGTAGGAACCTTTACTTCTCGCTTTGTATTTTCTTATATGCTTGTATGTAATTGCTAGTAATTAGGTGTGTATGGAAAGACTGTAAATAAAAAATGTTAGCTAACCTAATAAAAAGACAAAAAAATAACTGAATTGAACACATATGCACATATGCACCTCTAGGGTATCCCCGCTTCGGTTTACTTTCGGAAAATAAAGCAATCATGTCCCTCGAGAATGGGGACGCTTTAGCAAAGACCCGTAAAATCAAAAGATCATAGTCCCTCTATGACCCTTACAGTGTTGCCTTTCGGTAAATGATCTCGTCCCTTAAACAAAAGTTGCTAAAGTGTCTCTGTATGTTGCCTTTATGACTGTAAAACTTCCCTTCGAATGTCCCTCAACATCCAACAATAGGGCTACCTACTAACTAATAGTAGGATATTGCTGTCTAAAGGATAGGAGGAAAAGAACGGCCTTTTTAGATTATAAAAGTAGATAGTTGTTAGAAGTTTTCTCAAAAACACTTCTTACACTTACGCAAATACTACTTTTTAAAAACAAGTTTCAAAACATTTACTTTGTTAACACTATTGAGGACTGCTACAAGAGTTAAACGCAAAGCAAATTGCCGCATTAAGGAATTTTCCAAACATTTTCAAATGCACAAAGCACAAAGGTATTTCAAAATGAGAAAACCTCTAAGAGCCCGTTGTTATACCCCAAAATTTTCCCTCTTATTTTATCAAGATTTCCCCTCACAAGGCTCCTTGAACTCCATACAGGATTAGGGTTGTGCACTGCTCAAGACATCTCCTTGCACTGATGACCTAAATTAGGGTTTGGGTTTGCACAGAGATTTTTGGACTTTCAATACTCAAAGTGACTTTCATACTTCATGTTGGACCTACAAGATTGTCTCTACCAAGTTTCAAGCTTTGAATCAAATTTTTGCCCAGTCAATTGGACAGTTGACCTATAAATCAGCTGTATTGGGGAAAAAGTCAACTGTGGCCAATTGACAGTCAAACCTCATGATTTTTGACCCACACCAACATTATAGACTCATATGAACCATTTGATCAAGCTTGGACCTTAACTCCTCAAGAAATTTGATCAGATCATCAAAAGGGCAAAATGGTCATTTTTAGGGTTTTGACTGTATAAGGGAAATTTCTGATTTTTAACCTAGCTAATGTGTGATCGGTGGATCTGGAACTGACTGTTTGAAGCTGGTTCGCGAAATGTCGCGGAAGCAAGAGTCACCACCGTCTTTTATTTTCTCCAAACGGAAAGGACAAAAGCACAGAAAAATTCCTTTAAAGAGATTGCTCTCGGTTCGGGAGGTAGGTTATAGAAAGGGAAGGTGTTAGCACCCTTTCTATCCATGGTTATCCATGGGCTCTTAGATACTTGCTCAATGTGTTTTCAAAAAGGTTTGTTTGCTTTTCAATGTGGGTTTTAAAAAGTTTCTTTGAAAAAATTCAGTTCGACTCGTACGTCAGAGTGTTTGAAAAATTTGCTTTGAAAGCTTTTGAAAAGTGTTGGTGTGAAAAGATTTCAGTTTGTTTTGAAGAGAGCAAGTATCCTTGAGAACCTACCTACCCTAAGGAATTCGTCTGTGTAAATGTCCTTAAAAGTAGTGCCATCCCACCATTGAGAGGTAGGTAGCACCACCGTTGGAGGTGTTCGGGTCAATTCGATGTTCGGGACATGGTGATCACCAGAGCAATGGGAAGACACCTTAGAAGCTACCCTCATGCCAGGTTCCCGGATCATGAGGACTTACTAAGACATCCTCTACTCGACGATCACCTTTCGAAAGGCAACAGTGAGGCGTACCCTAGGGGTGGTGTGTGCGAATTTGTGTGTCGTTTTCATTGATATTTGTCTTGTGTCAAGTTCATTGTGATCTACGCTTGATTTTATTATGTCCATTCATTCTTGCATGCTTATTTAACAGTTAACATATTTGCGGAAAAATAAATTCTAAGGCTATTACAAATGGCGCGGGTCCACATCGCCAAAATTAAACCGGACCCGATTTGACGGAAAATAAATAAAGTAAAAGAAAGTGCGAAAAAATTTAAGTTACAACGCTTTGGGAGAATTACATAATTATAATAAACGACATAAAATAAATGCGCGAAATTAAATAAATTATGAACATGGGCGTTGGACCCTTTTGCAAAAAATTAAAGTTGGTGAATTAATTAGAATTAAAGTCAAATGTTTTTTTGGTATTTTGTGTTTTTTAGGTTTTAAGGAGAAAAAGGAATTAATTAAAATTAAAATGAAATGTTAAACCTAATTCTAACTATTTTTAAGTTATTAAGAAAAAGATTGAATTTTTAACCTAATTTAAACCTAAATTATTTATATACAATTTAATTATGAAAATAAATAAATAATAATATTATGATAAAAAAGGAAAAATTAAAAGGAATGGAAATTGTTAATTAACCTAATTCTAATTATTTTTTATTTAATATGAAAAGAATTAAAATTGCAAACATCCTAATTAAAACTAAATTCATTATATATTAATTTATTTACAAGAAAATAATTATAATAAAAATATTTATTCTTTTTTGGTCTTTTCTGATTTTTTATGATGTTTTTATATTTTGTAGCAATAATTAATTAAATTAAACAGTCAAGAAAAGAAAATAATAAATTAAATAAAACATAAGAAAAATAAAAAGAATGGCAAACCAGGGGGGGTAGCCCCAATATGGAGGTTTTGATGGTAAAGCCTGGCCCAATAAGACATGGCCTTGTTGACTTTCCAAGCAACATGTCTAGGCGTTGACTAGCACTCACGGTACTCCATGGATCCTGGCCTTTGGATTGGATTTGCTGGACGCGTGTATGGTCTGATCTGGGCGTGTATGATGATCCTGGCCTTGGGCGCTGCATGGGAAGATAATTGAAAAAATATTGTTGAGAATGTAAGAGACCTGGGGTTCGAACCCAGGTCATATGCCTTGCCAATGTCTTCCCTGACCAGTTGTGCCAATTAACGCGCATTAACATTAAGCATTAAACAAATAATATAAAATAAGTAACGCATATAGATTAGTTTTTAGCGCGAAATTCAAAAAGAGCCAATCACTCCCTGACACGGTATCGTCTTCCTCGCGTCCCCTGTAACACAAACTCAAAGGCAACAGTTTTCTACGCGTTGCCTTAAGCCAGCTACCAGAAAATAGCGAATAGGCCTATGTAGCTCATAAATTAATCGCGACTAATGCTTCTTGTTCGTTGGAGCACGCTGATTGCAATGGTGGTGATTTTGAGTCCTAATTTTTCCTTGGGTGAAAAACCCCAATTCAAGAACTCTGAAAACCCTAAAAGTCAGTTATGGCATATTTGTATATAGCGTGTAAAAATTCAATCAAACACAATGGTTAGTTTCAGAAGCTCAAAACAAACATGATGCAATGAATAGAATGCTGTAAAAGTGCTTAAAAGATGATATACGATTATGAATTTTTTTGCAATACAGTTTGAGTCACAGGTACCAATTCATGGAGCTTTTGTGGTTGTTTTTGATTGGAGTATGATCAAGGATGTTTCAGGAAGCTGTTGGACTATGAATTGTGCCTTGAATTGAACCCTAAAGTTGATTTCAGTTTTTCAGTTTTCAAGCAATTTTTTCAAGTTTGTACTAGCCTCTTATGCGCAGCTTTTAGTCTCTCCGGCTTAGGGGTGTATTCCTGATTATGTATGGAACATTTTAGGTCAACAAAACTGGCCAAGATCCAATGTAATAATGGTTTTGCATATTTGATTTTCTTAAAATCTTTTTGAATCTTTTTCATGTGTAATTTTGTTCAATCATGCCAAATCAAACCAAAACTTGCCTAATTAGGATGTGCACGTGATATTGAGAGTAAACATGCATGAAAAGATTTTTTTAGGTCAAGTTTGATATTTTTCATGTATTTAAATAATTTAAATGAATTAATATTAATATAAATTCAAATAAATAAATAAAAAATGAGAAAATACTTCCCTTTGGGCCAAGTGGTCGTGCATAGGCTTGGAATGATGAATCATGGAAGAAAATAGGGCCCATTAGCAATTTTAGGTCATTTGAAGTAAAGTTGACTTTTCAAAATGCCCAAACATTTCCCAACTTCCACAAGGCATAACTTGCTCAATTTTCAAGCTTTTCACATGTTCTTGGACATTTTGGAAAGGTCTTTGAGTCCTCTAACCAATGCCTTTGGGCCCATGTCATTTTGATTTACCAATATCAAGTTATGGCCTTTGACTTAAAGTCCCTTTTTGTTGACTTTTGAAAATGACCTATAATGTTGAAATTGATAACTTTTTGTGAGTGCATTTCTTGGACTTGGAATATGAAGATGAGTTGTAGGAAATGTCTTTCTCTTCAAAATGAGCTTTGGATGGAATTTTTATGATAATCCATGTGAAAGTTATGCCCTGGTCAATTTCAGTTGACTTTTTCAGCTGTCCAAATATAGCAACTTTTGCATCTTTGATGATTTCTGAGCCAAATTTTGAGAATCATGATCAAGCATTGATCAAATGATGTTTGTGGCTTCAAAATGATATGTTGACCAAAAATTTGAACTTTTGACTGTCAAATGACCATTTTGCCCCTACAGTTGACTGTAGTGCAATTTAGGGTTTTGACTGTGCAATTTTGAGCTGAATGCCTTGAAACTTGATATGAGGATACTTGACCATCTTTGTAGGCATATGAGACTTGATTGGGTCCTTGAAAACTTCCTTTCTTTGATCAGAACACAAACCCTAGTTTTGACTGTATAGGAGACAGTTGAACTGCATGACCCTTGGGGAATTTTGTGACTTGGCTTGGCAATTTCTTGGAGAATATGGGAGGGCAAATTTTGGGGTGCAACAGTTGCCCCTGTTCAATCTTCTTAGACCTGAGGATGCAGATTGGCTGACGTGCCTTTCGTAATCCGAGGGTAGAAGATGATTGAACACTAAAGTGCCCAGAATTTTGCACTCACATAGTAGTAGTGATGGTGGAATGGGCTTATAGATGCCATTTAGAGATTGCTGGATAGGGTGATGGGCTTATAGATTCCATCTGGATGTTGATCGCGTAGGAGATTCTTTAGTGAGAACCTGCTTACCTGCAAAAGAAAAATGAATACCTGGCACGTTGCAGGAGCTGATTTTAGATGCTTGGTATAGATGCGTCTTGACTGGTTACAGGAGCTGAGTCTGGAGCTTCAAACGCTGATGAATGAACCAGAGATGGTTACTGCCTTAGCATGAATGGTAAGAGAACCTTGGATGACTTTAACTTCAACAACGCTCGTTGAGAAAATCTTGATGGGAATTATTATCTTCGCAGTATTGGGCAGAGAACCATAGGCAATTATAATCTTAAAGGAATGATCACCTCACACTCATCGTCGGAGAGGGAAACATCTGAAAAGGACTTACCACCTCACACACCGTTGGAAAGGGAACCATAGGAGACTATCACCTCACACTCATCGTCGGAGAGGGAAACATCTGAAAAGGACTTACCACCTCACACACCGTTGGAGAGGGGACCATAGGAGACTATTACCTCACACTCATCGTCGGAGAGGGAAACATCTTGAAAAAGGACTTACTACCTCACACGCCGTCGGAGAGGGAACCATAAGAGAATATCACCTCACACTCATCGTCGGAGAGGGAAATATCTGAAAAGGACTTACCACCTCACACACCGTTGGAGAGGGAACCATAAGAGAATATCACCTCACACTCATCGTCGGAGAGGGAAACATCTGAAAAGGACTTCTGGAAGCAGTATCAGAACGTCACCATATCTGGTTTACATCTGAAACTATATCGGGAAGGAAATCTGGAAGCAGCATCAGAACGTCACCATATCTGGATCATATCTGAAACTAGATCTAGAAGGAAATATGGAAGCAGCATCAGAACGTCACCATCTCTGGATCATATCCGAAACTATATCTAGAAGGAAATCTGGAAGCAGCATCAGAACGTCACCATATCTGGATCATATCTGAAACTATATCTAGAAGGAAATCTGGAAGCAGCATCAGAACG
The DNA here is from genome assembly GCA_948472305.1 of Vicia faba. Classification (NCBI taxonomy): domain Eukaryota; kingdom Viridiplantae; phylum Streptophyta; class Magnoliopsida; order Fabales; family Fabaceae; genus Vicia; species Vicia faba. The sequence goes on from OX451740.1 coordinate 148,475,279, forward strand.
TCACCATATCTGGATCATATCTGAAACTATATCTAGAAGGAAATCTGGAAGCAGCATCAGAACGTCACCATATCTGGATCATATCTGAAACTATATCTAGAAGGAAATCTGGAAGCAGCATCAGAACGTCACCATCTCTGGATCATATCCGAAACTATATCTAGAAGGAAATCTGGAAGCAGCATCAGAACGTCACCATCTCTGGATCATATCCGAAACTATATCTAGAAGGAAATCTGGAAGCAGCATCAGAACGTCACCATATCTGGATCATATCTGAAACTATATCTAGACAGAATTGCGATAGTTGGTAGTAATCATTTTTGTATTGATCTTTTTCCTGAAAAGGCAAAACATAATTGTATGCAAAATCATGATGCATGAACTGTATGTCTTCAAAATCAATGAGATTTGTGTAGTATGATGCCTTTGCATGCTATAATGTATGAAGATGTGATGTATATTTGTCTAAGAAAATAAATCCTTGACGGGTGCCGGGAAGTCGTATCCTGGGCTGATATTGAGGAATAGATTTTGCTTCCGCTGGGGATGATAGTTGCAAGTATACCGGTGGGAGAAGATAACTCCGTTGGGGAATGAACTTGGCGAATGGAAGGTTCTGCGGGGAGAAAAGATACCCTAATGACTATGCTGGGAAGCAATACTCTGTGGGGGATAGAGATGCTTTGCTGAATGTTGATAGTTTGCTGAGGATACCCTTGTTGTGCTGGAAGTGTTGGTAGACTTTGCTGGGGATAAGAAAACTGCGTCGACGACGATCATTCCGTGGCTTTTGGCTGAGGATAACCCAGTTATATCCTGTTAAGGAAATAACTCTTTAACTGAAGCCGGGCGACGCGTTCGTGCTCTGCGAGGGGATAAGCTTCCAGAATCTACTGGGGATAAGCTTGCTGCTTGGGGATGTGAATTCCAGCTTTCCTGGGGAGACTAGATTGGACTCTCCTGGGGAAGTATCGAACTGTATTGGTTAGGTCTTTCAATGGATCCCACCTTGATACCTTGGAGGACAGAACGATCGGATTTCTTAGACCACCCCTTATTGCCCCTGTTTCTATGGGGGAGGCACCTGTGGGATGCTGATAATTGTTGAGGGACAAACCTTCTTCTGGTAGACAGATGGCAGGACATAGTCGTACGCTTTAATCCCTAACTTTTGCCTGGACCGCCCTTTCGGGTTTTCGGTCCACCGGGATACCCATTTTTGCCCAAGCCGCCTTTTCAGGTTTTCGACTTGCCGGGTGTACAGATTTTTTTCATTTCATCCCTTCATTTTGCCCGAACCCTTTTGGTTCGCCGGGAAGCCCTTATTTTTGCCTAGGTGTGTCGACCTAGCGGGTCTTTGATTTTGCGTAGTATCTTTTCGACTATGTCCGTTCTGTAAGGAGGTGCCCCTGGCTGCTTGTGTTACCATATTACCAGAAGGTGTCTGATCGTGCAAGATTCGTTGCTGGAGTGCCCCAAGTGACTCAGGCAGAGATTTGCCCCAGGCTTTTTGGCCTTTTGAGAGATTCTCTGAATCTTGATTGGATTGCCCCAGATGACGGACCATGATTAGGTCGTGCCCCTTGATTGGAGATACTTTTGTTCATTAGACTTTCGTCATGCGAATTTCTATGCTGTTCAAACAAAAAGTTATATGCAAACAAAGTTATGTTAAAAATGCAAAGCTTATGTCTGTCTTGAAGATTTTTGAAAATGCATTCTTTTTCATAAAACAAATGAATGTTTGTAAAAACATGATGTCAACTCTGTATTTACCGTAGGCCTTAAGGAGTCAGGATACCTTTCGTCACAGTATGCTTTCGAACTAACCCATGCTTCAGCTAGGACTTGTAAGGGTTATAATGTGGCCTGGTTCACGGTTTAAGAAACAAAGGATAAAGGCTCAAATTTTATTTGTACCCACCCACTCTTCGTGATGTTCTCCAAACCTAAACTCAGTTGATCATATGTTAGACCTTGTTTGAGTCTTTGCTCTGATTTTTCGGTGATGATTCGGATATTGAACGTTTATTTGAATAGGCAGTCATTTTTTGTCGAGGGTTTATAAGACCTCTTTCTTGATTTTGGTTATCCCTTTCTTTTTTGCCTGAACTGTTTCTTTTTTGGAATTACAGTCAGCGGGATGCCCCAGTTTCATAAGTCCCCTTTGTAGGTTTAGACTTTTTTTTTGGGCTTTTCATTTATGAATTTTGATGATGACTTCCTGTCCTTTTGATTGTTCTGAACCATCACTGTCTTTGTTCGTTTTGTAAAGATCTCTTCGGTGCCATTCGTCATGCACTTGGATCAACTGAGGGACTACCCTGCCCCAGGTTATGATAAAGGGTTTCAATTTTCGAAAATAAAACTCCTACTTCTTTGGCTCAGAGGGGTTGACGAGGGATTATCTTCCTTATTACTCCAGTGTTTAGGAATTGAAACAATGCCTGTACCTCATCAGCGGGGTCTGTTCAAAAGCATACTGTAAAGATCGTGGTATCGTTTTCGTCATCCTCCCTCAAGAGGCTCGGAATTATTAACCAAGAGTTGATCATCAGAAAAAATATGAAAAGAATTTTGAATATAATGAAAACAATTGTATTAATCCCCAAAACAGACATATGCGATGCATTAATAGAATAAAAGAGTTTGCTATGACATTAATTGTTTGTATAAGCAAAGAAAAATACAACTCAAAAATTCAAATAAACAAAAGGTCTTCAACGATTGGGTAACGGAGCAGTGATTATGTTCGGAGTTTCAGGCACTTCAAACTGAATCTCCCCGGCGTCGATCATGTCTTGAATTTTGTTCTTGAGAGGCCAGCAGTTGTCTGTAGTGTGCCCCGGGCTATCAGAATGATATGCGCACCTATCGTTGGGATGATAGTTGGGTGCAGAAGTGTTTGGATTCCGGAGAGGAGCCCTTAAGGTGATCAGCCCTGCCTTCAACATTTGTTGCAGTGCTTGATCCAGCGACATGTTGAGTTTGGTATACTGTCGTTTCTCCTTTCGCTGCTGCCCCTGTCCTTGTCGAGCAGGTCCGGGATTAGAGATCTGGATTGCCCCTACCTCATGACGGCTCTTTTTACCGTGCACAGCATTGGATTCTTTCTTTCCATGATGAGGCTTCTTATCAGAAGGTGCAGCCTCTTGAATTTTCCCAGACCGGATGCCAGCTTCTATTCGCTCTCCAGTCAAGATAAGATCTGTGAATCCAGCAGACGAATTCCCAATTAGATGGTTGTAGAACGGACCAGACAGGGTCCCCAAGAACATATCAACAAGTTCCCGATCAGTCAGAGGTGGTTGTACCCTTCCAGCAAGATCCCTCCATTTCTGCGCATATTCTTTAAAACCTTCACTTGATCCTAACGACATACCCTAGAGTTGGGTATGCGTAGGGGCAAGGTCGGCATTATATTGATACTGCTTATAGAAAGAAGTAGCCAACTCCTCCCAGTTACGAACCTTGGTCCCATCTAGCTGATAGAACCATTCGAGATGAGTCCCTGAAAGACTCTCCTGGAAGAAGTGGATCCATAAATTCTTGTCCACCGTATATGGTTGAATCTTCCGAACATAGGACCTTAGATGCAGCTTGGGACAAGACGCCCCGTCGTACTTAGAGAAGGATGGTGCTTTGAACTTCCGAGGAATAACCACACCAGTTGACAAACCCAAATCTCCAAGATCCAGCCCAGGTACCTGTTGGATCTCCATAGCATTCAGCCTATCCTCCAACTGTTTGTACTTGTCCTCAGCCGGAGGGTACTGTTCGTCGTCGAAATCTGTTTCATTGTCAGAGACCTCTGGACTGGGCACCCTTTCCTCTTGATGACTGCTTTCCCTCACAGATGGGGTTGTCCTCTCAGTTTCAGTCTGCGGTGTATTCCCAGATCTGCGTCTAGGGCTGAACAAGACAGTCCTCTTCTTCTTCTTGTCCTTCTTCAAGAGCAGAGCCTTCAGATCTTGTTGCCCCTGGGTCAAATTCATGATCAGCTCTTGGAACTGGGCGTTCTGAGCCTGGAGGTCCTTGATAGTCTGCTCGGCTGATGATTCAGGATTCATGACGACCGGCTGAAATAAACAGCGAAGAAGGGTAAGCAACCTGTCAAAGGGATACCTGCAATGCAATGAGATGTATGATATGCATGCAATGTTTTCAAGGACCTCGCGGGGTAAACAGAGAAACTTGTTAGAGTTTGGAAGCTGGTAATCTTGATTGAAGGTACTTCATGTGGTTGAGAGTCCTTCTTCAAGGGTCAAAGGCTCACCATATCCAGTGGGTCATAGCCCCTGACAACCTTGGCTAGAGGAAACTAAATCCTCCTTGCCCATTGCTGGGATAATTGATTCACCATGACCTGCATCACAAGCCCTTGAGATCCTTGAAATGGGTTAGGATGTATGCAATGGTATGCAATGGTATGATGTCATGCTATGCATGGGGTAATGTGAGTAACCCTGTTATGAGTCCCAATTAAGGACTATAAACAGACCCTGCAAGAAATTCAGTATACTTTGTTATGAGTCCCAATTAAGGGCTATAAACAAAACCTGCAAGAGATCTAGTAAACCCTGTTATGAGTCCCCATTAAGGACTATAAACAAAACCTGCAAGACTTAGTAACCTTGTTATGAGTCCCCAATTAAGGACTATAAACAAGACCTGCAAGAAACTTAGTACCCTGTTATGAGTCCCATTAAGGACTATAAACAAAACCTGCAAGGCTTAGTAACCCTGTTATGAGTCCCCAATTAAGGACTATAAACAAGACCTGCAAGAAACTTAGTACCCTGTTATGAGTCCCATTAAGGACTATAAACAAAACCTGCAAGGCTTAGTAACCCTGTTATGAGTCCCCAATTAAGGACTATAAACAAGACCTGCAAGAAACAAGTGTCAGGTAACAAGCACGCAGATAGTCAAGTACGAAGGCACACAAGTCACACAAAAAGAGCCCTTAGGGTTTAGGCCAGCACGAGGTCTGGGTATTACCCTCTTGAAGCTGGTGGGTTCAACCTGTCCTAATCAAAGTAACCGGGTTCTAAGGTTCCCAATATCACGGGGTTGCTTTCATTGTTCATCGTTTCGATTTAGCCACTGAACTGGCGACCGAAATATTCCAGGAAAGCAACCCTCAATTGAGTGTAGTATCGAGTATCAACCAACCTCGGACTGCACCAAAGTCAGTTATCTCACTACCCTAAAGAGGCCAAGATAGTTCAATTAAGGTTCCTAAGGTCTGTTGATGCTTCACGACACCACGCGGAGGCCCCGTACTCTCCTTGACTGAACTCAAGGGTTACCGGTACACACCAAAGTGCCACATCAACGTAGCAGACTGTTTCAACCATGTCGGTATACCCTGCACAGTTCCCTCACAGCCTTGTTGCTACTTTCTAAGAAGGTATCCCCCAGATCCGGGTTTAGGATCTATAGAACTCCCAAGCAACCCACAATAATAAAGTAAGCAAAGAAGACAATTGAAAACATAGTTATGAGCTAGCCCTAAGGTACACCTCACTTTATAAAGGGTCCCCAGCAGAGTCGCCAGTTCTGTGATCGGTGGATCTGGAACTGACTGTTTGAAGCTGGTTCGCAAAATGTCGCGGAAGCAAGAGTCGCCACCGTCTTTTATTTTCTCCAAACGGAAAGGACAAAAGCACAGAAAAATTCCTTTAAAGAGATTGCTCTCGGTTCGGGAGGTAGGTTATAGAAAGGGAAGGTGTTAGCACCCTTTCTATCCATGGTTATCCATGGGCTCTTAGATACTTGCTCAATGTGTTTTCAAAAAGGTTTGTTTGCTTTTCAATGTGGGTTTTAAAAAGTTTCTTTGAAAAAATTCAGTTCGACTCGTACGTCAGAGTGTTTGAAAAATTTGCTTTGAAAGCTTTTGAAAAGTGTCGGTGTGAAAAGATTTCAGTTTGTTTTGAAGAGAGCAAGTATCCTTGAGAACCTACCTACCCTAAGGAATTCGTCTGTGTAAATGTCCTTAAAAGTAGTGCCATCCCACCATTGAGAGGTAGGTAGCACCACCGTTGGAGGTGTTCGGGTCAATTCGATGTTCGGGACATGGTGATCACCAGAGCAATGGGAAGACACCTTAGAAGCTACCCTCATGCCAGGTTCCCGGATCATGAGGACTTACTAAGACATCCTCTACTCGACGATCACCTTTCGAAAGGCAACAGTGAGGCGTACCCTAGGGGTGGTGTGTGCGAATTTGTGTGTCGTTTTCATTGATATTTGTCTTGTGTCAAGTTCATTGTGATCTACGCTTGATTTTATTATGTCCATTCATTCTTGCATGCTTATTTAACAGTTAACATATTTGCGGAAAAATAAATTCTAAGGCTATTACAAATGGCGCGGGTCCACATCGCCAAAATTAAACCGGACCCGATTTGACGGAAAATAAATAAAGTAAAAGAAAGTGCGAAAAAATTTAAGTTACAACGCTTTGGGAGAATTACATAATTATAATAAACGACATAAAATAAATGCGCGAAATTAAATAAATTATGAACATGGGCGTTGGACCCTTTTGCAAAAAAATTAAAGTTGGTGAATTAATTAGAATTAAAGTCAAATGTTTTTTTGGTATTTTGTGTTTTTTAGGTTTTAAGGAGAAAAAGGAATTAATTAAAATTAAAATGAAATGTTAAACCTAATTCTAACTATTTTTAAGTTATTAAGAAAAAGATTGAATTTTTAACCTAATTTAAACCTAAATTATTTATATACAATTTAATTATGAAAATAAATAAATAATAATATTATGATAAAAAAGGAAAAATTAAAAGGAATGGAAATTGTTAATTAACCTAATTCTAATTATTTTTTATTTAATATGAAAAGAATTAAAATTGCAAACATCCTAATTAAAACTAAATTCATTATATATTAATTTATTTACAAGAAAATAATTATAATAAAAATATTTATTCTTTTTTGGTCTTTTCTGATTTTTTATGATGTTTTTATATTTTGTAGCAATAATTAATTAAATTAAACAGTCAAGAAAAGAAAATAATAAATTAAATAAAACATAAGAAAAATAAAAAGAATGGCAAACCAGGGGGGTAGCCCCAATATGGAGGTTTTGATGGTAAAGCCTGGCCCAATAAGACATGGCCTTGTTGACTTTCCAAGCAACATGTCTAGGCGTTGACTAGCACTCACGGTACTCCATGGATCCTGGCCTTTGGATTGGATTTGCTGGACGCGTGTATGGTCTGATCTGGGCGTGTATGATGATCCTGGCCTTGGGCGCTGCATGGGAAGATAATTGAAAAAATATTGTTGAGAATGTAAGAGACCTGGGGTTCGAACCCAGGTCATATGCCTTGCCAATGTCTTCCCTGACCAGTTGTGCCAATTAACGCGCATTAACATTAAGCATTAAACAAATAATATAAAATAAGTAACGCATATAGATTAGTTTTTAGCGCGAAATTCAAAAAGAGCCAATCACTCCCTGACACGGTATCGTCTTCCTCGCGTCCCCTGTAACACAAACTCAAAGGCAACAGTTTTCTACGCGTTGCCTTAAGCCAGCTACCAGAAAATAGCGAATAGGCCTATGTAGCTCATAAATTAATCGCGACTAATGCTTCTTGTTCGTTGGAGCATGCTGATTGCAATGGTGGTGATTTTGAGTCCTAATTTTTCCTTGGGTGAAAAACCCCAATTCAAGAACTCTGAAAACCCTAAAAGTCAGTTATGGCATATTTGTATATAGCGTGTAAAAATTCAATCAAACACAATGGTTAGTTTCAGAAGCTCAAAACAAACATGATGCAATGAATAGAATGCTGTAAAAGTGCTTAAAAGATGATATACGATTATGAATTTTTTTGCAATACAGTTTGAGTCACAGGTACCAATTCCTGGAGCTTTTGTGGTTGTTTTTGATTGGAGTATGATCAAGGATGTTTCAGGAAGCTGTTGGACTATGAATTGTGCCTTGAATTGAACCCTAAAGTTGATTTCAGTTTTTCAGTTTTCAAGCAATTTTTTCAAGTTTGTACTAGCCTCTTATGCGCAGCTTTTAGTCTCTCCGGCTTAGGGGTGTATTCCTGATTATGTATGGAACATTTTAGGTCAACAAAACTGGCCAAGATCCAATGCAATAATGGTTTTGCATATTTGATTTTCTTAAAATCTTTTTGAATCTTTTTCATGTGTAATTTTGTTCAATCATGCCAAATCAAACCAAAACTTGCCTAATTAGGATGTGCACGTGATATTGAGAGTAAACATGCATGAAAAGATTTTTTTAGGTCAAGTTTGATATTTTTCATGTATTTAAATAATTTAGATGAATTAATATTAATATAAATTCAAATAAATAAATAAAAAATGAGAAAATACTTCCCTTTGGGCCAAGTGGTCGTGCATAGGCTTGGAATGATGAATCATGGAAGAAAATAGGGCCCATTAGCAATTTTAGGTCATTTGAAGTAAAGTTGACTTTTCAAAATGCCCAAAAATTTCCCAACTTCCACAAGGCATAACTTGCTCAATTTTCAAGCTTTTCACATGTTCTTGGACATTTTGGAAAGGTCTTTGAGTCCTCTAACCAATGCCTTTGGTCCCATGTCATTTTGATTTACCAATCTCAAGTTATGGCCTTTGACTTAAAGTCCCTTTTTGTTGACTTTTGAAAATGACCTATAATGTTGAAATTGATAACTTTTTGTGAGTGCATTTCTTGGACTTGGAATATGAAGATGAGTTGTAGGAAATGTCTTTCTCTTCAAAATGAGCTTTGGATGGAATTTTTCTGATAATCCGTTATGCCCTGGTCAATTTTAGTTGACTTTTTCAGCTGTCCAAATATAGCAACTTTTGCATCTTTGATGATTTCTGAGCCAAATTTTGAGAATCATGATCAAGCATTGATCAAATGATGTTTGTGGCTTCAAAATGATATGTTGACCAAAAATTTGAACTTTTGACTGTCAAATGACCATTTTGCCCCTACAGTTGACTGTAGTGCAATTTAGGGTTTTGACTGTGCAATTTTGAGCTGAATGCCTTGAAACTTGATATGAGGATACTTGACCATCTTTGTAGGCATATGAGACTTGATTGGGTCCTTGAAAACTTCCTTTCTTTGATCAGAACACAAACCCTAGTTTTGACTGTATAGGAGACAGTTGAACTGCATGACCCTTGGGGAATTTTGTGACTTGGCTTGGCAATTTCTTGGAGAATATGGGAGGGAAAATTTTGGGGTGCAACACAATGGAAAATTGGGTTCAAGCATGGATTCAAGGACTCAATGGCATCATATTGACATATTCACAAGGTTCAAAAGATCTCAAATGCATTGAATTGACAGATGAATTTTTCAATCAACTGATCAAAATTTGACTGTACACTGAAAAGTCAAACTTTGACTTTTTGGTCAAAATCAAGTGCCAAGGGTCATGTTTCATCAAGATGTGTCAAAACATGAAACTTGTTCATCAAGAAACCCATTTTTGCAAATTAGGGTTTAAAGTTGAAAATTTTAATTAGAATTTTTCTAAGTTATGAAATTTTCTTAATTTTTCCTAACTTTGCCCAACATTTCCACCATGATGCAATTGGATTCAAACAAAACTTCCATCAGGAAAGTTGTAGTCCTCCACAAAGTCTACAACTTTGATTCATAAAGTTTTCCAAAAAGAATCTTGGATCTCAAGTTATGATTTTTGGAACAAGGGTCCATGAAACTTTTAACTTAGTGAAATTTTGCCCTAGTTTAGGCAGGATTTTGACCTATCTTCATGTCCATTTTTCATATAGTTCCACTTGGAATCTCAAATTGCATTTCAAATATGGATTGTAGATAATGTTGCAAGCTTTCCAAAATGTCCAAGAACTCTCCAAACTCATTTGTGGTTAGGGAGAATCGAAGGCTTGAAGTTGGCAAAAACTCATTTTTCATCCATGGCATGTTCATATTGATATAAGTTGTAAATTCAAATCAGCTTGCTTTGCACTAGATTACAGGCCTCAAAACCATTCCACACTCAATAATTAAATGCAAATACATTGGTCTAAGGCATTGTTTTGGTCATTAGGGCATTTCATACAAGATTAATCCCTAAATGGTAAAAGGTACATTACCATTTTTGCCAAAGTTTGCTTTATGTCAAAACCACAATCCTTGAGCATAGAGCCATATCTTGTGTATCAAAGCATATCCATCAACTTGAGGGGCCAATATCAGAAGAAGCAGGCTGATAGATAGCCTGTATAGGCTTGTATTACATCATTGTTCATCTTGGCTTAAAATACAAGAAACATGTCCAAAACACAAGAACTGGAACATCAGCTAAAAGAAACTTGTGCAAGCTTTTGAGACAACTTTCTCACATCCCCTTGAGCCAGAAACACGACCCTTTGAGCCTTCAAACCTCCCATAGCACAAAATCACATTTCATTGGCAAAACAGTGCAACTTCTGCAGTTTGGTTTCCATAACACAATTTGCTCGTGCGTTTTGCCCCAAACCTGTTCAAACACCTTCCATACAACCTATCCAAGCTATCCCAACCCTTAAACACTAACTGTAACTCCATTTACAGGGTTTTCCATTTTTCATTTCATCTTGTGCAGGTTGAGTTCTGTAGGCTTGTTCAAGCACATTCAAGGCAAGCTAGGCTTTGTAGAAGATCAAGGGAAGTTCAAGCAAGATCAAATACCTCAGGCCTCATTGAAAAGCTCCACATTGCCAGACACGATGTCAGCTGAAACAGGTTTTTGTCAACTCCCTATCTCTCTATTTAGGAACAATTAGACTTAGGTTTATGAATAAGAAATGTATTATTCATAGCCATGAAGCTGTACATATGCTCAGTTTTCATTTTAGTTAAGCATGCTAAGAGAATTTGATCCATGAATTTCCTGAAAAAATTAGGTTAGATTTTAGGGCCAGAGAAATTCTCTCTGGTCTTTGAGAGTTAGGACAAGTTTTTTATATGGTTGAATTCGTCTTGAAGAGTGCTACAACTTTGATGTTTTGGGTTTTTGCATTAGAGCACGTATACAGGTTTTTCGTGTTTGAATCCAGGCGCACGCGTTTATTGAAGAACAGAGGTTGAAGATGAAGTGTGGTGGGATGGGCTTGGTCCTGGCTCACTATTGACACCCCCCTTTTGCTGAATGCACCCCCCTGGCCCAATTTCTTTATACTTTGATATTTTTTATTCATTTTCATTTTCTGATTTTTATTTTATATTTCCTAAAAATAAAAATACCCAAAAATATTTTTTATAAATTTTTACATTTATTTTGTATTTTATTTTTATTTTTCTAACATAAAAACAATTTAATTAGTATATATTTTATTTATTAAAAACTTAAAAATAATATATAAGTTATACTTTTATTTTATTCTTTATTTTATTCACACTAAAAAATATTGTTCTAAATATATTTTTATTTTTTATTTTTGTATAATATTTTATTTTATTTTTATTATATAACTAATATAATTAATATATATATATATATATATATATATATATATATATATATATATATATATATATATATATATATATATATATATATATATATATATATATATATATATATATATATATATATATATATATATATATATATATATATATATATATATATATATATATATATATATATATATATATATATATATATATATATATATATATATATATATATATATATATATATATATATATATATATATATATATATACATACTTTTATTTTATTTATAGATACTTTAGAATAATAACATAAAAATATTATACTTTTATTTTTTTATTATTATTTATACTTAAGTAATACTTTTTCTAAATATATTTTATTTTTTGTATATACATTATTTTATTTTATTGTATATAAATAGTATATTTGTATTCTTAAAATAAAATTAGGGTTCTCCCTTAATAAAAAAATAATAATCCTTTTTATTATTCCTTTCTTTTTACATTAAATATTTTTACATACATAAAAATAAACAAAAACCTTTTTTTTTGCATATTCATATTATTTTGTGTATTTATTTAATTTGATTATTTAAATATTATTCATTTATTATTTATGCCTTTGATTCAAATAGTAAAATTAGGGTTTTAATTTCTTGTCAAATAATCCCCATTCAAAAATTATATCCCCCTCCCCATAATCTTGTTGTAATAGTGGTAGATTTATTTTTATGCATTTACGCTTTCAATTATGCCATGATTAGAGGTTAGGGTTTGTATGCAGAAATCCAAAATCAACAAGTAGCTTGACCTGATACAAGACCTAAATGCATAAAAATCAATACACAATGCACACTTGCACCCCTAGGGTTTCATCAACTTGTTGCCTTAAAAATGGGCCATGTTATGCATGTTGAGTACTTTGGCAAAACAAAAACAAAACAAAAGATCATAGTCCCTCGATGACGCTATCTTGGTTTCCTATAAAAAAAATGATCTAGTCCCTCAAAAATTTGCTAAAAATACTTAACACAATTGCTATCATGGTCTATATGATGACCCGCGCCTGTCCCGTTTAACATCCTAATACAAGGTTGTTTACCAAATGCAATGGTAAAACAACACTGTCAAAAGGGTTAAAAACATATAGGAAAGATCTTTGAGTAAAATAGGGTAGATAACTCTTAGTTACTTGATCAAAACTTGCAAAAACATCCTTGTTATTTCCAAAACACACCCCACAACACAATTTCAAAACATTTCCCAAATCAAACTTTCAAACATTGAAACATCTTTTCAAAATACAAAAACACCTTTGTATACATTCAAACAAGAATCATTACAAAGGTTGCCACAACGATGGCCTCTTTTCAAAACATTTTCAAAAACCACACACAAAGCACCATTTCAAACAATTGAAAAGCAAAAGCAAGTGATCTAAACAAGTAACTAAGAGCCCATGGATAACCATGGATGAAAAGGGTTCTTGCACATTCCCTTTTCATAATCTTCTCCCCGAACCCAAGAAAACATCTCAAAGGTCTTTCCTGTGCTTTTTGACCTTTCCTTAGGATAAAATAAAAAGTCGGTGGCGACTCTTGCTAAACTGAAACATTTGCGAACACAACGCAAAATCCCAAGTCAGTTCTCCCACCGTATCACACATGTGGAAAACCACAGATGGAAAGGGTGTTAACACCTTCCATTTCCATAATCTACCCCCTTACTTAGAAACTCTCAAAAAGGTATTTTTATGTTCTTTTGACACTTTCCTTTGTTGGATAAAAGAAAAGTCGGTGGCGAATCTTGCTTAACGTGACACTTGCGAACAAAAAAATGCAAAACCAATATTAACAGTCAATTCTTCCACTGTATCACAAAGGTTTAGCTCAAATATTAGTAAGCTTCAATGCAAAGCTTACTAATTTTTTTTGAAAATGGAGCTTTGAGTGAATTTGGTAGATGGAGAGAATTGAGAGATTTCTTTGCAAGGTGGATTTGGATATCAAAAGCATGTCATTTGAATGAAATGAGGGCTCTATTTATAGAGCTTAAGTTTGGGATTAGTGGTAATTTGGTAATTGATTCTTGGAGCCAAAATTTGAATTATTGAATAACTTTCAAAAATTAGAGCCAAAATTTGAATTAATGATATATCTTTCAAAAATTAAAGCTAAAATTTGAATTAATGGATATTTTAAAAAAATGAAAAATTGGCACCAAAATTTGAATTAATGATATATATTTCAAAAAACATGAAAAATTGGCACCAAAATTTGACAAGTTTGAAATTGCGGATTTTTTCAAATTTTCGCATTGTGCAATCGATTGCACTCTAGGCTCAACCGATTGCATCAGTGTATTTTTTCAAAAATGGCGCAAAATTCACTATGTGAAATCGATTGCACTCTAAGAGCAATCGATTGCATTAGTTAAAAAAATGAATTTTTGTTAATTATTTTTTTCTTTGCAAATAGAGATTTTAGGAAAATAATACCAGAAACCCTTTTATGTCAGATGCTTTGACTTGGTACCTACAAAACACAAATATGCAAAGACAAAGACAAATATTTTTTTTTGTATTTTGATTAGAAGTTAGTCAACAACACATATACAAAATACACAACTAAGGTGCTTGGATATTTCTCAAGAGAAAACTTAAAGATGTGAGATAGAAAAAGAGGAATAACCAACCCTAATATGATCATGTTGCATTGTGCGGGTATGATATGATCGGGGACTCTTAGGGGCAAAAATCGGGGTACAACAGTTGCCCTTATTTAAGTGTCTTCTATCGGGAGATACGAAGGTTAAAAATCTTCGTGACGACGTGATTGGAGATACTTAAATATAAAATAAGCCTTATTTTTTGCCCTAAGATGCCATGCAATGCTTATGATTATGAATTCAGATGGAAAAATCTAAAGAGACGCAAGACACAACTGGGGATGTAGCAGAGTAAACAAAAATCGAAAAGAAACCCAACCAGGAAAATAAATCACTGGTGAATCAAAAGACCCGACTCAATTGGTGTAAAACCCAAAGAAGATGTAAGGTAGCATCAACTCAACTAAAGAGGAAATAATACATGATAAAAGTGATTGGCAGATAACGTAAACTACCAACTCAATAGTCGAAGGTAGAAGATCAAAAAGATACCAAGTCACAGATGGCAGTAAAAGGTCAAAGGATACACCAAATTTCACTGAAGGCGAAACTACCAACGTTCACTAAAGGTAGAACGGGAAAAGAACAACACCAACATTCACTGTCAGTGAGCTACCAACATTCACTAAAGGTAGAAAGAGGAGAAGTATAATAACCAAAATTCACTGATGGTAAACTATCGATATTCACAGAAGGTAGAAAAAAAGAAGTATAACAACACCGACGTTCACTGACGGTGAACTACCAACGTTCGCTGAAGGTAGCAAAAAGATAACACCCACGTTCACTGAAGGTGAACTACCAACTTTCACTGAAGGTAGTAAGAGAATAACATCGACGTTCACTGAAGATGAACTACAAACTTTCACTAAAGGTAGAGATAAAATAACACAACACCAACGTTCAATGAAGGTAGCAAAAAGATAACACCCACGTTCACTGAAGGTGAACTAACAATGTTCACCAAAGGTATTAAGAGAATAACATCGACGTTCATTGACGATGAACTACCAACTTTCACTGAAGGTAGAGAGAAAATAACATAGCATCGATGTTCACTGATGGTGAACTACCAACGTTCACTAAAGGTAGAAAAAGATAACACACACATTCACTGAAGGTGATATACCAACGTTTACTGAAGGTAAAGAGATAATAACATAGCACCGACGTTCACTGACGGTGAAATACCAACTTTCACTGAAGGTAGCAAGTAGATAACACCCATGTTCACTGAAGGTGAACTACCAACATTTACTAATGATAGTAAGAGAATAACATAGATGTTCACTGACGATGACATACGAACTTTCACTGAAGGTAGAGAGAAAATAACATAGCACTGACGTTCACTGGCAGTGAACTACAAACATTCACAGAAGGTAGCAAAAAGATGACACCCACGTTCATTGAAGGTGAACTACCAACGTTTACTGAAGATAGTAAGAGAATAACATCTACGTTCACTGAAAATGAACTACCAACCTTCACTGAAGGTAGAGAGAAAATAACATAGCACCGACGTTCACTGACGGTGAACTAACAACGTTCACTGAAGGTAGCAAAAATATAACACCCATGTTCATTGAAGGTGAACTACCAACGTTCACTGAAGGTAGTAAGAGAATAACATCGATGTTCACTAACGATGAACTACCAACTTCCACTGAAGGTAGAGAGAAAATAACATAGCATCGAAGTTCACTGACGGTGAACTACCAAAGTTCACTGAAGGTAGCAAAAAGATAACATCCACGTTCATTGAAGGTGAACTACCAACGTTCGGTGAAGGTAGTAAGAGAATAACATCAATGTTCACTAACGATGAACTACCAAATTTCATTGAAAGTAGAGAGATAAGAAGTATAATCACCAACGTTCACTGATGGTGAACTACCAACATTCCCTGAAGGTAGAAAAAAGAAGTATAACAACACCTACATTCACTGACGGTGAACTACCAACATTTACTGAAGGTAGCCAAAAGATAACACCTACATTCACTGAAGGTGAACCACCAAAGTTCACTGAAGGTAGAAAGAGAATAACATCAACGTTCACTGACGATGAACTACGAACTTTCACTGAAGTTAGAGAGAAAAGAAATATAATCACCAACATTCACTGATGGTGAACTACCAACGTTCACTGAAGGTAGTAAAAAGATAACAAGTTTCCCCAAAATTCGAGCGTTTCACCTAGAACGGGTCTCAACTTCTTCTTTAACCAAGGAACTCCGCCCGGAAAGGGTAATATATAATTTGTCTCAAATAAAGATACTACCACTTACAAAGATTTCACAATGAATTGTCTCTGTCATATTGAAAAGACTTTCCATCCACTGGAGTAATTTGACAACAAACTTCAAACTATCCACTCATAAAGAAGATAGCAAAAAATTAACGTCGACTTTTACGGGGAAGTATAAGTTTCTCAAATAAAGAGACCTGTTATTTGCTGTTATGGGAAGGATTGTAAAAATGATTTCCTGGGAAAAATATCATGATTTTCTGGTGAATGAATCATGACTTCTTGGGGAAAGAGATATGACTTCCTGGGGAATGAAATATGGCTTCCTGGGGACATGCAAACATATTCCTGCTGAGGAGATAAAAATCTTCTCGTGCCAAAATAAACGCACATTATCAAACCAAGGCTCGAAGCTTACAGAAATCCAAAGTAATAATATTGTTGGGAACCAAAGATTCAAACCAGAAATAAACTGGAATGAAATAGTCAACCAAAATACATCCTTTGAGAAATAAACTCAAGAGAGAAATCCAAATCATCCAAACAAAGAGCTATACAGGAAAGCTAAAGAAAAATCTTCTACGAGGGATAAATCAGTGGGGAAATTTAAATAATACACACTTTCTGCTTAAGGTTGAAACTCTATTGGAGAGAGGATAACACAACTCTGCAAAACAGGATAATAGGTCAACAAACAAAATTAATGAATGCAAATGAGCAATGATTTGATAAATTCAACTATGTATGATGTATGTATGAGTGTTATTATGTATATGCTGACAAAACAAACATATAACACTGGGGATAAAAAGACAAAACCAACTCGGGTACAGTCAATACTAGGCTAAATCACATCCAAGAAGAAAATTCCATAAGAAAATAAGCACCAACTGAGGAAACAGAATCCTATTTCGCGGCTTAACTTCACTGGGAAGGAACATAATCTGGAAGTAATCAAATCATAGCGACAAAACAATACAGATATAGGGATTTAACATCCTTCTCTAGGATTCACCGGGGAATAACACACAGACTTCAATGGGGAAACAAATGATTCACGGTTCATACTCCGACTGGGGATTGCAATATTGACTTCAAATAAGGAAGATGGAAACCATATCGTCAAAACATCAACCGAGGATCTCGTGCTAACTTCATTGGGGAAATATCATACAGACTTCACTAGGGGAGATAATGCCTCATTATCAAGATAACAATGGGAGACCTCGTTTTAACTTCAATGGGGAGGACAACACCACATCATCGAGGGGAAATCAAGATGCGTTCTTCAATATTGAGAGTAAGTATTGCACCAACTTCTCTGGGGAAAAAGTATGAAACCTCATGGGGATAACAACTTGGGGAGTTAAGAAGTCAAACATTACAGCAAGAAATCAAACTTATGGAGATTTTAAATGAAACCCAGCACTTGGCGGTTGAAAACCCAAAAAATTGACAAATGTCTCAACAATTCTTAAATGGAACATTGCCCTTGCCTGACTATCGGGCAATCAAACAAAATGCAAGTACTTCCGAAAGGGAGATACTTTGCAAATGAGTCCAACTCAGCATGCACAGGGAGAAAAGACTTTTATCAAATAATTGAAGCCTTCACTGGGGAATCTTGGATAGAGTCTTCATATCATGCAAACCCGAGGTTCAAATGAAACAAGACTTGGTTGGGAAAACAGGATCATGAACCCAACACCGAGCCAAACATCAACTGGTATCATCTTCAATTATCTGAGCAACAAAAGAAGATCATATTTATTCCAACAAAAGTGCCCTGGGATAGCCTTCCTAGGGAATCAAGAAGTTAACATTATAGCAAGAGGTCAAACTCATGGGGATTTTAAATTAAACCCAGCACTTGGCGGGTGAAAACCCAAAGGGTTGACAACTGTTTCAAAACTTCTTAGAAAATATATTTCCATGGTCTAGTTACTTGGGAAATAAATACCGACAATAATGCCAACACTGCCAAAAAGAGCGACGTTTTGCAAATAGTTCCATCTCAGCACACAAAGGCAGAAGGAACTTTCTTCCTATGAGTGAAGACCTCACTGGGGAATCTGGGATAGAGGTTTCAGACCATGCAAACCCAAAATAAAAAATGAACCAACACTTGAATGGGGACAATGGGATCACAAACCCAATACCACACCTTACGCCAATTGGTATCGTCTTCAATATACAAAAATCATGCGCATACCAGCGAAAACGACTTGAGAAAACCTTCTTGGGGGAAACAAAAATTCCCAAAATTATCGGAGTTCGTCCATTCCGGGGATCACCACTTTTATTTTCCTCTTGAATCACAAAATCTAAAGTCAAAGTAATTTGTAAATTCTTTCCGAAAAACAATTTTGTTATTTAATCTTTTTGCTTTGAAAATTATTATCAATAATAAATGGAGTCTTTGTAAGCAGACTAAAATAAGAATTACAAAGAATTGGGTAAAAGCTCAAACTTTATTGATATAATGGTAGTTTGCAAATGGCGAGACACCATAGATGGTTACAAAGTTTGGAAAATGGTAATATATAATGGAAAAGATACACTGAAATACAATGACCACTATTCCCTCCAACAACTTTGAAATCCTGAGCAGCAGCTTCTATTGAAGTATGCTGAGGATCCAACAAGATTGTTGCTTCAATGATCAAGTCTTGTCTGATGTAGTTACTTGACAATAAAGTCCCTAACTTTTTCCTAAGGTGCCCTTGCAGGTTTTCAACTTAGCGGGAAATTTTATTCTGTTTATGTCTCTAATTTTGGCCTAAACTGCCCTTTCGGGTTTTCGGCCTACCGAGACGCTCCTTTTTGCCTAAGTCGCCCATTCAGGTTTTCAACTTAGAGATCTATTCTTTTTATTTCATTAGGCAAAGTATTTCTTGACGGCATCAGCATTCATGAGATGTGGGAACTCCTCGCCATCCATAGTTTCAAGAATTAATGCACCGCCAGAGAAGGCTTTCTTGATAACATATGGGCCTTCAAAATTGGGAGTCCACTTGCCCCTAGAATCAAAGTGGAAAGACATGATTTTCCTGAGCATGAGGTTGCCTTCTCTGAATTCACGTGGTTTGACATTTTTATCAAAAGCTTTCTTCATTTTCTTCTGATATAACTGCCCATGACACAAAGTCGTCATTCTCTTCTCTTCGATGAAATTCAATTGGTCAAACCTGTTCTAGACCCATTCAGCCTCTGACAACATGGTTTCCATTATCACACGTAAAGAGGGAATCTCAACCTCGATTGGGAGAACCGCTTCCATTCCAGACACAAGGGAGAACAAGGTTGCTCCTATTGAAGGGCCGACATATGTCTGATATCCATGTAAAGCAAAAGGGAGCATTTCATGCCAATCTTTATAAGTAACAACCATCTTTTGGATGATCTTCTTGATATTATTTTTAGTAGCTTTAACAGCCCCATTCATCTTCCGCATGTACGAAGATGAATTGTGATGGACAATCTTGAATTCTTCACAAAGTTCTGTCATCATCTTGTTGTTCAGATTCGAGCCATTATTGGTGATAATTCAGCTCGACACACCATACCGACATATGAGATTATTCTTAATGAAACGCACTACCACCTGCTTAGTAACATTAGCATATAAAATAGCTTGCACCCATTTGGTGAAGTAATCAATTTCTACCAAGATAAAATGGTGTCCATTCAAAGCTTTAGGTTCTATCATTCCAATCATGTCAATACCCCACATAGAGAAGGGCCACGAGGAAGAAATAACATTGATAAGTGTCGGAGGCACATGAATTTTGTCTGCAAAAATCTTTCATTTATGGCACTTCTTTAAAAATCTATAATAGTCAGATTCCATTGTCAGTCAATAGTAACCTGCCCTTAGCATCTTTTTAGCCATCGAATGTCCATTGGTATGAGTGTCAAATGAACCTTCATGGATCTCATGCATCAACATGTCTGCTTCGTGTCTATCCACGCATGTGAGTAATACCATGTCATAATTTATCTTGTACCACACATTTTCACAGAGGAAGAAGCTGCCAGCCAACCTTCTCAGTGTCTTTCTATCTTTATTCGATGCACCAATCAGGTATTCGTGAGTCTGGAGAAAATGCTTGATATCATAATACCAAGGTTTCTCATTTGCTACCTCTTCTGTTGTAAAAACATGAGCGGGTCTATCCAGTTTCCGAACTATAATTCGAAGTATATCATTCCAAGTATTCACTTGATACATAGAAGCCAGAGTTACCAGAGAATCCTCCATTTGATTTTCGTCTCTGGGGATGTGATGGAATTCAACTTTATTAAAGAAGGGTAACAATCTTCTAGAATAATCTTTGTAAGGGATCAAGTCGGGGTGACGAGTATCCCACTCTCTTTTAATCTGATTTATTACCAAATCTGAATCACCATACACATCTAGAATTTTAATTTTGATATCAATAACTTCCTCGAGACCCATGATGCAAGCCTCATATTCTTCCATATTATTAGTACAATCAAATATCAACCTTTCAGTAAAAGGAATGTGTGATCCATGTGGAGTGACAATCACAACACCAATTCCTTTACCATAAGCATTCACAGCTCCATAAAATATCATGCTCCATCGAGATTCAGGATCAAGACCTTCATCATGCAATGGTTCATCATAATCTTTCACTTTCAAAAACATCACATCCTCATCGGGGAAATCATACATCATAGACTGATAATCATCAACTGGTTGGTGAGCAAGATAATCTGCCAACATGCTGCTTTTAATAGCTTTTTTAATGTGGTATTCGATTTCATATTAATATAATAACATCTGCCAATGGGAAATTCTCCCAGTAAGAGAAGGCTTTTCAAAAAAGTACTTGATTGAATCCCTTTTAGAGATCAACCAAGTAGTGTGATTCAATATATATTGCCGCAAACATTTTTCCGCCCAGGCTAGAGCACAACATGTCTTTTCCAGCATGGAATACCGCGATTCACAATCAGTAAATTTTTTACTGATATAATAAATGGCATATTCTTTCTTCCCCGTTTCATCTTGTTGTCCCAGAATACAACCCATAGAATTATTTAACACTGTCAGATACATAATCAATGGTCTTCCTTCAACAGGAGAGAGGAAGATAGGAGGTTCAAGAAGATATTCTTTAATACTTTCAAATGCCCTTTGGTAGTCATCTATCCACACACAACCTTGATCTTTTGTTAACAACTTAAAAATTGGTTCGCACGTTGCAGTCATCTGGGAAATGAATCTAGAGATGTAATTCAAACGCCCGAGGAAACCTCTGACTTGCTTTTCAGTTCTCGGCGCTGGAATTTCTTGAATTGCTTTGACTTTATTAGGGTCAACTTTAAACCCTATCTGAATAACAATGAAACCCAACAATTTCCCTGACCAAACACCGAAGGTACATTTATTTAGATTTAAGCAGAGACGATACTTCCTCAAATGCTGAAACAACTTCAATAAATCTTCTACATGCCCTTCTTCAGTATGGGATTTAGCAATCATGTCATTAACATATACCTCAATTTTCTTGTGCATCAGATCAAGGAATAGGGTTGTCATAGTCCTCTGGTACGTTGCACCAGCGTTCTTCAACCTGAAGGGCGTCACTTTGTAATATAATGTTCCCTAGGGTGTGATAAACGTTGGTTTTTCCATGTCCTCAGGAGCCATCCTTATTTGATTATACACGGAAAATCCGTCCATAAACGAGAAAATTTTGAATTTTGTTGTGCTATCCACTAACATATCAATGTGTGGCAATGGAAAATCATATTTTGGACTGACTTTATTTAGATCTCTGTAATCTACGCACATGCGAACTTTTCCATCTTTCTTCGGTACTGGAACAATATTGGAAATCCACTGAGAGTACACTGATGTCACAAGAAAACCGGCATTAATCTTCTTAAGAACTTCTTCTTTGATCTTCACTTCCATATCTTGGTGAGTTCTTCGCAACTTCTATTTGATTGGCGAGCACTCTGGCTTCAGCGGCAAATGGTGATCTACAATATTTGTATCTAGACCAGGCATATCTTGTTAAGACCAAGCAAAAATATACACAAACTCTTTCAACATCTCAATCAACTTGCTCTTCACATCAGGATGCAGTAATGCTCCAATCTTGACTTCCTTGGGATCTTCTTCTGAACCCAAGTTGATTACTTCCAATGGCTCTTTATATGGCTGAATGGCCCTCTCCTCACGCTCAAGCAACCGTGATACCTCTTCCAAAATCTCATCACAGTCTTCTTCTTCATCCCCATACACAGGACATTCAAAGTTGGGAGAGGATGCATGGTCATTGTATTCAACGGGTTTTTTAATTAATCTGCACATATGATTTATGATTGCTTTTAGAAACTGACACATATAACAAGTGATCATGCAAATTGAATTTCAATTATTATTGAATTTGAAAGGTTTTTTCTGATTACCATTTTCGAAGAAAAAAGAAAAAAATAAAAACACAATTTGGGAAACAAAGACAACTTTTATTATTGATTTTAAAAATCAAAGCAAACAGATAAGCCCATACAACACTTTCACCTTGGGCATAGTGAAAGATTTTCAAAAATATTAACTAAAACAAATTACTTAGAAACATGTATGCAAGAGGGAATGTCAATGGTGATCCAGTTCTGAACTCTAACTCTGTGTGTCACATAATTTGGCATTTTTGGTTCTGCTTCATCTTCCACAATGGCATTAATCCCGGAAACAGTTGGATAAAGATAACCCCCGCTATGAAATATGTCTTTATACTTTCCTGCAGCAGACTTTGGCTTCATGCTCTTACCTTTATCATTTTTCATAAAGAACCCCAAACCAGCTCTATTCTTGTTTACATGTGGATCAACAATCTGTCCCCATATTTCACTATGGCAATTATGCACAACCTGCTGAGCATCCTTAAATGAAGCGACAGAATTCTCACTTACTCTTATATTATAAATGGATAAAGCTTGGAACTGGGTTCCAACAGCAGCTTCATCTGCCTCCACAATGCTGAAAGAGGACAAATGATATATCAATAATGCATGTTCTCAATTTATAATTACCACTTTTGCTTCACGCACAAACTTCAACTTCTGGTGTAAAGTCGAAGTGACAGCCCCTGCCTCATGTATCCACGGCCTTCCTAGCAAGCAACTATAAGCGGGTACAATATCCATGTCCTGGAAAGTAATCTGAAACAAATGTGGGCCTATATGAATAGGCAAGTCCACTTCACCAATAACATATTTGCTTGATCCATCAAACGCTTTCACAATAATGCCACTTGGGCGCATGTGCATTCCTTGATATTTAAACTTCATAAGTGTGCTCCTTGGTATAACTTTCAATGTGGATCCATTATCAATCAGCTCATTGGATAATGAATCATTCTTACAGTTCATCACGATGTGGAGGGCCAAATTGTGATTCCTTCCTTCATCGGGAAGTTCATCGTCGTAGAAGCTCAGGTTGTTAGATAATGTAATGTTCCCTACCACACTACTGAATTGGTCTTCTGGCATATCACTTTCCACGAAATCTTGGTCTAATACCCTCATCCAAGATTCTCTATGAGCAGCAGAGTTCATCAATAAAGCCAGGATAGATATTTTTGAAGGATTATGCAGTAGCTGATCTATAATTCTGTAGTCGCTCATCTTGATTATCTTTAACATATCATCCACCTCTTTTTCTAGCGTAGCTCCACTAGATTCATCTGCAGCCTTCTTGAGTTCAACATCTTCAACAGTTTTCTTTCTAGCATTATCATTTCCATGAACAATTGGTCCAAATACATGACAGTTGCGGGTCACTCTGCCAGTCTCAGCAATATTTCCAACATTAGGCATTGTCTGGATGGGAACTTCCACACCATCCTCTAAAATTGTAGCATTATATTTGTAGGGTACAACCTTGTTTGACTTGTAAGGAACAAGACCCGGCAAACTAATTACCAATGGAGCAATAACCGGCTTGCAATGATATTCAACTTCAAAAGGGGTGGGTGCACCAAAAAAAGGCACAATACCATTTACTCCCTTTTCAACACATTCAGTCATTACAGAGTCATCTCTAGAAAACATATTTTCATCTGAGGAGAAGAACTCATCCGCAAAGGCATACTCATCATCTGACTCTTCTTCAGCCAAACAAACCTCAATCTCATTAACCTCATGGTAATCATCCCTTTGGCCTGTAACCTTGATAGTTCCTTTATCCAATAAAAACTGAATACCTTTCCTTACAATTGAACATCCTCGGGAGTTCGGCAGCAAACTCGGAAAGATCTATGTTGATGTTCTACCTGACCAACCATGTGGCAGAAAGTAGCATACAATTGTACAAGATCCTCATTTATATGTTCCACTTCAAAGATTATAAAATCTCCAGGACATCCAGAAACCATGTTCACTTCCTCTTCATACTCTGCCCTAGGCCTGATTATGTGGATGAGGCCCTCATCCATCATCTCTTGCAAATCAGCCTTTATCTTGTCACAATCCTGTATATTTGTGCTGCAAATAACACAACCAGCATGGTCATGAGTATAATAGCTAAATTCATAGAGGTATGCATGCATTTTTACCAAATCTCCTCTAACCAAATTAATATTGAAAATCCGGATGTCGCCTGGACAACCAGCCACCATGTTCACAACATTTTCTCCTCCATGCTTTGGAAAAGGATTATCTTTCACATTAGGGCCAACATCTTTGAAAGATAGGATACCAGACCTCACAAATTTATGTACTTCAGTTTTCAAAGGATAACAATTCTCAACATTGTGCCCTAGTGCTCCCTGGTGAAAAGCACATGTTTGGTCTACCTTGTAATACCAAGGCAACCTTGATGGTATAGCGGGAGGTGATCTGGTTTGAACCAACTTCTTTTGAATTAATGCTGAAATTAATTCTGCATAGCTCATAGGAATAGTTTCATGACTCTCCCTTCTCTAATTATTCCCTTGATTCCCCTGATGGGATGGTCTCTGATAAGCAACAGTGGTTGGAGCTAAACCAACAACTGGAGTCACTGAGGCAACCTGTTGATGACGCTGATAATTTCTTCTAGGAGGATTAACCCTCCTGTCTTGCATAACATCATTTGTATCTCCTTCCTTCTTTTTGGCAAACCCATAGGATGGATTCATCGTACTTCCAGAACTTTCACTTTTTGTCAAACGGCCCTCTCTTACAACCTCTTACAAACGGATACCCATGCCCACCATTTCAGTAAAGTCACTTGGCACACTCACTACCATACTTTCATAGTAGAAAGCACCCAGAGTCTTCAGGAAAATCTTAGTCATCTCCTTTTCTTCCATGGGAGGAATCACTTCGGCGGCTACCTCACGCCATCTCTTTGCATATTCTTTGAATGATTCCCTATCCTTCTGGACCATGGTCCTGAGTTGATCACAGTCAGGCGCCGTGTCCATGTTGTATTTGTATTTTCTAATAAATTCTTCTCCCAAGTCGTTGAAAGTATGGATATTGACACTGTCCAAACTCATACCACTTTAACGCAGCACCAGTCAAACTATCCTGAAAAAAGTGAATCAGCAGACATTGATCATCAGTGTGGGTAGACATTCTTGTTACATACATCACAAGATGAGCACGAGGAAAAGTGTTTCCCTTGTACTTCTTGAATTCCGGGACTTAAAACTTCGTAGGTATCTTGATATTCGGGACCGAGCATAAATCATTCACATTCTGCCCGAACAATTCCTTTCCCCTGAGGGCCTTCATCTCCCTCTGCATCTTGTCAAATTGATCTTGAAAATAATTCATTCGATCATAGAGACCCAAGCCTTCAGTTGGTGGAGGAAAAAGACGATATATATCATCATTAGCAAATGGGACCACATTCACCAAAGGAGGTGCAACAGAAGCAACATGCACCACAGGAGGTGCAACAGTAACAGTAGTCTGAACAACTGGAGTAACTTGAGGACCAAGATTGAAACCTTTAAGCACAAAGTTCTATTGCATTCTCCATGGATAGCCTTGAGGCATGCGATTCTGAACAACAACTGGAGTAACAGACACAGGAACAGTCAGAGCTTCAATAGTAACCTTTGTCTGTTAAGGTTGAGCAATTGGTGGCTGATTTTGAGCAGCCACCAGAGATTCCATCAAAGCAGTAAGATTGGCCATACCGGCCTTCAGAGCAGAAACTTCCTCGCGCAACTCGTGATTCTCTTGTTCTAAGTTGTCCATCTTCCTTCTAAAATTAGCTCGAATATTGTACTGGTGAGACAGCTTGCTGAACGAAGTAAAGAAGCTTGGTAAGACACCTGTATATGCATAATAAATGCAAGAAATATTTGCAATATGATGCATGATATGCAATGCACATGATTTATTTTATTATTAATATTTCAAAGGACTTAAAGATTTATAGACACATTGCAAATATCAAAGTAATATCACATTTGAAATACTGAATATTTTTATTATAATAACTTCAAAATGGATTGCAAGTTTCAATAATCCCAAGTACAAGATGAAATAAAGTCTAAAATCTTAAGAAGCAAAGCTCATAGAGATCACTCTATACGCTGGCGCTTCCCTGTAATTTTGGAAATCTGAGCCTTCAACCTCTAGTTTTCTTCGGCATATCTGGTGGAAACCTCCTTCCAATCACCTGAATCAGGAAGTGAGAAACTAGCATCAGACTAAGGCTTAGAGGAAAATAAATCCCCTTATCTCTCCATTGTCTCTACAGCCCGACTCTCAAGAATATCAATCAAGTCGTCTTTCTCCTTCAAGTCTGCTCTATAGGAAATCTTTAAAGTTTGACACTTATTCTTCCAAGCTTCTTTTTCTTGCTGCATCCTGACTAAAGAAAACTGTAGCTCTTCCACATCATCCAATAAGGGAGGAGTGGTCTTCACAAGCAAATCAGGTATAAGTGATTCCCCAGAATACGACATCTTCAAATGAGTAGCTCTCGTTTGGACCCACTGAAGATAAGGCTCCAAAGAAATAATCCCCCTAGGTCTCAAGTCTTTCCTACTCTTCCTATGAATGTGACACCAGGCCTTCATAATATGCTCCTTAGCTTCCTTATGGTATTCTCCCTCCTTCAGGAAGAAACTACTCAAATGAATACTATTTGGTTTATACCTCATCGGATAACCAAGTTGTCGTCGTGCAAGAACAGGGTTGTAGTTAAATCCTCCCTTTATACCAAGAAGAGGTACATTGGGGAAACTACTACAACTCTCGAAAATCTCTACATAATGGTAACCCCGATGATACCAAACAATATATGAGTGAGTAAGTGCCATGACCTTAGGAGCCCAACGGGGTTCCTTCCTGACATCCCATAAAGCATCAGACTGAGGCACATGAGAAGTAAACCACCGGTACAACAGAGGCGCGCAACAGATAATCATCCCTACATGATAAGAATTTCGAAGATGAATAGAGTAATAAGCATCACCCAACAATGTAGGAACTGGGTTTCCAATCATGAAGATCCTGATAGAATTAATGTCAACAAACTTGTCCACACTAGGAAATAAAAACAACCTGTAAGCAAGTAGAGCAAAGATGGCCTCAAAAGCGACTGTACTCTTTATCCTTGAAAAGTAACGAGCTTTCTCTAATAAGAACTGAGCTGGTAATCCTCTAATCCCTTCTTTAGTAGTCATATGGGCTTCAACATTAGACTTCCCCAGATGGATCAAAGCAGCAATCTCGTGTGGTTTTGGCTCACTCTCCAAACCAGTAAAAGGAACATGATCGGTAATAGGTAATCCAACAGATAAGAGCACTCCTCTAGTGTAGGCATCAAATGATAGTCAGGGAAAGTAAAGAAATGATACATCAGATCATAGAACTGGACCAAGGTAGAGAGAATACCCTCCTTCA
Source organism: Vicia faba (assembly GCA_948472305.1). Classification (NCBI taxonomy): domain Eukaryota; kingdom Viridiplantae; phylum Streptophyta; class Magnoliopsida; order Fabales; family Fabaceae; genus Vicia; species Vicia faba. Next base: position 148,503,561 of record OX451740.1, read on the forward strand.
TCCTAAGCTTCATGAGAGAAATGATGGATCCATACTTCCTCCGAAAATCTGCAGAACACTCAATCTTGGGAATTATACTGATCAACTCATCTATCTTGGGATCTTTGAAACTGTATTTTCCGGTCTTTCCTTTTCTAGAATCCATAGTCAAAGAGCACATGAGATATTCGCAAATGGTCAACTTTTAAGTCCCTTGAAATAAAATTTCTTCAAAATATGCTTATGAGTGCATGGATGCATGATGCAACAATCACAAACAAGATCCCAAACACAGGGTTCATAGGTTCAACGTCACGATCATGAGGTCTAAGGTACTACCCATAAGTTATTGGTCTAAAAGTTATCACTTGCCGAACAAGGTTCTAGAGGTTCCCAGAGTCTACATCCTTCCTTCGGATATTACCAACTTCTCGATTAACTCAGTAATTAGTAATATTCTCAAGAAAAACTCGTCCGAGCGTAGTATCGCGTGACAATTAGTTCCGGATTACTCTGTCATAGCTTCCGCACTACACCTAAAAGGCCAAGATGGGTTAGGTAATCTACGGTCTTCAGCTTCAGCAGGCTCCCAGGTGGAAATCAGTATGTCTTTCCGATTACTCGGTAAAAGACACTACAGTCAAAGGGGCCTCCACTGAGTGGGGGATCTCATGCTTCGTTTTTTGGGATTACTCCCTCAAAGTTAGCATGACTATACTGCCCATCCTATCTTAAGTTTTCCCATGTCCTGGTATAGGACTTATAAGTAATCACCAAGCACCCTGAAAACCAGGAAAGTCTAGGCAAACATATATACAACAAATAATATCACATATAAACAACAATAACACATATACAGATATAGACAAAGATAGGTTTAACCCACTTAGGGATGGACCAGAAAGAGGTCAATCTTTCCCCAGTGAAGTCTCCATTTTTTTGTAGTGGTAGAAATGTTTAAGACTAAGCCATTGGATTGACTAGACTTATACAAATCAAAATAAAAACTGCCACCACGCTTTATTGTTTCCAAAGGAATGGGAAAAGAGCGAGTAACCCAAAAAGAGGGGGCAGAGATTCATGGTAAGGCGGTTGGTTATGCAAAGGGAAGGTATTAGTACCCTAAACATCTACGGTACTCCATAGGAACCTCTTTGTAAAATCTGTATATTTTGGCTATAAAGTGTTGTATAAAAAATTGATGGTGGAGGTGAAAAAAGAAATATATTTTTTATGATTTTTGAACCCGCTGCGGTTGAGAACCTTTAGTGCCTACGTACCACCTTCAGTGCAATAGGGGATCAGGGTACACGTAGTTCACCTTTTGGAAAATTTAAAACATAAGTGTCTTGGTTAATTTTATGAGATAAGACATCATCGTCATTATCCATGTGGAAAACATACTTACTACCCACAATTATGAGAAAGAAGAATTTGCATCATCTCAAAGTGGAGGATATGGTTTGGATTTTAAAAATCAACAAAACCTCACTCAACATCCAAGTGGAAAATATCTCTCTTCACTACTTATTGCAGAAGTATAGTTGTTTGCATCACTACAAGGATTGACAAGAGTCTAATCTTTTGAGAAAGGTTTTAAAATAAAAAGCCAAAGTGGAAAAATGGTTTGAAATGAGATTGATTGACTTTTAGTCTTCTCATAAAAAATGTCAAGGTATTATTAAATTGATTGAAGTTTATTTATGAAAATGTTTTGAAAACGCATGGACATAAGTCCAAGTTTATTATGAAAGTTGTTCAAGTTTAAAAAAACAAGAAGAGTTTTCAAAAGGAGGGAGAAGATTTTTGAAATTAAAGAAGATGGGAGGAGATGAAGGGATTATCCTAAAGCATAAGGTAAAATATAAGGAGAAGAACCATCTAACCCACAAGAAGCCAATACTTGACATTATGAGTAAAGATAGAATTCTCATTCTTTATATTGAAACCAAGTAAGCAAAGATACTAGACCTCTTGAGAGAACCAAACTTCAAGTGTATTAAGTCTTCACAAAACTTGGGCAGAGTAACGGTTGTATACCGGTGAATTCAAGATTACAAACAAAGTATGTAATCATAATAACCCACACACAAAACAAACAAACAACCCAATGTCTTGAGGTAAACTTCAAGATCTCCAGACAAAATATCAATTAAGGTCACAAGGTCTCCAATATAAGCCAAGGATTCTATTCCTAAGTCCAAGAAGTCAAAAACTCCATAATGTCAAGGATAGTAACCAAATAGTCCAAGTATCATTAAAGTTTTTTATGGTTCATGTTGATTATTAAGTATCGTCAAAAAGAAAAGAAAAGCTCAAGTGAGAAAAATTAAAATGACATAAAAGTAAATGCTCAAGTGAGCAAAATAAAAATGGCATAAGAATAAATGCTCATGTGAGCAAAGATGAAAATAGCATGAAATGTAAATGCTAAAGTAAATGGTAAATAAAGTAAAGAGAATAAAATAAAGTAAATTGTTAGAAATTAGTGGTTAGTTGGATGACCATCTTGAAACTTGCATTTGGAACTCATTAGAGGATTGGTAGAACCAAAGCCTCCACACAGCAATTTGCATTTTCTTTTTGTCAAGTATATCATCCATTTAAGAAATCTCAAGGCAACATTTAATGATCAACAATGTTTAAGTGATCCGTGTTGACCAAAATTGATGAAGATCCATTAGAGAATTGGTAGAACCAAAGCCTCCACACAATAAATCTCAAGGTTATTTGATCAAAGAGATCAAATTAACATACTTGGGCTTGCAAACATAGGTTTGGGCCACGAGTGATCATTTATTCGAATCAGGACATAATTTAGCGCTATGTTAAGCAATCATAAGTGGACTTATGTAGAAGTCGCACCTATTTTGAGGCCGATCAATAGAAATCTATGTACTTTATGTTTGGATAAATGATATAAAGATCATCATCCCTTAACATGTAGCACAATTAAAAAAAAGAAAGGGATGAGATGAAGAGGGAGGGGAATGATAAGGTAACTTGGATCACTACCTCAAATTTCTTTCATCTTTAAATTCAATCACTCATCTAGATGGATTAAAGCACTAAACATATCATTAATCCAAAGCACCAAAAATGAATTAAATAATTCACTCTTTGGTAGATTTAAATTAATGAACATTTATCCAACTTCATCTACACCCAAAGTCCATTGAATTTAAAGAGAAATTGGACATTTGAAATTGTAATCCAAACCAACAATCAAAAGGAGTGAGTAGAAAAACATTTATGGATCAAAACAACCCCCAAACAAGGCAAAAAATGCATTTTGTTTCTGTTTCTTTTTCAAAAATCTGCGCGAAATTCACTTAGTGCAATCGATTGCACTGTTACAGCAATCGATTGCACGTTATTACAGACATCAAAACAGCATTTTAAAAGGTCAAATTCTTGTTCAAACCTTCCATCAAATACCTTATGATCATGGATCCAATTGAGCACGAAAATTCCATCAAATTATGATAAAATAGCACCATTGGAATCACAAAATAATGCTCAATGAATCAAAACCAAAGATCAACAAGAGATCACATTGTGAAAGATGAATTGTCCAACTTACCAAAGGTAGATCTAGAGAATTATCAAAACAAATTCAAGAATTTGCTTCAATTCAACCACAAGAATCAATTGCTCAAGATTGGATGTAGAGAATTGTAGAAGAAAAAGTGTTTGGATTTAGCTCAAAGATTAGTAAGCTTCAATGCAAAGCTTACTAATTTTTTTTTAAAATGGAGCTTTGAGTGAATTTGGTAGATGAGGAGAATTGAGAGATATTTTAACAACGTTGATTTGGATATCAAAAGCTTGTCATTTAAATGAAATGAGGGCTCTATTTATAAAGCTTAAGTTTGGGATTAGTGGTAATTTGGTAATTGATTCTTGGAGCCAAAATTTTAATTAATAAATAACTTTAAAAAATTAGAGCCAAAATTTGAATTAATGATATATCTTTCAAAAATTAGAGCCAAAATTTGAATTAATGAATATTTAAAAAAAATGAAAAATTGGCACCAAAATTTGACAAGCTTGAAATTGTTGATTTTTTCAAATTTTCACATTGTGCAATCGATTGCACTCTAGGCTCAATCGATTTCATCAGTGTATTTTTCCAAAAATGTCACAAAATGCACTATGTGCAATCGATTGCACTCTAAGAGCAATCGATTGCATCAGTGAAAAAAAAAGAGTTTTTGTTAATTATTTTTTTCTTTGCAAATAGAGATTTTAGGAAAATAATACAAGAAATCCTTTTTTGTCAGATGCTTTGACTTGGTACCTATAAAACACAAATATGCAAAGACAAAGACAAATATATTTTTTTGTATTTTGATTAGAAGTTAGTAAACAACACAAATACAAAATACACAACTAAGGTGCTTGGAGATTCCTCAAGAACAAACTTAAAGATAGGAGATAGAAAAAGAGGAATAACCAACCCTAATATGATATTGTTGCATTGTGAGGGTATGATATGATAGGGGGCTCTTAGGGGCAAAAATTGGGGTACAACAGTACAGTTCTATGATCTGTTATGCCGATGTTTTACTTTTCCTGATTATCAGTTGATGCCCACATTAGAGGAGTCTTCTTACTTACTTGTTTTACCTATTACTGGTCGTGTTCCTATCACCGGTTTAGAAGGAGAACCTAAGTCTCATGAGATTTCCACCATGACTCATTTGAAGAAGTATGAGACTGAGGCTAACATGACTACCAAAGGAGGAATCAGGGGTTTACCTGCTTAGTTTTTATTGGAGAAAACCTGTTACTTTGCTAAAGTGAAGAGTACAACTGCTTTTGAAGCCATCTTTGCTTTGCTTGCCTATAGGTTGTTCTTATTTCCTAACATCGAAAAAATTGTGGATGTTAATGCCATTAGGATCTTTTTGATTGGGAATCCAATCCCTACATTGGTAGGAGATACTTATTATTCCATCCGTCTTCAGAGTTTCTATCATGGAGGGATAATCATCTGTGCACGCTGTTGTTATATCAATGGTTTATTTCTCACTTGCCTCAGACTGTTTCTTTTTGGGATCTCAAGAAGGAACCTCGTTGGGCCCTAAAGATTATGGCTCTCACTCATTCTGACATTCTTTGGTATCATCAGGCTTATTATGATGTGGAGATTATTGATAGTTGTGGTAGTTTCCCCAATTTGCCTCTTCTTGGTACAAAGGGAGGAATTAACTACAATCCCATTCTTGCGCGTCGTCAACTTGGGTATCCAATGAGATACAAGCCAAACAACATTCATCTGAGTGGTTTCTTTCTCAAAGAAGGAATAAATTATAAGGAAGCTAAGAATGATATTGAGAAGGCTTGGAGCTATATTCATAGAAAAGGTAGAAAAGATTTGGGACCAATAGAGGTTGTTCCCTTGGAGTCTCATCACCTTTGGATACAAGCAAAAGAAATTCAGTTGAAGATGCCATATTCTCGTGAAGAACCTATACCTAATCTGTTTATGAGGACTACTCCTCCTCTCTTAGATGATGTGTAAGAACTTCAGATTTCCCTAGCTATGATGCAACAAGAGAAGGAAGCATGGAAGAACAAGTACCCGACTTTGGAGGTGTCCTACTCAACATAATTGAAAGAGAAGGATGACTTGATCAAGATTCTTGAGAGTTGTGTTATGGAGATGATGGAGAAGCAAGAGGATTTATTTTCTTCAAGAGCTCAGCAAGGTACAGTTCACTCGTCTTTTGATTCCGGTGGTTGGAAAGGAGTCATATACAAATATGAAAAAGAGAACAAGCAGTTGAAGGCTCAAATTGCAAGACTCAGAGGAATGCATCAGTGTGTGGAGAGATTTTCATCAGCTTTGGCTCCTTATGATTTTATTTTTAAAATTCTATCTTTGTTCTCTTGTACTTAGGATTTTTGAAACTTGTACTAAAAGTTGTAATCCATTCTAAAGTTATTATTAAAATGAGATTTTCAGTATTTCCAAATGCGTTAGTACTTTAATATTTGCAATTGTTTTTTATTCTTTGAGTTCCTTGAATAAACACAAAAATTATATGCATTGCATATCATGAATCATTTTGCATATATTTTTTGCATTCCTATTCATGCCCAAGTGTCTTAATGTGTTTCTCTGCTTTGTTTAGTCGATAAGTTGTCCCATTGCTACAAAACTCGGGCTAATTCTAGTAAGAAGATAGAAAATCTTGAATAAGAGAATAATGAGTTGCACAAAGAAGTTATTGCTTTGAAGTCCGGTATGGCTAATCTGACTGCTTTGGTGGAATTGGTTGTGGTTGCTCAAAATCAGCCACCACCTCCTCCTTCGTCTCCTTATGCTACTCAACCATAACAAAAAATTGTTGTTTCCGAGGTTATGTCGGTTACCCATGGTAAATGCCTAATAATTACATGCCAGAAGGTTACAATCCTGATGCTCAAGTTGCTCCATTTGCTTAAACTACTGCTAGTTTTGCTTCTCCTGTAGTGCATGCTACTCCTTTTACCAATAACTAGATTCATCATGTTACAACTCCTACAGTGAATGCTATGTCTATTATAAATAATGAAGTTTATCATCCTACTCCCTCACCAAGTGAAAGTTTGGACTTCTATGATCGATTGGATGACTTTCAGGATTAATTCAATAAAATGAAGAAAGAAGAGAAGTCTCTACGAGGGAAAGAGTTATTCGGACATAATGTTAGTGACCTCTGCTTAGTTCCTAATGTAAAAGTTCCAGCAAAGTTTAAGTTGCCAAAATTTGAGAAGTACAAGGGTAACTCTTGTCCCTGTGATCAGCCAGTGATGTATATAAGAAGGATGTCAACTCATATTGATGACCAACACTTGCTTATTCATTTATTCTAGGATAATTTAACTGGTGTTGCTTTAAAATGGTATACGGGATTGAAGGGTAGAAACATCCACACCTTCAATGACTTGGGTGAAGCTTTCGTCATGCAGTATAAGTACAACATGTTTATGGCCCCTGACCATGACCAATTGAGAGCGATGGCTTAGAAAGCAAAGGAGTCACTCAAAGAGTATACAGAACATTGGCGCGAGGAAAGCTACTGGGGAAGGAACTTCTCAGAAGACTCCAAAAGCTGCCAAAAAGAAAGGTAATCCATCTTTTATTTTTGTTATTGAATCGGTATTGTTATCAACATCTGAAAACCCTTCTTCTCCAAAACCCACAGAAGATCCATCGCCTCAAACCTTTGATGACTTTGACATTGACTTTGACACCTAACTATCTCTAGATAACCTTTTGAACAATCCACCTACTACCCATCTTGACCAAAATCAGCCTGAACTTGCTCATGTTCATTCCGATATTGATCAATTTGATCCGCTGTTTGAAGCTCCCCACACAGAAAATCCAAACTTTGATTCTGATACCACAACATCCATTCCTGGAATCACCTACCCTCTCATGGTCTCTCAAGTATCCACAATTCCTTCAACTTACTCACAGAAACTCTCCATCCTAGATATTCCATCTCCCTATCAATCCACTCCATCAAACTCACTAAATTCACCCATTGTTATTTCTGACTCTCCCTCTCATAATAACCACCCAGAAGATCCCCTTCGAATAGTTATAGACTTAGAAGCCTTGGACAATCTCGTTACAAGTTCTCATAAAATCTCCATTTCAAAATCAAAACCAAAAATTTCCAAAGCAGATGTTGGTAAATCGCTGCTGATTTTTGAAACAGAAATATAGGAATGGGTTAACTCTCTGAAGCTAGTTTGCGTAGAGAATATTAATCCAGATGCTTCTGATTCTCATTAGAACCAGTTCAGAAATTGGTTCAACTCTGAATCCCTAAAACTCAAGGATCTAAGTTATGAAATAGCTCAACGGAAGTTCTGTTATCATCTGAATATCTTCAAGGATCAAGTTCTGTGTCACTGGGAAAAGAGGCCACTCCTTCTGTTGGACAGTGTCCCTTGGGAAGATTACAACCAACTGAATATGGTGAACCATCCTATGGTCCTTTTCCTCTGGTTATGTTTGAAGACAAAGGTAAGGAAGTTGAAAAAGCTCTTGAGTCAGAATCAGCCGCAGCTCGCTCTGAAAAAGTTATTCCTTCTGCTGATATACCCTCTTAATCTCTTGTGCTGCAAAACCTAGAGGAGTTGAAGAAAGATAATCTTGTGTTTAAGGAAAGCTAGACAAGAAGGATGATATGTGCAAGGAAATCAAGGGGATGCTTGGAAAACAAGAGGAATCAAACAGTCAGATCAAGAGTTTATTGGAAGCCCTATTTACACGACTTCCACCACCTCAAACATAGTTCTGATTTTCTTCATTTTTTATTTGTTTCCTTCATAATTTGTTTTTATTGGAATCTTTTTGAATACAACATGACTTTTATTGTCTAAAGAGATTTTATTGCTTTTTGATTCTTGACTAAAAAGGGGGAGAACTTAAGATATTTTAAATATAACAGTATTGAGACTCAGTCTCAAACATTTTGAATATCATAACTTCTATTGTTTTTTTTCTGAAAGTAAAACAGGAACAAACTCTATTGAGGACAAAAGTGGATGCATCAAAAATCTTTTTCTCCAAAAATCTGATCAGAACAATCTTCAACAAAGTATTTCTTCTCTATTTAAGTATCCAACTCAAGGGGAGACTTTAAATGCTTTATATTCTTTAAGTTTCTATCAAAATATTCAAGTTTTTGTCATCATAAAAAAGGGGTAGATTATTAGAACATAGTTTAATTCTACAACCCTTGTAAGAGTTTTGATGATAACAAACACTTAAAGAACAATTATGCTCCCTAAATAAATATTTTGTTTTGCAGAGAAGTTTTGATGGAAGAAGCACAGAAGATGAGTTAGATCGTTGTTTAAACTCGAATTCAACATATATTATATAGAAAGAAATATGCATAACACGCTTATATAGAGAAGTTCTCAAGCTACAACTTTTGAGTGCACTAAATGATGTGAACAGGAACTCCGTTATTCTGATTCATATAGTTCTGGAAAGAAGTAAAGGAGTCCCAACAGTAACATACATCTTCTGAAGCGTTTTGAAGCAAGCACGTTCTGAAGCATTACATTTCATTTATGGCTATTCAAAAGTAACGACTGAAAGAGGACAAGAATCTCTATGTTTGGAAAGTTATTTAATTACTATTTATCAACACTCCAAAAGCTCTGCAGATGTGTTTCCTATATATACCAGACTTGAAGCAGAAATCATTTACGATTTTGCTGCGTACAATAAACAAAATATTTTCATCACCTTCATCTTACAAAAATTCATTTGTGTAAAACATCACTTGTGTGATACTGTTTTATTAGAAAACACAAATTGTGTAATCAAGTTTGATTATGACGGGTGTGATACCTTCATCTTTCAAATATTGTATTATGTAATACCTTGAGAAAATCGGGTTGTGGTTTAAACTCAAGAAGATGATGACGATTGTCATTGTATCTGTGTAATCAAGTTTGATTAGTGGATTAAGACCTCGTTGAGAGAGGCGAAATCACCTTGGCGGGTGGGCTGGATTATTTTGAGTTCAAACGAACCAGGATAACCAACATGTCTTTTACTTTAAGTTTTAAAAACCCCAATTCAAACCCACCCTTCTTGTGTTTTTCCATTCTTCAATTGGCATCAGAGCGCCTGGTTCTGAGTATAAACACTTAACCATGTCAGAAAAAGATTCAAGCAAGAAAAACAGTATGGTGGGACCAAGTCAGAACATCAGTAATGATTATCATGATGAGAAAGACAGAATCAACAGCAAATCTCTAATCTTTGATGGTGAAAACTTTGATTATTGGAAAGACAAAATCGAAAGTTTCTTTCTAGATTATGACGTTGATCTCTGGGATATGGTGACTGATGGGTACATTTATCCAGTTGAGGAGAGCGGTCAGAAGATTGACAAAAAATAATGACAGATCATAAAAAGAGAGAATTCAAAAATCATCACAACGCCAGAACAATTCTCTTGAGTTCTATCTCGTACACAACATATGAGAAAATCACAAACAAAGAATCAACAAAACACATGTTTGACTCCTTGATAATGACGCATGAAGGCAACATGGAAGTCAAAGAAACCAAAGATCTTGCTCTCATTCAGAAGTATGAAGCCCTTAAAATGGAAGAAGATGAAACAATTAAAACAATGTTCTCAAGATTTCAAATTATGGTTGCTGAGCTAAAAGTTTTGGATAAAGTGTACTCAACTGCAGATCATGTAAATAAAATCATCAGAAGTTTACTTAAGAAATGGAGACCCATGATCACAACACTTAAACTTTCCAAAGATCTGAACAAAATCTCCCTCGAAGAACTTGTCAGCTCCCTGAGAAGTCATGAGATAGAGTTAGAAGACGATGAGCCCCAGAAGCAAGGTAAATCTTTATCTCTTAAATCTAACAAAAAATATGAACTAAAAGTTTTGCAGGCAAAAGAAGAAAACTCAGGTGGTTCCTCATCAGAAGAATACAAATTGCCTCTTCTCTCCAGAAGAGTCAATCAGTTGTGGAAGCACAGACAGAGGAAGTTCAGAACTTCCAGAAGAACGAGAAATCATTTTGAACCATCTTATGGATACATAAAATCAAGTAACAGAGACATTGTATGCTACGAATGCAATGAACAAGGGCACTACAAGAACGATTGTCCAAATCTTCAAAAAGAAAAACCTAAAAATAAGTTCTTTAAGGAAAATAAGAAAAGCCTCATGACAACATGGGATGACTCAGATTCTTCTGAAGCCGAAGAAGATGAGAGAGCCAACATAGCCCTAATGGCTAACGTATTAGAAGACACTAAATCATCTGGATCGAAATCAGACTCAGAGGTAGAAGATGTATTATCTAACTTTTCTAGATCTCAATTAGAAGAAAGTTTGTCAGAAATTCTTGAAAGATATCAGCAACTTCGATTCATAAACAAGAACCTGAAAAAGGATCTAGTTTCTGACTCTGAAGAAACTAAGAAACTGAGATAAAAAACTATGAGATTAAAGAAACAATTTCTAAACTAGAAAATAAATTACGAAAGGCTCAGAAAGAAACTATCTCAGAAGTTCCTAGTAACTCTGATAAGATCATAAAGGAATATGATCATAACTTTCAAAAATTTCTTGCTAAAACATAGATAGAAGCAAGATGGCTTCAATGATCTATGGAGTTAGCAGAAATGACAGAAAAAGAATAGGATACAAGGGTAAAGTATCTCAACCTAAGAAAGTTAAGGATATGGTCATAAAACACACACCTCTTTATTCTCACCTCACCTATTGGCACACACATGACGTAAAGTATACTAGTGATGCTTTTCTGCTAAACCAAAATTCAAACAAAATTTTGGTAACTCTAATAAGCAAGGACCCAAAAAGATATGGGTACCTAAGGACAAAATTGTCTATGTTGCAGATGTCTTTAACAACAACATTGAAACACCAATCTTGGTACCTGGACTTTGGATGCTCATGACACATGACGGGAAGAAAGCATATGTTCCAAAGCCTAGAGCTTAAATCTAGAGGCTACATGGGTTTTGGAGGCAATCAGAAAGGAAAGACTATTGGCTCTGGAACTATTGGTAACAATACACTTCCTTCTATAACTAATGTTCTGTTAGTAGATGGATTAATGCATAACCTATTATCAATAAGTCAATTAAGTGATAACGATTATGATATAATCTTCAATCAAAAGTCATGTAAAGCAGTTAGTCAGAAAGATGGATCTGTCCTCTTTAATGGAAAGAGAAAGAACAACATTTACAAAATAAAACTTTCTGAACTAAAAAGTCAGAATGTAAAATGCCTATTGTCTGTTAACGATGAGCAATGGTTCTAGCACAGAAGATTGGGGCATGTTAGTATCAGACGGATATCTCAGATTAACAAACTCAATCTTGTCAGAGGACATCCTAACCTGAAGTTCAGCTCAAATGCTCTGTGTGAAGCATGTCAAAAAAGCAAGTTTGCAAAACCTTCTTTCAAAACAAAAAATATTATTTCTACCTCTAGACCATTAGAACTTCTGCATATAGATCTATTTGGACTAGTAAAAACTGCATCCATTAGTGGCATGAAGTATGGATTAATGATTGTAGATGACTATAGCAGATGGACATGGGTAAAGTTCTTAAGACACAAGGACGAGTCACATTTTGTGTTCTTTACTTTCTGTAACCAAGTCCAAAATGAAAAAGATCTTAGAATTGTTAAAGTCAGAAGTGATCATGGTGGGGAATTTGAAAACAAAAAATTTGAATTATTTTTTAATGAGAATGGCATCTCTCATGATTTCTCTTGTCCTAGAACTCCTTAACAAAATGGAGTTGTAGAACGAAAGAATAGAAATTTACAAGAAATGGCTAGAACCATGATCAATGAGACTAACATTGCTAAGAACTTATGGGCACAAGCAATTAACACGGCGTGCTATATTCAATATAGAATCTCCATAAGACCTATTATAGATAAGACTCCATATGAACTATGGAAGGACAGAAATCCCAACATTTCTTATTTTCATCCATTCGGATGTACTTGTTTCATTCTAAACACTAAAGAACATATGAACAATTTTGACTCTAAAGCACAAAAGTGTCTCATGTTAGGATACTCTGAATGTTCAAGAGGTTATAGAGTATATAACATTTAAACACATATTGTGTAAAAGTCTATCAGTGTCAGATTTGTTGATAAGCTTGGCTCTCAAAAGTCCAAGCAGGGTAAATTTTTTGCAGATATAAAAGTTTAACTTATAGGTACTGAAGACACTGAATCAGAAGTTACTCACAAAGAATCACAGTCAACTCCAGAAGAAGCTGTCACAAACATTACATCAACATCTGAAGAGCCTCTCCAGAAAAGACAATACAGAAGCAGTTTAGCTCATTCAGAAAACAAGATTCTGGGAAATAAAGAAGATCTAGTAAGAACAAGATCTACATTCAGAAATTCTGAAGAATCTCTCATGGGATTAGTGTCTCTGATTGAGCCAACTTCCATTGACGAATCCCTTTTGGACAATGATTGTACACTTCCAATGCAGGAAGAATTAAACCAATTCACCATAAACGATGTGTGGGATCTAGTTCCTAAACCAAAAAGGGTTTAACATCATTAGAACCAAATGAGTATTCAGAAGCAAACTAAATGAACAAGGAGACGTCGTCAGAAACAAAGCACGACTGGTGGCGAACTGTTATAGTCAGTAAGAGGGGATAGACTATACAGAAACCTTTGCTCCTGTCGCCAGGTTAGAATCTATCCGACTTTTAATTTCTTTTGCAGTAAATAACAGAATCACTCTTTATCAGATGGATGTTACAAGTGTTTATTTAAATGGTTACATTGATGAAGAAGTTTATGTGCATCAACCTCCTAGTTTTGAAAATTCAAAACATCCAGATTATGTCTATAAACTTAAGAAATCGTTATATGGTCTGAAACAAGCTCCCAGCGCTTGGTATGAAAGAATAAGTAACTTTCTCTTAGAAAATAATTTCACGAGAGGGAAGGTGGACACTATATTCTGTAAACTATTTAAAAATGACATTCTGGTTTGTCAAATTTACATAGATGTATTATGTTTGGATCTACTAAAGCCTCTCTAGGAAGAGAATTTTCTAAACCTATGCAGGCAGAATTTGAAATGAGTTTAATGGGAGAACTCAAGTTCTTTATGGGTATCTAAATCAATCAAACTCCAGAAGGAATCGACATACATCAAAGCAAGTATGTCAAAGAACTTCGAAGAAATTTTACTTGTTAGAATGTAAGCCAGCCAAAACTCCTATGCATCCCACATGCATTTTGGAAAAGGAAGAGGTAAGTAAGAAGGTTTAACAACTTCAAGACCTGATATTCTGTATAGTGTCTGTCTGTGTGCTAGATTCCAATCAGATCCTAGAAAATCTCACATAACACCTGTTAAGCGAATTTTCAAGTATCTGAAAGGTCCTACTAGTCTTGGTTTTGTTATAGAAAAACCAAAGAATAAAAATTAGTAGGGTACTGTGATGCTGACTTCGCTGGAGACAGAATGTAAAGAAGAAGTACTTATGGAAGCTTCCAATTTCTAGGAGACAATCTAATTTCGTGGTCCAACAAGAGGAAATCCACCATTACATTATCAACTAATGAAACTGAATATATAGAAGCAGCTTGATGCAGCACATAGATGCTTTGGATGAAAAGTCAACTCAAAGACTTTAGCATATATGAGGGTAACATTCCTATTCTCGGTGACAATACTTCTGCTATATGTCTTTCAAAATATCCCATTTTACATTCTAGGGCTAAGCATATAGAAATTAAACATCATTTTATTAGGGACTATATTCATAAAGGAATTCTTTCATTAAAGTTCATAGACACGAACCATCAATGGGATGATGTTTTCACTAAACCCCTTTCTGAAGATAGGTTTAATTTCATTCTGAAACATCTCATCATGAAACTATGCAAAAAATGATAGTTTTGTTTATGTATACGTTAACCCTCAGAACTTTATGCCTTTATTTTTTGTGTGAACATCTGAGCAGTAGTTCTTCAGAAGTAAGATGGAAAGTTGTATCAGGATATATCTAAGAAGATATGAACATTCTCCAAACGGTTCATTTCAAAGATAGAAGCTTGAAGTTCACAATATCAACATCTGTCAACTCAATGCAAGGTTTTCCTCTAAGGCTGAACATGTATTCAAATTCTGAAGAGACTGAAACATTGATTAGATGCATTGAGACCCGTGTCATATTAGTAAATGTTTCATATCTTTACACTATCCCTCTTTCTCAGGAATCATTAATGCTAGTAATCATTCTCTTTAAACCCTTTTCTTGTTAATTAAGTCTCCTATTTTCCTATATATATTTTGCTCACTTTCCCTATCACTTTTCCACTTTCAAATCGTTTTTTACTCTCTTAATTTTGTTCAATATTTTAAAAACCCTAAAGAGTCTGTGTGAATAATGGCTTCCTCCCAACAACTTGCTCAAAGCTCTCAAAGCATTCCTGGCTCTTCTTCTTCAACAACAGAAAGGTACGAAGAACCCTCAAGAACTCTCCTTAATCCCATTGATTCGCTGGAAGTTCTGTGTGAGCTCATTATAGACTTCGCCAGCATGAAGGAAAACAGATACGATCTAACCCTTGATGTTGAGTTCCAAGGATGGAACAAGTACTTTGATCACCTACTGGGTCCAGTTTTTCCAAGACTTGTTAAAGAATTCTGGATTCACGCTATAGCTTCAAATAATCAGGTCACTTCCTTCATGATGGGAAAGAAAATAGTCATCTTTGAAGATCTCATTAGGAAACTGATAGGTCACGACGATGGCGGTATTCGTTACAGCGATATGGCTGACAAAAGCTCTGACCTAACAAATATTTCAAAAGAAATTTTTACTTCTGGCCAACCATCCAACAAAGTCAAAGATCTGAAAGATTACCTAAGAATTTGGTCAAAAATCATTTTGGGTTGCATCAATCACAGAAAACCCACAAGTTCTCCAGACTATATCAACATTGATCAACAATATCTTTTGTACTTCATAGCCACCAAAGCAAATGTTAATATCCTACATCTTTTGTTAAATCATCTGAAGACCAATGTCAAAGAGACAAGAGAAGAAGAAATAACAAAGAGAGATTGGATCCCTCTGGGCAGACTCATTTCAGATATTCTGACCGAAAACAAACTGATAGAACATCTGACTGAGGCTCAAGAAATCAGCATTCTAGAAGCTTGTGCTGGTAAAACTATTAACACCAAGAATCTGAAGAAGATGAAGATTATTGAAACCATCAAGAAGGATCCAACAATAACAACCAAGGAAGTCATTACCACTAGAAGAGTGCCTCTGAAGGATTTTCCTCTCTTCTCTCAAACATATGCTTCTCCAGATATTATTCTCAGATATCTGGATGCTTGCAAAAGGGACGGGACAAATCCAAAAGTGAACATCCATGATCTGAGACAAAAACCTATGGAAGTTGCTCCCAGAAAATCATGGAAGATCTGAAAATGGTTCAACTTACTGTTATCAACATCTGAAAATCCTCTTTCTCCAAAACCCACAGAAGATCCATCGCCTTAAACCTTTGATGAATTTTACATTGACTTTGACACCTCACTATCTCTAGATAACCTTCTGAACAATCTACTTACTATCCATCTTAACCAAAATCAGCCTGAACTTGCTCAAGTTCTTTCTGATATTGATCAATTTTATCCGCTGTTTGAAGCTCCCCACACAGAAAATACAAACGTTGACTTTGATACCACAATATCCATTCTTGGAATCACCGCCCTCTCATGGTCTCTCAACCACCCACAATTCCCTTAACTTCCTCATAGAACCTCTTCATCCCAGATATTCCATCTCCCTATCAATCCACTCCACCAAACTCACCAAATTCAACCATTGTTATTTCTGACTCTCCCTCTCCCAATAACCACCCAGAAGATCCCCTTAGAACAATTACAGACTTAGAAGCCTTGGACAATCTCGTCACAAGTTCTCAGAAAATCGCCATTCCAAAACAAAAACCAAAAATTTCCAAACCAAATGTTGGTAAATCTGTGCTGATTTTTGAAACAGAAATACAGGAATGGGTTAACTCTCCAAAGCTAGCTTGCATAGAGAATCTTAATCCAGTTGCTTCTAATTCTCATTAGAACAAGTTCAGAAAATGGTTCAACTCTGAATCCCTGAAACTCAAGGAGCTAAGTTATGAAATTGCTCAACAAAAGGTCTCTGATCATATGAATATCTTCAAGGATCAAGTTCTGCGTCACTGGGAAAAGAAGCCACTCCTTCTGCTGGACAATATCCCTTGTGAAGATCATCAGCCAATAGAATATGGTGAACCATCCTCTTCCTCTGGTTATGTTTCAAGACAAAGGCAAGGAAGTTGAAAAAGCTCCTGAGACAGAATCATCCGCAGCTTGCTCTGAAAAAGTGATTCGTTCTGCTGATATACCCTCTTCATCTCTTGTGCTGCAAACTGTGGAGGAGATGAAGAAAGAGAATGTTGTGTTTAAGGAAAGGCTAGACAAGCAGGTTGATACGTGCAAGGAAATTAAGGGGATGGTTGGAAAACAAGAGGAATCAAACAGTCAGATAAAGAGTTTATTGGAAGCCCTGTTCACACGACTTCCACCACCTCAAACTTAGTTCTGAAATTTGTTTTCTTCATTTTTTATTTGATTCGTTCAGAATATGTTTTTATTGCAATCTTTTGAATACTGCATGCCTTTTATTGTCTAAAGTGTTTTTATTGCTTTTTGATTCTTGACAAAAAAGGGGGAGAACGTAAGATATTTTAAATATAACAGTATCGAGACTCAGTCTCAAACATTTTGAATATCATAACTTCTATTGTTTTTTTCTAAAAGAAAAACAGGAACAAACTCTGTCGAGGACATAAGTGGACACATCAAAAATCTTTTTCTCCAAAACTCTTATCAGAACAATCTTCAGGGAAGTATTTCTTCTTTATCTGAGTATCCAACTCAGGGGGAGACTTTAAATGCTTTATTTTATTTAAGTTTCTATCAAAATATCCAAGTTTTTGTCATCATCAAAAAGGGAGAGATTTTTAGAACATAGTTTGATTCTACAACCCTTGTAAGAGTTTTGAGGATAACAAACACTCAAAGAACAATTATGCTTCCTAAATAAGTATTTTGTTTTGCAGATAAGTTCTGATGGAAGAAGCACATAAGATGAGTTAGATGGTTGTTTAAACTATGATTCAACATATCTTATATAGAAATAAATCTACATAACACGCTTATATAGAGATGTTCTCAATCTACAACTTCTGAGTGTACTAAATGCTGCGAAGAGGAACTCGGTTATTCTGATTTATATAGTTCTGGAAAGAAGTAAAGGAGTCCTAACAGTAACTGTTGTACCCCAAAAATTGCCCTACCATTTTTTGTTCAAGATGCTATCCTAGGTATTCTCAAATACTCAAAATGGTTTAGGGTTTGATCAGACAGATTCTCTTCTTAGGCATTGAGCCAGCAACTAGGGTTTGGTATTTCTCAAAGAAAATTGAATCTTCAAAGTTTCAAATGGTCTTCATGGTTGCTCATGTATTATCAAGGATGCTTGTGCCAAGTTTCAAGCGTCACATCGCAAGTTTGCTCAGTCAATGGTGCAAATGATTGAAAATGAACTACATTTACCTAAAATTCGACCTTTGTAAGATCAAGTTCAAACAGTTGTAACTTCTTTATTATTTGACATTTTTAGTGATTCTTTTGCGTATGACTCTCCTTGAAATAATCTCCAATTTATATTTACAAGTCAAGAGCTGATTCCGTGCGAAAGATCATCAGAAATTCGAATATTTTAGAGGTTATTTTGCAAATTTGACCTACTCACAAGAAACTCTTGTCCAATTTGCAAGGTTCATAATTTCTTCAATTCTCAACAACCTAAGGAGATTCTTTTTGCGAAGTATCATAAATAGCATTTTCTATGAGAATTACTTCAAATATCAGAGTCAAACTATGTTCAGAAGGTTTTGAAATTTATCAAAATGTTATAAGTCGATTCCCGACTTTAAAAAGTTTGGCTTCTAATTTCAATTCATAAAGGCATTATTGTTATGGTGATTGGACGCAAAGCATGATGCAAGACATAAGGCAAAGAATTCATTATGATCAAAACTTGGTTGTACCTGTTTGTTTCCAAAGGCAAATTGATTTCAAATTTGAGTTTAGTTTTAATTGAGAATTGAAGTAAAGTTCATTCATTTAAAAGATCACTTGATTAAGGTTTAAAGCGCACTAAGCTTAGAAGTAAGCTTCATTTGGATGTCGTGAAATGTGAGTTTCTTAGATTTTAAGGCACCATTATCTTTTAAAATTTCATTGTGTGTCACACAAGTTCGATTAGAGTATTGAATTAAAATTCAAGAGGCAAGGAATTATAAGGACCTTTCAATCATTTGAAATTTTAAAAGGTGATACATCGACAAGTCTTGACCTAAACATGATTCAAAGTTTACCCTTCAAAGTTCTCAAGTCCATAATCAAGTTTATTCACATAGTAGGCAAAGTTTGATTCAAACTCGTCATTGTTCAAAGATTCATTCAAATATCAAGCTACAAAAATTACAAGCAATAACAAGTTCAATTATTTGAATGTGCGATTAAGTTACAAGAAACTTCATTCACTCAAAGTTTCATATTACTACATCAATTCCAAAGTTACAAGTTTGTTTTGTCATGGAGAAAATATTCTAAGATGTTGGAAAATTCTACAAGGTTTCCTAAATCCTAATTTGCGAAACTTTGACGTCTTCTTCAAAAACTACCAAAATCTTCGTGCTAAGCTTCACCACTTCCTTCAAGCCTATCCATGACTTCTCATTGTAAATTGCCTTGCCAAAGAAAAGGAAGATACAGTTAGCATATAAATAATGAAGTTTAAACGCAGATTTTGTTCCTAATATCATCATTAGAACTTGTGAGAGGAATCAGAAAAAAAAAGGTGGTGTGGCAAAATCGCAATAGACAAATACAAAATTCAGAAATAGCAGAATCATAAATCAAGGATTTAAGCCCAAAAAAATCCTTAACTTTGTCCTATCATTGGCCCAAAGAAATATCTTCATTGCAAATCACAAAAATAAATTTTTTAGTTCACGAAGAAAACAAATACTGTGAAAAAAAACATACTGCATTGCTGCCCAGAAAAACTGCATTGCAGCCCTGCATGTACTGTCCAAAAAAGTCCACACAAAAAAAAACCAGTCCAGGCCAACTGTTATGCTGCTTGCTGCTATGCTATCAGTTTGCACGAAAATGGAAAGAACACACACTGCCTCTAAAAAAGCAATGGAACAGTGCCTCATAATAGTTCAAATGTTTATCTTATTCCCCCCCCCCCCCAAATCCAAATTTCCCACCTATAAAAAGGTATATACAAACAGAACCAAAGGGACAATAGCATCATCCATAAAAAAAACCAGAGAAATATTGTTGTTCAAAACAAAACACCACAACATCACAAAGCATAAAAAAAACCTTATTTCATTTTGATATTGTCCCCAAACCCTAGTTTATCTCATCATCTTCCTAACCCCACAACCCTTTAGAAATTATAGAGAGAAAGAGAGAAAGTTTACAGAAGGGACTTCCCTGTAAAACTTCACTATAAACACAAACCCTGAACTTCAAATTGCAAAGCCAACTTCAAACATCAGCATTAACCAAAACCGCAGCCCTGCAATACAGAAACAACAACAACAAATTTCAGAATCGCAAGCAGCAGTAGAAGAAGGGTTGAACGAAGAGAAAGCATAAAACAAGGATTTCTTACTCACCTTTTGAAGCTGACTCTGACAGGTAACTTTTTTCCCCGCCATTTTCATACCTTCGCGATTGATAGTTGTTATTGTTGATTTTACCGTTATTGTTATTGTTGCAAAATTTGAGTTGAAAACCTCATATATCCTCCCCCTGTTCAAAATCACAACTCAGAGTTATATTTTTTTATTCCTCACCTCACCATCCCATAACCTATTTCAAGGAGCAGTTCAATCAGGCTAAATCTGGCCAAATATCCCCAGAAGTTGTTGTCGATATTCGTCTGCAAGCCTATAACAAAATAAAAAAATAAAAAATCTTGTTAATGACAACATCTTTTCATAGTAAATGTATAAAAATATTCAAGCTCGCTCACCTCTCTGTTCAACTTCGCCGCAATTTCGATTTTGAGAACAAAAACACATACAGAAAAAAGATAAAGTTTGTGAAAAGAAACAAGTGGATCCGGCATCATCCATGACCTTCGAAAAACCGGAAACTAACATCCACCATCCTCTGTTCTGTTCGTAAGATCAGGAGCATAATCGGTCACAGTGGCGAGATCGTGAGGCAGCTACGCATGGAGACGAAGGCGAAGATCCGGATCGAGGAGACAGTTTCGGGATGCGACAAGCATGTTGTGACGATCTATAGTGTGGTAGATGAGGCGATTGAGTTGGAGGAATCGGGGAAGTTTGTGTGTCCGAAGGAGGATGTGCTTTTGAGGATTCATCAGAGGGTTATTGCAGAGGTTTTGCATGGTCGCGGTGAGGTTGATGAAGAGGAATGATTGGAAGAGAAAGAGTTGATTTTTGTTGGTTTTGTTACAAGGTACAGAGAGAGCGCGAGGGAGGTGAAGAGAAACAGAGGGATAATTTTATGCCAGCAGCGAAGAGACTAAAAATAACAAATAAATAAATCGAATTTCCTTTCCCAATACCAAACTAACATACGACGCTGTTTTTCTTTGTTGCTAGGGTTATAAAAAAAATTTCT
Organism: Vicia faba; assembly: GCA_948472305.1. NCBI lineage: Eukaryota > Viridiplantae > Streptophyta > Magnoliopsida > Fabales > Fabaceae > Vicia > Vicia faba. Next base: position 148,524,870 of record OX451740.1, read on the forward strand.
TTGTTCAATGCCAACTTGGTCAGCCCATTGGGCTGCTGGCCCAATTTCCTATATCTGTTGTCACCTTTTTTATTAATAAAATAGTAATAATAATGACTGAAGCAGATGGCGTGGTGGTTAATGTGTGATGGTTTGGAGGTAAGGTTCCAGGTTTGAGACCCCCTGCGAGCGTTTTCTTTTTCTTTTTTCTGTTTGCTTCATTCCCTTTTTATTAAGCAAAAATAAACTATTGGGCTTCAACTTAATCAATAGGTAAAGCCCAGTAATGATTTGCTTGTCAGCACTCCCTATTTTCTGTTAAAACTCCTCCCTTCTTTCAAATATCATTTTCTCAGTTTATTAGTTTAGACTTTAAAATTCAAATAAAAATAATAAACTACAAAAACATGTCATTATGTTTTTTTAGAATATCAATTTTGTTTGTATTTTATTAAAATTCAATAATATAAATCTCAAATTATTTAGTTTATTTCCGTAATTAATATAGTTAGGGATTTTTGTAAATAATTTTATTAATTAAATTTTTATTTAGTCTTAAATTGTTTGTTTAATTTCTTCATGATAAACAAAATTTCAAAAAATAATAGAATAGAATTTTATTTTTCTTCACAAACAAAATATCAAGAACTTTATTCCCATGCTCTGTTAATTAATTTTTACTTGATAGACTATTGTAGTTTTAATTAATTTGTTCGATTCGATTTGGTTGTATTGATTGCCTATTTTGACTTTCAATCGCATTGATCCATCCCCATTTGTAAATCTGTACCCCCATTCCCAAAAACTCTGTAATAGCGTAGAATTTTAATTTCACAATTTACTATTTTCTTCATACTGTATGGTAATTAGGCGTGTATGGTAAGACATAAAATCAATCGCTAGACCACTTTAATCAAGACAAATTAACTTGAATCGAACACACTCTTCACACGCGCACCTCTAGGATAACCTCGCTTGTTTCCTCGGAAACCACAGTCATATCCCTCGAATATGGGACACTTTAGCAAAGACCCTTCGATAAAAAAGATCGTAGTCCCTCGATGTCCCTCGATGTTGCCTTTGATAAAAATTTCTAGTCCCTTATGAAAATTTCTAAAGTGTCTCACAAGTTGCTTTCTATGACTATGAGATTGACCCGCGCCTGTCCCTTCAGATCCAATGATGGGGCTTCTTACCAAATCAATGGTAAGATAGAAATGTCTAAAGGAGGAGGAAAAGAACAAAGACCTTTTTAGTAGGTAGGACACTCGTAGTTGCTTGCTCACTAAACGAAAACCATTTCCACACATACACTTTCAAAATATCTTTCAAAAATAAACATCTCTTTGAACTATTTTCAAAACCAACACTTTGTATACATTCTTATAGAGACGAGAATCATTACAAAGTTTTCCAAAACAAAGGAATTTTCAAAATATTTTCAAACCTGCACCCATCACAAAATACATTTTTAAACAAAGAATTTTCAAATGATCTAGCAAACAACTAAGAGCTTGTAGATAACTACGGATGAAAAGGGTGCTAATACCTTCCCTTTTCATAACCTACCCCCCGAACTCAAGAAATAATCTCGAAAGGTATTTCCTATTGTTTTCAACCTTTCCTTTTGGATAAAAGAAAAGTCGGTGGTGACTCTTGCTATCCGCAACAATTGTGATCAAACGCAAAACAATAAAGCCAGTTCTCCCACCGTATTACAGAACTGGCGAATCTGCTGGGGAATATGTCTTTAAAATGGGGTTACCTTAGGGCTAGATCACCTTTACTTTCTTTCTTTGTTTGACTTGTTTGCTTTATATTTTTTTGGGTCTTTGCTTGGGCTTTTATTAAAGATCCTATACCCGGATGTGGGACACCTTTTTAGGTAGGTAGCAATAAATCATGGAAGTTGTACGACATAGACCGATATGGACAAAGTGATAGCTATGTTAGTGTGATACTCTGGCTTGTACTAATGTTCCTTGAGTCAGTCAAGGATAACATTAGGCTTCCTTATAGTGCCATTAAGCGCTAACTAACCTTTAGAACCTTTAATTGACTCATCCTAAGCCATTAGAAAGTAGTGAGATAGCCGGCTTTGGTTCAGACCGAAGTTTAGGTGTTACTCGATGCTACACTCGTTGAGATTTGACTTTTTGGATATTTTGGCTGCAATACTTTGGTGCTTGAGCTAGAACAATTCCTAAAACAAATGTCAGTGATATGAGACTCCTTAGAACCTGTTACTTTTAATAGGATAGGTTGAGCCAATTAAACTTCAAGAGGGTACTTACGTTTGAAAACTCTCGCAAACCATTAAACCTAGGGTCTTTTTTGTGACTTGCTTGATATGTCTGTGATCTCAAAGTATAACCATAACATTATAAACATCATGACATACATGTTAATCATTTCAAAGGATTGGAGATTTATCTTTCCTTTTTTGTTTTTTAGGGTATGGATTCAACTCGCAAAAAGACCATCCGAATCAATTTTGTAGAGATCTATCCCAAGCTAAAAGAATTGGTCCTGAGAATTCCCGAGAGCTCATCGTTCAACAAGAGATATGGTCACTTGCTCAGTTTGGTTACTACCGGGTTTTACGAAGGTCTGATGAGTGTTCTGTTCCAGTTCTTCGACCCTAAAAACCATTGCTTCACTTTTCCAGATTACCAGTTGATGCCTACGCTGGAAGAATTCTCCAAAATACTTGGGTCACCTATATTGGAGCAAGTAACTTTCACCGGTTTAGAACAAGATCCAGCTGCTGAAAGTTTTGCCATAGCTTTGTATTTGAAACCATCTGACATTGAATCCAATTGGGAAAGAAGAAGTGGAGTCAAGGGTCTCCTTGCAAGTTTTCTAATTAAGAAAGCTCAGATATTCTTATATGCCATGAGTTACCATGCCTTTGAATATTTCCTAGCTCTCTTAATCTATGGATTGGTTATGTTCCCTAATTCAGACCAGTTTATAGATGTCAGTGCCATCAACATCTTCCTTGCTTGCAATCCAGTGCCTACATTGCTTGGAGACGTGCTGCATTTACTCCATACTCGTACCATGAAGAAATGAGAGACTCTTATGTGTTGTACGCCTTTGCACTATCGGTGGTTTATTTTACATCTCCCTCGGTCAGTAATGAAGAATGAGTCAGGCTTAAGATGGAATTAAAGTATAATGTCCCTTTCTCACTCTGATATCTATTGGTTCCCTCGCTCTCAAGAAGACATCTCTTTTATTGATCGCTGCGGAGAGTTCCCTAATGTGCCACTCCTTGGCATTAGTGGGGGCATCACTTATAACCCTTATTTGGCCCTAAGTCAGTCCGGCTACGCCCGGAGAGATGGTACCCGCGATATGCTCGCCCAGGGTATTGTGTTTGACTATTCAAATGATCTGCAAGGTTATCGCCAGAGGTTCATTCGCGCCTGGGGTATGGTAAAGAAGACCGATAGTAGTGATTTGGGACGCAAAAACTCCATACCTTTGGATCCTTACCTCAGATGGGTACGAGCTCGTGCTCAAAGTCTTATGAAGCCATATGCTTCTATCCTGCCAATGATCTCAGAGTCTGTTGATCAAGAAGACGAACCTCGCATCATTTTTCATCTTGATATACCAACAAGCTTTGAAGAGTTGCAAAAGTCTTGGATCTAGCGCAAGGAAGAACGAGACACCTTTGAGAATCAATTTTATGCCAGTAAGAAGAAGGTTCTGGATCTCACAAAGCAGCTTCATGAAGAGTGATGTTTGAACGCCTATATTTCACAAAAGAGGATGCATTCAACCTTTCTGTCTTAGGAGTTTTATTTTTGTATTTCATTTCTTCCATTGTAATCCCCAAGAGGCCTGATGTAATCAACTTTGATTTATTAATACAACGTGTGTTTCCTTTTTGTCTAAGCAAATTTAAATCTCCTAGTTTCCTTGAAATCATTTGCATATGAACTTTCACTCATCATAACACAAACAGGCCTCCTGATCTTTCTACTGTTTATTTTAGTGAGATGGATATTGAACAGACGATAAAATATCTTCAAGCACAGAATGCTCAATTCCAATAAATGTTCTTGGCTCTGGCTAAAGGACAAGAGGACTTGAAGACTTTGATGATCAAAGAGAAGAAGAAGAGAGCGATGAAACCAGTTGGTGTTTTTAATCTGGGAAGAAGGTTTAAAGGACCAGGCAGGCGAACCCTAGATTACACAACCTCGTCGGTTGAAGGAGATAATCAAGAAGAAAAAAAATAAGGAAGGAAATGACCTCCCAGAGTCTGAAGAAGAAGAAGAAGCTGACTACTTTGAGGAACAATATCCTCCTGCTGATAATAAATACAAACATATAGAGGATCGTCTAAATGCTATAGAGATCTAGAGGGTACCCGAATTTGATTTTGAAGAGCTACGACTTGTCTCAGGGGTTGTCATCCTGCAGAAATTCAAGGTCCCCTCCTTCACTAAAAATGGCGGTGTCTCTTGTCCAAAGATGCATTTAAGGTCATAAGTCAGGAAAATTCAACCCCATACTGCTGATAGGAACCTATGGGTGCATTTCTTCCAAGAAAGCTTGTCAAGGACGCTGTTGGATTGGTTCTATCAGTTGGAAGGAACCAATATTCGCAATTGGGAAGATTTAGCCTCCACATTTTACAACCAATACGAGTATAATGCTGACTTAGCTCCAACTCGAACACAATTGCAAGGCATGTCTATGGGTGCTGGTGAAGGTTTCAAAATTTATGCTCAAAAATGGAGGGATCTCGCGGGAAGAGTCCAACCCCATCTATCTGACATAGAATTAGTGGATATGTTCTTGGGCATGTTATCTGGTCCATTCTTTAACCATCTGGATTTACTGAATTAATCATGACTAGTGAATGGGTAGAAGCCGATATAAAGAGTGGCAAAATTCAAAGAGATGTATCCTTGAGCACGATGAAGAAACCCTTTACCGGAAAGAAGAAGGTATGTGTTGCATATGACCACAGGAATCAAAACAAAACTGAACGTCGCATGACGGTAAGGGCTGTTATGATTTCTAATCCTGTACCAATTCAGTAGCGAAACTATCAACGCAGGCCAGAGGCGCCCATGAGACGATTCACCCAGATCAACATGACTTTGTCCCAAGTTTTTTCAGATCTTTTAAAGTCCAATCTAGTGACTCTAAAGGAAGCTCCCAAGAACACCAATACTGTTTCTCCTTTCTACAACCCGAATGCTCGACGTGCCTATCATTCTGGAAGTCTGGGGCATGATACAAACAATTGTTGGGCCTTGAAGAATAAGGTACAAGACCTTATCGAGGCAAAAGAGATTGAGTTTGATCCCCTAGAAATACCTAATGTAATAACGGAACCAATTCCCAAACATGGTCAAGGTGTCAATACTGTTGATGATGATTGTTTTGCTTCCTCCGTGGATGACTTAACTACTCCCCTTTTGACTATTAAAAGGAATCTATTGCAAGTCGGTCTATTTCTAGGTTGTGATGAAAGTTGTTGATTATGTATGTCTCTACCAAATGGCTGTTTGTTACTGAAGATGGGCGTCTAGCGCCTGATGGCTAACAAAGAAATCCTGTATGAAAAAATTCCTCTTACCAGAAATTCCTGTGAAGATGTCTCAATAGTCACCATTTTCGACAATCCTTCCAGGGTCTACACCAAAAGACCCGTCAGGATTACATCTGCTCAAAAATTTTCTCCCCTAATCATCACCATGTCAGGGCCAATACCATATTCTTCGGATAAAGTTGTTCCCTGGTACTATGTGGCTGACGTCTATTACCATGCCGTCAAGCAAGATATGTTGGCTATCAAAGACAAAGTTGTGAAAGACATTGATCCTAACATCGTCAATATCCTTGGGACCAGTAAGATAACAAGAAGTGGAAGAGTCTTCTCACCCGAGATCTCTCCAAATACCATTGCTACTCCTGTAATTATTCCCATTACCGCTGCTACGAGTATTCCCAGTGATACTCCCGTTGACAATCCCACTGTTATCCCTGCCGCCAAGACAAGGGGCAAAGAGACATTGTTCGAGCCCGTCCAAAAGAAGGTACATCCAAAGGTCATTCTTGAAGCTTCTAGCAAAGAGATGGAAGAGATACTAAAGATAATCAAGAAAAGTGACTACAACATCGTGGAACAGTTGTGGAAGACCCCCTCGAAAATATCAATGTAGGCCTTACTTTTATGTTCTGAGGCCCATGCTAAAGCCTTGGTAAAGTTTCTAAAGATCGCCCATGTTCCCCAAGATACCTCCATTGATCAATTTGAGAATTGTGTGGCCAGTTTAACTACTGATAACAGATTGGGATTTTCCGACGCTGATTTAACTCCCAAAGGAAGGAAACACAATGATGCCTTGCACATTTCCATTGAGTGCAGGGGCACTACGTTGGCCCATGTTCTGGTGGATACGGGTTCATCGCTGAATGTCTTTCCAAATTTGCTATTAGCTGACAATGGAATCTGACTGTTACAAGTTTGCAAAGAAGTGCCATAAATGTCATATTTATGATGCTAAGATTCACGTGCCTCTGATGCTTCTCAATGTTATTTCATCCCCACGGCCTTTTTTCTATGTGGGGTATTAATATGATTAGAATGATTGAAACCAAGGCATCGAATGGACACCATTTCATCTTAGTGGCAATTGACTACTCCACCAAGTGGGTGGAAGCGGTTTATGCTAATGTCACAAAGCAAGTGGTAGTACGCTTTATCAAGAACAATATTATATGTCAGAATGGTGTGCCAAGAAGGATTATCACTACAATGAATCAAATTTGAATAATAAGATGATGACAGAGCTTTATTAAGAATTAAGGATTATCCATCACAACTTGTCTCCTTACAGGCCTAAGATGAATGAGGTTGTTGAAGCTACTAACAAAAACATTAAGAAGATTATCCAGAAGATGGTTGTTACCTATAAGGATTGGCATGAGATGCTCCCTTTTTCTTTTCATGGGTATTGTACATTCGTCCGCACTTCAACCGGGGAAACTCCATTCTCTCTCGTGTATGGTATGGAGGCAGTGCTCTACGTTGAGGTTGAGATTCCATCTTTGCGTGTAATAATGGAAACTAAATTGTTAGAGGCTGATTGGGTCCCAAACAAGTTTGACCAGTTAAATTTAATTGAAGAAAAGAGACTGTCGGCCTTGTGTCATGTCAGTTATATCATAAAAGAATGAAGAAAGCTTTTGATAAGAAGGTCAGGCCTCGTGAATTTAGAGAAGGCAACCTAGTGCTCAGAAAGATTATGTATTTTAATGTTGATTCTAGGGGCAAGTGAACTCCCAATTATGAAGGCCCATATGTTGTCAAGATAGCCTTCTCTGGAGGTGCATTGATTCTTGAAACTATGGATGGAGATGAGTTCCCACGTCCTCTGAATGCGGATGTTGTTAAGAAATACTTCGCCTAAATAAATAAAAGAATAGCTCGCTACACTAAAAACTCAAAAGGGCGGATTAGGCAAAAAAAGAGCGTCTCGGTAGGCTGAAAACTCGAAAGTGTGGTCTAGGGAAAAACTAGAGACACAAACAGAATTAAATTTTCCCGATATGTTAAAAACACGCAAGGGAAGCCTAGGCAAAAGCTAGGGATTTCCTAGAAAGTAACCGCGCCAGACAAGACTTGATTATTGAAGCAAAATTCTTCTCTAATTCTCATCACACTTCAATTGAAGCCTCTGTTCAAGAGTTCAAAGTTGTTAGGGAGAATAGTGGTCATTGTATTTCAATGTATATTTTCCATATATTTACCATTTTCTAAACTTTGTAATCATCCATGGAGTCACGCCATTTACGGACTACCATTCTATTAATAAAGTTTGAGCCTTTACCCAATTCTTTATGGTTCTTATTTTATTTTGTTTACAAAAATTTCATTTATTATTGATAGTAATTTTCAAAACAAAAAGACTTAATAATAAAAATGTTTTTGAAAACAAATCGTAAATGACTTTTTACTTCAGATTTTGTAATTCAAGTGGAACAAAAGTAGTGATTCCAAGGATGGACGAACTCCGAAGTTTTAAAAAGAGTCCCCAAGAGGTATTCTGGGATTACTCTTGCTGATATGCGCATGATCCACTTGTGTTTCATTCCTTGGGTAGTTGGATTTCATACCAATTAATATATGGTGTAATGTTGGGTATGTAATCCTATTTTCCCTAGTAAAGTCTTATTTCATATTTTTCTCTAATTTCATTATTTGGTTTCGGGTTTGCATGATTTGATGCCTCTATACCAGATTCTCCAGTCAGGACTTGACGCAGATTTTTTCCAGCTGAGTAGCCATACAAGGGAAATATCTTTTCTAAGAATTATTGAGACAACTGTCAAATTTTTGGGTTTTCTCTCGCCAAGTGTTGAGTTTGATTTAAAAACCCCATAATTTTTACTTCATGCTGCATTGTTAACTTCTTAGATCCACAAATGAAGCAAAGATGATGCTTCTCTCTAAAAGTTGTTATCCCCATAATGTTTCATAATTTCTCCCCATAGAAGTTTGCATAACCATTACTCTTAATATTGAAGAATATATTTGGGCTCCCCTAGACTATTTGGTGTTGTTTTACTTAGTGAAGTCAGTGTAGAAACCCCAGTTAAAGTCTAGGAGATATGAAATTGTCTTCCCTAGAAAAGTTTGTATGATATTCCCCAGTGAAGCCCGAAGGAAGGAGTTATATCCATGCAACTGTATTGGTTTATTGCTATCAGATTCTGCTTTGATTATTATTTTTAAGTCATGTTTCTTCCCAGTGGAGTTAAGTCATAAAATAGGAGTTTGTTTCCTCAGCTGGCGCTTACTTTCTTATGGAATCTTTATCCTGGATGTGATTTAGCCAAGTGTTGTCCTTACCCAAGCTAGTTTTGTCTGGTTATCCCTAGTGCAATATGTTTGTTTTGTCAGCATATACATGATAACATTCATACACCCATACATACATCATGCATAGCTAAATTAAAATTCATTGCTCATTTGCATTCATTAATGTTTATGTTGATATTTTATTCTCGTTGTAGAGTTGTGTTATCCTCTCTCCAATAGAGTGTCAACCTTAAACAGAAAGTGTATATCCTTTCAATTTCCCCACTGAGTTATCCCTCGTGGATGAATTTTACTTTAGCCTTCCTACCCAGCTTATTATCTGGATGGAATGTGATCCTCATTTGAGCTTATTCCTTATTGGGTGCTATCTTGGTTGAATGTTTCACTCCGGTTTGTTCCCAGTTTGAATCTGTTGTCCCCGACAACATTGTTATTTTGATTTATGTAGGCTTTAGGTCCTGGATTGAGAATGATCATTTATTTTTGCATGTGAAGACTTTATCTCCTCAACAGGAATGTATTGGCACTTCCTCAGGAAGTCAAGATTCATTTCCCAACAGCGTTATTGCAATCCTCTTCATAAATAACATGTGGCAGGTCTCTTTATTTAAGCAACCTGTTCTTCCCCAGTAAGTCTGTTAATGCCAGAGAATATGTTTACTCCGGTGGATGGTAGTCTCGTTATTATGGGAGATAGTATGTTTTTGAGATTTGTACTCTGATGGATGGTAGTCTCTTCATTATGGGAAATAGTTTGTTGTTGAGATTTTATACTTCGATGGATGGTAGTCTCTTCATTATGGGAGATAGTTCGTTGTTGAGATTTTGTACTCCGATGGATGGTAGTCTCTTCATTATGGGAGATATTTCATTGTTGAGATTTTTTACTTCGATGGATGGTAGTCTCTTCATTATGAGAGATAGTTCATTGTTGAGGTTTATACTCCGATGGATGGTAGTCTCTTCATTATGGGAGATAGTTCGTTGTTGAGATTTGTACTTCGAAGGATGGTAGTCTCATCATTATGGGAGATAGTTTATTGTTGATATTTGTACTTCGATAGATGATAGCCTTTTCCTTATGGGAGTGTTTACCCTGGAATTTGGTAAACAACCATTAATCCTCTAAATCCTTTAACAGATTCAGTTACTCACGAGATCAATCAGATTGATCTCAGGACTATTGTGTTCAATTATTTAGAAATCATGTTTTGATGATAATCTCTTTAAACAAAAGGAATCACTTCGCACGTCGAAGTGAAAATTCTTTATAAAAGTAATGAAATATAAACTAGTCTAGACTAGGAATTGTAAAGAACGTAAATAACGTAAAGAAACTTCATTGAATGTAAATGATATTGAATATAATATATTGCATCATACGTCCATTATCGTTAACTCTTTTCTCGAACACTGGTATTTTGAGTATTTTGAGTATTTTGTATAAAGATGTGAACACACTAAACTGAAACATAAAAGCTACAATTTATAGAACTTCGACCCTAATGGTCTTCTAACAAACTAATGCCACGTTTCTGCTGGCATGTCTTCGACAATCCAAGAGATTCCACGCCTCCTTCTAGATAAGAATGAATATTCGAATTCAAACCCTTCGCTATCCGTCTTGAGCGCCAAAACCAATAAAATTTGATAATAGTCTAAGTATAAAGTCTTAAAACATGCTTCAAATAATAACTTTATTTCGCAATTTGAATTATATACTATCCATCAATCTCTTAACGAATTTTGAATTCGAATCTTCATGGCTTTTAACAAACAAAATAGCCAAACAATTCTCTAAGTATATTCATACCATTGACTCAGCTCAATTTCTCATTAGTCGAAATTTCCAGCCAACAAATTTCCCCCAAGAAATATTCATTTCGAAACCATAAATGCATATTTTTTGTAATCTCTTCAAATTTCAACCTTCTGAACAACTCATCAACCGTTTCAATTATTATGACATCATTATCATAATGACTTTTGATTCCCAAACGTCTAATCGCAGTATGGCTATCTATAAATCTCATCAGCTATGATGAATAGTCTTAAATTTGAAACTTACAAAAACCGTTCATCAAGCAAAGGATCACCTTACACGTGTACCACTACTCGAAAAGTTCAACTTCCCTCTTTCCATTAAAAACGGTTCAATTTCCCTTCATATAAATTAACACCATTCATTTTATTTTTCTCTTTTCTTCACTTTTTCAAATCAAAACCTCCCCCTTCTTCTTCCAAAGTTCAACAAACTTTTATGCAGTTTCTTCTTCTTCAAAACACAATCAATGGCATCCTAGAAGAAATCAAAGTTTGGAAAGAGTAAAAAAAACAAAGACGATGTTTCTTCCAACCCTTTACTCAAATTAGAAACATCCATCATGACTAGAAATCAAGAATTTGTTCCAACACCATCTCTGAGGAATGAACAAATTGCCGTCTATGCTTCCCAGGTAATGATTCCCTTTACTCTTGCTTTTGATACCTTAGGATATATGGGTCCTATACTCAATGTATCAGATATATCAAAACTCAAGAGATTTTTTCCTGCTTACCATTTGACTAGACCCATAGCTAGTAAACATAGGGTTAGTAAGAAATCTGCTGAAAACACTAGGGTAGAAGACAAAACAATTCCCCATGAAAATACTCCTCAAGAGGGTAAAGAACAAAATGAACCTTCTTTTAAGCTAGACTTCATCACAGAAGTTCTGAGACCTTTTAGGTCAGGTACATTGAAAGAGGACAAGGAGTACCTTGGATGGTTATCTAGGATAGAGAAAGCGAAATCGAAAACATGGAAAAACCTGGGAATCTTTGACTTGATTCATTTGTCAAAGTTTGGCCCTGAATACTGTCAGCTAATGCTAACAGCTTCCCTGTACTTCTGGGATAGTACTTATAACACCTTTCACCTACCATGCGGAATGTTAACTCCAACACTCTTCGATGTTGCTGTAATCACGGGCCTTCGACCCACAGGAGAAACTTTCAACCATACCTTGGACGCTGATGACTCCATTGACTTTAGCAATGCTTCTCCCACTTACAATAATTACATTGATCACTACTTGGGATTGACAGGCGAAGTTAATGATCAGGAACACATAGCTTTTCTTTCTTTATGGATTTCTCGATGCGTCTTCTGTTGCAAATCTCTGCAAGTCACCAGAATATTTTTGACCCTCGCCAACCAACTCCATGTTGGTCGAGATGTTTGCTTGAGCGAACTAATTATTTATGGATTGTATGAGAGCCTTGGGGGAGGGTTCCACAAGATTAAAAAAATTTGAACCAAAAACCAAAATTTTACTGGTTGGTTCGTATTGGCTACTTCAGTTATGGCTCAATGCCACCTTCGAACCTTCCCTTTTGAATACAAACCCTATTGATGAATCTAACCCTGAAATCCAGAACAGGACTGTCAAAGGGACTAGACTAGTTCATTTAACCCCGGATGGTGGAGGGAAAAACTTGCAAGAGTGCTTCATTAGGCACCTGATGATGTTTGTGAAAAGGTACAAATTTACCCCTTCAATGGCACCATTTTCTCAAAGAACCCATGGCTCAGAATGGTTCACAAGACCTCTCACTAGCCTATCGGCTGAACAGCAAACAAAATCCCTCCATGTTTGGGAAGCTTTCCTGATCCCTAGACTTCTTGTTACCAGAATTATGCCCAAGGAAACTCAGAATATTTTACTTACTTACCAGCCCAATTTTGACGCAAGACAATTTAGACTCTGCCAAATCCTTCCTGAACCATTGTACCATCACAAAAGTGACATATGTCATAGAGGAATTAATTTCACAACTATCAAAGTGAATAAATTTATAAGCAAGTTCACAAGCTTCCTCCACCTCAACTTTTTCCCATTCAAACCTTCGACTATCTGTACTCAAGACTTTCAAAACTGGTGGCAAGAATATTATGTCTCTAATATGTTTGGTGTCACTGACTTTAATAATCATATAACCAAAGCTTTTTCCTCTGTGCAGGACAAGACGAAGAAAGGTACGTATCGACACATTAAGGAGATCCAGGCATTCCAAGAGTACTTTGAAACTGTCTACAAGCCTACTGATCTTGGTCCAACCATTCGAGATGCATCTTTTATTTTAAGGAAAATTTTACAGAAAAACTCACACGTTTGAGTATACCTTCGTGTGTCAAACCTGAGGATCGATATGACTTGGCTTTTCAATTAGAGCCTCTGAAATTCCCTAGATTTCCTACAACTGACTTCTCTTTGGCTTGGTATCCACCTTATCCTAACTAGTTAAGCGTGAAGGGGGATTTCAAAGTCATGAAACAAGATGCTCTAAAACTCGAAAAACGAGTGGTTGCGACCAAGCACACTTTGTACAGTTTCAAAGGCTTTCTTCACTTGGATTTAAAACATGTCAGAATGGACACTCCAGAAAGTGAAGTTGTGGAAACCAAGGAATCCTTGGCTACTCCGAATACATTTCTCTCTTCTTGAAATGATTCTGACCATACATTTATTTTACAGCTGTCAAAAGAAAACACACCAAGACGGTGAATTCTACCACGTCTACTGGGTCTGTGAAAGCAACCCCACAACCTCAACCTTCGACAACCAATGCCTCTGAGGAAGCTAAAGAAACACTCAAAGTAAACAAGCTAAATTTTGTTACTCTTTTACCTGGTTTATCTTTCGAATTATGTAACTTACTTGTTTACATTTTACTTTGTTGAAGGATAGCGGGAAGCCACTTCTCACTCCCAAGAAAAGAAAACATACCAATGATGATTCGACCACTACTACAGAAAAGGATGATGCAACGCCTTCCAAAGACACTGCAAATAAGCTTAAGAAGAAAAAGAAGTCAAAGACTTCTAGTGCATGTTCTCCTTCACGGGGAACTTGTACAGTCGAAAACCTTACCCCTGACCAAAGAAAAAGAAAGAAAGTTTGGCCTTGAATGTGGCCCATATCTTGGAGCAAATCGAAAGTGGCAATTCTAGCCCTGGGGTGGAGGGAGCAAAGGTAATAATCTTACAATAAAGGAAGCCTTAAATTTCCTTTAAATCTTCTTATTGGTGACTAACACTTGACTTCGTAGGATCAACAACTTCAAGTTACTGAATCTCTAATTCACTACAAAGTACTTCATAGCAGCAACACTTCGTCAATCTATCCTTCCTCAACGAAGGATTCCAATAAGGGTTCCACTATTGACGTTCACATGCAAGATCTTCAGTAAGAAGTCCCAACTTCACCTCATTCCTCCTAAAAGTCGAAGACAAAAAGAGTTTGATGATGACAAGCGGACACAGTTGTCCAAGAAGAACCTAATAACACAAGCTCAGAAGAAAATCATTCTGCTGATTCTTCCCCAAAAGCAAATAGAGGGGTTTCTGATGAAGACGAGTATTCGACGATCGAAGCCAATGAAACTTTTGCTGAGAAGGAAGATCCACCAAAAGATGATACAACAATGCAAGGAAATGATGACAACAAAGATCAACCCCAACAACTTCCACATTAAATCGACAATCCTGAAGTGGACCAGGCTTAACTGTCCATTCCTATGGTTACTGAATATACACTTCCTTCACTCGAAGAAATGGAGCTTCTTAAAAAGACTAAGCCTCTAGAGTACATCAAACTTTTCAAAGCTCTAACAGTGTCGCTTGCACAAAGTATTTTCCCCAGTCCAATCACTACTTCAAGGGGCACTTCGTCTGGTGAAAATAATGAAGCACTTCTCCAAAGGATTAAGGAAAAAGTATTTGGGATTTACTTGTTCGCACTTGCGAAGGAGAATGCTATTGTTGGCGTCTCTTTGAGGAAGCTCATTAACAGGATTGATCTGGTTAATTTCCCCCTACAACAGTTGAGTTTTTGATCGACATGACCACTCTCATCAACAATCTGGAAGAAGATTTTCTCAAGGATATGGATGTTGATTCGAAGATCACAGAAAAACAAACCCTTCAAGAGACTAAGTGGTACAAGGCCTTCGAATTATCAGAGAAAGCTGAATAACACAAAGAAACTGTCAAGCTTGCCCAAGAGGAACATGATAAGAATGCTAAATCCATCATGCTCTAGAAGCAACAAATCAAAGAGTTGCAGAAAAAATTTCTCAAGCAGAGGACCGTCAGAAATTTCTCGAAGCCATGAACAACAACGAGGCCAATGAAGAGCTGACTCAAAGTGTTTAATTCATTGATGAAGCTAGAGGCTTAGAAGATGAGATCACTGCTCTTCGCATAACCAATGCTTCAATTGACTGCAGGCTAGAATTCTTGAAGGCGAAGTATGACAAGATGAAGGATAACTTGCCTTTGTGAAATTTGTATTTGAATGTTTTTCTCCATTTTGCATTAGCTTTTTCATAAAGCCCTTTTGTAATATTTTGACAGATCCATTTTGGCACCCTTTTATATTATACCATGTTGGCTTCGTTATTTTACTGCTTTACTACTCTGTCGTATTTTTTAAATCTTGAAGAAAAGTTTTATATTTTTTCAAATACTTACCGTTAATTTTCAAGACTCTTCGATCTTCTTCCAGTTCTTAGATTTTGTAGGCATTGTTAGTGAATGTTTGAATGATTTGAAAGGGCCTTCCCAATGTGGGGACCAAATCATCATTTGAGAAGACTTTCCCCTTAACTCTCTTATCATATGCTCTGGCTACTCTTTCTTTTTGTCTTCTTAGAACTTCCAAAGCATGTAACATTTCTTCATCCAAATCCACTAATTCATTCATCATCATCTCCCAATAGAGATCTGTGGGAATTTCGTTTTGCCTTTAGATTCTGACTGACTGTAAGTAAATCTCCACTAGCAAAACTGCATCATGTCCAAACGTTAGACAAAATGGAGTTATGTTTGTTACCTCTTTGGGGAATGTTCGACAAGCCCATAAGACTTGATCTAAGGTTTTGTTCCAATTCTTTGGCTTTATGCCCACATGTCTCTTGATTAGACCAACAATTACCTTATTAGCTGCTTTGACTTGTCCATTTTCTTGTGCATAATAAGGCGTAGATGCTAGTAATTTGAAACCCATATCTTTAGTGAACTCTTACATCTTTCGACCAGTAAATAATGATCCTTGATCTGTTGTAATGGTTTGTGGGATTCCAAATCTTTAAACAATATTCCCCTGGATGAATTTGATGATGCTTTCTTGATCAACATTCACCAAAGGTATTGCTTCTATCCATTTTATGAAATAATCTATTCCCACTAAAATGTATTTCTGATTCTTTGAAGATGATGGTCTAATTTCGCCAATCAAATCCAATGCCCAGCCTCTAAAGGGCCATGGCTTGAAAATTGAGTGTAGATCACTTGCAGGAGCGTGCTAAATTCCTGCATGAATCTGGCACTCTTGGCATCCTTTAGAAAAATCTATACAATCTTTTAAAATTGTAGGCCAATACATGCTATTTCGAAACAAAAGCCACTTCATCTTGTGACCTGCTTGATGTGCTCCACATGTCCCACTATGCACGTTTTCTAGTTCTAAATAAGCTTCACTGTCTCCTAAGCATTTAAACAAGACTCCTTCTGGAGTTTTCTTAAACAATTTGTTTCCTATTAGCACATAACTTAAGGCACAATATTTTACCTTTCTTTCAGTATTTGCTGTTGGATATTTCAAATAATTTATTATTGGACTTCTCCAATCTATATCCGTTAAGCTATCTATGGCTAATATTTCGAAATGTACTTCGTTTGCATAACCTATACTTGAATTTTTTAAATCTGCTGGAGAAAGTTTAGTAGCCTAGTACCTTACCACGTACTTCGATCAAATCTTCCAATCTTTCTTTTGATACTTTATATCCTGAACTGATCTGAGCCAAATCATTTACTTCTTGATTCTTCAACCTAGGGATGTGCTTGATATCTACATACTCAAACTTTCGAAGCATCCTGTTTGCTATCACGAAGTAAAATATCAAGTTTTCTTATATGCACTTGTACTCTTTAGTAATTTGTTTGATTTCTAATTCAGAGTTACCCATTATTTTGACTCTAGTTTCCCCCAATTCCAATAAAGCTTCAAGTCCTGCTATCAATGCTTTATATTCTGCCTCATTGTTCGAACAAGGGGGTCCTTCTATTTTGTACTTAAGTTTGTTGGAATTTTATCTGGAGAAATAATCAGAATTCCAATTCCACTTCCTTCCTTATGTGTAGAACCATCAAAGAACAACTTCAAAGGTTCTAAATCCATAATATTCTGGGATGCTTCGACCAATGCATGGTCAACAATGAAATCAAATACTACTTGCCCATTCATGCTTTTAAATGCATGAAAGTCAAAGAGTACTCTATTAGAGCCAATGCCCATTTACTAATTCGACTATGTAAGATTGGTTTAGACAACATATGCTTAATAACATCAAAATGTGAGGAAACATAAACATCAATTGGTTTTATATAATATTTCAATTTGGTACATGAGAAGTACAAGCAAAGACATAGTTTTTCTATAGTACTATATCTAGTCTTTGCGTCATTCAGTACTCTACTTAAGTAGTAAATGGCCCTTTTGATGCCATTTTCATCTTCTTGAGCCAACATGCTTCCTATAGTTTTACCTGATGCAAATATGTATAACCTCATGCACTTGTCTCTTTGAGGAGGCGACAGAATAGGTGGATGCACCAAGTACTTTTTGATTTTCTCGAATGCCTCTTGATGTTCTGCATTCCATGCGAAGTCTCCTTGCTTCAGCCGCAAAAGTGGAGATAAGGCTTGAGTTCAACAACTTAGGTTTGATATAAATATTCACAAGAAGTTTATCTTTCCCAACAACGATTGCAACTCTTTCTTCGCCGATGGTACTTTCGCTTCCATTATTGTCTTCATTTTTTTTGTTTGATTTCTATGCCTTTATTATAGACCACGAAGCCAAGAAAGTCACAAGCCTGCACAAAGAATGCACATTTAAGGGGATTCATTTTCAGGCCATGTTTTCTCATTCTTTCGAATGAATGATGAAGGTGATCCAAATGACTAGATCCAGATATAGATTTTCCTACTATATCATCAATATATACCTTCATTAAAGTCTCAATGAAATCATGGAATATAGAGTTCATTTCTCTTCAATAATTTTCCCCAACATTTTTTTAAACCAAATGGCATAACCACCCATTCATAGGTGCCTATTGCCCCAGGGCATCGAAAATGTTGTCTTTCGCACATCATCTTCTGCAATAAAAATCTGATTGTATCCTGAATATCCATCAAGCATACTAAGATATTCGAAACCAGCAGCAAAATCTACTAATATTTCAACCACAGGCATTGGATATTCATCTTTAGGAGTTGCAGAATTTAAATCACGAAAGTCTATGCATACTCTAAGAGATCCTTTTTTCTTAATTATTGGTACTATATTTGCAATCCATTCGACATACCTTGTGGTCCGGATGAACTTGCATCGTAGAAGACTTTCGACTTCTTCCTTTATCTTCGAGAGAATCTCTGGTGTGAATCTTCTTGGAGTCTGCTTGATGGGCTTCTTGCCATCCTTTATGGGCAGATTTAGTTCGACTAGGTCCCTTTTTAAACCAGGCATTTCATCATAGTCCCAGGAAAAGCAATCTTTGTACTCCTTAAGAAACTGCACCACTTCTGCTTTTAATCCTGGACTAAGCTTCAAACTGACATACGTGGGTCTTTTTACAGTCCCATATCCTAGATCGACTTTTCTAGAGGGACATGTGCTAGCATATTCGCGTTCTACGCCACTGGATCCTTCTCGAATCCCAAAGGCCCATCATTGTATATAGTGTCCAGCCTTTGGTCTTTTTCTTCGACAGACTTCTCTTCGTCGGGGGGTTTTGGCTTGAAGAACACCCCAGGTACTTTTGTATGATTTGTTTCCTTATTGGCCTCCGTAGATCCACTTATTCAAGAGGGTCCTGTGCTAGCATCTTCGCGTTTGACGCCACTGGATCCTTCTCGAATCCCAAAGGCCCATCATCGTATATAGCATCCAGCCTTTAGTCTTTTTCTTCGACAAACTTCTCTTTGTCGGGGGGTTTTGGCTTGAAGAACACCCAGGTCCTTTTGTATGATTTTTTTCTTCATTGGCCTCTGTTGTACCCCAAAATTTTCCCTCCCATATTCTTCAAGATTTGCAAAGAGCATGCTTCAAAATCTCCCAAAGGTTGCACAGTTCAATGGCCTCCTAACAGTCAAAAATTAGGGTTTTTGTTATGGCAAAGAAATTGAAGTTTCCAAGGGTCCAATCAAGTCCCACATGCCTATAAACATTGTCAAGCATCCTTAGGCCAAGTTTCAAGACTCACAGCACAAAATTGCACAGTCAAAAACCCTAATTGCTCAACAGTCAACTGTAGGGGCAAAATGGTCATTTGACAGTCAAAAGTCCAAATTTTTGGTCAACATCTTATTTTGAAGCCACAAACATCATTTGATCAATGCTTGATCATGATTTTCAAGGTATGGCTCAAAAAGTCTCAAGATGCAAAAGTTTCTATATTTGGACAGCTGAAAAAAGTCAACTGTAACTTGACCAAGGCATAACTTCCACATGGTTCATCATAAAAATTCCATCCAAAGCTCATTTTGAAGAGAATGACATTTCCTACAACTCATATTCACACTTCAAGTCCAAGAAATGCTCTCACAAAAAGTTATCAATCTCAACATTATAGGTCATTTTCAAAAGTCAACAAAAAGGCACTTTAAGTCAAAGACCATCACTTGAGATTGGTAAATCAAAATGACATGGGACCAAAGGCATTGGTTATAGGACTTCAAGACCTTTCCAAAATGTCAAAGAACATGATCAAAGCTTAAAAATTGAGCAAGATATGCCTTGTGGAAGTTGGGAAATTTTTGGGAATTTTGAAAAGTCAACTTTGCTTCAAATGCCTCAAAATTGCTAATGGGCCTCAATTTATTCCAAGAATCATCACCCAAAAGCTATGCACGACCCATTGACCCAAAGGGGAGTTATTTTCCTATTTTTAATTAATTAATTGAATATTTAATCTATTTAATTCATTTAATTAAAATTAATTATAAGAAAAATACTAATCCATGCTTTTCAAATCTTTTTGTGCATAGAATTCACTCAAGATTTCGTGCACTATTCAATAAGGAAAGAATCAAGGTGATTGGCAATGATTGGCATGTTCTTCACATGAAAAAGATTGAAAAAGATACCATTAAAATCAAATATTGAAACATTGATTGCAAAGGTTTATGGACTTGGATTTCTACCCTAATTCATTCCATATACATACACAAACCTAAACCTAATAAAAAGAACCTAGAAGCTGCGCTCAGAATCAAAAAACAAACTTTGCATTTTTCACCAAAAATTTCAAAATTGAAAACTGTATTGCAGGGTATTTCAAGGCAAAAGAACCATTCCAAAGGCTTGCTGAGATAACCAGGAAACTTTATCAATAAAAAACATAGCCTCTAACCTCAAGAATCAGTAGAATGAAGCCGCCCTGTTCTTGATACTTTACATATTCGTATTTACATTTTCATGCCATATTGATGCATTCTAATGATTGTTTTGCACTAACATGAACTCACTAAAGCTAATGGTGCCATTGAATTGGATTAATAGTGCTTGTATAGAAAGATGCCATTGATGTTTTCTAGGTTTTCAGAGGTTTGAATTTGGGGCTTTCCTCTTCTGGAAAAATCAGACAACAAGACCTATGCCATTAGAATCAGGACTTCCTGATGATTCAAAACCATGCCTCGCGCTCAATTTATGATGAACCAGGCCCTATTCGCTATTATTCGTGGCTTCAATTTGTGGGGGTTTAAAACCCCCGCTATCTAATGCATATATTTACAGGAAAACGAAGAAGAAGATTGGGTGTCCTCACGTGGTTGGCTGGTTCAAAAAGCTGGCGCGTTTTTTTGTCTTCATATCACTAACCCTTATTTTTTATTATATTATTTATTTTCCATTGTATTAACAAATAAGCTTAATAGCTCAGTTGGTGGAAAGCAGTGGTTGCAAGCCTTGGGACCTGGGTTCGATTCCCAGGTCCCCCTCTTTCTTCAATAATATTTTTTCCAATACACTTCCATGCAGCGTGCTATCCAGGTTCCACAATACACCTTCACATCAGTGCCTGCCACATGCCCCTGAAGCTCAATCTAATGGCCATCAACAAGCGACTACCATGTACGTTAGTCAGCTATCCCATATAAGCGCTGGAAAAGTCAACGTGGCCAACATCCTGATGGGCCAAAACTCCTCTAATCACACCTCTAATTGGGCCAACTCACCCCCTCTGGTTTGCATATGTATATTTTTATTTCTTGTTTTAATTTTTTCTTTATTCTTTTGTTTGCTATTATTTTAATTAATTTACCAAAAAATAAATTTTTATAACACAAAAATAAAAAATCAGAAAGTCAAAAAGTAAAATATGTTTATTATTTAATTCACTAATATTTATTTTGTAAACAAATTTTGTTAATTAATTTAATTTTAATTTTAGGTTTAATGTTAATGTTTTTTTAATAAGCTAAAAAATGTAGAAATTAGGGTTTTAATACTTTTATTCTTTTTCTTTTCTTTTTACCATTTATTAAGTATTAATTTTTTTTGTAAATAAATATGCCATGTAAATAATTAATGTAAATTAGGTCAAACTTGAATTTATTTCTTTAATAATTAAAAATGTTTAGAATTAGGGTTTTAATTCCATTTAATTTTCTCTAATTTCATAAATACAAAAAAAACATAAAAAATAAGTCCTTTCCTTTATTTAATTTAATTAATTTAATAATTTCGATTTAATTTCCTCAAAGGGTCCAACGCCCTCGCACCTTCGAATATAATTTTCTCTTCGCGCGTTTATTTTATTTTTCTTTGTGAGATTTATGTACTTGCCCCAAAGCCTTGTAATAGATTAATTAGGATATTTATTTTTCCGCATTTTATTTATTTCAAATCGGGTCTTGGTTTAATTTGGCGATGTAGACCCGCGCCTTTGTAATAGCGTAGGACTTTTATCTTCCCGCACCTTTTAACTGTTAATAACCACATGAAAGAATGAATGCAAAAAATAAAAACAAAGCGTAGATCACCAATGCATGACAAGATAAACATAATTGAAAATGACACACAATTCACACACCACCCCTAGGGTACGTCTCACTGTTGCCTTGCCCCTCGAAATGTGGTCGTCGAGTAGAGGACGTTTTAGTAAGTCCTCATGTCCATGAACATGGCATGAGGGTAGCTTCTAAGGTGTCTTCCTATTGCTCTGGTGACCACACTGTCCCCAATCCTCGAATTGACCCGAACACCTCCAACGGTGGTGCTACCTACCTCTCAATGGTGGGATGGCACTACCTTAAGGACATTTACACAGACTAATTCCTTAGGGTAGGTAGATGACTCGTAGATACTTGCTCTAAATTCAAAACAAATCAAAAACTTCTTTTTACACCGACACTTTTCAAAAAGCTTTCAAAAACAACTTTTCAAACACTCTTGAGGACTGATACAAGAGTCGAACTGAAATTTTAAACGAAACTTTTTTCAAAACCCACTCACAATTGAAAAGCAAACACTTTTGAAAATACAATGAGCAAGTACCTAAGAGCCCGTGGATAACCACAGATAGAAAGGGTGCTAACACCTTCCCTTTCTATAAATCTACCTCCCGAACCGAGAACTAATCTCAATAAGGAATTTTTATGTGCTTTTGTCCTTTCCATATTGGAGAAAATAAAAGACGGTGGCGACTCTTGCTTCCGCGACATTTCGCGAAACCAGCGTTAAACAGTCAGTTCCAGATCCACCGATCACAGCCTCCATAGCCATAATCTTCACTTCGGCTGCCAAAGCCGATTTTAATTTGTTTTCAGCTAAATAGGCCCAAATCTTTTCGAAGAAGGAGGACTCAAACATGATCACTGTCTTCGTCATCCCAGCCTGTAGGCCGTATTCCTTGGAGTCCAGGTGCATCATCTTCTTTCCCCACAAAATCTATGTCTTGGATGTAGGGTCAGAAAATACATAGCATTATTGTTTGGTGCATATGCACCTTCTGCAACACTGGAAGGCCCTATGTTGGACAGATTTTGATCATAATTTCTTTGATCAACTTGATTTACCTCCGCCATATAATAGCTTTGGTCAACTTAGATGTTTTCTACAATTCCATCTTCTCTCCAAATTGCCACACGCTGGTGCATTGAGGAGGGAACTGCGCCTATTCCATGAATCCACTCATGGCCCAAGAGTAAGTTGTAATTTGTCTTGGATGCTATTGCGGAACAAAGCTCAATTGTTTTCCTTGATGGCATCCTTATCCATTTATAATCAGGCTGCAATTGACAAGTTGCGGGTTCTGTGCGATTTTCCCAGAGTTTTCGTGATGATATTTTGGATGTGCCTCCAGAAAGAGAGGTGGAATTTTTTATTTATCTTGTACCTCGTACCAAGCCTATTTCAATGGAACCATACAGAATGTCAGCATCTGAATTGTCATAATTTAAAAATAACTAGAATGTTTGCTTGAAAAGAAGTTTTTGAGACCGAGTGTTTCGCCTCAGGGAGCTCCGATATTACTTGTGAAGAAGAAGGATGGTAGTGTGAGACTGTGCATGGATTATCGATAATTGAATAAAGTGACAGTCAAAAACAGGTATCCACTTTTGAGAATAGATGACTTAATGGATCAATTGGTGGGTGCACGTGTATTTAGAAAGATTGATTTGAGATTGGTGTAATATGGTGGGAGAACTGGCTTGGTTGTTTTGCATTTTATCACAATTGTTGCAGATAGCAAGAGTCACCACCAACTTTTCTTTTATCCAATAAGGGAATGGTTAAAAGAACAAGAAAGACCTTTTGAGAATTTTCTTGAGTTCGGGGGGTAGGTTATGAAAAGGGAAGGTGTTATCACCATTTTCATCCTTAGTTATCTACGGGCTATTAGTTGCTAGCTCACTTTGAAATGTGTATGTGATTGGTTTTGAAAGTATTTTTGAAAAATGCCTTCGTTTAGGCGAACTTTGTAATGATTCCCGTCTCTATAAGAATGTATACAAAGTGTTGACTTTTGAAAATACTTCATTTGAAAGTGTTGGTGTGTTTGAAAGATGTTTTTGAAAATGGTTGTGAGCAAGCAACTACGAACGTTCTACCTACTCAAAAAGTCTTTGTTCATTTCCTCCTCCTTTAGACAATGTTACCTTACCATTAGTTATTAAGAAACCTTATCATTGGATGTCAAGGGACGGGCGTGGGTCGTCGTATAGTCATAGAAGGAAACTTGTTAGATGTTTTAGCAATTTGTCATAAGGGTCTAAGATTGTTTACCAGGGGCAACATTGAAGGGTCATCGAGGGACTACAATCTTTTAATCGAGGGTCTTTTGCTAAAGCATCTCACGTTCGAGGGACATGACTATTTAATTCTCAAGGCAACAAGTGAGGTTAGTCCTAGAGGTGTAAGTGTGCAAAGTGTTTGTTTTCATTTATTGTTTGTCTTGTATTAGGGTTTGCTATTTGTTGATCTTAGTCTTGCCATACAAAATCCTAATTATTAACATTTATATTGAAAGCGATAAATTGCGGAAATTAAATGTCCTACACTATTAAAATACTTTAGGGGATGGGGGATACAAATTTACAAATGGAGAATGAAAGCAATTAAAACCTAATTACTATTACAACCATATTGAATAAATAATAATGTACAATATGTAAAGGTAAGGTATAAGGAAAAGAAAAAATATTTTTTGTTTAAGTTTTTGTTATGAAAAAGGTTTTGACATAATTAATTAAAAAGAAAGTAATTAAGTTAAACCTAAGTTAATTAAGAAAAGAAATTGGATTTGATTAAAGAAACAAGTTTTTTAGGGTTTTAATGAAAAGGTGTTAATTTAATTAAACTAGTATAAAAAGTTAATTAATTAAAAATCCTAAATTCTAAATTAATTTTAATGAAAATAAAATAAACCTAAGTCTAAATATTAATTTAATTAAAAAAATAAATTTCTTAAAGAAATATTTTTGGTCTTTTTTGTCTAAAAGAAATAAAATAAAATAAAATGCTAAATACCTAAATAAATAAATGAAAGTATTTTTGGTATTTTTGGTTAGTAAAATATTAATAATATTAATAATAATAGTAATAATAATAATAATAATAATAATAATAATAATAATAATAATAATAATAATAATAATAAAGATAAAATAAAATAAAATTAAAATTATAAAATTAAGTCAGAAGGTGTGAAAGGGATTTGGGTGGTTTAGAAGTAAAACAAATTATATTTTGTATTAGGCCCATTAGTATTTTTGTAAATCAGAAAAAAAAACAAAAAAACACTAAAAAGTGAAATGGGCTGAGTGGTAGAAAATTGAATGGGGTCAGATGGAGTTAAATGATGCAAGGCCCAATGGATGAGGCCCATGTGTGCTTGTTTCAAACAAAATGAAAGGAAGAAAATATGAGAACATTATAAACAAAACCCAGGAGGTAACAGGCGCGCGCTTCTTTCATAAGGTGGCTATAATCCGAAATTATAAACAAAACCATAAATATATATATATATATATATATATATATATATATATATATATATATATATATATATATATATATATATATATATATATATATATATATATATATATATATATATATATATATATATATATATATATATATATATATATATATATATATATATATTACAAAATCTTCTAATGATGAACTTCATCTTCAACCTCGAGCCAGGATCTCTACAAATTATTCACTTCTCATCCATTCTCAAAAGTGTAAACATCAAACTTGTTAGAAATTTCACCATGATTCCAAAAATGTAAATAACTTAAGCTAACAATCAAAGATGAACACGAATTTCTAATGGTACCAAATTCTGACCTAACTTTTTCAGAGATTTCAAACTTAAAATTTTCACTACTCAGGCAATATAAATAAATTCTAAGGACATGGTCATATTCAGGGCTATGATGTCTATATTTTATCTTTGGAAATAGAATCCTAACAATGCCTATATGAGGAGATTGAAAATAAGAAATTTTACTTCAAAAATGGAAATCATTTTTTGCAAATGAGCTTGATTCAAGTTGTTGTAGTGATCCAGTTAGCTTCCTTGAGTCCATAGGAAGCTATTCCAATGGTTACCTTGAGCTGAGAGTTCCTCAATCAAGCTGGAGAAGTCAATGTGCAAAGCTCTATTTTTGAAAATGATGGATGGTGTAAATGGTGTTACTGTTTTAAAACAAGTATTGAGATGGTTTATATTTTAGGTAAAGAAGCTTTAGAAATGATTTGGCCAAGAAACGCACGAGTGGATTTGAGGATTGATGTTCAAAGTCTGAAATAATACAAAAATGGAGGTTTTATGCAATTTCTGGCTTGAGGGGTTTTGATGGTGTTTTAGGGCTTCTAATCTCGTGTCTATGCTTGCAAATGAAGATTTAATTTATAGGCAAAGAGTTTGGAAGCTTGTAGAAGTCATAAGTACAAAATTACATGTTATGGATTTTGACTTGTTCTTGAAGCAAGCTTGGACAAACGTGGTTTCAAGGCAAGGTAGGGTGGCTAGAAACTTTAAAGTGGTTTCTTATGCATCGAGACAGTTGAGAATCCACGAGAGGAATTATCCTACTCATGATCTAGAATTAGCTGCAATAGTGTTTATGCTGAAAATTTGGAGACATTATCTCTATGGTTCTAGGTTTGAAGTTTTTAGTGATCTTAAAAGCTTGTGGTATCTATTTGATCAAAAGGAATTGAACATGAGGAAAAGGAGATGGCTGGAAATATTGAAGGACTAGGACTTTGGCTTGAATTATCATCCAGGTAAAGCTAATGTGGTAGCTGACGCTTTGAGTCGGAAGACCTTACATATGTTTGCTATGATGGTTAGAGAACTAGATTTGATCGAACAATTCAAGGACGTGAGTTTGGTCTGTAAAATGACACCGCAAAGTGTGATGTTGGGAATGTTTAAGATTAACAATTACTTCTTAGATAATATTATAGGAGCTCAAAAGTTAGATGTGAAGTTGGTAGATTTGATGGTCAAGTGTAACGAATTTGAAGATAATGACTTTAAAGAAGATGCCCAAGGTGTGTTGTGATTACGGAATAGAATTTGTATCCCTGATGATGCTGATATGAGGAAGATGATTCTAGAAGAGGGCCACAGATTTGAGTATTCATCCAGGAGCTACCAATATGTATCACAACTTGAAGAAGATGTTTTGGTGGTCTAGGTTGAAGCGAGATGTGGCATAATTTGTGTATGCGTGTTTGACCTGTCAGAAATCAAAAGTCGAACATCAGAAACCTGCAGGGCTGTTGGAACCTTTAGATGTTCCAGAGTGGAAATGGGGTAGTATATCTATGGACTTCGTGACAAGACTACCAAGTACTCGGAGAGGGCGCGATGCGATCTGGGTGATTATTGATAGATTAACAAAATCAGATCATTTCATTCCGATTAGTATCGATTTTCATATATCGAAGTTGGAAGAGATTTATATTTAGGTAATTGTGAAGCTACACGGTGTTCCATCCAGCATTGTGTTGGATAGATATTTGAGGTTCACTTCGGCTTTTTGGAAGAGTTTGCAGGACGTATTGGGGTCAAAATTGAAATTGAGTTTGGCGTATCATCCACAGACAGATGGTCAGATGGAAAGGACTATTCAGTCGCTAGAAGATTTGTTGAGGGCTTATGTTCTTGAGCAGGGAGGTACCTAGGATAGTTATTTTCTTTTGATTGAGTTCACTTATAATAATAGTTACCATGCTAGTATTGGTATGGCACCTTTCGAGGAACTATATGGTCGAAGGTGTAGAACACCTTTGTATTGGTATGAATTAGGTGAACATGTGGTGCTCGGACCCGAGATGGTGAGAGAGACTACGAAGAAGGTAAAGGTAATCCAAGAAAGGATGAAAGCTTTGTGGAGTATGCAAAAGAGTTACCATGATAAAAGAAGAAAATACCTTGAATTTAATGAAGGAGATCATGTATTCTTGAGAGTATCACCGATAACCGGTGTAGGTCGCTCTCTAAAGTCAAAGAAGTTCACTTCTCGGTTTATTGGTTCGTGTTAGATTTAGAGAAGGTGAGAAGTCTTGCATATAGAGTGGCTCTTCCATC
This sequence comes from Vicia faba, assembly GCA_948472305.1. Lineage (NCBI taxonomy): Eukaryota > Viridiplantae > Streptophyta > Magnoliopsida > Fabales > Fabaceae > Vicia > Vicia faba. The sequence continues at coordinate 148,552,876 of OX451740.1, forward strand.
TAACCTGTCTAATTTACATGATGTGTTCCATATGTCGCAACTCCGGAAGTATATTTCAGACTTGTCGCATGTAATTCCGATAGATGATGTTCAAGTACGGGACAATCTTACTGTTGAGACTGTACCTGTGTGGGCCGAGGATCGTGAAATGAAGAAGTTGAGAGACAAATATCTCTCTCTTATGAAAGTGGTTTTGGATGGAACTGTCGTAGAGAATGCGATGTCGGAGTTAGAGAGCAAGATGCGAGAGGTTTATCCAGAGTTATTTGCTTCAGGTAATTTTCGAGGACGGAAATATTTTAAGTGGGGGAGAGTTGTAACACCCTGATTTAATTAGAATTATTTTTAATTAAATAATAAGATGATGCAGTGAAATTATGGGATTCGATGAATTTTATGATGTGATGTGATGCCTTGTTGGGGGCTAGATGCCTTATAATTATAGAAGTTGAGGTTATAAGGGTGTGTGAAATAATATAGAATACTTATTTTTATTACTATAATGTTAGAATAATTATTATTATTTTATAATAATAATTAAATAATGATTCATGAGGTTAATCATATCATTATTAGAATATAATAGAGTGAAAAGAGGGGAAAAGGGAATAGTACGTGAAGTAGAAGAAGAACAGAGGAGTTAGAAGAGAGAGAAGCACTAGGAAGCTAGGGCAAGGATTCACCATAGGAATCAAGAACCAACTAATAATCTAAGGTAAGGGGGGATTTTAACTCTATAAGAGTTTGCCTAATGATAGGGTATGGTAGGATTTAGGTTGTATGATTGTATGTTTTGGATTCTCCACAATTGGTTGTTTTGAGGGGTTTTCCCCATTAATGGATTTTTGTGATTTTGATGTGTTTGTGATGAAATTTGATAACATGAATTGGTTAGGATTAATGTACAAATATTGATGAGTAATTAGCCTGCTTAAAAATATAACATTTGACGTGAGAAACATAAATTTTGAGGATTGGAACATGGGAAGATCGTTACAAGCAATTGCAGGATTTTTCTCTGTTATCCCAGGATAACCGGTCACCCAAATCTGGTAACCAGTTACCATATCAAAAATTGTAATTGGAATAGCTATTGTCCTGTGATAACCGGTTCCCATAAATGGGTGACCGGTTACCGCGAGGGATTTTGAAAAAAAAAAAGGTTATTGTCTTGCGGTAACCGTTTACCATAACTGGGTAACCGGTTACCTCTGTTACTAACAACATTTTTAGAAAACTTATAAAACTCATAACTTTTGCATCAGGTGTCCGTTTGACGCGTCGTTTGGACCATTGGGGAGATAAAAAAATTACCTATCTTATAAAAATGGTTTATAATGCAGTATTTAATTATCTTATCAACTTTGATACCAATCCAAGAGTATGCTTTGAATTGTATGCCATGAATTATATTGCGATTATTTGTGATGCTTGTTTTGACTGTTTTAAATGAAATACATAATGATAATGATGACGATGGCCTGTATTGGCAAAATTGCAATGAGTAATAACGATAAATGCAAAGTACTTTATTGCATGATTGAGTCTCATGCATTCATAAGCGAAGGCCTGTATTGGAGAGCGAAGGCCTGTATTGGCGAGCAAAGTTGATTGCCCTAATTGGCATTATTGCAAAGAGGGTTTTACCCTGTTGGTACCACATGCATCGAGTCTATGTCGGTATTTTGCATCATGTTATGATTGATAATTCGATGGGTGAATATTGATGAAATTGTGTATTATTTTACGATGTATGATATGTGTTGATTATGTACTTGAACCGTTACCTGCTTATTATTATGCTTTATTTTATATGTCATCCTTTCTGTTTGAATGTTACCTCCATGTGGGTAACATGCAGATGATCAGAAGTAGCTAGATATTGAAGGTTAGCTGAGGAGTTCCTTCAGTTGTGTAGATTGAGTCGATGTCTGCTCTGATACGTAACACTTGGGGATTTTCGTGTGATTTGTTTTGTTATGTTAGGAGTGAACTTGTATTACTATGTTGTTCGAGTTATTTATGATCATGTTGATGTTTGAAAGATGATATTCATTATTTCGATTGAAAAATTGAGATGACTAATTATTGATGTTTTTCTGCTGCGAATATATGTAATGAAGTTTAAGACTTATGAGCTTGTGATTGTGTTGCGTATCCTAGTTTTGAGCATGTGTGACTTGCGAAGTATGTGATATCCTATTTTGTTGATGTTCATTTAGAAATTAATTTACTCTGATTTATATAATTTACTCACGAGGAAATAGGGTGTTACATTGGGTACTAGACTTGGTTGGAGAAATTCAACTAGCCTCATCTAAAGGTCAAAGGTACATTCTAATGGGAATTGACTATTTTACAAAGTGGATTGAGGCAATACCTTTGGTGAACATAGATCAAGAAGCTATCATTGAGTTTATCCAAAGGCAGATAATTTATAGATTTGGAATCCCAGAAACCATTACAAATGATCCATGACCAGTTTTCACTGGTCGAAAGATGTAGGAATTTGCTAAGAAAATGGGATTCAAATTGTTAACTTCTACATCATATTATGCACAAGCAAACGGACAAGTTGAAGCTACTAATAAGGTGATTATTGGTTTAATAAAAATGCATGCGGGGGTGAAATCCAAACAAATGGCATAAGACATCAGATTAAGCTTTGTGGGCTTGTCGAATGTCTCCCGAAGAAGCAACTAATATTACGCCTTTTCGACTCACGTTTGGGCATGACGCAATTCTGCCAATAGAAATACATTTGTAATCGGTGAGAATAGAGAGGTAGAATGAAATACCTCATGACCGTTATTGGGAAATGATGATGAAATAATTAGTCGACTTGGATGAAGAAAAATTGCATGCTTTGGAAATCCTAAGGAGACAGAAAGAAAGAATAGATAGAGCTTACAATAAAAGAGTTAGGGGTCAAGTCATCTCAATTGATGATTTGGTTTGGAAGGTAATATTACCAATGGATTGAAATAATAAACTATTAGGGAAATGGTTCCCACATTGGGAAGGACTCTTTTGAATCATTCAAATATTTTCAAATAATTCCTATGAAATAGAAGAGTTGGAAGAGGATCAAAGAATCCGAAAGATAAATGGAAAGTACTTAAAGAAATTTAAACTCATCCTTCAGGAATTAAAATTTTCAATAGAATAGTAAGTCGAAATCATGAAAGCCAATATGGTATTTAAACCAAAAATGCCAAAATGGCCATGTTCTAGATTTACATATTAAATGATGCACAAAAAAAGTGACAAATTACGAACATTAAGAAATTAAAATGGTAGTTTTGTCTTCATCCTGTCATACTTGATCTTCGCATACCTTAACCTGTAGTCAATAGAGGATTGTGTGGTTTGAAGGACAAATACTTCTTCTCCCAGTTTTTCAGCTTTTTCGATATGCTGAACGCTTTGAGGAATTTCTTTGTCGATCTTAGTACGGTCCATCTTCTTGATCTCCTATTGGCGAGCTTCTGCTTGAGAGCTTTTGTCATGCAGTTGCTGGATTTTCCATTTCCAAAGAGAGATCAAATGAGTGTAGATGTCAAAATCATCTTGCGCTATTTTTAAATTCTTTTCCATTTGCTTAGCCTTGGTAGAGGTTTCAAGGGCTTTTTCCCTTCAAGTGCTTGATTGGTCTGCTTTTCTTGAAGTTCCCACACTACATCTCTTTCCCTCTTATAGTCTGCGCTAATTTGATCAATCAAACTACTTATGTAAAACAAAACTTCGGCGACTTCAATCGGACATGTGACTATGTTAATTTGATTAATCAATTTCTTCAACCCATAGCACGCAGTGGCGTCCTTCTTCAAGGTATCAAATAAGTCAGCTTCGAATATCTTTTCTCTTACCTTTTGAAGAATTTGCTCAAATGTTGCCATATTCGAGCCTCCACTTGAAGTTGTCAAAGAGATGGAATAAATTTTGTCTGAAGATGACCCTTTCTTGGTCATCATCAATTTTCCATACTCAAGTGGATTCTTTTTCTTCAAAGCATCCAGTTCCTCCTGGGAGAGTTGTGGTGGAACGTTGTTGCCATCATGTTGATTGGCAGAAGTAGTGTTCTCTTTAGAATAAGCGTGAGCATGAGTCTCTTCTCCTTCCTCATCATGGAAGTACTTTTCAAATGGTATCAGATAGATCTTCACCAATCAATTAGGTGTTGAGCTTCATCCTTTTCGAAGAGGAATCATTGGGGCTATCCTTATCTTGTTCCTCGTTGAGAGGGATTCTTTTAGTTGCAGTTTGACGTCCTTCATGATCACTTCCAAATAGGGGAGGAGGTTCTTTCTCAGGTTGCACAATGGTGTCAAGTTTGTTCACATCCGTATAGGATCCTTTATTGGAATCTTTATCGGTAGACAAGGGGTGATACGAAGCAGTGTCACTTCTAGGAGAAACTTTGCACTGAATTGGAAATTTAGTAGGAACTGGTTGAGTATCCTACAAAAAGAAGAATGTGAGATAATTCGAATAAAAGATAAGGAATATCGAAGGAAATAATATGAAAAATCATGGCTTCAATCTTTTGATTCCAGGACTTAAATTGTCACTCTCCATTCACTCTAAGACAATGTTGCTAGATGGCTGGGAACTGCTTTTCTTTTTGGGTGTTGGGGGAAGTATTTCAACTACAATAGTTTTTGGCCGTTGGGAAGAGGTTGCATCAGAAAGTGTTGCTTTCTTATTCTTCTTTAACTTCTTGGGTTTAGAATGAGTGGGGGATGCATCTTCATCATCTTCAAAAGCCTTTGGCATGTTAATGGTTGATTTTCGTTTCTTTGGAGTGAGATGAGGCTTTCAGCTAACCTGTAAGAAGCAAAAGATTTAGCATAAGTAATGCAATATAAAAAGAAAACGAAAGGAAAAATTATACCATAGATGTTATCTTTGGTTGTTCGCTATCTGGGATAGCACTATTCGTTGAAGTGGTAGTTTGCTTTGGAGCATCCGTCGAACCTGTTGTAGAAGTAAGTTTCTCTTTCTTCATTTGTTTCTTTTCGACAACTAAGAGAACATTACAAGATAATACATGTTAGTATCAATCAAGAAAGAAAAATAATAAAGACGATCGAAGGGATCAAGAGATCCTTTGGTTCCACATCTTCACATTCTTGAGAAATCATTATGATATGATTTAGATTGATGTGAATGAAACCTTTGAAATTTTCCAGTGTATGCTTAATCGAAACCACTCGTTTAACAGATTTTTTAGACTGTTGTTTTAAAAAGTTAAAGCAATTCCCAAAGACGAAGCAGTCTGGATAAGGAGGGTAAAATGTCAGACCAAAATCAACACTGAGTAATTTTGAGAATTTTGATGGTTCGAGTTTGAAAGTTAAGTTATACCTATCTTCAGGTTTGATAGATACAGGAATTCTCAAATGAGAAAGCATTTTTGTAAATTTCTCCGTGACTCTTTCCCTTATGATTACTAATTATTGGTCTAACATAATAAGAGTGAGGGTAAAAAGAAAATTATGAAGGGAATAAGATAAGGATTGAGCTAAAATTGTGGAGTGGAGAGGAGAGTGGAGGAGGAGTGAATCGTGGAGAGAAAGTTTGCTAGCTGTAAAATTTGTTTTTAGTGATTTTCTAGTAGGTGTATTTGTATATACTTATTTTGTACAATGTATTAACTCTGTTTTTGTACAAATTGAAGGCAGTATGTACAATAGCAAGGTGGATAGAATTGTGGGTTGAAACAAAGCGTGAAAAAGGGCATGAGCAAATCTCTATTTTTTTCTAATTTTTCTGTTGGATTGTACTGATAACCAAAAAAAAAAGTGTATATGTGTTGTGATTATATAGGTGAAATAAATGTACTAATAAAAATTAAAAAAAAAAACTGATATTATAAAAGGTGATTATGTAAAGCATGAGTATACTAATTAAAATGCAAATTCCTTATGAATGAAATAACAATCAAATATTTTACACAAGTGAGACAAAAAAGATGCCAACAATTAAGAACAAAAATGCAAATAATAAAAAGTAATTACTAATTAATTTTAATTATTATAGAATTACAAAAATTCAAATAATAACTAAAATTGATATTTAATGAAAAATATAAACCAAACTAGATTAAAAATGCAAATCAAGTTGTAACCAAGAATACAAAGTTGCATATAAACGAATATGAAGATCAATATCTAAATGTCATGAATTTATAAGAAATCTCAGGTGATTAGGCTGTGATCAAACTACACACGATTAACAAAAAAAATCGACTTTTAACATTGATATAGAGATTGCCAGTGATGCAGTTAGAATGCCACGACAAGATAAAATGATTTTAATGTGATAATACAACTGAAAAAATTAGGGGTGAAATTTGACGTATGATAATGTGACACTTTTGTCGGTGGTTTATGTTTAATTATTTATTAAATTATTTATGAATTATTCGTTGGACTTAGAAGGATGTTACACTTTAAAACTACGCAAGAGAATCTAATTTCTTAAAGAGAAGGTTTACTACTTTAACGCAAATAAAATCGGGGAATATGAGAGCTCCGGTAAAGATTAAAGAGTAAACATCCGCTTCTGAATACGTGAAAGCGGTAATTTTAATTCAATTAATTCTTTTTGAAGGTAGAAAATATTGCCCAATAAAGTAATCTTGTTTAGAAATAATAAAAGTATTGTTGATTGATGTAAGCCACATTCTAGTATTATTATTCTGAATTAATTCAAGTTTATTACTTTATTTTGTTTTCACAACCCAAATCCTTTTTTTAATCGCCTTAGATAAATATTGTAGCAATAGAAATCGATAGGTTAACCATTTGGTCTATGTGAATTTGACAACCTTTTATATTACTCTAATAGACTCTGTATATTTGTGGAAATCACCCATCAAGTTTTTGACACCGTTGTCGAGGACCAATTACGTCAAATATCGTAATCCCGCCGTTACACCGTATAGACTAAGACACTTATGGTTAAATTACTATAATCTTAGGTGGATGGATCACCCAAGTTTTCTGCATAAATACCACCCCAAGTATTCTAGAGAACCACAAAATTTCTGAAAATCCAACTTCAAAATAATAATGGAAAATTTCTTTGAGACACAAACTCCCTGTAGGCTAGAATCTATAATGCGGAGGTTTATGGCAACACAAACTCTCCAAAATAAGAAATTCAGAAACCAAATTCTCCAAGTTTATGAAACCCTGAGGTAACTGAACACTACGGTCGAATCTCTCATAACTAGCAACAAGGAATTAGAGATTAAAATTTTCCTGCTTACACAGACACCTAGAGGAATCTCCACTGAGAAGCAGAAGGATGTCATAACAACCGATAATGAAAAACCAATTGTGGACCCTAAGGGATGTAATAACGAAATTAAGGAGAATTGTATGTAATAAATCTTTCCCCATTAAATTTCATAGAAACCAATGTAGGTTCCCAGTCCAAAAAGTATGTTATGACCCTACATAAAAGGGAAAAACTAGAGGTCTACAAAACTAGAGAAGTCATAAATTTTAAAAAGAAAACATTGACCTTTGCAGAGGCAAGTGAAGGAATTAAAAATAAACCAGAAAAACTTATGCTTAGGATAGATCTAGAGCTAACCCTAAATTACTTGAAGTATGATCCACTCTACAGTGGAAAGAAGAAAAAAAGTGATGGATATGAAAGATGGCTCGATAAGTGTCCTTGGAAACCAAATACTACCAAATATTGATTACCCACTTTAATTTTCTAGCTACCGACATTCACCAAGAGCTACGTGGGAGGAAACCCATGATCCCTTTTATATTTTATCTTGTTTATTTCCCCTTTTTATCAAAACAGTGAATTATTTCTTCTAACAGAAACTAATTTGTGTGATTATCTATGTTTTAGGTCTCATCGTTCTACATTGCTTATTCCCACTAACTATATTTTCATAATGCAGAACTTTGATGACATGCACATTCAATTCAGAGAAGAAGCCCAAAAGAAGCGCTATGTAGTCCTATGTGAGAGACCTATGTTACCCACTAGATACCCTAACTCTATTTGCTTAGAAGCCCTAGGGATTGAGGCTAGCATTAGGTATATATGTAACTAATTCGAATGGGATGAGTATGCAGAAGCAAAAAATGTCACCTACCAGAACCTAACCCTCAGTTCCTTAGCTCACTTGCTTAACAGTTGTATCACGATCGTGAATTCTCTAGAGGCATGATTTATCTTAGGTTATTTAGATGAGAGTATAAGATAAACAATTGGAATTTTTCTCTCCTTTTAGGATTCCAGTATGGTCCAAATGCTGCACCTAATGTTCCCATTGATAATTACATATAGGACATCTTGGACACTTTTTGGAAAGCTATTACCAAGAAATGGAACTCCCGATTCGTCCACCCAGTTTTCAAACCTTATCCATAATCCAACATTCTAGTACTTCCACATGATTTTAGCACAAACATTCTTTGGTAGAAGTGAGACTAGTGAACATGTAAGTGCAAATGAGTTATTTATTCTCTTTTGTATCACCAAGTCTAGTCTAGTTGAATCCGACATTTTTCTTATAGAAAACCTAGGAAAAATATCCCTATCTATAGTAGGACCTATCCATGTAGGAGGGATGGTTACCAAAATTCCTTTTGTCCTTGGCCTCCAAAAAAGGCTCGCCCACCTAATACCCTATTGTGGTTTAACACTTTTGGACATGAACCATTATCTTGAAAAAGGCATGGTACGACGAGTGTACTTCAGAATTAATGAGTACAAAATTCTCATTAATAATGAAGTCATTCACCACTTTTACCTACCCAATCCAGAAAGAACAAGTATCTATAATAGGTAGAATTGAATTTATGCTTTAGAGAACCAATGAGAAACACCCACTAGGCCTGACACCCCTCGTACTCTTGAGTATCACCCTTTTCCCCTCTCATATAGGACTACTGCATTTTCCTCCTTGGCTCCGCAGAAAGGAGTGACTGAGACTTCGAGCTTATTGCCTTGCAACGGGATATTGCTGCTCTTCACGAGCAAATTGGAAATCTTACTCAGCAGATGGAAATAACTAATGCCACTCATACAGAGGAGGTAGAATACCTCTCCTAGGAGATCCTCACCCTTCGACGCCAATTTGCAGAGGCTTGAGCATCCTGTTCACATCAGGCTTAGGATCGCTTGCTCCGTTCTTTATAGATGACCTTCACAGTCAATAGATTTATTTTTCATCATTACATTTCATTTAGATTCACTTTCTTTCATTAGATTTAATTTTCCATTCATTGGATTTATTTCATTTTCTCTCCACTTAATAACATTAATTTTTTTATTGGTTGCAATTTTTGAAAGTTCTAAATTAATTATGCATTTATCGGTTAAATTTTAATTTTTCTTATTAATTGCTAATACTAACCACTTTGCAATCTTCAAATTTTTTATGTTGGTACTCTAGCAAGGCAAAACATCTAAATATATGTCATTACACCTCTAAAAGTACATTGAAACACACCCCAAAGCCCAAATATCTGCAACTTAAAGACCATTTTCCAAAAGCCAAAGATGGCATTCGCCATCATGGGGATGAAGTTCCCCAAGGGTCCTGGGAGTTGAAATCCGAGACAGTAGCGAAAACCCTTATTTCTTCCCCATTTTCAACTACCTTATTCTCCCCAATCCCACTACCTTCCACCATTAACTCCGTTTACAACCCCACTCACTTACATGACTCCCCATAACTCAAATACCCACTCGTTTTCCATAAACCCACTCAATTCCTCATCTTTAATTACCTCAATTTGATACTAAAAATCCCAAAATCCCAATTCCTACATTTCCACAAAAATCCTCCATTTTTCCTCATAACAACAACAATGGCAGATATGGGTGATTGACACATCATTTTTCGTCAAGGGAGCGGTGGCATCGTGCAACAAAAGAAGTACGGAGAATTTATCGACTGCAACATTTATTCCACACGGTATGTCGATGACACTTGTTTATATAATCTGGGAATTTACAATAGGGTTAATTTTTTGTTGAGACTGTATGATTAAATCATCTGATGGCACAAAAAGACCCCATATATGTGAACCTGATACGTCAACAAATACGTGACCTCCTGAAGCCTAAGCAGGATCCATCGGCATAGACGTGACCACCCAGATCCAGCACAAGGAAGTGGAGGCCCCAGAGGTCCGTATTAGTACACACCAGGTTCTACTTTTTCTTTTTCACCTTTTATCGAATCATTAAGGATAATGTTAGGTTTATGTTTGGGAGAGGAACTTTACTTTTTTATGCTTTCTAGTTAGATTTATTGCTTTCTAGTATAATTGTTTAGGATTTCTTTTTATAGTTCTAGTTTGTTTATTTAGTTATCGAGTCATTGCATATGTTGTCGAGTCTTTATGTGTGGTTTCTGCTGTTTATTGTATTTTCCCTTTTCTTGAGCCATACCATAAAATTTAGAGAAAAATAAAGAGAAAGCAACACAAATATTTTTGAAATTTTAGGCTTTCAGACAAGTTAGGGATGTGTTGTTGATTAGTCACCATTTTCACTATATTTATGTTACTTGTCTGACTACAATCTAGGTATTCTGCACCATTTTGTTTCTTATTTTGTTTTCGTCTGAGTCGGCTTTATGTTTATTAAGTTTCTTCAGTACTTTATGGTTTTTAGTTTATTTCATGTATTTTTGCGTGTTATGCTTTGGTATGTTTTTGTGACTATTCTAGGTTCAAGTGAAGGATATGAGGTACTCGGTGTAAGGAAGTCAAGAAATTGAAAGTTTCACGGACAAAAAAATGTAGTATCAGGATGCTTGACATGGCCAGCCATGTCACCTGACAGGGCCGTGTCAGGAGGGAAGTGTGGAAAGAAGAAGTATTTCAGACGGCTGACACAGCCACCCGTGTCACCTAACATGGGCCATGCCAACAAATTAAATGACAAATTTTGAGTGAAGCTAAAAGATGGCTAACACGGCCACCTGGGTCAGGTGACACATGCTATGTGGGAAGATGTGTTGATTTTACATGTTTTGTGATTTTTCCACCAAGTCTGACCCGAAAGGGCGTTTTGGACATTTTGGACTGAAACCAAGGGTTTTGCACTATTTGAGACAGTTTCTACAACAGAGAAAAGGACGTCTTTTTGGAACACGAAGAATTCAGATGATTGAAAATTAATGTTTTATGCAATTGTTGGAGAAGAATACTTTCATGAGCGGAAGCAATTGAAATCAAAGTCCACTATCAATTTATAATGTCTATCTTTATTTTATTTGTAATTCTTTTGAACAATATTTTGAGTAGCTTAACCCCCCAATGCAAGGGGGTGTCCTTGTTTCGCAATTGTAATGATTCTGAATTCTTGACTTTAATACAATAGTTTATTTCCAATTTAATTGTTCAATGTGTTTAAGGCTCTCCTGATCGGACCAATTATGATTGATTTATGGTTAACAATTAGGGTTGGACCGCCATTGTTAAGGTTTTTGTACGATTAAATTATAGTAGATATCACCTAGGACTAGGGATACCCTTTAGTTACCGATAAAATCTTGATAAAATAAATTGCTTGGTTTCATCATAATTCTCTAAGTACCTAGGTATTAAGATGAATGACTAAATGTTTTCCCACTAAGGACTTTGGGGAAAATAAACTAAAGGTCCGATAGTTGAAGGTTATGAACTTGTTGAAGAAATCAAGAGTCAAGGTTATTACATGGGAAAATCACACATTTACCCCTAGCATGTTTCTCATACTTGTGAAAAAGCCATAATTTACATTCTTCTTATTTTTAATTATTGTTTAGGATAAAATTCAAACCAAACTAAAAGTTAAGTTTTTTTTAATTGAACCACACGTTAAACTCGATACTTATAAGCAGCCCTCGAGATCGATATCCAGAGAATTTCCCTATTATTACTGCAGAGGAAAAATAGTACACTTGTTATTTTAATGATCAAATATTTGGTGCTGTTGTCGGGGACTGCCAAATTATTGAGTTCAATTTGAGATTCAGTTAAAATTCTGTTTCTCTGCGACTAAAATTTTGTTTTCTGTTATTATTTTATTTTTTGTTATTACTGATTTTTGTTTAATCTGTCTATGCGAGGAAAGCCCTCAGCTGAATTTATTTTTTATGCAAAGATTGAAAGAACCTTTCACACAAGGCACAAACAATCTCAATTATCTATATTGGAATCAGAAGAAGATGTTCCCTCATACCATTCAAGCTCAGAATCTGAAAAGGAAGAAGAAACTATGGGAGAAAACCATCCACCACATGAGAGACTTCTTGGAGACTATGGAGGAGAAAATGCTCCAGCAGGTCGATTGACTATTGTGAATCAACTAGTAACTGTTGCAAATTTGCAGCTTCACCCCTCAACAATTTGACAGGTCGAGAATAGATCTTTCACCAGAAAGATAAAATAAGATGAAAATAAGTATTTGCAAAGGTTTCTTATCATGAGCACTACTTTGAAGATTGAGGGGCACTCAGAAGAAGCGAAGAAATTAAGAATTCTTCCATTAACGCTTTCTGAAGATGCTGAAGAGTGGTTTTATGCATTGCCTGCTGGGAGTGTTACTACTTGGGAAGATATGGAGAAGACTTTTCTTGATGAGTACTTTCCTGCTTCTGTTTACATTTGTAAAAGATATGATATTGTGAATTTTAAGCAGAAAAAAGGAGAGTCACTTGGTGATGCATATATGAGGTTCAATGGGTTTTTTGTAGCCTATCCCACTCACAATATGGACCAAACTTAACAAATGAAGATGTTTGTAAATGGCCTCTAAATGAAGACAAAACAACTTATTAATACAACGGCAGGTGGCTCATTCAACTTTACAACATCCACTAGCGTAAAGAAGATCATTGAAACCATTGCTGCAAATGAGCATCTGGAACTGTATGATAGAGTTGCAAGTAAATTAGAGGGAGAGATTGATCTGAAGTTAGAATTTAACAAGAAACTAAAAATCGAAGAGACAATTGCTGCATAAGTGGAGAGAAAGCTGAAAGCAATAAACATGGGTACTCAACAGGTAGCTCAGGTTCAACAGGAATAAAAGGCAAGTTGTGAAATTTGTAGTGGACCACACATGACCATACATTGTCTTGCAACCCCACAACAAGTTGAAGAGATCAAATTTTTGAGGCAGAATAATCCTTACTCCAATACTTATAATCCGAGGTGGAAGAATCATCCAAATTTCTCCTGGACAAATCAGCAAGAAAAAGGTCAAAATCAGCGACAAGATCCTCAAAAGGCAAAATAGGAGGTAGATTTTGAAAATATGGATACCCATAATTCTCAATTCCAAGAAGAGACAAGGAGCAATCGCAGAAAAACCACCCCTGCAATAAAAAAATTGGAAGTTCAAATGGGACAAATTTCATAACAATTATCTGTGCAAGCACAAGGCAATCAGAAAAATTATAAGAATGTTAATGCTGTCACAACAAAGAGTCAGAAAGTTGCTGAAGAAAAAGAAGATGAGGTAAAATTTGATGATAATATCATAGATGTAAGTCTAGAAGTGAGAGAGAACAAGAAAAAGCAAGAAGAAGTGGTATCAGCTAAGAAGCCAACTGAAGAGAAGAGTGCAAAGGAGACTAAACAATTGATTAAGTTGTTGTATCCCTCTTGGGTATCAAAGAAGGACCCAAAAGAGAAAGACTTTGAGAAATTTGTCAAAATGTTCAAAAAGCTAGATATCAACATGATCACGACTTTGTGAGTCTTAAAGAATCTAGACCGCAAGTATACAGCCCTATCACGTGTAGCTTTAAAGATTATCGAATCCCAAGGGACTAAATGTCTAACTACTGTTATCTTAAGTTACTACATAAATTTAAGGCTAAAAATGTAATTAGTAGGGGGTTTAGGGAACCTAACTGGTTATAATCTAGTTTAGATTCAAGGGAGAATATCAGTATGTAATGGTCAGACTTCGGGGATTTAACAACTCATTGACCTAACTTGGATTAACAAAACAGTTTTCATTAGGAAGTATTTGTTTGAAAACCCTCGTCTCACACTCTCGTGTTTATTGATTCAGATCCTACGATCAAACCTAATTGAGTGCTCTCGGTGTTTCAATTAGAGTTTAAAAATATTTTTTGGAAATAAAAAAAACCTAATCAACTTAAAAGCGCTCTCGCTGTATTTTAAGTTGATACACAGATACCACTATCCAGTTATTACCTCAAACTCTCGTTTTATTGATCTTAACTTCTATCTGTATTTTACTCTCGTAACAAAATAGTTAATATTTAGAACTAGTAACTGAAACCAGAAAATTATTCTTTTCTAAAAGGAACTGATCAATTGGTGTTGCTAAACCCCGTTGGCTATATGACCTTACATACCGATAAATAAATTTAGCCTAGCATGTTATAGAACTCAATAACAGCGCAACAGAAATAACTACCATCAAACAATTTAAATAAACTAAACATTTCAGACAATAGTGGCATAAATAAATAAAATACTTAAATTAAACTTGAAAATACTATGGTAAAATATTTGGTTGATTTCTAGTGTCTCCTACAGATCGGTAAAATAAAAGGAAAGAAATAATACGGAAAATATTCGACAGAGTAACAGTAAAAACAGAGAAAAGAAAACGTGTTTAAAAATAGGTATTTGAGGTCCTATTTATAGGCTTGGAGACACGTAGGTAGTTGAGATATTTTCTCCTCCGGATTTGCCTCCGTAGCGACCGCTACGGATTGGAGGGATCAGTGTAATGGTCGTTACACTCCTGCTTTTGAGAAGGGGATAGTGTAGTAAGGTGTAACAGTCATTACACCTGGGCTAGGTGATGTGTAACGGTCGTTACACCCCCTTGGGCTTGGGTGGATTAGGCCCAACGTGTATTTCTTCTTTGGTCTTCCAAGTCTTTTTACTTGTAATGCACCAAATTCTGCCACACACCCATCAATTGCATAATTTCTCTTTCTTTGTGTGGATTTTAAATATGCTTAGCTTGACTTTCTTCGCACATGCCTTGCAAACATCAAATTCCTGAAAAACATAGAAAATACTAGCATAATACGAATAAAGAGTAATTTAATTAATTAAAATGCGGATAAAATTCATGTAAATTTATCTAAATATTCTAAACATTTCTGGTTTATCAAACTCCCATACACTTGAACCTTTGCTTGTCCTCAAGCAAATAATAGAGTAAAAAAAAGTTTAGGGTTTAGGGATGTTACATTAGAAAGATGGAACTAGGTTCCGACCTAATGATACAGAAATGACACAAAACCATAGAACATGGTCAAAATCCTCCATCCTATGAAAACTAGTCTGAATTATGCTATCATAGCTCAACCTAATTCTGTTCATTCGAAATAAACTGCTTTCATTCTAGCGCAATCACATTAAGCCCTTTATCTTTCGCACACACATAGTAGAGTAGCCGGTTAGTGATTCTGGTCTCTTATGCACGGGTTTCTGGTACATAAGTTGGTAACCCTTTTTCTTTCCCAGATTATAAGTCTCAGGGGATCGAACTATAATTCGCCCTACCAAGTTCAGCACCAGATACCACTGAACATGCTTAGAAATGGTTGTTACATCAGTTTTTATAGGTACCGCAACTGTTGGATTAAATGACCTGGTGAGGGTCACCTAACTTAATTAGCGTATTCCCTATTATATGTTGATGCTTATCATTTTTTTCTTTTTTTATTAGGACCAGCCACTTATATTCATCGGCTCCCTACGTAGTTTGTGGAAAAGACGGTGCTGACTGCTAGTATAAACTACTCGGGGTTGATCCAAAACTAAAATTTAAGGCTTCGGTATCATAACCACTCAAACTGATTTTCATAATCTAGAAGATTTAGGTGTCAAGGAGGTATTATTTTTGTCGACTCTTTTTCAAAAAATCTAACGCAGCCTAATTGTGAACAACCTATATACTTTTGAATGTTTCGAGCTAATGTGTCGAGTAAAAAAACTTTTTATGGTTCAAGAAAAGTGTTGACGTATGAATAACTTACAGAAATGATTTTTTATTGAATGGAAAGGGAAATAACAGAAATTTGAATAACTTACTAGGAAAATAGAAAACATAACATAGGTAACATAGGTTTCCTCCCCTACACTTGAACCGAGCATTGTCCTCAATACGACAAATAAAGTGAGAAAAGAAAACAAACGGGAAACTTAAGAGATAATAATAAAAATACAAGGAATGGAGATAACATAAATCACTCCTCATTGTCTTCTCTGACATTTCTGCTGATGGATGCTTCACCTTGTGCTCTTCCTCCTCCTGTCCTTACTCCACCTCTTCTGGGTCTAGGAGGTTCCTCGCCAGTGTTGTAAACATAAGCATGCAGGCCTTCAACACTGAATGAAAAGTGTCGCATTTCATCAGTCAGGTTAAAAATGTCGTGATGGTTCCAATAAGCGTTACTACGTTGATCGCATTGTAGCTCTTGTATCATCTACATCAGTTCTTGTTGACGCTGATCTTGTAGTAAAAGTGATGCATAGATAGCTTCGATGGTGTTCGGCTGAGGATCATTTTCTGCTTTTTCTTGTGGTGGCCCTTATCGATTCACTTCTGGTACTGCATTTTCTACATCTGCTTGATTATCCTGCACGTGTGCTCCAGGGGCTAGTGCCTGCAAATCATAAATCCAATTTGCAGTAATGTCAATTCTAGTTACATCCGGATTCAGAAGAATAATACTTGGGACGACCTTGTGCTGCACCAATAGGTTATACCTTCCATCCATTCTTGCTTTGACAAGATGACCAAACTGGCAATATTCAATATCAAGAAACTCAACTTGCCAAAAATGTAGTTGAACCAACCTGTTTTGCAAATTCAGATAGTTGGCAATAGCGGTGACTAAAACTCCTATACATAAAGGTCATGTGCTTCAGCTGAGTTTTCAGACCTCATCTGAGCTACCAGATGTTCATATGGAAAATCGTCATTGATGGGTATCTCTTCAGGTTTAAGATTTTCCATCCTAGATAGGTGGTCAACAACAAGATTTTCATATCCTAGTTTTTCTTTGATTTCCAAATCAAACTCTTGTAAGAGTAAGATCCATCTTAATAATCTTGGCTTGGCATAATGTTTAGCTAATATGTATCTAATAGATGCGTGATCGGTGTAGATAATAATCTTTGCATCTACTAGATAGGAACACAATTTATCTAATGCAAAAACGGCTTCCAAGAGTTCCTTTTCTGTAGTGGTGTAGTTTATCTGTGCAGAATCCAAAGTCCTACTTGCATAGTATATTGCGTGGAGTTTTTCTCTCTCTTGTTTGTCCTAGTATTGCACCTACTGCAAAATCGCTTGCATCGCACATTATCTCGGATGGTGGACTCCAATCAAGTGGTTGTATGATAGGTGCGGATATGAGAGCTACTTTTAACCGTTCAAATGCCTTGAGGCAGTTATCATCAAAGATGAACTCAACTTCTTTCATTAAGAGGTTAGTCAGAGGTTTAGAAATTTTTGAGAAATCTTTTATGAAGCGTCGGTAGAAACCGGCATGCCCTAAGAAACTTCGTATTTCTCTTACGGTTTTTGGGGTTTGGAGGCTTTCTATTACTTCAATCTTAGCTTTGTCTACTTCGATCCCCTTTTCAGAAACTATGTGTCCAAGTACAATTCCTTGTTTTTACCATAAAATGGGATTTCTCCCAGTTCAACACTAGGTTTACCTTTACACATCTTTCCAGTACCCTTTCCAAGTTTGACAGGCATCCTTCAAAACTTTGCCTGCATACACAGAAGTCATCCATGAACACTTCCATGATATTGTCTATAAAATCGGCAAAGATGGACATCATACATCTTTGGAATGTTGCAGGCGCATTACATAGTCCGAACGATAGTCACCGATAAGCAAACGTACCATAAGAACACGTGAACATTGTCTTTTCTTGGTCATCAGGGTGGATAGGAATTTGAAAGAATCCTGAATAACCGTCTAAATAGCAGTAGTAAGAATGCTTAGCCAATCGCTCAAGCATTTGGTCAATAAAAGGTAGAGGGAAATGGTCTTTTCGAGTTTCTTTATTTAGTTTTCTGTAATCAATGCACATTGTGGCTCCACTCATGACTCTTTCTGCTATTTGTTCTCCCGCTTTGTTTGTCGTGACTGTGATTCCTCCTTTCTTGGGTACACAGTGGACTGGACTAACCCATTGGCTATCTGAGATTGGATAAATGATAACTGCATTTAGAATTTTAGTTACTTCATCCTTGACTACAGTGCTCAAGATCGGGTTAATTCTTCTCTAATGTTCTCTAGAAGATTTACAGTCTTCTTCCAACATAATGCGATGCATGCAGATGGAAGGACTTATTCCTTTAAGATCAAAAATGTTATATCCTAAAGCAGAGGGATATTTTCTTAAGACATGCAATAGTTTTTCCGTCTCAGTTTTTCCTAAGTCTGCGTTGACTATCATGGGTCTTTTAAGTTCCGAAGCTAGGAATTTGTATCTTAGGGTGTTGGGTAAAACTTTAAGTTCCAAGTTGGGTTTCTTAGGACAAGGCATATGATTTGGTGTCAGTGCTAGGCATTCCCTTAAACCGTCATCTCGATATTCGGGACGCCAATAATCATTTTCAAAAATTAGGGGCATCGAAATCTTCATAGTTTCAGAATGAGTTTCTTCTCCTGACTCCATCTCTTTGACACATTCTTCTATTACATCTAACAAATAGCATGTATCATCTATAGCTGGGGCTCGTAGGAACTGTCTCAGGATAAACTCAACTTTCTCTTCTCCAACTTCAAAAGTTAGCTTTCCTCTTTCAACATCTATAATAGCTCCAACAGTGGCTAAAAACGGTCTTCCCAATATTATAGGGGTTACAATGTCTTCTTTAATGTCCATAATGATGAAACCTATGGGGATGTAGAATTGACCTATGTGTACCGGAACGTTTTCTATAATTCCCATGGGGTATTTGACAAAGCGATCCGCTAGTTGTTCTGACATCTTGGTTGGTCTTAATTCTCCCATGTCAAGATTTTTGGATATGGACAGGGGCATAACGCTAATACTAGTGCCTAAGTCGCATAAAGCTTTGTCTATGACATACTTACCTATATTACAGGGTATAGAGAAACTTCCTGGATCCTTCAGCTTCTGAGGCATTTTGTTCTGAATGATTGCGCTATACTCAGCAATGAGGGTAATTCTCTCGTTATCTTCTATCTTTTTCTTGTTTGACAAGATTTCTTTGAGAAACTTAGCATACAAGGGCATTTGAGTGATAGCTTATGTGAATGGTATCGTGATGTTTAATTGTTTCAGAAGTTCAACAAATTTCTTAAATTTCCCTGCACTTATAGATTTAGGAAGTCTTTGAGGATACGAGATTGGTGGTTTGTAAGGCAGCAGAGGCACATAAAGTTTTTCCTTTTCTTCTGTCTTTCCATCACCTACCTTCTCCTTCTCTTTTTGTTCGCTTTC
The DNA here is from genome assembly GCA_948472305.1 of Vicia faba. Classification (NCBI taxonomy): domain Eukaryota; kingdom Viridiplantae; phylum Streptophyta; class Magnoliopsida; order Fabales; family Fabaceae; genus Vicia; species Vicia faba. The sequence goes on from OX451740.1 coordinate 148,572,345, forward strand.
CTCCTCTGTTGTTCTTCTAGAACTTTTGGACATAGCTGGGTTTTCAGCTCTAGGATCAATTGGTCCATCGTATTCAGTTCCACTTTGCAATATAATAGCATGAGCATGTCCTTTTGGATTTGGTTGAGGTTGTCCTGGAAATGTACCAGCAGGTGAAGCAGTAGGTGCTTGTTATAGGGCCACTTGCAAAATATGGGTTTCAAGCATTTTGTTATGGGTGGCTAAAGCATATACTTTGTTCACTAACTGTTTGATTTGCTCACTAGTGTGAATATTTTGATTTAGAAATTCCTTGTTAGTTTGAGCTTGGGTAGCTATAAAATTTTCCATTTGAATTTCGAGGTTAGACTTCCTAGGCATATTAGGAGCAACTGCAGGTGCTTTTTGATATCCTGGTGGTACAGCAGGTGCTTGTCCAGGCGCATACAACGCATTGGTGTTCTTATATGAGAAATTTGGATGATTTTTCCATCCAGGGTTGTAAGTGTTCGAGTATGGGTTTCCTTGAGCATAATGTACTTGGTCGGGGGTGGGGGGGAGGGGGGGGGGGTGTTCCTACTAATATTTTACATTCAGCAGCAGCATGTCCAGGTACTCTGCATATTTCGTAATTCGGAGTTATAGCAGCCACGGTGGCTGGAGGTACTGCGGCTAAGTTATCTATATTCTGGACGAGAGTGTTACCTTAGCATGGACGCTATCAAGATTGTTGATCTCCTACATACCGCCTTTTGTCGGTGCTTTCTGTATGGGAGCTTTGTCTACTTGACCTCTTTCACTCCCCAACTGATAGTGGTTTTGAGCCATACTTTCTATGAGAGCATAAGCAGTAATGTAGGATTTATCCGTAAGTGCGCCACCTGGGGCGGCGTCTATCGTTAATATTGTATTATAAAGAAGAATATTGTAGAAGGTATGGATGATTAACCATTATTCTAGGCCATGGTGTGGACCGAGCCTCATCATGTCTTTGTATCTTTCCCAAGCGTCAAGAAGAGACTCATTGTCCTTTTGTCGAAAATCACTTATTTGGGATCTTAGCATAGCTGTCTTACTTGGTGGGAAATATCTTGCAAGAAAGACTTTCTTCAACTCATCCCAAGAGGTAACCGAGTTAGCTGGTAGATACTGGAGCCAGGCTCGGGCTCTGTCTCTTAGGGAAAAAGGGAAAAGATGAAGTATTATCGCCTCTTGACTGACTCCATTATTCTTAACTGTATCTGTGTATTGCAGAAACATTGATAAATGTATATTAGGGTCGTTCATTGCCCCTCCAGAAAACTGGTTGTGTTGTACAGCAGACAAAAAGGAAGGTTTGAGTTTGAAGTTATTAGCCTCAATCGGAGGAGAAGCAATATTATTATGTGGTTCTTCCTGCAAAGTAATAGCATAAGATTTGAGCGGACGTGGCTGATCACCCATGTCTGGTTCTTCAACTGGTTCGGCAGGGATAGAAGATTGAGAGAGGTATTGATTTGTACGAGATACTCATACTCGTTGTCTTCTGGTAATAGAGCGCTCAGGTTCGGAAATTGGTAGCACTAATCCTTCACCTTTAGAGCGAGTGCTTGGCATACAATTGGGAATGGTGCCTTAGTCTCTACAGCATAACTAAAAGAGTTACGATATCGACTTGTTAGTCCCCGGCAACAATGCCAAAAACTTGAACAGTAAATTCCGCAAGTGCGTGGAAATATCGAACTAATATAAAAGATTGTCGAACCACAGAGACCAAAGTCAACCTACTGCAATCTATCGCTACTTTGTAAAGCTAAGTCTAATGAATAATTGGATTTTTGGGGGAATTTAAGAACTAAAACTAAAAATAACTTTAGAAAATATAATAATAAAGAGAGATCGGAATATGGTTTCCGCGTTCCTGATGGACTTATAGAAAATGAGTACTAATTAAAACTATAACTTAGTTCCATAGAATATACTGACTTAAGGACTCCGTCTCACGCTCTCGCGTATTAACTAAATCCATACTTCCTAATCCCAAGATTTTGCTCTCGCTCGCCCGGTAACTAAGAAATATATTTTGAAAGCCAATAATATCCTAAACGCATCTAAAGCGTTCTCACTGTATTTAGATTTTTTGCCTAATTTCCACTATTTGGTTCGATTCCCATGCTCTCGTAGTGTCGGCTCTAACCTTAATTGATTTCACACTCTCGTGACAAAATCTGTTAAATAATCTTTCACTCTCGTGACAAGGCTATTTAAATTAGACTTGGAAATTAAAACCAAAACATAATTCTAATCATAAATTTTCACCTATTATTTTCTACCGAGTCCGTTGGCAACAACGGTCCTCATACACCGGACTCAAGGCTATTTAGCCAGACATGTTACTAATTAAAAATGCATGAATAATTATATTTACGATGAAAAATGACATAGCAATTAAATTTGACAAACAAAATAGTAATAATAAATAATACGATAAAAAAGAATAACAATGATAGTAATAATAAAGCGGTAAAATGAAGAACCTATAAATGCAAAAAATGGAAACAAAGAAAACATGAATTGAAATAGCCGACAAACTTAGATCTGATACATAAATTAAAGGATAGAAATAAATCCTAAAACTAATTTGGTAATAGTCCCTCGATGTGGAGAATTATTACTTTTACATTCTAAGAAATAGCTATGAACGAAAAATGATGGAAAAAGGGACGAGAGAGAGAGAGAGAGAGAGAGAGAGAGAGAGAGAGATTTGTTGCGGCAACTTCTTTCCAATATATATTCCTCTGATAACTTGTTTTGGTGAGATAAAATAGGGGTAGTGGAAACATGGAGAGAGTATTATGGAAGACTTGGTTGGATAAAAAATAGGATGAAGTGGTTAGTTGGTTTCCGTCTTAGAGGACTTAGTGTGTGGAGAAAAAGTAGGAGAAGTTGGTTTAATATTTGACTATGAGAAAACTTCGCAGAAAGATAGTTATGTGGCATTGGAAAAGGTCTCGTGACGAGGGGTAAGGTTGAGTGGGGCACATCAAGCATGCCGACTGTCACCCTTTCCTTTTTTGCTTCTGCCGATTGTCACGGTGGGTGTGACAAGCGTCACACCTTGCACACGTGGGCCACGCACTTCTTTCTCTATGGGCCTTGGGGTTTTCATTTCTTTTAATGGGCCATTTTTCTTTTTGTATATTTCCTATTTTTCTTCATTTGTACCCTCTTTTTCTTCCTTTTCTCAAACAAGCCTTGTAAACATTAAATTCCTGAAACACATTAAAATACCAGCATAATACCAATATAAAGCAACATAATTAAAATAAAATAGAAACATAATTTATGTTAATCAAGCCAAATATACTATACATTTCCGTGTTATCAAACTCTCCCACACTTAAACCATTGCTTGTCCTCAAGCAATAAACCAACACGGTAAAAGAAATGATTAAGCGCGATTTCAATCAAGAGCACGACGCACACTCCTAATCATACATGGATTCTAGGATAATGTTATATTTATAGGTACTATGTATTCAATACCAAGGATATCGTAACGACACTATGTTCAAAGACTCCCTCTTTATGCAAACCAACTCAAATCATGCCATTGTAACTCAACATATATCTCTCATTTTTCTTTTACTCTTTTCATTCAGGATCAATCACATTAAGCCAGTTATCTAAACACACACATACTAGGGGAAATTGGTTAGCGACTATGATCCTTTTATTTTCTTTAGCAAGGGGTTCTGGTATTTAAGCGCTGCAACCCATTTTTTCCAACTGCGGTTGCGGGGGATCGGACCGTAGCTTGCCCTACCAAGTCCAGTACCAGTGACCTCTGGACCAACCAGCAATGGGTGCTTATTATTAAATTCTTACAGGCTTAACAATCGTTGGGCTAAATGATCGGGTGAGGGTCACCTAACTTAGAAGGTTATTTTTCAATTAAATCATTTATTTATTAAAAACAGGATCATTCACTTATATTCATTGGCTCCCTATGTAGTGCGTGCTTAAGATGGTGCTGACTGCTAACATAAACTACTTAAGATATACTTTGAAAACTTGAGCCTAAGGTCTTGACATTATGGGTACCAATATTGATATCACATAATGAGGGGTTTAGGGTGTCATAACGGTATCGATTTTATCAAAACTTTCCCAAGTCTCTCTAACAAAGCCTAGACATCCTATAAACTTTCAGAGTGTGGTGCCATGAATCAAAAAGAAAATTTTTGTTGGAGGCTAAAATTTTAAAAATACGGGGAAATTCGATAACAACTGAAAACATGTATACAGACTTGACAACATATGTTATGACTCGACTAAATACCGAAAACAAATAAAATTCTAAAAACATGAAATAAACTTAGAAAACGATCAATTAAACTAAAAAGCGATAAGTGGAAAGTGGTAGAGTTCCTCCCCCACGCTTAAACCAAAAATTGTCCTCAATGTTTAGATAAAAGGTGTAAATAGGAAAGACAGAACTTGTATGAATGCTATTGATGGGCTATCATGACCAAATCCGCTCTACATTTAGAGGAAGTACCTTCTCCTATCGTACTTATCAATAGTGTCACCACCAGCAACGACATTGGTAGGAATGTGCGTGGGCACCGACTCATCTTCAAGATGATCATCTGTAAATTTTCCGCCTAGAGATGGCCGCGACGTAAGGAGAAATCCATATCTTTATTTTCTACAAATTCAGACAATAAAACAAAACATTAAATTAAAAGCTTGTGGGTTTCCTCCCACGCAGCGCTTTGTTTAACGTCGATAGCTCGACGGCTCAGGAGTGCAAGCACTCGTGGTGGTTCTCTCGAGAATGACTCCTCGGTTGAAATTTTAGTAATCATCGTTTTCCATGGCCACTTATCAAGCCATCTCACATATCCCTCGCCTTTTCTTTTCTTTCTTCTATGGGGTGGTTCATTCTTTTGAACTTGTGGTGGTAGTTCTGGATCTATCCTAAGTATCATATTTTCCAGTTTGGGCTTAGTGATTTCATCCACCACCTCAAAGGTTAACCTTACCCTCTTAACAGTAATTATATCCCTAGTTTCATGGTCCTCTAATTTTCTCTTTTTATGCAAGACTTCAAACAAGGGTGCATTGGTCTGGATATTTTCGAATACCTCCACATATGTTTTAGATTTGGAGTATAGGGATGAGGAACAAAAATAGGTGCTTCCTTCTCTACCTATTCTACAACCTCCCTTTTAAATGGTGTTGGAGGAATTTTCTCAATCTTTACTCTTTTCTTGTAGGAACTCTCCTCAACCACATCATCACTCTCCTTAACCTCATTATCACTCTCCTTGTGATTTTCATTTTTTTTTTCACTACCGGTTGTTATAACATCCATGTTCTCCTCAGGTAAGGGTCCTAGAGGGTTTTGTTCAAGCTAGGAGATTTGAGTCGCTAAGGCTATGTTGTGAGTCGCGAGCGACCCAACCACAGTGGTCAGTTTCCTAATGGTTTCATTTTTTTAAGACTTTGTTTGCTAAACTCTTCATTCTGGAAAGTTTGTGTCTCTACAAAGTGCTTCATCATATATTCTAGCCTAGAGTGAACTAGCGTTGCATCAGAATCCTCCATTGATATTTCGAAGTTGAAATCATGCGATTCTTCTGATTCTTCAAAGTGAGTTAGATTCGTATTTTGTGTTTCCACAAAGCGCTCTGTCATCATAGATATTTCATTAAAATTTTCCATTAATATTTCAAGGTCAGATTTATAGGATTCTTGTGACACCTCAAGATATTGGGTATGGTGATCGTAGAGGAAATTTGGTTGAGGATAAGTTAGTGTGGCATTGAAATCCTCAATAAATGTTTCTAGGTTTGAATTATGGGGTTCTTGTGATTCCTCAAAATGTTGGGATTAGTAATTTGGGTGAGAATGAGTTAGTGACGCATTGAAATTCTCCAATAGCATTTCGAGGTCAGATTTATGGGATTCTTGTGATTCCTCGAAATACTCGGAGGGGGAGTTGTAGAAAAAGTTTGGGTGATACATAGTAATTGGGAAAATAATGCCTTAGTCTATACGGTTCAACAACAGAATAACAATATTGACTGTTGGTCCCCGGAAACGGCGCCAAAAACTTGATTGTAACTTTGTGAGTCTTAAAGAATCTCGACCGCAAGTATACAGTCCTATCGCGTGTAGCTTTAAAGATTATTGAATCCCAAGGGAATAAATGTCGAACTACCATTATCTTAGGTTACTACGTAAATCTAAGGCTAATAATGTAATTAATAGGGGATTTAGGGAACCTAACTGATTATAATCTAGTTTAGATTCAAGGGAGAATATCGGTATGTAATGGTCGGACTTCGGGGATTTAGCAACTCATTGACCTAACTCGGATTAACAAAATATTTTTCAGTAGGAAGTATTTGCTTGAAAACCCTCTTCTCACACTCTCGTGTTTATTGATTCAGATCCTACGATCAAACTTAAGTGAGTCCTCTCGCTGTTTCAATTAGACTTTAAAAATAGTTTTTGGAAACAAACAAAACCTAATCAACTTAAAAGCTCTCTCACTGTATTTTAAGTTGATGCACAGTTAACATTGTCCAGTTATTATCTTAAACTCTCGTTTTTATGATCTTAACTTCTATATGTATTTTACTCTCGTTTTATTCTTTTTTAAAAGGAACCGATCAATTGGTGTTGCTAAACCATGTTGGGTATATGACCTTACATACCGAAAAATAAATTTATCCTAGCATGTTATACAATTCAATAACAGCGCAACAAAAATAACTACCATCAAACAATTTAAATAAAATAAACATTTCAGACGATCCTGGCATAAATAAATAAAATACTTAAATTAAACCTGAAAATACTATGGCAGAATATTTGGCTGATTTCAGGTGTCTCCTACAGATCGGTAAAATAAACAGAAAGAAATAATACGGAAAATAATAGGCAGAGTAACAGTAAAAACAATGAAAAGAAAATGTTTTTAAAAATGGGGATTTGAGGTCCTATTTATAGGCTTGAAGACGCGCAGGAAGTTGAGATATTTTCTCCTCTGGATTTTCCTCCATAGCAACCGCTACAGGTTGAAGGGATCAGTGCAACGATCGTTACACTCCTGCTTTTGAGGAGAGGCTAGCGTGGCAAGGTGTAACGGTCGTTACACCTAGGCTAGGTGATGTGTAACGGTCATTACACCCCCTTGGGCTTAGGTGGATTGGGCCCAACGTGTATTTCTTCTTTGGCCTTCCAAGGCTTTTTACATGTAATGCACCCAATTCTGCCACACACCCCTCAATTTCATAATTTCTCTTTCTTTGTGCGGATTTTAAATACGATTAGCTCGACTTTTCTTGACTTTATTCACACATGTCTTGCAAACATCAAATTCCTTAAAACATAGAAAATACCAGCATAATACGAATAAAGAGTAATTTAATTAATTAAAATGTGGATATAATTCATGTAAATTGATCCAAATGTTCGATAAATTTCCGGTTTATCACAACATACCATTCTTTGAAGCACTCGAGAAAATTCCCTTGTACCAGAAATTCATGAAGGAAGTATTATCAAAGAAGAGACCAACTGAAGATGGACCGGTACCTGGTGATGAGAAATTATGTGCAATCATGCTCGAGAGAAAAATCCCTATCAAGCAAAAGGATCTGAGGTCAGTTGCAATATTGTGCACTATAAAAGAAAGAACATTCAAGAGGGTTCTAATTGATTCTGGTTGTAGTGTGAGATTAATGCCATTATCTATTTTCAAAAATCTTGGTATTGAGAAGATAAGCGAGAGTGGGACAAAATTGATATTTGTTGATCACACCATCAAGTAGTCATATAAGATATCTGAAGATGTATTGGTGGAAATTAACAATTTTTTCTTTCCAGTTGGTTTCCAGATCATGGATATTCCTCAAGATGAAGAGACTCTTATCATTCTTGGTCGACCATTTTAGCTGACTAGTCGGTACAGTTTTGATATCGAGACAGGTAATTTGACATTAAAATCATTTGATGAGGAGATAACTTTGAAGGTGATGGAAATCAAGAAGCAATGTGCCAGTGGAAATCATGAATCTTCAGTCGGTATGATCAAAATAGAAGGAGGAAGCATGATTTCAAAACCACTCCCAAAAGAAGTCTCAGGCATAATCTCTCAGGTAGCATCCATAAAAATTCTTATGTTTAGTCAACAAATTAAGAAGAGAAAGAAGAAGGAGCAACAAGGTAAGGATAGGGAGGATGGAAGTAACTTGAAGCAAAAAGTGGTTCATAAAACTAGATGAGTTATGGGTTGCGGAAAGGAAGAGCAACAAGGTGTGGAAGAGGAAGCACCCCCCATAATAAAGGGGAATGGACCGTCGAGCCATGCGACGTTAAACAAAGTGCTTCTCGGGAGGCAACCCACATGTTTTATTGTTAATTATTTTCTTTGTTTCTGTTAATTTTGTTTTGTAAGGCGTGTTTAGATTTATGAAGTTCCCTGTACAGGAAAGAGAAGGCGAAATTTGGGCAAGCATCAGTGAAGGAAGTTGTGCCGGAAGAAGTGAGAAATATGCAAAAAAGGAAATTTTTTTGAAGAGCAATCAGGCTTCTGACACAGCCTCCCGTGTCATTTGACATGGCCCGTGTCAGCGTGCCTTAAGCTTGGTTAGAAAAATTAGAAATCTGGGAATCTCAGGCCCTTGTCATGGGCTCCTGTGTCAGCTGACACGGGTGCCTGTGTCAACTGACACGGGTGCCTGTGTCAACCGGCACGGCCCGTTTCAGCTTTCCTAAAGTGTGCACGAAAAAAATAGTTTATATGGATTATAGATCCCTGACACGATCGGCTGTGTGGGCCGACACGACTCGTGTCAGGGTTGCGAGTGGAATTTTTAAAATTTTCTTTTTACATCTTGTGGGCTATCCTTTCATTTAAACAATTTTCTCCCACTCATCAACTCATTAATCTAATTTTATTCATCCTTTGTCATCTCCTACATTTCTTTATCCCAACAAAACCTTTATCCTCCATTAAAACCCAAAAATAAAATTTCCACCTTTCCCCTCATCCACACCCCAATTCCAAAACTTCCTTCACAAAACTTTCTCTATTTTCATCCTCTACAATGTTCCGGGGGGTGGTTTTCACTAATTTCACATTTCAATTTTTGTGGTTTCTCTCTCTTTTGTACATGTATGAAAATCCCAATATAGAGGGTTGCTTTAGGGAAACAACCAGTGGGTGAACCGTCACACTCACGGAGGAGGGCTAGTTGTACTTCTAATGTGCATGACATAGTGTTAGACACCCTAGAGCATGAACATAGGTATCGAGCTCTCCTGAAGCGTAAGATTATGCCAGCAAGGTATATCTGTGATAAGACTTTGGATGATTTAGATTTAAAAGTAGAAATTCATAGGATGTTTCACACTTTGGGTATTGTTGTACCCCAAAATTTTCCCTCCCATATTTCTCAAAACATTTTAAGAAAGATCCTCAAGTTGCTCAAGGAAGTCCAAGGGTTGACCAGACAAGCCCTCTCCTAAGGCAGTCCACCTCAAATTAGGGTTTCATGTTGCATCAAGATACTTGAGTCCAAGGGATCCCAAATGCTCACCAATGTCCTAATATGTTCTCAAGATCATCCATGTCAAGTTTCAAGCCTTACAGAGAAAGTTTGCTCAGTCAACTACTCAAAGGCCCAAAACTCGACTGTGCTGGGGCAAAAGTCAAATGTGGCTTACATACAGTCAAACTTCAATATTTTTTGTCAAAATTCTCATTTTTAAGTATATTTCATCATTTTATCAAGGGTTGATCATGATTCATCAAGGATTGCTCATAATTCATCAAGACTCAAAAGTTGCTAAATTAGGGTTTTGTAGGAAAAGTCAACTCAACTTTGACCAAGCATACCTTTCTCATACTTTATGAGAAATGACCCATCCAAATCTAATTTTTAAGAGGATTCAATTCCCTACAATTCATATTCATCTCCCAAGTTCAAAATATGCACTCACAAGAAGTTATGAATTGGGACATTATAGGTCATTTTGGAAAGTCAACAAAAACACATTTTTTGTCAAATCTTCATACATGAGCATGGAATATAAAATTGAGATGAGACAAAAAGGGTTGATTAGAGGACATCTCAAGCTTTCTAAAAAGTCCAAGAATACCTCCAAAGATTCAAAATTGAGGAAGTTATGCATTGGTGAAGTTGACCCCTTTTGCAAAATTGCCAAAAGTCAACTATCCCTAAAACTTCAAATTTTGCAAAATGGGCCCAATCTTTTTCACTTGTTTTGAGTTGGAAACATAGTCCACGAGCTCTAGCCCTTACCACTTGTCATTATCATGTTTTTATTATTTATTTTGATTTTTATTTGATTTAAATCAATTTTAATCAAAATAAATCATATAAAATCCAAAGTATTGAAATCTAAATATTTTTTACATGATTCAGGTCTTAATGTCCAGCTAGCAAGTAATCAAATTCGTATCAAAGCATGATGTGAACAAAAAGATTGAAATAGGCCAATTTTGGAAAGGTTTCAAAGTGAATCAAATCAAGAATCCAATTCATTTATGGAGGAAGATTGAGGCCAGGTTTTCAAACCTAATTCACTCCTCAATACATCTAGAGGCGAGGCAGACCTAAAACGAGGTTAGAAGCAGACGCAAGAGGCAGAACAAAAACTTGAAAAATCAAGAAAAAGTGCAAGATCGAATTCCTATCTCCAGGCATCCTCAAGGCCTTATATCCATCTCAATCACTTCCTGAGACTCCCATCAAGCGAAAGCAATCAAAACCAAGCATTTTCGAGCCATATATCTCACTGTAAGTCGCCCACGACATAGCTCTTTTCTTGAAATCGAATAGCACTGTTCTTGCACATATAGCATAAAATAATTGTACATTCTTGATCACAATCATGTTTACAAGCTCTCTGTATTCTTTAATTGCGTTTTCATGGCTTGTATGAAGTTTCACCATTATTAGGGTTTACAAGCTCAATTTGGGATCTTGGCGTACATGCAAAATTGGGCCATGAAAGGGCCACCACGGTGCTCAGCAAAACCAAACGAGTCCATTCATGGTCTTGGTGACCATTTATATCACTTGTATTTGATTTTGAGAAATTGCAGGGCTATAGCGATGGACATTGTCCGTAGGTAAAGGTTTCTAAACGTTTTAGCCACGGAGAGAGGACAGGGATGATGGCGTGGCTCCATCTAATTCGTCCATTTGAATTTCGCGCTGAATATTTTATTATTCCATTTGTTTTATATATTATTATTATTGTTCATCATATGTACAAACAGAAGCAGATGGCCCAGTGGTAGCCAGGTTGGTGTTAAAACGTGGGAGTGCTTGAGGTCAGGGGTTCGACCCCTGCCTCCAACATTTGTGTTTTTTCTTAATTTATTTCAGGCAATCACATGTGCATATAAATCCAAGGCCTATCATACTCCCTCAAGATCCAACCATTCAGGAATCCAAGAAGCCAGATCTGATGGCTATGACATGATGACCATGGTGGAACTCAGCCAAGGCAATGTGCTGGATCTCAGAAGTCAACGTGGACTTCCAATCATTGGGCCTAGATTGATATTCACACCGCCCATTTTTCGGGCCCATTTCTTATTCTTTTTTCTTTTTATATTTCACTTAATTAATTAATTTATTTATTTTACTAACAAAATTAATTTTCTTTTTATTAAAAAAATCACAAAAATATTTTTCTATCCAATTAAATTTAAGATTTTTATTTTTATTAAAAAATTAATTAATTTAATTAGGTTTGATTAATTTAGATAACTTTGATTTCTTTTTTGTACATAGTTAAAATTAATTAGAATAAATAGATTTTATTACTAACTTAATTATATTTTATTTTTTCCTAAAATTACAAAAAAAAATCAAAAATAGGTCTTGTAATTATTTTTATTAATTAATTTAATTAACTAATTAATTTGTAAATTTTTTTTTAAAAAAACCTAAATTCTTTTCTTTAAATATTAAAAACAACAAAAAAGCAATTTTTCTTTTAATTAGGTTAGAAGGGTCAAAACCCTAATTTCCCGTCGATCTAATTTTCCTCGCGCGCTTTATTTTTATTATTTGTCATATTATTGTAACTGCTCACAATTTGTAATAGTTTAATTAGGACGTTTATTTACATTTACCGCTTTACTTTTCAAGGGTTTGTTTTTGGCTATGTAAATACCCGAAGCCTTGTAATAGCTTAGTTTAATTTCCGCATTTTAAATTCCACAAATATTTAACTGTTAGATGTATGACTTAGGATGCATGACAAGAATGTATGTTAAAGTTTAAAATAGTTAGATCACCCTATATGTGCAAAGATAATAAATCAGAAATTGAATCACTCGCACATGCCCACTCCTAGGGTATACTCCCACTTGGTTGCCTTCGGTAAACGGTCATTGAGTATAGGATGCTTTAGGGGTCGTCCTTTTGTCCAAAGATCAAAGTTGCCTCGGAAAGGTTGCCTCGGATATCGTTTCCTCGGATAATTGATCTAAGACATTAGGGTTACTACTAAGACGTCCTAACATTGCTTTAGTGACCGAACGTCCCTTTCGAATTGACCCTCAAAACTCCAACGACGGTGCTACCTACTCACTAATAGTGGGATATCATTGTCTAAAGGAAACAAACATATAACGATTCTTTTTCGAGTAGGTAGATTAGCTCTTAAGTACTTGCTCAATCAAAACAAATTTTTTCACACTTACATTCCTTTTCAAACAAAGTTTTCAAAAACACTTCATTACACTCTTGAAGACAGAAGCAAGAGTTAAATCGAAGTCAAAACAAAAAACAACTTTTCAAAGCACACAAATACGAAGAAAACAATTTTGAAAATGATGAGCAAGTACCTAAGAGCCCGTAGATAACTACGGATAGAAAGGGTGCTAATACCTTCCCTTTCTATAATCTACCCCCCGTACTCAGAAATATCTCGAAAAAGGAATTTTTCTGTGCTTTTTTCCTTTCCTTGTTGGATAAAATAAAAGACGGTGGCGACTCTTGCTTACCGCGACATTTTGTGAACACAAACGCAAAACGCAAACCAGTAATTCCTTAAAAAATAGGGAAACACGTCCCGGTTCTGGCCACCGTATCACAGAATTGGCGACTCTGCTGGGGATCTAATAAGTGGGGTGTACCTTAGGATTAGTTCATCGTATTGTTTTCAATTGTTTCATTTGTTTGCTTTATTTTGTGGGCTTTGTATTGGAGTTACTATAGATCCTAACCCGGATCTGGGGATACCTTTTAGGTAAGTAGCAATAGACTGTGAGGGAACTGTACGGCGTAGACCGATACGGTTGAAGTAGTAGCTACGTTGGTGTGACACATTAGTTGGTACCGATATCCCTTGTGGAACAACAAGGAGAGTGTGGTGCTGCTAGTGGGTCATTAAGCATCAACTGACCTTAGAACCTATAATTGACCAACTTGGCCATAGAAAGTAGCAGTATGCTACACTCATTGAGACCATACTCTCGCGATGGTTCCGGCCGCAAGAAAAGATTGCTAAACTGGGACTATGACCTATCAAGGATGGTCATGATATTGAGAACCTCTAGAACCCGGTTACTATTACTAGGACAGGTTGAACCAACTAAACTGCAAGAGGGTAGTACCTAAACTCCATGCCAGCCTGAAATTTAAGGGCTATTGTGTGACTTGTGTGCTTTCAACTTGAACTACTTGCACATGTTTGTTATCTAACAACATGAGTTCTTTGCAGGTTTTGTTTACAGCCCTTATCCAATAACTTAGATTTCTTGCCGGATTTACTTGCTAACATCACCTCGCATTTGCTTAAACGCATAGCATACACATCATAACATTGTGCCTTAACATTTCCTTAACCATTTCAAGGATCTCAAAGGTTTGTGATGCAGTTTATGGTAAATCAAACGTCTAGCAAGGGGAAAAGGGGATTTATTTTCCTCTAGCCAATGTCATCTAGAGATTAAAACACGATAATTTGAGTCGGTGGCTATGACCCACTCAATATGGTGAGCTTGACTCTTGAAGAAGGACTCTTGATGACACAAAGTTTCTTCAATCAAAGCTACAAAATTCAAATTCTAACAGTCTCTTGTTTATCCCGCAAGATCCTTGAAAACATTGCATACATATATCATACATATCATTGCATAACAGGTCTCCCAGTACAAGTCTCTCATGTTCTCGCTATTTATTTCAGCAATGGATCTCCAACAAGACAACCAAGATCTTCAAACTCAAGAAGCTCAGTTCAGGGACGTATTCCTAAACCTATCTGAGGGGCAGGAAGAGTTAAAAACACTCCTCGTCAGGAACTTGGTCAAGAAAAGTCCTGAAAACAATAAGGACGAACGGTTGGAACAACTGCAAGCTGAGATAGATGCATCGAGAACCCAGATGCTGGGGCAGATGGCCCTTATCCAAAGCTTATCCCGGGAACAAGAAGAACTGAGAACCATTATCAACCAGCTTCATCAAGACAGATATAAAAGTATGAAGCAAATAGTCAAGGCTGGGGACCAAGTCATTAATCAGCCTCCAAGAAGACAAGGGTTTGGATTGGTAAAGAATGGACCTCTTCAAGTTGCTACCATCTCACAAATCCAACAACAACCTCGCCAAAAGCAACGGGTTAATCAGAGTAAGCCAGATACGCCCAAAAGGCAGTTCGTCGAGCTCAACATGTCGTTGTCTCAAGCTTTACAACACCTGTTGAGATTGAATTTGGTGATGTTAAGGGATCCTCCTCAAAATCCCCACATAGCCTCCCCAAGGTACAATCCTGATGCTAGGTGTGCATACCATTCCAACAGCCCGGGGCATGATACTGATGATTGTTGGGCTTTGAAAAATAAAATTCAGGACTTGATCGATAAAGGAGCATTGGAATTCACACAAGATGGTCAGGCTGAGTTCTTCTACCATCCCTCCAAGGCACGTCCTCTGAAGTGACAAGACCAGACGAGAAGACTTTTTGTTCATTAGAATTTTCAATTTGTAATTTTCTTTTGATTGTTCAAACATTTATTCATGTAAAACTTTGTTACTTTATCAATGCATTGCATATGTCTATTTTGAATCAATCCATTTGTATTCACTATATTAAAATTGCTTTCATTTTTTGTGATGTTCAACTCTCGATTAAAAAAGTTCTAAGCCTTTAGATGGAGGATGACGAAAAAGATACCACGATCTCTATAGTATGATTTTGATCGGAACCCGATGGTGATGTACAAGTGTTGTTTCAAATCCTAAACAGTGGAGTTATAAGGAAGATAATCCCTCGTCAACCCCTTTGAGCCAAAGAAGTAGGAGATTTTTTCTTTTCACACATATTAAAACCCTTAATTATAACCTGGGGCAGGGTAGTTTTCTCAGTTAATCCAGGTGCACAATAAATGGCATCGAAGATGTCCTTTCGAATCAGAAGACGAAGATGGTTCCCTATAATCGTAAAGACATGTTCTCATTATCTTTCAAAATAAAAGCCCATTAAGTCACAACCTATGAAAAAGACTTAAGAAAAAACTGGGGCATCTCGCTGATTGTAATCACAAAAAGGAACAGTTCAGGCAAAAGACAGGGATAATAAAATCAAAAAAGAGGTCCTACAAACCCTTAACAAAAAGAAATTACTGCCTATCCAAAATAAATTATCAGTATCCGAACCATCACTTGAATATTAGAGCAAAGACTCAAAACAGGATCTAAATGCACAATTAGCTGAGTTTAGGATCAAAGAACATCACGAAGAGCGGGTGGGTACAAATAAATTTTGAGCCTTTATCCTTTGTTTCTTGAACCGTGAACCAGGCCACGTTATAACCCTTAAAAAGTCCTAGTTGAAGCATGGGTTAGTTCGAAAGCATACTGTTACAAAAGGTATCCTGACTCCTGTAGGACTTGCTGTAAATCCTGAGTTGACGTCACATTTTACAAAATTTGCCTCTTTTACTAAAAAATGCATTTTCAAAAAAAAAAATTTCAAGACAAACATAAGCTTTGCATTCTTAAAATAACATTGTTTGCATATGATTATTTGTTCAACAGCAGAGAAATTCGCACGACGAATATCTAGTGAATAAAAATCTTCTCAATAAAATGGATCACCTCAAGTGGAAAAACACTTCCAACCAAGGGGCACGGCATGATCATTGTCCATCATCTGGGTCAGTTAAGTCAAGATTCAAGGAATCTCTCAAAGATGCCAAATATCTAGGGGCAAATCTCTATCTGAATCACTTGGCGCATTGGACATGAGTTCCAGCAACGAATCTTGCATGATCAAACAGACATCTTCTGGTAGAATGGCAACACAACACTACCGACAGTGACAACTCCCTACACTCTGAGAGCATGGACATAGTCAGAAAATACTATGCATGAACAAAGACCCGCTAGGTTGACTGGCCTAGGCAAAAATAAGGTCATCCCGGCGAACCAAAAGGGTTCGGGAAAAAATTAGGGATAAAAACAAAAGGACATGTACACCCGGCAAGTCGAAAACCTGAAAAGGCGGCTTGGGAAAAAAAGGGGTATCCCGGTGGACTGAAAACCCGGAAGGGCGGTCCAGGCAAAAATTAGGGATCAAAGCATACGACTATGTCCCGTCATCTTGTCACTTGCCTACCAGAAGAAGGTTGATCATTTCGATCGGCAATTACCAAACACCTCATAAGTTGGGATAATACTCGACCTACAAGGCCTCCGCAGGCGCCTTCTCCCGCAGAAACAGGGGCATAAAAGTCTCGTTACAAAGTCATTGTCATATCTTCAGCATGCGTCCCAATAACATTCACTCCCTGCAGAGTAAGAGAGAGACGATGGTGTTAATTCTCCCCAGTTGAGGCTCGCAACCACGAATGAATCAGAGACATTTCCCCAAGCAGAGTTTATCTATCACCAGCACTGGAAGATTATCCCCAGTGAAGTTTTATTGAATTATCCCCAGTAGAGTCTGGAGGATTATCCCCAGTATAGTCTAAAAGATTATACCCAGTGAAGTCGCAACTAGAAAGTCATCCCCATCGGAATTCATTCCTTTCACAAACAGAAACTCAATCCCCAACAGGGTTCATTATCACCAGCAGTGGTAATTCATCCCCGACTGAGGTTATTCTTCCTAATCAACAGGTCCTCTAGCAGAATATGTCCTCCCCACAGAGTCATTCCCTCATCAGTTTATTCCCCAGCGGAGTTATCCTCTACCGCAGGTTTATTCTCACAAACATCTTCATTCACTATCCCCAGCGGAAACGAAGAATTCAACTCTTTTCTCGAGCAGCTATCTGGGATTTATCTTCCCCAGCTAAAAACATCACATTTCCATACATCATGACATGCATACGCATCATACAACACAGTCTCATTTATTTTGAGAACATCATTTCCTGATACATATCATGCATTACATACAACTAACCTTTACCTTTCAGGAAAGATACAATCAAACTCTCACAAAATTCAAGCTGTGAAGCTTGGGTACGATTGGTAACAGTTTAATCCCCAGTTGAATACGGACGATCAAAGTTCCTAAAATTCAACTTTCCTCTTCAATATAGATGTTTCCTCAGTAGAATACGGACAATCGAGGTTCCTAAAATTCAACAGAGATGTTTCCTCAGTAGAATACGGACGATCGAGGTTCCTAAAATTCAACAGAGATGATTCCTCAGTAGAATACGGACGATCGAAGTTCCTAAAATTCAACAGAGATGTTTCCTCAGTAGAATACGAACGATCGAGGTTCCTAAAATTCAACAGAGATGATTCCTCACTAGAATACGGACGATCGAAGTTCCTAAAATTCAACAGAGATGTTTCCTCAGTAGAATACGGACGATCGAGGTTCCTAAAATTCAACAAAGATGATTCCTCAGTAGAATACGGATGATCAAAGTTCCTAAAATTAAACAGAGATGTTTCCTCAGTAGAATACGGACGATCGAGGTTCCTAAAATTCAACAGAGATGATTCCTCAGTAGAATACGGACGATCGAAGTTCCTAAAATTCAACAGAGATGATTCCTCAGTAGAATACAGACGATCGAAGTTCCTAAAATTCGACAAAGATGTTTCCTCAGTAGAATACGGACGATCGAAGTTCCTAAAATTCAACAGAGATGTTTCCTCGGTAGAATACGGACGATCAAAGTTCCTAAAATTCAACAGAGATGTTTCCTCGGTAGAATACAGACGATCGAAGTTCCTAAAATTCGACAGAGATGTTTCCTCAGTAGAATACGGACAATCGAGATTCCTAAAATTCAACAGAGATGTTTCCTCAGTACAATACGGAAGATCGAAGTTCCTAAAATTCAATTGAGATGTTTCCTCAGTAGAATACGGACGACCGAAGTTCCTAAAATTCAACAGAGATGATTCACCATTAGAATACGGATGACCAAAGCTCCTAAAATTCTACTTCTCTCAACAAAGATCAGCCTTCCCCAGCGGAATCTTCCTCAATGACAGGTATACAAGCTCTCGCTAAGGAATCTCTTATGCGATCGACACTCCTTCGGATGGCATCTTTAAGCCCATATCCCGTCATCAATTTCCAAATGGCATCTGTAAGCCCATTCCCGACATCACAAGACAATTACCACTTCATGCGAGTGCAAATTTCTGGGCACTTTAGTGTTCAATCACCTTCCACCCTCGGATCACGAAAGGCACGAAAGCCAATCTACATCCTCGGGTTTAAGAAGATTGAATAGGGGCAGTTGTTGTACCCCAAAATTTTCCCTCCCATATTTCTCAAAACATTTGAAGAAAGATCCTCAAGTTGCTCAAGGAAGTCCAAGGGTTGACCAGACAAGCCCTCTCCTAAAACAGTCCACCTCAAATTAGGGTTTCATGTTTCATCAAGATAATTGAGTCCAAGGGATCCCAAATGCTCACCAATGTCCTAATATGTTCTCAAGATCATCCATGTCAAGTTTCAAGCCCTACAGAGAAAGTTTGCTCAGTCAACTACTCAAAGGCCCAAAAATCGACTATGTTAGGGCAAAAGTCAATTGTGGCTTACATACAGTGAAACTTCAAGATTTTTGGTCAACATTCTCATTTTGAAGTATATTTCATCATTTTATAAAGGGTTGATCATGATTCATCAAGGATTGCTCATAATTCATCAAGACTCAAAAGTTGATAAATTAAGGTTTTGCAGGAAAAGTCAACTCAACTTTGACCAAGCATAACTTTCTCATACTTTATGATAAATGACCCATCAAAATCTCATTTTGAAGAGGATGCAATTCCCTACAATTCATATTCAGCTCTCAAGTTCAAAATATGCACTCACAAGAAGTTATGAATTGGGACATTATAGGTCATTTTGGAAAGTCAACAAAAACACCTTTTTTGTCAAAGCTTCATACATGAGAATGGAATATAAAATTGAGATGATACCAAAAGTTTTGATTATAGTACATCTCAAGCTTTATAAAAAGTCCAATAACACCTCCAAAGAGTCAAAATTGAGGAAGTTATGCATTGGTGAAGTTGACCCTTTTTGCAAAATTGCCAAAAGTCAACTATCCCTAAAACTTCAAATTTTGCCAAATGGGCCCAATCTTTTTCACTTGTTTTGAGTTGGCAACATAGCCCATGAGCTCTAGCCCTTTCCACTTGTCATTATCATGTTTTTATTATTTATTTTGATTTTTATTTGATTTAAATCAATTTTAATCAAAATAAATCATATAAAATCCAAAGTATTGAAAACTAAATATTTTTTACATGATTCAGGTCTTAATGTCCAGCTAGCAAGTAATCAAATTCGTATCAAAGCATGATGTGAACAAAAAGATTGAAATAGGCCAATTTTAGAAAGGTTTCAAAGTGAATCCAATCAAGAATCCAATTCATTTATGGAGGAAGATTGAGGCCAGGTTTTCAAACCTAATTCACTCCTCAATACATCTAGAGGCGAGGCAGACCTAAAACGAGGTTAGAAGCAGACGCAAGAGGCAGAACAAAAACTTGAAAAATCAAGAAAAAGTGCAAGATCGAATTCCTATCTCCAGGCATCCTCAAGGCCTTCTATCCATCTCAATCACTTCCTGAGACTCCCATCAAGCAAAAGCAATCAAAACCAAGCATTTTCGAGCCATATATCTCACTGTAAGTCGCCCACGACATAGCTCTTTTCTTGAAATCGAATAGCACTTTTCTTGCACATATAGCATAAAATAATTGTACATTCTTGATCACAATCATGTTTACAAGCTCTCTGTATTCTTTAATTGCATTTTCATGGCTTGTATGAAGTTTCACCATTATTAGGGTTTACAAGCTCAATTTGGGATCTTGGCGTACATGCAAAATTGGGCCATGAAAGGGCCACCACTGTGCTCATCAAAACCAGATGAGTTCATTTATGGTCTTGGTGGTCATTTATATCAGTTGTATTTGATTTTGAGAAATTGCAGGGCTATAGCGATGGACATTGTCCGTAGGTAAAGGTTTCTAAATGTTTTAGCCACGGAGAGAGGGCAGGGATGATGGCGTGGCTCCATCTAATTCGTCCATTTGAATTTCACGCTGAATATTTTATTATTCCATTTGTTTTATATATTATTATTATTGTTCATCATATGTACAAACAGAAGCAGATGGCCCAATGTTAGCCAGGTTGGTGTTAAAACGTGGGAGTGCTTGAGGTCAGGGGTTCGACCCCTGCCTCCAACATTTGTGTTTTTTCTTAATTTATTTCAGGCAATCACATGTGCACATAAATCCAAGGCCTATCATACTCCCTCAAGATCCAACCATTCAGGAATCCAAGAAGCCAAATCTGATGGCTATGACATGATGACCATGGTGGACCTCAGTCAAGGAAATGTGCTGGATCCCAGAAGTCAACATGGACTTCCAATCATTGTGCCCAGATTGATATTCACACCCCCCATTTTTCAGGCCCATTTCTTTTTTTTTCTTTTTATATTTCACTTAATTAATTTATTTATTTGTTTTACTAACAAAATTAATTTTCTTTTTATTAAAAAAATCACAAAAATATTTTTCTATCCAATTAAATTTAAGATATTTATTTTTATTAAAAAATTAATTAATTTAATTAGGTTTGATTAATTTACATAACTTTGATTTCTTTTTTGTACATAGTTAAAATTAATTAGAATAAATAGGTTTTATTACTAACTTAATTATATTTTATTTTTTCCTAAAATAACAAAAAAAACCAAAAATAGGTCTTGTAATTATTTTTATTAATTAATTTAATTAACTAATTAATTTGTACATTTATTTTATTTTTTAAAAACCTAAATTCTTTTCTTTAAATATTAAAAACAACAAAAAAACAACTTTTCTTTTAATTAGGTTAGAAGGGTCAAAACCCTAATTTCTCGTCGATCTAATTTTCCCCGCGCGCTTTATTTTTATTATTTATCATATTATTGTAACTGCTCACAGTTTGTAATAGTTTAATTAGGACGTTTATTTACATTTACCGCTTTACCTTTCAAGGGTTTGTTTTTGGCTATGTAAATACCCGAAGCCTTGTAATAGCTTAGTTTAATTTCCGCATTTTAAATTCCGCAAATATTTAATTGTTAGATGTATGACATGGGATGCATGACAAGAATGTATGTTAAACTTTAAAACAGTTAGATCACCCTAATTGTGCAAAGATAATAAATCTGAAATTGAATCACTCGCACATGCGCACTCCTAGGGTATACTCCCACTTGGTTGCCTTCGGTAAACGGTCATTGAGTATAGGATGCTTTAGTGGTCGTTCTTTTGTCCAAAGATCAAAGTTTCCTTGGATATCGTTGCCTTGGATAATTGATCTAAGACATTAGGGTTACTACTAAGACGCCTAACATTGCTTTAGTGACCGAACGTCCCTTTCGAATTGACCCTCAAAACTCCAACGACGGTGCTACCTACTCACTAATAGTGGGATAGCATTGTCTAAAGGAAACAAGCATGGAACGATTCTTTTTTTGAGTAGGTAGATTAGCTCTTAAGTACTTGCTCAATCAAAACAATTTTTTTACACTTACATTCCTTTTCAAACAAAGTTTTCAAAAACACTTCATTACACTCTTGAAGACAGAAGCAAGAGTTAAATTGAAGTAAAAAAAAAAAACTTTTCAAAGCACACAAACATGAAGAAAACAATTTTGAAAATGATGAGCAAGTACCTAAGAGCCCGTAGATAACTACGGATAGAAAGGGTGTTAATACCTTCCCTTTCTACAATCTACCCCCCGTACTCAGAAATATCTCGAAAAAGGAATTTTTCTATACTTTTTTCCTTTCCTTGTTGGATAAAATAAAAGACGGTGGCGACTCTTGCTTACCGTGACATTTTACAAACAAAAACGCAAAACGCAAACCAGCAATTCCTTAAAAAATAGGGAAACACGTCCCGATTCTGGCCACCGTATCACAGGTATGCTAGAACTCATGCAATTTGAGGCACCGACATATGAGCGCATTACTCTAGAATTTCTGAGTATAATTGAATTTATGCTCCAAAACAGGTGGACCGGTTCGACACGAGAATACTATAGTATTCTAATTTCTGTCTTTTTAATAATGATCATGAGTTATCTGTTTTTGATTTGGGGGTCATCCTCAAACTTCCACTTGTTGGCCCCTAGCACTGTTTCAGATACGTTTGTCCTAAAAAAATTGGATTGCGATTACAGGTAATACTGTTTTTGTTGCAAAAGGTGAAAAGGTGTCGGGGATTCAAAACCCATGTTTAAGGTACCCCTAAAAGGGCCTAGCTTTTACCATTTTTGGACAACGTGACAACACCGGGGTGGAAACTCAGAGAGAGTTGTTCTTATTATATTGTATGGCCCATCAGAAACAAGTTAATATGGCCGCCTTTGCAGCAGATTATTTGGGGCGCGTTGGTCGTGCTGACTCATGAGATATTTAAGTAGGGGGAATGATTACCCGAATTGCTGACTGTAATACGGTAGGAGAACAAACTTATTTGGTTTTATCCAAATGTGCGGATAGCAAGAGTCGCCACCGACTTTTCCTCTATCCAATACTTAGGAAAGGTGAAAAGAATAGGAAAAACCTTTGATAGATTTTGAGTTCGGGGGGTAGGTTATGTAAAGGGAAGGTGTTAGCACCCTTTTCATACATAGTTATCTACGGGGTCTTAATTTCTTAGCTCACTTTGAAAACTTTCTTTGTGTGTGTGATTTGTTTGAAAATATTTTGAAATGCCAATGTAAGGCTAACTTTGTAACGATTCTTGTATCAGTCCTCAAGAATATATAAAAAGTGTGTTTTTTTTTTTGAAAATATTTGTTTAAAAGTGATGTGAAAATGCATTGTTTGTGAAGAAATATGTGAGCAAGCAATTAGGAGTTCTTACCCACTAAACGTTTTTCTTGTTATTTTTCTTCTCCTTTAGAGATAGTGCCATCCAAACCATTAGTTGGTAGGTAGTCTCATCTATTGGATGTGAAGGGACAGGTGTAGGGTCATCGTATGGTCATCGAAGGCAACATGTAAGGATACTTTAGCAGTTGTATCAGAGGGACTATCATCATTTTATAGGAAACTCGGAGGTTCATCGAGGGATTGTGATCTTAATTCGAAGGAACTATGATGATTTGATCGAGGGTCTTTTGCTAAAGTATCCCCACTTTCGAGGGACATGACCATTATTCGTAAGGCAACAAGAGAGGTTATCCTAAAGGTGCAAGTGTGAAGAGTGTTTGTTTTCAGCTATTTATCTTAGGAACTAGGGTTTCCTATATTTGATTTTAATCTTGCCATACAAACCCTAATTACTAGGAGTAAATTAGAAGAAAAAAATGTGAGTAGTTACATAATTAAAAAAAATGCGAGAAAAGATAAAGTTACGCTATTACAATTATAGTGAGGCCTATATAATTTTCTATGAATTTAAGTAGCAAAAGATTAAAAAAAAACAATATTAGAAAAATATTTTAAGGACCTAAAATTTAAGTGTTAATGTTTTTGGTATTTTGTAGAAAATAATTTAAGTGATAATAATTAATTAAACCTAAATTCTAATTGATTTTAATATTAAGAAAAATAGTTAATTAATTAATTAATTAATAAAAATATATTAGAAAAAATAAATTATTAATTAAAACCCTAATCCTAATTTATTAGTATTAAGAAAAAGAGATTAGGTTAGTTAATGATTGATTAATTAAAAAATGAATTATTTAAGAAAAAGAATGAAAATTAAGTTAGAAAAAAAATAGGGTAAAAAGAATTTGCATGGGGTGGGTGTTGAACCCACACCCTTGAAATCATAGGTGCGCCCTTCTGCCATTGCGCCATGCGCTTGCTGGTGTTTGGGAATGGGAAGCAATAATTATAATATTAACCTGCACAATAGTTTGGAAAAACAAAAATAATTGCAAGACGCATGGAAGCGTCAGAGCCCTAGCTCTGGTCGTCTTCTCCGATGAATCCAAATTCCAACCTGCAAAGATAGCTTAAGTTAGATCATAAAAGAGACTCTACCCCCTAATTTGACCCCTGCGAATCCAATGGTGGTGTTATTTTAGCCTGAAGACACTTGTATCTTGAGATTCTAAGAAAACATCTCAAACTGCCCTAGCCATGACAAATCCTTATTGATGAATTAAAGCTTGCGAATAATGGATCAAAACAGTCCTAAACATGATCATGGACATGTATACATGTATCAAGTTAATTAAATATGCATATATTAAAAGTTTGACATTCACGAAATTTACCCAACCGGTGCAACTTGATGTGGCTGTTTTGGCGTGCTTCAGGCTTCAAGGATGGCTGGGATGGACTCCTGGGATATTTAGGAAGTTGTTTTGAAAAAATTTGAGATTTTGAGAGTTTGTTCTTGAGGAAATTTTCGTGTCTTTGATGGTCCGAACATGTTATGTATTTATAATGAGAAGATTAGCCCAACAAAAGTGAGATCAATCTTTTATATTTCTTGATCAAATATTTGATTGGAATTTTGCATGAAATCTTTCTTTTTTTAGGCCAATCTCATGCCAATAAATCTCACACTTTTTTTCAAGTTGTCACCAGCTTTTTGGGTTTATGATTTGATTCAAAAATAGATCCACATGCCTTATATCATTTATTTGGTATAAGAATTCAAATTTGCTTAATTTGGACTTCATGCATTTTTTCAAAATTGCCCAACTTGCACTAATAATAACTCTCTCAATTTTTGTCATGTGAAGGTGATCATGATTCTTTGGAAACTTCAACATGTCTCCTACAACCTTCATGTTGGGCATTTTTTCATTTGAAGCCTTTATCTTTATGTAAATTGCTTTGACAAAAGATGTCTTTTTCTTGACTTTTAAAATGACCTGAATATTTTAGCTCATATCTCTCAAATGAAGCATTTTTCACCTTGATCTTAGAGAGACAAAGTTGTAGACAATTGAATTTCCTTTAATATAGGCTTTCGTTGAGGAATTTCTGATGAAGTGTGTGAAAGTTATGCTTGATCAAAGTTTGGTTGACTTCTCCTAAAGAAAACCCTAATTTAGTAACTTTTGACTTTTGATGAATCTTGAGTTTTCTTGATGAATTATGATCAACCTTTGATCAAATGATGAATATGATTTCAAAATATTTATGTTGACCAAAAATATTGAAGTTTGGCTGTAAGTTGGTCAAAGTTGACTTTTTGTCCAATACAGTTGATTTTCAATCATCTGAGTAATTTACTAAGCAAACTTGGACTACAATGCATGAAACTTGGCATGAGGATTCTTTGAGACATATGAAAAACCATGAAGTCCACTTGAGGCATTAGAAGTCCAATTTATTTTGAGGAAAGCAAAACCCTAGTTGCAGCTTGATTGCTTAAGAGGATAGTTTGTCTGGTCAACCCTTGAGTAGTCTTGAGCAATTGAGGACTCTATGAGCATGAGAAGACCTATTGAAATAGTTTTTCTTGAAAATGGAAGGGAAAATTTTTGGGTACAACAGATGCCCTTGTTAAATCTTCTTAAACCTGAGGAGTTAGATTGGCATGTTGTCCATTCGTGATTTGAAGGTGGAAAAGGATTGAACACTTAAGTTCCCTGAAATTTGCACTCACATGTGCACGAAGTAACATTGTTGATTGATCATGTCACTTGAATGGGCTTAAAGATTCCATCGGAGAAGTGATATAGTGTTGTCAGAGATGGGCTTTATAGATGCCATCCAAAGTAACTGTTGATAGAAGTATCATAATGAGTATGTATTTGAAGAAATATACTAGAATGAGTCTGTCTTAGACTATATCTAACAGACGTGCTAGGGAGTGTCAGAATGAATCTAATGTATTGATTGTATCTGAATGGTGTTCTAGAATGAGTCTATGTCTTCACTATATCCAGAATGAATCTTTGACTGATTGTATCTGAAAGATTATGTTGGAATGAGTCTACGCCCGACTGTATCCAAAGGGATGTTAGAATGAGTCTTCGCCCGACTGTATCTGAAAAAATGTACTCGAATGAGTCTACGCCCAACTGTATCTAGAAGTGGACCATAATGAGTCTTTGCTCAATTATATTTGAAAAATGTATTGAAATGAATCTATGCTCGATTGTATCCAAATGATGTACTGGAATGAGTCTACACCCGACTGTATCCAAAAGTTGATCAGAATGAGTCTCTTCCCACTGTATCTGAAGAATGTACTAGAATGAGTATATGCTCGACTATATCTATAAGTGGATCAGAATGAGTCTTCGCCTGATTGTATCTGAAAGATGTATTGGAATGAGTCTATGCCCGGCTGTATCCAAAGGAGTATTAGAATGACCTTCGTCTGGTTTTATCCGACTGATGCTTTTCAAAATGAGTCTATCTGATTTTATCTGAGGGAAATGCTTTTCAGAATGAACCTCTGAAGGAAATGCTCGTCAGAATTAGCTTATGAGGGAAGTGCTTTTCAGAATGAATCTATGAAGGAAATCATCTGGTCATGTAGATAGTCGCCACGTCATGTTTTAGGAATTGATCTATAATATGTCTATAAATTGCTGATAATATTTATCTGTTTGCGAACTTAACTGTAAAACAAAGTTATTTTTGTGAAAAGTTATGATGTATATGATGCATTGTGTAATGATTCTCTCAAAATAAATGAGAATATTATATGCGTTTTGTATGCATATGTTATGATATTTTGTAAATGATGTATGGATGCAATATGTCGTTGGAGCTTATCGGTAGATTCGTCTAGATGGGGAAAATAAATCCCTGATTGTTGCTGAGGGCAAAGAAATTAATTCTTCTATTTTGTTTAGGATGAATTTAATGGGGATTCCTGCTTTCTATTTGAGGATACTCCGCTGGGGATGCTCGACTCTTGGTTGGGGATAGAAGAATTCAAGGAGAGTCGGTCGTTCGTCGTTCTTTTTTAGGATTTGACTCTTATGTACCCTGACTGGGGATAAAAGAGATGGATATTCTTCTGATGTGATATCTGACCAGGTTTCAAATACGGATGCCAACTCTTCTAGGGAGGACCATGTTGAATGGCATCTGACTTGAGAATAGACTTCTGTCGGAGAATTTGCAGTATTGGAGGAATAAAATCTGTTGGGGAATTAAATTCTGTAGATGTGTTGAGGAAATAATCTCTAATGGGGATTGGAATTTCATAGGTTGCACTGAGGAAGTTTCCACTGTATGCTGGGGAAACGATCAAACTTCCTTATCTGCTAGGGACCTATTGGGGAAGATAATCATGTCAAGATGTTCATCAGGGATATAGAGGTGAGCTGCTGGAAGATGCCCCAATTTATGTCTGAGGGCTTATTAGATTTTCCGAGGAATATCTCTCTGTTGTGGATGAACTTTTGGAGATAGCTCGGTAGAGATAATTCCATGGAGATTGTTCTGTGGGGATTTATGGATAACTTGAACATTATCCCAACTCCTAGAGTCCTTAGTAAATGATAATTCTGTTTTCATGCATATATTTTGTCAACAGTAATCATACTCAAATGCATATGTTCATTCAACATAATCATTTGATGTTTTTGCCAACAAAATAGAGAAAGTAAAAAGAAACTTTTGAGTTTTGAAATATATTGATTCTGAAAGTTTTCTTATAAGCAAGGAAATTTTATACCAGAAGACGGAAATCCTAGTAATATGAAATTATCGTAAAAATTAGAAAAGGGGTACAAAGTGATAAACAAAACAATACAGCTATGTGGAAATGATCCCATTGAGTTTCAACTCTGCTATTTCCCTTATGTCTTCAAGTATCTCATCACTTATTATCGGAAGAAGATGATTGAATTGATCTGTACTGTTTGAACTTAACACTAGTAATAAAGCTGGTTGTAAGTAGATGGGTTATCCAACAGGACATAGTCATACGCTTTAATCCCTAACTTTTGCCTAGACCGTCCTTTTGGGGTTTCATTTCACCATGATATCCTTTTTTTCCCAGGCCGCCTTTTAAGGTTTTCGACTTGCCGGATGTATAATTTTTTATATATATCCTTAATTTTTTTCCCGAACCCTTTTGTTTCACCGGGATGCCCTTATTGTTTCCTAGGCATGTCAACCTAGCAGATCTCTTTTATGCGTAGTATTTTTTGACTATGTCTGTGTTCACAGGGTATGGAAAATCTTCACTGTTTATGGTGGTAAGTATCATAGCACCGCTAGAGAATATATTTTTGATCACAAATGGCCCTTCGTATGTGGGAGTCCATTTTCCCCTGGGATAACCTTGTGGTAGGATGATGCGCTTTATTACCAAATCACCAGTCTAATACACCTAATGTCTTACTTTTTTGTTAAAGGCGTTAATCATGCGTTTCTGATACATCTGACCATGACAAACAATTGCATGCCTTTTTTCATCAATCAAATTTATCTGGTCAAGTCGAGTTTGAATCCATTCGTCTCCATCTAAACTTGCATCTTTCATAATCCTTAGGGAAGGAATCTGAACTTTAATAGGTAAGACAGACTCCATACTGTAGACGAGGGAGAACATGGTTTCCCCAGTTGATGTATGTATTGAAGTGTGGTAACCATGCAGAGCAAAAGGTATCATCTCATGCCAATATTTGTATGTCATTGTTATCTTCTGCAAGATCTTCTTGATATTCTTGTTGGCAGCTTCCACTATGTCATTCATCTTTGGTCGGTACAAAGAAGAATTATGATACTTAATCTTGAACTGCGTGTAGAGTTCTGTGATCATATTATTGTTAAGATTGGTACCATTGTCTGTGATGATCCTTTTAGGGATTCCATACCGATAGATGAGGTTATACTTAATGAACCGAGCCACAACATTCTTGGTAATGGAAGCAAACGAGGCTGCCTCTGCCCACTTCGTGAAGTAATTAATAGTGACAAGGGTGAAACGATGCCCATTGGAGGTAGTAGGCTTAATCTCTCCAATCATATTAATTCCCCATATTGCAAACATCCAGGGAGCAGTCAAAACATTCAAAGGAACCAGAGGCACATGTACTTTGTCATCATAAATATGGCATTTGTGGAAAGTTCTAGAATGATGATGGTAATCAGTTTCCATGGTAGACCAATAATAACCTGCTCTTAGAATCTTCTTAGCCATTGTATGTCCACCGGAGTGAGTACCAAAGACACCTTGGTGCATATCTTCCATAATTTTCTCAACTTCCTTCTTGTCTACACAACGAAGCAAAGTCGAGTCGTGCTTGTGCTTGTACAAGATTTCGTTACACAGAAAGAACTTTGCAGAGAACCTCCTTAGAAATTTCTTATCATTGATAGATGCTCCTTCAGGATATTATTGAGTTTCCAGGTATCTTTTTACTTCTTGGTACCAAGGCTTTTCCTCTGCTCCACCAGTATCAACTTCGTAGAAATATGCCGATTCGTCTAGTCTCTCAATAGTAATTCTAGAAGCTTCATTATCCCAAATAACTTTGAACATAAATGACATGGTATCTAATTCGTATGCCAATTTATTCTCTTATCGTGGAATGTGTTCAAAAGTGATTTCTTTGAAGTACGAAATTAATGTCAACACATACTCTCGATAAGGAATGAGATTTGGATGTTTCGTTTCCCATTCTCCCTTAATCTAACTGATTACTAAGGCTGAGTCCCCATATACATTCAAGAACTTAATCCTCGTATCAATGGCAGCTTTGATACCCATGATACATGCTTCGTACTCGGCCATATTTTTGGTAGAGTCAAAACACAATCTGGTGGTAAAGGGCGTATGGTAACCCTTGGGAGAGAAAATCACAGCACCAACTCCATTACCAAGTGCATTGGAAGCTCCATCAAAAACCATAGTCCACCGGGATCCCGGTTCAGGTCCTTCATATGGACCAGGTTCTTCATAATCAATAATTAGCATGATATTCTCATCCGGGAACTCAAAATTCATAGACTGATAGTCATCTACAGCTTGATGAGCCAAATTATCTTCCAGTACACTTCCTTTGATTGCCTTCTGAGTAGTGTATTGAATGTTGTATTCTGTCAAGACCATTTTCCATCTTGCTATTCTTTCGGAGAGAGCGGGTTTCTCGAATATGTATTTTATTGGATCCATCTTAGAGATCAACGAAGTAGTATGACTCAACATATACTGCCTTAGTCGACGAGTAGCCCATGCCAAAGCACAACAAGTTTTCTCGAGCAGTGGGTATCTTGTTTCACAGTCGGTAAACTTTTTGCTCAGGTAGTATATTGTATGCTCTTTTCGACCTGACTCGTCATGTTTCTCCAATACACACCCCATTGAGTTCTCTGATACTGTCAAGTACATGATCATAGGTCTTCCTTCAACTGGTGGCATCAGAATTGGAGGTTCTTGGAGGTACTCCTTGATTTTTTTGAAGGATTTGACAATCATCGTTCCATTTCACCACTTGATCTTTCTTCAGTAACTTGAAGATTGGATCACAAGTAGCAGTTAAATGGGATATAAATATGGCAATGTAGTTTAATCGTCACAAGAAACCTCTGACTTCCTTCTTAGTACAGGGAGATGACATTTCTTTAATGGCTTTAACCTTGGCAGGGTTAACTTGAATACCTTTACCACTAACGATGAAACCTAGGAGTTTACTGGATCTTACCCCAAAGGTGCACTTGTTTGGATTCAACCTCAACTTGTATTTCTTCAGTCTCTCAAACAGCTTGTGCAGGTGGTCGAGATGTTCTTCTTCAGTATGAGACCTGGCTATCATGTCATCAACGTAAACCTCTATCTCATGATGGATCATATCATGGAACAAAGCTACCATAGCACGTTGATAAGTTTCATCGGCGTTCTTCAAACCAAAAGGCATAACTTTATAACAGAAAGTACCCCAATATGTGACAAAACTAGTCTTCTCTATGTCTTTAGGTGCCATCTTGATTTGATTATAACCAGAGAATCCATCCATGAAGGAAAATACTTTATGCTGAGCGGTGATGTCAACCAGAACATCAATATGCGGAAGCAGAAATTCATCTTTAAGGCTTGCTCTATTCAAATCCCTGTAGTCTATACACATAAGCACCTTATCGTCCTTCATGGGTATCGGCACCATATTTGCAACCCACTAAGGATAGGATGTTACAGCTAGAAACCTGCATTGAATTGCTCCATGACTTCAGCTTTGATCTTTTCAGACATCTCGGGGCACATAGAACGAACCTTCTACTTTATAGGAGGACAACCTTTCTTCATCGGTAGACGGTGAACCACAATGTCAGTATCAATTCCTGACACATCTCCATAAAACCAAGCAAAAATCTCCACATAGTCGTGTAGCATCTGGATTAACCTCTTTTTGACATTGTCTTCTAGGTCAGCACCTATCTTGATTTCTTTCTTGTCTTCTTCAGTACCCAAGTTCATAACCTCGACCAGATCTTCATGCGATTGTATGGATCTTCCTTCTTGTTTTAACAGTCTAGCAAGTTCTCCAGGTACTTCACAATCTTCCTCACCTTCGTCTTTGACTTGGTAGATTGGATTTTCGAAGTCATAATTGGAAATAGCAGAATTGTTATCAATGGAACCTAGGGTGGATGTGGATCTGCAATTTGTTAGGTGGGTGGGTGTAAGAACACATAGCTATTTTAAAAGAAATAAAGTAAAAGAAAAACAAAGAGCACAAAATTTGAATGCAAACATCCAATGATTTATTAAATGAAAATATGCAGATGAAAAATGACAACCCTATCAAATGGATTGTTGTACCCCGGGTAAGGCACAAGGCTTAAAGTTATTGTTCAAATTACATAACCAAAAACTTGAAAGCAAGAAAACTGAAAATAGCATTTACATCGGACTAAAGGAGAGTGGTATAAAGTCTTCAGCCTTCCAATTGTTGAGCCCACTGCCGGTAGTAAGGAAAATCCAACTGTCAATGTCATAGTCGTTATCAGCATCTTCCACAGTGTTGACCTGATTTACATCATCAATAGAATTAACGCCTTTGTCATGATTAGGCATAGGTGCAGTAATCACATTAGGAGTCTCAGGAGAATCAATTTCAATCTCTTTAGAGTTAATCATATCTTGAGTTTTATTTTTCAAAGTGCAACAAATGTTAGTGTCATGTTTAGGACTGTTGGAGTGGTATGCACACCTTGCATTGGGATTGTAACGGGGAGAGGAAGTATTGGGGTTCTAGGGAGGATCCTTCAATGTAATCAGCTCTAGATTTAACATGTGTTGCAATGCTTAAGACAATGGAATATTGATTCTTGTGAACTGTCTCCTGGGTGCATCCTGTCTACGTTGATTATTCTATTGTTGTTGTACTGTCACATGATTAGAGATCAGAACTGCCCCCACAGATTGGTTGTGGTCACTCTTGTTACGACCTTTTTTGGCCGTACACAGTATTGGATTCTCTCTTACCATTGTATGACTTCTTCGCAATATTCAAAGATGTAGCTACATGAATTTTACCACTTCTGATTCCATTCTCAACATGTTCCCCTATCAATATCAGTTTAGTGAAACCAGCTGAAGAACTTCCAATTAGGTGATTATAGAAAGGATCTATTAGCATACTCATGAACATGTCAACCAATTCCATATTAGCCAAGGGGGGTTAAACCCTGCCTGCAAGATCTCTCCATTTTTGTGCGTACTCTTTAAAGCCTTCCTCAGAACCCATGGACATACTCTGTAGTTCCATGCGGGTTGGTGCCAAATCAGAATTATATTGATACTGTCTATAGAAAGTTGCAGCCAAATCTTCCCAGGTATGGACATTTGTGCCTTTGAGTTGATAATACCATTCCAGTTATGTTCCATACAGACTCTCTTGAAATAAATGCAACCATAATTTATTGTCAGTAGTGTGTAGATAAATTTTCCGAACATATGATCTCAAGTGCAGCTTCGGGTAAGAAACGTCATCTTACTAAGCAAAGGTATAACTTTTGAACTTTTGAGGAATGACGACTTCTGAGACTAAACCCAATTCTTCAAAGTTCAATCCAGACACCTTCTAGATCTCCATAGCTTTCAGACACTCTTCTAACAGCTTATACTTCTCGTCAGCAGGGGGATATTGTTCATCCAAATAATCTTCTTCCTCTTTCACATAATATTTGTCAGAACCATGGCATTTTTTCTTCAGTTTTAACACTCTTACCATCTTCATCCCATTCGTCATATTCATCCAATGGGGTATTAAGATATTGAGCTTGCTTGACTGGACCTCTGAACCTTTTCCCTAAGTTAAGGATACCGATTGTTTTCTTTGTCTTCTTCTTCTTGTTGTTGACGAGTGCCTTCAGCTCTTCTTACCCCTTGGCTAAGTTTAGGAACATCTCTTGGAATTGAGCATTATGAGTCTATATTTCTTTGACTGTCTGTTCGAGATCCATTTCTTCTAAAATAAACAGCGATAAGATGAGAAACTTGTCTTGGAAACCTGTTATGATATGATATGTATGGCATGTGGATGCATATGCAATGTTTTCAAAGACCTCGTGGGATTTAAATTTGTTAATTAACATGGAACAAAAACAAAGATTCTTATTAGTAAGTTCAAATTATAACAGAAAGGGTTACAAAGAAATAAATTATGACTCAAGTATCCCATGGACGCTTTCTCTTTGTGTTGACATATGCGTTAAGGCTCTGCTCTTCGTGAAGTCGTTTTGTCAGCTCTAACTCTTTCTTCCCACTAGCATAGAACTAAGTCTCAAAGGTATCCCTTTCTTCTTTCTGTTAAATCCAAGACTTCTGTAGCTCTTCAAGGTTATTAGGCATATCTAGATTAAAAATGGTATGAGGAATATCTCCTTCAACAACAGGCTCCACAATTACCGGTAGGACAGCAGGATATGGCATTATAAGATTTTGAGCACGAGATCACACTCATATGAGGTAGGGCTCCAAGGAGATGGATTTTTTGTATCCTAAAGTCTTGCTATATATCTTATTCACCATGCACCAAGAACGTATAAACCTTTGATAGTAACCTTGAGAATCGTTCTCGTAATCAAATACAATACCTTGGATAAGCATATCGTGAGGACCGTTTCTTCGAGCATAACCGAAATAACATAGAGCTAGATAAGGGTTGTAAGTAATACATCCCCTTAAAAGGAATGGCACATTAGGGAATTCCCCGTAGCTGTCAATAAAAGTGATGTCCTACTGAGATCAGGAACACTAATATATATTTGAATGAGAGAGTTGCATCATCCTTCGAGACCACCTTAATCCTTGTTCATTCTTCATCACTAGTCGGGGAAGGTATGAAATAAACTACTTGGACAGTAAAGGTATGAAACACATGAGAGCCTCTCGCTTCCTCATAGTACGAGTGTGAAGAGAGTGTGGAATATCTCCAAGCAGAGTAGGCACAGGGTTATGAGTAAGAAATACTTTGATGGCGTTCACATATATGAGTTGGTCTAGATTAGGGAATAGTACCAAACCATAGATCAACAGAGCCAAGATCACCTCAAAAGAATGAAAACTCATAGCATCTAGAAACAATTGAGCCTTCTCTATCAGAAATTTAGAAAGAAGACCTTTAACTCCAATTCTTGTTTCCCAATTAGATACAATGTCAGATCGCTTCAGATGTAGGGCTGCTGCAATGTCTTTGGGTTTTGGAGCTTTCTCTAAACCGGTGAAGGGTATCTGATCAAGAATAGGTACTCCAAGTAGCTTAGAAAACTCTTCCATTGTGGGTACCAACTGATAATCTGAGAAGGTAAAACAGTAATGCTTAAGATCAAAGAACTGGAACAGAATACTCATCATGTCTTCTTCAAAACCTGAAGTGACCAAACAGAGTAGATAAAAATGCCTCTTGGTGAATTGAGAGTTTTCAGGAAGCTTTGAGACTAACTCCTTAAGCTTGGAAGGTATCCTCACAAAGTTGATTCAAATTGTATTTCTGCGAGCAGATGCCATAATCTGCAACAAAGAACAAAGATAAATCCCTAGGTCCTTGAAATGGTTAGTGAAAATGTTACGTTATGATGATATGATGTTATGATGTTATGTTCATTTTTAATAAGTAGCAAACACATACAAGTCAAACAAGAGCCTTAGGTTTAAAGGCTTGCATGAATTCCATAGGTAAGTACCCTTCCTCATTGAAGTTAAGTTGGCACAACCTGTCCTAAAATAGTAATCGAGTTCTAGGAATCTCATATCACCGATCTTTCTTGCAGGCTTTATTTTAGCACAGCAACTGGCTTGCCACCAAAACATCCCGAAAGTCAAATCTCAATGAGCATAGCTTCGAGTATCAACCAACTTTGGACTTCCCCAAAGTCGGCTATCTCACTACTTTCTAATGGCCAAGATGGGTCAATTAAGGTTCTAAAAGTAAGTTAGTGTTAACGACACCACACAGAAGCCTAATGTTATCCTTGACTGACTCAAGGAACATATGCACAAACCAAAGTGTCAAACTAACTGTAGCCATCATGTTAACCATATCGGTCTACACCGTACAATCTTTATGATATATTTCTACTTACCTAAGGAATTCATAGATCTGGGTTAAGATGTTACAAGTAATAATACCCCAGCATTAACTCTTAAAGTAAAGCAAACAGTTCAAACAATTAAAGCAAGTAAAAGTGATCTAAACTCTAATGTAACTCCTCTTTTTTAAATAATCCCCCAGCAGAGTCGCCAGTTCTATAATACGGTGGAAGAACTGACTTTTTTGGTTTTATCCAAATATGCGGATAGAAAGAGTCGCCACCGACTTTTCTTTTATCCAATACTTAGGAAAGGTAAAAAGAACAGGAAAGACCTTTGGTAAATTTTGAGTTCGGAGATAGGTTATGAAAAGGGAAGGTGTTAGCACCATCTGTAGTTATCTACGGGCTCTTAATTGCTTAGCTCACTTTGAAAACTTGCTTTGTGTGTGTGATTTGTTTGAAAATATTTCAAAATTCCAATGTAAGGATAACTTTATAATGATTCTTGTATCAGTCCTCAAGAATGTATACAGAGTGTTTTTTTTTTAATATTTCTTTAAAAGTGATGTGAAAATGTATTGTTTGTGAAAAAAGTTGTGAGCAAGCAATTAGGAGTTCTTACCCACTAAAGGTCTTTCTTGTTATTTTCCTTCTCCTTTAGAGATAGTGTCATTCATACCATTAGTTGGTAGGTAGTCCCATCTATTGGATGTGAATGGACATGTATAGGGTCATCGTATGGTCATCGAAAGTAATATGTAAGGATACTTTAGTAATTTTATCGAAGGGACTATCATCATTTTATAGGAAACTCGGAGGGTCATCCAGGGACTATGATCTTTATTCGAAAGGACTATAATGATTTGATCGAGGTTCTTTTGCTAAAGTATCCCCACTTTCGAGGGACATGACCATTATTCGTAAGGCAACAAGAGAGGTTACCCTAAAGGTGCAAGTGTGAAGAGTGTTTGTTTTCAGCTATTTATCTTGGGAATAAGGGTTTCCTAGATTTGTTTTTAATCTTTCCATACAAATCCTAATTACTAGTAGTAAAATGTATAGAAAAATAAAGTGCGGAATGTAAAGTGCGGAAATTTAAATCTAAGCTATTACATCTTGTGAGCAGTTACATAATTAGGAAAAATGTGAGAAAATATAAATCTATGCTATTACATTGATAATGCGAGTTATACGATTTTCTATGAATTTAAGTAGCAAAAGATAAATAAAAGAATATTAGAAAAAATATTTTAAGGACTTAAAATTTAAGTGTTAATGTTTTTGGTATTTTGTAGAAAATAACTTAAGTGATAATAATTAATTAAACCTAAATTCTAATTGATTTTAATATTAAGAAGAAAAAAAGTTAATTAATTAATTAATTAATTAAAATATATTAGAAAAAATTCAATTATTAATTAAAACCCTAATCCTAATTTATTAGTATTAAGAAAAAAAGATTAGGTTAGTTAAGGATTGATTAACTAAAAAAGAATTAATCAAGAAAAAGAAAGAAAATTAGGTTAGAAAAAAATAGGGTAAAAAGAATTTTCATAGGGTGGGTGTTGAACCCACGCCCTTGAAATCATAGGCGCGCCCTCCTGCCTTTGCGCCAAGCGCTTTCTGGTGTTTGAGAAAGGGAAGCAATCATTATAATATTAACCTGCGCGTTAGTTTGGAAAAACAAAAATAATTACAAGACGCAGGGATCGAACCCACGCTCCTTATGTTACACCAGCGCATCACTCAGTACTATGTTATGCTGCTTTTAGTGTTATATAATACAAACCAATAAATATATAATAAAACAAATGAATCATAGAAGCGCCGGAGCCCTAGCTCCAATCGTCTTCTCCGGTGAATCCAAATTCCAACCTACAAAAATAGCATGAGTTAGATCATAAAATCGTCCTGGACCACTAATTTGACCCTTGCAAATCAAATGTTAGTGTTATTTTGGCCTGAAAACACTTGTATCATGAGATTCGAAGATAACATCTCAAACTTCCCTATCCATGGCAGATCCTCATTCCCGCGTTAATGCTTGCAAACAATGGATCAAAACAGTCATAAACATGATCATGGACATGTATACATGCATCAAATTAATTAAATATGCATAGATTAAAAGTTTGAGATTCACGAAATTTACCCAACTGGTGCAACTTGATGTGGCTGTTTTGGTGTGCTTCAGGCTTCAAGGATGGCTGGGATGGACTCCTGGGATCTTCAGCACGATGATAGGGTGCTTGGAATGGATTGAAAGTATATGCACACAAGGTCTTCAAGTTTCCCTTATTTTGACAAAATTTGAGATTTTGAGAGTTTGTTCTTGAGGCAATTTTCGTGTCTTTGATGGTCTGAACATGTTATGTATTTATAATGAGAAAATTAGGTCAACAAAAGTGAGATCAATCTTTTGTATTTCATGATCAAATCTTTGATTGGAATTTTGCATGAAATATTTCTTTTTTTATGCCAATCTCATGCCAATCAATCTCACACATTTTTTTGCAAGTTATCACCAGTTTTTGGGTTTATGGTTTGATTCAAAAATAAATCCTCATGCCTTATATCATTTATTTGGTATTTCATTTTATTTATTTTGCCTTTAATTGATTAAAATAAAAATAAAAAGAAATAAAAACCACATAAATAAATGAATGGATCCAGAGGCCTATTATGAGGTCAGGAACATGTTTGGACTTTAAAAGACAGGCCCATTAGCCCAAGAATTCAAATTTTCTAAATTTGGACATCATGCATTTTCTTAAAATTGCTTAACTTGAATCAATCATAACTCTCTCAATTTTTGTCATATGAAGGTGATATTGAACTCGTTAGAAACCTCAAGATGTCTCCTATAACCTTCATGTTGGTAATTTTTTCATTTGAATCCTTTATCTTTATGTAAATTTCTTTGACAAAAGATGTCTTTTTGTTGACTTTTAAAATGACTTGTAATGTTTTGGCTCATATTTCTCAAATGAAGCATTTTTGGCCTTGAGCTTAGAGATACAAAGTTGTAGATAATTGAATTTCCTTCATGTTAGGCTTTGGTTGAAGAATTTCTGAAGAATTATGTGAAATTTATGCTTAGTCAAAGTTTAGTTGACTTCTCATAAAGAAAACCCTAATCTAGTAACTTTTAACATTTGATGAATCTTGAGTTTTCTTGATGAATCATGATCAACCCTTGATAAAATGATGAATATGAGTTCAAAATATTGATTTTGACCAAAAATCTTGAAGTTTTAGTGTAAGTGGGTCAAAGTTGACTTTTAGTCCAATATAGTTGATTTTCAATCATCTGAGCAATTGACTCAGCAAACTTGTACTGCAATGCTTGAAACTTGTCAGGAGGATTCTTTGAGACATATGTGAAACCATGAAGTCCACTTAAGGCATTAGAAGTCCAATTTCTTTTGAAGAAAGCAAAACCCTAGTTTTAGGTTGATTGCCTAGAAGGAGAGTTTGTCTGGTCAACCCTTGAGTAGTCTTGAGCAATTGGGGACCCTGAGAGCATAAGAAGACCTACTGAAATAATTTGTCTTGAAAATGAGAGGAAAAAGTTTGGGGTACAACACTGACCGTTTTGGTTATGGAAGCTTTTTGTTTTAAGGAACCCTCGGTGGAGGGTAGGAGTAAGATTGATATGGATGACTGTTGTAGCCCAAAATTTTCCCTCCCATTATTCAATACAAATTGATTCAAGATACCTCCTCATGCTTCTAAGATTCTCAAGCACTCAAGACTACTTAAAGATTGATCAGAAAAACCCTTATCCAAAGCATTAACCTATAACTAAGGTTTTTTTTATCAAGGAAAATTGGAATTCTAATGCCTCAAGTCGACTTCATGGTTTCTCATATGTATCAAGTTATCCTTGTGCCAAGTTTCAAGCCTTGCAGCATAAGTTTGCTTAGTCAATTAGCCAGATGATTAAAAATCAACTATATTGAACAAAAAGTCAACTTTGACCAATTTACAGTCAAACTTCATTATTTTTGGGCAACATCGACATTTTTAAGTCATATTCATCATTTGATTAAGGGTTGATCATGATTCATCAAGAAAACTAAAGATTCGTCAAAAGTCAAAAGTTACTAAATTAGGGTTTTCTTAAGGAGAAGTCAACTGAACTTTGACCAAGCATAACTTTCACATGCTTCATCAGAAAATTCTCAACCAAAACTTATTTTAAAGTAAATTAAATTCTCTACAGCTTTGTCTCTCTAAGCTCAAGGAAAAAATGCTTCATTTGAGATATATGAGCCAAAACATTATAGGTCATTTTAAAAGTCAACAAAAAGACACTTTTTATCAAGGAACTTTACATTAAGATAAATGCTTCAAATAAGAAAATAAACAACGTGAAGGTTTCAGGGGATATCTTGAGGTTTCCAAAAAGTCCAAGATCACCTTCATATGATAATAATTGAGTGAGTTAATATTGGTGCAAGTTGGGTAATTTTGAGAAAATGCATCAAGTTCAATTTAAGCAAACTTGAAATTTTGGACTAATGGACCTATCTTTTAAGATCTAAACATGTTCATGACACCTTAGAGGACCTCTAGGTCCATTCATACATCATTTTTATTTTTATTTTATTTATTTTGGTTTTTATTCATTTAAATTCAAAATTAAATCAAATAAATATTAAATAAATGTATAAGTCATAAAAGGCTTGAGATCTGAATTTTTGAAGGCTTAAAGTCATGATACAAACCTTGTGCACCTATTTTGTGAATAAAATCTTCATGGTTTTGTCATATTCCAACCTATTTTTAAACCAAATCAAAGATATGCTTCACATGATGTCCAAGCCCATCTTTTAACCTAATCCTTCCTCCTATAAATACACTTCATGTTCAAACAAAGAAAGACACACGTGGCTGCCAAGAAACAAGGATTTTGGAGATTGAATATTTGCAAGAAGGTTGAACTCGAATTCCTATTTGCATCCATCCCCAAGGTGAAGTAACCATCCAAAACGATCCATGAGGTATCATAGAGTAAGTACTGGTCATTCTTGATGATCAAATGTACCTAAAACATGCATTCATTCAATCACCGATTTGATATATTTTGTGAAATTCTTATTTTAATATTTGCGATACTTTGGTTTAAACTAACGATTTCAATGTGTTCCTGAGACAAATTAGTGCAGGTTTTATCTCTTCCATGAGGCCCATGATGCCAGAAAACTCCATCATTATTATTGTACCATTTTTCCTTATGTTGATCTTATCTCATTATACAGGATGAATTAGATCTAAAGAAAGCCACCATTGGATTCACAAGGGTCGAATTAGGGGGATATGGTCCTTTTTTATCCTTAACGCATGCTATTTTTGCAGGTTGATGAAAGACCTCGACGGAGAAGATGACCGGAGCTAGGGCTCCGGTGTTTCTCTGATTCACATGTTTTATTATATATTGTTTTGTTTATATTATATTAAAATATTGGAAGCACAACGCAGTTGGTTGAGGCTGTGGCGTGTAATCTGAAGGGCGTGGGTTCGATCCATGCGTCTTGCATTTATTTTGTTTATTTTATAAACTAACATGTAGGTTTATCATATAATAATCAAGTTCTATTTTCAAACACAAACAACAACTTGGCCTAGTGTCAAGGAGGAACCCATGTTACTTTAGGGGCGTGGGTTTAACACCCACCCCATGCAATCCTTTTTTCTATTTTTTTCCTAACCTAATTATTTTTCTATTTTCTTTTCTAAACACTGATTAACTTTTAATCAAAAATTAAACTAACCTAATTTTTTTCTTAATACTAATAAATTAGATTTTGGGTTCAACTAATATTTAATTTTTCTTGTTTTTTATATTTATTTACTAATTAATTAATCAATTTTTTTTTATTAAATATTAAAATCAATTAAAATTTAGGTTTTATTAATTATTATCACTTAAATTATATCTATAAAACTTAAAAAAATATTAATACTTAGAAATTTAGGTTTTTCTAAACTTTTTTTTCAACACATTTTCTTATTTTCTTTCTTTATTATTTAAATTCATAGATCAAGTGTATAAGACGTTGTAACACGGTGGGAGAACTGACTTGGGTGTTTTGTGTTTGATCGCATTTGTTGCGGATAACAAGAGTCGCCACTGACTTTTCTTTTATACAATAAGGAAAGGTTGAAAAGAACAGGAAAGACCTTTCGAGATTATTTCTTGAGTTCGGGGGGTAGCTTATGAAAAGAGAATGTGTTAGAACCCTTTTCATCTGTAGTTATCTACGGGCTCTTAGTTGCTTGCTAGATCACTTGCTTTTGTTTGAAAACGTGTTTGTGGTGTGATTTTTTGAAAGTATTTTGAAAAAATGTCTTTGTAATGGTTCTCGTCTCTATAAGAACGCGTACAAAGTGTTTTGTCTTTTGAAAATGTTTCAAAGTGAAATTGTGGGTGTATAAAAATGTTTTTGTTATGAGCAAACGAGAAACCAGGAGTATCCTACCTACTCAAAAGGTCTTAATATTCTTTTCCTCCTCTTTTAGATGTTGCTATCTTACCATTGATTTGGTAAGAATCCCCGTCATTGGATGTGAAGGGACGGGCATTGGACGTTTGTATAGTCATAGAAGGAAACTTATGGGACATTTTAGCAATTTTATTTAGGGACTAGATCGTTTACCGAAGGCAACATTGAGGGTCATCGAGGGACTACGATCTTTTATCGACGGTCTTTGCTAAAATTCCCATATTCGAGGGACATGACTATTTTTCCGAGGCAACAAGTAGAATTAGCCTAGGGTGCATGTGTGTGAATAATGTGTTTGATTGCATGTATTTTTGTATTTTGAACCTTTGGTTATCTACTTGTTATTTTTATCTTGCCATACATCCTAGTTACTAACATTTATATAAAAACAATAAAAATGCAAAAAATAAATCCTACATTATTACAACCATATTGAAATAGCAAGAAAATATAAAGACAAGATAAAAATAAAAATAAAAAAGAAGAAAAGTGAGATCTTTCGATTCAGGAAGAAGCATCCTTCGATTCTACACTTTTTTACCTCTTTCGGTTTGACTCCTGAAGGCAGCAAGGTTCCGTCCTTCGTTTGAGGCCTGGAGGCAGCAAGGTTTTATCCTTCGTTTGAGGCCTGGAGTCAGCAAGGTTTTGTCCTTCGTTTGAGGCCTGGAGTCAGCAAGGTTATGTCCTTCATTTGAGGCCTGGAATCAGCAAGGTTTTGTCTTTTCCACAGGCTCCTTGCTGACTCCTTCAACTATAAGTGTGATAAGCCCCCAGGTTGATATTTGAAAGTATTGGGCGTTTAGCCAATCAAAAGGTACAATGAACCTGTCTTAAATTCATAAAATGCAACATTCAAGTGTAACTACAGGCCAGGGGTTAGTACAAAAAATCAATGGATCTCAAAGTCCAAAGCCTAACTAGTCAGAGTTGAGATTTTCAGTGTATGGGCAGTCATAATCGAAAGCTAAAACATGGTCAAGCTCCCGATATGAAATATCTACATTTTTCTTTATTGGCATGTGCACATGATATTAAAATAGTATAGATTCAAGTTTGAATGGAACTTACCTCTTGAAGTTCTTAAATCCAAAGAAACTGCAAGTGCCTTCCTTGGTGGAGAATAGGAGTTCATTGGGACCTTCCTGAGACTAATCCAGTTACCACTTTATGCAGGCAGTCAATGAATCGAAGGAGGTTGTGTGAGTGGATCGAAGGTTCTTTTTATAACAAGTAATGGAATGACTCAAAGGGCTACTGTATGGTAGTTGGGGAAGTGGGTCGAAGGCTAGTTAGATGGTCACTTAGAGGGTGAATCGAAGGTTCTTTTTATAACAAAAGGGGTTGAGTTTTTCATAAGTGTTTGAAAAAATGTGGGGAAGTGTTTGAGAATTTTGGGAATTTTCACAAGTGTTCTCTTGTAATGCTTCAGGCTGATGTTTTAGGAGGGAAAATAAAACATTTAAACAAAAAAGGCATGCTGTATTTGTAGCTTTCGAGGGGCAGTGTTTGTATGCCATTTTGGTGCAAAGAATAAGGCAGTGTTACAGGACTGCTGCACAACAGTTTTGGAGTTTTATGGCCAGTGTATCAGGCCTGAACCTGGCAGCGCATGGGACTTGGTCAACAAGTACCTTTGGCATCCCAACCTTTTGTCTTGACCTCCTAGCCTTGTCCTTCGACCAGACTCTTCAGCGACCACTTCTTTTTCAAATCGAAGTGTCATTCGAAGGACTCATGTGGGTATCCTTTGAAGGGGCCCAAATAAGTGTCTTTCAAACA
Source organism: Vicia faba (assembly GCA_948472305.1). NCBI lineage: Eukaryota > Viridiplantae > Streptophyta > Magnoliopsida > Fabales > Fabaceae > Vicia > Vicia faba. The sequence goes on from OX451740.1 coordinate 148,616,566, forward strand.
AGCCCTTCATGGGTTCCTTCGAATGGTCCAAATACATGCTCTTGGGATGGGTCAGCAAAACATGTCATTCGGTTGGGACATTCAGACATGTCAGGCAAGTCATTCGAATGTGCCACCATGTTACTTCTTTCGCAGGAGACAGAGGCATAATGTAGAATTTGTGTGTTGGAGCAAGCCATTTCCAAGGGGAATACTGCCCACTCAAACTTTCCTGCAAGGGGCCATGTGGTCAGACGAAAGGTGTATGCAGGGGGTCCCTGCTTTGTGACTTTATGCAAACATGCAAGATATCCTTGCTCAAACGAAGGCTTGTATGAAGGGAACCATATTCCTAAATGAAAAGTGTGACCAGAAACTTATACTGAATAATTCAAACACACCAAATGAAGGATGCATGCCCGGGATGAAAGGCTCAACCGAAGCTTGCAACACTGGGAAGGCCCTTTCCCCAAATGAAGGAGTCCTGCAGGAGGCAAGATGTGTAATCGAAAGAGAGTATAAGAGAGGCTTTGGCCTCCTAAATTGAAGGATATCATCAGGAGGCTTTTGCCTTGTGAATTGAAGCTAGTTGATGAGAAGTGTTGCCCTGTCGAAGCTTGTAACGAGTTGCCTCAAAGGGTGACTTTGGCTTTGTGCATGTTAACATGGTAAGGAATTATGCCTTGTAAACCTTGGCTAACACACAGGAAAGATGCTATGTGGCCAAACAAAAGATTTACACAAAAGTTCAAACAAAGTCTAGTTCCCAAACGAAGTAGGAAATGAACTTGCCCAAATGAGTCAAAAGCCCCAATCGAAGCATAAAATGAACTTGCCCCAAAGGAGTCCAGCGCCCAAACGAAAGATGCAACCAAAGCCAAAGTGCCCAATCGAAGGATGCAAAATCGAAAAGAACTTGCTTTTCCTTTAATTTTGTCAAAAAGATTATTTTCATTTGTTTTGTCTTTTTTAGCAATTTCCTCTTTAATCTTGATGCTGAAAAGTCCAAATATATTTGTGTAAGCTTGAATTTTTGGGAGCCCCTTGTGAGAAATGAGAGGACAAATTTTAGGGTACAACAGGTGCACTCTCTAATGTAATAACGTAAGTTTATTTTCTGCATTTTTTTATTATGTAACTGCTCACAAGATGTATTAGCGTAGGATATTTATATTCTCGTATTTATTTTTATGCTATGATTAGTAACCAGGGTTTGTATGGAAAGACTAATAACTGAATGTAGAAAACCCTAATTTTGAATAATATAACTGAAAACAATACACTCTTCACACGTACACCTCTAGGGTAACCTCTCTTATTGCGTTACGATACTTGGTCACGTCCCTTGAAAGTGGGGATACTTTAGCAAAAGACCCTCGATCAAATCATCATGTCCCTTTCGAATGAAGATCATAGTCCGTTGATGACCCTTCGAATTTTCCTACAAAATGATCTAGTCCTTACGAAAAAATGATGATAGTCCCTTCGATACAATGGCTAAAGTATCCTTACATGTTGCCTTCGATGACCATACGATGACCCTACGCCTGTCCCTTCATATCTAATGGATAGGGCTACCTACCAACTACTGGTATGGATATTATTATCTCTAAAGGAGAAGGAAAAGAATAAGAAATATCTTTAGTGGGTAAGAAACACTTAAATGCTTGCTCATAACTTTTCTTACAAATAACATTTTTCACACATCACTTCCAAAACAACAAATATTTTCAAAAACACTTTGTAAACATTCTTGAGGACTGATACAAGAATTATTACAAAGTTAGCCTTACATTGATGATTTCAAAATATTTTAAAAATCACACACACAAAGCAAGTTTTCAAAAGTGAGCTAAGCAATTAAGAGCCTGTAGATAACTATGGATGAAAAGGGTGCTAACACCTTCCCTTTTCATAAATTACCCCCCGAACTAAAAATCTATCAAAGGTCTTTCCTGTTCTTTTCACCTTTCCTAAATATTGGATAAAACAAAAGTCAGTGGCGACTATTGCTATCCTCACATTTGAATAAAACCAAAAAAAGTCAGTTCTCCCACCGTGTTACAGAACTGGAGACTATACTAGGGAACTATCTAAAAGAGGGGTTACCTTAGAGTTTAGATCACTTTTACTTGCTTTAATTGTTTGAATTGTTTGCTTTAGTTTAAGTGTTTGTTTGAATATTATTGCTTGTAAGATCTTAAACCCGGATCTAGTAATTCCTTGGGTAAGTAGCAATAAATCATAAACATTGTACGACATAGACCAATATGGTTGAAATGATTTCTACGGTTAGTGTAACACTTTGGTTTGTACTGATGTTTCTTGAGCCAATCAAGGATAACATTAGGCTTCTGTGTGGTGTCGTTAACACTAACTTACATTTAGAACCTTAATTGACCCATCTTGGCTATTAGCAAGTAGTGAGATAGCCAGCTTTGGTGTAGTACAAAGTTGGTTGATACTCAAAACTACGCTCATTGAGATTCGACTTTTGGGATGTTTTGGTGGCAAGCCAGTTGTCGTGTTAAAATAAAGCCTGCGAGAAAAATCGGTGATATGAGATTCCTAGAACCCGGTTACTACTGTAAGACATGTTGAGCCAACTTAACTTCAATAGGAAAGGGGACTTACCTATGGACTTCATGCAAGCCTTTAAACCTAAGGCTCTTCGTTACTTGTTTGTGCTACTTATTTTAATATAAACATAACATCATAACATCATATCATCATAAACATAACATTTTTACTAACCATTTCAAGGATCTTAGGGATTTATGGTGCAGGATTATCATAAGCCATATTTCTAGCAAGGGGCAAGAGGATTTATTTTCCTTTAGACAGATGTCGTCAAGATTAAAGTACATTCTCTTGAGTCAGGGGCTATGACCCACTTGATATGGTGGGCTTGATTCTTATAGAAGGACGTTCAAAGATGAAGACTCAAAGTTCCTCAGACAAGGCTGCAACCAGATTCAATTTCTAATATTTCAAGTTTAAATCCCACGAGATCCTTGAAAATATTGCATATACATCTACACTCCATACATATCATTACATAACATATTTCCAAGACAGGTTTCTCATCTTCTTATTGTTTATTTCGGAAGAAAAATGGCTCTCAAACAGACAGTCAATGAACTCCAGGCTTAGAATGCTCTGTTCCAACAAATGTTCCTAAACTTAGCCTAGGGACAAGAAGAACTGAAGGCGCTCATCACTAGCGGGAAGAAGAAGAAGACAAACAAACCAATTGACATGCTTAATATGGGGAGAAGATTCAGAGGTCCAGTCAAGCAAGCTCGAGATTTTGATATCCCATCGAACGAAGATGACAAACAGGATGAAGACGGTAAGAGTGTTAAAACTGAAAGAAGCAACATTGGTTCTGACAAGTTTCTTGATGAAAAGGAAGAGGACTATTTGGATGAACAATATCCCCCTGCTGACGAGAAGTATAAGCTGCTGGAAGAGCATATGAAAGTTTTGGAGATCCAGAAGGTTCCTGGCTTAAACTTTGAAGATTTAGGTTTGGTCTTAGGAGTTGTCATTCCTCCTAAGTTAAAAAATCCTACCTTTGCCAAGTATGATGTAATTTCTTGCCCAAAGCTGCATTTGAGATCTTATGTTAGGAAAATTCAACCACACACTACTGACAAGAAATTATGGTTTCACTTCTTTCAAGAGAGTCTGTCTGAAACATAATTTGAATGGTATTATCAACTCGAAGGTGCCAATATCCATACTTGGGAATATTTGGCTGCGGCTTTCTATAAACATTATCAATATAATTCTGATTTAGAACCAACCCCCATGCAACTACAGAGTATGTCCATGGGTTCTGAGGAAGGATTTAAAGAGTACACAAAAAAATGGAGAGATCTTACAAGCATAGTTTAACCTCCTTTGGTTAATAGGGAATTGGTTGACATGTTCATGAGTACGCTAACAGGCCCTTTCTATAATCATCTACTTGGAAGTTCTTCATCTGGTTTCATTGAACTGATATTGACAGGAGAACATGTTGAGAATGGAATCAGAAGCGGTAAAAATCAGGTGGCTACATCTTCAAATAATGTGGAGAAGTATTATAATGGTAAGAAAGAATCCAATGTTGTGTACAGCCAGAAGGTCTGTAATAAGAGTGACTGCAACCAATCTATGGGGGAAGTGCTGATCTCTAGTCCTGCATCAGTGCAACAACAATAACAAAATAAACAACGTAGGTAGGATGCACCCAGGAGATAGTTAACAAATATAAACATGTCGTTATCTCAAGCATTGCAACATATGTTAAAGGCAGAGCTAATTACATTGAAGGATCCTCCTCAGAATCTCAATACTTCCTCTCCCTGTTACAATCCCTTGCAAGATGTTCATATCACTCCAACAGTCTTGGGCATGACACTAACAACTGTTGGGCTCTGAAAAATAAGATTCAAGACATGATTGACTCAAAGGAGATTGAATTTGACCATCTTGAGACTCCTAATGTGATCATTGCACCCATGCCTAATCATGATAAGGGCATTAATGCTATTGATGATGTTTCTTATGTTTCCGCTGTGAATGACTTGACTACTCCTCTGATGATTGTTAAGGAGAAGCTGTTGCAAGCCGGTTTATTTCCGGGTTGCATTGAAAACTGCTACTATTGTACGTCTCAATCCAATGGTTGTGCCCTACTGAAAGAAGGTATTAAGAATTTCATGGATGACCGCACAATTCTATTTGAGAAGACTTCTTCTGTGTAGAGTATATCCCAAGACTTATCTGTGACTACAATTCCCGGTACTATGGTAAGGATCTCCTCTAAGGGTCATGTAAAGGTTACTTCTGAACCAAGGGTTGCTCCTCTGATCATTACCGCACCTGGGCTAATTCCATATTCCTCTAACAAGGCTATCCCTTGGAATTATAGAGCTGATGTCTACTACCATGGCATCAAGCAAGAATCGTTGACTGTCGAAGATGAAAATACTGAAGTTACCGATCCCAATATTGGCAATATTGCTGGGACTAGTAAGGTTACCAGAAGTGGAAGGGTTTTCTCTCCAGAGATCTCTCTGAAGGCTGTTACTACACCAGTTTGTATCACTACTACTAAATCAACTATTAAGACTCGAAGTGAAGAACAGATGACTAAACCTACCCAGAGAGAGGCACCGAAAGAGGTTACTGTTAAATATACCTCCAAGAAAGAGATGGAAGATGTACTAAAGATTATTCGAAAAAGTGACTATAAAATTGTTAAACAGTTGGGGCAGACCCCTTCTAAAATATCTATGTTATCTCTGTTATTATGCTCTGAGGCCCATGCTCAGGCTTTGGTAAAATTCCTAAAAAGTGCTCATGTATCGTAGGAAATCTCTGTTGATCAGTTCGAAAATTGTGTTGCTAACCTGACAACTGATAATGGGCTAGGCTTTTCTGAGGCTGATTTAACTCATGCGGGAAGGGACCATAATAAGGCCATGCATGTATCTATTCAGTGTGGGAGAACTACCTTATCTCATGTGTTGGTGGACACTGGTTCCTCGTTAAACTTATATCCAAAATCTGCTTTAGACAAACTTGAGTGTGAGGGGATTATGCTAAAACCCAGTGATATTAGGGTGAGAGCTTTTGATGGTTCAAAGAGAATGGTGCATTAAGAGGTTGATCTTCCAATCAAAGTGGGTTCCCATGTCTTTGACTCTACTTTTTATGTGATGGACATTTATCCAGCTTATTCATGTTTGCTTGGACGCCCTTGGATTCATGGGGCAGGCGTTGTTACTTCTACTTTACACCAAACATTGAAGTATTCTGTGAAAGGAAAAACCGTTGCAGTTTGCGGAGAAGAAGAATACATGGTAAGCCATTTGAATTCCTTCAAGTATGTTGAGATGGATGGAGAATTCTTCGAGACTCCATGCTAGACCTTTGAAGTTATTTCTTAAACAACCCCTGTTGACAAAGCTATTTCTATTGTTCCAAAGGTTACCAGGATTCCACAAAAAATGGCTTCTATAAAAGATGTTATGGTTGTGGTTGAGCAAGGTGGTGGCACTGTTTAGGGTCAACTTCCTGACATTCCTTACAAGTCTGACAAATTTGTTTTGATTTTCACTTCACAAGCTCAGAAGGATGTTCGTCGTGCTCGTGCTAACTCTAGGAGACCGCCATTCTACATCAACAATAATGGAGTTCACAATAATAAAATTAATGCTTTGGAAGACACTAATAGCGATTGCGACATGGACAGTTGGATCTTCCCTACTACCGACAGAGGTCACAATAATTGGAAGACTGAAGACTTTATACATATCTCCTTTAGTCAGGAGTAAATGATATTTTATGTTTTTGTACTTTCAAGTTTGTTTTGGTTATGTAATTTAAACAACAACTTTAAGCCTTGTACCTTACCCGAAGCACAACAATCCATTTGTTAGGGTTATCATTATTCATCAACATATTGTCATTTAATAAATCATTGGATGTTTGCTTTCAAATTTTTTGCTCTTTGTCTTTCTTTTATTTTATTTCTTTCAAAATAGCTATGCATTTTTACACACATCCACACAACAAATTGCAGATCCATATCCATCCTGGATCTCATTGATAACAATTCTGTTATTGCCAATTATGACTTTGGAAATCCGATCTTCCAAGTCAAGGACGAAGGTGAGAAATATTGTGAAATACCTGGAGAGCTTGCTAGGTTGTTAATGCAAGAAGAAAGAGCCATACAACCGCATGAATATCCAGTCGAGGTTGTGGACTTGGGTACTAAAGAGGACAAGAAAGAAGTCAAGATAGGTGCCAACCTAGAAGACAGTGTCAAAAAGAGATTAATCCAGATTTTGCGTGACTATGTTGAGATCTTTTCTTGGTCATACAAAGACATGTCTGGGCTTGATACTAACAATGTGGTTCACCGTCTGCCAATGAAGGAAGGTTTTTCTTCTATGAACAGAAGGTTCGTCGCATGCGTCCCGAGATGTCTGAAAAGATCAAAGCTGAGGTTATGAAGCAATTCAATGCAGGTTACTTAGTTGTTATGTCCTATCTGTAGTGGGTTGAAATATGGTGTCGGTACCTAAGAAGGAAGGTAAGGTGCTTATGTGTATAAACTACAAGGATTTGAATATGGAAAGCCCGAAAGATGACTTTCCGCTTCCACATATTGATGTTCTGGTTGACAATACCGCTTACCATAAAGTATTTTCCTTCATGGATGGTTTCTCTGGCTATAATCAAATCAAGATGGCACCTGAAGACATGGAGAAGACTACCTTTGTCACACAGTGGGGGACTTTCTGTTACAAAGTGATGCCTTTTGGTTTAAAGAACGCCGGTGCAACATATCAGTATGTTATGGTAGCTTTGTTCCATGACATGATCCATCACGAGATAGAGGTTTAAGTTGATGACATGATAGCTAGGTCTTAGACTGAAGAAGAACATCTCAACCACCTGCACAAGCTGTTTGAGAGATTGAAGAACATCTTGACCACCTGTACAAGCTGTTTGAGAGGTTGAATCCAAACAAGTGCACCTTTGGGGTAAGATCCGGTAAACTCCTAGGTTTTGTCGTCAGAGGTAAAGGTATCGAGGTTGATCCTAACAAGGTTAAAGCCATTCAATAAATGTCAACTCCCCATACTAAGAATGGAGTCAGAGGTTTCCTAGGACGATTGAACTACATTTCCAGATTTATTTCCCATTTGACCGCTACCTGTGAGCCAATCTTCAAGTTACTAAAGAAATATCAAGTTGTGAAGTGGAACGAAGATTGTCAGATAACCTTTGAAAAAATCAAGGAGTATCTCCAGGAATCTCCAATTATGATGCCACCAGTTAAAGGAAGACATATCATCATGTACTTGACAGTATTAGATAACTCAATGGGGTGTGTATTGGGCCAGCATGACAAGTCTGGTTGAAAAGAGCATGCAATATACTATCTTAGCAAAAATTTTACCGACTATGAAACAAGATACTCAATGCTCGAGAAGACTTGCTGCACTTTGGCATGGGCTTCTCGCCTACTAAGACAATATATGTTGACTCATACTACCTTGTTGATCTCTAAGATGGATCCAATAAAATACATATTCGAGAAACCCGCTCTCTTCGGAAGAATAGCAATATGGAAAATGATCTTGACAGAATACAAAATTCAGTACACTAATCAGAAGGCAATCAAAGGAAGTGTATTGTCAGATCATTTGGCTCATCAAGCGGTGGATGACTACCAGTCTATGAATTTTGAGTTTTCGGATGAGAACATCATGCTAATTACCGATTATGAAGAACCTGGACTGTATGAAGGACCTGATCCGGGATCCTGATGGACTATGGTTTTTGATGGAGCTTCCAACACACTTGGTAATGGAATTGGTCACGTGATTGTCTGTCCCAAGGGTTGCCATACGCCCTTCACCGCCATATTATGTTTTGATTGTACCAACAATATGGTCGAGTATGAAGCATGCATCATGTGTATCAAGGCTGCCATCGATATGAGAATTAAATTCTTGAATGTATATGGGGAATCAGCCCTAGTAATCATCAAATTAAGGGAGAATGGGATATAAAGCATCCAAATCTCATTCCTTATCGAGAATATGTGTTGACATTAATTCCATACTTTGAAGAAATCACTTTTGAACATATTCTGCGAGAAGAAAATCAGTTGGCAGACGCACTAGCTACCATGTCATTTAAGTTCAAAGTCAGATGGGATAATGAAGCTCCTCGAATTACTATTGAGAGAGTAGATGAACCGACACATTGCTAGGAAGTTGAGACTGACAGAGTAGAGGAAAAGGCTTAGTCCCGTGAAGTAAAAAGATACCTCGAGACTCAAGAGTATCCTGAAGGGGAATCTATCAATGATAAGAAATTTATAAGGAGGTTCTCTGCTAAGTTCTTTTTAAGTAACAAAATCTTATACAAGTGCAGCCATGATTCGACTTTGCTTCGTTATGTAGACAAGAAGGAAGCTGAGAAAATTATGGAGGATATGCACGAAGGTGTCTTTGGTACTCACTCCAGTGGGCATACAATGGCTAAGAAGATTCTAAAAGTGGGTTATTATTGGTATACCATGGAAAATGAATGCCATCGTCATTCCAGAACTTATCACAAATGCCAGATTTATGCTGACAAAGTACATGTGCCTCTGGTTCCTTTGAATGTATTGACTGCTCCTTGGCTGTTTGCAATGTGGGGCATCAATATCATTGGAGATATTAAGCCTACTACTTCCAATGGGAATCGATTCATCCTTGTCGCTATTGATTACTTCACGAAGTGGGTAGAAGAAGCCTCGTTTGCCTCCATTACCAAGAATGTTGTGGCTCGATTTATTAAGCATAACCTTATTTTTCGGTATGGCATACCTGAAAGGATCATCATGAATAATGGTACCAATATTAACAATACTATGATCATTAAACTCTACACGTAGTTCAAGATTAAGCACCATAATTCTTTTCCCTATCGACTAATGACGAATGGCGTAATGGAAGCTGCCAACAAGAACATCACGAAAATCTTGCAGAAGATGACGGTGACATACAAAGATTGGCATGAGATGCTACCAATTTCTCTTCATGGTTATCACACTTCAGTACATACATCAACAAGGGCAACCACGTTCTCTCTAGTCTATGGTATGTAGGATGTCTTACCTGTCGAAGTCCAGATTCCTTCCCTAAGGATTATGAAAGCCGCGGGTTTAGATGAAGAAGAATGGATTCAGAGTAGACTTGACCAGATAAATTTGATTGATGAAAACGGCTTGCAATTTTTTGTTACGATCAGATGTATCAAAAGCGTGTGATCAAGGCCTTTAACAAGAAAGTCAAAAATTAGGTGTACCAGGCTGGTGATTTGGTAATAAAGCGCATCATCCTACCACAAGGTGATCCCAAGGGTAAATGGACTCCTACATTCGAAGGGCCATTTATGATCAAAAAGATATTTTCAGGCGGTGCTATGATACTTATCACCATGGACGATGAAGATTCTCCACACCCTGTAAACACGGACATAGTCAAAAAATACTACGCATAAAAGAGACCCGCTAGGTTGATTGGCCTAGGCAAAAATAAGGGCATTCCGACGAACCAAAAGGGTTCGGGAAAAATCAGGGATATATATATATATTCGGTAAGTAGAAAACCTAAAAAGGCGGCTTGGGCAAAAAAGGATATCCCGGTGGACTGAAAACCCGAAAGGACGGTCCAGGAAAAAGTTAGGGATTAAAAGCATACAACTATGTCCCGTTGGATCAGAGATTTATTTACAACTAGCATAATCACTAACACCAAGTTCAAATGATACAGATCAATTCAATCAACTTCTTCCAACAACAAGAGATAAGATGCTTGAGGACATATGGGCAATAGCAGAGTTGAAACTCGATAGGATCATTTCCACATATCTGTTTTCCTTTGTATTAATTTGTACCTATTTTTCTAAATTTACAATGATTTCCTCTTACTAGGATTTCTGTCTTCTTGTATAAAATTGCCTGCTTGTAGGAAAACTTTTCAAAATCAATGCAAATATACTTCAGAATTCAAAATTATTTTTACTTTCTCTGTTTTGTTTGCAAAAACTTCCAATGATTACATTGAATGAACAAATGCATTTGAATATGATTACTGTTTACAAATATATGTATGAAAACAAGATTAACATTTATTAAGGATTCTAGGAGTCGAGATAATGTTAAGTTGACCATAAATTCCCACAGGGAAATCTCCTCAGAGGTATTTTCATAAGATAATCCCCATCAGAGATTATTTTATCAATGAAGTCTACATGGTTTATTCTCCAACGAAGTTTATTTCTCCAATATTGAAATTCCCCGACAAGATTCTCTTCTCCTGCCAGATGTCATTCAATGTTGTCCTCCCCAGAAGAGCTGATACACATATTTGAAACCTTGTCAGACAACATATCAGAGGATATCCATCTCTTTTAGACCCAGTCAGGGCACATAAGAATCAAATCTTTCAGAAAAACAACGAATGACAAATTCTCCTTGAATGCTTCTATCCCCAAGCAGAAATCCAAGATCCCCAGCGGAATGTCCTCAAACAGAAAGCAGAAATTCCCAATAGATTTATCCTAAAAAAAGTTGAATAATTACTTTCTTCATCCCCAACAACAATCATCAATTAATTTTCTCAAGCCAGAGTTGTTACACGAATCTACCGATACGCTCCAATGACATATTTCATCCATACATCATTTACAAAATATCATAACATATGCATGTGAAATGCATATACTATTCTCATTTATTTTTAGATAATCACCACAAAATACATTACATACATAATGACATTGCATAAAAATAACTTCGTCTTTTCAGGTTAAGTTCCCAAACAGACAAATATTATCAACAATTTATAGGCAAGTTGTAGATAAATTCCTGAAACAAGACAGGGAGACTATCTGCATGATCAGGTGATTTACTTCATATCTTCATTCTGAAAAGCATTTCCTTCAGATCTTCATTCTGAAAAAGAATTACCTTCATATCTTCATTCTGAAAAGAATTTCCTTAAGATCATCAATCTGAAAAGAATTTCCTTCAGATCTTCATTCTGAAAAGCATTTCCTTCAGATCTTCATTCTGAAAAACATTTCCTTTAGAGCTTCATTCTGAAAAGAATTTCCTTCAGATCTTCATTCTTAAAAGCATTTCCTTCAGATCTTCGTTCTGAAAAGCATTTCCTTCAGATCTTCATTCTGAAAAGCATTTCCTTGAAATCTTCCTTTTGAAAAGCATTTCCTTCAGATCTTCATTCTGAAAATAATTTCCTTCAGATCTTCATTCTTAAAAGCATTTTCTTCTGATCTTCATTCTGAAAAGCATTTCCTTCAGAACTTCATTCTAACAAGAATTTCCTTCAGAGCTTCATTCTGAAAATCATTTCCCTCAAAGCTTCATTCTGAAAAGCATTTCCTTCAGAGCTTCATTCTGAAAAGAATTACCTTCAGATCTTCATTCTGAAAAGCATTTCCTTAAGATCTTCAATCTTAAAAGAATTTCCTTCAGATCTTCATTCTGAAAAGCATTTCCTTTAGATCTTCATTCTGAAAATCATTTCCTTCAAAGCTTCATTCTGAAAAGAATTTCCTTCATATCTTCGTTCTGAAAAGCATTTCCTTCAGATCTTCGTTCTGAAAAGCATTTCCTTCAGATATTCATTTTGAAAAGCATTTCCTTCAGATCTTCATTTTGAAAAGAATTTCCTTCAGATCTTCATTCTTAAAAGCATTTTCTTCTGACCTTCATTCTGAAAAGCATTTCCTTCAGAGCTTCATTCTGAAAAGCATTTCCTTCAGAGCTTCATTATGAAAAGAATTTCCTTCAGAGCTTCATTCTCAAAAGCATTTCCTTAAGAGCTACATTCTGAAAAACATTTCCTTCAAATTTTCATTCTGAAAAGCATTTCCTTAAGAGCTTCATTCTGAAAAGCATTTCCTTTAGTAATTCATTCTGAAAAGCATTTCCATCAGATCAAGTCGAGTGTAGACTCATTCTGGTACTCCTATCAACAGTTACCTCAGATGATATCTTTAATCCCATCTCCGACGGCATCCATTCACCTCTCTAAATGGCATATTTAAACCCATTCCCGATATAATCAACCAACAGTGTTACTTCGTGTACATGTGAGTGCAGATTTCTGGGTACTTAAGTGTCCAATCCTCTTCCGCCTTCAGATAATGAATGGCAGACATGCCAATCTAATTCCTCAGGTTTAAGAAGATTGAATAGGGGAAGTTGTTATACCCCAAAAATTTCCATCCCATTATACAAAACAAATTGATTCAAGATACCTCCTCATGTTCCTAGGGTTCTCAAGCACTCAAGACTACTCAAAGAGTGATCAGACAAACCCTTCTCCTAAGCATTAACCTACAACTAGGGTTTTGTTTTTCTCAAGGAAAATTGGAATTCTAATGCCTTAATTGGAATTAATGGTTTCTCATATGTATTAAAGTATCCTCGGGCCAAGTTTCAAGCCTTGCAGCATAAGTTTGCTCAGTCAATTAGCCAGATGATTAAAAATCAACCGTATTGGAAAAAAAGTCAATTTTGACCAATTCACAATCAAACTTCAAGATTTTTGGCCAACATAAACATTTTGAAGTCATATTCATCATTTGATTAAGGGTTGATCATGATTCATCAAGAAAACTCATGATTCATCAAAAGTCAAAAGTTACTAAATTAGGGTTTTCTTAAGGAGAAGTCAACTGAACTTTTACCAAGCATAACTTTCACATGCTTCATCAGAAAATTCTTAAACGAAGCTCATTCTGAAGTAAATTCAATTCTCTACAACTTTTTCCCTCTAAGCTCAAGGCCAAAAATGTTTCATTTGAGAGATATGAGCCAAAACATTACAGGTCATTTTAAAAGTCAACATAAAGACACTTTTTGTCAAGGCACTTTACATCAAGATAAAGGCTTGAGATCTTAATTTTTGGAGGCCCAAAGTCATGCTTCAAACTGTGTGCACACATCTTGTGAATCAAACCTTCATGTTTTTGTCATATTCCAACCTATTTTTAAACCAAATCAAAGATATGCTTTACATGATGTCCAAGCCCATCGTTTAACCTAATTCTTCCTCCTATAAATACACTTCATGTTCAGACAAAGAAAGACACGCGTGGCTACCAAGAAACAAGGGTTTTAGAGATTGAAAATTTGCAAAGAAGGTTGAACTCGAATTCCTATTTGCAGCTGTTATACCTAAAAGTTTTCCCTCTCATTTTCAAGACAAATTTATTCAAGATACCCCCTCATGCTCCTAAGGGTCTCAAACACACAAGACTACTCAAGAAATGATCAGCTGAATCCTCCTCCTAAACAGTGGCCTATAACTAGGGTTTTGGTTTTCTCAAGGAAAAGTGGACTTTTAATGCCTTAAGTGGACTTCAGGTTTCTCATATGCTTCAAAGTATCCTCATGGCAAATTTCAAGCCTTGCAGCATAAGTTTTCCCAGTCAAATAGTCAGATGATTGAAAATCCACTGTATTGGACAAAAAGTCAACTTTGACCAATTTACAGTCAAACTTCAAGATTTTTTAGTCAACATCAATATTTTGAACGTATATTCATCATTTGATCAAGAATTGATCAAGATTCATCAAGAAACCTCAAGATTCATCAAAAGTCAAAAGTTGCTAAATTAGGGTTTTCTTTAGGAGAAGTCAACTGAACTTTGACCAAGCATAAATTTCACACAATTCATCATAAAATTCTCAACCAAAGCCCATTTTTATAGAAATTCAATTCTCTACAACTTTGTCTCTCTAAGATGAAGGTTAAAAAATGCTTCATTTGAGAGATATGAACCAAAACATTACAAGTCATTTTAAAAGTCAACAAAAAGACACTTTTTGTCAAAGAAATTTAGATCAAGTTAAAATCTTCAAATGAAATTTGACCAACATGAAAGTTGTAGGAGACATCTTGAGGTTTCCAAAAAGTCCAAGATTACCTTCATATGATGAAATTTAAGTGTGATATGATTTGTATAAGTTGGACAATTTTGAGAAAATGCATGAAATTCAATTTGAGGCAAACTTAGCTTTTGGGCTAATGGACCTATCTTTTAAATCCTAAACATGTTCATGATACTATAGAATACATCTAAATCCATGCATGTATTATTTTAATTTTTATTTCATTTATTTTTATTTCATTTATTTTTATTTTTATTTTTATTCATTTAAATTCAAAATTAAATCAAATAGACATTAGATAAAGGTGTAAGGCATAAAAGGCTTTTGATTTGTTTATTTTGGAGGCCCAAGATCATGATAGAAACCGTACATACTTATTTTCCAACTAAATCTCCATAGTTTTGTCACTTTTCAATATATTTCTAAAATAAATCAAAGACATGCTTTACATCAAGTATAAGCCCATGTTTTTGACCTAATCTCTTCATCTATATATATCCATCATATTCAGACTAAAGGATATAGGCAAGGAGGCTGGAAGAAACAAGTGTTGCCAATCAAAATTTGCAAGAAGAAGGTGAATTCAAAATCATAGATCCAGCCATCCTCAAGGCAAGCTATCCATTGCAAATCGTTCCTGAGGTGTCATAGAGTAGGTTTGGATCATTCTTGATGATCGAAGATGCCTGAAACATGCATATGATGCATCGTCGGTTTACATATTTTGTGAAATTCATGTTTTGATTTTTAGGATGCTCTGATATAAACTAATAACTTTAACATGTTCCTGAGACAAAATAGTGCAGGTTTGATCCCTTGCATGAAGCCCATGATGCCAAAATGGTCTATCACCATTATTGAATTGATTCACATTATTTTCATTGTATCTCCTTGTACAGATCGAATTAGCCAAAAATAAAACCGTCATTGGATTCAGGAGTGTGGATTTAGGAGGATAAGGTTCTTTTGAATCTCTAACATGCACTAATTTTGCAGGTGAAGGAAATGACTAGTCGGAGAAGACGATCGGAGTTAGGGCTCTGGCGCTTCTCCGGTGCATTGGTTTTGTTTTTTTGTATATTGCTTTTGTTTTGTTATGATTAAAGATTGGAAACATGGCTCAGTTGGTGAAGGAAGCGCGCAATGAAGGAAATGGCATGGGTTTGATCCTTGCATTTTCACATTATTTTTGTTATTTTCCAGGTTAACGTGTAGGTTGCCCATATAATAAACATGTTCTATTTATTAACACCAACAGCGTGTTGGCGCAGTGGCAAGGATTGATGTTGTGAATCTTGGGGGCGTGGGTTCAACACCCACCCCATACTTTTTACCTTGTTTTCTTCTCTAACATATTTTTCTTTCCTTTTTTTATTAAATCCTAATTATTTCTTAAACAATCAATTAACCTAATTTTTTCTTAATATTAATAAACTAGGATTAGAGTTTTAATTAATAAATTTTGTCTTTTATTTTTATTAATTAATTAAATTAACAAACCATTTTTAAAAAATATTAAAATAAATTAGAGATTTAGGTTTTATTAATTATTTTTATCACTTAAAATTATTTTCTAAAACACTAAAATATTTCTCTTCTTTTTCAAAACTTTTTTTTCTCATATTTTCTTTTCATTTCGATTTTAATTCTTAGATAAAAATGTATAGGTCGTATTGTTCGATTGTAATAATTTAGGTTTATCTTCTCGCATTTTTTTCCTAATTATGTATCTGCTCCGAGATTGTAATAGTTATAAGTTTAAATTCTCACACTCTCATATTATGTAACTGCCCCAAAGCCATATAATAGCGTAGAAATTTTACTTTATGCACCTTTATTTTTTGTATACTATATAACTACTAGTAATTAGGATTGTATGGTAAGACTAATAATCGAACATAGAAAAACCCTAATCTCATGATAAATAACTAAAAAACAAACACTCTTCACACTTGCACCTCTAGGATACCCTCTCTTTTTGCCTTATAAATACATGGTCATATCCTTCGAAATTGTGATGCTTTAGGAAAAGACCCTTACGAATAAAAATCATATTCCCTCGATGACCCTTAGAAGTTGCTTATGAAAATGATCTAGTCTCTCCGATACAAATTGCTAAAGTATTCCTATATGTTTCCTTCAATGACCATTCGATGACCCTACGCATGTCCCTTCACATCCAATAAATAGGGTTACCTACCAACTAATAGTATGGATATCACCATCTCTAAAGGAGAAGGAAAAGAATAAGATAGATCTTTAGTGGGTAAGGAACTCTTAATCACCTGCTCCCAACTCTTTTCTAAAATAAACATTTTTTTCACATCACACTTTTTTCAAACAAAATATTTTCAAACACTTGGTACACATTCTTGAGGAATGATACAAGAATCACTACAAAATTGCCTTACATTGGCATTTCAAAATATTTTCAAACAAGTCACACACACAAAGCAAATTTTCAACAGTGAGCTAGCAATTAAGAGCCCGTAACTATGGATGAAAAGGATGCTAATACCTTCCCTTTTTATAACTTACCCCCCAAACTCAAAATCTATCAAAGGTCTTTCCTGTTTGTTTCACCTTTCCTAAATATTGGATAAAATAAAAGTCGGTGGAGACTCTTGTTATCCCCATATTTGGATAAAAACCAAAAAAGTCAGTTCTCCCACTGTGTTACAGAACTAACGACTTTGCTGGGGATTTATTTAAAAACAGGGGTTACCTTAGGGTTAGATCACTTTACTTGCTTTAATGGTTTGATTTACTTGCTTTACTTTAAAGGTTTTATTTGGGTTTATCTGCTTGTAAGATCCTACACCCGGATCTAGGAATTCCTTAGGTAAGTAGAAATAGATCATCAAGACTGTACAACATAGACCAATATGGTTAAAATGATGGCTACGGTTAGTGTGAATCATTGGTTTGTACTGATGTTCCTTGAGTCAGTCAAGGATAGTATTAAGCTTCTGTGTGATGTCATTAACACAAACTTACTTTTAGAACCTTAATTGACCCATCTTGGCCATTAGAAGGTAGTGAGATGGTCGGCTTTGGTGCAGTCCAAGGTTGATTGATACTAGATACTACGCTTATTGAGATTCGACTTTTGGGATGTTTTGCTGGAAAGCCAGTTGCCGTGCTAAAATAAAGTCTGTGAGAAAGATCGATAATATGAGATTCCTAGAACCCGGTTACTATTTTTAGAACAGGTTGAGTCAACTTAACTTTAACGGGGAAGGATATTTACCTATGGACTTCATGCAAGCCTTTAAATGTAGGGCTCTTATGTGACTTGTTTGTGTTTTCTATCTATCTAACACGAACATGACATCATAACATCATGACATCATATCATCATAACATCATATCATCATAACATGACATTTTTACTAACCATTTCAAGGATCTTATGGATCTTTGGTGCAAGATTATCATAAGCCAGATTCCTAGCAAGGGGCAAGAGAATTCATTTTCCTCTAACTAGATGCCGTCAAGACCAAAGTACACTCTCTTGAGTCAGAGGCTAGGATCCACTTGATATTGTGAGTTTGATTCTTATAGAAGGATGTTCAAAGATGAAAACTCAAAGTTCTTCAAGACAAAGTTGTAACCAGATTCTTTTTCTAATATTTTAATCCCGCGAGATCCTTGAAAACATTGCATATGCATCTACATACCATACATATCATTACATAACATGTATTCTCAAGACAGGTTTTCTCACCTTCTTGCTGTTTATTTCAGCAGAAAAAATGGCTCTTGAACAGACAGTCAAAGATCTCCAAGCTCAGAATATCCAATTCCAACAAACGTTCCTGAACTTAGCCAAGGGACAAGTTTCGACAATCCTAATCTCATGAGCCTCCAAAGAACCAATCAAGTCTTCCAATTTTGGGGTTTCAAGATTGTTGTATTCTTGAATAGCTACGATAATGTGATCAAAGTGAGAGGTCAACATATACATTACCTTCTCAACTATGATCTTATCAGTTATGATTTCACTGTGACTCTTCATGAGATGATGAGATTTTTCACCTTCGACAGATAGCCTACAATTTTTTCATCTTCTCCCATCTACAACAATTCATACTTCCGTCACAAAGTCTGCAATTTGACGACTTTGACTTTCTCACCTCTTTCATAGTACTTGACAAGAATATCTCATGCCTCCTCGTCAATTTAACATGAGATATCTTGTCGAATTTTTCGAATCTACCGTTGATTGAATTCAATACGCAGCCTTGCAATCGTTCTTTTTTGCCTTTTTGTGTGCGGTGTTCTGCACGTCAGTTACATCATGAGCATGCTCAAGAACTCCATTTTCGACCACTTCTAGAGTTTTATGAAAACCGAACAAGGACTTCATCTACTTTTTCTATCAGTTCCAATTTTTGTTGTCATGAATTGAAAGAGAATTCAAAATGTCATTATTACCATTCACCTTTGCAACAATTGAATGAAAAAGCGGATGATAAACACATAGTAAGTGAGAATATCCATAAATCAAATGTCTTAAGATTTTGGGTTAATATGTGGTATACAACTCATTAAAGTAAATGTAAAAAGTCCAATGTAATGATCGGTAGAATCCCTCATGATCCAATAGTGGAATTAAAGTCTGATTTTTCTAACTAAGTTGTTCAGGCGGCGTAATCAACTTATATGGATAAAAAAGCTTAGATGCTCATGCGATATGTTTCTTTGAAGGTCAATAATGACGGTACAAATAGATATGAATGAAAATACTGCACTTTAAAAGTGAAAAGATCCAATTACTTAAAATTTTAGATTAATATGTGACATTTAACTCATTTAAAACAAATATTGAAAATTCAATGTGATGATTCTTGAACCCATAACCCAATAAAAAAGATAATGTTAAATAATTAGTACGATATAAATAAACCATTTAAAGGAATGTGAAATATATTTAAATTTCAAATACCATGTAATTAGAAAAGAAAAAAACATTTCTTAAAAAAGTTGCATTTTCTTGTAAATATAAAAAGGTTGGACTCTTCAAAATGATGATGAGTGTGACTGACTACTTTGTTAAAACAAAGGAACAAAGGAGACAAGAAAAAGGGATGATATTATCAACTCTGCATTCTTCAGCCCCACATGTGGTGGAATTAAGGGATATTGTTGAGAAGCTGATTTCAAACAAAAAATGTATATAAAAAACTTAATTTGCATTCAATACTGAATCATCGTCACATTAACCATCATTGCAGCGAAAAACAAAATGCAGTGATAAATAAAAATGGCACTGTTCTATACATTACTATAGCATTTTATATTTTATTGGTTGAGACTAGTAAGCACAGGGTAGTTTATCAGAGGCGTGTCAAGTGTTTAACACGTGTCAGTGTCAAACGTCAACGTGATATTGACACATGCAATTACATAAATTATTTTTCATTTTTTTAAATTATTACAGAGGTTGACGTGTGTATTGTATGTATCAATGCTTAATAGGTAATTCAGTACCTATTTTCCGAAAAAAGAAATATCAAGGGGATTGAAGGCCTCCCATGACAGAATTGAATCCATATTATCAACCCATTGGTGTAATGAATTTTGTTGAAAGTAAGAGCATTCATCAATAGAAATGTGGCTAGTATCATCCAAAGAGACAGAAGAACTAGAAACAGAATTAGTAGTAGTACTAATGTTGGTGTCTTGGTTTATCCATGTCCCCAAGTCCAAATTTGAACATAGCATTTCAAAGTTGTTTAGAAGTTCATCACTATCATCCCGAACCACGTTATTTTCTTCTCTTTTCAATTCTTTTTCACTATCCGAGGATTTAACATTCTCTGCATTTTCTTCAATCCTTTCTGAAACATTTACTTGTAGCTTAAATTTGTCTTTGTCATCATCATCACTATCAGTTTCTTGCTTTTGCTCAATTGGTTTGAGGTTCACAGCATCCAAACCAAGGAACTTTAATTTTTTCTTGATTCTCGTGTTCCAATGGTTCTTAATTTCATTGTCTGTTCTCCCAGGAAAATGTGAAGCAATTTTTGACCACCTACAAAAGTGTAATACAAATATTTATAGCCGTATTTTAAGACTTACGTTTAAAATTGACTACCGGCTAATGCACATATTTAAAAGTTGTCATAGTTAAACTATAAAACGTCTATTGATTTTGTCATAATTAAACTCTAACCAGTTCACACTGAGCTTTCAAAAACTTAAGACAACAGCAATCAAACTGATCGCAATCAAACTGATCGCAATTTGCTAGTGCAATTTAAAACTATACAACAAGAGCATTTGAGTCTAGTGAAATTTTAGAAAGCATATAGTATACCTGTTACCAAGACGTGCATGTAGTTGAATAATTTGATCCTCTTCCATTTCAGTAAATCCACCTCTCTTAAGGTCTGGCCTAAGATAATTGATCCATCTCAATCTACAACTTTTTCCACATCTTAAAAGACCTTCACAAAAATTGCACCATCTTAAAAACACAAATTTATTTATCAAACTATGACTCACAGACACTCTGAATACAATCTCGATACTGATACGACAACATCAGTAATAATTTAAAAAAATAAATAAATTAAACGTAATCACAAATGTCAGAATAGGTATCTGAAAAACAACTTTTAGTTAAAAAATTTACCTGCAAGTTTAGGAACCACTCTCCAACAATGAATCCCATTATTCAGAATAAAACTCACAAGCTTATGATCTTCCTCAATAGTCCATGGTCCTCTCTTCAAACCAACCTTATCACAACATGGTTGTCTTCCCATTTTCTAGAATCTAGATGAAAATATCACAAGTGTAATGAGATTGAAAAAATGTGACTTTAATAGAACCTTGAAATTCAAGCAAAGATGCTGCCAGTTCATATAAACATTTAATTAAAAGCATTATGTCGTTAAGGGGGGAGATTAATGATTGGTCGGAAAGCACTTTTAGTTGAAAGCTATTAAAAAAAAAGCATGTAATTGTTTGTTATTATAAAAAAAAATGTTGGTCACTACTCACCCTTTCTTGTTATAAAGAGTCCACTAAAATCATGAAAATAAAGTACTTGTAGAGGGGAATGAACTTAAACGCTCGTTGACAATTAATTTGATTATTTTTGTCACCAAAATCTTCTTTTATTTGTACTAATTTTTTATAATAAGATTAAACTATTGAGTTTGATGAGATTCCATGGACCCTTAAAAGCTGGCCAGTTTTGTCATGGCAGGCAACCTCCAAAATTTTCATCTTTTACATAGATGCCTTCCCCATTTCTGCCTATATGTGTTCAAATTCCTACCATGGATTGGAAATTTGATATCAATTAAGTGATTAAGTTGGTGGTTAATGTATGCCATGGAAAAAGTATAGTCAAATATTAAATAAAATGTGCATTGAACTTGGATAGGGACAGTAATATGTTTGAATTAGAAAGGATGAGCCATGTTTTATTAGGTGACAAATCAATGAAATATTTAATTGAATGCACATAGTTGGATTACTAAAAATATTTGATTTTACATATATTTATTTTAGAAGTCTTATGAATGATGGTTTGTTATTAATTGATTATGTAAAAAGTTTTACTTTGAATGTGTTTGGAAATTAATCTCTTGTATTGTTTTACTATACAAAGTATTCAAGTTGATTTTGTCTTGATTTGTACCGGCATGGATGGACATGGGAATACTTAGCAGGCCATCTTATGTGGTTTTAACATCAGGTGCCTTTGAAAGTTGAAACCCAATAAATCACAATTCAAAGTTAAAATTTAACTCTTAACTTTTTGTCTTGAAATTTGAAAGATTCAATCACATCAAGAAATATGATTTGTGAGAATAAATAAAATTAATAATTAAAATAAATAATCTTCAACAAAAATAGTCTTATATAATAAAACATTTATTTAATTTGACAAGAAGAAATAAAAGATAAGAAACACAATAATTTATTTATCCAATTTAATCAAATGACATACTCTAGGAGAAAGAGTACCTCGCAAATTCACTATCCTTCTAAGAGTTATTACAAACCAGTTACAAGAATTTTTTTATCTAAGCTCTAAAAAACAAACAATATTTTCTATTCGAGTGTTTCACAATCTTTTCAACTTTCGATAATGAATCACACAAATACAATATGTTTAGAAGTATTTTTCAATCCCCTTAGATATCTTCAAGGGTTTTCCAAATTCCAAGAACACACTCTTATAAATTTACTCCAACCTCTCTAAAATTTAGGATTCTCAAACAACTCTAAAACTCTGAAGGTTGCAAAGACAAGAATGTTGAAGATACATATTTATAACAGTTGAAACCCAACTAATATTTAACGAGTCCAAACTATAACCCATTAACCAACGAATCTACAGACCAAAACAATGAAGCACAATACAAACAATCCTAGAAAACCATACACAAGTTCTGATGGACCGAACCACATGCAAGATCCGGAGCCATTGTCGCGCCGCCACCACCTGCCTCCACACTGATTTTTGGTTTATGCAATCTCAAAACGTATTTTCTTTCTCTTCATCCACTTGCTTCCAACCACTTTTCTTTTGCTTTAGTATTATAACAAGCTCAAAAGTATGGTTCCCCACCCATCTTTGACTCTATTTACTTTCGAATGCCTCATTGAATGTTCTTATTTCTAAGTTTTACAACCCTTCAGATACATTCTAAGCATAATACTCAAGGTTTGCATGATTATTCTTTTGAGATGGTACAATCTCCCTCCTTATCATATCACGAATTAAATGATACTCATTTTTTTTCAATATTGCAAGAGAAGTGCACATGTAGCGTAATAGATTAAGCGATTATTGAGCGTAATTTTAAGAAGAGAGCAACAACCTGATTTTCTGACATGCTTAGTCATGCTAGAATTGGTTGGGAACAAAGAGCGATCCAACCTCTATGGATGTGAGAAGATGTATTTAAAGATATGTTTAATTATTGGAAGTCAAATAAGGTTAAAGCAACGCAATGTGGCACATTTGAAAATGGAGTCACCAATCATAGAGCTGGAAGCATTAATATCGCCCAACATGTTGAACGAATGCTGATATTTTCACCTTATTACTTTTTTAAATTATAGGGTTAAATATGTTTTTGGTCCCTATAAATATCTCAAATTTCATTTTAATCCTTATTAAAATAATGACATGTTTTAGTCTCTATAAAATTATTATGCACGTAGTTTTAGTCCCTGTTGTTAAACCAATGTGTATTTTTGAATTATTATTTTGTAGACATGTTTAGAATGTTATAAAAAGTTTCTTGGGAAAAAATAAATTCAAAATTTTATTTCTAAGTCGAGCTTTTCATTATTTTTATCAATATCTTTTGAAATTTTAAAAAAATCATATTTAACTCTTTTCATTTTAAAAAATTCTAAAATTTGATAAAGAAACATTTTATAATATTCTAAATACGTAAGAAAAATATTATTTAAAAATTTAAAAGTTTAAGGGTAATTAAATAGTTTTTAAAATTTTAGAAAATAGCAGAGACTAAAATTGGATGAATAAAAGAATTTTAAGGACCAAAATTTATCATTTTTTAATAGGGGTTAAAAATGAAATTTAAGATATTTATAAGAATAAAAAACATATTTAACCCTAAATTATAACTTTATTTATTAAATATTTTTAGTTGAAGTTTATTGTATTAATTAGACTTAATCCAAGGGAAATCCCCATTAATGAATGAGATTCATGAGATGACTTATAAGGGAGACACAAAGAGTATTGCAACGAACGTGGTAGAAAACTCGGGTAAGAAGATATCAATATTAAATATTTCATTTAATTATTTTATTTAATTAAGTTGTCTAAACTCTATTATTTAATTTAATTTCTTTTACGTATTGTGAGTGAAATATCTTTTCTTAGATGTTTTGAATGATGTTAAAATTAGGTAATATGTAGTATTTGTACACTGAACTTGATCTCCTAACGTCTAGGTTGTATTTTCATCTTAGGACACTTATAGAACAAGTCAAAAGCATTTGAACAAGTTGAAATGGAAAAATATGCATTTTTGTAAAAGTTCATGTTTATAGTCGACTCACCTGTGGTAGGAGCCGACTCCCTCTAAAGCATTTTAGAAAAGAAAACTCTATGTTAAAATGGAGCTGATACACAAGGTCTTGGAGCCAATACACAACATTAAGGAGTCAACTCCCTCGAGTTGTGGGTCGACTCCTACTGAAAGTGTTTTTGAAAAATAATTCTCTGTCCATGATGGCTTGACTCCCAGGCATTTAGAGTCGATACATAACATGAAGGAGTCGACTCCCACGTGCTATGTCTCGACTCCAACTGAAGCATATGTCTCAAAATATTTTATGTCCATTTGGAGTAGACTCACAGGAAATATGGGTTGGCTCCCTTGCCCTTAGGAGTCGACTCCCACTTCGAATTGGTCGGCTCACACTGTTCAAAATGTCCAGTTTTATTATTTTGCAACCCTATGTTTTTTGTTTTATTCTTTCACACACTCACACATATATGTAGTCATTCATTCATCATTACTAATCATTAAAACCAAAAATATACAAATATTTTTATCATCTTCATCCTCTCTCATTGCATACATACAACAACTACATATAATCATTTTTATTGTGTGATTAAGAGATAGTTTGATAACGTCCAATTAGGATTTGGTGTAATCAATTAGGTTGAAGAGTTCTTGGGATTTCAAGATAAACCCATTTGGGTTTTTCTTCCAAGATCAATAATTGATTTGGGAGTTTTTCACAATATTGCGCAATTCGGACTCCACCAAGTGAAAGCTTTGAAGAATAAAGGTTTATGTCAAAGGTGGTATGTTAACTGGAGGATCACTTCGGTGATCTTGGGTCAAGATAAGTTTTCAATTTGGATTCATCCAAGCAAAGACTTTGAAGAACGGGGGTTCTGTCAAAGGAGTAGATGTAACCAGAGGATCAAATTTGTAGTATCGGGTTACTTGATCGAGCTCTTATCAAAGGAAGAGAAGAAGATATGATCGGCATCAAACTTAGGGTTTGGAGGGTTAGGTTTCTACTTTTTCTCTTGTAAAACCACATTTGCAAAGGTTAATTTTCATAATCTTAATTCCAAACAGAATTGGGAACAGACGTACCTATAGGGAGGCTGATTGGGGAACTTCCTAAACAAATTCTTGTCTCTCTCTCTCTCTCTCATTTACATTTATTTGCAAATTGTGAAATAATTGATTGTGCAATCAATACATAGAGATAATCTCTCTGTTTAATAATTCAAATTGTTTTGTTGAGTTCATTATAATCTATGTGATTGTAATTGGATTTACATATCAACAGAATCATAGAAAAATCTATTTTGTATCGATTACACACCAAGTGTTCAACAAATTGCTTAGATCAATTTTTGTTTGATATTTCATTGTAAATACATAACTATTATGTGATTTAATTCAAATGTGGTTCCTAAAAATATATTGATTGTCTTTCTCATCTTACGTATTCATTTTATCGATTTAACCCATATGCGATCTTTTCAATAACGGTTCGAATAGATGATTGTCGGTCCAGGTTTGTTTTCGAGCGCCATGGTTAAAGATTTTAAAACAAAATTTTTTATAATAAAATTTCATTTATGATCTATTTACCCCCTATATATTGTAGCATATCGTCTAACAAGTGGTATCACGAGCACCAGTTTATCTTGTGCTACGAAATCGCTTATTAGAAAATGGATTCTGAACCTAAAGGGGTGTATAATAAAGTGACTATTTTCAACAGAGAAAACTATGGTTATTGGAAATATTGTGTGTGTATTCATATTAATTCCATTGATAGGAAATTATGGAGCACCGTCCAAAATGGTCCATTTGAAATTACCACGACCAATAAGGATGGTGTTGTTACACCTAAACAGGAAACAAAATGGAACCCAGATGATGAGAAATTATGTTTGTATGATTGGAAATAAAGGAATATTCTCATATCCTCTTTTGGAGTTGATGAATATTATTGTGTTTCCCATTGCACAACCACCAAAGCTATGTGGAATTCATTGCAAGTTTTCCATGAGGGAACTAATAAGGTCAAACAAGCTAGAAATAATACTTTGAATAAAGAGTTTGAACTCTTTCATATGAAGCATGGTGAAACCATTGCCGATATGAAAAATAGGTTCACTCATCTTGTTAATTGTTTAATGCACTTGGTAAGACCGTTTCAAATGAAATTGCTACTAACAAAGTGTTGAGATGTCTTAATAGGGAATGGCAACCAAAGGTTACCGCAATCAAGGAAGCTAATGATTTATTGACATTGGATACTACTACTTTGTTTGGAAAGCTTGAAGAAAATGAGAAAGAGCTCATGTGCTTAGAGAAGCATGAGAAAAAATATTAATAAAGATAAGAACAAGGAAAAATATATAGACAAGAAGTCAATTGCTCTTAAGACTTCTAGCTCTAAGTCCTCAACTAAAGAGCAAGATGATAATGGATCTAGTGATGATTAATATTCCGATGATGAAGAAATGGGGTTGTTTGTTAAGAGGTATAATATGTACATTAAAAGAAATAGACTGAAGCTTTTAGACAAAAGTATCAACAATTTTATAAGATAATCAAATTCATCAAGGCAAAATGATAATAAGAAAGAAAAATAAAAAAGTTCATGCTATAATTGTGGAAAGGTCAGTCACTATAAACCAAATTGTCCATTGCTTATGAAAGACAAAGAAAATGGTCAATACAAGAAGTATAGCATGCCTAGAATAGCATACATTGCTTGAGAAAGTGATAGTAAATAATCAAGTGAAGATGGCTCAAGTGATGATGTTGAAACGACAAGTTTTTGTTAAAGAAGTGAAAAACACAAGACGGGGGGGGGGGGGGGGGGGGGGGTTGAATTGGAATCTTAAAAATAAATGGAGTAAAGAACACGTTTATTTATATCCTGGTTCGTTTGATCTCAAACTAATCCAGTCCACCCGCCAAGGTGATTAAGCCTCTCTCTAACGAGGTCTTAATTCACTAATCAATCTTGATTACAAATTTACTTTGACAACTGTCAAAGTCTTCTTGAGTCCAAAACCACAACCCGGTTTTCTCAAGGAAATTCACTAAACATTTAATTGAATAAATGTGTACAATGATGTTTCTAATAAACAGTATCACTAACAGTGATGTTTTACACAGTTTAATATTGAACGTTGAGGATGAATAATGATTGTTGCGTTACTATAGCTTCACGTAATTTCTTATTTTTGTGCGCAGTAGTTCATCACTTGAAATCTACTTTTTTGTCTACTTTATATAGGCCTTGCAATAATGACATAAGAAGATACTTTTGGTATGTCCATAACATGAGTTAACGAGCTTTCCAAACAAGGAGATCCTTCTCAGTTTGTAGTCGTTACTTATGATCTTGCATTGATGGAATTGTAACACTTCATAGCTTCTCACATTAGAGGATGAATATTACCGTTGAGAGTCATTTATAACTTGTATCAGAACTTTGAAAATTAGAGTATCAGAGATCCTGTTTCACAATGCTGGTGCATTCAGAAGTTGTAACAGAACTTCTTCATATAAGTGTGTCACACAGATTTGATGCGTCTGAATCTTTCATAGTACTCTCAACTTCTGTGCTTGCATAATCACAACTTCTGGTGATGTTCTGGCAGAACTTCTAATTGCATCAGAACATGGTTTTCACATCAGAACTTCCTGCATGTAAAGATACTTTTATTAGCGAGCATATTTGTTCTTTATATCTTGTTGTTGTTATCATCAAAACTCTTACTGGGATGTAGAACCAAATTATGTTCTAATAAATCCTGTTTTTTGATGATGACAAAAACTAGTATATTTTGATGGAATATAAAGAACAAAAATTCAAATCCCCCCCTGAGTAGAATACTCAGATAACGAGAAAATAAAATACTTCCCTAAAGATCTTCTGATAGGAGTCAAAATATTCTCCATTCTCCCCCTTTTTTTCAATAATCAAAAAGTGGTAAAGACTCTATTTGGCTTGCTCTGACAGAAGTTGCTTGAAAATAGGTGACATCCTCTTCTGGATACATCTGAGATTCTTTATAGAGCTTCTGATGATGTATTTTCATTCTTGTTTCCAATAGCTTCAGAGCCAATAACCTTCTGTTTCTGATTGCCTCTGAAACCTGCAAATCTTTTAAATTCCAGGATTTGGAACATATACTTTCTTTCCTCTATGTGTAGAGAGCATCCAGAGTCCAGGTGTTAGTACTGGTGTTTCAACCTCGCTGTTAAAAATATCTGAAACATAGATGATTTTGTCTTTTGGTACCCATATCTTTTTGGGTCCTTGACTGTTAGAGTTTCCAAAATTCTGTTTGAATTTTGGTTTAGCATAAAACGCCTTACCAATATGTTTTATATCATGTGTTTTCCCAGTAGTGAAGTGAGAATAAAGAGCAGTGCATTTGATAACCAGATCCTTAACTTTCTTAGGTTGGGATACTTTACCTTTGTATCCTATACCTATTCTTCCATTTCTGCTAACTCCATAGATCATTGAAGCCATCTTGCTTCTATCTATGTTTTTAGCGAGGAATTTCTAAAAGTTGTGATCATATTCCTTTATGATTGTATCAAGATTACTAGGAACTTCTGAGACAGATTCCTTCGGAGTATTTTGTAAATCATTTTCAAGTTTAAAAAACTTTTCTTTCAACTCAGAGTTTTCTAGTCTTAGATTCTTAGTTTCTTCAGAGTCAGAAACTAGATCCTTTTTCAGGTTCTTGTTTATGACTCGAAGCTTCTGATACCTTTCTATAATTTCTGACAGAATCTCCTCTAATTGAGATTTAGAAAAGTTAGAAAATTCCTCTTCAGACTGATTCTGATTCTGATTCTGATTCAGAGGATTCAGAGACATCTGATAAGTTGTCCGTTTGAGCTATTTTGGCTTGTTCATCTTATGATTTTGTTCCTTCTTCAGAAGATTCAGAGTCATCCCACGTTTCCATAAGACTTTTCTTCTTCTCCTTAATGAACTTCCTTTTAGGTTTCTCCTTCTGAAGACTTGGATAATCATTTTTGTAGTGACCTTGTTTATTGCATTCATAGCAGGTAATGTTTCTATTACTGGATTTTCTGTATCCAGAAGATTGTTTAGAGTCATTTCATGTTCTTCTGGAGTTTCTGAAGTTATTTTGCATGTGCTTCCACAACTGATTGATTCTTCTAGATAGAAAGAATAGTTTGTCTTCTTCTGACGAGGATTCTCCAGAGTTTTCTGCTTCTACTTTTTCCTGCAAAAATTTGGTTTCATATTTATTAGATTTTAGAGTGAGAGACTTACCTTGCTTCAGAGGCTCATCATCTTCTAACTCTATCTCATTGCTTTTGAGAGAGCTGACAAGTTCTTCTATAGATATTCTATTCAGATTTTTTTCCAGTTTGAGAGCAGTGACCATGGGTCTCCATTTTTTTGGTAAACTTCTGACGATCTTCTTTACATGATCAGCAGTTGAGTACCCTTTGTCCAACACCTTTAGCCTAGCCACCAGAATTTGAAATCTAGAGAACATTGTTTCAATGGTTTCATCTTCTTCCATTTTGAAGGCTTCATACTTTTGAGTGAGCGCAAGGGCTTTGGTTTCTTTTACTTGTGTGTTTCCTTCATGCGTCATTCTCAGAGAATCAAACATGTGCTTTGCTGTCTCTCTGTTTGTAATCTTCTCATACTTTGAATACGAGATGGCACTTAGGAGAATAGTTCTGGCCTTGTGATGATTTCTGAAGTCTTGTTTTTGATTATCTGTCATCCTTTTTCTGTCAATCTTCTGACCGCTTTCATCAATAGGATATATGTATCCATCAGTTACCATATCTCAGAGGTCAACGTCATAAGCTAGGAAGAAACTTTTGATCATATCTTTCCAGTAGTCAAAATTTTTACCATCAAATATTGGAGGGTTGCTGCTGATGTTCTGACTTGTTCCCATTATAGTGTTTTTCCTCCTTGGATCTTTTTCTGACATGGTTAAGTGTTTGCACCCAGATCTAGGTGCTCTGATACCAATTGAAGAAGTGAAAAACACAAGAAGGGGGGTTGGATTTGAATCTTAAAAATCAATGGAGTAAAGAACATGTTTATTTTTATCCTAGTTCATTTGAACTTAAACTACTCCAGTCCACCCGCCAAGGTGATTTCACCTTTCTCCAACAAGGTCTTAATTCACTAATCAATCTTGATTAAAAATCTACTTTGACAACTGCCAAAGTCTTCTTGAGTCCAAAACCACAACCCAGTTTTCTCAAGGAAATTCACTAAACAGTTAATTGAATAAATGTGTACAATGATGTTTCTAATAAACAGTATCACTAATAGTGATGTTTTACATAGTTTAATATTGAACATTGAGGATGAAGAATGATTGTTGCGTTACTGTAGCTTCATGTAATTTCTTCTTTTTGTGCGTAGTAGTTCATCACTTGAAATCTTATTTTTTGTCTACTTTATATAGGCCTTGCAATAGTGACATAAGAAGATACTTTTGGTATGTCCATAACACGAGTTAATGAGCTTTCTAAACCAGGAGATCCTTGTCTGTTTGTAGCCGTTACTTATGATTTTGCATTGATGGAATTATAACGCTTCAGAGCTTCTCACATCAGAGGATGAATATTACCGTTGAGAGTCCTTTACAACTTGTATCAGAACTTTGCAAACTAGAGTATTAGAGATCCTGTTTCACAACGCTGGTGCATTCAGAAGTTGTAACAGAACTTCTTCATATAAGCGTGTCACACAGATTTGATGCGTCTAAATCTTTCATGGTACTCTCAACTTATGTGCTTGCATAATCATAACTTCTGGTGATGTTCTGGCAGAACTTCCAGTGGCATCAGAACATCTTTTTCACATCAGAACTTCCTGCATGTAAAGATACTTTTATTAGCGAGCATATTTGTTCTTTATATCATGTGTTTGTCATCATCAAAACTCTTACTGGGATGTAGAACCAAATTATGTTCTAACCTTTATCTCACGACTCATTATAAGAAGAATAAGTATATTAAGCCTAGAAAAACATACATTGCTTGGAAAAGTGATAGTGAATTCTCAAGTGAATATAGCTCAAGTGATGATGATTAAAAGACAAACTTTTTCCTCATGGACCATCAAAAGAAAAAGAAAGTTTAATTTCTTGGCTCCATGGAGAGAATATGGTTTCTTGATAGTGGATGCTCAAGGCATATGACAAGTGAGATCTCCTTATTCATTGACTTTGTGGAAAAGAAGAAGGTGTATGTAACATATGGAGACAATAATAAGGGTGTTATTATTGGAAAAGGTAGTGTAGGTAATCCCTCTTCTATTACTATCAATGATGTCATACTTTTTGAAGATCTTAAACATAGTCTACTTAGCATTAGTTAACTATGATACAAAGGATACAATAATTTTTACAAGTGATTATTGCATGATTTATCATAATGAAAATAAAGATTATTCGTTTAAGGGATTAAGGGTAAATAATATCTATATGCTTAACATGAATGATATATCATTGAAAAGCACTAAGTGTTAAGTAACCATTAGTGAAGACTCTTGGTTATGGCATAGATGCTTAGCACATGTCAACTTTAATTTACTAAACAAATAGTCTCGAAAGATCTAATTATTGGTCTACCAAATATTAAAATTTCAAAATATCACTTATGTGATACATGCCAAACAAGAAAGCAAACAAGGGTCTCTTTTAAATCTAAAATTATTGTTTCAACTTCTAGACCTCTTGAGCTTATTCATATGGATATTTTTGGTCCCTCTAGGACTAAGAGATTGGGTGGTAATTTTTGTTGAATAAGTGACCTTAAGCACAAGAAGGGGGATGAGGGTCAATTGTGGTTTTTGAAAAGTGTGGATATTTTTCCCTTTCTCTATTAAGATCGTATTAGTAATATTTTTTAGTAGTAAAGTGTGGCTGAAGTAATGTAAATAAAATATATTACAACAAATTAAATAGAGCAAGGATAGAAAGATTGCACCATAGAGTTATTCAGGTTTGGCCAAACGTTGGATTAGTCATGTCCCCATGAATTATTCTTGATATTTTTCACTATAAACTCGTGATCTTTTATCGGTTATGCTCGTAAACCTTGAGATAATTTGACCTTTGACTTTGAACAAGCTTAATCCCAACTTATGAATCCTTTTAGAGATTTATGAATGATCTCTTTAACTAATAACAAAGCTTTTTACCGGCTAAGCTTAATAAACCAATAACAAAGATTTATGGTTTTATCTCAAGAACCAATGACTTAATACCTTAAAGGTATTGTACCTTGAAGACCATAAATAACCAACACGACCTCTTACAGAAATAACATTCTCCCCACAAATGAAGTTTCACTCCAAAACACTAAGGCAACCAAGAGTGAAGAAAGAAAATTTTCTAGAGAAAGAAGGAGAGAGTTTTAGAGAGATAAATTTCAACAAATGCGAAAATGTTGGAAAGTGGCATGATTTCAAAGGAGGAAGTCAGCCCTTTATATAGTAGTGGAAATCACTTAAAAAGGAAACAATCCACGTGCCTTATTAACTATTTATTTTATTGATATAATTGATTGAATGAATATGGCCATTATGATTCTCAAAATAGAAAGTTAAGATATAAGTTCATTTCCAATCATTTAGTTGTTGTAGGAATGTCTTGAGGCGTAAGTTTGATCTATTATAATCAATTATACTAAAGTTTCAATCGATTAAATTAGACAAAATTTTCCCTCTAGTCATTTCTAGGGTTCCTAAGTTATTTGGCACATCTTCCAAGTTATTTTTTAAATGTTTTCTTTTTGGAAAAAGGTTTTTAGCGTGTGTGTGTGTGTGTGTGTGTGTGTGTGTGTGTGTGTGTGTGTGTGTATGTATGTGTGTGTGTGTGTGAGAGAGAGAGAGAGAGTGTGTGTGTTGCCTTAGTATTTCTAAGCTACTATTTCATTTTTACAATACTTTGTTCTCTCAGACAAACTGACACGATTTAACGAGCTCTCACGTCTTTCTTTTAAGGGAGATTTTAGGACTTTTGTCAATTGTCTTTGGGTACTTCATGTTTATAGATGTGTTATCATTAAAACTTGGTTATTTCCTGCAAGCACATAGATTCGCATTCTCCACCTTTTTGATGATGAGAATGCACCTCTCATGGAGTGTGGTAAAGAGAATATATTTTTGGAGTTCTTTATGGTGCAGAGATGTTATTATTTAGGAGATGCTTGAAAGCATGGACATTGTCCTACCCTAATTTTTACCCAGAAGATTCCACCTATCATATCATTTGCATCAAACCTAAGATCATAAGCATGACATCCTCCTAACCCTTAACCCCTTTGGTTTGATCTTTGTGGGAGACATCAAGCACCCTTTTTTGTGTTTCTTTTTGCATCTATTCTTGTTAACATTTTAATTTTACTAACCTTATTCAAAATACAAAAATATGTGTTACATTTATTTGTACAAGGTAGGGACTTGTAATCAAAGAATCAAGATTGGTTTCCGAATTATAGTTTTGGTTCCCAAGGTCAAAGTTTGGTCAAAAAGTGGTCTATAAGAGCTCTTACTTCAAGGCATGACCTATAATCTTAGGTCATATTCATGTCAAGCTTCATTCAACTTCATTTGGTCAAGAAAAATTCAAGTTATGTGCATTATTCAAATTTTATTCAAGAATGGTTCATGTGTTTATTTCAATGCCATCTCCATCCAATTCTCAAGCAATCATCAATATTATTCAAGGGATAACAAGATTCCTTCATTTGGTGTTCAATTATTCATCATTAGGCCTTTGGATGCAAGAAAAATGTCAAAAATCACAAGTTGGTACATGTTTAGTTGACCTAAAATCAAGAATAGCATGTCACTTGGTCCAAACACCATAACTCTCTCATTTCTCAATATTTTTGGAATCTACTTCGAGCCAAATGTCACATTTGAACTTCTCTACAACTTTTTTTAAAGGGTCAAACATCAATTTTTCCTCTAAGGACTTCAATTTTGGAATTTGACAAGATGCCCAAAGCTGGTCCAAAACTTGGTTCGACCTATTGCTTGACCTAGGATTTTAGGTCATGACCTGAACTTGTCTTCCATGCCATTTTAAATTCAAGCATCACTTGTATGTGATTCTTTTTGCATTTGATTCTTCATCATGAGAGGATTATTTGGCACAAGGAACATTTCAAATTGCGCAAGTGGATTTCATTCGGCCTAAGCTCTAACATGGTGCCCTAAACTCTGCTTTACACGCATAACCCGTAATTAGAAATTGTGCAAAACTTCACTTGGGACCACCAAGCACATGTGCAAATCATTTGTTCTTGCAAAACCCGTAACATAGAGTGCAAAACGACTTGTTTTCATGCCCAAGTCACACATTTCATCCTTCTTCTCACATGGATTGAAAATTGGAATTTCTCAACAGGGTTCACACGTTCTAGATCTAATTTCGTATGTGCCATGACCTCATGCCTTTCCTATAAATTGGACATCATTTTGCCTTCATTTTTAATCTTGAACTGCCACAAAACCTCAATCATTTTCACTCTTGAAAGCTCCAAAAAAACAGAAACCTTATTGTCATACCCCAATTTTTGACCTAAGATACCACCTCCCGTCTGCATCATTACATAGCAAGTGTTCACAAGCGATTCGACCCATTTTTGCCATTTTCTCGGGTCAGATTTCAAAATTCATAACTTCTTCGAATTTCAACATTTTTTTAGTGGTTCTTTTCACATGGTTCTCCTTGACAACAACTACAACTTTCCTTTAGAAGTCAAGAACTGATTATTTTTTGAAATGCCACGAAAAATGAAAATGTTAGAAGTCGCTTTATGAATTTAATGAAATTTGATCATGTCTCGTCCAACCTTTACCAAATCGTACATATCGCACATTTTTTCGTTTTGTATTTATCATTTTTGTATTATTTAAAAAAAAATCTAAAAAATATGTATTTTAGTTCATGTCATTTTTTTTTTACAAACGCATTATTAGATAAATCACAAAAATATTTATAAGTAGCATCATAGTATTTTAAATTCGCAATTCTTAATACAAAAAAATATAAAAATTAATATAGTTTTATTGGTTCCATTTAGATTCATGTTTTAGTATAAATTTTAATCTAGAGAAAATCTCAAAAACTGTAGTTAATATCTTTTTTTCCCTTTATTTTACATTTTTTGATTATTTTAGTCATTATAGTTTTAGTTTCTTTTAATCCAATATTGATTTTGATTTGATTCTAATTTTAATTCAATTTTAAAACTGAATTAATATTAAAATTAAAATAAAATTAATTTTGTTTGCATCTTATTTTTATTATTATTATTATTATTATTCTGTTTTATATTACTAACAAATTGCCTTTTATCTTTATTATTACTGTTATCTTTGTTTATTTGTTTTATGTCCAATAAAGTGGTGGTCCCAAAACCAATTTTTTGTTGTTGGCCATAGTCTGCCAAGTCTGCATAAAATATGCCAAAAACAGTCCAAAACAAAGCTAAAAATGTTGATGTCCAAAACTGATTTGCATCCTATTGTTGTCTTGCTGCTACAAACAATTCCAACAGTCCAAAATGCTATATCACAACCTGCAAAAAGCTGCCTCACATCAGTCCAAACCAACCAAATATTACACTAATTTAGCAAGACCAAAACCTTTATTAGAAAGGCAATAAATCAGAGTATCAAATATGTTCAAGTCTCACCTTTTTCCCCCCTAAAAGTCCATTACAATTCAATATACAAAGACGGGGGGGAATACATAGAACGGGAGGAAAATGAAAAAAAAAAAAAACTTCATTGAAAATAGTAGAGGGGAGATCAGTAGAGAAAACAGAAAGAATAACTCTCCATTATTCACTCAGTTGAATCTTCAACACACCCTGTAATTATCCAGAAAGAACCCAGAAAACTACACACAAAAAAACATACCTCACATCTCTCTCAAACTTCTTCAAACTCGTACTAACCATCCAAAGCCAAACTCCATTAAACCTGCAAACATAAGTTTTCCCTAACCACAATAACTCAACAAAACAAATTAGTTTCAAACAATAAAAGAAGAAGTGTGAACTTACTGTCTTTTGAAGCTCCGTCGAGGAGACTCCGATAGACCTAGTTTATCCTAGGATTCACAGTTAAGGGAGGAATTCTGAAGAGAGAACCAAAACAAAAGCAAAACAAAGAGCAGCAACTTATCTTTCAGATCGACACCTCTTAGAAGTCTCAGAGTCGGTATTTTTCTTAATTTTTGTCATTTATACTCACTGTCATATATGTCTGTTTGTTGTTCAGAGCTTTCGAATTGATTTTGATTTCCACCCTAGCCTTTGCTTTCATCTTTGTCAAATTTTTTTGATGTTGTTGTACATCCGCGAGATAGAATATTACCGAGTAGTTCTCAGATGAGAACTGAGAAACATGATGCTGTTAATGTTAGGGTACAAAAAACTAACCAAGAATCATAATCACAGAGGGAATAACACATAACAAAAACAGTAGAAAACACACCATCAATTTCATAGAAGTGCAAATAATTCACTTTCATTCATCCTTCCGCCTACCTCATGTTATCCGCACTATTTTTTTTTTAACCCTCAATCTCCCAACAACCATACACTCAAACTCATAACCTGCAGCAATAACTCAAGGAATCACTAAAACTCAACACAACTCTAAATAAAATCCCTATAAGTCACAAACTAAAAGTAACAAAAAATTGAAACATGAAAGCAGAAGCAAATCGAAATAGGGTAGATCGAGCAGTACGGACTTATATCCTTGCGCATCTGTATCGCCCCATTTAGAATCAACGCCAACAAACCAGCAACCACTACAGAACCCCCATCGGCCGCACACCGTCACATAACTGCGCCACCAATCTACCAGTTTTACCTCACTATGAACCAATCTTCATCGTCCTCGTTCCCACTCTTTAAACTACAATCTGAATTTCCGAATTTGCATATTTTCGAATTCGAGTGTTGTTCATCCGGAGTTGAATTGGTTTTTTTTAAAAGAGTGATGGCTCAAGCGTCGGGATGGAGCAGTAGCGGTAGAGTGATTGTTGAGGCTTAACAAGAGGTTGCAACGATGCAATTTCAGAGAGAGTGAAAGATGAGAAGGGTTGAGAAGCAGAGGGAGATCGTAAGAGAGAGAGAGATAGGGTCGCTTATTTTCAAGTTTTTTTCTTGTTTGTTGGAATTAACCATAATGATGATTAACTTTCTTTTCCTCTTCCCAAAGACAACAACCAGCGACGCCTTTGTTTTTAGTTTAGGGTTTCCAATTTTTCTTTGCCTCTTCCTAAGAACCGGGTCAGTCCAATGGGCTATTGGCCCAATAATTCAGCCATTTTTCCTTTATGTTTTAAAAGAGCATAATAATTAACGAATAAGTAAACAGTTTGAATGGCTAGGCATTGTGTACAACGACTTTAAAGACACGAGTTCAAATCCGTGCTGGGCATTTTTTTCTTTATTTCGTTTTCAACTCTTTAGTCTTATTTCCCCAAAGATATTGATTTAGCTTATATTAAGATATGGTTTAGTAATTTAGAATTAATTTACTTTAGGTTAAATTTTAGTAACTTTTAGAATTTTAATTTTAATAAATCTTAGAACTTTAACTTAGTTTAGATGTAATTTAAAAATTTCATGATCTTAATTTTAATTTTTTTGTTTAGAATTAATTTAGTAATTTATCTTCTTTAGAAAATTGGTTATCTTCTCTCTATTTTTTTTTAATCATCTTAATCTTTTCGAATTAAATATTTCATTGCCTTTCTTGGTATTAATTTGTTCGTTTGAATTTATTTTCTTGCGGATTCTCGATTAATTATATTGTGATATTTATCTTATTTTTGCTTGTTTGCGTCTATTCCAAAGGGAAAAAATTAAATTTATTGACTTCATGTCATTGAGCGTCTGATACGATTGTGCGAGACCCTTTCATACACTTTACTTTTTGTTAAACTTAAGTTAAATCTCTAAAAAATCAAATTTTTAAACTTACCCTCTTTTAAATCAAAACCTCGATATTAGGTCGTTGTATTTTCAAAATCTCATCCGCACCCATCTTTAGCCAAACAAACTATTTTAATCAAACAAACAATTTAAAAAAAAACAGATATTTCAAAAGGTTCCTATAGAATACTATAGATACATTGGGTGCTAATACCTTCCCATTGTATAACCAACCCCCGAACTCTAGACCTGTTTTCAAAACGCCTTGTATTTTCATTACTTTCAAAGTATTATTTTACATTGCATATTTTAGGTTTTATTTCGCTCTTTTCCCTTTTCCCTTGGAAATAATAAAGCGCGGTGGCGACTCTTGCTTTTGTGAGACGAATTAATTAATAATTCGATCTCCGATTTACCCCACTACATTTTTTATCACTACAGAAATGGCGACTCTGCTGGGGACAGATTGACCTCTTGCTGGTCCATCCCTAAGTGGGTTAAGCCTAGTTTGTTTTATCTGTTTTATTATTATTTGTATTGTTTGATTATGTGTTTATATTGGGGTTGTTTGGGTTTTTTGCAAAGGACGAATCCTATACCCGGATTAAGTTACATTTAAGAATAGGACGGGTGGTATAGTCATGTTAACTTTGAGGGAGTAATCC
Source organism: Vicia faba (assembly GCA_948472305.1). NCBI lineage: Eukaryota > Viridiplantae > Streptophyta > Magnoliopsida > Fabales > Fabaceae > Vicia > Vicia faba. The sequence goes on from OX451740.1 coordinate 148,655,703, forward strand.
CGAAGAAGGAGGCATGAGATCCCCCACTCAATGGAAGGCCCTTTTGAACATAATATTTGTTTACCGAGTAATCGGGAAGACATTATTATTTTCGACCTGGGATCCAGAGAAATTGAGAACCGTAGAATCCTGACCCATCTTGGCCTTTTAGGTGTAGCGCGGAGACTATAACGGAGTAATTCGGAAGTAGTTGTTACGCGATGCTACGCTCGGATGAGTTTCTCTTGAGAATATTGCTAATTATTGAGTAATCAAGACGTTGGTAATATCCGAAGGAGGAATGTAGACTCTGGGAACTCTTAGAACCTTGTCTTACAGGTGTGATTAAACCGTTAGTACATACCTTGGGGTGGGCTTTACCCTTGACTCCATGCTCGAAACGTTGAACCTTTGAACCCCATATTTGTGAACTTGTGTGTAACTGTTGCATTATCATTCATCCATGCATTCATCAACATTTTTTGTAAAAACTTGTTTTTCAAGGAACTTAAGAATGATTTTTGCAGACATCTCAGGTACTATTATTATGGAATTTGGCAGGAGAAACACTCGAAGTTTTAGTTTTAAGGAGCCCGAGATTGAAGAACTGAAGAGTTTAATTCCTAAGATCAAGAACCCGACGGATTTTCAGAAAAAGTATGGGTCCATTATACCTCTCATGAAGAGCAAGATGAAAGAAGGCATCCTTGGTACGTTGGTCCAATTTTACGATCCTTTGTACCGATGTTTCACCTTTCCGGATTACCAGTTAATGCCCACCTTAGAAGAGTATTCCTACATACTTGGTTTGCCAATCACCGACTGTGTTCCTTTTTCTGGCTTAGAAGAGGAACCCAAATCTCACGAGATAGCGACCATCACCCACTTGAAGAAGTCAGAGATAGAGGAGAACATGACTACAAAAGGGGGAATCCGAGGCTTGTCTGCGCAGTTTTTGTTGAGGAAAGCTCGTCATTTTGCTGAGATAAAAGATACTATTGCCTTTGAAGACGTCTTTGCTTTACTCGCTTATGGTCTATTCTTGTTCCCTAACGTTGATAAGTTTGTGGATATCAACGCCATCAGAATTTTCTTGATTGGAAATCCGGTCCCTACGCTGCTAGGAGATACCTACTACTCCATCCATCTTCGAAACTCTTATCAAGGAGGGATGATTATTTGTTGTGCACCGTTGCTGTATCAGTGGTATGTGTCTCATCTACCTAGGTCTGATGTTTTCTGGGATCTCGAGAAGGAGCCGCGATGGGCGCCAAAAATTATGGCTCTCACTCATTTCGACATTGATTGGTATAATCGAGCTTACTATGATGTGAAGATCATCGATAGCTGTGGTACTTTTCCTAACGTGCCCCTTCTTGGTACGAAAGAAGGAATTAACTATAATCCTGTTCTCGCGCGCCGTCAGTTTGGATACCCGATGAGGGACAAGCCAAACAACATCCATGTGAGTGGTTTCTTTCTACAAGAAGGACAAGATCACCAGGCAGCTAAGAGGGAGATCGAAGGAGCTTGGCGCCACATCCATAGGAAAGGGAGAGACATGTTAGGACATAGGGGTGCCGTTTCTTTGGAGCCTTACCTACAATGGGTCCATGCTAGGGCTTGTGCTCTCAAGATGCCCTATAAACCTGAGAAACCTTTATTCCCTACTGTTGCATCATCATCTGTTGATATCCCTATCGAGAATATGGGAGAGTACCAAGGAAATCTGGCTAGGATGAAGTCCGAGAGAGATGCTTGGAAAGAAAAGTATAATATGTCTGAATATGAGAATCGGGTCCTGGCTCGACAACTAAAGGAAAAGGAGGATTTGCTATTTATTCAAGACGGCTGGTTCATTGATCATGATGAGAAGCTTCGTCAAAAGGATGCTTTACTGAAGAAATATGCTAATGAAAGGAAGAGAAAGAAGGAAGGTTCGGTAAGCGTTGCTCTCGTTCCTAATCCACAAAAGGAAATCATTGATCGACTGGTAGCTGAGAAGAAAGAGATGGAAGACTTTTATGAAGAGAAAATCAGGAAGCTCCAGTTACAGTTGGCATTTGGTCCTTCATCTGATGATTCTGAGTGATCTTTAGGTCTTAGTTTTATTTTACTGATGTCATTTTGTAAAACTCTGTAAAAGGGCTTCATGTTCCAAAGTTGTAATTTACTGCTTTATTATGGGCTTCATGTTCCAAAGTTTTAGTTTACTGCTTTTATTACTGGGTTGTTATCCCAAAGTTGTAATTTATTGTTTTGTTGTTCCAAAGTTGTAAGTTGTAATTTACCGCTTTTGATTAATGAAGTGAGTTTTTGTTGTTCCAAATTCCTTTACCATTGATGTGTGCAAAATTATTGAAGTTCCTTGAAAAACTATTAAAATGAATTATCATTTGTATCACATATCATGCATCATCCAACATTCCACTTCACATGTTTTCTAGAGTCTTATCCTTGTTTCTTTTTCCACTCCGATAGATTGTCAAGCTGTCTCATCGATACGATACCCGAGCCAATCGTCAGAGGAAGATGGAAGATCTGGAACAGGAAAACCACGAGCTTCGTGAGGAGGTCGCTACCCTTCGTGTCGGGATGGAAAAGTTAACCGCGCTAGTGGAAAGTTTGATGGCTGCTCAGAATCAGCCATCGACTACAGCTGCTGAGATTCAGAATTCAACTACTGTGGTTTCCGAGATTGTCACCGTTCCAACATCTGTGACTCAAATCAACTCTCCGCTTCAACATCAGATGCCAAAAGGTTTTCCGTGGGGAATGCCTTACAACTTTGTGCCAGAAGGGTATCAGCCTGTCATGCAGCCTTTGGTTCAACCTACTATGTCTTTTCCTCAACCAGAGACAACTGCTATGCCGCCAGTAATCCCGTCTGTGGCACCCTTCCTACAACCAGTGATGACAATTGTCGCTCCTGTGGTTCACTCTATGCCATACTTGAATGAACCTACTTATCCTGCCGAGCCTGCTGAAAATCTGGGTCTTTTTGATAGAATGGAAGAATTTCAAGACCAGTTCCAAGAAATGCAGAGGGAGATCAGAGCGTTAAAGGGGAAGGATTTGTTTGGAAAAAACACTCATGACCTGTGTTTAGTTCCGAATGTCAAGATTCCAACAAAATTCAAAGTGCCAGACTTTGAGAGGTATAAGGGTGATTCGTGTCCTCGGAGTCATTTGACTATGTACGCGAGAAAGATGTCTACATATTCTGATGATCATGACTTGTTAATTCACTATTTTCAAGACAGTTTGACGGGTGCCGCTCTAAAGTGGTATATGGGCTTGGACAACACTCGGATCCGCAACTTCAACGATCTTAGAGAAGCTTTTGTTCACCAGTATAAGTACAACGTCGACATGGCGCCGGACAGGGATCAACTTCGGGCGATGTCCCAGAGAGACAGAGAGTCCTTTAAGGAATACGCCCAGAGGTGGCGCGAAATTGCTGCTCAAATCTATCCTCCTCTTGAGGAGAAAGAGATGACAAAGATATTCTTGAAGACTTTAGGTTCCTTTTACTATGAAAGAATGATTGCTAGCGCACCCAGTGACTTCACCGAAATGGTAAGTATGGGCATGCGGTTGGAGGAAGGGATTCGTGAAGGGCGTTTGGTTAAAGAAGGAAGTCCGTCTAGCAGTATCAAGAAGTTTGGAAGTGTTTTCCCAAAAAGAAAAGAACAGGATGTCAGCGTAATCTTCCCAGGGAGACCAAGAAGAGGTTACTCACATGTTGCGGCAGTCACTCCGGCTGTCCGCCCAACATTGGTGACCCCAACTCATCAAACCCCACCAACTCAGCAACGGCCATTTCAACAGCAGCCTCGACAACAGGCTTATCAATTTAACAACCAGAACCGTTCACCAAGGAAACCGCAATTCGATGCCATTCCCATGACTTATACTGAGTTGTTCCCCGCCTTGATCATAAAAAACCTCATAACGACGAAGCCTCCTCCTGTCGCACCAAATAGTACTTCTCCGTGGTACAAGGCAGATCAGTTTTGTGAATATCATCAAGGGTCGCCGGGGCACAACATTGAGAATTGTTTTGCTTTAAAGGCGGACGTGTAGAGGTTGATTAAGAATGGTATCTTGTCTTTCAAGGATGTTAACCCAAATGTTAGAGATAATCCTTTGCCTCGACATGGGGCAGCATCAGTGAATATGGTGGAAGGTTGTCCGGGAAAGTTTTGAGTTTTTCAAGTTGAACACATAAGAGATTCGTTGATCAGGTTACATCAGAGCTTAAGAAGACTTGCCTTTTTTAGGCATCAGCATGATTATGATATTTGTGAATTTTGTTCAAGAGAGGTTGATTGCCCTATTGTGAAGGAGGATATTCAAAAATTGTTAGACCAGGGGGTTATCACTATTACACATGATAGAGATCCAGTGGATGAAGTGAATGTTATAATACCGCAATTCAACTTGCCTGAACCAGTAGAGATCATTTACGACAGCCAGACTACACTTGTTGCTCCTTTGATCATTTATCCACCTGGTCCTGTGCCTTACAACTCCGACCAAGCTATACCGTATAAGTATAATGCCACAATGATTGAAAATGGGGTAGAAGTCCCTATACCAACAAGGCCATCTTTCGTTAACATCGCTGATGTGAGCAGAGTTACGAGAAGCGGACGTGTCTTTGCAGCAGTACCTTTGAAGAGACCAGAAGTTCAAGTCAGGAGACCCATACCGGCAGAAATTCCAGCGAGAAATGTTGAACCAAGGGTTGAGATAGGCCGATCCAATGAACCTATCCCTCATCCTGAGGATGATGAGATTCTGAAGCTCATCAAGAGAAGTGAATATAAGATTGTGGACCAACTATTGCAAACTCCTTCCAAGATTTCTTTGCTTGCTTTACTGAGAGATTCTGGTGCCCATAGAGAAGCTTTGATGAAGGTCTTGGACCAGCCATTCGTGGATCATGATGTGACGGTTGACCAATTTGATGGAATTGTGGGAAATATTACTTCGTGTAACAATCTTGGTTTCAGTGATGAAGAGCTTCCGGAGGAGGGAAGGAACCATAATATGGCTTTGCATATCTCAATAAGTTGTGGAAATGATACTTTATCAAGCGTGTTGGTAGGTACAGGTTCGTCGTTAAATGTAATGCCCAAAACTACATTATATCGACTCTCATATCAAGGTGCTCCCATGAGACCTAGTGGGGTAATTGTCAAAGCGTTTGATGGTTCTAGGAAGACTGTCATTGGTGAAGTGGATCTTCCTATAATAATTGGTCCTCATACTTTTCAGATCACTTTTCAAGTAATGGATATTCGTGCCGCCTACAATTGCCTATTGGGTCGTCCATGGATCCATGATGCGGGGGCAGTCACTTCCACGCTCCATCAAAGATTGAAGTTTGTAAGGCATGGAAAGCTGGTAATGATTGGTGGAGAGCAGGCTATGGTGGTAAGCCATTTGTCATCTTTCTCTTTTATTGATGCTGATGAGGATGTTGGAACCCAATTCCAAGCTCTATCTGTTGCTAATAATGAAGTGAAGAAGCAATGGACATCTATTTCTTCTTTTGAGGATGCGCGACGAGTGGTTGAAAGTGGTTCGACTGAAGGTTGGGGCCAGGTGTTGACTTTGCCCGAGAACAAGTCTGGAGAAGGTCTTGGTTTTCATCCCGTGTCTACAAGAGTCAAACAGGAAGTAGTTACCCGTCCGATACAAGAAGTTTTCCGAAGCGCAGGTTTTATCCATCCGACTCCTCCTGAAGTTGATGCTATAATAGGAGACGATTCTGAAGAGGATTTACCCGATTTTGTAACGCATGGAGTGGTTTGCCAGAACTGGATTGCTGTTGATGTTCCTGTTGTGATGCACATTTCTGATTAATGTTTTGTTTTATTTTTGAAAAAAAACTTTCGCTCTGCCCAAGGCGAAAAGTATTTGTGTCGGGCTATGTTGAAAATAAATCCTTTTGCTCTGCCCAAGGCAAAAGAGAAAATGTCTGGGCTCTTTGTTCAAGTATTTCCCCTCATGAATAAAAATGTTATTTTGTCCACTACTGTTTTATTTTTCACTTTTTATGGGAAATAGTAATGAAAATTAATTGGTAGTAATAGGAAAATATAATAACCTTTTGTTTTATTTGTACAAATCGATTTCTAAAATAAAGCATAATCATATGTGCAGATTAATCCATGACTTAACCATTGAAAACAATGATCCTATGCCCCCTCCCAACTTTGAATTCCCTGTGTTCAGAGTCGAAGAAGAGGATAGCAAAGAGGTTCCTGATGAAATTTCCCGTTTGCTTGAGCACGATGAAAAGACTATTCAGCCGTTTGAAGAACCTATAGAGTTGATCAATTTGGGTGATGAAGAAGATAAAAAGGAAGTCAAGGTCGGAGCATTGCTTATCCCAGAGGTCAAAGAGAAAATGTTGGAGCTTCTCAAAGAGTATGTTGATGTGTTTGCTTGGTCCTACCAAGATATGCCAGGTTTGGACAACAATATTGTGGAGCATCGTTTACCGTTGAGACCTGAATGTCCACCGATTAAGCAGAAGTTGAGAAGGACTCGTCCCGATATGGTTGATAAGATCAAAGAAGAAGTTCAAAAACAAATTAATGCAGGTTTCCTTGTTACATCGGTCTATCCTCAATGGTTATCCAATATAGTGCCTGTTGCTAAGAAAGATGGCAAAGTTCGAATGTGTGTAGACTATACAGATCTGAATAGAGCTAGCCCAAAGGATGACTTCCCATTACCGCACATTGACGTATTGGTCGACAGTACCGCAAAGTTCAAAGTCTTTTCTTTCATGGATGGTTTCTCTGGTTACAATCAAATCAAGATGGCACCAGAAGATATGGAGAAGACAACTTTCATTACACCTTGGGGAACATTTTGTTATCGGGTTATGCCGTTTGGTTTGAGGAATGCTGGTGCAACATACCAAAGGGCCATGACTGCTTTATTCCATGATATGATGCATAAAGAAATAGAAGTGTACGTAGATGACATGATTGCCAAACCACAAACTGAGGAAGATCATTTGGAACATTTATTGAAGTTATTCCAGCGTTTGAGAAAGTATAAACTCCGTCTGAATCCCAACAAGTGCACTTTTGGTGTTCGTTCTGGAAGACTTCTGGGTTTCATTGTCAGTCAGAAAGGTATTGAGGTAGATCCTGATAAAGTCAAAGTTATTCGGGAAATGCCCGCACCCAAGACGGAAAAACAAGTAAGAGGATTCCTTGGGAGACTGAACTATATTTCTAGATTTATATCTCATATGACTGCTACCTGTGGGCCGATTTTCAAGCTTCTCCGAAAGAACCAAGGATGTGTATGGACAGAAGATTGTCAGAGAGCTTTTGATAGAATCAAAGAATATTTGCTTGAACCTCCCATTTTGATTCCTCCAGTGGAAGGAAGACCTTTGATTATGTACCTGACTATATTGGAAGATTCCATGGGATGTGTGCTTGGTCAACAAGATGAGACTGGAAGAAAGGAACATGCCGTATATTATCTGAGTAAGAAATTCACAGACTGTGAGTCTCGATACTCAATGCTTGAGAAAACCTGTTGTGCTTTAGCTTGGGCTGCTCGCCGTCTGCGCCAGTATATGATTAACCACACCACTTGGTTGATCTCCAAAATGGATCCGATCAAGTATATCTTTGAGAAGCCCGCCTTATCTGGAAGAATATCCCGTTGGCAGATGTTGTTATCCGAATATGACATTGAGTATCACACCTAGAAAGCAATCAAAGGGAGTATTTTAGCCGACCATTTGGCTCACCAACCAATTAACGATTATCAATCCATCAAGTTTGATTTCCCAGATGAAGATGTTATGTACTTGAAAGCAACTTGTACGTTATAGACATCGTTGGAAAACGACAAGCGGCGGTCTCTCCATGAGCAACTTGTACGTTATTGTTTTTGGAAAACGACAAGCGGCAGCTCTACACGAGCAACTTGTACGTTATTATCTTTTGGAAAACGGCAAGTGGCAGCTCTTCACGAGCAACTTGTACGTTATTATCTTTTGGAAAACGGCAAGTGGCAGCTCTTCACGAGCAACTTGCACGTTATCATCGTTAGAAAACGACAAGCGGCGGTCTCTTCATGAGCAACTTTTGCGTTATTATTATTTTTGGAAAACGACAAGCGGCAGTCTCTTCATGAGCAACTTGTACGTTATAGACATCGTTGGAAAACGACAAGCGGCGGTCTCTCCATGAGCAACTCGTACGTTATTGTTTTTGGAAAACGAAAAGCGGCAGTCTCTTCATGAGTAACTTGTACGTTATAGACATCGTTGGAAAACGACAAGCGGCGGTCTCTTCATGAGCAACTTGTGCGTTATTATTAATTTTGGAAAACGGCAAGCGGCGGCTCCTTTATTTGAGCAACTTGTGCATTATTGATATTTTTCTGGAATACAGCAAGTGGCAGCTTCTTTATTTGAGCAGCTTGTATGTCATAGTTTTTGGAAGACAGCAAGTGGCAGCTTCTTTATTTGAGCAGCTTGTATGTCATAGTTTTTTGACGACAGCAAGTGGCAGCTTCTTTATTTGAGCAACTTGTATGTCATAGTTTTTGGAAGACAGCAAGTGGCAGCTTCTTTATTTGAGCAGCTTGTGTATCTACAACCGTATTATTATTTCAGCATTAATTGGTATATCTCCGGAAATCTCGCAGAGAAGTTCGTTATGAATCTTTACCTTCAGAAGTCAGTAATCCATTATCAGAAATTTGGTACATCTTTTGTCTATCTGTGACCTTGAGTTGTGAACTCACCGTTATTTTGGGTCGATAATCTGTTTTGTGGCCTATGCAAGATGCCCTCTTTGTTAGGGTCAGAGGTCGTATTCTCTCAAATTTTATTCGAGGTCAAGAGTGTATCATTCGAAGTCGATGGCTCATTTCCCCAGTAGTGTATAATCTATGTTCCTGTGATTTATTGGTGTTTGGCTTCTCCAACATTGTTTCTGTCTCATACAGTATCACTCTCCATGAATTTAAATACTACATCCATATCATAAACATAATGGCGGTATCTTAGGGTAAAAAATTGCGTATTATGTATTTAAGTACCTTCAATCTCGTCGAGACGAAGATTTTAATCTTCATATCTCCGGATAGAAGAAACTTAAATAAGGGCAGCTGTCATACCCCAATTTTTGACCTAAGATACCACCTCCCGTCTGCATCATTACATAGCAAGCGTTCACAAGCGATTCGACCCATTTTTGCCATTTTCTCGGGTCAGATTTCAAAATTCATAACTTCTTCGAATTTCGACATTTTTTTAGTGGTTCTTTTACACATGGTTCTCCTTGACAACAACTACAACTTTCCTTTAGAAGTCAAGAACTGATTATTTTTTGAAATGCCACGAAAAATGAAAATGTTAGAAGTCGCTTTATGAATTTAATGAAATTTGATCATGTCTCGTCCAACCTTTACCAAATCGTGCATATCGCACATTTTTTCGTTTTGTATTTATCAATTTTGTATTATTTAAAAAAAATCTAAAAAATATGTATTTTAGTTCATGTCATTTTTTTTTACAAACACATTATTAGAAAAATCACAAAAATATTTATAAGTAGCATTATAGTATTTTAAATTCGCAATTCTTAATACAAAAAAATATAAAAATTAATATAGTTTTATTGGTTCCATTTAGATTCATGTTTTAGTATAAATTTTAATCCAGAGAAAATCTCAAAAAAATGTAGTTAATATCTTTTTTTTCCTTTATTTTACATTTTTTGATTATTTTAGTCATTATATTTTAGTTTCTTTTAATCCAATATTGATTTTGATTTGATTCTAATTTTAATTCAATTTTAAAACTGAATTAATATTAAAATTAAAATAAAATTAATTTTGTTTGCATCTTATTTTTATTATTATTATTATTATTCTATTTTATATTACTAACAAATTGCCTTTTATCTTTATTATTACTGTTATCTTTGTTTATTTGTTTTATGTCCAATAAAGTGGTGGTCCCAAAACCAATTTTTTGTTGTTGGCCATAGTCTGCCAAGTCTGCATAAAACATGCCAAAAACAGTCCAAAACAAAGCTAAAAATGTTGATGTCCAAAACTGATTTGCATCCTATTGTTGTCTTGCTGCTACAAACAATTCCAACAGTCCAAAATGCTATATCACAACCTGCAAAAAGCTGCCTCACATCAGTCCAAACCAACCAAATATTACACTAATTTAGCAAGACCAAAACCTTTATTAGAAAGGCAATAAATCAGAGTATCAAATATGTTCAAGTCTCACCTTTCCCCCCCTAAAAGTCCATTACAATTCAATATACAAAGACGGGGGGGAATACATAGAACGGGAGGAAAATGAAAAAAAAAAACTTCATTGAAAACAGTAGAGGGGAGATCAGTAGAGAAAACAGAAAGAATAACTCTCCATTATTCACTCAGTTGAATCTTCAACACACCCTGTAATTATCCAGAAAGAACCCAGAAAACTACACACAAAAAAACATACCTCACATCTCTCTCAAACTTCTTCAAACTCGTACTAACCATCCAAAGCCCAACTCCATTAAACCTGCAAACATAAGTTTTCCATAACCACAATAACTCAACAAAACAAATTAGTTTCAAACAATAAAAGAAGAAGTGTGAACTTACTGTCTTTTGAAGCTCCGTCGAGGAGACTCCGATAGACCTAGTTTATCCTAGGATTCACAGTTAAGGGAGGAATTATGAAGAGAGAACCAAAACAAAAGCAAAACAAAGAGCAGCAACTTATCTTTCAGATCGACACCTCTTAGAAGTCTCAGATTCGGTATTTTTCTTAATTTTTGTCATTTATACTCACTGTCATATATGTCTGTTTGTTGTTCAAAACTTTCGATATGATTTTGATTTCCACCCTAGCCTTTGCTTTCATCTTTGTCAAATTTTTTTGATGTTGTTGTACATCCGCGAGAGAGAATATTACCGAGTAGTTCTCAGATGAGAACTGAGAAACAGGATGCTGTTAATGTTAGGGTACAAAAAACTAACCAAGAATCATAATCACAGAGGGAATAACACATAACAAAAACAGTAGAAAACACACCATCAATTTCATAGAAGTGTAAATAATTCACTTTCATTCATCCTTCCGCCTACCTCATGTTATCCCCACTATATTTTTTTTAACCCTCAATCTCCCAACAACCATACACTCAAACTCAGAACCTGCAGCAATAACTCAAGGAATTACTAAAACTCAACATAACTCTAAACAAAATCCCAATAAGTCACAAACTAAAAGTAACAAAAAATTGAAACATGAAAGCAGAAGCAAATCGAAATAGGGTGGATCGAGCAGTACGGACTTATATCCTTACACATATGTATCGCCCCATTTAGAATCAACGCCAACAAACCAGAAACCACTACAGAACCCCCATCGGCCGCACACCGTCACATAACTGCGCCACCAATCCACCAGTTTTACCTAACTATGAACCAATCTTCATCATCCTCGTTCCCACTCTTTAAACTACAATCTGAATTTCCGAATTTGCATATTTTCGAATTCGAGTGTTGTTCATCCGGAGTTGAATTGGTTTTTTTTAAAAGAGTGATGGCTCAAGCGTCGGGATGGAGCAGTAGCGGTAGAGTGATTGTTAAGGCTTAACAAGAGGTTGCAACGATGCAATTTCAGAGAGAGTGAAAGATGAGAAGGGTTGAGAAGCAGAGGGAGATCGTAAGAGAGAGAGAGAGAGGGTCGCTTATTTTCAAGTTTTTTTCTTGTTTGTTGGAATTAACCATAATGATGATTAACTTTCTTTTCCTCTTCCCAAAGACAACAACCAGCGGCGCCTTTGTTTTTAGTTTAGGGTTTCCAATTTTTCTTTGCCTCTTCCTAAGAACTGGGTCAGTCCAATGGGCTATTGGCCCAATAACTCAGCCATTTTTCCTTTATGTTTTAAAAGCGCATAATAATTAACGAATAAGTAAACAGTTTGAATGGCTAGGCATTGTGTACAACGACTTTAAAGACACGAGTTCAATTCCGTGCTGGGCATTTTTTCTTTATTTCGTTTTCAACTCTTTAGTCTTATTTCCCCAAAGATATTGATTTAGCTTATATTAAGATATGGTTTAGTAATTTAGAATTAATTTACTTTAGGTTAAATTTTAGTAACTTTTAGAATTTTAATTTTAATAAATCTTAGAACTTTAACTTATTTTAGATGTAATTTAAAAATTTCATGATCTTAATTTTAATTTTTTTGTTTAGAATTAATTTAGTAATTTATCTTCTTTAGAAAATTGGTTATCTTCTCTCTATTTTTTTTTTAATCATCTTAATCTTTTCGAATTAAATATTTCATTGCCTTTCTTGGTATTAATTTGTTCGTTTGAATTTATTTTCTTGCGGATTCTCGATTAATTATATTGTGATATTTATCTTATTTTTGCTTGTTTGCGTCTATTCCAAAGGGAAAAAATTAAATTTATTGACTTCATGTCATTGAGCGTCTGATACGATTGTGCGAGACCCTTTCATACACTTTACTTTTTGTTAAACTTAAGTTAAATCTCTAAAAAATCAAATTTTTAAACTTACCCTCTTTTAAATCAAAACCTCGATATTAGGTCGTTGTATTTTCAAAATCTCATCCGCACCCATCTTTAGCCAAAAAAACTATTTTAATCAAACAAACAATTTAAAAAAAACCAGATATTTCAAAAGGTTCCTATAGAATACTATAGATACATTGGGTGCTAATACCTTCCCATTGTATAACCAACCCCCGAACTCTAGACCTCTTTTCAAAACGCCTTGTATTTTCATTACTTTCAAAGTATTATTTTACATTGCATATTTTAGGTTTTATTTCGCTCTTTTCCCTTGGAAATAATAAAGCGCGGTGGCGACTCTTGCTTTTGTGAGACGAATTAATTAATAATTCGATCTCCGATTTACCCCGCTACATTTTTTATCGCTACACTTATTTTCATTTTAAGCTGGTTTTAACTTCAAATATCTACCCAAAATCACTCATCGACACCTTCTGAAGCTAATTAAAACATTACAGAAACTTACAACCTCTTGCAACCCTTAACTCGATTTCAGCATTGTTGACCTTCGAAGCTTCAACCGGAAAGGTAGTTACGAGTTAAATTTTTTAACAAACAAGTTACCACACTCTTCGTCTTGATTTACTGATTCAAAGCCCTCACTTTCCTGAAATTCATTCTTCATATTAGTCATTTAATTTTACTTTGAAGCTTTAGTGTTTTCTGCAATTTTGAGCAAATTCTCTCTGCTTAGAGTTAATCAATGGCTATAATCCAGAGAGACATGAATAATGACACGAGTAGAAGCTTAACCATGTGGTGTTTGAGCTTAAAACGCAGAGTTCATGGATCTGCAAAATTCGTTCCAAGGCTGAAGACAATGCAGGCTTCACGCGCTTTGGTGGGAATGTTTGAATTCTAGCCAATCAAAGCCTGACACGCTTCCTAACCGTTGTGTTTTTATTTTATTTTTGTTGTAATTAATTTTAATTTCCTTTTTCTTTTCTAATATATTTTAAATATCTCTTTTAATAATTTTTACTATAATTTCTTTCATAAATCAAAAAAATTATTTTCAATCACATTTTATTTCCAAATTTTTAAAATCATTTTTAGAATTTTTTCTATTTTCTTTCTATTTAATTTTTAATTTTTTTTTACCAATTAATTTCCAAGCATTTTGAAATATTTTTCGCTCCAATTTTTGAGATCTAATTACTTGTAATATTACTGACTTTCTCAAAAAAAAATTTGTCATTTTAATTGATGTTTTGATGCCTCTTTAGAATTTTCCTTTTAATTTCAATTTTTATTGTTTTTTTAAATCATTTTAAATTGTTTTTTGATCTATTATTGTTTGAATTTTGTTGACCTTGGATCATGACATGGTTGATGAATACTTCATAAATTTCAATTGGTTTTTGAATGATGTTTTGGTTGATTGAACTTTCATCATTTCAAACTTATCATTTAAATGATCATTTAATCATTTTCGGTACTTTGTATTAATGATAAGTTTATCCCATTGCATTGTGAGTTTGAATGGTTGAAATTGATTATAGATGATCCCTTGTTACATTTCAAATGTACTTGATCATCTCTCCTTCTCCATCTTCTTCTTTTTTGCTTTTGTTTCAATCATTGTGTTACAGTGTTTTAGGAGAATGATTTTGTATCATTTCTCTAACATGTTTAATACATAAATTATTGACCAATCTCAAATAGGTGTGACTCCTCATTAACACTAACATTGAAATATTAACATCTAACATTTACTTTCATACTCTTTACATTTATTGCAATTTCATTTCATGGAATTTACATTCAAGTCACTTACATTATTGTCATTTTATTTTTTCCTTTTACTTTATGCCTTTATATTTTTGCTTTCTATTGCTTTACTATTTCAAAAATAACAAAAACATTATAAAATGGATAAAACCCTAAAAAACTTTCATCTGATCTTGTGAATTTTGTGTTACTATCCCTTGCTCGCGGAGTATTTTGGACCTTGGACCTTACGACTTAGTGCTTTCCTTTGCTTGGAGTATTTTATTAGAGACTTTGTGATTCATCTGGACTTTTCAACTTCAATTCAAGATTTATCCTTGTTCTGAGAAAATTTGATCTTTTCTTGAAGAGTTGTAATTCTCTTTGTGGCTCTATGACCTTGATATTCATCTGTTTATGTGCTTTCTCATGTTATTTATTTATCTTGTGGCTTACTCCAAAGGGAAAGGAATGCTCATTTTAACTAATGTCAAATGCTTGTTCCATCTTGTGGTTAGTACACTTGCACACACAAAGTATTTTTCTTGGGATACCTTACAATGAGACCTTTTATTTCATGTCACTTACTATATGCTTTATGGTAGTCTCTTCATCTCCTACCCAATTCTCCAATTTTCAAAACTTCTCGCTGTGATACGGTGGGAGAACTGACTTGAAGGTTTTGCGTTTTATCGCAAATGTTACGGTTAGCAAGAGTCGCCACCGACTTTTCTTTTATATAAAAGGAAAGGTGAAAAAGCACAGGAAAGACCTTTGAGATTATTTCTTGAGTTTCAGGGGTAGATTATGAAAAGGGAAGGTATTAGCACCCTTTTCATCCATGGTTTTCCATGGGCTCTTAGTTACTTGCTAGATCACTTGCTTTTGTTTGAAATTGTGCTTTGTGTGGTTTTGAAAGTATTTTGTAAAAGAGGCCATTGTTTAGGAAATCTTTGTAATGATTCTCGTTCGTAAGAATGTATACAAAGATGTTTGTCTTTTTGAAAATGTTTTCAAGTTTGTAAGATATTTTGAAATATGTGTGTTTGTTTTGAAAATAGCAAGGATATTTGTTTGAAATGGAGCAAGTAACTAAAAGTAATCTACCTACTAAAATATCTTTCTTGTTCATTTTCTTTTCCTTTGACATTGTTGTCTTACCATTAATTTGGTAAGCAACCCTATATTTGGATGAAAACGGGACGGGCGTGACTCATCGTATAGCCATGATTAGCAATGTTGCGAAGTATCTTAGCATTTTTTGAGGGACTAAGATCATTTTGTAAGGCAACTTTAAATAGCGTCATCGAGGGTCTATGATCTTATATTTGTTTTTTTTGCTAAGACACTTTACATGCGTAATATGGCCATTTTGTATAAGGCAACCAACTGGGATAACCCTTAGGGTATCTTGTGTGCAAGTGTTTCATTTTCATGCTTGATTTTGTCTTGGATTAGGGTTTTCTATTTGGTTGATGTTATCTTGCCATACAATCCCTAATTACTAACATGTTATGTAAAGCGATAAATTGCGAAATTTAAAGATTACTACCCTATTAAAACATTTTTTGGGAGAGGGGTGTACAATTGATGAATGGGGATTGCAATAATATAAACCTAATTAATCTATTACAACCAAATTGAATTTATACAAGTATTGGAATAAATAATGTACAAAATAAATTAAATATGCAAAGACATGTAAACGCAAAAGGAGATTTTGTTTTGTTCTTTTTATGTAAAAGAGTTTTAACCTAAACCTAACAAACAAATCAAGATTAAACTTAAATCAATTAAGGAAGGGAATTATTTTTTTGGAAAGATTTTGATTAAACCCTAATTCTAATTTATTAAAAGGAAATAAATTTCTTTAAGTATTTTTTTTGTTTTTTTGTCTTGAAAAATAATGTATGGTATTTATGAAGTATTTTGGTCTTTTTATATGTCAAAATAAATATTTAATAGGTGTGAAAAAAATAAGTATTTAACCTAATTTAATTTAATTTACTAGTTTATTTAACAAAAGTAGATAATATATAACTAAATAAAAATATTTTTTAAGAAAAAATAAAATAAAATAAAACAAAGTATAATATTTATCATTTTTACATTTTTTATGATTTTTATTATTAAGGAAAATATATTTAATAAAATGGAAATGAAAATAAAAATGAATAATAAAATATATGGGCTAGGGGTGCCATGAGTAAACTGGAGGCAGGAAAAAGTATGAAAAAATGCAAAAGGCAGCGCCAAGGCTCGAACCCGTGACCTACGGCATTTTAGCGTGCTGCCTTACCACTGGGGTGGCTGTACATCCGTTAGTCTAAATGAAAACAAAAATACATAACATGAAACGTTTACTTGCCCTATACTTAATCTTCAACCTTTGGCCAGCCGAACCTCCTGTAACTTTTTCATTTCTCAATAAAAATGGAAAGTGATAACATGAACATTATAGCATTTTATCTCACGATTCCAACCATGTGCATAACTAAAACTATAAGTCCAAGATCAGAGAGAATTTTGTTGGCCCTAATTCTAAACCTAATTTTTCCAGGAACTTCAAACTAAAAATTCTCTAAACTCAAGCCAAATAAATGCAAGCTATGGATATGTACAGCTTTGTAGCAATGATGTCTACATTCTATATTCACAAATGGAAAGCTAACTAAGCCTGTATCAAGAGTTAGAAAAATAGAAAACTAACCTTGAAAATTGAAATCTTGTTTTGTAAATGAGCTTGCTTTAGGATGCTGTGATGATCAGGTTAGCTTCCTTGAACCTCTAGGAAGCTAATGCAATGCTTAGCTTGTCTTGAGGGTGGCTGAAATGATCTGGAGAAGTCCACCTGTGTTACTCAGTTTTTGAACTTCAACAATGGGGAAGATGGAGTTACAGTGGTGTTTCAGGGTATGGGATAGTTTAATTATATGGTAAGGAAGCTTGGGAAAGCAAAAGGCCTGAAAACGCACGAGTGGAATGGAAGATTCAGTTCATAAGTCAGAAATGGCAAGTTAGGAGGCTTGTTATGAAATTTTTGATTCTAAGGTGTTTCAAGGCTTGGGGATGCATGATTTTAGTTGAAAAATGATGGATTTATATAGAGCAAGAGGTTAGAGGACTTGTGCTTGCTTAGAAGTACAAGATCACATGTCTGGCTATATTTCTTGTTTTTGAAGCAAGTGTGAGAAGTGACTTCTTAAGGCATCAATCTGAGCTTATAGGGTGGCTTGAAGCTCTAAACATGTTTTGCTCAGGTTTAGAGACTTGGTTTGTGCAGAAAGAACAAGTCCAAGGCTCAAGAAATGAAAAAAAATGCAAAAAGCATGCTTTTCTAAAATGGCAATGTTGCCTTTCTTTCAAAAATGGCTATTTCCTTGTACAATGCATTGAATGCTTGGCTTTAGGGCATGAAACCTTGTGCAATTCATTAATGGTGAAGTGACAAACGAGTTTGAGGCCTGAAAAGTGAAGATTGTACAGCCAATTTTCAAATTTGAAAACTTGTTCTTCATGAAATGGTTTGAAATCAAAGTGAGAAATTGCCAACTTCATCTCTTCGATTCTCCCTACTCAAGAATGATCTCAAGTAATTCTAGGACATTTTGGAAATCTTGTAATGTTCTATACAACCCATCTTTGAAATGATTTTGAAGATTCCTCTTGGAACTAGGCGAAAAGTTTCCATGAAGTTAGGTCAAAAACCTGCCTAACTAGGGCAAAATTTCACTAAGTTATTTTAGTTCATGAGCATGTATTCACAAAATCATATCTTGAAATCCAAGCATCTTTAAGAAAAATTGTGTGAATCAAAGTTGTATACTTCATGGTGATCTACAACTTTCATGTTGGGGACTTCCTTTGAATCATTTTGTATCATGGTGAAAATTTGGTCTAAAGTTGAGAAAAAATAAGAAATTTTCTATACTTGGAAAATTTTCTAAGTTAGAATTTTTCAACTTTTCAAATCCAAATCTTAAATCTTTGGTTTCTTGATGAAAAAGTTTCAAATTTTAACATGTTTTGATGAATTATGATCTTTGGCACTTGAATTTGACCAAAAAGTCAAAGTTTGACTTTTCAGTGCACAATTGACTTTTGATCAGTTGACTGAAAAATTCATATTTCAATCCAATGGATTTTCAATGTTTTCAACTATGTCATTAAGTCAAGATAATGTAATTGAACTCTTGAGATCATTCCTTAAACCAATTGACCATTTGCTAGGTCAAAAATCAAAAATTGCCCCTTCTCAGTCAAAACCCTAATTTTGACCATTTTGCCCTTTTGATGATTTGATCAGATTTCTTGAGGAATTATGGTCCAAACTTGATCAAATGATACAAATGAGTCTAAGATGTTGATGTGGATAAAAAATTATGAAGTTTGACTGTAAATTGGCCATAGTTGACTTTTTCCCTAATATAGCTGATTTTTTAGGTCAACTATCCAATTGACTGATCAAAAATATGATTCAAGGCTTGAAACTTGACATGAGTAGTCTTGGGGGTCCATAATGATCCTTGAAAGTCAAATGAAGCATTGATAGTCCAAAAAATCCTTGTGCAAACTCAAACCCTAATTTTGGTCATCAGTGTATGAGGAGGTGTCTTGAGCTGGTCAAACCCTAATGCAGTCTTGAGTCAAAGAGATCTTGTGAGAAAATTCTTGATATGTGAGAGGGCAAATTTTGGGGTACAACAGCTTCCCCTGTTCAATCTTCTTAAACCTGAAGAGTTAAACTGACGAGTTTTGCCATTTGTGACTCGAAGGTGGAAGATGATTGGACACTAGAGTGCCCATAAATTTGCACTTGATGATGTAATGATAGAAGGAATGGGCTTAAAGATGCCATTTAGAGAGGTGACATAAAGTTGTAGGGGATGGGTTTAAAGATGCCATCAAGGGTGATTGTTGAATTGTAATTTGTAAGCTAAAAGAATGCGTATCAGAATGGCGCCCGTGTCTGGAGCGTATCTGTACTGTATCTGAAAGTCGAATCCGAATGAATATCAGAATGGAATCCGTGTCTGGAGCGTATTTGTACTATATCTGAAAGTTGTATCTGAGTGAGCATCAGAATGGCGTCCATGTTTGGAGCGTATCTGAACTGTATCAAGAGTTGAGATCTGAATGAGTATCAGGATGGCATCCGTGTTTGGAGCGTATCTAAACTGAATGAGTATCAGAATGGAATCCGTGTCTGGAGTGTATCTGAACTGTATCAATAGGTTGAATCTGAATGAGTATCAGGATGGCATTCATGTCTGGAGCGTATCTGAACTGTATCAAGAGGTTGAATCTGAATGAGTATCAGGATGGCATCCGTGTCTGGATCATATCTGAACTGTATCTGATTGAATGTTGTTAACGATAGTTGTTAATCTTATCCTGAAAAGGGTAAAATGGTAGCTAAAACATAATGTTTATGTTGCATGAAATTCATAGTATAATGCATTCGTGTTATCAATGTTTATGATATATGGATGCAATGTATGCGTATATGAGCTAGTTTGTTGCACTGCTGTTAGATTGGTGAAACTAAATCCCTGGCTGCTGTTGAGGATATGGCGTATAAGTATTCATGTTGTGAAGTCCAAGTATTGATGAATTTTTGTCTAGAGAAATAAACTCTATTGTAAGGGAAATTCCATGTACTGCTTGTAAAATCCTACTGGGGAATCCTGAGAAGTTTGACGACTTCTACTGGGGATTCATAATTTGAAACTTTGCTCTGTTGGGGATTTAAACGACGCACTGCTGAGGATTACTTATGGAATATCCTAGAGACATTTCTCTATCTTTTCAACCTATCAGTAATCGCCTCTTTTCATTTTGTTTATTTGTAAATAGTAATTATGTTCAATGCATATGCTCAACAATGAATCATTGGACGTTTTTGTAAACAACACAAGCATAAAGAAAAGACAAATCGTTTTTTGCACTTTCAAAGAAATATTTTGTATTGATTTTGAATAAGTATTTTTTGTACAAGGAGACAAACATTCTAGTAAGAGAATGCTGTCGTAAAAAATGAAAAGTTTAATACAAAGAAAAGATAGCTATGTGTACAAAAAATCCCATGGGGTTTACATTCTGCTATAGCCTTCGTATCTCCGAGCATTTTATCCATTTGTTGCCTTGTCCGAAGATCATTAAATTGATCAGAATCTCTGAGTTTATCAAGGGAAGCCGAAGTTTGTCCATAAAGTGATCCAACGGGATATAATCATACGCTTTAATTCCCTAACTTTTCCCTGGACCGCCCTTTCAGGTTTTCAGTTCACCGGGAAACCATTTTTTGCCTAAGTCGCCCTTTCGGGTTTTCAACTTGCCGGGTGTACAATTTTTTTTGTTTTATCCCTAAATTTTTCCCGAACCTTTTTGGTTCGCCGGGATGCCCTTGTTTTGCCTAGGCATGTCAACCTAGCGGGTCTCTTATGTGTAGTATCTTTTGACTATGTCCGTGTTCGCAGGGTGTGGCAGGTCGTCACCATCCATGGTGGTTAAGATCATTGCCCCATCGGAGAAAATGTTTTTGATTACAAATGGTCCTTCGTAGGTAGGAGTCCATTTTCCCATGGGATCATTTTGTGGCAAGATGATACGTTTGATCACTAGATCCCCAACTTGATACACTTGGCATCTGACTTTCTTGTTGAAAGCCTTGATCATCCATTTTTGATACATTTGACCATGGCAAACAGCAGTAAGTCTCTTCTCATCAATCAAATTCAGTTGATCAAGTTGAGTCTGGATCCAATCGTCTTTGTTCAATCCTGCATCCTTCATAATCCTCAGAGAGGGGATCTGAACCTCAATAGGCAGGACAACTTCCATGCCGTAAACCAAAGAATAGGGTGTTGCCCCAGTTGATGTGCGAGCCGTGGTACCATACCTGTGGAGAGAGAATGGTAGCATCTCATGCCAGTCTTTGTATGTGACTGTCATTTTCTGTATGATCTTTTTGATATTCTTATTTGCAGCTTCTACAGCACCATTCATCTTCAGTCGATAAGGATAAGAATTGTGATGTTGAATCTTAAATTGTTTGCACAAGGTGGTGACTATAGTGTTGTTAAGATTTGTACCGTTGTCAGTGATGATCCTTTCGGGGATACCGTACTGGCAAATGAGATTTTGCTTGATGAAGCGGGAAACAACGTTCATGGTAACGGAAGTGAAGGAAGCTTCCTCCAGCCACTTTGTAAATAATCAATGGCCACTAAGATGAAGCGGTGTCCATTGGAGGTTGTCGTCTTGATTTCCCCAATCATATCAATTCCCCACATAGCAAAGGGCCAGGGAGCCGTCAAGACATTCAAAGGAACCGGAGGTACGTGCACCTTGTCAGCATAAATTTGGCACTTATGGGAGGTTCGGGAGTGTTGATAGCAATCTGTTTCCATGGTAGACCAGTAATAGCCAGCCCGTAGGATTTTCTTTTCCATCGTATGGCCACTAGAATGGGTACCAAAAGCGCCTTAGTGTAATTCGGCCATGATCCTTTCAGCTTCAACCTTATCTACGCACCGAAGTAACACAGAGTCATGATTGCGTTTATACAGGATGCCATTACTAAGGAAGAACTTAGCAGAGAATCTCCTTAAGAACTTTTTATCATTGATTGTAGCTCCTTCTGGATATTCTTGAGCCTCGAGATACCTCTTGACTTCATGAAACCAAGGCTGGTCCATTACTTCTTAATTATTAATCTCGTGACAGTGTGCTGGTTCATCCATTCGTTCGATGGTGATCTGGGGAGCCTCGTTATCCCAATTAAGTTTAAACATAAATGACATTGTGGCTAGAGCGTCTACTAGCTGATTTTCTTCCCGTGGGAAATGCTCGAAGGTAATCTTCTCAAAATGTGGTAGAAATGTCAAAACATGTTCTTTGTAAGGGATAAGGTTTGGGTGTTTGGTGTCACGTTCCCCTTTGATCTGAATGATGACCAAAGATGAATCTCTAAATACATCCAAGGATTTGATCCCCAAGTTTATGGCAACTCTAAGACCAAAGATGCACGCTTCGTATTCCGCCATGTTGTTTGTACAATTGAAGCAAAGTCTGGCGGTAAAGGGAGTATGACACCCTTCCGGAGATATGAGTACAACATTGATACCATTACCAAGTGCATTGGATGCTCCATCAAAGAACAGGGTTCATTGGGATCCTTCTTCAGGTCCGTCACATGGCCTGAATTCTTCACAGTTGTCTAATGTCATGATGTCTTCATCCGAAAAATAGAACTTCATGGACTGGTAGTCTTCTACGACTTGGTGATCGAGGTGATCGGCTAATACACTGCCCTTTATAGCTTTTGGGTAGTATACTGTATGTCATACTCTGTCAGGATCATCTGTCATCTTGCTATTCTCCCAGAAAGAGCAGGCTTCTTGAAGATGTACTTTATCGGATCCATCTTAGATATCAACAAAGTAGTATGAGTCAACATATATTGTCTTAGCCGGCGAGCAGCCCATGCCAGAGCGCAACAAGTTTTCTCGAGCAGTGAATATCTGGTTTCACAGTCGGTAAACTTTTTCCTCAGGTAGTAGATAGCGTTCTCTTTTCGGTCAGACTCGTCATACTGCCCCAACACACAACCCATTGATTCTCTAAAACAGTTAGATACATAATCAACGGTCTTCCCTCGACTGGTGGCATCAACATAGGAGGTTATTGTAAGTACTCTTTGATTTTATCAAAAGCAACTTGGCATTCATCATTCCATTTGACTACTTGATATTTCTTCAATAGTTTGAAGATTGGCTCACAAGTAACTGTCAGATGGGAAATGAATCTGGAAATGTAGTTCAAATGTCGCAAGAATCCTCTGACTTCCTTCTCAGTACAAGGAGCAGGCATCTCTTGTATTTCTTTAACTTTGGCACGATCGACCTCGATACCTTTGTTACTGACGATAAAACCTAGGAGTTTACCGGACCGTACCCCAAATGTGCATTTGTTAGGATTCAACCTTAGCTTGTACTTCTTCAGTCTCTCAAACAGTTTTTGTAAGTGATCAAGGTGCTCTTCTTCTGTTTGTGATCTGGCTATCATATCATCCACATAGACTTCTATTTCATGATGTATCATGTCGTGAAATAAAGCTACCATGACACGTTGATAGGTTGCCCCAATATTCTTCAATCTCAATGGCATTACCTTGTAGCAGAATGTGCTACATTGTATGATAAAAGTTGTTTTCTCCATGTCCTCAGGCACCATTTTGATTTGGTTGTAACCTGAGAATCCGTCCATGAAGGAAAACACTTTGTGTTGTGCCGTATTGTCTACTAGGATATCAATGTGGGGGAGTGGAAAGTCATCCTAAGGGCTTTCCCTATTCAAATCTCTGTAGTCCATACACATTCGTACTTTGCCGTCCTTTTTGGGTACGGGGACCACATTGGCAACCCATTGGGGGTAAGAGGTGACAGCCAAGAATCTAGCGTTGAATTGTTTCATGACCTCTGATTTAATCTTTTCAGACATATCAGGCCTCATGCGGCGAACCTTTTGCTTTACTGGAGGACAATCCTCTCTTGTAGGAAGACGATGTACCACAATATCTTCATCAAGTCCTGGCATATCTTCATATGACCAGGCAAAGACTTCGACATAATCATGCAATAACTAAATCAAACGCTTCTTGATACTGGGTTCTAGATTGGTGCCCACTTTGACCTCTTTTATGTCTTCTTCGGTACCTAGGTTGATTGTATCCACGGGTTCCTCACGAGGATGAATGGTTCTTTCTTCTTGTTGTAGCAGTCTGGCCAGTTCCCTTGGCACTTCACAATATTCCTCACCTTCGTCTTCGGCTTGGTAGATTAGAATCTCAGAGTTATGAAAGGCCATAGCAGTATCGTTACCCATGGGATCCAAAATGGATGGATACCTGCATTGTGAGTGTGTGTGTGTAAGGGTATATCTATCTTTGAAAGAAAATAAAATGTAAAAGAAAAACAATGAGCACAAAAGTTTGAATGCGAAAATGTCCATGATTCATTGATGTCATTTGAAAAATGAGATAATAACCCTTACAAATGGACCATTGTGCCTCAAGTAAGACACAAGGTTTTAAGAGTGAGACTTGTTTTAAATATTACAGATCCAACAAAATGTAAAGACAAATTACTGAGGGACGAAGTCTCTAGCCTCCCAATTGCTGAGCCCTTCATTGACAGTCAGAAATATCCAATCCTCTAGGTTGTAATTATCTTCACCATCTTCCACTACGTTGACCTCACGGTTGCTGATCTTCAAGGGTGGCCCTCCAGCACGGGCACGACGTACAACCTTTTGAGCACTTGAAGTGAAACCTAAGCCAAACTTTGCAGATTTATACGGGATATCTGGAAGTTTCCCCAATATAGTGCATCCTCCTTCTTCTACTCATGCTTTGGCGTCCTTTAGATATGGCATCCGGAGTGGAGGCCTTGCAATCTTGGGAATCTGGGATACAATCTTGGTCACTGCCGCCTCTTTGGGGTCCTCTTCGAAGTGTTGAAATGGAGTTTCAATGAATTCATTGTCCAATTCCACATATATGAAGGAATTAATATGGTTGATCATGTATTCTTCCTCTCCATGGACGGTAATAATCTTCCCTTGGATCGTGTGATACGGTGGGAAGAATTGACTGTTTTTTGGAATACTGTTTTGCATTTGTTTTTTCAAAATGTCGCGGTAAGCAAGAGTCGCCATCGACTTTTATTTTATCCAACAAGGAAAGGAAAAAAGCACAGAAAAATTCCTTTTTCGAGATGTTTCTCGGGTTCGGGGGGTAGATTATAGAAAGGGAAGGTGTTAGCACCCTTTCTATCTGTGGTTATCCACGGGCTCTTAGGTACTTGCTCAATTGTTTTCAAAATTGCTTTCTTTTGTGCTTGTGGGTTTGAAAAAGTTTTTGTTTGAAACTTCGATTTAACTCTTGCTTCTGTCCTCAAGAGTGTAATGAAGTGTTTTTGAAAAAAACTTTGTTTGAAAAGGAGTGTAAGTGTGAAAAGTTTTTGTTTTTTGAAAGAGCAAGTATCTAAGAACCATCTACCTACTCGAAAAAGGAATTGTTCTATGCTAATTTCCTTTAGACAATGCTATCCCACTATTAGTGAGTGGGTAGCACCGTCGTTGGAGTTTAAGGGTCAATTCGAATTTAGGGACTTACGGTCACCAAAGCAATGTTAGGATGCCTTAGCGGTAACCCTAATGTCTTAGATAATTTTTTTGAGGCAACAATATCCGAGGCAACCATTTCGAGGTGACTATGATATTTTAGACAATAGGGCGGTCTCTAAAGCGACCTATACTCAATGACCGCGTACGAAGGTAACCAAGTGGGGTGTACCCTAAGAGTGCGCATGTGCGAGTGTGTCGTTTTCAGTTATTTTTATCTTTGTACATGTTAAGGGGTGATCTAAGTTGATTTTAGGTTAAAACATTCAGTCTTGTCATGCCATCCTATTATCAAACATCTAACAGTTATAATTTGCGGAAAATAAAATGCAGAATTTAAATTACAAGGCGTCGGGTATTTACATCGCCAAAGACAAACCCTTTAAAAATAAATAAAGCGATAAAAATAAATAAAAGTCTTATTTACTATTACAATCTGGAAGCAAGTACATTATTTGATAAAAGAAAATAAATTGCGGCGCAAAATTTAATCGGACGTAAGATTAGGGTTTTGACCCTTTAAAGAAGACATTTTTTTGTTGTTTTTATTTTATAAAAGAAGTTAACCTAAATTAATTACTAAATTAATAAATTAATTAATTAATAAAATAAATTATTTTTGAGTTTTTGTCATTTTAAGAAAGAAAATGAAATTAATTAAAATAATGGTTAGTACCTAATTAAATCTAATTAATTATTTATTTGTAAAAAGAATTAAAGTTTTTCTAATTAAAACCTAATTAATTAATAGATTTGTTAATAAAAATAAAAGACTAAAATTTGATTTGAGATGAAAAATATTTTTTTGTGATTTTATTTTATAAAAGACTTAATTTTAATTGGTTAGTAAATCAAATGAAAATAATAAAACAATTAAATAAACAAAACAAAATAAATGAGTAGAAGGGTGTATGGGCCTGAATTTGGGTGTGTGAACAGCAATTGGAGGCCCAAAATGCTGGCCCTTGTTGGACTTCCTGGAATCTGGTATGCATGCGTTGACTTGGACCATGGTAGACCTTCAGATCCTGGTCACCAGATCTGGCCAATGGCCATCTGGCTACTGAATGAACGAGGGCCCATGGTATGTTGTAGCTAGGCATATGCACTGAATCACCTGAAGAATAAAATTATCAAAGAAAGTGGGGGACCTGGGATTCGAACCCAGGTCCTGAAAGTGATTGGAACGCTTGCCTTGCCACTACGCTGAACTGTTTTGTTTGTTAGTAATATACAAAGAAAATATAATATAATGAAATCCAAACATATGCCAGCAAAGGAAAAAAAAGGCGCGCTTGGTTTGAACGGACGTATGGGAGAACGACAGCTCATCGTCCCCTACCTCCAGAACCTGCAAATATTACCTGCGGATTTGGACCCACAGCTAAATGCGCAAGCCTGTTCTAAAATCCATTCCAGACCATGAAAACAAATTCCACGAGCATGGTTGAACTCGTCTTGGCTTCCTGATCAACACCATGCCCTTCTTTAGTCCCAATTTTTCCTGATAAAGAAAACCCTAAAAAATAAACGAAGAACCCTAGCTATGGAGGTTCTTCATTCAGGCCATATAAACGCAATTGAATAATACCAATCGCTTGCAAATGTTAGGTAGATTTAAAATATGGTATTGATTCATGAAATGGATGCTTAAATTATGAGTTGCGAAATCAAGAACAGAGGTATATTTCGTGACACTTACAGCGTGTTATGGGGTTTGAAGAAGCTTGCTTTTGATCCAGGTAGATTGAGTGAACACCCAGGAAGCGTTTGGGACAGGTCTCACCCCTTTGAAAACACCTCTAAGCACGATTTTGATCTCAAGCTTTTTGTGACTTTTTTCAAACTTTGTTCTTCCTCTTTCTACAATTGCCAACCTTGATTTCGTCCCTTGTGGCTTGCGTATGTATTGTATAGTGTGTTAGGATAACAAACTTGGCTCAAATCTTCTCCCATCAATGCTTGCCAATTTGATTTGATTCACCCTTTACAAACTTGCCAATTTTGCTAAATCTCAATCTTTTTGCACATAAATTGGTCTGATTCGATTTTGATGATGTTAATGATGATAATCAAATCCTGAAATAGCCAAAAGATTGCATGTTATCAAGGTTTTAGATTTTATATGATTTAATTTGATTTAAAATGAATAAATTCAAATAAAAATCAAATTAAATAATAAAAATAAAATATGGGCTCATGGCTGAAGCTAGGACACGTGGGAGCTCAAATCAAGTGGAAAAGAAAGGGCCCATTTGACAAAATTTAAAGTTTTAGGGATCTAGGAACTGTCTGTAATTCAACGGAGGATAATTCTGTTGAGATTTAAGAACTCGTCCACACTTCGACGGAGGAAAATTGTCGAGATTTAGAACCTTATCTGTAATTCAACCGAGAATAATTCAGTTGAGATTTAAGAACCAGTCAGTACTTCGACTGAGGGAAACATCTTCATCGAGATCTAGGAACTATCTGTAATTCAACAGAGGATAATTCTGTTGAGATTTAAGAACTCGTCCACACTTCGACGGAGGAAAATTGTCGAGATTTAGAACCTTATCTGTAATTCAACCGAGAATAATTCAGTTGAGATTTAAGAACTGGTCAGTACTTCAATTGAGGGAAACATCTTCATCGAGATCTAGGAACTGTCTATAATTCAACGGAGGATAATTCTGTTGAGATTTAAGAACTTGTCCACACTTCGACGGAGGAAAATTGTCGAGATTTAGAACCTTATCTGTAATTCAACCGAGAATAATTTAGTTGTGATTTAAGAACCGGTCAGTACTTCGACTGAGGGAAACATCTTCATCGATATCTAGGACTGTCTGTACTTCAATGGAGGATAATTCTGTTGAGATTTAAGAACTTGTCCACACTTCGACGGAGGAAGATTGTCGAGATTTAGAACCTTATCTATAATTCAACTGAGGATAATTCAGTTGAGATTTAAGAACCAGTCAGTACTTCGACTAAGGGAAACATCTTCATCGAGATCTAGGATTGTCTGTACTTCAACGGAGAATAATTCTGTTGAGATTTAAGAACTTATCCACACTTCAACGGAGGAAAATTATCGAGATTTAGAACCTTATCTTTAATTCAACCGAGGATAATTCAGTTGAGATTTAAGAACCGGTCAGTACTTCGACTTGGGTAAAAGCTTCATAGCTGAGAACTTAACTGCATCCTTCCTGAAAGGTAAAGGTCAGTCGTATGCAATGCATGATATATCAATCAATGATGTTCTCAAAATAAATGAGATTGTGTTGTATGATGCGTATATGCATGTGTCATGATGTATGGAAATGTAATGTTTTTAGCTGGGGAAAATAAATTCCAGATAGCTGCTGGAGAAAAGAGTTGAACTCTTTGTTTCCGCTAGGGATAACAGATGAAGATGATCGTGAGAATAAACCTGCAGGAGAGGATAACTTAGTTGGGGATAAACTGATGAGGAGACTACTCTGTGGGGAAGAGATGCTCTGTAGAGGATTCCACTGATAAATTCCGCTGGGGAATGAATTACCGTTGTTGGCGATAATGAATCCTGTTGGGGATTGAATTCCTGTTTTGTGAAAGGAAAGAACTCCGCTGGGGATAATCTTTCAGTTGCGGCTTCACTGGGGATAACCTTTTAGACTCTTCTGGGGACAATCTTCCAAAGTCTACTGGGGATAATCCTCCAAACTCCACTGGGGAAGCTTTTTCAAACAGCGCTGGGGAAAATTTCAAACTCCATTGGGGATATTTTATACTCCGCCGGGGATAATAAGACTTTTCAGTGCTGATGGTAGATAAACTCTGCTTGGGGAGAATATTACCTATTCATTCACAGTTGGTAGTCTCAGCTGGGGAGAGTTAAAATTACTGTCTTTTTCTTACTCTGCGAGAGTGAATGTTACTGGGATGCATGCTGAGGATATCACGATGGCTTTGCATCGAGACTTTTCTTCCCCTGTATCTGCGGGAGAAGGTGTCTGTGAAGGCCTTGTGGATCAAGTATTATCCCAACCTATGAGGTGCTTGGTAATTGCCGATTGAAAGGACAAATCTTCTTCAGGTAGGCAAGTGATGAGATGAAGGGACATAGTCGTACGCTTTAATCCCTAACTTCTTCCTGGACTGTCTCTCCAGATTTTCAGTCCACCGGGATACCCTTTTTGGCCCAAGCCGCCTTTTCAGGTTTTCGACTTGCCGGGTGTATAAATCTTCTTTTGTTTTTATCCCTAATTTTTACCCGGACCCTTTTGGTTCGTCGGGATGCCCTTATTTTTGCCTTGGCCAGTCAACCTAGCAGGTCTTTATACATGTGCAGTATTTTCTGACTATGTCCACGCTCTCAAGGTGTAGGGAGTTGTCACTATCGGTAGTGTTGTGTTGCCATACTACCAGAAGATGCTCGTTTGATCATACAAGATTCGTTGCTGGAATTTGTGTCCAATGCCCCAAGTGATTCAGATGGAAATTTTCCTCTGGCTATTTGGCATCTTCGAGAGATTCCTTGAATCTTGACTTGACTGCCCCAGATGATAGACAATGATCATGTCTGCCCCTTGGTTGGAAGTGCTTTTTTCCACTTAAGGTGACCCTTTTTATTGAAAAGGTTTTTGTTAACTAGATATTCGTCGTGCAAATTTCTCTGTTGTTTGAACAAATAGTCATATGCAAACAATGTTATTTTAAGAATGCAAAGCTTATATCTGTCCTGAAGTTTTCGAAAATGCATTTTTCAGTAAAACAAGCGAATTTTTTTGTGTGTAAAATATGATGTCAACTCAGG
Organism: Vicia faba; assembly: GCA_948472305.1. Taxonomy (NCBI): domain Eukaryota; kingdom Viridiplantae; phylum Streptophyta; class Magnoliopsida; order Fabales; family Fabaceae; genus Vicia; species Vicia faba. Next base: position 148,685,983 of record OX451740.1, read on the forward strand.
ATTTACAGCAAGCCCTACAGGAGTCAGGATACCTTTTGTAATAGTATGCTTTCGAACTAACCCATGCTTCAGCTAGGAATTTTAAGGGTTATAACGTGGCCTGGTTCACAGTTTAAGAAACAAAGGATAAAGGCTCAAATTTTATTTGTACTCACCCGTTCTTCGTGATGTTCTTCGGTCCTAAACTCAGCTAATTGTACATTTATATCCTGTTTGAGTCTTTGCTCTGACATTCTAGTGATGGTTCGGATATTGACAGTTTATTATGAATAGGCAGTCATTTTTTTGTTGAGAGTTTGTAGGACCTTTTTCTCTCTTTTTTTTTTATTATCCATGTCTTTTGCCTGAACTGTTTCATTTTGTGATTACAGTCAGCGGGATGCCCCAGTTTTCTCTTAAGTCTCCTTTATAGGTTTCGACTTAATGGGCTTTTATTTTGGAGGGATAACGACTGCCTGTCTTGACGATTATAAGGAACCATCACCGTCTCTTGTTTTGGAAGGACCTTTTTGATGCCATTCATTGTGCACCTGGATTAACTGAGAAAACTACCCTGCCCCAGGTTGTGATTAAGGGTTTTAATTTGTATGAAAATAAAAACTCCTACTTCTTTGGCTCAAAGGGGTTGACGAGGGATTATCTTCCTTATAACTCCACTATTTAGGATTTGAAACAATGCATGTACATCGTCAGCGGGGTCTGTTCAAAAGCATACTGTAGAGATTTTGGTATCATTTTCGTCAACCTCCCTCTAAAGGCTTAGATTTTTTTTTAATCGAGAGTTGATCATCACAAAAATGAAAGCAATTTGAATATAGTGAATACGAATGGATTGATTCAAAACAGACATATGTGATGCATTGATAAAGTAACAAAGTTTGACATGAATAAATGTTTGAACAATCAAAAGAAAATTACAAATTGAAAATTCTAATGAACAAAAGTCTTCTCGTCTGGTCTTGTCACTTCAAATGGTGAGCCTTGGAGGGATGGTAGAAGAACTCAGCCTAACCATCTTGTGTGAATTCCAATGCTCCTTCATCAATCAGGTTTTGAATTTTGTACTTCAACTTCCAACAGTCGTCAATATCATGTCCTGGGCTGTTAGAATGGTATGCACACCATGCATCAAGATTGTAGTTGGGTGAAGAAGTCTTAGGATTCGGATGAGGTCCTACCAATGTCACCAGATTTAATCTCAACAGGTGTTGTAAAGCTTGAGACAGCGGCATGTTGAGCTTGGTAAACTGCCTCTGATTAACCCGTTGTTTATGGCAGGGTTGTTGTTGGACCCGTGAGGTAGTAGCAACTTGGAGAGGTCCATTCTTTACCAAACCAAACCCTTATCTTCTTTGAGGCTGATCAATGACTCGATCCCTAGCCTTGACTATTTGCTTCATGCTGTTGTATCTGTCTTGATGAAGCTGGCTGATAAATAGTTCTCAACTCTTCTTGTTCCCGGGCTAAGCTTTGGATAAAAACCATCTGCCCCAGCATCTGGGTTCTCATTGCATCTACCTCAGCTTGCAATTGTTCCAGCCGTTCGTCCTTATTGTCTTCAGGACTTTTCTTGACCAAGTTCCCAACGAGGAGTGTTTTCAACTCTTCCAGCCCCTTGGATAGGTTTAGGAAGATTTCCCTGAACTGAGTCTCTTGAGTATGAAGATCTTGGTTGTCTTGTTGGAGAGCCATTGATGAAATAAACAGCGAGAACATGAGAGACCTATACTGGGAGACCTGTTATGCAATGATATGTATGATATATGTATGCAATGTTTTCAAGGATATCACGGGGTAAACGAGAAACTGTTAGAATTTGTTTGAAGAAACTTCGTGTCGTTAAGAGTCCTTCTTCAAGAGTCAAGCTCACCATATCGAGTGGGTCATAGCCCCTGACTCAAGTCATCGTGTTTTGATTTATAGACGACATTGGCTAGAGTAAAATAAATCCTCTTTGCCCCTTGCTTGACGTCTGATTTACCATAACCTGCATCACAGACCCTTGAGATCCTTGAAATGGTTAAGGAAATGTTAAGGCATGATGTTATGATGTGTATGCTATGCGTTTAAGCAAAAGTGTGATGTGTTGTAAGTAAACCCTGCAATAAATCCAAATTATTGGATAAGGACTGTAAACAAAACCTACAAGGAACTCATGTTGTCAGATAACAAAAATGTGCAAGTAGTTCAAGTTTTGAAGGCACACAAGTCACACAATAGCCCTTAAATTTCAGGATGGCACGAAGTTTAGGTATTACCCTCTTTCAGTTTAGTTGGGTCAACCTGTCCTAGTAACAGTAACCGGGTTCTAGAGGATCTCAATATCACTGACCACCCTCGATCAGTCATAATTCCAATTTAGCAACCTTTTCTTGCGGCCGGAATCATCGCGAGAGTTTGGTCTCAATGAGTGTAGCATACTGCTACTTTTCTATGGCCAAGTTGGTCAATTATAGTTTCTAAGGTCAGTTGGTGCTTAATGACCCCTTAGCAGACCCATATTCTCCTTGTTGCGCCATAAGGGATATCGGTACAAACTAAAGTGTCACACCAACGTAGCTACTGCTTCAACCGTATCGGTCTACGTCGTACAGTTCCCTCACAGTCTATTACTACTTACCTAAAAGGTATCCCCCAGATCCGGGTTAAGATCTATAGTAACTCCGATTCAAACCCACAAAGATAAAGCATACAAATCAAGCAATTGAAAACAATATGAACTAATCCTAAGGTACACCCCACTTATTAACTCCCCAGCAGAATCGCCAGTTCTGTTATACGGTGGGAAGAACTGACTGTTTTTTGGAATGCTGGTTTGCGTTTTGCGTTTTTTTTTGCAAAATGTCGCGGTAAGCAAGAGTTGCCACCGACTTTTATTTTATCTAACAAGGAAAGTAAAAAAGCACAAAAAAATTCCTTTTTCGAGATGTTTCTCGGGTTCGGGGGGTAGATTATAGAAAGGGAAGATGTTAGCACCCTTTCTATCCGTGGTTATCCACGGGCTCTTAGGTACTTGCTCATTTGTTTTCAAAATTGCTTTCTTTTGTGCTTGTGGGTTTGAAAAAGTTTTTGTTTGAAACTTCGATTTAACTCTTGCTTCTGTCCTCAAGAGTGTAATGAAGTGTTTTTGAAAAAATCATTGTTTGAAAAGGAGTGTAAGTGTGAAAAGTTTTTGTTTTTTGAAAAAGCAAGTATCTAAAAACCATCTACCTACTCGAAAAAGGAATGTTTTATGCTAATTTCCTTTAGACAATGCTATCCCACTATTAGTGAGTGGGTAGCACCGTCGTTGGAGTTTAAGGGTCAATTTGAATTTAGGGACTTACGGTCACCAAAGCAATGTTAGGATGCCTTAGCGGTAACCCTAATGTCTTAGATCATTTGCTTTAGGCAACAATATCTGAGGCAACCATTTCGAGGTGACTATGATCTTTTAGACAAGAGGGCCACCTCTAAAGCGACCTATACTCAATGACCGCGTACAAAGGCAACCAAGTGGGGTGTACCCTAAGAGTGCGCATGTGCGAGTGTGTCGTTTTCAGTTATTTTTATCTTTGTACATGTTAAGGGGTGATCTAAGTTGATTTTAGGTTAAAACATTCAGTCTTGTCATGCCATCCTATTATCAAACATCTAACCGTTATAATTTTCGGAAAATAAAATGCAGAATTTAAATTACAAGGCGTCGGGTATTTACATCGCCATAGACAAACCCTTTAAAAATAAATAAAGCGATAAAAATAAATAAAAGTCCTATTTACTATTACAATCTGGAAGCAAGTACATTATTGGATAAAAGAAAATAAATCGCGGCGCAAAATTTAATCGGACGTAAGATTAGGGTTTTGACCCTTTAAAGAAGACATTTTTTTGTTGTTTTTATTTTATAAAAGAAATTAACCTAAATTAATTACTAAATTACTAAATTAATTAATTAATAAAAATATTATTTTTGAGTTTTTGTTATTTTAAGAAAGAAAATGAAATTAATTAAAATAATGGTTAGTACCTAATTAAATCTAATTAATTAATTATTTGTAAAAAGAATTAAAGTTTTTCTAATTAAAACCTAATTAATTAATAGATTTGTTAATAAAAATAAAAGACTAAAATTTGATTTGAGATGAAAAATATTTGTTTGTGATTTTATTTTATAAAAGACTGAATTTTAATTGGTTAGTAAATCAAATGAAAATAATAAAACAATTAAATAAACAAAACAAAAATAAATGAGTAGAAGGGAGTGTGGGCCTGAATTTGGGTGTGTGAACAGCAATTGGAGGCCCAAAACGTTGGCCCTTGTTGGACTTCCTGGAATCTGGTGTGCATGCGTTGACTTGGACCATGGTAGACCTTCAGATCCTGGCCACCAGATCTGGCCAATGGCCATCTGGCTACTGAATGAACGAGGGCGCATGGTATGTTGTAGCTAGGCATATGCACTGAATCACCTGAAGAATAAAATTATCAAAGAAAGTGGGGGACCTGGGATTCGAACCCAGGTCCTGAAAGTGATTGGAACGCTTGCCTTGCCACTACGCTGAACTGTTTTGTTTGTTAATAATATACAAAGAAAATATAATATAATGAAAACCAAACATATGCCAGCAAAGCAAAAAAAGGCGCGCTTGGTTTGAACGGACGTATGGGAGAACGACAGCTCATCGTCCCCTACCTCCAGAACCTGCAAATATTACCTGCGGATTTGGATTCGGAGCTAAATGCGCAAGCCTGTTCTAAAATCCATTCCAGACCATGAAAAAAAATTCCACGAGCATGGTTGAACTCGTCTTGGCTTCCTGATCAACACCATGCCCTTCTTTAGTCCCAATTTTTCCTGAAACAGAAAACCCTAAAAAACAAACGAAGAACCCTAGCTATGGAGGTTCTTCATTCATGCCATATAAACGCAATTGAATAATACCAATCACTTGCAAATGTTATGTAGATTCAAAATATGGTATTGATTCATGAAATGGATGCTTAAATTCTGAGTTGCAAAATCAAGAACAAAGGTATATTTCGTGACACTTACAGCGCGTTATGGGGTTTGAAGAAGCTTGCTTTTGATCCAGGTAGATTGAGTGAACACCCAGGAAGCGTTTGGGACAGGTCTCAGCCCTTGAAAACACCTCTAAGCATGATTTCGATCTCAAGCTTTTTATGAATTTTTTCAAACTTTGTTCTGCCTCTTTCTGCAATTGCCAACCCTGATTTCGTCCCTTGTGGCTTGCTTATGTATTGGATAGTGTGTTAGGGTAACAAACTTGGCTCAAATCTTCTCCCATCAATGCTTGCCAATTTGATTTGATTCACCCTTTACAAACTTTCCAATTTTGCCAAATCTCAATCTTTTTGCACATGAATTGGTCTGATTCGATTTTGATGATGTTAATGATGATAATCAAATCCTGAAATAGCCAAAATATCTAATGTTATCAAGGTTTTAGATTTTATATGATTTAATTTGATTTAAAATGAATAAATTCAAATAAAAATCAAATTAAATAATAAAAATAAAATATGGGCTCATGGCTGAAGCTAGGACACGTGGGAAACTATGAAAGCTCAAATCAAGTGGAAAAGAAAGGGTCCATTTGACAAAATTTGAAGTTTTAGGGATAGTTGACTTTTGGCAATTTTGCAAAAATGTTCAACTTCAACAATGCATAACTTCTTCAATTTTGAACTTTTGGAAGTGTTCTTGGACTTTTTAGAAAGATTGAGATGTCCTCTAACCAACCCTTATGGTATTATCTCATTTTGATGTTCCATTCTCAAGTTATAAGCTTTGGAAAAAAGGTGTTTTTGTTGACTTTCAAAAATAACCTATAATGTCCAAATTTATAACTTCTTGTGAGTGCATTTTTTGATCTTGGGGTATGAATATGGATTGTATGAAATTTCATCCTCTTGAAAATGAGCTTTGGATGGGCATTTATCATAAAGTATGAGAAAGTTATGCTTGGTCAAAGTTGAGTTGACTTTTCCTACAAAACCCTAATTTTGCAATTTTTGAATCTTGATGAATTTTGAGCAATCTTTGATGAATCATGATAAGCCCTTGATCAAATGATGAAATATCCTTCCAAATGAGAATGTTGACAAAAAATCTTGAAGTTTGACTGTTTCTAGGTCACAGTTCACTTTTGCCCTAACACAGTCGATTTTTGGACCCTTTGAGCAATTGACTGAGCAAACTTCCTCTGCAAGGCTTGAAATTTGACATGGATGATCTTGAGAACATATTAGGACATTGGGGAGCACTCGAGGTCATTTGGACTCAAATATATTGATGCAACACAAAACCCTAATTTGGGGTTGGCTGCCTTAGGAGATAACTTGTCTGTCCAACTCTTGAGCAACCTTGAGCCACTTGGAGATTTTTCTTGCAATGTCTTGAGAAATATGAGAGGGCAAATTTTGGGGTACAACAGACCGGATACTTCAGCATTTGGTGCAATGTAGAGGTAACAACGCCAGCGTTATAGATCCACGACCGTCCTAGCAGACAGGAGTAAGAAGGGCGGATATCCATTACATAAAAGGTTAAATTGAAAGTTTGAGTTCCAACCTTTATGGGGATATCCACTTTCCCGTGCACCATGCTTTTCGAACCATCAAAAGCCCTTACCACTATGTTTCTTGGCTTTAAAGTCAACCCTTCATAGTCAAGTCTATCAAGAGCTTTTTTGGGTAATATATTCAGGGATGAGCCAGTATCCACCAAAACATGGGCCAGAGTTGTGCCCCTGCATTCCATGAGACATGTAATGCCTCATTGTGCTTTTTTCCCCTTGGTGTTAGATCTGCATCCGAGAAGCCTAGGCCATTATCCGCAGTTAGGCTGGCCACACAGTCTTGGAATTGATCAGCAGACGTCTCTTGAGGCACATGGGCTGTTTTTAGGAACTTCACCAAGGCTTTCATATGTGCCTCGGAACACAGTAGTAATGCCAGCATGGAGATTTTGGAGGGAGTTTTCCCCAACTGTTCAACTACATCGTAGTCGCTCCTTTTTATAATTTTTAGGATCTCCTCCATTTCTTTCTTGGATGCCTCAGGGATAGTCAGCGATAGAGCCTTCGTCCAGACAGGCTCCACTTGAATACTCTTTCCTCAAGTCTCAGCAGCAGAAGTGTTGGTAGGAATGATAACAGGGGTTGTAACATCTTTTTCAATAGGATAACTTGCAAAGATGATTATGGGTCTAGAAACTGCTTTTGGGGGAGAAATTTCTGGAGAAAAGATCCTACTGCTTCGGGTAATTTTACTAGTTCCGGCAATATTGCTGATGTCAGCATCTTTTTCTTCGGAATTTATCTCTTCTGCGGCCGGCCAGTCTTGTTTGATGCCATGGTAGTAAATATCCCCTCCATAATTCCATGGCACGGTCTTGTCTGATTTATATGGGACTGGCCCAGGCATTATGATTATTAGAGGGGATGCTTTCGGAACCGATGTAATTCTAACGGGTCTTTTGGTGGAGACCCTGGAAGAATTGGCGGAAATGGTAATGATTGAAACATCTTCAACAGGAATAGGTGAAACAAGAGTAATTTCAAACAAAATCTTTTTGTTATCTATCAGGCGCTGAATGCCTGCCTTCAACAAAGGGAAATTAGTTGGTGAGGACAAGTAGAGATGGAAAACTTCATTACAGCCCGAGAACACACCGGCTTTCAACAAATTTATCTTAATGGTCGGAAGGGGAGTCATGAGTTCATCAATTGTGGTAACAAACAAATCTTCTTTAATAGCATTGGTATTGTGACCATGTCTGGGCATAGGAGCATAAATGACATTTGGCTTTCTCGGGCGCATCAAACTCAATTTCTTTTGCTTCAATGAGGTCTTGAATTTTGTTCTTCAAGGCCCAACAATTATTAGTATCGTGACCAAGACTTTCAGAGTGATATGCGCTACGGGCATTGGGGTGATAATGAGGGGACGTTGTATTGGGGTTTTTCGGAGCTTCTTTTAAGGTTGCCAAGTTGGATCTCAGAAGATGCAGTAATACTTGAGACAGAGTCATGTTGATTCTGGTGAATTGCCTGACTGGCCTTTCCACCCTTGGTTGATTACTTCTTTGTTGATCAGATGTAGGCTTGGGAATCATAACAGCCCCCACCATTGGTTGGCGTTCGGCCATATCTTGGTTCCTTTGCGGATACACAGTCGCTACCTCTTTCTTTCAGATGAAAGGCTTCCTTACAACTGTAGAAGAAGATGTGTCCTTCTGAATCTTTCCACTTTTTATGCCATCTTCCACCGTCTCTCCAGTCAATATAAGTTCAGTAAAGCCTGCAGATGAACTTCCGATTAAATGGTTGAAGAAAGGGCCAAATAAGGTGCTTAAGAACATGTCCACCAATTCCCTTTTAGACAGAGGGGGTTGAACTCTTCCAGCCAAATCTCTCCATTTTTGTGCGTAATCCTTGAAACCTTCATTGGAAACCATGGCCATACTCTGGAGTTGAGTAAGGGTAGGCGCCAAATCAGCATTGTATTGATATTGCTTGTAGAAAGTTGCGGCAAGATCTTCCCAATTATGGACATTGGCTCTTTCTAGTTGGTAAAACCAGTCGAGTTGTGTTCCAGACAGACTGTCTTGGAAAAAGTGCACCCGTAAGTCTTTATCAGTGGTGTGGGGTTGGATTTTTCTCACATATGACCAGAGATTCATTTTAGGGCACGACACTCCATCATATTTGGAAAATGTAGGTGCTTTAAATTTCAGAGGAATCACAATCCACGACACTAGTACCAATTCCTCAAAGTCCAAACCTGGCACCTTTTGGATTTCCATCGTGCTCAACCGCTCTTCAAGATGTTTATACTTGTCGTCGGCTGGAGGGTATTGTTCCTTAGAGTAGTTCTCTTCTTCTTCCTCTTCTTCCTCTTCTTCCAATTCTGACGGGACAACTATTTCCTTGCCTTTTCCCTCTCCTTCACTGGATGTTGTTGCAAAGTCCAAAGTCCTTCTTGTCTGCTCATGAAATCTTCTTCCCATGTTTAAGACTTTGGTTACCTTATTTGTTTTCTTTTTCCTCTCTTCAACTAACAGAGTCTTCAACTCATCTTGCCCCTTGGCTAGGGTCATGAGAAACTGCTGAAACTGCGTATTCTGAGCTTGGAGATCTTTCACTGTTTGCTCGAGATCCATCTTACTGAAATAAACAATAGAGAGATGAAGAGACTTGTCGCAAAAGACCTTTTTATGTTATGATAAATGATATATGCATATGCAATGATTTCAAGGATTTCAAAGATTCAAATTTTCTTTAGACAAAAAAGGAAACACACGTTATATTAATAAGATAAAGTTTGAGTACATCAATGCCCCTTGGGAAAAATAATACAAAACTCTAAAATAGAAAAGTAGTGCGCATCCTCTTTGGTGCAATGTAGGTATTCAGAGTCTGATCCTCATGAAGCAGCCTAGTGAGCTCCAAAACCTTCTTCTCGCTTGCGTAGAATTAGGCTTAGAAAGTATCTCACTATCCTTTGAGTTGTATCCAATCCCTTTGTAGGTCTTCAAGAGATGTGGGCATTGAAGTGGTGAAAAACACAAGAAGGGGGGGTTGAATTATAAAACTGAAATCTAATGCAATGAACAAGATATTTTTATCCTGGTTCGTTTGATCTCAAACTACTCCAGTCCACCCGTCAAGGTGATTTCGCCTCTCTCCAACGAGGTCTTAATCCACTATATTCAACTGAATATTACAGACTGCTTTAACAACTGCTAAAGCCTTCTTGATCCAAACCACAACCCGGTTTATCAAGGTAACACTTTCTTACAAAGAGATAAAACTAAGTGTGTGAATATTTTCTACAAAACTGTATCACAACTGTGATGTATACACAAATTTAAGCTTAGAAACTAGATTGCTAAACAATGATAGAATATCAGAATGTGTGGTTTAGCAAAACTGAGAGAAAGAAGATTATTGATTAGCTTTATGCTGTAGAGATTTTGAGAGCATTAGCCATTTCAATCTTCAAAGTCTTGTTTATATAACACTGAGATGATGAACGTTGGATGCAATATTCTTGATTCAATGCTAATAACAAACTTTCCTTATCGAGCAGATCTTGTCTGGAATGAGGCTGTTGGAATTAATTTGCTTTCAATGCACAGTACCGTTGCTTACTTAATGCAACTTCTGGCTTGGCTCATTCTGACTCTGCTTCGCTGCTGATGAACTGTTGTTTCTTTATCAGAGTGTTGAGCGCAGTCTTGTTCATCAGGCTTCAGCATGTACGTGAGTTGATCATCTGATTCTGACATTCTGATATGGCAACTTCTGATGCTGGTGTCAAGAACCAAATTCTGATGCTGATTAGATGTGATCTTGCTTATCAATCAGAGTATCTGCAAGTCAGAACATAATAATTTTAGGCAGCAGATAGTTCAGATATGAATATCATAAATAATATATCTTTTCACTTTGTTATCATCAAAACTTAAATGTAGGGTAGTAGATTCAAACTTTGTTCTAACAGGCATGTCAGGGTGTAGGATAGTGTATGGAACATCTCCTTCCTTAACAGGCTCAATGATTACCAGGAGAATGGAGGGGTAAGGCATCATAAGACTCTAAGCGTGAGTTCGTACCCATTTGAGGTAAGGCTCAAGAGGGATGTAATTCTTGTTTCCCAAAGTCTTACAATCCACCTTGTTTTGCATCCTCCAAGCTCGGATAAATCTCTGGCGAAGACCTTGATCTTTGTTGTCGTAGTCGAATACCAAACCTTGGATCAGCATCTCATGCGGGCCATCCCTTTGGGCATAACCAAACTGTCTTAATTCCAAACAAGGGTTGTAGGTGATACCTCCCTTAATTCCAAGTAAAGGGACATTATGGAATTCTCCACAACGGTCGACAATGATGACATTCTCTTTGGATCGAGAGCACCAATGAATGTCTGAATGTTTGAGCGTCAATAACCTTTGTGACCACCTTGAACCTTGCTCATTCCTTAAGACTGATTGGGGAAGATGATAAATAAACCATCTTGCCAAGAGAGGAGTGAAACACATAATGACACCTCTTTTCCTCATTGTGCGAGTGTGAAAAGAGTGTAGGATATCCCCTAGCAATGTAGGCATTGGGTTGCGTGATATGAAGATTTTGACAGTGTTCACATCTATGAGTTGGTTAGGATTTGGAAACAAAACCATCCCATAGATGAGGAGAGCCATAATTTCCTCAAAGGCTTGCAAGTCTAGGGAAATCCAACAACTTTGGGATTTCTCAAACATGAACTTTTCTAAGAAACCTTTGACACAACTCCTAGTTTCCTAATGGGTTGTGACATCAGATGAGTGCAAGTGTAGAGCTTGAGAAATCTCTTTTGGCTTTGGATCTATTTTTGTACCGTTGAAAGATAGTTGATTGAGAATGGTAATCCTCAAGAGTTGGGATAATTCTTCCAAAGTAGGCATAAGTTGATAGTCGGGGAATGTGAAGCAATGGTGCAAAGGATCAAAGAACTGAAAGAGCACCTTCATCATATCCTCATATGTGTTGGAGGTGACCAAGTTGAGTAGGCGGCCATGTCTTTTGGTGAATGGAGAGTTTTCAAGAATTCTTGAAGCTAGCTTCTTTAGTTGTGAAGGAATTCTCACAAGGTTGACTTGAATAGTTTTCATACGAAGTGAATCCATATCCTACAAAACAAGAACAAAGATGAATCCAAAAATCCTTGAAATGGTTAGTGGATGTATATGATGTTCATGATGTCCATGATGTTATGTACAAGTATGCATATACAATTAAAAGCAAACAAGTCCTTAGTTTAGGCTTGCATGGAGTTTTATAGGTAAGTACCCTCTTGAAGTTTAGTTAGCTTAAACCTGTCCTAGTAACAGTAACCGGGTTATAAGGAGCTCAATATCACTGGATTGTTTCCTTGGTCATTGTTTCAGCTCAAGCCTCTTTAATGGCGACCGAAATATCCTAAGTAACCAAACCTCAATAAGTGTAGTATCGAGTATCTACCAACTTCAGACTGCACCAAAGCCGGTCATGTCACTACATCCTAAAAGGCCAAGTTGGTCAAGTAAAGGTTCTAGAAGTTCATTAGTGCTTCATGACATCACTCAGCAGCCCTGTATTCTCTTTGATTAACTCAAAGGCCATCGGTACCTACAAATATGTCGCACTAACGTAGCTATTGCTTAGACCATATCGGTATACCCTGCACAGTTTCCATAATGTATTATTACTTACCTATAATGTATCCCAAATCCGGGTAGAGGATTCAAACCCAAACAAAGAACCATAAAGTAAAGCAAACAAATCAAACAATGTAAGCAAGTAAATGTGATCTAATCCCAAAGGTAACCCCACTTTTAGAATAATCCCCAGCAGAGTCGCCAGTTCTGTGATATGGTGGGTGAACTGACTTGAAGTTTTTGTGTTTTATCGCAAATATTGCGGTTAGCAAGGATCGCCACCGACTTTTCTTTTATCCAAAAGGAAAGGTGAAAAAGCACAGGAAAGACCTTTGAGATTGTTTCTTGAGTTTGGGGGATAGATTATGAAAAGGGAAGGTATTAGCACCCTTTTCATCCATGGTTTTCCATGGGCTCTTAGTTACTTGCTAGATCACTTGCTTTTGTTTGAAATTGTGCTTTGTGTGGTTTTGAAAGTATTTTGTAAAAGAGGCCATTGTTTAGGCAATCTTTGTAATGATTCTCGTTCGTAAGAATGTATACAAAGATGTTTGTCTTTTTGAAAATGTTTTCAAGTTTGTAAGATGTTTTGAAATATGTGTGTTTGCTTTGAAAATAGCAAGGATATTTGTTTGAAATGGAGCAAGTAACTAAAAGTAATCTACCTACTTAAATGTCTTTCTTGTTCATTTTCTTTTCATTTGACATTGTTTTCTTACCATTAATTTGGTAAGCAACCCTATCTTTGGATGTAAACGGGACGGGCGTGGGTCATCGTATAGCCATGATTAGCAATGTTGCGAAGTATCTTAGCATTTTTTGAGGGATAAAGATCATTTTGTAAGGCAACTTTGAATAGCGTCATCGGGGGTCTATGATCTTATATTTGTTTATTTTTGCTAAGACACTTTACATGTGTAATATGGCCATTTTGTATAAGGCAACCAAGTTGGATAACCCTAAGGGTGTCTTGTGTGAAAGTGTTTCATTTTCATGCTTGATTTTGTCTTGGATTAGGGTTTTCTATTTAGTTGATGTTATCTTGCCATACAATCCCTAATTACTAACATGTTATGTAAAGCGATAAATTGCGAAATTTAAAGATTACTACGCTATTACAACATTTTGCGATAGAGGGGTATACAATTGATGAATGGGGATTGCAATAATATAAACCTAATTAATCTATTACAACCAAATTTAATTTATACAAGTATTGGAATAAATAATATACAAAATAAATTAAATATGCAAAGATATGTAAATGCAAAAGGAGATTTGTTTTGTTCTTTTTATGTAAAAGAGTTTTAACTTAAACCTAACAAACAAATCAAGATTAAACTTAAATCAATTAAGGAAGGAAATTACTTTTTAGGAAAGATTTTGATTAAACCCTAATTCTAATTTATTCAAAGGAAATAAATTTCTTTAAGTATTTTTTTGTATTTTTGTCTTGAAAAATAATGTATGGTATTTATGAAGTGTTTTGGTCTTTTTATATGTCAAAATAAATATTTAATAGGTGTGAAGAAAAATAAGTATTTAACCTAATTTAATTTAATTTACTAGTTTATTTAACAAAAGTAGATAATATATAACTAAATAAAAATATTTTTTAAGAAAATATAAAATAAAATAAAACAAAGTATAATATTTATCATTTTTACATTTTTTATGATTTTTATTATTAAGGAAAATATATTTAATAAAATGGAAATGAAAATAAAAATGAATAATAAAATATATGGGCCAGGGGTGCCATGAGTAAACTGGAGGCAGAAAGTTAGCAAAAATATAGGGCCCAATGTCCAGAAGCCCATGATGCAAACAAACAAAAAAGGTGGAAAAAAGTATGAAAAAAATGCAAAAGGCAACGCCAAGGCTCGAACCCATGACCTAGGGCATTTTAGCGCACTGCCTTACCACTGGGGTGACTGTACATCTGTTAGTCTAAATGAAAACAAAAATACATAACATGAAACACTTCCTTGCCCTGTACTTCATCTTCAACCTTTGGCCAGCCGGACCTCCTGTAACTTTTTCATTTCTCAATAAAAATGGAAAGTGATAACATGAACATTATAGCATTTTATCTCATGATTCCAACCATGTGCATAACTAAAACTATAAGTCCAAGATCAGAGAGAGTTTTGTTGGCCCTAATTCTGATCCTAATTTTTCCAGGAACATCAAACTAAAAATTCTCTAAACTCAAGTCAAATAAATGCAAGCTATGGATATGTACAACTTTGTAGCAATTATATCTACACTCTATATTCACAAATGGAAAGCTAACTATGCCTGTATCAAGAGTTACAAAAATAGAAAACTCACATTGAAAATGGAAATCGTGTTTTGTAAATGAGCTTGCTTTAGGATGCTGTGATGATCAGGTTAGCTTCCTTGAACCTCTAGGAAGCTAAGGCAATGCTTAGCTTGTCTTGAGGGTGGATGAAATGATCTAGAGAAGTCCACCCGTGTTACTCTGTTTTTGAACTTCAAAAATGGGGATGATGGAGTTACAGTGGTGTTTCAGGGTGTGGGATAGTTTATTTATATGGTAAGGAAGCTTGGGAAAGCAAATAGCCTGAAAACGCACGAGTGGAATGGAAGATTCAGTTCACAAGTCAGAAATGGCAAGTTTGGAGGCTTGTTATGCAATTTATGATTCTAAGGTGTTTCAAGGCTTGGGCATGCATGGTTTTAGTTGCAAAATTATGGATTTATATAGAGCAAGAGGTTAGAGGACTTGTGCTTGCTTAGAAGTACAAGATCACATGTCTTGCTACATTTCTTGTTTTTGAAGCAAGTGTGAGAAGTGACTTCTTAAGGCATCAATCTGATCTTATAGGGTGTCTTGAAGCTCTAAACATGTTTTTCTCGGGTTTAGAGACTTGGTTTGTGCAAAAATAACAAGTTCAAGGCTCAAGAAATGAAAAAAATGCAAAAAGCATGCTTTTCTAAAATGGCAATGTTGCCTTTCTTCTAAAAATGACTATTTCCTTGTACAATGCATTGAATGCTTGGCTTTAGGGCATGAAACCTTGTGAAATTAATTAATGGTAGAGTTACAAACGAGTTTGAGGCCTGAAAAGTGAAGATTGTACAGCCAATTTGCAAATTTGAAAACTTGTTCTTCATGAAATGGTTTGAAATTAAAGTGAGAAATTGCCAACTTCATCTCTTCGATTCTCCCTACTCAAGAATGATCTCAAGGAATTATTGGACATTTTGGAAAGCTTGTAATGTGATATACAACCAATATTTGAAATGATTTTTAATATTCCTCTTGGAACTAGGCGAAAAGTTGCCACGAAGTTAGGTCAAAAACCTGCCTAACTAGGGCAAATTTTCACTAAGTTATTTTAGTTCATGAGCATGTATTCACAAAATCATATCTTAAAATCCAAGCATCTTTAGGAAATATTGTGTGAATAAAAGTTTTATACTTCATGGATATCTACAACTTTCATGTTGGGAACTTCCTTTGAATCATTTTGATTCATGGTGAAAATATGGCCTAAAGTTGAGAAAAAATAAGAAATTTTCTATACTTAGAAAATTTTCTAAGTTAGAATTTTTCAAGTTTTCAAATCCAAATCTTAAATCTTTGGTTTATTGATGAACAAGTTTCAAATTTTAACATGTTTTGATGAATTATGATCCTTGGCACTTGAATTTGACCAAAAAGTCAAAGTTTGACTTTTCAGTGCACAATTGACTTTTGATCAGTTGATTGAAAAATTCATCTATCAATCCAATGGATTTGCAATGTTTTGAACTATTTCATTAGGTCAAGATGATGCAATTGAACTCTTGAGGTCATGCCTTAAACCAATTGACCATTTTATAGGTAAAAAATAAAAAATTGCCCCTTCTTAGTCAAAACCCTAATTTTGACCATTTTGCCCTTTTGATGATTTGATCAGATTTCTTGGGGAATTATGGTCCAAACTTGATCAAATGATACAAATGAGTCTAATATGTTGATGTGGATCAAAAATTATGAAGTTTGACTATAAATTGGCCATAGTTGACTTTTTCCCCAATACAATTGATTTTTTAGGTCAACTGTCCAATTGACTGATCAAAAATGTGATTCAAGGCTTGAAACTTGACATGAGTAGTCTTGGGGGTCCATAATGATTCTTGAAAGTCAAATGAACCATTGATAGTCCAAAAATACTTGTGCAAACTCAAACCTTAATTTGGTCATCAGTGCATGAGGAGGTATCTTGAGCTGGTCAAACCCTAATGCAGTCTTGAGTCAAAGAGATCTTGTGAAAAATTTCTTGATAAGTGAGAGGGCAAATTTTGAGGTACAACACTATCTATTTTCAAAACTTCTATTTTCAAACTTAAAACCTTTCTTAATAAACCTTGACCTTGTCAAGTGATCCCAAAAATATTTTTTCTGAATAAATACTAAAACACTTAAGCATATTCAAACTATTTTTAAAACTTCTACAAAAGACAAACCTCATCAAATATATTTTTGTACCTTTGGGAACTTTTCTTTTAAAACATTTTCAAAGATTGGATATTAGTCTATTCTTGTAGTGATTCAAACCACTATACTTATACCAGATGTTGTGAAGTTTTTGACATTTTCCACTTGAATGTTAAGACATGATTTTTGAGAAAATCATAGTAAAGTTCTATGTATCAAAATGATGCAAATTGTTTTTTAATTTAAAATTAATCAACAAAATGTGTGGTTATTTCTACCATGAACTATTTGGCTCTGACTTCGTTATTACACTATGAGGATACGTAGGCCCAGGACTCTTGAAGCCTTGGCGAGTACAAAAGTAATAAAATACTTCTTTTCTCATCACCCCAATTTTTTTTGCATAAAAACTAGGTTTTATCATAACACATACTTTCAAGAGGTTCCTATGTAGTACCAAAAAAATGAGGGGTGCTTATATCTTCCCCTTACATAACTAACCCATGTATCCAGATCTTTCTTTTGTTTTATTTTTCACGTTTAAGTTTTCTCGATATTTTCCATTTTCTTTGGAAATGATAAAGTTTAGTGGCGACTCTTGTTATTTTGAGTGAAGTTAATTAATGGCTTAATCTCAATTTTTCTCGCCACGGCAGAGTGACGACTCTTCTGGGTAAAATTCCCATCCTAAGCAGGTTAAGCCTAACTTGTTTATCATGTTCATTTTATTGTTGATTGTTTGCTATTTTGCTAGTTTGTGGGTGCTTGGTGATCTGTGTGTGGTGATAAAATTCCTTTACCCGGACTCGAGTACATTAAAGTTAGGATGGTGGTATAGTCATGTAGACCCTCTTGGCGTTAAGCCTCATTTGGTTGGCATGAGAACCCCGCTCAGATGAGACCCCTTTGAAGGTCCCAATGTCTTGCGAGTAAGTTGTAATGACATTGTTGCTTTCGACCTGGGAACCAATGATTCAAAGAGACTTTTAGAACACTTTAACCCCTCTTGGCCTTTTAGGATGTAGTGTGATGACCTTTCAGGTGTACGCCGAGTCTATTTGATACATGATACTATACTCAATGAGTTTCTCTCGAGAATATTATTGGTCTGTAAGCATTCGTTGAACCGATAATATTCAAAATATGGATTTATGATTCTGGGAACTTTTTTAGAACCTGGTTACTGTTCGAGACATCCAAAGCTATAGAACATACCCTGCGAGATGGTTGTTACCCTGTCCTGTAACACCCCAATTCTACCCGACAATATAAATATAAATCAGAGTTATAAAAATTCCACAACTAAACCAGGATGCTACAAATTCAACTAAAAAAATGGCATTCATTACAGATACATAACACATTAAACTTGGATGAACCAACAACAACATAAATTAATCTTTTAAAACCAACAACTTCCATAACTACGCAGCAGAGTCAAATATTCAACTAAAAGGAATATAACATCTTTATCCAAATAAAACAACTTGAAACAACATAAAGTAAAACAATTGAATAGTAACAATAAAATAGAAAGCGTTTATTCCCCCCCCCCCCCCCCCCCCCGAGTGTTACGTATCAGAGCAATGACACCGACTCGAACTACTGAAGGTAGATTATCTTCACTCTGGATTACCTACACGTTACCAACATCGGGGTAACATTCAAACAGAAGGAGTGAGATATTGAACATTATAATAGAATGCATGATAAATAAAACATTAGAATCAGTTCATACATATTCACCACTTCTCGGATTTTTAACAACATAAGCATAATTAGATCAACCACATAACGACTCAGAATGCAACACAAAATGCAACTCGTCTTTATGCAAATGCATGTGGTACCAATGGATCAGAACTCCCATCTTAAAAATTTTGCCAATAAATGGAGGCATCAACAAGGCATAAGCCTTCTTCGCAGTTTGCCAATCCAAGCCATCACAGAGTATACAAATGTATATGAATGCACTGTCACATACTCACAACAGTCATCATCCATCACAAGGCATAGGCCCACATCACCATTATTACCAGTAAATAGAGGTAATTCATCATCATTTAAAATTCCATGTAACTTCACATTACCAACAAGAATTCACAACAACAATCACAACGACACAACAACTCAACATAAATCGACATTAGCCATAAGTCTATCATATCAATCAACGACTACTACAATTTGGTCAACATCACAGAACAACACGACGACATAACGACCACACCACTACAATTCATAACTTTCGACCAACCGCTCGGGATAACACAACAACGGGAAAATATATTTCCTATCAACAAATTCATCAAACAACTCATACTCATAATTCTTAACATCTCTCAACTTTGCAAATAATCCAAAATAATTTAATTAAATAATTAATTAAATTAACGGGCGTTATAACTCTCCCCCACTTAGAATATTTTCATCCTTGAAAATTTACCTTATTCGAACAACTCAGGATAGGAGTCCCGCATCTTGCTTTCCAACTCACAC
This sequence comes from Vicia faba, assembly GCA_948472305.1. NCBI lineage: Eukaryota > Viridiplantae > Streptophyta > Magnoliopsida > Fabales > Fabaceae > Vicia > Vicia faba. The sequence continues at coordinate 148,705,116 of OX451740.1, forward strand.
GTCATGCTTTCTCCGACAGCTCCTAGCCAGACTACTTTCACCAAAGCAATTTCCTTGCCTCTTAAAGTCTTCATTTCACAATCTGTGATTCGTATAGGCATCATCTCCATAGTAAGATTATCCCGTACTTACACATCATCCATATGAATCACATCAGATAGATCTGAAATATACTTTTGGAGTTGTGACACATGAAATACATCATGCAAATTCGAAAAATTAAGCGGTAAAGCCACTCTATAAGAAACATTCCTAGCTCTTTCCAAAATCTGATACAGACCAATAAAACGAGAAGTGAGCTTCTTAGACTTTGATGCCCGCCCAACACTAGTCACAAGTGTAACTCTCAGATAACTCTTCGCTTGTCATGATAACTCTTCTGTCTACTTTGGGAAGCTTTCATCTTTTCTCGAATCAACTTCACCTTCTTAGTAGTCTCACGAACAAGTTCAGGTCCAAGCACTACACTTTCTCCAGATTCATGCCAACATAAAGGAGTTCTACATCTCGGACCATACAATGCTTCAAAAGGTTCCATTCCAATACTAGCATGGTAATTGTTATTATAAGTGAACTCTATTAATGGAAGATAAGTATCCCACGAACCTCCCTGCTCAAGAACACATGCTCTCAACAAATCTTCTAATGACTGAATATTCCTTTCAGTTTGACCATCCGTCTGAGGATGATACACCAAACTCAACCTCAAGTTAGAACCCAACGCCTCTTGTAAACTCTTCCAAAAATTTGAAGTAAACCTCAGATCTCTATCTGACACAATGCACAAAGGAACACCATGCAACTTTACAATTACACTAGTGTAAATATCTTCCAACTTCGATACTAGAAAACTGATGTTAATAGGAATAAAATGAGCTGACTTCATAATCCTATCGACAATCACCCAAATCAAATCATGTCCTCTTGGAGTATTAGGTAACCCCGTCACAAAGTCCATCGAAATGTTATCCCATTTCCATTATGGAACTTCTAACAGTTGCATCAACCCTGCAGGCTTCTGATTTTCAACTTTCGACTTCTGACAAGTCAAACATGTATACACAAACCAAGCCACATCACTCTTCATCCCAGGCCACCAAAACAAATTCTTGAAATCCTGATACATCTTTCTAGCTCCCGGATGAAAGCTTATCTTGCTTCTATGACTTTCTTCAAGAATCACTTTCTTCACCTTCGCATCATCAGGAATACAAATCCGATTATGAAATCTCAACACACGTTGCGCATCTAACTTAATATCACTATTCTTGAATTGATAGATCCCAACCATCGAATCTACCAATTTCACATCTAACTTATGATCTTCTCTAATACTATCCAGAAATTCATTATTAATCTTCAACATCCCAAACATAACGCTATGTGGTGTCACTTCGCAAATTAAGCTCATATCTCTGAACTGCTCAATTAATTCCAACATTTTAACCATCATTGTTAACATATGTAAAGTCTTTCGAATTAATGCATCAGTGTAGCAGTAGAAATGTTTAAGACTAAACCATTGGATTGGCTAGACTTATACAGATCAAAATAAAAAAATTGTCACCGCACTTTATTGTTTCCAAAGGAATGGGAAAAGAGCGAGTAACCCAAAAAAAGAGGGGGAAAGATTCAAGGTAAGGGGTTTGGTTATGCAAAGGGAAGGTATTAGCATCCTAAACATCTACGGTACTCTGCAGGAACCTCTTTATAAAATATGTATATTTTGGCTATAAGATATTGTATAAAAATGGATGGTGAAGGTGAGAAAAGAAATATATTTTTATGGTGTTTGCACCATCCGAGGTTGCGAATCTTTAGTGCCTACGTACCACCTTTCATGCAATAGGGGATCAGGGTACACGTAGTTCCTCTTTTAAAGTATTTTAAAACATAAGTGCATTGGTTGATTTTAAGAGATAAGACATCATCGTCATTGTCCGTGTGGAAAAACATACTTACTACCCACAATCATGAGAAATGAGAATTTGCATCATCTCAAAGTGGAGGATATGGCTTGGATTTAACATCAACAATGCCTCACTCAAAACCCAAGTGGAAAATATCTCTCTTCACTACAAATTGTAAAAGTATAGTTGTTTACATCACTACAACGATTGACAAGAGTCTAATCTTTTGAGAAAGGTTTTAAAATAAAAATCCAAAGTGGCAAAATGGTTTGAAATGAGATTGATTGACTTTTAGTCTTCTTACAAAAATGTCAAGTTATTATTAAGTCGATTAAAGTTTATTTATAAAAATATTTTGAAAATGCATGGACATAAGTCCAAGTTTATTATGAAAGTGGTTCAAGTTTAAAAATAAGAAGAATTTTCAAAAGGAGGAAGAAGATTTTTGAAATTTAAGAAGATGGAAGGAGAAAAAGAGATTATCCTAAAGCATAAGATAAAAGCTAGGGATAGGAACCATCTAATTAATAAGAAGCCAATACTTGATATTATGAGTCAAGATAGAATTCCCATTCTTTGGATTGAAACCAAGCAATCAAAGATACTTAGACCTCTTGAGAGAACCAGACTTCAAGTGTATTAAGTCTTCACAAAAATTGGGCAAAGTAACGACTGTATACGGGTGAATTCCATATTACAAACAAAGTATGTAATCACAATAACCTGCATACAAAACAAACAAATTGTTAGAACATAGTTTGATTCTACAACCCTCAGTTATAGTTTTGATGATAACAAAATACAAGATTAAATAAATTGTAAGATTTCTATAAGACATATATGCTACTTAAAATTATGTTTTGTATTTACAGAAACTCTGATGGAATCAGCATCAGAAGATCAATATCAACATCAGCATCAGAAGATATGTCAGCATCAGAAGATCAAATAACATGTGCTATACACTGAAGCCTGATGAACTGAATCTGCGCATAACATACTCTGACTCTGATCAAGATCCTAACCAAGTCATCAGCACTCAGAAGCGTCAGCATAAAGGAAAGAACACTCTGATTATCATTAGCAGAGAAGACTCTGAAGTGTCAACGTTACTAAGCATTCAAGACAGATTAATTACCAACGGCTTCATTCCAAGACATGATCTTATCAAAAAGGAAAGAACGTTAATAGCATTGAAATGGATTTATGGACAGCAACGTATCTCTTCCTAGGCTATTTAAACAAGTCTGTGAGAAAAGAAATGGCTAATACTCTACACGCACATACGCCTAAGCTAATCATCTTCACGTTCTCACTCACTCAATTTGATAAAAGATTTCAACCACGCCTATTCAAAAGCATTAGCAGTCTAGTTTCATACTAAGCTTAATATTGTGTAATATCACAGTTGTGATATATAGTTCTGTTAGAAAACATTAACACACACTTTTGCTCAATTATCTGTAAGAGAATTTCCTTGAGACAAACCGGTCTGTGGTTAGACTCAAGAAGGCTTTAACAGTTTTTAAAGTAGTTGTTGTATTCAGTTGAATATAGTGGATTAAGACCTCGTTGGAGAGAGGTGAAATCACCTTGAAGGGTGGACTGGAGTAGTTTGAGATCAAACGAAGCAGGATAAAAATATAGTGTTGTCTGCATTTGATTTAAAGTTTTACAATTCAACCCCCCTTATTGTGTTTTTCACATCTTCAATTGGTATCAGAGCGCCTGTTTCTGAGCTTATAACACTTAACCGTGTCAGTACAAGATCAAGCGTAAGAAAAACACAATGGCAGGATCACATCAAAACATCAGCAATGACAACAATGAAGAAAGAGACAGATTCAGTGGCAAACCTCCAGTCTTTGATGGAGAGAACTTTGACTACTGGAAAGACAGAATTGAAAGCTTCTTTCTAGCCCATGATGCTGATCTGTAGGACATGGTGACTGATGGATACACGTACCCAGTGAATGGAAGTGGTCAGAAGATTGATAGGAAAGCAATGTATGATCAGCAAAAGCGTGACTTCAAAAATCATCACAAGGCCAGAACAATTCTTCTCAGCGCCATCTCTTATTTTGAATATGAAAAGATATCTAACAGAGACACTGCAAAGAATATGTTTGACTCTCTGAGAATGACGCATGAAGGCAACATTCAAGTCAAAGAAACCAAAGCTCTTGTGCTCATTCAGAAGTATGAGGCATTCAAGATGGAAGAAAGTGAATCAATAGAAACGATGTTCTTAAGATTTCAAATTCTGGTTGCTGGTCTCAAAGTTCTTGATAAAGGGTATTCCACTGCTGATCATGTTAAGAAGATCATCAGAAGCTTGCCAAAACAGTGGAGGCCAATGGTCACAACGCTTAAGCTAGCTAAGGATCTCAACAAAATCTCTCTGGAGGAACTTGTCAGCTCCCTCAGAAGTCACGAGATAGAGCTATAAGCAGATGAACCTCAAAAGCAAGGTAAGCCATTAGCTTTAAAATCTAACAGAAAATATGACTCCAAGGTTTTGCAGGCTGTAGAAGAAACCTCTGATGGGTCCTCATTAGAAGAAGATGAACTATCTCTCCTCTCCAGAAGGGTGAACCAATTATGGAAGCAGAGGCAAAGGAAGTTCAGGAATCCCAGAAGATCAGAGAATCAGAATGAATCCTTCTCCAGATACAGAAGGTAAGAATCCTCCTCTGGACACAGAAGATCTGAAGGCTCTTCAGGAAGCAGAAAGCCAAATAACAAAGACATCATTTGTTATGAATGTAACGAGCAAGGGCACTACAAAAGTGACTGCCCAAAGCTTCAGAAGGAAAATCCCAAAAGGAAGTTCGGCAAGGAAAAGAAGAAAAGTCTCATGGCTACATGGGATGATTCTGACACATCTGAAGCTGACTCAGAATCAGATGATGAAAGAGCAAACATAGCTCTCATGGCAAACATAACAGAAGACAGTGAAGCTTCTGTGTCAGACTTTGAATCAGATACAGAAGAGGTATTTCCTGACTTTGCTATAAACTTTACTAAGGCTGAATTAGCTGAAAGCCTTAATGAAATTCTGGAAAGATATCAGCAGATCAGAGTCAAATTCAGAAACCTGAAAAGGGATCTTGCTTTTGACTCTGATAAAACTGAGAGTCTCAAATTGGAGAATTCTGAGTTGAAAGATAAAATTTCAAAATTAGAAAATCTATTGCAAAACTCTCAGAAGGAAACAATCCCTGAAACTCCCAGCAGTGTCGATAAGATCATCAAGGAGTATGATCACATCTTTCAGAAGTTTCTAGCTAAAAACATAGATAGAAGCAAAATGGCTTCAATGATCTATGGGGTTAGCATACATGGCAGAAAGGGAATAGGATACCAAGGTAAGGTTCCTACACCAAAGAATGCCATGGATTTAGTTATAAAACGTACTCCACTTGATTCACACTTTGTATATGGGCACACACATGACATCAAATATACTAGTAGTAACTATTCTGTTAAACCAAAATTCAACCAAAGTTTTGGTAAAACTAACAAATCAGGACCCAAGAAAATATGGGTACCTAAGGATAAAATAATACATGTGGCAGATATCTTTAGCAGCAAAGCAGAAACACCAGTCATGGTACCTGGACTCTGGCTGCTCACGACACATGACGGGAAGAAGGCATATGTTCCAAAGCCTGGAACTTAAGCCTGGAGGCCACGTAGGCTTTGGAGGCAATCAGAGGGGAAAGATCATTGGCTCTGGAATAGTAGGTAATGGAAATCTTCCCTCTATAAGTAATTTGTTATTAGTAGATGGATTAATGCATAACTTGTTATCCATAAGTCAATTAAGTGATAACGGTTATGATATAATCTTTAATCAAAATTCATGTAAAGCTGTTAGTCAGAAAGATGGGACTATCCTATTTAATGGAAAGAGGAGAAACAACATTTATAAAATAAAACTTTATGAACTGAAAAGTCAGAATGTAAAGTGTCTTCTGTCTGTTAACAACGAGCAATGGATCTGGCACAGAAGATTGGGACATGTTAGTATGAGAAGAATATCTCAGATTAAAAAACTCAATCTGGTCAGAGGACTTCCTAACCTGAAGTTCAATTCAGATGCTCTCTGTGAAGCATGTCAGAAAGGCAAGTTTGCAAAACCTGCTTTTAAATCTAAAAACGTTGTTTCCACCTCTAAGCCATTAGAACTTCTGCACATTGACTTATTTGGACCAGTTAAATCTGCTTCTGTCAGTGGCAAGAAGTATGGGTTAGTAATCGTAGGTGACTATAGCAGATGGACATGGGTAAATTTCTTAAGACACAAGGACGAGTCACACTCTGTGTTTGTTACCTTCTGCAACCAAGTTCAGAATGAAAAGGATCTTAGAATCGTCAAAGTCAGAAGTGATCATGGTGGAGAGTTTGAAAATAAAGATTTTGAGTCATTCTTTAATGACAAAGGCATTCTGCATGATTTCTCTTGTCCTAGAACTCCCCAGCAAAATGGAGTTGTAGAACGAAAGAACAGAACATTGCAAGAAATGGCCAGAACCATGATCAACGAGACTAACGTTGCTAAGATCTTCTGGGCAGAGGCAATAAACACAGCGTGTTATATTAAGAATAGAATCTCTATAAGACCTATTCTGGAAAAGACTCCATATGAATTGTTGAAGAACAGAAAGCCCAACATTTCTTATTTTCATCCATTTGGATGTACTTGTTTTATTTTGAATACAAAAAATTATCTGAACAAGTTTGACTCAAAAGCACAAAAGTGTATTATGTTAGGATACTCTAAACGCTCAAGAGGGTACAGAGTATACAATACAGAAACACAAATTGTGGAAGAATCAATCAGTGTTTGTTTTGATGACAAGCTCGACTCTCAAAAGTCAAAGCAGAATGAATCACTTGCAGGTATGGAAATTGAATTCACAGGTACTGAAGACAAGTCATCAGAAGCTCTTAACAGAGACTCTCCCTCAACATCAGAAAGAGGCACTACAAGCAATCCAGCACCTTCTGTTGATCAACCTCAAAAAAGACCATCCAGAAGCAGCATGGATCACCCAGAAGAAACAATCTTAGGAAGAAAGGAATATCCAATCAGAACAAGAGCCAGCTTCAGAAACTCTGAAGAATCCCTCATGGGACTTGTTTCTCTAATTGAGCCATCAACAGTTGATGAAGCACTTTTGGACAATGACTGGATTCTAGCAATGCAAGAGGAGCTGAATCAATTCATAAGAAATGACGTATGGGATCTAGTTCCCAAACCAAAAGGATTCAACGTCATTGGAACAAAATGGGTGTTCAGAAACAAACTGAACGAACAAGGTGAAGTCATCAGAAACAAAGCACGATTGGTAGCACAAGGTTATAGTTAGCAAGAGGGGATAGACTATACAGAAACTTTGCTCCAGTCGCCAGCTTACAGGTACAAGAATCTGATGAATCTGATGAACTCTGATAAAGTAAAGTTCTGATGCTCACGGTCTCAAGGAATTAAAGGGAAGTAATCAACTCAGGGGGAGTTTTTCTCCTCTTAGCTCTGATAATTTAATTCTTTCTTCGTTGCTCTGATACCTTTTATTCATTATCTTTAATTTCTGATACCGTTTATTATTTATTTGTTTATCTCTAATACCTTTTTATTCTCTAATTTTAATTGAAAAAAATCCGGTTTTTGTCATCATCAAAAAGGGGGAGATTGTTAGAACATAGTTTGACTCTACAACCCTCAGTTAGAGTTTTGATGATAACAAAATACAATATTAAATAAATTGTAAGATTTATATAAGACATATATGCTACTTAAAATTATGTTTTGTATTTACAGAAACTCTGATGGAATCAGCATCAGAAGATCAATATCAACATCAACATCAGAAGATATGTCAGCATCAGAAGATCAAATAACATGTGCTATACGCTGAAGCCTGATGAACTGAATCTGCGCATAACATACTCTGACTCTGATCAAGATCCTAACCAAGTCATCAGTACTCAGAAGCGTCAGCATAAAGGAAAGAACACTCTGATTATCATTAGCAGAGAAGACTCTGAAGTGTCAACGTTACTAAGCATTCAAGACAGATTAATTACCAACGGCTTCATTCTAAGACATGATCTTCTCAAAAAGGAAAGAACGTTAATAGCATTGAAATGGATTTATGGACAGCAACGTATCTCTTCCTAGGCTATTTAAACAAGTCTGTGAGAAAAGAAATGGCTAATACTCTACACGCACATACGCCTAAGCTAATCATCTTCACGTTCTCACTCACTCAATTTGCTAAAAGCTTTCAACCACGCCTATTCAAAAGCATTAGCAGTCTAGTTTCATACTAAGCTTAATATTGTGTAATATCACAGTTGTGATATATAGTTCTGTTAGAAAACATTAACACACACTTTTGCTCAATTATCTGTAAGAGAATTTCCTTGAGACAAACCGGTCTGTGGTTAGACTCAAGAAGGCTTTAACAATTGTTAAAGTAGTTGTTGTATTCAATTGAATATAGTGGATTAAGACCTCGTTGGAGAGAGGCGAAATCACCTTGACGGGTGGACTGGAGTAGTTTGAGATCAAACGAACCAGGATAAAAATACAGTGTTGTCTGCATTTGATTTAAAGTTTTACAATTCAACCCCCCTTCTTGTGTTTTTCACATCTTCACAAACAACCAATGTCTTGAGGTAAACCTCAAGAACTCCAGAAAAAATATCAATTAAGATCACAAGGTCTCCAACACAGGCCAAGGTTTCTAATCCTAAGTCCAAGAAGTCCAATGCTCCATAATGCCAAGGATAGTATCCAATTAGTCCAAGTATTATTAAAGGTTTTTATGGTTCATGTTGATTATTAGGTGTCTTAGAAGAGAAAAGAAAAGGCTCAAGTGAGCAAAATAAAAAATGACATGAAATATAAAGCTTAAAGTAAATGGTACATACATCATAAAAAATAAAAGGGCATAAAGTAAAAAATAATTTAATAATTAGTGGTTAGTTGGATGACCATCTTGAAACTTGCATTTGGAAATCATTAGAGGATTGGTAGAACCAAAGCCTCCTCATAACAAGTTGCATTTTCTTTTTGTCAAGTATATCATCCATTTAGAATCCTCAAAAGTACCATTTAATGATCAACGATGTTTAAGTGATCCACGTTGACCAAAAGTATTGTAAATCCATTAGAGGATTGGTAGAACCAAAGCCTCCCCACAATGAATCTCAAGGTTATTGGATAAAAGAGATCAAATTAACATACTTGGGCTTGTAAACATAGGTTTGGGCCACGAATAATCATTTATTCGAATCAGGACAAAATTTAGCGCTATGTTAAGCAATCGTAAGTGGACTTATGTAGAAGTCGCACCTATTTTGAGGTCGGTCAATAGCAATTTATGCACCATTTATTTTGAGACATGATATAGAGATCATGCTCCAATAACACTTAGTGCAATAAGAAAGGGATAAGATGAAGAGAGGTGGGGAAGAATATACAAACCACATTTGAATTAAATTTTAATCAAACTATTATTAAAATCATTCATCCATTTTTATGGAGTTAAACTCAACACCATGGATCCAATGATGTTAACAAAGTTCATAATAAAAAATTCAACCCAAGATTATCCAGAAAATAATCACAAAATAATATTGCATTTAATATATATAGTAAAAAGGGTTTTAAAATGTTTTAAAATAGAAATAAAAGAGAAACATATCAAATATGTTCAAATTAATCAAGAAATAAAAAGTAAGACCATATTTATAGGGAATCAAATGGAATGTCCAAGCATGTGAAATGATGAAGTTTGGAAGAAAAACGTGTGAAGTTGCAAACAAGAAAAGTGTGATTTCTAATTTGATCAAAACTCATCCAAAACGCACGTTTTGTTGTGCTTATCACTTTTGGAAGTTCACTAAACATGTTTGGAGGAAAAAAAGAGCAGAAACAAAGTGTTTAGAAGCTAAATCAATGATTTCAAATTCTGACTTTTGAAGAAACTTCAGTTCCAAGTTACCAAGTTCAAATCAATGGCATTCTAATCTCAAGGGGTCTTAGGGCATGTTTCTTGATTCTTTAGAAAGATGAGGTTAAAAGCTTTGCAATGGGAAAAGAATCAAGTCAAATGGATGTTTGAGTTGAAAGTTGTATTGAGTCAAAGTTGGAGAAAAAGGGTTGACTTTCCATACTTAGAAATATTTCAAAATTTTCTTCAAAAGTGACCTATAATGTTTTGCATCCAAACATGGCCTTCCACTTGGAATTTTCTCTTGACTAAAAAATTTGGCATGAAATATACCTCTTAAATGACACTTTGAAACTTGAACCATTCAAAATCTCCAAAATTTGAGGGAGTTATGAATTTTTGAAGTTGGCAAAAATCATGAAATGACCTATAATCTTTTGTATCCTTAGGGCATCTTCCATCCATTTTTTCACTTTTCATATAAAAGAAGGGATAAAGTTCACATCCTCAAGATCATTATGGAAAACGAGTGGGCCAAAGGTGATAAAAATTGACCAAGTTATAATCATTTGAAGTCACACATGAGAGATTGGGGGTTCATCCGGAGGACTTGTAATATTTCTTCATCATCAAGTTTCTTCCACATGAAAACTCCTTGAAACTTTTGATGTGATTTGTTAGTAACCCTTTGAAGAGAAGGATGTCTTTGGAATCACTTAAAAATACCAAAAGATGAGCAAGATATACTTCTTTGAAGTTCAAAACCCTAGCTCCTAAATCAAGAAAATGCTTTGAGGAACCTTGGCAATTTTGAACCACCTTCTTGTACCAACACTCTTGCTTTGTAAATAGAAGTTATTGAGGATGAAAATGAGAATTATTATCCACCAAAACCACTTCCATATCTTTAGAATTTAGAGAAATATGCACTTGTGACCCATGGGAACAAGGCCTTGTCAAACCATGACAACTTCTTAAATCAACCCCTTGTACTTTTGAATCAATCTTGATAACTTGGAAATGTAGTGAACCAAAATATCCTTGCCATGCCATCCCTTCCAAAACAACTTTAATGGTAAGGTTTGGACTTCTCAAGCAAATGACTAGGGCATGGAAATAAACTCATGAACGCATGAAGCAACTTGCTAAACCTCATTGCCTTTACCTACATTATTAACAAGTAAGACAAACCAACTTTGCATTTTATTAATTAGAAAGAAAAGTCAAAACAAAACATTCATGATCTCAAAAGAAAACAAGTCAAGGTGCTTGGTGATTCCTCAAAGAGCAAAGCTAACGATAGAGAGGAGAACCAAAATCCATAATGTGATCTTGTTGTGATTGAATCAATATGGTATGATGAAGGGATCTTAGGGGGGAAAATTGGGGTACAACAATCAGCTACCACATTCTCTTTTCCTGGATGATAATTCAAACCGAAATCATAATCCTTTAACAACTCCAACCATCCAACTTAAGATAGGATGTGCGGTATAGTCATGTTAACTTCGAGGGAGTAATCCAAAAAAAGGAGACATGAGATCCCCCACTCAGTGGAGGCCCCTTTGACTGTAGTGTCATTTACCGAGTAATCGAGAAGACGTACTTCTTTCGACCTGGGAGACTGCTGATACTGAGGACCGTAGAACCCTTAACCAAACTTGGCCTTTTAGGTGTGATGCAGAAGCTATGACAGAGTAATCCGAAAATGGTTGTCACGTGATGCTACGCTTGGACGAGTTTTTCCTGATAATATTGCTAATTATATTGTTGTTTCCATAGCGTGTCTTTCCACGTCATTTGATCTGAACTACCATAAGTTTCCAGATTCAAGTCTTTCCATATTCCCACAAAGTCTGTCTCATCTCATACATCATTAAAAAAATATATATCTGTAAAAAAAAAGTCAATGCATTATTCATAACATATGCTATCATCTCATCGCATCAGGGATGAAATTCAGGACTGTTTGTATTTAATTACTTTTCGCCTATCTGGAAAAAAGATAATTAAATAGGAGCAGTTGTTGTACCCTAAATTTTGCCCCTAATTTTTTTAGTCGCACTTTCATATCATATTTTGTCATTTAGTCACAGTTATTAATAGATATCTTAATTCATCACATTTGCATTATTTTATCGTGTTTAAGTTGACCAAAAGTCTGTTTAAATCGACATTTGCATCATTTTGTAGTTTAAAAATACCCGACATTTCACTTCATGCATTTTTATCTGTTTACTCATTTCTTGCATTACTCCAAATTGTTTACGTGTCGATAATATTAATATTTCGGTTTTATATACAGATTGTTAAAAGCGATTCGACACTTTGCAAAAAATTAGCGAGAAAAATATTTTAAGTTTTCACCTTTTACCGATCATTTTATGAATCTGCATTTCGCGTAGATTATGACTGTATGCTCGCTTTATTTTTTCAGTATAGTTTGAAGTCTCGTTTTTAACCGTAAACGTCTGTTCAACCTGATATTTTTATTCTCATTTTATTCTGATTTTAACTTTTTGAATATTTTTTCTTAAATCTTTGTGACATGTAGCTTATTTTAATGTGTTCATTTTATTTATTTATTTTGGATAAATTTTCGTCAGTTTTTTATCATTTTCAGTCATTTTAAGTCTTTATTTTTTATTCAGAAAAAATTCAATTTTTTTTTTAATTTTATTAATTTTTATACTTTCAGGTTTTTAGTTTATTTTTACCATTAAGGGACTTTTTGGTCACAAAAATATATTGGTTACACTATGCTTGACTCTCATTGATTGATAGCAGTAATTGCGGATCGATAAAGATTAAAGGAAATAAACGGATCATGATTGAATTTGAAATCAATTTTTCCTTTTCACTTGTCTATATAACATCCCTTTATTCTCTTTGTTTAATCTAAACAACAAACACCAACAAAAGAAAACTAACAGTATCACTCCCTCTCTTAAATTCTCTATTCCCGCTTCTATCACCCATCAACCCATTTAACTAACAACACAACAGTAAACCACATAACCCTTCATCTTTCCACGTAGAACCATCAACCGAGAAAACCACATCCCTTATCCATCATCCCCTTCAATTTATGTCCTATCATCACCGCATCACCACCAATCGTCTTTTCATTTTCTCCGCCAGCATAATCACCTCCACTATCCACGACTCATCCTTTATTTGCCAGCTTCACGTTTTCCATCCTTCTATTCAGTCTGATACACCCATCCTGGCTCCCTACCCACATCATCCATCCACCTCTGTTTTTCCCCAAACATCATCATCAATTTCGCACAGCACCAACAAATTTCGTGAGTTACAGCCAACATCATTGAATGTTTCAGCAAATCAATCTTCGGTTCTTTGTAAGCTTCAGTTTCCTGTCTCCACAACCAGCCATGAATTTCTTCCGACTTAAGCAAGCTTCGATATTACTCTCTCCTCTTCACTCCAGTTAGCATTGTTGTTATTTGTGTTAAGTTGAGATGAAAGATATTCCTATTTGAGTCATTGGTGCTATACTAGTTGAATCTGGATTTTTTGGTTTTGATATCAGTACTGTTTCATTTGTGTTATTATGTGAAAATCCTGATAAAATGGTTGTATTCCTGTTGATTTGAAACTATATGCTGTTAAATTGTCCAAAAATTATGCTTGACAGTGTATGCTAGTATGCGATGAATTATTGCATCCGTTTGTTTATACTGAGTTGTATCAAGTTTTTTGTGCTTTGATTTGTGCCGAATTTTTGTTTAACTTGCATTTGCCATGGTTGTATCGCTTTAACACTGTGTTGTTTTTGATTATCATGTTAACATCGTGTTCGTTTGGGTTGAATTTGGTCATTAAAAATTCTATTTTGAATGTCTATATCATGTTGTTTCATTGAAAGAATTCTGGTTTGTTCTTGTTAAATTGTGATGAAGAATTTGCTACTGTTATGCTGCCCAGATTTGGTACGATTGAGTTTAGTTTGTTTTAAAATCATTTTTCCATGTTTCGATTTTGGCATGAGATGATTAATTTTGAATTGTCGTTGTTGATGTTGTCTTGTGGTTTAATTCATTTTAAAAGTGGTTGTGATGATGTTTCAAGTTGAATTCAATTTACAAAGTTGGTTGTTTAATATTGGTGTTTATTCATAAGTTTGGAATCACTTGGAAATGGATTTTTATGAGATTTTTATGCATAATTTGTTGTTGTCCAACTTCTGATTTGGATGAATAATGCTTGATTTAAGCTTGCTTTTTCATGGATTGAATTGAATTATAGCTTGAGTTTCTTTGGCTTTGTTTGTGAATTGAAATCCTTGGATAATCATCATTTGCTTGGTTCTTGATTTGTCATTGTGCATTCATGTGATTTCATTTTTATTCTATATTTTGTAATTACTAACATAGATTTTAATTGTTGCAATTTCGTTTCATTTTAATTTTTATATCGCTTATGCTACTAACGAGTTTGTTTATTGTGAAGGTTTCTGAAAATCGTTTCAAGTGTCCATTCTCACATAGCGCATCCATAATTCCTACACTATCTCCTTTACCTCTTTATTGTATTTCACTATTTTGATTTAATCTTTGGTACTGTAAATATATACTTGTACATAATATTTTTAATGTATATTTTATTCACTTCATTTGTAAATAAATCCAAGTTATTTAAATATTATTTTCATCGCGTTGCGATTTTAATTTTTAATCCAAATTAACTGTTGAAAATTGTATGAAGGCATATAATTTTTCCTGTGTTGGTAGTTTTGTTTGTATATTTTATGTTATGCATGGAATCTTATACCGTGAGCTTTATCCATGATTTCTTTATCCATGATTTATTATCACGTGCTGCACTATCTTTATTCACCACTTGGAGTATTATCTTACATATGGGTTTTTTGATGCTGTCAGCTTGTGATTTATTTTCACCTGAGTTTTGGTATACTCTTAGCTTATTTTTTCTGTCTGTGGATTTAAATACAAAGGGATGGGAACACTGTATTGAATCTATCATGTCAAGTACTAGTTTCTTATTCGCTCAGATACTCTTTACCTTATCTTTTACCCTCCTATTCATAGGACACTCTTTTCATTTTCTCTCACTCTTTAATTTTCAAAACTTTCTCATATTTTTCAAAAGCTTCTTTGTTTATAAAATCAAATCACTTTCATAATAAACCTCGAATTTATCGAGTTCCTTTTCTTTTAAAACTTATTTTCTTTAAACAAACTTCAATTCACTTAATCATACTTCGACATCTTCCAAAATTAACAAAAACAATTCAACTCATTCAAACTCTTTTGTGCGCTCGAGCACCTTTACCATTCAAACCTTTTTCAATATGAGACATGATTCATTGATAGTCTATCAACATTCTCCTATCCCCAAGGTTATAAAGGTGTCGACTTTTCCACTTGAGTGTTAAAGGCGTTCTCAAACCCTCACTCTTGCTAACATAGGGTCCATCTTTCCCACACCTTGTGGACGTTAGTCGAGATTTCTCTCCTAACAATGACGACTTGTCTCTTCATTTAAAATCAATCAACAGACAAGTCTTTTCTAGCCGAACTACAGTGCTCTTACTTTCCCATTGCACGAGGGAGTACGTAGGCACTAAGTCTTACAACCCAAGGCGAGCAACAAAAATAATAATAAAACATTTCATTTTGTTTTGTTTACAAATAAACATTCATTCTACTCCTTTAGCAAGTAAATCTTTACATGACACTCCTTTTAAAAGAAACCAAAAAAAGTGGATCCTGTGGAATACCGTAAATGCTTAGGGTGCTAACACCTTCCCTTTGCATAACCGACCCCCGTACCTCGATCTCTGATCTTTTATTTCATTGTGGGTTTTGTTCTCTTTTTTCCCATTTCCCTTTGGAAATAGTAAAGTGAGGTAGCGACTTCATTGTGTTGAGATAAGTGAATTGATGGCTTAATCTTAAATCTTTACCGCAGCATATCTTTTCCTATCATTACTATCGTAATTTTGTTCAACTTCACGTCTTTGCCGATGACAACTGCGCGCGACAGAAAAGTGGCGATTTCACTGGGGACAGATTGACCTATTTCTGGTCCATTCCTAAGTGGGTCAATCCTAGATTTGTTTGTTTATTTTTTATGATTGCTTATATATTGTCTTATTTGCTGTTTATTACTTCCCATTATTCTATATATATGTTTTTCTGGATTTTCCTTGTTTTCATGGGCTTGGTGATTTCTTATAAGTCTTATACCCGGACTTTGGGAAAACTTAAGATAGGATTGGCGGTATAGTCATGTTAACTTTGAGGGAGTAATCTCAAAAAAGGAGACATGAGATCCCTCACTCAGTGAAGGCCCCTTTGACTATATTGTTTACAGAGTAATCAGGAAGACCTACTTCTTTCGAGCTGGGAGCCTACTGAAGCTGAGGACCATAGAACCCTTAACCCAACTTGGCCTTATAGGTGTAACTCGGAAGCAATGATGGAGTAATCCGAAAATGTTTGTCACGCGATGCTACGCTCTGACGAGTTTTTCCTGAGAATATTGCTAATTACTGAGTTAATCGGGACGTTGGTAATATCTGAAGGAAGGGTTTAGACTATGGGAACCTCTTAGAACCTTGTTCGGAAGGTGATAACCGTTAGTCTGTACCTTATGGGTTGTACCTTTGACTCCAGGCTCGTGACTTTGAACCATGTAATCATGTTACTGTGTAGTGCATTGCATAACATTGCATATCATTTGCATCTTCTACATTATTCTGCATACATCTAGGTCGTCCAAGATCTTATTCCCAGTTGTTTATTTCTTCCAATTAGTCATCTACCGTCAAGCTGATTCCTCAACATAACTAAGGGACTAGAGTTGATGTCAGATTGAGAATGGAAAACCAAGAACAACACAACATGGAAGCCAGAATGGAAATCGAAGAGTTGAAGTCAGGCATGGCCAAACATACTGAGATAATGCAAGTCCTGATTTCCAGAGGAGAGACACCTCAAAGGACTATGATATCTGAAATCCCAACTGCTGTTGTTGACACTCAACCTATCCAGCATACATCTACTACATGGCCAGAGTTTGGGTTACCTCATAACTATTCTCTGCATGTTGCATATACTCCAATGCTTTTGGGAACCCTCTCTTTGAGTACCATGCTGCCAGTCCTCGAAGTGTAAGTCAGGGAGACTTTGGTGAGTTTTAAGAGCTCAAAGAATAGTATCAGACATTAGAGAAGAGACTTAGAGCTATGGAGGGAAATGATTTCTTAAGTTTTGATGCTAACAACATGTGCCTAGTTTTTGATCTGGTTATGCCTACAAATTTCAAGACTCTTGAGTTTGAGAAATAACGGGGGCACACTTGTCCAAGAAGCCACTTTGTGAAGTACTTTCAAAAGATGTCTGCTTACACAAAGAATGACAAGCTTCTTATCCATTGTTTCAAAGATAGTCTGAGTGAAGCTTCATTGAAATGGTATATGGGACTTCAGAAAGGCCGTATCCAATGCTTCCAAGATCTTGTTGATGCTTTCATAAAGCAATACAAATACAACCTTGACATGGAACCTGATCATCGCCAACTGCAAAATATGTCTCAGAATGAGAAAGAATCTTTCAAGGAGTATGCTCAACAATGGAGAGAATTGAAATCTCAAGTTGAACCACCTCTGGAAGAGAAAGAGCTAACTGGACTGTTCATGGCTACTTTGTCCCCTTTCTTTTGGGAGAAGATGATTGGTAGTGTGTCCTCCAGCTTCACAGACCTGGTGACAATTGGCCAAAGATTAGAAGAAGGAATCAAGAATGGTAAAATGTATAAAGTTGTTGAATCTTCTAATGGTGCAAAGAAATGCCTTGGGAACTTTCAGAAGAAGAAAGAGGTAGAAGCCAATGTTGTCTCGACTGAGATAAGAGAACCTCGTCGTAGGCCTCAATACATTGATCGACCACAAGTAGAAGATGTTACTCCTGCAGTCAATGCTCAACTAGTTCAGGTTCCTCAACGAAAGAATATTGCGCAAAATTAAAATCGTTATGTAGGGAATATGGCTGAATTTTATCCCATCCCTATGACATACACTGAATTGTATTCTGCAATGGTGCAGAAGGGCTTGATTACAACAAGGACTCTGATTCCTCGAAATCCTCCTCCTGTCGGGTTCAGATCCGTCTTTCACTGTGAATTTTATCAGGGAGTTATCGGTCATGATTTAGAAAGCTGTTATGCATTAAAAAATAGAGTGCCAGAATTGGTGAAAGCAAATATTCTCACTTTCAAGGTGATAGGTCATAATGTTATCGATAATCCTTTGCCAAAACAAAGTGGTTGTAGACTGAGTCTGGGTACACTCAAGTCACTTCCTAAAGCCTTTTTTTCAGACAGGACAACTCATCCTTGTTACTGATTAGTCATTAGGACATCTTTCTTTCTGTTTTCATTTTTCCTTTGTTTATGTTAAAATTGTTGCTTTCAAATTTTGTTTGTACTTTCATGTTAATTCTAATGAAATGAGCATTGCAATGTTTTGATTAAAATCATTTTCATTTACTGCATTCAAATATATTTCTCTTGTTTACTTTCTATCAAATGTTTGTTTATGCAGATATTTGAGGGAGGATGATGAAAATGAAATACCCATAATTTTTGTTGGTATGCTTTCGAATAAATCTTTGCTGAGGATATACAGGCATTGTTTCAACTCACAAACACCAGATCAATAAGGAATTTAATCCCTCGTTCACCCCCTTTTGAGCATAGAAGTTGGACTTTCTTTCTATAAAAAAAACCCGCAATCATAACCTGGGGAGGGGTAGTTCTCAGTTAATTTGCATGTGTATTCAATTACAAGAGAAATTGTGCAAGACACCTTTCAATAAAGGTCGCAATCAAGCTTTCCTTTTTATACATCAAGAAGTGTCAAAGATGCTCCCAAACCAAAAATGACAAAGATGGTTCCCCGTAATCATTGAGCAAGGGAGTCATTATCTTTCCAAAAATAAAAATGAAAAGAAAAGAAAAATCCCGCTAAGTCAAAACATATGAATGAGACTTAGGAAAAAACTGAGGCATCCCGCTGACTGTAATTTTAAATGAAACAGTTCAGGCAATAGTTGGGAATAATAAATTCAATCAGGAGAGGTCTTCAAATCCTAAAAATTCTCCACCGGAGTCGACAAAAGTCCTCAAAACAACAAAATGTTGTAAGAAGAAGTGATTGTCGTCTCAAAAATTCCTTAGCTTCTAAATCATCGTCATTGCTACCATCAGTTTAATTCCAAAATCTCTTGGAATCTGAATGCATAGTCTTAATTAACTGAACATAGGACTGAAGAACATCATGAAGATTGGGTTGGGTACAAATAAACTTTGAGCATTTATCCTTTATTTCTTAAATCGTGAACTAAACCATGTTACAACCCTCAAAAGACCTAGTTGAAGCCAAGTTTCTTTTGAAAGCAAACTACAGAAAGGTTACGTAAACTGACTCCTAAGATCTTTTGTGAATAATTTGTTTTGGTATCATACCCTTTCTTTCACTTTAAAAGTATAAACCATTGCGTTTTAACCAAGGATGCATTTTCCATACACCAACAATATAATTTCTAAAATAATTTTGAGTTCAAAAACTTTTGCATGAACTTTGCATTAAAATTACCATGTTTGAATAAACAATTTTTCTTGCAAACAAGCTTTCCTCGTCAAGGAATTTCAAACAGCTAAGAAACTTGGTCAGTGATCCTATTAGGGGAAAGTATCTTCCAGGTCCAATTGAGAATCAGTTCAAGATTTGTTGCTCAGTACGAGTTTTCTCAGAATTGGTTAGCCAGAAAATCATTTTCAAGACTCGTGATGGGCATTCCTTTCCAAGAGTCATTTCAAGAACTGAATCCCTGATCAGTTTATTCCAACAAATATCTCAAGAACTGAAGCCATGATCAGTTTATCTCCAACAATCATTTCAGAGTTGAAGCCATGATTATCTCATTCCCAGTAACTTTCGACTGAAGCCATGATCAATTTATCCTCAATAGTAAACTAATCTGGGACAAATCCCCAAGCATCTTTCCATGTCCTCCCTAAGAAAATCATCAGTTCAATACAATTTACAAGTGTGACAAATTTGGGTTCAAGATATTTTCTTTCCAAGCAAATTTGGCAGAATTCTTCGTGTTGAGGAATCAAACTTCCAATCTTACCTCCACAAAAGATTCAAACTATGTTATCGTAAACATCAGCATTACATGCATAGATCTTTCACATATCATGCATAAAAAAAATTCATACATAATGCATAACAAGAGTGCTTCATCCTCATTTGTATTTCCCGAGGTCTTGTTGCAGTTGACATATCACCTTGAGATCAAAGTCCAACTTACTTGGCACCTACAAAAGAAGATGTTAGTTCAGTTGTTTCCATCTTTCTTCCAATGCTAATCTTGGATGAGTTGTTCCTCTCTTTCGTCCAATGCTAATCTTAGATGAGCTATTTCTCTCTTTCGTCCAATGCTAATCTTGGATAAGTTGTCTCTTTTGTTTCCATCCAAAGCCAATATTGGACGTTGTTACCTTTTGTTGCCGTCCAAAGCCAATATTTGATGCCACCATATTTTCTTACATTCAAAGCCAATATTGAATGTCGGGATCTTTTGTTTCCATCCAAAGCCAATATTGGATGTTGTTCCCTTTTCTTTCATCCAAAGCCAATATTGGATATCATGATCTTTTGCTGTCATCCAAAGCCAATATTGAATGTCAGGATCTTTTGTTTCCATCCAAAGCCAATATTGTATGTTGTTCCCTTTTCTTTCATCCAAAGCCAATATTTGATGTCATGATCTTTTGCTGCCATCCAAAGCCAATATTGGATGCCACCATCATTTGTTGCCGTCCAAAGCCAATATTGGATGTCGTAATCTTTGTTGCTGTCCAAAGCCAATATTGGATATCGCGATCCTTTCTTTCATCCAAAGCCAATATTGGATGTCATGATCTTTTGTTTCCATCCAAAGCCAATATTGGATGTCTTGATCTTTTTGGCCATCCAAAGCCAATATTGGATGCCACCATCTTTTGTTGTCGTCCAAAGCCAATATTGGATGTTGTTACCTTTACTTCCATCCAAAGCCAATATTGGATGTTGCTATCTTTTGTTTCCGTCCAAAGCCATTATTGGATGTTGTTATCTTTGTTGTTTTCCAAAGCCATTATTGGATGCCATGATTTGTATCACCTCATTCAAAGCCAATATTAGATGTTGTGATCTTTTCTCTCGTATAAATCTATTATTAGACGTTGAGATTTCCCCTCATCCAAAGACAATATTGGATGTCGTGTTTCTTTTCCATCCAGCGTCCTTCCTGGACAACTCTGATGTAGCTTCATATTTGGTCTCATCCCACATCTAATGTTCTTCTAGATGATTCTGATTCTCTTTTCCAGAGAGTTTCTCGCCTCATTCAATGTCATTCCTAGATGTCGCTGCTTGCCTTCTCGGGTTTCATCTCTTTTTTCCAAGTATTGATGGTTACTCTTTGTCTCCCTAACAGATATCCAGAAATATCTTGTTGTTTCCCTAGCGTGTCTTTCCACGTCATTTGATCTGAACTACCATAAGTTTCCAGTTTCAAGTCTTTCCATATTCCCAGAGTTTGTCTCATCTCATACATCATTAAAAAAATATATATGTAAAAAAAAAGAGTCAATGCATTCATTCATAACATATGCCATTATCTCATTGCATCAGGGACAAAATTCAGGACTGTTTGTATTTAATTACTTTTCGCCTATCTGGCAAAAAGATAATTAAATAGGGGCAGCTATTGTACCCTAAATTTCGCCCCTGATTTTTTTAGTCGCACTTTCATGTCATATTTTGTCATTTAGTCACAATCATTAATATATATCTTCATTCATCACATTTGCATCATTTAATCGTGTTTAAGTTGACCAAAAGTCTGTTTAAATCGACATTTGCATCATTTTGTAGTTGAAAAATACCCGACATTTCACTTCATACATTTTTATCCGTGTACTCATTTCTTGCATTACTCCAAGTTGTTTACGTGTCAGTAATATTAATATTTCGGATTTATAGACAGTCTGTTAAAAGTGATTCGACACTATGCGAAAAATTAGCTAGAAAAATATTTTAAGTTTTCACCTTTTACCGATCATTTATGAATCCACGTTTCGCGTAGATTATGACTGTATGCTCGCTTTATTTTTTCAGTACAGTTTGAAGTCTCGTTTTTAACCGTAAACGTCTGTTCAACCTGATATTTTTATTCTAATTTTATTCTGATTTAGACTTTTTGAATATTTTTTCTTTAATCTTTGTGACATATAGTTTATGTTAATGTGTTCATTTTATTTTTTTGGATATATTTTCGTCCATTTTTTATCGTTTTCAGTCATTTGAACTCTTTATTTTTTATTCTGAAAAAATTCAAAAAAAATATTTTTAATTTAATCAATTTTTATACTTTCAGGTTTTTAATTTATTTTTACCATTAAGGGACATTTTGGTCACAAAAATATATTGGTTATACTATGCTTGACTCTCATTGGTCGATAGCAGTAATTGCGGATCGATAAAGATTAAAGGAAATCAACGGATCATGATTGAATTTGAAATCAGTTTTTCCTCTTCACTTGTCTATATAACACCTCTTTATTCTCTTTGTTTAATCACAACAACAAACACCAACAAAAGAAAACTAGTAGTATCACTCCCTCTCTTTAATTCTCTATTCCTCCTTCAATCACCCATCAACCTATTCCGCTAACAACACAATAGTAAACCACATAACCCTTCATCTTTCTACGCAAAACCATCAATCGAGCAAACCACATCCCTTATCCATAATCCCCTACAATTTTTATCCTATCATCACCATATCACCACAAATTGTGTTTTCATTTTCTCCGCCAGCATAATCACCTCCACTATCCGCGACTCATCCTCTCTTCGCCAGCTTCACGTTTTCCATCCTTCTATTCAGTCTGATACACCCAGCCCGACTCCCTACCCACAACATCCATCCGCCTCTGTTTTTCCACAAAAGGCATCATCAATTCTGGACAACACCATTAAATTCCGTGAGTTACAGCAAACATCATCAACCATTTCAGAAAATCAAGCTTCGGTTCTCCGCTAGCCTCAATTTCCTGTCTCTGTAACCGTGTCGTTTCCAACAACCAGCCACAAATTGCTTTTGATTTCAGCAAGCTTCGATATTAGTCTCTCCTCTTCACTCCATTTATTGCTGTTATTTGTGTTAAGTTGAGATGAAAGATATTCCTATTTGAGTCATTGGTGTTATACTGGTTGAATCTGGATTTTTTGGTTTTGATATCAGTAATGTTTCATTTGTGTTATTATGTGAAAATGCTGATTAAATGGTTTTATTGATTTGAAACTATATGTTGTTGAAATGTCCAAAAGTTATGCTTGACAGTGTATGCTAGTATGCGACGAATTACCGCATCTGTTTGTTTGTACTGAGTCGTATCAAGTTTTTTGTGTTTTGATTTGTGCTGAATTTTTGTTTAACTTGCATTTGTCATGGTTGTATCGCTTTAACACTGTATTGGTTTCGATTATCATGTTAACATCGTGTTCATTTGGGTTGAATTTGGTCATTAAAAATTCTGTTTTGACTGTCTATATCATGCGATTTCATTGAAAGAAATATGGTTTGTTCTTGTAAAATCTTGATGAAGAATTTGCTACTGTTATGCTTCCCGATTTGGTATGATTGAGTTTAGTTTGTTTTAAAATCATTTGTCCATGTTTCGATTTTGGCATGAGTTGATTAATTTTGAATTGTCGTTGTTGATGTTGTTAGAACAAAGTTTTGTTCTAATCATATCTTAGATTTTTGATGATAACAATGAAATAAATTTTGTATAATATATTTTATACCTGTAGCGGTAGAAATGTGCAAGACTAAGCCATTGGATTGACTAGACTTTATACAAATCAAAATAAAAATCGCCACCGCGATTTATTGTTTCCAAAGGAATGGGAAAAGAGCGAATAACCCAAAAAAAGAGGGGGAAAGATTCAAGGTAAGGGGGTTGGTTATGCAAAGGTAAGGTATTAGCACCCTAAACATCTACGGTACTCCGTAGGAACCTCTTTGAAAAATCTGTATATTTGGCTATAAAAATGTGTTGTATATAAAATGGATGGTGGAGGTGAGAAAATAAATATTTTTATGATTTTTGCACCCGCCGCGGTTGCGAACCTTTAGTGCCTACGTACCACCTTTCATGCAATAGGGGATCAGGGTACACATAGTTCCTCTTTTAAAAATTTGAAACACAAGTGTGTTCGTTGATTTTATGAGATAAGACATCATCGCAATTGTCCGTGTGAAAAACATACTTACTACCCACAATCATGAGAAAGGAGAATTTGCATCATCTCAAAGTGGAGGATATGGCTTGGATTTTAAAATCAACAATGCCTCACTCAACACCCAAGTGGAAAATATCTCACTTCACTACATATTGTAGAAGTATAGTTGTTTGCATCACTACGAGGATTGACAAGAGTCTAATCTTTTGAGAAAAGTTTAAAGATAAAAGCCAAAGTGGCAAAATGGTTTGAAATGAGATTGATTGACTTTTAGTCTTCTCACAAAAAAAAGGTCAAGGTATTATTAAATTGATTGAAATTTATTTATGAAAATGTTTTGAAGATGCATGGACCTAAGTCCAAGTTTATTATGAAAATGTTTCAAGTTTCAAAACAAGAAGAGTTTTTTTTTAAAGGAGGGAGAAGATTTTTGAAATTAAAGAAGATGAGAGGAGAAGAAGAGGCTATCCTAAAGCATAAGGTAAAAGCTAGGGATAAGAACCATCTAACCAACAAGAAGCCAATACTTGACATTATGAGTCAATATAGAATTCCCATTCTTCAGATTGAAACCAAGCAAGCAAAGATACTAGACCTCTTGAGAGAACCAAACTTCAAGTGTTTTAAGTCTTCGCAAAAATTGGGCAGAGTAACGGCTGTATACGGGTGAATTCCAGATTACAAACAAAGATCATAATCTCAATAACCTGCACACAAAACAAACAAACAACCGAATGTCTTGAGGTAAACCTCAAGAACTCCAGACAAAATATCAAATAAAGTCACAAAGTCTCCAAGATAGGCCAAGGTCTCTAATCCTAAGTCCAAGAAGTCCATCACTCCATAATGCAAAGGATAGTAACCATGTAGTCCAAGTATCATTAATGATTTTTATGGTTCATGTTGATTATTAGGTGTCTTTAAAAAGAAAGAAAAGCTCAAGTGAGCAAAATAAAAATGACATAAAAGTAAATGCTCAAGTGAGCAAAGATGAAAATAGCATGAAATGTAAAATGCTAAAAGTAAATGGTACATAAAGCATGAAAATAAAAGTATAAAGTAAAGTTAGTTGTTAGTAATTAGTGGTTAGTTGGATGACCATCTTAAAACTTGCATTTGGAACTCATTAGGGGATTGGTAGAACCAAAGCCTCTACACAACAATTTGCATTTTCTTTTTATCAAGTATATCATCCATTTTGGAATTCTCACAAGGCAACATGTAATGATCAACGATGTTTAAGTGATCCGCGTTGACCAAAGGTGTTGTAGATCCATTAGAGGATTGGTAGAACAAAAGCCTCCACACAATGAATCTCAAGGTTATTGGATCAAAGAGATCAAATTAACATACTTGGGCTTGCAATCATAAGTTTGGGCCACGAATGATCATTTATTCTAATCGGGACAAAATTTAGCGCTATGTTAAGCAATCGTAAGTGGACTTATGTAGAAGTCACACCTATTTTGAGGTCGGTCAATAGCAATCTATGTACTTCATGTTTGGATAAATGATATAGAGATCACCATCCCTTAACATGTAGCACAATTAAAAAAGAAAGGGATAAGATGAAGAGGGATGGGAATGATAAGCTAATTTTGATCACCATTTCAAAATTCTTTCATCTTTAAATTCAACCACTCCTCTAGATGGATTAAAGCACTAAACATATCATTAATCCAAAGCACCAAAAATGAATTAAATAATTCACTCTTAGGTAGATTTGAATTGATGAACATTTATCCAACTTCATCTACATCACAAAGTCCATTGAGTTTAAAGACAAATTGGACATTTAAAATTGCAATCCAAACCAACAATCAAAAGGAGTGAGTAGAAAAAGCATTTTGGATCAAAGCTGCCCCAAAACAAGGCAAAAAATGCATTATATCCTGGTGTAAATCGATTTACACTACTACGTAAATCGATTTACACAGTACAGTTTTCAAAAATTCGTGTGAAATTGCTTCTGTGCAATCGATTTACACTTAGTGCAAATCGATTGCACACAGTAACAATAGCAAAAACAGCATTTTAAAAGGGCAATTTCTTGTTCAAACTTTCCATCAAACACCTTATGATCATGGATCCACGTGAGCACGAAAATTCCATCAAATTATGAGAAAATAACACCATTGAAATCATAAAATAATGCTCAAAGAATCAATCCCAAAGATCACCAAGAGATCACATTGTGAAAGATGAATTATCCAACTTACCAAAGGTAGATCTAGAGAATTATCAAAACAACTTCAAGAATTTGCTTCAATTCAACCACAAGAATCAATTGACCAAGCTTGGATGTAGAGAATTGATGGAGAAAAAGTGTTTGGATGAAGGTTTAGCTCAAATATTAGTAAGCTTCAATGCAAAGCTTACTAACTTTTGAAAATGGAGCTTTGAGTGAATTTGGTAGATGGAGAGAATTGAGAGATTTTTTAGCAAGGTGGATTTGGCTATCAAAAGCTTGCAATTTGAATGAAATGAGACCTCTATTTATAGAGTTTTAGGATTGGGATTAGTGGTAATTTGGTAATTGATTCTTGGAGCCAAAATTTGAATTAATGATAATTCTTTCAAAAATTAGAGCCAAAATTTGAATTAATGATAATTCTTTCAAATATTAGAGCCAAAATTTGAATTAATGATAATTATTTTTTAAAAATGAAAGATTGGCACTAAAATTTGAATTAATGATACATCTTTCAAAAGTGAAGGAAAATTGGAGCCAAAATTTGACAAGTTTAAAATTGCTGATTTTTTTCAAATTTTCACGCCGTGCAATCGTTTGCACTATAGTGCAAATCGATTTGCACAGTGTATTTTTTTCAAAAATGGTGCAAAATACACTATGTGCAATCGATTGCACTCTAAGAGCAATCAATTGCATTAGTGGAAAAAAATGAAAATTTTTAATTCTTTTTCTTTGCAAATAGAGATTTTAGGAAAATAATACCAGAAATCCTTATTTGTCAGATGCTTCGACTTGGTACCTACAAAACAATAATATACAAAGACAAAGACAAATATTTTTTTGTATTTTGATTAGAAGTTAGTCAACAACACATATACAAAATACACAAC
Source organism: Vicia faba (assembly GCA_948472305.1). Classification (NCBI taxonomy): domain Eukaryota; kingdom Viridiplantae; phylum Streptophyta; class Magnoliopsida; order Fabales; family Fabaceae; genus Vicia; species Vicia faba. The sequence continues at coordinate 148,732,427 of OX451740.1, forward strand.
CAAATTCCTCAAGAGCAAACTTAAAGATAGGAAAAAAGAGGAAGAACCAACCCTAATGTGATCTTTTTATGATCGAGTTGATATGATATGATAGAGGAATCTTAGGGGCAAAAATTGGGGTACAACAATACCCTGATGTGCATGTTTTCTAATTCAGATGATGTTCTGACTCAAGCATTCTCAAAAGTGAAACATCATTCTACGCTGTGCAGAAAAAGGATAAAGAAGTTCCAAAGAAACTTTATGTAAACGCAAGTCTGAAGCAAACTCTGAAGGAAGCACTCCAAGGAAAACTCTGATAAAAAGTAATCTTAAGCAACCTCTGATAAAGTTAGTTGAAGCAAAGATTTGAAAGAAGCACGCCGAAAGCAATATCTGATAATCCAAGCTGAAGCAAACTCTAATGAACATAAAATGAAGAAAACTCTGACAGAAGAAGTGATATAGCAAACTCTGATAGAAGAAAACTTAAAGCAAACTCTGATGTTGCAACACTACAAGCAAACTCTTAAACTTCCAGAGACAAGCTCTGACAGTGTTGTTGATCATTTAATGCTAAGACGGCTAACGCACTCAAGTGGTACTACGCACAAGAGCATTGGAAACATAAAGGTCAAGCTAACATGCATCATTAATGCATACACTCTCTTCAAGGCAGTAACAATCAAAATTTAAGGCTAGATATAGAAGACCATTTGTTTCAAAGCAAGTTTACTGATCCACGCAAAATATACTAAAGCTCACTATTTTCATTCTTGTAAACTCTTTGTATATAGTGGGTAATTCTTAAGTGCTGGGCTAAAACCTTAGTGATAAATCACAGTTTGTGATATAGCTTATTATAAGCATTCTGATTCACTACTGTTAATAGATAATCTTTGTAATTGTTCCTTGAGAGACCAGTTGAGTCAGATTTCTCCAGAGGACTAGGACTAGTTGAGTCTTAGAGGTGTTAGTCACAATAATTTGGTTGTGCATTGTAATTGTTCCTTGAGAGACCAGTTGGGTCAGATTTCTCAAGAGGGCTAGGACTAGTTGAGTCTTAGAGGTGTTAGCCACTTGAAGTTGGATTGTGAATTGTATTGTTAGTCACAACAGTTTGGTTGTGCATTTGTAATCAGTTTTGATTATAGTGGATTAAGTCCTCATTGAAGGAGGAGAAATCACCTTGGCCGGTGGACTGGAGTAGTTTGAGTTTTAAACGAACCAGGATAAAATTACCCGTGTCCTTCCATTATTATTGCGCGAGAAAAAGGAAAAACTTATTCACCCCCCCCCCCCCCCCCTTCTAAGTGTTTTCTCACCCTTCAATTGGTATCAGAGCTCTAGTTCTGGGTGCAAACACTTAACAGTGTCAGAAAAAGATCCAGAAGGAAAACACTATGGCAATTGAAAAAACAACAACAACTGCATCAAACCTCCTGTGTTTGATGGAGAAGACTTTGAATACTGGAAGGATAGACTAGAAAGTTTCTTTCTAGATCATGATGCTGATTTATGGGTACGGTCCTAGATGGTTACACACATCCAGAAGACAAAGACGGAAACAAGATTGACAGAAAGAACATGGATAAACAATAGAAATTAAATTTCAAAAATCACCACAGAGCCAGAAATATCTTTCTGAACGCCATCTCTAAAACAAAATATGAGAAAATCACCAATAAAGATACAACACATGACATGTTTGAGTCTCTCAAAATGACTCATGAAGGCGATGCTCAAGTAAAAGAGACAAAAGCTCTAGCTCTCATCCAGAAGTATGAAGCCTTCAAAATGGAAGAAAATGAGTCCATGGAAGCTATGTTCTCAAGATTCCAAACTCTGATTGTTGGCCCGAGAGTTCTGAACAAAGGATACATTAAGGCAGACCATGTTAAGAAAATTATCATAAGTTTACCCAGAAGATGGGCACCTATGGTTACTGCATTCAAAGTGTCAAAAGATTTGAATGATGTATCTCTTGAAGAACTTATCAATGCATTAAGAAGTCACGAGATAGAACCTGATGAACATGAGCCTCAGAAGAAAGGTAAGTCTGTCGCCCTTAAATCTATTAAAAAATGTGAAACTAACGCTTTTCAGGCACAAGAAGGAAACTCTGAAGACTCTGCATCAGAAGAAGATGAGTTATCTCTGCTCTCCAGAAGGATCAACTAGATGTGGAAGCATAGACAAAAGAAGTTCAGAAACTGCAAGAGGTCAGAAGATAAACCAGAATCTTCTGGACATGAGAAGTCAAGCAGAATAGATATAGTTTGCTATGAATGTAAAGAACCAGGACACTACAGAAGTGATTATCCTAAACTACAAAGAGAAAGACCAAAGAAAAGGTTTGGAAGAAAGAAAGGCATGATGGCCACTTGGGATGATTCAGAATCTTCTGAAGCTGAATCTGACTCAGAAGATGAGCATGTTAACCTAGCGTTTATGGCTACCACAGCATATGGCGATGACTCAGACTCTGATTCAGAACCGAAAAAGGTATTCTCTGAATTCTCTAGAGTCGAACTTGTAGAAAGCTTATCAGAACTTATTGAAAACTACAGTCAACTCAAAATCAAATACAAGAAACTCAAAAAGAATCTTGCATTTGATTTTGAGAAACTTAAAACAGAATACTTTGAACTTAAAGAAAACAATTTTAAACTCAAAGAGGAAGTTCAAAAAGTTCAAAAGATTTCTATTTCAGATTATGCTCCAAGTTCAAGAGCTATTCTTAAAGAATATGACTCTAGTTTTCAAACATTTCTTGCTAAAAGCATAGATAGAAGCAAAATGGCTTCAACGATCTATGGTGTTGGTGGAAATAACATAAGAGGAATTGGATATGAAACTCCCAAAGGGAAAGAAACATATAAACCTAAACCTGTTGAGGAAATGGTTATCACATATAAACTACTGGACAAACAATTTAGTTTTGGGCACACACATGATATCAAATACACATCTCACTCTGAAAATTTTCATGCTAAATCAAAGTTCAAACAGAACTTTAGAAACTCTAACCAAAAAGGACCCAAAAAGATATGGGTACCTAAGGAGAAAATAATATATGTTGTAGATGTCCTTAACAGCATAGTTGAAACACCAGTCATGGTACCTGGACTCTGGATGCTCACGACATATGACGAGAAGAAATTCTATGTTCCAAAGTCTGGAACTTAAATCATGAGGGGATGTCAAATTTAGAGGAAATCAGAAAGGAAAGATTATTGGTTCTGGAACCATTGGAAACAGTAACCTTCCTTCTATAACTAATGTTCTGTTGGTAGAAGGATTAACGCATAACTTGTTGTCCATAAGTTAATTAAGTGACAACGATTATGACATAATCTTTAATCAAAAATCCTGTAGAGCTGTTAGTCAAAAATATGGAACAATCCTTTTTACTAGCAAGAGAAAGAACAACATCTATAAAATTGATCTTTATGACCTTATAACTCAGAATGTAAAATGCCTTATGTCTGTTAGCGATGAGAAATGGGTCTGGCACAGAAGATTGGGACTTGTTAGCATGAGAAGAATATCTCAAATTAACAAACTCAATCTGGTCAGGGTACTTCCCAATCTGAAGTTCAACTCATAGGCTCTGTGTGAAGCATGTCAGAAAGGAAAATTTTCAAAACCTTCTTTTAAGTCAAAAAATGTTGTTTCTTCCTCTAGGCCGTTGGAACTTCTTCACATTGATCTGTTTGGACCAATTAAAACTGCATCCATCAGAGGCAAGAAGTATGGATTGGTCATTGTTGATGACTACAACAGATGGACATGGGTTACATATTTAAAACACAGGGATGAGTCATATTCTGTGTTCTTCGACTTTTGCAACCAAGTGCAAAATGAAAAAGAGTTTAGAATCATAAAAGTTAGAAGTGATCATGGAGGAGAATTTGAAAACCATTATTTTGAAATGTTTTTAAAGAAAATTGCATTTCTCATGATTTCTCTTGTCCTAGAACTCCCCAAAAAAATGGAGTTGTAGAACGAAAGAATAGAACTTTGCAAGAAATGGCCATAACGATGATTAATGAAACCAATGTGGCTAAACACTTCTGGGCAGAAGCAGTGAACACAACATGTTATATTCAAAATAGAGTCTCTATAAGATCTATTCTTGAAAAGACTCCTTATGAATTGTGGAAAAACAGAAAACTCAACATTTCATATTTTCATCCTTTTGGATGTACTTGCTATATTCTGAATACTAAAGAAAATTTGAACAAGTTTGATTCTAAGGCACAAAAGTGTTTACTTCTTGGATATTTTGAATGCTAAAAAGGCTATAGGGTATACAACACATAAACTCTGATTGTTGAAGAATCAATCAAAGTCAGATTTGATGATAAGCTTGGCCAGTAAAAGCCAAAGCAGAATGAAAATCCTGCAGGTACAGAAGATCATCTTACAAACTATGAAGAGTCAGAAGCAAAGGACAACTCAGAAGATCATCTTACAAACTATGAAGAGTCAGAAGCAAAGGACAACTCAGAAGATCCTTCTATTGCAAATGCTCTGGAAAATCTAAGAATTTCTGAACAAACCTCACAGAAAAGATTCCCCAGAATCACATCAGCACATCCAGAAAATGTGATTATTGGAAAGAAAGAAGATCCCATCAGAACAAGATCCTTCCTCAAAAACAATGAAAAATCATTGTTTAGATTGGTCTCTTTGATTGAGCCAACCTCAATAGAGGAAGCTCTGCAAGACAATGATTGGATCCTAGCTGTGCAAGAAGAACTAAATCAATTTTCTAGAAATGATGTGTGGGATCTAGTTCCAAAACCTAAAGGATTCAATATCATAGGAATAAAATGGGTATTCAGAAACAAGTTAAATGAGAAAGGAGAGGTTATCAGAAACAAGGCACGATTGGTTGCACAAGGTTATAGTCAACAAGAAGGAATTGATTATAACGAAACTTTTGCCCCATCGCCAGGTTAGAATCAATTAGATTATTAATTTCTTTTACTGTTCAACATAACATCTAATTATATCAAATGGACGTTAAAAGTGCATTTTTAAATGGTTACATAGATGAAGAAGTTTATGTCCATCAACCTCCGGGTTTTGATGACTCAAAATATCCAGAACATGTTTTTAAACTGAAAAAGACTATGTATGGTCTGAAACAAGCTCCCAGAGCTTGGTATGAACATCTAAGTAACTTTCTTTTAGAAAATAATTTTACCAGAGGGAAAGTGGACTCTACCTTATTCAGAAAAACACCTAAAAATGGCATTCTAATTTGTCAAATATATGTAGATAATATTATTTTTGGAACTTCTAATGTCTCTCTTGGAAGAGAATTTGCTGAGTCTATGCAGGCTGAATTTGAGATGAGCATGATGGGAGAACTAAAATTCTTTATGGGAATTAAAATAAATCAGACTCCAGAAGGCACTTACATACATCAAACAAAGTATGTTAAAGAACTCCTGAAGAAATTCCAACTATCAGAAAGTAAAGAAGCAAAGACACCAATGCATCCTACATGCATTTTGGGAAAATATGAGGTAAGTAAGAAAGTAGATCAGAAACTCTATAGAGGTATAATTGGATCTCTTCTCTATTTGACTGCATCTAGACCAGATATATTATTCAGTGTATGTTTATGTGCAAGATTCCAATCAGATCCTAGAGAATCTCACTTAACTGCTGTTAAGAGAATTCTGAGGTATCTGAAAGGTACTACTAACCTTGGATTGTGGTACAGAAGATCCAAAGAGTTTAAACTAGTATGTTATTGTGATGCTGACTTTACTGGAGATAGAATAGAATGAAAAAGCACCTCTGGAAGTTGTCAGTTTCTGGGTGATAACTTTATCTCATGGTACAACAAGAAGCAAGCCACTATTGCACTATCAACAACTGAAGCAGAATATATATTTGTTGCTGGATGTAGCACTCAGATGATCTGGATGAAGAGCCAGCTGGAAGATTATCATCTCTATGAAAGTAAGATTCTTATCTTCTATGATAATACCTCTGCTATTTGTATTTCAAAAAATCCTATCTTACATTCTAAGGCAAAACATATAGAAGTTAAACATCATTTCATAAGGGACTACATTGAAAAAGGAATTTTAAGTTTAAACTTCGTAGACACATAACATCAATGGGCTGATATTTTTACTAAACCTCTTTCTGAAGATAAATTTAAATTCATTCTGAAAAACATCAGTATGGAACTTTGTCCTGAATGAATTTTTTTTCTATATATGTTTTCAAAATGTTCTGATTAATAACTCTCCAGAATTTAGAAGAGGAGTTACTTTAGAAACCATCTATAATGTTCTAAAATGTGTCTAACGTTTCATTACAAAAATGGTTCAGAAGTTCATTACATCAAAACAGCTATCACACGCTATCCTCAGAAGTTGAACACGTGTTTCAACTCTGAAAGGTCACGCATGCGTGCACTGCTATTGAGACGCTGTTCCTAGGTAATTGTTCAGATTTGATCAAATCTCATGCATCCCCTCAATGTCAAATCTCATTAATTGCTTGTAATGATTATTTTTTTAAATTTAATTATTCTAAATTCTTTAACTATTTTTTTACGTTAAAATTCTTTTTCATAAGCTATAAATACTTTACAAAATTCCTTTTTTACTTTTTACTCTCTCTCAAAGAAATTAGAACTTGGATGATGAAACAAGAGTAATTCTCAAAAGAAATCAAGAATCTTCTTCTTTCTCTTGTCTCTCGTCAATCTTAGTTTTATTCTTCTTCATTTTTGTACTTCTTTCCTTTGACATCTTCTTTATAAAAATCTTTTGAATCTCTTTAATTTCTTTTGCTTTTTGATTATGACAAAAGGGGGGAGAAAGTGTGATTTTGATCTGACCCATGATAGCAGTTATGGGACTAAATCTCAAACATTCCTAACAAAATACAAGGTTTTTTTCCTGTTTAAGAGATATGCAGGTACCTCAAGACTCTGAAAAACTAAGCTCTAAACATCATCTGGTAAAGATCGGGAGCTCTTAAATAAACTCTGAAAGAAAAATGTCCCAAAGCTCTGAAGAACAATCTCAGGAAGTTTCTCTTATGCATTTAAGTTCTTTTATTATTTATTTCAGAAGAAGAAATATTTATCTCAGGGGGAGATTATCAATATCAGGGGAGATTCTCACTCTTGTACAAAAAATTTTAAATCAAAATCTGAATTGTTTTGTCATCATCAAAAAGGGGGAGATTGTTAGAACAATGTTTGGTTTTAATCATATCTTAGAGTTTTGATGATAACAATGAAATAAATTTTGTATAATATATTTTATACTCTGATATGCATGTTTTCTAATTTAGATGATGTTCTGACTCAAGCATTCTCAAAAGTGAAACATCATTCTACGTTGTGTAGAAAAAGGATAAAGAAGTTCCTAAGAAATTTAATGTAAATGCAAGTTTGAAGCAAACTCTGAAGGAAGCACTCCAAGGAAAACTCTGATAAAAAGTAATCTTAAGCAACCTCTGACAAAGCTAGCTGAAGCAAAGATTTGAAAGAAGCACGCTGAAAGCAATATTTGATAATGCAAGCTGAAGAAAACTCTGATAAACATAAAATGAAGAAAACTCTGGCAGAAGAAGTGATATAGAAAACTCTGATATAAGAAAAGTTAAAGCAAACTCTGATGTTGCAATGCTGCAAGAAAACTCTTAAACTTCCAGAGACAAGCTCTGACAGTACCGTTGATCATTTAATGCTAAGACGGCTAACGCACTCAAGTGGTACTATGCACGAGAGCATTGGAAACATAAAGGTCAAGATAACACGCATCATTAATGCATACACTCTATTCAAGGCATTAACAGTCAAAATTTGAAGCTAGATATAGAAGAACATTTGTTTCAAAGCAAGGTTACTGATCCACACAAAATATACTGAAGCTCACTATTTTCATTCTTGTAAACTCTTTGTATATAGTGGGTAATTCTTAAGTTCCAGGCTAAAATCTTAGTGATAAATCACAGTTTGCGATATAGCTTATTAGAAGCATTATGATTCACTACTATTAAGAGATAATCTTTGTAATTGTTCCTTGAGATACCAGTTGGGTCAGATTTCTCAAGAGGGCTAGGACTAGTTGAGTCCTAGAGGTGTTAGTCACAACAGTTTGGTTGTGCATTGTAATTGTTCCTTGAGAGACCAGTTGGGTCATATTTCTCAAGAGGGCTAGGACTAGTTGAGTCTTAGAGGTGTTAGTCACTTGCAGTTGGCTTGTGAATTATATTGTTAGTCACAACAGTTTGGTTGTGCATTTGTAATCAGTTTTGACTATAGTGGATTAATTCCTCGTTGAGAGAGGAGAAATCACTTTGGCGGATGGACTGGAGTAGTTTGAGTTTCAAATGAACCAGGATAAAATTACTTGTGTCCTTCCATTATTATTGCGCGAGAAAAAGGAAAAACTTATTCAACCCCCCCCCCCCCCCCCCCCCCCCCCTTTAAGTGTTTTCTCACCCTTCAGATGTTGTCTTATGGTTTAAGTCATTTTAAAAGTGGTTGTGATGATGTTTCAAGTTGAAATTAATTTACAAAGTTGGTTGTTTAATATTGGTGTTTATTCATAAGTTTGGAATCACTTGGAAATTGATTTTCATGAGCTTTTTATGCATAATTTGTTGTTGTCCAACTTTTGATTTGCATGAATAATGCTTTACTTAAGCTTGATTTTTCATGGATTGGATTGAATTATAGCATGAGTTTCTTTGGCTTTGTTTGTGAATTGAAATCCTTGGATAATCATCATTCGCTTGGTTCTTGATTTGTCATTGTGCATTCATGTGATTTCATTTTTATTCTATATTTTGTAATTACTAACATAGATTTTAATTGTTGTAATTTCGTTTCATTTTAATTTTTATATTGTTTATGCTACTAACGAGTTTATTTATTGTGAAAGTTTCTGAAAATCGTTTCAAGTATCAATTCTCACATAGCGCGTCCATAATTCCTACACTTTCTCCTTTACCTCTTTATTGTATTTCACTATTTCGATTTAATATTTGGTACTGTAAATATATACTTGTACATAATATTTTGACTGTATATTTTATTCACTTCATTTGTAAATAAATCCAGGTTATTTAAATATTATTTTCATCGCGTTGCGATTTTAATTTTTAATCCAAATTATCTGTTAAAAATCGTATGAACACATATAATTTTCCCATGTTGTTAGTTTTGTCTGTATATTTTATATGATGCAGGGAATCTTATACCGTGAGCTTTATCTATAATTTCTTTATCCGTGATTTATTTTCATGTGCTGCACTATCTTTATTCACCGCTTGGAGTATTATCTTACATCTGGGTTTTTTGATGCTGTCAGCTTGTGATTTATTTTCACCCGAGGTTTGGTATACTCTTAGCTTATTTTTTCTGTCCGTGGCTTTAAATCCAAAGGGATGGGAACACTAAATTGACTTTATCATTTCAAGTATTGGTTTCTTATTCGCTCAAATACTCTTTACCTCATCTTTTACCCTCATGTACATAGGACACTCTTTTCATTTTCTCCCACTCTTTAATTTTCAAAACTTTCTCATCTTTTTCAAAAGCATCTTTGTTTATAAAATCGAATCGCTTTCATAATAAACCTCGACTTTGTCTAGTGCCTTTTCTTTTAAAACTTCTTTTCTTTAAATAAACTTCAATTCACTTTATCATACTTTGACATCTTTCAAAATTAACAAATACAATTCAACTCATTCGAACTCTTTTGTGCGCTCGAACACCATTACCCTTCAGACCTTTTTCAATACGAGACATGACTCATTGATAGTCTAACAACATTCTCCTATCCCCGTGGTTATAAAGGTGTCGACTTTTCCACTTGAGTGCTAAAGACGTTCTCAAACCCTCACTCTTGCTGATGCAGGGTCCATCTTTCCCACACCTTGTGGACGTTAGTCGAGATTTCTCTCCTAACAATGACGACTTGTCTCTTCATTTAAAATCAATCAACAGACAAGTCTTTTCTAGCCGAACTATGTTGCTCTGACTTTCCCATTCCACGATGGAGTACGTAGGCACTAAGTCTTACGACCCAAGGCAAGCAACAAAAATAATAATAAAAACATTTCATTTTCTTTTGTTTACAAATAAACATTCATTCTTCTCCCTTAGCAAGTAAACCTTTACATGACACTCCTTTTAAAAGAAACCAAACAAAATGGATTCTGCGGAATATCGTAGATGCTTAGGGTGCTAACACCTTCCCTTTGCATAACCGACCCACGTAACTCGATCTCTGATCTTTTATTTCATTGTGGGTTTTGTTCACTTTTTTCCCATTTCCCTTTGGAAACAATAAAGTGCGGTGGTGACTTCATTGTGTTTAGATATGTCAATTGATGGCTTAATCTCAAATCTTTACCGCTACATCTCTTTTCCTATCATTACTGTCGCAATTTCATTCATCTTCACGTCTTTGCTGACGAAGACTGGGCGCGACAATATGCAACTATCTTTTCATTCTGCATAAGCACACCTCCTAAAACCATCTTAGAAGCATCACAATATACCACAAAAGGTTCTCCTGGATTAGGTAATGTCAAAATTGGAGTCAACGTCAATCTTTTCTTTAACTCTGTAAAACTTTCTTCACACTGAACATCCCACATAAAAGCTCTACCTTTACAAGTCAACTTAGTCAACCAAAGTGCCAACTTAGAAAATCTTCGATAAACCTTCTATAATAACCAGCTAATCCCAAAAAGCTTTTAATCTCGATAGCCGACTTTGGAGTTTCCCAATGCAAAACAGAATCTACCTTCGATGGATCTACAATAATGCCACTACCTGAGATCACATAACCAAGAAAGCTAACCTCCTTTAACCAAAATTCACACTTAGACTACTTTGCATACAACTTCTTCTCTTTCAAAACTTGCAATACTATTCTTAAGTGTTATGCATGCTCTTCTTCCGACATAGAGTAAATCAAAATGTCATCAATGAACACCACTACAAATCGATCCAAATAAGTATGAAAGATGTGATTCATGTATTCCATGAATACTCCCGACGCATTAGTAACACCGAAAGGCATCACCGAATACTGATAATGTCCATAACACATTCTGAAAGTCGTCTTTTGGATATCCTCATCTTTCACTTTAATCTGATGATAACCCGACCTCAAATCAATATTACTAAACACACGAGCATCCACCAATTGATCCATCAAATCATCTATTCTTGGAAGAAGATACTTGTCCTTAATAGTCACTTTATTCAACTGTCTATAATCAACACAAAGCCTTATACTTCCATCTTTATTCTTTACTAACAACACTGGAGCTCCCCATGGCGATACACTTGGCCTCACAAACTTCGTGTCAAGTAACTCTTCCAATTGCTTCTTTAATTATGACAATTCAGATGCAGACATCCTATATGGTGCCATATACACAGGTCTGGTACCAGGTACAAGATAAATAGAAAATTTAACTTCTCTCTCTGGCGGTCCATTAGGAATTTCATCAGGGAAAACTTCAGGAAATTCATGCACCACTCACAATTCCATAATTACAACATGATTCTCGATAGATAGCGACGCCATAAACAAGAACATTTGAGTTCCTTCTTGCATCAACTGCTGCAACTGTCTAGAAGACAACAAACTATCTTCCTCTTTTTCAGGAGTAGAAAACCTTACAAACTTATTATAATAGTTAATCTGAACATAGTTATGCTCTAACAAGTTCATACCAAGAATCACATCCCTCCCTCTTAACAACAAACAAACCAAATCAACAACAAAGTCTTTGTCGAAAATCGACAAAGGACACTTTAAACACACAAAAGTAGTCACCGACCCCTTGGATGGAGTGTTGGCGACCATCACTCCATTCATAGAAGATAACATAAGACCCAATCTTTCAACATAATCAGTAGTAATAAAGCAATGAGTATCACTGGTATCAATAATAGTAATTAAAGGAGTACTATTAATGAAACATATACCTATGACGAGTCTGTCCTTAATAACTGCCTGATCCTCAACCAAAGCAAACACTTTACCACTGGTTTGCGCCTTCTTTGGTTTCTGACACTGACTACCAATGTGTCCTTCCTCACCACAATTGAAACAAATCACCTCCTTATGCTTTCACTCTGATACAACATCTTCAGTCTTACCATAATGGAAACACCTCTTCACCTCAGCAGTACACACATTACTCTTATGCCCAGGTTTTCCACATTTGAAACAAAACACACCAGTAGGAGCATCTCCCCCACTAGTCCTCTGACCGTGAACAAATTTATATTTACCTTTACCAGCTGGGGCACCATAGGCTTACCATGATTCTATTGGTGCTTACCCCTCTTCTCACTGATAATCTTATAGTGAGCATTATTATCCTCTTCATAAATTCTGCAACTATCAATCAAACCAGCAAAGACACGAATATTCTGGTATCCAACTGCCTTCTTGATCTCTGGGCGTAACCCATTCTCAAACTTGATACACTTTGAAAACTCATCATTTGCCTCACTATAGTGCAGATAAAACTTAGACAACTCAGAAAACCTTGCAGCATACTCAACAGCTGACATACACCCTTGCTTCAGCTCAAGGAACTAAATTTCCTTATTACCACAAACGTCTTCAAGGAAATACTTCCTCAGAAATTTCCTATGAAACACAGCCCAAGTGACATTCTCACCTGCAGCTTCCAACCTCTGACACATCTTTAGCCAACAGTCATCAGCTTCAACTGCTAGCATATGAGTACTATATCTAACCTTCTGCATTGGAGTGCAGTCCATCACACGGAATATTCTCTCAATCTCTTTCAACCAATCCAACGCTTTGTCAGGATCATACTTACCCTTGAAGGTAGGCGGGTTAGCCCTCTGGAAAGTTGCCAAACTACGAGATCCAGCATTCCCGTCAGTGTTCGACTGATTCTCCATAGCATGCACCATTGCTTCTAAAGAAGCAACAAGTGCAACATCATTCCTTCCAGCCATCTCAACTTATCTCTACAACATAAACAACAGTTAGAACTCAAGGTAATAATACTCGATTGTTAGACAACTACGACTCGATAACTTGGTCGGAAAAACTGACTTTACTCTGATACCAACTTTGTAACACCCCAATGATACCCGACAATATAAATATAAACTAGAGTTATAAAAATTTCACAACTAAATCAGGATGCTACAAATTCAACTCAAAACAAGGACATTCATTTCAGATACATAACACATTAAACAAGGATGAACCAACAATAGCATAAATTAATCATTTAAAACCAATAACTTCCATAACTACGCATCAAAGTCAAATATTCAACTTAAAGGAATATAACATCTTTATCCAACTAAAACAACTTCAAACAACTTAAAGTGCAACAACTGAATAGTAACAACAAAATAGAAAGCGTTCATTCCCCCCCAACCCCCGAGTGTTACGTATCCAAGCAATGGCACCGACTCGAACTACTGAAGGTAAACCGTCTTAACTCTGGATTACCTGCATGTTACCAACATTGGGGTAACATTCAAACTGAAGGGATGAGATATCGAACATTATAATAGAATGCATGATAAATAAAACATTAGAATCAGTTCATACATATTCACCACTTCTCAGATTTTTAACAACATAAGCATAATTAGATCAACCACACAACGACTCATAATGCAACACAAAATGTAACTCGTCTTTATGTAAATGCATGTGGTACCAATGGAGCAGAACTCCCATATTAAAATTTTTTCCAATAAATAGAGGCATCAACAACGCATAAGCCTTCTTTGTAGTTTTCCAATCCAGGCCACCACAGAGTATGCAAATGTATATGAATGCACTATCACATACTCACAACAGTCATCATCCATCGCAAGGCATAAGCCCACATCACCATTATTACCAGTAAATAGAGGTAAGTCATCATCATTTAAAATTCCCTTCAACTTCGTATTATCAACAAGAATTCACAACAGCAATCACAACGGCACAACAACTCAACATAAATCGACATTGGACATAAGCCTATCACATCAATAAACAATTCAATCATTAACATAATCAAACAACAACTTAACAATGATCCCCATAGCACAGGTAACGACCAAAACACAACATATACAAGCAAAAGGGATAGGGAACTACGTGCCCCTCGACATGCATAGTAACTAGGACAACATAACAACTAATTCAGACTCATCAAAACGCACAGAGAGAACAGGGTAACAACTAAATTATGCTCCTTAGCGTGTCCTGCAACTCCATTCCACTCGACAATAGTATCGTGCTCCTCGACACACCTTGCAACCTAATGTCGCTCGACATCTAACACCCATATTCTCTGACACGCTTCACAGCGTAAATGCCACTTGGCACATAGCACTTCAGTATCCTCCCCGACCACTAATTTGGCCAACAACACAGAATAGCACAGACTCATAATGACCATACCACTACAATTCATAACTTCCCGCCCACCACTCGGGATAAAACAGCAACGGGAAACTATATTTCCTATCAACAAATTTACTAATTTACCTTCCAACCGCTGAATAGCCTAGCGTCCTAACGACCATCACGACCAGTAACTAACCATCCTAACCTATCCATCGATTAAACTGGGCAGTCACACAGATAACTTAAAATATCCACAACAAACAATCAGGCAACTTCGATAGCAAATTCAGAAACACCAATGCACAACAGGCCTACAACGACCAAATCCCACGTGATACACATTATAAATCGCATTATAAGGTTAGAACCTCACCCTTACCAGGATTGAAGGTTGCTCAACCAAACTTCTAGCCGACAGCTTGCTTTGCTATGCTCGACAACAGGCAACTTGCTCCTCTTCCGTGTGGCTCTTCTGGTCAATGTACAAAGCTTCTTATTCTCCAACTAAAAAAAATCCTTGTGTCAGTTTAACCTTATATATCAATCCTATTGGGCCTAACCTACACACCCCCACTTTACTACTTCCAACCACTAACATAAGTCCAACATTATATATATATATATATATATATATATATATATATATATATATATATATATATATATATATATATATATATATATATATATATATATATATATATATATATATATATATATATATATATATATATATATATATATATATATATATATATATATATATATATATATATATATATATATATATATATATATATATATATATATATATATATATATATATATATATATATATATATATATATATATATATATATATATATATATATATATATATATATATACTCCCTTAATTCCAACATTATAATTATTATTAATCAAATGATTAATTAATTAATAATAATCCAACAACTCATACCCATAATTCTTAACATCTCGCAACTTCACAAATAATCTAAAATAATTTAATTAAATAATTAATTAAATTAACGGGCATTACATGTCCACCCGGCTTCATGCTTGTGATCTTGAACCTTTGAACCCACCATGTTTGTGATTGTGGCATAATCATGTATTCATGCATTCATAAACATCATTTCTCCCTGGTTTCCAAGGAACTTAGAAACTTTATTTGCAAATGTCGTAGGTAATTTGAGCATGAAACCTTGAAGGAGAAACACTCATCAGTTTCGTTTCAAACGCAATGACTTGGAAGAGTTAAGGAAGCTAGAATCTCTAGTGGCTTGTCCTTATAATTTTAAAGACCGGTATAGAAGACTTATAACTATGTTGAATATTGATATAGAAGACGGAGTTCTGAACACCTTGGTACAAATCTATGATTCAACGTATATGTGTTTCACTTTCCCTAGTTATCATCTTGCACCTACTTTTGAGGAATATTCTTATCTCATAGGATTACATGTATCAAATCAAATATTATTCACCGGTTTAGAGGTGATCCCTAAGTATAATGTCATAGGAGGGGTTGTAAGCTTTAGATAAGGGGAGATTTATATTAATCTTGTGACCAAATAAGGTATTCTTGGTCTACCTGCCAAGTTCTTGATGGAGAAGGTTACTACTCTTTCTAGTGCGAGGAGTATGGTTGCTTTCGAAGTTGTTCTCTGCTAATCTACGACAGAGTTATATTCCCTAACATTGATAATTTTAAGGATATCAATGCCATTTGTATCCTTCTGATTCGGAATCCAATTCCTACTTTTCTCACATATACCTACTATTTTATCCATTATGGAACGAAGAAGAAATGAGAGACTATTATGTGTTGTGCACCTTTACTGTACAAGTGGTTTATTTTGCACTTGTCGTAGTCCAACTTATTCAAAGATAACAAGAAACATTTGAAGTAGTATTAGAGGATTGTGTCTCTCAACAATGTAGATTTGATTTGGTATTCTAGAGTTTATGATTATGCGAAGATTATTTACAGCGATGATAAATTCCCTAATGTACCTCTTCTTAGTAAAAAAGGAGGTATCAACTACAATCCAATTTTGACTCGACGTCAGCTTGGGTATGCTATGAAGGATAAACCAATAAACATTATTTTGAAGGGGTTCTTCATTCATTTAGGTGTTGATAGCAAGGGTTTCAAGGAGAAGATAATATGTGCCTAGCATAAGTTTCATATAAAAGGAAAGTATGAATCATGAAAGAAGGATTGTGTTGCCTTGGAGCCTTACACTAAGTGGGTGCAAGCAAGAGCTACTAAGACAAAGATGCCTTATCCTTATGAAGAACCTATGTTCCCTAAATTCACAGGATACACTCTTGTTCTAGTTGAAGATATGGAAGGACTCCAAGTTTCTTTGGCCCAGATGAAGAAATAAAGGGATTCTTAGGAGAACAAGTTTCATGTTTCAAATGTGGAGAAGTTAGAGCTACAAAGGAAATTAAATGAGAGAGATGATTTGCTTCACTATAAGGACGATTTGCTTGAAAAAAATGGAAAGAAAAGGAAGATGGTTCAAGAGGATTTATTTTCCTCCAACAACCTACTGTCTTAACTAAACAGAGAGCTTTGTGATACTCAAGCAAGGCCTGGCACTTAGAAAGGTGTTGTTGACAAGATCTTGAAAGAAAAAGATGAAATGAAGACTACCTTTGAAGCTCGTATCAGGAAGCTCAAGGAGAAGTTGCAACATGGAGATGAATCTGCTTTAGTTATGGTTCTCTTTGATCCTAGGGAGTAGTTTATGTCTTTTGTTTAGGATTGCTTTGAAACAATATACTGAAATTGTAATCCTTCCAGATCTTTTCAATGAAGTATAAGCTTGAGTTTTTTATTTTAATATGTTTTTAATTATAATGTTTGCAATATGTTTATAATTTCTTAGTTCCTTAAAAACTAAAAAGAATCATTAAACAGTCATTTGCACATGCATTTCATGAATCATTTGTATCATTGGTCTTGCTTTCTGCAAGTTTTTCCAGAGTCTCGTTTGTTTTCCTTTGTCTTCATATAAGACAAGATGATTCACTGGTACAATACTTGGGCCAATTCAAGATGAAAGATGGAGACCATTGACAAGAGCAAAGAGATCTCTGTGAAGAAGTGAATGCATTGAGAACAGGAATTGACATGATGATTGCTCTATTAGAGTCCTTGGTAGCAACCCAACATCAGCCTCCATCTCAACCTTAATCTTAAGTGTTTTTTATCTCTGAGATTACAACACCTTTTGTTGTATCCATTGCACATGTTTGACCTCCGCAACATAATCAGATTCATGTCGGTTATCCTTGGGGTATATCTTAGACCTTCATGCCAGAATATTATAATCCTATTGTTGAATCAAGAATTCAACCCGTGATGGTTACTGCTCTTCCAATTGTGCATATTGTGTCGCAAGTAGAAGATCCTGTCTACCATGCTACTCATAGTGAGAATTTGGATGTTTATGAGAAAATGGACGAGTTCCAGGACCAAATTCAGAAATTGTATAAAGAGATGAAAATTATGAAGGGGATAAAGTTGTTTGGTAATAATGCTCATTATTTGTGGTTGGTACTTAATGTCAAGATCCTTGTCAAGTTCAAGGTCTATGACTTTGAAAATTACAAGGGTAATTCTTGTCCTCAGATTCATTTGATTATGTATTTTCAAAAGATGGCTTCTCACGCTGATGATGGCAAGTTTTTGATCCACTATTTTTAAGACAACTTGACCATTGCATCTTTGAAGTGGTATATGGGGCTGGATAGTGCTTATATTAGTTCTTTTAATGACCTTTGATAGGCATTCACATGTAAGTACAAGTATAATATGGATATGGCTTCTGATCGTGACCAGCTTCTTTCTATGTCATAGAAGGATAAGGAACCATTCAAAGAGTACGCTCAGAGATGGCGTGAAGTTACTTCTAAGATTAATCCTTTGATAGAGGAGAAGGAAATGGCAAAGAAATTTATCAAAAATTTGAGTTATTTCTACTAAGAAAGAATGGTTGTTAGCGCTCCTAATAATTTCACTAAAATGGTTGGTGTGGGGATCAAATTGGAAGAAGGTGTTAGAGAGGGTTGTCTGACAAAAGAAGCGGGTTCATCAGGTGGAACAAAGAAGTATGACAACAATTTCTAGAATAAGAAAAAGGGGGGAGCCAATTCTATTTCTCAAGGGGAAGGCAACAAAGACCCAAAAATGGAAGTAATCAACATAACCCATCTCAACAATAATATTATCAAAAACCTTATGTCGCCTTAGTAACTCTAGTAGTTAGTCCAACTCCTGCAGCTCAGACTTATCAACAGCCTTATTAGACTCAATAAGCCTGTAGGAAGGTTCAGTTTGACCCTATACCTATGACTATATGAAATTATATCCAGCTCTGTTGTAAAAGAGGCTAATTCAGACTAGATCTCTGCTATCGATTCTGAATCCACTTCCATGGTGCTACAAACCTGAAGCTCACTGTACTTATCATCAGGGAGCACCGGGGCATAATATTGAGACTTGTTTATCGTTGAAATAAGAAGTTTAGAAGATCGTCAAGAATTGTATGCTGAAGTTCCAAGATGTCGGTTCTATGCAAGTTAATCATCTACCCGAGCATGGTGGACCCTCTGTAAGTGTGGTAAAAGTTTTTCCGGGAGAGTATTTGATTTTGGATGTAAATTTCGTGAAGACTCCTTTGGAATATATGCATGCCAAGTTATGCAAATCTAGTTTCTTTGAAGATTATCACGCATATTACCAATTGTGTAAGCAGAATCCTGAAGGATGTGCTTTAGTGAAGAATGATATTTAGGGCTTGTTGGACCAGGGTTTGTTACAAGTCAGTACTAAGCGTAAGGAAGATGCGGTTTATATTATTATTCCTCAGTTTGATATTCCAGAGCCTTTGGAAGTCACTACCAAATTAAAGAAAGTGTTGTGAATCCTAGAAGTATAATGCCACTATTTTGGAAGATGGTAAAGAGGTAATGATTGAATCAACATGATCTGTCGAGAATATAGAAAGTTTTAGTAGAATGACTAGAAATGGTCGTATGTTTTCTCCAGTGCTTCTCCAAAAGGTCGACTTTGAGAAAGTGCATGATAAAGATCATGTAGTAGTTAATCAAGAACTTATGGTTATTGGCCAGGCTAATGAACCAAAGAAGAATGATGATGCTAAAGAATTTCTAAGGTTAATCAGAAGAAGTTATTGCAAAGTGGTAGGTCAACTCCTTCGGACTCCATCAAAAATATCAGTGTTATCTTTTTTACTAAGCTCAGAGGCTCATCAGTACTATTTGATGAGGGTGTTAGAACAAGCCTATATAGATCACGATGTGATAGTGGATCAATTAGATGGTGTGGTAGGAAACATTATTGCTTGTAATGTCTTGAGTTTTAGTGATGAACTCCAGAAGGTAGGAAGCACAATTATGTCAAGAGGACTCCCTGTCCAATGTCTTAGTTGATACATGTTCTTTGCTTAGTGTTATTCCAAAAGAAACTTTGTCTAAGATAGCTTATCAAGGTTCTCCTCTGAGATGCAATGGGGTTGTAGTCAAAGCTTTTGATGGTTCCAAGAGGACAATAATTGGGGAAGTAGATCTTCCAATGTTGATAAGACCACATGTTTTCCGAGTTACTTTTCAGGTGATGAACATTTACCCAGTATATAGCTATTTATTGGGAAAGCCTTGGATACACGATGTTGGGGAAGTAAAGTCCACTCATCATCAGAGACCCGAGTTTGTTAAAAGTGAAAAACTGGTAATCATTTATAGTGAGCAGGCCCTGTTGGTCAGTCAACTCTTTTTTTTTCGATATACAAATGCAGATGAGGAGGTCGTTGGGACTCAGTTCCAAGCCCTTGATATAGTAATGTTATGAAGATTTAGGCATATATCACTTCGTTGGAAGATACACAAAAGGTAGTGAAGAGCGGTCAATCAGAAGGTTGGGGACAAACTATTGAGCTTCCTGAGAATAAGAACAAGTATGTTTTAGGATTCTTTCCCTATATGATTGGAAGAGTATTGAAGCATGAAGTTGTTATCAGATCCATCCAAGAGGTATTCCATAATGCCGATTTTATTTACTCTAAAAATCAGGACGTTGCTGCCATCACTAAAGGTGATTCAAATCTGGAATGGCTTTGCTTTGTGGCACACGGAGAGACTAGATTTCCTACTCACAATTGGACTTCCAAGGATGTTCATAGTGTCGTTCATTTTTCAAAGTAATTTGTTTTGTATTTTTCAAATAATTCCTTTCACTCTTCCCAAGGTGAAAGTGACTTTGTGCAGGCATCATTTGTTTCAAATTTTAAGATCATTAATAAAAGACGTTTTATTTTCCAAAGTGTTTTTTTCCTTCATTTTTTGCATTTTTTGGAAAAATGGTAACTAAAAAACCTATTAAAAACGATTTCAATTATTGCATATCACTTTCAAATTTGTTTGTTATCTAAAACAAAGCATAAATCATGTGCAGATTAATAAATAATAAACATGTTGAAAACAATGATCTTGCGCCCTCTCCCAACTTTGAATTCCCTGTATACGAAGCGAAAGAAGAGAGTGAGGAAGACAATGAGATTATAGAAGAAATTACTCGGTTGCTTGAGCACGAGGAGATAGCTATTCAGCCATATAAAGAGCCTGTCCAAGTGATCAACTTGGGTTATGAAGAGAACAAGAGAGAAGTCAAGATTAGGGCACTGCTTGGTGAAGTTGTCAAGAAAGGGTTAGTAGAGTTGTTGAAAGAGTATGTTGATGTGTTTTCTTGGTTGTATCAAGATATGTCAGGATTGAATATTGATATTATAAAGCATAGATTTCTGCTTAAACCAGAATGTCTGCCAGTGAAGAAAAAGCTGAGAAGAACTCATTCTAACATGGCTATCGAGATTAGAGAAGAAGTGCAGAAACATATCAATGTTAATTTCCTTATCACATATCTTTATCATCAATGGGTGGCTAATATCGTGCTAGTTCTAAAGAAGGACGAAAAATTCATAATGTGTGTAGATTATAGAGATTTGAATAAATCCAGTCCAAAAGATAATTTTCCTCTGCCACATATTGAAATGTTGGTAGATAATAAAACAAAGTTCAATGTTTTCTCCTTTATGGATGGTTTTCCGAGTATAATCAGATTAATATTGCACCCAAGAATATGGAAAAAACAATGTTTATCACACTTGGGGAAAATTCTATTACATAGTGATGCCCTTCAGTTTGAAGGATGCTGGTGCTACGTACCAGAGGGTTATAACTACCCTATTCCATGACATGATGCACAAGGGAATTGAGGTTTATGTTGATGATATTATTTCCAAGTATAAGACTGAGGAAGATCATGTAGAGTACTTGTTTAAATTGTTTCATCGTTTGAAAAAGTACATACTCCGCTTGAATCCAAACAAATGCACTTTCGGTGTCTATTCCAGGAAGCTTTTGGGTTTCATTGTCAGTCAAAAAGGTATAAAATTTGATCTAGATAAGGTCAGAGCCATTCCAGATATGCCTGAATCTAGAACAGAAAAGCAAGTTAGAGGATTTCTTGGATGTTTGAATTATATCTCCAAGTTCATCTCTCACATGACTTCCACTTGTGAGCCAATATTCAAGTTACTTCGTAAAGATAAAAGTATTGTGTGGAGTGAGGATTTTTAAAAGGCTTTCGGTAGTATTAAAGATTACTTTCTTGAGCCTCCTATTTTGATCCCGCCAAAAGAAGGAAAGCCTCTGATTATGTATTTGATAGTATTGGAAGGATCAATGGGTTGTGTCCTCGGATAACAAGATAAGACAGGAAGGAAAGAGAATATTATTTATTACCTGAGTAAGAAATTCAAGGATTGTGAATCCCAATATTATTTGCTTGAGAAAACTTGTTGTTCTTTAGCATGGGCTGCCCGACATCTTTGGTAGTATATGTTAAATCAGACTACTTGGTTGATATCCAAAATGGATCATATCAAGTATATCTTTGAAAAGCCTGCGTTGATAGGGAGAATTTCCTATTGGAAAATGTTGCATCAGAATATTGAAGGGAAATCATGATTCAAAAACGCAATGGAAATTAAAATTTTCCTTTAGTTGATCCTTACAAAGGAGCATGATCAGTGATATAAAATTACTTTTCGTGGTGATTAGCCACTTTGATGCAAAAGTTGGAATATTGATCATGAGCGTTGATGAAGAACAACGCCTCTACTCAGTCCACACGAACAAATTGCTTTCAATCTCAGTACTAGCTTCTACAAATGAAGACTTAGAGAGATAGAGAGATAGAGAGATAGAGAGAGAGAGAGAAAGAGAGAAATTGTGGGAATTTTTTTTATTAATAACCAAGTATTAAAATAATATTTCGCAAATAACCGCGTTTCGGAAAAAAAATACGCAAATAACCATATTTCAGATGACTCCCCAAAGGAGGAGCCATCTGAAATGGCGCATGCACCTATATTTTTAAGGGAGGCGCCATCTCACTTGGCGCCTATGTGCTTAGGGCATGCCCTAAGCCAAGTGAGATGGCGCCTAGGTGTATTTTTAGGGCAAAAAAATATTTTTTTCCGGTGCATTGTGTGTTGGACAGAGATCAACAAAATGGATTTTTTATTTTAAAAAAAAATAATTACATCCAACTGTATTACATTAAAATAACAGTAAAAAAAACAGATTAAAAAAAATGGATACAAAAATACTGGGAAAAAAAAAATACATCAGTGATCCCCCGGAACCCGGTAATGACCCCCGGTTCCGCATCCCCGTCCTCGCCTTTCTCGTGCTGGGTGCCGTCGCGTTTCCTGCTGCGGCAAGTTCGATGGCCCAGCAAAGTCAATACGGTCTGAATCCATAAAATCAGTCAGATCTCCATATCTAGAAGATCCGCTCTGGTACAGTCGGTTACCCATACCCTCAAAGTTTGGTCGTGTTGGCGGTGGATGAGGTTCCATGGTTGGTCTGTAGCATTGGTCGTCTGAGTACGGGAGGTAGAAAGAAAATGGATCTTGGGGTGTTTGGTATTGAGGATGTTGGGTGGTTTGGTGATATTGTGGGTGATGGTAGGTTGGGTCGGCTTGTTCGTAATCTTCCGACATTCCCATATCAGGGCTAAGGCTGGATGTTGAGGGCGCCATATTGGGATATGTGGAAGACTGAAATTGTGTGTAGGATATGCGGTTTTGCTGGTATTGGGGTTGGTATTGTGGTTGGGTTTGAGGCATATCGGGGTATTGGTAGTTTGGTGGTGATTGTGGTTGGTTGTGCGGCATTTGATTGTAGTTGTGTTATGGTGGGGAATGTGGTTGGGTGTTTGTGGGTCTGTTTCTTCTTGGGGGTTGGTGGGAGGTTGATGGGTTTTGGGTTTGTTGATGGGGAATCGAGGGTTGTGCCCATTGTGTGCGTGGGTCAACCAAGTACCTTGGATGAGACACGTGCATTTCTGGGTTACTAACCGACCTGTACCACGACAAATATTGATCCGTGTGTCGCATGTTACCTTGAGTAAGGAAAACCGAGAATTACAAGACGTAGCGGTGACGCCTCTGCCACATCTTACACCATTCCGGAGCAAAGTCTTTCCAGTTGGTAAGACCCCAATGGGCGTCGACCCTTTTAAGATGCCATGGGGACAAATTTGTTGGATCACTTGGTATCTCTTGATGCATTCCGAACTGCATCTTCACACGGTCGCTGTGGTGCATCTCCACAATGTTGAACCGAATGATTGCAGTCTTCGTAGTCCAAGTTGCTGCATCCTCCGGGTTTGGATCATGGCCCAAACCCAAATATGGTCTCCAGACGAACTGCGATAGAATGTAAATCAGGTTAATGCAAAAGTAATGTATAAATAATTTAGTTGAACAAAATTTAAAAGTTACGACGTACGTCATCCGGGCCTAAGTGATCCAACAGGTTACGGTAGAGTGCGACATTGAATCTTGGATTCTTGCTGTAATCCATACCCCTCACGCAGTACCTAAAGGAAATGAGAAACATTTTATTCTTGGCATATATTTTGGGAAGAGCAGAATAGTTATAAATGCTATAACTTGATGACTTACTTTGTTGCATACGGGAAACCGAAAGTGTTGTTGTTGACGGGGTTTAAGGACTCCATCCTCCACCAACCCCAGGCTTGTAGTAAAAAAGCACACCCATAAAATGTACATTTTTCCTTGACTTCGTTTTTGCACAAGGAACTGTATAAGTGGGCTAATACTGCAGAACCCCAACTATATTTTCTTGTTTTTTCAAAATTTGTTAGTAAATGTAAGTACATAAAATTTACACTATTTCTCGTACTTTCGGGAAATAAAAATGTACCAAAAAGTATCATAAGATATGTTATGGCTTTTACTACCCTGTCATTCTCTGAGGAATTTTCATTTAATTCCAAACTTGCATAATAACGTTTGAGCTCAGTGAGTAGTATTCCCTGCCCTCTTGCACCACCATCTTCTACCATATCCCTACCCAACAGTTCTTCACACTGAGAGTTGGGTTGTTGAACCGACCCGTTCACGGCCTTACCGTCGATAAGGAGACCTAGTAGCATGTACACATCCTCTAGCGTGATGGTACATTCACCTATTGGTAGGTGAAATGTATGGGTCTCCGGTCTCCACCTTTCCAACATTGAAAGAATGAACTTCGAGTCAATGGTGCAGTTGGAGATCTTTATGACATGTCCAAAACCTGTGTATTCCAGATATGGGACAATAAATGGGTCGGGAGCCAGGTAGTTATGCGAACGGATTCTGAATCTTTTTGTGTCCCGAGTTCATAATTTAACAGGTGTAAGATTAATTAAGATGAACAACGCGTTATTTGAAGTATGAAAAATGTATAACCAAAGAAGAAACTTACAAATGCAGCAATGTTTTCCCTTGTGCCTCTGTGAGTGTCGCCCATTGTTAGAAGAGCCATTGTTTAAAATGCTTGAGAGTATGAAAGACTTAGGAAGAGATAGACTTATGAAATATTTCGTAGCAGAGTGAGACTTGTGTGGGTGTGAGAGATGTATGATATGGTATGTATTTATAGGAAAATAAGTTTGATGTAGTGGTTGCTTGTGCTTGCATTCCTGCGAAGTGTCACATTTGCATGCTTAGGGGGTTACACATATGCATGCATGCATGTACAAAAAATGAAAGGTATCACTCTTGCAGGCTAGGTGGCAGCCCATGCATGTATCACGATTGGACAGTAAGGGAGGCGCCATTGGACTTGGCGAAAGAGTACAAAAATGAATGGTGTCACCACCCCAATTGGCGAATAAGAGGTGTCCTTTGTTACAGCCTAGGCGCAGGCTACGTGACAGCCTTGGGGGATTCCTTTCATTATTGCATGTAAGCCCATTGGAGTTGATGGGAGGAGTCTTACAAAATAAATGTATATGTGCAGAATAGGGCCAGGCTAGGTGGCAGCCTATGGGGTTACATAAGCCCATGCATGTATCACGATTGGACAGTAAGAGGCGCCATTGGACTTGGCGAAAGAGTACAAAAATGAATGGTGTCGCCACCCCAATTGGCGAATAAGAGGTGTCCTTTGTTACAGCCTAGGCGCAGGCTACGTGACAGCCTTGGGGGGTTCCTTTCATTATTGCATGTAAGCCCATTGGAGTTGATGGGAGGAGTCTTACAAAATAAATGTATATGTGCAGAATAGGGCCAGGCTAGGTGGCAGCCTATGGGGTTACATAAGCCCATGCATGTATCACGATTGGACAGTAAGGGAGGCGCCATTGGACTTGGCGAAAGAGTACAAAAATGAATGGTGTCGCCACCCCAATTGGCGAATAAGAGGTGTCCTTTGTTACAGCCTAGGCTCAGGCTACGTGACAGCCTTTGGGGATTCCTTTCATTATTGCATGTAAGCCCATTGGAGTTGGTGGGAGGAGTCTTACAAAATAAATGTATATGTGCAGAATAGGGCCAGGCTAGGTGGCAGCCTGTGGGGTTTCATTATTGCATGTAATATTATTGGCAGCCTTGGGGGGTTGCATCCTTACTTAATTGAAATTTTTAGCCTTACGTTTATCATAACATTGATTCACATAATCTGTCAAATCTTCCAACCTTCAAACATTACAACATTCATACCTTCATACAATCAATAAACCTCAAACATTCCAACCTTCAAACCTTAAAACAATTCTATGCAATGGCCTCTTCACCACAATTTGTCGTCAAAGCACATTTCAACGGTGAGACATACATTTGTCCCACAACTGGGTTTTTGTTTAGAGACACAGACAACATTCGATTTCTCTTAAACGGGAAAGCCAATTTCTCGTACTTCAAAAAAAGATTGGAGGCCAAACTTGAACGAGGCCCGGTGTCCCAAATATTTTATCAGAATCCAGTTTTCTTTGGAAACAACCAAGTAATTTTTTATAAGGTTGAAGTTCAAGATGACGAGGATCTCCATAATATGATTTCCAGCCATGTCTATTCTGGATACGACTCTATTGAGTTGTACGTTTTGCTTCAAGAGCCTCAGGTGACACAGGAGGTTGATCCTTTGGAGAATGAGGTTGATCCTTTGGAGAATGAACAAGATGAGGTAGATGCAGTTGATGATGAAGAAGAAGATAACGAGTTAGAGTTTGATGAAATGGTGAATGATGATTCTGACGATGATGGCATCCCTAGTATTCCTACAGACAAAATCTACACACCACCTCCGCACATGACAAACTTCAACATGGGCGGAGATGAACCTTCTACTGACTTATTTTTCAAACCGTATATGCAGTCGGATGAAAATTTAAAAGAGAAGGACAAGTTTCGTAACAGAGAGGAATAAATCAGGGCCATTAAAAATTTCACATGCTCAACTCGGTTGATTTTAAGGTGGATCGTGTCAACCCGGAAAGGTACAAGATCAAGTGTGTCCACCCTGACTGTATGTTCAAGCTGACCGCATCATACAGATTAAGGGGTGACTGCTGGGTCATAGGTTCCATGACTACCCGCACTTGTGTAAGTTCCACTCAATCACAGAACCACCGAAAACTCAACTATGATCTAATCTGTCAAGAAATCCTACCCCTGGTCAGCAACGACCCATCTTTGAAGGTGAAAACAATCATCTCCCACATCACAACGGTTTTTAACTACACTCCGTCTTACCGTAAGGCGTGGTTAGCAAAGACTAAGGCGGTTGAAAGGGTGTACGGAAACTGGGAGGAGTCATACCGAGAACTTCCCCGCTACCTGAATGCACTCAAGACGTATTCTCCAGGTAGTGTTTACGTTCTGGAAACATTGCCAGCATACGCCCAAGATGGTAGTCTACTGCATGGCAACGGAATATTCAGTCGCGTGTTTTGGGCATTTCAACCATGCATCACAGGGTTTGCATCATGCAAACCAATTTTACAAATTGATGGGACTTGGTTGTATGGGAAGTACAAAGGCACGCTATTGATGGCAGTTGCACAAGATGGCAACAACCACATTTTCCCCGTTGCGTTTGCCCTTGTCGAGGGGGAGACCGGTGGTTCTTGGAGCTTTTTCCTGAAAAATCTTTGGACACACGTGGCTCCTCAACCAGATCTCTGTTTGATCTCGGACAGACATGCCTCCATTGAAAGTGCCTACAATAATCCAGCAAATAGTTGGCATGACCCTCCTTCTACGCATGTCTATTGCGTTAGGCATATCGTCTAGAATTTCTCGAGGGAGGTCAAGGACAAAACATTAAGGAAAGCGGTTATGAATGCGGGATATGCATTGACACAACCCACATTCAAATATTACCGCAACGAGATCCGTTTGTCTAATCCAGAAGCCGATAGGTGGATCGACAATATTCCGGTGGAAAAATGGACTAGGTCATACGACAATGGCCAAAGATGGGGGCATATGACAACGAATCTTATTGAATCAATGAATGGGGTATTCAAGGGCATACGAAACCTCTCAATCACTGACTTGGTAAAATCTATGTATTTTAGGATGGCTGCATTATTTGCAAAAAGAGGTGAAATGTGGAATGCGGTGTTGCAATCTGGACAACTATGGAGTGAAAGCTGCATGAAATACATTAAGGCTGAAAGTGCTAAAGCCAACACTCACATGGTTATACGGTTTGACCGACACAGCCACAACTTCATTGTGAAAGAGACATTCGACCACAATAAAGGCCTGCCAAGACAAGAATACAGGGTCATTTTACCTTCTCAATGGTGCGATTGTGGCAGGTTTCAAGCATTTCATATGCCTTGCTCTCATGTCATTGCCGCTTGTGCTCATACCCATCAAGACGCGCTTCAACTGTTGTCAAACGTTTATAAATCTGAAACGTTGCTCACTGTTTACAATAACAACTTTCCTTTGGTGGCAAAACCAGATTATTGGCCTGAATACAACGGCGATATAGTTTGGCACAATGACCAAATACGAAGGAACAAGAAGGGTCGTCCCAAAAGTAGGCGCATCACAACAGAAATGGACGATCTTGACAGGTTGGAAAGAAAGTGTGGTTTATGCCGTCAGGTCGGACACAGTCGCAAAAACTGTCCGAATCGGGCGCCTGGCTCGACCACATAAATATTGTAATACATAAAATCTTTTCATAATTGTGTTGTAAACATTTGGGTTTTCCGTTAATAGATTTTGCTACAATTAATAAAACGCGTACAACAATAATTAACGATATTCAATCTAGGAAATTACAACTGTTAACACAATTTCATCTGACCCATGCATCATCAGCATTACATCACTGTCTGTTTTGACTTCCTCCAACTACACATTAGGTCTTCCTGTCGCATTTTTCCCCCTCCACAATGTCTCCATCTAGCCACCGCATCAACTCCCGCTTCAGACGCTCCATGGAGTGAATGTGCCAGAATTTCATTTTCATCGCAGGTTTTGTGGCGGAGAATATAACGTAACCATCTCTGCTAAAAATCATAGGCGACGTCATGACGCAAATAACGGAGTACAAAATAAAAATACAGTGCGAGAAAGTGTGAGAAATTTCGGAGAAACGGACGAATTATTTATAAAACAGCATTTTGCCCTAGTTTTGCCCTAGGAGCCAAGTGAGATGGCGCCTCCTCTCACTTTTAAGGAGCATGCGCCATCTCACTTGGCTAAAAGCCAAGGGAGGCGCCAAGTGAGATGGCGCCTAGGGCAAAACCCTATGTGGAGGCGCCAAGTGAGATGGCTCCTCCTTTGGAGAGTCATCTGAAACATGGTTATTTGCGTAATTTTTTCCGAAACCCGGTTATTTGCGAAATATTATTTTAATACATGGTTATTAATATAAAAAATTCAAATTGTGGCCAGGGTTTCACAAATCGAATTTCATCAAGTGAGAAAGCATA
Source organism: Vicia faba (assembly GCA_948472305.1). NCBI lineage: Eukaryota > Viridiplantae > Streptophyta > Magnoliopsida > Fabales > Fabaceae > Vicia > Vicia faba. The sequence goes on from OX451740.1 coordinate 148,762,172, forward strand.
TGCACAAGGGTTGTATTTATAGAACCACTTGTGTGGACTACAAGCTAAAAACCCCAACTTAAGTGTACCATATAATAATAATAATAATAATAATAATAATAATAATAATAATAATAATAATAATATTATTATTATTATTATTATTATTATTATTATTATTATTATTGTAATAACTATTATTATAATAAACATATTTTATTATTATTATATTTTATAACTATTATAAAATTAATAATAATAATATTAACTATTATTATATTATATGATGTTTCATATTTCACTTAAGTGCACCGTATCTTACGGTGTTCCATAATTCTCTCAAGTACACCGTACCTTATGGTGTTCCTTATTTATTTTATCTCTCATTAATCTATTCTTATGTGTGTGACCCTATAGATTTTCACGATGTTGGCAATTATATTAAATCACATATTTAATATAATCAACAATGAGCGGTATGTAGCACCACATCACTACTACCCAAGTCACGAATATGTCATGTGATCTAAAAATACCTTTTCTGTGATAATGTTTGTATGTATAATTACCCTTTTACCCTCATGTATATATTGATCACAAGGCATACATCGTGTCACCCTTGTCTAGTTCAATATTGGCCCTTAGACATTTATCCTATTATGAAGGAGGGGAAAATTCCATCTAGGTCACTCATATCTCTTAGTATGCTTTGAGAAGTACCTATCAACTGTCTTTATGGTCATCCAGTTAAAGTCAATGTTTGACCATCAATAAAGCACTTGACTCTACATCTAGGATCCATAGTGGTTTCAGATCAAAGGGCGGTATACACCACTTATCACCATGAGAATAACTTATGAAACTTTGCATAATATTCTATGTAGTATTCTCATAGTGGGTCAATCTAGTATAAATATTACTCCTAATATTCATACCTATGTCAAGACTTGATAACTCCTTATCCATGATCCATGAGATGTGATCATCAGTTTATCTACATAGTAGTCTCAATGCTTTAATGTTATCCTACTTCACAATAAGCTCGACTATGGATGATTTAAGAATAATCCTTATGTTTAATGAGGTGTCATGATTAAGTCACACATAACATTTCATTAAACGAACTGGCTATTCTAGGGACTTTATTATTTTGGAAAAAAAAACATAATAAAAAATGCCTTTTATTACTAATAAATAATTCAATATAAGTACCAAAAGTATTGGCCTCTGCGGCTTTCACCAACAAATATGACATTGAATATCGTACTCAGAAGGTTATTAAAGGAAGTATAATGGAAGATCATTTGGCTCATTAATCGATTATGTTTATCGGCCCATCAAGTTTGAATTTCTTGATGAAGATGTAATGGACATTAGAGCTAAAGATTGGGATGAACCAGGTCTTGAGGAAGGACCAGAGCCTGGATCCCGACGGGGTTTTGTATTTGACAAAGCCTCAAATGCATATGGTCATGTAGTTGTGGCAATTATAATCACTCTTCGAGGTTCTCATATTCCTTTTACTGTAATGATATATCTTGATTGTACAAATAATATGGTAAAATATGAAGTGTGTTTCCCGGGCCTCAAAGAAGCTATTGATCTCAGAATTAAGATCCTCGATGTCTTTGGGGATTCATCATTAGTTATCAATTAGATCAAAGGTGAATGGGAAACTCGTCATCCGAGTTTGATCATATACAAAGATTATGCTAGGCAGTTATTTCTTTTCATTGATAAAGTCAGTTTTCATCATATATATCGAGAGGAGAATCAAATGGAAGATACTTTAGCTACCTTGTCCTCCATGTACCCGATAAATTTCTGCATTGAGTTACCTCAAATTATGATCAGACGTTTGGATAAACATGCTCATGTGTTTGCATCAGAAGAAGAAGTAGATGATAAATTATGGTATCATGATATCAAGTGTTTCCTCCAGAGTCAAGTATACCCAGTTGGAGCATCCAGTAAAGATAAGAAGAACTCGAGAAGATTGGTGTACAACTTCTTTCTCAATGGAGATGTGTTATACAAAAGGATTTACGACACGGTCTTGCTCAGATGCATGGATAGATAAGAAGCAGACATGTTAATGCAGGAAGTTCATGAAGGGTCCTTCAGTACTCATGCCAATATACATTCTATGACAAAGAAGATGCTTAGAGATAGTTAATACTTGTTGACAATGGAATCTGATTGTTGTCAATTTTTCAAGAAGTGTCATAAATGTCAGATTTATGTGGACAAGGTGCATGTGCCTCCGACTCAACTCAATGTTATTTTGTCTCCGTGGCCATTTTCTATGTGGGGAATTAACATGATCAATATGATTGAACATAAAGCTTTAAAAATATATCATTTAATTCAGGTAGGTATTGATTACTTCACCAAATGGGTTGAAGCAGTATCATACACCAATGTGACCAAACAAGTGGTGGTTTGATTTATCAAGAACTAAATCATCTGCCAATATGGTATTTCAAGCAAGATCATTACCGATAATGGTTCAAAGCTTCAATATTAAACATCATAATTCTTCAACTTACAGACCTAAGATGAATGAGGTTGTTGAAGTGGAAAATATGAGTATTAAGTAATCCTACAGAAGATGGTTGTATCCTACAAAGACTGGCGTGAGATGTTCCTTTTTATTCTGCATGGTGTAGCGATAAAATAATGTAGCGGGTAAATCAAAGATCGAGCTATTAATTAACTCGACTCGCAAAATATAACCCTTAAATATGCAATGTAAAATAATACTTAAAAGTAATGAAAATACAATGTATTTTTGAAAGAGATCTAGATTTCAGGGGTTGGTTATACAATGGGAAGGTACTAGAACCCAATGCATTTACTGTACTCCGCAGGAACCTTTTGAAATATCTTTTTTTGGTTTAAATTGTTTGTTTGGTTAAAATGGTTTGTTTGGTCAAAAATGGGTGTGAATGAGATTTTGAAGATACGATGACCTAGTGTCGAAGTTTTGAGTTAAAAGGTAAGAGTTTTAAAATTGATTTTTTTACGGAAAATTAACTTAAGTTTAGAAAAAGATTAAAATCAAAATGAATGAAGGGATTCACATAATCGTGTAAGATGTTTTTGATGACATGAAGTCAACGAAGTTAAAACACTTCCCTTGGAATTGAGACTGACGAAAGATATAAAGATTAAATGGTCGAGAATAAAGTTAATTAGAGCGATAACAAAAATTCAATAAGAGATTAATTTATAAGCATGCAGTTTGAACAATTAAATAAATAACAAAAATGAAATAAAGACTAAATTATAATAGCATGTATTTTGAAAAATTAAATAAAATAACAATAATTAAGTAAAAGACTAATTTGATAATATGTTTTTTGTATTTTTATGATAAGGGATAATTATATATATATAATGAACTAACTAATATTTATAGAATAAAATATGGGGAGATAATACTAAAAGAACTAAAAAACGGGATAAAATGCCCCAGCAGGGGTTAAACTCGGGTCTCCATGGTTGCAGAATACAGGCATTACCACTAAGCTAGTTTATTTATCTGCTATAATGTTGTTTCTATTAAAAAATAAGGTGAATATGGCAATGGGCTTACCCAGTTAAAAAAAGAACAAGGAAAAGTTTTGTAACCCTAATACAAAGCAAAAGACATTGTTTGGTTGTTGTCTTGGGAAGGGAAATAACAGAATATTATTATTATTTGCAATAGAATTCAAATAAAAGGAACATTGAAATGGTAAAAAGGAAAGAAAGCAACGATCTTCTCTTTCCCTCACATACCATCACCATTACCAACGATTCCTCTCTCTGCTTCATCTCTATTGTACAAAACACAACAACAACTCTGCCACATAAGGGCATTTTTTCAATGATAGTATTTCTCTTTATCTCTATTCCTAGGTTATCAGGACTTCCTTGTGTATGTCAATTGTCAAACATTATTGGAGCCGCGTATGTTCGGTCAAATAGTCTGCATGTTTGTGGGCTGATATCCTCAACACTACCATCCATTGTTATTTGCATTTGCCAATTATGACATCCAAAAACCTTATATAAATATGCGGATATCTAGTAGCTTGTATTCGATCATTAGCGCGAACGATTCTCTTGATATCAGTTTGAACAAAATATTTAAAAGAATCTAAATGTTGTTTCACCAATCCTCTAACCTTGAGGTATTCGGGAACGAGTTAAAACTTGTCAACAACGGTTTTCATCTGAGTCGTTAGATACTTTTTATGCATGGTAGGATGAGAAAAGGAATTGCCCTTAGGTGAAGAAATATGGGGACGCGATTCTCGGTAGCCACTAGCTCTAATGCAGTCTCTGCTTTGGCGGTGGTGAGTCGTGGAAGCGTAGTGGTAGTGGTAAAGTGCGTTTGTTGGCGACGGCAGTAGTTTGTTGTGCATAAGGAGAATTAGATAGAGTTGTATGATGGATCGATGGAGATTATTGAGGCGAAGATATTTTACGAAGGGAGTATTACAATGTAATAGTTGGAGAGATGGAGGGGATACGTTGTACAAAGGGGGGTATTTGGGATGAAGTGGTGGCTGGTGAGAGTAGAACAGGAAGGGATCGATAATGATGTATGTGTTTGTGGAGTTGTTTTTGGTTGATGACTTGTCGAGCGATGGCCATTATGTTACCACTGTCTGCACACATGTAAGCCATTACCCCCTTCTGGAAGAGGTTGAGAAGTGTGTATGGTGGTTTGGGTTATTAGAAGGTTGAATAAACATATAATTCTCTAATTTCTATTGTTTCTATTATTTGTAATTCTATTTTTCTTGTTTATTATTATTATTCTAAACATGTTTAAATGTCCACATATTGCAGCAACTAAAAAATACAACAAAGGAATAAGATAAATTAAAACATCGTATGGCAAAAAAATGGTGCAAAGAAGATTCAAATTGATGGATATATGAGAAAGTTATGTAGAAGTAAATGGGGAGAAGAAATACCTATCAGAGTCTCTCGGATGGAGCTTCAAAAATAGTAAGTTCTCCCTCCCTCTATTGTTGATGCTCAAACTCCTTTGACTCTGATTATTTGCTGTTAAAACTTGAACAAACTTCTCCTCTATTTTTTCCCTCTTTGAGTTTTTTTTTTTTTGTCTTTTTATGTCCATGAAGATGGCTTTTATAGTAAAATAACAAGGCATTTAGGGAGGAAAACAATAGGATATTTGAACTTTTTGACAAACTATTTTGATGCCTTCTTCATGCAGTTTTTCTTTAGCCATTTTGATGCAATTTTTGGGCTGTTATGATGCAGGGCAGCAAGCTGTATAGACTGGTTTACAGTAGATTTTTTAGCAATTTTTTTCAGCAGGTTTTGGACTGATACAAGTTGCTGTTTTTTTGAATGATTTGTAGCATTTTTGGGCATCATTTGGTACTGTTTTGTTGCTGTTTTGGAAAGCAAAATACCACAAAAATTGGACTTTTATTTGTTGAAATAAGGATGGAAAATGGGCTGATTTGTATCATGATATTGGGCTGGAATTTTATGACATTAGAAATAATAGTTTGATTTTATGTACAAACTTGTAATTCTTTTTATAAATTGTAGTGATAAATCCAAATAAAATTGTAACATGAATGGAACTTGTCTTGAATGTAATTCTCTCAATTCTTTTGTAATTGTAAACATTTGAATCTTTATAAACTTTGAATCTTGATATTTATCTTGATGAAATTCAAAATCTTCCATTTGAATTTGGAAAAGAGTTGATTGATATTTGAATGAATTATTGAATGATGAATAAATGATGATGCAAGCCTTAAGACCTCAATCTTGCATCTTTTGTTAGAGATCCAAATAATTTACATGAATTGATCTTGTAATGAAGTTGTAACCATCATGTACTTATTCTTGTGATGAATGATTATTTGAATCAAGTTTCTTTTTCCACTATTTTCTTTAATACATGCCTCATGTGAATTCAAATGGCCATGGTGTGAATCCATCAAAGTAATCACACAAAAATAATGTTGAATAAATGCAATGTGATGAACCATTATTCTTGAATGAGCCCTTTTAATAAATTCTATTTAGTTAACACTTGAATTCACATGATGAAAATTCCAATTATTCTAAATGAATTATTCCAAAGCGATCTTGAATTCAATCTCCCCACTTTAACGAAATTCACCCCGCATCATGTAAGTATAAGAAATCGAACCATGCTTAAAAGCTTCAAATGATCACTAGAAGAGGGATTTGAGGAGAAATATTATCGCATTAATAAATTGGCACAATGAACTGAACTTAGAGATCTAGAAACTCTTAAATCATGACAGACGTCCCATAAAGGCTTTTCGTGGCTTTCTAAACACAATTCGTCTTCAACTTTTAAAAAAAACTTGCAGATGACTTTTTGTCGAAGTGTTTTAAATTGACTTTCATAGCCTAATATTTTCTTTTATTTCAAGGAAAGGTGAAACACATGTAAACCAATGGTCATGGAACCTTGACTGTGTTTTCTGAAGAATTTTGGAGAAGCTTGATGCCACTTGTTGAGTAGAGTGTGGAAATAAACACACGATTCTCTAAAAGTTTCCCGAAACAAGTTATGACACTTGAGACATCCATGATCAAAATGAGCTTGAACGATGTACGAGACTCCATACTCTGAGATTAGAAGTTGTGCCATGATGAATCAGTCTTCGAGAATCAATGATCAACTATACTTCTGGCTTGAGAGACTCAAAACCCTAATGGAGGCGTGACACTTGATGCTCTTAATTCAGACTTGTTTCTGCACATGAAATAAAAAAAACATACACTTCATGCTTGATTAGAAGTTAGTCATGCATAAGATAAAATTTTCACAACACTCGATGATCTCTACACAGGCAATGCTCAAAGGTGAAACATTCGAATCCTACCATATTTTGTGACCTTGATGTATATATAACAAAAAAAATGCAAATGAAGATGGGATCTTAGGTAAAAAAAATTGGGGTATGACAGCTGCCCCTGTTTAAGTTTCTTCTATCCGGAGATATGAAGATTGAAATCTTCGTCTCGACGAGATTGAAGGGACTGAAATACAGAATACACAATTTTTGGCCCTAAGATACCGCCATTGTGTTTATGATATGAATGTAATATTTAAATTTTATAGAGAATGATGCCGCATGAGACAAAGTAATGCTGGAGAAACCAAGCACATGATAAAAATAATCCACATGGTAAGAGATTATAACTCTATTGGAGAAACAGAGCCACAGACTTCAAATAGGAGACTCTTATCGGGGAATAACTTCGAGAGAAAGCAACTTTCTGACTCTAACAAAGAAAATGCCTTGCATAGGCCACGAAAAATAGATGGCTACTAACCCAAGATGATGGTGAGTTTACAACTCAGGGTCAAAGGTAGATAAAAGATACACCAATTTTTACTGATAGTGAACTACCAATTTTTACTGAAGGTAGAGATTTCATAACAAACTTTTCGATGATACTTTTCTGGAGGAACCCTAAGGATGCTTGTGTGCAAGTGTATCATTTTCATGCTTTGGTTTTATCTTGTATTTAGGGTTTTCTATTTTGCTTTGTTTCGATCTTATCATACAAACCCTAATTACTAATCATGACATGTAAAGCGATAAATTGTGTAATGTAAATATTACTAAGCTATTACAACAATTTTATGGGAGGGGGGAATACAAACTAGAATGGGGATTTGCAAAATGTAAACCTAAATAGATTATTACAACCAAATCGAATTTGTACAAATTAGAATAAATAGTACAATATTTAAAGATGCAATATGATATACATGTGAGAAAAAGATTTTTATTTTATTTTTATGTAAAATAAATTTTAATCTAAACCTAAAAATGTAAGGAAAAGAAATTAATTTTTTTTCAAAAAGGGAGGTTTAACCCTAATTTTTATTTAAAAGAAAATGAAGTTCATATGCATTATTATTTTTTATATTTTTCATATCAAAATAATAAATAATATTGAATATAAAAATATAAAGTTTTTGTATATGCAAAAATAAATATTTATAAGTATGAAATGAAAAATAAATTAAACTAACATGTTTTAATTATATTTTACAAGTTATTAAGAAAATACATGATATATATTTAAAAAAATATTTTTTTATGTGAAAAATGAACCAAAATAAAATAAAATGCAATATTATGAAATTTATATTTTTTTGGATTTTTATACATTAAAGAAAACATTATTGAAAACAAAAATAAATTAAATAAAAAATATAAAAGAGTTAGCAAAGGGGGGTGATGTAGCAAAACTGGCAGAAATGTGTTAGCAAAAAAATTGCCAAGCCCAAACCTGCAAAAATCAGAAAAAATGGAGAGAAGGAAAAATGTGAAAAAATAAAAGTAGCGTCCAGGTTCGAACCCAGGACATGGGTCTTACCAGCGCGCTACTTTGCCACTGGGGTGGCTATACATACATTGTCTTAAGGAAAGCAAAAATAATATAACATGAAACAAGTCATTGCCCTGTACTTCATCTTCTTCCCCAAGCTTGGCCAGACATCCTGTAACTCTCTCATTCTTCCATAAAAATGAAACTCATAACATGAAAGTTGTAGTATTTGAACTCATGATTCCAACCATATAAGTTATGTAAGCTAACAATCAAAGATCAAAGATAATTTTAATAGCCCTAAATTTAAACCTAATATTTTCAGAAATTTCAAGTTCCAAATTCTCTCAACTCAAGTAAAATAAATGCAAGATAAAGATATGTACAGTTTAGTTGCAATGAAAGCCACATTATTTATTCACAAATCGTGACCAATGGTGGCCTGTATAAGGAGATAGAAGTTGAGATATTACCTCCTTCAGTTGAAATCGTGGATGGAACTGAAGTGAGTTTGATGGAGGCCTGGTGCTTGCTTGAGCTTCCTTGAACTTCCCTGAATGTATTCCAACCCTTGCCTTGCTCTGAAAGTACCTGAAACTCCTTGGCCAAGTCAAACTGCAAGCTTTGAAAGCAACAATGGAAGATGATGGAAAAGTGATTACAGAACAGGGATAAAGGTCTGGATTGGTTTGATATCAAGTAGGTAAGATGTTTTGATGATCAAGAAAGGAAACGCACGAGCCAAATATGAGATTGGTATCCTTATGTCAAAACTGCAAGTTTGGACAGTTTATTTTTGGTGTTTTTGTGCTTGGGAGTGTTTCAGACCTTTTCTATATCGTGTTCTCTGTTGTGTTATGTTTGTATATTAGTATAGAATTGGTTTCATGTCAACTCTCCAATAGATGTGCCAGCTCTAGCCTTTTTGCAACCTTTCTTGTTTTTGAAGTAAAGTGAATGGACAAGGCTTACCATGCTTGTACTTGCTCTATTAGGGTTGGTATCAGCTTGTACAACTTGCTTTAGGCCTGTAAGATTTGTGTATGCAATGGAGACAGGTGCAATGCTCAAGAATTGGAAAGTGGCAAAAGTTAAGCTTTTTCAAAATGGCAATGTTCACTTTATGCCATTTATGGAATTACAACTTGGGTAATGGTTCTAGGGAATGGATCAAAGCTTTGTCAACTGAGTAAGTATTAAATTAAGGAGTGAGGAACAAGTTTGGGACCTGTAAAGCATGGATTAAGCAGCATAGGTACTGATTGGAACTTTGTTCTTCATGAAATGGCTTGGACAAAAAGTGAGAAATTGCCAACTTCATCTCTTCGATTCTCCCTACTCAAGAATGATCTTGAGGAGTTCTTGGACATTTTGGAAAGCTTGAAATGTTCTATATAACTCATCTTTGAAATGCATTTTAAGATACCTATTGGAACTAGGTGAAATATTTCCATGAAGTTGGGTCCAAAACATGCCTAAATTAGGGCAAAATTTCACTAAGTTATTTAGTTCATGGCCATGAATTCATAAATTTATATCTTGGGATCCAAGCATCTTTATGGAAAAGTGTGTGAAGTGAAGTTGTAGATTTCATAGAGGTCTATAACTTTCATGTTGGGAACTTTCTTTGAATCATTATGCATCATGGTGAAAAAGTGGCCTAAAGTTGAGAAAAAATAAGAAATTTTCTATACTTAGAAAATTTTCTAAGTTAACAAAATTTTCAAATTCAAACCCTAATCTTCAAACTTGGATTTCTTGATGAACAAGTTTCACATTTTGACATGTTTTGATGAATTGTGACCCTTGGAACTTGATTTTGACCAAGAAGTCAAAGTTTGACTTTTCAGTGTACAGTTGACTTTTTATCAGTTGACTACAAATTTCATTTGTCAATCCAATGAAATTGAAATGTTTTGAGACATGTAATAAGGCCAAGATGATGAAATTTAATCCTTGAAATCATGCTTCAAATCAATTGGTCATTTGCTAGGTCAAAAAATCAGAAATTGCCCTTCCTCAGCCAGAACCTTAATTTTGACCATTTTGCCCTTTTGGTGATTTGATCAAATTTCTTGAGGAATTATGATCCAAACTTGACCAAATGATACATATAAACTTAAGATGTTGATGTGGATCAAAAATTATGAAGTTTGACTGTAAATTGACCATGGTTGACTTTTTCCCCAATACAGCTGATTTTTAGGTCAACTGTCCAATTGACTGATCAAAAATGTGGTTCAAGGCTTGAAACTTGTCATGAGTAATCTTAGGGGTCCAGAATGATGTTTGAAAGTCACATGAAGCATTGATAGTCCAAAAATCCCTGTGCAAACTCAAACCCTAATTTTGGGTGATCAGTGCATGATGAGATGTCTTGAGCTGATCTAACCCTAATCCAATCTTGAGTAAAAGAGATCTTGTGAGAAAAGTCTTGATAAATGAGAGGGAAAATTTTGGGGTACAACAGCTGCCCCTGTTCAATCTTCTTAAACCTGAAGAGTTAGATTGGCGAGTTTTGTCATTCGTGACTCGAAGGTGAAAGAATGATTGGACACTAGAGTGCCCATAAATTTGCACTCGACAATGTGTAGTGGAGGGAATAGGCTTAAAGATGCCATTTGTAGAAGTGATAGAATCTTGTTGGAGATGGGCTTGTAGATGCCATCCAAAAATGTTTGTTGGATTGTAAATTGTAAGCTGAAAGAATGAGCATCAGAATGGTGTCCGCGTCTGGAATGTATCTGAGCTGTATCTGAATTTGAGTTTTGAACAAGTATCTGAGTGGGTAATCTGAATGAGTATCAGAATGGCATCCGTGTCTGGAGCGTATCTGAACTGTATCTGAACTTGAAATCTGAATGAGTATCAGAATGGCATCCGTGTCTGGAGCGTATCTGAACTGTATCTGAACTTGAAATATGAATGAGTATCCTAATGGCATCTGTGTCTGGAGCGTATCTAAACTGTATCTGAACTTGAAATCTGAATGAGTATCAGAATGGAATCCGTGTCTGGAGCGTATCTGAACTGTATCATGATTGCACATTGTTAATGGTAGCTATTAATCTTATCCTGAAAAGGGTAAAATGTTAGCTGAAACACAAAGTTATGTTGCATGAAATGTGTGATGCAATGTATTTGTTTTATCAATGTTTATGATATATGGATGTAATGTATGCGTATGTAAACTGACTTGTTGTGTTGCTGTCGGATTGGGGAAATAAATCCATGACTGCTGCTGAGGATATGTGGATTCTTCATGTCTTGAAGTTGAAGTACTGACAAAATTTTGTTGAGAGAAGTAAATTCCGTTGTGAGGGAAATGTCATGTACTGCCTTGCCAGACCCGCTTGGAGAATCCAGAGAATTTTGACGACTTCTACTGGGGATTAATATTTTGAAGCTTTAGTTCTGTCGGGGATCTAAATGAAGTACTGTGGTGATTGCTCATGGAATAGCCCAGAGACGTTTCGATATCCTTTCAACCTATCAGTAATTGTCTTTCTCATTTTGTTTATTTGTAAACAACAATTATGTTCAAATGCATATGTTCATTAATGAATCATTGGACGTTTTTGCAAATAAAACACAAGTGTAAAGAAAAAGACAAATAATTTTCTATACTTTCAAAGAGATATCTTTGTATTGACTTTGAATAAGTATTTTGTACAAATGAGATACTCATTCTAGTAAGATAATGATGCCATAAAAGGCAAGAAAAAACTTTATACAAAGAAAGATAGCTATGTGTAATAATCCCATGGGGTTTCCATTCTGCTATAGCCTTCGTATCTCCGGATATCTTGTCTATTTGTTGCTTCGTCCGAAGATGATTGAATTGATCAGAAACTCTGAGCTTGTCAGTGGAATTCAAGAGGTTGTCCTCAAAGTGATCCGACGGGACATAGTCATATGCTTTAATTCCCTAACTTTTTCCTGGACCGCCCTTTCGGGTTTTCAACTTGCCGGGTGTAAAGATTTTTTTTATTTTTATCCCTAATTTTTGCCCGAACCTTTCTGGTTCGCCGGGATGCCCTTTTTTTGCCTAGGTGTATCAACCTAGCGGGTCTCTTATGCGTAGTATCTTTTAACTATGTCCGCGTTCGCAGGGTGTGGCAGGTCATCACCGTCCATGGTGGTTAAGATCATCGCCCCACCGGAGAAAATGTTCTTGATTACAAATGATCCTTCATAGGTAGGAGTCCATTTGCCCCTGGAATCACTTTGTGGTAAGATAATGCGTTTGATCACTAGATCTCCAACTTGATATACTTAGCGCCTGACTTTCTTATTGAAAGCCTTGATCATCCGTTTTTGATACATCTGACCATGGCAAACAGCAATAAGTCTCTTTTCATCAATTAAGTTTAGTTGATCAAGTCGAGTCTGGATCCAATCGTCCTCATTCAAACCTGCACCCTTCATAATTCTCAAAGAGGGGATCTGAACCTCAATAGGCAAGACAGCCTCCATGCCATAAACCAAAGAATAGGGTGTTGCCCCAGTTGATGTGCGAGTTGTGGTACGGTACCCGCAGAGAGCGAATGGTAGCATCTCATTCCAGTCCTTGTAGGTGACTTTCATTTTCTGTATGATCTTTTTAATGTTTTTATTTGCAGCTTCGACGACACCATTCATCTTTGGTTGATAGGGAGATGAATTGTGATGTTGAATCTTAAACTGCTCGCACAAGGTGGTGATCATAGTATTGTTAAGGTTTGTACCATTATCAGTGATGATCCTTTCTGGGATACCGTACCGGCAAATGAGATTCTGCTTGATGAAGCGGGCAACAACATTCTTAGTAACGGATGCGAAGGAAGCTGCTTCGACCCATTTTGTAAAATAGTCAATGGCCACTAGAATGAAGCGGTGTCCATTGGAGGCTGTAGGCTTGATCTCCCCAATCATATCGATTCCCCACATAGAAAAGGGCCAAGGAGCCGTCAAGACATTCAGAGGAACCGGAGGTACGGGCACCTTGTCAGCATAAACTTGACACTTATGACAGGTCCGAGAGTGTTGATAGAAATCCGCTTCTATGGTAGACCAATAATAGCCTGCCCGTAGGATTTTCTTCGTCATCGTATGCCTACTGGGTGAGTGCCAAAGGTACCTTCATGTAATTCAGCCATGATTTGTTCAACCTTAATCTTATCCACACACCGGAGCAGAATGGAATCATGATTGCGTTTGTACAGGATGCCATTACTCAGGAAGAACTTAGCAGAGAATCTCCTTAGGAACTTTTTATCATTGACTGAAACTCCTTTTGGATATTCCTGAGCCTTGAGATACCTCTTGAATTCATGAAACCAAGGGTGGTCCACTACCTCTTCAGTATTAATCTTGTGACAGTGTGTTGGTTCATCCATTCGTTCGATGGTGATCTGGGGAGCCTCGTTATCCCAATTAAGTTTAAACATAGATGACATTGTGGCTAGAGCATCTACTAGCTGATTTTCTTCTCGCGGGAAATGCTCGAAGGTAATCTGTTCAAAATGTGGTAGCAACGTCAAAACATGTTCTTTGTAAGGGATAAGATTCGGGTGCTTAGTGTCCCATTCCCCTTTGATCTGACTGACAACCAGAGCTGAATCTCCAAACACATCTAAGGATTTGATTCCCAAGTCTATGGCAGCCACTACGCCAAAAAAGACCTACGAAAGCGCTTTTTTTGGCCTTTAAAAGCGCTTTCTAAGGTGGCGCTGCTATAGGTTTTAGCAGCGCTTTTTGTTTAATGAAAAGCGCTTTCGTAGGTCTACCTATGACAACGCTTTTTCTAAAAAGCGCTCTCTTAAGTAGGCTTTTGGCAGCGCTTTTTCTAAAAAGCTCTTTCTTAAGTAGGCTTTTGGCAGCGCTTTTTCTAAAAAGCGCTTTCTTAAGTAGGCTTTTGGCAGCGCTTTTTCTAAAAAGCGCTCTCTTAAGTAGGCTTTTGGCAGCACTTTTTTATGAAGAAGCGCTTTCATTGGTTTATCTAAGGTGGCGCTTTTTTCTGGAAAAGAGCTTTCATAGGTTGTCTTTTAGCAGCGCTTTTTCCTGGAAAAGCGTTGTCATATGTTTACCTTAGACAACGCTTTATATGAAAAAGCGCTTTCATAGGTCTACCTAAGGCAGCGTTTTTCTTCAAAAAGCGCTTTCATAGGGTGTTTTTTTTAGAGGTATAATTTATATAATTCATATACCTGCATTGTTTGCAGCATATTATTTATATAAACCAGTTGCCATAACCTGTAATTCATAAACAGCGGTAATGCATTGTATACCATTGTAATCCAAAATATATATACACCATTTTTGTACCTCAAAATATATATAAACCATTGTTATCAACATCGTAACTCAAAATCAGTCTTACAAAATCAACCCTAACAACAACTAAACCAGTCCTTATATGATTCTCTGCTCAATAAAATATTGACACAATTCCTCTTTGATTTCTTCCAACTGAAGTTTCGTGTAATATGCACGTTTGTACTCATCGAAGTACTACATAACAAAACATAATATGCATGATTTAGTTAAAAGTAAAAAATTATATGAAATATCCGAGAAATAATAAAACAAATCCTAAGTTATAAATCCATACCGTGACTGGAATCTCTATTTGATTCAGTTGAATGATTTCTTTGATAAACCGCATAACGAAGTATCCGCAATCTATATCGTTTTGTTGTCGAGGACACAACATAGAAAAACAAATAAGAATATATAGTTGTATTGTTTTATCAAATAGCATAAATATTATAAGCAAAATAGTGGAAATTAATATACCTGCACTTTGATCCAATTAATGTTGTTTGATTTAGACCGTCGTACCCGAGCTTCTCTTTGACACCGGAATACTTGTATCGCTCTAACAAAATAAAAATATATATTTAGAACAATGTCACAGAAATAATTAAATATATAAATACACACAAATACTTAGAATAATCTCACTTACGTATCAATCATTAACTTCATATCCGGATAATTTTTCCAATCACCCTCAACCAAATTCAGATAATAGACCACTTCTTTTATAGGATCGATAGCAACCAACAACCAGTGACGTCTATAAATTAAAACAACAGTTTAGAAGAAATTTTTCTACGCAAAAATTACAAATATTAAAATGAACTTAGAATGAAAATCTAACCCTGTAGGAATAGTATTATATGCCCAAAGATATAAGCTTTTTGTACTTCCAGTTTCCATGAATCTTTCGACTAAGTGATCTCTTACTGATTCTGGTTCCCTACCAATTGTCGCTCCGCTGACACGGGAGGAAGACACGAAATGGAGTCTGTTTGACAATTGATTCCCGCGCATCAATTTGTCATATAACAACCTTAAATAAAAACATAATTAATATTAGACTATATTCATTGAAATGTTTAAAAAAGATTTCAGCTAATTACATAATATAAAGATGGGGTTACCGGATGTATGCGTGCATAATACTGACGCCCAATTCTTTATGACCGAAAATTTGTTCCACGTCCTCATGTCTAATTATTTCGGTGCAAGGAAAACCAAAGATACCTTGATCCATATCCATTTGATGAATACCACCATCCATCAAATTTGTTGTTCCCACTATTATTTCAAGACACTGCCGGTATCGAGGGAAAAATCTAGTAGGCACCCTTTTCTTGGGTGGTACGCCAATGATTTTCTGGCTCACTTGTTGTGACCCTTGAAAAGGTACCTAAAAATCATATAAACTCAGTTAAATTATAAAATTATGCAGTTTTTTATTCGGATCATATAATTAACACTTTAAATGTACCTCTTTTTGTGATACATCAGACTCGTCGTGCCGCAAAATCCCTTTACCCTTAGATGCAGGAGTTGTAGGAGTCTATAATTACCGTGGAAATAATTGAGGTCATAACTGATAGTTGAAGACTTAAAGATTCATAATTGTTTTCAACATACCTGATCATCTATGAAAATGAGGTCCGATGGCCATGCAATAAAAGATCCTATTGCATCTCGCAGCAATGTGGTCTCAACAACAACGTCAGGTACCGGCAGCAACGCATCCATATCTAAAGCAAGGTCAACCGATACTTTCATGTGTCCATTCGAAAGCGGTCTATGGTGAAGTAAATCTCCCGAAGTGTTATGGACTTTTCCCTTGCCAACTAGTCGATAAGTCGGCGATGATAGGTATAGCTGGCAAGATGAAATGCCCTAAACCAATAAAAACCGTTAGAAGTGACTAAAAATATTCTATAATAATAACGGATATATATTGAAAATTACCTCGGGAAATTTATGCTGACAGTTGATACTAGCTTTGTCACTAGTTTCTTTCAATTGTGAACTTCTCTTTTCCGCCATATATCTCTCTTTATCCTTCTGCAATTCACGGACTTGAGCTTGTAAATCCTGCAATGTTTGCATCACTTCTGCATTGCTAGGACTTCTTCTCCTTGGATGCTTATACAAAGAGGTTGGAGTCACACCATGACCTTTACCCCTCACCTGACCCGGATACTCAGCAATATTTAGTGCTCGACTAAGTACGCTCCTGGTATCCTGATGATCCTCACTTGGGGATACCGATTGCGACAAGGTCTCCTGTAATTCATTTACATATCGAAAATTATTAGTGGAGATAAAAAATTATTTAAATATTAATAAACATTAATTGATTTAACTAAAGAAAAAATCTTATACTTACACATTCATCATACACATGTTGAATATCGGGATTAACAGCTTGATCCTTGCCCACACGGGCTTCCTTCCACAACAAATGTGCCGGTAGTGATGTTGTGTCACTTTTCGTCTCTTCTAACTACGCATTGACACAAGTCTTAAGATCATCAATTATAACACATTGAGAGAATTAATAAGATCGTAGAGTTTATATTTACTTACAATTTTTTCCTCTAAGCGAGCATATCCCAAACGCCCTTTTTTGTATGGATATGCGGGTTTTGACTCTCTCTCGCGATTTATAGCACTCACTTTCTTGAAATTCTCGTCTCTTCTTTGGCCTACAAAACCAACCCATTCTTCAGGTGTAATGAAGTTCTCATATTTCTTTGGACGTTCCGGATCCTCTTCAAGAAAATTTCCTTCATCATCTTTAAGATACTTGTTTGTTAAAAATGTTCTCCACCCTCTGTGTCTTTTTCCAGCCAAACCCATTATATACTTTTTACGGGTATCTTCAATGTTAAAAGACCTCTACAAAAAAACATACGCATAAAGTATGTTAGTAAAATAAATTTAAACACATATTATCGTCAAGATAAAGCAAATAACAAAAACCATATATGTACCTTTATCTCAGTCCAAACTTTCTCCTTAGCCTCATCCAACTCTCCTCTTTTCCATCTAGGAGTGGTGATCGGAATGTGTATACGAACAAGCGTACCAATGTAACTTGTCAACTTTGCAGCATTAGACCCAATTAGTTGGTCATTATCATTCCAATCTACATTATATGTTACTCCTCTATCTCTATCACGGATGATTCCCCTCATAATAGTTATACCTCGTGTAATATCTTTTTCTGAAGTCTTTTCTGAAGTATTTTCTGGAGTATTTTCAGGAGCATTTTCAGGAGCATTTGCATCTTTTGAGTTTTCTTGATTACTAGCCATTTAACCTGTAATAATGAAAAAAAATAAAAATGAAATGATAAATATAAAAATGAAATGGCAAATAAAAATGAAATTACAAATAAAAATGAAATGATAAATATAAAAATGAAATGGCAAATAAAAATGAAATTACAAATAAAAATGAAATGACAAATAAAAATGAAATGACAAATTAAAATGAAATGACAAATAAAAATGAAATGACAAATAAAAATTAAATGAAAAATTAAATTTTATTGAATGATATAGGCTATAATTATATATACTATTACCCTTTTCACTAAGGTCTCTTTCTTTTCTTGGTAGGAATGTGTTCTACTCGTCTCTTAATAACGCGGACAGTTGGATTGATCCAAATACCCTTATTATGATCGTTTCTAATACATGATTCATTATCATTTTGATCAGTTATGGTTAAAGATTCAATGTCAACACCAATATCACTTTGATCTCCAATGCTTTCATTAATTACTTTGTTAGATAATAGGACTATAGACAATTTCGTACTTGTCGGATCATTGACATAGAACACTTGTTTAGCTTGAGAGGCTAGAATGAAAGGCTCATCTTTGTACCCCACCCTATTAAGATCCACTTGCAAAAAAACCTGACTTATCCATTCGTATGCCATTATTATTTTCAACCAACTTGCAACCAAATATAGGAATCTGAAACTTCTCGTAATCAAACATCCAAATACGCTCGATAACCCCAAAATATGACAGATTTTCAAATTTTGGGTTTAAGTCCTTCACACTTGATATATGCGTTGCTTCAGCGATCAAGGTGACACCACTATTTTGCATAGTACTTTTTTCATCCTGTTCTTTGGTATAAAATGTGTATCCATTAATTGCATATATGCTATAAGAAAACACAACTAAACTTGGACCGTATGCTAAACATCTCAATCTTTCTGTTACTGAAGCATAATCTGAACAATACTTTGAATAAATATGTTCCTTAAACCATGGTAGGAAACTTCGATTGTGCTCTCGTACAATCCAATTCTCATTTCTATTCGGATTTAAACCTCGAAGAACACCCTTGTGAATTTCAACATACGGCTCAACTTCAAGCTCATTATGCAGAACATACAAATGCACTTGATCTCGTTCGACCATTGATACTGTCACAACTTTATTTCCAATTAGCTTCTTACCTTCTTTTTTTTCAACAACATGAGATTTGGGGAGTCCAATTGATTGAACATTTGACAGATATTCAGTACAAAACTCAATCGCTTCTTCAACAATATATCATTCAGCAATACAACCCTCTGGTCGACTTCGGTTTTTCACATACCCTTTTAATATTTTCATATAACATTCAGTAGGATACATCCATCTCATATAAGCTGGTCTGCACAGTTGTGTCTATTTGACAAGATGAATGACAAGATGAACCATTATGTCAAAAAACGAGGGAGGGAAATACATTTCAAGATCACACAAAGTAACAACTATTTCTTTTTGCAATGTTGGTAAGATCTCAGGATCGATCACCTTGCTGCAAATTGACTTGAAGAAAAAACACAGTTTAGTTATTGCGCTTCTTACTTTTTCTGAAAGAATAGAACGTATACCTATCGGTAGAAAATGTTCCATTCTAACATGGCAATCATGCGTCTTTAAACTCTTTAACTTGAGGTCTTGCATAGACACAAGTCTTCTAATATCTGATGAGTAGCCTTCTGGAACTTTAACCTCACTTAGGAACTTACACAATATTTTTTTCTCCTTTCTGGATAGAGTGTAAACAGCAGGTGGTAGATATGTTCGTCTTCCTTTTTTCACGGGTCCCAATTCAGTTCTTATTCCCATCTCTACCATGTCCTCCCTTTCTTTAAGACCATCCTTAGACTTCCCTTTTATATTGAGTAACATACCAATAACACTGTCAAATACATTTTTTTCAATATGCATAACATCAAGAAAATGTCTTACGTACAAAGATTTCCAATATGGCAATTCAAAAAAAATGACCTCTTCTTCCACCCACCTGTAACAACTTTATGTGCAAAAGGCTTGCCAAACTGAATACTCACATCTTTCACCTTTTCAAATAATTGATCACCTGTCAATCCAGGCGGAGCTCTACGTTGTTCGGTATCTCCGTTGAACGCTTTTCTTCATCCACGATATTGATGTTTAGAATTTAAGAATCTACGATGACCGAGAAAGACATTCTTCTGACAAAGTTTCAATCGCATCGTATCTGTTCCATCTTCACAGATAGGACACGCTTTTTCACCTTTAATGCTATACCCGGATAGATTTCCGTAGGCTGGAAAATCGTTAATTGTTCCAAACAACATCGCCCTCAAGTTGAAACTTTCTTTCCTATACCCATCATAAACCTCCACACCGTTCTCCCACAAAATCTTCAAATCTTCGATTAAAGGTTCCAAATATACGTCTATGTCATTTCCTGGTTGTTTAGGCCCAGAAATTAACATAGATAACATCATGTACTTACGATTCATACTTAGCCACGGAGGTAGGTTATAAATCATAAGAATCACAGGCCATGTGCTATGCGAGATACTTTGAATACCGTGTGGGTTCATTCCATCAGTAGACAATGCCAAGCGAAGGTTTCTTGCTTCTTTTCCAAATTCAGGATAATCATTATCAATTTTCATCCACTGTGGTGAATCTGCTGGATGTCGAAACTTTCCATCAACAATTCTTTTATTTGCATGCCAAGTTAAGTGTATTGAATCGGTTTCACTACGATACATCCGTCTAAATCTCGGAATTATAGGAAAATACCATAAGACTTTTGTCGGAGACAACTTTTTCTTATATCGAGGGGCACCGCATTTAGGACACTCATTTAACGATGCATACTCGTTTCGAAACAAAACACAATCTTTTGGACAGGCATGTATCTTGTCATAGCTCATGCCAATAGAGTACAACATCTTTTTGGCCACATACGTTCGATTGGGGAGAACATTATCCTCTGGTAGCATATCTTTCATAAGGGCTAATAACTCTGTGAAACTTTTATCCGACCATCCATTGCCCGCCTTTAAGTTGTACAACTTTAATACCACAGACAATCTTGTGAATTTTGTACAACCATTATACAACAGTTTCTCTGCATCGCTTACCAACCTCTCGAACATTTTGGGACAATCATTAAGATCTTCTTCAAGCACTTCTGCAATCTCTTCAACTCGATCATAACCGTATGTATCTGTGCCATTGTCGTTTGAAGCATAGGTCCTATTATCCCCTGATTCATCATTCCTGTCACTTTTCTCACCATGCATATTCCAATATGTATAACTTCTATCAATTCCATACCGTATTAAATGCGATGCCAACTGAACCGCGTCAACCTGATTCCCATAACAGCAACACAAACAAGGACATGTCATTCGACCGGGGTCTTTGGCGTGCGCAACAGCAAACTTAACGAATTCCGATACCCTATTCTCGTACTCTTTCGACAATCGATTGGAATACATCCATGTCTTATCCATGGTTTACGGTTTCTGAGTCAATCTGAGCTAAATGATAAATTAGAAAACAAAACCAATACTCAAAACTTGCACTTGCTCTTGCACAACCATATAACAAAACCAATACTCAATACTTTTCACTAAATTCATTTTATTCTATCAACTACTTTAGTACACAAGTATAACACAAGAAACCATAAACAAGAAACTATCATTGCTCAAAATCAATCATAAATTATGTGTGTACTCAAAATCAAAAAAGATAAAATTTTGCAGTTCAGTTGTACTATCAATGGAATGTATGCTACAAGTAATGATGAAAATAGGGGAAATGTACATTTGCATGGATGCTTCCTTCATTCTCGTAAAGTCTTTTGACTTCTAAACATATATAGCGAGGCTAAATATTTTGGTTTACAATAGTGCATATAGTACATATTTAACTCATATGTCTGTTATATGTGAAAACTTAGAGATGACATTTACATTGTGTTGTATGAGAGAAAAAATCATACACACACTCTACAAAACTAAACTATAGAGTAAGCTATGGATAAGGAAATGAATGGTATTTACTATCAATATGTTGTAGGCAAACAACAAGGCAAAACCACAATTATGGTCCAATAAAAACCCAACCACAACAAACACTGTATCTGCGATAATATAGTTAATATGGAATGTGAAAGAATCTGCATAAACTAGCGACTCTGACCATCAGATCTGCAAACTCCAACACATATGCATTCCCCTACCACTATAGAAAAAAGTAATGCTACACAAAATTCCTATATCGAATTAACTAAAAGAATTATTAGAAGATAGTCACATCTTTATTCATACAAAACTATTCTAGAAATTAGAATCAAAGCAAGCATAGAACAATTTATTCATACAAAACTATACTAGAAATTGACATACCTAGAGCTGAGTTGTGTAACTTTGTGTTGTATATTGTTGTGATTTCTGATGCAGCAAACTTTGTGATTTCACCTTGCGTTTCTCCTGTGGCAAGTGGTGGTCGTTGTTCTGATGAAAGAGTACTGATGAACGGAGGCGAAGGTCCTGATGAAGAAGTCCTGAAACTGCCCCGGTGGTCCTGAACAAGAAGACGGAGGCAGAGGTGCTGATGACGAATAGAAAAGTGGCAAGTGGTGATCGTGACGAAAATCTCCTCGTAGATGCTAACGGCGGCAGAGCTCTAGTTTAGGGCTTTGATGATTTCGTGAAGAACAATAGAAAAGTGATGATACGAATTTTTGATTTTTATTATAAAACTACCCACGAAAGCGCTTTTAAAAGCGCTTTCTAAAGGTCACCTATAACAGCGCTTTTTAATGTAAAAGCGCTTTCGTAGCATATCCTATAGCAGCGCTTTTAAAAGCGCTTTGTAAAAGCGCTTTCTAAGGCTAACCTTTAGCAGCGCTTTTGAAAAGCGCTTTCTTAAGGTACCCTCTGAAAGGCACCCTTTAGCAGCGCTTCTCAAAAAGTGCTTTCTAAGGGTGAACTTTAGCAGCGCTTTTGAAAAGCACTTTCTTAAGGCACCCTTTGAAAGCGCTTTTTTTAAGCGAATTTTTTTTAAAACCTACAGCAGCGCTTTTTCCTAAAAGCGCTTTCGTATGTGTGCTTCTAAAACTTATTTTTGGCGTAGTGAACCTTGAGACCAAAGATGCATGCTTCGTATTCTGCCATGTTGTTCGTACAGTTGAAGCAAAGTCTGGCAGTAAAGAGAGTGTGACACCCTTCTGGAGATATGAGTACAGCGCTTATACCATTACCAAGTGCATTGGATTCCCCATCAAAGAACAGGGCCCATCGGGATCCTTGTTCAGGTCTGTCATATGGTCTGATCTCTTCACAGTTATCTAATGTTATGATGTCTTCATCCGGGAATTCAAATTTCATGGACTGATAATCTTCTACGGCTTGATGAGCAAGATGATCAGCTAGCACACTGCCCTTTTATAGCTTTCTGGGTAGTGTATTGTATGTCATATTCTATTAAGATCATCTGCCATCTAGCTATCCTCCCATACAGAGCAGGATTTTCGAAGATGTATTTTATCGGATCCATCTTAGATATCAACAAGGTAGTATGAGTCAGCATATACTGTCTTAGCCGGCGAGCAGCCCATGCCAGAGTGCAGCAATTTTTCTCGAGCAGTGAATATCTGGTTTCACAGTCGGTAAACTTTTTGCTCAGGTAGTAAATAGCGTGCTTTTTTCGGTCAGACTCGTCATGCTGCCCCAACACACACCCCATTGAGTTCTCTAAAACAGGCAGATACATGATCAGTGGTCTTCCCTCGACTGGTAGCATCAAAACAGGAGGCTCTTATAAGTACTCTTTGATCTTGTCAAAAGCAATCTGACATTCATCATTCCATTTGACTACTTGATCTTTCTTCAATAGTTTGAATATTGGCTCACAAGTAGCTATCAGGTGAGAAATGAATCTGGCAAAATAGTTCAGGCGTCCCAAGAATCCTCTGACTTCCTTCTCAGTACGAGGAGCAGGAATTTCTTGTATCGCTTTAACCTTGGCAGGATCAACCTCGATACCTTTGTTGCTGACAACAAAACCTAAGAGTTTACTGGACCGGACTCCGAATGTACACTTGTTTGGATTCAACCTTAGTTTCTACTCCTTCAACCTCTCAAACAACTTTTGCAAATGATCAAGGTGCTCCTCTTCAGTTTGTGATCGGGCTATCATGTCATCTACATAGACTTCTATCTCATAATGTATCATATCATGAAATAAAGCTACCATGGCGAGTTGATAGGTTGCCCCAGCATTCTACAGGCCGAATGGCATCACTTTGTAGCAGAATGTGCCCCACTGTGTGACAAATGTAGTTTTCTCCATGTCCTCATGTTCCATTTTAATTTGGTTATAACCTGAGAATCCATCCATGAAGGAAAATACTTTGTGTTGGGCCGTATTTTCAACCAGGATATCGATGTGGGGAAGTGGAAAATCATCTTTAGGGCTAGCCCTGTTTAAATATCTATAATCCATGCACATTTGTACTTTACCGTCCTTTTTAGGCACGGGAACAATGTTGGAAACCCATTGAGGGTAGGAAGTAACAGCTAAGAATCCAGCATTGAATTGTTTCATGACTTCCGCTTTGATCTTCTCTAACATGGCAGGTCTCATGCGGCGGACTTTTTGTTTCACTGTTGGACAGTCTTCTCTTGTGGGCAGACGATGTACCACGATGTCTGTATCAAGTCCTGGCATGTCTTCGTATGACCAGGCAAAGATCTCAACATAATCATGCAATAGCTGAATTAGACGCTCCTTGACACTCGGCTCTAGATTGACACCCACCTTGATTTCCTTTTTATCTTCCTCGGTACCCAAGTTGATTATATTCAACGGTTCCTCATGAGGATGAATGGCTCTTTCCTCTTGTTGTAGTAGTCTGGCCAATTCCCCTGGTACTTCAAAATCTTCCTCACCTTTGTATTCGGCTTGGTAGATTAGATCTTCAGAGTCACTAAAGGCCTAGCAGTATCGTTACCCATGGGATCGGGAATGGAGGGGTACCTGCATTTGTGAGTGTGGGTGTGTGTAGGGGTATAGCCATCTTTAAACAATAAAATGTAAAAGAAATACAATTAGCACAAAAGGTTTGTATGTGGAAAAACGTCCATGATTCATTGAATGTCATATGAAGATGAAATAAAAACCCTTAAAAATGAACCATCGTGCCTCGGGTAAGACACAAGGTTTTTAATGTGCGAATTGTTTGTGAGTATTACAGGTCCAACAGAAATGTAAAAGATAAATTACTCAGAGGTGAAAGTTATTGGGACAAAGTCTCTGGCTTCCCAATTGCAAAGTCCTCCGTTGACAGTAGGAAATATTTAATCCTCCAAGCTGCCATCTTCTTACCATCTTCCACTGCGTTGACCTCTCGGTTGCTAATCTTCAGAGGTGGCCCTCCAGCACGGGCACGACACACAGCCTTATGAGCATTTGAAGTAAACCCTAAGCCAAACTTGTCGGATTTATACGGAATGTCTGGAAGCTGCCCCCAGATGGTGCATCCACCCTCCTCTACTACTGCCTCGGCGTCCTTTAGAGATGACATCCGAAGCGGAGGTCTTGTGATCTTGGGGATTTGGGATACCATCTTGGTTACCGCTACCTCTTGAGAGACTTCTTCAAAATGTTGAAAAGGAGTTTCAATGAACTCGCCATCCAACTCCACATACCGGAAAGAATTTAGGTGGCTAATAATGTACTCTTCTTCTCCGTGGATAGTGATAATCTTTCCATGGACTGGGTATTTCAGCATCTGGTGTAATATAGAGGTGACAGCACTAGCATTATGGATCCAGGGCCGTCCTAACGACAGGAGTAAGATGGGCGGATGTCCATTACATAGAAGGTTGAGTTGAAAGTATGAGTCCCCACCTTTATGGGGATGTCCACCTCCCCGTGGACCATCCTCTTTGAGCTATCAAATGCTCTCACAACTATGTTACTGGGTTTCAATTTCAGTCCTTCGCAATCCAACCTGTCGAGAGCTTTCTTCGGTAAAACGTTCAGAGATGAGTCAGTGTCCACCAAGACATGGGCCAGAGTTATTCCTCTATACTCCACAGAGACATGTAATGCCTCATTGTGCTTTCTCCCTTTTCGTGTCAAATCAGCATCAGAGAAGCCTAGGCCATTATCAGCTGTCAAACTGGCCACACAATCTTGGAATTGGTCAGCAGACGTTTCTTGTGGCACATGGGCTGTCTTCAGGAACTTCACCAGAGCTTTTGCATGTGCCTCAGAACACAGCAACAATTCTAGCATGGAGATCTTGGAGGGATTTTACCCCAACTGTTCAACCACGTCATAGTCACTCCTCTTTATTATCCTCAGGATCTCCTCCATTTCCTTCTTGGATGTTTCGAGGATAGTCAGTGGTTGAGCCTTCGTCCGGACAGTCTCTTCTTAAATACTTTTCCCTCGAATTTCAGCAGCAGAAGTATCGGTAGGGATAACAGCAGGGGTCATGTCGTCTTTGTCGGTAGAAGCACTTGTAGGCATGATTATTGGTATAGAGGTAATCTTCGGAACAGCCTTGGGTCCAAAAACTTCCTTTGGAGGGGCAATTTCTAGAGAGAAGATTCTACCGCTACGGGTAATCTTACTGGTTTCGGCAAGATTGCTAATGTCGGAATCTTCTTCTTCGGAGCTCACTTCTTTGGCGGTCATCCCATCTTGTTTAATACCATGGTAGTAGATGTATCCACCGTAATTTCACGATACTGTTTTATCTGATTCATACGGGACCGGCCCGGGCATTGTAATTATAAGAGGAGAGTCTTTGGAACCGATGTAATCCTAATGGGTCTTTTGGGGGCCCTGGAAGGATTGGCGGAGATGGTTATGATTGAGACATCTTTAACAGGAACAGGTGAAACATGAGCCTTTTCAAACAGAATCTCTTGGTTGTCTATCAAGCGTTGAATGTCTGTCTTCAACAGAGGGCAAACAGTTGGTGAGGATAAGCAAAGATGGCAGTCTTCATTACATCCTGGGAATATACCAGCTTTCAACAAGTTTATCTTAACGATTGGGAGTGGAGTCAAGAGTTCTTCTACTGCGGTAATAAACAAATCTTCTTCAATAGTATTGGCGTTGTGACTATCCCTAGGCATAGGAGCGGAAATGACATTTGGTTTCTCGGGCGCTTCAAACTCAATCTCTTTTGCATCTATAAGGTCTTGAATTTTGTTTTTCAAAGCCCAACAGTTGTTAGTGTCGTGCCCTGGACTTTCAGAATGGTATGCGCATCTGGCATTCGGGTGATAATTAGGGGATGTCGTCTTGGGATTCTTTGGAGCTTCCTTCAAAGTTGCCAAGTTAGATTTTATAAGATATGGTAAAACCTGGGCTAGAGTCATATTAATTCTGGTGAATTGTCGGACCGGCCTTTCCACCCTCGGTTGATTACTCCTTGGTTGATCAGATGTAAGCTTTGGGATCATAACAGCCCCTACCATTGGTCGGCGCTCAGCTCTCCCTTGGTTCCTTTATGGATAAACAGCAGATACCTCCTTCTTCCTAGTGAAGGGTTTTTTCACAGCTGTAGAGGCAGATGAATCTTTCTGAATCTTTCCACTTTTTATGCCAGCTTCCACCCTCTCTCCGGTTAATATTAACTCAGTAAATCCAGCAGATGAACTTTCAATAAAATGGTTGAAGAAAGGACCCGATAGAGTTCCTAAGAACATATCCACCAACTCCCTTTCAAACAGATGGGGTTGCACTCTTCCAGCTAGATCTCTCCATTTCTGTGTGTAATCTTTGAAACCCTCATTTGAAGTCATAGCCATATCTGAAGTTGAGTACAGGTAGGCGCCAAATTTGCATTATACTGGTATTGTTTATAGAAAGTTGCGGCAAGGTCTTCCCAGTTCTGTATGTCGGCCCTTTCCAATTGGTAAAACCAATTGAGTTGTGTTCCAGATATGCTATCTTGGAAAAAATGGACCCATAAGTCTTTATCAGCGGAGTGCGGCTGAATCTTTCTCATGTATGATCAGAGGTGCATTTAGGACATGACCCCCCATCATATTTTGCAAACAACGGAACTTTGAACTTTGGTGGGATCATGATTCCCGACACTAGCCCCAATTCTTCAAAGTCTAGACCTGGTACTCTTTGTATTTCCATAGCGCTTAAACGCTCTTCAAGATGTTTGTACTTATCATCAGCCGGAGGGTACTGTTCCTCAGAGTAGTCTTCCTCTTCTTTAGATTTTGACGAAACTGCTGTTTCTTTTCCTTTCCCTTCCCATTCATTAGATGTTGCTGCGAAGTTCAAGGTTCTTCTAGTTTGTCGAAACCTTCTCCCCATGATTACAACACCGGTTGGTTTCTTATCTTTCTTCTTTTTCTCTTTTGCCAACAGAGTCTTCAGCTCCTCTTGTCCTTTAGACAGGGTTGTGAGTAACTGTTGAAACTGCATGTTTTGAGTTTGAAGATCTTTGACTGTCTGTTTGAGATCCATCTTACTGAAATAAACAGTAGAGAGATGAGGAAACTTGTTACAAAAGACATGTTTATGTTATGATGAATGATATGCGCACATGTAATGTTTTCAAGGATTTTAAAAGATCCAAGTTCGTTTTAAACAAAAAGAAACACACGTTATATTAATAAGATAGAGTTTGAGTACATCAATGCCCCTTGGGAAAAATAATATAACACTCTAAGATAAAAAAAAGTAGTGCGCATCCTCTTTGGTGCTATGTAGGTATTTAGAGTCTGCTCCTCATGAAGTAGCCTAGTGAGTTCCAAAACCTTCTTCTCGCTTGCGTAGAATTGGGCTTTGAAAGTATCTTGCTCTCCTTTGAGCTGTATCCAATCCCTTTGCAGATCTCCAAGAGATGTGGGCATGTCAGGATGTAGGATAGTGTATGGAACTTCTCCTTCCTTAACAGGCTCGATAATCACCGGGAGAATGGAAGGATAAGACATCATAAGACCTTGAGCACGGGTTCATACCCACTTGAGGTAAGGCTCAAGAGGGATGGAATTCTTGTGTCCTAAAGTCTTTCTATCCACCTTGTTTAGCATCCTCCAAGCTCGGATGGATCTCTGGCGAAGACCTTGATCGTCGTTGTCGTAGTCGAAAACCAAGCCTTGAATCAGCATATCATGTGGGCCATCCCTTAGAGCATAACCAAACTGTCTTAGAGCCAAGTATGGGTTGTAGGTGATGCCTCCCCTAATGCCAAGTAGAGGGACATTAGGGAATTCCCCACAACGGTCAACAATGATAACATTCTCTTTGGATCGAGAGCACCAATGAATATTTGAATGTTTGAGCGTCATTAACCTTTGTGACCACCTTAATCCTTGCTCATTCTTTAAGACTGATTGGGGAAGATGAGAAATAAACCATCTTGCCATGAGGGGAGTGCAACACATAAGGACACCTCTTTTCCTCATTGTACGAGTGTGAAAAGAGTGTAGGATATCCCCAAGCAATGTAGGCACTAGTTACGTGACATGAAGATTTTGACGGTACTTACATCTATGAGTTAGTCAGGATTGGGGAACAAGACCATTCCATAGATAAGAAGAGCCACAATCTCCTCAAAAGCTTGCAAGTCTAGGGAATTCCAACAGCTTTAGGCCTTCTCAAACAGAAATGTTGCTAAGAAACCTTTGACACCACTTCTAGTTTCCCAATGAGTTGTGACATCAGATGAGTGCAAGTGCAGGGCTTGAGAAATCTCTTCTGGATTTAGATCTCTTTCCGTACCGTTGAAAGGTAGTTGATTGGGAATAGGAATCCTCAAGATTTGAGAGAATTCTTCCAAAGTAGGCACAAGTTGATAGTCAGGAAATGTGAAGCAATGATGCAAAGGGTCAAAGAACTGGAAGAGCACTTTCATTATATCCTCCTCTGTTGGAAGTGACCAAGTTGAGTAGATGACCATGCCTCTCGGTGAATGGAGAGTTCTCAGGGATCCTTGAAGCTAGCTCCTTGAGTTGTGGATGAATTCTTACAAGGTTGATTTGGATAGTTTTTCTGCGAAGTGAATCCATATCCTACAAAACAAGAACAAAGATGAATCTCAAAAATCCTTTAAATGGTTAGTGAATGCATATGATGTTCATGATGTCCATTATGTTATGTACAAGTATACATATACAAGCAAAGCAAATAAGTTCTTAGTTTAGGCTTGCATGAGGTTTTATAGGTAAGTACCCTCTTGAAGTTTAGTTGGCTCAACCTGTCCTAATTATAGTAACGGGGTTCTAAGGAGCTCAATATCACCGGATTGTTTCCTTGGTCATTGTTTCATCTCAAGCCTCTTTAATGGAGACCGAAATATCCCAAGAAAGCAACCCTCAATGAGTGTACTATCGAGTATCTACCAACTTCGGACTGCACCAAAGCCGGTCATCTCACTACATCCTAAAGGCCAAGTTGGTCAAGTAAAGGGTTCTAGAAGTTCATTAGTGCTTCATGACATCACTCAGTGGCCCCGTATTCTCTTTGATTAACTCAAAGGCTACCGGTACTCACAAATATGTCACACTAACATAGCTATTGCTTAGAACATGTCGGTATACCCCGCACAGTTTCCACAATGTATTGCTATTTACCTATAATGTTTCCCAAATCCAGGTGGAGGATTCAAACCCAAACAAAGAATCATAATGTAAAACAAACAAGTCAAACAATGTAAGCAAATAAATGTGATCTAGCCCTAAGGTAACCCCACTTTTACAAATTTCCCCAGCAGAGTCGCCAGTTCTGTGATACGATGGGAGAACTGACTTGAGGTTTTTGTGTTTGTGTTCGCAAATGTTGCGGTTAGCAAGAGTCACCGCCGACTTTTCTTTTATCCAAAAGGAAAGGTGAAAAAGCACAGGAAAGACCTTTGAGATGTTTTCTTGAGTTCGGGGGGTAAATTATGAAAAGGGAAGGTATTAGCATCCTTTTCATCCATGGTTTTCCATGGGCTCTTAGTTACTTGCTTAGATAACTTGCTTTTGTTGTTTGAAAATGTGTTTGGTGTGGTTTTGAAAGTATTTTGTAAAAGAGGCCATTCGATTAGGCAATCTTTGTGATGATTCTCGTTCGTAAGAATGTATACAAAGATGTTTGTCTTTTGAAAATGTTTTCAATGATTGTAAGATGTTTTTGAAATGTGTGTGTTTGTTTTGAAAATAGCAAGGATAGTTGTTTGAAATGGAGCAAGTAACTAGAAGCAATCTACCTACTCAAATGTCTTTCTTGTATATCTTCTATTCTTTTGACATTGTTGTCTTACCATTGATTTGGTAAGCAGCCATATCTTGGGATGTAAACGGGACGGGCGTGGGTCATTGTATAACCATGATTAGCAATGTTTGCAAAGTATCTTAGCATTTTGAGGGACCAAGATCATTTAGTAAGGAAACTTTTGAATAGCGTCATCGAGGGACTATGATCTTTATATTTGTTTGTTTTGCCAAGATACTTCGCGTGCGTAATATGGCCATTTTTAGGCAACCAAGTGGAGGAACCCTAAGGATGCTTGTGTGCAAGTGTATCATTTTCATGCTTTGGTTTTATCTTGTATTTAGGGTTTTCTATTTTTCTTTGTTTTGATCTTATCATACAAACCCTAATTACTAATCATGGCATGTGTGATATGGTGGGAAGAACTGACTGTTTAGAGATGCTGGTTTGCGTTTTGCGTTTGTTTTCGCAAAATGTCGCGGTAAGCAAGAGTCGCCACCGTCTTTTATTTTATTCAACAAGGAAAGGAAAAAAGCACAAAAAATTCCTTTTTCGAGATATTTCTGAGTACGGGGGGTAGATTATAGAAAGGGAAGGTATTAGCACCATTTCTATCTGTAGTTATCTACGGGCTCTTAGGTATTTGCTCATCATTTTCAAAATTATTTTCTTTGTGCTTGTGGGTTTTGAAAAGTTTTTGTTTTAACTTCGATTTAACTCTTGTGTCTGTCTTCAAGAGTGTAATGAAGTGATTTTGAAAACTTGTTTGTAAAAGGAGTGTAAGTGTGAGAAAAAGTTTGTTTTTGGATGAGCAAGTATCTAAGAGCTAATCTACCTACTCGAAAAAGGAATCATTCTATGCTAATTTCCTTTAGACAATGATATCCCACTATTAGTGAGTAGGTAGCACCGTCGTTGGAGTTTGAGGGTCAATTCGAAAGAGGGGCATACGGTCACTAAAGCAATGTTAGGACGCCTTAGCGGTAACCCTAATGTCTTAGATCATTTATTCGAGGAAACAATATCTGAGGCAACCATTTTGAGGCAACTATGATCTTCTAGACAATAGGGCAACCTCTAAAACAACCTATACTCAATGACCGTTTACGAAGGCAACCAAGTGGGGTGTACCCTAAGAGTGCGCATGTGCGAGTGTGTTGATTTCAGTTATTTTTATCTTTGCACATGTTTAGGGTGATCTAATTGATTTTAGGTTAAACATTCATTCTTGTCATGCAAACCCTATTACCAAACATCTAACAGTTGAATATTTGCAAAAATTAAAGGTGCGGAAATTAAACTAAATTATTACAAGGCGTCGGGTATTTACATCGCCAAAAGCAACCCTTGGAATTTTAAAAGCGGAAAAATAAATATCCTAATTAATTATTACAAACCGGGAGCAGATACATTAATTGGATAAAGAAAAATAAAGCGCGCGATGCAGAATTAAATCGAACGCGAAATTAGGGTTTTGACCCTTTTGATTAAAGAAAATGTTTTTGTTGTTTTTATTTTTAAGAAAAGAAATTAAATCCTAAAATTAAATGCTAAATTAATTATTAAATTAATTAATTAATGAAAAATATTAAATGACATATTTTTGGGGTTTTTGATATTTTAGGAAAGAAAATAAAATAAATAAATTAGGAAATAAATAAATATTTTTGGTTAATAATTAATTAAACAAATTAAATGAAAATAAATAAATATAGAAAGTTAGAGGAATGGGCCTGATTTAGGGAGTGCAAAAAGCAAGAATATTGGCCCAATTGTGCTGACCCATTGGATTTTTCTGATCTAGTGTATGCACGTTGACTTAGCCCTTTGATGCTCCTTCAATATTGGCCACCAGATCTGGCCGTCTGGCATGTTGATTGGTGAGGGAGTATGATGGAACTCCTGGCCTGGGCGTGCATATGATCACCTGCAAAAATTTGGAAAAATAACAAATGCTGGAGGCAGGGATCGAACCCCTGACATCCAGCCTCTAATGCCCTGAAATCAAGTGTGGCAACCATGTGGTTTTTATTGTTATCATAATGCAAATTAATAATAATATAAAAAACAAAAGCTAATGGCCAGCAAAAATAAAAAACACGCGCGCTGTTTGAATGGACGAATGATGGGGTGACAACTCATCGTCCCCTTCCTCCCTCCGTAGCTAAAACTCAGAGAGGCTATAGCCACAGACAAAGGTCCGTCGCTACAAGCCTGGCCACCCTCAAAATCTTGTATAGGCCATGGAAATGAATCCTAACACCATGGTTAGACTCGTCTCCCTCTTCTGATCACAACCATAACCATTATTAAGGCCAGTTGTTCCTGAAAAGAAAAACCCCAAAAACAAAACCGAAACCCTAACAATGGTAGATTTTGTTACAGGTCATATAAATGCAATTTAGTAATACCAAAAGCTTGCAAATGATGTGTAGGTTAAGATTATGCCATTAATTCAGATCAACCATGCTTAAATTGCAAGATGTGAATTCAAGAACAGAGCAATGTTACGAACAACTTACAGTGCGTGTAAGGGTATGAAAACGTGTGGCTTTGCTTGCTTTCGCTTGTGGAGATTGCTAGGAAGAGATTGAGATAAATATCAAGCCTTGAGGATGCCTCTAAGCCCTATTTCGATCTCACACTTTTTCTTGTTTTTTGCAAATTTGGTTCTGGCTCTATGCTTGATCTCCAAACCTTATTTTGGTATGCACACGACCCTTATGTATTGTATAATTCATTAGGTTTGAATACCCTGTCCAAATCTCCTTCTTTCAATGATTTTAATGTGGATTTGATTTGCTTTGAACAACTTTCCAAAATTGCCTTTTCTCAATCTTTTTGTGCACAACTAGCCTTGATACGAGTTTCATTACCTTGCTAGCTGTAATTAGAGCCTGAAACAAATCAAAAGATCCTTTGTTATCAATGCTTTGATTTTATTTGATTTAAATCAAATTAAATCAAATAAAAATCATATTAAATAATAAAAATATGATATGGACACATGGCCAAGGCTAGAGCACTTGGGATATAATGCTAACTCAAAACAAGTGAAAAAGAATGGGCCCATTTGGCAAAATTTGAAGTATTAGGGATAGTTGACTTTTGGCAATTTTGGAATAAAGTACAACTTCAACAATGCATAACTTCCTCAATGCTGACTCTTTGGAGGTGTTCTTGGACTTTTTAGAAATCTTGAGATGTCCTCTAACCAGACCTTTTGGTCTCATCTCAATTTGATATTCCATGCTCATGTATGAAGCTTTGACAAAAAAGGTGTTTTTGTTGACTTTTCAAAATGACCTATAATGTCCAAATTCATAACTTCTTGTGAGTGTATATTTTGATCTTGGGATATGAATATGGATTATAGGGAATTGCATGCTCTTCAAAATGAGATTTGTATGGTTCATTTCTCATAAAGTATGAGAAAGTTATGCTTGGTCAAAGTTTGGTTGACTTTTCCTGCAAAACCCTAATTTAGCAACTTTTGAATCTTGATGAATTGTGATAAATCCTTGATGAATCATGATTAACCCTTGATAAAATGATGAAATATACTTCGAAATGAGGATGTTGACCAAAAATCTTGAAGTTTGATTGTATGTAGGTCACAGTTGACTTTTGCCCTAGCACAGTCGATTTTTGGACCTTTGAGCAATTGACTGAGCAAACTTTCTCTGCAAGGCTTGAAACTTGACATGGATGATATTGAGAACATATTAGGACATTGGTGAGCACTTGGGGTCACTTGGACTCAAGGATCTTGATGCAATATGAAACCCTAGTTTGGGATAGACTGCCTTAGGAGAGAGCTTGTCTGACCAACTCTTGGGCTATCTTGAGCAACTTGGAGATCTTTCTTGAAATGTTTTGAGAAATATGAGAGGGAAAATTTTGGGGTACAACAGCTTCCCCTGTTCAATCTTCTTAAACCTGAGGATGCAGATTGGCTTTCATGCCTTTCGTAATCCGAAGGTGGAAGTGGATTGAACACTAGAGTGCCTATAAATTTGCACTCGCATGAAGTGATAATTGTCTTGTGATGTCGGGAATGGGCTTACAGATGCCATTTGGAGGAGTGTCGATCGCCTAAGAGATTCCTTAGCGAGAGCTTGTATACCTGTTGTTGAGGAAGATTCCGTTGGGGAAGTCTGATCTTTCATGGAGAGAGAGAGAAATTTAGGAGCTTCGTCGTCCGTCATTCTGCTGGTGAGTCGTCTCTATTGATATTTAGGAACTTCAATCGTCTGTACTCAACTGAGGGAACAACTTTTGCTGAGATTTAGGAGCTCGTCCGTAATTCAACTACTTTGCTGAGATTTAGGATCTAGTCCGTAATTCAAGTGACTTTGTCGAGATTTTAGGAGCTTGTCCGTAATTCAACTGATTTTGTCGAGATTTAGGAGCTTGTCCATAATTCAACTGGTTTTGTCGAGATTTAGGAGCTTGTCCGTAATTCAACTGATTTTGTCGAGATTTAGGAGCTTGTCTGTAATTCAACTGATTTTGTCGAGATTTAGGAGCTTGTCCGTAATTCAACTAAGCAACCATCTGTAGAGATTTAGGAACTCGTCCGTAATTCAACTGAGGAAACATCTCTTTCGAGATTTAGGAACTCGTCCATAATTCAACCGAGGAACATATCTGTCGAGATTTAGGAACTCGTCCGTAATTCAACAACTTTATTGAGATTTAGGAACCTGTCCGTAATTCAACTGATGAAACAATTATGCTGAGATTTAGGAACTCACCCGTAACTCAACTGAGAAAATGTTTGTCGAGATTTAGGAGCTCGTCCATAATTCAACAATTTTGCTAAGATTTAGGAACATCGTCCGTAATTCAACTGATGAAACAATTATGTTGAGATTTAGGAACTCGCCTGTAACTCAACTGAGAAAATGTCTGTCGAGAGCTCGTCCATAATTCAACAATTTTGTTGAGATTTAGGAACATCGTCTGTAATTCAACTACTTTGTTGAGATTTAGGAGCTTGTCCGTAATTCAACTGCTTTGCTGAGATTTAGGAGCTCGTCCGTAATTCAACTACTTTGCTGAGATTTAGGAGCATGTCCGTAATTCAACAACTCTGCTGAGATTTAGGAGCTCGTCCGTAATTCAACTCGAGAAACAACTTTGTTGAGATTTAGGAGCTTGTCTGTAATTCAACTGAGGAAACGTATTTGTCGAGATTTAGGAGCTCATCCATAATTCGACTGAGGTAAAAGCTTCATAGCCTGAACTTTGTGAGAATCTTTCCTGAAAGGTAAAGATTAGCTGTATGCAATCCATGATATGTATCAAGCAATGATGTTCTCAAAATAAATGAGATCATGTTGTATGATGTGTATGCATGTCATGATGTATGAAAATGTGATATTTTTAGCTGAGGAAAATAAATCCCAGATTGCTGTTGGAGAAAAGAATTGAATTATTCGTTTTCGTTGGAGACGGTAGATGAAGATGTTGTGAGAATAAACCTGCAGGAGAGGATAACTTCTCTGGGAAATAAACTGACGAGAGAATGACTCTGTGGGGAAGAGATGCTCTGTTGAGGATTCCACTGATGAATTCAGCTGGGGATGAATTATGTTGATGGTGATAATGAACCTTGTTGGGGATTAAATTCTTGTTTTGTGAAAGGGAAGAACTTCGCTGGGGATGACTTTCCATTAGCGACCTTACTGGGGATAGCCCTTTTAGACTTTACTGGGGATGACCTTCCAGAGTCTACTGAGGATAATTTTCAAACTCCACTGGGGGGTATTTTTATACTCCGCTGGGGAAGGTTTTCAGACTCCGCTGGGGATAATTGTCTAGTGCTGATGATGGATGAATTTTGCTTGGGGAGAATATTATTGATTCATTCACAGTTGCGAGTCTCAGCTGGGGAGAGCTAACACCACTAACTTTCTCTTTACTCTGCGGGGAATGAATGTACCTTCAATCATTTCCTCCATCTAGGTCTATCCCTATACCTGGTAGACATAGCAACTGTGCGGTTTGGACATTTCTTGTTTGCCCCTGTCTCTGATATTACAAAGTAATCGTCTTTTGTTTTGCATGTAAATATTTATGAGCAGCAATCAATGTCAAATGCATATATCAAAAACTGAACATTCGACGTTCTTTGCGAAATAAAACAGAAAAAGGAAAATAGTTTGAAATTTATTTATGGAAATGACTTGTATTGATTTTAAAGTTAGCCTGTAAATAGGTGTTTTTGTACAAGAGGCTGACGTCCTAGTAGGAGAACACCGTCGAACAAATAGAATTTATACAGTTTGTGAAAAACAAAAAAAAACAGCTATGTGAACAGTCCCACTGGGTTCCAACTCTGCTATTGCCCTTATGTCCTCGAGCATCTCATCACTTTGCTCCTTGGTTGACGGTGGATCAGACTGATTGGTGTCGTCCGAGCTTGATAGTCGATACTGAAGTCTGGTTACAAGGTGATCCAATGAGACATAGTGTTACGCTTTGATCCATAACTTTTGCCTGGACCGCCCTTTCGGGTTTTCAGTCCACCGGGATACCCATTTTTGCCCAAGCCGCCTTTTCAGGTTTTTGACTTGCCGGGTGTACAGATTTTTTTATTTTCATCCCTTATTTTTTCCCAAACCCTTTTGGTTCACCGAGAAGCCCTTATTTTTGCCCAGGCCAGTCAACCTAGCGGGTCTTTGATCATGCGTAGTATTTTTCACTATGTCTGCATTGACGGGGTGAGGAAGGTCGTCACCATCCATGGTGGTTAGAATCATCGCTCCTCTTGAGAAAATGTTCTTAACCACAAATGGCCCTTCGTAAGTAGGGGTTCATTTGTCCCTGGGATCACCTTGAGGTAATATGATGCGCTTGATAACCAGGTCCCCAACTTGATACTCTTGTCGTCTAACTTTCTTGTTAAATGCCTTGATCATCTGTTTTTGGTATGTTTGACCATGACAAATAGCAGCAAGTCTTTTTTCATCGATTAAGTTAAGTTGATCAAGCCGGGTCTGAATCCATTCA
This sequence comes from Vicia faba, assembly GCA_948472305.1. Taxonomy (NCBI): domain Eukaryota; kingdom Viridiplantae; phylum Streptophyta; class Magnoliopsida; order Fabales; family Fabaceae; genus Vicia; species Vicia faba. The sequence goes on from OX451740.1 coordinate 148,800,366, forward strand.
TCTTCGCTCAAACCTGCATCCTTCATAATCCGAAGAGAGGGTATCTGAACTTCAATGGGCAAGACGGCCTCCATGCCATAAACCAAGGAATAGGATGTTGCCCTTGTTGACATCCGTGCTGAGGTACGGTACCCATGGAGAGCAAAAGGTAACATCTCGTGTCAACCTTTGTACGTCACTGTCATCTTCTGCACAATCTTCTTAATATTCTTATTAGCCGCTTCTACAGCCCCATTCATCTTTGGCTGGTAAGGAGAAGAGTTGTGATGTTGTATCTTGAACTGCTTGCAGAGCTCGGTGATCATCTTATTATTGAGATTTGTACCATTGTCCGTAATGATCCTCTCTGGTACACCATATCGACAAATTAGATTGTGCCGAATGAACCGTGCCACGACGTTCTTGGATACGGTAGCAAAGTGTTGTACCCCAAAATTTGCCCTCTCATGTTTTCAAAGGTCTTCCCTTACATGGTTGGTCACAAACACTTGCCTAACGAAAATAAAGTTTTTTGAAGATGAACAAAGTGTCTTTCGATTGGCATCTGGGAAAAGTCTTCGATTGGGTATCCAAAATCCTTCGATACAGGCTTGACTCAGCAGTCTTCGATTGGGCATTTGGCACTCTTCGATCAGGCTTTGATTAGTAAGCTTCGATTAGGTGTTTGGAACCCTTCGATCAAGCTTTGGTCTGCAAGTCTTTGATTGAGCGTTGGACCCCCTTTGATCAAGTCAATTTCACAATGCTTCGACTATACATTAACTACTTCAGGCTTACCTTCGACTCACGAGGCAAGAATCTCCTACAAGATTGTTTCGATTCACAAAGGAAAATGCCCCTCAACTTCCCAGCACACCAGGAAAGAGGCTCATTCGAAGAACATGTAAATGACTCATTCGAAGAACATGTAAAGGTCCATTTGAAGAAGCATTCAAAGGGTCAATTCAAAGAACATTCAAAAGGTCCATTCAAAGAAGCATTCAGATGGCCTATTCGAAGGGCACATAAGAAGTCCATTCGAAGGACCAATCGAAGAGCATGGCCTGGAGGCATTCGAAAATCAAAGGTGTCCAGGTTCATTCAAGATTCCAAAGAGACATGAATATTTCAAAAAAGGAAATCTTTTAATATGTCTGATTCTTGTCTCATGGCTTTAAAGGCCTGTTTAATTGGTTGTCTCTTTCCGTTACTAGACCATCATACTCCTATAAATACAAGGGCAAGCATACAGTGCAGGAGGGGAACGAAAAGAGAGAAAAAAGGGAACAAAAAACGAAAAAAGGAGAAAAAGAAAGAGACGAGGATTTGGAGATACGCTGTCCACAAACTCACCAAAGGTTATCAGCATTTTCATAAGTAATCCAAGCCAAAGCAGCCATTCAGCGAACATCTCCACACCCAGAGCCACAGATCATACATCTTTAATTGGTAAGGGTTTGCAAAACCAAAATTGCACCTTCACGACATTTAAATACACATTGCATATGTATTCTTGTTATTACTGATTATGTTGCATGTAAGCTGAAGCGCAAAGATGAGATCGTGCCATTGCTGGGGCACGATCTAAGTTTCTCCTTCGAATCTCAAGATAAAACAAACCCAGACCCAGATTCAGCAGATTCAAATTGAGGAAGGATTCGAATTGGGAGGAGATTCGAATCAGGGGGGGGTAAAGTCCCCCCTAGATCTTTAACATTTGTCTCGTTTTGCAGGAAATATATTCTCAGAATCTTGTTCAGAGCTTCGAAGCTTAGCAGCTTAGCTTCGAACTGGATCCAGGGTTCCCAGATCGAAGGATGACATATCCAGATCGAACACCCCCAAAGTGCAGCCCCTCGTGCACCTTCGATCAAGCCTCTTCACTGGATCGAAAGAAAGCCCATGCCTCTTTCGATCCAGGCCTCTAGAATTATACTTTTTTTGATTTACTGCTTGTTCCTTCGATTTCATCTTTGTTTTGACTATTTTATTTCTTTTTTTAATCAACATAAAATCAATTAAAAAAAACCACAAAAACATTAGGCTAGTTTTTCTATTAAATTAACTTTGTTAATTAATCATTTAATTATCTTAACATTTTCTCAAAAACTAAAATTAAGAAGATTTAGATCATTTTCCCCAAAATAAAATAAAACACAAAAAGATTTTATTCTTAGGATTTTTAGAGGTTATTTTCAGATTTGCGCACGTTTATTTTATTGTAACTGCCTACTGGTTTGTGATAGCTTAACTAAGACTTTTACACTTTACTGCTTTATTCCCCCAATTTTGGACATGTAAATAATCCCCCTCCCCGAAGCCTTGTAATTGCGTAGGATTTACAATTCCCGCACTTTATATTCCTATACATATATTAACTGTTTAGATGTATGCTAACTAGGATTGCATGACAAGATCTTAAAATCAACCGTAGCTCACCATAACATGTACAAAGATAATATAAACTGAAAAATAATACACTCGCACATGCCACTCTTAGGGTACGCCTCACTTGGTTGCCTCGAATGTGGTCATTGAGTATAGGATGTTTTAGAGGTTGCCCTCTTGTCCAAAGATCATAAGTTGCCTCGAAACGGTTGCCTCGGATAAATAAGACATTAGGGTTACCACTAAGGCATCCTAACATTGCTTTAGTGACCACACGTCCCTTAAATCGAATTGACCCAAAAACTCCAACGACGGTGCTACCTACTCCTCAATAGTGGGATAACATTGTCTAAAGGACATTTGCACAGTTTAATTCCTTTTTGAGTAGGTAGATGTTCTTAAGTACTTTCTCTTTTGAAAACAAAAACAAAACTTTTCTCACTTACACTCTCTTCAAAACAAAAACTCTTTTCAAACCCACAATCACAAAGTAAAGAAAATTTTTGAAAACATAGTGAGAAAGTACCTAAGAGCCCGTGGATAACCACGGATAGAAAGGGTGCTAACACCTTCCCTTTCTATAATCTACCTCCCGAACCCGAGAAACGTCTCAAAAAGGAATTTTTATGTGCTTTTGTCCTTTCCTTGTTGGATAAAATAAAAGACGGTGGCGACTCTTGCTTACCGCGACATTTTGCAAAAACAAACGCAAACGCGAACCAGCATTTCAAAACAGTCAGTTCTCATTCCCACCGATCACAGAACTGGCGACTCTGCTGGGGACTTCATAAGTGAGGTGTACCTTATGATTAGATCACTTGTGTTTTCAATTTTATGCTTTGTATGCTTTAATTTTATGGGCTTGTATTGGAGTTCTATAGATCCTAACTCGGATCTGGGGATACCCTTTAGGTAAGTAGCAATAAACTGTGAGGGATCTGTCCGGCATAGACCGACACAGATGAAGCAGTAGCTACGTTGGTGTGGCACCTTAGTCTGTACTGATATCCCTTGTGTTGGAACGAGGAGAATATGGGTCTTCTAAGGAGTCATTAAGCACCAACTGATCTTAGAACCTTAAATTGACCAACTTGGCCATAGAACAGTAGCAGTATGCTACACTCATTGAGACTAAACTCTCGCGATGATTCCGGCCGCAAGAAAAGGTTGCTAAACTGGAATTATGACCGATTGAGGGTAGTCAGTGATATTGAGATCCTCTAGAACCCGGTTACTATTTTTAGGACAGGTTTAAACCAACTAAACTGAAAGAGGGTAATGCCTAAACTCCATGCCAGCCTAAACTTAAGGCTATATGTGTGACTTGTGTGCCTTCAAACTTGAACTACTTGCACATTCTTATTATCTGACAACATGAGTTCCTTACAGGTTTTATTTACAGTCCTTATCCGATAATTTGGATTTATTGCAGGGTTTACTTACATCACCTCACACTTTTGCTTAAACGCATAGCATACACATCATAACATCATACCTTAACATTTCTTTAACCATTTCAAGGATCTCAAGGGTCTGTGATGCAGGTTATGGTAAATCAAAAGTCTAGCAAGAGGCAAAGGGGATTTATTTTCCTCTAGCCAAGGTTGTCTAGAAATCCAAGCACGATAACTTGAGTCAGGGGCTATGACCCACTCGATATGGTGAGCTTGACTCTTGAAGAAGGACTCTTAACGACACGAAGTTTCTTCTAACAAATTCTAACAAGTTTCTTGTTTACCCCGCGAGATCCTTGAAAACATTGCATACATATATCATACATATCATTGCATAACAGGTCTCCCAATACAGGTCTCTCATGTTCTCGCTGTTTATTTCAGCAATGGCTTTCCAACCAGACAATCAAGATCTTCAAACTCGAGAGACTCAGTTCAGGGAAATCTTCCTAAACCTATCCAAGGGGCAGGAAGAGTTGAAAACACTCCTCGTTGGGGACTTGGTCAAGAAAAGTCCTGAAGACAATAAGGACGAACGGTTGGAACAATTGCAAGCTGAGTTCAGTACCATGAAAATCCAGATGCTGGGGCAGATGGCTCTTATCCAAGGCTTAGCTCGGGAACAAGAAGAGTTGAGAACCATGATCAACCAGCTTCATCAAGACAGATACAACAACATGAAGCAAACAGTCAAGTCCGGGGACCAAGTCATTAATCAACTTCCGAGAAGTCAAAGGTTTGGTTTGATGAAGAATAGACCTCTCCAAGTTGTTACTACCTCACAGGTCCAACAAAGACCTTGCCAAGAACAATGGTTTGATCAGAGTAATCCAAATATGCCCAAGAAGCAATTCACTAAGATCAACATGTCACTGGGTCAAGCGCTACAACACATGTTGAAGGCAAAGCTGATTATGTTAAAGGCTCCTCTCCGGAACCCAAATACTTCCGCTCCTACCTATCATCCCAATGAAAGGTGTGCATACCACTCTGACAGTCCGGGACATGACACAAACAACTGTTGGACTTTGAAGAACAAGATCCAAGACTTGATTGATGCCAAGGAGATCAAGTTTGACCCTCCAAAGACCCCAAACATAATCACTGCTCCTATGACGAATCATTAAAAGCTTTTGTTCATTTGAATTTTCAAGTTGTAATCTCTTTGTTATTCGAACAATTATCTATTAATGTCAAACTCTGTTTCATTAATGCATTGCATATGTTTGTCTTTATTTGATCCACTCATTTTCATTACATTTAAACTATGCTTTTTACTCTCCTTATGACATTCAACTCTTGCTAAAAGTTACAAGCCTTTAGAGGGAGGATGACGAAACAATACCATAATCTCATACAGTATGCTTTTGGACAGACCTCGCTGACGATGTACAGGCGTATCTTTCAAATCCTAAACACTGGAGTTATAAGGAAGATAATCCCTAGTCAACCCCTTTGAGCCAAAGAAGTAGGAGTTTTCTGTTTTAAACATAAATTGAAACCTTTAATTTAAACCTGGGGCAGGGTAGTCTCTCAGTTAATAAAAAAGATGCGCATTGAAGTCGCAAAACTCTCAGTTCATAATACAACAAACGACATCAAAAGCACTCCTCTTGAATCAAAAGACAGTAGTGGTTCCTTATCTCATAGGCATTCAATCTCTCAAAAGAGAAAAGCCCACTGAGCCAAAACCTATAAAGAAGGCTTAAGAAAGCTGGGGCATCCCGCTGACTGTAATCTCGAAAACAAGAACAGTCAGGCAAAAGTTAGGGATAACAAATCAAAAGAACGAGGTCGCTACAAATCCTCAACAACATGAAAAATGTTGCAAAAATGACTGCCTTCCAACAAATTCAACTTGTGTGAACCATCACGAAAAACGTCATTCCAGACTCATTAGGAGTTCAAATTCACAATTAACTGAGTTTAGGATTGAAGAACATCACGAAGAGCGGGTGGGTACAAATATACTTTGAGCCTTTATCCTTTGCTTCTTAAACCGTGAACCAAGCCATGTTACAACCCTTCAAAAGTCCTAATTGAAGCATGGGTTGGTTCGAAAGCATACTGTTACAAAAGGTATCCTGACTCCTGTAAGGCTTTGCTCTAAATCCTGAGTTTGAATTTTCTTAGCAAAATTTCTTTACTCGCTAAAACGCATTTTAAAAAAAAAACTTCAAGACAAACATAAACTTTGCATTACTTGAATATCATTGTTTGCATATGGCTATTTGTTTAACAGCGGAGAAATTCATACAATGAATATCCAGTGAATAAAAGCTCTCTCAGTGAACAAAATCAATTCAAGAAGGATGACACTTCCATTGACGAATCTCCTATCAACAGGGGGACTTGACATGTCACTATCTAGCACACCTGGGGCAGTCCAGTCAAGATTTCAAGAAATCTCTGAAGAAGTGAAGAGTAACCAGGGGCAAGTCTCCATCTTCGTCGCTTGGGGCATTAAACATCAATCTCAGTAAAGGGTTACGTACAATTAAACATTTTCTGGAAATGTCACAAACACTTTCTACTAGGGGAAATGACAAATCTCCCCAAAATCCTTCTCATAGGATGACTCCCATCAAGGGTTTAATCTTTGAAAACCTTTCCCCAGCTGAATCAACCTCAAGAATCCTCGAGGACTTCCCCCAACGAGGATGTCACCTCTCTAGCAGACTGACGACAGGGTTTATTTCCCCAACAACACCAGAATTCCCCAGCTTGAGTTTGCCTCGCCGACTACTACAAATTAAAGTACCACAACTCCTCTTCCCCAGTAGACTACTCTACAATCCCCAGCAAGTTACTGAAACCTAGACCCGACCAGATGTCAGTTTAACTTTGACTCCCCAGTAGAGCAACGGACAACCGAGACTCCTGAACTTGTTCCCCAAGAATGAATCCATATTCCCCACAGAGTTTTCAATATCCCCCAGCGGAGTTCTCCTCAAACAACAAAGCATGGATCCCCGGTGGAAACATTTTGAGCAAAGTCCAAGACAAAATTACATTTCAATAACATTCATAGCATATGCATACAAAATACATATAACATAAATCTCATTTATTTTGAGAACATCATTACATAATGCATACATCATGACATTGCATACAACAAACTCTTTACCTTTTCAGGAAAGATCGATCGACAGATAAAAGTCATTACCTTTTGGAGTAGCAGTCATCAAAGATTCCTTCATTTCCTTTTGAGGTAGTAATCGTCCAAGATTCCTTCATCATCATGTTGAGGTAGTAATCGTCCAAGATTCCTTCATCATCCCGTTGAGGTAGTAATCATCCAAGATTCCTTCATCATCTTGTTGAGGTAGTAGTCATCCAAGATTCCTTCACCATCCTGCTGAGGTAGCAGTCATCCAAGATTCCTTCACTATCCTGCTGACGTAGTAATCTTCCAAGATTCCTTCATCATCCTGCTGAGGTAGTAGTCATCCAAGATTCCTTCATCATCCTGTTGAGGTAGTAGTCATCCAAGATTCCTTCACCATCCTGCTGAGGTAGTAGTCATCCAAGATTCCTTTATCATCCTGCTGAGGTAGCAGTCATCCCAGATTCCTTCACCATCCTGCTGAGGTAGTAATCGTCCAAGATTCCTTCATCATCTTGCTGAGGTAGTAGTCATCCAAGATTCCTTCATCATCCTGCTGAGGTAGTAGTCATCCAAGATTCCTTCACCATCCTGCTGAGGTAGTAATCGTCCAAGATTCCTTCATCATCCTGCTGAGGTAGTAGTCATCCAAGATTCCTTCATCATCCTGCTGAGGTAGAAGTCATCCAAGATTCCTTCACCATCCTGCTGAGGTAGTAGTCATCTAAGATTCCTTCATCATCCTGCTGTTGTAGTAGTCATCCAAGATTCCTTCACCATCCTGCTGAGGTAGTAATCATCCAAGATTTCTTCATCATCCTGCTGAGGTAGTAGTCATCCAAGATTCCTTCACCATCCTACTGAGGTAGTAATCGTCCAAGATTCCTTCATCATCCTGCTGAGGTAGAAGTCATCCAAGATTCCTTAACCATCCTGTTGAGGTAGTAATCGACCAATATTCCTTCATCATCCTGCTGAGGTAGAAGTCGTCCAAGATTCCTTCACCATCCTGCTGAGGTAGTAATCGTCCAAGATTCCTTCATTATCCTGCTGAGGTAGAAGTCATCCAAGATTCCTTCATCATCCTGCTGAGGTAGTAATTGACCAAGATTCCTTCATCATCCTGCTGAGGTAGTAGTCATCCAAGATTCCTTCACCATCCTGCTGAGGTAGTAGTCATCCAAGATTCCTTCACCATCCTGTTGAGGTAGTAGTCATCCAAGATTCCTTCATCATCCTGCTGAGGTAGCAGTCATCCAAGATTCCTTCATTATCCTCCTGAGGTAGAAGTCATCCAAGATCCCTTCATCATCCTGCTGTTGTAGTAGTCATCCAAGATTCCTTCATCATCCTACTGAGGTAGTAATCGTCCAAGATTCCTTCATCATCCTGCTGAGGTAGTAATCGTCCAAGATTCCTTCATCATCTGTTTGGAGTAGCAATCGTCTCAGATTCCTTCATCACACATCATTATCAAAAAAGGCCTCCTCTGGTTAGATTTATTTCTTCCAGTTAATGACAGGCAATCAGAGACCTTCAAATAACAGTCCAGATACGATCCAGATTCGGATGTAATTCTGTCACTCATTCAAATACAGTCCAGCAATCGCCCCTGGATGGCATCTTTAAGCCCATCTCCAATGACTATCCATTACCTCTCCAAATGGAATCTTTAAGCCCATTCCCTACAAAATCAACCAACACATCTTCGAGTGCAAATTTTCTGGGCACTCTAGTGTTCAATCCTCTTTTACCTTTGAGTCGCGAAAGGCAAACTTGCCAATCTAACTCTTCAGGTTCAAGAAGATTGAACAGGGGCAACTGTTGTACCCCAAAATTTGCCCTCTCATGTTATCAAAGGTCTTCCCTTATGTGATCAGTGGAAATAGAACTGACTGTTTCAGAATGCTGGTTCAAGAAATGTCGCGGTAAGCAAGAGTCGCCACCGTCTTTTATTTTCTCCAACAAGGAAAGGACAAAAGCACAGCAAAATTCCTTTTTGAGATGTTTCTCAGTTCGGGAGGTAGATTATAGAAAGGGAAGGTGTTAGCACCCTTTCTATCCGTGGTTATCCACGGGCTCTTAGGTACTTGCTCACTATGTTTTCAAAATGTTTTGCTTTTCTTGTGTTTGTGGGTTTTGAAAAGAGTTTCGTTTGAAAACTTCGTTTTGACTCTTGTATCAGTCCTCAAGAGTGTATGAAGTGTTTGTTTGAAAAACTTTTGTTTGAAAAGTGTAAGTGCGAAAAGTATTTTTTTTTGAAAGAGAAAGTATCTAAGAACCTCTACCTACTCAAAAGAAATTAAGCTGTGTAAATGTCCTTTAGACAGTACTATCCCACTATTGAGAAATAAGTAGCACCGTCGTTGGAGTTTTTCGGGTCAATTCGATTATAGGGGCATATGGTCACCAAAGCAATAGTAGGACTCCTTAGCGGTAACCCTAATGTCCTAGATCTTTTTTATCCGAGGCAACCGTTTCGAGGCAACTTGGATCTTTAGACAGGAGGGCGACCTCTAAAACACCCTATACTCAATGACCACGTCGAGGCAACCAAGTGAGGCGTACCCTAGGAGTGGCATGTGCGAGTGTGTCAGGTTTCATGTTAAGTTATCTTTGTACATGTTATGGTGAGCTACGGGTTGATTTTAATTTCAGAGATAAGTCTTGTCATGCATAGCCTAGTTAACATATATCTAGCAGTTAAATGTTTGCAGAAAATAAATCTACGCTATTACAAGGCGTCGGGTAATTACTTCGCCAAAAACATAACCCTTGAAAAGTAAATGCGAGAAAATAAAGAAAGCGATAAAAAGTCATAATTAAAGCTATTACATCCTCGGAGCAATTACATAAATATGATCAAAAATAATATGCGCGAAAAGAAATTAAATCGGAGAAGTCCTTAGGGTTTTGACCCTTTTTGAGAAAAGAATGAATTTTTGGTTATTTTGCAATTAATTAAATTAAACCTAAAAACTAATTAGTTAATTAATTAATTAAAAGAAAAAGGTTTTTTAAATTTTTTATGTTTTTAATGAAAATAAAATAAAAAGATGATTAAAATTGTCAAAACCCTAATTCTATGTTAATTTTATTTATTGTGAAAAAAAGTCAAATTTAACCTAATTAACTAAATTAATTTGTTAGTATTTATTTACAAAAATATTAAATTAAAGGTGAAATTAGTAATAATAAAAATATTTTAGTCTTATGAATTTTATTATGAAAATAATTAATTTGTGAGTTAATTAAATAATAATAATTAATAATAATAATTAGAAAAAGAAAATAAAAAGGAAAATATAAAAGAAGAATAAACCAAGGGGGGGGGGGGGGGGGGGGGGCTGGCCCATTTAGGAGGTTTCTTTGGCAATTCTCAGGCCCATTAACCTCAAGCCTGTTTGACTTTCCTGCTTCTCCATGGTGCGTGCTGACTGGGAGTACCATGATCCTTCCATCTGGATCGTTAGATTTGAATTTGAAGCCACCTGGAGTGTTGGTAAGTGAGGTACATGGTGGAATACTTTGGGAAGCCTGCATGTGAATATGTTATAAAAAACAACATAAGTGTTTTGGGGGACCTGGGATTCGAACCCAGGTCCCAATGATTCCCAGCCAGCACATCAACCACTACACCATCTGCACGCGTTTGATATTATAATACTAAGTAATCATTATATTAATAAACCAAACAATATGCTGCATAAAAGAAAAACACGCGCTTTTTAAACTATCCAACCATGAATCAACACCTCATCATCGTCCTCGTTGTGCCTGCAAAAAACAAGGTTAGATAGCGGGGGTTTTTAACCCCCACAACCTACAGGGACGAAAAATTGCGAATAGAAGCGTGGTTAATATAAATATTTTGCGAGGGTGCCAATGTGTTCGTCTGGTCTTAATGATTCCAACCATATTCCTTATGAACCTTAATTGTTCCTGGATTGTAAAGCCCTAATTTGAAAGCTTATGAACCCTAAAATTCAACCATGGCAACTTTTGATTCTGTGCGTTTTAGTCCAATTCAGTTATACCATCAGCTTCATATGAGTTCTAGCAATACAAAACAATCAATAAAACATGTTAATTATGCATGAATTAAGTTGTACGATTCTCAAAATAAAACGCAAATCGTGACTCTGTTCTTGATGATTCTTTGAACTTCAATGCTTGGTTTTTAATGCTGCATGTTCCTGGGATCCCCTGCAGTGTATTAGAATCAATAAAAGTTCTTGAATCGTCCTGGAATATGGAAATCAGTTTTCAAGTTTTCTTGGAAAATTTCAATATGGTTATGGCTTTGTTTGCAGCTTGTTCACGTCTGCATGATCAGGGTTAGCTAGCATATTTATAGAGGAATGGGATTAGGTCAGAATCTTGCAAATAAATCCATGGAATGATGATTTGAATATTTGATTGGAAATCATATATTTTTGAATCTTCATGATTAGAAAAAGTTGCCAAATTTGGAGATATTACATCTTTGACTTGGTGCACGAAATTGCCAGCCTTTTTAGGTCATTCTTGCTTCACAAAAAGATTGAAAAACCATATCTTTATATTTCCCTACAATTTAAATTAATTAAATGAATTAATATTGATTAAAAATCCAATTAATTAATAAAAAAACAATAAAATAATTAATCAAGCTTGATGGGTCGTGCATAGGCCATGGATAAAGTTTCAATTAGAAATTTGAGGCCCATTAGCAAAAACAAGGTGTTTTGAGCAAAGTTGACTTTTGCAAATTCATAGAAATTTCCCAACTTCTCCAATGCATATCTTGCTCAGTTTTGATCATATGAATATGTTCTTGGACATTTTGGAAAGGTCTTGAAGTCCTCTAACCAATGCCTTTGGTCCCATGTCATTTGGATTTACCAATCTCAAGTTATGGTCTTTGACTTAAAGTGCATTTTTGTTGACTTTTGAATTTGACCTATAATGTAGAAATTGATAACTTCTTGTGAGTTAATTTCTTGGACTTGGAATGTGAAGATGGTTTGTAGGAAATGGCATCCCCTTCAAAATGAGCATTGGATGGGATTTTTCTGATAAACCATGAAAAAGTTATGCCCTAGTCAAGATACAATTGACTTTTCTACTGTCCAAAAATAGTAACTTTTGCATCTTGATGATTTTTGAGCCATTCTTGTGGAATCATGATCAAGATTTGATCAAATGATGATTTTGGACTCAAAATAAGATGTTGACCAAATTTTTTGACTTTTGACTGTAAAATGACCATTTTACCCCTGCAGTTGACTCTTGATCAAATAGGGCTTTTGACTGTGCAAATTGGCATTGTGAGTCTTGAGACTTGACATGTAGATGCTTGAGAATGTTTATAGGCATATGAGACTTGGTTGAACCATTGAAAACCTCAAATTCCTTGAGAGAACCAAAACCCTAATTTCAGCTGGCTTAGGAGGTATTTAGACTGTGCAATCCTTGAGCAATCTCGAACCATTTGGAGATGATTCTTGATAAATCTTGAGGAATATGGGAGGGAAAATTTTGGGGTACAAAAGTTGACCCTGTTCAATCTTCTTGAACCGGAGGATGTAGATTAGCTCGCGTGCCTTTCGTGATCCGAAGGTGGAAGATGATTGAACACTAAAGTGCCCAGAAATTTGCACTCGCATGGTGTGGTATCAGCAATGTGATGTCAGGAATGGGCTTACAGATGCCATTTGGAGATATGATGGATAGGAGGATGGGCTTATAGATTCCACCTGGAGATGTGACAGAATCTTGTCGGGGATGGGCTTATAGATGCCATCTAGAAATGTAATGGATAGTTGTGGAGATGGGCTTAAAGATGCCATCCAAGAGTGATTGCTGAATTGTTTGAGTTGGTCGAGTAGATAGTTGTCCTGTCTGGTTTCAGGTATTAATCTACAATTCATCGTCCACAGATTTTTCCTGGCTAGTTACAGGTGTTGATCTGGAATCTAAGAAGGCTGGCCGATGAGATAGTTTTCCTGTCTGGTTTCAGGTATTAATCTCTGACTTGAGAAAGAAAGATAGTTTTCCCAGCTTGCTACATGTATTGATCTTCAATCTCTTCAATGTAGATAACTTTCCTGTCTAGTTACAGGTATAGATCTACAATTAATCATCCACAGATACTTCCTGACTAGTTACAAGTATTAATCCGGAACTTAAGAAAAAGTTGGTCGAGATAGCTTTCCTGTCTGGTTTCAGGTATAGATCTCTGACCTGAGAAATAAAGATAGTCTTCCTGGCTTGCTACAGGTATTGATCTTCAATCTCTTCAATGTAGATAACTTCCCTGTCTGGTTTCAGGTATAGATCTACACTCAATCGCTCACAGATATTTCCTGGCTAGATACAGGTGTTGATCCGGAACTTAAGAAAAAGTTGGTCAAGATAGCTTTCCTGTCTGGTTTCAGGTATAGATCTCTGACCTGAGAAATAAAGACAATCTTCCTGGCTTGCTACAGGTATTGATCTTCAATCTCTTCAATGTAGATAACTTTCATGTCTGGTTTCAAGTATAGATCTACAATCAATCGCTCACAGATATTTCCTGGCTAGATACAGGTGTTGATCCGGAACTTTAAAAAAGTTGGTCGAGATAGCTTTCCTGTCTGGTTTCAGGTATAGATCTCGGACCTGAGAAATAAATATAATCTTCTTGGCTTGCTACAGGTATTGATCTTCAATCTCTTCAATGTAGATAACTTTCCTGTCTGGTTTCAGGTATAGATCTACAATCAATTGCTCACAGATATTTCCTGGCTAGATACAGGCGTTGATCCGGAACTTTAAAAAAGTTGGTCGAGATAGCTTTCCTGTCTGGTTTCAGGTATAGATCTCTGACCTGAGAAATAAAGATAGTCTTCCTGGCTTGCTACAGGTATTGATCTTCAATCTCTTCAATGTAGATAACTTTCCTGTCTGGTTTCAGGTATAGATCTACAATCAATCGCCCACAGATACTTCCTGGCTAGATACAGGTGTTGATCCAGAACTTTAAAAAAGTTGGTCGAGATAGCTTTCCTGTCTGGTTTCAGGTATAGATCTCTGACCTGAGAAATAAAGATAGTCTTCCTGGCTTGCTACAGGTATTGATCTTCAATCTCTTCAATGTAGATAACTTTCCTGTCTAGTTTCAGGTATAGATCTACAATCAATCGTCCACAGATATTTCCTGGCTAGTTACAGGTATTGATCTGGAACTTAAGAAAAGAGGTGGGTCAAGGAGATAGTTGTCCTGGCTGGTTTCAGGTATTAATCTCTGACCTGAGAAATAAAGATAATTTCCTGGCCTGTTACAGGTGTTGATCTTCAATCTCTTCATGTAGATAACTTTCCTGGCTAGTTACAGGTATAGATCTATAATCAATCATCCACAGATACTTCCTGGCTAGTTACAGGTATTAATCTGGAACTTAAGAAAAAGTTGGTCGAGATAGCTTTCCTGTCTGGTTTCAGGTATAGATCTCTGACCTGAGAAAGAAAGATAATTTCCTGGCCTGTTACAGGTGTTGATCTTCAATCTCTTCATGTAGATAACTTTCCTGGCTAGTTACAGGTATAGATCTACAATCAATCGTCCACAGATACTTCCTGGCTAGTTACAGGTATTGATCTGGAACTTAATAAAAAGTTGGTCGAGATAGCTTTCCTGTCTGGTTTCAGGTATAGATCTCTGACCTGAGAAAGAAAGATAATTTCCTGGCCTGTTACAAGTGTTGATCTTCAATCTCTTCATGTAGATAACTTTCCTGGTTAGTTACAGGTATAGATCTATAATCAATCGTCCACGGATACTTCCTGGCTAGTTACAGGTATTGATCTGGAACTGCAAAAGTTGACGGTAATCATCTTTTGATTGACCTTTTCCTGAAAGGCAAAACGTTAACTGTATGCAATGTCATGATGTGTGAAGTGCATGATGTTCTCAAAATGAGATCAGGTCGTATGCACTTTATCATGTATGTAAATAGGAGGTATGGAATGTGAAATGTTTATGAATGTATTTCGTCTGGAAAATAAATCCTTGACAAATGCCGGGAAGTTTGTTAAGTCCTGGGCTGATGTTAGAATTCTTCGTTTCCGCTGGAGGATGCTGAACGGAGATGATTGTGTGAATAAACCGGTAGGAGAAGATGACTCCGTTGGGGAATAAACCTGGTGAAGAGATTACTCTGCGGGTAATTACTCTGTGGAGAAGAGATGTTCTGCGGAGATTTTAACGATAATTCTACTGGGGACTCCGTTGATAAGCTCTGTTGGGGATTTTGATGAACTCCGCTGGGGGATAGAAAGAACTTCGCTGAGGACGATCTTTCCGTTGCAATTTGCTGAGGATAACCCAGTTAGACTCTGGTGGGGATAATCTCTGAATATGGCCGGGGAGACGCATTTGCACTCTGCAGGGGACAAGCTTCCAAAATCTACTGGGTAAGATGATTCAACTCTCCTGGGAAAACTTTTTAGGAAATGGCTCCACTGGGGGTATCTTGTATTCTGTCGGGGAACAATCTTATATTTCTATCAAGGAATATTAAGACTACCGGGGATGCTTGCTGAGGAATATCTGTATACTCTGCTAGGGAATATTAAGATCTTCTGGGGATACCCAACTTTTCCTTTTAGGGCTGACAGTAGACTAACTCTGCTCGGGGGAGAGTATTGCTGATTTGCTGGGGATACTGTGCCTTTTTAGGGCTGATGGGAGACCAACTCCGCTTGGGGAGAGTATTGTTGACTCTTGTCTTACTTTGTGGGGAGTGAAGGTATCTTGGTCATATTCTTAAGCTGAAGCTACCTTGGTACCTTGGTGGACAGAGCAACTGTGCAGTTCGGACAATTCTTATTGCCCCAGTTTCTGCGGGAGAAGAAGGCCTATGAGGTGCTTGATAACCGCTGATTGACAAATCTTCTTCTGGGAGGCAAGTGACGAGATGACGGGACATAGTCATACGCTTTGATCCCTAACTTTTTCCTGGACCGCCCTTTCGGGTTTTTAGTCCATCGGGATATCCTTTTTTGCCCAAGCCGCCTTTTCAGGTTTTCGACTTGCCGGGTGTACAAATTTTTTTCCATTTGTATCCCTCATTTTGCCCGAACCCTTTTGGTTCGCCGGGAAGCCCTTATTTTTGCCTAGGTCAGTCGACCTAGCGGGTCTTTGATTATGCGTAGTACTTTTTTTGACTATGTACATGCTCTCAGGATGTAGGGAGGTTGTCACTGTCAGTCGTGTAGTGTTGCCATACTACCAAAAGATCTTCGTTTGGTCATGCAAGATTCGTTGCTGGAACTCACGTCCAATGCCCCAATTGATTCAGATGGAGATTTGCCCCTGGCTATTTGGCATTTTGAGAGATTCCTTGAACCTTGACTTGACTGCCCCAGATTATGGACAATGATCATGCCGTGCCCCTTGGTTGGAAGTGTTTTTGTTCACTAGATATTCTTCGTGCGAACTTCTCTGCTGTTCGAACAACTAGTCATATGCAAACAATTTTATTTTAAGAATGCAAAGCTTATGTCTGTCTTGAAATTTTTGAAAATGCAGTTTTCAATAAAACAAGTGAATTTTTGTAAAATATGATGTCAACTCAGTATTTTACAGCAAGCCTTAAGGAGTCAGGATACCTTTTGTAACAGTATGCTTTCGAACTAACCCATGCTTCAGCTAGGACTTTTTAAGGGTTATAACGTGGCCTGGTTCACGGTTTAAGAAACAAAGGATAAAGGCTCAAATTTTATTTGTACCCACCCGTTCTTAGTGATGTTCTTCGATCCTAAACTCAGCTAATCATGCATTAGATCTTGTTTGAATCTTTGCTCTGATATTCCAGTGATGGTTCGGATACTGACAATTTATTTTGAACAGGCAGTCATTTCTTTTAACATTTTTTCATGTTGTTGAGGGTTTGTAGCGACCTCGTTCTTTTGATTTCATTATCCCTGTCTTTTTGCCTGAACTGTTTCTTTTGTGATTACAGTCAGCGGGATGCCCCAGTTTTGTAAGTCTCCTTCATAGGTTTTGACTTAATGGGCTTTCATTTTGAGAGATAGTGACTTCGTGTCCTTATGATTATACGGAACCATCATTGTTCTTTTGTTTCGGAAAGACTTCTTGGACGCCATTCATTGTGCACCTGGATTAAACTGAGAGAACTACCCTGCCCCAGGTTATAATTAAGGGTTTTAATTTTTGCGTGAAAAGAAAAAAACTCCAACTTCTTTGGCTCAAAGGGGTTGACTAGGGATTATCTTCCTTATAACTCCACTGTTTAGGATTTGAAACAATGCCTGTACTTCATCAGCGGGGTCTGTTCAAAAGCATACTGTAAAGATCGTGGTATCGTTTTTGTCATCCTCCCTCAAAAGGCTTAGAATCTTTAATCGAGAGTTGAACATCACAAGAAATGAAAGCAATTTGAATATAGTGAATACGAATGGATTGATTCAAAACAGACGTATGCAATGCATTAATGAAATAAAAGAGTTCGACATGATAATAATTGTTTGAACAAGCAAAGAAAAATACAACTTCAGAATTCAAATGAACAAAAGTCTCTTAGTTAGAACTAGTCATCTCATATGAAGAATTCTCAGTGGAAGATTTTCATCTCGCCATCCGGCATGAACTCCAGCACCCTTCCGCCGATCAAGTCCTGGATCTTGTTCTTCAGAGTCCAACAGTCGTCGGTTTCATGTCCCGGACTGTTAGAGTGGTATGCACACCTTTCATAGGGATGATAGGTAGGAGCAGAGGTGTTGGGATTCTGGGGAGGGTCCTTTAAAGCAATCAGGTTAACCTCCAGCAAGCGTTTCAGTATGAGCGATGATGGTATATCAGTCTCAGAGAAATGTCTTCCAGACGTATTTCGCTTATGCTGATTACCCTGTTGATGCTGGCGAGGTTGATACTGGACCCTGGAGGTAGTAGCAATTTGGAGAGGTCCATTCTTCACCATACCAAACTCTTGACTTCTCGGAAGTTGATTAATGACTTGATCCTCAGCCTTAACTATTTGCTTCATGCTGTTGTATCCGTCTTGATGAAGCTGGTTGATCACGGTTCTCAACTCTTCTTGCTCCCGAGATAAGCCTTGGATGAGAGCCATCTGCCCCAGCATCTGGGTTCTCATTGCATCTACCTCAGCTTGCAGATGTTTCAACCGTTCGTCCTTGCTATCTTCAGGACTTTTCCTGACCAAATTCCCCATGAGGAGTGTTCTCAACTCTTCCTTCCCCTTGGATAGGTTTAAGAAGATTTCCCTGAACTGAGTCTCTTGAGTGTGAAGATCCTGGTTGTCTCGTTGGAAATCCATTGCTGAAATAAACAGCGAGAATATGAGAGACCTGCAAAGGGTGACCTGTTATGCAATGATATGTATGATATATGTATGCAATGTTTTCAAGGATCTCGCGGGGTAAACAAGAAAATTGTTAGGATTTGAATTTTGCAGCTTGATTGAAGGAACTTCATGTTGTTGAGAGTCCTTCTTCAAGAGTCAAGCTCACCATATCGAGTGGGTCATAGCCCCTGACTCAAGTTATCCTGTTTTAATCTCTAAAGAACCTTGGCTAGAGGAAAATAAATCCCTTTTGCCCCTTGCTAGACAGTTGGTTCATCATGACCTGCATCATAAACCCTTGAGATCCTTGAAATGGGTGAGTCCTTATGCAGGATGTATGCAATGTTATGATGTTATGATGTTATGATGTTATGATAAAGGCACACCACAAGTATTCACAAAAGGCAAACATGGTAAAGGCACACAAGTCACACAAAAGAGCCCTTAGATTTCAGGCTGGCATGAAGTTTAGGTACTACCCTCTTTCAGTTTCAGTTGGTTAAGACCTGTCCTAAGAAAATAGTAACCGGGTTCTAAGGAGCTCAATATCATTGGATTGTTTTCTATGTTCATTGTTTTGATTTAGCCACATAGCTGGCGACCAAAATATTCCAAGAAAACAACCCTCAATGAGTGTAGTATCGAGTATCTACCAACTTCGGACTGCACCAAAGTCGGTCATCTCACTACCCCTAAAGAGGCCAGGATGGTCAAGTAAGATTCTAAGGTCAATTGATGCTTCCCGACACCACGCGGCGGCCCCGTACTCTCCTTGACTTGACTCAAGGGTTACCGGTACTCACCAAAGTGCCATATCAATGTAGCAACTGCTTCAACCATGTCGGTATACCCCGCACAGTTCCCTCACAGTTTGTTGCTACTTCTAAAGGGGTATCCCCAGATCCGGGTTAGGATCTATAAAACTCTGATACAAGCCTACAATATTAAAGCATTCAAGGCATACAATTGAAAACATGGTGATCTAATCCTAAGGTACACCTCACTTATTAATTTTCCCCAGCAGAGTCGCCAGTTCTGTGATCGGTGGAAATAGAACTGACTATTTCGGAATGCTGGTTCGCGAAATGTCGCGGTAAGCAAGAGTCGACACCATCTTTTATTTTCTCCAACAAGGAAAGGACAAAAGCACAGCAAAATTCCTTTTCGAGATGTTTCTCGGTTCGGGAGGTAGATTATAGAAAGGGAAGGTGTTAGCACCTTTCTATCCGTGGTTATCCACGGGCTCTTAGGTACTTGCTCACTATGTTTTCAAAATGTTTTGCTTTTCTTGTGTTTGTGGGTTTTGAAAAGAGTTTCGTTTGAAAACTTCGTTTTGACTCTTGTATCAGTCCTCAAGAGTGTATGAAGTGTTTGTTTGAAAAACTTTTGTTTGAAAAGTGTAAGTGCGAAAAGTATTTTTGTTTTGAAAGAGCAAGTATCTAAGAACCTCTACCTACTCAAAAGAAATTAAGCTGTGTAAATGTCCTTTAGACAGTACTATCCCACTATTGAGAAATAGGTAGCACCGTCGTTGGAGTTTTTTGGGTCAATTCGATTATAGGGGCATGTGGTCACCAAAGCAATAGTAGGACGCCTTAGCGGTAACCCTAATGTCCTAGATCTTTTTTATCCGAGGAAACCGTTTCGAGGCAACTTGGATCTTTAGACAGGAGGGCGACCTCTAAAACACCCTATACTCAATGACCACGTCGAGGCAACCAAGTGAGGCGTACCCTAGGAGTGGCATGTGCGAGTGTGTCAGGTTTCATGTTAAGTTATCTTTGTACATGTTATGGTGAGCTACGGGTTGATTTAAATTTCAGAGATAAGTCTTGTCATGCATAGCCTAGTTAACATACATCTAGCAGTTAAATGTTTGCGGAAAATAAATCTACGCTATTACAAGGCGTCGGGTATTTACATCGCCAAAAACATAACCCTTGAAAAGTAAATGCGAGAAAATAAAGAAAGCGATAAAAAGTCCTAATTAAAGCTATTACATCCTCGGAGCAATTACATAAATATGATCGAAAATAATATGCACGAAAAGAAATTAAATCGGAGAAGTCCTTAGGGTTTTGACCCTTTTTGAGAAAAGAATAAATTTTTGGTTATTTTGCAATTAATTAAATTAAACCTAAAAACTAATTAATTAAAAGAAAAAGGTTTTTAAAGTTTTTTATGTTTTTAATGAAAATAAAATAAAAAGATGATTAAAATTGTCAAAACCCTAATTCTATGTTAATTTTATTTATTGTGAAAAAAAGTCAAATTTAACCTAATTAACTAAATTAATTTGTTAGTATTTATTTACAAAAATATTAAATTAAAGGTGAAATTAGTAATAATAAAAATATTTTAGTCTTATGAATTTTATTATGAAAATAATTAATTTGTGAGTTAATTAAATAATAATAATTAATAATAATAATTAGAAAAAGAAAATAAAAAGGAAAATATAAAAGAAGAATAAACCAAGGGGGGGGTGCTGGCCCATTTAGGAGGTTTCTTTGGCAATTCTCAGGCCCATTAACCTCAAGCCTGTTTGACTTTCCTGCTTCTCCATGGTGCGTGCTGACTGGGAGTACCATGATCCTTCCATCTGGATCGTTAGATTTGAATTTGAAGCCACCTGGAGTGTTGGTAAGTGAGGTACATGGTGGAATACTTTGGGAAGCCTGCATATGAATATGTTATAAAAAACAACATAAGCGTTTTGGGGGACCTGGGATTCGAACCCAGGTCCCAATGATTCCCAGCCAGCACATCAACCACTACACCATCTACACGCGTTTGATATTATAATACTAAGTAATCATTATATTAATAAACCAAACAATATGCTGCATAAAAGAAAAATGCGCGCTTTTTAAACTATCCAACCATGAATCAACACCTCATCATCGTCCTCGTTGTGCCTGCAAAAAACAATCTTAGATAGCGGGGGTTTTTAACCCCCACAACCTACAGGGAAGAAAAATAGTGAATAGAAGTGTGGTTAATATAAATATTTCGCGAGGGTGCCAATGTGTTCGTCTGGTCTTGAAGATTCCAACCATATGCCTTATGAACCCTAATTGTTCCTGGATTGTAAAGCCGTAATTTGAAAGCTTATGAACCCTAAAATTCAACCATGGCAACTTTTGATTCTGTGCGTTTTAGTCCAATTCAGTTATACCATTAGCTTCATATGAGTTCTAGCAATACAAAACAATCAATAAAACATGTTAATTATGCATGAATTAAGTTGTACGATTCTCAAAATAAAACGCAAACCGTGACTCTGTTCTTGATGATTCTTTGAACTTCAATGCTTGGTTTTGATTGCTACACGTTCCTAGGATCCCCTGCAGTGTACTAGAATCAATAAAAGTTCTTGAATCGTCCTGGAATATGGAAATCAGTTTTCAAGTTTTCTTGGAAAATTTCAATATGGCTATGGCTTTGTTTGCAGCTTGTTCACGTCTGCATGATCAGGGTTAGCTTGCATATTTATAGAGGAATGGAATTAGGTCAGAATCTTGCAAAGAAATCCATGGAATGATGATTTGAATATTTGATTGGAAATCATATATTTTTGAATCTTCATGATTGGAAAAAGTTGCCAAATTTGGAGATATTACATCTTTGACTTGGTGCACGAAATTTCCAGCCTTTTTAGGTCATTCTTGCTTCACGAAAAGATTGAAAAACCATATCTTTATATTTCCCTACAATTTAAATTAATTAAATGAATTAATATTGATTAAAAATCCAATTAATTAATAAAAAACAAGAAAATAATTCAATTAAGCTTGATGGGTCGTGCATAGACCATGGATAAAGTTTCAAGAAGAAATTTGAGGCCCATTAGCAAAAACAAGGTGTTTTGAGCAAAGTTGACTTTTGCAAATTCATAGAAATTTCCCAACTTATCCAATGCATATCTTGCTCAGTTTTGATCATATGAACATGTTCTTGAACATTTTGGAAAGGTCTTGAAGTCCTATAACCAATGCCTTTGGTCCCATGTCATTTGGATTTACCAATATCAAGTTATGGTCTTTGACTTAAAGTGCATTTTTGTGACTTTTGAATTTGACCTATAATGTATAAATTGATAACTTCTTGTGAGAGCATTTCATGGACTTGAAATGTGAAGATGGTTTGTAGGAAATGTCATCCCCTTAAAAATGAGCATTGGATGGGATTTTTCTGATAAACCATGAAAAAGTTATGCCCTGGTCAAGATACAGTTGACTTTTCTGCTGTCCAAAAATAGTAACTTTTGCATCTTGATGATTTTTGAGCCATTCTTGTGGAATCATGATCAAGATTTGATCAAATGATGATCGTGGACTAAAAATAAGATGTTGACCAAATTTTTTGACTTTTGACTGTAAAATGACCATTTTACCCCTGCAGTTGACTGTTGATCAAATAGGGATTTTGACTGTGCAAATTGGCATTGTGAGTCTTGAGACTTGACATGTAGATACTTGAGAATGTTTATAGGCATATGAGACTTGGTTGAACCATTGAAAACCTCAAATTCCTTGAGAGAACCAAAACCCTAATTTCAGCTGGCTTAGGAGGTATTTAGACTGTGCAATCCTTGAGCAATCTTGAACCATTTGGAGATGATTCTTGATAAATCTTGAGGAATATGGGAGGGCAAATTTTGGGGTACAACACCTTACATGGTTGGTCACAAACACTTGCCTAACGAAAATAAAGTTTTTTGAAGATGAACAAAGTGTCTTTCGATTGGCATCTGGGAAAAGTCTTCGATTGGGTATCCAAAATCCTTCGATACAAGCTTGACTCACCAGTCTTCGATTGGGCATTTGGCACTCTTCGATCAGGATTTGATTAGTAAGCTTCAATTAGGTGTTTGGAACCCTTCGATCAAGCTTTGGTCTGCAAGTCTTCGATTGAGCGCTGGACCCCCTTTGATCAAGTCAATTTCACAATGCTTCGACTATGCATTAACTACTTCAGGCTTACCTTCGAATCACGAGGCAAGAATCTCCTACAAGATTGTTTCGATTCACAAAGGAAAAGGCCCCTCAACTTGCTAGTACACCAGGCAAGAGGCTCATTCGAAGAACATGTAAATGACTCATTCGAAGAACATGTAAAGGTCCATTTGAAGAAGAATTCAAAGGTTCAATTCGAAGAACATTCAAAAGGTCCATTCGAAGAAGCATTTAGATGGCCCATTCGAAGGGCACATAAGAAGTCCATTCGAAGGACCAATTGAAGAGCATGGCCTGGAGGCATTCGAAAATCAAAGGTGTCCAGGTTCATTCAAGATTCCAAAGAGACATGAATATTTCAAAAAAGGAAATCTTTTAATATGTCTGATTCTTGTATCATGGCTTTAAAGGCCTGTTTAATTGGTTGTCTCTTGCCATTACTAGACCATCATACTCCTATAAATACAAGGGCAAGCATACAGTGCAGGAGGGGAACGAAAAGAGAAAAAAAAAGGGAACAAAAAACGAGAAAAGGAGAAAAAGAAAGAGACGAGGATTTGGAGATACGCTGCCCACAAACTCACCAAAGGTTATCAGCACTTTCATAAGTAATCCAAGCCAAAGAAGCCATTCAGCGAACACCTCCACACCCAGAGCCACAGATCATACATCTTTAATTGGTAAGGGTTTGCAAAACCAAAATTGCACCTTCATGACATTTAAATACACATTGCATATGTATTCTTGTTATTACTGATTATGTTGCATGTAAGCTGAAGCGCAAAGATGAGATCGTGCCATTGTTGGGGCATGATCTAAGTTTCTCCTTTGAATCTCAGGATAAAATAAACCCAAACCCAGATTCAGCAGATTCAAATTGAGGAAGGATTCGAATTGGGAGGAGATTCGAATCAGGGGGGGTAAAGTCCCCCCTGGATCTTTAACATTTGTCTCGTTTTGCAGGAAATATCTTCTCAGAATCTTGTTCAGAGCTTCGAAGCTTAGCAGCTTAGCTTCGAACTGGATCCAGGGTTCCCAGATCGAAGGATGACATATCCAGATCGAACACCCCCAAAGTGCAGCCCCTCGTGCACCTTCGATCAAGCCTCTTCACTGGATCGAAAGACAACCCACGCTTCTTTCGATCCAGGCCTCCAGAATTATACTTTTTTTATTTACTGCCTATTCCTTCGATTTCATCTTTGTTTTGACTATTTTATTTCTTTTTTTAATCAACATAAAATCAATTAAAAAAAACACAAAAACATTAGGCTAGTTTTTCTATTAAATTAACTTTGTTAATTAATCATTTAATTATCTTAACATTTTCTCAAAAACTAAAATTAAGAAGATTTAGATCATTTTCCCCAAAATAAAATAAAACACAAAAATATTTTATTCTTAGGATTTTTAGAGGTTATTTTCATATTCGCGCGCGTTTATTTTATTGTAACTGCCTACTGGTTTGTGATAGCTTAACTAAGACTTTTACACTTTACTGCTTTATTCCCCCAATTTTGGACATGTAAATAATCCCCCTCCCCGAAGCCTTGTAATAGCGTAGGATTTACAATTCCCACACTTTAAATTCCAATACATATATTAACTGTTTAGATGTATGCTAACTAGGATTGCATGACAAGATCTTAAAATCAACCGTAGCTCACCATAACATGTACAAAGATAATATAAACTGAAAAACAATACACTCGCACATGCCACTCTTAGGGTACGCCTCACTTGGTTGCCTCGAACGTGGTCATTGAGTATAGGATGTTTTAGAGGTCGCCCTCTTCTCCAAAGATCATAAGTTGCCTCGAAACGGTTGCCTCAGATAAAATGATCTAAGACATTATGGTTACCACTAAGGCGTCCTAACATTGCTTTAGTGACCACACGTCCCTTAAATCGAATTGACCCAAAAACTCCAACAACGGTGCTATCTACTCCTCAATAGTGGGATAGCATTGTCTAAAGGACATTTGCACAGTTTAATTCCTTTTTGAGTAGGTAGATGTTCTTAAGTACTTGCTCTTTTGAAAACAAAAACAAAACTTTTCGCACTTACACTCTCTTCAAAACAAAAACTCTTTTCAAACCCACAATCACAAAGAAAAGCAAATTTTTGAAAACATAGTGAGCAAGTACCGAAGAGCCCGTGGATAACCACGGATAGAAAGGGTGCTAACACCTTCCCTTTCTATAATCTACCTCCCGAACCCGAGAAACATCTCGAAAAGGAATTTTTATGTGCTTTTGTCCTTTCCTTGTTGGATAAAATAAAAGACGGTGGCGACTCTTTCTTACCGCGACATTTTGCGAAAACAAACGCAAACGCAAACCAGCATTCTAAAACAGTCAGCTCTCATTCCCACCGATCACACAAAGGAAGCTGCTTCAACCCACTTCATAAAGTAATCAATCGCTACCAGGATGAAATGATGCCCGTTGGATGCCGTAGGTCTGATCTCACCAATCATGTCGATGCTCCACATTGCAAAAGGCCAAGGAGCTGTCAAGACGTTCAGAGGTACTGGAGGTATGTGCACCTTATTAGCATAAACATGGCACTTGTGACAGGTCCGAGAATGCTGATAACAGTCGGCTTCCATAGTAGACCAATAGTATCCTGCCTGAAGGATCTTCTTTGCCATGGTGTATCCACTGGAATGAGTCCCGAAAGTACCTTCATGCAACTCTACCATAATCCTTTCTGCTTCATTCTTATCCACACATAGCAGTAAGGTTGAATCATGATTACGCTTGTAAAGAAAGCCATTGCTGATGAAGAACTTCGCTACAAATCTCCTCAGAAACTTCTTATCATTAATAGATGCACCCTCGGGGTACTCCTGAGCTTCAAGATACCTCTTTACCTCATGAAACCAGGGTTTATCTTCTACCTCTTCAGTCTCAATGTCACAGCAATGTGCAGGTTCGTCCAACCTCTCAATGGTAATCTGGGGAGCCTCATTGTCCCATCCGACCTTGAACATAGAAGACATCATAGTTAGCGCGTCCGCCAACTGATTCTCCTCTCTAGGGAAGTGTTCAAAGGTTATCTCCTCGAAGTGCGAAAGCAACGTCAACATATACTCTTTGTAAGGAATAAGATTTGGGTGTTTCGTATCCCACTCGCCTTTGATCTGACTGATCACGAGAGCGGAATCTCCGAATACACTTAAGAACTTAATCCTTAGGTTAATAGCTGCTCGAAGACCCATGATGCACGCTTCATACTCTGCCATATTGTTGGTGCAGTTGAAACATAGTCGGGCGGTGAATGGGGTATGACAGCCTTCAGGAGATATGATCACGGCGCCAATGCCATTACCCAAAGCGTTTGAAGCTCCATCAAAGTACATAGACCATCGGGATCCCTCCTCAGGTCCTTCATCCGATCCAGGTGTCTCACAGTCAGTCACCAGCATGATATTCTCATCTGGGAATTCAAAGTTCATAGACTGGTAATCGTCTACCGCCTGATGTGCCAAATAATCTGCCAACACACTTCCCTTGATTGCTTTCTGAGTCGTGTATTAGATGTCGTACTCAGTCAAGATCATCTGCCATCTTGCTATTCTTCTGGATAGGGCAGGCTTCTCGATGATATACTTGATTGGATCCATCTTTGATATCAATAGAGTAGTGTGAGTCAGCATATACTGTCTCAGCCGGCGAGTAGCCCATGCCAAAGCGCAGCAAGTTTTCTCAAGCAACGAGTATCGGGTCTCGCAGTCGGTAAACTTTTTGCTAAGGTAGTAAATAGCATGCTCTTTTCGGCCAGACTCATCATGCTTCCCCAACACACGCCCCATTGAATTATCGAGTACTGTCAAGTATAAGATCAGAGGTCTCCCTTCAACTGGAGGCATCAGAATTGGAGGATCTTGGAGATACTCTTTAATCCTTTCGAAAGTGTCCTGACATTCGTCGTTCCATCTTACCACTTGATCTTTCTTCAGTAACTTGAAGATTGGCTCACAAGTAGCAGTCAGGTGTGAGATGAATTGGGCAATATAGTTCAAACGTCCCAGAAAGCCTCTGACTTCTTTTTCTGTTCGGGGAGCTGGCATTTCCTGTATAGCCTTCACCTTTACAGGATCCACTTGGATACCTTTATCACTTACGACAAAACCCAACAGTTTACCAGACCTTACCCTGAAGGTGCACTTGTTCGGGTTTAACCTCAGCTTGTACAACTTCAACCTGTCAAATAGCTTCTGAAGATGGTCAAGGTGTTCTTCCTCAGTTTGGGACTTTGCAATCATATCGTCAACATATACCTCAATCTCATGATGGATCATGTCGTGGAACAAGGCGACCATGGCATGCTGATACGTTGCCCCAGTATTCTTCAATCCAAACGGCACGACCTTATAGCAAAAAGTACCCCATTGAGTAACAAAGGTTGTCTTCTCCATATACTCGGGAGCCATCTTAATCTGATTATAACCGGAGAAACCATCCATAAAGAAGAAGACCTTATGCTGTGCGGTGTTGTCAACCAGAACGTCGATATGAGGCAGAGGGAAATCATCCTTGGGGCTTGCCCTGTTCAGATCCCTATAGTCAACACACATTCGAACCTTACCATCCTTCTTCGGAACCAGAACCACATTGGCCACCCATTGTGGGTAAGAAGTAACTGCTAGAAAACCGGTGTCAAATTGTTTCATAACTTCATCCTTGATTTTCTCAGACATCGCTGGGCGCATTCGGCGGACTTTCTGTTTCACTGGAGGACAGTCTTCCTTGGTAGGCAAGCGGTGAACCACGATATCGGTATCCAACCCAGGCATATCTTCATAAGACCAGGCAAAGATCTCTACATAATCACGCAGCATCTGAATCAACCGTTGCTTAATACTAGATTCCAGATTCGCACCGATCTTGACCTCTTTCTTGTCTTCCTCTGTACCCAGATTTACTGTTTCCACTATCTCTTCATGCGGTTGTGTGGCCCTCTCTTCCTGAAGTAACAATCTAGAAAGTTCACCAGGCACTTCGCAATCATCCTCACCTTCGTCCTCGGCTTGGTTGATCGGACTTTCGAAGTCATAACCGGCAGTAGCAGAGTCGTTATTAGTGGGATCCAGAGTGGATGTAGACCTGTATATGTGAGTGTGTGTAAAATAGCTGTTTTGCAAGATAAAAAAGAAAAACAAGGAGCACAAAATTTGAAATGCAAGAAAACGTCCAATGCTTTTATTAATGATATATGAAAATGACACACATAAAGCCCTCACAAACAAAGCCACAGTGTCTCGGGTAAGGCATCGGGCCGTAAAGTTTTAAAGATTGTCTATTACAAATTCAAAACAAAAGTCTCATTACTGGGTAATAAAAGAAATTGGCACGAAGTCCTTTGTCGTGCAATTGCTTAGTCCGCCATCGGTAGTCGGGTAGATCCAGCTGTCAAACTCAGACTCTTCCACATCATCATCCCCAATAGCATTTACTCCCGCGTCATGTTTTTGCATAGGAGATGTTATGACATTAGGCTTTTCAGGCGCTTCGAACTCAATCTCCTTAGCATCAATCAGATCTTGTACCTTACTCTTCAAGGCCCAGCAATTATTGGTATCATGCCCCGGGCTATCAGAGTGATAAGCACAGCGGGCGTTTGGATTGTACAACGGTGATGTGGTGTTGGGATTCTTTGGAGCTTTCCTCGGAATCACCAAGTTAGTCTTCAACAACTATGGCAGAATTTGAGATAAAGTCATGTTGAGTCGAGTAATCTATCTTTGAGGCCTCTCTGCCCTTGGCTGATTGTTGCATTGTGTGGCAACAGTTGGTCTTGAAATAACTACCGCATTAACTGCTTGGCGGCACTCGGGTCGACTTTGGTTCCTAGAGCTGTAAACTGCACTAGACTCCTTCTTGAAGGGCTTCTTCTTCGTACTTGACGAAGCACCTTTCTGTAACTTGCCGCTCTTGATACCGGCTTCAATTCTCTCCCCAGTCATAATTAACTTAGTAAAACTTGACGATGAACTCCCAATCAAATGGTTAAAATATGGACCAGACAAGGTCCCCAGAAACATATCCACTAACTCCCTGTCAACCAGCGGGGGTTGGACCCTGCAAGATCTCTCCACTTCTGAGCATAATCTTTAAAACTTTCGCTCGCACCCATAGACATACCTTGAAGTTGGGTACGCGTGGGAGCAAGGTCGGCATTATATTGGTACTGCTTGTAAAAAGAAGCAGCAAGGTCCTCCCAGTTACGGACACTAGCTCCTTCTAGCTGATAGAACCACTCAAGTTGAGTCCGTGAAAGACTATCTTGAAACACTAGCTCTTTTATTACCACTCATTACTGGGTAATAAAAGAAATTGGCACGAAGTCCTTTGTCGTGCAATTGCTTAGTCCGCCATCGGTAGTCGGGTAGATCCAGCTGTCAAACTCAGACTCTTCCACATCATCATCCCCAATAGCATTTACTCCCGCGTCATGTTTTGGCATAGGAGATGTTATGACATTAGGCTTTTCAGGCGCTTCGAACTCAATCTCCTTAGCATCAATCAGATCTTGTACCTTACTCTTCAAGGCCCAGCAATTGTTGGTATCATGCCCCGGGCTATCAGAGTGATAAGCACAGCGGGCGTTTGGATTGTACAACGGTGATGTGGTGTTGGGATTCTTTGGAGCTTTCCTCGGAATCACCAAGTTAGTCTTCAACAACTATGGCAGAATTTGAGATAAAGTCATGTTGAGCCGAGTAATCTATCTTTGAGGCCTCTCTGCCCTTGGCTGATTGTTGCATTGTGTGGCAACAGTTGGTCTTGAAATAACTACCGCATTAACTGCTTGGCGGCACTCGGGTCGACTTTGGTTCCTAGAGCTGTAAACTGCACTAGACTCCTTCTTGAAGGGCTTCTTCTTCGTACTTGACGAAGCACCTTTCTGTAACTTGCCGCTCTTGATACCGGCTTCAATTCTCTCCCCAGTCATAATTAACTTAGTAAAACTTGACGATGAACTCCCAATCAAATGGTTAAAATATGGACCAGACAAGGTCCCCAGAAACATATCCACTAACTCCCTGTCAACCAGCGGGGTTGGACCCTGCAAGATCTCTCCACTTCTGAGCATAATCTTTAAAACTTTCGCTCGCACCCATAGACATACCTTGAAGTTGGATACGCGTGGGAGCAAGGTCGGCATTATATTGGTACTGCTTGTAAAAAGAAGCAGCAAGGTCCTCCCAGTTACGGACACTAGCTCCTTCTAGCTGATAGAACCACTCAAGTTGAGTCCCTGAAAGACTATCTTGAAAGAAATGCATCCAGAGGTTCTTGTCAGCGGTATATGGTTGAATATTTCTAACATACGAACAGAGGTGTAGCTTTGGGCAGGAGACCCCGTCGTACTTAGCAAGGACTGGTGATTTAAACTTGTGGGGAATCACCACTCCAGATGCTAGACCCAAATCACCGAAGTCCAATCCAGGTATCTTCTAGATCTCCATCGCACTTAACCGGTCTTCAAGCTGTTTATACCTGTCCTCAGCCAGAGGATACTGGTCTTCGTCAAAGTCAGTCTCATTATCAGAAACCACAGGGCTAGGAGCCCTTCTTTCTTCTTGATTCTCTCCCTCTCCATATGAGAGAGACAAATTAACCTCTTCCCGTAACCTGTTTCCAAACCTGTGACCCATGTTCAGGAGGACTGTCTTCTTCTTCTTCTTCTTCTTATCCTTCAAAATAAGAGTCTTCAGATCTTTCTGCCCCTTGGCCAGGTTCATGAACATTTCCTGGAACTGAGTGTTTTGAACTTGAAGAGCCTTAATAGCTTGATCAGTGGATGTTTCGGCAGACATGATGCTGAAATAAACAGCGAAGAAGATGAGAAACCTGTAGTGGGTACCTATGATGAGGTGCATGGAAATGGAATGCATATGATATGATTTCATAGACTTTATGGATTCAAATTCGTAAACCAAAATGAAACACACTTTTATTAGATTTAAAAACTTGAAACAATTTTTGACAAATGCCTTTAAGGCGTTACGAAAAGAAAAAACTGAAAATTAAATCAAAACTAGAAATAACAAAAGACATCAACGCTCCCATGGTCGTTTTCCGTTGGTGCTGACATAGTCGTTGAGGACCTTCTCGTTCTCCAGCTGCCTTGTAAGCTTTAGGATCTTCCGCTCCTGCTCATGGTACTTTTCTCTGTAAGTATCCCGCTCTTCTCTCAACTGCATCCAAGACCTCTTTAATTCCCCAATGTCAGTAGGCATGTGTGGGTGGAGGACAGTATGAGGTGCCCCTTCTTCATCAGTACTCTCAACAATTACCGGTAAGACAGCTTCGTACGGCATTCCTAGCTTTTGGGCACAGATTCGAACCCACCGGAGATACGGTTCCATCGGAATATAGGTCTTCATCCCTAACTCATGTGGATCAGACCGGTACACCCTGTTCCAAGCTCGTATGAACCTGCGATGATGCTCCTCACTATCCCCTTAGAAGTCAAAGACAATGCTCGGAATTAGCAACTCATGAGGATCGTCCTTTCTAGCTCGCCCGAACTATCGCAAGGCCAGACAAGGATTATAGGTTATTCCTCCCCTAATTCCAAGTAAAGGAACATTGGGGTATTCTCTGCACCGGTCAATAACAGCTACTTCTTCCATGTCTCTAGTGCTCCAGACGATGTCCGTATGAACAAGGGACATAATCCTATAGGCCCAACCCATACCTTCCTTGTTCTTCAAAACAGATTTGGGGAGGTGAGAAATAAACCACCTCGCCAGCAATGGTGCACAACACATAAGGGTTCCTTGTTTCCGAGCAGTACGGACATAAAGAGCATGCAGGATGTCACCTAAGAGAGTGGGCACCAGATTACGGGACATGAAGATCTTCACTGTGTTCACGTCGATGAAAGAATCTGAATTAGGAAACAACACCAAACCATAAATGAGAAGTGCTGGGATATCTTCGAATGCTTGAAAATCCAAACTGTCCCAAAACTGATTAGCCCGATCAACCAAGAACTTAGCCAAGAAGCCCTTTGTCCCACTCCGAGTCTCCCAGTTAGACATTACCTCAGCCTTTGTCATATGTAGGGCTGTAGCAACATCTTCTGGCCTAAGAGCTTTTTCCCAACCTGTAAACGGCATCTGCTCTAGAATAGAAATACCAAGTATATCAGAGAACTCCTCCAAAGTAGGGACTAACTAATAGTCCAGGAAGGTGAAGCAGTGGTGCAATGGGTCAAATAACTGGCATAAGACACTTAACATCTGCTCATCCATCTTAGAAGTGACCAAACCAAGGAGGTGACCATGTCTTCTGACAAAGGAGGAAGTATCAGGAACCTTTGCAACCAAATCTCTAAGCTGAGTAGGAATCTGTATAAAGTTGATCCGAATAGTGTTTCTACGCATAAAGGCCATGACCTACAAAATAGAACAAAGATGAATCCCCTCTATCTTTGAAATGGGTTAGTCTGATGCAAGATGCATGCAATGTCATGATGTCATGATGTCATGATAGAAACACACCACAAGTATTCACAGATAGCAAACATGGTAAGGGCAAACAAGTCACACAGTATCCCTTAAATTTCAGGCTGGCATGGAGTTTAGGTATTACCCTCTTTCAGTTTAGTTGGTTCAACCTGTCCTAGTAATAGTAACCGAGTTCTAGAGGATCTCAATATCACTGACCACCCTCGATCGGTCATAATTCCAGTTTGGCAACCTTTTCTTGCAGCCCGAATCATCGCGAGAGTTTGTTCTCAATGAGTGTAGCATACTGCTACTTTTCTATGGCCAAGTTGATCAATTATATGTTCTAAGTTCAGTTGGTGCTTAATGACCCCTTAGAAGACCCATATACTCCTTGTTCCACCACAAGGGATATCGGTACAAACTAAAGTGTCACACCAACGTAGCTACTGCTTCAACCATATCGGTCTACGCCATACAGTTCCCTCCCAGTCTATTTCTACTTACATAAATGGTATCCTCAGATTCGAGTTAGGATCTATAGTAACTCCGATTCAAACCCACAAAGATAAAGCATACAAATCAAGCAATTGAAAACATTATGATGAACTATTCCTAAGGTACACCCCACTTATTAAGTCCCCAACAGAGTCGCCACTTCTGTGATACGGTGGAAAGAATTGACTGTTTAGAGATGCTGGTTTGCATTTTGCGTTTGTTTTTGCAAAATTTCGCGGTAAGCAAGAGTCGCCACCGTCTTTTATTTTATCCAACAAGGAAAGGAAAAAAGCACAGAAAAATTCCTTTTTCGAGATATTTTTGAGTACGGGGGGTAGCTTATAAAAAGGGAAGGTGTTAGCACCCTTTCTATCCGTAGTTATCTACGGGCTCTTAGGTATTTTCTCATCATTTTCAAAATTATTTTCTTTGTGCTTGTGGGTTTTGAAAAGTTTTTGTTTTAACTTCGATTTAACTCTTGTGTCTGTCTTCAAGAGTGTAATGAAGTGTTTTTGAAAACTTGTTTGTAAAAGGAGTGTAAGTGTGAGAAAAAGTTTATTTTTGGATGAGCAAGTATCTAAGAGCTAATCTACCTACTTGAAAAAAGAATCATTCTAGGCTAATTTCCTTTGGACAATGTTATCCCACTATTAGTGAGTAGGTAGCATCGTCGTTGGAGTTTGAGGGTCAATTCGAAAGAGGGACATACGGTCACTAAAGCAATGTTAGGACGCCTTAGCGGTAACCCTAATGTCTTAGATCATTTATTCGAGGCAACGATATTCGAGGCAACCATTTTGAGGCAACTATGATCTTCTAGACAAGAGGGCAACCTCTAAAACAACCTATACTCAATGACCGTTTACAAAGGCAACCAAGTGGGGTGTACCCTAAGAATGCGCATGTGCAAGTGTGTTGATTTCAGTTATTTTTATCTTTGCACATGTTTAGGGTAATCTAATTGATTTTAGGTTAAACATTCACTCTTGTCATGTAAACCCTATTACCAAACATCTAACAGTTGAATATTTGCAGAAATTAAAGGTGCGGAAATTAAACTAAATTATTACAAGGCGTCGGGTATTTACATCGCCAAAAGCAACCCTTTGAATTTTAAAAGCGGAAAAATAAATATCCTAATTAATTATTATAAACCGGGATCAGATACATTAATTGGATAAAGAAAAATAAAGCGCGCAATGCGGAATTAAATAGAACGCGAAATTAGGGTTTTGACCCTTTTGATTAAAGAAAATGTTTTTGTTGTTTTTATTTTTAAGAAAAGAAATTAAATCCTAAAATTAAATGCTAAATTAATTATTAAATAAATTAATTAATGAAAAATATTAAATGACATATTTTTGGGGTTTTTGATATTTTAGGAAAGAAAATAAAATAAATAAATTAGGGTTAAAACCTATTAAATTCTAATTAATTTTAAATATTTACAAAATAAATGAAAGTTATATAAAAATTAATATCCTAATTAATTTAATTAATATTTATTAATAAAAAATAAAATTCTGAAATTTAATTGGGTAAAAAATGTTTTTGTGATTTTTTTTGATAAAAAATAAATTATTCTATTGGTTAATAATTAATTAAACAAATTAAATGAAAATAAATAAATATAGAAAGTTAGAGGAATGGGCCTGATTTAGGGGGTGCAGAAAGCAAGAATATTGGCCCAATTGTGCTGACCCATTGGACTTTTCTGATCCAGTGTGTGCGCGTTGACTTGGCCCTTTGATGCTCCTTCAATATTTGCCACCAGATCTGGCCATCTGGCCATCTGGCATGTTGATTGGTGAGGGAGTATGATGGAACTCCTGGCCTGGGCGTGCATATGATCACCTGCAAGAATTTGGAAAAATAACAAATGCGGGAGGCAAGGATCGAACCCCTGACCTCCAGCCTCTAATGCCCTGAAATCAAGCGTGGCAACCACTAGACCATGTGGTTTTTATTGTTATCATAATGCAAATTAATAATAATATAAAAAACAAAAGCTAATGGCCAGCAAAAATAAATAAAAAATGCGCGCTGTTTGAATGGACGAATGATGGGGTGACAACTCATCGTCCCCTTCCTTCCTCCGTAGCTAAAACTTAGAGAGGCTATACCCACGGACAAAGGTTCATCGCTACAAGCCTGTCCACCCTCAAAATCTTGTACAAGCCATGGAAATGAATCCTAACACCATGGTTAGACTCGTCTCCCTCTTCTGATCACAACCATGGCCATTATTAAGGCTAATTGTTCCTGAAAAGAAAAACCCCAAAAACAAAATTGAAACCCTAGCAATGGTAGATTTCATTACAGGTCATATAAATGCAATTGAGTAATACCAAAAGCTTGGAAATGATGTGTAGGTTAAGATTATGACATTAATTCAGATCAACCATGCTTAAATTGCAATATGTGAATTCAAGAACAGAGCGATGTTACGAACGACTTACAGTGCGTGTGAGGGTATGAAAACGTGTGGTTTTGCTTGCTTTCGCTTGTGGAGATTGCCAGGAAGAGATTGAGACAAATATCAAGCCTTGAGGATGTCTCTAAGCCCTGTTCGATCTCACACTTTTTCTTGTTTTTTGCAAATTTGGTTATGGCTCTATGCTTGATCTCCAAACCTTATTTTGGTATGCACACGGACCTTATGTATTGTATAATGCATTAGGTTCGAATACCCTGTCCAAATCTCCCTCTTTCAATGATTTTGATGTGGATTTGATTTGCTTTGAACAACTTTCAAAAATTGCCTTTTCTCAATCTTTTTTTGCACAACTAGCCTTGATACGAGTTTCATTACCTTGCTAGCTGTAATTAGAGCCTGAAAAAAATCAAAAGATCTTTTGTTATCAATGCTTTGATTTTATTTGATTTAAATCAAATTAATTCAAATAAAAATCAACTTAAATAATAAAAATATGATATGGACACATGGCCAAGGCTAGAGCAATTGGGCTATAATGCCAACTCAAAACAAGTGAAAAAGAATGGGCCCATTTGGCAAAATTTGAAGTTTTGGGGATAGTTGACTTTTGGCAATTTTGCAAAAAAGTCCAACTTCAACAATGCATAACTTCCTCAATTTTGACTCTTTGGAGCTGTTCTTGGACTTTTTAGAAAGCTTGAGATATCCTCTAACCAACCCGTTTTGTATCATCTCAATTTGATATTCCATGCGCATGTATGAAGCTTTGACAAAAAAGGTGTTTTTGTTTACTTTTCAAAATGACCTATAATGTCCAAATTCATAACTTCTTGTGAGTGCATATTTTGATCTTGGGAGCTGAAGATGGATTGTAAGGAATTGAATCCTCTTAACAATGAGCTTTTGATGGGTCATTTCTCATAAAGTATGAGAAAGTTATGCTTGGTCAAAGTTGGGTTGACTTTTCTTGCAAAACCCTAATTTAGCAACTTTTGAATCTTGATGAATTGTGAGCAATCCTTGATGAATCATGATCAACCCTTGATCAAATGATGAAATATACTTCAAAATAAGGATGTTGACCAAAAATATTGAAGTTTGACTGTATGTAGGTCATAGTTGACTTTTGCCCTAGCACAGTCGATTTTTGGATCTTTGAGCAATTGACTGAGAAAACTTTCTCTACAAGACTTGAAACTTGACATGAATGATCTTGAGAACATATTAGGACATTGGTGAGCACTTGGGGTCACTTGGACTCAAGGATCTTGATGCAATGTGAAACCCTAGTTTGGGGTAGACTGCCTTAGGAGAGAGCTTGTCTGACCAACTCTTGGGCTATCTTGAGCAACTTGGAGATCTTTCTTGAAATGTTTTGAGAAATATGAGAGGGCAAATTTTGGGGTACAACAGCATGTAAAGCGATAAATTGCGTAATGTAAATATTACTAAGCTATTACAACAATTTTATGGGAGGGGGGAATACAAACTTGAATGGGGATTTGCAAAATGTAAACCTAAATAGATTATTACAACCAAATCGAATTTGTACGAATTAGAATAAATAGTACAATATTTAAAGATGCAATATGATATACATGTGAGGAAAATATTTTTATTTTATTTTTATGTAAAAGAGATTTTAATCTAAACCTAAAAATGTAAGGAAAAGAAATTAAATTTTTTTCTAAAAGGGAGGTTTAACCCTAATTTTTATTTAAAAGAAAATGAAGTTCATGTGTATTATTATTTTTTATATTTTTTATATCAAAATAATAAATAATATTGAGTATAAAAATATAAAGTTTTTGTATATGCAAAAATAAATATTTATAAGTATGAAATGAAAAATAAATTAAACTAACATGTTTTAATTATATTTTACAAGTTATTAAGAAAATACATGATATATATTAAAAAGAAAATATATTTTTTATGTGAAAAATGAACCAAAATAAAATAAAATGCAATATTATGAAATTTATATTTTTTTGGACTTTTATACATTAAAGAAAACATTATTGAAAACAAAAATAAATTAAATAAAAAAATATAAAAGAGTTAGCAAAGGGGGGTGATGTAGCAAAACTGGCAGCAATGTGTTAGCAAAAAAAATGCCAAGCCCAAAGGACTAAGCCCAAACCTGAAAAAATCAGAAAAAATGGAGAGAAGGAAAAATGTGAAAAAATAAAAGCAGCGCCCAAGTTCGAACCCAAGACATGGATCTTACCAGCGTGCTACTTTGCCACTGGGGTGGCTATACATCCATTGTATTAAGGAAAGCAAAAATAATATAACATGAAACAAGTCCTTGCCCTGTACTTCATCTTCTTCCCCAAGCTTGGCCAGACATCCTGTAACTCTCTCATTCTTCCATAAAAATGAAAACTCATAACATGAAAGTTGTAGTATTTGAACTCACGATTTCAACCATATAAGTTATGTAAGCTAACAATCAAAGATCAAAGAGAATTTTAATAGCCCTAAATTTAAACCTAATATTTTCAGAAATTTCAAGTTCCAAATTCTCTCAACTCAAGTAAAATAAATGCAAGATAAAGATATGTACAGTTTCGTTGCAATGAAAGCTACATTATTTATTCACAAATCGTGGTCAATGGTAGCCTGTACAAGGAGATGGAAGTTGAGATTTTACCTCCTTCAGTTGAAATCGTGGATGGAACTGGAGTGAGTTTGATGGAGGCCTGATGCTTGCTTGAGCTTCCTTGAACTTCCCTGAATGTATTCCAACCCTTGCATTGCTCTAAAAGTACCTGAAACTCCTTGGCCAAGTCAAACTACAAGCTTTGAAAGCAACAATGGCAGATGATTGAAAAGTGATTACAAAACGTGGATAAAGGTCTGGATTGGTTTGATATCAAGTAGGTAAGATGTTTTGATGATCAAGAAAGGAAACGCACGAGCCAAATATGAGATTGGTATCCTTATGTCAAAACTGCAAGTTTGGACAGTTTTTTTTTGGTGTTTTTGTGCTTGGGAGTGTTCCAGGCCTTTTCTAATCGTGTTCTCTGTTGTGTTATGTTTGTATATTAGTATAGAATTGGTTTCATGTCAACTCTCCAACAGATGTGCCAGCTCTAGCCTTTTTGCAACCTTTCTTGTTTTTGAAGTAAAGTGAATGGACAAGGCTTACCATGCTTGTACTTGCTCTCTTAGGGTTGGTATCAGCTTATACAACTTGCTTTAGGCCTGCAAGATTTGTTTATGCAATGGAAGATGGTAGGTAGGCACTAAAGGTTCGCAACCGCGGAGGGTGCAAAAAAATCATAAAAAATATATTTCTCACAATGAAACTTGTTCTTCTCCTTTTACGATCAGACCCATCAATCTCTCCTTGTTGAAGATTCCTCCTCTTCTTTGGTCTACCAGGCATCTTCCTATACTTGGGTGGTTACACATCTGGATATAGTTTCTTAACCCACAAGTTTGATCCATTTTTAGGATAAAGTACATGCTTATATACTGACTTGTACCTTGAAACTCTATAATACTCAGGAATGTAACCATTAATCTTGAAGTTCCTACTCTTCATAGCTGATAATGCACGAACGCATAGAAGTCACGTGAGTTCCCATCTTCTACATGAACATACATGATCTTTCAAGTTTACAAAAAATTTATCAGCTTGATTTTTCAAGTGCCTTACTTAAAATATTGTCTTCATCAGACATCCTAAAAAGACAACCCAATTGTTCACATTTATCAGTGTCCAATGTTTACATATAAGTAACAAAGACAGGCCAATTTTACATACCTTACAAGCCATAAGTTGTTATATATGTTGGTGACATCAATTTTCCTTCTAATATTAGGAAATATCTCATTATCATCCAAAGTTTCAAATTTCATTATGTTGGTTTCCCATCTCTCCGTAATGTATATTCTGATGTTCCAACATAGTGACCAGTGGTTTTGACCTTTCCTCAAGAATCACACTATTAAAAGATTCACACGTGTTGTTGAGAACAACATCACACTTGTTTGTGGTTTTAAAATAATATCTACTTCAAAATCTTAGTGGAGTCTTCATCATATGTTTATATGCTTCTTCATTTACAACCCTCATTCCCCTCGTCTCTCTTTCCCATGCTTATGAGTATGTTGATTTGGCAGCCTTCCATATGATCTCCTTCAATATCTTTCCAGGATACCTCTTCCTAAAATTTTTATAAAGATGCCTAAGACAAAATCTTTCTCAACACTTGGCAAGAACTCATCCATAGTAGGTAGCCGACCTTGCAACACCGAAAAGTAAAAGTATAACACACTATGTTAACAAAACATAATAAATAAAGCATATAACATTATGTTTACAAAACAGAAAAAATAAATGCATATTTATCTTTTGTTGATCTGAGACGAAGGTGTATGAGAGACATTCATCCCTACCTCTAAGGTCATCAATCAAAAGCTCTAAAAACCAAGTCCAGTTATCCTTGTTTTCAACCTCCATAACTGTAAATTTTACTGAAAGCATCTGGTCATTAGGATCCCCACCTATGGCAGCCAGAGTTTGCCATCTATAAAGCCCTTTCAAAAGCACCCATCAAACTCTATTATATTTTTGCACAACTTGAAGCTCTCCTTACAGGCCGCATAGCATATGTAAAGCCTTATAAAGTAGGGTCTTTGATCCACAACACCTTATTAAACATAATCAACATTAAACTTAACTATTGACTCTAGATTAGCTCTTAATAGTTCATGACAATGGTCATAAACGCTTGCGCAATCTCCCAAAAAAGAACCATTAATATAGTCTCTAGTTGTCAATGTTGCTCTTATTGCTTTTTTCTTGTTGAACCCCATATTCCACTTTTCCTGCGCATTTTCCTTGATATCCTTTATGGTCATCCTAGGATTGTTTTTCAAGATATTCTAAACTCTCTTGCTCAACAACTTAGTACTCATTAGCTTCATACTACACTCTCTACTACAAGTGTGTTTGTCAGTTATTGTCCTTAGTTGCCAAGAGTCTTCATTTGGAAACTTGCTACAATAAGTTTCCCACTCATAACCAACTTTACACCCCCTCACTTTGTCATTTTTATGAACCTAAGGTCTCTACCATTTTGCACAACGTATGATGTTATTGCTTCCTTAAAACCAACCTTTTCAACTCCAATGTTACCTTTTTCCACTCCAACATTAACTTGTTCAACTCCAACATTGGTTTGTTCAACTCCAACATTACCTTGTTTGTCTCCAACATTGGTTTGTTCAACTCCAACATTACCTTCCTCCGCTCCAGCATTAACTTTTTCAACTCCAACAATGGCTTGTTCAACTCCAACATTACCTTCCTCCAATCCAACATTGGCCTCATTCAACTTATCTATAATGTTATCATGCAGTTTATTAAGCAACTCTTCCACCTCATCTACAATCTCAGCAGGCTCCTCATCAACATTATCAACAACACCATCACAGTAATCAGGTTGAGACAAGGTGTATTGAATGTAGATATCAATATTTTAGAGTTTGCACTAAAATATTTACATAACAAAAACACACATTACCCTAACACATTCGTAAGCCTTAAAATTGAACAAATTTTTTCCCTAAACCCTAAAATTACAGAACACAAACACAATCTCCAAAAATTTCCCTAAAATAGAATAAATATTTGCCCTAAAACATTTACATGACTAATACATTTACAGAATAAAGATTTCCCCTAAAATATTTGGCCTAAAATAAATCAAAAATTATTAACCTTTTGAGACAACGTGCCTTCAATCTGTCACTTCTTTGACAAAGCTAACCTATGCGCCTTTAATAACGTATTCAATCTTTGATTTCACTTCAATCTTATATCTTATGTTTAGTAACACTATTTAGAAGAGCTTATTAAAATTGCTTATAGCATTGTTCATAAACAATTTTGTACTTATTTTTATAATCTCCCAAAGATAACTTATAAAAATAATTGATATCACATTTAAAAATAATTTAAATTAATTTTATCTTATGTTAGAAATATAACTTATGTAATTTTTTTATAAGTGTGTATTTTGATAACTTATGTTATAAGTTCTAGATAAATTGTTTATCCAAACAGATCTTGTTTTTGGTGTTTGCTAATATTTAGTATTGATAATACAAACTAGGTAACTACACGGATTTCTTATGAATATTGTTATATTAAATGTTAATATAAAATATTGAATTAATTAAAAATATAGTATTATATTTAATAAAAAAGTTTAAATTAAAAAAATTAAAATAGCGGAAGATTTTTTTCAAAAGTTAAGCATTTGCATATAATGTTCATTATGATTTGTTTTCGAATACAAATATCATGTTATTTGGATTGAAATTTACAAATTTGAAGTAAAATTGATTTGTCTCATTTAAGGATTTGTCTCGTGTTTATTTTATATATTACTGACAAAAATTGTCTTATGTTATTTTATCAATGATAAATATGTGTCCCGTTTTTTTATATTTGTTGATGACAAAATTTCATTTTTTTTATTATAATCAAGTATAAATATTTATCCAATATTCTTTTATTTATCATCTACAAATATGTATTCATTTTTTATATATTTATCAATGAGAAATAGTTATTCCATGTTATTTTATATATCAATTACATATATATTTCTATGTTTTGTTTGTATTTTATATCTTATTTTTTATACTTATGAATGTCAATTGTTATCTCATTTTTTATGTATTACTAGCGTTTAAACGGACACTTTCGTACTCGTTTGACAGCTTTTGTTACTGTGCTAACGCGTGTAAATTTTTTATGAGATTTTTTTGCATACATCGCATAAAAAATAATATTATTTAGACATAATTATTAGAATTAAAAGTAAGATGATAAATAGTATTTATTTTCAATATGCTTTAGTCTGCGATCGTCTGTTCTCTTTTATTAGTGCATATAAAATCCCAACAAAATCCCACAAAATCTCACAAAATGAGGATCACAAACCTTACAAATCACTCACACGATTTCACAACTTCTCCACACACTTTAATCACTCACATGCTCGTCTCACTTAACCCTAATTCGTTCCCTATAAATTACTAACAATTCTCACTCAACAACTACTCTTCACACACTTCTTATTAACACTGCACAATTCCTTCGCAACAGCTTCTCCTTGATTTAATTCACAACATACTCACAAACCTCCAAACTTTCAGTAAAAGTTCACCTTCTGTAACCTTTATTGCTTTATATTGAAGCTTTAAGGAGGTCGAGTTCAGCCTCCATCCACACCCCTTCACATCAGCTGCTCAAAGAAAAACATAAGAAGTAGAAGAAGCAAAAAGAGAGTTAGAAGAAGTAAGAAGTGAAGAAAAGAGAACGAATGAGAGAAATTAGTATCTTGATCATTTTTAACCGTGTAGCTCTAATTTCAGTTTTGGTAGTTTCATGGTGTTTTAATATTTTTTTCTTCTTGATTTCTCATTTCTAGCTTCTAGACGGACACTCTCATGCCCGTCTGTCCGCTTTTTTAAATGTGTACACGCGTGAAATTATATATGACTTGATTATAATTTTAAGTATTTAAGTGATAAAACATATGATATATATTTATGCGTACATTAAATTTTGTTTAAAACGTGTAATAATTATTACTTAAAATTATATAATCATATAAAACAATCTCTCTCTCAAATATATATAAGTATTGTAAAAACTAACTTTAATATATACAAATATTTTTTATTTAATTTTTTAATTATAATTTAAATGATTTATATAATATTTTTGTGATATATATTTTTCATGTTTCTATATACTTTTTTAATCAGCAAGCATGTAATTATAAAATACCTTTATTTTCCTAACTTTTGTTTTAAGTTAAATTAATATAGTATCACATATTTATCTTGCATTTCATTTTTATATTTATTTTAATCCCTTTCTACATATTTTCAAATTAAAAATAAAAATTGATTCCAATTTTAATTTTTTTTGTATTTTCAAATTGTAAAATAGTAAAACAATTTTACATGAGAAAGTAGCATGTTAACAATTTTGAGTAATGCAAGATAAAGGAAAATCTTGTATTTTGTTATATTGTAATAACTTCAGGTATATGACCTACAATTATACATGAAACAAAAGAATGAATATGTTTTAAACGACTAATATAACGTCTATGTCTAACAGAGAAGGTATATATTATAAATTTTAATTTGAAAAAATA
This sequence comes from Vicia faba, assembly GCA_948472305.1. Lineage (NCBI taxonomy): Eukaryota > Viridiplantae > Streptophyta > Magnoliopsida > Fabales > Fabaceae > Vicia > Vicia faba. The sequence continues at coordinate 148,844,199 of OX451740.1, forward strand.
TTAAAAAATGGATGATGAACACTTAATAGAGGAATCATGATAATATATCAAAGTAAATAATGTATGAAAGTAGCATAAATACTTAATATATATATATATATATATATATATATATATATATATATATATATATATATATATATATATATATATATATATATATATATATATATATATATATATATATATATATATATATATATATATATATATATATATATATATATATATATATATATATATATATATATATATATATATATATATATATATATATATATATTAAGTATTTATGCTACTTTCATACATTATTTACTTTGATATATTATCATGATTCCTCTATTAAGTGTTCATTATATATATATATATATATATATATATATATATATATATATATATATATATATATATATATATATATATATATATATATATATATATATATATATATATATATATATATATATATATATATTGGAAATCCATCAAATATTTTTGATGAATTTCTACACAATGACGATGAATTATGAGAAAGAAAAGAAAAGAAAGAAGATAATTATTTTTTGCAGAGCTTCTCTCTGCCCACGAACTATGGAAAACTTTGTTATTCACTTGCAACTGTAAATTCTGTGAATACAACTTAATTAACTTGATTACAAACTTAGAGGTTACTCCCTATTTATAGATTTTGGTTAGCTCAAAGCCCAAAACAATAAAAGCCCAAAATACTTATTTTGGTATTAAATCAAATCTATTCTATTTTAGACTTAAATCAAATCTATTCTATTTTAGACTTAAATCAAATCTATCTAAATCTAAAACCAATCAAATATGTTTTTACACAATCGAATTACAATTTAACACACCACATAATTCATTGTGTCTAAATTATCTATATTCATCATGGCTCTTAGTCTTTTGAATACTTCGACTTGCACTCCCTTCGTCACGATGTCTGCAATCTGATTCTCAGTTCTGCAGCGCTCCAAATTCATCTTCTCATCTGTTACCTGCTCTCGAAGATAATGGAACCTCATTTCGATGTGCTTGCTTCGACCATGTGCTATCGGGTTCTTCACCAGATTGATAGCTGACATGTTGTTCATGATCTTTCCTTGTTATCTCTTCGATCAAGTTCACCATCCAAGTTGCTTGACATGCACAAAGAGAAGCAGCTATGTATTCTGCTTCGCATGATGATAATGTCACTACTGGTTCCTTTCTTGAATTCCAAGCAACTGATACACCACCTAACATAAATATATACCCTACTGTTGATTTTCGATCTTCAACATCACTACACCAACTCGAATCAGTGTATCCAACTAACTTGCATTCTTTTCCTTTATCAACTGCAGGTAACAAAATGCCATAGACGAGAGTTCCTTTGAGATACCTTAGTATCCTCTTCACTACTGTTAGATGTGATACCTTTGGCTTCTGCATGAATCTACTTACCATACCTACATTATATGCTAAGTCAGCCCTTGTATGACAAATGTATCTCAATGACCCAATAAGTCTTATGTATTGGGTTGGGTCAACATCATCTTCATCTGTATCTTTCGACAATTGTTGTCTTGGTTCTGCAGGTGTCGAAGTTGAGTTGCATTCTTCCATCTCAAATCTCTTGATAATTTCTCCTACATATCTTCTTTGATGCATCATCAAACTTCTATTATTCTTGTAGAATTCGATGCCAAGGAAATATGAAATCTCACCCAAATCAGACATTTCGAATTCCTTGCTGAGATCTACTTTGAAGTCTTTGATCTCACTTTTGCAGCTACCTGTTATCAACAAATCATCGACATAGAGACATAGTATAATCAATTCATTATTTCTTCTTCTTACATATACTCCATGTTCAATTGTGCACTTCACAAATTCCTTCTCCCTTAGGAAACTATCAATTTTCTTATTCCAAGCTCTTGGAGTTGTTTCAATCCATACATGGCTTTATGCAACCTGTACACCTTTCTCTCTCCGTCATGTTTCACAAATACAACTGGTTGTTTAACATAAACTTCTTCATCTAAGAGTCCATTCAGGAATGCATACTTTACGTCCATCTGACATATGTGCCATCTGTTTATTTCTGCTAGACCAACAACCAACCTGATTGTTTCGATCCTAACAACAGGTGCAAAAATTTCATCAAAGTCTATTCCTTCTTTCTGTAGAAATCCTTTCGCCACAAGTCTTGCTTTGTGTCGAGTTAGTTCCCCTTTTGAATTCATTTTCACTTTGTATACCCAATTGACATCAATTGCCTTCTTGCTTTGAGGCAATTCGACAAGTGACCAAGTGTTGTTGTCTTGGATTGACTTCACTTCTTCTTCATTTCTTTCACCCACTTCGAATCCTTCAATGCTTCAGCTGCATTGACAAGTTCTGTATTTACATAGAAAGCATAATGTACCAACTCACCTTCATTATCTATCACATCATCTGATGTAATCACACATTCTTGCAATCTTGCAGGCATGCGTCTTGCTCTTTGAGGCCTGCTTGTACTTGGTTGATCTATAATTGCTGACTCCTCTTGTCGAACTTCTCTTTCAACTTGAGTCTCTGGTTCTTCAAGTAGAATTCCCACTGAATCTTTCTTGACATTTTCAGTCCAATCCCATTCTTTAAGCTCATCTATGATCACTTCCCTATTGATCATAATCTGCATGTTCACTGGGTCGAACAACTTGTAGCCTCCCGTCGAATGATATCCAACTAGAATTATTTGACTCGACTTGTCATCAAGTTTTCTTCTCAACTGATCTGGCACATGTCTATGTGCAATAGATCCAAATAACTTCAGATGACTCAAGTTAGGCTTCACGCCAGACCAACATTCTTTTGGAGTAATTCCTTCTAGCTTCTTTGTAGGTCATCTGTTCAAAATGTATGTTACAGTCGAAACACCTTCACCCCAAAACTCTTTAGGTAAATTCTTGCCTTTCAACATACTTCTTACCATATTCGTGATGGTTCGATTCTTCCTTTCTATAGTTTCATTATACTATGGAGTATAGGGTGGCACCACCTCATGCACAATCCTGTCCTTTTCACATAACATGTCGAAGTCTTTCGACACATACTCTCCACCACCACCAGTTCTCAAAACCTTGAGTTTTCGACCACTCTGTCTTTCGACCATAGACTTAAACTTGGAAAATACCTCGATCACTTTACTTTTCTTCTTGATCAGGTAAGTCCACAGCTTTCGACTTAAATCATCTATGAATGTAACAAAGTATTTGTTACCTCCTATCGAATCCACCTAGATTGGTCCACATACATCAGAGTATATGACTTCAAGAATAGCCTTCGACCTGCTTCCTGCATCCTTGCTGAAGCTATTCTTGTGTTGCTTCGTCTGCACACATTCCTCACATACCTCGTTTGGAATGTCGATTTCTGGAAATCTCGAAACCACATTTCTTCTCTTCAAATCTATGATGTCTCTGAATTTGAGATGGCCTAGTCTATAATGTCATATCCATTCATCTTTGCTAACTGCAGTCGAAAGGCACTTGTGCTCCATCACATTTAGTTCGATCTTTAAGGTTCGATTCTGAGACATAGGAGCCTTCAAGATTAATGTTCCACTTGTGTCGACGACTCTCATTATCTTATCTTTGATCGACACTTTATAATTATTTTTGACCAACTGCCTTATATTGAGCAAATTTCTCTTCATGCCTGGTATGTACAATACATTAGAAATTACTGACCTCTTGCCATATTTCCTCATAATCATAACATCACCAATACCTTCAGTTGCTGGGGTATTGTCATTTGCGAATTTTACCATATTTCTCATTGAGGGAATTATGTTAACAAATCAGTCTTTCCTTCCAAACATATGTGATGAGCATCATGAATCCAAGTATCATTGGTCCTTGAATCTATCTTCATCTCTTATTGTGACCATCAGCATCATCTCTTCTTCTTCATGTTTTGCAAATTTTGCATCACTTTCTTGATTCTTTCTTTTTTCTGGACAATCACTCGAATAGTGACCATACTTCTGACAATTATAACATTGAATGTGACTCTTATCAGTTTTTCGACCACCGCCTCTTCCCCTATTTGCAACACCACCTCTTTGGTTGCCTTGGTATGGTCTTCTTTGATTCGACATGTTTCCTTCGTTCTGGTTTCCTCTACCATTCGATTTGTTGTAGTTGCCTCTACCTCTGCCGAACCATTACCAAGGAAACCAGAACGAAGGAAACATGTCGAATCAGAGAAGACCATACCAAGGAAACAAAAGAGGTGATGTTGCAAATAGAGGAAGAGGAGGTGGTCGAAAACTTGATAAGAGTCACATTCAATGTTACAATTGTCAAAAGTATGGTCACTATTCGAGTGATTGTCCAAAAAAGCGAAAGAATCAAGAAAGTGATGCAAAGTTTGTAAAACATGAAGAAGAGGAAGAGATGATGTTGATGGTCACAACAAGAGATAAAGATAGATTAAAGGACCAGTGGTATTTGGATTCAGGATGCTCATCACATATGTCTGGAAGGAAAGACTGGTTTGTCAACATAAAGCCCTCAATGAAAAATATGGTAAAATTCGGAAATGACAATACCCTAGCAGCTGAAGGTATTGATGATGTTATGATTATGAGGAAAGATGGGATGAGGTCAGTAATTTCCAATGTATTGTACATACCAGGCATGACGAGCAATTTTCTCAGTATAGGGCAGTTGGTCGAAAAGAATTATAAATTGTCGATCGAAGATAAGATAATGAGAGTCGTCAACGCAAATGGAAGATTAATCTTGAAGGCTCCTATGGATCAAAATAGAACCTTCAAGATCGAACTAAATATGATGGAGCACAAGTGTCTTTCGACTGCAGCTAGAAGATATGAATGAATATGGCATTATAGACCAGACCATCTCAACTTCAGAGACATCAGAGGTTTGAAGAGAAGAAATATGATTTCAGGATTTCCAAAAATTGACATTCCAAACTAGGTATGTGAGGAATGTGTGCAGGGGAAGCAGCATAAGAATAGCTTCAGCAAGGATGCAGGAAGTAGGTCGAAGGTTATTCTTGAAGTCATATACTCTGATGTATATGGATCAATCTAGGTGGATTTGGTGGGAGGTAACAAATACTATGTTACATTCATAGATGATTTCAATCGAAAGATTGGACTTACCTGATCAAGAAGAAAAGGGAAGTGATCAAGGTATTTGCCAAGTTTAAGTCTATGGTCGAAAGACAAAGTGGTCGAAACTCAAAGTTTTGAGAACTGATGGTGGTGGAGAGTATGTGTCGAAAGACTTCGACAGGTTATGTGAAAAGGAATTGATTGTGCATGAGGTGGTGCCACCCTATACTCCACAACATAATGGAATTGCAGAAAGTAAGAATCGAACCATCATGAATATGGTGAGAAGTATGTTGAAAGGCAAGAATTTACCTAAAGAGTTTTGGGGTGAAGTTGTTTCGACTGCAACATACATTTTGAACAGATGTCCTACGAAGAAGCTAGAAGGAATTACTCTAAAAGAATGTTGGTCTGGTGTGAAGCCTAGCTTGAGTCATCTGAAGGTATTTAGATCTATTGCACATAGACATGTGCCATAACAGTTGAGAAGAAAACTTGATGACAAGTCAAGTCAAATGATGCTAGTTGGATATCATTCAATAGGAGGCTACAAGTTGTTCGACCCAGTGAAGAAGCAGATTGTGATCAGCAGGGACGTGATCATAGATGAGCTTAAAGAATGGGATTTAACTGAAAATGTCAAGAAAGATTAAGTGGGAATCCTACTTGAAGAACTAGAGAATCAAGTTGAAAGAGATGTTCAACAAGAGGAACCAACAGTTATATATCAACCAAGTACAAGCAGACCTCAAAGAACAAGACGCATGTCTGCAAGATTGCAAGATTGTGTGATTACATCTGATGATGTGATAGATAATGAAGGTGAGTTGGTACATTATGATTTCTATGCAGATGTCGAACCTGTCAATGCAGCTGAAGTATTGAAAGATTCAAAGTGGATGAAAGCAATGAATGAAGAAGTGAAGTCTATTGAAGACAACAGCACTTGGTCACTTGTCAAATTGCCTCAAGGCAAGAAGGCAATTGATGTCAAGTGGGTATACAAAATGAAAAGGAATTCTAAAGGAGAAGCAACTCGATACAAAGTAAGACTTGTGGTGAAAGTATTTCTATAGAAAGAAGGAATAGACTTTGATGAATTTTTTGCACCTGTTGCAAGGATCGAAACAATCAGGTTGGTTGTTGGTCTAGCAGAAATAAAAAGATGGCACATATGTCAGATGGACGTGAAGTGTGCATTCCTGAATGGATCCTTAGACGAAGAAGTTTATGTTAAACAACCAGTTGGGTTTGTGAAACATGAAGAAGAGAGAAAGGTGTACATGCTGCATAAAACCATGTATGGATTGAAACAAGCTCCAAGAGCTTGGAATAAGAAAATTGACAGTTTCCTAAGAGAGAAGGAATTTGTGAAGTGCACAAATGAACATGGAATATATGTAAGAAGAAGAAATACTGAATTGCTTATACTATGTCTCTATGTAGATGATTTGTTGATAACAGGTAGCTGCAAAAGTGAGATCGAAGACTTCAAAGGTGATCTCAACAAGGAATTCGAAATGTATGATTTGGGTGAGATTTCATATTTCCTTGGCATCGAATTCTACAAGAACAATAGAGGTTTGATGATGCATCAAAGAAGATATGCAGGAGAAATTCTCAAGAGGTTTGAGATGGAAGAATGCAACTCAACTTCGACACCTACAGAACCACGACTACAACTGTCGAAAGATGCAGATGAAGATGATGTCGACCCAACCCAATACAGAAGACTTATTGGGTCATTGAGATATCTTTGTCATACAAGGCCTGACTTAGCATATAGTGTAGGTATGGTAAGTAGATTCTTACAGAAGCCAAAGGTATCACATCTAGCAGCATTGAAGAGGATACTAAGGTATCTCAAAGGAACTCTCGACTATGGCATTTTTTTTCATGCAGTTGATAAAGGAAAAGAATGCAAGTTAGTGGAATACACTGATTCGAGTTGGTGTAGTGATGCTGAAGATCGAAAATCAACAGCAAGATATGTGTTTATGTTAGGTGGTGCACCAGTTGCTTGGAGTTCAAGAAAGGAATCAGTAGTGGCATTATCATAATGCGAAGCAGAATACATAGTTGCTTCTCTTTGTGCATGTCAAGCAACTTGGATGGTGAACTTGGTCGATGAAATAACAGTAAAAGATCATGGAGCAATTACCATAAAGATCGACAATATATCCGCTATCAATCTGGAAAAGAACCCGATAGCACATGGTCGAAGCAAACACATCGAAATGAGGTTTCATTATCTTCGAGAGCGAGTAGAGGATAGGAAGATGAATTTGGAACACTGCAGAACTGAGAATCATATAGCAGACATCATGACAAAGGGAGTGCAGGTCGAAGTATTCAGAAGACTAAGAGTCATGATGAATATAGATAATTTAGACACAATGAATTAGGTGGTGTCTTAAATTGTAATTCATAGTGTCGGAAACTATGTGCGTCGAAGAAGATTAGATTTATTTTAGATTTAAATAGATTTGATTTAGATCTAAAATAGAATAAATTTGATTTAGTACCAAAATAAGTATTTTGGGCTTTTATAGTTTTGGGCTTAGGGAGCAACCAAAATCTATAAATAGGGAGTAACACCTAAGTTTGTAATCAAGTCAATTAAGTTGTATTCATAGAATTTGTAGTTGCAAGTGAATAACAAAGTTTTCCACAATTTGTAGGCAGAGAGAAATTCTGTAGAAAATAATTGTCTTCTTTCTTTCTTTCCTTTTCTCATAATTCATTGTCATTGTGTGGTGATATCAATCTTGTTCATCTTGATTGTATAAAAATTCATCATAAATATTTGGTGGGTTTCTAATAATATATAATTATAGATTAAAAAAATATCTACATTCTATAATTATTAATGAAAAATATGTGTTATGTATTTCTAATATTTATTCTGCACATTTTTATATATCAATAATAAAGATTTATTAAATATCTTTTATGTATAAGTGACACATATAACATATTTATTTTTTATAATTATCACTGACAAATATTTGCCATGGATTTTTTATTAGTCATCGACAAATATTTCTTATGTTGTATATTGGGTTATGTATAAATACCACCTTTAGGCGAGTTTCATTTTACTCTATGTAATATTATTTTTTTGAATTCTGTCCTGTAATTTTTAATTTTGGATTATTCTCCTAAACATATAATTTAAACATTATATTTAGGAATAAATAAAAAAAGTATTACAGAGATAACTTGTGCACTTAAAGGATAAAAAATATAAAATTAAAAAATATTCAAAATATTTTTTTTCAATAATAAACTGAATTTTGCCTATATTACAAATGTTATTGTATATTTAACTTTTGTATATTTAACCTTTGTATATTTTGACTAATAAAATTTAGTCGGGTGAAGCATACTTGTTTAAAGAGACAAATATTTTAACTTTTGTATATTTAACCTTTGTATATTTTGACTAATAAAATTTAGTCGGGTGAAGCATACTAGTTTAAAGAGACAAATATTTTTCCAGTAAAAAAAGTGAAAAACATGTCTCATATAAATATTTTATATTAATAAGTGACAAATGTTAGTCTATTTTATAGATTATTGATACATATTTGTGTTGATTTTTGTATACTTACATATTCTGAAAGTATATAAGTTCGTTTCATATAAAACAGCTTATTTGAAAAGCATTTTTAGAAACTGCAAATATTTTGTGTTTCGAAGGAGAAATCGGTTTCTCAGTTTGAGGAAAACGATTGTTGTCTCGTGTTTTTGGCTTCCTGTGTGTTTTTCTGTTGGGGAAACCGGCTTCCCTGTTTCAGGAAACTGGTTTCTAGCGCATTATTTTGAGTTTTTGCTATTTTGTTGGGCCTGTTTGGTTCCAAGGGTGTTTTAATTGTATCCTATATAAACCCTCATGTAATATATTATGAAATTAATACCAATTTTATATTTCTCTTTAATCTCTCTCTCTCTCTCTCTCTCTCTCTCTCTCTCTCTCTCTCTCTCTCTCTCTCTCTCTCTCTCTCTCTCTCTCTCTCTCTCTCTCTCTCTCTCTCTATCTATCTATCTCTCTATCTCTATCTCTCTCTATCTCCAAATTCTCTCTAAACTTCATCTTCTCCAATTAACCACTTTCATCATTGATTCCCCAATTTAGTTTTATGTATGTTCCAACATTTGGCATCAAGAGCCTTGGTTCTGATCCATTAATCTGTTGCAAACAAATGAAAGTTTTGTTTGGGTATCAAGACGATCTCGAAGTAATGACCGATTGTGTTGCACCACTTGAGGCAGAAGCTACAGCTACTCAACAAGCTACATTCAAGGAAGAAAAGAAGAAAGACTACAAGACACTCTTCTTGATACATTCTTGCGTCGATAGTGACAACTTTGAAAAAGTTAGTGATTGCATGTCGGTAAAACAAGCTTGGGAGATCTTGAACAAAGCTTATGAAGGGGCTGACAAAACGAAGTTTGTGAGGTTACAAACTCACAAGAGGCAGTTCGAGCTAGTGAAAATGGAAGAGAAGGAGTCAATAAATGATTACATTACGCATATAACACATTTGGTGAATCAAATGAAGTCTTGTGGTGAAACAGTGTCCATGCAAAATGTGGTAGCAAAGATCTTGCGTTCTTTAACGTCAAGATTCGACAACATAATGGTTGCAATCAAAGAATCAGAGGATCTCTTACCATGAGAAAGGAGGAGCTTCAAACCTCATTAGAGGCTCATGAACAAATAATGGATGAAAGAGGAAATGACAAGGCCAGAGGGGAGATTGCATTGCAACCACGGTTCAATGAGAAGAACAAGAGATCGAAGGGAAAATGGTCTTCAAGAGGGAAGATAAATTTCCAAAATTTTGGTGGAAAAGACACACAACATTCAAAGGGTTCGATAGCACAAAGAGGTGAGAGTAGCTTCAAAGGTAGTGGTCAAGACAGTAACACCAAGAGGTTTGACAAGACTTGTGTAAAGTGTTACAATTGTCAAAAACTTGAGCATTTTGCAAAGGAATGTAATGCAAAATCGAAAGAAAATCAAGGTGATGAAGCTATGGTTGCAAGACAAGAGGTGGATGATGATGATAAACTTATGGTCATGATCACAGAGGAGAATTATGGCATGGAAAAGCTATTGGACAACAACAGTAGCAACTGTCAGAAGCTGGGCAGCAGCGTCTGCAGTGCGGAAAATTATGCAGAAACGCGTTTGGAGCGAAACACAATGGTAACAATTCGAGATGGAGTCCAAGGATGTGATGAGTGGTACTTAGATTCTGGTTGTTCAATGCATATTATGGGTAGAATGGATTGGTTTATCAAAATCAATCAAGCCACGAAGAATAAAGTAAAATTAGCGGATGACACCACTTTAGCGATCGATGGTGTGAGTGATATTTTGATCATGAAGAAGGATGAGGGTCACTCCTTGATCAAAGATGTGTTATATATTCTTGGAATTAAATTTAATCTCTTGAGCAATGGCCAATTTCTTGAGAAGAATTACATAATTCACATGGAAAACAAGATTTTGTGCGTTTTAGACCGAAATAGAGTCTTAATTCTTAGAGCACCAGTGGCTGCAAATCGTACTTTCAATATAGAGTTGAAAGTGATGGAGCACAAGTGTCTTTCTACAGCGGAAAGTCGTGATGAGTGATTGTGGCATTACCGTCTTGGACATCTTAATTTTCGAGACCTCGATGTGCTACAAAGAATGGTATGGTGATCGGGCTGCCCAAGATCAATGTTCCAGCTGAGATTTGTGAAGATTGTATTTAACGGAAGAAACATAAGAATAGTTTCAACAAGGATGTAGGTCATAGGACCAAACATCATCTTAAGGTGGTGTACCATGATGTTTGTGGTCCAATGCAAGTTGACTCATATGGTGGAAATATGTACTTTGTCACATTTATTGACGATTTTAGTAGGAAGTTATGGATTTATCTAATCAAGAGGAAAATGAGGTGTTTTATGTGTTGAAACGTTTTAAATCCATGGCGGAGCGGCAAAGTGGTCACAAGTATGAAAATTCTTAAAACCGATGGTGGAGGTGAGTATACCTCGAGTGAGTTTGGGGATTATTGTGATGTTGAGGGTATAGTGTGTGAGGTTATACCACCTTATATGCCTCAACAAAATGGTGTTGCCGACAGAAGAAATCATTCGATAATGAATATAGTTCGAGGCATTTTGAAGGGAAAAAGCTTGTCGCAGGAACTATGGGGTGAAGCTGTATCTACAACTGCTTATTTGTTTAATAAGTGTCCTACTAAGAAGCTGGACAAAGTGACACCAGAAGAGGTATGGTCTGGTCATAAACCAAGTTTGAGTCATTTGAAGTTTTTCAGTTCAATAGCATTTCGACATATTCCGGGTTAACTTCGAAAGAAGTTGAATGATAAATGAGAGATAATGATACTAGTTGGCTATCATCCTGTCGGAGGCTACAAATTATTTGATGTGAGTAGCAAGGCGATTGTTATAAGTCGAGATGTGGTCGTGGACGAGTAGAGGTTGTTTGACAGCAAGAAAAAATCCATGACATTACTGGAAACCGGTTTCTTGGATGAGGGTAAGCGGTTTCCTCCATAGGTTTTGCATCCAAAAGCTACTGGAACTGAAATTTCCGAAGAAAAAAACCGGTTCCACTATTTCTGGAAACCAGTGTCCACAAGAAAATGCAAAAAATTGGCATTATGCAGAAATAGTTCAGTAGTCGGTAGAAGTTTAAAATGGTGAATCAAGTAGACGTCCAACAAGGCATATATGTCTACCACAAAGGCTCCGAGATTGTGAAGTATTCCATGATAATGCAATCAGCAATGACGATGATCTTATTCACTTTGTGCTTATGGCCAAATTCGAGCCCATGAGCACGAAGGGGGCATTAAGAAATTCAAAGTAGGTGTGTTTGATGAAAGAGGAGCTGGAACCAATTGCGAAAAATAGTAATTGAGAGCTGGTCGATTTACGAGAACAGAAAAAGCCAATAGGAGTGAAATGGGTCTATAAAGTGAAGGCAAATCTGAAAGGAAAAATTGTCAAGCATAAGGCTCGACTAGTAGCGAAGGGATTTTTGTAAAGAGAAGGCATAGACTATGATGAGGTATTTGCACCTGTGGCTAGATTGGAAACTATACGATTGGTTGTTGGTATTACAAATATAAATAATTGGTCAATGTATCAAATGGATGTAAAATCCGTATTTTTGAATGGTCCACTTGAGGAGGAAGTCTATGTAGAGAAGCCCTCTGGTTTTGTGGTGAAGAATCAAGAGGCAAAAGTCTATAAATTGAAGAAAGTACTCTATGGTTTGAAACAAGCACTTAGAGCTTGAAATAAATGCATAGATGCTTTTCTAGTTGAAGTTGGCTTCAAGAAGTGTGTATCCAAACATGGTGTTTATGTGAAGACGAATGCAAGCAAAGAAGTTATTATACTTTTCTTATATGTGGACAAATTATTGATTACAGGAAGCAATTAAGTGAATATTTCTAAGTTCAAGAGTGAGCTTATGGGAGTTTTAAATGAGTGACCTTGTAATCATGACTTACTTTCTTGGCATAGAGTTCCATAAGTCAAAATTGGGGCTGCTTATGCATCAAAGAAAGTATGCTCTTGAGATTTTAAAAAAGTGTGATATGGAGCAATGTAATGCTTCCATAACACCGACTGAAGCAAGGTTGCAGTTGTCCAAAAGTGAAGATGAGCAAGGAGTGGATCCAACACAATATAGGAGATTGGTTGGATCATTACATTACTTGTGCAATACGCAGAAAGATTTGGTGTTTAGTGTCAGTATTGCAAGTAGATTCATGGAAAAACCAAAGGTTTCTCATTTGGCATCAGCTAAGAGGATTCTAAGATACATAAAAGGAACTCTTGGTTGTGGAGTTCTTTTTCCCGCGACTCATACATGCACAAATTGCGAGTTACTCAGTTACACGGATTCCAATTGGTATGGAGATAAGGATGATCAAAAGTCTACGGATGGTTATGTCTTTATGTTCGACGGAGCTCCAATCTATTGGTGCTCTAAAAAGGAACCTGTGGTTGCACTCTCTTCTTGCAAGGTCAAGGATATCACTGTGTTGATATGTGTGTGTCAGGCTATATGGCTTGTGAATCCGCTGAAGGAGCTAGGCAGCAGTGCATATAATGTTGTTACGCTCTTGGTTGATAACATTTCAACCATTAATCTAGAAGGAATCCCATAGAACATGGGAGGAACAAACATATAGAGATTCATTTTCATTACATGAAGGAACTTGTGTGTGCAGGCCAGCTAAAGTTAGGATACTGTCAAAGCGAAGAATAACTTGCGGATTTGTTGACGAAAGGTGTGACAAATGACGTGTTCAAGAAGCTTGTGAGGAGTTTAGGAATGAAGGATGTTGCGAATTTTAATTAAAGTGGTTTATTGGATGTTGGACATAATTAAAATGTTGTTGTACCCCAAAATTTGCTCTCCTATTTTTACTCAAGACATGCTCCTAGAGATCCTCAATTGCTCAAGGTTGACCAAGAATTGACCAGACAAATTCTCCTCCTAGGAAATGAACTTCCAACTATGGTTTCACTTTTCACCAAGATGTTTGAGCTCCAAAGGTATCAAATGTTTTCCATTGTCCTAATATTCCTTCAATATTGTCCATGACAAATTTCATGCCTTGCACTACAAGTTTGCTCAGTCAATTGCTCAAATGCCTGAAAATCAATTGTGCTAGGTCAAAAGTTAATTGTGGACAATGTACAGTCAAACTTCAAGATTTTTGGTCAACATCAACATTTTGAAGTGATATCCATCATTTTATCAAGTTTTGATCATGATTCCTCAGAAAATGCTCCTAATCTATCAAAAGTCAAGAATTGCTAAATTAGGGTTTCTATAGGAAAAGTCAATTGAACTTTGACCAGACATAACTTTCACATACTTCATCCAGTTTCCCCCAAACAAAGCTCATTTTGAAGATAATCCAATTCCCTACAACTTAGCTTTTATCCTCAAGTCCAAGAAATTCACCATTTGAAAAAACCAAAGCTCATACATTACAGGTCATTTTCAGAAAGTGAACAAAAGACACTTTTTGCCAAGAGGGATTGAAGTGGACATCTTGGGCTTTCCAAAAAGTATAAGGTCATCATCATGATATAAAAATTGAGCAAGTTATGGCTTGTCCAAGTTGGGAAACTTTCACAAAATTCAAAGATGGTGCATTGAGCAAATTTGAACTTTTGGGTCAATGGCTTAACTTTTTAAGGTTCAAAGATTCTTATGACCTTATAGAGGACCTCTAATCTCATTTTTGCATGGCCTTACAATTTCTACCTATTTTGTCCATATTTATTTATTTCAAATAAATATTAAATAAATTGTGCAAAATAAATAGAAGTGGGCCTTGATCTTTGGGCTAGTGTTTTGATCTGCCTAGAAGCCCAAGATTTCGTGCAAGCTTTGTCCAGGTTCATCGAAGTTTGAAAATGGCATGAAATCATCAAAAAAGGCATATTTTCAAATGTTGATCATGGTTTAAAAACAATAGTTATGGGCTTGATTCTTTCCATGTTATCATGTTCTCTCCATCTCCTCTATATATACAACCCTCCTACAAGCATAACATACACATACACACTGCCTAAAGAAGCCACGAAAGTTGCAAAAAATATCAAAGTTGTCAAAATCCAAAAATGCATTTCCAGCCACTTTCAGTCTGTTTCAAGCATTCAAACACATCCTGAGACTTCCAGGAACTCAACCCAATCCTCGAGCAAGCGGTTACACGTCCAGATCAAGCAGATCGTCCTCCCTCCGTTTGGTATTTTTGTAATCTCAAACTTTCTCTACGTGCAATATAAATAATTTCCCTGTGCATACATATGTTCATATTGATGTTTGTGTGTGTTTAGGGTTGTTACATGCAAGGTTTGGAGTGAGGATGAAGTTTTGCCATTGTTAGGGAAAAACTCCAGTCGAGCTTCGTTCTCATTGATGCAGGGCATTTCAGGTTGAACCAACACCATGGTTGGACTGGAAGACCCCAATTTAGGGGGGTAGTCTAAATCTTGATCTATAATTTTGGCTTTTTTGCGGGTTTTAAGATTTTGTTTTGGCTGGAGAAGGTGACCGGAGTTTGACTCCGTCACCTCTAAAAATGTAGACTCCGACATCGTGTACGTCATCACCCTATTGGCCCATTTAAATGAGTTGGCACGCGCGTTTGAAAATATGGGAATATATTTGTTTTCTCATTATATTATATTTGTTTCATTATGATAACAATTGAAACAGCAGCTCAGTTGGCAAGGCAAGGCGTGTGAAAAGGGAGAAGACCCGGGTTCGAGTCCCAGGTCCAACAACTTTATTTTTCTAACATGTTTATGCAAATCCTATATTTTCGGTCATCAGGCGCGCATCTTGTACCATGAACTCACCACCGTCTGATTCAAATCTCACGCATCTAAACGTTCTGACCACCATGCACTCTCCAAAATTGCCTTCACTGGATCACAAAGTACACTTGGGCCTCCTTCTCATATGAGCCTGCGTTTTACAATATTGCACCCCCCTATTTCTTTTGTGTCAGGCCCAATTTGTTTTTTTTCTCTATTTTATTTGTTTTATCATTTTATTTCATTTAATCATTTTTTTCATAATAATATAAAAATCAGAAAAATAATAATAATAGACTTAGGACTTTTCTAACTAATTTTAATTTTGTAAATTAATTAAGTTAATTATTTTGACTTTACTTTATCAATTTAAAATCAATTAGAATTAGATTTATTTCGTTCAATATTTTCTTAATAAAAATACAAAAATATTAGAATTAGGCTTAATTTCATTTAATAATTATATTTTTTAATTAAATTTAGATTTAAGATACTTTAATTATTTTATTAAAATATAAAAAAAAACAAACAAATTTTCTTATTTTACTTAGAAGTTTTTTAGGGTTTTAGACGACTCTTTCTATTTCGTATGCGTTATTTATTTTGCACTTTTTCACACTAATATATCTGCTGATGAAATGTAATAGAATTAGTAGGACCTTTACTACTTTCCTTTTTTTTTCCTCATAAATTCTTGTACATGTACATATCCCCCTCCTCGAAGTTTTGTAATAGCGTAGCTTTAATTCATGCACTTTAAATTCCTGCAACATTTAACTATCTAGATGCATGATAATAGGATTGTATGACAAGATTAATAATAAAATGTTAGAAAACTTAACACAAGACTAAAATAACTGAACATAACCCACTTTCACATATACACCTTTAAGGTACGCCCACTTTGGTTGCCTTTCAGAAAATAAAACAGTCATGTCCCTCGAAAATGGAGACGCTTTAGCAAAGACCCTTAAATCAAAAGATCATAGTCCCTCGATGACCCTACAATGTTGCCTTTCGATAAATGATCTAGTCCCTTAAACAAAATTGTTAAAGCGTCTCTATATGTTGCCTTTATGACTGTACGTCCCTTCAAATGTCCCTCAAACATCCAACGATAGGGCTACCTACTCACTAATAGTAGGATAGCGTTGTCTAAAGGATAGAAGGAAAAGGATAAACCTTTCGAGCATAAGTAGATAGTTCTTAGATGCTTGCTTAAAAACAAACTTTTGCACTTACACAAGACATTTCAAAATCACTTTAAAAAAATGCTTTATCAACACTCTTGAGGATTGATACAAAAGTTATCATAAAGCGAATCGCCACACTAAGGCAATTTCAAAATACTTTTCAAAAACACATAAAAAGCACAAGGTATTTTTCAAATGAGCTAAGCATCTAAGAGCCCGTAGAAAACTACAGATGGAAAGGGTGCTAACACGTTCCCTTTCCATAATCTACCCCCTTACTCAGAATAATCTCGAAAGGTCTTTTTCTGTTCTTTCCACCCTTTCCTTTGTTGGATAAAATAAAAGTCGGTGGCGACTCTTGCTTACCGTAACATTTGCGAATAAAAACACAAAATCAGTATAAATAGTCGGTTCTTCCACCGTATCACAAAATTGGCGACTTTGCTGGGTATTTAAAAAGTGGGGTTACCTTAGAGTTTAGTTCATCATTTTAAAATTACTTGTATGCTTTGCTTGCTTTATATTTGTGGGTTTTGTTGGGGGTATTCTTATAATGATCCTACACCTGGATCTGGGGCACATTTTTAGGTAAACAGCAATAGATCTTGGAGATTGTACAACATAGATCGATATGGATGAAGCGATAACTGTATTGGTGTGACACTTTGGTTGGTACCTGTATCCCTTGTGTTAAATCAAGGAGAATACGGGGCCGCTGTATGGTGTCATAAAGCACTAACGAACCTTAGAACCTTAGTTGAACAAACTTGGCCATTAGAAAGTAGGGAGATAGACGGCCTCGGTATAAAGCTGGGGATTGGTTGATACTAAATGCTACACTCATTGAGATCAGACTTTCAAGATGTTTCATCCCCGAGAAAAGATCGCTTGAGCTG
The DNA here is from genome assembly GCA_948472305.1 of Vicia faba. Classification (NCBI taxonomy): domain Eukaryota; kingdom Viridiplantae; phylum Streptophyta; class Magnoliopsida; order Fabales; family Fabaceae; genus Vicia; species Vicia faba. Next base: position 148,861,796 of record OX451740.1, read on the forward strand.
AAACAATGCCTGATAAAGAAAGATCAGTGATATTGAGACTCCTTAGAACCCGGTTAATTTTCTAAGACAGGTTGAACCAACTAAACTTCAAGAGTGTATTTTCCTATAAACCCCATGCAAGCCTAAGCCTAAGGTCTTGTGTGTTTTTCTTGTGTGTGATTAAACTGTTCAAACATAACATCATGCATCATAACATCCATATTTCATTTCACTAACCATTTCAAGGACTAGGGGAATTTATCTTTGTTCTGTTTTGCAGATCATGGCTTCCGATCGTAGAAACACTATTCGAATTAGCTTTGTGAGAATACCTCTCCAACTCAAAGAGCTAGTATCAAGGGTTCCCGAGACTTCCTCATTTACCAAGAAATATGGTCGACTTCTAAACCTAGTTACTACAAGCTTTGATGAGAAGATGATAGGTGTTGTACCCCAAAATTTTCCCTCTCATTTTCTTTCAAGATTTTCTTTTACATGGATGGTTGAAAACTTTGGCTTGAGGAAAGTAAAATTTGAAGATGAATAAAATATCCTACGATTGGAACATCAGGGTGTCCTTAGATTGGAACATTAGGGTGTCCTTCGATTGGAACACCAGAGGGTGCTTCGATTGGAACATCAGAATTTCCTTTGATTGGCATATCAGAGCAAAGTATCCTTCGAATGGAATATCAGTGCATAGGTGTCTTGATCTAAAATGTTCTAATGAGGGAAGTTTTGAACCCTTCGAATCAGAACTCAGAACCATCAAAGAGAACAAGGGCTGATTGAAGGAGCTCTGATAAGGAAAATTCTGAGCCTTGCGAATTCATGTAGACCGTGGCTCAAACGAAGAAGCTCTGATGAGGAGAGCCTTGAATAATTTGAATCAGGACTCAGAGCCATCGAAGAGAGCTGAATAACACTTCAACCAATCAATAAGATAATGCTTCGATTGGTCTAGTTTAAAGCCATCGAAGAGAGATGAAAAACACTTCGACCAATCAATAAGATAATACTTCGATTGGTCAAGTTCAAAGCCATCGAAGAGAGCAAAGCTTGAAACTTAATCGAAGGAATCATGATGAAAGCTTTGACCTATCATAACCTGTCCAGGTTCACCCAAAGTTTAAAATGGCATGTTTTCCTTGCAAATATGGCAAGAATTCAATTTTGATAGTGGCTTCAATTCTTGAGTTAAGGGTCAGATTCTTTCCTTGTTTGTTCCTAACTCCACAAGAGCTGATTCGACTAGGGTGATTTTCTTCAAATAAAGCAACCGAAGCAGAGGGTGGCTCAATCGAAGGAGCCATGACAATGAAGTTGGTGCAATTTGAATTAGAATTCAGAGCTTTCGAAGGAAACAATGTTCTGATTAGGAAAGCTCTGAGTAATTTGAATTGAAGCTTAGAGCCCTCGAAGAGAACAAATTCGAAGGGAATTGGATCTGTAGGGGCATGTCAGCTTTCGATTTCCATCATATTGGAGGTCCAAACAACTCATAACAGGCTGGAAGTAACGCACGAAAATAGATTGGCACCTGATTGAATTAAATATAGCAAGTTTTTATGAAGAAATCAAATCAAATCTCTTCATCATAATGGACCAAGATTTGATACACAAATATTAACCTAAAATCCCTTGCCTATATAAACCTCATAATCTCAAGAAAAAGGACACACATACTGCCTCACAACACACGTGCAACTACCTCAAACAAACCCTAGAAAAAATCTCAAATTTTCTTCAAAGGAGTGAAATTTGAAAACTCTCTCTCCAGCCAGTTCCAGGCCAAACCGAGTCCACCATTCATCCCTTGAGACTCCCAGAAGTTGAACAAGGCCTGTAGTCAAGCGCCTCCATTATTTTTTATTTCAATATTGCTAAATATATGTTATTAATAGATCTAATGTTCGTATATGTGTTCATGACATTGCATAAGGGAGGTTTAACGTATTGCATACAAGCTTAAACGCTTGAATATCAGATTTCCATTTCTAGGGAATAACCTGAAAATGCGCTCGGAACGCTTGATACAGTGACGATCCATTAAATCTAAACCCATATTCGAATCTCAGGATTCTTGGTATTGCAGGACGAAATAGCTTCAGATTCGAATTAGAGAGGGAATCGAAGGACCTGGGTTCGACACCCAGGTCATACATTTTTGTGTTTTTTCTAACAAACTTGCTTGCAGATCCAATGTACCAGATCGAAGGAGTATATCATGTTCCATCATTAGGCACCTTCGATCAGCCTTTTCACTTGGATTGAAAGGCAGTCTTAGGCCTTTCGATCCAGGTCTGCATCTTGCAGATTACCCCTTTTCTTTTTACTGCTTGTTCCATTTACTTTATCTTTTTCATTACTTTGTTTCTTTTAGTTTTTTAATCAACATTAAAAATCAAAAATCATAATAAAGTTTAGGTTTTAGTTTTTACTATTAATATTAATTTTGTCAATTAATTAATTAATTATTTTAATATTTTCGTAAAAAAACTAAAATTGAATAGACTTAGGATTTTTAATTCAATTTTTTTTCATAAAAAACAAACAAAATTTTTTTCTTTCACTTAGGATTTTAGACGTATTTTCAATTCATGTGCGTTTATTTACTTTCATATTTTTTTTATTATCGTAACTGCCTATTGGTTTGTAATAATAATTAGGATTTTACTTTCCACATTTTTATAATGTATCTCTCCCAAAGCCATGTAATAACTTAGGATTTATTTTTCTATATTTATTTTCCGCCATTTATTGCTTTATTATTTTACTATATTACTATTAGTAAATAGGCTTGTATGGAAAGACTAAAATCAAACATTATCTAACCTAACAAAAAGACAAAAAATAACTGAATCTCAACACACTCGCACATGCGCACCTCTAGGGTACCCCCACTTCGGTTTCCTTCGGAAACTGTCACAATTCTCGAAACGTGAGAATTTTTAGTGGTTTTCCTTTAGTTCAAGAGATCACAAGTCCCTCGATGACTCTTTCGATGTCGCCTCGGTTAAGAAGTGATCTTAGAACTTTAGGACAATTACTAAAAGTTCTTTCCCAGTTGCCTTAGTGACCATAAATGTCCCTTCGATAGTCCCTTAACATCCAAACGATAAGGATATCTACTCACTAATAGTAGGATAATACTATCTAAAGGAAAGGAGGAAAATAACACCTTTCTTCGAGTAGGTAGATAACTGTTAGGTACTTGCTCAAAAATAACCTTTTTCACACTACACTTTCAAAACATTTTTCAAAAACGCTTTATCAACACTCTTGAGGACTGGTACAAGAGTTATCATAAAGCAAAAAAAAAAAATTCAAAACACACAAACACGAAAGAAATTTTCAAAAATGAGTAAGTATCTAAGAGCCCGTGGAAAACCACGGATAGAAAGGGTGCTAACACCTTCCCTTTCCATAATCTACCCCCCTTACTCAGAAAATCTCGAAAAAGGTCTTTTTCTGTTCTTTTCACCCTTTCCTTTATTGGATAAAAGAAAAGTCGGTGGCGACTCTTGCTTACTGCATATTTGCGAATACAAAATGTAAACCAGTATAACAGTCGGTTCTACAATCATATCACAATGGGGGTACTCTTTCAGTTCTTTAACCCCAAGCACCATTGCTTCATATTTCCCGACTATCAATTGGTATCCACCATGGAAGAGTTCTCTCAATTATTGGGTGTAACCATTCTGGATCAAATGCCTTTCACCGGTTTAGAGGAAGCTCCAAAACCAGAGGTCATTGCAGCTGCCTTAAATCTGAAACGGTTTGACATCATATCTAACTAGGAAACAAGAAGCGGAGTCAAGGGTTTCCTAGTCAAGTTCATATTGGAAAATACTCAGTTATTTTAGGATGATTTGGATTTCCAAGCCTTCGAAGAAGTCCTGGATCTTCTAATCTATGGGTTTGTACTATTCCATAATCTGGACCTGCTCATAGATGTGAATGTTGTTAAGATTTTTCTCTCCTGTAATCCTGTGCCTACTTTGCTCGGAGGTATCTTGCATTCCCTGCACATTCGTACTATGAAGATAAGAGGGGTTCTTATGTGTTGTATGCCTTTGCTGTCTAGGTGGTTTATTTCGTTCCTTCCTCAATCAATATTGAAGAATGAACAAGGTTTGGGTTGGTCAGAAAGGGTAATTGTGATACGGTTGGAGAACTGACTTGAGGGTTTTGTATTTTATCGCAAATGTTGCGGTTAGCAAGAGTCGCCACAGACTTTTCTTTTATCCAAAAGGAAAGGTGAAAAAGCACAGGAAAGACCTTTGAGATGTTTTCTTGAGTTCGAGGGGTAAATTATGAAAAGGGAAGGTATTAACACCCTTTTCATCCATGGTTTTCCATGGGCTCTTAGTTACTTGCTAGATCACTTGCTTTTGTTGTTTGAAAATGTGTTTGGTGTGGTTTTGAAAGTATTTTGTAAAAGAGGCCATTGTTTTAGCATCCTTTGTAATGATTCTCGTTCGTAAGAATGTATATAAAGATGTTTGTCTTTTTGAAAATGTTTTCAATGTTTGTAAGGTGCTTTTGAAATGTGTGTGTGTTTGTTTTAAAAATAGAAAGGATAGTCGTTTGTAAATAGAGTAAGTAACTAGAAGTAATCTACCTACTCAAATGTCTTTCTTGTGCATTTTCTGTTCCTTTGACATTGTTTTCTTACCATTGATTTGGTAAGCAACCCTATCTTTGGATGTAAATGGGACGGGCGTGGGTCATTGTATAACCATGATTAGCAATGTTGCAAAGTATCTTAGCATTTTTGAGGGACCAAGATCATTTTGTAAGGAAACTTTGAATAGCGTCGTCGAGGGACTATGATCTTATATTTGTTTGTTTTGCCAAGATACTTCGCATGCATAATATGGCTATTATTGTATAAGGCAACCAAGTGGAGAAACTATAAGGATGCTTGTGTGCAAGTGTGTTATTTTCACGCTTTAATTTTGTCTTGTATTTGGGTTTTCTATTTGATTTGTTTTTGATCTTACCATACAAACCCTAATTACTAATCATGGCATGTAAAGCGATAATTTGTGTAATGTAAAGATTACTAAGCTATTACAACAATTTTATGGGAGGGGGGAATACAAATTTAAATTGGGATTTACAAGAATGTAAATCTAAATAAATTATTACAACTAAATCGAATTTGCACGAATATTAGAATAAACAATATACCATTTTTAAATATGCAATATTATGTACACGCAAGAAAAGATTTTGTTTTGTTTTTTTATGTGAAAAGAAATTTTAACCTAATCCTAAAAATATAAGGAAAAAAAATTAATTCTTAAAAAATGTTTAACCCTAATTTCTATTTTGAAAAGAAAATAAAATTCTTGTATATATTATTATTGTGTATTCTTTGTATAAAATATAATAAATAATATTCGATGAAATTAATTAGTTTTTATATGTTAAAATAAATATTTACAAATATGTATAAAAATATAAAAGATAAGATAAGAGTATATCTAAGTTCAATATTTTTTACCAATTTATTTAAGAAAAATGACTAGTATATATTGAAAATAAAATACATCTTTCATGTGAAAATTAAAAAAAAAGAAGCAATATTATCCTATTTATATTTTTTAGGATTTTTATGGATTAAAGAAAATATTAATAAACAAAAATGAAAAAAAATAAATAAATAAAAATGTATGGAAATAGTTGGGCCAGGGGGGGGGGGTATACTGATCAATCAGATGGTTAATGTTAGAAAAAAAACTGAGCCCAGCGTGGAGGCCCAATTCCTGCAAAAACAAGCCAAAACTGAAAATGGAAAAAATGTGAAAAAAGCAAAAGGTAACCCCAAGGTTCGAACCCTGGACATGGGTCTCACCAGCGCGCTACCTTTCCACTGGGGTGGCTATACATCCGTTGATTAATGTGAAACAAAAATAACATAACATGAAACGATTCCATGGCCCTGTACTTCTTCTTCTTCCTCTAGCCAGCCAGATGCTCTGTAACTTTCTCATTTCTCCATGAAATGAAAACTCATAACATGAATGTTGTAGCATTTTGTCTCACAATTCTAACCATATAAATCATGTAAGCTAACAATCAAAGATCAGAATGAATTTTAAAAGCCCTAAATTTAAACTTGATTTTTCCAGGAACTTCAAGCTCAAAATTCTCTCAACTCAGGCCAAATAAATGCAAGATATGTATATGTACAACTTCGTTGCAATGAGGACTAAATTGTTTATTCACAAATCGTGGCCAATGGATGCCTGTATGAAGAGATAGAAGTTGATATTTTTACCTCTTTCAGTTGAAATCATGGATGGAGTTGGAGTGAGTTTTATTAAGGCCAGATGATTGCTTGAGCTTGCTTGAACCTCCCTGAGTGTGATCCAATCCTTGCCTTGCTCTGGAAGTACCTAGAACTCTCTATCCAAGTCAACCTGCAAGCTTTGAAAACAAAAATGGCAGATGATAGAGAAGGGGTTACAGTACAGTGATGAGGGTCTGGATCAGTTAGATATCAAGTAAGTAAAGTGTTTTGATGGTTAAGACTTGAAACACACGAGCCAAAAGAGAGATTGCTATGCTTATGCAAAAACTGCAAGTTTTGACAGTTTTTTGATGAAAGGGAGTTTGGGAGTGTTTCAGGATTCTAGTAATCGTGTTTTCTATTGTATTGTTTTTGTATATTAGTATGGAGAAGGTCCTAAGTCAGCTCTTCCACAGGTTTGCGAGTTATATGCTTTTGGCACACTTTCTTGCTTTTGAAGCAAAGTGAAGGGACAAGGCCTTACCTGCTTGTACTGGCTTGTTTAAGGATGGTATCTGTTCTATACAAGTTGACTTAGGTCTGTGGTACTTGTATATGCAAAGGAGACATGTTCAATGCTCAAGATTTGTAAAGTTTGCAAAAGTGGAGCTTTTTCAAAATGGCAATGGCCACTTTATGCCATTTATGGAATTACAACTTGGGTAATGGCTCTAAGGCTTGGATTAAAGCTTTTTCAACTGAGTAAGCATTAAATTAAGGAGTAAGAAACAATTTTGGGACCTGTAAAGCATGGATTAGGCCGCATAGGTATTGATTGGAACTTTGTTCTTCATGAAATGGCTTGAATCAAAAGTGAGAAATTGCCAACTTCATCTCTTTGATTCTCCTTACTCAAAAATGATCTTGAGGAGTTCTGTGACATTTTCGAAAGCTTGAAGTGTGCTCTATAACTCATCTTTGAAATGCATTTCAAGAATCCTCTTGTAACTAGGTGAAAAATTGCCATGAAGTTGGGTCCAAAACTGCCTAAATTAGGGCAAAAATTCACTAAGTTAATTAGTTCATGAGCATGTATTCATAAAATTATATCTTGAGATCCAAGCATCTTTAGGGAAAAGTGTATGAAGAAAAGTTGTAGATTTCATGGAGGTCTATAACTTTCATGTTAGGAACTTCCTTTTAATCATTTTGCATCATGGTGATAAAATGGCCTAAAGTTGAGAAAAAATAAGAAATTTTCTATACTTAGAAAATTTTCTAAGTTAAGAAAATTTTCAATTTTAAACCCTAAACTTCAATCATTGATTTCTTGATGAACAAGTTTCAAATTTTGACATGTTTTGATGAATTGTGACCCTTGGCACTTGATTTTGACCAAAAAGTCAAAGTTTGACTTTTCAGTATACAATTGACTTTTGATCAGTTGACTGCAAATTTTATCTGTCTATCCAATGGATTTGCAATGTTTTGAAACATATAATTAGATCAAGATGATTCCATTTAATCCTTGGAATCATGCTTTAACTCAATTGGTCCTTTGCTAGGTCAAAAATCAGAAATTTCCTTTCCTTAGTCAAAACCCTAATTTTGACCATTTTGCCCTTTTGGTGATTTGATCAAATTTCTTGAGGAATTGTAATCCAAACTTGATCAAATGACACATATGAGTCTAGAATGTTGACGTGGATAAAAAATTATGAAGTTTGACTGTAAATTGGCCATGGTTGACTTTTTCCCCAATACGGTTGATTTTTAGGTCAACTGTCCAATTGACTGATCAAAAATGTGGTTCAAGGCTTGAAACTTGTTATTAGTGATCTTAGGGGTCCATAATGATGTTTGAAAGTCACATGAAGCATTGATAGCCCAAAAATCCTTGTGCGATCTCAAACCCTAATTTTGGGTCATCAGTGCATGATGAGATTTCTTGAGCTGACCAAACCCTAATCCAGTCTTGAGCCAAAGAGATCTTGTGAGAAAAGTTTTGATAAATGAGAGGGAGAATTTTGGGGTACAACAGCTGCCCCTGTTCAATATTCTTAGACCTGAAGAGTTAGATTTGCAAGCTTTGCCATTCGTGACTCAAAGGTGAAAGATGATTGGACACTAGAGTGCCCATAAATTTGCACTCGACGATGTGTATTTAAGGGAATGGGCTTAAAGATGCCATTTAGAGAAGTGATAGAAACTTGTTGGAGATGGGCTTGTAGATGCCATCCAAGAATGTTTGTTGGATTGTAAGTTGTAAGTCAAAAGAATAAGTATCAGAGTGGCATCCGTGTCTGGAGCGTATCTGTATTGTATTGTATCTGGACTTGGAATCTGAATGAGTAACAAAATGGCATCTGCATCTGGAGCATATTTGTACTGTATTGTATCTGGAAGGTTGTATCTGAATGAGTACCAGAATGGAATCCGTGTCTGGAGCGTATCTGTACTGTATTGTATCTGGAAGGTTGTATCTGAATGAGTACCAGAATGGCATCCGTGTCTGGAGCATATATCTATTGTATCTGATTGCATATTGTTAATGGTAGCTGTTTAATCTTATCTTGAAAAGGGTAAAATGTTAGCTGAAACAAAGTTATATTGCATGGAATGTATGATGCATAGTATTTGCTTTATCAATGTTTATGATATGTGGATGTAATGTATGCGTATGTAAGCTGATTTAATGTATTGCTGTCTGATTGAGGAAAATAAATCCTTGAATGTTGTTGAGGTATGTGAATTTTCATGTCTTGAAGTTGAAGTACTGACGAACTCTTGTTGAGAGAAGTAAATTTTGTTGTGAGGGAAATGCCATGTACTGCTTAAGGAATTTTGAGAAATTTGATGATTTCTACTGGGGATTAATAGTTTGAAATTTGTGGTCCGCTGGGGATCTAAATGACGTACTGTGGGGATTACTTACGGAATAGCCTAGAGATGATTTCCTATCCTTCCAACCTATCGGTAATTATCTTTCTCTTTTTTTTATTTGTAAACATTAATTATGTTCAAATGCATATGTTCATCAATGAATCATTGGACGTTTTTACAAATAAAATACAAGTGTAAAGACAAATAGTTTTCTGTACTTTCAAAGAGATATCTTTGTATTGACTTTGAATAAGTATTTTGTACAAAGAAGACAAACATTCTAGTAAGAGAATGGTGCCATAAAACAAGAAGAATTTATACAAAGAAAGATAGCTATGTGTAATAATCCCATGGGGTTCCCATTTTGCTATAGCCTTCGCATCTCTGAATATCTTGTCTATTTGTTGCTTTGTCCGAAGATGATTGAATTGATCAGAAACTCCGAACTTTGTTAGGGGAAGTCAGGTGTTGTCCTTTAGGTGATCCGACGGGACATAGTCATACGCTTTAATTCCCTAACTTTTTCCTAGACCGCCCTTTCGGGTTTTCAGTCCACCGGGAAACCCTTTTTTCCCAAGTCGCCCTTTCGGGTTTTCAACTTGCCAGGTGTACAGATTTTTTTTATTTTATCCCTAATTTTTGCCCGAACCTTTTTGGTCCGTCGGGATGCCCTTGTTTTGCCTAGGTGTGTCAACCTAGCGGGTCTCTTATGTGTAGTATCTTTTGACTATGTCTGCGTTCGCAGGGTGTGGCAGGTCATCACCGTCAATGGTGGTCAAAATCATTGCCCCACCGAAGAATATGTCCTTGATTACAAATGGTCCTTCATAGGTAGGAGTCCATTTGCCCCTGGGATCACTTTGTGGCAAGATGATACGTTTGACCACTAGATCCCCAACTTGATATACTTGGCGTCTGACTTTCTTGTTGAAAGCCTTGATCATCCATTTTTGATACATCTGACCATGGCAAACATCAGTAAGTCTTTTTTCGTCGATTAAGTTCAGTTTATCAAGTCGAGTCTGGATCCAATCGTCTTCATCCAAACCTGCATCCTTCATAATCCTTAGAGAGGGGATCTGAACCTCAATAGGAAAAACAGCCTCCATGCCATAAACCAAAGAATAAGGTGTTGCCCTAGTTGATGTGCGAGTCGTGGTACGATACCCGTGGAGAGCAAATGGTAGCATCTCATGCCAGTCCTTGTAGGTGACTGTCATTTTCTGTATGATCTTTTTAATGTTTTTGTTTGCAGCTTCGACAACACCATTCATCTTTGGCCGATAGGGGGAAGAATTGTGATGCTGAATCTTGAACTGCTCGCACAAAGCGGTGATCATAATATTGTTAAGATTCATACCATTTTCAGTGATGATCCTTTCTGGGATACCGTACCGACAAATGAGATTTTTCTTGATGAAGCGGGTAACAACAATCTTGGTAACAGAAGCGAAGGAAGCTGCTTCGACCCATTTGGTAAAATAGTCAATGGCCACTAGGATGAAGCGGTGTCCATTTGAGGCTGTCGACTTGATCTCTCCAATCATATCAATTCCCCACATAACAAAGGGCCAAGGAGCCGTCAAGACATTCAGAGGAACTGGGTGTACGTGCACCTTGTCAGCATAAATTTGACACTTATGGCAGGCTCAAGAGTGTTGATAGCAATCTGCTTCTATGGTAGACCAATAATAGCCTGCCCATAGGATTTTCTTCACCATCGTATGCCCACTGGAGTGAGTGCCAAAAGTACCGTCATGTAATTCAATCATGATCTTTTCAACTTCAACCTTATCCACACACCGGAGCAGAATGGAGTCATGATTACGCTTGTACATGATGCCATTACTCATGAAGAACTTAGCAGAGAATCTCCTTAAGAACTTCTTATCATTGATTGAAGCTCCTTCTGGATATTCTTGAGCCTCGAGATACCTTTTGACTTCATGAAACCAAGGATGGCCCACTACCTCTTCAGTATTAATCTCGTGACAATGTGCTGGTTCATTCATTCGTTCGATGGTGATCTGGGGAGCCTCGTTACCCCAATTAAGTTTAAACATAGATGACATTATGGCTGGAGCGTCTGCTAGCTGATTTTCTTCTCGCGGGAAATGCTCGAAGGTAATCTCCTCAAAATGTGGTAGCAATGTCAAAACATGTTCTTTGTAAGGGATAAGATTTGGGTGCTTAGTGCCCCATTCCCCTTTGATCTGACTGATGACCAAAGTTGAATCTCCAAACACATCTAAAGATTTAATTCCCAAGTCTATGGCAGCCTTAAGACCAAAGATGAATGCTTCGTACTCCGCCATGTTGTTCATGCAGTTAAAGCAAAGTCTGGCAGTAAAGGGAGTATGACACCCTTCCGGAGATATGAGTACAGCGCCGATACCATTACCAAGTGCATTGGAGGCCCCATCAAAAAACAGGGTCCATCGGGATCCTTGTTTAGGTCCGTCATATGGTCTGATTTCTTCACAGTTGTCTAATGTCATGATGTCTTCATCCGGGAATTCAAACTTCATGGATTGATAATCTTCTACAACTTGATGAGCAAGATGATCAGCTAGCACATTGCCCTTTATAGCTTTCTGGGTAGTATACTGTATGTCATATTCTGTTAGGATCATCTGCCATCTAGCTAACCTCCCAGACATAGCAGGCTTTTTGAAGATATACTTTATCAGATCCATCTTAGATATCAACAAAGTAGTATGAGTCAGCATATACTGTCTTAGCCGGCGAGCAGCCCATGCCAGAGCGCAACAAGTTTTCTCGAGCAGTGAGTATTTGGTTTCACAGTCACTAAACTTTTTGCTCAGGTAATAAATAGCGTGCTCTTTTCGGCCAGACTCGTCATGCTGCCCCAATACACACCCCATTGAGTTTTCTAAAACAATCAGATACATGATCAGTGGTCTTCTCTCAACTGGTGACATCAAAACAGGATGCTCTTGTAAGTACTCTTTGATCTTGTCAAAAGAAATCTGGCATTCATCATTCCATCTGACTACTTGATCTTTCTTCAACAGTTTGAAGATTGGCTCACAAGTAGTTGTTAGGTGAGAAATGAATCTGGCAATATAGTTCAGGCGTCCCAAGAATCCTATGACTTCCTTCTCAGTACGAGGAGCAGGCATTTCTTGTATCGCTTTAACCTTGGTGGGATCAACCTCAATACCTTTGTTGCTGACGATAAAGCCTAGGAGTTTACCGGACTGTACTCCGAATGTGCACTTGTTTGGGTTCAACCTTAGTTTATACTTCTTCAACCTCTCAAACAACTTTTGCAAGTGATCAAGGTGCTCTTCTTCCGTTTGTGATCGGGCGATCATATCGTCTATGTAGACCTCTATTTCATGATGTGTCATGTCATGAAATAAAGCTACCATGGCACGTTGATAGGTTGCCCCAGCATTCTTTAGTCCGAATGGAATCACTTTGTAGCAGAATGTGCCCCACTGTGTGACAAATGTTGTTTTCTCCATGTCCTCAGGCGCCATTTTGATTTGGTTGTAACCTGAGAATCCATCCATGAAGGAAAACACTTTGTGTTGGGCCGTATTGTTAACCAGGACATCAATGTGGGGAAGTGGAAAATCATCTTTAGGGCTGGCCCTATTCAAGTCTCTATAGTCCACGCACATTCGTACTTTGCCGTCTTTTTTAGGCATGGGAACAATGTTGGCAACCCATTGGGGATAGGAAGTGACAGCCAAGAATCCAACATTGAATTGCTTCATGACTTCCGCTTTGATCTTCTCTGACATGTCAGGTCTCATGCGGCGGACTTTTTGTTTTACTGGCGGACAATCTTCTCTTGTAGGGAAACGATGTACCACGATGTCTGTATCAAGTCCTGGCATGTCTTCATATGACCAGGCAAAGATCTCAACATAATCATGCAACAGCTGAACCAGATGCTCCTTGACACTCGACTATAGATTGGCACCCACCTTGATTTCTTTTTTATCCTCCTTGGTACCCAAGTTGATTGTATCCACCGGTTCCTCATGAGGCTGAATATCTCTTTCCTCTTATTGTAGTAGTCTGGCCAATTCCCCTGGTACTTCACAATCTTTCTCACCTTCGTCTTCGGCTTGGTAGATTAGATCTTCAGAGTCACTAAATGCCATATCAGTATCGTTACCCATGGGATCCAGAATGGAGAGGTACCTGCACTTGTGAGTGTGGGTGTGTGTAAGGGTATAACCATCTTTAAACAATAAAATGTAAAAGAAAGACAATGAGCACAAAAGTTTGCATGTGAAAAACGTCCATGATTCATTGAATGTCATATGAAGATGAAATAAAAACCCTTACAAATGGACCATTGTGCCTCGGGTAAGACACGAGGTTTTAAATGTGCAAATTGTTTGTGAATATTACAAGTCCAACAGAAATGTAAAAGATAAATTACTGAGAGATGAAAGTTATTGGGACAAAGTCTCTGGCTTCCCAATTGCAAAGTCCTCCGTTGACAGTAGGAAATATCCAATCCTCTAAGCTGCAATCTTCTTCACCATCTTCCACTGCATTGACCTCTTAGTTGCTAATCTTCAAAGGTGGCCCTCCAGCATGGGCACGACACACAGCCTTCTGAGCACTTGAAGTAAATCCTAAGCCAAACTTGTCAGATTTATACGGAATGTCTGGAAGTTTCCCCGAGATGGTGCATCCACCCTTTTCTACTACTTCCTTGGAGTCCTTTAGAGATGACATCCGGAGCGAAGGTCTTGTAATCTTGGGGATCCGGGATGCCATCTTGGTTACTGCTACCTCTTGAGAGACTTCTTCGAAATGTTGAAAAGGAGTTTCAATGAACTCGCCATCCAATTCCACATACCGGAAGGAATTGAGGTGGCTAATCATATACTCTTCCTCTCCGTGGACAGTGATAATCTTCCCATGGACTGGATATTTCAGCATCTGGTGTAGTGTAGAGGTGACAACACTGGCATTATGGATCTAAGGCCGTCCTAGCAGACAGGAGTAAGAGGGGCAGATGTCCATTACATAGAAAGTTGAGTTCAAAGTCTGAGTCCCCACCTTTATGGGGATGTCCACCTCCCCGTGGACCATCCTCTTTGAACCATCAAATGCTCTTACGACTATGTTACTGGGTTTCAACGTCAGTCCTTTGCAGTCTAGTCTGTCAAGAGATTTCTTCGGTAAAACATTCAAAGATGAGCCAGTGTCCACCAAGACATGGGCCAGAGTTGTTCCTCTACATTCCACGGAGACATGCAATGCCTTATTGTGATTTCTCCCCCTTGGCATCAAATCAGCATCAGAGAAGCCTAGGCCGTTATCAGCTGTCAAGCTGGTCACACAATCTTGAAATTGGTCAGCAAACGTCTCTTGAGGCACATGGGTTGTCTTTAGAAACTTCACCAGAGCTTTCGCATGTGCTTCAGGACACAACAACAATGCCAACATGGAGATTTTGGAGGGAGTTTGCCCCAACTGTTTAACTACATCGTAGTCGCTCTTCTTTATTATTCTCAAGATCTCGTCCATTTCCTTCTTGGAGGTTTCAGGGATAGTTAGTGGTTAAGCCTTCATCTGGAAAGGCTCTTCTTGAATACTCTTTCCTCGAATTTCAGCAGTAGAAGTGTTGGTAGGGATAACAGCAGGGGTTGTGTCGTCTTTGTTAACAGAAGCACTTGCAGATATGATTATTGGTACAGAGGTAACCTTTGGAACAGTCACGGGTCCAAAAACTGCCTTTGGAGGGGAAATTTCTGGAGAGAAGATTCTACCGCTACGGGTAATCTTAATGGTTCCGGCAATATTGCTAATGTCAGAGTCTTCTTCTTCGGAGCTTATTTCTTTGGCGGCCAGCTCATCTTGTTTGATACCTTGGTAGTAGATGTCTCCACTGTAATTCCATGGCATTGTTTTGTCTGATTCATACGGGACCGGCCCGGGCATTGTAATTATAAGAGGAGTAGTTTTTGGAACCGATGTAATCCTAACGGGTCTTTTGGGGACCCTGGAAGGATTGGCGGATATTGTTATGATTGAAACGTCTTCAACAGGAATAGGTGAAACAAGAGTACTTTCAAACATAATCTCTTGGTTGTCTATCAAGCGTTGAATGCCTGTCTTGAACAAAGGGAAAACAGTTGGTGAGGATAAGCAAAGATGACAGTCTTCATTACAACCCGAGAATACACCAACTTTCAACAAGTTTATCTTAAGGATTTGGAGTGGAGTCAAGAGTTCATCAACTGTGGTAACAAATAAATCTTCTTCGATAGCATTGGTGTTGTGACCATGCCTAGGCATAGGAGCGGAAATGACGTTTGGTTTCTCGGGCGCATCAAACTCAATCTCTTTTGCATCTATAAGGTCTTGAATTTTGTTTTTCAGGGTCCAACAGTTGTTAGTGTCGTGACCCGGACTTTCAGAATGATATGCGCATCTGGCATTTAAGTGATAATAAGGGGACGCAGTGTTGGGGTTCTTTGGAGCTTCCTTTAGAGTTGTCAAATTAGATTTCATAAGATGTGGTAAAACCTGGGCTAGAGTCATATTAATTCTGGTGAATTATCGGACTGGCCTTTCACCCTTGGTTGGTTATTTCTTGGTTGATCAGATGTAGGCTTTGGGATCATAACGGCCCCTACCATTGGTCGTCGCTCAGCTCTCCCTTGGTTCCTTTGTGGATAAACAGCAGATACCTCCTTCTTCCCAATGAAAGGCTTTCTCGCAGCTGCAGAGGCAGATGAATCCTTTTGAATCTTTCCACTTTTTATGTCAGCTTCCACCCTCTCTCCGATTAGTATTAAGTCAATAAATCCAGCAGGTGAGCTCCAAATCAAATGGTTGAAGAAAGGACATGACAGAGTGCCTAAGAACATATCCACCAACTCTCTTTCAGACAGAGGGGGTTGCACTCTCCCAGCTAGATCTCTCCACTTCTGCCCGTAATCCTTGAAACCCTCATTTGAAGCCATAGCCATAATCTGAAGCTGAGTACGGGTAGGTGCCAAATCTGCATTATACTGGTATTGCTTATAGAAAGCTGCGGCAAGGTCTTCCCAGTTGTGGACGTCGGTCCTTTCCAATTGGTAAAACCAATCGAGTTGTATTCCAGATAAGCTATCTTGGAAAAAATGCACCCACAGGTCTTTATCGGCGGAGTGCGGCTAAATCTTTCTCACATATGATCGGAGGTGCATCTTAGGACATGACACCCCATCATATTTTGCAAACAACAACACTTTGAACTTTGGTGGGATCACAATTCCCGACACTAGTCCCAATTCTTCAAAGTCTAGACCTGACACCTTCTGTATTTCCATAGCGCTCAAACGCTCTTCAAGATGTATGTACTTATCATCTGCTGGAGGATACTGTTCCTCGGAGTAGGGATGTCAATGGGGCGGGGCGGGGCCGGGGGGACACTTCCCCATCTTTTTCCCCGCCATCAAATTCATTCCCCATCCCCGTCCCCGATCTCCGTCACGGGGGAATTTGTATCCCCATCCCCGTTCCCCGCGGATCCCCGTTCCCCGCGGGGATCCCCATAGATCCTACATTTATTCATTAATATTTTATTTTTTTAAAATGTTTATATTTTATATAAAAATAAAAAGCACAAAGAATTCACATATTTATTATGTTATTAAAAAATACTAGTATTTGACATTTATTATTTTTTATTAAAAATACTAATGGAACACAAAATAATAATATTTTTTTTATAAATTTCTATAAAATGCTATAAAATTCAACAAAATGAACTATAATACTTTTTAAAGTAACAATATGCCTAAACAACTAAAAAAATCCAACAACATAATTATGCTTAAAAAACTATACTTCATCAAAACTAATAAGGGATAATTATAAAATTTAGCATCATGAGTATGCTTGAAAAGCTAAAAAATACTTCATAATAAGTCAACTAAAAACAAAAGTCAACATATCTCTATTTGCTCAATTGATAACACACGTAAAGTAGAAATATCAAAATACTTAAAACAAAGTTACATATAAATAAACTAAAATATTAAGCAAAATATCCAAACAAGTAATGATCAATCATGTCTCTCTTTCCAACTTCTCCTTGCAAGGTCTTCTTCCTCATTCCACAATTAGATATGACTTTCTTTTTCCTACGAAAAGTAAACAATCAATAATTATATTTACTTAAAAAAATACTTTAAAAACTAAAAGGTAATCAACACTAATATGTAAATTACCTTATTATCATCATCATCATCATCCATATCTTCATCCACACATTCGAATTGAGTCAACGTTTTTGAATAACCTAAGAAACAAATAGCTAAATTAAAATTTAAAAATCCTTTTCAATTAATCTTGTAAAAGATAAAAATATATTACCTTTTATATCTTTTCGGATCCAATCTTGAGTGCACATCAAAGCCTCTAAAGTGTCTTCCTTCAACCTACTACATTGTTGACTTAAAACACGACCACTAGTACTAAAGGCGGACTCTGAAGCAACGGTAGAGATAGGAATTGCTAAAAAGTCCCTTGCAATCTTTTGCAAAGTTGGAAATTTCAAACCATTTTGTTTCCACCATCCTAAGATGTCAAAATTTTCCTTTTTTTGTTTATCAAGCAAGACACCATCTTCCAAGTAGGAAGTAAATTCTGACTTGACATTTGTAGTTGAAGTATTTTCCATCACATATTCCGAATAAGCCTTCTCCCAATCTTGACTTGTGACATCAATGTCATCTACCAATGTTGATGCACCAACTTCACTACTTGTAGGAACCATATCATTATTTGGTTGATATTCTTCAACTAAATCTTCACACATTTGTATTACCTTTTCCAATTCTTTGGGAGCATTATTCCCATACATAAGTGGGAAGAAGTAATTCAACAAAGTTATTTTATATCTAGGATCCAAAACAGCCCCTATTGCCATCACCCTATTAATCAAACTCCAATATTTGTCAAACTTCACTATCATACTTCTTGCCATACTTTGTATAGTATCACTAGAAGAATCTTCCCACTTTCTTAAAGCTAATCTTATTTGACAAACTTTGGGAAAATAAATGTTTGATGTTGGATACTTAGTACCCGAGAACAACTCAATGACACTAAAAAATAATTTCAACTTGTCACAAATTTCTCTTGCCATTTTCCAATCTTCTTCACTTGGTGCACACTTATATTGGGAATCACGGCGTTGTTTTAAACGTTTAAAAACTTGTTCGTAAGGCAATGCAGAAGCAAGCATTAAATAAGTAGAGTTCCATCTTGTTCTACAATCTTGTGCAAGCTTCTTTTCATAAGTCATGTTCAATTGATTACAAGTTTCTTTAAATTTCTCCTCCCTCTTTGGTGTTGCTACCCAAAAACCGACACTTTCCCTAATCTTTTCAATTGAACTAGAAATTGTTTGCATGCCATCTTTCACTATCAAGTTTAATATGTGGGCGCAACAACGCATATGAAACAATTTCCCTTTTAAAATAAAAGAAGAAGGTGACATCTTATCAATCAAATGGTCAATCAGAGCATCATTGGTGCTACAATTATCAACGGTTAATGTTGACAATTTTCTATCAATATTCCAATCCATCAAACAATCTACCAAAAAATCACAAATGACCTCAGCAGTATGTGGCGTAGGGACATAAATGAACCTAAAAATAAATTATAATAAATATCACATAAAATAACTATATTATAATAATAACGTAAATGGAAGGGAGAAGTTACCTGATGATCCGATTCTGTAAAATCCAATTTTCATCAATGTAATGAGCTGTAACAGACATATATCCTTTGTTCTGGTTGCTAGCAGTCCACATATCAGTAGTTATTGCAATGCGGCTTTTATTCTTTGCAAGTATTTTCATTTGCTTTGACTTCTCACTTTCATACAACTTCATTATATCATTCTTCATGGTGTTGCGAGAAACTATCTTGAACAAAGGTTGAAGAGAATGGCTATAATTTCTAAAACCAATATGGTTAACCATCATGATGGGATATTCATGCAATATAATCATCTTCGCGAGTTCATTCCTAGAAACATCTTGATTAAATGTATAATTTCCAACCACAAATGATTCATGTCTGTTTCCGGATTTTTTTTCTGTCACTTTAAGCATGGCTTGTTTTGGACCTCTCTCTGTGCGTTTTGGACATATGCTAATATGATCAAATAAATGTTTAGTACCATTTTTTGTATCACCACCAATTTTCTTATCACAAGATTTGCATATAGCCTTCCAAATGCCTCCTATTTTTTGCCTTTTAAAATAGGGCCAAGCATCTGATTTTAATCCCCTTTTGTTAGGACTTGTAGTGGGTTCAACGGGAGCTTCAGGATCTTGATTTTCTATATTTATTTCATTTGGAGTAGATTGAACTTCCTGTGTGAGTGAAACTCCACTACTTTCTATAGGAACTTCATTCCCTTCCAAAGCAACATTAGGACTATTAGATGATTGAACTTCACCAACCATTCTTTTACCAAAAACCTGGCACACACAAACACAAATTTTAAAAGGCTACGTGGAAGTAGAACAAAAATAATAAATATATGAAAAAATAATAAATAAATGAAATAGTAAATACATGAAATTCACACAAAAAATAATTAATAAAAAAAATCTTATATTTCTAAATATATGATGCATTACACATATTTCTAAATATGCCTTATTTACTGTAACTTTTCAATTAGAAATAATAACATATATTAATTAATTATATACATTGAGAATACATTTATTTACCTATATACATGATATATTTACTCGTGTAAAAAGTTATATGTTATTATTTCACTTAATGGCTTTGGTTTTATAATTAGAAATATAAGATATATATATTTTTATGGGTGATAGCATGATATATTATTGTTTATATGTTATTATTTCATTAATAATTAGAAATATAAGATATTTGGTTTTTTTTATGGGTGATACCGTGATAGCATGATATATTGATTCATTTAAAAAGTAATATTTTTTTGTTTAATATAGAAAATTAAATTATAGTGTGATATATTAATAAAAAATAGGAAAAGTATATTTTAATATTTTTTAAGGAAAAACTGACGACATTATTTTAATTACAAATGCATAGTATAGATAAAAAATGAACACAAAAATATTTAAAAGGAGATAAAAATGAGTAATTTTTTGATTATTTTATATTTTTTAATATGCAAATGATTTGATAACTCTAAAATTTCTAAACAATTTAATTTAAATTTAATCAAAATAATCAACTTTTCCTATAAGCAATTACATGAACAGGTTTATGAGAATCAAGGAGAAACAATCTACTTTTTTCTATAAACAATAATATAAACAGATTTATGAGAATCAAAGAGAAATAATCTATTTTTTCCTATAAATAATTACATGAACAAATTTATGAAAATCAAACCTTATTGATGAAATTGTAAGAGCTGTGAATAATGGAAGCACACCAAATAGAGAAGATGGAATTGGAAGAGGAAGATGAATGGAGATTTGACTGGAGAAGAAAAAAAGGAGTCTAACGTGTGAGACTCTAAATGTCTGGCAGAAGAAAATGAAACGCTTCAACTTTTTTAGGGTCTAATATTTACATTTCTCTCTCTTAATAAATACATGAATATTTATTTATTTATTTTTATAAATAAACATAAAGGAAATGACTAAAAAACCTAATCTAAAATATATATATTAAATTAACTATATTAAAATAATAGGCGGGGCGGGGTCCCCGCGGGGCGGGGGTGTATTCCCCGTCCCCGTCCCCGAAATGCTCTCGGGGGAATTTTTCTCCCCATCCCCGCCCCCACGGGTGAAAATTCCCCATCTTTGGGGCCCCGAACGGGGCGTTCCCCGCGGGGATCCCCATTAACAGGTCCAAACTGACATCCCTACCTCGGAGTAGTCTTCCTCTTCTTCCTCCTCTTCAAATTCTAATGGAACCTCTATTTCTTTTCCTTTCCCTTATCCTTCCCCAAAAGTGGTTGCAAAATTCAAGGTTCTTCTAGTCTGTCCTTGAAACCTTCTCCCTATGTTCAAGACCCCAGTGGCCTTCTTTGTTTTCTTCTTTCTTTCTTCAGCTAATAGAGTCTTCAACTCATCTTGCCCCTTGGCTGGGGTCCTGAGTAACTGTTGAAACTGCGTGTTTTGAGCTTGAAGATCTTTGATTGTCTGTTCAAGATCCATCTTACTGAAATAAACAGTAGAGAGATGAGGAAACTCGTTGCAAAAGACCTGCTTATGTCATGATGAATGATGTGTGCATATGTAATGTTTTCAAGGATTTTTAAAGATTCAAGTTTGTTTTTAGACAAAAAGAATCACACGTTATATTAATAAGATAGAGTTTGAATACATCAATGCCCCTTGGGAAAAATAATACAACACTCTAAGATAAAAAAGTAGTGCGCTTCCTCTTTGGTGCAATGTAGGCATTTAGAGTCTGCTCCTCATGAAGTAGCCTAGTGCGTTCCAAAACCTTCTTCTCGCTTGCATAGAATTGGGCTTCGAAAGTATCTCGCTCTCCTTTGATATGTATCCAATCCCTTTGTAGGTCTTCAAGAGATGTGGGCATGTCAGGATGTAGGATAGTGTATGGAACTTCTCCTTCCTTAACAAGCTCAATAATCACCGGGAGAATGGAAGGATAAGGCATCATAAGACATTGAGCACGGGTTCGTACCCACTTGAGGTAAGGCTCAAGGGGGATGGAATTCTTGTGTCCCAAAGTCTTGCTATCCACCTTGTTTAGCATCCTCCAAGCTCGGATGAATCTCTGGAGAAGACCTTGATCGACGTTGTCATAGTCGAATACCAAGCCTTGAATCAACATATCATGCGGGCCATCCCTTCGGGCATAACCAAACTGTCTTAGCTAAGCATGGGTTGTAGGTGATTCCTCCCCTAATGCCAAGTAGAGGGACATTAGGGAATTCCCCACAACGGTCAACAAATGATAACATTCTCTTTGGATCGAGAGCACCAATGAATATCTGAATGTTTGAGCTTCATTAACCTTTGTGAACACCTTAATCCTTGCTCATTATTTAAGACTGATTGGGGAAGATGAGAAATAAACCATCTTGCTAGGAGAGGAGTGCAACACATAAGGATACCTTTTTTCCTCATTGTGTGAGTGTGAAAGAGTGTAGGATATCCCCTAGAAATGTAGGCACCGGATTGCGTGACATGAAGATTTTGACGGCACTCACATCTATGAGTTGGTCAGGATTGGGGAACAAGACCATCCCATAGATAAGAAGAGCCACAATTTCTTCAAATTCTTGCAGATCTAAGGAATTCCAATAGCTTTGGGCTTTCTCAAACAGAAACTTTGCTAAGAAGCCTTTGACACCACTTTTAGTTTCCCAATGAGTTATGACATCCGATGAGTGCAAGTGCAGAGCTTGAGCAATCTCTTCTGGCTTTGGATCTCTTTCCGTACCGTTGAAAGGTAGTTGATTGAGAATGGGAATCCTCAAGAGTTGATAGAATTCTTCCAAAGTAGGCACCAACTGATAGTCGGGAAATGTGAAGCAATGGTGCAAAGGATCAAAGAACTGAAAGAGTACTTTCATCATATCCTCATCTGTGTTTGAGGTGACCAAGTTGAGTAGACGACTATGCCTCTTGGTGAATGGAGAATTCCCAGGGATCCTTGAAGCTAGCTCCTTGAGTTGTGGAGGAATTCTTAAAAGGTTGACTTGGATAGTTTTCCTGCGAAGTGAATCCATATCCTACAAAACAAGAACAAAGATGAATCTCCAAAATCCTTGAAATGGTTACTGGATGCATATAATTCTCATGATGTCCATGATGTTATGTACAAGTATGCATATACAAGCAAAGCAAACAAGTTCTTAGTTTAGGCTTGCATGGGGTTTTATAGGTAAGTACCCTTTTGAAGTTTAGTTGGCTTAACCTGTCCTAATAATAGTAACCGGGTTCTAAGGAGCTCAATATCACTGGATTGTTTCCTTGGTCATTGTTTCAGATCAAGCCTCTTTAATGGCGACCGAAATATCCCAAGAAACCAACCCTTAATGAGTGTAGTATCGAGTATCTACCAACTTCGGACTGCACCAAAGCCGGTCATCTCACTACATCCTAAAGGCCAAGTTGGTCAAGTAAAGGGTTCTAGAAGTTCATTAGTGCTTCATGACATCACTCAGCGGCCCCGTATTCTCTTTGATTGACTCAAAGGCTACCGGTACCCACAAATATGTCACACTAACAGAGCTATTTCTTAGACCATGTCGGTATACCTCACACAGTTTCCACAACATATTGCTATTTACCTATACAGTTTCCTAAATCCGGGTGGAGGATTCAAACCCAAACAAAGAACCATAATGTAAAGCAAACAAGTCAAACAAATGTAAGAAAATAAATGTGATCTAGCCTTAAGGTAACCCCACTTTTATATTATTCCCCAGCAAAGTCGCCAGTTCTGTGATACAGTGAGAGAACTGACTTGAGGGTTTTGCGTTTTATTGCAAATATTGCGGTTAGAAAGAGTCGCCACCGAATTTTCTTTTATCTAAAAGGAAAGGTGAAAAAGCACAGGAAAGACCTTTGAGATGTTTTCTTGAGTTCGGGGGGTAGATTATGAAAATGGAAGGTATTAGCACCCTTTTCATCCATGGTTTTCCATGGGCTCTTAGTTACTTGCTAGATCACTTGCTTTTGTTGTTTGAAAATGTGTTTGGTGTGGTTTTGAAAGTATTTTGTAAAAGAGGCAATTGTTTTGGCAACCTTGTAATGATTCTCGTTCGTAAGAATGTATACAAAGATGTTTGTCTTTTTGAAATTTTTTTCAATGTTTGTAAGGTGCTTTTTAAATGTGTTTGTTTTGAAAATAGCAAGGATAGTCGTTTGGAAATAGAGCAAGTAACTAGAAGTAATCTACCTACTCAAATGTATTTCTTGTGCATTTTCTATTCCTTTGATATTGTTTTCTTACCATTGATTTAGTAAGCAACCCTATCTTTGGATGTAAACGGGACGGGCGTGGGTCATCGTATAACCATGATTAGCAATGTTGCAAAGTATCTTAGCATTTTTGAGGGACCAAGATCATTTTGCAAGGCAACTTTGAATAGCGTCATCGAGGGACTATGATCTTATATTTATTTGTTTTGCCAAGATACTTCGCATGCGTAATATGACTATTATTGTATAAGGCAACCAAGAGGAGAAACCCTAAGGATGCTTGTGTGCAAGTGTGTTATTTTCATGCTTTGATTTTGTCTTGTATTAGAGTTTTCTATTTGATTTGTTTTTGATCTTACCATACAAATCCTAATTACTAATCATGGCATGTAAAACGGTAAATTGCGTAATGTAAAGATTACTAAGCTATTACAACAATTTTATGGGAGGGGAGAATACAAATTTAAATGGGGATTTGCAAGAATATAAATCTAAATAAATTATTACAACCAAATCGAATTTGCACGAATATTAGAATAAACAATATACCATATTTAAATATGCAATATTATGTACATGCAAGAAAAGATTTTGTTTTGTTTTTTTATGTGAAAAGAAATTTTAACCTAATCCTAAAAATATAAGAAAAATAAATTAATTCTTAAAAAAGGTTTAACTCTAATTTATATTTTGAAAAGAAAATAAAATTCTTGTGTATATTATTATTGTGTATTCTTTGTATAAAATATAATAAATAATGTTGTATGAAAATAATTAGTTTTTATGTGTTAAAATAAATATTTACAAATATGTATACCAATATAAAAGATAAGATAAGAGTATATCTAAGTTCAATATTTTTTACCAATTTATTTAAGAAAAATGACTAGTATATATCGAAAATAAAATATATCTTTCATGTGAAAATAAAAATACAATAAAATAAAATACAATATTATCCTATTTATATTTTTTAGGATTTTTATGGATTAAAGAAAATATTAATAAACAAAAATGAAAACAAAAATAAATAAATAAAAATGTATGGAAATAGTTGGGCCGGGGCGGGGGGGGGGGGGGGGTATACTGATCAATCATATGGTGAATGTTAAAAAAAAAACTGAGCCCAGCGTGGAGGCCCAATTCCTGCAAAAATAAGCCAACACTGAAAAAGGAAATAATGTGAAAAAAGCAAAAGGTAGCGCCAAGGTTCGAACCCAGGACATGGGTCTCACCAGCGCGCTACTTTGCCACTGGGGTGGCTATACATCCGTTGATTAATGTGAAACAAAAATAACATAACATGAAACTCTTCCATGGCCCTGTTCTTCGTCTTCTTCCTCTAGCCAACCAGATGCTCTGTAACTTTCTCATTTCTCCATGAAAATGAAAACTCATAACATGAATGTTGTAGCATTTTGTCTCACGATTCTAACCATATAAATCATGTAAGCTAACAATCAAAGATCAAAATGAATTTTAAAAGCCCTAAATTTAAACCTAATTTTTCCAGGAACTTCAAGTTCAAAATTCTCTCAACTCAGGCTAAATAAATGCAAGATATGTATATGTACATCTTCGTTGCAATGAGGACTACATTGTTTATTCACAAATCATGGCCAATGGATGTCTGTATGAAGAGATAGAAGTTGAGATTCTTACCTCTTTCAGTTGAAATCATGGATGGAGTTAGAGTGAGTTTTATTAAGGCCTGATGATTGCTTGAGCTTTCTTGAACCTCCCTGAGTGTGTTCCAATCCTTGCCTTGCTCTGGAAGTACCTAGAACTCTCTATCCAAGTCAACCTGCAAGCTTTGAAAACAAAAATGGCAGATGATGGAGAAGGGGTTACAGTACAGGGATGAGGGTCTGGATCATTTAGATATCAAGTAAGTAAAGTGTTTTGATGGTTAAGACTTAAAACACACGAGCCAAAAGAGAGATTGCTATGCTTATGCAAAAACTGCAAGTTTTGACAGTTTTTGATGAAAGGGAGTTTGGGAGTGTTTCAGGCTTCTAGTAATCGTGTTTTCTATTGTATTGTGTTTGTATATTAGTATGGAGAAGGTCCTAAGTCAGCTCTTCCACAGGTTTGCGAGTTATAGGCTTTTGGCACACTTTCTTGCTTTTGAAGCAAAGTGAAGGGACAAGGCCTTACCTGCTTGTACTGGCTTGTTTATGGCTAGTATCTGTTCTATACAAGTTGACTTAGGTCTATGGTACTTGTATATGCAAAGGAGACATGTTCAATGCTCAAGATTTGTAAAGTTTGCAAAAGTGGAGCTTTTTCAAAATGGCAATGGCCACTTTATGCCATTTATGGAATTACAACTTGGGTAATGGCTCTAAGGCTTGGATTAAATCTTTTTCAACTGAGTATGCATTAAATTAAGGAGTAAGAAACAAGTTTGGGACCTGTAAAGCATGGATTAGGCCACATAGGTACTGATTGGAACTTTGTTCTTCATGAAATGGCTTGAATCAAAAGTGAGAAATTGCCAACTTCATCTCTTTGATTCTCCTTACTCAAAAATGATCTTGAGGAGTTCTGTGACATTTTCGAAAGCTTGAAGTGTGCTCTATAACTCATCTTTGAAATGCATTTCAAGAATCCTCTTGGAACTAGGTGAAAAATTTCCATGAAGTTGGGTTCAAAACCTGCCTAAATTAGGGCAAAAATTCACTAAGTTAATTAGTTCATGAGCATGTATTCATAAAGTTATATCTTGAGATCCAAGAATCTTTAGGGAAAAGTGTATTAAGAAAAGTTGTAGATTTCATGGAGGTCTATAACTTTCATGTTAGGAACTTCCTTTTAATCATTTTGCATCATGGTGAAAAAATGGCCTAAAGTTGAGAAAAAATAAGAAATTTTCTATACTTAGAAAATTTTCTAAGTTAAGAAAAATTTCAATTTTAAACCCTAAACTTCAATCATTGATTTCTTGATGAACAAGTTTCAAATTTTGACATGTTTTGATGAATTGTGACCCTTGGCACTTGATTTTGACCAAAAAGTCAAAGTTTGACTTTTTAGTATATAGTTGACTTTTGATCAGTTGACTGCAAATTTTATCTGTCTATCCAATGGATTTGCAATGTTTTGAAACATATAATTAGATCAAGATGATGCCATTGAATCCTTGGAATCATGCTTTAACTCAATTGGTCCTTTGCTAGGTCAAAAATCAGAAATTGCCTTTCCTTAGTCAAAACCCTAATTTTGACCATTTTGCCCTTTTGGTGATTTGATCAAATTTCTTGAGGAATTGTAATCCAAACTTGATCAAATGATACATATGAGTCTAGAATGTTGACGTGGATAAAAAATTATGAAGTTTGACTGTAAATTGGCCATGGTTGACTTTTTCCCCAATACGATTGATTTTTAGGTCAATTGTCCAATTGACTGATAAAAAATGTGGTTCAAGGCTTAAAGCGTGTTATTAGTGATCTTAGGGGTCCATAATGATGTTTGAAAGTCACATGAAGCATTGATAGCCCAAAAATCCTTGCGCGATCTCAAACCCTAATTTTGGGTCATCAGTGCATGATGAGATGTCTTGAGCTGACCAAACCCTAATCCAGTCTTGAGCCAAAGAGATCTTGTGAGAAAAGTTTTGATAAATGAGATGGCAAATTTTGGGGTACAACAGTAATGTAACTTTCTCATTCGGATATTCTTTGGTATTCTAGATCTTTGGGAGATATTTCTTTCATTGACCTTTGTGGTGAGTTCCCTAATGTTCCACTCCTTGGCATTAGGGGAGGTATCACTTATAATCATTCCCTTTCTCTACGACAGTTCGATTATGCTCAGAGGGATGGTCCCCATGATATGCTGGTCCAAGGCTTTATGTTTAACTACGAGGATGATGTTCAAGGGTATCGTCAAAGGTTCATATGAGCTTGGGGCATGGTAAATAAGGTGGATAGTGTAGCGATAAAAAATGTAGCGGGGTAAATCGGAGATCGGATTATTAATTAATTCGTCTCACAAAAGCAAGAGTCGCCACCGCGCTTTATTATTTCCAAGGGAAAAGGGGAAAGAGCGAAATAAAACCCTAAAATATGCAATGTAAAATAATACTTTTAAAAGTAATGAAAATACAAGGCGTTTTTGAAAAGAGGTCTATGGTTCGGGGGTTGGTTATACAATGGGAAGGTATTAGCACCCAATATATCTATAGTATTCTATAAGAACCTTTTGAAATATCTGTTTTTTAAAATGTTTGTTTGATTAAAAATAAATTGTTTTGGCCGAAAATGGGTATGGACGAGTTTTTTTGAAGATACGAAGACCTAATGTCGAAGTTTTGACTTAAAAGGTGTGAGTTTTTTTCGAAGAAAATTGGATATTTGGGAAAATTATCCTATGTTTTTAATGAATGGGGGTATTCGCTCGATCGTGTAAGATATATTTGATGACATGAAGTCAACAAATTTAATTCTTTCCCTTGGAGTTGATCACAAGCAAGTAGGTCTAGTAATCGAGCAAGAATCATATATAAGTAATTAAAAATCCAAAAGAAACAAACAAGGAGAATAGTGACAAGATAAACTATAAGAAACTAAATAAACGTACAAAAAAGAATCATGAATAAAAGGAAAATGTAATTAGAGGGTTGTCTAAACTAATTTTGAAATTCTAAGGTTACTAAGTAAACTAAACTTAAATTCTAAAGTTTCTAACTAAACTAAACAAGATTTTTAAAGTTAATAACTAAAACTAAATTAAAATTATAAAATTACTAACTTAAAATTCTAAAGTTAATAAATTAAATATAAAATAAATTAACATTCTAAAGTTACTGAATTAGATCTAAACTAGATTAATTATAAAAAAGGTGAGAAATATAAAATTAGGGTGTGGGTATTAAAATTCGTTGAGCCTAAGGCCCATACTGGTTTTTTATTGTCTAACAAAAATAAATAAATAAAAAGAACAGGGGTGCGTTATTTGAGAAATGGTGGATGGCCTGATGGGATACTGATCTGGGCGGACCAGGCCTAGATTGAAGGCTTAAACTAATCTATTGTTTTTCTTGTTGAAATTAAAACAAACAAAAAAAAGGTGGATTTTGCTGGATCTATGTGTATCGGGCTCAGGTTGATGATTGAGGCCCAAATGGTAACATTAAAAAAAACAAAACCCTAGAAACATTGAAGATGGCCACTCGCCTCACTCTCTTTCTCACTTAACCGCTTCATTTTATTTTCCTCTGTTCTTACGATTTCTCATAACTATAACAAAACCTCTCAAATTCTCATCTCTCAACCCCCAATCATTTTTGTTTCATCTCGAAACACCATCGAGACCCAAACAAACCTCTTTCCTCTGTATTTCCTCCTTCTCTCTGTGTTAGTTATATTGTTGCATGTTCTTGGACCGAATCGTTGTCTGAGTATTAGCTTCACTAGGATTAAGCTTAGGTTGATAGTGTTGAAATGGACCTGATACGGTGATGTCGAGGTGACGAAATCTGCGAAGAAGATAATGAATCCAAAGCTGAAACAGTCGAGTGCCTACGATGCATGTAGAGGTTACGACGCTGTAGTGAGATGGAGCCATGCTGTTTAGAGAGAGAACAAATACGAAGAAACCGGATCAAAGATGAAAATGCTACGAAGATGACTGGAGCGACATTTGAAGATGATCGGTGGAAGTCACGAATGGAGGCCGAATTAGAAGCGACGATTGAAATGAATCGAAGACAAAATCGCGAGGTAGCGATTGAAGGACAGAACTGCATCAAAATCGAAGGGCGGAACCGAATCTTGGAAGCGGAGACGACAATCTGAAGTTGACGTTGAAGAAGCAGTCACGACGAATTAAAGCCTGAAGATGACGGCGGAGAGATCTCATTAAGGTTACGATTTGTTGAGGAAGAAAGGAAAGTTTGTTGCTCATAGTTTAGGTCAGATCCACAAGCTGCTGAAGGTTAATTACAGATTGAAATTGAAGTAAAGTTACTGTTTTGTTTTTACAAGGTTTTAAACCTATGTGTTTTTTATGTGTGTCTCTTTGTTTCAGGTACACGATGGAGCATGAGGGGAATAGTTCAGACAGGTAGATGAAGGTGACAGTGAATTTGGGTTTTGCAAAGGGTTAAGGGTTTGTTTGTTTTGTTATTGCAGGGAGGTTGTATGCAGGTTGGTGTATAATATAAGTTTATGCAGAATAATGAATGGAGAGAGATAGTGAGTTTTGTGGTTTTGAGGTGATGATAAGTCGTGACCATTTTATTTTTGTGTACAGAAATTTACATTTGCAGTTCCTAAGGATTTTGATCCAGACAAAGACCTGATAAAACTTGGCATTGCAAGTCAGACAACAATGCTCAAGGGAGAGACTGAAGAGATTGGTTAGTTTTCATCTTTTTCTTTTGGTTATGCTCAAACTAACAACAACACTGACTTCTACCTCTATTCTTATATTCTGCATTGACGTTCAAACTCTCTCGCGGTCATGATGCTTTTAAAACATAACAAACAGAAAAAAAAAGGGACACATAATCATAGTAACAAAGCAATAACAACAACATCAATGTGTATACAACAATAATTAGCAAGGAAAAAAGGAGACTCACATGGTCGGAGCTAG
Organism: Vicia faba; assembly: GCA_948472305.1. NCBI lineage: Eukaryota > Viridiplantae > Streptophyta > Magnoliopsida > Fabales > Fabaceae > Vicia > Vicia faba. The sequence continues at coordinate 148,892,429 of OX451740.1, forward strand.
TTCGATGATTTACAGTTCCAACAAAGGTTTTCACTCAGGTGAACTTGAATCTCTTTCCCTTTTTTTTGTGAAAGCCGTGAACTGCTGTTGTTGTTGAATACGCAGGCTGGATTTTCTTGATGCTGATTGTAGGTTGAATGACCCTCTTGGAATAAAGGGTTTAGTGCTAAAATGGAAGTTAGAGGAAGGTTTTGTATTGAATATTTGTGAGTTGCAAACCCAGATGCAGTAAAGATTAACAAGGTTCAAAGGTTATGAGATTTGGCGAAGGTTGCAATTTGGAGGAAAGTAATGGCAGTAGTCGTTTTTCCTTTTTTTTCTCCTTTTTTTTTAGACAAGAGGTTTGTGTTTTTTATATTGAAGGTATGATAGAATCAGAGGGAAAAAATGATGAGTCTTTGAACAGATTTAATACTCTGATTTGTGACTTTTTGTTACAAGTTTTCTATTTTTCTAATTTAGTGAAATTTCTGGACTGATACATTGCAGGGCAGCAACACTTTTTTTTTTGGCAGCAGGCTTTGGAGTGTAGCAAACAATAAGGACTGGTTTTCCATGTTCAAAAATATGGTTTTGGGACCACAATTTTATTGGACATAAAAATAAATAAACAAAGGCAATAGTAATAATAATGATAAAAGGTAATTTGTTAGTAATACAAAAATAGAATAATAATAATAATAATAATAATAAAAATAAGATACAAATAAAATTAATTTAATTTTAATTTTAATATTAATTCAGTTTTAAAATTGAATTAAAATTAGAATCAAATCAAAATCAATATTGGATTAAAAGAAACTAAAATTATAATGACTAAAAATAATCAAAAAAAATGTAAAGTAAAGGAAAAAAGATATTAACTACATTTTTGAGATTTTCTTTGGATTAAAATTTTATACTAGAACATGAATCTAAATGGAACCAATAAAACTATATTAATTTTTATATTTTTTTGTATTAAGAATTGCGAATTTAAAATACTATAATGCTACTTATAAATATTTTTGTGATTTTTCCAATAATGTGTTTGTAAAAAAAAATGACATGAACTAAAATACATATTTTTTTATAGATTTTTTTACTAAATTAAAACTAAAAAATTATAATTTTGGCTTAAATGATACAAGAAAAAAATCTAAATAAAATTTAAAGAGACTATTTTTTTGAATAACAATGGAAATAAAATGAAGATGGCATGAACTAAAAATAATTTTATTTTAAGGATTTTTCAGGAAATAAAAATAAGAGAAGAGAAAGTGTAAAATGTATGATCGCACAAAAACATAGTCCAAAATTAAAATCAAATTCGTGAAACGACTTCTAATCGTCAACAATTTTTCGTGGCTTTTCAATGCATAATTTGCCCTTGACTTATAAAGAAAAATCGTAGATGATGTCAAGAAAAATCATGTGCAAAAACAACCGCTCAAAAATATTGAAATTTGAAGAAGTTATGAATTTTTGAAATCTGACCCGAGAAAATGGCAAAAATAGGTCGAATCGCTTGTGAACGTTCGCTATGTGATAATGCAGATGGGAGGTGGTATCTTAGGTCAAAATTTGGGGTATGACAGCTGCCCCTATTTAAGTTTCTTCTATCCGGAGATATGAAGATTAAAATCTTCGTCTCGACGAGATTGAAGGTACTTAAATACAAAATACGCAATTTTTGCCCTAAGATACCGCCATTATGTTTGTGATATGAATGTAGTATTTAAATTTACAGAGAATGATATTGTATGAGACAAGATAACGCTGGAGAAGCCAAACACCAACGAATCACAGGAACATAGATTATACACTACTGGGGAAATAAGCCATCGACTTCAAATGATAGACTCTTGACGGCGAATAAAAATTTGAGAGAATACGACCTCTGACCCTAACAAAGAAGGCATCTTGCATATGCCATAAAAACAAATTATCGACCCAAAATAACAGTGAGTTCACAACTCAAGGTCAAAGATAGACAAAAGATGTACCAAATTTGCTGATAATGGATTACCGACTTCTGAAGGTAAAGATTCATAACGAACTTCTCGGCGAGATTTCCGGAGATATACTAATTAATGTTGAAATAATAATAAGGTTGTAGATACACAAGCTGCTCAAATAAAGAAGCTGCCACTTTCTGTCGTCCAGGGATGTCAATAACATACAAGCTGCTCAAATAAAGAAGCCGCCACTTGCTGTCTTCCAAAATATTATGACATACAAGCTGCTCAAATAAAGAAGCTGTCACTTGCTGTCGTCCAGGGATGTCAATAACATACAAGCTGCTCAAATAAAGAAGCCGCCACTTGCTGTCTTCCAAAATATTATGACATACAAGCTGCTCAAATAAAGAAGCTGCCACTTGCTGTCGTCCAAGAATACTATGACATACAAGCTGCTCAAATAAAGAAGCTGCCACTTGCTGTATTCCAGAAAAATAATAACGTACAAGTTGCTCATGAAGAGACTGCCGCTTGACGTTTTCCAAAATAATAATAACGTACAAGTTGTTCATGAAGAGACCGCCGCTTGCCGTTTTCCAAAAAAATAATAACGTACAAGTTGCTCATGAAGAGACCGCCGCTTGTCGTTTTCCAAAGAATAATAACGTACAAGTTGCTCGTGAAGAGCTGCCGCTTGCCGTTTTCCAGAAGATAATGACGTACAAGTTGCTCGTGAAGAGCTGCCGCTTGTCGTTTTCTGAAGATAATAACGTACAAGTTGCTCGTGAAGAGCTGCCGCTTGTCGTTTTCTGAAGATAATAACGTACAAGTTGCTCGTGAAGAGCTGCCGCTTGTCGTTTTCCAAAAGATAATAACATACAAGTTGCTCGTGAAGAGCTGCCGCTTGTCGTTTTACAAAAGATAATAACGTACAAGTTGCTCGTGAAGAGCTGCCGCTTGTCGTTTTCCAAAAGATAATAACGTACAAGTTGCTCGTGAAGAGCTGCCGCTTGTCGTTTTCTGAAGAATAACTTAGAAGGAAATTGCGATGACACTGGTAGAGAATAAAATCTTCGTCAAAGGGAAACATGAATAGATCCTTCCCGAGGAGATCAAATACTTAAATGTGCAAAATAAATGCACCATTCGTCTAGGTCGCGACTTCACTGGGGAAAATCATGAGATAGCCTATGCAAGAGACAACAACTCCCTCCAGGAATAAACCAGAGAGAAAACAGTCAAACAAGACTCCACCCAATGAGAAAGTAACTTGATTAGGGGATTCATCCTATCCCGAAATGGACAAAGTAGGCTAAAAATTAAAAAAAATCCACGAGGATTAGCTCAGTTGGGGAATTTAGAAAGGAAGCACATTTTCTGCCTAAGTTAACATTCTACTTGGAAAGAAACATGTACGTTGTTTGAACAAACAAAGTATACAACCCAAAATCAACGACAAATGTGAATATGCATGCGTGACATAAGTGTAAATGAATGAATGAATGTTATGCTGACGAGACAGGTAGACGGAACATCTTGAAGATGATAAGATATCACAAAAATAATAGATACTCGGTCAATCTTGAAGAGACGGAAAATAACTGGAACTGGAACCAACAAAGCAACGTCAGAGCATATCACGCTACAAGGCTCAAATCTTCTGAGGAGAAAAGTATTCAAATCCGAACTTCTAATACCAATAGACCACTGGCATGAGACAAAGTGTACCACACTACGGAAATCTGCTCGAATAAAGATAACCAAAACAAACGCTTAACTAGAGAAGCTGGGGAGTCACCAAACTTAGTACCGCTAGAAACGCAGGTTACACAACCAACACCTCATGACGATTTTGAAAGAAAACATGTTCATCATGCAAGGATAAATTACTGTATTGTTTTGCATTTCATGGCTTGACCATCCTCGGAACAACTGTTAATATTCCTTTCATTATTCACGACACATTTTTAAAATAAGAATACTTTAAATAACTTTGTTTCAAACATTTCCGTAAAATTAAAATTTTGCCCACAAAAGGTAAATGCTCAAATTTCGTTAATAAGATGGTAGTTCGCTAACAACGCGACTCCAACGGTTTACAAAATTTTGGGAAATAGTACATGAAAGAAAGGGTTACACAAAAACAATGATCACTATTCTCCCTAACAACTTCGAATTCCAAAATGTGCTCAAATGCCAAGACTGGTCTGACCAAAAGCTTGCCTAAGCTGCCCTTTCGGGTTTTCAACTTAGCAAACTGTCAAATCAAACCTAAGCGAAATACTTCTTGACTGCATCGGCGTTCATGGAGCGCGGGAGCTCTTCACCGTCCATATTGGTGAGAATCATGGCACCTCCAGAGAAAACTTTCTTAACGACATACGGTCCTTCATAATTCGGAGTCCACTTGCCCCTAGAATCAGGTTGGAAAGATAATATCTTCTTGAGCACAAGGTCACCTTCTCTGAACTCGCGTGGTTAAACCTTCTTATCAAAAGCCTTCTTCATTCTCTGCTGATATAATTGACCGTGACACAATGCTGTCAATCTCTTTTCTTCAATTAAATTCAACTGATCATATCTACTTTGACACCATTCAGCCTCAGAAAGTTTAGCTTCCATCAAAACTCTCATAGACGGAATCTCAACCTCCACGGGGAGTACTGCTTCCATACCATAAACTAGGGAAAATGGGGTTGCGCCTGTTGAAGTTCGAACTGAAGTACGATATCCATGTAAAGCAAACGGAAGCATTTCATGCCAATCTTTATAAGTTACCACCATCTTCTGGACAATCTTTTTGATGTTCTTGTTAGCAGCTTCAACTGCCCCATTCATCTTCGGTCTGTAAGGAGAAGAATTATGATGTTCGATCTTGAACTCCTCACAAAGCTCTCTCATCATCTTGTTATTCAAATTCGAACCATTATCAGTGATGATCTTGCTCGGGATACCGTATCGACAAATGATCTGATTCTTGATAAATCTGACTACCACCTGTCTGGTTACATTAGCATAAGATGCTGCTTCCACCCATTTAGTAAATTAATCGATCGCTACCAAGATGAAACGATGACCATTTGAAGCTTTGGGTTCAATCATTCCAATCATATCAATTCCCCACATAGAGAAAGGCCAAGGTGAAGAGATAACGTTGAGGAGGGTCGGTGGCACATGTATCTTGTCCGCATAAATCTGGCATTTATGACATTTCTTCACATATTTGCAGCAATCAGATTCCATTGTCATCCAATAGTAACCAGCTCTCAACATATTTTTAGCCATCGCATGTCCGTTGGCATGAGTGCCAAAGGATCCTTCATGTACTTCTTGCATCAGCATGTCTGCTTCATGTCTGTCTACGCATCTGCGTAGGACCATGTCGTAATTCCTCTTATACAATACTTCTTCATTGAGGAAGAAACTGCCTGCTAATCTTCTCAAGTCTTCCTATCTTTATTGGATGCCCCAGGCGGGTACTCTTGAGTTTGAAGAACACGTTTAATGTCATAGAACCATGGTTTGTCGTCGGTAACCTCTTCTACTGAGAACACATGAGCAGGTCTATCAAGGCGCATAAGCCGGATTGTAGGCACATCGTTCCAACCATTCACTTGAAACATTGAAGACAAAGTAGCTAAAGCATCAGCCATTTGGTTTTCATCTCTAGGGATATGATGTAACTCCGCTTTGTTGAAGAAAGTTAACAATCTTCTAGCATAGTCTCTGTAAGGGATCAAACCAGGATGACGAGTCTCCCATTCTCCTTTGATCTGATTAATTACCAATGCCGAATCTCCGTAAATATCAAGAATCTTAATCCTTAGATCCACTGCTTCTTCGAGACCCATAATACATGCCTCATATTCAGCCATGTTGTTCGTGTAGTCAAACTTCAATCTCGCTGTGAACGGGATATGAGTACCTCGGGGAGTGACGATGATTGCCCCAATTCCATTTCCGTAAGAGTTCACAGCTCCGTCAAATATTAAACCCCAATGGGATTCGGGATCAGGTCCTTCTTCGGGTAACGACTCTTCACAATCTTTAGCTTTCAAGTACATAACATCTTCATCTGGGAAATCAAACTTGATGGATTGATAATCGTCAATTGGTTGGTGAGCCAAATGGTCAGCTAAAATACTCCCTTTGATTGCTTTCTGAGTGTGATACTCAATGTCGTATTCGGATAACAACATCTGCCAACGGGCTATTCTTCCAGATAAGGCGGGCTTCTCAAAGATAAACTTGATCGGATCCATTTTGGAGATCAACCAAGTGGTGTGGTTAATCATATACTGGCGCAGACGGCGAGCAGCCCAAGCTAAAGCACAACAGGTTTTCTCAAGCATTGAGTATCGAGACTCACAGTCTGTGAATTTCTTACTCAGATAATATATGGCATGTTCTTTTCTTCCAGTCTCATCTTGTTGACCAAGCACACATCCCATGGAATCTTCCAATATAGTCAGGTACATAATCAAAGGTCTCCCTTCCACTGGAGGAATCAGTATGGGAGGTTCAAGTAAATATTCTTTGATGTTATCAAAAGCTCTTTGACAATCTTCTGTCCACACACATCCTTGGTTCTTTCAGAGAAGCTTGAAAATCGGCCCACAGGTAGCAGTCATATGAGATATAAATCTAGAAATATAGTTTAGTCTCCCAAGGAATCCTCTTACTTGTTTTTCCGCCTTGGGTGCGGGCATTTCCCGAATAGCTTTGACTTTATCAGGATCTACCTCAATACCTTTCTGACTGACAATGAAACCCAGAAGTCTTCCAGAACGAACACCAAAAGTGCACTTGTTGGGATTCAGACGGAGTTTATACTTTCTCAAACGCTGGAATAACTTCAATAAATGTTCCAAGTGATCTTCTTCAGTTTGTGATTTGGCAATCATGTCATCTACATACACTTCTATCTCTTTATGCATCATATCATGGAACAAAGCAGTCATGGCCCTTTGGTATGTTGCACCAGCATTCCTCAAACCAAACGGCATAACCCGATAACAAAATGTTCCCCACGGTGTAATGAAAGTTGTCTTCTCCATATCTTTCGGTGCCATCTTGATTTGATTGTAACCAGAGAAACCATCCATGAAAGAAAAGACTTTGAACTTTGCGGTACTGTCGACCAATACGTCAATGTGCGGTAATGGGAAGTCATCCTTTGGGCTAGCTCTATTCAAATCTCTATAGTCTACACACATCCAAACTTTGCCATCTTTCTTAGCAACAGGCACTATATTGGCTAACCATTGAGGATAGACCGATGTAACAAGGAAACCTGCATTAATTTGTTTTTGAACTTCTTCTTTGATCTTGTCAGCCATATCGGGATGAGTCCTTCTCAACTTCTGCTTAATCGGCGGACATTCAGGTATCAACGGTAAACGATGCTCCACAATATTGTTGTCTAAACCTGGCATATCTTGGTAGGACCAAGCAAACACATCAACATACTCTTTGAGAAGCTCCAACATTTTCTCTTTGACCTCTGGGATAAGCAATGCTCCGACCTTGACTTCCTTTTTATCTTCTTCATTACCCAAATTGATCATCTCTACAGGTTCTTCAAACGACTGAATAGTCTTTTCATCGTGCTCAAGTAAACAGGAAATTTCATCAGGAATCTCTTCACTATCCTCTTCTTTGGCTCTGAACACAGGGAATTCAAAGTTGGGAGAGGGCATAGGATCATTGTTTTCAATGGTTAAGTCATGGATTAATCTGCACATACGATTATGCTTTATTTTAGAAATCGATTAATATGAATGTTGTACAAATGAAACAAAATATTATTATATTCTCCTATTACTGCCAATTAATTTTCATTACTATTTCCCGGAAAAAGTGAAAAAATAAAACAGTAGTGGACAAAATAACATTTTTATTCATGAAGGGAAATACTTGAAACAAAGAGCCCAGACATTTTCTCCTTTGCCTTGGGCAGAGCAAAAGGATTTATTTTCAACATAGCCCGACACAAATACTTTTCGCCTTGGGCAGAGCGAATTTTTTTTTCAAAAATAAAACAAAACATTACTCAGAAATGTGCATCACAACAGGAACATCAACAGCAATCCAGTTCTGGCAAACCACTCCATGCGTTACAAAATCGGGTAAATCCTCTTCAGAATCGTCTCCTATTATAGCATCAACTTCAGGAGGAGTCGGATGGATAAAACCTGCACTTCGGAAAACTTCTTGTATCGGACGGGTAACTACTTCCTGTTTGACTCTTGTAGACACGGGATGAAAACCAAGACCTTCTCCAGACTTGTTCTCGGGCAAAGTCAACACCTGGCCCCAACCTTCAGCCGAACCACTTTCAACCACTCGTCGCGCATCCTCAAAAGAAGAAATAGATGTCCCTTGCTTCTTCATTTCATTATTAGCAACAGATAGAGCTTGGAATTGGGTTCCAACATCCTCATCTGCATCAATAAAAGAGAAAGATGACAAATGGCTTACCACCATAGCCTGCTCTCCACCAATCATTACTAGATTTCCATGCCTTATAAACTTCAATCTTTGATGGAGCGTGGAAGTGACTGCCCCTGCATCATGGATCCATGGACGACCCAATAGGCAACTGTAGGCGGCACGAATATCCATTACTTGAAAAGTGATCTGAAAAGTATGAGGACCAATTATGATAGGAAGATCCACTTCACCAATGACAGTCTTCCTAGAACCATCAAACGCTTTGACAATTACCCCACTAGGTCTCATGGGAGCACCTTGATATGAGAGTCGAGATAATGTAGTTTTGGGCATCACATTTAACGACGAACCTGTATCTACCAACACACTTGATAAAGTATCGTTTCCACAACTTATTGAGATATGCAAAGCCATATTATGGTTCCTTCCCTCCTCCGGAAGCTCTTCATCACTGAAACCAAGATTGTTGCACGAAGTAATATTTCCCACAATTCCATCAAATTGGTCAACCGTCACATCATGATCCACAAATGCCTGGTCCAAGACCTTCATCAAAGCTTCTCTATGGGCACCAGAATCTCTCAGTAAAGCAAGCAAAGAAATCTTGGAAGGAGTTTGCAATAGTTGGTCCACAATCTTATATTCACTTCTCTTGATGATCTTCAGAATCTCATCATCATCGGGATGTGGGATAGGTTCATTGGATCGGCCTATATCAACCCTTGGTTCAACATTTCTCGCCGGAACTTCTACCGGTATGGGTCTCCTGACTTGAACTTCTGGTCTCTTCAAAGGTACTGCTGCAAAGACACGTACGCTTCTCGTAACTCTGCTCACATCAGCGATGTTAACAAAAGACGACCTTGTTGGTATAGGGACTTCTACCCCATTCTCAATCATGGTGGCATTATACTTATACAGTATAGCTTGGTCTGAGTTGTAAGGCATAGGACCAGGTGGGTAAATGATCAAAGGAGCAACAGGTGCAGTCTGACTATCGTAAACGATCTCTACTGGTTCTGGCAAGTTAAATTGCGGTATTATAACATTCACTTCATCCGCCGGATCTCTGTCATGTGTAATAGTGATAACCCTCTGGTCTAACAATTTTTGAATATCCTCCTTCACAATAGGGCAATCAACCTCTCTTGAACAAAATTCACAAACATCATAATTATGCTGATGCCTAAAAAAGGCAAGTCTTCTTAAGCTCTGATGTAACCTGATCAACGAATCTCTTATGTGTTCAACTTGAAAAACTCGAAACTTTCCCAGACAACCTTCCACCATATTCACTGATGCTGCCCCATGTTGAGGCAAAGGATTATCTCTAACATTTGGGTTAACATCCTTGAAAGACAAGATACCATTCTTAATCAACCTCTGCACATCCGCCTTTAGAGCAAAACAATTTTCAATGTTGTGCCCCGGCGACCCTTGATGATATTCACAAAACTGATCTACCTTGTACCACGGAGAAGTACTATTTGGTGCGACAGGAGGAGGCTTCGTCGTTATGAGGTTTTTTCTGATCAAGGCGGGGAACAACTCAGTATAAGTCATGGGAATGGCATCGAATTGCGGTTTCCTTGGTGAACGGTTCTGGTTGTTGAATGGATAAGCCTGTTGTCGAGGCTGCTGCTGAAATGGTCGTTGCTGAGTTGGTGGGGTTTGATGAGTTGGGGTCACCAACGTTGGGCGGACAGCCGGAGTGACTGCCGTAACGCGTGAGTAACCTCTCCTTGGTCTCCCTGGGAATATTACGCTGACATCCTGCTCTTTTCTTTTTGGGAAAACACTTCCAAACTTCTTGATACTGCTAGACAGACTTCCTTCTTTAACCAAACGCCCTTCACGAATCCCTTCCTCCAACCGCATGCCCATACTTACCATTTCGGTGAAGTCACTGGGTGCGCTAATAATCATTCTTTCATAGTAAAAGGAACCTAAAGTCTTCAAGAATATCTTTGTCATCTCTTTCTCCTCAAGAGGAGGATAGATTTGAGCAGCAATTTCGCGCCACCTCTGGGCGTATTCCTTAAAGGACTCTCTGTCTCTCTGGGACATCGCCCGAAGTTGATCCCTGTCCGGCGCCATGTCGACGTTGTACTTATACTGGTGAACAAAAGCTTCACTAAGATCGTTGAAGTTGCGGATCCGAATGTTGTCCAAACCCATATACCACTTTAGAGCGGCACCAGTCAAACTGTCTTGAAAATAGTGAATTAACAAGTCGTGATCATCAGAATATGTAGACATCTTTCTCACGTACATAGTCAAATGACTCCGAGGACACGAATCACCCTTATATCTTTCAAAGTCTGGCACTTTGAATTTTGCTGGAATCTTGACATTCGGAACTAAACACAGGTCATGAGTGTTCTTTCCAAACAAATCCTTCCCCTTTAATGCTCTGAGCTCCCTCTGCATTTCTTGGAATTGGTCTTGAAATTCTTCCATTCTATCAAAAAGACCCAAACTTTCAGCAGGCTCGGCAGGATAAGTAGGTTCATTCAAGTATGGCATAGAGTGAACCACAGGAGCGACAGTTGTCATCACTGGTTGCGGGAAAGGTGCAACAGACGGGATTACCGGCGGCATAGCAGTTGTCTCTGGTTGAGGAAAAGACATAGTAGGTTGAAACAAAGGCTGTACGACAGACTGATACCCCTCTGGCACAAAGTTGTAAGGCATTCCCCACGGAAAACCTTTTGGCATCTGATGTTGAAGCGGAGAGTTGATTTGAGTCACAGATGTTGGAACGGTGACAATCTCGGAAACCACAGTAGTTGAAGTCTGAATCTCAGCAGCTGTAGTCGATGGCTGATTCTGAGCAGCCATCAAACTTTCCACTAGCGCAGTTAACTTTTCCATCCCGACACGAAGGGTAGCGACCTCCTCACGAAGCTCGTGGTTTTCCTGTTCCAGATCTTCCATTTTCCTCTGACGATTGGCTCGGGTATTGTATCGATGAGACAGCTTGACAATCTATCGGAGTGGAAAAAGAAACAAGGATAAGACTCTAGAAAACATGTGAAGTGGAATGTTGGATGATGCATGATATGTGATGCAAATGATAATTCATTTTGATAGTTTTTTCAAGGAACTTCAATAATTTTGCACACATCAATGGTAAAGGAATTTGGAACAACAAAAACTCATTTCATTAATCAAAAACGGTAAATTACAACTTACAACTTTGGAACAACAAAACAATAAATTACACTTTGGGATAACAACCCAATAATAAAAGCGGTAATCTACAACTTTGGAACATGAAGCCCATAATAAAGCAGTAAATTACAACTTTGGAACATGAAGCCCATAATAAAAGCAGTAAATTACAACTTCGGAACATGAAGCCCATAATAAAATCAGTAAATTACAACTTCGGAACATGAAGCCCATAATAAAAGCAGTAAATTACAACTTCGGAATATGAAGCCCTTTTACAGAGTTTTACAAAATGACATTAGTAAAATAAAACTAAGAACTAAAGATCACTCAGAATCATCAGATAAAGGACCAAATGCCAACTGTAACCGGAGCTTCCTGATCTTCTCTTCATAAAATTCTTCCATCTCTTTCTTCTCAGCTACCAGTCGATCAATGATTTCCTTTTGTGGATTAGGAATGAGAGCAACGCTTACCGAACCTTCCTTCTTTCTCTTCCTTTCACTTGCATATTTCTTCAGTAAAGCATCCTTTTGACGAAGCTTCTCATCGTGATCAATGAACCAGCCGTCTTGAATAAATAGCAAATCCTCCTTTTCCTTTAGTTGTCGAGCCAGGACCCGATTCTCATATTCAAACATATTATACTTTTCTTTCCAAGCATCTCTCTCAGACTTCATCCTAGCCAAATTTCCTTGGTATTCTCCCATATTCCCGATAGGGATATCAACAGATGATGATGCAACGGTAGGGAATAAAGGTTTCTCAGGTTTATAGGGCATCTTGAGAGCACAAGCCCTAGCACGGACCCAATGTAGGTAAGGCTCCAAAGAAACTGCACCCCTATGTCCTAACATGTCTCTCCCTTTCCTATGGATATGGCGCCAAGCTCCTTCGATCTCCCTCTTAGCTGCCTGGTGATCTTGTCCTTCTTGTAGAAAGAAACCACTCACATGGATGTTGTTTGGCTTGTCCCTCATCGGGTATCCAAACTGACGGCGCGCGAGAACGGGATTATAGTTAATTCCTCCTTTCGTACCAAGAAGGGGCACGTTAGGAAAAGCACCACAGCTATCGATGATCTTCACGTCATAGTAAGCTCGATTATACCAATCAATGTCGAAATGAGTGAGAGCCATAATTTTTGGCGCCCATCGCGGCTCCTTCTCGAGATCCCAGAAAACATCAGACCTAGGTAGATGAGAAACATACCACTGATACAGCAACTGTGCACAACAAATAATCATCCCTCCTTGATAAGAGTTTCGAAGATGGATGGAGTAGTAGGTATCTCCTAGCAGCGTAGGGACCGGATTTCCAATCAAGAAAATTCTGATGGCATTGATATCCACAAACTTATCAATGTTAGGGAACAAGAATAGACCATAAGCGAGTAGAGCAAAGACGTCTTCAAAGGCAATAGTATCTTTTATCTCAGCGAAATGACGAGCTTTCCTCAACAAAAACTGCGCAGACAAGCCTCGGATTCCCCCTTTTGTAGTCATGTTCTCCTCTATCTCTGACTTCTTCAAGTGGGTGATGGTTGCTATCTCGTGAGATTTGGGTTCCTCTTCTAAGCCAGAAAAAGGAACATAGTCGGTGATCGGCAAACCAAGTATGTAGGAGTACTCTTCTAAGGTGGGCATTAACTGGTAATCCAGAAAGGTGAAACATCGGTACAAAGGATCGTAAAATTGGACCAATGTACCAAGGATGCCTTCTTTCATCTTGCGCTTCATGAGAGGTATAATGGACCCATACTTTTTCTGAAAATCCGTCGGGTTCTTGATCTTAGGAATTAAACTCTTCAGTTCTTCAATCTCGGGCTCCTTAAAACTAAAACTTCGAGTGTTTCTCCTTCCAAATTCCATAATAATAGTACCTGAGATGTCTGCAAAAATCATTCTTAAGTTCCTTGAAAAACAAGTTTTTTTTTTACAAAGAATGTTTATGGATGTATGGATGAATGATAATGCAACAGTTACACACAAGTTCGCAAATATGGGGTTCAAAGGTTCAACGTTTCGAGCATGGAGTCAAGGGTAAAGCCCACCCCAAGGTATGTACTAACGGTTTAATCACACCTGTAAGACAAGGTTCTAAGAGTTCCCAAAGTCTACATTCCTCCTTCGGATATTACCAACGTCTTGATTACTCAATAATTAGCAATATTCTCAAGAGAAACTCATCCGAGCATAGCATCGCGTAACAATTACTTCCGGATTACTCCATTATAATTTCTGCGCTACACCTAAAAGGCCAAGTTGGGTTAGGGCTCTACGGTTCTCAGCTTCTCTGGCTCCCAGGTCGAAAATAATAATGTCTTCCCAATTACTCGGTAAAAAAATATTACATTCAAAAGGGCCTTCCACTGAGTGGGGGATTTCATGCCTCCTTCTTTGGGATTACTCCCTCAAAGTTAACATGACTATACCGCCCGTCCTATTCTTAAGTGTAACTCAATCCGGGTATAGGATTCGTCCTTTGTAAAAAACCCAAACAACCCCAATTTAAACACATAATCAAACAAATCAAATAATAATAAAACAGATAAAACAAACTAGGCTTAACCCACTTAGGGATGGACCAGCAAGAGGTCAATCTTTCCCCAGCAGAGTCGCCATTTCTGTAGCGATAAAAAATGTAGCGGGGTAAATCGGAGATCGAATTATTAATTAATTCATCTCACAAAAGCAAGAGTCGCCACCGCGCTTTATTATTTCCAAGGGAAAAGGGGAAAGAGCAAAATAAAACCCTAAAATATGCAATGTAAAATAATACTTTTAAAAGTAATGAAAATACAAGGCGTTTTTGAAAAGAGGTCTATGGTTCGGGGGTTGGTTATACAATGGGAAGGTATTAGCACCCAATGTATCTATAGTATTCTATAGGAACCTTTTGAAATATCTGTTTGTTAAAATGTTTGTTTGATTAAAAATAAATTGTTTTGGCCGAAAATGGGTATGGACGAGTTTTTTTGAAGATACGAAGACCTAATATCGAAGTTTTGACTTAAAAGGTGTGAGTTTTTTTCGAAGAAAATTGGGTATTTGGGAAAATTATCCTATGTTTTTAATGAATGGGGGTATTCGCTCGATCTTGTAAGATATATTTGATGACATGAAGTCAATAAATTTAATTCTTTCCCTTGGAGTTGATCACAAGCAAGTAGGTCTAGTAATCGAGCAAGAATCATATATAAGTAATTAAAAATCCAAAAGAAACAAACAAGGAGAATAGTGACAAGATAAACTATAAGAAACTAAATAAACGTACAAAAAAAGAATCATGAATAAAAGGAAAATGTAATTAGAGGGTTGTCTAAACTAATTTTGAAATTCTAAGGTTACTAAGTAAACTAAACTTAAATTCTAAAGTTTCTAACTAAACTAAACAAGATTTTTAAAGTTAATAACTAAAACTAAATTAAAATTATAAAATTACTAACTTAAAATTCTAAAGTTAATAAATTAAATCTAAAATAAATTAACATTCTAAAGTTACTGAATTAGATCTAAACTAGATTAATTATAAAAAAGGTGAGAAATATAAAATTAGGGTGTGGGTATTAAAATTCGCTGGGCCTAAGGCCCATACTGGTTTTTTATTGTCTAACAAAAATAAATAAATAAAAAGAACAGGGGTGCGTTATTTGAGAAATGGTGGATGGTCTGATGGGATACTGATCTGGGCGGACCAGGCCTAGATTGAAGGCTTAAACTAATCTATTGTTTTTCTTGTTGAAATTAAAACAAACAAAAAAAAGGTGGATTTTGCTGGATCTATGTGTATCGGGCTCAGGTTGATGATTGAGGCCCAAATGGTAACATTAAAAAAAACAAAACCCTAGCAACATTGAAGATGGCCGCTCGCCTCACTCTCTTTCTCACTTAACCGCTTCATTTTATTTTCCTCTGTTCTTACGATTTCTCATAACTATAACAAAACCTCTCAAATTCTCATCTCTCAACCCCCAATCATTTTTGTTTCATCTCGAAACACCATCGAGACCCAAACAAACCTCTTTCCTCTGTATTTCCTCCTTCTCTCTGTGTTAGTTATATTGTTGCGTGTTCTTGGACCGAATCGTTGTCTGAGTATTAACTTCACTAGGATTAAGCTTAGGTTGATAGTGTTGAAATGGACCTGATACGGTGATGTCGAGGTGACGAAATATGCGAAGAAGATAATGAATCCAAAGCTGAAACAGTCGAGTGCCTACGATGCATGTAAAGGTAACGACGTTGTAGTGAGATGGAGCCATGCTGTTTAGAGAGAGAACAAAGACGAAGAAACCGAATCAAAGATGAAAATGCTATGAAGATGACTGGATCGACATTTGAAGATGATCGGTGGAAGTCACGAATGGAGGCCGAATTAGAAGCGACGATTGAAACAAAT
The DNA here is from genome assembly GCA_948472305.1 of Vicia faba. NCBI lineage: Eukaryota > Viridiplantae > Streptophyta > Magnoliopsida > Fabales > Fabaceae > Vicia > Vicia faba. The sequence continues at coordinate 148,908,397 of OX451740.1, forward strand.
CGAAGACAGAATCGCGAGGTAGCGATTGAAGGACGGAACTTCATCAAAATCGAAGGGCGGAACCGAATCTTGGAAGCGGAGACGACAATCTGAAGTTGACGTTGAAGAAGCAGTCACGGCGAATTAAAGCCTGAAGATGACGGCGGAGAGATCTCATTAAGGTTACGATTTGTTGAGGAAGAAAGGAAAGTTTGTTGCTCATAGTTTAGGTCAGATCCACAAGCTGCTGAAGGTTAATTACAGATTGAAATTGAAGTAAAGTTAATGTTTTGTTTTTACAAGGTTTTAAACCTATGTGTTTTTTATGTGTGTCTCTTTGTTTCAGGTACACGATGGAGCATGAGGGGAATAGTTCAGACAGGTAGATGAAGGTGACAGTGAATTTGGGTTTTGCAAAGGGTTAAGGGTTTGTTTGTTTTGTTATTGCAGGGAGGTTGTATGCAGGTTGGTGTATAATATAAGTTTATGCAGAATAATGAATGGAGAGAGATAGTGAGTTTTGTGGTTTTGAGGTGCTGATAAGTCGTGACCATTTTATTTTTGTGTGCAGAAATTTACATTTGCAGTTCCTAAGGATTTTGATCCAGACAAAGACCTGATAAAACTTGGCATTGCAAGTCAGACAACAATGCTCAAGGGAGAGACTGCAGAGATTTGTTAGTTTTCATCTTTTTCTTTTGGTTATGCTCAAACTAACAACAACACTGACTTCTACCTCTATTCTTATATTCTGCATTGACGTTCAAACTCTCTCGCGGTCATGATGCTTTTAAAACATAACAAACAGAAAAAAAGGGACATAGAATCATAGTAACAAAGCAATAACAACAACATCAATGTGTATACAACAATAATTAGCAAGGAAAGAAGGAGACTCACATGGTCGGAGCTAGTTCGATGATTTACAGTTCCAACAAAGGTTTTCACTCAGGTGAACTTGAATCTCTTTCCCCTTTTTTTTGTGAAAGCCGTGAACTGTTGTTGTTGTTGAATACGCAGGTTGGATTTTCTTGATGCTGATTATAGGTTGAATGACCCTCTTAGAATAAAGGGTTTAGTGCTAAAATGGAAGTTAGAGGAAGGTTTTGTATTGAATATTTGTGAGTTGCAAACCCAGATGCAGTAAAGATTAACAAGGTTCAAAGGTTATGAGATTTGGCGAAGGTTGCAATTTGGAGGAAAGTAATGGCAGTAGTCGTTTTTCCTTTTTTTTCTCCTTTTTTTTTAGACAAGAGGTTTGTGTTTTTTATATTGAAGGTATGATAGAATCAGAGGGAAAAATGATGAGTCTTTGAACAGATTTAATACTCTGATTTGTGACTTTTTGTTACAAGTTTTCTATTTTTCTAATTTAGTGAAATTTCTGGACTGATACATTGCAGGGCAGCAACACTGTTTTTTTTTTTTGCAGCAGGCTTTGGAGTGTAGCAAACAATAAGGATTGGTTTTCCATGTTCAAAAATATGGTTTTGGGACCACAATTTTATTGGACATAAAAATAAATAAACAAAGGCAATAGTAATAATAATGATAAAAGGTAATTTGTTAGTAATACAAAAATAGAATAATAATAATAATAATAATAATAATAATAATAATAAAAATAAGATACAAATAAAATTAATTTAATTTTAATTTTAATATTAATTCAGTTTTAAAATTGAATTAAAATTAGAATCAAATCAAAATCAATATTGGATTAAAAGAAACTAAAACTATAATGACTAAAAATAATCAAAAAAAATGTAAAGTAAAGGAAAAAAGATATTAACTACATTTTTGAGATTTTCTTTGGATTAAAATTTTATACTAGAACATGAATCTAAATGGAACCAATAAAACTATATTAATTTTTATATTTTTTTGTATTAAGAATTGCGAATTTAAAATACTATAATGCTACTTATAAATATTTTTGTGATTTTTCCAATAATGCGTTTGTAAAAAAAAAATGACATGAACTAAAATACATATTTTTTTTTAGATTTTTTTTACTAAATTAAAACTAAAAAAATTATAATTTTGGCTTAAATGATACAAGAAAAAAATCTAAATAAAATTTAAAGAGACTATTTTTTTGAATAACAATGGAAATAAAATGAAGATGGCATGAACTAAAAATAATTTTATTTTAAGGATTTTTCAGGAAATAAAAATAAGAGAAGAGAAAGTGTAAAATGTATGATCGGACAAAAACATAGTCCAAAATTAAAATCAAATCGTGAAACGACTTCTAATCGTCAACAATTTTTCGTGGCTTTTCAATGCATAATTTGCCCTTGACTTGTAAAGAAAAATCGTAGATGATGTCAAGAAAAATCATGTGCAAAAACAACCGCTCAAAAATATTGAAATTTGAAGAAGTTATGAATTTTTGAAATCTGACCCGAGAAAATGGCAAAAATAGGTCGAATCGCTTGTGAACGTTCGCTATGTGATAATGCAGATGGGAGGTGGTATCTTAGGTCAAAATTTGGGGTATGACAGATAGCAAGACGTTGGGACACAAGAATTTCATCCCTATGGAACCTTATCTTAGATGGGTACGAGCTCGCGCCCAGAATCTTATGATGCCATATACAGCCATCTTACCAGTGATTATGGAACCAGTCACCAAAGAGGATGTTCCTTATACAGTTCTCCATCCTGATATGCCCACTAATCTTGAAGAGCTGCAAAGGTCTTGGATTCAGCTGAAGGAAGAACGAGATACCTTTAGAGATCAATTCCATACCAGTGAGAAGAAAGTGTGGGAGCTTACAAAGAAACTTCACAAAGAGGAAAGTCTTAATGTCTACCTCGGCACGAAGAGAAAGCGCCCATGGGAAACCTGATGTTTAGATTTTAATAATTTTTGATTTTCAATTGTAAGCCTGAGAGGCAATTGTAATTTGAATTCTACTAATAAAATCTTTATTTCATTATGGCTCACAAATTTAAATATCCCGAAGTCCTTGAAAACATCGCATAAGCATATCATACATTTCATTGCATAAGCAGGTATTTCGAGACATGTTTCTTATCTTTTTGCTGTTTATTTTAGCAAAAGAAATGGCTCTTGAACAAACAGTGAAGGACCTCCAAGCTCAAAACGCTTAGTTTCAGCAAATGTTCATAGCTCTGGCTAAGGGGCAAGAAGATTTGAAAGCTCTGATCATCAAGGAGAAGACCAAGAAGCCAAAGAAACCAGCTGGTGTCTTGAATTTGGGTAGAAGGTTCAGAGGACCGACTGAGTGAGCTCTAGATTTTGCAACCCCGTCAAATGAGGGGGACAATCAAGAAGAGAAACCAATGGAAGAAAACAACAATCCAGGGTCTGAGGAAGATAAAGCTGACTATTCTGAGGAGCAGTATCCTCCTGCTGATGATAAGTACAAACAACTAGAGGATCGGCTCAATGCTATGGAGATCCAGAGGGTGCCTGGGCTAGATTTTGAAGAGCTAGGACTAATCTCAGGGGTGGTCATCCCGTAGAAATTCAAGATCATCACCTTTTCTAAGTATGATGGTGTCTCCTGTCCTAAGATGCACTTAAGGTCATATGTCAGGAAGATTCAACCCCACACTACTGATAGGAATTTGTGGGTACATTTCTTCCAGGAAAGTTTGGCAGGGACTCAGCTGGAATGGTTCTATCAACTGGAAAGAACCAACGTTCGTAATTGGGAAGATCTGGCTGCTTCTTTCTACAAGAAGTACCAATATAATGCTGACCTAGCCCCAACTCGTACACAATTGCAAAATATGTCTATGGGTTCCGGTGAAGGTTTTAAAGATTATTCCCAAAAGTGGAGAGACCTTTCGGGAAGAGTCCAACCTCCGTTTTCTGATAGAGAGCTGCTGGACATGTTCTTGGGCACATTGTCTGGTCCATTCTTTAACCATCTGATTGGAAGCTCGTCTGCTGGGTTTACTGAATTGATCTTGACTGGTGAGCGGGTAGAGGCTGGTATTTAAAATGGTAAAATCCATAGAGATGCATCCTCCAGCACATCAAATAAACCTTTCACTAGAAAGAAGGAGGTCAGTGCTGCTTATGGCCAAAGAAATCACAACAAAACTGAACGTCGTCCGACGGTAGGGGCTGTTATGATTTCCAATCCTGCATCAAACCAGCAACGAAACAATCAGCACAAACCAGATGCACCCAGAAGACAGTTTACCCGGATCAACATGACCTTATCCCAGGTTTTACCACATCTATTAAAGTCCAATCTGGTGACCCTAAAGGAGGCTCCTAAGAATCACAATACTGCATCTCCCCGCTACAACCCAAATGCTCGATGTGCTTACCATTCTGAAACTTCGGGGCATGATACAAACGACAGTTGGTCTTTAAAGAATAAGGTACAAGATATCATTGAGGCGAAGGAGATTGAGTTTGACCTTCCATAGACACCTAATGTAATAATTGCACCAATGCCCAAACATGGCCAAGGTGTCAATGATGTTGATGATGATCAGTTTGTTTCTTCTGTGGATGAGTTAGCTAGTCCTCTTCTAACTGTTAAAGAGAATATGTTGTGAGCCAGTTTATTTTTGGGTTGGGGTGAAGGTTACCATTTATGTATGTCTCTACTAGATGGTTGCTTGTTGTTGAAAACAGGTGTCCAGCGCCTGATAATTAACAAAGAATTTCTGTTTGAAAAAGTTCCCCTTACAAGAAATTTTTATGAATATGTCTCGATAATTACTACTTCTGACAATCCTTCCAGGGTCTCCACCAAAAGACCCGTCAAGGTTACATCCGTTCCCAAGTTTGCTCCCTTGATCATCACCCTGTCGAGGCCAATACCATATTCCTCTGGTAAAGCTGTTCCCTGGAATTATGGGGCTAACGTCTATTACCATGGCGTCAAGCAAGACCTATTGGCTGTCAAAGATAAAGTTGCTGAAGATATTGATCCTGACATCGACAACATCGTCGGGACTAGTAAAATTAAGAGAAGCATAAGAGTTTTCTCTCCCGAGATGTCCCCAAAGGTTGTTGCTATTACTGTGATTATTCTTGTTGCTGCTCCTGTCAGTACTCCCATTGCTACTCCTATTGTTATCTCTGCTACCAAGTTGGCCGAGACTCGGGTCAAAGAGGTATTGGTTGAGCCTGTCCAGACGAAGGCACACCAAGAAGTCATTTTTGAGGCTTCCAAAAAAGAAATGGAATAAATATTGAAAATAATAAAGAAGAGTGATTATAATGTCATGGAGAAATTGGGGTAAACCCCTTCAAAAATCTCAATGCTGGTCTTACTTTTGTGCTCTTAAGCCCATGCTAAGGCTTTAGTAAAATTCCTGAAGTCTGCCCATGTGCCTCAAGAGACCTCCGCTGATCAATTCGAGAATTGTGTAGCCAGCATGACTGATGATAATGGACTGAGTTTTTCCGATGCTGATTTAACTCCCAAGGGAAGGAAACATAATGATGTCGTGCATGTATCCATTGAGTGTAGGGGCACTACAGTAGCCCATGTTTTGGTGGATACAGGTTCTTCGTTGAATGTCTTGCCCAAGAATGCTCTGGACATGTTAGATTGCGAAGGACTCACATTGAAGCCCAATAATATTGTGGCGAGGGTTTTCGATGGTTCTAAAAGAATGGTGCACAGGGAGGTGGACATCCATATCAAAGTTGGTACTCAGAATTTTGACTCAACCTTCTATGTGATGGACATTCGCCCATCCTATTCCTGTTTATTGGGTCGACCCTGGATCCATGGGGATGGTTCTGTTACTTCTACCCTACATCAGATGCTGAAGTACCCAGTCAATGGGAAAATTATCACAGCCCATGGGGAGGAGGAATACATGGTGAGCCACCTGAACTCTTTTAGGTATGTTGAAATGGAAGGAAAATTCATTGAGACCCCCTGTCAGAACTTTGAGGAATTTCCACAGACCGTTGCTGTGACCAAGACTGCTACCAGTGCTCCAAAAATCCTCTTCTCTTAGGGATGCCAAAGCAGTAGTTGAAGAAGGTGGGTGTATAATTTGGGGCCAACTTATAGAAATTCCTTATAAATCTGTCAGGTTTGGTTTGGGTTTTACTTCAGGAGCCTAGAGAGTTGTTCGCCGTGCTCGCACCAGGGGACCACCATTACGGATCAGCAACTATAGAGTCAATGCTCTGGAAGACAGTGATAATGATTATGACTTAGACAAATGGATCTTCCCAACCATCATCGGTGGACTCAACGATTGGGAGGTCAAATATTTTGTGCCTATTACTTTTGTTCAAGATTAATTGTCTTTTTGTGTTTTTGGGATATCTAATATTTGAACAATTGAAACTTTAAATCTTTGTGTCTTACCCGAGGCACAATGGTCTATTTGTGAGGGTCATTACTTCATTTTCATATGTCATCAATAAAACATTGGACGTTGTGCATGCAAATTTTGCGATTTTTGTTTTTCTTTTCTGCTTTTTACTTTATCAAAAAATATACATCTATGCTCTTACACACACCCACATATCAAACTGCAGATCCACATCCACTCTGGATCCCATTGATAATGGTTTTTCTATTTCCAGATATGACTTCGAAAATCCGATCTACCAAGCCGAGGATGAAGGTGAGGAAGATGGTGAAGTACCAGAAGAACTTGCCAGACTGTTACAACAGGAAGAAAGGGCAATACATCCTCATGAAGAGCCGGTTGAGACTATTAACTTGGGTACTAAAGAGGACAAGAAACATGTCAAGATAGGTGCTGATCTATAGCATAGTGTCAAAGAGCGGTTAATACAGATGCTACATGACTATGTTGAGGTTTTTTCCTGGTTATACAAAGACATGCCAGGACTTGACACTGATATAGTGGCTCATCGCCTATCGACGAAAGAGGATTGCCCACCCGTGAAACAGAAGGTTCATCGCATGCGGCCAGAGATGTCAGAAAAGATCAAATCCGAAGTCATGAAACAGTTCAATGCTGGTTTCTTAGCCGTTACCTCTTATCTACAATGGGTTGCTAACGTTGTTCCGGTACCTAAGAAATACGGTAAAGTACGTATGTGTGTGGATTACAGAGACCTGAATAGGGAAAGCCCCAAGGATGACTTTCCGCTTCCCCACATCAATGTTCTAGTTGACAACACCGCACAACATAAGGTATTCTCATTCATGGATGGTTTCTCCGGATACAATCAGATCAAAATGGCACCTGAGGACATGGAGAAAATGACCTTCGTCACACAGTGGGGTACTTTCTGCTACAAGGTTATGCCCTTTGGGTTGAAGAACGTCAGGGTAACCTATCAGCGCACAATGGTAGCTTTGTTTAGCGATATGATCCATCAAGAGATATAGGTCTACGTTGATGATATGATAGACAGGTCTCAGACTGAAGAGGAGGACCTTGATCACCTGTAAAAACTGTTTGAAAGACTGAAGAAGTACAAACTCATTGTCAGTAGCAAAGGCATTGAAGTGGACCCTGCAAAGGCTAAAGCTATACATGAAATGCCAACTCCTTGCACTGAGAAAGAGGTCAGGGGATTCTTGGGACGTCTAAACTACATTCCCAGGTTCATTTCCCATCTGACCATTACTTGTGAGCCAATCTTCAAATTATTGAAGAAAGATCAAGCAGTGAAGTGGAATGAAGATTTCCAGAACGCCTTTGAAAAAATCAAGGATATCTTTAAGAGCCTCCAATATTGATGCCGCCAGTTGAAGGAAGACCTTTGATCATGTACTTAACAGTGTTAGAGAACTCAATGGGGTGTGTGTTGGGGCAGCATGACGAGTCTGGTCGAAAAGAGCATGCAATATACTACCTTAGCAAAAAGTTTACTGACTCTGAAACAAGATACTCATTGCTCGAGAAAACTTGATGCGCTTTGGCATGGGCTGCTTGCCGACTAATACAGTATATGTTGACTCACACTACCTTGTTGATATCTAAAATGAATCCTATCAAGTACATCTTCAAGAAGCTCGCTCTCTCCGAAAGAATAGCAAGATGGAAAATGATCCTGACCGAATACGACATTCAATATACAACCCATAAAGAAATTAAGGGAAGCATATTAGCTGATCATTTAGCTCATCAGGCTGTGGATGACTACCAATCCATGAATTTTGAGTTCCCGAATGAGAACATCATGTTAGTGACTGATTGTGAAGAACCTGGACCGGATGAAGGACCTGAAAAGGATCCCAATGGACTATGGTTTTTGATGGAGCTTCCAACGCTCTTGGAAATAACATCGGCATTATGCTCATATCTCCTGAAGGCTATCATACTCCTTTCACTTCCAGGTTATGTTTCTATTGTACCAACAATATGGCTAAATATGAAGCATGCATCATGGGTCTCAAAGCTGCTATCGACTTGAGGATCAAATTCTTGAGTGTATTTGGAGACTCAGCCTTAGTAATCAGTCAAATCAAAGGAGAGTGGGACATGAAGCATCCTAATATTATCCCTTACAAAGAGCACGTGTTGACATTGATTCCATACTTTGAAGAAATAACCTTTGAGCATTTTCCACGAGAGGAAAATCAACTAGCGGAAGCGCTAGCTACGATGTCATCCATGTTCAAAGTCAGATGGGATAATGAAGCCACTCATATCACTATTGAGAGAATGGATGAACCAGCATACTATCATGAGATTGATACTGAATAAGTAGTGGACAAACCTTGGTTCCATGAAGTCAAAAGATATCTCTAAGCCCAAGAGTATCCTGAGGGAGCTTCAGTCAATGATAAAAAGTTTCTAAGAAGGTTCTCTGCCAAGTTCTTCCTCAGTAATGAAATCCTCTACAAGCGCCACCATGACTCTACCTTGCTTCGGTGTGTAGACAAGAGTGAAGCAGAAAAGATTATGGCTGACTTGCATGAAGGTACCTTTCGCACCCATTCTAGTGGGCATGTGATGGCTAAAAAGATCCTACGGGCGGGATACTACTGGTCCATTATGGAAGTAGACTGTTATCAGCATTCACGAACTTGTCACAAATGCCAGATCTATGCTGATAAAGTGCACGTGCCTCCGGTTCCTCTAAATGTTTTGACTACTCCCTGGCCATTTGCAATGTGGGGGATCGATATGATCAGAGAAATTAGACCTACAACTTCTAATGGGCACCGCTTCATCCTCGTCGCCATTGATTAATTCACGAAGTGGGTTGAGGCATCCTCATTTGCTTCTGTTACCAAGAACGTTGTGGCCCGTTTCATCAGACATTACCTTATATATCGGTACGGTATTCCAAAAAGGATCATTACAGATAATGGTACCAATCTCAATAACACTATGAACACCAAGCTCTGCATGCAATTTAAGATCTAGAATCATAACTCTTCTCCTTATCGTCCGAAGATGAATGGCGCTATTGAAGCCTCTAATAAAAATATCAAAAAGATCATACAGAAGATGACGATAACATATAAAGACTGGCATGAGATGTTACCATTTGCTCTTCATGGTTACCATACCATGGCGCGCACTTCAATTGGGGCAACTTCTTTCTCTTTGGTATACGGTATGGAGGTTGTCCTACCCATTGAAGTCCAGATCCCTTCTTTGAGAATCATGTAGGATGTTGGTTTGAATGAAGACGAATAGGTTCATACCCGACTTGACTAATTAAACCTGATTGACGAGAAAAGGCTTGCAACTGTCTGCCATAGTTAGATGTACCAAAAACGTATGATTAAAGCTTTTAACAAGAAAGTCAGACGTCAGGTATATCAAGCTGGTGACCTGGTAATCAAGTGCATCATACTGCCGCAAGGTGATCCTAGGGGCAAATGGACTCCTACATACGAAGGGCCATTTATGATCAAGAACATATTTTCTGGTGGAGCCATAATCTTAACCACCATGGACGGTGACGACCTTCCGCACCCTGTAAACACGGACATAGTTAAAAGATACTACTCATGAAAAAAGACCCGCTAGGTCAACTGGCCTAGGAAACAATAAGGGTATCCCGGCGAACCAAAAGGGTTCGGGCAAAAACTAGGGATATACAAAAAAAAAATCTGTACATCCGACAAGTCGAAAACTTGAAAAGGCGGCTTGGGAAAAAAGGGTATCTCGATGGACTTAAAACCCTAAAGGGAGGTCCAAACAAAAGTTAGGGATCTAAAGCATATAACTATGTCCCGTTAGATCACTTTGCATCCAATATTCAGTATCAACTATCAAGCTTAAATGGTACTAATCAATCCAATCAGATTCAAACAAGCACCAAAGAGATGAGACGCTCAAAGGCATAAAGGCAATAACAGAATGGGAACCCAATGGGATTATTTTACATAGTTGTTTTCTTTGTATGCCATTTTGTAAAGTTTTATTCTTAAGAAAAAGGACAATATCTAAGGGGCACCCACAAAAATCCTCGCAGATATTTCCTCCAACAGATACCTTCTCCAACAGGTACAGAGGCAGAGACATCCTACTACAAGGTCACTGCCATATTCTCAGTATGTAGCCTAATCGTGTCAGATGTTCTTATATCCCCGGCAGAGTAAGAATCTCCAACTACTGCTCCAACATCTAAGAAAAATTCCTCAGTGAAGTCGCCAAGCTTCCAAGGATTCCCCAGCAGGATTTCCACAAAATCCCAAAGCAGTTCACGGAGCTTCCCTTCCCCAACAGAGTTTATTTCTCTAACAACGGAAGATCATCTCCCAGCTTTTCAACTTCAAACAAAATCTGAAGACCTACATTCTTCACCCCAGCTATAATCAGGGATTTATTTTCCCTAATTCAACAATCCTATAATAGAACATCTGATATGTTCATACATTACACTCATACACCATTTCTACAAACATCATAGCATATGCAACACAAATGTATATATAACAATCTCATATTTTTGAGAGCATCATGAAATTCATACATCATGACATTGCATGAAACTGATTTTACCTTTTTGGGTTAAATTAGCAGACAGATGAACACTATCAACTTACGTAGCAGGTAAAAGATTAATGCCCGAAACTAGACGGGGAAACTATCTACACGACCAAGTGGTATGAACTCCCGAAGCAAGACGGGTTTACCAAAAAATACAGTAGACCAAAAATTAATTCTTGAAACCAGACAAGGAACTATCTATGTGACCAATGTTGCCAAGTCCCAGATTAATACATGTAACAAGCCAGGACAACTATTTGTGGACGACCGATTATAGATTAATACATATAACAAGCAAGGAAAACTATCTACATGAGGAGATTGAAAATTAATACCTGTAACAAGCCAGGAAAACTATATTTCTTTCTCAGGTCAGAGATTAATACTTGAAACTAGACAGGACAACTATCTCAATGACCGACAAAAACAAAGTTCCAGATTAATACCTATAACAATCCAGGACAACTATCTGTGGATGATTGACTGTAGATTAATACCTGTAACAAGCCAGGAAAACTATCTACATGAGGAGATCAAAGATTGATACCTGTAACAAGCCAGGAAAACTATCTTTCTTTCTCAAGTCAGAGATTAATACCTGAAACCAGACATGACAACTATCTCAATGACCGACAAAAACAAAGTTCCAGATTAATACCTGTAACAAGCCAGGAAAACTATATGTGGACGGCCGATTATAGATTAATACCTGTAACAAGCCAGGAAAACTATCTACATGAGGAGATTGAAAATTAATACCTGTAACAAGCCAGGAAAACTATATTTCTTTCTCAGGTCAGAGATTAATACTTGAAACTAGACAGGACAACTATCTCAATGACCGACAAAAACAAAGTTCCAGATTAATACCTGTAACAAGCCAGGACAACTATCTGTGGATAACTGACTGTAGATTAATACCTGTAACAAGCCAGGAAAACTATCTACATGAGGAGATCAAAGATTGATACCTGTAACAAGCCAGGAAAACTATCTTTCTTTCTCAGGTCAGAGATTAATACCTGAAACCAGACATGACAACTATCTCAATGACCGACAAAAACAAAGTTCCAAATTAATACCTGTAACAAGCCAGGAAAACTATCTGTGGACGGCCGATTATATATTAATACCTGTAACAAGCCAGGAAAACTATCTATATGAGGATATTTAAGATTAATACCTGTAACAAGCCAGGAAAACTATCTTTCTTTCTCAGGTCAGAGATTAATACCTGAAACTAGACAGGACAACTATCTCAATGACCGACAAAAACAAAGTTCTAGATTAATACCTGTAACAAGCCAGGACAACTATCTGTGGACGACCGACTGTAGATTAATACCTGTAACAAGCCAGGAAGACTATCTACATAAGGATATTGAAGATTAATACATGTAACAAGCCAGGAAAACTATCTTTCTTTCTCAGGTCAGAGATTAATACCTGAAACCAGACAGGACAACTATCTTAATGACCGACAAAAACAAAGTTCTAGATTAATACCTATAACAAGACAGGACAACTATCTATGGATGACCGACTATAGATTAATACTTGTAACAAGCCAGGAATACTATCTACATAAGGAGATTGAAGATTAATACCTGTAACAAGCCAGGAAAACTATCTAGATGAGGAGATTGAAGATTAATACATGTAACAATCCAGGAAAACTATCTTTCTTTCTCAAGTCAAAGATTAATACCTGAAACCAGAAAGGAAAACTATCTCAATGACTGACAAAAACAAAGTTCCAGATTAATACCTGTAACAAGCCAAGACAACTATCTGTGGAAGACCGACTGTAGATTAATACCTGTAACAAGCCAGGAAAACTATATACATGAGGAGATTGAAGATTAATACCTGTAACAAGCCAGTAAAACTATCTTTCTTTCTCAGGTCAGATATTAATACCTGAAACCAGACTGGACAACTATCTCAATGACCGACAAAAATAAGTTCCGGATTAATACCTGTAACAAGCTAGGACAACTATCTGTGGATGACCGATTGTAGGTTAATACCTCAACAAGCCAATAAAACTATCTACATGAGTAGATTGAAGATTAATACATGTAACAATTCAGGAAAACTATCTTTCTTTCTCAGGTCAGAGATTAATAACTGAAACTAGACAGGACAACTATCTCAATGACCGAAAAAAACAAGTTCCAGATTAATACCTGTAACAAGCGAGAAAAACTATATGTGGACGACCGAATGTAGGTTAATACCTGTAACAAGCTAGGAAAACTATCTACATGAGGAGATTGAAGATTAACACCTAAAACCAGACGGGAAAACTATCTTTCTTTATTAGGTCAAAGATTAATACTTGAAACTAGACAAGACAACTATCTTAAACCACCGACAATTTTCAAGTTCCAGATTAATACCTGAAACCAGACAGGACAACTATCTGTGAACATCTGACTTGTAGATTAACACCTGAAACAAGACAGGAAAACTATCTACATGACCAGGAGAAGCAATCTTACACGAGTTCCTTCTCATATATCCCCAGATGCAGTCTAACATAGACTCATCCTGAAGCAACCCTACACAAGCTCCTTCTCATATATCTCCGGATGTAGACTAACACAGACTCATCCTAAAACGACCCTACACAGGCTCTTTCTAATACATTTTCAGGTAACGATTAATTCCATTATCCTCAGCAAGTTACTGTGAAGCCTGTATTTCAACCAGAAAGCAGCAAACTCTCATCTCTCCAGTACAGAGATAACTCCTCAGTAGAGTCTTGGACAACTAAAGCTCCTAGACTCTATTCCCCAGAGTTTTCCTCAAGCGGGAGAATAACAGAAACCCACATTCCCCAGCGGAGTCCTCCTCAGACAGTAGGAGCAAGAATTCCCCACAAAGGGACAATTCATGAAACCAATATCTACTTTGGATGGCATCTTTAATCCCTTCTCCGACGACTCTAAGTCATCTTCTCTAAAAGGCACATGTAAGCCCATTCCCGACATCATCAACCATCAGTGTTACTTCATGCGAGTGCAAATTTCTGGACACTCTAGTGTTCGATCATCTTCAACCTTTAGATCACGAAAGGCAGACAAGCCAATCTAAATCCTCAGGTCTAAGAAGATTGAACATGGGCAGCTTTTGTACCCCAAAATTTTCCCTCCCATTTTTACTCGAGACATGCTCCTAGAGATCCTCAATTGCTCAAGGTTGATCAAGAATCGACTAGACAAATTCTCCTCCCAGGCAATGAAATTCCAACTAGGGTTTCACTTTTCACAAAGATGTTTGAGCTCCAAATGTCTCAAATTTTTTCCATTGTCCTAATATTCCTTCAAGATTGTCCATGACAAATTTCACTCCTTACACTACAAGTTTGCTCAGTCAATTGTTCAAATGCATGATAATCAACTATCCTAGGTAAAAAGTTAACTATGGCCAATGTATAGTCAAACTTCAAGATTTTTGGTCAACATCAACATTTTGAAGTGATATCCATCATTTGATCAAGGGTTGATCATGATTCCTTAGTAAATGCTCATAATCAATCAAAAGTCAAGAATTGCTAAATTAGGGTTTCTATAGGAAAAGTCAACTGAACTTTGACCAGACATAACTTTTACATAATTCATCCATTTTCCCCAACCAAAGCTTATTTTGAAGAGAATCCAATTCCCTACAACTTCTCTTATATTCTCAAGTCCAAGAAATGCACCATTTGAAATATGCAAGCTCATACATTACAGGTCATTTTCAGAAAGTCAACAAAAGACACCTTTTTCCAAGACCTTTTAAGTCAAGATAAAATCTTCAAATGAAAAATTGATTAAAAGAGGGATTGAAGTGGACATCTTGTGCTTTCCAAAAAGTCTAAGATCATCATTATGAGATGAAAATTGAGCAAGTTATGGCTTGTCCATGTTGGGAAAATTTGACAAAAATTCAAAGATGGTGCATTGAGAAAATTTGAACTTTTGGGTTAATGGCTTAACTTTTCAAGGTTCAAAGATTCTTATGACCTTATAGAGGATCTGTAATCTCATTTTTTCATGGCCTTACAATTTCTACATATTTTGTCCATATTTATTTATTTCAAATAAATATAAAATAAATTGTGAAAAATAAATAGAAGTGGGCCTTGATCTTTGGGCTAGTGTTTTGGTCTGCCTAGAAGCCCAAGATTTCGTGCAAGCTTTGTCCAAGTTCATCCAAGGGTGAAAATGGCATGAAATCATCAAAAAAAGGCATATTATCAAATGTTGATCATGGTTTAAAAACAATAGTTATGGGCTTGATTCTTTCCATGTTATCATGTTCCCTCCATCTCCTCTATATATACCACCCTCCTACAAGCATAAGATACACATACACACTTCCTAAAGAAGCCACGAAAATTGCAAAAAAATATCAAAGTTGTCAAAATCCAAAAACGCATTTCCAACCACTTTCAGTCTGTTTCAAGCATTCAAACACATCCCTGAGACTTCCGGGAACTCAACCCGATCCTCGAGCAAACAGTTACATGTCCAGATCAAGCAGATCGTCCTCCATCCGTTTGGTATTTTTGGTAATCTCAAACTTTCTCTACGTGTGATATAAATAATTTCCCTGTGCATACATATGTTCATATTGATGTTTGTGTCTATTTAGAGTTGTTACATGCAAGGTTTGGCGTGAGGATGGATTTTTGCCATTGTTAGGGCAAAACTATAGTCGAGCTTCGTTCTCATTGATGCAGGGCGTTTCAGGTTGAACCAACACCATGGTTGGACTGGAAGACCTAAATTTAGGGGGGGCGTAGCCTAAATCTTGATCTTTGGTTTTGGATTTTTTGCAAGTTTTAAGATTTTATTTTGGCCGGAGAAGGTGACTGGAGTTTGACTCTGGAACCTCTGAAAATGTTGACTCCGACATCGTGCACGTCATCACCCTATTGGCCCATTTGAATGAGTTGGCGTGCGCGTTTGAAAATCCGGGAATAGGTTTGTTTTCTCATTATATTATATTTGTTTCACTATGATAGAAATTGAAACAGCAACTCAGTTGGCAAGGCAAGGCGTGTGAAAAGGGAGAAAGCCTGGGTTTGAGTCTCAAGTCCAGCAACTTTATTTTTCTAACATGTTATGCAGATCCTATACTTCCGGTCATCAAGGGCGCACCGTGTACCATCAACTCACCACCGTATGATTCAAATCCCATGCATCTAGACGTTCAGACCACCATGCACTCTTCAAAAATGCCTTCACTAGATCACAAAGTACACTTGGGCCTCCTTCTCATATGGGTCTGCTGTGATACGGTGGGAGAACTGACTTGAGGGTTTTGTTTGATTGCAAATGTTGCGGTTAGCAAGAGTCGCTGTCGACTTTTATTTTATCCAAAAGGAAAGGTGAAAAAGCACAGGAAAGACCTTTGAGATTGTTTCTTGAGTTCGGGGGGTAGATTATGAAAAGGGAAGGTATTAGCACCCTTTTCATCCATGGTTTTCCATGGACTCTTAGTTACTTGCTAGATCACTTGCTTTTTGTTTGAAATTATGCTTGATATGGTTTTTGAAAGTATTTTGTAAAGAGGTCATTGTTTAGGCAATCTTTGTAATGATTCTTGTTTGTAAGAATGTACACAAAGATGTTTGATCTTTTGAAAATGTTTTCAATTTTGTAAGATGTTTGAAAGTGTATGTGTTTGTTTTGAAAATAGCAAGGATGTTTGTTTTGAAATGGAGCAAGTAATTAGGAGCAATCTACCTACTCAAATGTCTTTCTTGTTTATTTTATTTTCCTTTGACATTGTTGTCGTACCATTGATTTGGTAAGCAACCCTATCTTTGGATGTAAATGGGACGGGCGTGGGTCATCGTATAACCATGATTATCAATGTTGCAAAGTATCTTAGCATACTTTTTGAGGGACTAATATCATTTGTAAGGCAACTTAGATAGCGTCATCGAGAGACCATGATCTTGTATTTGCTTGTTTTTGCTAAGATACCTTACATGCGTAATATGGTAATTTTGTATAAGGCAACTAAGTGGAATAACCCTAGGGTTGTTTGTGTGCAAGTATTGTTTTCATGCTTGTTTTTGTCTTGAATTAGGGTTTTCTAAGTATTGGTTTTAGTCTTTCCATACAAACCCTAATTACTAGCATGTTTTATAAAAGCGATAAATTGCGAAATTTAAAGTTACTACACTATTACAACATTTGTGGGAGGGGGTGTACAAATTACAAATGGGGATGGCAAGAAATTAAACCCTAATTAGTCTATTACAACCAAATTGAATTTATACAATAATTGAAATAAATAATCTACAAGATGAATTAAATATGCAAGAAGGTAAATGTGAAGAAAATGGATATTTTGTTTGATGTTTTATGAAAAAGGAATTTTACCTTAACCTAATAAAATAAAGAAAATAATTTATTAAGTTTGAAATTATTGAGAAAAGATTTTTTAGATGAAAATCCTAATTTTATTAATTAATCAAAAGAAAATAAGTTTAAGAAAAGTATTTTTTTTTTGGTATTTTTTATCTTGAAAATATTTATAGCATTATAAAATGTTTTTAGTCTTTTTGGTATTAAAATAATATATTTTAATTGGTGTAAAAGAAAATAAATAATATCCTAGTTTTAATTAAATTTACAAGAATAATTAGTAAAATAAATAAAGTGTGGTCAAATATATTTTTGTGAGAAAAATAAATAAGCTAAGTTAAAATATAAATCTACTATTTTTTGTATTTTATGATTTTTTAGTATTTAAAAAAATATATTTAAGAAAATAAAATGAAAATAAAATGGAAAAATAAATGGGCCAGGGGTGTCAAAAGCCTGCAGGGGGTTAGTAAGAAAAAAAAAAGCTAAGCCCAAAAGGCCCAACGCCTATTTGCTGAAGCAAAAAAGAAAGGAAAAATGACCAAAAATGTAAAACAAAAGCAAAAAGGCAATGCTGAGGTTCGAACCCATGACCTCTACCAATAACGCGTGCTGCCTTACCACTTGGGTGGATGTACATCCGTTAATATAACTGAAACAATAATTACATAACACAAAATGCGCCCTGATTACACTTCATCTTCAACCTCCAACCAAAGGACCTGTATCTTCTTCATCTCTCAACAAAAATGAAAAGTTCAAACATGAAAGTTGTGGCATTTTTTCCCACGAATCCAACCATATAAACAACTTAAGCTAACAATCAAAGATGAATGATAATTTTTCTAGCCCTAATTCAAAACCTAAAAATTTCAGAAAACTTCAACCCTAAAATTCTCGAAGCTCAGGCCATATAAATGTAAACTATGGATATGTACAACTTCGTGGCAATGGTATCTACATTTTATCTTCACAAACCAAACTCAAATGATGCCTGTATGAAGAGATAGAAGTTTGAAAACTTACCTCTTGCAGCTGGAGTCGTGTATGGAGTTTGAGAAACCTTTGTGATGGCTTGATAATTTTTGTAGCTTGCCTGGACCTCCTTGAATGTGTTCCAACTCCTACTTTGCTTTGAGGATGGTTGGAACTCCCAACTCAAGTCAAGTTGCAAGCTTCAGTTTTGAAAATGGTGGATGATGATGGAGGAGTTACAGTTAGGAAATGAGGGTCTGAATCACTTTGATATGATGTATGGAAGGTGTTTGGATTATTAGTTTTCAAAAGGCACGAGTGGAAATAAAGATGGTGAGTTTTTGCTCAAAACTGTCAAGTTTGGGCAGTTCTGTGTAGCAAGGCGCTTGGGAGTGTTTTAGGGCTTGTCCAAACGTGTGTTTTGTAGCAATTGACTTGTTAATATGTATGGAAAATATTAGAGCATAAAATCACTCAAGGTTTCTGAGTTATAGGGTTATGGCTCTATAACTTGCTTTTTAAGAAAAGTGAAGTGAAAAATCTCAAGTATTATACAAGCATGTTTTGAGCTTCTTCAGACCTTAGACACATTGCTTTTGGTTTATAGGGGTTGTGTGTGCAGAAAGAACAAGTCAGAAGCTCAAGACAAGTTGACTTTGTGATTAAAGCAACTTTTCAAGAATGGATTGGTAACTTTCTTCCTAAAATGGAAAATTGGCTTGGACAATGCTTGGAACACTTGGATAATAGCTCAAAAGCAAGTGAAATATTATGATTATGGATAGATCTTGAGGTTTAGAGGCCTTCAAAACAAGATTGTGCAGCATAGGTTTGAAATTGACTTCTTGTTCATCACAAAATGGCTTGTAAATTAAGTGACAAAACCCTAACTTCATCTCTTCTATTCTCCCTACTCAAGAATGATCTCAAGGAGTTCTTCGACATTTTAGAAATCTTGTAACATGATATACAACCCCTATTTGAATTTATTTTGAAGATTCCTATTGGAACTATGTGAAAAGTGTCATGAAGTTAGGTCAAAATCCTGTCCAAATTATGGCAAAATTTCACTAAGTGTTTTGTTTTGTGACCCTATGTTCATAAAATTGTAACTTGAGATCCAAGAATTTTTGGAAGAAGTTGTGTGAAGAAAAGTTGTATATTTCATGGAGATATACAACTTTCGTGTTGGAAGTTTCTCTTGAATCATCTTGCATCATGGTGAAAATTTGGCTCAAAGTTATGAAAAAATAAGAAATTTTCAATACTTAAAAAAATTTCTAAGTTAAGAAATTTTAACATTTCAAGATGAAATCTTGAATTCTTGATTTCTTGATGAACAAGTTTCATATTTTGACATGTTTTTATGAATTGTGATCTTTGGTACTTGAATTTGACCAAAAAGTCAAAGTTTGACTTTTTAGTATATAGTTGACTTTTGATCAGTTGACTAAAAAATTCATTTGTCAATCCAATGGACTTGAAATGTTTTGAACCATGTCATTAGGTAAAAATGATGAAATTGGACTCTTGAGATAATGCCTTAAACCAATTGACCATTTGCTAGGTCAAAAATAAAAAATTTCCCTTTCCCAGTCAAAACCCTAATTTTGACCATTTTGCCCTTTTGGAGATTTGATCAAATTTCTTGAGGAGTTATGGTCCAAACTTGATCAAATGATACACATGAGTTTAAAATGTTGATGTGGACCAAAAATTATGAAGTTTGATTGTGAATTGGCCATAGTTGACTTTTCCCCCAATATAGCTGATTTTTAGGTCAACTGCTCAATTAACTGATCAAAAGTGTGATCCAAGGCTTGAAACTTGACATAAGTAATCTTGGGGGTCCATAATGATCCATGAAAGTCATATGGGGCATTTTAAGTTCAAAAATACTTGTGAAAACTCAAACACTAATTTTGGTCATCGGTGCTTAAGGAGATATCTTGAGCTGATAAACCCTAGTGCAGTCTTGAGTCAAAGGAGATCTTGTGAGTAAATTCTTGATAAGTGAGAGGGAAAATTTTGGGGTACAACATCTAACCCTGTTCAATCTTCTTAAGCATGAAGAGTTAGATTGACGTGTTTTGCCATTCGTGACTCAAAGGTGGAAGATGATTGGACACTAGAGTCCCTAGAAATTTGCACTCGACAATGTGATGGTAGAGGGAATGGGCTTAAAGATGCCATTTGGAGAGGTGATATAAATTTGTTGGATATGGGCTTGTAGATGCCATCCAAAAGTGATTGCTGAATCTGAAAGAGAATCTGAATGAGTATCAAAATGGCCTCCGTATATGAACTGTATCTGGAAGCTGATTTTGAATGAGTATCAGAATGGCATCCGTTTTTGGAGCGTATCTGAACTGTATCTGAAAGTTGAATGAGTTTTAGGATGGAATCCCTGTCTGGAGCGTATCTGAACTGTATCTGAAGATCGAATATGAATGAGTAACAGGATGGCATCCGTGTCTAGAGCGTATCTGAACTGTATCTGAGAGCTGAATTTGAATGAGTATCAGAATGGCATCCGCGTTTGGAGCGTATCTGTACTGTATCTGGAAGTTGAGAATTGAATGAGTATCAGAATGACATCCGTTATCTGGAGTGTATCTGAACTGTATATGAGAAGTTGAATCTGAATGAGTATCAGCATGACATCCGTGTCTGGAGCATATCTGAACTGTATCTGAAAACTTTGAACAACGTTAATGGTAGTTGTGAACCTTATCCTGAAAAGGGTAAAATGTTAGCAAAAATGTAAAGTCATGTTGTATGAAATGCATGGTATAATGCATTTGTGTTATCAATGTTTATGATATATGGATGCAATGTAGGCGTATGCAAGCTAATCTGCCACACTGTTGTTGGATTGGGGAAATAAATCCCTTGCTGCTGCTGAAGATATGGAGTATAACTCTTCATGTTGTGAAGTCAAAGTGTTGATTAATTTCTTCTTGGAGGAATAGACTCTGTTGTAAGGGAGATGCCGTGTACTGCTTGTAAAATCCTATTGGGGAATCCTGAGAAATTTGACGACTTCTATTGGGGACTGATAACTGGAAGCTCTGTTCTGCTGGGGGTTGAACTACATACTACGGGGTATTATGGAAATGGCATAGAGAGATTTCCCTACCTCTTAAATCCATCAGTGATTGTATTTCTATTTTGTTTATTTGTAAACAGTAATTATATTCAAATGCATATGTTCAAAAATGAATCGTTGGGCGTTTTTGTAAACAAAACACAAGCGTAAAGAAAAACATATAGTTTTTGCACTTTCAAAGGGATATCTTTGTATTGACTTTGAGTAAGTATTTTTGTACAATGAGACAAACATTCTAGTAACAGAATGCCGTCGTAAAAAATGAAAATTTTGATACAAAGAAAAGATAGTTATGTGCAATAATCCCACAGGGTTCCCATTCTACTATAGACTTCGTATCTCTGAGCATCTTGTCTATTTGTTGCCTCGTCTGAAAATGATTGAATTGATCAGAAACTATGAGTTTTCCAGTTGAATCCAAAGGTTTTCCGTAAGGTGATCTGACGAGACATAGTCATACGCTTTAATTCCCTAAATTCTACCTGGACCGTCCTTTCGGGTTTTCAGTCCACCGGGAAACCCTTATTTGCCCAAGTCGCCCTTTCGGGTTTTCAACTTGCCGGGTGTACAAATTTTTTGTTTTATCCCTAATATTTGCCCTTTGCCCGAACCTTTTGGTTCGCCGGGATGCCCTTGTTTTGCCCAGGTGTGTCAACCTAGAGGGTCTCTTATGCGTAGTATCTTTTGACTATGTATGCATTCGCAGGGTGCGGCAGGTCGTCACCACCCATGGTGGTCAAGATCATTGCTCCACCAGAGAAATTTTTTTTGATTATAAATGGTCCTTCGTATGTAGGAGTCCATTTGCCCCTGGGGTCACCTTGCGGAAGTATGATACGTTTGATCACCAGATCCCCAACTTGACACACTTGGCGTCTGACCTTTTTGTTGAAAGTCTTGATCATCTGTTTTTGATACAATTAACCATGGCAGACAACAATAATCCTTTTCTCATTAATCAAGTTTAATTGATCAAGTCGAGTCTGGATCCAATCTTCTTCATTCAGCCCTGCATCCTTCATAATTCTCAGAGAGGGGATCTAGACCTCAATAGGAAAGACAACTTCCATGCCATATACCAAAGAGTAGGGTGTTGCCCCGATTGATGTGTGCGTTGTGGTACGATACCCGTGGAGAGCGAATGGTAGCATCTCATGCCAGTCTTTGTACGTGACTGTCATTTTCTGTATGATCTTTTTGGTATTCTTATTCGCGGCTTCAACAACGCCATTCATCTTCAGTCGGTAAGGGGAAGAATTATGATGCTGGATCTTAAATTGCTTGCACAGGGAGGTGATCATAGTATTATTCAAGTTTGTACCATTGTCTGTAATGATATTCTCCAGAATACCGTAATGACAGATGAGATTCTGCTTGATGAACCAGACGATAACGTTCTTGGTAACGAAAGCGAAGGAAGCTACCTCCACCCACTTTGTAAAATAATAAATGGCCACTAAGATGAAGCGGTGTCCATTAGAGGTTGTTGGCTTGATTTCCCCAATCATATCAATCCCCCACATAGCAAAGGGCCAAGGAGCCGTTAAGACATTCAGAGGAACCAGAGGTACGTGCACCTTGTCAGCATAGATCTGACACTTATGGCAAGTCCGAGAGTGTTGATAGAAATCTGCTTCCATGGTAGACCAGTAATAGCCTGTCCGTAGGATTTTCTTTTCCATCGTATGTCCACTGGAATGAGAGCCAAAAGTGCCTTCATGTAATTCAGCCATGATCCTTTCAGCTTCAACCTTGTCTATGCACCGAAGTAATACAGAGTCATGGTTGAGTTTGTAAAGAATGCCATTACTAAGGAAGATTTTAGCAGAGAATCTCCTTAAGAACTTCTTATCGTTGACTGAAGCTCCTTCTGGGTATTCTTGAGCCCCGAGATACCTCTTGACTTCGTGAAACCAAGGCTGCTCCACTACTTCTTCAGTATTAATCTCGTGGCAGTGTGCTGGTTCATCCCTTTGTTCAATGGTGATCTGGGGAGCCTCATTATCCCATTTAAGTTTAAACATAGATGACATTGTGGCCAGTGCGTCTGCTAGATGATCTTCTTCTCGCGGGAAGTGCTCGAAGGTAATCTTCTCAAAATGTGGGAGCCACGTCAAAACATGTTCTTTATAAGGGATACGGTTAGGGTGTTTGGTGTCCCATTCCCCTTTGATCTGGCTAATAACCAAAGCTGAATCTCTGAATACATTCAAATATTTGATCCCCAAGTCTATGGAAGCTTTGAGACCAAAGATGCACACTTTGTATTCCGCCATGTTATTTGTACAATTGAAGCAGAGTCTTTCCGTAAATGGAGTATGACACCCTTCAGGAGATATGAGTACTGCACCAATACCATTGCCGAGTGCGTTAGATGCCCCATCAAAAACCATGGTCCATCGGGATCCTTGTTCAGGTCTGTCATATGGTCTAAATTCTTCATAGTCGTTTACCATCATGATGTTCTCATCTGGAAATTCGAACTTCATGGACTGGTAGTCCTCTACAGCTTGGTGAGCAAGGTGATAAGCTAGTACACTGCCTTTATTACTTTTTGGGTAGTATATTGTATGTCATATTCTGTTAGGATCATCTGCCATCTCGCTATTCTCCCAGAGAGTGCAGTTTTCTCGAAGATGTATTTTATTGGATCCATTTTAGATATCAACAGGGTAGTATGAGTCAGCATATACTGTTTTAGCCGGCGAGCAGCCCATGCCAGAGCGCAACAAGTTTTCTCGAGTAGTGAATATCTTGTTTCACAGTCGGTAAACTTTTTGCTCACGTAATAAATAGCGTGATATTTTCGGCCAGACTTGTCATGCTGCCCCAGCACATACCCCATTGAATTTTCCAACACGACCAGATACATAATCAACGGTCTTCCCTCGACTGGTGGCATCAAAATAGGAGGCTCTTGCATGTACTCTTTGATCTTTTCGAAAGCAGTTTGGCATTCATCATTCCATTTGACTACTTTATCTTTCTTCAATAGTTTGAAGATTGGTTCACATGTAGCTATTAGGTGAGAAATGAATCTGGCAATGTAGTTCAAATGTACCAAGAATCCTCTGACTTCCTTTGCAGTATGAGGAGCAGACATCTCTTGTATCGCTTTTACTTTGGCAAGATCTACTTTAATACCCTTATTGCTGACGACAAAGCCTAGGAGCTTACCATACCTTACTCCAAACGTGCATTTATTTGGGTTCAACCTCAGCTTGTACTTTTTTGATCTCTTGAACAATTTTTGTAAATGATCAAGATGCTCTTCTTCAGTTTGATATCTAGCTATCATGTCGTCAACATAGACCTCTATTTCATGATGTATCATGTCGTGAAATAGAGCTACCATGGCATGTTGATAGGTTGCCCCAACATTCTTCAGTCCGAACGGCATCACCTTGTAGCAAAATGTGCCCCATTGTGTGATAAAGGTTGTCTTCTCCATGTCCTCAGGCGCCATTTTGATTTGGTTGTAACCTGAGAAACCATCTATGAAGGAAAACACTTTGTGTTGTGCAGTATTGTCAACTAGGATGTCAATGTGGGGAAGTGGGAAATCATCCTTAGGGCTTGCCCTATTCAAATCTTTGTAGTCCATGCACATTCGTACCTTGCTGTCCTTTTTGGGCACATGGACAACATTGGCAACCCATTGAAGATAGGAAGTGACGTCCAAGAATCCAGCATTGAATTTCTTCATGACTTTAGCTTTAATATTCTCTGACATATCTGGTCACATGCGACGGACTATTGTTTTACTGGTGGGAAATCCTTTTCTGTAGGTAGACGATACACCACAATCTCTGCATCAAGTTCTGACATGTCTTCATACGACCAGGCAAAGACCTCAACATACTCGTGTAGCAACTGATTCAGACGCTCCTTGACACTGGGTTCCATATTGGTACCCATCTTGACTTCTCTTTTGTCTTCCTTGGTACCTAGGTTGATTGTATCCACGGGTTCCTCGTGAGGCTGAATGGTTTTCTCTTCTTGTAGTAGTAATCTGGCAAGTTCCCCTGGTACTTCACAATCTTTCTCACCTTCGTCTTCGGCTTGGTAGATTAGATTTTCAAAGTCACAGAAGGCCATAGAAGAACCGTTACCCATGGGATCCCGAGTGGATGTAGACATGCAGTGTGAGTGTGTGTAAGGGTATAACTATCTTTAAAATAAATGAAAATGTAAAAAAGAAAAACAATGAACACAAAGTTTGTATGAAAAATGTCCATGATTCATTGATGTCATATGGAAATGAGATAATAACCCTTACATCTTGCGGGAAATCCTCAAAGTGTTGGAATGGAGTTTCAATACATTCACCATCTAACTCCACACATCTGAAGGAATTGAGATGGCTGATCATATACTCTTCTTCTCCATGAACGGTGATAATCTTCCCTTGGATTGGATACTTCAGATTTGGTTCAACATAGAAGTGACAACGCCATCATTGTGAATCCACGGTCTGCCTAGCAAGTAGGAATATCAGGGGCAGATATCCATTACATAAAAAGTTGAATCAAATGTTTGGGTTCCAACTTTTATGGGGATATCCACTTCCCCATGCACCATCCTTTTTGAGCCGTCAAAGGCCCTCACTACTATGTTGCTTGGTTTCAATGTCAATCCCTTGCAGTCAAGCCTATCAAGAGCCTTCTTAGGCAATACATTCAGAGATGAGCCAGTGTCCACCAAAACATGAGCCAAGGTTGTGCCCCTACATTTAACTGAGACATGTAATGCCTCATTATGCTTCCTTCCTCTTGGCGTTAAATCAACATCCAAAAAACTTAGACCATTATCTGCAGTCAAGATGGCTATGCAGTCTTGGAACTGATCGACAGATGTTTCTTGGGGTACATGGGCAGTTTTCAGGAATTTTACCAGGGCTTTTGCATGCGCCTCAAAACATAGTAGTAAAGCTAGCATGGAGATTTTAGATGGAGTTTGCCCTAGTTGCTCAACTACATCGTAGTCGCTTCTTTTTATGATCTTTAGAATTTCTTCCATCTCTTTCCGAGAGGTCTCAGGGATAGCCAATGATTGTTCCTTCGTTCGGACGAGCTCAATCAGAATACTTTTACCTCGAGTCTCGGTTAACTCGGCAGCATGAATGTCAGTATGAGTGATAGCGGGGATTGTAACAGCTTTGTCAGTTGGAGTATTGGTGGAGATGGTTGTAGGACTGAGAATAGCCTTCAGAGGAGCAACAATAACATGAATGATTATGGGTCCAGAAACTTCTTTTGGGGGAGCAATTTCTGGAGAGAATATTCTTCCGCTTCGGGTAATCTTGCTAGTACCTGAAATATTACTGATATCAGAGTTATCTTTCTCGGAACTTGAATCTTCAACAGCTAGACAATCTTACTTGATACCATGGTAGTAGATATCCCCTCGATAATTCCATGGTACGGTTTTGTCTGACGAATACGGGACTGGTCCAGGCATTGTAATTATCAAAGGAGCTGCTTTTGGAACTGATGTAATTCTAACGGGTCTTTTGGTGGAGACCCTGGAAGAATCGGCGGAAATGGTAATGATAGAAACATCATTATAAGGAACAGGTGAAAGGGAAGCCTTTTCAAACAAAATTTCCTTGTTATCTATTAGGCGTTGAACACCTGCTTTCAAAAAAGGACAGCTAGTTGGTGAGGACAAAAAGAAATGGCAACTTTCATCACAGCCTGGGAATACACTGGCATTTAATAAGTTCTCTTTGATAGTCAGGAGTGGAGTCATAAGGTCATCAACTGAAGTAAGAAACATATCTTCCTCAATGGCGTTGGTATTATGGCCATGTTTGGGCATAGGGGCATAAATGACATTTGGCTTTTCGGGCGCGTCGAATTCAATCTCCTTGGCTTCAATGAGGTCTTATACTTTGTTCTTCAGCGCCCAACAATTGTGTGTGTCATGGCCGAGACTCTCAGAGTGGTGTACACAACGGGCATTAGGATGATAGTGAGGAGATGTTGTGTTAGGATTCTTAGGAGCTTCTTTCAAGGTCACTAGGTTGGATCTCAACAGATGTGGCAATACCTGAGATATGGTCATACTAATTTTGGTGAATTATCTGACTGGTATTTCCATCCTTTGTTGATTGTTTTTTTGCTGATCAGGTGCAGGTTTAGGAATCATAACAGCCCCCACCATTGGACGGCGTTTGGCCCTACCTTGATTTCTCTTAGGATAAACAACAACCAATTCTTTCTTTATGATAAATGGCTTCCTTATAGCAGCAAAGGATGTATATTTTTGAATCTTTCCACTTTTTATCCCGACTTCTACCCTCTCTCTGGTCAATATCAGTTCAGTAAAACCTGCTGATGAACTCCCAATTAGGTGATTGAAGAAGGGACCAGACAAGGTGCCCAAAAACATGTCTACTAATTCTCTTTCAGATAGGGGAGGTTGAACTCTTCCAGCCAAGTCTCTCCATTTTTGCGCATAGTATTTGAAGCCCTCACTTGAAACCATGGCCATACTCTGGAGTTTAGTACGGGTTAGCACAAGATCAACGTTGTATTGGTATTGTTTGTAAAAGGCTGCAGCAAGATCTTCCCAGTTATGAACATTGGCTCTTTCTAACTGATAAAACCAATCAAGTTAAGTTCCAGACAAACTGTCTTGGAAGAAGTGTACCCATAAATCTTTGTCAGCGGTATGGGGCTGGATTTTCCTTACATAAGACCAGAGATGCATTTTAGGACATGAAACTTCGTCATATTTGATAAAAACATAGGTGCTTTGAATTTTGGAGGAATGACAATTTCCGATACTAACCCCAACTCCTCAAAGTCTAAGCCAGACACTTTTTGGATTTCCATTGCACTCAAACGCTCTTCGAGATGTTTATACTTGTCATCAGCTGGAGGGGATTGTTCTTCAGAATAGTCTTCTTCTTCCTCTTCCTCTTCTGATTCCGACTGGACAATTTTTTCCTTTCCCTTCCCATATTGGTTGTCTTTCTCACCGGATGTTGTTGCAAAGTCTACGACTCTTCTTGTCTGCCCTTGGAACCTTCTTCCCATGTTTAGAACTCCGAATATCTTCTTTGTCTTCTTTTTCTTCTCCTCAGCCAGCAAAGTCTTCAACTCTTCTTGTCCTTTGGCTAGGGTCAAGAACAACTGTTGAAACTGTGCATTCTAAGCTTGAAGGTCCTTCACCGTTTGCTCGAGATCCATCTTACTGAAATAAATAGTAGAGAGATGAGGAGACTTGTTGCAATAAACCTGCTTATGTTATGATGAATGATAAATGCATATGCAATGTTTTCAAGGATTTTAAGATTCAAATTTGTTTTAGACAAAAAGGAAACACACATCATATTAATAGATTTAAATCTTGAGTACATCAATGCCTTCTTGGGCAAAATAATACAAAAACTCTAAGATAAAAAGGTAGTACACATCCTCTTTGGTGCAATGTAGGCATTCAGAGTCTGTTCCTCATGAAGTAGCCTAGTGAGTTCAAACACCTTCTTCTCGCTTGCGTAGAATTGGGCTTCGAAGGTATCTCGCCCCCCTTGAGTTGTATCCAACCCCTTTGTAGGTCTTTAAGAGAGGTAGGCATGTCAGGATATAGGATAGTATATGGAACATCTCCCTCCATGACAGGCTCAATGATTACCGGGAGAATGGAGGGGTAAGGCATCATAAGACTCTGAGCACGAGTTCGTACATATTTGAGGTAAGGCTCAAGAGGGATGGAATTCTTGTTCCCCAAAGTCTTGCTATCTACCTTGTTCATCATCCTCCAAGCTCAGATAAATCTCTGACGAAGAACTTGATCTTTGTTGTCATAGTCAAATACTAAACCTTGAATCAGCATCTCGTGTAGACCATCCCTTCGGGCGTAACCAAACTGTCTTAAAGCTAAGCAAGGGTTGTAGGTAATTCCTACCCTAATGCCAAGTAAAGGGACATTAGGAAATTCCCCATAACGGTCGACAATAGTAACATTCTCTATGGATCGGGAGCACCAATGTATGTCTGAATGTTTGAGCGTCATCAACCTTTGTGACCCCCTTGAACCTTGCTCATTCTTTAATACAGATTGGGGAAGATGTAAAATAAACCATCTTGCCAAGAGAGGAGTGCAACACATAAGGAAACCTATTTTCCTCATTATGCGAGTGTGAAAAGAGTGTAGGATATCCCCTAGCAATGTAGGCACCGGGTTGCGAGATATGAAGATTTTGGCGGTGTTCACATCTATGAGTTGGTCAGGATTTGGAAACAAAACCATCCCATAGATGAGGAGAGACACAATTTCCTCAAAGGCTTGCAAATCCAAGGAATTCCAACAGTTTTGGGCTTTCTCGAACAAGAACTTTTCTAAGAAACCTTTGACACCACTCCTTGTTTCCCAATGAATTGTGACATCAGAGGAGTGCAAGTGTAGAGCTTGAGCAATATCTTCTGGCTTTGGGTCTCTTTCCGTACCGTTAAAAGGTATTTGATTGAGAATGGGAATTCTCAAGAGTCGGGAGAATTCTTCCAAAGTAGGCACAAGTTGATAGTCGGGAAATGTGAAGCATTGGTGTAAGGGGTCAAAGAACTCAAAGAGCACCTTCATCATGTCCTCATCTGTGTTGGAGGTGACCAAGTTGAGTAGGTGACCATGTCTCTCGGTGAATGGAGAGTTTTCAGGAATGCTTGAAGCTAGCTCGTTAAGTTGTGGAGGGATCCTCACAAGGTTGACTTGAATAGTTTTCCTGCGAAGTGAATCCATATCCTACAAAACAAGACAAAGATGAATCCAAAAAATCCTTGAAATGGTTAGTGAATGTGTATGATGTTATGATGTTCATGATGTTATGTACAAGTATGTATATACAAACAAAGAAAACAATTCCTTAGGTTTAGGCTTACATGGAGTTTTATAGGTAAGTACCCTCTTGAAGTTTAGTTGGCTTAAACCTGTCCTAGTAATAGTAACCGGGTTCTAAGGAGCTCAATATCACTGGTTTGTTTCCTTGGTTATTGTTTCAGCACAAGCTTCTTTAGTGGCGACTGAAATATCCCAAGAAACCAAACCTCAATGAGTGTAGTATCGAGTATTTACCAACTTCGGACTGCACTAAAGCCGGTCATCTCACTACATCCTAAAGGCCAAGTTGGTCAAGTAAAGGTTCTAAAAGTTCATTAGTGCTTCATGACATCACTCAGCGGCCCCATATTCTCTTTGATTAAATCAAAGGCTACCGGTACCCACAAATATGTTGCACTAAAGTAGCTATTGCTTAGACCATGTCAGTATACCCCGCACAATTTCCACAATGTATTGCTACTTACTTATAATGTATCCCAAATTTGGGTAGAGGATTAAAACCCAAATAAAGAACCATAATGTAAAGTATACAAGTCAAATAATGTAAGCAAGTAAATGTGATCTAGCCCTAAGGTAACCCCACTTTTAGAATAGTCCCCAGCAGAGTCGATAGTCCTGTGATACGGTGGGAGAACTGACTTGAGGGTTTTGCGTTTGATCACAAATGTTGCGTTTAGCAAGAGTTGCCACCAACTTTTCTTTTATCCAAAAGGAAAGGTGAAAAAGCACAGGAAAGACCTTTGAGTTTGTTTCTTGAGTTCGGGGGGTAGATTATGAAAAGGGAAGATATTAGCACCCTTTTCATCCATGGTTTTACATGGGCTCTTAGTTACTTGCCAGATCACTTGCTTTTTGTTTGAAATTGTGCTTGATGTGGTTTTTAAAAGTATTTTGTAAAGAGGTCATTGTTTAGGTAATCTTTGTAATGATTCTTGTTTGTAAGAATGTATACAAAGATGTTTGATCTTTTGAAAATGTTTTCAATTTTGTAAGATATTTGAAAGTGTATGTGTTTGTTTTGAAAATAGCAAGGATGTTTGTTTTGAAATGGAGCAAGTAATTAGGAGCAATCTACCTACTCAAATGTATTTCTTGTTCATTTTCTTTTACTTTGACATTTTTGTCGTACCATTGATTTGGTAAGCAACCTTATCTTTGGATGTAAACGGGACAGACGTGGGTCATCGTATAACCATGATTAGAAATGTTGCAAAGTATCTTAGCGTACTTTTTGAGGGACTAAGATCATTTGTAAGACAACTTAGATAGCATCATCGAGGGACCATGATCTTGTATTTGCTTGTTTTTGCTAAGATACCTTACATGCGTACTCAATGTTTGACTTAGTGTACAACCATCTGCCTTATGGCGGTTTCATAGTCTTTTGAAAAATCCTTAGAGAAAATGGAGCATTTTCACCATCCTCTACGTGTTTCTAAGGAGTAGGTTTGGCCATATCAAATTCTCAAAGGCAGGAAGATTGTTTCCCTGTCGGGATAGCCTTTCCTTTTCTTCTCTTTTTTTCACATATTGCATGTAAGTTATATTTGCAATGGAGAAATATATAAGTTTTTTTCTTTTACCTATTCGAGGTATGTTTGTGTGGTTATGAAAGAGGATATCCAAATTCTTACGATTTCTTCATTCAAAGTTTACTGGCTGCCTCTAGGGTCATTCCCAGTCAAAGGTCGGTTCTCTTTCCCATACGCAGATGAAAACCTGGTCTGAGGTCGATGTGTGGTCAACCCACCACGACCTCTAGAGTTTATAGCTTCCAGAGGCGGTGGATTATTATTTCTAGCGATTTAATCTCCTAGGAATTGATTGTTATAATCGCACGTGCGTGGCATTTGTGACAATACCATGAACTTTCATTGTGCATGCACTTTACGCTTTGGGGAATTGTTATAGTCGCATGCGCGTGTCATTTGCGACAATAACCATGAGTTTCTTTGTATGTGCTTTACGCAATATATAATTGATTACTATAGGCACGCACATATGGAATTTGTGATAACACCTCCCAGTTTTTGCGTTGGGGCCTCGATCCTTTAGGACGTACAATGAACTCGATGTTGTTATACACAATCATAAAGAAATGAATATTTCAAACCATTATTGAGTAGCTTTGGATCCAACTATTATCGAGGAGTGCAGAAATCAGAGATCTGGAAATTCAGGAAATCAAAATTGATATGCTACTTGATTGGGTCAAACGCGACGAATCTTCGTGTCTGATTTTTGGAGCTCTTGATCTGGTGACATAAAGAGGTTTCAAATTGACAAATTGAAGAGCAAATAAGAGATCGTGGAAAACATGCAAATTAGAAGTCGATTCTAACAGATGACGTCACTGTTCTATATTGAAACCAAAAATGGAGTGAGGATCAATGATAATGACATATTTGGGATTTTGATGTGACTGAGAGAGTTTGACTTGCAAGGTTAGCACTCCAACACTTAATGTGAGGGAGAATAGTGAATTGAAATTGAATACTTAAATTGTCACGCTTTCAATATTGTAGAGAGAAAAATAACAACCTACTATTTATTAGACGTGAATCACAAAGAATCGTTGAGTGTATCTAATATTTGAATCCTCTGTATTTATTTGTAAGGTAGCTCTCGTGTGTTGAGAAAATTTCAAAAAAATTACAATTTTTTTAGAGTAATCAGTCGAAAATCAATATGATCGGTCCAAAATAATTTTGTTAATTTACAATCTAATCAACAAATTATTAAATATTTCCGTTTCATTTCTCTTCAAGGTGAATATGTAATTCAACAATTTCAGATATTTTTAAAGAAAATCTAACCATTGTTCTTTTTTGTTCGACTAAACACCATAGTTTATTTTCAACCAAAAACTAATATTTATACAAAACGTAATAATAGTGTCACGCCTAACTAGTTGACGTCATTCTATATGACAGCTAACTATAAAATCAATATTTAAATTTGTAGTTGTCATTTATTATTATTTGTAATTATATTTTACTTATTTATTATTTAGTTGGAAATGTCAAAAACTAAACAAAATTTGGAGAAGTGAATGCAATGAATTAATTGTAATTGTAGTTCAATGAAACAAACTACTCTTTTTGAGTTAGTAGATGATCTGAATATGGAACCTATATACATGAGAAACGTTCTATTCCCCTTTGAAGCAAAACTAGACTTTCCATATATCTAACAGCTCTTATTGAATCATGCTTTCCATAAACCTCAAGATCCATTGTGTTTTCATTCTCACACTCATATAATACCAACCTTTCATTTGCATCTTTCCAAAGAAATCCATTGCTCCCATAAAATCCAACGAACTTTGAAATCATAGGCACAGGACCAACACTGTATAGCTTAATCCAAGACCCTTCATCCCAATAATCCTTCATCACCCAAACATCAAAACATTTCTCTATTCCTCTTACAGGATAGACAATAACACCAATAGTATCATATTCATCAAAAGGTGCTAGAGTTTTAAAACACTCTCCTGAAAAACAAGAATACTCTATTTTGGGCACTTTTATCTTCCTAAACATTTCATCAACCACGTTGAATGCTAAAACAACATCTTCTATTCTACCACCACACTTTGAGAGTAAATAAGATTGTTGTAGAAAAGATAGTAATTGTTAATAAAGTGAGGATCAGTTATGAGATTGAACCATGATTTGCAAACAAACTTGCATTTCAATAATTCTTTTGCTGGCAACCTTGATAGTATGTTGGATAATGATTCTTGTGGCAAATGCTCCATCCTTGTAAACGTCTTGCTTTGGGATCTTTCAACTCTCAACAATGATAATTTGAATTTTGAATGCAGAATTTTCTTTACCATGTATATTAAAAGAAAGAAAGAAAAGCAAAATACAAACATGATTGTGGTGGAGCTAGGTTTTTACTTCTCTTGATGCTTGCAAATTATATGTTTTCTATGCATTTATAATCATGATTTTGGTTTATTACTATAATAATAATTATAATAATAATATTTTTGCCGTCTTTAAAAAAACATAAAAATAATAAAAGCACCATTGACAATTTAACAATTTGTACCATGTGCCAAAATAAAAGTTAATTTGGTATTAAAGTTTGAGATAAGATCGCAAATTTAAAATGTATTCCTTCCTATTAAAAGTCGTAAAAGGGAGAACCAGAATGTGTGGCTGCTGAAAAAAAACAACTAAAATAATTTTAAAATGGGAACTAAGAAATTGAAGGGGTCAAAATAATTCTAAAAATTATTAAATATAAGAATCAATAGATTGAATTTAAAAATGGAAAACTAAAACGTTAAAAGAAGATCAAAAGTAAACTGAATTGTAATTTTGGTGTTCTATTATTATATATTTTTTTGGATTTTGATTCTTCCATTTTAAAATTTATAATTTTAGTTCTTAAGGATATGACACTCACATTAATGATGTATCATTGTTAGTTCAACAACTATTTAAAAAAATTGTTTTTATTTAAGATTTATATTGAACATGTCATCAATTTGAATTTCATGTGTTATTAAAATTTTAAGTAATAAAGAGAAGGAAAACATGTTTTGAGAGTGTTAAAATCAGAAGGTTTGAAAAACAACTAGGAAGTCAAGGAAGATAACTATAAAACAGTGGGTAAACAAATTCTTTGTGTTCTCATATTTTATCTTCTTCTTACTTGATGTGGATTTCCTTACACTGGCTACTGGTTATTTTGTTATTTGAGATTATTTATTTTGGTTGTCACTGTTCTTTGTCTCATACATTTTTATTATCAATAAAATTAATATTATAATTATATTTTAACGATAGATTGGTGTGATTGAACTTTTTAATTTCAAAACAAGTGGTGCTCACCGTTGGGAAAAAGTGTTAAGTTAACAAGTGAGCACTATGAGTTTTAAATGGAAGATCAAAAATATTTTCAGAGACAACAATTTTGGGTGATGGAAAGTGAAAATGCAAGCAAACTTAACTCATAATAAATATGTTGAAGCATTAAGCGCGAGGCGTTGATATCTACATGACTAACAAATGCATATCGATTAAGACCTTGGATAAGGCCAGAAGTTCCATTATCATATACCTCAGGGATAAAGTTTTAAGGGAATTCGCTAGTGAGAAGACCACGACTTTGATGTGGGTAAAACTTGAATCATTGTATATGACCAAGTATAACTCATAGTTTGTGTCTGAAACAACAACTCTACTAATTCAAAATGGTAGAGAGAAAATTCATATTGGAGAAGATGACAAAATTTCACAAGATCATTGCTGATCTAGAGAATAATGAGTTGAAAATTGATGATGAGAACAAGTTTCTACTCTTGTTAAGCTCAATATCCAGATTCTTTGAGCACTTCAAGGATGTTTTTATTTATGGTAAGAAAGGTACAATTACTTTTGATGAATTCCAAACGACTGTGAGATCCAAGGAATTTTTAAAGGTGAAAGATTTGATGATCTATGATAGCAGTGAAGACTTAAGTGTCTCAAGAAGAGTAAGCAAATGTAGAGGGTTGTTCAAACCTATATGGCATGACAAGTCAATGTTATAATCATTTATTTGTCAAAAAATTGATCACTTCATGAAGGATTATCCCAAGAGGAAAGACAATGAAGATTTTTTTCCAGATTGTTGTTGCCTCAGATGAAGATGGTTATGTGAGTGTTGATGCATTAATAGTGTCGAGTTTGAAAACTGGTAAAAGTTGGGTCATGGATTCAGGATGCTCTTATCACAAGTTCCCAAGGAAAGAATTCTTTGAGACTCTGAAGCTAGAAAAGGTGGAGTATTTCACCTTAGTGACAATGTAGATTGCAAGGTTCATGGTCTTGGTATAGTAAAACTTAAAATGTTCGATGATTGTGAGTTCCTACTACATATTCTGATGTATGTTTCAGAGTTTAGGCAAAAATAATTATCCATAAACATGTTTTATAATCTGGAGAATTGTTCTAGAGTTGTACATGGGTGTTGAATATTTCACATGGTGGAGTGATCATTGATAAAGGTTCTAAAATATGTGGGTTATATATTTTATAAGATTCTAATGTTACTAGTCATTCTTCATTATCTAGTGAAGACTTTCATGACAAGAACAAGTTATAGATTTTGAGGCCAAGGCATGGTAAATGCATGGAGGTTGTTTCAGAGCACTTTAATGAGTTTTCTATGTGATAATGGATAAGAACACATTCAACCAATTTTGGAATGATGCTAGGATCTAAGTTACCATGGAGTTTTTGGAGTAAGGTTGCCGCCAAAGCAACTTACCTGACCGACATACATCCATTCACAGGAATATAATTCCAAATACTTGTGAAAGTTTAGAGTATGCAACTTATTAAATACTCCTATTTGAAGTTCGTCAAAACTTTACTAAATGCGCATATCAAGTTATTCCAACTTTACGGTAAAAATGTGAAATGTGTATTTAAGAGTTGTCTATAAAGTATGAAGGATTATCAACTCTAGAAAATGGAAACCGAAGAATCAAAGTTTATCATAAGAAGATAATTATTTCCATTAAGTCTCATAAGGGAATGAAGACTAAAGAATTTTAGATAAAAGTATTAGAAATTGTAATACGGTGGGAGAACCGACTTGTTTTACGTTTTATCGCAAATGTTGCGGATAGCAAGAGTCGTCACCGACTTTTCTTTTATCCAATAAGGAAAGGGTGAAAATAATATGAAAGACCTTTAAGAATTTTCTGAGTTCGGGGGGTAGGTTATGAAAAGGGAAAGTGTTAGCATCCTTTTCATCCGTAGTTATTCGCGGGCTCTTAATTGCTAGCTCACTTTAAAAATGCTTTGTGTATGTGTTTGTTTGAAAATGCCTAAGTACGGCAACTTTGTAATGATTCTTATATCAGTTAAGAATGCGTACGAAGTGTTTGTTTTTGAAAATATTTCAGAAAAAAGTATTTGTGAAAAAGATGTTTTGTTTTTTTATGAGCAAGCGATTAACAGTATTCTACCCTTACTCATGGTCTTTCGTATTATTTTCCTCCTCCTTTAGATAGTGCTACCCTACCATTTAGTTAGTAGGAAGCCTTATCATTGGATGTGTGAGGGACATGCGTGGGTCATCATACAATCATAAAGGAAACCTGTAGGGATACCTTAGTAATTCGAAGGGACTGTCATATTATATCCGTAGGCAACATTGAGAGACAAGATCATTTATTGTAGGAAACTCGAGGGACATTGCGAGACTATGATCTTTATGATAATTTTAACCGAGGTACTTTGCTAAGGCTATCCCTACGTTCGAGGGACATGACCATTTTTCCGAGGCAACAAGTGAGGTTACCCTAAAGGTGCAAGTGTGAATAGTGATTCATGTTCAGTTTATTTATCTTTGAAAATTAGGGTTATCTAAGTTCAATTATTAGTCTTTCCATACAAACCCTAATTACTATCAACAATATAGTAAAACAATGGCAGGAAAAGTAAAGCGTGGGAAATAAAGTTCTACGCTATTACAAGGCTTCGAGAGTGGGGGTACAACCAATAAAATCATGGGAAAAAGTAGTAAACCTTAATTAAAACTATTACAAACCGTAGCAGTTACATAATCGGAAAAATAACGCGAAAATAATAAAGTATGCGAAGATTGTAAAATAAAGGGAAAAGGAAGTTGTTTTGTCATTTTGATAGAAAGAAAATGATTTGATGATTAACCTGAAACCCTTAAAGGTGTTGAGGGGCATACACCTTTAAGCCTCCAATTTCTTTTATTTATTTTGTCTGTTCCCGTGTCTGCTATTTTATTATTTAGTCATTAATTATTATCACATAAGCAATGAATTATAGGTAACAGAGATTAAGTAATCAAAATTTACTATGGTTTTATCAAGTTAATCCACATAAGCGAATAATCAAATAACTATAGAATATATATGTGTATATATAGTAGTTAACTAATTTAGTTACATAATTGTTAAGTAGCAGAGTTAGCAAAAATAAATAATAGTAGAGACTACTTGTTAGTTACCAAAGTAAACAAACTATATATTAGCATATATAACATGTAGGATTAATAGATGACGGAGTTGAATACTTTAGCAGGAACAATTATTAAGTTAATGTAATGATATTGTTGTTAATTGTGAAGTTGTCGGTAGTGATGAATTTGGTTATGTTTGTAGCAGTAGAAATGTTTAAGACTAAGCCATTGAATTGACTAGACTTGTACAAATTAAAATAAAAATTGCCACCGCACTTTATTGTTTCCAAAGGAATGGGAAAAGAGCGAATAACCCAAAAAGAGGGGGAAAGATTCTAGATAAGGGGGTTGGTTATGCAAAGGAAAGATATTAGCACCCTAAACATCTATGGTACTCCGCAGGAACCTCTTTGTAAAATTTGTGTATTTTGGCTATAAAATGTTGTATGTAAAATAGATGGTGGAGATGAGAGAAGAAATATATTTTTTATGATTTTTTCACCCGCCGCGGTTGCGATCCTTTAGTGCCTATGTACTACCTTTCGTGCAATAGGGGATCAGGGTACACGTAGTTCCTCTTTAAAAAATTTTAAAACACAAGTGTGTTGGTTAATTTTATGAGATAAGACATCATCGTCATTGTCTGTGTGGAAAACATACTTACTACCCACAATCATGAGAAAGGATAATTTGCATCATCTTAAAGTAGAGGATATGGATTGGATTTTAAAATCAACAATGCCTCACTCAACACCCAAGTGGAAAATATCTCTCTTCACTATATATTATAGAAGTATAGTTGTTTGCATCACTACAAGGATTGGCAAGAGTCTAATCTTTTGAGAAAGGTTTTAAAATAAAAAGCCAAAGTGGCAAAATGGTTTGAAATGAGATTGATTGACTTTTAGTCTTCTCACAAAAAATGTCAAGGTATTATTAAATTGATTGAATTGTATTTATGAAAATGTTTTGAAAAATGCGTGGACCTAAGTCCAAGTTTATTATGAAAGTAGTTCAAGTTTAGAAATAAGAAGAGTTTTCAAAAGGAGGAGTATGATTTTTGAAATTAAAGAAGATTGGAGGAGAAGAAGAGACTATCCTAAAGCATAAGGTAAAAGCTAGGGATAAGAACCATCTAACCAACAAGAAGTCAATACTTGACATTATGAGTCAAGATAGAATTCCCATTCCTTGGATTGAAACCAAACAAGAAAAGATACTAGACCTCTTTAGAGAATTAAACTTCAAGTGTATTAAGTCTTGACAAAAATTGGGCAGAGTAACATCTGTATACGGGTGAATCCCATATTATAAACAAAGAATGTAATTACAATAACCTGCACACAAAAACAAACAAACAACCCAATGTCTTGAGGTAAACCTCAAGAACTCCAGACAAAATATCAATTAAGGCCACAAGGTTTCCAACATAGACCAAGGTTTCTAATCCTAAGTCTAAGAAGTCCAATACTCCATAATGCCAAGGATATTAACCAAATAGTCCAAGTATCCTTAAAGTTTTTTATGGTTCATGTTGATTATTAGGTGTTGTACCCCAAAATTTGCCCTCTCATTTCATAAGGGATCACCCTGGATCCTCAAGTTTGCTTCCATCCAATTTCAAGCCTTGAACTACAAATTTTCCAAGAAAATCACTCACAAGGGCAAAATGGTCATTTGCACACTGAAAAGTCAAACTTTGACTTTTGGATCAAAAATCAAATCTCAAAAATCATATTTCATCAAGACATGTTGGAATATGAAGTTTGTTTCATCAAGAATTTCAAAAGTCAAATTTTACTTTGGAAAAGTCAAATTCTAAATACTTAGAAATTTTTCTAAGTGTTTAAGAAGCATGACAAAACTCAGAACTTCTGACCAGATTATCACCATAACACTCAGCAAATTCTGGACACTCTCAAGGTAGAGTTTGGTCAGAACTTCTTGGCAAGTTTTCACAAAAGCTTCAGTCAGAGTTTGCCAGGGTAATTCAAAGAAGGTTACAAAGTGTGTTACAAACTTCCTGGAGAGCCTGGAAACTCCTTCAGAACATGCTGGAGCCAGAAGATACAAATATCAGAGGTTGGATACTGCGCTGAAGCAGAACTTCTGATCCAGAACTAAGCCTTGGTGTAGAATCTCACGTTGCAGGATTTCTGGTTGTGATAAGTCTCATCGTCATTAATGCTCACAACCATTTTCTGAGTCTTTATCCAAAGGATTTTCACCACGTGTACCTCTACTGTCTTGGGATAGCAAACTTTGGTACTAGGCCCATGCTTTATTTTTCTTTTCCTTAAATCCTGCTGACAACTCCAGCTTAAGCATGGTTAAAAGCTGCTAATCAGCAACTAGTTCAGCCTATGCATGCATCCCATAATTGCACCAATCTAGCATACAAAAACAGTGATGAAAAAACAAGGGAACAGGATGCCAAAAAAGGTTCAAATCCCATTTGTTCCCCCCCCCCCCCAAATCACAACAAATTCACCTATAAATAAGTTGCTCCATCACACTTTCAAGGGGCTGGCTTTTAGAGGGAGAGAACTACCAAAAGAGAAAAAGAAACCTGTGAAACCCTTCGTAAAAATCCAGATTTCCCAAACAGAAAACCAAACCTTTGTTCTTCCCTTTGAATCAAAGAACTTGGCATTTTCTCTTCCATTTCTCTTGCTGATTCCAGAACATCCAAAGGCATCAACTCAAAGCTCCAAGCCCACGCTCCAGGTTCAAGGTAAGTCTTTCTGACTTTGCTAGTTTTTCATTCAGAACATCATTAACATGTAAATATCATAGTATTAATGTTATACATATCATTTCTTAAGTATAAAATTGTGGATCATAGTTTCTTGATTAGGGCTAGACTCAGATTTAGATTTAGAACTTCTATAAACTGTTGTGTTATTATCCTTCTGATTTGCTGTTTATTAAGAACTGAATAAATTGCTGATGTGCTGATTAAGAGTTGAAATATGGCATAGAACTTCTGATGTTCACTCACAGCTTCAACACAACACAGAACTTCTGAGTTCTCCTCACTGATAATGCACACTGAACTTCTGATGTTCACTCGCTATTTTAACACTTAGAACTTCTAATTTTCATACGCTGATAACATGCTGAACTGCTGATTATTCACTCACTATTTTGACACGCACAGAACTTCTATGATTTTTCCCACTGTTTAAACACACTGAACCTATGAGTTCTCTTCACTGTTTTAATATACAGAACTTCTAAGATTTTCTCATTGTTCTAACATTCAGAAGTTCAGCACATACCAATCCATAACTTCTGTGTTTTACCTTTAACGTGTCTTGCAGGACCTCAAAGTGTACCAATCCAGAACTTCTAATTCCACTGACGTTCATTTCTGACTCATCATGCGCCTGGCTTCAGAACTTCTGATCCTTGCTGTTTTTCTTGTAGCAGCACACTGAGTCTACGTCTCATTTATTTTCCTTTTGACCATTTTTTTAACATAAAAATATTTTATTTCTTTTATTAATTTATTTCCTTTTTTAAGACAAAACTATTTTCTAAACAAATCCCTTTTCCTTTTTTATATTGTCCATTCAATATGGTTGTAATAATAATTTAGGATTTAATTTTACTTGCAACCCCCATTCATAAATTTGTACACCCCATTCCCCTAAATATTGTAATAGCGTAGGACTTTACATTTTTGCAACTTATCGCTTTCAAATGTAAATGCTAGTAATTAGGGTGTGTATGACAAGATATGAAAATCAACAAATAGATCACCCTAATCAAGACTAAAATGCATGCAATCAAATACACTTGCACACTAGCACCCCTAGGGTTATTCCACTTATTGCCTTACAAAAATGGCCATGTTATGCATGTGGGATGTCTTAGCACGAATAAATAAAAAATACAAGATCATAGTCCCTCGATGACGCTATCAAAGTTGCCTTTCGAAATGATCTTAGTCCCTAAAGAAAAAATGCTAAGTCATCTCACAACATTGCTATCATGATTATACAATGACCCCCTTCACATCCAATAATGGGGCTTCTTACCAAATCAATAGTAATATAGCAACATCTAAAGGAGGAGGAAAAGAACATTTAAGACCTTTTGAGTAGGTAGGTTTGCTCTTAGTTACTCGCTTTCTCACGACAAAACCATTTTATACACTAACACTCTCATTTTGAAACATCTTTGAAAACAACACTTTGTACGCGTTCTTATAGAGACGAGAATCATTATAAAGGAAACCCTTTTCAAAATCACTTTCATAAAACACACTCCACAAACATATATTTGAACTATTTTTCGAAACAAACACTTTGTATGCGTTCTTATAGAAACGAGAATCATTACAAAGTTACATTTTTAAAATACTTTCAAATCCCACATCACAAGCACACATTCAAACAAAAGCAAGTGATCTAGCAAGTAACTAAGAGCCCATGGAAAACCATGGATGAAAAGGGTGTCAATACCTTCCCTTTTCATAATCTACCCCCCGAACTCAAGAAAACATCTCTAAAGGTCTTTCTTGTGCTTTTTCACCTTTCCTTATTGGATAAAAGAAAAGTCGGTGGCGACTCTTGCTAAACCGCAACATTTGCAAAAACAAACGCAAAACAATCAAGTCAGTTCTCCCACTGTATCACATTAGGTGTCTTAGAAGAGAAAAGAAAAGACTCAAGTGAGCAAAATAAAAATGACATGAAATGTAATGCTTAAATTAAATGGTACATAAAGCATAAAAAAATAAAAGTGCATAAAGTAAAAATAATTTAATAATTAGTGGTTAGTTGGATGACCATCTTGAAACTTACATTTGGAACTTATTATAGGATTGGTAGAACCAAAGCCTCCACACAACAAGTTGCATTTGCTTTTTGTCAAGTATATCATCCATTTGGAATCCTCAAAAGTACCATTTAATGATCAACGATGTTTAATTGATCCGCGTTGACCAAAAGTGTTGTAGATCCATTAGAGGATTGGTAGAACCAAAGCCTCCACATAATGAATCTCAAGGTTATTGGATCAAAGAGATCAAATTAACATACTTGGGCTTGCAAACATAGGTTTGAGCCACGAATGATCATTTATTTGAATCGGGACAAAATTTAGCGCTACGTTAAGCAATCGTAAGTAGACTTATGTAGAAGTCGCACCTATTTTGAGGCCGGTCAATAGCAATCTATGCACCATTTGTTTTGAGACATGATATAGAGATTATGCTCCAATAACATTTAGTGCAATAAGAAAGAGATAAGATGAAGAGGGGTGGGAGAGAATATACAAACCACATTTGAATTAAATTTGAATCAAACTATTACTAAAATGATTCATCCATTTTTGTGGAGTTAGACTCAACACCATGGATCCAATGATGTTAACAAAGTTCATGACCAAAAATTGAATCCAAGATCAACCAGAAAATAATCACAAAATAATATTGCATTTAATATATACATTAAAAAAGGTTTTAAAAATGTTTTAATATAGAAATAATAGGGAAAAATATCAACTATATTCAAATTAATCAAGAAATAAAAAGTAAGACCATAGAAAAATTAGAAATGAACTAAAATGATTTTATAAAATTTTTGGTAATTTTTTAAATTCAGAAACTATTTTTAATATTAAAAGAAATGAGTAAAATAAACCAAAAATGATAAAGAATAACAAAGTCATAAATAAAAAATAAATGAAGTCACCAACATTTGTCACAATATCATTGGATCATTCCATAATTTTTCCAAAATTTTAAAATGCATAAAAGTATTTTTAAACATTTAAAACAATTCAAATAAAGTGGAAATTTATAAAAAATATCAAAACACAAAATAGAATTGTGAAAAAGTAAAAATCAGAAAGAGAAAAATAAAAAAATATTCTTCATAATTTTTTCAGATTTTTTAAAATAAAAACGATTTTTCTATGATTTTTTGAAATTTAAAACAATTAAATATAAAAATCAGAAAAGAAAAATAAAGTCAAAAATATGTGGACCATTGGATGAGAGTCAAAACGCGTTAGTAATCAAATCCAAAGGATCTGGCGCACTGTGCATATTATGGTCATTAGTGAATAAAGCACTGAATTAAATGTAAATCAGAAATTCAAAAAAAATCCAAATGGCGTTGTTTCATTGGTTGAAGGATGACACGTTGGTTATCTTCAACCTCCAGCCAGTCCCAAAACCAGGTTTCTCAATCTGTAAAATTAGAGCACGAGACCTATGCCAGTCGCTTCTTCTCTTTAAGACGAAGACAACCACACCTTCGCGATAAATTTATATAAACTGTAGCTCAAGCAATTTGGAATGAAAGTTTTGAAAAGGGATTTGAAATTTCATGGTCAAAACAAGTTTCCAGATGAAAGTAAGTGTTGCGACTAGAACCAGGGCAATGAGAGCATCACAATGATATCAAAGTTTTGAAAAATTGATGAAGAAATCTACCTATTGAAGTTGAGTTGCAGAGCTCTGAAACTGGACTTCTATGGAGCAATATAGGGCACGATTCTTAAATGTAATTATATGGTTAGCTTCAGGGAAGATCAAGGAAGGTAAATTGATAGAAAAATTGGATTAAAAAAGGCTTGAAAACATATTTCGAAGTTGCAGAATTTTGAGTTATGGAACAAGTTTGGCAGGGTGATTCTGGCTATCCAAGCTTCAGGAAATGAATGGGGGATGACCCTTTATTTATAGGGAATCAAATGGAATGTACAAGCGTGTGAAATGATGAAGTTTGGAGGAAAATCGTGTGAAGTTGCAAACAAGAAAAGTGTGACTTCTAATTTG
Organism: Vicia faba; assembly: GCA_948472305.1. NCBI lineage: Eukaryota > Viridiplantae > Streptophyta > Magnoliopsida > Fabales > Fabaceae > Vicia > Vicia faba. Next base: position 148,953,311 of record OX451740.1, read on the forward strand.
ATCAAAACTCATCCAAAACGCGCGTTTTGTAGTGCTAATCACTTCTGGAAGTTCACTAAACATGTTTAGAGGCAAAAGTGCACAGAAACAAAGTGTTTAGAAGCTAAACCAATGATTTTAAATTCTGACTTTTGAAGAAACTTCAGTTCCAAGTTACCAAGTTCAAATCAATGGCATTCTCAGCTCAAGGGGTCTTAGGGCATGATTCTTGATGTTTAGAAAGATGAGGTTACAAGCTTTGCAATGGTAAAATAATGGAATCAAATGGATGCTTGAGCTGAAAGTTGCATTGAGTCAAAGTTGGAGAAAAATGATTGACTTTCCATACTTAGAAATATTTCAATTTTTTCTTCAAAAGTGACCTATAATGTTTTGCATCCAAACATGGCTTTCCACTTGAAATTTTCTCTTGACCAAAAAAGATGTCATGAAATAGACCTCTTAAATGACACTTTGAAACTTGAACCATTCAAAATATCCAAAAACTGAGAGAGTTATGAATTATTGAAGTTGGAAAAAAAAATCATGAAATGACCTATAATCTTTTGTATCCTTAGGGCATCTTCCATCCATTTTCTCACTGTGCACATAAAAGAAGGCATAAAGTTCACATCCTCAAGATAAGTTTGGAAAAATAATGGGCTCAAGGTGATAAGAATTGACTAAGTTATGATCATTTGAAGTCACACATGAGAAATTAGGGGTTCATTTGGAGGACTTGTAATCTTTCTTCATTATCAAGTTTTTTCCACATGAAAAATCCTTGAAACTTTTGAAGTGATTTGTTAATAACCCTTTGAAGAGAAGGATGTATTTGGAATCACTCAAAAATACCAAAAGATGAGAAAGATATACTTCTTTGAAGTTCAAAACCCTAGCTCATAGATCAAGAAAATGCTTTGAGGAACTTTAAAAATTTTGAACAAACTTCTTGTACCAACATAAATGCTTTGTAAATATAAGTTTTTGAGGATGAAAATGAGAACCCATAGCCACTAAAACCACCTCCATGTCTTGAGAATTGAGAGAAATATGCACTTGTGACCAATGGGAACAAAGTCTTGTCCAAGCATGACAACTTCTTCAATCAACCCCTTGTACTTTTGAATCAAACTGATACCTTTAAAATGTGATGAACCCAAAACAAACCTTGCTATGCCATTTTTTCCAAAAAAAATCCAATGGTGAGGTTTGAAATTCTTCAGCATTATTGCCTAGGGCATGGAAATAAACTCATGAACACATGGAGCAACTTGCTAAATCTCATTACCTTCACCTACATTAGTAAAAACCAAGACAACCCAACATTGCATTTTATTAATTAAAAGGAAAAAAAAGAAGACAAAATATTCATGATCACAAAAGAAAACAAGTCAAGGTGCTTGGTGATTCCTCAAAGAGCAAAACTAAAGAGAGGGAGAAGAACCAAAAGCCCTAATGTGATCTTGATTGAATCAACATGGTATGATGAAGGAATCTTAGGGGCAAAAATTGGGGTACAACAGCTACCCTTATTTAAGTTTCTTCTATCTGGAGATACAAAGGTTAAAAATCTTCGTGTCGACGCGATCGAAGATACTTAAATATAAAAAAAACCCTATTTTTGACCCTAAGATGCCATGCAATGCTTATGAATATGAATGCACATGGACAACTTCAAAGGGACGCAAAACACCACTGGGGATGTAACAAAATAAAGAAATAAAAGAGAAACACGACCAGGAAAATAAATCACTGGTGGAGAAAAAGACCCGACTTATAGAGGATGATAAAAATTCAAAGGATACACCAACTTTTACTGAAGGTGAAACTACCAACGTTTAGTGAAGGTAGAAAGAGGAAAGAAATAACAACACCAAAGTTCACTGACGACGAGCTACCAACGTTCACTGAAGGTAGAAGGAAAAGAAATATCATAGCATCGCCGTTCACTGACAATGAACTACCAACATTCATTGAGGGTAGCAAAAAGATAACAATCATCGACGTTCACTACCGATGGCCTACCAACTTGCACTGAAGGTAGAAAGATAATATATTAGAGCATCGCTGTTCACTGACAATGAACTACCAACGTTCACTAAGGGTAGCAAAAATATAACGTTCATCGATGTTCACTGTCGATGGCCTACCAACTTTCACTGAAGGTAGAAAGAGAATATATCATAGCACCACAGTTCACTGACGATGAACTAGCAACATTCACTAAGGGTAGCAAAAAGATAAAAATCACCAACTTGCACTGAAGGTGACCTACCAACTTTCACTGAAGGTAGAAAGAGAATATATCATAGCATCGCTGTTCACTGACGATGAACTACCAACGTTCACTGAGGGTAGCAAAAAGAAAACAATCACCAACTTTCACTGAAGGTGACCTACCAACTTTCACTAAAGGTAGAAAGAGAATATATCATAGCACCGCCGTTCACTGATGATGAACTGCCAATGTTCACTGAGGGTAGCAAAAGATAACAAGTTTCCCCAAAATTCTGGCATTTCACCTAGAACGGGCCTCAACTTCTTCTTTAACCAAGGCACTCCGCCTGGAAAGGGTAATATATATAAGCCGTCTCAAATAAAGAGAGTACCATTTGTAAAGATTTCACAATGAACTATCTCTGCAATATTGGAAGTCTTTCCATCCACGAGAGTAATTTGACGATGAACTGCAAACTATCCACTCATAGAGAAGATAGCAAAAAAAGTAACGTCGACCTTTACAGGGAAGTATACGTTGCTCAAATGAAGAGACCTGTTACTTTCTGTTATAGGAAGGATTGTAAAAATGACTTTCTGGGGAAAGCAATATGACATCCTAGGGAAGGAACTATGACTTCCTGGGGAAATGCCAATATACTCCTTCTCAGGAGATAAAGTCTTCTCGTGCAAAATAAATGCACATTCTCAAACCAATGCTCGAAGCTTGCAGAAATCCAAAGTAATGATATTGTCGAGGATCGAAAATTCAAACCAAAAACAAACTAGAATGAGACAGTCGTCTGAAACACTTCCTTTGAGAAATAAACTCAAGAGGGAAACCCAAATCAGCCAGACAAAGAGCTGTACAAGAAGGCTAAAGCAAACATCTTCCACGAGGGATAACTCAGTGGGGAAATTGAAAGAATATATACTTTCTGCTTAAGGCCAACTCTCTATTGGAGAGAGGAAAACATAACTCTGCAAAACAGGGTAATATGTCAACAAAATGTGAATGAGCGATGATTTTCCAATTTTAGCTATGCATGATGTATGTATGAATGTATGAGTATTATCATGTATATGCTGACAAAAAAGATATATAATGCTGGGAGTAAACAGACAAAACCAACTCGGGAACAATCAACACTCGACTAAATTACATCCAAGATGAACAATCCAAGAAAAAGTAAGCGCCAACTGAGGAAACAAAACCTACTGTCTGGTTTAACTTTATTGGGGAGAAACGTAATTAGGAAGTAAAAAAACATAGCGACCAAACAGTTCAGATATAGAGATACAACATCCTCTCCCATGCTTTACCAGGGAATAGCACTCAGACTTTAACGGGGAATCAAATATTTTCAAAAGTAACGCCTCTACCAGGGATTTGAAAAATCAATTTCAAGTAGAGCAGACGGACATCAAATCATCAAAACATTTACTGGAGTTACTGGAGTTACATCATGCAAACTCAGAAAAGAGGAGAAATGAACCAAAACTTGACAGGGGATACTGGAGTTACAAACCCTATATGGCGAAACATCTTGAGAAAAACTTATTCGGGAAACAAAATTTCTTAAAAGCAACTGGATTTCATCCATTCCTGGGATCACCACTTTTGTTTTTCTCTTGCGTCATAAGTTTTAAAGTAAAAGAAAATTGTAACTTCTTTTTGAAAATAAATTTTGTTATTTAATCTTTTCGCTTTGAAAGTTATTATCAACAATAAATGGAGTCTTTGCAAGCTAAATAAAATAAGAAATACAAGGAATTGGGTAAAAGCTCAAATTTCATTAATAGAATGGTAGTCTGCGAATGGCGAGACTCCATGGATAATTACAAAGTTCGGAAAATGGTAATATATAATGGAAAAGATACATTGATATAAAATGACCACTATACCCTCTAACAACTTTTGAAATCCTGAGCAACAGCTTCTGTCAAAGTATGATGAGGATCCGAGAAGATTGTTGCTCCCATGATCAAGTCTTGTCTGATGTAGTTACTTACCAAGAAAGTCCCTAACTTTTGCCTAATCTGCCCTTGTGGGTTTTCAACTTAGCGGGAAATTTATTCTATTTATGTCTCTAATTTTTACCTAGACCGCCCTTTCGGGTTTTCGGCCTACCGAGACGCTCTTTTTTGCCTAAGCCCCCCTTTCGGGTTTTCAACTTAGCAAGTTGTTCTTTTATTTCTTTAGGCGAAGTATTTCTTGACTGCATCGACATTCATGGGACGTGGGAACTCCTCTCCATCCATAGTTTCAAGAATTAATGTGCCGCCAGAGAAGGCTTTCTTGACAACATATAAGCCTTCAAAATTGGGAGTCCACTTGCCCCTAGAATCAGCGTTAAAAGACATGATCTTTCTGAGCACGGGGTCGCCTTCTCTGAATTCACGAGGTTTGACCTTATTATTAAAAGCTTTCTTCATCCTTTTTTGATATAAATGTCCATGACACAAAGTTGTCATTCTCTTCTCTTTGATCAAATTCAATTGGTCAAACCGGTTCTGGATCCATTCAGCCTCTGACAACTTGGTTTCCGTTATCACACACAAAGAGGGAATCTCAACCTCGATTGGGAGTACCGCTTCCATTCCATACACAAGGGAGAATGAGGTTGCTCCTGTTGAAGTGAGGACAAATGTCTGATATCCATGCAAAGCAAAAGGGAGCATTTCATACAAATCCTTATAAGTGACAACCATCTTCTGGATAATCCTCTTGATTTTATTATTAGCAGCTTCAACAGCCCCATTCATCTTTGGCCTGTACGAAGATGAATTGTGATGGACAATCTTGAATTCTTCACACAGTTCTGTCATTATTTTGTTGTTCAGATTCGAGCCATTGTCAATGATAATTCTATTCGGCACACCATACCGACATATGAGATTATTCTTAATGAAGCACACAACTATCTGCTTAGTAACATTCACATATGAAGCAACCTCCACCCACTTGGTGAAGTAATCAATTGCTACCAAGATAAAATGGTGTCCATTCGAAGCTTTGGGATCTATCATTCCAATCATGTTAATACCCCACATAGAGAAAGGCCATGGGGAAGAGATCACATTAAGAAGTGTCAGACGCACATGAACCTTGTCCGCATAAATCTGACATTTATGACACTTCTTTGCAAATTTATAACAATCAGATTCCATTGTCAGCCAATAGTATCCTGCCCTTAGCATCCTTTTAGCCATCGAATGTCCATTGGCGTGAGTGCCAAATGAACCTTCATGAACCTCATGCTTTAACATGTCTGCTTCGTGTCTATCCACACATCTGAGCAAGACCATGTCATAATTTATCTTGTACAACACATTTTCACTGAGGAAGAAAATGCCGGCCAATCTTCTCAATGTCTTTCTATCTTTATTCGATGCACCAATCGGGTATTCTTGACTTTGGAGAAAATGCTTGATATCATAATACCAAGGTTTCTCATCTGCTACCTCTTCTGTTGTAAACACATGAGCGGGCCTATCCAGTCGTCGAACCATAATTTGCGGTATATCATTCCAAGTATTCACTTGATACATAGAAGCCAGAGTTGCCAGAGCGTCCGCCATTTGATTTTCATCTCTAGGAATGTGATGGAATTCAACTTTATTAAAGAAGGGTAATAACCTTCTAGCATAATCTTTGTAAGGGATAAAGCCGGGGTGACGAGTATCCCATTCTTATTTAATCTGGTTTATTACCAAAGCTGAATCACCATACACATCTAGAATTTTAATTCTGAGATCAATAGCTTCCTCGAGACCCATGATGAAAGCCTCATATTATGCCATATTATTAGTACAATCAAATGTCAACCTTGCAGTGAAAGGAATGTGCGATCCATGTGTAGTGACAATCATGGCACCAATTCCTTTACTATAAGCATTCACAGCTCCATCAAATATCATACTCCAACGAGATTCAGGATCAGGACCTTCCTCAGGCAATGGTTCATCACAATCTTTCACTTTCAGAAACATCACATCCTCATCGGGAAATTCATACTTCACAGACTGATGATCCTTAACTAGTTGGTGAGCAAGATAATCTGCCAACACACTGCTTTTAATAGCTTTTTGAGTGCGGTATTCGATATCATATTCAGATAATAGCACCTGCCAGCGGGAAATTCTCCCAGTAAGAGCAGGCTTTTCAAAAATGTACTTGATTGGATCCATTTTAGAGATCAACCAAGTGGTGTGATTCAACATATACCGCCGCAAATGTTTTGCCGCCCATGCCAGAGCACAACATGTCTTTTCCAGCATGGAATACCGTGACTCACAATCAGTAAACTTTTTACTGAGATAATAAATGGCGTACTCTTTCTTCCCCGTTTCATCTTATTGTCCCAGAATACATCCCATGGAATTATGTAACACTGTCAGATACATAATCAATGGTCTTCCTTCGACAGGAGGGAGCAAGATAGGAGGTTCAAGCAGATATTCTTTAATACTTTCAAATGCCCTTTGGCAGTCATCTGTCCATACACAACTTTGATCTTTCTTTAACAACTTAAAGATCAGTTCACACGTTGCAGTCATGTGGGAAATGAACCTGAAAATATAATTCAAATGCCCGAGGAACCCACTGACTTGATTTTCAGTTCTTGGCGCTAGAATATATTGAATTGCTTTGACTTTATCAGGGTCAACTTCAATGCCTTTTCTGGCTAACAATGAAACCCAACAATTTCCCTGATCGAACACCGAAGGTACATTTATTTGGATTCAAGCGGAGATGATACTTCCTCAAACACTGAAACAACTTCAACAAATCTTCTACATGCCCTTCTTTAGTCCGGGGTTTAGAAATCATATCATCAACATATGCCTCGATTTCCTTGTGCATCAGATCATGGAATAGGGTTGTCATAGCCCTTTGGTACATTGCACCAATGTTCTTAAACCCGAAGGGCATCACTCTGTAACAAAATGTTCCCCAGGGTGTGATAAATGTTGTTTTTTTCCATGTCCTATGGATCCATTTATATTTGATTATACCCAGAAAATCCGTCCATGAACGAAAATACTTTGAATTTTGTGGTGCTATCCACTAACATATCAATGCGTGGCAATGGAAAATCATCTTTTGGACTAGTTTTATTTAGATCTCTGTAATCCACGAACATGCAAACTTTTCCGTCTTTTTTCGGTACTGGGACAATATTGGCAATCCACTAAGGGTACACTGGCGTCATAAGAAAACCAACATTAATCTGCTTTAGAACCTCCTATTTGATCTTCACTGCCATATCTGGGTGAGTTCTTCTCAACTTCTGTTTGATTGGCGGACACTTTGGCTTCAACGGCAAACAGTGCTCTACAATATCTGTATCTAGACCAGACATATGTTGATAAGACCAAGCAAAAATATCCACATAATATTTCAACAACTCAATCAACCCGCTCTTCACATCAGGATGCATCAATGCTCCAATCTTGACTTCTTTCAGATCTTCTTCTGAACCCAAATTGATTACTTCCAATGTCTCTTTATATGGTTGAATGGAATTTTCCTCGTGCTCAATAAAATGTGAGACCTCTTTTGGAATCTCATCATAGTCTTCTTCTTCGGCCCCATACACAGGACATTCAAATTTGGGAGAGGATGCAGGGTCATTATATTTAACAGATTTTTTAATTAATCTGCACATATGATTTATGATTTCTTTTAGAAACTGACACATATAACAAGTGATCATGCATATTGCATTTCAGTTATTATTTATTTTGAAAGGTTTTTTTTCTTCTGATTACCATTTTCTAAGAAAAAGTAGAAAATAAAGACACAATTTGGGAAACAAAGACAACTTTTATTATTGATTTTAAAAGTCACAGCAAACAGATAAGCCCATACAATGTTAATACTTCCACCTTGGACAGAGTGAAAGCTTTTAAAAAATATTAACAAAACAAATTACTTTGAAACATGTATGCAAGAGGGAATATCAATGGTGATCCAGTTCTGAACCCTAACCCCGTGCGTCACGTAATTCGGCATTTCCGCCTCTGCTTCATCTTCCACAATGGCATTAATCCCATAACAGTTGGATGAAGATAACCCCCACTATGGAAGATGTCTTGATACTTTCCTGCAGCAGACTTCAGCTTCATGCTCTTACCATTGTCATTCCTCAAAGAGAACCCCAAGCCAGCTCTAATCTTGTTTACATGTGGATCAATAATCTGTCCCCATACTTCACTACGACCCTTACGCACAACTTGCTGCGCATCCTTAAGTAAAACCATGGAATTCTCATTTCCTCTTATATTATCAATGGATAAGGCTTGGAACTGGGTTCCAACAGCAGCTTCATCCGCCTCCACAATGCTGAAAGAGGAAAAAGGAGATATCAATAATGCCTGTTCTCCATTTATGATTACCACTTTTACTTCTCGTACAAACTTTAGTTTCTGGTGTAAAGTTGAAGTGACGGCCCCTGCCTCATGTATCCACGACCTTCCTAGAAAACAACTATAAGCAGGTACAATATCCATGACCTGGAAAGTAATTTGAAACAAATGTGGGCCTATATGAATAGGCAAGTCCACTTCACCGATAACATATTTCCTTGATCCATCAAACGCTTTCACAATAATGCCACTTGTGGGCATGGGCGTCCCTTGATATTTCAACTTCATAAGCGTGCTCCTCGGTATAATTTCTAATGCAGATCCATTATCAATCGGCACATTGGATAGTGAATCATTCTTATAATCATAGAGATGTGGAGGGACAAGTTGTGATTCCTTCCTTCATCTGGCAATTCATCATCGCAGAAACTCATGTTATTACATGACGTAATGTTCCCTACTACATTGCTGAATTGGTCTATAGGCATGTCAATTTTCACAAATGCTTGATTCAGTACCCTCATCAAAGATTCTCTATGAGCAGAGGAGTTCATCAATAAAGCCAAGATAGATATTTTTAAAGGAGTCTGCAGTAGCTGATATACAATTCTATAGTCGCTCATCTTAATTATCTTCAAAATATCATCCACTTCTTTCTCTAACATATCCCCACTAGATTCAACTGTAACCTTCTTGGGTTCAACATTCTCAGCAAGTTTCTTTCCAATGCTAACATCTCCACAAACAACTGGTGCAAATACATGACCGCTGCGGGTCACTCTGCTAGTCTCAGCAATATTTCCAACATCAGGCATTGGTTGGATGGGAACTTCTACACCATCCCCTAAGATTGTAGCGTTATATTTGTAGGGTACAACCTTATCTGACTTGTATGGAACAGGACCCGACAAACTAATCACCAATGGGGTAACAACTGGCTTTCTATAATACTCAACTTCAAAATGGGCGGGTGCACCAAAACAAGGCACAATGACGTTTACCCCTTCTTCAACATAATCAGTCATTATTAAGTCATCTCTGGAAAATAAATCCTCATCTAAGGAGAAATACTCATATGCAGAGGCATACTCATCATCTGACTCTTCTTCAGCCAAACAAACCCCAATCGTATTAACTTCATGGTAATCATCCCTTTGACCCGTAACCTTGATAGTTCCATTATCTAGTAACAACTGAACACCTTTCTTCATGATTGAACATCCTCGGGAGTCTCGACAACAAATTTGATAAGATCCATACTGATGTTCCACCTGACTAGCCAAGTGGCAGAAAGTAGCATGCAATTGCACAAGGTCTTCATTCATATACTCCACATCAAAAATTCTGAACTCTCTAGGACATCCAGAAACCATATTCACCTCCTCTTCATACTCTGCCCTAAGCCTGATTATGTGGATGAGGCCCTCATCCATCATCTCCTACAAATTAGCCTTTATCTTGTCACAACCTTGTATGTCTATACTGCAAATAGCACAACCGGAATGGTCATGCGTATAGTAGCTAAATTCACAGAGGTCTGCATGCATTTTCATCAAATCTCCTCTAACTAGATGAATATCAAAAATCCAGAAGTCGCCTGGACAACCCGCTACCATATTCATAGCGTTTGCTCTTCCATGCTTGGGTAGAGGATTGTCTTTCACATTAGGACCCACATCCTTGAAAGATAGAATACCATACTTCACCAATTTCTGCACCTCAGTCTTCAAAGGATAATAATTCTCAACATTATGCCCTGGTGCTCTCTGATGAAAAGCACATGTTTACTCTGCCTTGTAATACCAAGGCAAATGTGATGGTACAGCGGGAGATGGTCGGGTCTGAACCAACTTCTTCTGAATCAATTCCGGTAGTAACTCCGTATAACTCATAGGAATATGGTCATAACTCTCCCTTCTCTAATTATACCCTTGATTCCCCTACTCTGATAGTCTCTGATAAGCAACGTTGGTTAGAGCTACACCAACAACTGGAGTAACTGAGGCGACTTGCTGATGATTCTGATAATTTATTCTAGGAGGATTAACCCATCTCTCTTGCATAACAGCATTTTCATCCCCTTCCTTCTTCTTGGTAAACCCATAAGATAGATTCTTCACACCTCTAGATCCTTCACTCTTTGTTAAACGACCCTCTCTTATAGCCTCTTCTAAACGAATACCCATGCCCACCATTTCAGTAAAGTCACTTGGCGCACTTGCTACCATCCTTTCATAGTAGAAATCACCCAGAGTTTTCAAGAAAATCTTAGTCATCTCTTTCTCTTCAATGGGAGGAATCACTTGGGCGGCTACCTCACACCATCTCTGTGCATATTCTTTGAATGATTCCCTGTCTTTCTGAACCATTGCCCTGAGTTGATCACGGTCAGGCGCCATGTCCATGTTATACTTGTATTATTTGATAAATGCTTCTCCCAAGTCATTGAAAGTATGGGTATTGACACTATCCAAACTCATATACCACTTCAGCGCAACACCAGTCAAATTATCCTGAAAAAGTGAATCAGCAGACACTGATCATCAGTATGAGTAGACATTATCCTTATAGACATTACCAGATGATCACGAGGGCAAGTCTTGCCCTTTTACTTCTCAAACCCCGGGACCTTAAACTTTGCAGGTATCTTAACAATTGGGACCAAGCATAATTCATTCACATTCTGCCCGAATAACTCTTTTCCACCGAGGGCCTTCATCTCTCTCTGCATCTTGTCAAACTACTCTTGAAAATCATCTATTATGTCATAGAGACCCAAGTCTTCATTGGTGGAGAAAAAGGACGACACACATCATCGTTAACAAACAGAACCATATTCACCGAAGTAGGTGCAGCAGGAGCAGCATGCACCACATGAGGTGTAGGAGTAACAATAGTCTGAAAAACTAGAGTATCTTGAGGACCAAGATTTAAACCTTCAGGTGCAAAGTTCTCAGGCATTCCCCATGGATAACCTTGAGGAATGTAATTTTTAACATCAACTGGGGTAGCAGATACAGGAACAGCTGAAGCTTTAACAATAGCCCTTGTTGGTTGAGGTTGAACACTCGGTGGCTGATTCTAAGTAGCCACCAGAGATTCCACCAGAGCAGTAAGATTGGTCATGCCGGCCTTCAAAGCAGAAACTTCCTCGCGCAACTCGCGATTCTCTTGTTCTAAGTTGTCCATCTTCCTTCTGAAATTAGCCTGAGTGTTGTAGTGGTGAGTCAGCTTGCTAAACGAAGTAAAGAAGCTTGGTAAGACACCTGGATATGCATAACAAATGTAATAAATATGTGCAATATGACGCATGATATGCAATGCACGTGATTTTATTTTGTTATTTAATATTTCAAGGGATTTAAAGTTTTAGAGACACATTGCAAATATCAAAGTAATGACACATTTGAGATACTGAAAATTTTATTATAATAACCTCAAAATAGGTTACAAGTCTCAACAATCCCAAGTACAAGATGAAAATAAAATCTAAAACCCTAAGAAGTAAAGCTGTCGGAGACCACTCTATACGCTGGCGCTTCCCTGTAAGCCTGGCAATCTGAGCCTTCAACCTCTTATTTTCTTCCGCATACCTGGTGGAAACCTCCTTCCAATCACCCGAATCAAGAAGTGAGTAATCAGCATCTGATTGAGGCTTAGGATAAAATAAATCCCCTTGCCTCTCCATAGTCTCTACCGCTCGAATCTTAAGGATCTTAATCAAGTCATCTTTCTCCTTCAAGTCTACTCTAAAGGAAATCTCTAAAGTTTGGCACTTTTTCTTCCAAGCATCCTTTTCCCGCTGCATCCTGACTAAAGCAAGTTATAGCTCTTCTAGATCATCCAATAAGGGAGGAGTGGTTTTCACAAACAAATCAGGCATAGGTGTTTTCCGAGAATGCGACATCTTCAACTGAATAACTCACGCTTGGACCCAGTAAAGATAAGGTTCCAAAGAAACAGCCCCTCTTGGTCCCAAATCTTTCCTACTCTTCTTGTGGATGTGACGCGAGGCCTTCATAATATGCTCCATAGATTCCCTATGGTCTTCTCCCTCCTTCAGAAAGAAACTACTCAAATGAATACTATTTGGTTTATCCCTCATCGGATAACCAAGCTGTCGTCCTGCGACAACAGGGTTATAGTTAATTCCTCCCTTTGTACCAAGAAGAGGTACATTGGGGAAACTACCACAACTGTCAACAATCTCTACATCCTGGTAAGCTCGATGATACCAATAAATATTTGAGTGAGTAAGTGCCATGATCTTAGGATCCCAACGGGGTTCCTTCCTGACATCCCAGAAAGCATCAGACTGAGGCATATGAGAGATAAACCACCGATACAACAAAGGCGTGCAACAGATAATCATCCCTCCATGATAAGAATTCCAAAGATGAATAGAGTAATAAGCATCACCCAACAATGTAGGAAATGGGTTTCCAATCATGAAGATCCTAATAGCATTAATGTCAACAAACTTGTCCACATTAGGAAATAAGAACAACTCGTAAGCAAGTAGAGCAAAGATGGCCTCAAAAGCGACTGTACTCTTCATCCTGGAAAAGTAGCCGACTTTCTCGAATAAGAACTGGGCTGGTAATCCTCTAATTCCTCCTTTAGTAGTCATATGGGCTTCCACCTCAGACTTCCCCATCTGAATTAAAGAAGCAATCTCCTGTGGTTTTGGCTCACCCTCCAAACCAGTAAAAGGAACATGATCGGTAACAGGTAAATCTAACAGATAATAATACTCCTCCAGTGTAGGCATCAACTGATAGTCGGGAAAAGTAAAGCAATGATACATCGGATCATAGAACTAGACCAAGGTTGAGAGAATACCCTCCTTCATCCTAAGCTTCATAAAAGGAATGATGGATCCATACTTTTCTGAAAATCTGCATAATACTCGATCTCGGGAATTAGACTGATTAACTCATCTATCTTGGGATCCTTGAAACTTTACTTCCCGGTCTTTCTTTTTCCATAATCCATGGTTAAAAGTACCTGAGATATTCACAAATGGTCAACTTTTAAGTCCCTTGGAATAAGATTTCTTTAGAAGATGCTTATGAGGGCATGGATGCATGATGCAACAATCACACACAAGATCCCACATATAGGGTTCATAGGTTCAACGTCACGAGCATGAGGTCGAAGGTACTACCCATAAGGTGTTGGTCTAAAATTTATCACCTGCCAAACAAGGTTCTAGAGGTTCCCAGAGTCTACATGCTTCCTTCAGATATTACCAACTTCCCGATTAATTCGGTAATTAGTAATATTCTCAAGAAAAACTCATCCGAGCGTAGTATCGCGTGACAACTATTTCCGTATTACTCCGTCATAGCTTCCGCACTACACCTAAAAGGCCAAGATGGGTTTGGTATTCTACAGTCCTCAGTTTCAGCAGGCTCCCAGGTCGAAAGCAGTACGTCTTCTCGATTACTCGGTAAACGACACTACAGTAAAAGGGGCCTCCACTGAGTGAAGGATCTCATGCCTCCTTTTTTGGGATTACTCCCTCAAAGTTAACATGACTATACCGCCCGTCCTATCTTAAAGTTTGACCAAGTCCGGGTATAGGACTTATAAGTAATCACCAAGCACCCTGAAAACCAGGAAAATCCAGACAAACATATATACAACATATAATATATAACAACAATAGCACATATATAGATATAAACAAAGATAGGTTCAACCCACTTAGGGATGGACCAGCAAGAGGTCAATCTTTTCCCAGTGAAGTCGCCATTTTTCTGTAGCAGTAGAAATGTTTAAGACTAAGCCATTGGATTGACTAGACTTGTACAAATAAAAATAAAAATCGCCATCGCGCTTTATTGTTTCCAAAGGAATGGGAAAAGAGAAAATAACCCAAAAAGAGGGGGAAAGATTCTAGGTAAGGGGGTTGGTTATGCAAAGGGAAGGTATTATCACCCTAAACATCTACGGTACTCCGCAGGAACCTCTTTGTAAAATCTGTATATTTTGGCTATAAAATGTTGTATATAAAATAGATGGTGGAGATGAGAGAAGAAATATATTTTTTATGATTTTTGCACCCGCCGCGGTTGCGAACCTTTAGTGCCTACTGTAACGCCCCGATATTTATTTATTTATTTAGTTAAATATTGTTTTCAATATTTATTTTAATTCGAATTTTTATCGTTGAAGTCGAAATTATTCTATTAAGTTGGAATAATAATTAATCAGGTTTATATAGGTATAAATAAGTTGAAGTAGCATTTTACTAATAAGCTAGAATTGATGTTGGGCTTAAGTATGGTGTTGCGAAGTAATAAGGGGGGTGTATTGATTAGGCCTATTTAAGTTACTAAGAATTAAATAATAGTATTTTATTAGAAAATAGAAAAAAAGAGAGAAAATAGTGTTATCAGGAAAAAAAAGAGAATAGGGTTTTGTGAGAAGAGAAGAGGAACGAGAAAGTTGCTGCCAGGGCCAATCTCAGAAATTCCATTGAAGCTCCTTGAGTGCTTTCAAAATCAAACCAGGTAAGGGTGGGTTTCTTATCCTATAATAAGGTATATGATATTTTGTATGTGGGAATTAGTATGTGGGATTATACTATTTTATTGATTTGTGTTGGTTTGTGTTGTTGTGATAAGCATGATTAATATTGTTTTAGTTATAGAACTGTCAAAATATGGGGGTTGCTATGTTAAACACTTTTCTGGTTTGGGTTTGGATTAGGAGACAGAAGAATTATCGAAGCAGTATTGAAACTAAGCTTAGAAAAAGTATAGAAAATAAGAAAAATGAATGAAAATGAAACTGCAAGTGGAAGTGCCGTCCGACACTTGTGTTTATGGGGGTTTCCGTTCGGCAACCTTTGGAGAAAGAGAGAAGTGCCGATTGGCACTAGGAAATGGTGGGAGAAAAATTTCCACTTTGGCACTGTGAGGTAGGGGCACTTGCCTTTGTCTCTGTTTCTCTGTTTTTCCGTTTCTCTGTTTCTCTATTTTGTCCTTCTATGGTATTGTGCTGCATAATTTTTAAATGATATCAGTAATTGCTAATAGCAGTATATATGAATGTAACTATCTTCGGTAGAAGTAGATTAAATTTAGTTGCTAGAAGCTAGTTTTATGTGGAAGAATGGCACGTCCACTAGTTGTATAATAAATTAGTAATTTTAGGGAGAACAATTAACAATGGATTATATATATTTTAAATGGTTGAATTAGTATTTTATTAGTGATGAAAATAATTAGCAGTGGGATTAATTTAATTAAGTTGGCAAATAATTGGAAACGAGTCGATAAATTCGGTATGTTGGTATATTGATGTATTTTGCGAATTGACCGAAATTTCGTTTTGTTTCGGTATCTCCATGGTAAGTAAATGTTGTGATTTACAAATTGTTATGACAAAGATTTACCTCGATTAATTGGTAATAACTGTGATATAGGCCTTTGGCCAATGTTGAAGGTGTGAATTGTTGTTATGTCGACCTTTATTATGTTGTTGTCATTGTTGTGTCGCCAGGTTGTGGTTGTTTATATCATCGCATAGCATACCGTAGCATTAAAGTTGGCCTGTATTGGCATGTTCTAAGTTGGAGCAAATGCTCACCACGTTGGCCTTTATTGGCAAGATTTTATGTTGAAGGCTTATGCCTTATGCCTCGGTAAACTGGAACTTTCTAAGTTGGGATCTCTGCTCCAATGGTACCACACGCATTTGCATAGTTGAGTCGCATCTGGAGTCGTTGATTTGTTGTTTATATGAAGTGTTGTTCACGCACGGTAATGTTATAAGTTGAATTGAGGTGTTGGTGAATGGTATTGCTTTATGTTGATTTGGTATGAAGTGGTGATTTTACGTAAACTGATTTCGATATATTATTTATCATACGTTCCATTATATTATTCGATATCTCACCCCTTTTGTTTGAATGTTACCATTTGTTGGTAATGTGCAGGTAACCAAGAGGAGTAGCCGTTAGCATTGTTAGTTCAAGTTTGGTGTCATTTGCTCTGATACGTAGCACTCAAAGGAAAATGAACGCTTGTCTTATTTTATTGTTTATTTATCGAACCTTATGTTGTTATTTGAGGAGTTATCACATTGATGTTGTTTTATGATTCAAAAGATGCTATGTCTCATATGGAGAATTATTTATGAATCCGCTGCGTGATTAATCAAAGTTTGGTTTATGTTATGAAGACTATGTTCATAAGTTGTGTTCATTCTGAAGATGTGAAAAACACAAAAAAAGGGGGGGGGGGGGGGGGGGTTGAATTGTAAAACTTAAAACAAATGGCTTGACAACATAGTATTTTTATCCTGGTTCATTTGATCTCAAACTACTCCAGTCCACCCGTCAAGGTGATTTCGCCTCTCTCCAACGAGGTCATAATCCACTATTCTCAAAGGATTACAACAGCTACTTTAACAACTGTTAAAGTCTTCTTGAGTACAACCACAAACCGGTTAATCTCAAGGAAATATTTTACAAATAATTGAAAAAGAGTGTGTTAATGTTTTCTAACAAAACAATATATCACAACTGTGATAATTATACAACTTAAGCTTGGAGTAAAAATGAATTTGCTAAAGCTTTGAATATGCGGTTTGGATAGCTTGGGAAATTGAGTGCGTACATACGTGCTTATTTTCACAAGCAGTCCTGTTTATATAGGCAAGCAAGGATACGTTGTCCATAAAGCAGGTTTAATGATAATAATGCACTTTCCTTTTGTAGAAGATCTTTGTCTGAAGAAAGCCGTTAGCATTTAATTCTGTCTTAAATAATCAGTAATGCTTCAGAGTCTTCTTTGTTGTATCTGCTGATAACGCTTCATAGTGTTGATGACTTGGTAAAGATGTCTTTGATCAGAGTCAGAGTGTATTTGTTTAGGCACAGGTTCTTGTCATCAAACTTCAGTGTTTCAGCGTGTACTAGGTTGCTGATCTTCTGATGCTGATTCCATTCTGATGCTGATTCCATCAGAACTTCTGCATATACAAAGCATAATTTTAAGGAGCATATTTGTTCTTTGTATATACCTTATAAATAATATTATTCTTTGTATTTTGTTATCATCAAAACTTTAATCAAGGGTTGTAGAATCAAACTATGTTCTAATAATCTCCCCCTTTTTGATGATGATAAAAACCAGATTTTTTAATAAAGAATAAAGAACAAAAATATAGAATTAAGAAGAAAAACTCCCCCTGAGTTGATTACTTCCTTTTAATTCCATGAGTCTTTGAGCATCAGAATCTTACTGTATCTTTCAGAAGAGTTTTGTACTTGTTCAAGCTTTTTAGAAGAGAGAATTTAAGTAGATTAGAATGTTTGAGGCTTATGTCTCAGTAATCCGTTATTGAAAATATCTTTTTCTTTCTCCCTCTTTTTGTCAGTTATCAAAAAGAACAAATAATCAGAGTCAAAATGAGTTGATATTAAAAAATAGAGTCAACGATAAGTTCAGAGCTATGCAGAGAATATTACAGAAAAACAAATTTTTAAACAGAGGAAAATCTAAGAGGGAGGAGGAAGACGCGTGAACAAAGCTTCCAACAAGCCCTTGATCTGGATGTTGGTTTCCTCTTGCTTGGTTATCATGCTCTTGATTTCCGAAATTTTGTCATGTTTATCCATTCTTTCCTGCATCAAAATATCAGATCTCTTCAGGTCTTCTAAAGTCTTCCTTTCATAGGAGGAAGCTTGAGGATCTTCAACAACTGGATGCTTCTCATAGCATTCTGCAATGTCCTCTTTTTGACCCAGTTCTTCAGCAGGAATCATCTGCTCTGGAGTGTCAGTCAGATTGAGATCTTTTGACTATGGTTGAACTTTGTCTGCTGGACGATGTTCAGACCAGGGAGCATTGTCTAGAGGAAGAACTTATTCCTTGAGTAGCTGGCTCAGAACTTGATCTTCAAAAACTTTTAGCAGGTTACTGAAGTTCTGTTGAATTTGTCCGTAGCTCTGTTCTTGCATTTTATGAGTTTCAGAACATACCCATCTTCTGAAACTTGTCCAAAGATAGTCTGATGCAGCAGGATCAATCAGCTCAAGACTAGCTTGCTTCAGAGAAGTTATCCACTTATGCATCTCTGTTTCAAATATCAATAAACTGGTACCAACATCTGGTGTAGGTTCAGATGGTTTTGGTTTTGGAATGGCTGTTTTGTTGGTTATGGCAGCCAAGCATTCAAAAACAGTTAAATTAATGACAGTTTTGGCGTTGTCATTTGGATTGATCTTTGTTGAGGAAGTGGGAGAGTCTGGAACGATTATTAGACTTGTTGGGGAGTTTGGTGGAGTTGATTCTAGTGAAGAGGGAAATTGGGGAATATCCAAAATGGTCAGGGGTATACTGATGTTCAAAGGTTCAGTGATTCCATGAATGGGAATGGGATCAGAATCAACAGTTTGGTTGGATTGATGGTGATGAAGTTCTGGTTCGAAGGATTCAGGGGGTTGGACCTCAGAAGTTTGCACTTCAGGCTATAATGGTTCGGATTGTGGAAAAGGTGGATGGGTTTCTGGTTGAGGAGAGAGTAGAATTTCTGGTTGAGGTGCTTCTGAAATGGTTTCAGAGTTTGGATTTACTGGAATGGGAGCAGATATATGCTGGTCAAAGGTTTCAATATCCGATAGAACTTTTGCAAGTTCTTGTTGAGTTACTTCAATATTTGGATTTATAGGTAGGGAGTGAGATCCTCTAAGAGTTAAAGTTTCTGAGGGGTCAAATTCAATGTCAAAATCATCAAGTGTTTGTGGAGTTGGGTTTTCTGATTGAGTGGGGATTGGTACAGATGTTGATACAGATACTGAATCTAAAACAATTACAGAAGAAGGATTACCTCTCTTTTTAGGAGTCCGCTGGGATGATCCTTCTGCTGAAGCCTTCCTTTTCTTGTTTTTCTTCAGCACAACTTCTGGTGCCTTCTGCTGCAGATCCTAAATGTTTAAATCTGGTGCTATACCATCTGCCTTGCATGCATCCAGATATCTGACTATTATCTCAGGTTTGGAATAAATTTCTGAGAACATGGGAAAGTTATCCAGAGGGATTCTTCTGCTGGAGATGGTTGCAAAAGAAGTGACACTGGGTTCCTTCTTGATGTTCTCAATGATCTTCATCTTCTTCAGATTCTTTGCATTCAACTGTTTGCCAACAATTGCTTCTAAAGTGCTGATTTCCTGTGCTTCTGTTAGATGATCTATCAGCTTATTCTCTGTTAGAATATCTGATATGAGCCTTCCTAGGGGTATCCAGTCCCTTTTTGTGTGCTCCTCTTCTCTGGTTTCCTTAACACTAGTCCTTAGATGGTTGAACAACAAATGAGCCAGATTCACCTTAATCTTCTGGGAGATGAAGTAGATCAGAAACTGCTGATCAATGTTGATGTAGTCAGGAGAGCTAGTTGGCTTCCTGTGGTTTATGCATCCTAGAATAATCTTAACCCATATTCTGTGATGGTCTTTTAGATCCCTTATCTTGCTGGAGGGAAGACCCAGAGTGAAGATTTCTCTAGAAATTAGGGCGACATCAACACATATTTTAGCCATGTCTATGCATCTTACACCACCACCACTGTAACCTATCAATCTTGCAATAAGGTCTTCAGTTATGACTATCTTCTTCCCCATTATATACGAAGTAACTTGATGGTTGGAAGATGAAGCATGAATCTAAAATTCCTTCACAAGGATTGGGAACGTTGGACCTACCAGACGGTCAAAATACCTTTTCCATCCTTGAGCCTTTACTTCTTCAGAGAGATTGAACCCGTTCTCTTGAAGACTGTTAAAGTCCACAATCAATTCTGAGAGTACTTCTCGATTCTTGATGGGCGTGAGAAGAGTTCTGAAGGGTTCTTCATATTGTTCTGAGGAATCTGTTCTCCGAGTACTGGAAGTTGGGTTGCTTGAGGAAGCCATGTTCACACAGAAAGTTTTGAGGAGAAAGTGAAAGGATTTTGAAAAGGGTGCAAACTGAAATCAATTAGATTGTAGAGAAAGTGAAAGTGAAAGAGTGTAAAGAATGAGAAATATGTTTAAATAGATTTTGAAAAAGATTTTGAAAACGTAAACGATAAGAGAGAGAAATAAATTATAATGATTATGAGCATTAATGACAGCTGATTTTGGGGGATTCAGAAAGATATTGGAACAATTACCCATGACATGTGTCCCAATGCACCCAATCTGCGCTTTTGACCTTTCAGAAAAGTGAACGCGTGTTCAACCTCAGAAAGTAGCTGATGAATGGATGACAACTGTTTGCTTGAGTGAACATCACATTTCTATCCTTGAAATGAAGCGCTCAGATCTTCATGGATAGATTCTGATACAATCTGTACTTCTAAAGATCTGAAGGAAGATTGATCAGTAGTTCACAGAAAATAACCAAAATTCTGAAGGTTAAGATATGAAAATAAAACAGTTTATTCTGGGCAGAGCTTCATGCTGAGATGTTTCAGAATGAAGTTAAACCTATCTTCAGAAAGAGGTTTTGTAAAGACATCAGCCCATTGATGGTCTGTGTTAATGAATTTTAAATGGAGAATCCCTTTCTGAATATAGTCCCTAATAAAGTGATGTTTTATTTCTATATGCTTAGCCCTAGAATGCAAAATAGGATTTTTACTGAGACAAATAGAAGAAGTGTTATCACAGAGGATAGGGATGTTACTCTCAAATATATTGAAGTCCTCAAGTTGACTTTTCATCCAGAGCATTTGCATGCTACATCCAGCTGCTGTTATGTATTCCGCTTCTGCTGTTGATAGAGCTATTGTGGATTGTCTTTTACTGGACCATGAGATCAGATTTTCTCCCAGAAACTGGCAGCTTCCAGAAGTGCTTTTACGTTCTATTCTGTCTCCAGCAAAATCAGCATCACAGTATCCTACTAAGCTGTAATCACTTGATTTTCTATAAAATAAACCTAGATTAGTAGTACCTTTCAGATACTTGAAAATTCGCTTAACTGCTGTTAAGTGAGATTCTCTAGGATCTGATTGGAATCTAGCACAAATGCAAACACTGAATAGAATGTCAGGCCTTGAAGCCTTCAGATAGAGAAGAGAACCAATCATACCTCTGTAGACCTTCTGCTCTACCTTGTTACTTACCTCTTCTTTTTCCAGAATGCATGTGGGATGCATTGGAATCCTTGAGGGCTTACATTCTGAGAGATCAAATTTCTTCAGAAGTTCTCTGACATATTTGCTCTGATGAATGTAGGTTCCTTCTGGAGTTTGATTAATCTGAATGCCCAGAAAGAACTTTAGTTCCCCCATTAGGCTCATCTCAAATTCTGCATGCATATATTTAGCAAACTCTCTTCTCAGAGAGGGTTTAGTGGATCCAAATATAATGTCATCAACATAAATCTGACATACTAAGATTTCATTCTTAACTGTCTTACTGAGCAGGGTTGTGTCCACTTTCCCTCTGGTGAATTCTTTTTCCAACAGGAAGTTACTTAGTCTTTCATACCAAGCTCTGGGAGCTTGTTTCAGACCATAGAGTGACTTCTTTAGTTTGAAAACATATTCTGGATTTTTGGAACTTTCAAAACCAGGGGGTTGGTGCACATAAACTTCTTCTCCTATATAGCCATTTAAGAATGCACTCTTGACATCCATCTGATACAGAGTGATGCCTTTATTAATAGCAAATGAAATTAAAGGTCTGATAGATTCTAACCTGGCGACTGGAGCAAAGGTTTATGTATAGTCTATCCCCCCTTGCTGACTATAACCTTGTGCTACCAACCGTGCTTTGTTTCTGATGACTTCACCTTGTTTGTTCAGTTTGTTTCTGAACACCCATTTTGTGCCTATGACATTGAATCCTTTTGGTTTGGGAACCATATCCCATACGTCATTTCTTGTGAACTGATTTAGCTCCTCCTGCATTGCCAGAATCCAGTCATTGTCCAGAAGTGCTTCATCAATTGTTGTTGGTTCAATCAGAGAAACAAGTCCCATGAGGGATTCTTCAGAGTTTCTAAAGGTAGATCTTGTTCTGATTGGATCTTCCTTCCTTCCTAAGATTGTTTCTTCTGGGTGATCAATCCGGCTTCTGGATGGTCTTTTCTGGAGTTGATCAACAGAAGGTGCTGGGTCGCTTGTAGTGACTCTTTCTGATGTTGAGGGAGTGTCTCTGTTGAGAGCCTCTGAGTTGTCTTTAGTACCTGTGAGTTCAACTTCCATACCTATAAGGAATTCATTCTCCTTTGACTTTTGAGAGTCAAGCTTATCATCAAACCGAACACTGATTGACTCTTCAACAATATGTGTTTCTGTATTGTATACTTTGTACCCTCTTGAGCGTTCAGAGTATCGTAACATAATACACTTTTGTGCTTTAGAGTCAAACTTGTTCAAATAATTTTTTGTATTCAAAATAAAACATGTACATCCAAATGGGTGAAAATAAGAGATGTTGGGTTTTCTGTTCTTCCACAATTCATATGGAGTCTTTTCCAGAATAGGTCTTATGGAGATTCTATTCTGAATGTAACACGCTGTGTTTATTGCTTCTGCCCAAAAAGTCTTAGCAACGTTAGTCTCGTTGATCATGGTTCTGGCCATTTCTTACAATGTTCTGTTCTTTCGTTCTACCACTCCATTTTGCTGTGTGGTTCTAGGACAAGAGAAGTCATGCATAATGCCTTTTTCATTAAAGAATAATTCAAAATCTTTATTTTCAAATTCTCCACCATGATCACTTCTGACTTTGATGTTTCTAAGATCTTTTTCATTCTGAACTTGGTTGCAGAAGGTAACAAACACATAGTGTGACTCGTCCTTGTGCCTTAAGAACTTTACCCATGTCCATCTGCTATAGTCATCTACGATTACTAACCCATACTTCTTGCCACTGACTGAGGCAGTTTTTACTGGTCCAAATAAGTCAATGTGCAGAAGTTCTAATGGCTTAGAGGTGGAAACAACGTTTTTGGATTTGAAAGCAGGTTTTGCAAACTTGCCTTTCTGACATGCTTCACATAGAGCATCTGAATTGAACTTCAAGTTAGGAAGTCCTCTGACCAGATTGAGTTTGTTAATCTGTGATATTCTTCTCATACTAACATGTCCCAATCTTCTGTGCCAGATCCATTGCTCACTGTTAACAGACAGAAGACATTTTACATTCTGACTTTTCAGTTCAGAAGGTTTGATTTTATAAATGTTGGTTTTCCTCTTTCCATTAAATAGGATAGTCCTATCTTTCTGACTAACAATTTTGCATGAATTTTGATTGAAGATTATATCATAACCGTTATCACTTAATTGACTTATGGATAACAGGTTATGCATTAATCCATCAACTAATAAAACATTACTAATAGAGGGAAGATTTGAATTACCTACTGTTCCAGAGCCGATAATCTTTCCCCTCTAATTTCCTCCAAAGCCTACGTGGCCTCCACGCTTAAGTTCCAGGCTTTGGAACATATCCGTTCTTCCCGTCATGTGTCGTGAGCATCCAGAGTCCAGGTACCATGACTGGTGTCTTGGCTTTGCTGCTAAAGATATCTGCCACATGTATTATTTTATCCTTAGGTACCCATATTTTCTTGGGTCCTGATTTGTTAGTTCTAGCAAAACTATGGTTGAATTTTGGTTTGACAGAGTAATCACTACTTGTATATTTTATGTCATGTGTGTGCCCATATATAAAGTGTGAATCAAGTGGAGTACGCTTTATAACTAAATCCATGGAATTTTTTGGTGTAGGAACTTTACCTTGATATCCTATCCGTTTTCTGCCATTTCTGCTAACCCCATAGATCATTGAAGCCATTTTGCTTCTGTCTATGTTTTTAGCTAGAAACTTCTGAGAGCTGTGATCATACTCTTTGATGATCTCATCAGCATTGCTGGGAGTTTTAGGGATTGTTTCCTTTTGAGAGTTTTGCAATTGATTTTCTAATTTTGGAATTTTATCTTTTAACTCAGAATTCTCCAATTTGAGACTCTCAGTCTTATCAGAGTCAGAAGCATGATTCCTTTTCAGGTTTCTGAATTTGACTCTGATCTGCTGATACCTTTCCAGAATTTCATTGAGGCTTTCAGCTAATTCAGCCTTAGTAAAATTAATAGTAAAGTCAGGGAATACCTCTTCTGTATCTGATTCTGAATCTGAACCAGAAGCTTCACTGTCTTCAGAGACGTTTGCCATGAGAGCTATGTTTGCTCTTTCATCATCTGATTCTGAGTCAGCTTCAGATGTATCAGAATCATCCCATGTAGCCATGAGACTTTTCTTCTTTTCTTTGCCAAACTTATTTTTGGGCTTCTCCTTCTGAAGCTTTGGGCAATCACTTTTGTAGTGCCCTTGCTCGTTACATTCATATAAGATGATGTCTTTGTAGTTTGTATTTTTGTATCCTGAAGAGCCTTCTGATTTTTTGTGTCCAGAGGAAGATTCTGACCTTTTGTATCTGGAGGAAGATTCATTCTGATTTTCTGATCTTCTGGGATTCCTGAACTTCCTTTGCCTCTGTTTCCATAGTTGGTTCACCCTTCTAGAGATAAGAGACAATTCATCTTCTTCTGATGAGGATCCATCAGAGGTTTCTTCCACAACCTGCAAAACTTTGGAGTCAGATTTTCTGTTAGATTTTAAAGCTAATGGCTTACCTTGCTTTTGACGTTCATCTGCTTCTAGCTCTATCTCATGACTTCTGAGGGAGCTGATGAGTTGATCCAAAGAGATTTTGTTGAGATCCTTGGCTAGCTTAAGCGCTATAACCATTGGCCTCCACTGTTTTGGCAAGCTCCTGATGATCTTCTTAACATGATCAACAGTGGAATATCCTTTGTCAAGAACTTTTAGACCAGCAACAAGAATTTGAAATCTTGGAAACATAGCTTCTATTGATTCACTATCTTCCATTTTGAATGCCTCATACTTGTGAATGAGCGCAAGGGCTTTTGTTTCTTTGACTTGAATGTTGCCTTCATGCGTCATTCTCAGAGAATCAAACATGTTCTTAGCATTTTCTCTGTTTGATATTTTCTCATATTCTGAGTATGAGATGGCACTGAGAAGAATTATTCTGGCCTTGTGTTGATTTCTGAACTCACGCTTTTGCTTATCAGACATCATTTTCCTGTCAATCTTCTGACCACGTCCATCCACTGGGTGCGTGTATCCATCAGTCACCATGTCCCACAGATCTGCATCATGGGCCAGAAAGAAACTCTCAATTCTGTCTTTCCAGTAGTCAAAGTTTTCTCCATCAAAGACTGGAGGTTTGCCACTGAATCTGTCCCTTTCTTCATTGTTGTCATTGCTGATGTTTTGACTTGGTCCTGCCATTGTGTTTTTCTGACGCTGGATCTTGTACTGACATGGTTAAGTGTTAAAACTCAGAACCAGGAGCTCTGATACCAATTGAAGATGTGAAAAACACAAGAAGGGGGGGGGGGGGTTGAATTGTAAAACTTAAAACAAATGGCTTGACAACACAATATTTTTATCCTGGTTCGTTTGATCTCAAACTACTCCAGTCCACCCGTCAAGGTGATTTCGCCTCTCTCCAACGAGGTCTTAATCCACTATTCTCAAAGGATAACAACAACTAATTTAACAACTGTTAAAGTCTTTTTGAGTACAACCACAAACCAGTTAATCTCAAGGAAATATTTTACAAATAATTGAACAAGAGTGTGTTAACGTTTTCTAACAAAACAATATATCACAACTGTGATAATTATACAACTTAAGCTTGGAGTGAAAATGCGGTTTGGATAGCTTGGAAATTGAGTGCGTACGTACGTGCTTCTTTTCACAAGCAATCCTCTTTATATAGGCAAGAAAGGATACTTGTCCATAAAGCAGGTTTAATGATAATAATGCACTTTACTTTTGTATAAGATCTTTTTCTGAAGAAAGCCGTTAGCATTTAATTATGTCTTGAATAATCAGTAACGCTTCAGAGTCTTCTTTGCTGTATCTGCTGATAACGCTTCAGAGTGTTGATGACTTGGTAAAGATGTCTTTGATCAGAGTCAGAGTGTATTTGTTTAGGGGCAGGTTTTGGTCATCAAACTTCAGTGTTTCAGTGTGTACTAGGTTGCTGATCTTCTGATGCTGATTCCATTCTGATGCTGATTCCATCAGAACTTCTGCATATACAAATAATAATTTTAAGGAGCATATTTGTTCTTTGTATATACCTTAGAAATAATATTATTCTTTGTATTTTGTTATCATCAAAACTTTAATCAAGGGTTGTAGAATCAAACTATGTTCTAACATATTCCGCTTCTTTAAGTGTTATGTATCTATTCTAAAAGCATGGCAGGTTTATGTGTCTCTGTTGAATGTGTGGCATCCTAAGTTTATTGGAAATTTTTATACTCTGATTTTCCGCAAACTGTTTTGGGTAGAATTGGGGTGTTACATTAGTGGTATCAGAGCAGATCGGTCCGTCCGGTCAAGTTATCGAGTCGTAGTTGTTTAACAATCGAGTATTGTTAGTTTTTCTTAACCATTGTTTGTGTTGCATTAATAAGATAAGATGGATGGTGTTGTACCCCAAAATTTTCCCTCCCATATTCTTCAAGATTTGGCAAGATCAATCTCCAAATGGTTCAAAATCTCTCAAGGGTTGCACAGTCCAATTGCCTCCTAACACAGTCAAAATTAGGGTTTTGGTTCTTGCAAAAGAAATGAAGTTTTCAAGGGTCCAAACAAGTCCCACATGCTTACATACATTGTCAAAGATCCATATGCCAAGTTTCAAGACTCACAACATCAAATTGCACAGTCAAAAACCCTAATTGCTTCACAGTCAACTGCAGGGGCAAAATGGTCATTTGACAGTCAAAAGTCAAATTTTTTTGTCAACATCTTATTTTGAAGCCACAAACATCATTTGATCAATTCTTGATCATGATTTCTCAAAGCATGGCTCAAAAAGTCTCAAGATGCAAAAGTTTCTATTTTTGGACAGCTGAAAAAGTCAACTGCAAATTGACCAGGGCATAACTTCTACATGGTTTATCAGAAAAATTCCATCCAACGCTCATTTTGAAGCGAATGAAATTTCCTACAACTCATCTTCACACTTCAAGTCCAAGAAATGCTCTCACAAAAAGTTATCAATTTCAACATTATAGGTCATTTTCAAAAGTCAACAAAAAGGAACTTTAAGTCAAAGACCATAATTTGAGATTTGTAAATCAAAATGACATGGGACCAAAGGCATTGGTTAGAGGACTTCAAGACCTTTCCAAAATGTCCAAGAACATGATCATAGCTTTAAAATTGAGCAAGATATGCCTTGAAGAAGTTGGGAAATTTTTGGGAACTTTGAAAAGTCAACTTTGCACAAAAAGCTTCAAAATTGTTAATGGGCCACAAATTCTTCCATGAATCATTACCCAAAGCATATGCACGACCCATTAAGCTCAAAGGGATTTATTTTCTTATTTTTAATTAATTAATTGAATTTTTAATCTTATTAATTCATTTAATTAAATTTAATTATGAGAGAAATATTAAACAATGGTTTTAAATCTTTTTTGTGCAGCAAATATGTCCATTATATGCAAGAGATTTCGTGCACCATCTCAAGGGGACAATATCATCCATATTTGGCAAGAATTGCATGGAAAAAGATTGGAAAAGATATAAACAAAATCAAATATTCAAAACTTTAATTCATGGACTATGGGCTTGGTTTTTTGACCTAATTCCATTCAGATACATAGGCACAACTCAAACCTAATGCATTACACACGAAAGACTGCTCAAAAGCTGCATACGAATTTGCAAAATTTCATCAAATTTTTGGAATCTGAAATCATAGCTACAACGCGATTCAAAGCCTAAAACCTATTCCACACTCTTGCTGGACCTTCCAGGAATTGATTACAATCAAGAATACGCTTCCACACTCAAAGAATCGGTAGAACGGCATCGTGCTTGTCACAAACATGTCCATTATCGTTTTTTAATTCTCATGCATTTTTCATATGTTTTAAATGTTGATTCTTGCTAATAATGATGTTCTGAAGCGAATGGTACCATTTAATTGTCCTAACAATGCTTGAAACGAGATTTGCCATTAACCTTTTCTAGGGTTTCAGAAGCTCTAAATTGGGGCTTTACACATATGGCAAAATCAGACCACCAAACTTGTATGGGTGAATTCGTGACATGAAGACGAGACAAACCATGACCTCGCGCCCTTTTTAATTACAGCATGCTCTAATCGCTATTTTCTGGCCTTTGTTTTTGTGGGGGTTTAAAACCCCCGCTATTTGCTTATGTTGCAGGTATACAAACGAAGAAGAAGCCTGCGTGTCATTACATGATAGGGGGATTCAAATACTGGCGCGTGATTTTTTGTTTACAGCATTAACTAACGTTTTTGTATATTATGTTTTTTGCCTATCCAAATAACAAACGCGTACAACAGCTCAGTTGGTAGTGGACATGCGTTGCAAGCCTTGGGACCTGGGTTCGATTCCCAGGTCCCCCACATATTTCATATTTTTCTTCCTAATGTGCTTCCATGCAGTCCATGGTACACGCTAGTCAACCCACGTGCACTCAACCAGGAAAGGTCAAACAAGCTTCATGTTCTTGGGCCAAACCACTCCAATTCACCTCCAAAAGGGGCCAGACACCCCCCAATGTTTGCATCTTATTTTTTAACTTCCTTTTCTTTTCCTTTTTGTTTTAATTTGTTTTTAATTGTTTTATTTAATTCACCAATAATTAATTTTCATAATAAAAAACTCAGACACTAAAATATGTTAATTTACTTATTAAATATTTTTGTAAATAAATGTTAAATAATTAATTTAGTAAATTAGGTTTTAAAACTTTAATCTTTTTCTTAATAAATTAAAATATGTAGAAATTAGGGTTTTTAACTTTTTCATCTTTTTTTAATAAATAATTTTCTCATCATTATTATTATTATTAATTACTAAATATTTTGTAAATAAACATGTACATTAATTATTTAGTAAATTAGGTTAAACTTTAATATTTTTCATTAATAATTAAAAACAACTTAGAATTAGGGTTTCTCTTGATTTTCGATTTCCTTTACTTTCATAAATACAAAAACCATAAAAAACACTTCTTTTCTTTTATTAAATACTTAATTAACTAGTTTTAATTTCAATTTAATTTCAAAAGGGTCCAACGCCCTCGAACGTTCTATTTTTTATTCTTTCGCGTTATTCTTATTTTCCTTCCGAATATTATGTAACTGCTCAAGCCTTGTAATAGTAACTAGGTTTTACTTTCCGCATTTTTATTAAAACGGGTCTTTGTAATTTGGCGATGTATAGACCCGCGCCTTGTAATAGCGTAGGATTTATCTTTCCGCATTTAAATTTCCGCACTTTTAAACTCTAAACTTTGCATGAAAGAATGTATGGCTAACTAAAAATAACTCGTAGCTCACAATGATGCATGATCAAAGATAAACTTAACATGAAAACAACACACAAATTCACACACCACTTCTAGGATACGCCTCACTGTTGCCTTGCCTTCGAAACGTGGTTGTCGAGTATAGGACGTTTTAGTAAGTCCTTATGTCCATGATCAATGGCATAAGGGTAGCTTCTAAGGTGTCCTACTATTACTCTGGTGACCACACTGTCCCTACAAACGAATTGACCCGAACACCTCCAACGGTGGTGCTACCTACCTCTCAATGGTGGGATGGCACTACCTTAAGGACATTTACACAGCCTAATTCCTTAGGGTAGGTAGATGACTCATAGATACTTGCTCTATTCAAAAACAAATCAAAACTCTTTTCACACCGACACTTTCAAAAAAGCTTTCAAAACAATTTTTCAAACACTCTTGAGGACTGATACAAGAGTCATTCTGAAATCTTTAAACGAAACTTTTTCAAACCCACTCACATTTTGAAAAGCAAACAATCTTTTGAAAACACAATGAGCAAGTATCTAAGAGCCCGTGGATAACCATGGATAGAAAGGGTGCTAACACCTTCCCTTTCTATAAATCTACCTCCCGAACCGAGAAACATTCTCATAAGGAATTTTGATGTGCTTTTCTCCTGTCCATGTTGGAGAAAATAAAAGACGGTGTCGACTCTTGCTTCCGCGACATTTCGCGAACCAGCTTTAAACAATCAGTTCTATTTCCACCGATCACAGCTGGGAGGAACGATGCTGCGATTGTTACTGCTCTACAAGAGACGGCTCAGGCTATGTAGAATCAGCCGAATGCAGACGAGAATGCCGAATCTTGTAGTTTGGCAACCTTCTAAAGGGAGAATCTGCCGGTGTTCAAGGGTAGGCATGATCCTGATGGAGCACTAGATTGGTTGAAGGAAATCGAGAGGATTTTCCGTGTGATGGATTTCACCCCAGCAGAGAAGGTTCGATATCGAACTCATATGCTAGCAGTTGAGGCTGATGACTGGTGGCTAGAAATGCGTGCAAGGTTGGAAGCTGCAGGTGAGGAAATCACTTGGATTGTGTTACGTAGGGAGTTTCTGAAGAAGTATTATCCTGAAGATGTTCAGGGTAAGAAAGAGATTGAGTTCCTTGAGTTGAAGCAAGGGAACAAATCTGTCACTGAGTATGCTTCTAAGTTCATTGAGCTAGCTAAGTTCTATCCATATTTTGATGGTGAAGGTGCTGAATTTTCTAAGTGCATCAAGTTTGAGAATGGGTTGCGCTCGGAAATCAAGAAGGCTGTTGGATATCAGAAGATTCGTGTCTTTTCTGATTTGGTTGATAGTTGCAGGATCTTTGAAGAGGATAGCAATGCTCATCATAAGATTGTTAGTGATAAGAGAGGCAAGAATCAACAGAGCCGTGGCAAAACTTATGATGATGGTAGAGGTAAACAAAGAGTTGCTCATGGTCAGAGGACTAGTGGGGGAGATGCTTCTGCTAGAGTTGTATGTTTCAAATATGGGAAACCTAGTCACAAGAGTAATATGTGTACTACTGCGGATGGGAAAATGTGTTTCCGTTGTGGTAAGATTGGGCATACGATATCTGACTGCAAGCATAGGGAGATGATCTGTTTCAACTGTGGTGGAGAAGGACACATTGGTAGTAATTTTCCGAAACCAAAGAAGGCATAAACTGGTGGCAAGGTGTTTGCTTTGGCTAGGACTTCGACAGCTAGTGAAGAAAGACTCGTCAGAGGTACATGTTTCATTAATAGTACTCCTTTAATTACTATTATTGATACTGGTGCTACTCATTGTTTTATTGCTGCTGATTGTGTTGAAAGATTGGGTCTTGTGTTGTCTTCTATGGATGGAGAAATGGTCATCGAGATCCCGACTAAGGGATCAGTGACTACTTCTCGTGTGTGTTTGAATTCTCCTTTGTCGATCTTCGGCAAAGACTTTGTTGTTGATTTGATTTGTTTTTCGTTAAGCGGGTTATAGGGGATCTTGGGTATGAATTGGTTAGAGTATAATATGTTCATATCAATTGCTATAAAAAGTCTATGAGGTTTTCTACTCCTGAAGAGGAAAAAGTTGGTTTGTTGACCGGTAAGCAGTTGAGGCAACTGATGCAAGATGAAGCACAAATGTTCTCGTTGATGGTGTCGCTATCAATGGAGAACCAAGTTAGGATTGATGAGTTGCAGGTGGTGCAAGAATTTCCTGAAGCGTTTCTTGATGTACCGCCAGAGAGAGAGGTTGAATTTGTGATTGATCTTGTACCTGGTACCAGACCTGTTTCTATGGCACCGTACAGGATGTTTGCATGTGAATTTTCTGAATTAAAGAAGAAATTATAAGAGCTACTTGAGTAAAAGTTTGTAAGACCCAGTGTATCACCGTGGGGAGCGCCTGTGTTGTTAGTAAAAAAGAAAGACGGAAGTATGAGGCTTTGTGTTGATTACAGGAAGTTGAATAAAGTGACGATTAAAAATAAGTATCCTCTTCCGAGGATTGATGAGTTGATGGATCAATTTGTGGGTGTAAGTGTGTTTTCTAAGATTGATTTGAGGTCAGGATATCACCAGATTAGAGCGAAAGAAGATGATATTCGGAAGACCGCATTTAGAACTCGGTATGGACAATACGAGTATTCGATGATGCCTTTCGGTGTGACCAATGCGCCGAGAGTATTCATGGAGTACATGAATCGTATCTTTCATACTTATTAGGATCGATTTGTGGTGGTATTCATTGATGACATTCTGATTTACTCTAAGTCGGAAGAAGAACATGAGGATCACCTAAGAGTTGTATTGCAAGTTTTGAAAGAGAAGAAGTTGTATGCGAAGTTGTCCAACTGTGAATTTTAGGTGCATGAGGTTAGTTTCCCTGGTCATGTCATTTCTGGTAGTGGCATTGCCGTGGACCCTTCTAAAGTTGATTCTGTGTTGCAATGGGAAGCTTCGAAGTTGGTTACTGAGATTATAAGTTTCTTGGGATTATCTGGTTACTATAGATGGTTTATTGAAGGTTTTTCTAAGTTGGCACTTCCGTTGACCAAGTTGACTTATAAGGGTAAAGCCTTTGTGTGGGATAGTCGATGTGAAGAAAGTTTTACCGATTTGAAGAAGAGGTTGACGTCGGCTCCAGTTTTGACCTTACCTAATCCGGGGGAACCTTTTGTTGTGTATTGTGATGCTTGTCTGATGGGGTTAGGTGGTGTACTCATGCAGAATAGTAAGGTGGTTGCTTATGCATCGAGGCAATTGAGGACTCATGAAAAGAATTATCCTAAACATGATTTAAAATTGGTTGCAGTTGTCTTTGTGTTGAAAATCTGGAGGCATTATCTTTATGGTTCTAGATTCGAAGTGTTTAGTGACCATAAGAGTTTGAAGTATCTTTTTGATCAGAAAGAGTTGAATAAGAGGCAGCGAAGGTGGTTAGAATATCTGAAGGATTATGATTTCGGTTTGAATTATCATCCAGGAAAAGATAATGTTGTGGCCGATGCTTTAAGCCGAAAGACGTTGCATATATCGACAATGATGGTTAAAGAGTTGGAGTTGATTGAGAAATTCCGATATTTGAGTCTAGTTTGTGAAGTGACACCCCAAAGTATTATTTATCATACGTTCCATTATAGTATTTGATATCTCACCCCTTCTGTTTGAATGTTACCCTTTGCTGGTAACGTGCAGGTAACCAAGAGGAGTAGCCGTTAGCATTGTTAGTTCGTGTTTGGTGTCATTTTCTCTGATACGTAGCACTCGGGGGGAAATGAACGATTATCTTATTTTGTTGTTTATTTATCGAACCTTATGTTGTTATTTGAGGAGTTATCATATTGATGTTGTTTTATGATTCAACAGATGCTATGTCTCATATGGAGAATTATTTATGAATCCGCTGCATGATTAATCAAAGTTTGGTTTATGTTATGAAGACTATATTCATGAGTTGTTTTCATTCCGCTTCTTTAAGTGTTATGTATCTATTCTAAAAGCATGGCAGGTTTATGTGTCTCTGTTGAATGTGTGGCATCCTGATTTAATTGGAAATTTTTATACTCTGATTTTCCGCAAACTATTTTGGGTAGAATTGGGGTGTTACACCTACGTACCACCTTTCGTGCAATAGGGGATCAGGGTACAAGTAGTTCCTCTTTAAAAAATTTTAAAACACAAGTGTGTTGGTTAATTTTATGAGATAAGACATCATCGTCATTGTCCGTGTGAAAAACATACTTACTACCCACAATCATGAGAAATTAGAATTTGCATCATCTCAAAGTGGAGGATATGGCTAGGATTTTAAAATCAATAATGCCTTACTCAACACCCAAGTGGAAAATATCTCTCTTCACTACATATTGTAGAAGTATAGTTGTTTGCATCACTACAAGGAGTGACAAGAGTCTAATCTTTTGAGAAAGGTTTTAAAATAAAAAGCCAAAGTGGAAAAATGGTTTGAAATGAGATTGATTGACTTTTAGTCTTCTCACAAAAAATGTCAAGGTATTATTAAATTGATTAAAGTTTATTTATGAAAATGTTTTGAAAATACATGGACCTAAGTCCAAGTTTATTATGAAAGTAGTTCAAGTTTAGAAACAATAAGAGTTTTCAAAAGGAGGAAGAAGATTTTTGAAATTAAAGAAGATGGGAGGAGAAGAAGAGACTATCCTAAAGCATAAGGTAAAAGCTAGGGATAAGAACCATCTAACCAACAAGAAGCCAATACTTGACATTATGAGTCAAGATAGAATTCCCATTCTTTGGATTGAAACCAAACAAGCAAAGATACTAGACCTCTTGAGAGAACCAAACTTCAAGTGTATTAAGTCTTCACAAAAATTGGGCAGAGTAACGACTGTATACGGGTGAATTCCAGATTACAAACAATGAATGTAATCACAATAACATGCACACAAAAAGAAACAAACAACCCAATGTCTTGAGGTAAACCTCAAAAACTCCATACATAATATCAATTAAGGTCACAAGGTTTCCAACATAGGCCAAGGTTTCTAATCCTAAGTCCAAGAAGTCCAATACTCCATAATGCCAAGGATAGTAACCAAATAGTTCAAGTATCCCTAAAGTTTTTTATGGTTCATGTTGATTATTAGGTGTCTTAGAAGAGAAAATAAAAGATTCAAGTGAGAAAAATAAAAATGACATAAAATGTAATGCTTAAATTAAATGGTACATAAATCATAAAAAAATAAAAGGGCATAAAGTAAAAACAATTTAATAATTAGTGGTTAGTTGGATGACCATGTTCAAACTTGAATTTGTAACTTATTAGAGGATTGGTAGAACCAAAGCCTTCAGACAACAAGTTGCATTTTCTGTTTGTCAAGTATATCATCCATTTGGAATCCTCGAAAGCACCATTTAATGATCAACAATGTTTAAGTGATCCGCGTTGACCAAAAGTGTTGTAGATCCATTAGAGGATTGGTAGAACCAAAGCCTCCACACAATGAATCTCAAGGTTATTGGATCAAAGAGATCAAATTAACATACTTGGGCTTGCAAACATAGGTTTGGGCCACGAAGGATCATTTATTCGAATCGGGACAAAATTTAGCGCTATGTTAAGCAATCGTAAGTGGAATTATATAGAAGTCGCACCTATTTTGAGGCCGGTCAATAGCAATCTATACACTATTTGTTTTGAGACATGATATAGAGATCATGCTCCAACAATACTTAGTGCAATAAGAAAGGGATAAGATGAAGAGGGGTGAGAGAGAATATACAAACCACATTTGAATTAAATTTAAATCAAACTATTATTAAAATCATTCATCCATTTTTATGGAGTTAGACTCAACACCATGGATCCAATGATGTTAACAAAGTTCATGACCAAAAATTCAATCCAAGATCAACCAGAAAATAATGACAAAATAATATTGCATTTAATAAATACATTAAAAAAGGTTTTGAAAATGTTTTAAAATAGAAATAACAGAGAAAAATATCAACTATATTCAAATTAATCAAGAAATAAAAAGTAAGACCATAGAAAAAAATTAGAAATGAACTAAAATGATTTTATAAAATTTTTGGTAATTTTTTAAAGTCAGAAACTATTTTTAAAATTAAAATAAATGAGTAAAATAAACCAAAAATGACAAAGAATAACAAAGTCAGAAATAAAAAATAAATGAGGTCACCAATATTTGTCACAATATCATTGAATCATTCCATAATTTTTCCAAAATTTAAAAATGAGTAAAGTATTTTTAAACATTTAAAACAATTCAAATAAAGTGGAAATTTATATAAAAAAAATATCAAAACACAAAATAAAATTGTGAAAAAATAAAAATCAGAAAGAGAAAAATCAAAAATATTTTTCATAATTGTTTCAGATTTTTTAGACTAAAAATAAATTTTCTATGATTTTTTGAAATTTAAAACAATTAAATATAAAAATCAGAAACGAAAAATAAAGTCAAAAATATGTGGACCATTGGATGAGAGTCGAAACACGTTAGTAATTAAATCCAAAGGATCTGACGCACTGTGCATATCATGGTCATTAGTGAATAAAGCACTGGATCAAATGTAAATTAGAAATTCAAAAAAATCCAAATGGCGCTGTTTCGTTGGTTGAAGGATGAAACGTTGGTCATATTCAACCTCCAGCCAGTCCCAAAACTAGGTTGCTCAATCTATAAAATTAGAGCACGAGACCTATGCCATTCGCTTCGTCTCTTCAAGACGAAGACAACCACATCTTCACGATAAATTTATATAAACTGTAGCTCAAGCAATTTGGAAAGAAAGTTTTGAAAAGGGATTTGAAATTTCATGGTCAAAATAAGTTTCCAGATGAAAACAAGTGTTGCAACTAGAACCAGGGCAATAAGAGCATCACAATGATATCAAAGTTTTGAAGAATTGATAAAGAAATCTACCTATTGAAGTTGAGTTGCAGAGCTCTGAAACTCGACTTCTATGGAGCAATATAGGGCACGATTCTTAAATGTAATTATATGGTTAGCTTCAAGGAAGATCAAGGAAGGTAAGTTGATATAAAAATTGGACTGAAAAAGGCTTGAAAACATATTTCGAAGTTGCAGAATTTTGAGTTATGGATTAAGTTTAGCAGGGTGATTCTAGCTATCCAAACTTGAGGAAATGAATGAGGGATGACCCTCTATTTATAGGGAATCAAATGGAATGTCCAAGCATGTGAAATGATGAAGTTTGGAGGGAAATAGTGTGAAGTTGCAAAGAAGAAAAGTGTGACTTCTAATTTGATCAAAACTCATCCAAAACGCACGTTTTGTTGTGCTAATCACTTTTGGAAGTTCACTAAGCATGTTTAGTGGCAAAAACGCGTAGAAACAAAGTGTTTAGAAGCTAAACCAATGATTTCAAATTCTGACTTTTGAAGAAACTTCAGTTCCAAGTTACCAAGTTCAAATCAATGGCATTATTAGCTCAAGGGGTCTTAGGGCATGATTCTTGATGATTTTGAAAGACGAGGTTACAAGCTTTGCAATGGAAAAAGAATGGAATCAAATGGATGCTTGAGCTGAAAGTTGCATTGAGTCAAAGTTGGAGAAAAGGGATTGACTTTCCATACTTCGAAATATTTCAAATTTTTCTTCAAAAGTGACCTATAATGTTTTGCATCCAAACATGGCCTTCCACTTGAAATTTGCTCTTGACCAAAAAAGATGTCATGAAATAGACATCTTAAATGACACTTTGAAACTTGAAACATTCAAAATCTCCAAAAATTGAAAGGGTTATGAATTGTTGAAGTTGGCAAAAAAATCATGAAATGACCTATAATCTTTTATATCCTTAGGGTATCTTCCATCCATTTTCTCACTTTGCACATAAAAGAAGGCATAAATTTCACATCCTCAAGATAATTGTGGAAAAATAATGGGCTCAAGGTGATAAAAATTGACCAAGTTATGATCATTTGAAGTCACACATGAGAAATTGGGGGTTCATCTGGAGGACTTGAAATCTTTCTTCATCATCAAGTTTCTTCCACATGAAAACTCCTTGAAACTTTTGAAGTGATTTGTTAATAACCATTTGAAGAGAAGTATGTATTTTGAATCACTCAAAAATACCAAAAGATGAGCAAGATATATTTCTTTGAAGTTCAAAACCCTAGCTCCTAGATCAAGAAAATACTTTGAGGAACTTTGACAATTTTGAACAAACTTCTAGTACCAACATAAATGCTTTGTAAATAGAAGTTGTTGAGGAAGAAAATGAGAACTCATAGCCACAAAAACCACCTCCATGTCTCGAGAATTAAGGGAAATATGCACTTGTGACCAATGGGAACAAACTCTTGTCCAAGCATGACAACTTCTTCAATTAACCCCTTGTACTTTTGAATCAAACTGATAACTTTGAAATGTGATGAACCCAAAATAAACCTTTCATGAAATTTTTTCCAAAACAAATCCAATGGTGAGGTTTGAACTTCTCCAGCTTTATTTCCTAGGGCATGGAAATAAACTCATGAACCCATGGAGCAACTTGCTAAATCTCATTGCCTTCACCTACATTAGTAACAAGCAAGACAACCCAACATTGCATTTTATTAATTAAAAGGAAAAAATAACAAGACAAAATATTCATAATCACAAAAGAAAACAAGTCAAGGTGCTTGGTGATTCCTCAAAGAGCAAAACTAAAGAGAGGGAGAAGAACCAAAAGCCCTAATGTGATCTTGTTGTGATTGAATCAACATGGTATGATGAAGGAATCTTAGGGGAAAAAATTGGGGTACAACAATTTTGCCTCTAATTACTGGAAATATCAAGTTGTAGGCTTATGGCCAGTGTTTAATTATGTCAAATCATTGTTGAATTAATTGTTATTACATTCATACTACTGTCGCATACATAGCATATCATGTTGGCCTGGATTGGAAAATATAAAGTTGAAGGCTTATGCCTTGTTGCTTCCTATATTAATTGGTAAGATTAGTAAGTTGGGAGTTTTTCTCCATTGGTACCACATGCATGTGCATAAAAATGAGTCGCATTTCATGTTGCATCTTGAGTTGCTGCGATGATGAACCAGTTGTGATATAATGTTGATGACTTGGTTGTAATGGATGTCGTTAAAAACTATGAAGCAGTGATTTTGTATGATCTAATTCTAATATATTATTTATCGTACACCTAATTATATTATTTGATATCTCACCCCTTCTGTTTGAATATTACCCCTATTTTGGTAACGTGCAGGTAATCCAGAGTGAAGGCGGTTTACCTTCAGTAGTTCGAGTCAGTGTCGTCGCTCTGATACGTAACACTTGGGGGGATGAACGCTTATTGCTTTATTGCTGATTTTACTCCTGTTTCTGAATTTTAATTTGATTTTTGGTTAAGTACTTGTTGTTTTGAAGTTGTTTCTAGTTGGACAAGATGTTATGTCCTTTTAAGTTTGATATTATGATTCTGCTACGTAGTTATGAAATTTGTTGGGTTTTAAAAGATCAAGTTATGTTGATTTTAATTCATCTGAGTTTTAAGTGTTATGTATCTATTTTAGACGAGATTAAACGTCGTTGTTATAAGCTGAATGTGTAGCATCTCATTGGTTCGTTGGAAATTTTGAAACTCTGATTCTATTTAAATTTGTTGGGTAGAAATGGGGTGTTATATTAGTGGTATCAGAGCAAGTCAGTCCGTCCGACCAAGTTGTCGAGTCGTAGTTTATCTAATAATTGAGTATTGTTAACTTGAGTTCTAACCGTTGTTTATGTTGTACTGATAAGTTGAGATGGCTGGAAGGAATGAAGTTGCACTTGCTGCTACTTTAGAAGTTATGGCACATGCTATGGAGAATAAGCCGAACAGTGACAAGAATGTTGGATCTCGTAGCTTAACGACTTTTCAGAAGGAGAATCCACCTACCTTCAAGGGTAAGTATGATCCTGTCGGAGCGTTGGATTGGTTGAAAGAGATTGAGAGAATATTCTGTGTAATGGACTGCACTCCAGCGCAGAAGGTTCAATATGGTACTTATTGTACCCCAAAATTTTCCCTCCCATTTTCACACAAAACATACTCCTAGAGGTCCTCAATTGCTCAAGTTGACTAAGGATTGACCATACAAATCCTCCTCCTAAGACAATGAGCCTCAAACTAGGGTTTCACTCCTCATCAAGATGGTTGAGTTCCAAGGGTCCCAAATAGTCTCCATTGACCTAATATGTCCTCTAGATCATCCATGCCAAGTTTCATTCCTTTCACAACAAGTTTGCTCAGTCAACTGCTCAAATGTCTGAAAATCAACTATACTAGGGCAAAAGTCAATTGTGGCCCAAATACAGTCAAACTTAAATATTTTTGGTCAACATCAATATTTGGAAGTATTTTCCATCATTTGATCAAGGTTTGATCATGATTCCTCAAGAAATGCTCCTAACTCATCAAAAGTTAAAAATGGCAATTTAGGGTTTCTATAGGAAAAGTCAACCAAACTTTGACCAGGCATAACTTTCTCATACTTTATCTGAAATTTTCCAACCAAGGCTCATTTTTAAGAGAATCCAATTCCCTACAACTCCTCTTCATCCATCAAGGTCAAGAAATGACTCAATTAAAAGATACAAGTTCATACATTATAGGTCATTTCAAAAAGTCAATAAAAACACCTTTTGGGTCAAAGCTCCTTACATGAAAATGGAAGATCCAATTGAGATGAAACCAAAATGTTTGTTTAGAGGACATCCTAAGATCTCTAAAAAGTCCAAGAACACCCTCATAGGGTTAAAAATGAGAAAGATATGCATTGCTAAAGTTGACCAATTTTTGGGAAAGAGCGTGAAGCCAATATTGATCAAATTTGATTTTTTTTCCAAATGGGCCCATCTTCTTATGCTTGAAACTTGTTTCTAACATGGCCCACATCCTTTGAGCTCATTCATACATTATTATTTTATTTATATTACTTATTTTGAGATTTTATCCATTAAAATACAAAATTAAATAAATAAACCAAATAATGAAAGATATGATTTTCAAATCTTTTCTCATCAAATAATGGATAAGATAAGCTAGCAAATCAAGGAAAAAATGCACAAGGAAAGAGAAGGGACATATTTGCTTATTTTAGAAAATTTGGATTAAATATTCATCATATTAAAAAACATGATTATATTTGATCCTTGGCATTTTTGTTTACCTAAAGTGATTCAATATATAAACACAACAATCTCAGCCGTAATACACACGTGCACCTGCCTCCATAAACCCTAAAATCTTTCTCTAAAATCCAAAGAAAAGTGTAATTCGTATAAAACAATCTCCATCTGTTTTCAAGACAAACCAAGCATTGAATCTTCCTCCTGAAGACTCTAGGAAGCATTCCCCATCGTTAAGCAAGCCCAACACGCCTAGAAATTCCCTCACACGATCCCTCCGATTGGTAATTTTTCTCTACTCTCAAACTTCTAGAACATGCCATTCAAATCCATATAATGCTTACATTCATGTTTATAGTGATGATTAGAAGATATCTGACGTATCACATGTGACTTTAAGGGCTGAAATCGTAGGTTACCATAGTTAGGTTTTAAAGAAGCTTGAGCTTCAATAACATTGATACAAGCACTTCCAGGCGAAACTAATGCCATATTTGGTTTCCTGGGAAAATTTCAAGGGGAATAAGGTCTTTTTGTGCATCTTAATCCTTGTGTTTTGCAGGTTTGAATGTTGGGGTTGGCCAGAGAAGACGACCAGAGTATAGCTCCGGCATCGTTGACCCTAGTGGACTCAGGCATACCATGCGTGGTAATTTCATAGGATCTGATTGGTCCACTGGATGCGTGTGTTTTTGATGACATGGATTTGATATTTGTTTCCCTTATAATATTTTTGTGGTATTATATATATGAATTAACAGGATAACCCAGATGGCAAAGGTGCAAGTATGTGAGGGAATGGACCTGGGTTCGATCCCAGGTCCAACGATTTTGTATTTTTTCCAACATTTCTTACAAGTTTTAGTGTATGGCACCCCCATACGTATACCATACATCTCCAGATTTCATCCATTAGATCACTATAAGATCAGATCCAGCGCCTCTAACACGCTCTTCCATGGTAGACCCACAGGAGCCAGTGGCACTGAATCAAAAGGGACATTGGGCTTGCTGTTTGATCTGGGCCTAATTCAATTCAACGCCACACCACCCAAATTGCTCATCACATCAGACCCACTTTAATTATTTTTTAATTTCTTTTATTTGTTTTAATTATTTGTTTTAATTATTTTTGCAAAAAAAAATCATTATTTTAAAATCAAGAAAAATACAAAAACATTAGAATTAGGTTTTTTTCTTCATAAAAATATTTAATTTCATTAATTAATTAGGTTAATTAGGATAATTTAAATTCCTTTTTCATAATTAAAATTAATCAGAAATTAGGTTAATTTGCAAAATTAATTACTTTCTCAAAGTCCAAAAAATATTTTTCTTTATTCACTAATTACACGTCCTTGAATTTAATTGTTAATTCCCCGTATTTAATTTTGTCGCGCGTATTTTTTATTAAATTAGGTCATTTACTGTCGTTCCCTATTTACTATTTAATCCCCAAAGTTTTTTGGTCATGTAATCCCCATTCCCCGAAGCCTTGTAATACTTAGATTTACTGTTCCGCTTTTACTTTCTGCAAATATATAAACTGTTTAGATGTATGCGTAGGATTGTGTGATACGGTGGGAGAACTGACTTGAGTGTTTTGCGTTTTATCGCAAATGTTGCCGTTAGCAAGAGTCGCCGCCGACTTATCTTTTATCCAAAAGGAAAGATGAAAAAGCACAAGAAATACCTTTGAGATTATTTCTTGAGTTCGGGGGGTAGATTATGAAAAAGGAAGGTATTAGCACCCTTTTCATCCATGGTTTTCAATGGGCTCTTAGTTACTTGCTAGCTCACTTGCTTTTGTTTGAAATTATGCTTTGTGTGGTTTTTGAAAGTATTTTTATAAAGAGGCCATTGTTTAGGAAAACTTTGTAATGATTCTCGTTCGTAAGAATGTATACAAAGATGTTGATCTTTTGAAATATTTTCAAGTTTGTAAGATATTTTGAAACTGTAGGTGTTTATTTTGAAAATAGCAAGGATGTTTTGTTTTGAAAGTGAGCAAGTAACTAGGAGCATTCTACCTACTCAAAAGTCTTTCAGGTTCATTTCCTCTTTCCTTTTACATTGCTATCTTACCATTGATTTGGTAAGTAACCTTATCTTTGGATGTAAACGGGACTGGCGTGGGTTATCGTATAACCATGATTAGAAATGGTGCAAGGTATCTTAGCATTCTATTTTAGGGACTAAAATCATTTGAAAGGCAACATAGATAGCGTCATAGAGGGACTATGATCTTTATATTTTAATTGTTTTTTTTGCTAAGATACCTCTCATGCATACTATGGCCATTTTGTAAGGAAACCAAGTGGATTTTACCCTAAGGATGCTTGTGTGCAAGTGTATTTTTTTTCATGATTGGTTTTGTCTTTGATTAGGGTTGTCTAGTTTATTAGTTTTAGTCTTTCCATTCAAACCCTAATTACTAGCATTTATATTTAAAGCGATACATTGCGGAATTTAAAATTACTACGCTATTACAATACTTGTGGGAGGGGGTGTATAAATTACAAATGGGGATTGCTAAAAAAATAAACCTAATTATCTATTACAACCGTATTGAATTTGGATAAATAATGTACATAAATGAATAAATATACAAGAATGTAAAATGGAAAGAAAATGGACTTTTATTTGGATTTTTTAGGGAAAAGGGGTTTTGTTTTAACCTAATTAACTAAAAGAAATAATTAATTAAATTATTGAAAAGTTGACCTAAATTTACTAGGAAAAGAATTTAAATAAAAACCTAATGTATTAATTGATTAAAAAGAAATTAAGTTTATAAGAAGAATATTTTTGGTATTTTTGTCTTAAAAATAAATTATAGTATTATAAAATATTTTTGATCTTTTCATATATTAAAATAATATATTTAAATTGTATAAAAGAAAATAACTAAAAAAAACTAGTTTCTAATTAAACTTACAAATCAATTGGTAAAATAAATAAAGCATGATTAAATAAAATAATTTTTAGTATTTTTAGTATTAGATAAAGTAATTAAGAAAACAAATAAATAATAAAAAAATGAGAAAAAGAAAATAAAATGGGCCAGGGTTGTGAATAGCCAGCAAGGGGGGTCAGAAGTAAAAAAAAAATCCCAAGAGGATGAGGTCCAGCGCTGCAAACAAATGATAAAAATATGAAAAAAGTAAGAAAACAAGTAAAAGGGTACCACTGGGCTCGAACCAAGGTCCCTATAGTCACAAGCGCGCGCTTCTACCACTAGGGTGGCTATACATCCGTTTATTAATATCAAACCATAAATATATATGGTAAACATGTTCCTGAAGACAATTTCATCTTCAACCTCACGCCCAGCCTGAACCTCTGTATCTTATTCAATTCTCAACCAAAATGAAAAATGTAAACAGGAAACTCGTGGCAAATTTCCTCACGATTTCAGAAATGCAAAGCAATAAAATTATAGATCAAATACAAACATGAATTTTAATGGCCCTAATCTGAACCCTAAAAATTTCAGAAACTTCAATCTTAAAATTCTCTAAGCTCAAGCAACATAAATGAAAACTATGGACATGGTTAGCTTTAGAGCAATGATATCTACATTTTTCATTCACAAATAAACCATTAATGATGCGTCTATGAGGAGTTCAAAGTTGAGATAACTTACCTTAAAAACTGGAAATCGTGTTTTGTGAATGAGCATTCCTCAAGGTGTTGTGATGATAAAAAAAAGCTCCACTGAGGTTCCAGGAAGCTAATGCAATGATTAGCTTGGTTAGAGAGTGGTTGAAATGGTCTGGAGAAGTCAACTTACAGTGCTCTGTTTTTGAACTTGGAAATGGAGGAAGATGGTGTTACAAAACTATAACAGGGGAA
Source organism: Vicia faba (assembly GCA_948472305.1). Classification (NCBI taxonomy): domain Eukaryota; kingdom Viridiplantae; phylum Streptophyta; class Magnoliopsida; order Fabales; family Fabaceae; genus Vicia; species Vicia faba. Next base: position 148,998,310 of record OX451740.1, read on the forward strand.
GGGATGACTTCTAAATGATGTTTAAAAGCTTTTGGAAGCAAGAAGCCAAAAATGGAAGTGTGAGATGCCAATCTGTGTTCTTGGTGTTTTCAGGGCTCAAGCATGTGTGAGATTTGTGACAAATTACTTGTGTATGTATAAGAAAAATGTCTTAGTGCTTGAGAGAGTCAGAGGTACAAGTTATAGGCTGATTGCTATGTTACTTGATTTTGAAGAAAAGTGGGAAAACAAGTTTCAATATGTAGTACAAGCATGTGTTGGGTGATTGTAAGTGTTGAGATCTACTTCTCTTGAGTTATGAGACATGTATGATAAGAAGAGAACAAGTGCAAGGCTCAAGAACAAGTTTTATGCAAAAAGCTACTTTATCAAAATGGCATTGTGCACTTTCTTCTCAAAATGGATATAAAACATGGCCTTGCATTAAATGCTGGAATTGAGACCTCTAACAGCTGTGCAAACAATTAATTATGGAGTGCCTAACAAGTTTGAGGTCTGTAAAGTAGAGATTATATAGCATAGGTTTGGAATTTGAATCTTGTTCATCACAAAATGACTTGTAATTCAAGTGTGAAAACCCTAACTTCATCTCTTCGATTATCCCTACTAGAAAATGATCTCAAGGAGTTCTTTGACATTTTGGAAAGCTTGTAATATGATCTACAACACCTCTTTAAATCACTTTTGAAAATTCCCCTTGGAACTATATGAAAAAGTGCCATGAAGTTAGGTCAAAATCCTGACCAAATTATGGCAATATTTCACTAAGTGTTTTGTTTCATGACCATGTGTTCTTAAAATTATAACTTGAGATCCAAGCACCTTTGGAAGGAGTTGTTCAAATAAATTTTGTAGATTTCATGGAGATCTACAACTTTCATGTTGAAAGTTTCTTTTGAATCATCTTGCATCATGGTGAAAATTTTGCTCCAAGTTGTGAAAAAATAAGAAATTTTCAACACTTAGAAAAATTTCTAAGTTTAGAAATTTTAACTTTTTCAAAATGAAATCTTGAATTTTTGATTTCTTGATGAATAAGTTTCATATTTTGGCATCCTTTGATGAATTGTGATCTTTGACATTTGATTTTGACCAAAAAGTTAAAGTTTGACTTTTCAGTATACAATTGACTTTTGATCAGTTGACTGAAAATTCATCTGTCAATCCATTGGACTTGAGAAATGTTTTGAGCCATGTCATTAGGTAAAAATGATGCAATTGGACTCTTGAGATTGTTCTTGAAACCAATTGATCATTTGCAAGGTAAAAAATCAGAAATTGGCCCTTCTCAGTCAAAACCCTAATTTTGACCATTTTGCCTTTTTAAAGATTTGATCAAATTTCTTGAGGAATTATGATCCAAACATGATAAAATGATACATGTGAGTTTAAAATGTTGACGTGGATAAAAAATTATGAAGTTTGACTGTAAATTGGCCACAATTGACTTTTTCCCCAACACAGTTGATTTTTAGGTCAACTGCTCAATTGACTGAGCAAAAGTGTGATCCAAAGCATGAAACTTGACATGAGTAATCTTGAGGGTCCATAATGATCCATGAAATTCATATGGGGCATTGGAAGTTCAAATATCCTTGTGCAATCTCAAACCCTAATTTTGGTCATCAGTGCTTAAGGAGGTGCCTTGAGCTGATCAACCGTAGTGCAATCTTGAGCCAAAGGAGATCTTGTGAGAAAATTCTTGATAAATGAGGGGGAATATTTTGGGGTACAATAGCTGCCCCTGTTCAATCTTCTTAAGCCTGAAGAGTTAGATTGGCGAGTTTTGCCATTCGTGACTCGAAGGTGGAAGATGATTGGACATTAGAGTGCCCAGAAATTTGCACTCGGTGATGTGATGGTTGATGGTATAGGGAATGGGATTAAAGATGCCATTTGGAGGGATGATGGAAAAATGTTGGAGATGGGCTTGTAGATGCCATCTAGAAATGATTGCTAAATCGTATCTGTAAGCTGAAACTGAATGAGTATCAGAATGGCGTCCGTGTCTGGAGCGTATCTGAACTCTATCTGCAAACTGAATCTGAATGAGTATCAGAATGGAGTCCGTGTCTGGAGCGCATCTGAACCGCATCTAAAAGCTGAATCTGAATGAGTATCAGAATGGCATCCGTGTCTGGAGCGTATCTGAACTGTATTCGAAAACTGAATCTGAATGAGTATTAGAATGGTGTCCGTGTCTGGAGCATATCTGAACCGTATCTGAAAGCTGAATCTGAACGAGTATCAGAATGGAATCCGTGTCTAGAGCGTATCTGAATTGTATCTGAAAACTGAATGAGTATCAGAATGGCGTCCGTGTCTAGAGCGTATCTGAACCGTATCTGAAAGCTGAATCTGAACGAGTATCAGAATGGCATCCGTGTCTGGAGCGTATCTGAAAACTGAATCTGAATGAGTATCAGAATGGCGTCCGTGTCTGCAGCGTATCTGAACTATATCTGAAAAGCCTTTGAACATTGTTAATGGTAGCTGTTGATTAACCTTATCCTGAAAAGGGTAAAATGTTAGCTAATAGCAATGTCATGTTGTATGAAATTCATGGTATAATGAGATTATGATACATGCATTCGTGTTATCGATGTTTATGATATATGGATGCGATGTATGCGTATGTGAGTTAATCTGCTGCACTTCTTGTTGGATTGGGGAAAATAAATCCCCGACTGCTACTGAGGATATGGAGTGCAAGTCTTCATGTTTTGAAGTGTTGATGAATTTCTACTTAGAGAAATAAACTTGTTGTGAGGGAAATTCCATATACTGCTTGTAAAATCCTATTGGGGAATCTTGAGAAATTTGGCGACTTCTACCGGGGAGTGATAAATGGAAGTCTTGTTCCACTAGGGATTAAACTGCACACTGCGGGGAATTTTATGGAAATAGCTTAGAGATATTTCCCTATTTCTTAAAGCCATTAGTGATTGTCTTTCTATTTTGTTCGTTTGTAAATGGTAGTTACGTTCAAATGCATATGTTCAAAAATAAATCATTGGACATTTTCGTAAACAAAACACAAGAGTAAAGAAAAACATATAGTTTTGTACTTTCAAATGGATATTTTTGTATTGACTTTGAGTAAGTATTTTTGTACAATGAGAAAAACATTCTAGTAAGAGAATGTTGTTGTAAATTAAATGAAAAGTTTATACAAAGAAAAGATAGCTATGTGAAATAATCATATTGGGTTCCCATTCTGCTATAGCATTCGTGTTTCTGAGCATCTTATATATTTGTTGCCTTATCCGAAGCTGATTGAATTGATCAGAACCGTCGAGTTTGCACGTTGTCTGTAAGGTGATCCAACGGGACATAGTCATACGCTTTAATTCCCTAACTTTTTCCTGGACTGCCCTTTCGGGTTTTCGGTCCACCGGGATACCTTTTTTTACCCAAGCTGCCCTTTCGGGTTTTCAGCTTGTCAGGTGTACAGATTTTTTTGTTTTATCAATAATTTTTGCGCGAACCTTTTTGGTTCGCCGGGATGCCCTTGTTTTTCCTAGGTGTATCAACCTAGGTGGTCTCTTATGCATAGTATCTTTTGACTATGTCTGTGTTCACGGGGTGCGGCAGGTCGTCACCATCCATAGTGGTCAAGATGATTGCTCCACCAGAGAATATGCTTTTGATTTCAAATGGTCCTTCGTATGTAGGAGTCCATTTTCCCCTGGGATCGCCTTGCGGCAGTATGATGCGCTTGATCACCAAATCCCCTAATTGATACACTTGGCGTCTGACCTTTTTGTTGAAAGCCTTGATCATCGGTTTTTGATACATTTGACCATGACAGACAACAATAAGCCTTTTCTCATCAATCAAGTTCAGTTGATCAAGTCGGGTTTGGGTCCAATCGTCTTCATTCAACCTTACATCCTTCATAATTCTCAGAGAGGGGATCTGGACCTCAATAGGCAAGACAACCTCCATGCCGTATACCAGAGAGTAGGGTGTTGCCCCAGTTGATGTGTGTGCCGTGGTACGATAACCGTGGAGAGCGAATGGTAGAATCTCATTCCAGTCTTTGTACGTGACTTTCATTTTCTGTATGATCTTTTTGATGTTCTTATTTGTGGCTTCGACATCACCATTCATCTTTGGCCAGTAAGGGGAAGAATTGTGATGCTGGACCTTGAATTGCTTGCACAGCGCGGTCATTATAGTATTGTTTAGATTCGTACCATTTTCTTTGATGATCCTCTCTGGGATACCATACCGACAGATGGGATTCTGTTTAATGAACCGAGCTACAACATTCTTGGTAACGAAAGCAAAAGAGGCCGCCTCAACCCACTTTGTAAAATAGTCAATGGCCACTAAGATGAAGCGGTGTCCATTAGAGGTTGTTGGTTTTATTTCCCCAATCATATTGATTCCCCATATAGAAAAGGGCCAAGGAGCCGTCAAGACATTCAGAGGAACCGGAGGTACGTGCACCTTGTCAGCATAGATCTGACACTTGTGGCAGGTTCGAGAATGTTGATAGCAATCTGCTTCCATGGTAGACCGATAATAACCTGCCCATAGGATTTTCTTTGCTATCGTATGCCCACTGGAATGGGTGCCAAAAGTTCCCCCATGTAGATCAGCCATGACCTTTTCTGCCTCAACCTTGTCTATGCAACTGAGCAAAACAGAGTCATGGTTGCGTTTGTAGAGAATGCCGTTACTAAGGAAGAACTTAGCAGAGAATCTCCTTAAGAACTTCTTATCATTGACTGAAGCTCCTTCCAGATATTCTTGAGCCTCGAGATACCTCTTGACTTCGTGAAACCAAGGCCAGTCCACTACTTCTTTAGTACTAATCTCGTGACAGTGAGTTGGTTCATCAATTCGTTCAATGGTGATCTGGGGAGCCTCGTTATCCCATTTAAGTTTAAACATGGATGACATTGTGGCTAGCGCCTCTGCTAGCTAATTTTCTTCTCGTGGGAAATGCTCGAAGGTAATCTTCTCAAAATGTGGGATTAATGTCAACACATGTTCTTTATAGGGGATAAGGTTAGGGTGTTTGGTATCCCATTCCCCTTTGATCTGGCTGATGACCAAAGCTGAATCTCCAAATACATTTAAGGATTTGATCCCCAAATCTATGACAGCTTTGAGACAAAAAATGCACACTTCGTATTCTTCTATGTTATTTGTACAATGGAAGAAGAGACTTGCCGTAAAGGGAGTATAACATCCTTCAAGAGATATGAATACAACACCTATACCATTACCGAGTGCGTTGGACACCCCAACAAAAACCAGGGTCCATCGGGACGCTTGTTCAGGTTCGTCATATGGTATGAATTCTTCATAGTTATTTACCATCATGATGTCTTCATCTGGGAATTCGAATTTCATGGGCTGGTAGTCATCCACAGCTTGATGAGCAAGGTGATCAGCTAGCACACTTACCTTTATTGCTTTCTGGGTAGTATACTGTATGTCATATTCTGTCAGGATCATCTGCCATCTCGCTATTCTCCCAGAGAGAGCAGGTTTCTCGAAGATGTATTTTATTGGATCCACTTTAGATATCAATAAGGTAGTATGGGTTAGCATATACTGTCTTAGCCGGCGGGCAGCGCATGCCAGAGCGCAACAAGTTTTCTCGAGCAGTGAATATCTGGTTCCACAGTCGGTAAACTTTTTGCTCAGGTAATACGTAGCATGCTCTTTCTGGCCAGACTCGTCATACAACCCCAGCACACACCCCATTGAATTTTCCAAAACAGTTAGTTACATGATCAATGGTCTTCCCTCGACTGGTGGCATCAAAACAAGAGGCTCTTGTAAGTACTCTTTGATCTTGTCGAAGGCAGTTTGGCACTCATCATTCCATTTGACTACTTGATCTTTCTTCTGCAATTTGAAGGTTGGTTCACAAGTAGCTGTTAGGTGAGAAATGAATATGGAAATATAGTTTAACCGTCCCAAGAATCCTCTGACTTCCTTCTCAGTACGAGGACCATGAATTTCTTGTATTGCTTTCACTTTGGCAGAATCCACTTCGATACCTTTACCGCTAACGACAAAGTCTAAGAGCTTACCGGACCTCACCCCAAATGTGCATTTATTTGGGTTTAACCTCAGCTTGTATTTCTTTAATCTCTCAAACAACTTCTACAAATGGTCAAGATGTTCTTCTTCAGTTTGAGATCTGGCTATCATATCGTCCATATAGACCTCTATTTCGTGATGTATCATGTCGTGAAATAAAGCTACTATGGAACACTGATAGGTTGCCCCAACATTCTTCAACCCGAATGGCATAACCTTGTAGCAGAATGTGCCCCACTGTGTGATAAAGGTTGTTTTATCCATATCCTCAAGCGCCATTTTGATTTGGTTGTAGCCTGAGAAACCATCCATGAAGGAAAACACCTTATGTTGTGCCGTATTGTCAACCAAAATATCAATGTGGGGAAGTGGGAAATCATCCTTAGGGCTTTCCCTATTCAAACCTCTGTAGTCCACGCACATTCGTACATTTCCGTCCTTTTTAGGCACGTGAACAACATTGGCGACCCATTGCGGATAGGAGGTGACGACCAAGAATCCGGCGTTTAATTGTTTCATGACTTCCGCCTTGATCTTCTCTGACATGTCTGGTTGCATACGACAAACCTTTTGTTTTACCGGTGGGCAGTCTTCTTTTGTTGCTAGACGATGTACCACGATATCTGCATCCAGTCTTGGCATGTCTTCATATGACCAGGCAAAGACCTCAACATAATCATGTAGCAACTGAATTAGACGTTTCTTGGCACTAGGTTCCAGATTGGCACCCACCTTGACTTCCTTCTTGTCCTCTTCGGTAACTAGGTTAACCGTGTCCACTGGTTCTTCATGGGGCTGAATGGTCCTCTCTTCTTGTTGTAGTAACCTTGCTAGTTCCCTCGGAACTTCATAATCTTCCTCACCTTCATCTTCGGCCTGGTAGATTAGATTTTCAGAGTCACAAAAGGCTATAGCAGAATCGTTACCCATGGGATCCCGAATGGATGTAGATCTGCATTTTGAATGTGAGTGTGTGTAAGAGTATAGTTATCTTTGAAAGAAAATAAAAATGTAAAAAGAAAGACAAAGAACACAAAGTTTGTATGCAAAAACGTCCATGATTCATTGATGACATATGAAAATGAGATAACAAGCCTTACAAATGGACCATTGTGCCTCGGGTAAGACACATGGCTTAAAAAGTCTGAATTGTTATAGATCCGACAAAATTTAAAGACAAATTACTGTTGGATAAAAGTGTTTGGGACAAAATCTCTAGCTTTCCAGTTGCTGAGCCCTCCATTGATAGTTGAGAAAATCCAATCCTCTAGGTTGTAGTTGTCTTCATCATCCTCCACTGTATTGACTTCATGGTTGCTGATCTTCAAGGGTGGTCCTCCCGTACGAGCACGACGTACAACTTTCTGGGCTCCTGAAGTGAAACCCAACCCAAATTTGTCAGATTTGTATGGGATATCTGGGAGTTGGACCCAAATAGTGCATCCACCTTCCTTGATCACTGTCTTGGCATCCTTCAAAGACGACATCTTGAGCGGAGGCCTTGTAATCTTTGGGACTTGGGAAACAGCCTTGGTTACTGCCACAGTTTGCAGGACTTCTTCAAAGTGCTGGAATGGAGTTTAAATAAATTCACCATCTAATTCCACATATATGAAGGAAGTTAGATGACTGACCATATACTCTTATTCTCCATGAACAATGATGATTTTCCCCTGAGTCAGATATTTCAGCATTTGATGCAACGTAGAGGTAACAACACCAACATTGTGAATCCACGGTCGGCCTAATAAGCAGGAATATGAAGGGCGAATATCCATTACATAAAAAGTTGAATCAATTGTTTGGGTTCCAACTTTTATGGGGATGTCCACTTCCCCATGCACCATCCTTTTTGAGCCATCGAAGGCCCTTACGACTATGTTGCTAGGTTTCAAGGTCAATCATTCATAGCGAAGCCTATCAAGAGCTTTTTAGGAAACACATTCAGAGATGAACCGGTATCGACCAAGACATGAGCCAAAGTCGTGCCCCTGCATTCGACTGAGACATGCAATGCCTCGTTATTCTTCCTCCCTCTTGGCATTAAATCAGCATCCGAAAAACCTAAACCATTATCTGCGGGTAAGCTGGCTATGCAGTCTTGGAACTGATCGACAGATGTTTCTTGGGGTACATGGGCAGTTTTAAGGAATTTTACCAAGGCCTTTGCATAAGCCTCAGAACATAACAATAAATCCAGCATGGAAATTTTTGATGGAGTTTACCCCAGTTGTTCGACTATGTTGTAGTCGCTTCTTTTTATAATCTTTAGAATTTCCTCCATCTCTTTTCGGGAGGTCTCAGGGATAGCTATTGATTGTGCCTTCATTCGGGCAGGCTCAACTAGAATACCTTTCCCTGGAGTCTCGGTTGACTCGGCAGTAGGAATGTCAGTAGGGGTGATAACAGGGACCGCAACAGTTTTGTAAACAAGAGTATTAGAAGAGATGATTGTAGGACTGGGAATAGCCTTTGGAGGAGCAACAACAACATGAATGATTACAGGTCCAGAAATAACTTTTAGAGGAGCAATTTATGGAGAGAATACCCTTCCACTTCATGTTATCTTTCTAGTCCCTGCGATGTTACTGATATCAGAGTCAATTTTCTCAGAACTTGAATTTTCAGCAACTGGCCAATCTTGCTTGATACCGTGATAGTAGAAATCACCTCCATAATTCCATGGGATATTTCTGTCTAACGAATACGGGATTGGTCCAGGCATTGTAATTATCAATGGAGCTACTTTAGGAACTGATGTAATTCTAACAGGTCTTTTGGTGGAGACCCCAGAAGAATTGGCGGAAATGGTCACTATGGAAACATCATTATAAGAAACAGTTGGAATAGAAGTCTTCTCGAACAAAATCTCCTTGTCATCTATTAGGCATTGAACGCCTGCTTTTAATAAATGACAGCTGGTTGGTGAGGATAAACAGAAATGACAGCTTTCATCACAGCCTGGGAATACACCGACATTCAAAAAGTTCTTTTTGATAGTCAGGAGTGGGGTCACAAGTTCATCAACCAAATTACCAAACATATCTTTCTCAATGACATTGACATCATGGCCGTGCTTGGGCATAGGGGCAGTGATAACATTGGGAATTTCTGGCGCATCAAATTCAATCTATTTGGCTTCAAGAAGGTCTTGTACCTTATTTTTCAGAGCCCAACAGTTGTTAGTGTCATGGCAAGGACTCTCAGAATGGTATGCACAGCGGGCATTAGGATGATAATGAGGAGAGGTTGCGTTAGGATTCTTTGGAGCTTCTTTCAAAGTCACTAGATTGGATCTTAACAAATGTGGCAAAACTTGAGATAATGTCATATTAATTCGGGTGAACTGTCTGACTGGTCTTTCTGTTGTTGGTTGGTTGCTTATTTCTGAGAAGGTGAAGGTTTAGGAATCATGCCATCCCCCACCATTGGACGGAGTTCAGTCCTATCCTGATTTCTCTGAGGATATACAACAACAACTTCTTTTTTTCCAATAAATGGTTTCCTTACAGCAGCAGAGGATGCGTCTTTTTGAATCTTCCCATTCTTTATCCTGACTTCCACTCTTTCTCCGGTCAATATCAATTCGGTAAAACCTACTGAGGAACTCCCAATTAAGTGATTAAAGAACGGACCGGACAGGGTATCCAAAAACATGTATACTAAATCTCTTTCAGATAGGGGAAGCTGGACTCTTCCTGCTAAGTCCCTCCATTTTTGAGCGTAGTCTTTGAAGCCTTCACTTAAAACCATGGCCATAATCGTGAGTTGAGTACGGGTGGGAGCAAGGTCTGTGTTGTATTGGTATTGTTTGAAAAAGGCAGCGGCAAGATCTTCCCAATTATGAACATTGGCTCTTTCTAGCTGATAAAACCAATCAAGTTGAGTTCCAGACATACTATCTTGAAAGAAGTGTACCCATAAATCCCTGTCAGTAGTGTGAGGCTGTATTTTACTTACATAGGACCAGAGATGCATTTTGAGACATGAAACTCTGTCGTATTTGGCGAATACCGGTGCCTTGAATTTTTGAGGAATGACAATCCCAGATACTAAACCCAACTCCTCAAAGTCTAGTCCAGGCACTTTATTAATTTCCATTTCACTTAACCGTTGTTACAGATGCTTATACTTGTCGTCAGCCAGAGATATTGTTCTTCAGAATAATCTTCTTCTTCCCCTTCCTCTTCTGAATCTGGCTGAGCCACTGTTTCCTTGCCTTTCACTTCTTAATTATCTTTCTCACCAGATGACGTTGCATAGTCTAAGGTCCGTCTAGCTTGTCCGTGAAACCTTCTTCCCATATTTAGAACTCCGATTATTTTATTTTTTTCTTCTTTTTCATTTCAACCAGCAAGGTCTTCAACTCTTCTTGTCCTTTGGCTAGAGTTAAGAACATCTGTTAAAACTTAGCATTCTGTGCTTGGAGGTCCTTCACCGTCTGCTCGAGATCCATCTTACTGAAATAAATAGTAGAAAGATGAGGAGACTTGTTTCAAGAAACCTTCTTATGTTATGATGAATGGTAGATGCATATGCAATGATTTCAAGGATTTTTAGAGATTCAAATTTGTTTTTAGACAAAAAGGAAACACATGTTATATTAATAATTTAAAGCTTGAGTACATCAATGCCTCTTTAGGCTTACACAAAAATATAAATTCTAAGATAAAAAGGTTGTGCGCATCCTCTTTGGTGTGATGTAGGCGTTTAGAGTCCGCTCCTCATGAAGATGCTTGGTAAGCTCCAAATTCTTCTTTTCGCTGGTTTAGAATTGGGACTCGAAAGTATCTCCCCCCCCCCCCCCTTGAGCTGTATCTAATCTCTTTGTAAGTCTTCAAGAGATGTGGGCATGTCAGGATGTAGGATGATGTATGGGATATCTCCCTCCACAGCAGGCTCTATTATTACCGGGAGAATGGAGGGATAAGGCATCATAATACTTTGAGCGCGAGCTCGTGCCCATTTGAGGTAAGGTTCAAGAGGGATAAAGTTCTTATGCCCCAATGTCTTGATATCTACCTTGTTCAACATCCTCCAAGCTCGGATAAATCTCTGGCGATGACCTTGATCATCGTTATCGTAGTTAAATACCAAAACTTGAATGAGCATCTCATGTGGGCCATCCCTTCGGGCGTAACCAAACTGTCTTAAGGCTAAGCAGGGGTTGTAGGTGATACCTCCCCTAATTCCTAGTAAAGGGACATTATGTAATTCTCCACAACGGTCAACGGTGATAACATTCTCTATAGATCGAGAACACCAATGGATGTCTGAATGTTTGAGCGTCATCAACCTTTGTGAACACTTTGAACCTTTATCGTTCTTCAATACAGATTGGGGAAGATGCAAAATAAACCATCTTGCCAAAATAGGAGTACAACACATAAGGATACGTCTTTTCCTCATTGTGCGAGTGTGAAAGGAATGTAGGATGTCCCCTAGAAAAGTAGGCACCGGGTTACGAGACATGAAAATTTTGACGGTGTTCACATCTATGAGTTGGTCAGGATTTGGAAACAAAACCATCCCATAGATGAGGAGAGCTACAATTTCTTTAAAAGCTTTCAAGTCTAAGGAGTTCCAACATTTCTGGGCTTTCTCAAACAAGAACTTGGATAAGAAACCTTTGACACCACTCCTTGTTTCCCAATTGGTTGTGATATCAGATGGTTGCAAGTGTAGAGCTTGAGAAATCTCTTTTGGCTTTGGATCTTTTTACGTACAATTGAAAGGTAGTTGATTGAGAATAGGAATGCTCAAGAGTTTGGAGAATTCTTCCAAAGTTGGCACAAGTTGATAATCGGGAAATGTGAAGCAATGGTGTAAAGGATCAAAGAACTGAAAGAGAACCTTCATCACGTCTTCATCAATGTTGGAGGTGACCAAGTTTAGTAGGCGACCATGTCATTCGGTGAATGGATAATTTTCAGGAATCCTTGAAGCTAGCTCTTTAAGTTATGGAGGGATCCTTACAAGAGTGACTTGAATGGTTTTCCTGCGAATAGAATCCATGTCCTACAAAACAGAACAAAGATAAATACCAAGATCCTTGAAATGGTTAATGAGTATGAGTATGATGTTATGATGTTTATGATGTTATGTACAAGTAAATATACACAAACAAAGCAAACAAATCCTTAGTTTTATGCTTGCATGGAGTCTCATAGGTAAGTACCCTCTTGAAGTTTAGTTGGCTCAAACCTGTCCTAGAAATAGTAACCGGGTTCTAAGGAGCTAAATATCACTGGTTTGTTTTCTCGGGCATTGTTTCAGCGCAAGTCTCTTAAATGGCGACCGAAATATCCCAAAAAAACCAAACCTCAATGAGTTTAGTATTGAGTATCTACCAACTTCGGACTGCACCAAAGTCGGTCATCTCATTACGTCCTAAAGGCCAAGTTGGTCAAGTAAAGGTTCTAAAAGTTCATCAGTGCTTCATGACATCACTCAGCGGCCCCGTATTCTCCTTGACTACTCAAGGGCTACCGGTACCCACAAATATGTCACACTAACGTAGCTATTGCTTAGACCATGTTGGTATATCCCGCACAATTTCCACAATGTATTGCTACTTACCTATAAGGTATCCCAAATCCGGGTAGAATATTCAAACCCAAACAAAGAACCATAATGTAAAAGCATATAAGTCAAACAAAGAAAGCAAGTAAATGTGATCTAACCCTAAGGTAACCCCACTTTTAGAATTTGTTCCCAGCAGAGTCGCCAGTTCTGTGATACGATGGGAGAACTGACTTGGGCGTTTTACGTTTTATCGCAAATGTTGTGGTTAGCAAGAGTCGCCATCAACTTTTTTTTTATCCAAAAGGAAAGGTGAAAAAGCATAGGAAAGACCTTTGATATTATTTCTTGAGTTCGGGGGGTAGATTATGAAAAGGGAATGTATTAGCACCCTTTTCATCTATGGTTTTCCATGGGCTCTTAATTACTTGCTAGATCACTTGCTTTTGTTTGAAATTGTGCTTTGTGTGGTTTTTGTAGGTATTTTTGTAAAGAGGCCATTGTTTAGGCAAATTTTGTAATGATTCTCATTCGTAAGAATGTATACAAAGATGTTGATCTTTTGAAAATGTTTTCAAGTTTGTAAGATATTTTGAAAGTGAAGGTGTTTATTTTGAAAATAGCAAGGATGTTTTGTTTTGAAAGTGAGCAAGTAACTAGGAGCATTCTACCTACTCAAAAGTATTTCATGTTCATTTCCTCTTTCCTTTGACATAGTTATCTTACCATTGGTTTGGTAAGTAACCCTATCTTTGGATGTAAACGGGATGGGCGTGGATCATCCTATTACCATGATTAAGAATGTTGCAATGTATCTTAGCATTCTCTTTCAGGGACTAAGATCATTTGAAAGGCAACATAAATAACGTCATCGAGGGTCTATGATCTTTATATTTTGCTTGTTTTTTTTGCTAAGATACCTCACATGCATATTATGGCCATTTTGTAAGGCAACCAAGTGGATTTTACCCTAAGGATGCTTGTGTGCAAGTGTATTGTTTTTCATGCTTGGTTTTGTCTTTAATTAGGATTGTCTAGTTGATTAGTTTTAGTCTTTCCATTCAAACCCTAATTACTAGCATTTGTATATTGTGGAATTTAAAATTACTACGCTATTACAATATATGTGGGAGGGGGTGTACAAATTAAAAATGGGAATTGTTAAAAAAGAAACCTAATTATCTATTACAACCATGTTGAATTTGGATAAATAATATATAAAAATGAATAAATATACAAGAATGTAAAATGGAAATAAAATAGACTTTTATTTGGATTTTTTAGGGGAAAGGGGTTTTGTTTTAACTTAATTAACTAAAAGAAATAATCAATTAAATTAGTGAAAAGTAGACCTAAATTTACTAGGAAAAGAATATAAATAAAAACCTAATCTATTAATTGATTAAAAAGAAATTAAGTTTATAAGAAGAATATTTTTGGTATTTTTGTCTTAAAAATAAATTATAGTATTATAAAATATTTTTGATCTTTTCATATATTAAAATAATATATTTAAATTTTGTAAAAGAAAATAACTAAAAAAAACCTAGTTTCTAATTAAATTTACAGATCAATTGGTAAAATAAATAATGTACGATTAAATAAAATAATTTTTTTGTGTAAAAAGTAAATGAACTATATCAAAATATAAATCTAATATTTTTTATATTTTTTTATTTTGATTTTTATTATTAGATAAAGTATTTAAGAAAACAAATAAATAATAAAAAAAATGAGAAAAAGAAAATAAAATGGGCCAGGGGTGTGAATAGCCAGCAAGGGAGGTCAGAAGTAAAAATAAAAAGCCCAAGAGGATGAGACCCAGTGATGTAAACAAATGACAAAAATATGAAAAAAAGTGAGAAAACAAGTAAAAGGGTACCACTGGGCTCGAACCCAGGTCCCTATAGTCACAGGCGCGCGCTTCTACAACTGGAGTGGCTATACATCCGTTTATTAATATCAAACCATAAATATATATGGTAAACACGTTCCTGAAGACAACTTCATCTTCAACCTCACGCCCAACTTGAACCTCTATCTTATTCAATTCTCAACTAAAATGAAAAATGTAAACAGGAAACTCGTGACAAATTTCCTCACGATTTCAGAAATGCAAAGCAATAAAATTATAGATCAGAGACAAACATGAATTTTAATGACCCTAATCTGAACCCTAAAAATTTCAGAAACTTCAATCTTAAAATTCTCTAAGCTCAAGCAACATAAATGAAAACTATGGACATGGTTAGCTTTAGAGAAATGATATCTACATTTTTCATTCACAAATAAGCCATTAATGATGCTTGTATGAGATAACTTACCTCAAAAACTGGAAATCATGTTCCGCGAATGAGCACTCCTCAAGGTGTTGTGATGATCAGAAAAGCTCCACTGAGGTCCCAGGAAGCTAATGCAATGATTAGCTTGGTTTGAGAGTGGTTGAAATTGTCTGGAGAAGTCCACTTACAGTGCTCTGTTTTTGAACTTGGAAATGGAGGAAGATGGTGTTACAAAACTGTAACAGAGGAATGGATGACTTCTAAATGATGTTTAGAAGCTTTCGGAATCAAGAAGCCAAGAAACGCACAAGTAGTTTTTGGTTTTGGGATTTTTGGCCAGAATCTGCAACAACGGAAGTGTGAGATGCCAATCTATGTTCTTGGTGTTTCAGGGCTCAAGTATGTGTGGGATTTGTGGCAACTGACTTGTGTATGTATAAGCAAAAGGTCTTAGTGCTTGAGAGAGTCAGAGGTACAAGTTATAGGTTGATTGCTATGTTACTAGAAAAGTGGGAAAACAAGTTTCAATGTGTAGTACAAGCATGGGCTGGGTGATTGTAAGTATTGAGATCAACATATCTTGAGTTATGAGACATGTATGATCAGAAGAGAACAAGTGCAAGGCTCAAGAACAAGTTTTATGCAAAAAGCTACTTTATCAAAATGGCAAGGTGCACTTTCTTCGCAAAATGGATATAAAGCATGGCCTTGCATTGAATGCTTAAATTGAGACCTCTAACAGCTGTGAAAACAATTAATTATGGAGTTCCTAACAATTTTAAGGCCTGTAAAGTAGAGATTATGCAATATAGGTTTGAAATTTGAATCTTGTTCATCATAAAATGACTTGTAATTCAAGTGTGAAAACCATAACTTCATCTCTTCGATTCTCCCTACTATAAAATGATCTCAAGGAGTTCTTGGACATTTTGGAAAGCTTTTAATGTGCTCTACAACCCCTATTTGAATCACGTTTGAAAATTCCCCTTGGAACTATATGAAAAAGTGCCAAGAAGTTAGGTCAAAATCCTGACCAAATTAGGACAAAATTTCACTAAGTGTTTTGTTTCATGACCATGTGTTCTTAAAATTATAACTTCAGATCCAAGCACTTTTGGTAGGAGTTGTATAAAGAAATGTTGTAGATTTCATGGAGATCTACAACTTTCATGTTGAAAGTTTCTTTTGAATCTTCTTGCATCATGGTGAAAATGTTGCTCCAAGTTGTGAAAAAATAAGAAATTTTCAACACTTAGAAAAATTTATAAGTTTAGAAATTTTAACTTTTTCAAAATGAAATCTTGAATTTTTTATTTCTTGATGAATAATTTTCAAATTTTGGCATGCTTTGATGAATTTTGATCTTTGACATTTGAATTTGACCAAAAAAATCAAAGTTTGACTTTTCAGTATACAATTGATTTTTGATCAGTTGACTGAAAATTCATCTGTCAATCCATTGGACTTGAGCAATGTTTTGAGCCATGTCATTAGGTAAAAATGATGCAATTGGACTCTTGAGATTATTCTTCAAACCAATTGATCATTTATAGGTCAAAAATCAGAAATTGCCCCTTCTCAGTCAAAACCCTAATTTTGACCATTTTGCCCTTTTGAAGATTTGATCAAATTTCTTGAGGAATTGTGGTCCAAAGTTGATAAAATGATACATATGAGTTTAAAATGTTGATGTGGATCAAAAGTTATGAAATTTGACTGTAAATTAGCCACAATTGACTTTTTCCCCAATATAGTTGATTTTTAGGTCAACTGCTCAATTGACTGAGCAAAAGTGTGATCCAAAGCTTGAAACATGACATGAGTAATCTTGAGGGTCCATAATGTTCCATGAAAGTAATATGGGGAATTGGAAGTTCAAATATCCTTATGCAATCTCAAACCCTAATTTTGAACATCAGTGCTTAAGGAAGTGTCTTAAGCTGATCAACCCTAGTGCAATCTTGAGCCAAAGGGGATCTTGTAAGCAAATTATTGATAAATGAGAGGGAAAATTTTGGGGTACAACAGCTTCCCCTGTTCAATCTTCTTAAGCCTGAAGAGTTAGATTGGCGAGTTTTTCCATTCGTGACTCGATGGTGGAAGATGATTGGACATTAGAGTGCCTAGAAATTTGCGCTGGGTGATGTGATGGTTGATGGTATAGGGAATGGGCTTAAAGATTCCATTTGGAGGGATGATGGAAATTTGTTAGAGATGGGCTTGTAGATGGCATCCAGAAATGATTGCTGAATCGTATCTGTAAGCTGAAACTGAATGAGTATCAAAATGGCGTCCGTGTCTGGAGCGTATCTGAAAACTGAATCTGAAAACTGAATCTGAATGAGCATCAGAATTGCGTCCTTGTCTGGAGCGCATCTGAACCATATCTGAAAGCTGAATCTGAATGAGTATCAGAATGGAATCCATGTCTGGAGCATATCTGAATTGTATCTGAAAACCGAATCTGAATGAGTATCAGAATGGCGTCCGTGTCTGGAGCGTATTTGAACCGTATCTGAAAGTTAAATCTGAACGAGTATCAGAATGGCATCCATGTCTGAAGCGTATCTGAATTGTATCTGAAAACTGAATCTGAATGAGTATCAAAATGGCGTTTGTGTCTGGAGCGTATCTGAACCATATCTGAAAGCTGAATTTGAACGAGTATCAGAATGGCATTCGTGTCTAGAGTGTATCTGAACTGTATCTGAAAACTGAATCTGAATGAGTATCAGAATGGCGTCCGTGTCTGGAGCGTATCTGAACTGTATCTGAAAAGCCTTTGAACATTGTTAATGGTAGCTGTTGATTAACCTTATTCTGAAAAGGGTAAAATGTTAACTAATATGCAATGTCATGTTGTATGAAATGCATGGTATAATGAGATTGTGATACATGCATTCGTGTTATCGATGTTTATCATATATGGATGTGATATATGCGTATGTGAGATAATTTGCTGCACTGCTTGTTGGATTGGGGAAATAAATCCCCGACTGCTGCTGAGGATACGGAGTGCAAGTCTTTATGTTTTGAAGTATTGATGAATTTCTACTTAGAGAAATAAACTTGTTGTGAGGCAAATGTCGTCCACTGCTTGTAAAATCCTGTTGGGGAATCCTGAGAAATTTGGCGACTTCTACCGGGGAGTGATAACTAGAAGTCTTGTTCTGCTGGGGATTAAACTGCACACTGCGGGGAATTTTATGGAAATAGCTTAGAGAGATTTCCCTATTTCTTAAAGCCATTAGTGATTATATTTCTATTTTGTTCGTTTGTAAATGGTAGTTACGTTCAAATGCATATGTTCAAAAATAACTCATTGGACGTTTTCATAAACAAAACACAAGAGTAAAGAAAAACAAATAGTTTTGTACTTTCAAAGGGATATTTTTGTATTGACTTTGAGTAAGTATATTTGTACAATGAGACAAACATTCTAGTAAGAGAATGTCGTCGTAAAAAAAATGAAAGTTTGATACAAAGAAATGATAGCTATGTGAAATAATCCCATTGAGTTCCTATTCTTCTATAGCCTTCGTGTCTCTGAGCATCTTATGTATTTGTTGCCTTGTCTGAAGCTGATTGAATTGATCAGAACTGTCGAGTTTGCAGGTTGTCCGTAAGGTAATCCAACGGGACATAGTCATACACTTTAATTCCCTAACTTTTTCCTGGACCTCCCTTTCGGGTTTTCAGTCCACCAGGATACCTTTTTTTCCCAAGCCGCCCTTTCGGGTTTTCAGCTTGCCGGGTGTACAGATTTTTTGTTTTATCCTTAATTTTTGCCCGAACCTTTTTGGTTCGCCGGGATGCCCTTGTTTTGCCTAGGTGTGTCAACCTAGAGTATCTCTTATGTGTAGTATCTTTTGATTATGTCCGCATTCACAGGGTGCGGTAGGTCGTCACTGTTGTACCCCAAAATTTTCCCTCTCACTTATCAAGAATTTTCTTACAAGATCTCCTAGGGCTCAAGACTGCACTAGGGTTTGATCAAGCTCAAAACATCTCCTCAAACACTGATGACCAAAATTAGGGTTTGAGTTTGCACAAGGATTTTTGAGCTTCCAATGTCCCATGTGACTTTCATGGAACATCATGGACCCCCAAGATTACTCATGTTAAGTTTCAAGCCTTGGATCATATTTTTGCTCAGTCAATTGAGCAATTGACCTAAAAATCAGCTGTATTAGGGAAAAAGTCAATTGTGGCCAATTTACAGGCAAACTTCATAATTTTTGATCCATATCAACATTTTGAATCATATGAATCATTTGATCAAGTTTGGACCACAACTCCTCAAGAAATTTGATCAAATCCCCAAAAGGGCAAAATGGTCAAAATTAGGGTTTTGACTGGGAAAGGGCAATTTCTGGTTTTTGACCTAGAAAATGGTCAATTGGTTTAAGGAATGATCTCAAAAGTCCAATTGCATCATTTTGACCTAATGGCATGGTTCAAAACATTGCAAGTCCATTGGACTGACAGATGAATTTTCCAGTCAACTGATCAAAAGTCAACTGTATACTGAAAAGTCAAACTTTGACTTTTTGGTCAAATTCAAGTGACAAAGATCATAATTCATAAAAACATGTTAAAATATGAAAATTATTCATCAAGAAATCAAAAAGTCAAGATTTCATTTTGAAAAGTCAAATTTTTTAAAACTTAGAAAAATTTCTAAGTGTTGGAAATTTCATGTTTTTTTCATTACTTTGGACAACATTTTCACCATGATGCAAGATGATTCAAGAGAAACTTCCAACATGAAAGATGTAGATCTCCATGAAATCTACAAGTTTTATTTACAGAACTTCTTCCAAAAATGCTTGGATCTCAAGTTATAATTTTATGAACATAGGGTCATGAAACAAAACACTTAGTGAAATTTTGCCCTAATTTGGTCAGGATTTTGACCCAACTTCATGGAACATTTTCATATAGTTCCAAGGGGAATATTCAAAAGAAATTCAAATATGGGTTGTAAAGCACATTTTAAGCTTTCCAAAATGTCTAAGAACTCCTTGAGAATATTCTTGAGTAGGGAGAATCGAAGAGATGAAGTTAGGGTTTTGTCACTTGAATTACAAGTCATTTTTGATGAACACTTGAACCAAATCCATGCTAGGCTGCATAATCCTTGCTTTGCAGGCCTCAAACTTGTTTGTCACTCCATAATTAAAAGTTTACACAATTGTTAGGGCTTTGATCCAAGCAATTGAGCTATTGTCCAAGTTGCATTTCCATTTATGACACAAAGTTAACAATGCCTTTCTTGTAAAGCAAGCTTTTTGCATAAAGTTCACTTAAACCTCTAACTTGTTCCCTCTTATCACACTCCATCCACAAACTCAGAAGAAAGCTTGTTTAAAGCATAACCAGTCTATCTTAGCAAGTACACAAGGCATGCAAACTTATTTTGTCAAAAAATCACATGTTTAACTTAAACATGTAAATTTGAATTCTGATCAACTAGAGCATTCCAAACTTGTTGCTTATAAATAGAGTCACTATTTGTGAGCTAAAGGACGAGCTTGAGCACCCTGAAATACACCAAAACTCTCTCAAATCAGAGATTGCCCAAAAACTCCATTGTTGCATAGTTTCTGAACTTGAACCTCAAACTCACATTTCCCTCGTGCGCTTCTTAGCCTTTTAGTTTCTAAAGCTTCCTTACATCAAGTGTAACTTATCCCTGTACCTGTTTCATTTTTGTAACATCATTTACCCTATCTTCCATAACCAAAAACATAGCATTGCATATTGACTTCTCCAAGTCATTTCAGCCACTCTCAACTCAAGCAAACCATTGCACTAGCTTCCTAGGACCTCAAGGAAGCTAACCTGATCATCAACATCACTTGAAACAAGCTCAAACTCCAAACACGATTTCCAGTTTTGAGGTAAGTTTTCTCAACTTGTAACTCTTCATACAGACATCATCAATAGTCTATTTGTGAATGAAACATGTAGATATCATTGCCCTGAAGCTAACCATGTCCTTAGTTTCGATTAATTTTGCTTGAGCTTAGAGAATTTTGAAACTGAAACTTCTGAAATTTTTAGGGTTCATATTAGGGCCATTAAAATTCTTGCTTATCTTTGATCTATAATTTTAATAATTTACATTTTTGGAATCGTGATAAAATTTGCTACAAGTTTCAGGTTTATAGTTTTCATTTTCGATGAGAAATGAGCAAGTTATAGTTGGTCTGGCTGGAGGTTGAAGATGAAGTCTTCAGAACACGTTTTGCCTTACATATTTATTGTTACATTTGTATTACCGGATGTATAGCCACCCCAGTGGTAGAAGCGCGCGCTTGTAACCTATGGGACCTAGGTTCGAGCCCCAATGGTACCCTTTTTCATTTTTTCACATTTTTTTGACTTTGTTTGTTTTTTTGGCAGGCGTTGGGCCCCTTTGAGCCTGACTTGTTTTTTTGTTTGTTTTTGCTCACTAACCTCCATGTTTCCTCTTGGCACCCCCTGGCTCAAGTTATTTATTTATTTCATTTATCTTTTCTTAAAGATATATTTTATAAATACTAAAAAAAATCATAAAATACAAAAAAATGATATATTTATATTTTGACTTATTTTATTCTATTTTTCCAATTTTTTTTATATATTATACTTTATTTATTTTATTAAGTAAATCTTATAGACTTAATTAATATTTTTTTCACACCATTTAAAATACATTATTTTAATATAAAAAAGACTAAAAATATTTTATAATACTATAAATATTTTCAAGATAAAAAATACTAAAAAAATACTTTTTTTAAACTTATTTTCTTTTGATTAATAGAATTAGGGTTTTCATTTAAATTCTTTTCTTAATAAATTCAAACTTAATTAACTATTCTCTTTATTTAATTAGGTTAAGACAAAAATATTCTTTTCATGAAAACCAAACAAATTCGTTTTCTTCACATTTTGCATCCTTGTACATTTATTTTTATACTTTATATTTATTTAAATTCCTTGTATATTCATACCCATTTAATTTGGTTGTAATAGATTAAATAGGTTTAATTCTTGAAATCCCCATTCAACTTGTACAACCCCTCCCCACAAATGTTGTAATAGCGTAGTAAGTTTAAATTTCACAATTTATCGCTTTTATATAACATGCTAGTAATTAGGGTTTGTATGGAAAGACTAAAACCAATTCTTAGAAAACCCTAATTCAAGACAAAATCAATCATGAAAACAATACACTTGCACACTAGCACCCCTAGGGTAAAATCCACTTGGTTGCCTTATACAAAATGGCCATATTACGCATGTGAGGCATCTTAGCAAAAACAAGCAAAAATACAAGATCATGGTCCCTCGATGACGCTATCTAAGTTTCCTTACAAATGATCTTAGTCCCTAAAAAAGAATGCTAAGATACCTTGCAATATTGCTAATCATGGTTATACAATGACCCACGCTCGTCCCGTTTACATCCAAAGATAGGGTTGCTTACCAAATCAATGGTAAGACAACAATGTCAAAGGAAAAGAAAATGAACAAGAAAGACATTTGAGTAGGTAGATTGCTCTTAATTACTTGCTCTATTTTAAAACAAACATCCTTGCTATTTTCAAAATAATCACCTACACTTTCAAAACATCTTACAAAACTTGAAAAACATTTTCAAAAGATCAACATCTTTGTATACATTCTTACGAACGAGAATCATTACAAAGATTGCCTAAACAATGGCCTCTTTACAAAATAATTTCAAAAAACCACATAGAGCATAATTTCAAACAAAAGCAAGTGATCTAGCAAGTAACTAAGAGCCCAAGGAAAACCATGGATGAAAAGGGTGTTAATACCTTCCCTTTTTATAATCTACCCCACGAACTCAAGAAACAATCTCAAAGGTCTTTCCTGTGCTTTTTCACCTTTCCTTTTGGATAAAAGAAAAGTCGGTGGCGACTCTTGCTAACCGCAACATTTGCGATCAAATGCAAAACCCTCAAGTCAGTTCTCCCACCATATCACAGAATTGGCGACTCTGTCGGGGAATATTCTAAAAGTGGGGTTAACTTAGGGCTAGATCATATTTACTTGCTTACATTGTTTGACTTGTATGCTTTACATTATGGTTCTTTGTTTGGATTTGAATCCTCTACCCGAATTTGGGATACATTATAAGTAAGTAGCAATACGTTATGGAAACTGTGCGGGGTATACCGATATGGTCTAAGCAATAGCTATGTTAGTGCGACATATTTGTGGGTACCGGTAGCCTTTGAGTTAATCAAAGAGAATACGGGGCTGCTGAGTGATGTCATGAAGCACTAATGAACTTTTAGAACCTTTACTTGACCAACTTGGCCTTTAGGATGTAGTGAGATGACCGGCTTTGGTGCAGTCCGAAGTTGGTAGATACTCGATACTACACTCATTGAGGTTTGGTTTCTTGGGATATTTCAGTCGCCATTAAAGAGGCTTGTGCTGAAACAATAACCAAGGAAGCAAACCAGTGATATTGAGCTCCTTAGAACCCGGTTACTATTACTAGGACAGGTTTGCGCTAACTAAACTTCAAGAGGGTACTTACTTATAAAACTCCATGCAAGCCTAAACCTAGGGACTTGTCTGTTTTGCTTGTATATACATAGTTGTACATAACATCATGAACATCATAACATCATTCACATTCACTAACCATTTCAAGGATTTTGGGATTCATCTTTATTCTTGTTTTGTAGGATATGGATTCTCTTCGTAGGAAAACTATTCAGGTTAACCTAATAAGGATCCCTCCACAACTTAAAGAGCTAGCTTCAAGAATTCCTGAAAACTCTCCATTCACCGAGAGACATGGTCGCCTACTCAACTTGGTCACCTCCAATACAGACGAGGACATGATGAAGGTGCTCTTTCCTTTCTTTGATCCTTTATACTATTGCTTCACATTTCTCGACTATCAACTTGTGCCTACTTTGGAAGAATTCTCTCGACTCTTAAGAATTCCAATTCTCAATCAACTACCTTTCAACGGTACGGAAAGAGACCCAAATCCAGAAGAGATTGCTCAAGCTCTACACTTTCACTCCTCTATTATCACAACTCATTGGGAAACAAGGAGTGGTGTCAAAGGTTTCCTAACAAAGTTCTTGTTCGAGAAAGCCAAAAACTGTTGGAACTCTTTGGACCTACAAGATTTTGAGGAAATTGCGGCTCTCCTCATCTATGGGATGGTTTTGTTTCCAAATCCCAACCAACTCATATATGTGAACGCCGTCAAAATCTTCATATCACGCAACCCGATGCCTACTTTGCTAGGAGACATCTTACACTCTTTTCACACCCGCACAATGAGGAAAAGAGGTGTCCTTATGTGTTTCACTCCTCTCTTGTCAAGATGGTTTATTTCGCATCTTCCCCAATCTGTATTAAAGAACGAGCAAGGTTCAAGGTAGTCACAAAGGTTGATGACGCTCAAACATTCAGACATTCATTGGTGCTCCCGATCCATGGAGAATGTTACTATTGTCGACCTTTGTGGAGAATTTCCTAATGTCCCTTTACTTGGCATTAGGGGAGGTATCACCTACAACCCATGCTTAGCCTTAAGACAGTTTGGTTACGCCCGAAGGGATGGCACTCACGAGATGCTGATTCAAGGTTTGGGATTTGACTACGACAACGACGATCATGGTCTTCGCCAGAGATTTATCCGAGCTTGGTGGATGTTGAACAAGGTAGATAGCAAGACATTGGGGCACAAGAATTCCATCCCTCTTGAGCCTTACCTTAAATGGGTACGAACTCGTGCTCAAAGTCTTATGATACCTTATCCTTCCATTCTCCCGGTAATCATTGAGTCTGTCATGGAAGGTGTTGTACCCCAAAATTTTCCCTCTAATTTTATCAATATTTCCTCTCACAAGACTCTTTGGACTCAAGACCAAATCAGGGTTTGCTCTGCTCAAGACATCTCCTTACACTGTTGACCAGAAATTAGGGTTTGAGTTTGCATAAGGATTTTTGGACTTTCAATGCTCAATGTGACTTTCATACTTCATGCTGGACCTCTAAAATTGCTCATACCAAGTTTCAAGCCTTGAATCAAATTTTTGCCCAGTCAATTGGACAATTGACGTAAAAATCAACTGTATTGGGGGAAAAGCCAACTGTGGCCAATTTACAATCAAAACTCATAATTTTTGATCCACATCAACATTATAGACTCATATGAACCATTTGATCAAGTTTGGACCACAACTCCTCAAGAAATTTGATCAGATCATCAAAAGGGCAAAATGGTCATTTTTAGGGTTTTGACTGCAAAAGGGCAATTTCTGATTTTTTACCTAGCCAATGGCAAATTGGGTTCAAACATGGATTCAAGGAATCAATGGCATCATCTTTACCTATTCACAAGGTTCAAAAGATCTCAATTGCATTGGGTTGACAGATGAATTTTCCAGTCAACTAATCAAAAATCAATTGTATACTGAAAAGTCAAACTTTGACTTTTTGGTCAAAATCAAGTGCCAAGGGTCATTTTTAATCAAGATGTGTCAAAACATGAAACTTGTTCACCAAGAAACTTAATTTTGCAAATTAGGGTTTAAGATTGAAAATTTTCATAACTTAGAAATTTTCTAAGTTATGAAAATTTCTTTTTTTTTTTCCAACTTTGCCCAACATTTTCACCATGATGCAATTGGATTAAAACAAAACTTCCAACATGAAAGTTGTAGTCCTCCACAAAATCTACAACTTTTATTCACAAAGTTTTCCCAAAAGATGCTTGAATCTCAGGTTATGCTTTTTGGAACAAGGGTCCATGAAACTTTTAACTTAGTGAAATTTTACCCTAGTTTAGGCAGGATTTTGACCTATCTTCATGGCAATTTTTCACATAGTTCCAATTGGAATCTCAAAATGCATTTCAAAGATGGATTGTAGATCATGTTACAAGCTTTCCAAAATTTCCAATAACTCTCCAAAATCATTTGTGGTTAGGGAGAGTCGAAGGTTTGAATTTGGCAAAATGTCACTTTTGTCCATGGCAGTTTTCATGTTGCTACAAGTTGCAATTTCTGTCCAGCCTTGTTTGTACTTGTTTACAGGTCCTTAAACCCTTCCACACTCAAAAATTGAATGCAAACACAATGGATTAAGACATTTTTCTGATCAATGGAAGATTACACAAAGGATTAATCTAAAAATGGCAAAAAGTTAACAGTGCCATTTTGATAAAGGTTGCTTTATGCAATTTTGTTTCTCTTGAGCATTGCACCAAGTATTTTGCAGCAAACAACATCCACAAATATAAGGGAAAGTAAACCAACTATGTGCATGCTTGGAGCTAGCCTGTACAGGCCTGGCCTTGGCCACTTCTCACTTTTGCTTCAAAACCAAGTCAACTTGCAAAAAGCACATAACTTTGCAATCTGATAAAACCAACTCTTGTAAACATTTCAAACAAGTTTTGCATATTGCCTAAGGTCAGAAACACGAGATAGAAACCTCTTAAACACCCTTGTACACCAAAACACCAAAATCTTGCAAAACAGGGCAGGTTCTACAGTTTGACTTCCATCTTCACATTGCCTCGTGCGTTTTGTCCCAAACCCGTTCCAATACACTCCATACAACCTACCTAAGCTATCCCAACCATCCCCAAGTCACTGTAACTCCATTTACACACTTCACCATTTTTGAATTTTGACTGTGCAGGTTGACTTCTACAAGCATCTTCAGTCAAGTTCAAAGAAAGCTAGGCACTATGAAAGCTCAAAGGAACTTCAAGCAAGCTCACAAGCATCTCATGCCTCACTGAAAACCCCTGCATTGCCATACTCGAGCTTGACTGAATCAGGTAAAGTTCAAACTTATATCTCTCTATTTAGGAATCATTAGGCTTAGGTTTGTGAATAAACAATGTATTCCTCATTGCCCTTGAGCTGTACATATGCATAGATTTCATTTAAGTTAACTAAGTTGGGAGAATTTGAATGATGAACTTTCTGAAAAAACTAGGTTAGAATTTAAGGCCAGAGAAATTCTCTCTGGTCTTTGAGAGTTAGATTAAGTTTTTTACATGGTTAGAATCGTGTGATTATGCTCTATAACTTTCATGTTGCAAGTTTTTGCTTTAGAGCACGTATGCTGGATTTCCAGGTTTGAACATCAAGCACGCGTTTTTGTTTGATCAGAGGTTGAAGATGAAGGCCATCTGGGCTGGGCCTGGCTATTCCATGCTATTTGCACCCCTAGGCTTGCTGTTCACACCCCATTGGCCCATTGTTTTTATATTTTCATATTTTTTCATTTCTTTTTTAGTTTCTGACTTTTATTTATTTTTCTAAATATTAAAAATTACTAAAAATATTTTCATAAATTTTCATATTTTACTTTATTATTTTTATTATTTTTTCTAGTATAAAAATAATTTCTTAAATAATATACTTTTATCTTCTTAAATAAAAACTTGTAAATATTATAAAAAATGTTATATATTCTTATTTTTATTATTTTTTACACTTAAATAATATTGTCATACATATTTTATTTTTTTAAACAATTTGTATATATTTTATTTTATATTTCTTGTACTTAAATAAATAAATATAATATATATATATATATATATATATATATATATATATATATATATATATATATATATATATATATATATATATATATATATATATATATATATATATATATATATATATATATATATATATATATATATATATATATATATATATATATATATATATATATATATATATATATTTTCTTAACAAATTAGGGTTTCCATCCCTTTCAATAAAAGACCATTAATATTTTTAATATTTTTAGGATATTAAATAACTTATTTTTACATACATAAAAATAATACAAAAACACTTTTGCATATTCATATTTATTTGCATATTTAAATATTGTCTATTTATTTATTTGCACAATGAGTTCAATTGGGTTGTAATAGTTGACTTAGGGTTTTAATTTCTTGCAAATATCCCCCTATTCAAATTTGTATCCCCCTCCCCATAATCAATGTTGTAATAGTCGTAGATTTACTTTTACGCACTTTATTGCTTTCAAATATGCCATGATAGAAAGATTAGGGTTTGTATGCAAAAATCCATAATCAAACAAATAGCTTGACTAAAACAAGACAAAAAGCATGAAAATTGACAACACAATGCACACAAGCACCCCTAGGGTTTCATCCACTTGTTGCCTTTAAAATGGCCATGGTATGCATGCTAGGTATCTTGGCAAAACAAAAACAAAACAAAAGATCATAGTCCCTCGATGACGCTATCTTGGTTGCCTATACAAAAATGATCTAGTCCCTCAAAAACTTGCTAAGATACTTGGAAATATTGTTATCATGGTCATACGATGACCCGCGCCTGTCCCGTTTAACATCCAAACACAAGGTTGTTTACCAAATGCAATGGTAAAACAACAATGTCAAAGGGTTAAAAATGTGTAGGAGAGACTTTTGAGTAGGTAGGGTAGATGCTCCTAGTTACTTGATCAAACTTACAAACCATCCTTGCTATTTTCAAAAACACAACACATTTCAAAACATTTCCCAAAACAAACTTTCAAACATTGAAACATTTTTTCAAAAGACAAACACCTTTGTATACATTCAAACAAGAATCATTACAAAGGTTGCCTATACAAGAGGCCTATTTTCGAAATATTTTCAAAACCACACACAAAGCACAATTTCAAACAATTGAAAAGCAAAAGCCAGTGATCTAAACAAGTAACTAAGAGCCCATGGAAAACCATGGATGAAAAGGGTGCTAGCACCTTCCCTTTTCATAATCTACCCCCCGAACCCATGAAAACATCTCAAAGGTATTTCCTGTGCTTTTTTACCTTTCCTTTGGATAAAATAAAAAGTCGGTTGCGACTCTTGCTAAATCGAAACATTTGCGAACACAAACACAAAACCTCAAGTCAGTTCTCCCACCGTATCACAGAACTGGCGACTCTGCTGGGGAAATATTCTAAAAGTGGGGTTACCTTAGGATTTAGATCACCATTACATGCTTATCTTGTTTACTTTGATTACTTTACATTTGGTTCTATTGTTTGGGTTTGAAACTCTACCCATATTTGGGAAATATTCATAGGTAAATAGCAATACATTGTGGAAACTGTGCGGGGTATACCGACATGGTTGAAGCAATAGATATATTAGTGCGACATATTTGTGGGTACCGGTAGCCTTTGAGTTAATCAAAGAGAATACAGGGCCGCTGAGTGATGTCATGAAGCACTAATGGACTTTTAGAACCTTTACTTGACCATCTTGGCCTTTTTAGGGGTAGTGAGATGACCGACTTTGGTGCAGTCCGAAGTTGGTAGATACTCGATACTACACTCATTGAGGGTTATTTTCTTGGAATATTTCGGTCGCCAGTAAAGTGGCTAAACTGAAACAATGAACACAGAAAATAATCCAGTGATATTGAGCTCCTTAGAACCCGGTTACTATTTATAGGACAGGTTGAGCCAACTAACTTCAAGTGGGTACTTACCTATGAAACCCCATGCAAGCCTGAAACTAGGATCTTGTATGACTTGCTTATACATATACTTGTGCATACATCATAAACATCATGAAGCATCATATGCATCCACTAACCATTTCAAGGGTTTGGATCATTATCTTTGTTCCTGTTTTGTAGGTTATGGAATCACTCCGCCGGAAAACAATCCAAGTCAACCTTGTGAGAATTCCTCCTCAACTCAAGGAGCTTACTTCCAAGATTCCAGAGTATTCTCCATTCACTGAAAGACACAACAAACTTCTCAACTTGGTCAACTCCAACATTGAGGAAGACATGGTGAAAGTTCTCTTCCAGTTCTTTGACCCCCCTACACCACTGCTTCACATTTCCTGATTACCAGTTAGTGCCTACTTTGGAGGAATTTTATCAACTCCTAAGGATTCCCATTCTCCATCAACTACCCTAAAACGGTACGGAAAGAGATCCAAAGCCTGAAGATGTTGCTCAAGCCTTACACTTGCAACCATCTGATATCATAGGTCATTGGGAAACCATAAGTGGTGTCAAGCGTTTCTTGGAAAAGTTTCTGTTTGAGAAGGCACAAGACTGCTGGAATTCTCTAGATATGCAAGCTTTTGAGGAGATTGTAGTACTTCTAATCTATGGGTTGGTATTGTTCCCAAACCCTGATCAACTTATAGATGTGAATGATGTCAAGATTTTCATGTCCCGGAATCCTATGCCTACATTGCTTGGGGACATCCTACACTCATTTCACACACGAACAATGAGGAAAAGAGGTGTTCTCATGTGCTGCACTCCTCTTCTATCAAGGTGGTTTATTTCTCACCTTCCCCAGTCAGTCTTGAAGAATGAGCAAGGCTTGAGGTGGTCACAACGATTGATGACTCTTACACATTCAGATGTTCATTGGTGTTCTCGGTCCAGAGAAAATGTTATCATCATTGATCGTTGTGGGGAATTCCCTAATGTCCCTCTACTTGGCATTAGGGGAGGCATTACCTACAACCCCTGCTTGGCTCTGAGACAGTTTGGGTATGCCCGAAGGGATGGCCCATATGACATGCTGATTCCAGACTTGGTTTTTGACTTCGACAATGACGCTCAAGGACTTCGACAAAGGTTTATCCGAGCTTGGAGGATGCCCAACAAGGTGGACAGTAAGACATTGGGACACAAGAATTCCATCCCCCTTGAGCCTTACCTCAAGTGGGTACGAACCCGCGCCCAAAGTCTTATGATGCCTTACTTCTACATTCTCCCTATGATCAAAGAGCCTGTTATGGAAGGAGAGGTTCCATACACCCTCCTACATCCTGACATGCCAACATCATTGGAAGATTTACAAAGGAGTTGGATACAGCTCAAAGGAGAACGCGATACGTTTGAAGCCCAATTCTACGCCAGTGAGAAGAAGGTTTTAGAACTTACTCGTTAACTTCATGAAGAGAAGACTCTCAACACCTACATTGCGCCAAAGAGGATGCACAATGTCTTTTTACATTAGAATTTTGTATTATTTTTCCCATGGGGCATTTATGTACTAACAAATTCTATCTTATTAATATGACGTGTGTTCCTTTTTGTTTACAACAATTTTGAATTTCTGAATCCTTGAATGTATTACATGAATACATTTCATTCATCATATGCATAAACAGGTCTCCACACCAGGTTTCCTTATCTCTCTGCTGTTTATTTCAGCAAGATGGATATAGAGCAGACGGTCAAAGACTTACAAGTGCAGAATTCACAGTTCCAACAACTACTCATGACCTTGGCAAAGGGTCAGGAGGATCTTAAAGCTCTGTTAGAGAAGGAGAAGGAAAAAGAGAAAAAGAAAAAGAAAAGAGTTGGTGTGGCTACTTTGGGTAGAAGATTTGAAGGTCAAGCTAGAAGGGTTCTGGATTTCCCCTCAACATCTGATGAAGGGGTAGGAAAAGGAAAGGGAGCCGTGGTACCATCTGAGTCTGAGGAAGAACAAGAAGAGGAGGAGGATGAAGACTATTTTGAACAACAGTATCCTCCTGCAGATGACAAGTACAAGAATCTGGAAGAACTTCTTGCAGCTATGGAGGTACAAAGGGTGCCTGGGCTAGACTTTGAAGAGCTAGGTTTGGTTTCTGGGATTGTCATTCTCCCAAGTTTAAATTGCCTCTTTTTGCTAAATAAGATGGTTTGTCTTGTCCAAAGATGCACCTGCGGTCTTACGTCAAAAAATTCAACCTCATTCTTCTGACAAGGACCTGTGGGTCCACTTTTTTCTGGATAGTTTGTCGGGGACACAATTGGATTGGTTCTACCAGCTTGAGAGGTCTGATGTGCACAATTGGGAGGATTTGGCTGCTACCTTCTACAGACAATATCAATATAATGCGGACTTAGCATCAACCCGTACTCAATTATAGAGTATGGGCATGGTCTTAAATGAAGGTTTCAAGGAGTATGCCCAGAAACAGAGGGACTTGGTAGGAAGGGTGCAGCCACCATTATCTGAGAGAGAGCTTGTGGATATTTTTTTGGGGACCCTGTCAGGTCCATTCTTTAATCACTTGATCAGAAGTTCGTCTGTAGGGTTCACCGAGTTAATTCTGACTGGTGAAAGAGTTGAAGCCGGAATCAAGAGCGGGAAAATTCAAAAGGATACATCTGCTTCCGCTACCATCAAAAAGCCTTTTCCAGCAAAGAAAGAAGTCTCAGCTGTATACTCTCAAAGAAGTCAAGGAAGAGTTGAGCGCCGGCCAGAGGTGGGGGCTGTAATGATTCAGAAGACTGAAGCTGATCAGTCTAGAACCAATCAACCCAGAACCAACCAAGCAAGGGTGGAAAGGCCTGCAGGACAATTCACCCGGATCAACATGACACCTGCTCAGGTTCTCCCTCATCTTTTGAAGTTAAACCTTGCAAGTTTGAAAGAGGCACCGAAGAATCCGAATACATCTTCTCCTTACTACCATTCAAATGCGAAGTGTGCTTATCATTCAGACAGCCTGGGGCATGAAACCAACAATTGTTGGGCCCTCAGAAATAAGATTCAGGATTTAATAGACGCTAAGGAAGTGGAATTCGACGCCCCTGAAAAGCCGAATGTGATATCTGCCCCAATGCCAAAGCATGGCCACAATGCCCATGCTGTTGAAGAGGATCTGTATGTTGCTACTATTGATGATTTGATGACTCCGTTACCGATAATCAAGTTAAATCTGTTGAAGGCTGGGATTTTCCCAGGATGTGAAAAAGATTGTCGCCTTTGCTCATCCTTACCAACCGACTGTCTGTTGTTGAAGTTAGGCATCCAACGCCTAATGGATAATCAAGAAATCCTTTTTGAAAAGACTCATGTTACTCCGACTCCTATCAATGATTTTGCTGTAATTACCATATCCGCCAATCTCTCCAAGGTCTCCAAAAGACCTGTTAAGATTACATCTGATCCGAAGATTGTACCTCTGAAGATAACTATGCCAGGGCCTATCCCATACAAGTCCAACAAATCAATACCGTGGAACTATGGAGGAGAGATCTTCTACCACGGTATTAAACAGATTGAATCAGTTGAAGAAAGTTCTAATGAAGAGACTTCCGACATTGGAAATATTGCTGGGACGAGTAAAATCACCCACAACGGAAGAATTTTCTCTCCGGAGATTGCTCCTCCAAGGGCAGTCTTCGGACCATCAAATGCTCCTAAGGTTACTCCTGTGCTGGTCAACATATCTGCAAGAACTCCAGTTATTGAAGAAGTTGTAACTCCCATGGTTGTACCCTCTGTTATTGCTACTGATAAATGGAAGGGGATCCAAGAAGCGCCCGTCAGGACGAGGGCTCAGCCTTTGGTTATCCCTGAGACCACTCAAAAAGAAATGGAAGAGATTTTAAAAATAATTAAGAAAAGTGACTATGATGTTGTGGAGCAACTGGGGTAAACCCCCTCAAAAATCTCTATGCTGGCCCTGTTGCTCTGTTCTGAAGCTCATGCCAAAGCTTTGATCAGATTCTTGAAGACGGCCCATGTACCTCAGGAAACCTCCGCGGACCAGTTCCAGGAATGCGTTGCTAGCCTAACAGCAGACAATGGTCTCGGGTTCTCCGATGCTGATTTAACGTCTAAGGGGAGAAATCATAATGATGCTCTGTATGTCTCGGTGGAATGTAGGGGGACTACTCTAGCTCACGTTCTGGTTGATACTAGGTCGTCTTTAAATGTCTTGCCGAAGAAAGCATTGGACAAACTGGACTGTGAAGGTTTAACCCTGAAGCCCAACAATATCATCGTCAGAGCCTTTGATGGTTCTAAAAGGATGGTCCACGGGGAGGTGGACATCCCGATTAAAGTGGGAACAGAATCTTTCAACTCCACATTTTATGTGATGGACATTCGTCCTTCCTATTCTTGCTTGTTGGGAAGACCCTGGATCCACAATGTTGGGGCCGTCACTTCCTCTTTGCACCAAATGCTCAAGTACCCAGTCCTGGGGAAAATTATAACAGTTCATGGCGAAGAGGAGTACATGATAAGCTATCTAAATTCATTCCGCTATGTTGAATTGGATGGTGAATTCATCGAGACCCCCTTTCAGCACTTTGAAGAGGTTTCTCCTGAAGTTGCAGCAACCAAGACAATGTCTTCTGTGCCTTTGATTACCAAACATGTGCCTCGGATGTCATCCCTCAAAGATGCGAAGGCTGTGATCGAAGAAGGAGGAAGCACAATATGGGGTCAGCTACTAGACTTTCCTTTCAAATCTGATAAATTCGGCTTGGGTTTCACTACTTCTGCTTAAAAGGTTGTGCGTCGCTCCCGGGCTGGAGGGCCACCAGTGAAGATCACCCATCATGGAGTCAATGCTTTAGAGGATGGTGAAGAGGAGAGCAATCTAGAAGACTGGATTTTCCCTACCGTTGAAGGAGGATTGTGCAATTGGGAGGTAAAGGACGTTGTTCCCATTACTTTCATCAATCAGTAATTTATCTTTCGAACTTTTCTGTTGGTCTGTAATAATTCTTAAACAATTCGTACCCTTTTTGCCTTATGCCTTACCCGAGGCATATAGGTCCATTTGTAAGGGTTTAATTTTTCATCTTCATATGCCATTTTTAATGAATCATGGACGTTTTCATATAGAAATTTGCTGTTCATTTTCTTTCTTTTTACATTTTATTTGTTTAAAGGTGGCTATCCCTTACACACACCCACACTCACAAATGCAGGTACCATCCATTCCGGATTCCATGGGTAACAATTCTGCTATGGCCTTCAGTGACTCTGAAGATCTGGTCAATCATGCCGAATGCGAAGGTGATGAAGACTGTGAAGTGCCTGGAGAATTGGCTAGACTGCTACAACAGGAAGAAAGGGCTATTCTACCTCATGAGGAGTTGTTAGAGACAATCAACTTGGGAACTGAGGAAGACAGAAAAGAAGTCAGAGTGGGTGCCAACCTAGAGCCAAGTGTCAAAGAGCACTTAGTTCAGCTGTTGAATGAATATGTCGAGATCTTCGCCTGATCTTATGAAGACATGCCGGGACTTGATACAGATATTGTGGTTCAGCGTCTCCCTACAAGAGAAGACTGTCCACCGATTAAACAAAAAGTTTGTTGCACGAGGCCCGACATGTCTAAAAAGATCAAAGCTGAAGTGATGAAGCAGTTCAATGCTAGATTTCTTGTTGTTACTTCCTATCCACAATGGGTTTCTAACATTGTGCCCGTGCCTAAGAAGGACGACAAAGTCAGAATATGCATGGATTACAGAGACTTAAACAGGGCTAGCCCTAAAGATGACTTTCCACTGCCGCACATTGACATCTTGGTTGACAATACAGCTCAGCACAAGATATTTTCTTTCATGGATGGATTTTCATGGTATAACCAGATCAAAATGGCCCCTGAAGACATGGAGAAAACTACTTTTGTTACACAGTGGGGTACGTTCTGCTATAAAGTAATGCCATTCGGACTGAAGAATGCCGGGGCAACCTATCAACGCGCCACAATAGCTTTATTTCATGACATGATACATCATGAGATAGAGGTCTACGTGGACGACATGATAGCCCGTTCACAGACAGAAGAAGAACACCTCGACCATCTGTAAAAGTTGTTTGTCAGATTGAAAGAATACAAGCTCAGGCTGAACCCTAACAAGTGCACTTTCGGAGTCAGGTCTGGTAAACTCTTGGGTTTCATCGTCAGTAACAAAGGCATCAAGGTTGACCCTGCCAAAGTCAAAGCTATACAAGAAATGCCTACCCCTCACACTGAGAAGGAGGTCAGAGGTTTCTTGGGACGCCTAAACTACATTGCAAGGTTCATTTCTCACCTAACATCTACCTGTGAGCCAATCTTCAAGCTGTTCAAGAAAGATCAGGTGGTTAAATGGAATGATGACTGTCAAGTTGCTTTTAATAAAATCAAGGAGTATTTTCTAGAAACTCCTATCTTGATGCCTCCCGTCGAAGGAAGACTGCTTATCATGTATCTGACCGTCCTAGAGAATTCAATGGGGTGCGTACTGGGCCAACATAAAGAGTCTGGCCGAAAAGAGCATGCCATTTATTACCTTAGCAAAAAGTTTACCGACTGTGAGACCCGCTACTCACTGCTCGAGAAAACTTGCTGCGCTTTGGTATGGGCTTCTCGCCGGCTAAGGCACTATATGTTGACTCATACTACTCTATTGATATCTAAGATGGATCCGATCACGTACATCTTTGAGAAGCCTACTTTATCTGGAAGAATAGCTAGATGGCAAATGATCCTCACCGAGTATGATATACAGTACACGACCAAAAAAGCTATAAAGGGGAGTGTGCTAGCCGA
This sequence comes from Vicia faba, assembly GCA_948472305.1. Taxonomy (NCBI): domain Eukaryota; kingdom Viridiplantae; phylum Streptophyta; class Magnoliopsida; order Fabales; family Fabaceae; genus Vicia; species Vicia faba. The sequence goes on from OX451740.1 coordinate 149,034,535, forward strand.
TCATCTGGCCCATCAAGCTGTCGAAGATTACCAATCCATGAAGTTTGACTTCCCCGACGAGGACTTTTTGACATTGGACAACATTGAAGATAAGGACCGTATGACGGACCTGAACAAGGATCCTGATGGACTCTGTACTTTGATGGTGCCTCCAATGCACTTGGAAACGGTATTGGTGATGTGCTCATCTCACCAAAAGGTTGCCATACACCTTTCACCGCCAGACTATGCTTCAGCTGTACCAACAACATGGTCGAGTATGAAGCTTGTATCTTTGGACTCAAGGCCGCTATTGACTTGGGAATCAAATCTTTGATCGTGTTTGGGGACTCAGCTTTAGTTATCAGTAAAATCAAAGGAGAGTGGGACACTAAACATCCTAACCTCATCCCTTACAAAGAACATGTCTTGACATTGTTACCTCATTTCGAGCAGATTACCTTCGAGCACTTCCCGCGAGAAGAAAATCAGCTAGCAGATGCTCTAGCTACAATGTCCTCCATGTTTAAACTTAACTGGGATAATGAGGCTCCCCAAATCACCATTGAGCGAATGGATGAACCTGCACATTGTCACGAGATTAATACCGAAGAAGTAGTGGACCGACCTTGGTTTCACGAAGTCAAAAGGTATCTCGAGGCGCAAGAATACCCTGAAGGAGCTTCAGTCAACGACAAAATGTTCTTAAGGAGATTCTCTTCCAAGTTCTTCCTAAGTAATGGTATCCTATACAAGCGCAATCACAATTGTGTTCTGCTCTGTTGTGTGGACAAGGTTGAAGCTGAACAGATCATGACTAAACTACATAATGGTACATTTGGCACCCATTCGAGCGGACATATGATGGCTAAGAATATTCTAAGGGCAGGTGTGGTACGGTGGGAGAACTGACTTGGGTTTTGCGTTTGTATTCACAAATGTTTCGGTTTAGCAAGAGTCGCCACCAACTTTTTATTTTATCCTAAGGAAAGGTCAAAAAGCACAGGAAAGACCTTTGAGATGTTTTCTTGTGTTCGGGGAGTAGATTATAGAAAGGGAAGGTATTAGCACCCTTTCTATCCATGGTTATCCATGGGATCTTAGTTACTTGCTTAGATCACTTGCTTTGATTTTCAATTGTTTGAAATGGTGCTTTTCAAATGTTTGAAATGGTGCTTTGTGTGTGATTTTTGGAAAATGTTTTGAAAAGAAGCCATTGTTGTGGCAACCTTTGTAATGATTCTTGTTTGAATGTATACAAAAATGTCTTTGTCTTTTGAAAAGTTTTCAATGTTTGAAAGTAGGGTTTTGAAATTGTGTTGTGGAGTGTGTTTTGAAAATAGCAAGGATGTTTTTGCAAGCTTGATCAGGTAACTAAGAGCTATCTACCCTATTTTACTCAAAGATCTTTCTTATGTTTTTTAACCCTTTTAACAATGTTGCTTCACCATTGTATTTGGTGGACAACCTTGTGTTAGGATGTTAACGGGACAGGCGCGGGTCATCGTATAGACCATGATAACAATAGTGTCAAATATCTTTGGCAATTTTCTTGAGGGACTTTGATCATTTTGTTTAGGCAACTCCGATAGCGTCATCGAGAGACTATGATCATTTTGATTGTTTTTGTTTTACCAAAGTACTTGACATGCAACCATGGCCCATTTTTGAAGGCAACAAGTGGTGTAACCCTAGGGGTGCAAGTGTGCATTGTGATTGTTTTTCATGCATGTTTATCTTGGATTAGGTCAAGCTAATTGTTGATTTATTTTGCATACAAACCCTAGTTCTCTAATCATGGCATAATTGAAAGCTTTAAATGTGCGAGAATTTAAAAGCTATACTATTACAACATAATATAGGGAGGGGGGATACAAATTTTGAATTGGGGATATTTGACAAGGAAATAAAATCTAAGTTATTACAACCATATCGAATGTACAAGTCAATATTTAACATTTAAATAATCACAATTAAATAAACATCAAATAAAAATGTATTATGCAAAAAAAAGATTGTTTATGTATGTGAAAAGGGTATTTTTTAATGTGAAATATAAACAAATAAAAAAAGTCAAATTTTGATTGTTTTGGTTATTCTAGGGCAAAACCCTAATTTTCAAATAAATGGCAATATTTATTAATTATATACAATATGTATTAATTTATGAAAAAATAAAAGTATATTGTAAAAAAGTATTTTTTAGTGTCAAATATTAATAAAAATAAAAGTGTATTACTTTTGTATTTTTTATCCTAATTATTTAACTAAATAAAATGTACAAGTATATATATATTTATCATATTAAATATACAAAGATAAAAGAATTAATTATTTACAAAAGAAAGTGTATATTCAAGAAATGTTTTCAAAATGTAAATAAATAATATAATATATATATATATATATATATATATATATATATATATATATATATATATATATATATATATATATATATATATATATATATATATATATATATATATATATATATATATATATATATATATATATATATATATATATATATATATATATATATATATATATATATATATATATATATATATATATATATATATATATATATATATATATATATATATATATATATATATATATATATATATATATATATATATATATATATATATATATATATATATATATATATATATATATATATATATATATATATATATATATATATATATATATATATATATATATATATATATATATATATATATATATATATATATATATATATATATATATATATATATATATATATATATATATATATATATATATATATATATATATATATATATATATATATATATTATATTATTTTTTAGGGTTTTGAATAAAAGAAACTAGATTATTTACATATATATGTTTAATAAAATGCAATAAATATCAAATAAATATGAAAAAATATGAAAAATCATTTTTGGCATTTTTTTATATTTGAACAAAAAATATAAAGTCAGAATAAAAAATAAAAACATAAAAATGATAAATATTCAATCAAATGGGCCAGGGGGGTGCAAACTGATCAAAGGGGTGTTAGAAGCAAGAATGACTCAGGCCCAACCTAAGCCATCATCTTCAATCTCCAGCATTTTAAAATACGCGCGCTTCTTGTACAAAATGCTATCTCCTGATTCTTTGATCTTTTGACAAAACTCAAAACATGAAACTTGTAGAGCATCAAATAACGAATTCAACCATATAAAAAACTTGGATTAACTCTCAAAGACCAGAGAGAATTTCTCTGGCCCCAAAAACTGACCTAACTTTTTTCACATGTTCATGGATGAAATTCTCTCAGCACGATTAATGTAAATGAAAACTAAGCATATGTATGGCTTCAGGGCTATGAGTACAACATATTTCATTCACAAACCTAAGCCTAACCATTCCTAAATAGAGAGATAGAAGTCCATGAAATACCTATTTCAGTTTGAATCGAATAGGGCAATGCAGCAACCTTCAATGGTGTTTGAGCTTCTGTTGAGGTTGCCTGAGGTCCAAGGAAGCTTCTCCAATGCTTGGTTTGCTTTGAAACAAGCTGAATCGTGCTGTAGAACTCCACCTGCAAAGCTTTAAAATGAAAATGGAAAAGTGGGTTAGAGGTGTTATAGCTTGCAATGGAGGTCTGGGATAGTTCAGGTGGATGGAATGGAAGGTGTTTGAAGCCCTTTTGGACAAAACGCACGATAGGAATTGATTATGGCTTGAAGTTTGCAGAACTTGCCCTGTTTTGCAGCAAAACAAGGATTCTGAGTGTTAGGAGGTATGAGGGATGGAAGGGTCGTGCCTTAGGTTTGTTTTGATGTCTGGAACTTGTTCACAAAGTTTGTTTTGGCTTGTGTTAACAGAAATGTCAAGTTTTTTATGTTTTGAAAATTTCTTCTACTTGAAGCAAGAAAATGCAAATGATCTTATAGACCTGTCCAAACCTGCCTATCATTCTGCATCTTTGGTTCTTGGTAACTGGAATAAGTGGACTCAATCTTGCCTCAAAGATCTGGCCCCATGTTTCAAGGATTCAGTTTTTGACATAAAGTGACATTAGGCAAAAATGGCAATTTGCCTTTTTCTACGTAAGGCTTAAACTTGCATGTAATGTCCATATGAATAAGATAATACCTTAACACAATGGTTAGGCATTAAATTGTGAAGTGTAAGTTGGTTTTGAGGCCTGCAAGCTAGCATCAAACATGCTGATTTGAAAATGCAAGTTGCTATGAACATGTATGGGTCATGAACAAAAGTGAGTTTTGGCCAACTTTGAGAATTCGATTCTCTCTAACCACCAGGGTGTTTGAGGAGTTCCTTGACAATTTTAAAAGCTTGGAACATGTACTTAAATCCATCTTTGTAATGAAACTTGAAACTCCAAGTGGAACTATGTGAAAAATGGCCAAGAAGATGGGTCAAAATCCTGCCTAGATTAGGGCAAATTTTCTCTAAGTTAAAAGTTTTAGGTACCCTTGTTCCAAAAATCATAACTTTAGATGAAAGCTTCTTTTGAGAAAACTTTGTGAATAAAGGTTGTAGACTTTGTAATGGACTACAACTTTCATGTTGCAAGTTTTGTTTGAATCCATTTGTATCTTGGTGAAAAAATGGGACAAAGTTAGGAAAAAATAAGAAAATTTCATAACTTAGAAAATTTCTAAGTTATGAAAATTTTCCATTTCAAACCCTAATTTGCATTTTTGGGTTTCTTGGTTGACAAGTTTCTTAATTTGACATGTCTTGATGAAAAATAACTCTTGGCACTTGATTTTGACCAAAAAGTCAAAGTTTGACTTTTCAATATACAGTCAAATTTTGATCAGTTGATTGAAAAATTCATCTGCCAATCCTATGCATTTGAGATCTTTTGAACTTGTTGAATGGGTCAAGACAATGTCATTGAGTCCTTGTGTCCATATGTGAGCTTGATTTGCCATTGGTTAGGTCAAACATTCAAAAATTGCCTTTGTGTAGTCAAAAACCCTAAAAATGACCATTTTGCCCTTTTGGTAATCTGATCAAATTTCTTGTGGAATTGTGATCCAAAATTGATCAAATGGTTCATATGAGTTCATAATGTTGATGGGGCTCAAATTTCATGAGGTTTGACTTTCAATTGGCCAAAGTTGACTTTTTTCCCAATACAGCTGGTTTCTAGGTCAACTGTCCAATTGACTGGGCAAATATTTGAATCAAGGCTTGAAACTTGGTATGGGAAAACTTGTGAAACCAACATGACGTATGAAAGTCACTTTGGGAATTGTAGGTCAAGAAATCCCTGTGCAAACTCAAACCCTAATTTTGGTCATCAGTGCAAGGAGATGTCTTGAGCAGAGCAAACCCTAGCTTGATCTTGAACTCCAAGAGTCTTGTGATGAGAAAATGTTGGAGAAATGAGAGGGAAAATTTTGGGGTACAATAGTTTCCCCTGTTCAATTTTATTAAACCTGAAGAGTTAGATTGGCAAGTTTGCCTTTCGCGACTCGAAGGTAGAAGAGGATTGGACACTTGAGTGCCCGTAAATTTGCACTCGTCAAAACATAGGTGTGGGGATGGGCTTAAAGATGCCATTTGGAGATGGCATAATCTTGCTGGAGATGGGCTTAAAGATGCCATCCAAGAATGTTTGTTGAACTGCAATGTCGTAGGTCAGAAGAATGAGGATCCAAATGGTATCCGTGTTTGGAATGCATTTGAACTGTATCTGGATATTGGGTTTGTATGAGAAAAAGAATGGCGTCCGTGTCTGGGGCGTATCTGAGTTGTAACTGTGTTTGAATGTTGAATGAATATCAGAATGACTGCCATGTCTAGAGTGTATCTGTATTGTATCCGGGTAACAGAGAAATATCTGTGTATGGAGCAACTGTGTGCTGGAGATAAACTTTGAATGCGTGACAGAATGGCAACCGCGTCTGGAGCGTATCTGGACTGTATCTGAAGTTGAGATCTGTATGAGTAGTAGAATGACTTTCGTGTCTGAAGTGTATCTGTACTGTAACTGGGATCTGAGTGAATGACAGAATGACTTCCGTGGCGATTGCACTGAGGGAATCAAACTGCTGATGTAAGGGTCACAATGGTATCCGTGTTTGGAATGCATTTGAAATTGAGGTTGATAATTGAATCTGAATGAGAGATAGAATGGTTGCCGTGTTTGGAGCGTATCTAGTCGGTATCGGATTGCCGAAGTTTGAATGAGTAGTAGAATGACCGTCGTGTCTGGGGTGTATCTGTACTGTATTTCACTTGAAATTCTGAATGAGTAATAGAATGACTGCCGTGTTTGGGGTGTATCCATACTGTATCTGAATAATTGTTAATGATAATCTTTTGATCTCATCCTGAAAAGGATAAAATGTTAGCTAAACACAAAGTTATGTTGTATGATATGCATGATGCAATGAACTGTATTTCATCAATGTTTATGAATGTAATGGTTATGCATGTAAGCTGAGTAGTCGTCTTGCTGAGGAAGATAAATCCTGGTAGCTGGAGATAACAGGATCTTTGACTGCTGCCGGGAAAATGAATCCAAGACTGAAGCTGGGGATTCCAAAAATCTTTGATTACTGAAGATGAGAAATCCTTGCTGACTGCTGACTGCTGACTGCTGACTGCTTGGGGAATAAGGAAAACTTTGGACATCTCTACTGGGAAGTCAAAACCTAGGAGACTCCTGCTGGAGAAAAGAGACTGAGAATTTTCCCATCTGCTGGGGAAGCATCTCTGTGGGGAGAATGTTCACTATTCTGGTTCCGCTGGGGATAGGATTTTCAGGGTTTTTGGGCTCCACTGGGGATTTTGAAACCTGACTCTGAGGGGAATTAGGTTTTGGAATACACTGGCTGTACTAAGGATGTTGAGGCTTAACTCCGCTGGGGAAATATACTCCAAATTTAGCCTTGTTGAGGATCTGAATGATGTATTGCAGGGAATTTCTTCTGAACTGGCATAAAGATATCTCCATATTCCTTCCACCTATCAGTAACTATCCTTTCTCAATTCGTTTTATTTGTAAGCGATGATTATGTTCAAATGCATATGCCTATTTAACAAAACATTGGACGTTTTCAAAATAAACATAAGTGTAAAAAGAAAAGAACGGTAAGCAAATTTCTGCACTTGGAAGTGCATTTGTATTAACTTTTGTGAGTATATTTGTACAAAGGAGACAGACATCCTAGTAAGAGAATATTGTCGTAGAAAAATTCAAAAATTTTATACAAAAGAAAGATGGCTATGTGTAACAATTCCATGGGATTCCCATTCTGTTATAGCCTTCATAACTCTGAATATCTTGTCCATTCGTTGCTTCGTCCGTAGATGATTGGATTGATAAGAAGTTTGGAGCTTGTCGGTGAAGAGATTGTTCTTGAAGTGATCCGACGAGACACAGTCATACGCTTTAATTCCCTAACTTTTGCCTGAATCGCCCTTTCGGGTTTTCGATCCACTGGGAAACCCTTTTTAGACCAAGTCGCCCTTTCGGGTTTTCAACTTGCCGGGTGTACATATTTTTTTTTTATCCCTAATTTTTGCCTGAACCGCCCTTTCGGGTTTTCGGTCCACCGGGATGCCCATTTTTGCCCAAATCGCCCTTTCGGGTTTTCAACTTGTCGGGTTATTTTATGCGTAGTATCTTTTGACTATGTCTGCGTTCGCAGGGTGTGGCAAGTCGTCGCCATCCATGGTGGTCAGAATCATCGCCCCACCAAAAAAGATGCTCTTAATCATAAATGGTCCTTCGTAAGTAGGAGTCCATTTTCCCCTGGGATCACCTTGCGGTAAGATAATCCGCTTGATTACAAGATCCCCGACTTGATATATCTGACGCCTGACTTTCTTGTTGAAAGCCTTGATCATGCGTTTTTGATACGCCTGACCATGACAAACAGCAGTAAGTCGCTTCTCGTCGATCAAATTGAGTTGATCAAGCCTGGTCTGAATCCAATCGTCTTCACTCAAACCAGCGTCTTTCATAATCCTTAAGGAAGGAATCTGAACTTCCATGGGTAGGACGGCCTCCATGCCATATACTAAAGAAAATGGGGTTTCCCCTGTTGAAGTACGTGCCGTGGTACGATATCCATGCAGAGCAAATGGTAACATCTCATGCCAGTCCTTGTAGGTGACTGTCATCTTTTGAATAATCTTCTTGATATTTTTGTTCGCAACTTCAACAACACCGTTCATCTTCGGCCGATAGGGAGATGAATTGTGATGATAAATTTTGAACTGTTCGCATAGAGCGGTGATCATAGTGTTGTTCAAATTTGTACCATTGTCTGTGATGATCCTGTCGGGGACACCATACCGGCATATGAGGTTCTGCTTGATGAAGCGGGCAACCACATTCTTTGTAACAGAGGCAAAGGAAGCTGCTTCGACCCACTTGGTAAAATAGTCAATAGCGACAAAGATGAAGCGATGTCCATTTGACGCCGTGGGCTTGATCTCTCCAATCATGTCAATGCCCCACATTGCGAATGACCAAGGAGCTGTCAGAACGTTGAGAGGAACAGGAGGAATATGTACCTTGTCGGCGTAGACTTGACATTTGTGGCGAGTACGGGATTGTTGATGACAATCAGCTTCCATGGTAGACCAGTAGTAGCCTGCCCTTAGGATCTTCTTAGCCATCGTATGTCCGCTCAAATGGGTGCCAAATGTGCCGCTGTGTATCTCAGTCATGATCAACTCCGCTTCAGCTTTGTCCACACATCGAAGTAAAACACAATCATGGTTGCATTTATAAAGGATGCCATTGCTTAGGAAGAACTTGGCAGCAAATATCCTTAAGAACTTTTTGTCATTGATGGAAGCTCCTTCGGGATATTTTCTAGTCTGGAGATACCTTTTGATTTCATGAAACCAGGGTTGTTCCACTACTTCTTCGGTATTAATCTCATGACAGTGCGCAGGTTCGTCCATTCGCTCGATGGTAATCTGGGGAGTCTCGTTATCCCAGTTGAGTTTAAACATAGAGGACATTGTAGCCAGCGCATCTGCTAGCTGATTCTCTTCTCGCGGGAAATGCTCGAAAGTAATCTGCTCGAAATGAGGCAACAATGTCAGGACATGTTCTTTGTATGGGATACGATTAGGATGTTTGGTGTCCCACTCTCCTTTGACTTAACTGATAACCAAAGCCGAGTCCCCAAATACGACCAAAGATTTGATTCCCAAGTCTATAGCAGCCTTGAGACCAAAGATGCAAGCTTCATATTCGGCCATGTTGTTGGTACAGCTGAAGCAAAGTCGGGCAGTGAAAGGTGTAGGGCAACCTTCTGGGGAAATGAGTACCGCACCGATACCGTTGCCAAGTGCATTTGAAGCACCATCAAAGTACAGGGTCCATCGGGATCCTTGTTCAGGTCCGTCATACGGTCCGTTACCTTTCATGTTGTCCAAGGTCATGATGTCCTCGTCAGGGAAGTCGAATCTCATGGATTGGTAATCTTCGACAGCTTGATGAGCTAGATGGTCAGCTAGTACACTCCCTTTTATAGCCTTTTGGGTAGTATACTGGATGTCATGTTCAGTCAGGATCATCTTCCATCTAGCTATTCTTCCAGATAGAGCAGGCTTCTCGAAGATATACTTGATTGAATCCATCTTAGAAATCAGCAAAGTGGTATGAGTCAACATATACTGCCTTAGTCGGTGAGCATCCCATACCAAAGTGCAACAAGTTTTCTTGAGCAGTGAGTAGCGAGTCTCACAGTCGGTAAACGTTTTGCTAAGGTAATAAATGGCATGCTCTTTTCGACCAGACTCGTCATGTTGGCCCAGTACGCACCCCATTGAGTTGTCCAAAACAGTCAGATACATGATCAACGACCTTCCTTCGACGGGTGGCATTAGGATAGGAGGTTCTAGTAAATACTCCTTGATCTTATCAAAAGCAACTTGACAATCGTTGTTCCATTCAACTACCTGATCTTTCTTCAACAATTTGAAAATTGGCTCACAGGTAGATGTCAGGTGAGGGATGAACCTCGCAATATAGTTCAAGCGTCCCAAGAATACCCTAACCTCCTTTTTAGTGCGGGGGGTAGGCATTTCATGTATGGCCTTTACTTTAGTTGGATCAACCTCAATTCCCTTGTTGCTGACAATAAATCCCAGAAGTTTACCAGACCTAACTCCAAAAGTGCACTTGCTTGGATTCAGTCTGAGTTTATACTCCTTCAACCTGGAAAACAACTTTTGAAAATGTTCAAGGTGTTCTTCTTCTGTTTGTGATCGAGCTATCATGTCGTCTACGTAAAATTCGATCTCATGATGTATCATATCATGAAACAAAGCTACCATGGCGCGCTGATAAGTTGCCCCTGCGTTCTTTAGTCCGAACGGCATCACCTTGTAGTAGAAGGTACCCCATTATGTGACAAAGGTAGTTTTCTCCATGTCCTCGGGGGCCATTTTAATATGGTTGTAGCCCGAGAATCCGTCCATGAAAGAAAATACTTTGTGCTGAGCTGTGTTGTCAACCAAAATGTCGATATGCAGCAGCGGAAAATCTTCTTTGGGGCTGGCCCTGTTCAAATCCCGATAGTCCATACACATTCTGACTTTTCCGTCCTTCTTAGGCACATGCACTATGTTAGCACCCCATTGTGGATAGGTCGTAACAGCCAGAAAGCCGGTGTTGAATTGCTTCATTACTTCAGCCTTGATCTTTTCACACATGCCAGGCCTCATTCGGTGAACCTTTTGCTTGATCGGTGGACAGTCTTCTCTTGTAGGGAGACGGTGAACCACGATATCTATGTCTAACCCTGGAATGTCTTCATAAGACCAAGCGAAGATTTCAACGTATTCATTCAACAACTGCACTAAGCGCTCCTTGACACCTGATTCCAGGTTGGCACCCACTTTTACTTCTTTCATGTCCTCCTCTGTTCCCAAGTTGATGGTTTCTAACAGCTCCTCGTGAGGCAGAATAACCCGCTCTTCCTGTTGTAAAAGTCTGGATAACTCTCCCGGTACCTCACAATCTTCGTCAACTTCGTACTCAGCGTGATTGACCAAATCCTCAGAGTTATTGAAGGCTGAAACAGAACAGTTGCCCATGGAATCCAGAATGGATGGGTACCTGCATTTGTGAGTGTGGGTGTGTCTAAGGGATATCCATCCTTAAACAAATAAAAATGCAAAAGGAAAGAAAATGAACACAACAATTTATAGATGAAGAACGTCCGATGATTCATTAAAACATGGCATATGATTATGAAAAGAAATCAGGCCCTTACAGATGGACCTACACGCCCCGGGCAAGGCATGAGGTGAAAATAGTGTGCGAATTGTTTTAGTTATTACAGACCATAAAAAATGGGAAATTGTTCAAAGATAAAATTACTGGTTGATAAAGGTGATAGGAACAAAATCCTTTGCTTCCCAATTGCTCAAACCCCCTTCGACAGTCGGAAAAATCTAGTCTTCAAAGTGGCTCTCCTCATCTTCATCCTCTACAGCATTGATTCCATGGTGAGAAATCTTGACAGGTGATCTTCCAATCTTAGAGCGACACATAGCCTTTTATCCCGCGGCAGTAAACCCTAAACCAAACTTATCCGTCTTGTGGGGAAAGTCGGGAAACTGTCCCCATACTGTGCTCTTCCCCTCCTTAATCACAGCCTCTGCGTCCTTGAGAGATGCCATATTAGCCACATGCTTAGGAATGATAGGTACCTCAACCGCTGTCTTCGCAACTGTTATCTCGGGAGAAACTTCCTCGAAATGTTGAAAATGTGTTTCGATGAACTCGTCGTCTAACTCCACATATCAAAAGGAATTGAGATGACTAATCATGTACTCTTCCTCGCCATGCACAATTATGATTTTACCCTTAACAGGATATTTCAGCATCTGGTGCAAAGAGGATGTAACTGCCCCGACATAATGGATCCACGGTCTCCCCAGCAAATATGAGTATGACGGACGGATGTCCATTACGTAGAAGGTGGAGTTGAACACTTCGGTGCCTACCTTGATGGGAATATCAACCTCTCCATGAACCATTCTCTTGGAACCATCGAAAGCTCTGACGACTATGTTACTAGGTTTGAGGGTCAAACCTTCGCAATCTAGACGATCTAAGGCCTTCATTGGCAGCACATTCATGGAAGAACCAGTATCCACCAAGACATGGGCGAGGGTGGTCCCTCGGCATTCCACTGAAACATGTAACACATCATTGTGTTTCCTTCCTTTGGGAGTTAAGTCAGCGTCGGAAAAGCCCAGGCCATTGTCAGCAGTAAGACTGGCCACACAATCCTGAAATTCGTCAGCCGAGGTCTCTTGGGGGACATGTGCCGTCTTCAAGAACTTAATCAGGGCCTTAGCATGGGCCTCTGAACAGAGCAGGAGGGCCAACATTGAGATTTTAGAGGGGGTCTGCCCCAGTTGTTCTACAACGTCGTAGTCACTTTTTCTGATTATTTTAAGGATTTCATCCATCTCCTTCCGAGTGGTTTCGGGGATAACCACAACATGAGCCTTCGTCCTGACAAGCATTTCCAGTATCCCCTTACCTTTGTCGGTGTTATCAGCGGATGGCCTTTCTTCAGGAGTGTTTAACTCTTCAATCACGGGGTCTTGCACAGAGGGTCCTACAGGTGCAGAGGCTTTTAAGGGTCCGAAGACTGCTCGGGGAGGAGCAATCTCCAGAGAAAAGATCCGGCCACTGCGGGTGATCTTGCTTGTACCCGTGATGTTCCTTATATTAGGGTCTTCTTCAGAGATTTCTTGGACTGTTTCGATTTGTTTGATGCCGTGGTAGAAGATTTCTCCCCCATAGTTCCACGATATCATTTTGCTTGATTGGTACGGGACGGGTCTCGGCATTGTGATCTTGAGAGGTACACATTCAGGGTTGGGTGTAATCTTGACAGGCCTTTTGCAATCCTTGGGAGGATTGTCAGAAATGGTTATGATGGCAATATCATTGGTTGAGGTATCACAAGTATCAGGAGCAATTGGATTGAAAGTGTTAACAGGGTTTTTCTAGAAAAGTATTTCTTGAGTATCCATCAGGCGTTGGACACGCGATTTCACCATTGGACAATCATCTTGAATGTTCAAACAAAAATAACAGTCTTCATCACAACGAGGAAAGATCCCGGTTTTCAACAAATTTTCTTTTATTACTAACAATGGAGTCAACAGATCGGTAACATCAGTAACATGGAGGTTTTCCAAAACAGCATGCACATTGTGGCCGTGCTTGGGCATTGGAGCGGATATAACATTGGACTTTTCCGGGGCGTCAAATTCAACCTCTTTGGCATCAATTAAGTCCTGAATTTTGTTCTTGAGTGCCCAACAATTATTGGTATCGTGCCCAATACTGTCGGAATGGTAAGCACACTTGGCTTTTGAGTTGTAGGATGGAGAAGTGGTATTTACATTCTTTGGCGCCTCTTTTAAATTAGCAAGATTCAACTTCAGGAGATGCGGAAGGATCTGAGCAGGTGTCATATTTACTGGGGTAAACTGCCGTGGTGGCCTTTGCTGATAAGTTCTGGGCTGATCATTCCTCGGTTGACTGTTTCTAAACTGGTCTGATGCGGACTTTTGTATTAATACGGCCCCCACTGTTGGCCGACGTTCCTCTCTTTCCCTATTTTTCTGAGTGTATACAGCAGATGCTTCTTTCTTGGCTGGGAAAGGTTTTCTAGCAGCTGTGGATGCGGAAGCATCCTTTTGAATTTTTCCACTTTTGATACCGGCTTCCACCCTCTCGCCGGTCAAAATCAACTCAGTAAATCCCGCAGAAGAGCTTCCGATTAGATGGTTGAAGAAAGGGCCAGATAGGGTCCCAAAAACATGTCAACTAATTCCCTATCTGATAGCAGTGACTGCACCCTTCCAGCCAGGTCACGCCACTTATGGGCGTACTCCTTAAACCCTTCATTTGAAACCATCCCCATACTTTGTAGCTGGGTACGGGTAGGCGCCAAATCAATGTTGTACTGATACTGACGATAGAAAGTGGCTGCCATGTCTTCCCAATTATGGACCTCTGATCTCTCGAGCTGATAAAAGCAATCTAACTGAGTGCCAGACAAGCTGTCTTGGAAAAAGTGCACCCATAGATCTTTGTCGGATGAATGTGGCTGGATCTTTCTAACATATAACCTCAAGTGCATCTTAGGGCAAGACAGACCTTCGTACTTGGCGAATGTTGGCACCTTGAACTTAGGAGGGATAACAATCCCAGCCACAAGCCCCAACTCCTCAAAATCCAATCCGGGCACCCTCTACAACTCCATAGCTGTCAATCTATCTTCAAGGTTCTTATACTTGTCATCTGCTGATGGATACTGTTGTTCTGAATAGTCCTCGTCTTCTTCCTCTTCCTCCTCTTCTACCTCAGATTCAGACGGTACAGTAACTCCTTTCCCCTTGCCAATCCCTTCGTCAGATGTTGAAGGAAACTCAAGAGTCCTTCTAGCATCGCCCTCAAATCTTCTTCCGAAAGTAGCTACCCCCGGTCTCTTTTTCTTTTTCTTCTCTTTACTTTTCTCTAGCAGAACTTTGAGATCCTCTTGACCCTTTGCCAAGGTCATGAGGAGTTGTTGAAATTATGAATTTTGGGCCTGTAGGTCCTTCATTGTTTGCTCCAAATCCATCTTGCTGAAATAAACAACAGAAAGATAAGGAAACCTGGCTTGAATACCTGCTTATGCATATGATGAATGATATGTTATTCATGTAATGCATTCAAGGGTTCAAAAATTCAAATTTGTTGCAAACAAAAAGAACGCACATCATATTAAGAAGAGATTGTTAATACATAAGTGCCCCATGGGCAAAATATTACAAAATTCTTAATGTAAAAAGACGTTGCGCATCCTATTCGGTGCGATGTAGGTGTTGAGAGTTTCCTCCTCGTGAAGTCGGCGGGTGAGCTCTAAAACCTTCTTCTCACTGGCATAGAAGCTGGCTTCAAAAGTATCCCGTTCTTCTTTGAGTTGGATCCAACTCTTTTGCATTTCCTCCCATGATGTTGGCATGTCAGGATGTAGGATGGTGTATGGAACCTCTCCTTCCTTAACAGGCTCTTTAATCAAGGGGAGAATGTGAGGATATGGCATCATAAGATTCCGAGAGCGGGTTCGTACCCACTTGAGGTAAGGCTCAAGGGGGATGGAATTCTTGTGCCCCAGTGTCTTACTATCCACTTTGTTAGGCATCCTCCAAGCTCTGATGAACCTTTGTCGAAGTCCTTGCGCATCATTGTCGAAGTTAAAAACTAGGTCAGGAATCAGCATGTCATGAGGGCCATCCCTCCGAGCATATCCAAATTGTCTCAAGGCTAGACAGGGGTTGTAGGTGATGCATCCCCTAATTCCAAGTAGTGGGACATTAGGGAATTCACCATAACGATCAATGAGGATGACATTTTCTCTGGACCGAGAACACCAATGTACATCAGAATGTGTGAGGGTCATCAACCGTTGCAACCACCTTAAACCCTGCTCATTCTTCAAGACTGATTGTGGAAGGTGAGAAAGAAACCACCTTGCTAGGAGAGGAGTACAGAACATGAGAACACCTCTTTTCCTCATTGTTCGTGTGTAAAATGAGTGTAGGATGTCCCCAAGCAATGTAGGTATGGGATTCTTG
Source organism: Vicia faba (assembly GCA_948472305.1). Lineage (NCBI taxonomy): Eukaryota > Viridiplantae > Streptophyta > Magnoliopsida > Fabales > Fabaceae > Vicia > Vicia faba. The sequence goes on from OX451740.1 coordinate 149,050,183, forward strand.
GACATGAAAATCTTGACAGCATTCATATCTATAAGTTGGTCAGGGTTTGGGAACAAGACCAACCCATAGATGAGGAGTGCTACAATCTCTTCAAAGGCTTGCAGATCCAGGGAATTCCAACACTCTTGTGCCTTCTCAAATAGAAACTTTGCCAAGAAGCCCTTGACACCACTTCTGGTTTCCCAATGCCCCTTGATGTCAGATGGTTGCAAGTGTAATACTTGAGCAACATCTTCAGGTTTTGGTTCTTTTTCTGTACTGTTGTAGGGTAGTTGATTAAGAATAGGAATTCTCAGGAGTTGAGAAAATTCCTCCAAAGTAGGCACCAATTGGTAATCGGGGAATGTGAAACAGTGGTGGAGGGGGTCAAAGAACTGGAACAACACTTTCACCATGTCTTCTTCAATGTTGGTATTGACTAAGTTGAGGAGTCTACCATGTCTTTCACTGAAGAGAGAATTCTCCGGAATCCTAGAAGTAAGCTCTTTTAGTTGAGGAAGGATCCTCACAAGATTGACTTGAATTGTTTTCCTGCGAAGAGATTCCATGACCTACAAAACAAGAACAAAGATGAAGATCCAAACCCTTGAAATGGTTAGTGGATGCATATGATGCTTTATGATGTTCATGATGTATGCACAAACACGTGTACAAACAAGTCACACAAAACCCTAGTTTCAGGCTTGCATGAGGTTTCATAGGTAAGTACCCTCTTGAGTTTAGTTGGCTCAAAACCTGTCCTATAAATAGTAACCGGGTTCTAAGGAGCTCAATATCATTGGATTGTTTTCTATGTTTATTGTTTTGGTTTAGCCACTTAACTAGCGACCAAAATATTCCAAGAAAACAACCCTCAATGAGTGTAGTATCGAGTATCTACCAACTTCGGACTGCACCAAAGTCGGTCATCTCACTACCCCTAATAAAAGGCCAAGATGGTAAAGTAAGGTTCTAGTTCGTTAGTGCTTAATGATATCACTCAGCGGCCCCGTATTCTCTTTGATTGACTCAAAGGCTACCGGTACTCACAAATATGTCGCACTAATATAGCTATTTCTTCAACCGTGTCGGTATACCCCGCACAGTTTCCACAATGTATTGCTATTTATGAATGTTTCCCAAATCCGGGTAGAGGATTTCAAGCCCAAACAAGAGAACCAAAATGTAAAACAATCAAAGCAAACAATAGTCATGCAAGGGGTGATCTAAGCCCTAAGGTTACTCCACTTTCAAATATTTCCCCAGCAGAGTCGGCAGTTCTGTGGTACGATGGGAGAACTGACTTGGGTTTTGCATTTGTATTCGCAAATGTTTCGGTTTAGCAAGAGTCACCACCGACTTTTTATTTTATCCTAAGGAAAGGTCAAAAAGCACAGGAAAGACCTTTGAGATGTTTTCTTGGGTTCGGGGAGTAGATTATAGAAAGGGAAGGTATTAGCACCCTTTCTATCCATGGTTATCCATGGGCTCTTAGTTACTTACTTAGATCACTTGCTTTGATTTTCAATTGTTTGAAATGGTGCTTTTCAAATGTTTGAAATGGTGCTTTGTGTGTGATTTTTGGAAAATGTTTTGAAAAGAGGTCATTGTTGTGGCAACCTTTGTAATGATTCTTTTTTGAATGTATACAAAGATGTCTTTGTCTTTTGAAAAGTTTTCAATGTTTGAAAGTAGGGTTTTGAAATTGTGTTATGGAGTGTGTTTTGAAAATAACAAGGATATTTTTGCAAGCTTGATCAAGTAACTAAGAGCTATCTACCCTATTTTACTCAAAGATCTTTCTTATGTTTTTTAACCCTTTTAACAGTGTTTCTTCACCATTGTATTTGGTGGACAACCTTGTGTTAGGATGTTAACGGGACAGGCGCAGGTCATCGTATAGACCATGATAGCAATAGTGTCTAATATCTTTGGCAATTTTCTTAAGGGACTTTGATCATTTTGTTTAGGCAACTCCGATAGCGTCATCGAGGGACTATGATCATTTTGATTGTTTTTGTTTTGCCAAAGTACTTGACATGCAACCATGGACCATTTTTGAAGGCAACAAGTGGTGTAACCCTAGGGGTGCAAGTGTGCATTGTGATTGTTTTTCATGCATGTTTATCTTGGATTAGGTCAAGCTAATTGTTGATTGATTTTGCATACAAACCCTAGTTCTCTAATCATGGCATAATTGAAAGCTTTAAATGTGCGAGAATTTAAAAGCTATACTATTACAACATAATATAGGGAGGGGGGATACAAATTTTGAATTGGGGATATTTGACAAGGAAATAAAATCTAAGTTATTACAACCATATCGAATGTACAAGTCAATATTTAACATTTAAATAATCACAATTAAATAAACATCAAATAAAAAGGTATTATGCAAAAAAAAAGATTGTTTATGTATGTGAAAAGGGTATTTTTTAATGTGAAATATAAACAAATAAAAAAAGTCAAATTTTGATTGTTTTGGTTATTCTAGGGCAAAACCCTAATTTTCAAATAAATGGCAATATTTATTAATTATATACAATATGTATTAATTTATGAAAAAATAAAAGTATATTGTAAAAAAGTATTTTTTAGTGTCAAATATTAATAAAAATAAAAGTGTATTATTTTTGTATTTTTTATCCTAATTATTTAACTAAATAAAATGTACAAGTATATATATATTTATCATATTAAATATACAAAGATAAAAGAATTAATTATTTACAAAAAAGAGTGTATATTCAAGAAATGTTTTCAAAATGTAAATAAAAATAATAACTGAAAAATAAATATATATATTTTTTTATATTATTTTTTAGGGTTTTGAATAAAAGAAACTAGATTATTTACATATATATGTTTAATAAAATGCAATAAATATCAAATAAATATGAAAAAATATGAAAAATCATTTTTGGCATTTTTTTTATATTTGAACAAAAAATATAAAGTCAGAATAAAAAATAAAAACATAAAAATGACAAATATTCAATCAAATGGGCCAGGGGGTGCAAACTGAACAAAGGGGTGTTAGAAGCAAGAATGACTCAGGCCCAGCCCAAGCCATCATCTTCAACCTCCAGCATTTGAAAATACGCGCGCTTCTTGTACAAAATGCTATCTCCTGATTCTTTGATCTTTTGACAAAACTCAAAACATGAAACTTGTAGAGCATCAAATAACGAATTCAACCATATAAAAAACTTGGATTAACTCTCAAAGACCAGAGAGAATTTCTCTGGCCCCAAAAACTGACCTAACTTTTTTCACATGTTCATGGATGAAATTCTCTCAGCACGATTAATGTAAATGAAAACTAAGCATATGTATGGCTTCAGGGCTATGAGTACAACATATTTCATTCAAAAACCTAAGCCTAACCATTCCTAAATAGAGAGATAGAAGTCCATGAAATACCTGTTTCAGTTTGAATCGAATAGGGCAATGCAGCAACCTTCATGGTGTTTGAGCTTCTGTTGAGCTTGCCTGAGGTCCAAGGAAGCTTCTCCAATGCTTGGTTTGCTTTGAAACAAACTGAATCGTGCTGTAGAACTCCACCTGCAAAGCTTTGAAATGAAAATGGAAAAGTGGGTTAGAGGTGTTACAGCTTACAATGGAGGTCTGGGATAGTTCAGGTGGATGGAATGGAAGGTGTTTGAAGCCCTTTTGGATAAAACGCACGATAGGAATTGATTATGGCTTGAATTGATTATGCACGATAGGGATTCTGAGTGTTAGGAGGTATGAGGGATGGAAGGGTCGTGCCTTAGGTTTGTTTTGATGTCTGGAACTTGTTCACAAAGTTTGTTTTGGCTTGTGGTAACAGAAATGTCAAGTTTTTTCTGTTTTGCAAATTTCTTCTACTTGAAGCAAGAAAATGCAAATGATCTTATAGACCTGTCCAAACCTGCCTATCATGCTGCATCTTTGGTTCTTGGTAACTGGAATAAGTGGAATCAATCTTGCCTCAAAGATCTGGCCCCATGTCTCAAGGATTCAGTTTTTGACATAAAGCGACATTAGGCAAAAATGGCAATTTGCCTTTTTCTACTTAAGGCTTAAACTTGCATGTAATGTTCATATGAATAAGATAATACCTTAACACAATGGTTAGGAATTAAATTGTGAAGTGTAAGTTGGTTTTGAGGCCTGCAAGCTAGCATCAAACATGCTGATTTGAAAATGCAAGTTGCTATGAACATGTATGGGTCATGAACAAAAGTGAGTTTTGGCCAACTTTGAGAATTCGATTCTCTCTAACCACAAGGGTGTTTGAGGAGTTCTTGGACAATTTGGAAATCTTGGAACATGTACTTCAATCCATATTTGTAATGCAACTTGAAACTCCAAGTGGAACTATGTGAAAAATGGCCAAGAAGATGGGTCAAAATCCTGCCTAGATTAGGGTAAATTTTCTCTAAGTTAAAAGTTTTAGGTACCCTTATTCCAAAAATCATAACTTGAGATGCAAGATTCTTTTGAGAAAACTTTGTGAATAAAAGTTGTAGACTTTGTAATGGACTACAACTTTCATGTTTCAAGTTTTGTTTTAATCCATTTGTATCTTGGTGAAAAAATGGGACAAAGTTAGGAAAAAATAAGAAAATTTCATAACTTAGAAAATTTCTAAGTTATGAAATTTTTCCATTTCAAACCCTAATTTGTATTTTTGGGTTTCTTGGTGGAAAAGTTTCATAATTTGACATGTCTTGATGAAAAATAACTCTTGGCACTTGTTTTTGACCAAAAAGTCAAAGTTTGACTTTTCAGTATACAGTCAAATTTTGATCAGTTGATTGAAAAATTCATTTGCCAATCCTATGCATTTGAGATCTTTTGAACTTGTTGAATGGGTCAAGAAAATGTCATTGAGTCCTTGTGTCCATATGTGAGCTTGATTTTCCATTGGTTAGGTCAAACAGTCAAAAATTGCCTTTGTGCAGTCAAAAACCCTAAAATGACCATTTTGCCCTTTTGGTAATCTGATCAAATTTCTTGTGGAATTGTGATCCAAACTTGATCAAGTGGTTAACATGAGTTCATAATGTTGATGAGGATCAAATTTCATGTGGTTTGACTTTCAATTGGCCAAAGTTGACTTTTTTCCAATACAGTTGATTTCTAGGTCAACTGTCCAATTGACTGGGCAAAGATTTGAATCAAGGCTTGAAACTTGGGATGGGCAAACTTGTGAAACCAACATGAAGTATGAAAGTCACTTTGGGAATTGTAGGTCAAGAAATCCCTGTGCAAACTCAAACCCTAATTTTGGTCATCAGTGCAAGGAGATGTCTTGAGCAGAGCAAACCCTAGCTTGATCTTGAACTCCAAGAGTCTTGTGATCAGAAAATGTTGGTGAAATGAGAGGGAAAATTTTGGGGTACAACAGCAGGCTATTACTGGTATACCATGGAAGCTGACTGTAATCAACATTCCCGTACTTGTCACAAATTCCAAATTTATGCGGACAAGGTACATATACCTCAAATTCGTCTCAATGTCTTAACAACTCCTTGGCCATCCGCAATGTGGGGAATCGACATGATTGGAGAGATTAAGCCTACAACATCCAATGGACACCATTTCATTCTGGTAGCCATTGATTACTTTACCAAGTGGATCGAAGCATCTTCCTTCGCCTCCGTTAAAAAGAATATGGTTGCCCGCTTCATCAAGCAGAACCTTATTTGCCGGTACGGTATCCCTGACAGGATTATCACGGACAACAGTACAAACCTGAACAACACTATGATCACCTCTTTGTGCGAGCAGTTCCAGATTCAACATCACAATTCATCTCCCTATCGGCCAAAGATGAACGGTGCTGTCGAAGCTGCGAACAAAAATATCAAGAAAATCATTCAAAAGATGACAGTCACCTACAAGGACTGGCATGAGATGTTACCGTTTGCTCTACACGGGTACCGTACCACGGCACGTACGTCAACTGGGGCAACACCTTACTCTTTCGTATACAGCATGGAAGTTTTTTTACCTATTGAGGTTCAGATTCCCTCCTTAAGAATCATGAAGGATGCTGGTTTGAGTGAAGACGATTGGATTCAGACGCGACTTAATCAACTTAACTTGATTGATGAAAAGCGACTTACTGCTGTTTGTCATGGTCAGACGTATCAAAAGCGGATGATCAAGGCTTTCGACAAGAAAGTCAGGCGCCAGATATATCAAGTCGGGGATCTTGTAATCAAGCAGATCATGTTGCTGCAAAGTGATCCCAGGGTCAAATGGACTCCTACTTACGAAGGACCATTTGTGATCAAAAACATCTTTTCTGGTGGGGAAATGATATTAACCACCATGGACGGCGATGTCTTGCCACACCATGCGAACGCAGACATAGTCAAAAGATACTACACATAAACGACCCGGCAAGTTGAAAACTCGAAAGGGAAACCTGGGCAAAAATGGGCATCCCGGTGAATCGAAAACCCAAAAGGGCGGTTCAGGCAAAAATTAGGGATAAATAAAAAAGTTTGTACACCCGGCAAGTTGAAAACCCGAAAGGGAGACTTGGGCAAAAAAGGGTTTCCCGGTGGACTGAAAACCCGAAAGGGCGGTCCAGGCAAAAGTTAGGGAATTAAAGCGTATGACTATGTCTCGTCGGATAACTTTAAGGACAATCTCTTCACCAGACAAGCTCCTGGCTTCTGATAAATCCAATCATCGTCGGACGAAGCAACGAAGGGACAATATATCCAGAGTTACGAAGGTTATAGCAGAATGGGAACCCCATGGAATTTTTACACATAGCCATCTTTCTTTGTATACATTTTTCTCAATTTTTATGACAACATTCTCTTACTAGAAATGTTTGTCTCCTTTGTACAAAATACTTACACAAAGTTAATACAAAGATACTTCAAAGTGTAGAAAACTATTTGCCTTTTCTTTTTCTTTACACTTGTGTTTTATTTGAAAACGTCCAATGGTTTATTAAATGAGCATATGCATTTGAATACAATCATTGTTTACAAATAGACGAAATGTGAAAGAATAATTACTGACAGGTTGAAAGGATAGGAAAACATCTTTAGGTTTTTCCAAGAAGAATCCCCTTCAGTACATCATCTAGGTCCCCAGCGGAACTAAAACCTTGAAATACTTATCCCCAACGGAATTAAATTTCAAAGTCCTCGCCAGAGTCGAAACTTCAAACTCCCAATCCCCGGAGGTGTCATATTTCAAGCTTTTAATCCACCATCAGAGTTAAGTTTTCAAACTCCCAATCCTCAGCGGAGCAAAACTTTGGGTCATGAATCCCCAGCAAAGATGAAACCTTCTTCCCCAACAGAGTCAAGGTTCTAACTACCAATCCCCGGCAGAAACCATTCACTTTTCCCCAGATTCTCCAGCAAGTTGTCTTAAAAATATGAGAATCGACCAGATAACAGTTAACTTTTGTCTTATCCCTAACCTCCGGATAATTCCCCAGTAAAATTGCCTGAGTATGCTTAACTCCCCGACGTGAGTTTGTCATAATTTTTAATCCCCTGCAGATCGAAGACTCTCTTTCTCACTTCTCCAGTGAAACCCCCAAGGTTTCAATTTCCACAAGAGATCGAAGTTTCTCATTCTTGATTCCCCACAGAAGCCATCAGAGCCTCCCTTATTCTCCAGCAGACCAATTTATTCCCGTCATCTAATCCCCAGTAGAGATCGTCAAGAGTTTCCTTATTCCCAGTCGAGTAAGGATTCCCATTGTGTAATCTCCAGCCATAGTCATCAAAGCTTTCTAAATTCCCCAAGCAGGTTCCCCAGGAAAGTCATGAAGGATTCTCTCATCCCCACAAGTTGCCAAGGATTTTCTATTCCTAACAGGGGTCCAAGGATTTCTCATCTTCAGCAATCAGAGATTTTGAATATCCAACAGCGGTCAAGGATTTATGTTCCCTGGCAGCAGTCAAAGATTTTATTATCTCCAACTGTCCAGGATTTATTTTCCTCAACAAGACAGCTAATCAGCTTACATGCGCATACATTACATTCATATATCATAAACATTGATAAAGCACATTTTATTGCATCATACATGTCATGAAACATAACTTTGTGTTTTAGCTAACATTTTACCCTTTTCAGGATAAGATTAAAAGTTATCTTTAACAAATATACTCAGATTTCAGATATAGTACGGATACACTCCAGACACGGAAGTCATTCTGTTACTCATTCAAATCTCTTATTCAGATACAGTATAGATACACCCCAGACACGGAGGTTATTCTATCGCTCATTCAGACTTCAACAATCAGATACAGATTAGATACGCTCCAGACACGGAAGCCATTCTATTTCTCATTCAGATTCAACTATCAATTTCAAGGCCAGATACACTCCAGACACGGAAGTCATTCTGTCACTTATTCATAACCCAGTTACAGTTCAGATACACTCTAGACACAAAAGTCATTCTGCTACTCATACAGATCTCAACTTCAGATACAGTCCAGATGCGCTCCAGACACGGTTGCCATTCTGTCACTCGTTCTGACTTTTTACCTAGCCCAGAGATGCTCCAGACACGGATGTAATTATGTCGCTTATTCAGATTTCAGATTTAGATACAATACAGATACACTCCAGACACGGCAGTCATTCTGTTATTCATTCAGATCCGATCTCTAAATACAACTCAGATACGTTCCAGATACGGATACCATTCTGATGTTCATTCTCCTAATTTTCAACAAACATTCCTAGATGGAATCTTTAATCCCACCTCCAGCAAGATTAAATCATCTCCAAATGGCATCTTTAAGCCCATTCCCTCAACTACATTCTGACGAGTGCAAATTTACGGGCACTCTAGTGTCCAATCATCTTTTACCTTCGAGTCACGAAAGGAAAACTCGCCAATCTAACTCTTCAGGTTCAAGAAGATTGAACAGGGGCAGCTGTTGTACCCCAAAATTTTCCTCTCATTTTATCAAGATTTCCTCTCACAAAACTCTTTGGACTCAAGACCAAATCAGGGTTTGCTCTGCTCAAGACATCTCCTTACATTGTTGACCATAAATTAGGGTTTGAGTTTGCATAAGGATTTTTGGACTTTCAATGCTCAATGTGACTTTCATACTTCATGTTGGACCTCTAAAATTTCCCATACCAAGTTTCAAGCCTTGAATCAAATTTTTGCCCAGTCAATTGGACAGTTGACCTAAAAATCAACTATATCGGGGGAAAAGCCAATTGTGGCCAATTTACAGTCAAAACTCATAATTTTTGATCCACATCAACATTATAGACTCATATGAACCATTTGATCAAGTTTGGACCACAACTCCTCAAGAAATTTGATCAGATCATCAAAAGGGCAAAATGGTCATTTTTAGGGTTTTGACTGCAGAAGGGCAATTTATGATTTTTTACCTAGCCAATGGCAAATTGGGTTCAAACATGGATTCAAGGACTCAATGGCATCATCTTGACCTATTCACAAGGTTCAAAAGATCTCAATTGCATTGGATTGACAGATGAATTTTCCATGTCAACTGATCAAAAATCAACTATACACTGAAAAGTCAAACTTTGACTTTTTGGTCAAAATCAAGTTCCAAGGGTGATTTTTCATCAAGATGTGTCAAAACATGAAACTTGTTCACCAAGAAACTTAATTTTTCAAATTAGGGTTTAAGATTGAAAAATTTCATAACTTAGAAATTTTCTAAGTTATGAAAATTTCTTATTTTATTTCCAACTTTGCCCAACATTTTCACCATGATGCAATTGGATTCAAAAACAACTTCCAACATGAAAGTTATAGTCCTCAACAAAATCTACAACTTTGATTCACAAAGTTTTCCCAAAAGATGCTTGTATCTCAAGTTATGATTCTTGGAACAAGGGTCCATGAAACTTTTAACTTAGTGAAACTTTGCCCTAGTTTAGGCACGATTTTGACCTATCTTCATGGAAATTTTTCACATAGTTCCAATTGGAATCTCAAAATGCATTTAAAAGATGGATTGTAGAGCATATTAAAAGCTTTCCAAAATTCCCAAGAACTCTCCAAAATCATTTGTGGTTAGGGAGAATCGAAGGTTTGTATTTGGCAAAATGTCACTTTGGTCCATGGCATTTTTCATGTTGCTACAAGTTGCAATTTATGTCCAGCATTGTTTGTACTTGTTTACAGGTCCTTAAAACCTCCCACACTCAAAAATTGAATGCAAACGCAATGGATTAAGCCATTGTTCTGATCAATGGAAGATTATACAAAGGATTAATCTAAAAATGGCAAAAAGTTAACAATGCCATTTTGATAAAGGTTGCTTTATGCAATTTTGTTTCTCTTGAGCATTGCACCAAGTCTTTTGCAGCAAACAACATCCACAAATATCAGGGAAAGTACACCAACTATGTGCATGCTTGGAGCTAGCCTGTACAGGCCTGACCTTGGTCACTTCTCACTTTTGCTTCAAAACCAAGTCAACTTGCAAAAAGCACATAACTTTGCAATCTGATAAAACCAACTCTTGTAAACATTTCAAACAAGTTTTGCATATTGCCTAAGGTCAGAAACACGAGCTAGCAACCTCTCAAACACCCTTGTACACCAAAACACCAAAATCTTGCAAAACAGGGCAGGTTCTGCAGTTTGACTTCCATCTTCACATTGCCTCGTGCGTTTTGTCCCAAACCAGTTCCAATACACTCCATCCAACCTACCTAAGCTATCCCAACCATCCCCAAGTCACTGTAACTCCATTTACACACTTCACCATTTTTGAATTCTGACTGTGCAGGTTGACTTCTACAAGCATCTTCAGGCAAGTTCAAAGCAAGCTAGGCATTGGGAAAGCTCAAAGGAACTTCAAGCAAGCTCACAAGCATCTCAGGCCTCACTGAAAACCCCTGCATTGCCATACTCGAGCTTGACTGAAATAGGTAAAGTTCAAACTTCTATCTCTCTATTTAGGAATCATTAGGCTTAGGTTTGTGAATAAAAAATGTAGTCCTCATTGCCCTTGAGTTGTACATATGCATAGATTTCATTTAAGTTAACTGAGCTGGGAGAATTTGAATGATGAACTTTCTGAAAAAACTAGGTTAGAATTTAGGGCTATAAAAATTCTCTCTGGTCTTTGAGAGTTAGATTAATTTTTTTTACATGGTTTGAATCGTGTGATTATGCTCTATAACTTTCATGTTGCAAGTTTTTGCTTTAGAGCACGTATGCAGAATTTCCAGGTTTGAACATCAAGCGCGCGTTTTTGTTTGATCAGAGGTTGAAGATGAAGGCCATCTGGGCTGGGCCTGGCTATTCCATGCTATTTGCACCCCTAGGCTTGCTGTTCACACCCCCTTGGCCCATTGTTTTTATATTTTCACATTTTTTCATTTCTTTTTTAGTTTCTGACTTTTATTTATTTTTCTAAATATTAAAAATTACTAAAAATATTTTCATAAATTTTCATATTTTACTTTATTATTTTTATTATTTTTTCTAGCATAAAAATAGTTTCTTAAATAATATACTTTTATCTTCTTAAATAAAGACTTGTAAATATTATAAAAAATGTTATATATTCTTATTTTTATTATTTTTTACACTTAAATAATATTGTCATACATATTTTATTTTTTTAACATTTTGTATATATTTTATTTTATTTTTCTTGTACATAAATAAATAAATATAATATATATATTTTATTAAAACAAATTAGGGTTTCCATCCCTTTCAAGAAAAAGACCATTAATATTTTTAATATTTTTAGGATATTAAATAACTTATTTTTACATACATAAAAATAATAAAAAAACACTTTTGCATATTCATATTTATTTGCATATTTAAATATTGTCTATTTATTTATTTGCACAATGAGTTCAATTGGGTTGTAATAGTTGACTTAGGGTTTTAATTTCTTCCAAATATCCCCCTATTCAAATTTGTATCCCCCTCCCCATAATCAATATTGTAATAGTCGTAGATTTACTTTTACTCACTTTATTGCTTTCAAATATGCCATGATAGAAAGATTAGGGTTTGTATGCAAAAATCCAAAATCAAACAAATAGCTTGACTAAAACAAGACAAAAAGCATGAAAATTGACAACACAATGCACACAAGCACCCCTAGGGTTTCATCCACTTGTTGCCTTTAAAATGACCATGGTATGCATGCTAGGTATCTTGGTAAAACAAAAACAAAACAAAAGATCATAGTCTCTCGATGACGCTATCTTGGTTGCCTATACAAAAATGATCTAGTCCCTCAAAAACTTACTAAGATACTTGGCAATATTGTTATCATGGTCATACGACGACCCGCGTCTGTCCCGTTTAACATCCAAACACAAGGTTGTTTACCAAATGCAATGGTAAAACAACAATGTCAAAGGGTTAAAAATGTGTAGGAAAGACTTTTGAGTAGGTAGGGTAGATGCTCCTAGTTACTTGATCAAACTTGCAAACCATCCTTGCTATTTTCAAAAACACAACACATTTCAAAACATTTTCCAAAACAAACTTTTAAACATTGAAACATTTTTTCAAAAGACAAACACCTTTGTATACATTCAAACAAGAATCATTACAACGGTTGCCTAGACAAAAGGCCTCTTTTCAAAATATTTTCAAAACCACACACAAAGCACCATTTCAAACAATTGAAAAGAAAAAGCAAGTGATCTAAACAAGTAACTAAGAGCCCATGGAAAACCATGGATGAAAAGGGTGCTAGCACCTTCCCTTTTCATAATATACCCCCCGAACCCAAGAAAACATCTCAAAGGTCTTTCTTGTGCTTTTTGACCTTTCCTTTGGATAAAATAAAAAGTCGGTGGCGACTCTTGCTAAATAGAAACATTTGCGAACACAAACGCAAAACCTCAAGTCAGTTCTCCCACCGTATCACAGAAGGAGATGTTCCATACACTATCATACATCCTGACATGCCCACCTCTTTCGAAGACTTACAAAGAGATTGGATACAACTCAAGGGGGGAAGAGATACTTTTGAAGCCTAATTCTACGCAAGGGAGAAGAAGGTTTTGGAACTCACTAGGCTACTTCACGAGGAGCAGACTCTTAATGCCTACATTGCACCAAAGGGGATGCGAACTACCTTTTTATCTTAGAGTTTCTTGTATTTGTTTTGCCTAAGAAGGCATTGATGTACTCAAAACTTTAAATTATTAATATAACGCGTGTTTCCTTTTTGTCTAAAACAAATTTGAATTTTAAAAATCCTTGAAATCATTGCATACGCATTTATCATTCATCATAACATGAACAGGTTTCTTGAAACAAGTCTCTTCATCTCTCTACTGTTTATTTCAGTAAGATAGATCTCGAGCAAACGGTGAAGGACCTCCAAGCTCAGAATACACAGTTTCAACAATTGTTCTTAACTCTGGCCAAAGGACAAGAAGAGTTGAAGACCTTCCTGGTTGAGGAGAAGAAAAAGAAGACGAAGAAGATAACCGGAATTTTGAACATGGGAAGAAGATTCCAAGGGAAGACAATAAGGGCCCTAGACTTTGTAACGATATCCGGTGAGAAAGACAACCAAGATGGGAAGGGTAAGGAAACAGTTGTTCAGTCTGATTCATAAGAGGAAGAGGAAGAAGAAGACTATTCTGAAGAACAATACCCTCCAGCCGACGACAAGTATAAGCATATAGAAGAACAGTTGAGTGCAACGGAAATCCAAAAAGTGCTTGGATTGGACTTTGAGGAGTTGGGCTTAGTGTCAGGAATTTTCATTCCTCCAAAATTCAAAGCACCTGTGTTCACCAAATATGATAGAGTCTCATGCCCTAAAATGGATCTCCAGTCCCATGTGAGGAAAATCCAGCCCCATACCACTGAAAAAGATTTATGGGTACATTTCTTCCAAGACAGTTTGTCTAGAACTCAACTTGACTGGTTTTATCAGCTAGAAAGAGCCAATGTTCACAACTGGGAAGACCTTGCTGCAGCCTTTTACAAACAATACCAATACAATGCTGATCTTGCGCCTACCCGTACTCAACTCCAGAGTATGGCCATGGTTTCAAATGAAGGCTTCAAGGACTATACACAAATATGGAGAGACTTGGCCGAAAGAGTTCAACCTCCTCTATCTGAAAGATAGTTGGTAGACATGTTTTTGGGCACCTTGTCTGGTCCCTTTTTCGATCACTTAATTAGGAGTTCATCAACGGGTTTTACTGAATTGATATTGACCGGAGAAAGGGTAGAAGTCGGGATAAAGAATGGAAAGATTCAAAAAGATGCATCCTCTGCTGTTGTAAGGAAGCCATTCATCGGAAAGAAGGAAGTGGTTGCTGTTTATCCTCAGAGAAATCAAGATAGGGTCGAACGCCGTCTAATGGAGGGGGCTGTTATGATTCCTAAACCTGCGCCTGGTCAGCAAAGAAACAACCAACCAAAGATGGAAAGACCAGTCAGACAATTCACCAGAATTAACATGACCCTATCTCAAGTATTGCTATATCTATTAAGACCCAACCTAGTGACTTTAAAAGAAGCTCCAAAGAACCCTATCACAACATATCCTCACTATCATCCTAACGCCCGCTGTGCATACCACTCTGAGAGTCCCAGCCATGACACTAACAACTATTTGGCTTTAAATAACAAAGTACAAGACCTCCTTGAAGCCAAAGAGATTGAATTCGATGCGCCAGAAAAACCCAATGTCATTTCTGCCCCTGTGCCCAAACATGGCCATAATGTCCATGCTATTGAGGAAGATATGTTTGTTAATTTAGTTGATGAACTTATGACCCCACTCCTGATTATCAAAAAGAACTTATTAAATGCCAGTGTATTCCCAGGTTGTGATGAAAGCTGCCATTTCTGTTTGTCCTCACCAACCAGCTGTCCTTTGTTGAAAGCAGGCATTCAGTGCCTAACAGATAACAAGGAGATTTTGTTCGAAAAGACTTTTGTTCCACCTGTTTCTTATAATGATGTTTCCATTGTGACCATTTCCGACAATTCTTCCAGGGTCTCCACCAAAAGACCTGTTAGAATTACATCAGTTCCAAAAGTAGATCCTTTGATAATTACAATGCCTGGACCAGTCCCGTATTTATTAGACAAAACCATACCATGGAATTATGGAGGGGATGTCTACTACCACAATATCAAGCAAGATTGGCCAGCTGTCGAAGATTCAAGTTCCGAGAAAGATAACTCTGATATCATTTACATTGCCGGGACTAGCAAGATTACCCGAAGCAGAAGGATATTCTCTCCATAAATTGCTCCCCCAAAAGTAGTTTCTGGACCCGTAATCATTCCTGTTGTTGTTGCTCCTCCAAAGGCTATTCCCAGTCCCACAATCATCTCCACCAATGCTCCAACTAACAAAGCTATTACAATCCCTGCTATCACTCCTACTGACGTTCCTACTGCTGAATCAACCGAGACTCGAGGTAAAGGTATTCTGATTGAGCCTGTCCGGACGAAGGCGCAATCATTGGCTATCCCTGAGACCTCCCAGAAAGAGATGGAGGAAATTCTAAAGATCATAAAAAGAAGAGACTACGACGTAGTTGAAAAATTGGGCAAACTCTATCCAAAATTTCCATGCTGGCTTTACTAATATGTTCCGAGGCGCATGCAAATGCTTTGGTAAAATTCCTGAAAATTGTCCATGTACCCCAAGAAATATCTGCCGATTAGTTCCAAGATTGCGTAGCTAGCTTGACTGCACATAATGGTCTAGGTTTTTCAGATGATGATTTAACGCCAAGAGGAAAGAAGCATAATGAGGCATTGCACGTCTCAGTGGAATGCAAGGGCACAACCTTGGCTCATGTTTTGGTGGACATCGGCTCATCTCTGAATGTATTGCCTAAAAAGGCTCTTGATAGGCTTGACTGTGAGGGATTGACATTGAAGCCAAGTAACATAGTAGTGTGGGCCTTCGACGGCTCAAAAAGGATGGTGCATGGGGAAGTGGATATCCCCATAAAGGTTGGAACCCAAACATTTCATTCAACTTTTTGTGTAATGGATATCCTCCCTTCATATTCCTGCTTGCTAGGCAGACCGTGGATTCACAATGCTGGCGTTGTTACTTCTACGTTGCACCAAATGCTGAAGTATCCAATTCAAGGGAAGGTTATCACCGTTCACAGAGAAGAGGAATATATGATCAGCCATCTCAATTCCTTCAGATATGTGGAGTTAGATGGTGAATTTATTAAAAATCCATTCCAAAACTTTGAAAAAGTCCCGCAAGATGTAGCAGTAACCAGGGTTGTTCCCAAGATCATAAGGCCTCCACTCAAGATGTCGTCTTTGAAGGATGAAAAAGCAGTAATAGAAGAAGGTTGGTGCACTATCTGGGGACAACTCCCAGATATCCCATACAAATCTGACAAGTTTGGCCTAGGTTTCACTTCAAGTGCTCAGAAGGTTGTACACCGCGCTCGTGCTGGAGGACCACCCCTGAAGATCAGCAACCGTAAGGTCAATGCGGTAGAGGATGATTAAGATGGCTACAACCTAGAGGATTGGATCTTCCCAACTGTCAGTGGAGGGCTTAGCAATTGGGAGGCTAGATATTTTGTCTCGATCACTTTTATCCCAGAGTAATTTGTCTTTACATTTTGTTGGATCTGTAATATTAAAACATTTCAAACTCTTAAAACCTTGTGTCTTACCCGAGGCACAACGGTCCATTTGTAAGGGTTATTATCTCATCTCCATATGACATTAATGAATCATGGATGTTTTTCATACAAACTTTGTGCTCATTGTTTTTCCTTTTTATATTTTCATTTCTTTCAAAGATAGTTGTACCCTTATACACACTCACACTCACAATGCAGGTCTACATCCATTCGGGATCCCATGGGTAACGGTTCTGCTATGGCCTTCTGTGAGTCTGAAAATCTAATCTACCAAGCCGAAGACGAAGGTGAGGAAGATTGTGAAGTACCATGGGAAATTTCCAGATTGCTACAACAAGAAGAGAGAACCATTCAGCCCCACGAGGAACCCGTGGATACAATTAACCTAGGTACCGAAGAAGACAAAAGAGAAGTCAAGGTGGGTGCCAATCTGGAACCCAATGTCAAGGAGCGTCTGATTCAGTTGCTATACGAGTATGTTGAGGTCTTTTCCTGGTCGTATGAAGACATGCCAGGACTTGATGCAAATATTGTGGTACATCGTCTACCTACAAAAGAGGATTGCCCACCAGTAAAATAAAAGGTCCGTCGAATGCGACCAGATTTGTCAGAGAAGATTAAAGCAGAAGTCATGAAACAATTCAATGGTAGATTCTTGGCCGTCACCTCCTATCCGCAATGGGTTTCCAATGTTGTCCCTGTGCCCAAAAAGGACGGAAAGGTACGAATGTGCGTGGACTGCAGAGATTTGAATAGGGTAAGCCCTAAGGATGATTTCCCACTTCCCCATATTGACATCCTAATTGACAATACCGCACAACACAAAGTGTTTTCCTTCATGGAAGGTTCTCAGGTTACAACCAAATCAAAATGGCGCCGGAAGACATGGAGAAAACAACCTTTGTCACACAATGGGGCATATTCTACTACAAGGTTATGCCATTCGGACTAAAGAATACGGGGGCAACCTATCAGCGTGCCATGGTAGCTTTATTTCACGAAATGATACATCACGAAATAGAAGTCTATGTGGATGACATGATAGCTAGATCTCAAATAGAATAAGAGCACCTTGATCATTTACAGAAATTGTTTGAGAGATTAAAAAAGTATAAGCTGAGGTTGAACCCAAATAAATGCATGTTTGGAGTAAGGTCTGGTAAACTCCTAGGCTAGGTCTTCAGCAATAAAGCTATTGAAGTAGATCCTACCAAGGTGAAAGCGATACAAGAGATGCCCGCTCCTCGTACTGAGAAGGAAGTCCGAGGATTCTTGGGACGTTTAAACTACATTGCCAAATTCATTTCTCACCTGACAGCTACTTGTGAACCAATCTTTAAACTATTGAAGAAAGATCAAGTAGTCAAATGGAATGATGAATGCAAAACTGCTTTCGACAAGATCAAAGAGTACCTGCAAGAGCCTCCTATTTTAATGCCACCAGTCGATGGTAGACCATTGATCATGTATCTGACTATTTGGAAAATTCAATGGGGTGTGTGCTGGGGCAGCATGACGAGTCTGGACGAAAAGAGCACGCTATTTATTACCTAAGCAAAAAGTTTACCGACTGTGAAACAAGATATTCACTGCTCGAGAAAACTTGATGCGCTCTATCATGGGCTGCTCGCCGGCTAAGACAGTATATGCTGACCCATACTACCTTGTTGATATCTAAAATGGATCCAATAAAATACATCTTCGAGAAACCTGCTCTTTCTGGGAGAATAGCGAGATGGAAGATGATCCTAACAGAATATGATATACAATATACTACCCAAAAAGCAATAAAGGGCAGTGTACTAGCTGATCACCTTGCTCACCAAGCTGTAGAAGACTACCAGTCCATGAAGTTCAAATTCCCAGATGAAGACATCATGATGGAAAACAACTATGAAGAACTCAGGCCATATGACGGACCTGAACAAGGATCCCGATGGACCCTTGTTTTTGATGGGGAAACTAACACACTCGACAATGGTATTGGTGCAGTACTCATATCTCCTGAAGGGTGTCATACTCCATTTACTGCAAAACTCTGCTTCAATTGTACAAATAACATGGAGGAATACGAAGCGTGCATCTTTGGTCTCAAAGCTGCCATAGACTTGGGGATCAAATCGTTAAATGTATTCGGAGATTCAGCTTTGGTCATTAGCCAGATCAAAGGGGAATGGGAAACCAAACACCCTAATCTTATCCCCTACAAAGAACATGTTTTGACATTGCTCCCACACTTTGAAAAGATTACCTTCGAGCACTTCCCGCGAGAAGAAAATCAGCTAGCAGACGCACTAGCCACAATGTCATCTATGTTTAAACTTAAATGGGATAACGAGGCTCCACAGATCACTATTCAACGAATGGATGAACCAACACATTATCACGAGATTAATACTGAAGAAGTAGTGGACCAGCCTTGGTTTCACGAAGTCAAGAGGTATCTCGAAAACCAAGAATATCCAGAAGGAGCTTCAGTCAATGATAAGAAGTTCTTAAGGAGATTCTCTGCTAAATTCTTCCTTAGTAACGACATTCTTTACAAATGCAACCATGACTCTGTGTTACTTCGATGCGTAGACAAGGTTGAAGCTGAAAGGATCATGGCTGAGTTACATGAAGGCACTTTCGGCACCCATTCTACTGGGCATACGATGGCAAAGAAAATCCTATGGGCAGGCTATTACTGGTCTACCATGGAAGCATATTGCTATCAACACTCTCGAACCTGCCACAAGTGTCAGATTTATGCTGACAAGGTGCACGTACCTCCGGTTCCTCTGAATGTCTTGACGACTCCTTGGCCATTTGTTATGTGGGGAATTGATATGATTGGGGAAATCAAGCCAACAACCTCCAATGGACACCGCTTCATCCTAGTGGCCATGGACTATTTTACCAAGTGGGTGGAGGCAGCTTCTTTCGCTTCCGTTACCAAGAATGTTGTTGCCCGGTTCATCAAGAAGAATCCCATTTGTCGTTACGGTATCCCAGAGAGGATCATTACAGAAAATGGTACGAACCTGAATAATACTATGATCACCACCTTGTGCGAGCAATTCATGATTCAGCATCACAATTCTTCCCCTTATCGGCAAAAGATGAGTGGTGTTGTCGAAGCCGCGAATAAGAACATTAAAAAGATCATACAGAAAATGACAGTCACATACAAAGACTGGAATGAGATTCTACCATTATCTCTCCACAGATATCATACCGTTGCTCCCACATCAACCGGGGTAACACCCTATTCTATGGTTTACGGCATGGAAGTTGTCTTGCCTATTGAGGTCCAGATCCCCTCTCTGAGAATTATGAAGGATGCAGGGCTGAATGAAGACGATTGGATCCAGACTCGACTTGATCAACTAAACTTGATTGATGAGAAAAGGCTTACTGCTATCTGTCATGGTCAAATGTATCAAAAACGGATGATCAAGGATTTCAACAAAAAGCTCAGACGACAAGTATATCAAGTTGGAGATCTGGTGATCAAGCGCATCATACTGCTGTAAGGTGATCCCAGGGGTAAATGGAATCCTACATACGAAGGACCATTTGTAATCAAAAACATATTCGTTGGTGGCGCAATGATCTTGACCACCATGTATGGTGATGACCTGCCGCACCCTGCAAACACGGACATAGTCAAAAGATACTACGCAGAAGAGACCCTCTAGGTTGACACACCTAGGCAAAACATGGGCATCCCGGCGAACCAAAAAGGTTCGGGCAAAAATTAGGGATAAAATTAAAAAAAACTATACACCCGGCAAGTTGAAAACCCGAAAGGGCGACGTGGGCAAAAAAGGGTTTCCCGGTGGACTGAAAACCCGAAAGGGCGGTCCAGGCAAAAGTTAGGGAATTAAAGCACATGACTATGTCCCGTTGGATCACCTTTATGGACAACCTTTGGGTTCAACTGACAAACTCAGAGGTTCTGATCAATTCAATCATCTTCAGAGGAGGCAACAAATAGACAAGACGCTCAGAGATACAAAGGCTATAGCAGAATGGGAACCCCATGGGATTATTACACATAGCTATCTTTTCTTTGTATCAAAATTTTCATTTTTTACGACAGTATTCTCTTACTAGAATATTTTTCTCATTGTACAAAAAATACTTACTCAAAGTCAATAAAAAGATATCCCTTTGAAAGTGCAAAACTATCTGTTTTTTTTCTTTACTCTTGTGTTTTGTTTACAAAAAACGTCCAATGATTCATTTTTGAACATATGCATTTGAACATAATTACTGTTTACAAATAAACGAGATAGAAAGACAATCACTAATGGCTTTAAGGGGTAGGAAAATATCTCTATGCTATTTCCATAATCCCCCGCAGTTTGCAGTTTAATCCCCAATGGAACAGAGCTTCCAATTATCAATCCCCAGTAGAAGTCGTCAAATTTCTCCGAATTCCCCAAGCAGGATTTTCCAAGCAGTACACGACATTTCCCTTACAATAGAGTTTATTTCTCTAAAAGGAAATTCATTAACACTTCAACTTCAAGACATAAAGACTTACATATCCTCAACAACATTCAGGGATTTACTTTCCCCAATCCAACAGCAGTGCAGCAAATTAGCTCACATACGCATACATCGCATCCATATATCATAAACATGTTAAAACGAATGCATCATATCATGCATTTCATACAACATGACTTTGCATTTTAGCTAACATTTTACCCTTTTTCAGGATAAGGTTAACAGCTACCATTAACAATGTTCAAAGTTTTCAGATACAGTTCAGATACGCTCCGGACACGGATGCCATCCTGATACTCATTCAGATTCAGTTTTCAGATACAGTTCAGATACGCTCCAGACACGGATTCCATCTGGATACTCATTTAGATTCAACTTCCAGATACAGTACAGATACGCTCCATACACGGACGCCATTCTGATAACTCATTCAAAGATTCAGTTTTCAGATACAGTTCAGATACGCTCCAGACACGGATGCCATCCTAATACTCATTCAGATTCAACTTCCAGATACAATACAAATACGCTCTAGACACGGACGTCATTCTGATAACTCATTCAAAGATTCAGCTTTCAGAAATAGTTCAGATACGCTCCAGACACGGATTCCATCCTGAAACTCATTCAACTCTCAGTACAGTTCAGATACACTCCAAACACGGATGCCATTCTGATACTCATTCAGATTCAACTCTCAGACATAGTTCAGATACGCTTCAGACACGGACGCCATTCTGATACTCATTCTTTCAGCTTACAAATTACAATTTAACAATCACTCTTAGATGGCATCTACAAGCCCATCTCAACCAACTTTTTATCATCACTCCAAATGGCATCTTTAAGCCCATTACCTCTACCATCATATCATCTAGTGCAAATTTCTGGGCACTCTAGTGTCCAATCATCTTCCACCTTCGAGTCACGAATGGAAAAAACATGCCAATCTAACTCTTCAAGCTTAAGAAGATTGAACAGGGGCAGCTGTTGTACCCCAAAATTTTCCCTCTCACTTATCAAGAATTTGCTCACAAGATCTCCTTGGGCTCAAGATTGCACTAGGGTTTGATCAAGCTCAAGACATCTCCTCAAACACTGACCAAAATTAGGGCTTGAGTTTGCACAAGGATTTTTGAGCTTCCAATGTCCCATGTGACTTTTATGGATCATCATGGACCCCCTATATTACTCATGTCAAGTTTCAAGTCTTGGATCACATTTTTTCTCAATCAATTGAGCAGTTGACCTAAAAATCAGTTGTATTGGGGAAAAAGTCAATTGTGGCCAATTTACAGTCAAACTTCATAATTTTTTATCCATATCAACATTTTTTACTCATATGAATCATTTGATCAAGTTTGGACCACAACTCCTCAAGAAATTTGATCAAATCCCCAAAAGGGCAAAATGGTCAAAATTAGGGTTTTGATTGGGAAAGGGCAATTTATGGTTTTTGACCTAGCAAATGGTCAATTGGTTTAAGGCATGATCTCAAGAGTCCAATTGCATCATTTTGACCTAATGGCATGGTTCAAAACATTGCAAGTCCATTGGATTGACAGGTGAATTTTCCAGTCAACTGATCAAAAGTCAACTATATACTGAAAAGTCAAACTTTGACTTTTTGGTCAAATTCAAGTGCAAAAGATCATAATTCATCAAAACATGTTAAAATATGAAACTTATTCATCAAGAAATCAAAAAGTCAATATTTCATTTTGAAAAGTCACCATGGAAATTTCATGTTTTTTTCATAACTTTGGACAAAATTTTCACCATGATGTAAGATGATTCAAGAGAAACTTCCAACATCAAAGTTGTATATATCCATGAAATTTACAACTTTGATTTACACAACTTCTTCCAAAAATTCTTGGATTTCAAGTTATAATTTTATGAACATAGGGTCATGAAACAAAACATTTAGTGAAATTTTACCCTAATTTGGTCAGGATTTTGACCCAACTTCATGGCACATTTTCACATAGTTCCAAGGGTAATCTTCAAAAGCAATTCAAAGATGGATTGTACAGAACATTCCAAGCTTTAAAAAATGTTTAAGAACTCCTTGAGATCATTCTTGAGTAGGGAGAATCGAAGAGATGAAGTTAGGGTTTTGTCACTTGAATTACAAGTCATTTTTTATGAACACTTGAACCAAATCCATGCTAGGATGCATAATCCTTGCTTTGAAGGCCTCAAAATTGTTTTTCAATCCATAATTAAATGTTTACACAGCTGTTAGGGCTTTGATCCAAGCAATTGAGCTATTGTCCAAGTTACATTTCCATTTATGGCACAAAGTTAACAATGCCATTCTTGTAAAGCAAGCTTTTTGCATAAAGTTCACATTGAGCCTCTAACTTGTTCCCTCTGATAACATTCCATCCAAAAAGTCATAAGCAAGCTTGTTTAAAGCATAACCATTCTATCTTAGCAAGTACACAAGGCATGGAAACTTGTTTTGTCAAAAAATCACATGTTTAACTTAAACATGTAAATTTAAATTCTGATCAACTAGAGCATTCCAAACATGTTGATTATAAATAGAGTCACTATTTGTGAGCTAGAGGACAAGCTTTAGCACCCTGAAATACACCAAAACACTCTCAAATCAGAAATTTCCCAAAAACTCTATTGTTACATAGTTTCTGACCTTGAACCTCAAACTCACATTTCCCTCGCGCGTTTCTTGGCCTTTTAGTTTCTAAAGCTTCCTTACATCAAGCGTAACTTATCCATGTACCTGTTTCATTTCTGTAACATCATTTACCCTATCTTCCATAACCAAAAAAAGAGCATTGCACATTAACTTCTCCAAGTCATTTCAGCCACTCTCAACTCAAGCAAACCATTGCACTAGCTTTGAAGGACCTCAAGGAAGCTAACCTGATCATCACCATCACTTGAAACAAGCTCAAACTCCAAACACGATTTCTAGTTTTGAGGTAAGTTTTCTCAACTTGGAACTCTTCATACAGGCATCATCAATAGTTTATTTGTGTATAAAACATGTAGATATCATTGCCATGTAGCTAACCATGTCCTTAGTTTCCATTAATTTTGCTTGAGCTTAGAGAATTTTGAAACTGAAACTTCTGAAATTTTTAGGGTTCAGATTAGGGCCATTAAAATTCTTCCTTATCTTTGATCTATAGTTTTAATACTTTACATTTCTGGAATCGTGAGAAACTTTTCTACAAGTTTCATGTTTACAGTTTTCATTTTTGATGAGAAATGAGCAAGTTACAGTTGGCCTGGCTGGATTTTGAAGATGAAGTCTTCAGAACACGTTTTTCCTTACATATTTATTGTTTCATTTGTATTAACGGATGTATAGCCACTCCAGTAGTGGAAGCGCGCGCCTGTAACCTATGGGACCTGGTGTTCGAGCCCCAGTGGTACCCTTTTTCATTTTTTCACATTTTTCTGACTTTGTTTGTTTTTTTGGCAGGCGTTGGGCCCCTTTGGGCCTGGCTTGTTTTTTTGTTTGTTTTTGCTCACTAACCTCTCTGTTTCCTCTTGGCACCCCCTGGCCCAAGTTATTTATTTATTTATTTATTTCATTTATCTTTTCTTAAATATATATTTTCTAAATACTAAAAAAAATCATAAAATACAAAAAAAAATGATATATTTATATTTTGACTTATTTTATTCTATTTTTCCAGAAAAAAATATTTTTATATATTATACTTTATTTATTTTATTAAGTAAATCTTATAGACTTAATTAATATTATTTATTATTTTTCACATCATTTAAAATACATTATTTTAATATAAAAAAGACTAAAAATATTTTATAATACTATAAATATTTTCAAGATAAAAAATACTAAAAAAATACTTTTCTTAAACTTATTTTCTTTTGATTAATAGAATTAGGGTTTTCATTTAAAATATTTTCTAAATAAATTAAAACTTAATTAACTATTCTCTTTATTTAATTAGGTTAAGACAAAAATCTTCTTTTCATGAAAACCAAACAAATTCATTTTCTTCACATTTTGCATCCTTGTACATTTATTTTTATACTTTGTATTTATTTAAATTCCTTGTATATTCATACCCATTCAATTTGGTTGTAATAGATTAAATAGGTTTAATTCTTGCAATCCCCATTCAACTTGTACACCCCTCCCCATAAATGTTGTAATAGCGTACTAACTTTAAATTTTGCAATTTATCGCTTTTATATAACATGCTAGTAATTAGGGTTTGTATGGAAAGACTAAAACCAATGCTTAGAAAACCCTAATTCAAAAAAAAATTCAAGCATGAAAACAATACACTTGCACACTAGCACCCCTAGGGTAAAATCAACTTGGTTTCCTTATACAAAATGGCCATATTATGCATGTGAGATATCTTAGCAAAAACAAGCAAAAATACAAGATCATGGTCCCTCGATGACGCTATATAAGTTGCCTTACAAATGATCTTAGTACCTCAAAAAGAATGCTAAGATACCTTGCAATATTTCTAATCATGGTTATACGAAGACCCACGCCCGTCCCGTTTACATCCAAAGATAGGGTTGCTTACCAAATCAATGGTAAGACAACAATGTAAAAGGAAAAGAAAATGAACAAGAAAGACATTTGAGTAGGTATATTTCTCCTAATTACTTGCTCTATTTCAAAACAAACATCCTTGCTATTTTCAAAACAATCACCTACACTTTCAAAACATCTTACAAAACTTGAAAAACATTTTCAAAAGATCAACATCTTTGTATAGATTTTTACAAACGAGAATCATTACAAAGATCTCCTAAACAATGGCCTCTTTACAATATACTTTCAAAAAACCACACAAAGCACAATTTCAAACAAAAGCAAGTGATCTAGCAAGTAACTAAGAGCCCATGGAAAACCATGGATGAAAAGAGTGCTAATACCTTCCCTTTTCATAATCTACCCCCAAACTCAAGAAACAATCTCAAAGGTCTTTCCTGTGCTTTTTCACCTTTCCTTTTGGATAAAAGAAAAGTCGGTGGCGACTCTTGCTAACCGCAACATTTATGATCAAACGCAAAACCCCAAGTCAGGTCTCCCACCATATCACAGTCACCATCCATATTGGTCAAGATCATTGCTCCACCAGAGAATATGCTTTTGATTACAAACAATCCTTCATATGTAGGAGTCCATTTACCCCTGGGATCGCCTTGCGGCAGTATGATGCGCTTGATCACCAAATCCCCGACTTGATACACTTGGCATCTGACCTTTTTGCTGAAAGCCTCGATCATCCGTTTTTGATACATTTGACCATGACAGACAGCAGTAAGCCTTTTCTCATCAATCAAGTTCAGTTGACCGAGTCGAGTTTGAGTCCAATCGTCTTCATTCAACCCTGCATCAACTGTACTAGGGCAAAAGTCAACTATGGCCCAAATATAGTCAAACTTCAAGATTTTTGGTCAACATAAATATTTTGAAGTATTTTCCATCATTTTATTAAGGGTTGATCATGATTCCTCAACAAATGCTCCTAACTCATCAAAAGTCAAAAATGGCAATTTAGGGTTTCTATAGGAAAAGTCAACCAAACTTTGACCAGACATAACTTTCTCATACTTTATCAGAAAGTTTTCAACCAAGGCTCGTTTTGAAGAGAATCCAATTCCCTACAACTCCTCTTCAGCACTCAAGGTCAAGAAATTCCTCAATCAAAAGATACAAGTTCATACATTATAGGTCATTTCAAAAAGTCAATAAAAACACCTTTTGGGTCAAAGATCCTTATATGAACATGGAAGATCCAATTGAGATGAAACCAAAAGGTTTATTTAGAGGACATCCTAAGTTCTCTAAAAAGTCCAAGAACACCCTCATAGGGTTAAAAATGAGAAAGATATGCATTGCTAAAGTTGACCAATTTTTGGGAAAGTCCATGAAGCCAATATTGATCAAATTTGAATTTTTTCCAAATGGGCCCATCTTCTTATGCTTGAAACTTGTTTCTAACCTGGTCCATGACCTTTGAGCTCATTCATACATCATTATTCTATATATATTACTTATTTTGAGATTTTATCCATTAAAATACAAAATTAAACAAATAAATAAAACAAATAGTGAAAGATATGATTTTCAAATCTTTTCTCATCAAATAATGGATAAGATAAGCTGGCAAATCAAGGAAAAAACACACAAGGCAAGAGAAGGGAAAGATTTGCTTATTTTGGAAAATTTGGATTAAATATTCATGATATTAAATAACATGATTATATTTGATCTCTTGGCATTTTTGTTTACCTAAAGTGATTCAATATATAAACACAACAATCCCAGCCCTAATACACACGTGCAACTGCCTCCACAAACCCTAAAATCTTTTTCTAAAATCCAAAGAAAAGTGAAATTCGTATAAAATAATGTCAGTTCTTTTCAAGATAAACCAAGCATTCAATCTTCCTTCTGAAGACTCCAGGAAGCATTCCCCATCGTTAAGCAAGCCCAACACACCCAGAAACTCTTTCACGCGATCCCTCCGATTGGTAATTTTTTTCTACTCTCAAACTTCTAGAACATGCCATTCAAACCCATAGAATGCTTACATTAATGTTTGTAGTGATGATTAGAAGAGATCTGACCTATCACATGTGACTTTAAGGGCTAAAATCGCAGGTTACCATAGTTAGGTTTTAAACAAGCTTGAGCTTTAGTACCATTGATACAAGCACTTTCAGGCGAAACTAAGGCCATATTTGGATTCCTGGGAAAATTTTAAGGGGAATAGGGTATATTTGTGCCTCTTAATCCTCGTGTTTTGCAGGTTTGAATGTCAGGGTTGGTCAGAGAAGACGACCGGAGCACAGCTCCGACGTCGTTGACCCCAGTGGACTCAGGCATACCATGCGTGACAATTTCATAGGATCTGATTGGTCCACTGAACGCGTGTGTTTTTGATGACATGGATTTGATCTTTGTTTCCCTTATAATATTATTATGGTATTATATATATATATATATATATATATATATATATATATATATATATATATATATATATATATATATATATATATATATATATATATATATATATATATATATATATATATATATATATATATATATATATATATATATATATATATATATATATATATATATATATATATATATATATATATATATATATATATATATATATATATATATATATATATATATATATATATATATATATATATATATATATATATATATATATATATGAATTAACAGGATAACGCATATGGCAAAGATGCAAGTGTGTGGGGGAAGGGACCTGGGTTCGATCCTAGGTCCAGCGATTTTGTATTTTTTTTCCAAAATTTCTTACAGGTTCCAGTGTACGGCACCCCCATACGTATACCATACATCTCCAGATTTCATCCGTTAGATCACTATAAGATTAGATCCACCGCCTCTGACACGGTCTTCCATGGTAGACCCTCAGAAGCCAGTGGTACTGAATCAAAAGGGACATTGGGCCTGCTGTTTAATCTGAGCCTAATCCAATTCAACACAACACCCCTCAAATTGCTCATCACATTAGGCCTACTTTAATACTTTTTTAATTTCTTTTATTTGTTTTAATTATTTTTACAGAAAAAAACATTATTTTTTTAACTAAATCATAAAATCAATAAAAATACAAAAACATTAGAATTAGGTTTTTGTTCTCATAAAAATATTTAATTTCATTAATTAATTAGGTTAATTAGGATACTTTAAATTCCTTTTTCATAATTAAAATTAATTAGAAATTAAGTTAATTTACAAAATTAATTACTTTCTCAAAGTCAAAAAAATTATTTTTCTTTATTCACTAATTAGATGTCCTTGAATTTAATTGTTAATTCCCCGTATTTAATTTTGTCGCGCATATTTTTTTTAAATTAGGTCATTTACAGTCGTTTCCTATTTACTGTTTAATCCCCAAAGTTTTTTGGTCATGTAATCCCCATTCCCCGAAGCCTTGTAATAATTAGATTCACTTTTCCGCTTTTACTTTCTACAAATATATAAACTATTTAGATGTATGCGTAGGATTGTATGCAAAAGATCAATAATTTGAAACAGTAGAAAACTATAACTTGGCAAAGATAAATAACTGAAAAACAATCGAACGCACTTGCGAACCCCTAGGGTATCACCACTCTGGTTGCCTTCGGTAAACGGTCATGAAGTATATGGAGTTTTAGTGGTTTCCCTCTAGTCCCAAAAGATAAAAAATGACCCATTCGAATGTTTCCTCGGAAAGATCTTTAGGACTCTAGGGTAACTACTAAGGTTTCCTAACCATTGCTTTAGTGATCGTAATTGTCCCTTCGAATGTCCCTCAAAATTCCAACAACTAGGGTTACCTACTATTGCACCCCAAAATTTACCCTCTTGATTTAGGCTTATGTTTCATCATGAACATCATATTGCATTGCATTCATACATTGTGATAGGATCAAAGTACTTTGGTTATCAAGTTTTCCTTAAGCTCTGAAGGTTGATTGTATTGACAAGTTGCTCAAGTAGAATCTTATCATCTAAACCTCTGAATCTTTCAAGCTCAAAAGTTATTGCATATCTCAAGATGCTTTATTCATCTCTTTGGATCCCCAGAGGATTGGTGTTTGTGTTTGATTATAAAAGGGAATCATTCCTTTGATTCACCAGTCAAATTAGGGTTTTGCTTGATTAAGGCTATTGATCAATGTACAAGTCTTGATTTGGAAGCCACAACATCTCATTGGCATTTGAAAAATCTTTGCACAAGGAATTGGTCATGATGCCCAGAGGATTTGAAGTTTTGAAGATGATTCATCAGTCTCCTAAGGTGTTAATCAAAATTAGGGTTTGGGTTTTTATCAAGTTTTCTTGAGAATTTTGAAGTGAAACTTTGTACATGGCCTCTACATATTTGGAAGATCATATGTTGGAAGTTTTTATCATCAATTTTGAAGGGAAGTGGATCAATTGATTCAAAGGGGCAAAATGGTCATTTTGGTCAAAATCAGTCAAAGTCAAGGTTGACCAAGTGAACTTTTGGCCAATCATCAATTCAAGGATGCACTTTTCATATTTCAAGTCCATTTTGGAAATTGGATCAAAGAGATTGAGGTTTGGGTTGAAACTTGTTCTTGAAGAAACCCTAAAAGTTTCTAATTTTTGAAAATAAGTACTTAATTTCAAAATTTCATATTTTATTCACCTTTGATCAAGAAAATGCAAATGAAGCATGAAAGATAAGAGGATGATCTTTCATATCCTTTTGGTCTCATGTCCAAATTGAAAAGGAATCAAGAATTATGGTCTTTTGAAGTAACAAAATTATGGGTCATTTTCCAAAATTATTGAATTTCAAGCTAAATTTTGAGGACCTTAATTGATTCAATTGAAAAAACTAAAAACTAAGGTATTGTAGTTCTTTTCAATACCTTTCCAAATTGTGATCATTTGTGTCAAAATTCAAAAGTATGAGCAAGTTATGAGCTTTGGAATTTTGAGGCATTTTATTGAAATTTGACAAATATGCAAAATGGCCAATTCATGAGAACTCAAGTTTCATCCATTCTCTTTGTTTATAATCCATCCCATGACCTATTTGTGACTTGCTAAGGCCCATAATGCCAGCTATTTCGTGCTCCATGGACCATGGTGTTTGCTTGGGTACAAAAATGATAAACTTGCTCAATTTGGCAAATTCATCCATACTCTCTCATTTCAAATGATCATGACCTGGCACTTTGAGGATTTATTTCGGAGTTTATTTGGCTCATAAAATGCAAGGAAAATGAAGAAACGCACGAGCAAATGGATGAGGCCCATGTGCACTCATTTTTGGCCAAATATTCCAAACTTGCCCCTGAACAGTTTTGAGGACCAATTTCCTCTTCTAACCTTCTCTACTCACTCTATATAGTGTATTGCAAGCCTCATTTCATGAATAACACGCTCCATTCATCACAAATCCAGATCCGAACTTTTTTTGCTTTTGCTAAAGTTTTCTTCGATTCTCTCATCTTCTTCGCGCATTCATCAAATTTCCCGTGGATTCATCTTCCTTGAAGTGTGTGGATCAAGATCATGGAGTTTGTTGGATTCTGGAATTAAGGAATCAAGGTTTCCAGTTTCACATTGAGGTGAGATTTTTTAACTTCGATTTTTTTTGTTTAGCTTGATTTGATGAGTTATTCCATATTCATGATGTATTAGTTGGCCAAACAAATAGGTCTGAGGTATACTTTGTGTTTGATTTGAGATTGAATCATGTTTTGGAGTTTCTGAAACTTTGTGTGGAGATTATTTTTTTGAGTTTTCATGAGCTTCGTACTGGATCTACACTTGATGATGTTGCTTAATTCGAGTTTCTATGGATTCTTTGTTATGCTAGCTTTAATTTGCCCTTGATTTCATAAAAAAATGGTGTGAAATTGAGTATGTTATGTTGATATGAACATGAGCCCTAAGACCGAGTGTTACACGCGTTTTTGAGTTTGTCCAAAGGTTGAAGATGATGTGGTGGCACTATATGATTGGTCCATTTGAATTTTTGTCTTATTTGAATTATTTGTTTTATTTGGTATTTTATTTGATTTTATTTTCTGATCAAAATATTTTCAAAAATCATGAAAATTACCATAGGCCAATAATAATTTCTAGTATTTGTCATATTTTTTTTGGAATTTTTAAAAATGTTTTGATTGGTTCAAAATTTCATAAGTTTAAATAATTGTTTGTTTAAAGATTATTTTTATTTTAATATTTCTTTGATCTAAAAAATTCCACAAAAAAATTTTTTAGACTCATAAAATAATTTAGAGTTTGATTCTGATTTTGTTTTAGCATTTTTTCCATTTTTGATTAGAAGTTTAATTTGAAAAGTTTATTTGAAATATTTGTTTCATAATTTTGGTTTTAATACTTCCTTTAATCCAAAAAATTCAGAAAAAATCATGTAAGCTTGTTTTTAATCATGGAGTCTGAATATAATTTCATTTTTGACCTTTTGGTGATTTTTGGCTAGGGTTTGTATTTTTTCCATTAAATAATAGTTTAATTGTTAATTGTTTGTTTATTTTTTTATTTTAATATTTCCTTTAATTCAAAAATTCCACAAAAAATCAGGGATGTGTGTTTTTAATTCTAATATTTGAATATAATTTTGGTTGGACATTTTTCTGCCTTTTTGATTAAAGTTCTAATTTGAGATGTGATTATTTGTTTAATTGTCTAATTGTTTGAATTTAATTTCATTTTTGACTTTTCTTCAATTCAAAAAATGTAAAAAAATATATTTTCTGACATTTATGGTTTCTTGATGATTTGTATGATCTTGGTTTAAATTGTTTGAATTTTGATCTTACTTAATCAATATTTAAGATTAAAAGTCAAAAATTAGGATTTTGGTACTTATGGTGCAAGTTTCATTTCCAAAACCACTATGCCCTGGATTTCCAATAGAATTCAAGTCTTGATTAGGGTTCGTGAATGTATTGAGGATTTGAAAAACATTTATCTTGAATTATTTAACTTGGTTTGACATTTTTCCACAAATTACTTTGAAAACTTGTCTAGTTTGGTTGTTTGGCCAACTAGTTTTGAACTTTGGGCCTCATTTGATCCCCTCCTCAACCATTCATGAACCCAAGACTTGCTTTCTGACTTCTATACACTTCAAATATTCCAAGATATTTTTGGTTTAAATTATTGAAATCACTTTCTATTTTTGATGTATTTTTGAAGTGAAGGTACCCAATTAATGTTGCATATCTTGTTGGAATTTGTTTGATAGCCAATGAACTTGAGTGAGGCCTTTAATTGGGAACCTAATGATTATATTGATTCTGATTATCCATGATAGCTCAATACATTTCATTTAATGCCTCATGTTTGAATGTTTGAACCTTTTAATGCATTGTGTGGGATTCACCTTCTATTGTGCATGTGAGTTGTGGTTGAATTAATTATATATGATTGAAATGTGTTTGCCCCTGACTTCCATGGTCTTTGATGTATTATTTTCAAGCTCCCATGATCCTTGACTGATATTCAATTGTCAACTCAATATGGTGATAGAAAGGAGCAACATTCCTCTATTTCTTTTGACCTAATTGTGCATGTGCATGTTTCCTCTTGTCTATTATGTCTAACATTTGATAATTGTTATCATGTTGTGCTCACTTCATCATGTTTCACCCATCCCTTATATGAGTCATCATTCACCTTATGGAATACTGATTTTTCTGTTGAATGTGCGAGGTACTTTGAGAAAGTATCCACTTTTGTCTTAAGGCTATTGTGTTTCACTTTATTTGTGGAACACAATTTATTATATTGGCACCATTCTTGTGCTTGGAATGTTTGATGGTTTATGCAGGATATACATACACATGATTGTGAATGCTATATGTTGCCCCTGGGATCTGTTCATATCTGTTAAATTACTTACATCCTGATGGTGTAATTTCTGACTTGGTTTGTCTACTGATGCCAGCTTGCTCGAAGTTCTCTAGGTTTCTTTTATTCTTGCTCAGTTACTACGGATAACTATCCGTTTGGTATTGCACTATTTCTTTTCTTCCATCTTCATTCTGTATAGTTCTTTGATTGCATGATGGGACCTCTATTGCTGATATATGTCAGGAGGCCCTTTGGTTTTTTTTCTGATGCATGTGTTATGTTAAATGTTGATCGATGAGTCACTCAATTTAGAAATTGAGATCACGACTTTGATCTTATTGCATGTTCCCTATAGGATGTTTATTGATTTTCTTCTTTAATTGTTGATCGATGATTCACTCAATTTAGAAATTGAGATCACGACTTCGCTCTCATTGCATGTTCCCTATAGGATGTTTATTTATTTTCTTCTTTAATTGTTGATCGATGAGTCACTCAATTTAGAAATTGAGATCACGACTTCACCCTCATTGCATGTTCCCTTTAAGATAGTTTTGTTAAGCTTCCTTTAAACATGTAAATTAGGGTAGGGTTTTCCTTTATCCTCAACCTTAGGGTCAACCACTATATGATAACACTAGGGATAGTACTAGGCTAGTTTCCCTTAGTTGATTTTTCCTTTCTATGCATTCTGCATCTTAAAACAAAAATTGTTTTCTTGGCAAATCATAAAACACCTCTAATAAACTCAAACCCTTCTTTAATATAAACGTTACAAATCAATCTTATTTGTTTGTGCGCCTCTTGGTTTTGTTTTTTTAAATCTGGTTTAGCCGATGTTTCGCCATCGCACATTTTTTTGAAGTCGATGTTTCGCCATCGCTCATGTTTGTTATCCTACTTTGATTCTCAATGTCATTGTTAGTTGTGATGTTTTTTCATCCGATTTATTGATCTTTTGCCATCTTTACCATGATACCTTGTTATCTTTTAGCCGATGTTTCGCCATCGCACATGCTTGTTATCCTACTTTGATTCTCGATATCATTGTTAGGTGTGATGTTTTATCATCCATTTTATTGATGTTTTGCCATCTTTTCCATGATACTTTGTTATCCTTTTAGCCGATGTTTCGCCATTGTACACTTGTTTGAAGCCGATGTTTTGCCATCGCACATGTTTGTTATCCTACTTTGACTCTCAATCTCATTGTTAGGTGGGTTGTTTTATCATTTGATTTTTCGCCATCTGTGACATGTTACTATGCTATTATTTAGTCAATATTTGACCATCTCATTTGTTTGTTGTTTCATTTGATGTTTTTTCCATCTTGATTGTTTTTGTTGTCTTAACTAAAAAACACAAACCAACCAAAATATGTGTTGTACCCCAAAATTTGCCCTCCCATATTTCTCAAAACATTTCAAGAAAAATTCACAAGTCCAACCCGGCGCGTCATATTCAGGTATTCTTTCGCCAAGATATCTCTGATAACGTATTCTCAAATTCAGGTTCGGCTCAAGAGTCAATTCTTTAAAGAAGGTATCCGAATGTGTGAGTTTTCTCGAAGAAATATGGTGAAAAAAGTGTGCTGAAAGTGCAGTTTTTACGCGCTAAAAAATTCATAACTTGAAGATCGTGACTCGTTTTGAACCCGTTCCGGTGGCCAAAATTCCGTTTTGACATTATTTACGTTTTCATCTCTCACGGCTGGAAGCCAATTTCGATCAGAAGGTCTTCAAAAATGTGGATTTATCAAGTATTTTCGTGCAGAAAATTTGTGACAGAAGTTTATTTGCGTCATGTTCAAAAAATCATAACTTGGTCGATTTTCATCGTATCGAGCTGGTTCTGGCGCCAAAATTTCACAAATTGAGTTGGCTACATTTTCACAAAAGGTATTGAGTTCAAACGGTATTCAAAAGGCCTTTGTTTTTTGCTCAGAGTGCGTGACACGCTGAAAATCCTGAATGCTGAATATTATTTCATCTGAGCCGAAACTTCGAAAATTCATAACTCGGTCAATTTTTATCGGATTGGACTCATATTTTTACACAAGGTCCCTGACTTGTAGATCTACAACTTTGCTTCAAAAGTCGAGACCAAATTATGCACCGATCAATACCAGTTTTTTATTGAAGAACGTGTCAGAGTCGACACTGGAGCCCAAAATAAGTTTGTCTGAGCTGAAACTTCAAAAATTCATAACTAATTCACCGTTTATCCGATTGAGTCGATTTTCGGACAGGAGTTAGTTCTCGATGCCGGCTATATTTTGTTTTCACATTTCAACTTCAAAAAATGCACTTAAGTCCCTGCGATTTAACCTGGAAAGTGACGAATT
Organism: Vicia faba; assembly: GCA_948472305.1. Taxonomy (NCBI): domain Eukaryota; kingdom Viridiplantae; phylum Streptophyta; class Magnoliopsida; order Fabales; family Fabaceae; genus Vicia; species Vicia faba. The sequence continues at coordinate 149,086,026 of OX451740.1, forward strand.
CAAGTGAATATTGGAGGCCCAATTGCACATTCAAAGCCCATTTGCTTTACCCTAATTTCCATTATATAATCACCTTCTTTTCACACAAACCAGAGAGGAGGAAAAGAGAGAAAAAACCTTGTCACAATACTGTTAGAATATCAAATTCTTTCAAGAACCCTAAAACCTTGAAATCCTTACTACAAATCCCTCTCTCACTACAAACAAGCCATCTCAGTTACAAACCAACATCTTATTACTTCTCCAGTAAGGATAAGGCTGGCTTGATCTCCATGATCCTAATTTTCCAGTAAGGCATAAAAGCATCCAGGTCACTAATTTTCCAGTAAGGGTAAGATTGATTTGATCTTCATGATCAAAAGGGTATAATCATTCATACATGCCATATTGTGCCTAAACATTAAATTTCTTCATATATTGGCTTTATTTGCATTTTATGATTTTATTTAATGTGTTCGTGAGATTCAACACTGCAGATTTAGACAGGATCCCATGCAGGTTCATTAAGGAACGTTGAGGCCAAAATCCAAATGGCCAAAAGCCAAAAGCCAAATGGCCAAAGTAGAACATTTTATGCATGACACTAATACATGGCGAGGCAGACATTAAGCCAGACATTAAGGAACGTTGAAGCCAGAACACAAATGGCCAAAAGCCAAAACGCAAATGGCCAAAAGCCAAAAGCCAAATGGCCAAAGTAGAACAACTTATGTATGATGAGGCCAGAACACAAATGGCCAAACCACTCCAATTCACCTCCAAAAAGGGGACAGAAGCCCCCCAAGGTATTGTATTTTCTTTCTTTTCCTTATTTTATTTATTTCAATTATTTCTTTTTTTAATTAATTCCTTTAATTTAACTTATTTTCATAAAATATAAAAAAATAGTAAAAAAAAGAAAAGTCATAAAAATCAAAATATATTTATTTAATTAATATTTTTTGTAAATAAATATCACTAATTAATTTTAGCTTTGTAAAATTAGGTTTAATTCAAACATTTTTCTTAATAAACTTAAAATTGGTAGAATTAGGTGTTAATCAATTTTTATCCTTTTTTTTCTTTTCTTTCACAATAATTAATTATTAAATATTATTTTTGTAATTAAATTACCATGTAATTAATTAGGTTAATTTTGGTTTAATTTTAACATGTTTTCTTAATAAACTAAAAAACAAATAGAATTAGGGTTAGCATTTAATTTCAATTAATTCTTTTTCCATTAAAAACATAAAATACTAAAAAATATCAACAAAAAAAACAATTTCTTTTCTCTCTTAATTAATCAATTCCATCATTTAATTTAATTTTGCAAAAAGGGTCCAACGCCCTCGTTTTTAATCCTTATTCGCATATTTATTTTATTTCGTTTAATATTAATGTAATTCTCCCAAAGTCTTATAAACTCGGACATTTTATTTCTCGCACTTTACTTCTTTATTTTCTGTCAAATCGGGTCCTGGATTAAATTTGGCGATGTGGACCCGCGCCTTTGTAATAGTTTAGAACTTTTAATTTCCGCATCTTTTTAACTGTTAATAAATGCATGCAAGAATGAATGATAAAATAAAAATAAACGCATAGATCACCTTGACATGAATAAGACAAAATAACTGAACATGACACACAAATCACACACCACCCCTAGGGTACGCCTCACTGTTGCCTTGCCTCGAAAGGTGATCGTCGAGTAGAGGATGTCTTAGTAAGTCCTCATGATCCGGGAACCTGGCATGAGGGTAGCTTCTAAGGTATCTTCCCATTGCTCTGGTGATCACCATGTCCCGAACTTCGAATTGACCCGAACACCTCCAACGGTGGTGCTACCTACCTCTCAATGGTGGGATGGCACTACTTTAAAGGACATTTACACAGACGAATTCCTTAGGGTAGGTAAGTTCTCGTAGATACTTGCTCTAATTTCAAAACAAATTCAAAAATACTTTTCACACCGACACCTTTTCAAAAAGCTTTTGAAAGCATTTTTTCAAACACTCTTGAGGACCGATACAAGAGTCGAACTGAAATTTTCAAAGAAACTTTTTTAAAACCCACAGTTGAAAAGCAAACAAACCATTTTTGAAAACACAATGAGAAAGTATCTAAGAGCCCATGGATAACCATGGATAGAAAGGGTGCTAACACCTTCCCTTTCTATAACCTACCTCCCGAACCGAGAGCAATCTCTTTAAGGAATTTTTCTGTGCTTTTGTCCTTTCCATTTAGAGAAAATAAAAGACGGTGGCGACTCTTGCTTCCGCGACATTTCGCGAACCAGCGTTAAACAGTCAGTTCCAGATCCACCGATCACAATATGTAAGCCGAACTACGGCTGCTCTGATTCCTTAAAAGGGATACGTAGGCATTGGGGTAGGGCCCGATCGAGCATAACTCTTTATTTTCTCTACATTCTTTTCTCTTTTTCTTTCGCATGCATTCCCTTTTTCAGTTTTAAGCCATAGACATAGGATTTGACCACACCCATTAGATTATACAACAAGAGTGGATACCATAGAGTACTACAGGCGTGTGGGGTGCTAACACCTTCCCCTCGTGTAACAGACTCCCTTACCCGATGTCTCGGTCGAAAGACCGTGATTTCTCCCTTTTCAGGTTTTCTCGATGTTTACCTTTCCCTTTCGGCGGGATTAAAGATGTTCGGTGGCGACTTCATTGATGTTTCATTAACATCCATATGATAGGTTCCGGCCGCGCGGTTTCAGCTGGAGACTTCACTGGGGATAGATTGACCTTTTGCTGGTCCATCCCGGAGTTGATCCTAGCTCTTGTTTGTTTTCTTTTTTGGGTGTTTATTTTACCGCTTTTCATATTTATCTGTTTGCATCGCATCCTATGTGCGCTTTACTTTCTGCATACTGGATTTGGCTGGACTGTTTGGATTCTGGATTCCTTGGTGGGTGGGTTGTTCCATGAGGTAAAAGGCCTCATACCCAGGCTATGAGTGAATTCCATAGGAACTAGGAATAGAGTGGCCACGGCAGCTATGAGGCGGATGCTTTGTAGACCTGACCATGAGACCCATGACTTCAGAAGTAGTTCGGATATGTGTTATCGTATGATGATACCGACATTCGAGCTCTCGTACTCTGATTTGGCTTTTAACCTTACCTTGACCTAGACTACACCCGTGAGAGGGGCGGGAAAACTTTTCTTACAGGTACAGGTACTGTTGGTTACTTTGTGTTGCGATGGTGACTCAGGTTCCCATGATGGTTTTGAAGCTTTGGGATTTTCTTTTGATCTAGAGTGGTGCTGTTCTGTAATGGTCCAACCATGATCCAGTGTGAAACTTTGATCTTGTCATGTTGCATCATAGCATATTTATTTCTAAAAAATAATGTAAAAAAAAATAACTAGCATGCGCATGTCATTTTCCAGGGACATTCAAGAGTCTTCTTTCGATCAGAAATGGCTGGCCTCCCTTCAGATGAGTTTGATTCAGTTCGTGTTAAAGAGCCCACCAGGCATACTTTCTCTTATCAGATTCCTACCACTGATGTGTCCGAGTTACAGAGGTTGAGTTCTTATTTGAAGGGTGATGTTCTGAATAATTTCAACAAAAATTATGGCAATTTGTTACTAGTCCTTAACACTCCAGTTGACCCAATGGCTTCGATCACTCTCTTCCAATTCTATGACAAGGAATTACGGTGTTTTACTTTTCAAGATTATCAACTGGTTCCCATACTAGAAGAGTACGCGTACCTACTTAATATCAAGTTATCCGATGAAGTTCCTTTTGTCCAAGTGCCGGAGAAGCTGAAGTTCGAAGTTATTGCTGAAATTCTTCATTTGAGTTGGAAAGAGGTGAAAGACAATTGGAAGTCAAGTGAGGATACTACAGGGTTTTATTTGGATTTCTTAGTAAAAAAGGCTGAGGACTGGGCAAAGAAAGGGAATTGGATTGACTTCAGCACTCTGCTTGCTCTCATGATATACGGGATCGTCCTTTTCCCTCACAAGAGAAATTTCTTGGATTTGACGGCTATTTGTGTTTTTAGAAATAAGAACCCGGTACCGACACTCTTGGCAGATACTCTTTACACCATTCATTTCAGGCATGGAAAAGGTGGTAATGTAAGTTTATGTCATTCAATGTTGAATCAATGGTTTAAGTTGCATCTACCGGTAAGTGGCCCTTTCGTGGATACTAGGAATTCTCTCCGATGGTCATCAAGGCTTGTCAACCTTACTTCATTTGATATTCGGTGGAATTATGACATGGGGAATACAAAGTTTTATCACTAGCTGCGGAGATTTTCCTAATGTTCCCCTCATAGGAACTAAGGGGTGTATCAACTATGATCATGTGCTTGCTTATCGTCAATTAGGATATGCAATGGATGGACCGCCAAAGGTTGAGGAGGTGTCTGAATCAGTGTATTTTGTTATAGGAAGTGATCCTGTGATGTTGAAAAGAGTGACAAGTGCTTGGAAGGGAATTCACAAGAAAGATAGAACTACTTTGGGCAAGAAGGTTCCTATTTCAAGGGTTCCTTACTTGGAATGGATTAGAGCCAGGGTTAAGATCTTACGGTTACCATTCATAAGGTCAGCTCCATATGTGAGCAACCTCCTACTATTCTGAGTAACACGGTGCCTACCGAGGTGTTCACCCAGGTTCATGTTGAGAACATTCAACTTCGTGCAAAAGACCGTGAGGCAGGGATGAAATTCTATTGGCTAGATCAAGAAAGGGCTGACTTAGCTCGCAAACTCAAAGAAGCTCAAGGGGAAACTTCTGATACAAATAATTTTAGGAAGAGATCTCATGCTGAAATGGAAGAAGAATTGAGTAAGACTCAGCAAGAGTGTCGGAAGCTTCAAGTATCTGAATACAGCTACAGGAAGAAGATTCAGAACTTGGAGAAACAGTTCAAAGGCAAAGATGCTCAGCTTAAGAAGGAAGTAGCCCAGAAGTGTGTCGCAGAAGATCGGTTCCAAGAAAGTAAAGTGGTTGCATCACAACTTTTGAAGGAGAAAGCCAGACTTGAAGAGTACTGTCAACATCTTGAAGTATGTCTTGTTCCGGAGATTTAGTTCTGTTATTTACTTTTGGTGTATTTGGTCACCCCCAGAATTGTTGGAAGGGACCATTTGATTGTTGTTATTATTCAGTTATTTTTTGTTTTTTGTTAAGACATGTATTTAGTTATACTCTTAATTGTCCGAAGTCACTTGAATGACGTTTCTTTGGTTTTAAATAATTGAAGTGTTCGTCTTATTTTCCTTTTTCCTTTGATTGTATGCTTGATTATCTTTGGTAGCACACCGTGATTGATGAAAAAAAACTCTTGAATAATGGGAAATGACAAACATATCATCCACATCATGCATTTCATAACATTACAGGTTATCTCAAGACGGTATTCTTATTCTTCTGCTTTTCTTATTCAGAATTCAAGACGACTACTCATCGATATTCCACCATAAACAATTTGCCAAGACAGATGGAACAGGTTCAAGTTGAACTCGCTGAAATGAGGGCCCAGATGGCTACTCAGATGACTCAGTTCATGGAGGTCATCACCAATGTGAATCGCCGATAGGAGGAACTGGCTGCTATTGTCAACAACCAGCGCCGTTATCCAGGGGATGGTGGAAATCAAGGGCTCTATCAGGACATTTCTGTAGGATTAGGGGACGTGCAAGATCATCCTACTGGAAATTTTCACGGGATGCCGGGAAACCCTTTTGTGCGCAACGTAGGGCAGTTTCCTCTGTCTCCTGGACCTCGTCTTGTGGGGAATAGAAGAGTTAATCAAGGCGGTGTAAGGAATTATCAGGAGCAGGATTATGAATTTGATCAGGACGAAGATCAGTTTTCTGTTCGGCATTCAGAGCTGGAGGTTCAGATTGAGGATGTGAAGTATCAGTTATTTGAAGAGTGTTTGAAGGTTGTGGAAGGGCAAGGAGTCCTTGGTATGGATGCTAATGATCTTAGGTTGGAGTCTGGGGTGAAATTTCCTCCGAAGTTTAAGCCTCCAACATTTGAAAAATACAACGGAACATCATGTCTTGTTACTCATGCAACTGCTTATTTCCGAAAGATGTCGGTGCATACTGAGGATCAGGGGCTTTTGATTCACTTTTTCAAGGATAGCCTATCTGGGCATCCCTGGAGTGGTACATGAAGTTGGAAAAAACCCATATTCGTTGCTGGAATGATCTTGCTCGGGCTTTTGTCAAACATTATCAGTACAACATGGATATGGCGCATAATCGCACTCAGTTACAGAATATGTCACAGGGACCAAAAGAATCTTTCAAGGAATACGCTCAGAAGTGGTGTGAGTTGGCTGCGAGGGTTCAACCTCCAGTCATGGAGAGAGAACTCATTGATATGTTTATGAGTACCCTGCAAGGGCCATTCTATGAGCACATGATAGGAAGTACTTCGGCAGGATTTGCAGACTTGGTTATGGCTGGTGAAAGAATTGAGGTGGGTTTGAAATTGGGGAAAATTCAAATCGGAGGTTCTAGTGGCTCATCAGGGGGCAGTAAGAAACCATTCAACACTTACCCTAAGAAAAGGGAAGGCGACGCGAGCGCGGGTTACTCTCATAGAGGAAGAAGAGAGGATTGTCAACACCAACAAATCAATGTTGTTTCTATTCCTGTTAACGATCCACCACAGCAGAGATCGAATATAGTGCCTCAGCAACAAAGGCAGCAAGATGCTCCCCGTCAGTATAATAATCAACAGCAAAGACAGCCGAGAAAATTTGATCCCTTTCCAGTTCCTTTTACTGAAGCACTCCACCACCTGCTTGATTTGAAGTTGATCAGTTTGAGAAATATGCCACCACCTCCCACAAGACTTCCTCCTAACTATGATGCTAACGCAAGATGTGAATTCCATTCAGGCGGAGTTGGTCATTCTACTGACAATTGCTTTGCGTTGAAATGCAAAGTACAAGACGTGTTGGATGCTAAGGCAATTAAGTTTACCCCAGTGACTGGTCCAAATGTTACTCAGAACCCAATGCCTAAACATGGAGGGGGTCTTGTCAATATGATTGACGATAATGGTGAAATGTTGAATTTAATCATGAATGTGGAACAAGTAACTACTCCGTTGTGGTATGTTAAGAGGTGTTTGCTTGACAATTCTATTTTCCCGGGTTGTACTTCAGAGTGTGCCAAGTGTAGAGAGCAACCGAAGGGCTGTGATGATTTAAAAGCCGACATCCAGTTTTTGATAAAGGAATGTTCCCTGTAGTTTGATAGGAAACCGAGCTACCGCGAGGTTACCGAAGAAGGTGTTGCTGTGGTATCTATTCCTTACACCTCTGTGCGCATTCCTGCCCCATCTAGGGCACCTCCTTTGATGATTACGGTACATGGTCCCATGTCGTATACCAGTGAGAAGGCCATCCCATGGCACTACGGTGCTGATGTTTATTACCATGGGGTGAAGCAGGAGGTTAGTACCCGTGTGTCTGAGGAAGAACGTGCCGAGGATAATGAAGAGGAAGTTCATAACTTTTCTGGTGTGGTTCAAATGACTAAAAGCGGGAGAGTATTTGGTCCTTCCAATGTGCAAGATGCGGCAGATGCTTCTGCAAGAGAAAAAGGAAAACAGCAGGCGATGATTGGGAATCCCATGGTTACGCCAGCCAATTTGACTCAACCAAATTCCAATACCAGAAGCTTCTTCAGTTCCCGATGAGGTTGAAGAGTTGATGCGAATTATCAGAAAGAGTGATTATAGCATAATAGATCATCTGAGCCATACTCCTTCTAAGATGTTTATCTTGTCTCTGTTGATTTATTTAGAACCTCACATAAATGCTTTGATGAAGTTGTTAAAGAATGCGTTCGTGCCACATGAAATAACAGTCAATCAGTTTGAGAATGTATGTGCCAACATATCTGTCGGGAATGGTTTGGGCTTCACAGATTTTGATCTTCCTCCGGAGGGACCAGACCATAAAAAAGCGTTGCATATTTCAATGGAGTGCAGGGGCACTACTTTATCCCGGGTTTTGGTAGATACCGGATCGTCTTTGAATGTATTTCCCAAGTCAACGTTGATGAATATTGATTATTCTGGACTGGAGTTGTGCCCTAGTGATTTGATGGTGAGGCGTTTGATGGGTCTCGAAGGTCAGTGTTTGGGGAGGTGGAGCTACCAATCAAGGTTGGTCCTCGCACATTCACGGCTACATTTTTTGTGATGGATATACAGCCAACGTATTGTTGTTTGTTGGGGAGGCCGTTGATTCATAGAGAAAGGGCAGTCACTTCTACTCTTCATCAGAAACTCAAGTATCCTACAGAGGGAAAGGTAATAACTGTGTGCGACGAGGAAGAGTACATCGTGAGTCATTTATCATCATTCCGCTATGTTGAAGTTGAAGGCGAGATACATGAGACTTCGTTTCAGGCGTTTGAGACAATTCATGCTGTCAATTTTCCTCCTCCAGAGCAGAAAAAGAAACTGGAAACTGTTATGTCTTCTCTCAAGGATGCGAGAGCTGTAGTGGAAGGTGGTAATCCTGAAGGATGGGGTCAGGTGCTGGACGTTACTCCAAAGTTTGATAAATTTGGTCTTGGTTTTAACCCAGGTCAGCAGAGTGCAACCCCCAGAGCATCTAGTTTATCTACTCCTGTGAAGTTTTCCCGCCCTTGTGCTACTCAAGAAGGACACGCCAATGCAGTTGGCGATGACAGGGCTGATGGCTACAATATCGAAGATTAGATTCGTCCGAGTATTCCAGGCCAGACACTCAACAATTGGACTTCTGTGGATGTTATCCAAGTTTCAAGCGCTGAGGAGTAATTTTCTTGTTTCTTTTATTAATCATATCATAATTCCTACGCTCTTCCCAAGGCGTAGTGGATCATCTGTGTAGGGCCACCATGTTTATTTTCCAAGCTTATCATAAAATAAAGGACGTTTTTGCATTCAAAATTTTGCTTTTTTTATTATTTTAATGGAAATGTTTCTCTTTTCACACACTGTCACTAAAAAACGCCAAAATGTTATTCATACAGATGCACTTCCACCACCGATTCAATTGATAACGACTCTACTATGGCTCATTATGACTTTGATACTCCTATTTATCAAGCTGAAGAAGAAGCATATGAGGAGTGCGATGTTCCTGAGGAATTAGCAAGATTGTTAAAACAAGAGGAAAAGGTTATCCATCCGAATCAGGATTCGATTGAGGTGGTGAATATTGGCACATAAGAGGTAAGAAGAGAATTCAAGATAGGGGCAGATCTCGAAGAAAGTATAAAGGTCAGATTGATTGAGCTACTCCGTGAGTATTATGATATCTTTGCTTGGTCTTATGAGGATATGCCTGGGTTGGATACAGACATGGTGGTGCATCGACTACAACTCAAAGAAGGTTGTTCCCTTGTCAAGCAAAAGCTCCGAAGAACTCATCCTGAGATGTCCAAGAAGATCAAAGAGGAGGTCCAGAAGTAGTTGGACGCAAATTTCTTAAAGGTCGTCAATTATTCGCCATGGATTGCAAATATTGTGTTTGTGCCCAAGAAGGATGGTAAAGTCAGGATGTGCATGGATTATAGATATTTGAATAGGGCCAACCCTAAAGATGATTTCCCTCTTCCGCATATTGATGTGTTGGTCGATAATACTGCTCATTCCAAGGTGTTTTCGTTCATGGATGGTTTTTTGGGTTACAATCAAATTAAGATGGCACCGGAGGATATGGAGAAGACAACATTCATCACACCTTGGGGAACTTTCTGTTATAAAGTGATGCCATTTGGCTTAAAAAATGTCGGGGCAACGTATCAGCGTGCCATGGACACTCTCTTTCATGATTTGATTCACAAAGAGATTGAGGTATGTGTGGACGATATGATTGCTAAGTCTGACACGGAAGAGGAACACCTTGTTCATCTGGAGAAATTGTTCAAGAGACTGAGGCAGTTCTTGATGAGGTTGAATCCGAATAAGTGCACCTTCGGGGTGAGATCCGGCAAGCTGTTGGGTTTTATTGTAAGTGAAAAAGGTATCGAGGTGGACCCGGCCAAGGTAAAAGTGATATAGGAAATGCCTGAGCCAAGGACAGAGAAGGAGGTACATGGTTTCTTGGGAAGGTTAAACTACATTTCTAGATTTATTTCTCATCTCACAGCCACCTGTGAACCTTTGTTCAAGTTATTGAAGAAAAGTCAGACAACAAAATGGAATGAGGATTGTCAGAAGGCCTTTGACAAAATAAAAGAATATTTGCAGGAACCGCCGATACTCATGCCTCCAGTGGAAGGGAGGCCGTTAATCATGTATCTAACTACGTTGGAGAGCTCAATGGGTTGTGTCCTCGGTCAGCACGATGAGACATGGAAGAAAGAGCAGGCTATTTACTACTTGAGTAAGAAGTTTACGGAGTGCGGGTCGAGGTACTCATTGCTGGAAAAGACTTGTTGTGCGCTTGCATGGGCCGCCAAATGTTTGAGGCAATATATGTTAACTCACACCACCTACTTGATATCTAAAATGGATCCAATCAAGTACATTTTTGAGAAGCCAGCTCTTACAGGCAGGATAGTCCGTTGGCAGATGATACTCACCGAGTATGATATCCAATACACTACTCAAAAAGCAATTAAGGGTAGTGTACTGGCCGACCATCTTGCTCATCAGCCCATGAACGATTATGAACCGATGAAGTTTGATTTTCCAGATGAGGAAATTGTGTATATTCTGGATTGTAACATACCAGACCCAGACGAAGGACCCGAGCCAGGATCACGTTGGATGCTTCTTTTTTATGGTGCCTCTAATGCCATGGGCAACGACATCGGAGCTATTATCACTTCTCCTGGGGGCTACCACATTCCTTTCACGGCTCGTATTTGTTTCGATTGCACTAACAACATGGCCAAATGTGAGGCTTGTATCTATGGCATTGAAGCGGCGATCGACCTGCGCATCAAGTTTTTGAAAGTTTACGGGGATTCCAATCTTGTTATCAGCCAGATTAATGGAGATTGGGAGACTCACCATCAGAACCTAATTCCCTATCGTGAGCATGTTATGAAGCTGATTCTGTACTTCGAAGAGATCATGTTTGAGCACATTCCCAGAGAAGAAAACAATCTAGCTGATGCACTGGCAACTTTGTCCTCCATGTTCAAGGTTAAGTGGGCTAATGAGGCACCTGCCATTACCATCAGAAGTTTGAGTGAGCCTGCTTTCTGTTTTGAGGCCAGTTTGGAACCTGATGGTAACCCTTGGTTTTATGACATTAAACGATATCTAGAAACAGAAGAGTACCCTGAAGGGGCATCCGTCACAGATAAGAAGTTCTTGATAAGATTTTCAGCCAAGTTCTTTCTCAGTGGTGGTGTGTTGTATAGAAGGCATCATGACGGCTTACTGCTCAGATGTGTTGACAAGAAAGAAGCAGCTAGAATCATTGAAGAGATACATGAAGGTGATTTCAGGACCCATTCCAGCGAACATACCATGGCTAAAAAGATCTTGCGAGCAGGTTATTATTGGTCCACCATGGAGACTGACTGTTACAATCATGTATGGGTTTGCCACAAATGTCAAGTCTATGCTGATAAAGTGCATGTGCGCCAGTACCTTTGAATGTCTTGACTTCCCCTTGGCCGTTTGTGATGTGGGGAATTGATATGATCGACAAAATTGAACTGACTGCATCCAACGGGCGCTGTTTCATCCTTGTTGCCATCGATTATTTTACAAAGTGGGTCGAAGTTGCATCCTATGCCAATGTCACCAAGCAAGTGGTAACTCGGTTCATTAAGCACAATATTATCTGTCGCTACGGAGTGCCTGAAAAGATCATTACCGATAATGGGTCTAATTTGAACAAAAAAATGATGAAGGAGCTTTGTGAGTCTTTCAAAATCAAGCATCATAACTCTTCCTCATACCGACCAAAGATGAACGGCACTGTCGAAGCGGCCAACAAGAACATTAAGAAGATCGTGCAGAAGATGGTGGTAACCTATAAAGATTGGCATGAGATGCTGCCTTTCGCTTTGCATGGTTATCACACCACTGTGCGTACTTCGACTGGGGCAACCCCATTTTCATTGGTTTACAGTATGGAAGCAGTATTGCCAGTAGAAGTCGAGATTCCTTCTCTTAGGATCATGAGGGATGTTGAGCTGGATGAAAGTGAATGGGTACAGAATCGGCTGGATCAGTTGGAACTTATTGACGAGAAGAGGTTGACGGCTGTATGTCATGGTCAGGTATATCAACAAAGGATGAGGAAAGCTTTTGATAAGAGGGTACGGCCTCAGTATTGCAAGCCAGATGACCTTGTGCTAAAAAGGATAATTCTCCCCCAGGGAGATCCCAGGGGCAAGTGGGTTCCGACTTATGAAGGTCCTTTCATGGTCAGAAAAGTTTTCTCTGGAGGAGCGATGATGCTCACGACTATGGATGGAGAGTACTTCCCTCTCCCTATGAATGCCTACGTAGTTAAAAAATACTTTGCCTAAAAAATAAAAATAAAAACTCGCTAAACTGAAAACCCAAAAGGGCGGTTTAGGCAAAAAGAGGGTGTCCTGGTGAATCGAAAACCCGAAAGGGAGATTTAGGCAAAAGTTAGGGACTTAAAGCAAATGACTACGCTCGGCATGAGATCCCTTGTTTCTTTCCTTTGTTCTATCACCTGGCATAAGCTCGAAGCTAATCCAAGAATAATCTGTCTGAAAGCAGGAAGATGAAGGAGTGAGAGTCATAGAAGTCATAGCAGAGTCGGGACTTGATAGATATTCATATTCACATTGCCATTTGTAAACACTTGTTTGCTTTGATGTTGTAATTGCTTGCCTCCAAATGTAAATGCCTTTTTCACAGGCTGTTTTCTCAAAATCAATATAATATCTTCTTTCAAGTATACAAAGACGTTTCTTTTCTCCCTTTTTACTATTTTGTTTGCAAAAACGTCCAATATTTTTGATAAGCATGTGCATATAAACTTCGTGGGCCTTACACGAAAATGGTAATTTAAGTCATGGTTAGTTGATCGCTTGAAATGCAGATAACAAACACCACTACTACCTGTGCAAGGGGCATGTTTGGTTCTATGTTTGATTGGATTTCTCTTTCACTTTGCTTGTGGATGCCTTTCCCTTTTGTTTCACAGCTCCGTGTTGTTGGTAAAGGTCATGGGTCAGGGTAATATCAAGATTACGGCAGGTCGGCAAGATCGGCGGGTTGGAGACATTTCTTCCCCATAATGGCTTTTATTATGTTTCTTTGCCGCACTTTCATGGGTCATCTTGATTGGTTGTTTTAGCATTGTCTGCATATAGGATTTTGTTTATGGCCGAATGTCAGTATTGATGCATTGAATATTTTTGCCTTGAAAAATTATTCCATTTTACTTAATCCATCCAGTATCACTCTTTAATCGATTTTTTGGGAATTTTGATACCGACTGTGCCAATTCTTTTGCTTAGCCAAGTGTTTGGAGGAAGGAGTTTAGCTAAAAACAATGATTGTAGTGGTATGCTTTTGAGTAGAACCCCGTTGATGATGTACATGCATTGTTTCAATCCCCAAACAACGGAGATATAAGGGAGTTAGACCCTCGTTAACCCCTCTAATCCTTCGAAGTAGGAGTTTCTTTTTCGTTCAAAAAAAACCTTGTTTTTTTTAACCAGGGGCAGGGTAGATGTTCAGTTGATGTGACCAAGCATTCAAATTTCAGAAGGAATGTCCCATCTGAGGATCACCATATTTTATCTGTCGCATCATGAGATCAGGAAAAATGTTTAAACCACGATGTTCATTTCCTCACAAAGTCCTGAAGTCGAGATCGAATCAATACAATAATGGCTATCCCTCACCGACCAAGGAATGAGGCATTTGTTTTCTTTAAAAAAAAGATAGAAAGAAAGAAAAAGTTCAAAGACCTAAAGTCATGTTGACTTGTTCAAAGTGGAAAGCATGAATAAGAAAGAAACAAAAAGCCCCGCTAAGTCGAAACATGAAAACAAGTCGCTTAGGCAAAAGTTAGGGCGTCCCGCTGGACTCCCAGAATTGAAATTCAAAAGATTTTGTCCAGGAAAAAGTTAGGGAAAAGAGAGCCTAAAAGGCCAAAAAAATGAGACTATTCAATAAAATCTTCATCAAAAGAAGAGGAACAATAATATCAAAAAACAAAAGTGTTGTACCCCAAAATTTGCCCTCCCATATTCTTCAAGATTTGCCAAGATCAAGCTTCAAAATCTCTCAAGGGTTGCACAGTCCAATTGCCTCCTAACACAGTCAAAATTAGGGTTTTGGCTCTGACAAAGAAATTGAAGTTTCCAAGGGTCCAAACAAGTCCCACATGCCTACATACATTGTCAATCATCCATATGCAAAGTTTCAAGACTCAGAGCATCAAATTGCACAGTCAAAAACCCTAATTGCCCCACAGTCAACTGTAGGGGCAAAATGGTCATTTGACAGTCAAAAGTCAAAATTTTTGGTCAACATCTTATTTTGAGGCCACAAACATCATTTGATCAATTCTTGATCATGATTCTCAAAGCATGGTTCAAAAAGTTTCAAGATGCAAAAGTTTCTACAGTTGAAAAAGTCAACTGCAAATTGACTAGGGAATAACTTCCACATGGTTTATCAGAAAAATTCCATCCAAACCTCATTTTGAAGAGGATGACATTTCCTACAACTCATCTTCACACTTCAAATCCAAGAAATTCTCTCACAAAAAGTTATCAATTTCAACATTATAGGTCATTTTCAAAAGTCAACAAAAAGGCACTTCAAGTCAAAGACCATAACTTGAGATTGGTAAATCAAAATGACACGGGACCAAAGACATTGGTTATAGGACTTCAAGACCTTTCCAAAATGTCCAAGAACATGATCAAAGCTTAAAAATTGAGCAAGATATGCCTTGTGGAAGTTGGGAAATTTTTGGGAATTTTGAAAAGTCAATTTTGCTTCAAATGCCTCAAAAGTGCTAATGGGCCTCAATTTATTCCATGAATCATTACACAAAAGCTATGCACGACCCATTAAGCTAAAAGGGAGTTATTTTCTTATTTTTAATTAATTAATTGAATTTTTAATCCTATTAATTCATTTAATTAAAATTAATTATGAGAAAAATACTAAACAAAGGTTTTGAATCTTTTTGTGCAGCATATTCTTCCATTATGAGCTCAAGATTTCGTGTGCCTTCTCAAGAGACAAAAATCTTCCATAATTGGCATAATTGGCATGAAAAAGGATTGGAAAAGATTTGACAAAATCAAATATTCAAAAGCATTAAATCAATGGATCATGGGTTGGTTTTTTAACCTAATTCCCTTCATATACTTATGCACAAGTGAAACCAATGACCTTAGACACAGAAGCTGCGCCCAAGACCAAGAACACATCTTTTTTTCACAAAATATTGAAAACTATTTTCATACCTAGAAGGCAATTCAAGGCCTGAAAAGTGTTCCAAAACCTTGCCAAGAGATCCAGGAAACGATTCCAATCGAAACCAACCCTCCATACTCAAGGAATTGGTATAACATAATCTTACTTTTCTCAAAATTATCCATTATCGTGTTTTGATTTCTAGGCATTATTCATGTATTTTGTTGATTGATTCTTACTCACAATGATGTTCTAAAACTAATAGCACTATTTAATTGAATTAACAACGCTTGAGTCAAGATCTGCCATGGACGTGTTCTAGGGTTTCAGAGGTTTTAAATTGGGGTTTCCTTCATAAGGAAAAATTGGCCATTCAAACCAGGACCATTGAAACCGTGACCTCCAAACGAAGCTAAATCACCCATCGCGCCCTTTTTATGCTTGCCTATATCCTAATCGCTATTTTCTAGCACTTGTGTTTAGTGGGGGTTTAAAACCCCCGCTATCTATTTCTTATTTTCAGGCAAAACGAAGAAGATGCTGGTGTGGCTTGATGTGGTTGGATGATTCAAATTTGCCGCGATTTTGTTAACGTCCAGCATAATGGCTTCCTTTTCACATATATTAATCACGTTCCATTATACATACAAATAAACGCGTTGGTTTAATTGGCAAATGAAGTGGCATGTAGGTATTGGGACTTGGGTTCGATTCCCAAGTCCCCCATATTTCTCCATAATTTTTGTTGTAACATGTTCAGGTGTTATCTCTCCCCAGTGGTCCACCATGTGCCTAACGCCTGTGCCTGCCAAGTGTCCAGGAAGTATCATCCAAAGGTCAGAATATGGAGGTTCATCATGCACGCCAGTCAATGGATCCACACACAATTCCTGAAATTCAAAAAGGGCCTCATTCTTAGGCCAAAAATACTTCAAACACACCTCTCAATTGGGTCAGCCACCCCCATGGTTTGCATATTTTTATTCTTTATTTTAATTTTCCTTTTTATTCTTTTATTTGCTTTATTGTTTTATTTAATTCACAAAAAAATCAGAAATGAAAAAATAAAATATGTTTATTTAATATTTAATGCATTAATATTTTTTGTAAATAAATTTAATAATCAACTTAGTAAAATTAGGTTAAAATTTTAATGTTTTTCTTAAATAAACTAAAATATGTAGAAATTAGGTTTTTAGCATTTTTTTCTTTTTTCCTAATAAAACAATTTCTTCTTATTCTTCTTATTATTAATTATTAATTATTTTGTAAATAAACATGTAATTAATTAATTAGGGTAAATTAGGTTAAAACTTAAATATTTTTCTTTAACAATTAAAAATAATTTAGAACTAGGGTTTTATTTAATTTCTAATTTCAATTAATTTTCTTTATTTTCATTAAATACAAAAAAAACCAAAAAAACATTCCTTTTCTTATTAAATAATTAATTAGCCTTTTTAATTTCATTTAATTTCTTTAAAGGGTCCAACGCCCTCGAACATTCGATTCTAATTTCTTTTCGCGCGTTTGTCCTTATTTTTCTTTTAAATATTATGTAATTGCTCAAGGCCTTGTAATAGTAATTAGGAAATTTATTTACTTTCTGCATTTTATTAAAAAACGGGTCTTTGTTAATTTGGCGATGTATAGACCCGCGCCTTGTAATAGCATAGGACTTTATTTTCTGTACTTCAATTTCCGCACCCCTTAACTGCTAAATTTTGCATGAAAGAATGAATGGCCCAAATAAAATCAAAGCGTAGATCACCATAATGCATGACAAGATAAAACATAACTGAAAACAATACACAAATTCACACACCACTCTTAGGGTACGCCTCATTGTTGCCTTGCCCCTCGAAACGTGGTCGTCGAGTATAGGATGTTTTAGTAAGTCCTTATGTCCATGAACATGGCATAAGGGTAGATTCTAAGGTGTCCTACTGTTGCTCTGGTGACCACACTATCGCTAAACTCGAATTGACCCGAACACCTCCAATGGTGGTGCTACCTACCTCTCAATGGTGGGATGGCACTACCTTAAGGACATTTACACAGCCTAATTCCTTAGGGTAGGTAGATGACTCGTAGATACTTGCTCTAATTCAAAACAAATCAAAAACTCTTTTCACACTGGAACTTTTCAAAAAGCTTTCAAAACAACTTTTCAAACACTCTTGAGGACTGATACAAGAGCCGATCTGAAACTTTCAAAGAAACTTTTTCAAACTCACTCACAATTGAAAAGCAAACACTTTTGAAAACACAAATGAGCAAGTATCTAAGAGCCCATGGATAACCATGGATAGAAAGGGTGCTAACACCTTCCCTTTCTATAAATCTACCTCCCGAACCGAGAAACTATCTCATAAGGAATTTTGCTGTGCTTTTGTCCTGTCCATGTTGGAGAAAATAAAAGACGGTGGCGACTCTTGCTTACCGCGACATTTCGCGAACCAGCATTAAACAGTCAGTTCCAGATCCTCCGATCACAGAACTGGCGACTCTGCTGGGGACTATAAAAGTGAGGTGTACCTTAGGACTAAAATCACTTGTGTTTTCAATTGTTGTACTTTGCTTGCTTTATTCTTTATGGGTATTGTCTTGGGAGTTACATAGATCCTAACCCGGATCTGGGGATACCCTGTTAGGTAGCATAAGATGTGAGGGACCTGTCCGGCATAGACCGACATGGGTGAAGCAGTGGCTATGTTGGTGTGGCACCTTGGTCTGTACCGATATCCTTTGTGTCGCAACGAGGAGAATATGGGTCTTCTGAGGAGTCATTAAGCACCAACCGACCTTAGAACCTTAAATGACCCAACTTGGCTTATAGAACAGTAGCAGTATGCTACGCCCATTAAGGCTAAACTCTCGTGATGGTTCTGGCCGCAAGAAAAGATTGCAATGCTGGAGTTATGACCGATTGAGGGTAGCCAGTGATATTGGGATCCTCTAGAACCCGGTTACTTCTGATAGGACAGGTCTTAACCAACAAACTGAAAGAGGGTAATACCTAGACCTCATGCTGGCCTAAACTTTAAGGGCTTGTCTTGTGTGACTTGTGTGCCTTATCATGTTTGCCTTTGTGAATATTTGTGGTGTGCTTTATCATAACATCATGCCATCATAAGATTGCATGCATCCTGCATAAGGACTGACCATTTCAAAGACAAGAGGGTTTCACCTTTGCTCTGTTTTGTAGGACATCATGATGCCTATGCGAAGGAATACTATCCGGTTCAATTTTGTTCACCCACCTGAGTTGCTTGAAGAGCTGGTTAGCAGAATTCCAAATACTACCTCCTTCATCCAGAGGCATGGTTCTCTTCTCAGTTTAGTCACGACAAAGTGGGACCAACAACTGATGAGTGTCCTGACACAGTTCTATGACCCTCTGTACCAGTGCTTCACCTTTCAAGACTTCCAGCTGGTCCCTACCCTGGAAGAGTTCTCTGGTTTGCTTGGCATCCCTATCTTGGATCAGACTCCCTACACTGGTTGGGAAAAGACTCTTAGGCTTGAGGAGGTTGCTGCAGCTCTTCCTTTGACCCACCAAGAAGTAATGGACAACTGGGTGACTAGAAGCAAAGTTAAGGGTTTCTTGGCCAAGTTCCTGGTTGGTAAAGCTAACAGTTACTGGAATGACTTGGACTTTAGGGCGTATGAAGACATTGTGGCTCTCTTAATCTATCGTCTGGTTTTGTTTCCTAATCCTGATAACTTCATCAACGTCACTGCCATAAGGATCTTCATGTCTCGGAACCCTGTGCCCACTCTCTTGGGCGATATTCTGCAACAACTTTATGCTCGTACCGCCCGAAGACGAGGAACTCTGTGGTGTTGCATTCCTTTGTTAGTGAGGTGGTTTATTTCGCACCTCCCTAAGTTCGTGCTGAAGAACAAAAAAGGAAGAGGTTGGGCTCATAGGTTAATGTCTCTCACTGATAAGGACATCATTTGGACTCTCAGAGGTTTGGATGAGGTAGCTGTCATTGATCGTTGCGGAGAATACCCTAATGTTCCTCTGATTGGTACTCAAGGAGGAATCTCTTATAATCCATGTCTAGCTCTCCGTCAGTTTGGAAGAGCCAGAAGAGCAGGGCCTCACGAGATGTTGGTGCCTCACATCAGTTTTGAGTTTCAGGTAGATAGTGACGAGCTGCGTCGTAGGTTCATCAAGGCTTGGGATAGAATTCACAAAGCTGACCCACAAGAGTTGGGACCAAAGACTTCTCTACCTATGGAAGCCTACTACAAATGGGTCCGCATCCGTGCTCAGAAGTTAGGTATGCCGTACGAAGTTGTCAGACCCATCATTCTTGAATATCCTGATAAGGATGGGGCTCCTCCAACTGTTCTCCCTCCTCAGATACCTACTGATATTGAGACACTAAAAAGATCTTGGTCGCAACTGCGAGAAGAACGGGATTTGTATCGGGAAAAGTTCAATGAGCAGGAATTGAAGATCCAGAAGCTGACGAAGCAGTTGGAGAATGAGCGAGCTTTGAATGACTACATCCGTACTGAGAAGAGGAGACCCTGGGATCAATAATGAGCTTTGGATGTTCTTTTACAGTTTTATTTCCCTTTTCAGTATTTTCACTTTTATGTAAACGCCTAAGGGCAACCTGTTGAATAATTTGAATTTCAAAGTTGAATCTAATGAAGTGTGTTCCTTTTTGTTTACAAAGTTGATTCCTGATTGTCTTTGAAAACATAAATCATACGCATTCCATTCATCATGTGCATATCAGGTACTTTTCTTTTCAGGTCGCTTAACGTTCTTCGCTGTTTATTTCAGCATCATGAACCCTGAATCATCAACCGAGCAGTCCATCAAGGCCCTCCAGGCTCAGAACGCCCAATTTCAAGAGCTGATCATGGGCTTGGCGCAAGGTCAAGAGGAATTGAAGGCTCTGCTGGTCAAGCAGAAGAAGAAGAAGAAGAGAACTGTTCTATTCAACATGGGCCGGAGGTTTGGTAACACACTGCAGAATGAGGAAGCTGGTTCTTCTGTGGGCAAAGGCAGTCCCCAGGTGGGAAGGGCTCCAAGTCCGGTGGTCTCTGACAACGAGACTGATTTTAATGAGGAGCAGTATCCTCCAGCTGAAGACAGATACATGCAGTTGGAAGATCGTCTGAATGCTATGGAAATTCAACAGGTGCCTGGTTTGGATTTCGGAGACTTGGGTCTATCTTCTGGTGTGGTCATCCTACACAAGTTTAAAGCACCATCTTTCGTAAAGTATGACGGGGCGTCCTGCCCTAAGCTGCACCTCAGATCTTATGTGCGGAAGATTCAGCCGTATATAGTGGACAAGAACTTGTGGGTCCACTTCTTCCAGGAGAGTCTTTCAGGGACTCATCTCGAATGGTTCTATCAGCTGGATGGAACCAAGGTTCGTAACTGGGAGGAGTTGGCTACTGCTTTTTACAAGCAGTATCAATATAATGCCGACCTCGCTCCTACACGTACCCAACTCCAGGGTATGTCGTTAGGACCGGGAGAAGGTTTTAAAGATTATGCACAGAAGTGGAGGGACCTGGCTGGCAGGGTGCAGCCACCATTAACAGACCGTGAATTGGTAGACATGTTCTTGGGGACCCTATCCGGGCCGTTCTTCAATTATCTCATTGGTAATTCATCTGCAGGGTTCACAGACCTCATTCTGACTGGGGAAAGGATAGAGGTTGGTATGAAGTCAGGAAAGATCCAGAAAGGTGCGTCTTCAAGTTCTGAGAAAAAGCCTTTCAAAAAGGAGGCCAGTGCTGTGTATGGGCCTAGGAGGCAAGACAAACCAGAACGCCGCCAAAATGTCAACGCTGTGGTGATTGCAAAGCCTGCTGCCGCTCCTCGGCAACTTAACCAACAAAGGGCTGAGAGACCCATAAGAGAGTATACTCGTCTGAGTATGACCTTGTCACAAATCTTGCGGCAACTGTTATCGACCAACTTGGTGACCGTCAGAGAGGCTCCGAAGGTTGTGAATACTGCATCCCCCAAGTATAATCCAAATGCCCGCTGTGCTTATCACTCCGATAGCCCGGGGCATTCTACTGATGATTGCTGGGCCCTGAGAAATAAGGTTCAAGACCTTATAGATGCTAAGGAGGTACAGTTTGAGGCGAATGAGAAGCCTAATGTGGTGATAGCTCCCCTTCCTGACCATGGGGTGAATGCTATCAGGGATGATGACGAAGTGGAAGAATCTGAGTTCAACAGTTGGATTTACCCGACGATTGACGGTGGATTGACCAATTGGACCGCAAAAGATCATACACCTGTTACTTTTGTTACGCAG
Source organism: Vicia faba (assembly GCA_948472305.1). NCBI lineage: Eukaryota > Viridiplantae > Streptophyta > Magnoliopsida > Fabales > Fabaceae > Vicia > Vicia faba. The sequence continues at coordinate 149,107,710 of OX451740.1, forward strand.
TAATGAATTCCTTTGTTTTAATTTTGTAATAAATAATAAATTGAAACTTTATGGCCCGATGTCTTACCCGGGGCACCGTTGGCTTCATTTGTGAGGGCTTATTAACTGTCATTTACATATACCATGAATAAAGACATTGGACGTTTTTTCGCATTTCAAATCTTGTTCTCCCTTTCTTTCTTTCTTTTCTTTTATATATTGCAAAACAACTATATTTACACACACTCACCTACACAGGTTTCAATCCACTCTGGATCTCACTGGTAACGACTTTGCTACTGCCAGTTATGACTTCGAAAATCCGATCAACTTAGCCGAAGACGAAGGTGAAGATGATTGCAAAGTGCCTGGTGAGCTTGCAAGACTGTTACTCCAGGAAGAGAGGGCAATTCAACCACATGAAGAGCCAGTGGAAACGGTAAATCTGGGTACTGAGGCAGACAGAAAGGAGGTTAAGATTGGTGCCAATCTAGAGCTCAGCGTAAAACAATGGTTGACTCAGATGCTACATGATTATATGGAGATCTTTGCCTGGTCCTACGAAGACATGCTTGGGTTGGACACCGATATTGTGGTTCATCACTTGCCTACCAAGGAAGACTGCCCTCCAGTAAAACAAAAGGTCCGCCGTATGCGTCCAGAGATGTCCGAGAAGATCAAGGCTGAGGTTATGAAGCAATTTGATGCCGGGTTTCTTGCAGTGACTTCTTACCCTCAATGGGTTGCCAACGTGGTGCCGATACCAAAGAAAGATGGTAAGGTCAGAATGTGTGTCGACTACAGGGATTTGAACAGGGCCAGCCCCAAGGATGACTTCCCCTTGCCTCACATTGACGTTCTGGTTGACAATACTGCTCAGCACAAGGTGTTCTCCTTCATGGATGGGTTTTCAGGTTATAATCAGATCAAGATGGATCCTGAAGATATGGAAAAGACTACCTTTGTCACGCAGTGGGGCACCTTCTGTTACAAGGTCATGCCATTTGGACTGAAAAATGCCGGGGCAACTTACCAACGTGCCATGGTCGCTTTATTTCATGACATGATCCACCATGAGATAGAAGTATACGTTGATGATATGATTGCAAGGTCCCAAACTAAGGAGGAACACCTTGACCATCTGCAAAAGCTGTTTGACCGTCTGAAATTATACAAGTTGAGATTGAACCCGAACAAGTGCACCTTCGGGGTAAGATCTGGAAAATTGCTAGGCTTCATCGTAAGTGACGAGGGTATTCAAGTGGATCCTGCCAAGGTTAAAGCCATTCAAGAGATGCCAGTTCCTAAGACAGAGAAAGAAGTCAGAGGCTTTCTAGGACGTCTGAATTACATTGCTCGATTCATCTCCCATCTAACTGCTACCTGTGAACCAATCTTCAAGCTACTGAAGAAAGATCAGGTAGTACGTTGGAATGATGAATGTTAGGCCGCTTTCGACAAAATCAAAGAGTATCTCCAAGAACCACCCATTCTCATGCCACCGGTTGAAGGGAGACCTATAATACTATACCTGACAGTACTTGACAGCTCGATGGGGTGTGTGCTGGGGCAGCATGACGAGTCTGGCCAAAAAGAGCACGCCATTTATTACCTTAGCAAAAAGTTTATCGACTGTGAGACCCGATACTCACTGCTCGAGAAAACTTGTTGCGCTTTGGTATGGGCTGCTCGCCGGCTGAGACAGTATATGCTGACTCACACTACCTTGTTGATTTCAAAGATGGACCCAATAAAGTACATATTCGAAAAGCCTGCTCTGTCTGGAAGAATAGCAAGATGGCAAATGATCTTGACAGAATACGACATCCAGTACACGACTCAGAAAGCTATCAAAGGAAGTGTATTGGCAGACCACTTAGCACATCAGGCAGTAGATGACTACCAGTCAATGAACTTTGAGTTTCCAGACGAGAGCGTCATGATTGTGACTGATTGTGAAGTACCTGGACCGGATGAAGGACCTGAGGAAGGATCCCGATGGTTTATGCACTTTGATGGAGCCTCCAACGCTTTGGGTAACGGTATCGGCGTTGTGATCATATCCCCTCAAGGCACTCATACTCCACTTACTGCCCGACTATGTTTCAACTGCACCAACAACATGGCGGAGTATGAGGCATGCATCATGGGTCTTCAAGCTGCGATTGACTTAAGGATCAAGTTTCTGAGTGTCTTTGGAGATTCCGCTCTCGTGATCAATCAGATCAAAGGCGAGTGGGATACGAAACATCCGAACCTTATTCCTTATAAAGAATGTGTGTTGACATTGATCCCCCATTTCACAGAGATAACTTTTGAACATTTCCCGAGAGAGGAGAATCAGTTGGCGGACGCGTTAGCTACGATGTCTTCTATGTTCAAAGTCAAGTGGGACAATGAGGCTCCCCAGATCATCATCTGGAAACTGGACGAACCGGCATATTGTTGTGATCTTGAGGCTGAGGTAGTGACTGAAAAACCTTGGTACCATGAGGTGAAGAGGTACTTGGAAGCTCAAGAGTATCCTGAAGGTGCATCTGTCAATGACAAGAAGTTTCTGAGAAGGTTCGCAGCAAAATTCTTCCTCAGCAACGGCATTCTGTACAAGCGAAACCATGATTCGACCTTACTGCGTTGTGGGGATAAGACTGAAGCAGAAAAGATCATGGCAGAGCTACATGAAGGTACCTTCGGAACACATTCCATTGGACACACTATGGCAAAGAAAATCCTTCGGGCAGGATATTATTGGTCCATAATGGAAGCTGACTGTTACCAACATTCTCGGACATGTCATAAGTGCCAGATTTACGCGGATAAGGTGCACGTTCCTCCAGTTCCTCTGAATGTTCTGACTGCACCTTGGCCTTTTGCAATGTGGGGCATTGATATGATCGGCGAGATTAAACCTACGGCATCCAACGGGCATCGCTTCATCCTGGTGGCGATTGATTACTTTACAAAGTGGGTTGAAGCGGCTTTCATGCCACAGTAACCAAGAATGTCGTGGCACGGTTTATTCGACATAATCTGATCTGTCGATACAGCGTCCCAGAAAGGATTATTACGGAAAACGGTACCAATCTCAATAACAAGATGATCACTGAGCTCTGCGAGCAATTCAAGATACAGCACCACAACTCTTCTCCTTACCGGCCGAAGATGAATGGGGTTGTAGAAGCAGCGAATAAGAACATCAAAAAGATTGTGCAGAAGATGACAGTGACTTACAAAGATTGGCACGAGATGTTACAGTTTGCTCTCCATGGATACCGTACCTCAGCTAGAACGTCAACCGGGGCAACTCCCTTTTCTTTGGTCTACGGCATGGAGGCAATCTTACTGATAGAAGTCCAGATACCCTCTCTCCGGATAATGAAGGATGCAGATCTGAGCGAAGATGATTGGATCCAGACACGACTTGATCAGTTAAACCTAATCGATGAAAAGAGACTCGCTGCTATTTGTCATGGTCAGACGTATCAAAAACGAATGATCAGGGCATTTAACAAGAAAGGCAGACCACAAGAGTATCAAGTTGGGGACCTGGTAATCAAGCGCATCATCCTTCCTCAGAGTGATCCCAGGGGCAAATGGATCCCTACGTACGAAGGTCCATTTGTGGTTAAACATGTGTTCTCAGGAGGAGCCATGATCCTAACCACCATGGATGGTGACGACCTTCCTCACCCCGCCAATGCAGACATAGTAAAAAGATACTACGCATGATAAAAAGACCCGCTAGGTTGACATACCTAGGAAAAAATTAGGGCTTCCCGGCGAACCAAAAGGGTTCGGGAAAAATGAGGGATGAAATGAAAAAATTTGTACACCCGGCAAGTCGAAAACCTGAAAAGGGCGGCTTGGGCAAAAATGGGTATCCCGGTGGACTGAAAACCCGAAAGGGTGGTCCAGGCAAAAGTTAGGGATAAAGCGTAATACTATGTCTCATTTGATCACTTTGCATCCAGAATCCGGTATCTACGTCAAGTTCAGACGACATCGATCAATCAGCTTCATCGTCAACTGAGCAGCAAAGTGATGAGACGCTCGAAGATATAAAGGCGATAGCAGAGTTGGAACCCAGTGGGATTATCTTTTCACATAGCTGTTTTGTTTTTCTTTTTCACAAAAAATTGTATAAACTCTTTTGCTCGGCAGCGTCCTCTTACTAGGACGTCAGCCTCTTGTACATAAACGCCCATTTACAGGCAATTCAAAAATCAATACAAAATTCACTTTTCAGCTAAAAATTGCCAATTGTTTTTCCTTTTCTGTTTTGTTTTGCGAAGAACGTCCAAGGTTCAATTTGTGATATATGCATTTGACAATAATTGCTAACTCATAAATATTTGCATACGAAACAAAGGATTAATTACAGGTAACACCAGAAATAGGGGCAATAATGAGTCGTCTAAGCGATATAATTGTTCTATCCACCAGGGTACCAAGGTAAGTTCGGCTGAAGAACATAACCAAGATATCTTAATTCCCCAGAGAGTAAGCCAGCAAGTCAATACACTCTCCCCAAGCAAAGTTATACTATCAGCCTTAAGGAAATTGGGTATCCTCCAGCAAATCTCAACATTCCTCAGTGCAATATACGAATATTCCTAACAAGCATTACCGGCAGTCTTGATTTAAGATTGTTCCCCGGTGATATACCAGACATTCAGTGGAGCCACTTCCCCAATACATCTCAAAAAAATTCCCCCAGGAGAGTCCAGTCCAGTCTGAAGTTTCCCCAGGAAAAGGGAATCAATCTCCCCCAGCAGGAAGCTTATCCCCAGTAGATTCTGGAAGCTTGTCACCCGCAGAACACGAACGCGTCTCCCGGCTTTATTCAAAGGTTATTTCCCCACCAGGATATAACTGGGTTATCCTCAGCCAAAAAGCCACGGAAAGATCGTCCTCAGCGAAGTCTTCCTATTCCCCAGCGGAGTCTATTAATTCCTTCAACATAACACATCAACGGTATCCCCAACGGAGTTATCGTCAAACATCTCAGCAAAATATCTCTCTCCCCATAGAGTATATCCCCAGCAAGATCGCTAGAGTAATTTTCCCCCGCAGAGTAATCTATTTGCCAAGTTTATTCCCCAACGGAGTCATCTTCTCCTACCGATATTCTTGCAATCATCATCCCTAGCGGAAACAACGAAGCTCTATTCTTCAAACAACAGCCCAGGATTTAATTTCCCGGCATTCGTCAAGAATTTACTTGCCTAGACAAAAACACAATTCATAAACATTTTCATACATTATAGCATGCATATACGCATCATGAACATACAATCTCACTTATCCTGAGAACATCACGCATGTCATACATCATGACATCGCATATAACTAATGTTTTGTCTTTTCAGGACAAAGGTTAATACAAAGATGATTACCATCAACGGTCGCAACTAAAGATCCGATTCCTGTAACTTGCCAGGGTGTATCTGTTGACGACTGATTCCAGACCCGATTCCTGTATCTTGCCAGGGTGCGTCTGAAGAGTTTGAGGATCCGATTCCTATATCTTGCCAGGCTGTATCCGTTGACGACTAACATTACCAGATCTGATTCCTGTATCTTGCCAGGGTGCGTCTGAAGAGTTTGAGGATCCGATTCCTGTATCTTGCCAGGGTGTATCCGTTGACGACTAACATTACCAGATCCGATTCCTGTATCTTGCCAGTGTGCGTCTGAAGAGTTTGAGGATCTGATTCCTGTATCTTGCCAGGGTGTATCCATTGACGACTAACATTACTAGATCCGATTCCTGTATCTTGCCAGGGTGCGTCTGAAGAGTTTGAGGATCTGATTCCTGTATCTTGCCAGGGTGTATCCGTTGACGACTAACATTACCAGACCCGATTCCTGTATCTTGCCAGGGTGCGTCTGAAGAGTTTGAGGATCCGATTCCTGTATCTTGCCATGGTGTATTTGTTGACGACTAACATTACCAGACCCGATTCCTGTATCTTGCCAGGGTACGTCTGAAGAGTTTGAGGATCCGATTCCTGTATCTTGCCAGGGTGTATTTGTTGACGACTATATTCTCCGGACTCGATTCCTGTATCTTGCCAGGGTGCGTCTGAAGAGTTTTTGAAGATTCGATTCCTGTAACCAGTCAGGGCATATCTACATAAAGAGTTTGAAGGTCAACTTCTGTAACAGGCCAGGTAATTATTTTTCTTTCTCAGGTACGCAAGTTCTCGCTAAGGAATCTCTTACGCGATCGACAATCTCCCGATGGCATCTATAAGCCCATCTCTCCACAACTACCACTACAGTCTCCAAATGGCATCTATAAGCCCATTCCCGACAAGGTACTGTCAAATTTCCAGATGACATCTGTAATCCCATCCTCCTATTCATCAGTCTCCAAATGGCATCTGTAAGCCCATTCCCACCATCACACTGCTGACACTCTACTATGTGAGTGCAAATTTCTGGGCACTCTAGTGTTCAATCATCTTCCACCTTCAGATTACGAAAGGCATGACAGCCAATCTACATCCTCAGGTCTAAGAAGATTGAACAGGGGCAACTGTTGTACCCCAAAATTTGCCCTCCCATATTCTTCAAGATTTTCCAAGATCAAGCTTCAAAATCTCTCAAGGGTTGCACAGTCCAATTGCCTCCTAACACAGTCAAAATTAGGGTTTTGGCGCTGACAAAGAAATTGAAGTTTCCAAGGGTCCAAACAAGTCTCACATGCCTACATACATTGTCAATCATCCATATGCAAAGTTTCAAGACTCAGAGCATCAAATTGCACAGTCAAAAACCCTAATTGCCCCACAGTCAACTGCAGGGGCAAAATGGTCATTTGACAGTCAAAAGTCAAAAATTTTGGTCAACATCTTATTTTGAGGCCACAAACATCATTTGATCAATTCTTGATCATGATTCTCAAAGCATGGCTCAAAAAGTTTCAAGATGCAAAAGTTTATATTTTTGGACAGCTGAAAAAGTCAACTGCAAATTGACCAGGGCATAACTTCCACATGGTTTATCAGAAAAATTCCATCCAAAGCTCATTTTTAAGAGGATGACATTTACTACAACTCATCTTCACACTTCAAATCCAAGAAATTCTCTCACAAAACGTTATCAATTTCAACATTATAGGTCATTTTCAAAAGTCAACAAAAAGGCACTTTAAGTCAAAGACCATAACTTTAGATTGGTAAATCAAAATGACATGGGACCAAATACATTGGTTAGAGGACTTCAAGACCTTTCCAAAATGTCCAAGAAAATTATCAAAGCTTAAAAATTGAGCAAGATATGCCTTGTGGAAGTTGGGAAATTTTTGGGAATTTTGAAAAGTCAACTTTGCTTCAAATGCCTCAAAAGTGCTAATGGGCCTCAATTTCTTCCATGAATCATTACACAAAAGCTATGCACGACACATTAAGCTAAAAGGGAGTAATTTTCTTATTTTTAATTAATTAATTGAATTTTTAATCCTATTAATTCATTTAATTAAAATTAATTATGAGAAAAATACTAAACAAAGGTTTTGAATCTTTTTGTGCAGCATATTCTTCCATTATGAGCTCAAGATTTCGTGCGCCTTCTCAAGAGACAAAAATCTTCCATAATTGGCATAATTGGCATGAAAAAGGATTGGAAAAGATTTGACAAAATCAAATATTCAAAAGCATTAAATCAATGGATCATGGGTTGGTTTTTTAACCTAATTCCCTTCATATACTTATGCACAAGTGAAACCAATGACCTTAGACACAGAAGCTGCGCCCAAGACCAAGAACACATTGCACTTTTTTTCACAAAATATTGAAAACTGTTTTCATACCTAGAAGGCAATTCAAGGCCTGAAAAGTGTTCCAAAACCTTGCCAAGAGATCCAGGAAACTTCCAATCGAAACCAACCCTCCATACTCAAGGAACTGGTATAACATAATCTTACTTTTCTCAAAATTATCCATTATCGTGTTTTGATTTCTAGGCATTATTCATGTATTTTGTTGATTGATTCTTACTCACAATGATGTTCTGAAACTAATAGCACTATTTAATTGAATTAACAACGCTTGAATCAAGATCTGCCATGGACGTGTTCTAGGGTTTCAGAGGTTTTAAATTGGGGTTTCCTTCATAAGGAAAAATTGGCCATTCAAACCAGGACCATTGAAACCGTGACCTCCAAACGAAGCTAAATCACCCATCGCGCCCTTTTTATGCTTGCCTATATCCTAATCGCTATTTTCTAGCACTTGTGTTTAGTGGGGGTTTAAAACCCCCGCTATCTATTTCTTATTTTCAGGCAAAACGAAGAAGATGCTGGCGTGGCTTGATGTGGTTGGATGATTCAAATTTGGCGCGATTTTGTTAACGTCCAGCATAATGGCTTCCTTTTCACATATATTAATCACGTTCCATTATACATACAAATAAACGCGTTGGTTCAATTGGCAAATGAAGTGGCATGCAGGTATTGGGATCTGGGTTCGATTCTCAAGTCCCCCATATTTCTCCATAATTTTTGTTGTAACATGTTCAGGTGTTATCTCTCCCCAGTGGTCCACCATGTGCCTAACGCCTGTGCCTGCCAAGTGTCCAGGAAGTCTCATCCAAAGGTCAGAATGTGGAGGTTCATCATGCACGCCAGTCAATGGATCCACACACAATTCCTGAAAGTCAAAAAGGGCCTCATTCTTGGGCCAAAAATACTTCAAACACACCTCTCAATTGGGTCAGCCACCCCCATGGTTTGCATATTTTTATTCTTTATTTTAATTTTCCTTTTTATTCTTTTATTTGCTTTGTTGTTTTATTTAATTCACAAAATAATTTTCATAACACAAAAAAATCAGAAATCAAAAAATAAAATATGTTTATTTAATATTTAATGCATTAATATTTTTTGTAAATAAATTTAATAATCAACTTAGTAAAATTAGGTTAAAATTTTAATGTTTTTCTTAAATAAACTAAAATATGTAGAAATTAGGTTTTTAGCATTTTTTTATTTTTTCCTAATAAAATAATTTCATCTTCTTCTTATTCTTATTAATTATTAATTATTTTGTAAATAAACATGTAATTAATTAATTAGGGTAAATTAGGTTAAAACTTAAATATTTTTCTTTAACAATTAAAAATAATTTAGAACTAGGGTTTTATTTAATTTATAATTTCAATTAATTTTCTTTATTTTCATTAAATACAAAAAAAAAACCAAAAAAACATTCCTTTTCTTATTAAATAATTAATTAGCCTTTTTAATTTCATTTAATTTCTTTAAAGGGTCCAACGCCCTCGAACATTCGATTCTAATTTCTTTTCGCGCGTTTGTCCTTATTTTTCTTTTAAATATTATGTAATTGCTCAAGGCCTTGTAATAGTAATTAGGAAATTTATTTACTTTCTGCATTTTATTAAAAAACGGGTCTTTGTTAATTTGGCGATGTATAGACCCGCGCCTTGTAATAGCGTAGGACTTTATTTTCTGTACTTCAATTTCCGCACCCCTTAACTGCTAAATTTTGCATGAAAGAATGAATGGCCCAAATAAAATCAAAGCGTAGATCACCATAATGCATGACAAGATAAAACATAACTGAAAACAATATACAAATTCACACACCACTCTTAGGGTACGCCTCATTGTTGCCTTGCCCCTCGAAACGTGGTCGTCGAGTAAAGGATGTTTTAGTAAGTCCTTATGTCCATGAACATGGCATAAGGGTAGCTTCTAAGGTGTCCTACTGTTGCTCTGGTGACCACACTGTCCCTAAACTCGAATTGACCCGAACACCTCCAATGGTGGTGCTACCTACCTCTCAATGGTGGGATGGCACTACCTTAAGGACATTTACACAGCCTAATTCCTTAGGGTAGGTAGATGACTCGTAGATACTTGCTCTAATTCAAAACAAATCAAAAACTCTTTTCACACCGGCACTTTTCAAAAAGCTTTCAAAACAACTTTTCAAACACTCTTGAGGACTGATACAAGAGTCGATCTGAAACTTTCAAAGAAACTTTTTCAAACTCACTCACATTTGAAAAGCAAACACTTTTGAAAACACAAATGAGCAAGTATCTAAGAGCCCATGGATAACCATGGATAGAAAGGGTGCTAACACCTTCCCTTTCTATAAATCTACCTCCCGAACCGAGAAACTATCTCATAAGGAATTTTGTTGTGCTTTTGTCCTGTCCATGTTGGAGAAAATAAAAGACGGTGGCGACTCTTGCTTATCGCGACATTTCGCGAACCAGCGTTAAACAGTCAGTTCCAGATCCACCGATCATAAAAAGCAACAGAAGTTAGGTGACAATCATGTTGGAGAATTTGTCGTGATCACTCAACCCTTATAAATCCTTTTGAAAGGTGAATGCTTGTGATAAGTCAACTGAACTTAAGACAGGAGAATATCACGAAGGGGGTGTGCACCAAATAACTTGAGCCTTGAAAAACTTTTTTCTAAAAATAAAACCTCAAACCAGGCCACGTTACAACCTCGAAAAGTCCTAACTGAAACAAGGGTTTAACTCGAAAGTATACTACAACAAGATAACATTTCTTAAACTCCCAAATATGTGTTGCATATTCATGTTGGTATCTTATCACCCGCATCTTGACTCATTTTTTTTTAAAGAAGAATGGGAAGAAAAGTTTTGAAATTTTTGCACTCTAGCCAGTGATTCATTCACAACAGAGATGCAACACTTTGTTAAGTTTTTCAACTTCAAGGCTTAAATAATCATCGCATCAGGTCTGTCATTCTCAAAATAAACATCTTCCTGCATGCAAAACATTGGTTTAACATCAAAAAAGAGTTTACACATTGAACACCTATAAAGAGCTTAATGATTGTCAGGAAGGGAATATTTGGTTTTTCTTCTGTTAGACAGAGCCCATGTATGATTGGGACTCTATTTATCCCCAGTGAAGTTTCATATCCCCAGTGAAGTTTCGTTTCCGCAACGAAGTTTTGTTGCCCCAGGAATCTTCTTTTAAAGGCTTCATTCTGAGACTTCAAGTTTGGATATGTCACACATCCCCCGTGGAGTCGTTTAAATGGGAACTCATATTCTGAATAAATTTTAACTCCCCAACAGAATTGCCAACAAAGATCCCTCGCCATGACCTCTCATTTCCCAAGTGATCTGCAAACTAGGGCATCCTTATGTTAAGATCTTTCCTTATCCCCAGTGAGGTCGGTACTGTGTGACTATCTACATGATCCATCCAAAGGTTGCATTCAAAGAAAAATATCTCTCCAACAAATTCTTCAGCAGAGTTCTGTCTCCCCGGTGAAGTCCCGTCTCCTCAGCAGAGCTTTGTTCCCCTAGTAAAGGTTTTCACCTCTCACGTCGGGTTTTGTTGTCTTGATGTCATCCTCAACACGGCCGCGCGCTGTCTTTTCCATAGATTACAGTCTTACCCTGATCTTCTCTCTCAAATGCCTGATCTTCAGATGGCGCCCTTCTTCAAAAGCTACAGTGTCGATCTGATCTTCTATAGGAGTTTGTAATTTATTTTTTGCAGCTCCTCTCAATGTTTGCGGCCCGTTTCTACTGGTTGTTCGTTTGTTATTCTCCGCAAAGCTTCATCTCTTCGAGGTTCCCTCTCCAACGGTTCCCCATATTTTTCTCCTCTCGTTTGGATTTTGCAATTTATTTTTGCAAGTCATGTCAGATTCCGATTCCTGGTTTTTGGCTTTGCAATTGGCCATTCCCCAGTGAAACTTTTAAACATGCATCATTACATTGCATCTACCTAAACGCGTAGCATTTCCATTATATGGAACATTGCGCTATATAAAAAGAATTCAAACATACATTGGAACATAAGCCATTATTATTTATGTCATCCCCAGTGATTTTTGCTAATACTTCAGATTAAATCCCAGCGAGGTCTTTGTCCTCATTATATCAGTTCCCTCCCCATACCAATATCCTTCTGACGTCAATCTTTTGCTTGTTTGAGTGTCTACTTTTGACTATAGTTCAGTTTCACCCTAGCACAGTCTTCTCGGGTTTAGTCTTCACTACACTCTACGGTTCATTCCAATGTCTATTGATGCACCTTTCAAATACCTGTTTCATCCTGATATTCGCTTTCAGCAGGTTTTTAGGTGTACGCCCTAATCTCCTCGCTTTGGGTCGAGTTTCGCCTCGCCGCCTGTGCATGAAATCCAGTTTCGTCTTGGTACTCATCTAGCTTAGTTTCGCCTAACTAGTTATTGAGTCGAGTTTCCTCTCGTCTTTGTTTTCATACCTTGGACCCTTTGACGGTGTTCGTTTACCGAGTGCAGTGTTCGTACTGCGTCCCTGGCTTGAGATCAGTCTCCTTTGTTCCTTGGATGCTTCTATCAGTTTTTGTAACTGTTTATCCATTGATCTGAGACCAGCAAGTGTTTTTAGAAACATGCACTCTCATGACTTTGCTATGGGTCGAGTTTCGCCTCGTTACCTGTGCGTGAAATCCAGTTTCGTCCTGGCACTCATCTAGTTTAGTTTCGTCTAACTGGTCTTTGAGTTGAGTTTCGTCTCGCTTTTGTTCCTCATTTCCGAGATTCTTTCAGTTCCTTCATACTGTCTATCTTAGTTGAGATTAGCAAGTGCTCCTAGAATCGTGCACTCTAGCCACTTTTGCCTTGGGTCGAGCTCAGAGTTTCGCCTCCTCACCCGCGTACATTTTCTTTTCTAGAGTTTAGTTTCGCCTACTCTGTAGTTTGAGTTTTATCTCACCTTTTCTAAAGCGCAGTTTTGCCCTGGCACATCTGTCCGGAAGTTTAGTTGCGTCTACTCTTCTTTGTTTTCATTTTGTTTCGACCTGCGTTACAACTTCATTCTGACACATGTCTTGGGGCTTTTTTGCTTCTGCTTTCTTTCTTCTTCAAGAGTGTAAATTTTCAGGTTCTTTCGTATTCAAACATCTTCAACCTTGTACGCTCGAAAGTTGTCACTTTTCTGACTTATCATGTTGAAGATATTTGAATAGGGACAGTAGTTGCACCCCAAAACTTATCCTCTTGATTTAGGATTATGTTTCATCATGAACATCACATTACATTGCATTCATACATTGTGATAGGATCAAAGTACTTTAGTTATCAAGTTTTCCTCAAGCTCTGAAGGTTGATTGTATTGACAAGTTGCTCAAGTAGAATCTTATCATCTAAACCTCTGAATCTTTCAAGCTTAAAAGTTATTGCATATCTCAAGATGCTTTATTCATCTCTTTGGATCCCCAGAGGATTGGAGTTTGTGTTTGATTATAAAAGGGAATCATTCCTTTGATTCACCAGTCAAATTAGGGTTTTGCTTGATTAAGGCTATTGATCAATGTACAAGTCTTGATTTGGAAGCCACAACATCTCATTAGCATTTGAAAAATCTTTGCACAAGGAATTGGTCATGATGCCCAGAGGATTTGAAGTTTTGAAGATGATTCATCAGTCTCCTAAGGTGTTAATCAAAATTAGGGTTTGGGTTTTTATCATGTTTTCTTGAGAATTTTAAAGTGAAACTTTTTACATGGCCTCTACATATTTGGAAGATCATATGTTGGAAGTTTTGATCATCAATTTTGAAGGGAAGTGGATCAATTGATTCAAAGGGGCAAAATGGTCTTTTTGGTCAAAATCAGTCAAAGTCAAGGTTGACCAAGTGAACTTTTGGCCAATCATCAATTCAAGGATGCACTTTTCATATTTCAAGTCCATTTTGGTCATTGGATCAAAGAGATTGAGGTTTGGGTTGAAACTTGTTCTTGAAGAAACCCTAAAAGTTTCTAATTTTGGAAAGTAAGGACTTAATTTCAAAAATTCATATTTTATTCACCTTTGATCAAGAAAATTCAAATGAAGCATGCTTGGAAAGATAAGAGGATGATCTTTTATATCCTTTTGGTCTCATGTCCAAATTGAAAAGGAATCAAGAATTATGGTCTTTTGAAGTCACAAAATTATGGGTCATTTTCCAAAATTATTGAATTTCAAGATAAATTTTGAGGACCTTAATGGATTCAATTTCAAAAACTCAAAACTAAGGTATTGTATATCTTTTCAATACCTTTCCAAATTATGCTCATTTGTGTAAAAATTCAAAAGTATGAGAAACTTATGAGCTTTGGAATTTTGAGGCATTTTATTGAAATTTGACAAATATGCAAAATGGCCAATTCATGAGAACTCAAGTTTCAGCCATTCTCTTTGTTTCTAATCCATCCCATGAACTATTTGTGACTTTCTAAGGCCCATAATGCCAGTTATTTCATGCTCCATGGACCATGGTGTTTGCTAGGGTACAAAAATGATAAACTTGCTCAATTTGGCAAATTCATCCATACTCTCTCATTTCAAATGATCATGACCGGGCACTTTGAGGATTTATTTGAGTTTATCTGGCTCATAAAATGCAAGGAAAATGAAGAAACGCACGAGCAAATGGCTGAGGCCCATGTGCACTCATTTTTTGGCCAAATCTTCCAAACTTGCCCCTGAATAGTTTTGAGGACCAATTTCCTCTTCTAACCTTCTCTACTCACACTATATAATGTATTGCAAGCCTCATTTCATGAAGAAAACGCTCCATTCATCACAAATCCAGATCTGAACTTTTTTTGCTTTTGCTGAAGTTTTCTTCGATTCTCTCATCTTCTTCGCGTATTCATCAAATTTCCTGTGGATTCATCTTCCTTGAAGTGTGTAGATCAAGATTATGGAGTTTGTTGGCTTCTGGAATTAAGGAATCAAGGTTTCCAGTTTCACATTGAGGTGAGATTTTTGAACTTCGATTTGTTTTGTTTAGCTTGATTTGATGAATTATTCCATATTCATAATGTATTAGATGGCCAGACAAATAGGTCTGAGGTATACTTTGTGTTTGAATCATGTTTTGGAGTTTCTGAAACTCATTGTGCAGATTGTTTTTTTTGAGTTTTCATGAGCTTCGTACTGGATATACACTTGATGATGTTGCTTAACTCGAGTTGTTATGGATTCTTTGTTATGCTAGCTTTAATTTTCCCTTGATTTCATAAAAAATGGTGTGAAATTGAGTATGTTATGTTGATCTAAACATGAGTCCTAAGACCGAGTGTTACGTGCGTTTTTGAGTTTGTCCAAAGGTTGAAGATGATGTGGTGGCACTATATGATTGGTCCATTTGAATTTTTGTCTTATTTGAATTATTTGTTTTATTTGGTATTTTATATGATTTTATTTTCTGATCAAAACATTTTCAAAAATCATGAAAATATTTCCATAGGCCAGTAATAATTTCTAGTATTTGTCATATTTTTTTTGGAATTTTTAAAAATGTTTTGATTGGTTCAAAATTTCATAAGTTTAAATAATTGTTTGTTTAAAGATTATTTTTATTTTAATATTTCTTTGATCTAAAAAATTCCACAAAAAAATGTTTTAGACTAACAAAGTAATGTAGAATTTGATTCTGATTTTGGTTTAGCATTTTTTCCATTTTTGATTAGAAGTTTAATTTGAAAAGTTTATTTGAAGTATTTGTTTCATAATTTTGGTTTTAATACTTCCTTTAATCCAAAAAATTCAGAAAAATATCATGTAAGCTTGTTTTTAATCATGGAGTCTGAATATAATTTCATTTTTGACCTTTTGGTGATTTTTGGCTAGGGTTTTCATTTTTGCCATTAAATAATAGTTTAATTGTTAATTGTTTGTTTATTTTTTTATTTTAATATTTCCTTTCATTCAAAAATTCCACAAAAAATCAGGGATGTGTGTTTTTAATTCTAATATTTGAATATAATTTTGGTTGGACATTTTTATGAATTTTTATTTAAATTTCTATTTTGAGATGTGATTATTTGTTTAATTGTCTAATTGTTTGAATTTAATTTCATTTTTGACTGTTCTTCAATCCAAAAAATGTAAAAAAATATATTTTCTGACATTTAGGGTTTCTAGGTGATTTGTATGATCTTGTTTTAAATTGTTTGAATTTTGATCTTACATAATTAATATTTAAGATTAAAAGTCAAAAATTAGGGTTTTGGTACTTATGGTGCAAGTTTCATTTCCAAAACCACTATGCCCTGGATTTCCAATAGAATTCAAGTCTTGATTAGGGTTCATGAATGTATTGAGGATCTGAAAACAATTTATCTTGAATTATTTAACTTGTTTTGACATTTTTCCACAAATTACTTTGAAAACTTGTCTAGTTTGGTAGTTTGGCCAACTAGTTTTGAACTTTGGGCCTCATTTGATCCCCTCCTCATCCATTCATGAACCCAAGACTTGCTTTCTGACTTCTATACACTTCAAATATGCCAAGAGATTTTTGGTTTGAATTATTGAAATCACTTTCTATTTTTGATGTATTTTTGAAGTGAAGGTACCCAATTAAAGTTGCATATCTTGTTGCAATTTGTTTGATGGCAAATGAACTTGAGTGAGGCCTGTAATTGGGTACCTAATGATCATATTGATTCTGATTATCCATGCTAGCTCAAGCAATTTCATTTAATGCCTCATGTTTGAATGTTTGAACCTTTTAATGCATTGTGTGGGATTCACCTTCTATTGTGCATGTGAGTTGTGGTTGAATTAGTTGTACATGATTGAAATGTGTTTGCCAATGACTTCCATGGTCTTTGATGTATTCTTTTCAAGCTCCCATGATCCTTGAATGATATTCAATTGTCAACTCAATATGGTGATAGAAAGGAGCAACATTCCTCTGTTTCTTTTGACCTAATTGTGTATGTGCATGTTTCCTCTTGTCTATCATGTCTAACATTTGATAATTGTTATCATGTTGTGCTCACTTCATCATGTTGCACCCATCCCTTATATGAGTCATCATTCACCTTATGGAATACTGACTTGTCTGTTGAATGTGCGAGGTACTTTGAGAAAGTTTCCACTTTTGGCTTAAGGCTATTGTGTTTCACTTTATTTGTGGAACACAATTTATTATATTGGCACCATTCTTGTGCTTGGCATGTTTGATGGTTTATGCAGGATATACATACACATGATTGTGAATGCTATATATTTCCCCTGGGATCTATTCATATCTGTTAAATTACTTACATCCTGATGGTGTAATTTCTGACTTGGTTTGTCTACTGATGCCAGCTTGCTCGAAGTTCTTTGGGTTTCTTTTATTCTTGCTCACTTACTACGGATAGCTATCCGTTTGGTATTGCACTATTTCTTTTCTTCCATCTTCATTCTGTATAGTTATTTGATTGCATGATGGGACCTCTGTTGCTGATATATGTTAGGAGGCCCTCTGGTTTTTTTTTTGATGCATGTGTTGTGTTAATTGTTGATCGATGAGTCACTCAATTTAGAAATTGAGATCACGACTTCGCTCTCATTGCATGTTCTCTATAGGATGTTTATTTCTTTTCTTCTTTAATTGTTGATTGATGAGTCACTCAATTTAGAAATTTAGATCACGACTTCGCTCTCATTGAATGTTCCCTATAGGATGTTTATTTCTTTTCTTCTTTAATTGTTGATCGATGAGTCACTCAATTTAGAAATTGAGATCAGGACTTCGCTCTCATTGCATGTTCCCTATAGGATAGTTTTGTTAAGCTTCCTTTAAACATGTAAATTAGGGTAGGGTTTTCCTTTATCCTCAACCTTAGGGACAACCACTGTATGATAACACTAGGGATAATACTAGGCTAGTTTCCCTTAGTTGATTTTTCCTTTCTATGCATTTTGCATCTTAAAACAAAAATTGTTTTCTCGGTAAATCATAAAACACCTCTAATAAACTCAAACCCTTCTTCAAGGAAAAAGATACAAATCAATCTTATTTGTTTGTGCGCCTCTTGGTTTTGTTTTTTTAAATCTAGTTTAGCCGATGTTTTGCCATCGCACATTTGTTTGAAGCCGATGTTTCAAAAGCGCCTTCATGCAATTCAGCCATGATCCTTTCAGCTTCAACCTTGTCTACGCACCGAAGTAACATAGAGTCATGGTTGCTTTTGTAAAGAATGTCGTTACTAAGGAAGAATTTTGCAGAGAATATCCTTAAGAACTTCTTATCGTTGATTGAAGCTCCTTTCGGATATTCTTGAGCCTCGAGATACCTCTTGACTTCGTGAAACCAAGGCTGGTCCACTACTTCTTCAGTATTAATCTCGTGATAGTGTGCTGGCTCATCCATTCGTTCGATGGTGATCTGGGGAGCCTCGTTATCCCATTTAAGTTTAAATATAGATGACATTGTGGCTAGTGCGTCTGCTAGCTGATTTTCTTCTCACGGGAAGTGTTCGAAGGTAATCTTCTCAAAGTGTGGGAGTAATGTCAAAACATGTTCTTTGTAAGGGATAAGGTTAGGGTGTTTGGTGTCCTATTCCCTTTTGATCTGGCTAATGACCAAAGCTGTATCTCCGAATACATTTAAGGATTTGATCCCCAAATCTATGGCAGCTTTGAGACCAAAGATGCACGCTTCGTATTCCGCCATGTTGTTTGTACAATTGAAGCAGAGTCTTGCCGTAAAGGGAGTATGATACCCTTCAGGAGATACGAGTACAACACCAATACCATTTCTGAGTGCATTAGATGCCCCATAAAATAACAAGGTCCATCAGGTTCCTTGTTCAAGTCCGTCATATGGCCTGAATTCTTCACGGTTGTCTAACGTCATGATGTCTTCATCCGGAAATTCGAACTTCATGAACTGGTAGTCTTCTACAGCTTGGTGAGAAAGGTGATCATCTAGTACACTATCCTTTATATCTTTCTGGGTAGTATATTGTATGTCATATTCCGTCAGGATCATCTGCCATCTCGCTATTCTCCCTGAGAGAGCAGGCTTCTCGAAGATGTATTTTATTGGATCCATTTTAGATATCAACAGGGTAGTATGAGTCAGCATGCACTGTCTTAGCTGGCGAGCAACCCATGCCAGAGCACAGCAAGTTTTATCGAGCAGTGAATATCTTGTTTCACAGTCGGTAAAAAATTTTCTCAGGTAATAAATAGCATGCTCTTTTTAGCCAGACTCGTCATGCTGCCCCAGCACACACCCCATTGAACTTTCCAAAACAGTCAGATACATGATCAATGGTCTTCCCTCGACTGGTGGCATCAAAACAGGAGGCTCTTGCAGGTATTCTTTGATTTTTTCAAAAGCAATTTGGCACTCATCATTCCATTTGACTACCTGATCTTTCTTCAGTAGTTTGAAGATTGGTTCACAGGTAGCTGTCAGGTGAGAAATGAATCTGCCAATGTAATTTAAATGTCCCAAGAATCATCTGACTTCCTTCTCAGTATGAGGAGCAGGCGTTTCTTGTATCGCTTTCACCTTGGCAGGATCTACTTTAATACCCTTATTGCTAACGATAAAACCTAGGAGCTTACCAGACCTTACTCCAAACGTGCATTTATTTGGGTTCAACCTCAGCTTGTACTTCTTTAGTCTCTCAAACAGTTTTTGTAAATGATCAATATGCTCTTCTTCTGTTTGAGATCTAGCTATCATGTCATCCATATAGACCTCTATTTCATGATGTATCATATCGTGAAATAGAACTACCATGGAACGCTGATAGGTTTCCCCAACATTCTTCAGTCTGAACGGCATAACGTTGTAGAAGAATGTCTGCCATTGTGTGACAAAGGTTGTCTTCTCCATGTCCTCAGGCGCCATTTTAATTTGGTTGTATCCTGAGAACCGTCGATGAATGAAAACACTTTGTATTGTGCCATATTGTCAACTAGAATGTCAATATGGGGAAGTGGGAAATCATCCTTAGGGCTTGCCCTATTCAAATCTCTGTAGTCCATGCACATTCGTACCTTGTCGTCCTTTTTGGGCACAGGAACAACATTGGCAACCCATTGCAGATAAGAAGTGACAGCCAAAAATCCAGCGTTGAATTGCTTCATGACTTCAGCTTTAATCTTCTCTGACATATCTGGTCGCATTCGACGAACCTTTTGCTTTACTGGTGGGCAGTCCTCTTTTGTAGGTAGACGATGTACCACAATATCTGCATCAAGTCCCGGCATGTCTTCATACGACTAGGAAAAGACCTCAACATATTCGTGTAGCAACTGAATCAGACGCTCTTTGACACTGGGTTCTAGATTAGCACCCACCTTGACTTCTCTTTTGTCTTTTTCGGTACCTAGGGTGATTGTATCCACTAGTTCCTCGTGGGGCTAAATGGTCCTCTCTTCTTGTTGTAGTAACCTGGAGAGTTCCCCTAGCACTTCACAATCTTCCTCACCTTCGTCTTCGGCTTGGTAGATTAGAATTTCAGAGTCACAAAAGGCCATAGCAGAATCGTTACCCATGGGATCCCGAATGGATGTAGACCTGCATTATGAGTGTGAGTGTGTGTAAGGGTATATCTATCTTTGAAAGAAATGAAAATGTAAAAAATAAAAATAATGAGAACAAAGTTTGTATGCAAAACGTCCATGATTCATTGATGTCATATGGAAATGAGATAATAACCCTTACAAACGGACCATTGTGCCTCGGGTAAGACACCAGATTTTAAGAGTCTGAATTGTTTTAATATTACAAATCCAACAAAATGTAAAGACAAATTACCGTGGGATAAAAGTGATCGGGAAAAAATATCTAGCCTCCCAGTTGCTGAGCCATCCACTAACAGTTGGGAAGATCCAATCCTCCAGGTTGTAGCTGTCTTCATCATCTTCCACCGCATTGACTTCACGATTGCTGATCTTTAAGGGTGGTCCTCCGGCACGAGCGTGACGTACAACCTTCTAGGCACCTGAAGTGAAACCCGGAACAAACTTGTCAGACTTGTATGGGATATCTGGAAGTTGTCCCCAAATAGTGCACCCACCTTCTTCTATCACTGCCTTAGCATCCTTCAAAGATGACATCCGAAGTGGAGGCCTTATGATCTTGGGAACTTGAGACACAACCTTGGTTACTGCCACATTCTGTGGGACTTCTTCAAAGTGCTGGAATGGAGTTTCAATAAATTCACCATCTAACTCCACATATCTAAAGGAATTGAGATGGATGATCATATACTCTTCTTCTCCATGAACGACGATAATCTTACCTTGAATTGGATATTTCAGCATTTTGTGCAACATAGAAGTAACAACACCAGCATTGTGAATCCATGGTCGGCCTAGTAAGCAGGAATATGAAGGGTGAATATCCATTACATAAAAGGTTGAATCAAATGTTTGAGTTCCAACCTTTATGGGGATGTCCACTTCCCCATGCAACATCCTTTTTGAGCCGTCAAAGGCCCTCACTACTATGTTGCTTGGCTTCAATGTCAATCCATCACAGTCAAGCCTATCAAGATCTTTTTTAGGCAAAAAATTCAGAGACGACCTAGTGTCCACCAAAACATGAGCCAAAGTTGTGCCCCTGCATTCCACTGAGACATGCAATGCCTCATTATGCTTCCTTCCTCTTGGCGTTAAATCAGCATCCGAAAAACCTAGACCATTATCTGTAGTCAAGCTGGCTACGCAGTCTTGGAACTGATCGGCAGATGTTTCTTAGGGTACATGAGCAGTTTTCAGGAGTTTTACCAAGGATTTTGCATGAGCCTCAGAACATAGTAGTAAAGATAGCATGGAAATTTTGGATGAAGTTTGCCCCAGTTGCTCAACTACATTGTAGTCGCTTCTTTTTATGATCTTTAGAATTTCCTTCATCTCTTTCTGGGAGGTCTCAGAGATAGCCAATGATCGTGCCTTCTTTCATACAGGCTCAATCAAAATACTTTTACCTCGAGTTTCAGTTGACTCGGCAGCAGGAATGTCAGTAGGAGTAATAACATGGGTTATATCAGCTTTGTCATTTGGAGTACTAGCAGAGATGATTGTAGGACTAGGAATAGCCTTTGGAGGAGCAACAACAATAGGAATGATTACGGGTCCATAAACTGCTTTTGAGGGAGCAATTTCTGGAGAGAATATCCTTCCGCTTCGGGTTATCTTACTAGTCCCTGCAATATTACTGATATCAGAGTCAACTTTCTCAGAACTTGAATCTTCGGCAGCTGGCCAATCTTGCTTGATATCGTGGTAGTACACACCCCCTCCATAATTCCATGGTACGGTTTTGTATGACGAATACGAGACTGGTCCAGGAATTGTAATTATCAAAGGAGCTACTTTTGGAATTGATGTGATTCTAACGGGTCTTTTGGTGGAGACCCTGGAAGAATTGACGGAAATGGTAATGATGGAAACATCATTATAAGGAACATGTGGAACAAAAGTCTTTTCGAACAAAATTTCCTTGTTGTCTATTAGGCAATGAACGCCTGCTTTTAACAAAGGACAACTGGTTGGTGAGGACAAACAAAAATGACAGCTTTCATCACAGCTTGGGAATACACCGACAATCAACAAGTTCTTCTTGATAGTCAGGAGTGAGGTCATAAGTTCATCAACTGAAATAACAAACATATCTTCTTCAATTGCGTAGGTATTATGGCCGTGCATGGGCATAGGGGCAGAAATGACATTGGGCTTTTCTGGCGCATCGGATTCAATCTCTTTGGCTTTAAGGAGGTCTTGTACTTTGTTATTCAGAGCCCAACAGTTGTTAGTGTCATGGTCGGGACTCTCAGAGTAGTATGCACAACGAGCATTAGGATGATAGTGAGGAGAGGTTGTGTTAGGGTTCTTTGGAGCTTTTTTCAAGGTCACTAGGTTGGATCTTAACAGATGTGGCAATACTTGAGATATAGTCATGTTAATTCTGGTGAATTGTCTGACTGGTCTTTCCATCCTTGGTCGGTTGTTTCTTTGCTGATCAGGCGCAGGTTTAGGAATCATAACAACCCCCACCATTGGACGACGTTCGGCCCTATCATGATTTCTCTGAGGATAAACTGCAACCACTTCTTTCATTCTGATAAATGGCTTCCTTACATCAGCAGAGGGTGCATCTCTTTGTATCTTTCCACTTTTTTTTCTGGTTTCTACCCTTTCTCCGGTCAATATCAGTTTGGTAAAACCTGTCGATGAACTCCCAATTAGGTGATTGAAGAAGGGATCAGACAAGGTGCTCAAAAACATGTCTACTAATTCTCTTTCAGATAGGGGAGGTTGAACTCTTCCAACCAAGTCTCTCCATTTTTGTGCATAGTCCTTGAAGCCTTCACTTGAAACCATGGCCATACTCTAGAGTTGAGTACGGGTAGGCACAAGATCAGTGTTGTGTTGGTATTGTTTGTAAAAGGATGCAGCAATATCTTCCCAATTATGAACATTGACTCTTTCTAACTGATAAAACCAATCAAGTTGAGTTCCAGACAGACTGTCTTGGAAGAAATGTACCCATAAATCTTTGTCGGCAGTATGGGGCTGGATTTTCCTCACATAGGACCGGAGATGCATTTTAGGACATGAAACTCCATCATATTTGGCGAACACAGGTGCTTTGATTTTGGAGGAATGAAAATCACAGACACTAAACCTAATTCCTCAAAGTCCAAGCCAGACACTTTTTGGATTTCCATTGCGCTCAACCGCTCTTCTAGATGCTTATACTTGTCATCGGCTGGGGGATATTATTCTTCAGAATAGTCTTCTTCTTCCTATTCCTCTTCTGATTCTGACGGGACAACTGTTTCTTTGCCTTTCCCATCTTGATTGTCTCTCTCATCAGATGTTGTGGCAAAGTCTAGGGTCCTTCTTGTCTGCCCTTGGAATCTTCTTCCCATGTTTAGAACTCTGGTTATCTTCTTTGTCTTCTTTTTCTTCTCCTCAGCCAGCAAGGTCTTCAACTCTTATTGTCCTTTGGCTAGAGTTAAGAACAACTGTTGAAACTGTGCATTCTGAGCTTAGAGGTCCTTCATCGTTTTCTTGAGATCCATCTTACTGAAATAAACAGTAGAGAGATGAGGAGAATTGCTGCAAGAAACCTGCTTATGTTGTGATGAATGGTAAATGTGTATGCAATGATTTCAAGGATTTTAAAGTTCAAATTTTCTTTAGACAAAAAGGAAACACACGTTATATTAATAGATTAAAGCTTGAGTACATCAATTCCTTCTTGGGAAAAATAATACAAAAACTCTAAGATAAAAAGGTAGTACGCATCCTCTTTGGTGCAATGTAGGCATTCAGAGTATGCTCCTCATGAAGTATTCTAGTGAGTTCCAAAACCTTCTTCTCGCTTACGTAGAATTACGCTTCGAAAGTATCTCGCTCCCCCTTGAGTTGTATCCAATCTCTTTGTAGGTCTTCAAGAGAGGTGGGCATGTTAGGATGTACGATAGTGTATGGAACATATCCTTCCATGACAGGCTCAATGATTACCGGGATAAGGGAGGGATAAGGCATCATAAGACTTTGAGCACGAGTTTGTACCCATTTGAGGTAAGGCTCAAGAGGGATGAAATTGTATGCCCCAAAGTCTTGCTATCTAACTTGTTCAACATCCTTCAAGCTCGGATAAATATCTAGCAAAGACCTTGATCGTCGTTGTCATAGTCAAATACCAAACCTTGAATCAGCATCTCGTGCAGGCAATCCCTTCGGGCATAACCAAACTTCCCTAAAGCTAAGCAGGGGTTGTAGGTGATTCCTCCCCTAATGCCAAGTAAAGGGACATTAGGAAATTCCCCACAATGGTCGACAATAGTAACATTCTCTATGGATCGGGAGCACCAATGAATGTATGAATGTTTGAGCATCATCAACCTTTGTGACCACCTTGAACTTTGCTCATTTTTCAATATAGATTGGGGAAGATGCGAATAAACCATCTTGCCAAGAGAGGAGTGCAACACATAAGGATACCTCTTTTCCTCATTGTGCGAGTGTGAAAAGAGTGTAGGATATCCCCTAGAAATGTAGGCACCGGGTTGCGAGATATAAAGATTTTGGCAGCATTCACATCAATTAGTTGGTCAGGATTTCGAAACAAAACCATCCCATAGATGAGGAGAGCCACAATTTCCTCAAAGGCTTACAAATCCAAGGAATTCCAAAAGATTTTGGCTTTCTCGAACAAGAACTTTGCTAAGAAACCTTTGACACCACTCCTTGCTTCCCAATGAGTTGTGACATCAGAGGAGTGAAAGTGTAGAGCTTGAGCAATCTCTTCTGGCTTTGGGTCTCTTTCTGTACCGTTTAAAGGTAGTTGATTAAGAATTGGAATCCTCAATAGTCGGGAGAATTCTTCCAAAGTAGGCACAAGTTGATAGTCGGGAAATGTGAAGCAATGGTGTAAAGGATCAAAGAACTGAAAGAGAACCTTCATCATGTCCTCATCTGTGTTGGAGGTGACCAATTTGAGTAGGCGACCATGTCTCTCGGTGAATAGAGAGTTTTCAGGAATCCTTGAAGCTAGCTCCTTAAGTTGTTGAGGGATCCTCACAAGGTTGACTTGAATAGTTTTCCTGCGAAGTGAATCCATATCCTACAAAACAAGACAAAGATGAATCCAAAAAATCCTTGAAATGGTTAGTGAATGTGAATGATGTTATGAAGTTCATGATGTTATGTACAAGTATGTACATACAAACAAAGCAAACAAGTCCTTAGGTTTAGGCTTGCATGGAGTTTTATAGGTAAGTACCCTTTTGTAGTTTAGTTGGCTCAAACCTGTCCTAGTAATAGTAACCGGGTTCTAAGGAGCTCAATATCACTGGTTTGTTTCCTTGGTCATTGTTTCAGCACAAGCCTCTTTAATGGCGACTGAAATATCCCAAGAAACCAAACCTCAATGAGTGTAGTATCGAGTATCTACCAACTTCGGACTGCACCAAAGCCGGTCATCTCACTACATCCTAAAGGCCAAATTGGTCAAGTAAAGGTTCTAAGAGTTCATTAGTGCTTCATGACATCACTCAGCAGCCCTGTATTCTATTTGATTAACTCAAAGGCTACTGGTACCCACAAATATTTCGCACTAACGTAGCTATTCCTTAGACCATGTCGGTATACCCCATACAGTTTCCACAACCTATTGCTACTTACCTATAATGTATCCCAAATCCGGGTAGAGGATTCAAACCCAAACAAAGAACCATAATTTAAAGCATACAAGTCAAACAATGTAAGAAAGTAAATATGATCTAGCCCTAAGGTAACCCCACTTTTAGAATTTTCCCCAGCAGAGTTGCCAGTTCTGTGATACGGTGGGAGAATTGACTTGAAGGTTTTGCGTTTGATCGTAAATGTTGTGGTTAGCAAGAGTTGCCATCGACTTTTCTTATATCCAAAAGGAAAGGTGAAAAAGCACAGTAAAGACCTTTGAGATTATTTCTTGAGTTTGGGGGGTAGATTATGAAAAGGGAAGGTATTAGCACCCTTTTAATCCATGGTTTTCCATGGGCTCTTAGTTACTTGCTAGATCACTTGCTTTTTGTTTGAAATTGTGCTTTGTGTGGTTTTTGAAAGCATTTTGTAAAGAGGCCATTATTTAGGAAAACTTTGTAATGATTCTCGTTCGTAAGAATGTATACAAAGTGTTGGTCTTTTGAAAATATTTTCAAGTTTTATAAGATGTTTTGAAAGTGTAGGTGTTTGTTTTAAAAATAGCAAGGATGTTCAGTTTTGAAATGGAGCAAGTAACTAGGAGCAATCTACCTACTCAAATGTCTTTCTTGTTCATTTTCTTTTCCTTTGACATTATTGTCTTACCATTGATTTGGTAAGCAACCCTATCTTTGGATGTAAACGGGACGGGCGTGGGTCATCGTATAACCATGATTAGAAATGTTTCAAGGTGTCTTAGCATTTTTATTTAGGGACTAAGATCATTTTGAAAGGCAACTTAGATAGCATCATCAAGGGACTATGATCTTGTATTTTTTCTTGTTTTTGCTAAGATACCTCACATGCGTAATATGGCCATTTATAAGGCAACCAAGTGGATTTTACTCTAGGGGTGCTTGTGTGAAAGTGTATTGATTTTTCATGCTTGTTTTGTCTTGTATTAGGGTTTTCTACTTGTTGATTTTATCTTACCATACACACTCTAATTATTAACAATTATATTAAAGCGATAAGTTGCGGAAATTAAAATCTTATGCTATTACATCATTTGGGGGATGGAGGTACAAATTTACAAATGGGGAGATGAAAGCAAATAAACCTAATTTACTATTACAAGGCTTTGACAATTACATAATTATAGTGCTAAATAATAAAATGTACAAAGAAATATAAAGAGAAGAGAAAGTGTTTTTATGTTTTTTTTTTTATGAAGAAGGTTCTAGTTGATTTGACAAAAAATTAATTAAAATCCTAATGTCTAAATTAATTTAATCAAAATAAACAAATTTAAATAAAACCAAACCTAAATATTAAATTAAGTTTAAGAAAATAAATTGATTTTAATAAGAAATTTTTTTTGTCTTTTTTAGTTTAGAAAAAAGGAATAAAACAAAAGTGTATGCGTACATATATATATATATATATATATATATATATATATATATATATATATATATATATATATATATATATATATTTGATTTTTTTATATGAAAATAATAATAATAAAAGTATAAAGAAAAAATAAAAATAAAATTAACAAAAAGATTAAAAAAACAATGTTTTATGAGCTGACACATGAGCTTATGTATTAGCTCATGTATTGGCTCATACATATTTCGTATTGGCTCATGCAGATTTCGTATTGGCTCATGTGTTGGCTAATTTGTTGGCTCATGCTCTTGGAAGTCAAAACAACTCAGTATGAGTCGACGCATACTGGTTTTATATCAACTCATAATCATTTCGTATCGATGCATACGTGTTTCGTGTCGACTCATAACCTATTTTGAACATAGTATGTGTCGACTCATAGCATTTCGTATCGACACATAACTGCTATTTTTTTCTTTTATCACTGTTTTGCTACAAGTAAAAGTTAGTTCTCAACACATGGTTAGTGAAAATGAAAAGCAAGTATATGGTTAGCTTCAACGCAATTATATCTACATTTTATCTTCACAAATGAATCATTAATGATGCTTGTATGAAGAGTTCAAAGTCAAGAAAACTTACCTTGAAACTGAAATTTGTGCTTTGAGTTTGAGCTGTTGTATGGGCTGTTGTTGAGCTTAGGAAGTGATGATAGTGATGTTACAAAAGTTCTTTTTTGTTTGAACAACTTGTATATGATGTATGTGGAGTTTTTTGGATGGTTTGTTTGGAGAAAACTTGCAAGGTATGAGATTCAAAGCTTTGGACTTCAAAGCTCAAAAATGGAGGTTTTATGGGCAATTCTGGTTTTTGACAGCAAGAATGATTTTGAGTGTTAGTTTCCCCTTCTTTTTTTCAGGCCTTTTTTCTTAGAATTGGCCTCTCTATTTATAGATAAGGTTTGAGACTTCAAACAACTCAAATTTTGAATCACATGTTATGGTTATCTTGCTTGTTTTTGAAGTAAGCATGAAGAACATGTTTCCAATGCTTGTACCAAGCTATCTAAAGTGGTTGATCACTTTAAACTTTTTTTTTCTGACTTGTAGAAGTTGAGTGTGATTATAACAACAAGTTAGAGGCTCAAGAAATTGACTTTATGTTTAAAGTGAACTTTGCAAGAATGGTAATGGTGCCTTTGTGCCAAAAATGGAAAGATGCAATGGATAATACTTGAACCACTTGGATAATGGTTCAATCAATTGTGTAAACATATGATTATGGATATATTTTCAAGTTAAGAGGCCTTCAAAGTGAAGATTATGCAGCATGTCTAAGATTTTTGTTCCTTATTCATCACAAATCTGCCTTGTAAATCAAGAATGAATGTATAACTTCAGATCCTTGTATCTCCTAGCTCAAATATGATAAATGCATGCTCTTGGATGTTTTGGAAAGCGTGAAACACCCTCTATAACTTTCATGTTTTCCATTTTGACAAAATCATCTTGTAACTATGTGAAAAATGCCAAGAAGTTGGGATAAAATCCTGACCAAAACTGCTGAAAATTTCTCTAAGTGTTTATTCAAAAATGCCATGACTTCATGAATTTATAACTCAAAATCCAACCATTTCTAGAAAAAGTTCTGCCCTAAATATTTTTAGATCTAATTTAGATCTACAACTTTTATGTTGGAAGTTTTCCTTGAATCATCTTACATCATGGTGAAAAATTGGCTCAAAGTTGTGAAAAAATATGAAGTTTTCAACACTTAGAAAATTTTCTAAGTTTGAAAACTTTGACTTTCAAAAATGAAATCTTGACTTTTTGATTTCTTGATGAACAAGTTTCATATTTTAACATGTTTTGATAAATTGTGATCTTTGATACTTGATTTTGACCAAAAAGTCAAAGTTTGACTTTTCAGTGTACAATTGACTTTTTCCAGTACAATTGATTTTTTAGGTCAACTGCTCAATTGACTGAGCAAAAATGGGATCCAAAGCTTGAAACTTGACATGAGCAATATTGGGGGTCCATAATGATCCATGAAAATCATATGGGGCATAGAAGTCCAATTATCCTTGTGCAATATCAATCCCTAATTTTGGTCATCAGTGCTTAATGAGGTGTCTTGAGCTGATCAACCCTAGTTCAGTCTTGAGCCAAAGGATATCTTGTGAGAAAATACTTGATAAATGAGAGGGAAATTTTGGGGTACAACACTTTCCAAGCCTTTACTTTTAGTGTCCAGTCGAACTTGTTCATTAACAACGTTAAGACTTCTTATCAAACCCCAAAAACACTTAGCATATGTCATAGGATCAAACTGATCGATCCTGCAAGTAACCAAAATAACCTTTTTTGGAAGATCAGTGGTTGTTTACCAATTTTCACGATAAACAAATTGGCACACCTGGTGGGACATTGCTAAGTTTTTGTTTTTTTACAAACTTTGATAAAAACAGTTTTTATCATAATTGCTTTACGTAATTTCCTTTCTCTCAAAAGTGTTGTTTGTTATTGAGAAGTGGTAAATTAACCACCAAAGAGTACATACATAGGATAAGAAATAGGAGAATGGCTAATCCGAATCAGCCAAGTAGTGGAGAAATGCCTCCACCAATTCCCGCGGGAATAGCGGTTACACCAACAGTTAGTGAACCTGTGCCATCAATGTTTGGTTCGACACCAGCACTGGCAGTTACACAAACATGATTAATACTTCCTCATGTAGGTCTTAGGGGTCCACCAGGAACACCCCCACCATGGGGAAATCTGGGAGTTTGACCTTATGTCCTTCCAGGATTTTCGACAGCCTGGATGGGTCGAGACCAACCCTATGGCATGCCAACTGCTGAAATGGCAAGCCTTATGAATGCCTCATCCACATTTTCAGAACCTTTGGTGAGTGCATCTTCTCCATTGCATGGATCTGGAACTGGTATGGAAAATATGGGTAGAAACCAACTCTTAGGAGGGTCATCCCATATAATTCCAAGCCACACAAATGCGTCTGCAACAATTTTGAGGCAACAAATGGATGAGATCAACCATGACATGGTGCAGATGTTGGCACAAACCTTGAGTACAGTACTTAACCCTCTGATACAAAATACCACCCAATCAAACCAGCAAATGGCAATGCAAATGATGCGCATGGACGAATTTTTTGGGGTTCCTCAACCTATTCAACACCCTCAAAGAGAGCTGATAAGAGAAAATCAGGGTGCGGTCTTAGAGAATGACATGACCATTAACTAGAATCCACATCCAGATGGGATGGACCATAGAGTGAAGGTCGAACAACCTAGGGTCGAAGTACCCAGAGTTTCCCCATAAATCCCAAGAGCTGACGAACAAGGTGTAGTTGTGGTAAATAGAAACCAAAATGATGAAGAGGTAATACAACAAGTTTGACACCACAACCATGCAGCAGATAATAACTTGACAGCCATGGTTGAAAGAATCATGGCCCATAATGGAGTGAACATTGGCTTTAATAGGCCAAACTTTACATCTCCATTGTCAGATTATATCTTGCAATTAGATTTACCCTCTAGGTGGAAAGTTCCAAAGTTCACCAAGTTTTTCAGGGGATACGACAGAGTCCATTGTCGAACATGTGGAAAGGTATTTGATAGAGGCTGGGGAAATCTCAAATAATGAGAATCTTAGGATTAAGTATTTACCAAGCTCCTTAACCAAAAATTCCTTCACTTGGTTTACCACACTTCCAGCCAATTCAATTTACAGTTGGAATTAGTTGGAAAGATTGTTCCATGAATAATTCTATATGGGACAGACCAAGATAAGTCTGAAAGAACTGGCTAGTGTGAAGAGGAGATTCACTGAGCCAATTGATGAGTATCTGAATAGATTTTGACTGCTCAAAGCCAGATGCTTTACACAAGTTCCTAAACATGAGTTGGTTGAAATGGCTGCAGGGGGTCTAGATTATTACATTAGGAAGAAATTAGATACCCAATACCTGAGAGATGTGGCCCAATTGGCCGATAGAGTTCAACAGGTAGAACGCCTTAAGGATGAAAAAGCTAAGGCGAATAAAAATCATCGAAGAGAAAGGGTAACATATGTCGAAGTGGATGATGACGATCCAAAGATATCTAGTGAACTTATAATTGTCGAAGAGAGCGAGGTCGATCTAGCAGAATTAAAGCAAGGGCCGCCATACTCTTGCAAACTGTTAACACCCTCAAATGGGAAGAATCCTATTGAATCTGAAAAGAGTAGTGATAGGTTCCCAAAGAAAACATATAGTTTTGATGTCACAAAATTTGACGAAATATTTTACTTGTTAGTTAAATATGGCCAGATGATAGTGCCCCCAGGGGCAAAAATGCCTCCTTTAGATCAAAGGAAAAAGAGAGGTTTTTGTAAATATCATAATTTTTTGGGCCATAAAACCTCACGGTGTTTTCTTTTCAGGAATCCCGTTCAAGGCGCAATAAAAGACGAAAGACTCAAATTTGCTGACAAACCTCCCATGAAGATTGATACAAACCCGTTGCGGGAAGATGCCCATTACGCTGAACCTTCATGCATCAATATGGTCGAAGTCTCAGAAGACTTCATCAACAAACCTGTTTTTGGAAGTTTCACTGAGGACACTAGTGAAACAACCGGCTGAACAATCAACTGATAATAAAATCAATGAAGTCACCATCAAACGTTTTTTATCTCATAAGAGGGGAAAGGTAAACATCGAGTAAACCTGAGAAGGGTGAAAATCTAGGTCGAACGACCAAGAGATACGGGTAAGAGAGTCTGTTACGCGAGGGGAAGGTATTAACACCCCACACACCCGTAGTACTCTACGGTATCCACTCTTGTTGTTCTAATCAAAGGGTGTGTTTAATCTATGCTTATTGTTTACTACTAAGGAAGAATGAATGCTAAAATAAAGAGAAAATAATGTAGGGAAAACAAAAGTTATGCTCATTCGGGCCCTACCCCAATGCCTGCGTATCCCTTATAAGGAATCAGAGCAGTCGTAGTTCGGCTCACATGTATTTGTTGGTTTTCATTTTTTTTAATGAACAATATTAATTTCGCTTTCTGCCGCACCTGGACCCTTGGAGACTCACGCATCAGCACAAAAGTGAATTAACATGTTCTTTCTGAAAAGTTTGAAAGAAAAGCCCGAAGGCGCAGAAGAGTTTGCATTGGTTGATAGCTTTTGCTGCAGATAACAGCTAGTTAATCTCAAGAGAGAGATATTAGCCATTTCTCTACTTATTTATGAAATAAGTCTTTGAGACTTGAACCACACCAAGGCTTAGAATGGAAAAACAATAAGATCGAGAAGAGACCCGCTTATCATTTCCCATGCTCAACAAAGGTATGACTCTCATCAGTAATCTTTAAGTGTTTTTAAGTTTGCAAGAAAAAGAATTCTTTATTTTAATGCAAATGCAAAAGAAAGAAAAACATCTAATGGAGACTAGCCTAAATCTATCCCTAATGTTATCATACAATGGTGGTCCTATGGTTGAGTTTTGAAGGGTAGTCTCTACCCTATGTTGACATGCATGGATAACAATCCTAATGTCTATCTCAATTCATCATCTATAGATGAATCAAGAAGTCCTAAAGGAGCATAGCAAGGCTCTATCACCTAAAACTATGTCTATCTAGAATCATCATCTATAGTTGAATCGAGAGCTCCTAAGGGAACATGCCGAGGGTATATCATCTCAAAACATGCACACAAAGACGAAATCAAGCAAGCAAGCCAATAAGCTCAAGAGAGATAGCTCAAGCGAGCACAAATAGAGAGATCCTACCTTGGCTAGCATAAAAAAGAAAGTATAACAAAACTATCCTATGGGGAACATGCAATGAGAGAGAAGTCGTGATCTCAATTTCTAAATTGAGTGACTCATCGATCAACAAGAAATAAAGGAAAGAAATGAAATCCTATAGGGAGCATGCACTGAGAGCGAAGTCGTGATCTTAATTTCTAAATTGAGTGACTCATCGATCAACAACCAAGGAAACAAACACAAGCATAACACATATAGAAAATGAAGTGCGTAATGCCTGCTACAGGTCTTTAAACAGCGACTTCGAGCGCACGCTCTTTATTTCCTACTTCTCATGATATCTAAAAAAACAGTAAAGTACCAAAATGAGATAAACAAGGGAAAATAACAAACGAATATCAATCCGTAGCAAAGCCTATCAAAACAAAGAAATCCGATGATATTCGCGAAGCTTCACCAATCAAAGAAAGGAGTTAGAAATAAAATGCTCGGAATAAGTACCGACACATCATCGATGTGAAAATAAATCGCAATCAAAATCTCAAGTGCATCCGCATATCATACAATAAACCCGCATAATACTCAAATCTCAAAAAGCAAAGGTGAATTACCAATCTCAAATGTAATCGGATAATCAGGATTTAATTCCTAAAATCACATAAAAACTAACAAATTTTTTATACTAGACTTTATTATTTTTATCATGTAAAAGAAAATTTCAATCAAATCCAAACAATTCACATAATTATTTAAAAGAAAATACTAATAATAAATCCAGGGGGTGCAAGCCAATAAGAAGGAGACATCTCCAGAAAAATGTAAGCCCAATCCAGAAATAAGTCCAACAAGTAGTGATTTTTGTCCACAAGTTTCAGATTGCCAAAAACAGTAGAAATGGACTCAGAGACTTTCGGTCTTCATACAAGCATCATTAATGGTTCATTTGTGAAGACAAAATGTAGTAACCTTTGTCCTTAAAGCTAACCTTTTGTTTATCTTCAATTCTTTTCATTATGTGTTGAGAACTAACCCATGTATGCAGCAAAACAATGTTGAAGTACAAAAAATTACAGTATGAGTCGACACATAGCCTTATGAGTTGATACATACTACTTTACATGCCCAAATTAGAAGGAAAAACAATGTATGAGTCGACACAAAGCACGTATGAGTCGACACATGCAGTGTATGAGTCGACACATACCATTATGTATCGACTCATACTGAGTTTGATTTGGAAATTAAGGGGCAAGGAAAGTTATGTGTCGATGCATGTGAGCTTGTGTCGACACATAATAGTTCAAAATTCATTTTTTTCCTTTTTTTCTATACTATTTTTACGTTTCCTTCATGGTTATTCGATATGGTTGTAATATTTAAGTTCCTACTTCATCCCCATTTGTAAATTGTACCCTCATCTCCTAAACTATGTAATAGCGTAGGACTTTATTTTCCCCAATTTAACGCTTTCGAATACAAATGTTAGTAACTAGGGTGTGTATGGAAAGACTAAAACCAATCAATAGAAAATACAAATCAAAGACAAAAACAATGCATGTAAATCAATACACTTGCACCCAAGCACCCCTAGGGTAAACTCCACTTGGTTGCCTTATACAAAATGGCCATATTACGCATGTAAGGTATCTTAGCAAAAACAAGAAAATACAAGAACATAGTCCCTCGATGACGCTATCTAAGTTGCCTTACAAATGATGTTAGTCCCTAAAAAAAGAATGCTTTGATAACATGCAAAATTGCTAATCATGGCTCTATGATGACCCACGCCCGTCCCGCTTACATCCAAAGATAGGGTTGCTTACCAAATCAATGGTAAGACAACAATGTCAAAGGAAAAGAAAATGAACTAGAAAGACATTTGAGTAGGTGGATTGCTCCTAATTACTTGCTCCATTTCAAAACAAACATCCTTGCTATTTTCAAAAATAATCACCTACACTTTTAAAAAACACCTTTCAAACTTGAAAACATTTTCAAAAGATCAACACTTTGTATACATTCTTACGAACGAGAATCATTACAAAGTTTTCCTAAACGATGGCGCCTTTTCAAAATACTTTCAAAAAATCACAAAAAGCACAATTTCAAACAAAAATAAGTGATCTAGCAAGTAACTAAGAGCCCATGGAAAACAATGGATGAAAAGGGTGCTAATACCTTCCCTTTTCATAATTTACCCCCCGAACTCAAGAAACAATCTCAAAGGTATTTCCTGTGCTTTTTCACATTTCCTTTTGGATAAAAGAAAAGTCGGTGGTGACTCTTGCTAACCGCAACATTTGGGATCAAACGCAAAACACCCAAGTCAGTTCTCCCACCGTACCACAGAACTTGCGACTCTGTTGGGGGAAATATCTCAAAAGTGGGGTTACCTTAGGGCTAAATCACATCTACTTGCTTACATTGTTTGACTTGTATGCTTTACATTATGGTTCTTTGTTTGAGTTTCAATCCTCTACCCGGATTTGGGATACATTATAGGTAAGTAGCAATACGTTGTGGAAACTGTGTGGGGTATACCGACATGGTCTAAGCAATAGCTACGTTAGTGCGACATATTTGTGGGTACTAGTAGCCTTTGAGTTAATAAAATAGAATACGGGGCCACTTAGTGATGTCATGAAGCACTAATGAACTTTTAGAACCTTTACTTGACCAACTTGGCCATTAGGACGTAGTGAGATGACCGGCTTTTGTGCAGTCTGAAGATGGTTGATACTCGACGCTACACTCATTGAGATTTGACTCCCGAGCTTTGTTTGGTGGCAAGTCAGTTGTCAATCGGAACGAAGTTTATAGGAAAGATCAGTGATACTGAGACCCCTTAGAACTCGGTTACTATTACTAGGACAGGTTGAGCCAACTAAACTTCAAGAGGGTACTTACCTACAAACTCCATGTAAGCCTAAACCTAAGGATTTGTCTGCTCTGTGTGTATATATTTATTTGTATATAAACTTGCTTACTTTGCATCCTTATAGATAACATCATAACATCATACTCATATTCACTAACCATTTCAAGGATCTTGGGATTTATCTTTGTTCTGTTTTGTAAGACATGGATTCTATTTTCAAGAAAACTATTCAAGTCAACCTTGTAAGGATCCGTCCTCAGCTTAAAGAGCTAACATCAAGGATTCCTGAAAATTCTCCATTCACCGAAAGACATGGTCTCCTACTAAACTTGGTCACCTCCAACACTGATGAAGACATGATGAAGGTGCTCTTTCAGTTCTTTGATCATTTACACCATTGCTTCACATTTCCCGATTATCAACTTGTGCCAACTTTGGAAGAATTCTCCAAACTCTTGAGGATACTCATTCTCAATCAACTACCTTTCAACGGTACGAAAAGAGATCCAAAGCCAGAAGATATTGCTCAAGCTCTACACTTGCAACCATCTGATATCACAACTAATTGGGAAACAAGGAGTGGTGTCAAAGGCTTCCTAGCAAGGTTCTTGTTTGAGAAAGCCCAAAACTGTTGGAACTCTTTGGATTTGCAAGCCTTTGAGGAAACCGTGGCTCTCCTCATCTATGGGATGGTTTTGTTTACAAATCCTGACTAACTCATAGATGTGAATGCCATCAAAATCTGCATGTCTCGTAACCCGGTCCCTACTTTTCTAGGGGACATCCTACATTCCTTTCACACTCGCACTTTGAGGAAAAGAGGTATCCTTATGTGTTGTACTACTCTCTTGGCAAGATGGTTTATTTCTCATCTTCCCCAATCTGTATTGAAGAATGAGCAAGGTTCAAGGTGGTCCCATAGGTTGATTACACTCAAACATTCAGATATTCATTGGTGTTCACTCTCTTTGGAGAATGTTACTATTGTCGACCATTGTGGAGAGTTCCCTAATGTCCCTTAGCTTGGCATTAGAGGAGGTATCATTTATAACCCTTCCTTAGCCTTAAGACAGTTTGGTTACGCCCAAAGGGATGGTCCACATGAGATGCTTATTCAAGGTTTGGTTTTTGACTACGAGAACGATGATCAAGGTCACCGCCAGATATTTATCCGAGCTTAGGGGATGTTGAATAAGGTGGATAGCAAGACACTAGGACACAAGAATTCCATTCCCCTCGGGCCTTACCTTAAATGGGTACGAGGTCGTGCTCAGAAACTTGTAATGCCTTATCCCTCTATCCTACCAGTCTTCATGGATTCTGTGGTTGAAGGAGATGTTCCCTACACCACCCTCCATCCCGACATGCCTACCTCTCTCAAAGACTTACAAAAGGGTTGGATCCAGCTGAAGGAAGAACGAGATACTTTCGAGGCTCAGTTTTATGCTAGTGAAAAGAGGGTCTTGGAGCTTACAAAGCAGCTACAAGAAGAGAAAAGTGTGAACGCTTATCTTGTGCCAAAGAGGATGCGTTCAGTCTTTTTATCTTAGAAAGTTATTTTGTAAGCCCAAGAGGCATGATGTAATCTTTCTTGTTTTTCTAATGAAAATTAACATTCTCTTGTCTATACAAATTTAAATTTCATTAATCCTTGAAATCTTTTGCATGTACATATTCCATGCATCATAACATGACAGGTTTTCGCATAACAAGCTTCCTTATCTTTCTGCTGTTTATTTAAGCAAGATGGATCTAGAGAAAATTGTGACGGAACTCCAAGCCCAGAATTCTCATTTTCAGGAAGCTTTGCTAGCCCTATCCAAGGGGCATCAAGATATGATGGCTTTGCTGGTCATTAAGAATAAGCCAAAGAAGAAAGCTCTGCTCAACATGGGTAGAAGGTTCGAGGAGACAATCTGTCAAATCCCAGTAGGAGGGGACTCATCTGAAGAGGACGAGAGCTAGGTCGGTGAGGTCAAGAGTACTCAGGCTGAATGTGCTAATGATCAAGAATCGGATGATGATTATTTCAATGAGCAGTATCCACCCGCTGATATCAAATACAAGTAGTTAGAAGACAGATTGAAATCTGTTTAAATCCAAGTCGTCCCCGGTTTAAGATTTTGATGATTTGGCTTTGATCTCTGGGGTAATCATTCCCCACAAATTCAAAGTACCAATATTTGCAAAGTACGATGGGGTTTCTTGTCCCAAACTCCATTTGAAATCTTATGTACGCAAGATACAGCCGCACACTGCTGATAAGAAGCTCTGGGTTCACTTTTTCCAAGAGAGCTTGGCTGGAACACAACTTGAATGGTTTTATCAATTAGATGGTTCTCTTATCAACACTTGGGAGGATCTAGCTACTGCCTTCTACCATCAGTATCAATACAATGCCAACTTGGCACCAACAAGGGTTCAGTTACAAGATATGACCATGGGAAAGAATGAAGGATTTAAGGAATATGTGAAAAAATGGAGAGACCTTGCTAGTAGAGTACAATCTCCCTTGACTGATAGGGAGCACATTGACATGTTCATGGGAACTTTATCTGGTCCTTTCTTTAATTTGTTGGTTGGCTGCTCTTCTTCTGGTTTCACCGAATTAATCTTAACTGGTGAAAGAGTTGAAAGTGGCATCAAAAGTGGGAAGATCTCTGTGGCATCTACCTCCAACATCAATCTTATCAAGAAACCTTTTGCTGCAAAGAAGGAAGTTAATATTGTGTATGGGGCAAGGGCCCATACCAAGAAGAATGATCGTTCGTCTGTCAATCCTGTCTGAATCTCCAATCCAACTCCTACTCCAAGACCATACTTAAATCATCAAAATTTTGAAACTCCAAGAAGACAATTTATGAGGTTAGGCATGTCACTGTCTCAAGCCCTTCAACATTTGCTCAAGGCTAATTTAGTGACATTGCGCGATCCTCCCGCCAACCCTGACACCTCGTCACCAAAACATAATCCAAACGCTAAATGTGCTTACCATTCAAATAGCCCTGGACACGAGACTGACTAGTGCTGGGCCTTGAAGAACAAAATCCAGAATTTAATTGATAACAAAACTATTGAATTTCATCCTCCTCCAATGCCGAATGTAATTACCGCTCCAATGCCGAAGCATGACAAAGGTGTTAATGTTGTCGAAGATATAATTTTTGTTACCTTGTTGAAGATTTGACTACTCCGCTGAATATAATCAAGAACAATCTGTTGAAAGTTGGGATCTTTACTGGATGTGAAAAAGACTGTGTGTGATGTACAAGACAACTCGATGAATGTGAAGGGCTGAAGAAAGGAATACAACGCCTGATGGATAGCCACAAAATTATGTTTGAAAAGACTCCATTTGCCAAGAGTTTGATTAACAAATGTGAAGACCTCTCCATTATTACCATCTCAAACAAACCTATTAGGATCACCTCCAAAGGTCCTATTAGGATTTCAAATGAACCCACCATTGCTCCATTAATAATTACCAATCCTAGACAGATTCCTTACTCTTCAAACAAAGTGGTACCATGGAATTACGGTGCTGAAGTGTTCTA
Organism: Vicia faba; assembly: GCA_948472305.1. Classification (NCBI taxonomy): domain Eukaryota; kingdom Viridiplantae; phylum Streptophyta; class Magnoliopsida; order Fabales; family Fabaceae; genus Vicia; species Vicia faba. Next base: position 149,147,244 of record OX451740.1, read on the forward strand.
TCATGGGATTAAACAAGATGCCTAGATCGGAGAATAAAAAGATGACGATGTCGGCAACATAGTTGGCTCAAGAAAAGTAACTAGAACTGGGAGAATATTCTCACCCAATATCTCACCTCCAGTAGTTACAAAGACGCCCATCCGCATTACTGCCACCAAGCCAAGTACCGAGACAAAAGGGAAAGGGGAGGTTGTTGAGCCTGATGTGATTTAAGTACCATCCAAGGACGTAACTAATGAAGAAACCTCTGTTCGCGAGATGGACGAGATTTTAAAGATACTAAAAAGAAGCGACTTCAAGATTATAGAACAGTTGGGGCAAACCCCCTATAAGATTTCAATGTTGTCATTGTTGCTTTGCTCTGATGCCCATGCTCGAACATTAATCAAGTTCCTAAAAAGGGCTCATGTCCCCCATGAGACAACAACGGACCAATTTAAGAATTACGTGGCTAGCTTGATAGCTGATAATGGCTTGGGGTTTTCAGATGTTGACTTAACACCTCTCGGGAAGAATCATAACAAAGCTTTACATGTTTCTATCGAGTGCAAAGGGACTACCTTAGCACATGTTCTAGTCGACACTGGTTCGTCCCTGAATGTGTTACCCAAGGGGGCATTAGACCTTCTTGACTGTGAAGATTTAATCTTGAAGCCAAGTGATATCATCATAAGGGCGTTTGATGGATTAAAGAGGAATGTTCATGGGGAAGTAGATATTCCAATAAAAGTGGGCTCCCAATTCTTCAACTCCACCTTCTATATTATGGATATTCGCCCTGTCTATTCTTGTATGTTAGGTCGCCCGTGGATTCATTAATCTGGGGCAGTGACCTCAACCCTCCATCAGAAACTCAAATATCCAGTCAAGGGAAGAATAGTCACTGTCTGTGGGGAAGAAGAGTTTATGGTGAGCCACCTTAACTCTTTCAAGTATGTAGAGATGGACGGAGAATTCATTGAAACCCCATGTCAAGCCTTTGAGGTTGTACCACCGATGATTGCTGCTACTAAATGTTCTTCTGATGAGTCCAAAGTTGTCAAGGCCACACCGAAGATGGTTTCAGTCAAGGACGCCCGCGCGACAATTGAATAAGGAAACTGTGATACTTGGGGGCAACTCCTCAATATCCCTTTTAAAACAGACAAGTTTAGTTTAGAATTCACCGTCAAAGCTTAGAAGGAAATGAGGTGTGCTCGTAATGGAAAGCCACCTCTCTGCATTGGAAGCCATGGAGTCAACGTCGTGGGTGATTTTGAAGAAGAGACTGCATTTGAGGAGTGGTTGTATCCAACTACTACGGAGCTGAAGAATTGGCATACAAGGGACTTTGTTCCCATATCCTTAATTGAGGATTAATCTACTTGTCATTGCTTTTCTTTCAATTCAAGAACATGTTGTCTGTAATATTTAAACAATGACTTTTAAGCCATGTGCCTGGCCCGGGGCATTTTGGTCCATTTGTCAAGGGTTTTATTTATGTTCATCTAATCATATGATCATTCAGTACATTGGACTCTTTTGCATTCAAATATTTGTGTTCATATCTTTCCTTTCTTTCAAATACATTTTTCAAAAAAAATATAGCCATGTATCTTACATGCACACACACACACTCTTGCAGGTCCACATCCACTCTAGATCCAATTGCCAATGACTCTACTATTGCCGACTATGACTTTGAATGTCCTATCAACCAAGATGAAGACGAAAGTGAGGAAGATTGTGACATACCAGGAGAACTAGCCAGACTTCTATTACAAGAGGAAAAAGCTATTCAACTGCACGAAGAGTCTGTTGAAGTTATCAACCTGGGTACTGAGTCAGATAAGAATGAAATCAAGATCGGCGCTAACTTGGAAAGCAGTGTCAAGAGCAGGTTGGTTCAGCTGTTGCATGATTATGTGGAAGTTTTTGCTTGGTCTTATGAAGATATGCTTGGGTTGGATACCAACATCGTAGTTCATCGTCTGCCGACAAAAAGAGACAGTCCGCCTGTCAAGCAAAAGGTCCGCCGCATGAGGCCTGATATGTCTGAAAAGATCAAAGCTGAAGTGATGAAACTATTTGATGCAGGGTTCCTAGCTATGACATCCTATCCTCAATGGGTTGCCAATGTGGTTCCAGTGCCAAAGAAAGACGAGAAGTTTGCATGTGCGTAGACTATAGGGATCTGAATAGGGCAAGCCCCAAAGATGATTTCCCTCTACCACACATTGACGTCTTAGTTGATAATACTGCTCAGCATAAAGTCTTCTCTTTCATGGATGGCTTCTCAGGCAATAATCAAATCAGGATGGCTCCCGAAGACATGGAGAAGACTACTTTAGTTACGCAATGAGGCACATTCTGCTACAAGGTCATGTCGTTCGGACTAAAGAATGCAGGGGTAACATATCAAAGGGATTTCGTAGCTTTATTTCATGACATGATTCATCATAAGATAGAGGTATATGTGGATGATATGATTGCTAGATCATAAACCGAAGAAGAACATCTCGATCACCTACACAAATTGTTCGAGAGGCTGAAGAAGTACAAGCTGAGGTTAAACCCTAACAAGTTCATGTTTGGAGTACGCTCTGGAAAGCTTCTAGGTTTTATTGTCAGCAATAAAGGCATTGAAGTTTACCCTGCCAAGGTAAAGGCCATCCAAGAAATACCAGTCCCTCATTCTGAAAAAGAAGTTAGAGGATTTTTGGGTCGTCTCAATTACATTGCCCGTTTCATATCCAACTTGACTGCTACTTGTGAACCACTCTTCAAACTCTTGAAGAAAGATCAGGTAGTCAGATGGAATGATGAATTCCAGATTGCTTTTGACAAAATCAAAGAATATTTACAAGAACCTCCTATTCTTATGCCTCCAGTTGAAGGAATACCCTTGATCATGTACTTGACTGTACTAGAGAACTCTATGGGGTGTGTGTTGGGCCAACATGACGAGTCTGGCTGAAAAGAGCATGCTATTTATTACCTGAGCAAAAAGTTTACCGACTGTGAAACCATATATTCACTGCTCGAGAAAACTTGTTGCGCTCTGGCATGGGCTGCTCGCCGGCTAAGACAGTATATGTTGACTCATACCACTTTGCTGATTTCTAAAATGGACCCAATCAAGTACATCTTCGAGAAATCTGCCCTTTCCGGACGGATATCCAAATGGAAAATGATCTTGACTGAGTACAACATTCAATACACGACTCAAAAAGCCATCAAAGTAAGTGTACTAGCAGATCATTTGGCCCATCAAGCCGTGGATGATTATCAGTCAATGAACTTCGACTTCCCTGATGAGAACATCATGCTGGTAACCGACTGTGCGAAACCTGGACCGTATGACGAACGTAAACAAGGATCCCGATGGACCATGGTATTCGATGGGGCTTCCAACGCCTTAGGTAACAGAATTGGTGTTGTGATCATCTCTCCTGAAGGTTTCCACACTTCTTTCACTTCCAGACTATGCTTCAATTTCACAAACAATACGGCTGAGTATGAAGATGCATCTTAGGTCTGAAAGCTACTATTGACTTAAGGATCAAGCATTTGGATATGTTTGGAGATTCCTCCTTGGTGATCATCCAAGTAAAAGGAGATTAGGACACTAAACACCCTAATCTTATCCCTTACAAGGAACTTGTGCTATCCCTAATTCCTTACTTCGAAGAGATCACATTCGAGCACTTCCCTAGGGAAGAAAACCAGTTGGCTGACGCTTTGGCAACCATGTCTTCAATGTTCAAAGTCGGATGGAACAATGAAGCCCCTATGATAACAATTGAAAGATTAGATGAACCTGCACATTTCTATGAGCTTGACACTAATGCGGAAAAGCCATGGTACCATGAGGTGATGAGATACCTTGAAGGACAAGAGTATCCAGAGGGGGAATCTATCAATGACAGAAAGTTCTTGCGAAGATTTGCAGCCAAATTCTTCCTAAGTAATAGAATATTGTACAAACGCAACCATGATTCGACTCTAATCCGATGTGTGGACAAAAAGGAGGTAGAGGAAATAATGGAAGACATGCACGATGGTCTCTTCGGTACTCACTCAAGTGGGAATACGATGGCTAAGAAAATATTAAGAGCAGGCTACTATTGGTCAACGGTGGAGACTGATTGCCATCAACATTCAAGAACCTGTCACAGATGTCAAATCTATGCTGACAAGGTCCATGTGCTTCCTATCTCTCTGAATGTCATGACCGCTCCGTGGCCATTTGCAATGTGGGGCATTGACATGATTGGAGAGATCAAGCCCACAACTTCCAACGGACACCGCTTCATTCTTGTTGCTATCTACTATTTTACCAAATGAGTCGAAGCCTCATCATTTGCCTCAGTCACCAAGAATGTGGTAGCCAGATTCATCAGACACAACCTCATATGCCGTTATGGTATCCCTGAAAGGATCATCACCGACAATGGGACTAACCTCAATAATGCTATAATTACCGAGCTTTGCACTCAGTTTAAGATCAAGCATCACAATTCTTCTCCATATAGACCAAAAATGAATGGCGCAGTCGAAGCGGCCAACAAAAATATCAAGAAGATTGTGCAGAAGATGGTAGTAACCTATAAGGATTGGCATGAGATGATTCCGTTTGCTCTACATGGCTACCGTACTTCAGCTAGAACCTCAACTGGGTCAACTCCCTTTTCCTTAGTTTATGGCATGGAAGTTGTTTTTCCAGTAGAAGTTCAGATCCCCTTGATAAGGATTATGAATGAGGAAGGCCTAGGCGAAGACGAGTGGATTTAAACGAGATTGGATCAGCTGAACCTAATTGACGAAAAACGATTAGTTGCTATTTGCCATGGTCAGACGTATCAAAAACGGATGATCAAGACTTTCAACAAAAAGGTCAAGCCTCGAGTATATCAAGTTGCTGACTTGGTGATAAAACACATCATTTTACCACAAGGCGACCCCAAAGGAAAATGGAATCCCACCTATGAAGGACCATTTGTTGTCAAGAGAGTTTTCTCTGGCGGTGCCATGATGTTGACTACCATGGATGGCGAGGATTTCCCACATCCCATAAATGCGGACATAGTTAAAAAATATTGTGTATAAGAGACCCGTTAGGTTGACACACCTAAGAAAAATAAGGGCATCCCGGCAAGCCAAAAGATTTGGGCAAATTAGGGATATATGGAAAAGATTGTACACCCGGCAAGTTGAAAACCTGAAAGGGCGACTTGGGCAAAAAAGGGTATCCTGGTGGGCTGAAAACCCGAAAGGGCGGTCCAGGAAAAAATTAAGGATTAAAAGCGTATGACTATGTCCCGTGGAATCAATACAGTCAAATTTTATCACCAAGGTCCAAGTCCAAACAGCCCAAGATCAATCCAATTAACTTCGATCAACGATAAATAACGTTCGAAGACATTGGGCCAATAGTAGAGTTAGAAGGCGATGAGATCATTTCACATGGCTATTTGTTTTCATTCTCAATTTTGTTTTCCTTTCGACAATTTTCTCTTACTAGGATCTCCGTATCTCTGTACAAAAACGCCCATTCATGGGCAAAATATCAATACCAATACACTTTGAAGTGCAAAATTTATGTCTCTGTTTTGAATGCAAATTTGTCCAATGACTAAAATTGAATGAACATATGCATATGAACATAATTAAAAACTATTTGGCACATGTGTCCTGCTAAGCAGTAGTAAGCATCTCTTTAATGTATATGAAATATCCCCACGGAGTTATCTCATTATCATTATCCCCATGAAGACGGCTGCAATAAACCTTATCCCCAACAGTTTTATTTCCCCAACAATAATCGAGGAACCACAAAACTCCTCAGCCGAGTTCAAATTTCCTTAACATACAACAATCTAGACACCGCGAAGCTCCCTAGCTGAGCCTGTCTTCCCCAACTGAGCCTATCTTCCCCAACTGAGCCTGTTATCCCCAAGCTGAGTATATCTTCCCCAGCCAGGGCTATTATCTCCAAATGGATTCTATTCTCCCTAGTTGAGCGTACCCTCACCAAGTTGAGTTTGTCCTACCCGACTGAGTCTACACTCTCCAGTTTGAATTTTCTTTCAGATTATTGCAAATCATAGGGCCACAACCCCTGATCCCCAGTAAAGCCATCAGCAAAATCTTTACTATTTCCAAAAAGATACTATGAAGCCTGGACCCGACCAGATATTAGCACAATTTTCAAGTTATTACGGAAGCCTGGACCCGACCAGATAAAAGTTTGACTTCTTTAATTTCCAAAGCCTGGACCCGACCAGATAGCAGTTTAATTCCTACAAAATCATTAGTAAAACTCCTCTTCTCCAGTAGAGTTTTCCACTATCCCTAGTCAATTGCTGAAACCTGGACCCGACCAGATAACAGTTTGAATACCTGAAACCTGGACCCGACCAGATAACAGTTGATCTCAATTTCAAGATACTATGAAACCTGGACCCGACCAGATAGTAGCCTAACTCTTCAAAGATATAGAAGAACATGGACTCAATCCGACTAAGGTTTAACTTCTTTTCCCCAGTAGATTTTGCCTCTGCCCCAACAAATTACTGTGAAACCTGGATCCGACCAGATAACAGTTCTCAACTTCATCTTTTCAAGCAAGTTGTTGTGAAGTCTGGATCTGACCAGATAACAACTAAATCCCCAAACAGTTTATTGTGAATCTTGGACCCGACCAGATAACAATTGACCTTATCAACCTCAGAAATATGCAAAGCCTGGACCCAACCAAATAACAGTTTTTCAAACAGTTTATTGTGAAGTCTGGAGCCCGACCAGATAACAATTAACTGTAATCCCCAGAGATGCACTATAAATCCTGGACCCGACCAGATAATAATACAACTTTCCAAAAACCATGAAACCTGAACCCGACCAGATAGTAGTTACCACTTCAAGTTACTGCGAAGCCTGGATCCGACCAAGTTAACCTCTATATCCCCAGCAAGTTGTTGTGAAGCCTGGATCCGACCAGATAACTATTCAATTTCAAGAAATTTTCTGCAAAGCCTGGAATCCGACCAGATAACAGTTAATTCGTCTCATCCCCCAGTAAGTTACCGTGAAGCCTGGATCTGACCAGATAACAGTTGACTACTTCATCCCCAGCAAATTGTGAAGCCTGGATCCAACCAGATAACAGTTGACATTCAAGAGATATTCCCCAGCGAAATCATCCTTTCAACAAAGTTTGAACATATTCATATTCTTCATCCCCAACGGCAATCAGGGATTCAACCTCCCAGAATTTCCATAGCAGCAGTAAGGGATTTATTTTCCCGGACAAGAACATACATCTCACATTCATACATCATAGCATGTACATATCCTATGCATTTACCATAATACCACATATGGTGAACCTCATGCATGTTTTTGCATTTTACTAACTCTTTTTCTTACAGGTAAAACATTAAGTTTTAGTATAAATCAACAAGAGATTTGTGCTGATATTTCTTCTAATGTTTATCAAATTTCCTCCAAATGGCATCTATAAGCCCATTCACCATCCATCTTCGAGTGCAAATTTCTGGGCACTCTTGTGTTCAATCATCTTTCAACTTCAAGTCACGAATGGTGGACTCACCAATCTAACTCTTCAGGTTTAAGAAGATTGAACAGGGACAACTGTTGTACCCCAAAATTTGCCCTCTCATTTATCAAGTAATTTCTCACAAGATCTCCTTTGGTTCAAGACTGCACTAGGGTTGATCAGCTCAAGACACCTCCTTAAGCTTCGATGACTAAAAGTTAGAGTTTGAGATTGCACAAGAATAATTGAACTTTTAATGCCTCATATTACTTTCATGGATCATTCTGAACCTTCAAGAATGCTCATGTCAAGTTTCAAGTCTTCTCAGTCAATTGACCAAGAGAACAAAAATCAGTTGTACTGATGAAAAAGTCAACTGTAACACCAAAAGTCAAACTTTGACTTTTTGGTCAACATTAAGTCTCAAAGATCAAAATTAATCAAGACATTCAAAAATATGAAACTTGATCATCAAGAAATCAATAAATTCAAAAGTCAATGTGAAAATTCAAACTCTTCAAGACTTAGAAATTTTTCTAAGTGTTTTTTTTATACATGATAATTTCATTTCTTCATGCCAACTTTTCACGATGATGTAAGATGATTCAAGGAAAACTCCCAACATGAAAGTTGTAGATCTCAATAAGATATAAAAATTTGTAGGGCAGGACTTTTTCTAGAAATGGTTAGATTTTGAGTTATAAATTCATGAAGTCATGGCATTTTTGAATAAACACTTAGATAAATTTTCAGCAGTTTTGGTCAGGATTTTATCCTAACTTCTTGGCATTTTTTCACATAGTTACAAGATGATTTTGTCAAAATAGCCAACATTAAAGTTATAGAGGGTGTTTCAAGCTTTCCAAAACATCCAAGAGCATGAATTTATCATATTTGAGCTAGGAGATACAAGGATCTGAAGTTGGACATTCATTCTTGATTTACAAGGAAGATTTGTGATGAACAAGGAACAAAATCTTAGCCATGCTGCATAATCTTCACTTTGCAGGCCTCTCGACTTGCAGATCTATCCATAATCAGATGTTTACACAATTTATTGAACCATTATCCAAGTGGTTCAAGTATTGTCCATTGCATCTTTCCAGTTTTGGCACAAAGGCACCATTGACATTCTTGCAAAGTTCACTTTAATCATAAAGTCAATTTCTTGAGCCTCTAACTTGTTGTTATAATCACACTCAACTTCTACAAGTCAGAACAAACATGTTTAAAGTGATCAACCACTTTAGATAGCTTGGTACAAGCATTGGAAACACGTTCTTCATGCTTGCTTAAAAAACAAGCAAGATAACCATAACATGTGATTCAAAATCTGAGTTGTTTAAAGTCTCAAACCTTCTCTATAAATAGAGAGGCCAATTGCAAGAGGAAAGACTTAGAAAAAAGAGAGAGAAAAGCCATAAGTTTTATTGGTAAACCCTCAAAATCTCATATACACAAAAGCCATAACAGTCCACAAAACCTCCATTCTTGAAGTTTTAAAATCCAAACCTTTGAACCTTTAATACCTTACAAATTTTGTCCAACCATCTAAAGACTCCACATACATCATATAGAAGTTGTTCAAACACAAGAAAAACTTTTGTAACATCACTATCATCACTTCCCAAGCTCAACAACAACCCATACAACAGCTCAAACGCAAAGCACAAATTTCAGTTTCAAGGTATGTTTTTTCTTGATTTTGAACTCTTCATACAAGCATCGTTAATGGTTCATTTGTGAAGACAAAATGTAGTAACCCTTGTCCTTAAAGCTAACCTTTTGTTTATCTTCCATTATTTTTATTATGTGTTGAGAACTAACCAATGTATGCAGCAAAACAATGTTGAAGTAGAAAAAATGACAGTATGAGTCGACACATAGCTTTATGAATCGATACATACTGCTTTACAGGCCCAAAACAGAAGGAAAAACAATGTATGAGTCGACACAAAGCACGTATGAGTCGACACATGCAGTGTATGAGTCGACACATACCATTATGTATCGACTCATACTGAGTTTGATTTGGAAATACAAGGGCAAGGAAAGTTATGTGTCGATGCATGTGAGCTTGTGTCGACACATAATAGTTCAAAATTCATTTTTCCCCTTCTTTTTACACTGTATTTACGTTTCCTTCATGGTTATTCGATATGGTTGTAATATTTAAGTTCCTACTTCATCCCCATTTGTAAATTGTACCCTCATCCCCTAAACGATGTAATAGCGTCAGATTTTATTTTCCGTAATTTAACGCTTTCAAACACAAATGTTAGTAACTAGGGTGTGTATGGAAAGACTAAAACCAATCAATAGAAAACCCAAATCAAAGACAAAAACAATGCATGTAAATTAATACACTTGCACCCAAGCACCCCTAGGTTAAACTCCACTTGGTTCCCTTATACAAAATGGCCATATTACGCATGTAAGATATCTTAGCAAAAACAAGCAAATACAAGATCATAGTCCCTCGATGACGCTAACTAAGTTGCCTTACAAATGATCTTAGTCCCTAAAAAATGACTGCTAAGATACCTTGAAACATTGCTAATCATGGCTATACAATGACCCACGCCCGTCCTGCTTACATCCAAAGATAGGGTTGCTTACCAAATCAATGGTAAGACAAAAATGTCAAAGGAAAAGAAAATGAACAAGAAATACATTTGAGTAGGTGGATTGCTCCTAATTTCTTGCTCCATTTCAAAACAAACATCCTTGCTATTTTCAAAAATAATCACCTACACTTTCAAAAAACACCTTTCAAACTTGAAAACATTTTCAAAAGATCAACACTTTGTATACATTCTTACGAACGAGAATCATTACAAAGTTTGCCTAAACGATGGCGCCTTTTCAAAATACTTTCAAAAAATCACACAAAGCACAATTTCAAACAAAAGCAAGTGATCTAGCAAGTAACTAAGAGCCCATGGATGAAAAGGGTGCTAATACCTTCCCTTTTCATAATTTACCCCCCGAACTCAAGAAACAATCTCAAAGGTCTTTCTTGTGCTTTTTCACCTTTCCTTTTGGATAAAAGAAAAGTCGGTGGCGACTCTTGCTAACCGCAACATTTGTGATCAAACGAAAAACACCCAAGCCAGTTCTCCCACCGTACCACAATATTCCTGGTCTTGATACGTATATTGTAGAACACCACTTGTCGCTGAAGCTAGAGTGCCCGCCAATCAAACAGAAGTTGAGAAGAACACACCCAGATATGGAAGTGAAGATCAAAGAGGAAGTTTTAAAGCAGATTAATGTCGATTTTCTTGTGACACCAATGTACCCTCAGTGGATTACCAATATTGTCTCAATACCGAACAAAGATGGAAAAGATCTCATGTGCGTAGATTACAGAGATCTAAATAAAGCTAGTCTAAAAGATGATTTTCAATTGCCACACATTGATATGTTAGTGGATAGCACAGCGAAATTCAAAGTTTTCTCATTCATGGATGCATTTTCCGGGTATAATCAAATAAGAATGGCTCCTGAGGATATGGAAAAAACAACGTTTATCACACCCTGGGGAACATTCTGTTACAGAGTGATGCCCTTCGGATTGAAGAACGCTGGTGCAACGTACTAGAGGGCCATGACAACCCTACTTCATGACCTGATGCACAAGGAAATTGAGGTATATGTCGATGATATGATTGCTAAATCCCAGACAGAAGAAGGGCATGTAGAAGATTTGTTGAAGTTGTTTTAGCGTTTGAGGAAGTATTGTCTCCGCTTGAATCCAAATAAATGTACCTTCAATTTTGGATCAGGGAAATTATTGGGTTTCATTGTTAGCCAGAAAGGAATTGAAGTTGACCCTGATAAAGTCAAAGCAATTCAAGAGATGCCAACACAGAGAACTGAAAAGCAAGTCAAAGGGTTCCTCGGGTGTTTGAATTACATTTCCAGATTCATTTCCCTTATGACTGCAACGTGTGAACCGATCTTTAAGTTGTTAAAGAAAGATCAAGGTTGTGTGAGGACAGATGACTACCAAAGGGCATTTGAAAGTATTAAAGGATATCTGCTTGAACCTCCTATCTTGCTCCCTCCTGTTGAAGGAAGACCATTGATTATGTATCTGACAGTCTTAGATAGTTCCATGGGTTGTATTCTGGGACAACAAAATGAAACAGGGAAGAAAGAGAATGCCATTTATCATCTCAGTAAAAAGTTTACTGATTGTGAATTGCGGTATTCCATGCTGAAAAAGACATGTTGTGCATTGGCCTCAGCGGAAAAACGTTTGCGGCAGTATATGTTGAATCACACTACTTGGTTGATCTCCAAAATCGATCCAATTAAGTACATTTTTGAAAAGCCTGCTCTTACTGGGAGAATCTCCCACTGGCAGATGCTGCTATCTGAATATGATATTGAATACTGCACTCAAAAAGCTATTAAAATCAACATGTTATCAGATTATCTTGCTCACCAACTAGTCGATGATTATCAGTCTATGAAGTATGATTTCCCCGATGAGGATGTGGTGTTTTTGAAAGTGAAAGATTGTGATGAGTCATTTCCTGAGGAAGGTCCTGATCCTGAATATCGCTGGAGTATGATATTTGATGGAGCTGTGAATGCTTATGGTAAAGGAATTGGTGTTGTGATTGTCACTCCACATGGATCACACATTCCTTTTACTACAAGGTTGACATTTTATTGTACTAATAATATGTCAGAATATGAGGCTTGCATCATGCGTCTCAAGGAAGCTATTGATCTCCGAATTAAAATTCTAGATGTGTATGGCGATTCAGCTTTGGTAATAAATCATATTAAAGGAGAGTGGGATACTCGTCACTCCGACTTGATCCCTTACAAAGATTATGCTATAAGATTGTTACCCTTCTTTAATAAAGTTGAATTCCATCACATTCCTTTAGATAAAAATAAAATGGCACATGCTCTGGAAACTCTGGCTTCTATGTATCAAGTGAATACTTGGAATGATAAACCTCGAATTATAGTTCAGCGACTGGATATACCCGCTCATGTGTTTACAACTGAAGAGGTAGCGGATGAGAAACCTTGGTATTATGATATCAAGCATTTTCTTCAGACTCAGGAATACCCGATTGGTGCATCGGATAAAGATAAAAATACATTGAGAAGATTGGATGGCAGTTTCTTCCTCGGTGGAAATGTGTTGTACAAGAGAAATTATGACATGGTCCTGCTCAGATGCATGGATAGACACGAAGTAGACATTACGATGCATGGAATTCATGAAGGTTCATTTGGAACTCATGCCAATGGAAATTCGATGGATAAAAAGATGCTAAGGGCAATTTACTATTGGCTGACAATGGAATCTGACTGTTATAAATTTGCAAAGAAGTGTCATAAATGCCAGATTTATGCGGACAAGGTTCATGTGCCTCCAACACTTCTCAATGTGATCTCTTCCCCATGACCTTTCTCTATGTAGGGTATTGACATGATTGGGATGATAGAACCCAAAGATTCGAATGGACATTGTTTTATCTTGGTAGCAATTGATTACCTCACCAAATGGGTGGAAGTTGCTTCATATGCTAATGTTACCAAGAAGGTGGTTATGTGCTTCATTAAGAATAATCTTATATGTCGGTATGGTGCACCGAGTAGAATTATCACCGACAATGACTCGAATCTGAACAATAAGATGATGATAGAACTTTGTGAGGAATTCAAGATTGTACATCACAACTCATCTCCGTACAGGCCAAAGATGAATGGGGCTGTTGAAGCTTCTAATAAGAATATCAAGAAGATCATCCAGAAGATGGTTGTTACTTATAAATATTGGCATGAAATTATCCCTTTTGATTTACATGGATATTGGACATCTGTCCGCACTTCAACAGGAGCAACCCTGTTCTCCCTTGTGTATGGAATGGAAGCAGTACTCCCAATTGAGGTTGAGATTCACTCTTTGCGTGTGATAATGGAAACCAAGTTGTCAGAGGTTGAATGGGTCCAGAACAGATTTGGCCAATTGAATTTGATCGAAGAGAAGAGGATGACAGCTTTGTGTCATGGGCAGTTATATCAGAAGAGGATAAATAAAGCTTTTGATAAGAAGGTCAAGCCTAGTGAATTCAGAGAAGGCGACCTCGTGCTCAGGAAGATCATGTCTTTTAATGCTGATTCTAGGGGCAAGTGGACTCCCAATTTTGAAGGCCCATATGTTGTCAAGAAAGCATTCTCTGGCGGTGCATTAATTCTTGAAACTATGGATAGCGAGGAGTTCCCACGTCCCATGAATGCTGATGCAGTCAAGAAATACTTCGCCTAAAGGAATAAAAGAACAACTCTCTAAGTTGAAAACCCGAAAGGGCGGCTTAGGAAAAAAAGAGTGTCTCGGTAGGCCGAAAACCCGAAAAGGCGGTCTAGGAAAAAATTAGTGACATAAACAGAATTAAATTTCCCGCTAAGTTGAAAAACCGCAAAGGCAGCTTAGGAAAAAGTTAGGGACTTTCTTGGTAAGTAACTGCACCAGACAAGACTTGATCATTGAAGCAACAGTCTTCTTAGGTCCTCACCATACTTCAACGGAAGCCGCTGCTCAGGATTTCAAAGTTGTTAGAGGGAATAGTGGTCATTGTATCTCAATGTATCTTTTCCATTATATATTACCATTTTCCAAACTTTGTAATTATCCATGGAGTCTCGCCATTCGCAGACTACCATTCTATCAATAAAATTTGAGCTTTTACCCAATTATGTGTAGTTATTATTTTTATTCAGTTTACAAAGACTCCATTTGTTATTGATAATAATTTTCAAAGCAAAAAGATTAAATAAAAAAGTTATTTTTCAAAAAGAATTTACAACTTACTTTCACTTTAGATTTCATGATTCACGAGAAAACAAAGAGGGTGATCCTAGGAATGGACGAACTCCAGTAATTTTGGGAAGTTTTGTTTCCCCCGGGAAGGTTTTCTCAGGTCGTTTTCGCTGGTATGCGTTTGATTCTTGTATATTTGAAGACGATACCAATTGGTGTAAGGTGCAATATTGGGTTTGTGATCCCTGTGCCCCCAGTCAAGCGTTGGTTTATTTTCTGATTTTTGGGTTTTCATGGTATGAAGCCTCTATCCCAGATTCCCCAGAGAAGTCTTCCCTCATATGACGAAAGTCTTGTTCCCTTGGTGTGCTAACATGGAACTATTTGCAAAATGTCGCTCTTTCTGCAGTATTAGCATTATTGTTGGTATCTATTTCCCAGGAAACTAGACCAAGGCAGTATATTTTCTAATAAGTGTGGATACAGTTGTCAACTTTTGGGTCTTCACCTGCCCAGTGTGGGGTTTGATTTAAAATCCCCATGAGTTTGACTTGTTTCTATAATGTTGACTTCTTGATTCCCCATGAAGGCAATCCCAGGGCATCTTTTGTTTGAATAAATTTGCATGATATGAAGACTCAATCCAATATTTCTCCAGTGAAGGTTTCGCTTATTTGATAGAAGTCCTTTATCCCTAGAGAAGTTGGTACAATAATTACTCTCGGAGAACATGTATCTTCGATTTCTCCAGTGAAGAATGTATATTGGTTTCCCCTCGACGATATGGTGTTGACCTCCTCAATGAAGTCAGCACGAAGTCCCCAGTTGATGTCTCGATGATGAAGCATTATCTCCCGTAGAGAAGTCTGTATGTTTTTTCTCTCCTTTAAAGTGGGCCTGAATTCCCCAGTAAATGTTTTGACGATTTGGTTTCCATATGCCTTATTCGAAATCAGTTTTGCAAATCTCCAGTAGAAGTGCTACATTTGAAAGTATTTATTTCCCCGTTGAAGTATGAGTGCTACTCCCTGGTGAAGCCTAGAGAAGGATGTTATATCCCTGTATTTGTACTATTTTATCGCTATATTATGATTCTCCCCAATAAAGTTAGCTGTGCAGTAGGACTTTGCTTCCCCAGTTGATGCTTATTTTTCTTTTGGGATGATCGTCTTGGATGTGATTTGTCCGAGTTTTGTGGGTGCTCGGGTTGGTTTTGTTTGTTTATCCCCAGTATTGTATGTTTGTTTTGTCAGCATATACATGATAACACTCATACATTCATACATACATCATACATAGTTAAATTTATCAAATCATTTCTCATTCACATTCGTTAATATTCTGTTGACATATTACCCTATTTTACAGAGTTGTGTTATCCTCTCCCCAATAGAGTGTCAGCCATAAGCAGAAAGTGTATATTCTTTCAATTTCCCCACTGAGTTATCCCTCGTGGAAGATTTGTGCTTTAGCCTTCCTGTACAACTCCTTGTCTGATTGATTTGGGTACCCCTCTTGAGTTTATTTCTCAAAGAATGTATTTTGGTAGACCGTTTTACTCCAGTTTATTTCTGGAATAAATCTTTGTTTCCCAGCAATATTATTACTTTGGATTTCTGCAAGTTTCGAGTTTTGGTTTGAGAATGTGCATTTATTTTGCACGAGAAGACTTTATCTCACCAGCAGGAATATGTCAGCATTTCCCCAGGAAGTCATATCTCTTTCCCCAAGAAGCCATATTGTTTTCCCCAGGAAGTTGTTTTTACAACTTAACATAACTGTAAGCAACAGGTCTCTTTATTTGAGCAACTTTTACTTCCCCGTAAAAGTCGATGTTACTTTTTTGCTATCTTCTCTATGAGTGGATAGTTTTCAGTTCGTTCTCAAATTACTCTAGTGGATAGTTAATCGTTCAATATCGTAGAGACAATTCGTTAAGAAATATTTTTAAGTGGTAGTCTCTTTATTTGAAACAACTTACACACTATCCTTTCCAGCCAGAATGCCTTGGTTAAAGAAGAAGTTGAGACCAGTTCTAGGTGAAACGCCAGAATTTTGGAGAAAACTTATTATATTTTTGCTACCTTCTGTGAATGTTGGTAGTTCATCGTCAGCGAACGGAGATGCTATGATATATTCTCTTTCTACCTTCAGTGAAAGTTGATAGGTCACCTTCAGTGAAAGTTGGTGATGGTTATCTTTTTTCTACCTTCAGTGAACGTTGGTAGTTCATCATCAGTGAACGGCGATACTATGATATATTCTCTTTCTACCTTCAGTGTAAGTTGCTAGGCCACCTTTAGTGAAAGTTGGTGATGGTTATCTTTTTTCTACCTTCAGTGAGCGTTGGTAGTTTATTGTCAGTGAACGACGATGCTATGATATATTCTCTTTCTACCTTCAGTGAAAGTTGGTAGGTCACCTTCAGTGAAAGTTGGTGATGGTTATCTCTTTTCTACCTTCAGTGAACGTTGGTAGTTCATCGTCAGTGAACATAGATTCTATGATATATTCTCTTTCTACCTTCAGTGAAAGTTGGTGATGGTTATTTTTTTGCTACCTTCAGTCAACGTTGGTAGTTCATCGTCAGTGAACGGCGATGCTATGATATATTCTCTTTCTATCTTCAGTGAAAGTTGGTAGGTCACCTTTAGTGAAAGTTGGTGACAGTTATCTTTTTGCTACCTTCAGTGAACATTGGTAGTTCATCGTCAGTGAACGGAGATGCTATGATATATTTTCTTTCTACCTTCAATGAAAGTTGGTAGGTCAACTTCAGTGAAACTTGGTGATGGTTATCTTTTTGCTACCTTCAGTGAACGTTGGTAGTTCATCGTCAATGAACGGCAATGCTATGATATATTCTCTTTCTACCTTTAGTGAAAGTTGGTAGGTCACCTTTAGTGAAAGTTGGTAGGTCACCATAAGAAAACGTCGATGTTGTTATTTTTATTTCCTCTTTCTACCCTCAGTGAACGTTGGTAGTTCCACCTTTAGTAAAAGTTGGTGTATCCTTTGACTTTTTATCATCCTCTATAAGTCAGATCTTTTGATCCACCAGTGATTTATTTTCCTGGTAGGGTTTCTCTTTTGTTTCTTTATTTTGTTACATCCCCAGTGGTGTTTTGTGTCCCTCTGAAGTTATCCATGTGCATTCATATTCATAAGCATTGCATGGCATCTTAGGGCCAAAAATAGGGTTTGTTTTATATTTAAGTATCTTCGATCGCGTCAACACAAAGATTTCTATCCTTCGTATCTCCGGATAGAAGAAACTTAAATAAGGGCATCTGTTGTACCCTAATTTTTCCCCCTATGATCCCCTCATCATACCATGTTGATTCAATCACAACAAGATCACGTTAGGGCTTTTGGTTCTCCTCCCTATCTTTAGCTTTGCTCTTTGAGGAATCACCAAGCACTTTGACTTGTTTTCTTTTGTGATCATGAATGTTTTGTCTTGATTTTCCTTTTAATTAATAAAATGCAATGTTGGTTTGTCTTACTTGTTAATAATGTAGGTAAAGGCAATGTGGCTTAGCAAGTTGATCCATGGGTTCATGAGTTTATTTCCATGCCCTAGTCAATAAATCTTGAGAAATTCAAACCTCACCATTGAAATTGTTTTGGAAGAAATGGCATGGAAAGGTTTATTTTGGTTCATCACATTTCAAAGTTATCAAATTGATTCAAAAGAATAAGGGGTTGGTGGAGGAAGTTGTCATGGTTGGACAAGGTCTTGTTCCCATTGATCACAAGTGCATATTTCTCTCAATTCTCAAGATATGGAAGTAGTTTTGGTGGATATGAGTTCACATTATCATCCTCAACAACTTCTATTTACAAAGTAAGAGTTTTGGTACAAGAAGGTTGTTCAAAATTGTCAAAGTTCTTCAAAGCATTTTCTTGATCCAGGAGCTAGGGTTTTGAACTTCAAAGAAGTATATCTTGCTCATATTTTGGTACTTTTGAGTGATTCCAAAAACATCCTTCTATTGAAAGGGTTATTAACAAATCACTTCAAAAGTTTCAAGGATTTTTCATGTGGAAGAAACTTGATGATGAAGAAAGATTACAAGTCCTCCAGATGAACCCCCAAATTCTCAGGCGTGACTTCAAATGATCATAACTTGGTCAATTTTTATCACCTTGAGCCCACTCATTTTCCATAGTTATATCGAGGATGTGAATTTTATTCCTTATTTTATGTGCAAAGTGAGAAAATGGATGGGAGATGCCCTAAGGATACAAAATATTATAAGTCATTTCATGATTTTTTGCCAACTTTAACAATTCATAACTCTCTAAATTTTTGGAGATTTTGAATAGTTCAAGTTTCAAAATGTCATTCAAGAGGTCTCTTTCATGCCATATTTTTTGGTTAATAGCAAATTCCAAGTGGAAGGCCATGTTTGGATGCAAGACATTATAGGTCACTTTTGAAGAAAATTTTGAAATATTTCTAAGTATGGAAAGTTAACTTTTTTTCCAACTTTCACTCAATGCAAATTTCAGCTCAAGCATACATTTGGTTCCATTGTTTTTCCATTGCAAAGCTTGTAACCTCATCTTTCTAAAGCATCAAGAATCAAGGCCAAAGACCCCTTGAGTTGAAAATACCATTGTTTTGAAATTGGTAACTTGGAACTTAATTTCTCACCAAGTCAGAATTTTGAAATCCATAATGTAGCCTCTAATCACAATGTTTATGTGCATTTTTTATTTAAACTTTATTAACAAACTTTCTAGAAGTGTTTAGCAACTCAAAACGCAAAGAACGGATGAGTTTTGGTGAAAATAAGATCACACTTCCCTCGTGCATCAGGTCCACACGAATTCCCTCTAAAATGTATCATTCACTCTTCCTTTTAATCCCATTTGCTTCTGATTATACAGTTTGAGATACCTACAATTCACGTTGGCTGGAGGTTGAAGATGACCAACGTGTCATCTTCCAACCAAAGAAGGTGCGCCATTTTTGTTTTTTTTTTGAATTTCTGATTTAATAAGTGATCCAGTGTTTTATTCACTAATGACCATGACATGCACAACGCGCCAGATCCCTTGGATTTGATTACTAACGCGTTTTGACTCTCATCCATTGGTCCACATCTTTTTGGTTTTTATTTTATTTTCTGATTTTTATAGTTAATTGTTTTAAACTTCAAAAAATCATAGAAAATTCATTTTTAGTCCAAAAAATTCATTTTCATTCATTTTTATTTTTTCACAATTTTATTTTGTGTTTTGATATTTTTTATAAATTTTCACTTTATTTGAATAGTTTTAAATGTTTATAAATACTTTTATGCATTTTGAAATTCTAAAAAATTATGGAATGATCTAATGATATTGTGACAAATATTGGTGACCTCATTTATTTTTTATTTCTGACTTTGGTATTTTTTTATCATTTTCGATTATTTTACTCATTTCTTTTAATTTTAAAAATAGTTTGACTTTAAAAAATTACCAAAAATTTTATAAAAATATTTGAGTCCTTTTCTGATTTTTCTATGGTCTTACTTTTTATTTCTTGATTAATTTGAACATAGTTGGTATTTTTCTCTTTTATTCCTATTTTAAAACTTTTTAAAACTTTTTTTAATGTATATATTAAATGCAATATTATTTTGTGATTATTTTCTAGCTGATCTTGGGTTGAATTTTTTATTATGAACTTTGTTAACATCATTGGATCCATGGTGTTGAGTCTAACTCCATAAAAATGGATGAATGATTTTAATAATAGTTTATTAAAATTTAATTCAAATGTGGTTTGTATTCTTTCCAACCCCTCTTCATCGCATCCCTTCCTTATTGCACTAAGTGTTATTGGAGCATGATCTCTATATCATGTCTCAAAACAAATGGTGCATAAATTTCTATTGACCGGCCTCAAAATAGGTGCGACTTCTATATAAGTCCACTTACGATTGCTTAACTTAGCGCGAAATTTTGTCCCGATTCGAATAAATGATCATTCGTTGCCCAAACCCATGTTTTTAAGCCTAAGTATGTTAATTTGATCCCTTTGATCCAATAACTTTGAGATTCATTGTGTGGAGGCTTTGGTTCTACCAATCCTCTAATGGATCTATAACACTTTTGGTCAATGCGGATCACTTAAACATCGTTGATCATTAAATGGTACTTGTGAGGATTCCAAATGGATGATATACTTGACAAAAAGCAAATGCAACTTGTTGTGTGGAGGCTTTGGTTCTACCAATCCTCTAATGAGTTCCAAATGCAAGTTTCAAGATGGTCATCCAACTAACCACTAATTATTAATTTGTTTCATTTTATGCTTTTATTTTTTATGCCTTATGTACATTTACTTTAAGCATTACATTTCATGTTATTTGTATTTTGTTCACTTGAGCATTTATATCCTTGTTATCTTTGTTTTGCTCACTTGAGCCTTTCTATCCTTTTTCAAGACACCTAATAATCATCATGAACTCTAAAAAAGGCTTTAATGATACTTGGACTATTTGGTTACTATCCTTGGCATTATGGAGCATTTGACTTCTTGGACTTAGGATTAGAAACCTTGGCTTATGTTGGAGACCTTGTGACCTTAATTCATATTTTGTCTGGAGTACATGAGGTTTACCTCAAGACATTGGGTTGTTTGTTTGTTTTGTGTGAAGGTTATTATGATTATACTCTTTGTTTGTGTTGTACCCCAAAATTTTCCCTCTCATTTTATCAAGATTTTCTCACAAGACTTCTTGGACTCCAGACAGGATTAGGGTTTGCTCAGCTCAAGACCCCACCTTGCACTAATAGCCTGAAATTACGGTTTTAGTTTGCACAAGGATTTTTGGATCATCAATGCCTCATATGACTTTCATACACCATCTTTGACCCTTAAGATTACTCATACCAAGTTTCAAGCCTTGAATCACATTTTTGCCCAGTCAATTGGATAGTTGACCTAAAAATCAGCTGTATTGGGGAAAAAGTAAACCATGGCCAATTTACAGTAAAACTTCATAATTTTGATCCACAACAACATTCTAGGCTCCTATGTACCATTTGATAAAGTTTGGATCACAACTCCTCAAGAAATTTGATCAGATCATCAAAAGGGCAAAATGGTCAAAATTAGGGTTTTGATTGAGAAAGGGCAATTTCTGATTTTTAACCTAGCCAATGACCAATTGGGTTAAAGCATGATTTCAAGGACTCAATAGCATCATCTTGACCTAATCACATAGTTCAAAACAACTCAAATGCATAGGATTGACAGATGAATTTTCCAGTCAACTGATCAAAAATCAACTGTACACTGAAAAGTCAAACTTTGACTTTTTGGTCAAAATCAAGTGCCAAGGGTCATAATTCATCAAGATATGTCAAAATGTGAAACTTGTTGACCAAGAAACCTAATTTTTCACATTAGGGTTTTAATTTGAAATTTTTCATAATTTAGAATTTTTCTAAGTTATGGAAAAAATCTTATTTTTTCCCAACTTTCCACAACTTTTTCACCATGATACAATTGGATTCAAAGAAAACTTCCAACATGAAAGTTGTATTCCTCCATGAAATCTACAACTTTGATTCACAAAGTTTCCCAAAAAGATGCCTGGATCTCAAGTTATGATTTTGTGAATAGGGGTCCATAAACTTTTTAACTTAGTGAAATTTTGCCCTAGTTTAGGCAGATTTTTGACCTAACTTCATGGCAATTTTTAACCTAGTTCCAAGAGGAATCTCAAAATGCATTTCAAATATGGATTATAGAGCATGTTACAAGCTTACCAAAATGTTAACGAACTCTCCAAGATCAATTATGGTTAGGGAGAATCGAAGAAATGAAAATGGCAATGTATCACTTTTGTGCAAGGCATTTTCACAATGTTACAAGTTGCAAATCAGTTTCAAACATGCTTGTACTTGGTATTACAGGTCCTAATCCCTTCTACACTTCATAATTGAATGCTAACACATTGGATATTGGCTTTATTCTGGCCTATGGAGCTTTGCACAAAGAATTAATCCATTTATGGCATAAAGTTCTCAATACCATTTTCATAAAGCTTGTTTTTTCCAACTTTACATTTCTTGAGCCATGGACCTGATCTTTTGTTGCAAACAAGATCCACAGTTATCAGGCAACTTGTACCAACTCTATGCAGTCCATAAGCTAGCAATTACAAGCTTTTGCATTGTCACTTCCAACTTTCTTCAAAAGCAAGCAAAGTTGCAAAAGTCAAGGGAACTTGGATATCTAATAAAGAGAAGCCTTGGCATTATTCTACACAACTTTAGAACTTTGTCACAAGCAAATACACGAGTGCATAACTTCCCAAACACCCTCAAACACAAAAAACACCATTTTCTTCCCAAACAGGGCAGCTTCTGCAAATATCAAGCCAAATCAATATTGGCTCGTGCGTTTCTTGATTCAACCCTTGAAACACCTTCCATACATCATACCTAAACTATCCAGGCCTTTGTCTTGCAACTGTAACCTCTGTTTCAAGGATCACCATTTTCATTTTGAAGGTTTGGAGGTTGACTTCTACAGGGAGATTCAAGTATCTACAAGGCAAGCTGAGCATTGGAGAAGCTTGAGGGAACTTCAGGCCTCATTCAAAGTTCCCACATTGCCATATCCAAACTCAACTGAAAAAGGTATTTTTCAAGTTTCTATCTCTCTATTTAGACATCCTTAGGTCACGATTTGTGAAGCAAAGATGTAGTCCTTAACTTGCTTAAGTTGCACATATGCATAGTTTTTATTTATATTAACTGAGTAGTGATAATTTGAAGCTTGAAGTTCATGAAAATTTTAGGTCAGAAATTAGGGGTGATAAAATTCTCCTTGATCTTTGAGTGTTAGGTCACAAACTTTATATCACTGGAATCGTGAGATCATGAGCTACATTTTTCATGTTACAAGTTTTTGATTTTATGCAAAGAATAGCAAGATACAGGATTGGCTCAAAAACGCGCGCAGGAGGAAGAAGCCAACAACAGGGATGAAGTGTCTGGACCTGGCGCGCCTGGGCCTGGCTTTTCTAACTTTTTGCACCCCCCGTTTTACTTTTGCACCCCCCTGACTTGTTATTTTTTATATTTTTGTATTTTCTTTTTATTTTTATGATTATTGACTTTAATATTTTTTTTTTGAACATCAAAAATACCCAAAAATATTTTCTTTATTTTTTGCATTTTTATTTTATTTTTATTTTATTTTTTGCATAATAAAATAGTTTATTAGAATAAATAGAAATCCATTTTCTTAAAAAATAGTAAAAACACTTAAAAATACCATGCATTTTTATTTTATTATTTTTCACACATAAAATATTATTTTCATACATATTTTATTTTTGTTATTACTTGTAAATATTTTTATTTATTATTTCTTGTAAAAAATGGACAAATGAATAAATAATAGAATACATATTTTCTTTTAAAACAAAATTAGGGTTTCTCCTTTTAAAAATAGTAATATTATTTTTTCTTATTTTTAGAACTTAAATAATTTATTTTTTTACATACATAAAACAATTACAAAACATTTTTGCATATTTACATTTTTAGTGCATATTTAAATATTTGCTTATTTATTTATTGTACCATAAATTCAATTGGGTTGTAATAGTAAACTAGGGTTTTTATTTTGTGCAAATATCCCCATTCAAAACTTGTATCCCCCCTCCCATAATATTGTTGTAATAGTTTAGATTTACTTTACGAAATTTATCGCATTATATACATGTTTAGTAAATTAGGGTTGGTATGATAAGAAAAAAAAAATCAAACAAATAGCAAGACCTAACACAAGACAAAAATGCATGAAAAATGACAACACATTGCACACAAGCACCTCTAGGGTTTCACCCACTTGGTTGCCTAATTTAAATGGCCATGGTATGCATGTTAGGTATCTTGGCAAAACAAAACAAAACAAAACAAAAAGATCATAGTCCCTCGATGACGCTAGACAAGGTTGCCTAAAAACAATTGATCTTAGTCCCTAAAACTTGCTAAGATACTTGGCAATATTGCTATCATGGTCATACGATGACCCACACCCGTCCCGTTTAACATCCAAAGATAGGGTTGTCTACTAAAACAATAGTAGGTCAACAATGTCAAAGGAATAAAAATGTACAAGAAAGACATTTGTGTAGGTAGATAAGCTTCTAGTTACTTGATCATTTCAAAAACAATCCTTGCTATTTTCAAACAAACACACACATTTTCAAAACATTTCCAAACAACTTTCAAAACATTGAAACATTTTTCAAAAGACAAACATCTTTGTATACATTCTTACGAACGAGAATCATTACAAAGATTTCCAAAACGATGGCCTCTTTTCAAAATACTTTCAAAACCACACAAAGCACCATTTCAAACAATTGGAAAAGCAAAGCAAGTGATCTAAACAAGTAACTAAGAGCCCTTGGAAAACCATGGATGAAAAGGGTGCTAGCACCTTCCCTTTTCATAATCTACCCCCCGAACTCATGAAAACATCTCAAAGGTCTTTCCTGTGCTTTTTGACCTTTCCTTTTGGATAAAATAAAAGTCTATGGTGACTCTTGCTAAATTGAAACATTTGCAAACACAAACGTAAAACCTCAAGTCAGTTCTCCCACCGTATCAAAGAACTGGAGACTCTGCTGGGGAATGAATTAAAAAAGTGGGGTTACCTTAGGGTTTAGATCACATTTACATGCTTATCTTGCTTGACTTGTTTGCTTTACATTTTGGTTCTATTGTTTGGGTTTGAATCCTCTACCCAAATTTGGGAAACATTCATAGGTAAATAGCAATATGTTGTGGAAACTGTGCGGGGTATACCGACATGGTCTAAGCAATAGCTATATTAGTGCGACATATTTGTGGGTACCGGTAGCCTTTGAGTCAAACAAAGAGAATACGGGGCCGCTGAGTGATGTCATGAAGCACTAATGGACTTTTAGAACCCTTACTTGACCAACTTGGCCTTTTAGGATATAGTGAGATGACCGGCTTTGGTGCAGTCCGAAGTTGGTAGATACTCGATACTACACCCATTGAGGGTTAGTTCCTTGGAATATTTCGGTCGCCAGTAAAGAGGCTGAATTGAAACAATGAACAAGGAAACAATCCAGTGATATTGAGCTCCTTAGAATCCGATTACTATTTCTAGGACAGGTTGAGCCAACTAAACTTCAAGATGGTACTTACCTATGAAACCCCATGCAAGCCTAAACTAAGAACTTGTGTGCCTTGCTTGTACATATATACTTGTGCATAACATCATGGACATCATAAGCATCATGTGCATTAACTAACCATTTCAAGGATTCTGGATTTTCATATTTGTTCCTGTTTTGTAGGTTATGGATTCACTTCGCAGGAAAACTATCCAAGTCAACCTTGTAAGAATTCCTCCACAACTCAAGGAGATGGCTTCAAGGATTCCTGAGAATTCTCCATTCACCGAGAGGCATGGTCGTCTTCTCAACTTAGTCACTTCCAATACAGAAGAATACATGATGAAAGTTCTCTTCCAGTTATTTGACCCTTTGCATCATTGCTTCACATTTCCTGACTACCAGCTTGTGCCTACTTTGGAGGAATTTTCTCAACTCCTGAGGATTCCAATTCTCAATCAACTACCTTTCAACGGTACGGAAAGAGATCCAAAGCCAGAAGAGATTGCTCAAGCCCTGCACTTGCACTCATCTGATGTCACAACCCATTGGGAAACTAGAAGTGGTGTCAAAGGCTTCTTGGGAAAGTTCTTGTTTGAGAAGGCCCAAAGATGTTGGAATTCCTTGGACCTACAAGGTTTTGAGGAGATTGTAGCTCTTCTCATCTATGGGATGGTCTTGTTCCCTAACCCTGATCAACTCATAGATGTGAGTGTTGTCAAAATCTTCATGGCTCGCAACCTGGTTCCTACTTTGCTTGGAGATATCTTGCACTCTTTTCACACTCGTACAATGAGGAGAAGAGGTGTTCTCATGTGCTGCACTCCTCTACTGGCAAGATGGTTTATTTCTCATCTTCCCCAATCAGCCTTGAAGAATGAGCAAGGTTTGAGGTGGTCACAACGATTGATGACTCTTACACATTCAGATATTCATTGGTGTTCTCGATCTAAAGAGAATGTTATCATCATCGACCATTGTGGGGAATTCCCTAATGTCCCTCTACTTGGAATTAGGGGAGGCATCACCTACAACCCCTGCTTGGCTCTGAGACAGTTTGGTTATGCCTGAAGGGATGGCCCACATGACATGCTGATTCCTGACATGGTTTTTGACTTCGACAACGAAGATCAAGGACTTCGACAAAGGTTTATCCGAGCTTGGAGGATTCCAAACAAGGTGGATAGTAAGACCTTGGGACACAAGAATTCCATCCCTCTTGAGCCTTACCTCAAGTGGGTACGAACCCGCGCCCAAAGTCTTATGATGCCTTACCATTTCATTCTCCCTGTGATTATAGAGCATGTTATGGAAGGAGAGGTTCCATACACCCTCCTACATCCTGACATGCCAACATCACTCGAAGATCTACAAAGGAGTTGGATACAGCTCAAGGGAGAACGCGATACTTTTGAAGCCCAATTCTACGCAAGCGAGAAGAAGGTTTTGGAACTCACTCGTCAATTTCACGAAGAGCAGACTCTCAACACCTACATTGCACCAAAAAGGATGTGCAACGTCTTTCTATCTTAGAATTTTGTACTATTTTTCCCTAGGGGCATTAATGTAAACAAATTCTATTTTATTAATATAATGTTTATTCCTTTTTGTTTAACACAAATTTGAATTTCTGAATCCTTGAAAGCATTACATGAATACATATCATTCATCATATGCATAAACAGGTCTTCACACCAAATTTCCTCATCTCTCTGCTGTTTATTTCCACAAGATGGATATTAAACAAACGGTCAAAGATTTGCAAGCTCAGAATTCACAATTCCAATAGCTACTCCTGACCTTGGCCAAGGGGCAGGAGGAGCTCAAGACTCTGCTAGAGAAGGAAAAAGAGAAAAAGAAGAAGAAGCGAGTTGGGGTTGTTCTTATGGGTAGAAGATTTGAAGGATAAGCCAGACGGACTTTGGAATTACCATCAACATCTGAAGAGGGGGAAGGAAAAGGTAAAGGAGCTGCAGTGCCATCTGAGTCTGAAGCTGAAGAAGAGGAAGATGAGGATTACTCTGAACAACAGTATCCTCCGGCCGATGACAAATACAAAAACTTGGAAGAGCGTCTAGCTGCCATGGAGATATAGAGAGTTCTGGAGCTAGATTTTGAGGAGTTAGGGTTGGTTTCTGGAATTGTAATCCCTCCTAAATTCAAAGTGCCACTGTTTGCTAAGTATGATGGGGTGTCTTTCCTAAAGATGCACCTACGATCTTATGTCAGGAAAATTCAACCACATTCTTCTGACAAGGACCTGTGGATCCACTTTTTCCAGGACAGTTTGTCGGGAACACAGCTTGATTGGTTCTTCCAGTTGGAGAGGTCTGATGTCCATAATTGGAGGGATTTGGCAGCCACATTCTATAAACAGTATCAATACAACGCCGACTTGGCGCCAACCCGTACTTAGCTACAGAGTATGGCCATGGCTACCAATGAGGGGTTCAAAGACTACGCCCAAAAATGGAGAGATTTAGCCGGAAGGGTGCAACCACCTTTATCTGAAAGAGAGCTAGTGGACATGTTCTTGGGGACTCTGTCAGGTCCTTTCTTTAATCACCTGATTGGAAGTTCCTCTGCGGGTTTCACTGAGTTGATTCTAACTGGCGAAAGGGTGGAAGCCGGTATTAGAAGCGGAAAAATTCAGAAAGATGTGTCTACCTCTGCTGCTGCCAAAAAGCCCTTCACTGGAAAGAAGGAGGTGTCGGCTGTCTATGCCCAGAGAAATCAGGGAAGAACCGAATGACGACCAACAGTGGGGGCCGTTATGATTCAAAAATCTGCTTCAGACCAACCAAGAAGCAATCAGTCGAGAAACGATCAGCCGAGGAATAACCAGCAAAGGGTGGAAAGGCTTGTAAGGCAATTCAACAAGATAAACATGACTCCTGCTCAAGTCCTACCACATCTCTTGAAGTTAAATTTGGCCATGTTGAAAGAGGCCCCTAAAAATCCTAATACTTCATCTCCGCATTACCATCCCAATGCCAGGTGTGCTTACCATTCAGAAAGTCCAGAGCACGACACCAACAACTGTTGGGCCCTGAAGAATAAGATTCAAGATCTGATAGACGCTAAGGAAGTTGAATTTGAAGCTCCTGAAAAGCCGAATGTTATCTCTGCTCCAATGCCAAGGCATGGACACAATTCCAGTGCTGTGGAAGAAGACCTGTTTGTTTCTACTGTGGATGAACTGATAACTCCTCTCTTAACTGTCAAGTTAAATTTGCTGAAAGCTGGGGTGTTCCCAGGTTATGACCAAGATTGCCATGCTTGCCTGTCCTCCCCTTTTGACTGTCCTCTATTGAAGAAAGGAATCCAACAATTGATTGATAATAAGGAAATTTTGTTTGAGAAAGCTCCCATTTCACCCATTCCAGTTCCAGAAGTTTCAATAATAACCATATACGCCAATTCTTCCAGGGTTCCTAAAAAACCCATTAGGATTACATCCGCTCCTATGACTACTCCATTGAAGATAACAATGCCCGGACCAACCACATACAAATCCGATAAAATGGTACCATGGAACTATGGTGGAGAAATCTACTACCATGGTGTCAAACAGATTGAACAGACTGCAGAAGAAGAAATCTCTGAGGAAGATAATCCTGACATCAGCGGTCTTTGGACCCGTGGCCACTCCGAAGATTACCCATGTGATTGTATCTGCAAGTGTACCCGCTGACAATAACAATACAATTCCCATCCCTGTTTCCGCTGCTGATAAAAAAGGAAAGAATGTTCAAGAGGAGCCTGTCTTGACGAAGGCTCAGTCACTAGTTATTCCTGATACATCCTAGAAAGAGATGAAAGAGATTCTGAGGATCATTAAGAAAAGTGATTATGATGTTGTTGAGCAACTGGGGAAGACCCCCTCCAAAATCTCTATGTTAGCTCTGTTGCTGTTCTCTGAGGCACACGCTAAAGCTTTGGTCAAATTTTTGAAGACGGCCCATGTGCCGCAAGAAACCTCCGCTGATCAGTTCCAGGAGTGTGTATCCAGTCTGACAGTTGATAATGGCCTGGGTTTCTCCGATTCCGACTTGACCTCCAAAGGGAGAAAACATAATGACGCGCTACACGTCTCAGTGGAGTGTAGGGGAACCACCCTAGCTCATGTTTTGGTTGATACTGGGTCGTCTTTAAATGTCTTGCCAAAGAAAGCCTTGGATAGGCTGGATTGTGAAGGCTTAACCCTGAAACCCAGCAATATAATTCTCAGAGTCTTTAATGGTTCTAAGAGGATGGTCCACGGGGAGGTGGACATCCCGATCAAGGTGGGTACCCAGACGTTCAATTCAACATTCTACGTGATGGACATCCGTCCTTCCTACTCTTGCCTATTGGGACGCCCCTGGATTCACAATGCCGGAGCTGTCACTTCCACCTTGCACCAGATGCTCAAGTACCCTGCCCAAGGGAAAATCATAAATGTTCATGGTGAAGAGGAATATATGATTAGTCATCTGAGTTCCTTCCGTTATGTGGAGTTAGATGGATAATTCATAGAGACCCCTCTCCAACACTTTGAAGAGGTTTCTAAAGAAATAGCGGCGACTAAAGAAGTGTCCTCAACTCCTGGGATCACAAGAGTTGTGCCTCGGATGTCATCTCTCAAAGATGCTAGGGCAGTAGTGGAAGAAGGCGGATCTACAATTTGGGGGCAGCTTCTCGACTTTCCTTTCAAATCAGATAAATTCGGCTTAGGGTTTACTTCGACTGGTCAGAAGGCTATGCGCCGCTCCCGTGCCAGAGGGCCACCTGTGAAGATCATCCATCGAGGGGTTAATGCACTAGAGGACAGCGAAGAAGAGGGCAACTTGGAAGCCTGGATTTTCCCTACTGTTGGCGGAGGACTGTGCAACTGGGAAGCAAAAGACTTTATTCCGATTACTTTCATAAATCAGTAATTTATCTTTTCCATTTCTGTTGGACTGTAATAATTCACAAACAATTCGTACTTTTTCAACCATGTGTCTTACCCGAGGCACATAGGTCCATTTGTAAGGGTTCTTATTTCGTTTTTATATGTCATTTTAATGAATCATGGACGCTTTTCATATTTAAAGCTTTTACGCTCATTGTCTTTCTTTTACATTTTGTTGTCTTAAGATGGCTATCCCTTACACACACCCACACTCACAAATGTAGGTACCCTTCCATTCCGGAACCCATGTTTAACGATACTGCTATAGCCTTCAGTGACTCTGAAGATCTGATCTACCAAGCCGAATACGAAGGTGAGGAAGATTGTGAGTTGCCAGGGGAATTGGCCAGACTTTTACAACAAGAAGAAAGAGCACTTTTTCCTCATGAGGAGTTGTTAGACACAATCAACTTGGGTACAGAGGAAGACAGAAGGAAATCAGAGTGGGTACCAACCTAGAACCGAGTGTCAAGGAGCACCTAATTCAGCTATTACATGATTATGTTGAGATCTTCGCCTGGTCATACAAAGACATGCCGGGACTTGATACAGACATTGTGGTACACCGTCTACCCACAAGAGAAGATTGTCCACCAGTTAAGAAAAAGGTTCGCCGCATGAGACCTGACATGTCTAAAAAGATCAAAGCAAAAGTTATGAAACAATTCAATGCTGGATTTCTTGCTGTTACTTCCTATCCACAATGGGTTGCCAACATTGTGCCCGTGCCTAAGAAGGACGGAAAAGTGAGAATGTGCATGGATTATAGAGATTTAAAGAGGGCCAGTCCTAAAGATGACTTTCCACTTCGGCACATCGACATCCTGGTTGACAACACAGCTTAGCACAAGGTATTTTCTTTCATGGACGGATTCTCAGGCTATAACTAGATAAAAATGGCACCTGAGGACATGGAGAAAACTACTTTTGTCACACAGTGGGGTACATTCTGCTACAAAGTGATGCCATTCGGACTGAAGAATGCCGGGGAAACCTATCAACGCGCCATGGTAGCTTTATTTCATGATATGATACATCATGAGATAGAGGTCTACATAGATGACATGATAGCCTGATCACAAACTGAAGAAGAACACCTTGATCACTTGCAAAAGCTGTTTGTCAGGTTGAAGGAGTACAAGCTCAGATTGAACCCTAACAAGTGCACATTTGGAGTCCGATCCGGTAAACTCTTGGGTTTCATTGTCAACAACAAAGGCATCGAGGTTGATCCTGCCAAAGTTAAAGCTATACAAGAAATGCCTGCTCCTCGCACTGAGAAGGAGGTCAGAGGTTTCTTGGGACGCCTAAACTACATTGCTAGGTTCATTTCTCACCTGACATCTACTTGTGAACCAATCTTCAAGCTGTTGAAGAAAGATCAGGTAGTTAAATGGAATGATGATTGTCAATTTGCTTTCGATAAAATCAAGAAGTATTTTCTAGAACCTCCTATCTTGATGCCACCCTTCGAAGGAAGACCGCTAATCATGTATCTGACCGTCTTAGAAAATTCAATGGGGTGTGTACTGGGGCAGCATGACGA
Source organism: Vicia faba (assembly GCA_948472305.1). Classification (NCBI taxonomy): domain Eukaryota; kingdom Viridiplantae; phylum Streptophyta; class Magnoliopsida; order Fabales; family Fabaceae; genus Vicia; species Vicia faba. The sequence goes on from OX451740.1 coordinate 149,179,231, forward strand.
GTCTGGCTGAAAAGAGCATGCCATTTATTACCTTAGAAAAAAGTTTACCGACTGTGAGACCCGATACTCACTTCTCGAGAAAACTTGTTGCGCTTTGGTATGGGCTGCTCGCCGGCTAAGGCAGTATATGTTGACTCATACCACTTTGCTGATATCTAAGATGGATCCGATCAAGTACATCTTTGAGAAGCCTGATTTGTCTAGAAGAATAGCTAGATGGCAGATGATCCTAACAGAGTACGACATACAGTACACGACCCAAAAAGCTATAAAGGGGAGTGTGCTAGCTGACCATCTGGCTCATCAAGCTGTCGAAGATTATCAATCCATGAAGTTTGACTTCCCTGACGAAGACATCATTACATTGGACAACATTGAAGTTTTCAGACCATATGACGAACCTGAAGAAGGATCCCGATGGACCCTGTACTTTGATGGCGCCTCCAATGCACTTGGTAACGGTATCGGTGTTGTGCTTGTATCTCTAGAAGGTTTCCATACTCCTTTCACCGCCAGACTTTGCTTCAACTGTATGAAAAACATGGCAGAGTATGAAGCGTGCATCTTTGGACTCAAGGCTGCCATAGACTTGGGAATCAAATCTTTGATTGTGTTTGGGGACTCATCTTTGGTCATCAGTCAGATCAAAGGAGAGTGGGATACTAAACATCCAAACATCATCCCTTACAAAGAACATGTCTTGACATTGTTACCACATGTCGAGTAGATTACCTTCGAGCACTTCCTGCGAGAATAGAATCAGCTAGCAGATGCTCTAGCTACAATGTCATCCATGTTTAAACTTAACTAGGATAATGAGGCTCCCCAAATTACCATTGAACGGATGGACGAACCGACACATTGTCACGAGATTAATACCGAAGAAGTATTGGACCAACCATGGTTTCATGAAGTCAAAAGGTATCTCGAGGCACAAGAATACCCTGAAGGAGCTTCAGTCAACGACAAAAAGTTCTTAAGGAGATTCTCGGCAAAGTTATTCCTAAGTAATGGCATCCTATACAAGCGCAATCATGATTATGTTCTGCTCTATTGTGTGGACAAAGCTGAAGCTGAAAAGATCATGGCCGAATTTCATGAAGGTACCTTCGGCACTCACTCTAGCGGGCATATGATGGCTAAGAAGATTCTAAGGGCAGGCTATTATTGGTCTACCATGGAAGCAGACTGCTATCAACACTCCCGCACTTATCACAAATGTCAAATCTATGCAGTCAAGGTGCACGTGCCTCTTGGTCCTCTAAATGTCTTAACAGCTCCTTGGCCATTCGCTATGTGGGGAATCGACATGATTGGAGAGATCAAGCCTACAACATCCAATGGACACCGCTTCATTCTGGTGGCCATTGATTATTTCACCAAGTGGGTCGAAGCAGCTTCCTTCGCATCCGTTACTAAGAATGTTGTTGCCCGCTTCATCAAGCAGAACCTTATTTTCCGGTACGGTATCCCCGAAAGGATCATCACTGACAACGGTACAAACCTGAACAATATTATGATCACCGCTTTGTGCGAGCAGTTCAAGATTCAACATCATAATTCATCTCCCTATCGGCCAAAGATGAACGGTGTTGTCGAATATGCGAACAAAAATATCAAGAAGATCATACAAAAGATGATAGTCACCTACAAGGACTGGCATGAAATGTTACCGTTTGCTCTCCACGGGTACCGTACCACGGCACGAACATCAATTGGGGCAGCACCCTATTCCTTGGTTTATGGCATGGAAGATGTTTTACCTATCGAGGTTCAGATTCCCTCCTTGAGAATCATGAAGGATGCTGGTTTGAGTGAAGACGATTGGATTCATACCCGGCTTGATCAATTGAACTTAATTGACGAAAAGAGACTTATTGCTGTTTTCCATGGTCAGACGTATCAAAAAACGGATGATCAAAGCTTTCAACAAGAAAGTTAGACGCCATACATATCAAGTCGGGGATCTGGTAATAAAGCGCATCATCTTGCCACAAAGTGATCCTAGGGGAAAATGGACTCCTACCTACGAAGGACCATTTGTGATCAAGAACATCTTTTCTGGTGGGGCAATGATCTTAACCACCATGGACGGTGACGACTTGCCGCACCCTGCGAAAGCAGACATAGTCAAAAGATACTACGCATAAATGACCCACTAGGTTGACACACCTAGGCAAAAAAAGGGCATCCCGGTGAATCGAACACCCGAAAGGGCGGTTCAGGCAAAAATTAGGGATAAATAAAAAAATTTGTACACCCGGCAAGTTAAAAACCCGAAAGGGAGACTTGGGCAAAAAAGGGTTTCCCGGTGGACTGAAAACCCGAAAGGGCGGTCCAGGAAAAAGTTATGAAATTAAAGCGTATGACTATGTCTCGTCGGATCACTTTAAGGACAATCTCTTCACAGACAAACTCTGAGCTTCTTATCAATCCAATCATCTTCGGACGAAGCAACGAACGAACAAGATATTCGGAGTTATGAAGGCTATAGCAGAATGGGAACCCCATGAGATTTTTACACACATAGCTATCTTTCTTTGTATAAAATTTTCTTACTTTTATGACATCATCCTCTTACTAGGATGTCTGCCTCCTTTGTACAAAACACTTACTCAAAGTTAATACAAAAATATCTCTTTCAAAGTATAGAAAATTATCTGCCTTTTTCTTTTACAGTTGTGTTTTTATCTACAAAAACGTCCAATGATTCATTGATGAACATATGCATTTGAACATAATTACTGTTTACAAATAAACAAAGTGGAAAAGAACAATTACTGACAGACTGAAAGGATAGGAAAACGTCTTTAGGCTATTCCAGGAGCAATCCCTACAATACATCATCTAGGTCCCCAGCGGAGCTAAAACCTTGAAATACATATCCCCAGCGGAGTTATAACTTCAAACCCTTAATTCCCATCAGAGTTAAGTTTTCAAACTCCCAATCCACAGCGGAGCCAAAACTTTGAACTACAGATCCTCAGCGGAGATGAAACCTTCTTCCCTAGTCGAGTCAAAATTTCCAACTATCAATCCCCAACGGGAACCATTCAATTTCCCCCAAATTCCCCATCAAGTTGTCTTGAAGTCTGAACATCAACCAGATAACATTTAACTTTTGTCTCTCCCCAACCTAGGATAACTCCCCAGTAGAGTGGCAGACAACCCAAACTCCTGAACTTTTTCCGAACAGGAATAAGCTTTTCCAACAGAGTCCTGGACCTACTCCCCAGCAGTAAGCTTTCTTCCGTGCAGAGCTTTATTATTCCCCAGTAAGGTCGCCAGAATGAAGATTCTCATTCTTAATTCCCCACAGAAGTCCTCAGAGTTTTCTCTATTCCCCAGTGGAGCAGGGATTCCCTTTGTGTAATCCCCAGTAGACATCAACAAAGTTCTCTGGATTTCCCCAAGCAGATTATTCAAGCAGTTTGGCATTACTCTCACAACAGAGTTTTTGTCAAATACTCCAACTTCAAGACATAAAGGATCCTCACATCCCCACAAAAGTTGTCAAGGATTTTTAATCTCCAACAGTCACCAAGGATTTCTCATCCTCAACAATCAAAGATTTTGAATCTCCAGCAGCGGTCAAGGATTTATTTTCCCCGGCAGCAATCAAGGATTTCATTATCCCCAGCTATCAAGGATTTATTTTCCTCAGCAATACAGCTAATCAGCTTACATGCGCATACATTACATTCATATATCATAAACATTGATAAAGCAAATTTATCGCATCATACATTTCATGCAACATAACTTTGTGTTCTAGTTAACATTTTACCCTTTCCAGGATAAGATTAACAACTATCATAACAATGTTTAAAGATTTCAGATACAGTAAAGATACACTCCAGACACGGAAGTCATTCTATTACTCATTCAAATTTCAAAGTCCAGATACAGTACGGATACACTCCAGATACGGAAGTCATTCTGCTACTTATTCAGATACAGACTAGATGCGCTCCAGACACGGAAGCCATTCTACTTCTCCTCCAGATCAAACTTTTAGATACAGTACAGATACACTCCAGAACGGAAGTCATTCTGCCACTCATTTAGATTTCAGCTATCAGATACAGTGCGGATACGCTCCATACACGGAAGCCATTCTGTCACTCTTTCAGACTCAGATCTCAGATATAGTACGGATACACCCCAGACACGGTTTCCATTCTGTCATTTATTCTGATTCTCCTCAGCTCAGAGACGCTCCAGACACGGATTCTATTCTAGTTCTTAGTCAGATTCAACATTCAGATACAACTTGGATACGCTCCAGATATGGATGCTATTCCTTTGCTCATTCAGATTCAGTCCCCAGATACAGTTCAGATACGTTCCAGACGCGGATACCATTCTGATACTTATTCTCTTGACATACAACTTACAACTCAGCAAACATTCTTGGATGGCATCTTTAAGCCCATCTCCAACAAGATTCTATCTCCTCTCCAAATGGCATCTTTAAGCCCATTCCCTCAACTACAATTTGACGAGTGCAAATTTACGGGCACTCTAGTGTCCAATCATCTTTTACCCTCGAGTCACGAACAACTAACTCGCCAATCTAACTCTTCAGGTTCAAGAAGATTGAACAGGGGCAGCTGTTGTACCCCAAAATTTTCCCTCTCATTTTATCAAGATTTTCTCACAAGACTTCTTGGACTCCAGACAAGATTAGGGTTTGCTCAACTCAAGACCCCACCTTGCACTGATAGCCTGAAATTAGAATTTGAGTTTGCACAAGGATTTTTGGATCATCAATGCCTCATGTAACTTTCATACACCATCTTTGACCCTTAAGATTACTCATACCAAGTTTCAATCCTTGAATCACATTTTTGCCCAGTCAACTGGACAGTTGACCTAAAAATCAACTGTATTGGGGAAAAAGTCAACCATGGCCAATTTACAGTCAAACTTCATAGTTTTGATCCACAACAACATTATAGGCTCCTATGTACCATTTGATCAAGTTTGGATCACAACTCCTCAAGAAATTTGATCAGATCATCAAAAGGGCAAAATGGTCAAAATTAGGGTTTTGACCGAGAAAGGGCAATTTCTGATTTTTAACCTAGCCAATGACCAATTGGGTTCAAGAATGATTTCAAGGACTCAATAGAATCATCTTGACCTAATCACATAGTTCAAAAGATCTCAAATGCATATGATTGACATATGAATTTTTCAGTCAACTGATCAAAAATCAACTGTACACTGAAAAGTCAAACTTTGACTTTTTGGTCAAAATCAAGAGCCAAGGGTCATAATTCATCAAGATATGTAAAAATGTGAAACTTGTTGACCAAGAAACCTAATTTTTCAAATTAGGGTTTTAATTTGAAATTTTTCTAAGTTATGGAAAATTTCTTATTTTTTCCCAACTTTCCACAACTTTTTCACCATGATACAATTGGATTCAAAGAAAACTTCCAACATGAAAGTTGTAGTCCTCCATGAAATATATAACTTTAAATCAAAAAGTTTCCCCAAAAGATTCTTGGATCTCAAGTTATGATTTTGTGAATAGGGGTCCATAAACTTTTTAACTTAGTGAAATTTTGCCCTAGTTTAGGCAGATTTTTGACCTAACTTCATGGAAATTTTTCACCTAGTTCCAAGTGTAATCTAAAAATTCATTTCAAATATGGATTATAGAGCATGTTAAAAGATTTCCAAAATGTCCAAGAACTCTCCAAGATCATTTATGGTTAGGGAGAATCGATGAAATGAAAATGGCAATTTATCACTTTTGTGCAAGGCATTTTCACAATGTTACAAGTTGCAAATCAGTTTCAAACATGCTTGTACTTGGTATTACAAGTCCTAATCCCTTCTACACTCTATAATTGAATGCTAACACATTGGATATTGGCTTTATTCTGACCTATGGAGCTTTGCACAAAGAATTAATCCATTTATGGCATAAAGTTCTCAATACCATTTTCATAAAGCTTGCTTTTTCCAACAATACATTTCTTGAGCCATGGACCTGATATTTTGTTGCAAACAAGATCCACAGTTATCAGGCAACTTGTACCAACTCTATGCAGTCCATAAGCTAGCAAGTACAAGCTTTTGCATTGTCACTTCCAACTTTCTTCAAAAGCAAGCAAAGTTGCAAAAGTCAAGGGAACTTGGATATCTGATAAAGAGAAGCCTTGGCATTATTCTACATAACTTCAGAACTTTGTCACAAGCAAATACACGAGTTCATAACTTCCCAAACACCCTCAAACACAAAAAAAACACCATTTTCTGCCTAAACAGGGCAGCTTCTGCAAATCTCAAGCCAAATCAATATTGGCTCGTGCGTTTCTTGATTCAACCCTTGAAACACCTTCCATACATCATACCTAAACTATCCAGGCCTTTGTCTTGCAACTGTAACCTCTGTTTCAAGGATCACCATTTTCATTTTGAAGGTTTGCAGGTTGACTTCTACAGGGAGATTCAAGCATCTACATGGCAAGCTGAGCATTGGAGAAGCTTGAGGGAACTTCAAGGAAGCTCACAAGAACTTCAGGCCTCATTCAAAGTTCCCACATTGCCATATCCAAACTCAACTGAACAAGGTATTTTTCAATTTTCCATCTCTCTATTTAGGCATCCTTAGGTCACAATTTGTGAAGCAAAGATGTAGTCCTTAACTTGCTTAAGATGTACATATGCATAGTTTTTATTTATATTAACTGAGTAGTGAGAAGTTGAAGCTTGAAGTTCATGAAAATTTTAGGTCAGAAATTAGCGGTGATAAAATTCTCCTTGATCTTTGAGTGTTAGGTCACAAACTTTATATCACTGGAATCGTGAGATCATGAGCTACATTTTTCATGTTACAAGTTTTTAATTATATGCAAAGAATAGCAAGATACAGGATTGACTCAGAAACGCGCGCAGGAGGAAGAAGCCAACGACAGGGATGAAGTGTCTGGACCTGGCGCGCCTGGGCCTGGCTTTTCTGACTTTTTGCACCCCCCATTTTACTTTTGCACCCCCCCTGACTTGATATTTTTTATATTTTTGTATTTTCTTTTTATTTTTATGATTATTGACTTTAATAATTTTTACTGAACATCAAAAATACCCAAAAATATTTTCTTTATTTTTTGCATTTTTATTTTATTTTTATTTTATTTTTTGCGAAATAAAATAGTTTATTAGAATAAATAGAAATCCATTTTCTTAAAAAATAGTAAAACCACTTAAAAATACCATGCATTTTTATTTTATTATTTTTCACACATAAAATATTATTTTCATACATATTTTATTTTTGTTATTACTTGTAAATATTTTTATTTATTATTTCTTGTAAAAAATGGACAAATGAATAAATAATAGAAAACATATTTTCTTTTAAAACAAAATTACGATTTCCCCTTTTAAAAATAGTAATATTATTTTCTCTTATTTTTAGAACTTAAATAATTTATTTTTTTACATACATAAAACAATTACAAAACATTTTTGCATATTTACATTTTTATTGCATATTTAAATATTTGCTTATTTATTTATTGTACCATAAATTCAATTGGATTGTAATAGTAAACTAGGGTTTTTATTTTGTGCAAATATCCCCATTCAAAACTTGTATCCCCCCTCCCATAATATTGTTAATAATTTAGATTTACTTTACGCAATTTATCGCATTATATACATGTTTAGTAAATTAGGGTTGGTATGATAAGACAAAAAAATCAAACAAATAGCAAGACCTAACACAAGACAAAAATGCATGAAAAATGACAACACATTGCACACAAGCACCTCTAGGGTTTCACCCGCTTGGTTGCCTAATTTAAATGGCCATGGTATGCATGCTAGGTATCTTGGCAAAACAAAACAAAACAAAATGATCATAATCCGTAGATGACGCTAGACAAGGTTGCCTAAAAACAATTGATCTTAGTCCCTAAAACTTGCTAAGATACTTGGCAATATTGCTATCATGGTCAGACGATGACCCACGCCCGTCCCGTTTAACATCCAAAGATAGGGTTGTCTACTAAAACAATAGTAGGTCAACAATGTCAAAGGAATAAAAATGTACAAGAAATACTTTTGAGTAGGTAGATAAGCTTCTAGTTACTTGATCATTTCAAAAACAATCCTTGCTATTTTCAAACAAACACACACATTTTCAAAACATTTCCAAACAACTTTCAAAATATTGAAACATTTTTCAAAAGACAAACATCTTTGTATACATTCTTACGAACGAGAATCATTACAAAGATTGCCAAAACGATGGCCTCTTTTCAAAATACTTTCAAAACCACACAAAGCACCATTTCAAACAAGTGGAAAAGCAAAGCAAGTGATCTAAACAAGTAACTCAGAGCCCAAGGAAAACCATGGATGAAAAGGGTGCTAGCACCTTCCCTTTTCATAATCTACCCCACGAACTCAAGAAAACATCTCAAAGGTCTTTCCTGTGATTTTTGACCTTTCCTTTTGGATAAAATAAAAGTCGGTGGCGACTCTTGCTAAACCGAAACATTTGGGAACACAAACGCAAAACCTCAAGTCAGTTCTCCCTCCGTATCATAGTTTGTAATCTGGAATTCACCCGTATACAGCCGTTACTCTGCCCAATTTTTTTTGTGAAGACTTAATACACTTGAAGTTTGGTTCCCAAGAGGTCTAATATCTTTGGTAGCTTGGTTTCAATCCAAATAATGGGAATTATATCTTGAACCATAATGTCAAGTATTGGCTTCTCATTGGTTAGATGGTTCTTATCCCTAGCTTTTACCTTATGCTTTAGGATAGTCTCTTCTTCACCTCCCATCTTCTTTAATTTCAAAAATCTTCTCCCCCCTTTTGAAAACTCTTCTTGTTTTTAAACTTGAACCACTTTCATAATAAACTTGGACTCATGTCCATGCATTTTCAAAACATTTTCATAAATAAACTTCAATCAACTTAATAATACTTTGACATTTTTGTGAGAAGACTAAAAGTCAATCAATCTCATTTCAAACCATTCTGCCACTTTTGCTTTTTACTTTGAAACTTTTATCAAAAGATTGGACTCTTGTCAATCCTTGTAGTGATGCAAACAACTATAATTCTACAATATATAGTGAACAGAAACATTTCCACTTGGGTGTTGAGTGATGTATTGTTGATTCTAAAATCCAAGCCATATCCTCCACTTTGAGATGATGCAATTTCTTTTTTCTTATGATTGTGGGTAGTAAGTAAGTTTTCCATACGGACAATGATGATGATGTCATATGTCATAAATTCAACCAACACACTTGCATTATAAAATTTTAAAAGAGGAACTACGTGTACCCTGATCCCCTATTGCACGAAAGGTAGTACGTAGGCACTAAAGATTCGCAACCGCGGCGGGTGCAAAAATCATAAAAAATATATTTCTTATCTCACCTCCACCATCCATTTTACATACAACATTTTATAGCCAAAATATACATATTTTTACAAAGAGGTTCCTGCGAAGTACCGTAGATGTTTGGGGTGCTAATACCTTCCCTTTGCATAACCAACCCCTTACCTTGAATCTTTCCCCCTTTTTTTTGGTTACTCGCTCTTTTCCCATTACTTTGGAAACAATAAAGCGCGGTGGCGATTTTTATTTTGATCTGTGTAAGTCTAGTCAATCCAATGGCTTAGTCTTAAACATTTCTACCGCTACAGAAAAAAATAGTGACTTCACTGGGGAAAGATTGACATCTTGTTGGTCCATCCCTAAGTGGGTTGAGCCTATCTTTGTTTATATCTGTATATGTGCTATTATTGTTTATATGTTATATGTTGTATATATGTTTATCTGGATTTTCCTAGTTTTCAGGGTTCTTGGGGATTACTCATAAGTCCTATACCCAGACTTGGGAAAACTTTGATAGGACGGGCGGTATAGCCATGTTAACTTTGAGGGAGTAATCCCAAAAAGGGAGGCATGAGATCCCCCACTCAGTGGAGGCCCCTTTGACTGTAGTGTCATTTACCGAGTAATCGGGAAGACGTACTGCTTTCGACTTGGGAGCCTGCTAAAGCTACGGACCGTATAATACCTAACCCATCTTGGCCTTTTAGGTGTAGTGCGGAAGCTATGACGGAGTAATCCGAAAATAGTTGTCATGCGATACTACACTCTGAGGAGTTTTTCTTGAGAATATTACTAATTACCGAGTTAATCGGGAAGTTGGTAATATCCGAAGGAAGGATGCAGACTCTGGGAACCTCTAGAACCTTATTCAGCAGGTGATAACTTTTAGATCATACCTTATGGGTATTACCTTCGACCTCATGCTCGTGACGTTGAACCTATGAACCCTATATGTGTGATCTTGTGTGTGATTGTTGCATCATGCATCCATGCACTCATAAGCATCTTTTGAAGAAATTTTATTTCAAGGGACTTAAAAGTTGACCATTTTTGAATATCTTAGGTACTTTTTGACCATGGATCCTGGAAAAAGAAAGACCGGAAAATACAGTTTCAAAGATCCCAAGATAGATGAGTTGATCAGTCTAATTCCAGAGATTGAGTGTTCTACAGATTTTTGGAAGAAGTATGGATCCATCATTCCTCTCATGAAGCTTAGGATGAAGGAGTGTATTCTCTAGACCTTGGTCCAGTTCTATGATATGATGTATCATTGCTTTATGTGATACAGTGGTAGAACTGACTTGAGGGTTTTGCGTTCTATCGTAAATGTTGCGGTTAGCAAGAGTCGCCACCGACTTTTCTTTTATCCAAAAGGAAAGGTGAAAAAGCACAGGAAAGACCTTTAAGATTATTTATTGAGTTCGGGGGGTAGATTATGAAAAGGGAAGGTATTAGCACCCTTTTCATCCATGGTTATCCACGGGCTCTTAGTTACTTGCTAGATCACTTGCTTTTGTTTGAAAATGTGCTTTGTGTGATTTTTTGAAAGTATTTTGTAAAGAGGCCATTGTTTAGGCAATATTTGTAATGATTCTCGTTCGTAAGAATGTATACAAAGATGTTGATCTTTTGAAAATGTTTTCAAGTTTGTAAGATGTTTTGAAATGTGTAGGTGTTTGTTTTGAAAATAGCAAGGATGTTTGTTTTGAAATGGCACTAGTGCAGAAATGACTTTTTACATCGGGTGTAACTGACTTTTTACATCGGTTCTGGGTCCGATGTAAAGTCAGGCGATATAGTAATCAGGGACTTTTTACATCGGTTCTGGGTCCGATGTAAAAATTCCCTTTATTACATCGGTTGTGATCTAAGACTGATGTAAAAAACAATTATAACATTATTTTAAAAAAATTGGCGCAACATTTTACATCGGTTAAACGTGTGGACCGATGTAAAAAGTCCCTTTCTTACATCGGTTGTGATCTAAGACTGATGTAAAAAACAATTATAACATTATTTTAAAAAAACTTGACGCAACATTTTACATCGGTAAACGTGTGGACCGATGTAAAAAGTCCCTTTTTTACATCGGTTGTCATCTAAGCCCCATGTAATATATACAATTTTGAAAGTTTTTACATCAGTTGGGAGTAATAACCGATGTAAAATGTAAGAAATTTTTTTAGAATAGATTATTTATTTTCTGGATGTTTCTCTGTAAAAAAAATTGGTACCCATTTTTTCATATTTTTCCAATATCACACAAACTATATTTATGTCGATATATAGATTTCATAGCTTTCCAACATCACATAGACCACATCTAGGTAGATATTTTCATATTTTTCACAACAAACTTACAAAATGAACAATTGTATTGCAAACTTCTATTGTATCACAACAAACAAACTCACAACAAACTTACAAATATATATTCTTCACAAAACATACAAAAATATTCAACTATTTATAAATCTTTTTCCAAACTTGAATTACCAATATAAAATCCACAAGTAGATGAGTTATAGTTTCGGTAGACAACGCCAAGATCACATTGCCTGACAATAAATAATAACAATTAACATCAGCAAAAAAATCAAGAAACTCAATACATGTGCAAAAACCACATGTAATATGCAAAAACTCAATAATAACAATTATGTGCAAAAACCACAACTTAGACAATTCTATAAAACTCACCAGATAAACTTAATTTTTATATAACTCAAAGAAATATTTTGCCCAATGGAGTTGCAAATCATACAAATCATCTTGTGTTAATTCCGTTGGGTCATCAAATACCTATAATACATAAATATAACAATATAGAGTTATTCTTTAAAAATTCATATTAAGTCGAAAAACAAAAAGTAAATAACAAAGTAAAGTTATTTTTAATACCTGCATCCAATTCTCAGTTATATTAGCAGAGACAATATCCAACATATTTTTCATCACATAATATCCACAATCATTAGAGTTATGTTGTTGCCTTGTCTATAATTGAATGACATAATTAGTGAATATTTATCATAAATTTAACTATAGAATCACAAATTACATCACACTTACATTGGGATGAAGCTATGTAGCCTTTTTTCTATTTCCATTTGCCATTTGATGAATCCCAAAAGAACTAATACAGAAAGATAAACATCACATAACTAAATTTACTTGCCAATGAAAAATCACATAACGATTAGTTGCCAATGAAAGTCACATGAAAGATAAACTTACTTTGTAACAATTTTCTTCGTGTTCTGGTCAATTTCCCGATGAAGTGAACAAAATATGACAACTAAATTGTCTCTTGAACACAAGACTATTAATTGCCAATGTCTCCTGTATGTGTGTGTGGAAACAGGAAAGTCACATAAAATATATATGTTATCAAAATTAAATAATATAAAACACAATTTCATAAAAATTCTTACCCATGATTTAATGGTAGTAAGTGGCACACTCTGTTTTCATCACGTAACTTTTCTAGTACGTAATTTTTAACATCCTCTTGAGATTTCGCTCCATTATCATTATAAATACACCTAGCAGGGTCCATAAATCCATATAATTCTGAAATGAAATTCTCAAGACATACACGATGAATATACCTGAATAATTTTAAAATAAACATTAGAATCAAAGCGATGAGAGATATAACATGTTAATAGAGATTGACTTTAATAAAACAATAAAATTTACTTACGTGCACCAAATTTGCATAATAGACACGACAAGCCAATGACCTAAACCCACCAATAACTCTCTGATACACTTAGCTGAAATATAAAAATTAGTGACACTCGCATAATGACTTAATTGTATTTCCAAATGGTTATCATCCATTTTCAAAACCATGAGTAACAATCTCTGAACATCATTAACTTCCACGTCTTTTGTGCTTCCTTTTATGCTTCCTTTTGCAGCTGAACAACTTCCTTTTCTGCTTCCATCGATAATTTCCAATTTTTCAATGCATTTAATATTATCCGTGTTTTGTGATAAACCCATAGACTTAAGTGTCTCCATTAATGATTGTTGAAATATCTTACGCTCTTCAACCAACTTTTCTTCAAGTTCAGCTCTAAGTTTTGTTTCCAATGTTGCAAGTTGTTCATTTACGTCAATATGTTGACGTGACCTTCCAAAGTAAGTGCTTTGTTTATGGCGTTTTCCAACACCACGAACACGACCTCCATGCTCAGATGTTCTAATGGCTAATGTTAAGATATCGTTACGTCCATCCGGAATAATTGCACCTTTTTCAGCTTCTTGAACTAGAGAATCCTACAAAATGCAAAAACCACAATTAATCAATCACAAATATAATGATACTTGAAGTATTTTTCATTGTTTACTTACAATTTTTTCAGCAACCTCTTGTGTAGATTTTGATGTGTGTTCTCCTCCTTTCTTTTGTCATGCTCTCTTCCATAACTCATGGCGTGATGGTAGAGATGGAATACCATTATCATCTAATGTGGAATTATCTCTCGATGATGACTTTTCTTTCATAATTTTCTCCTCAAGCAAGCGATACCCTCCATGAGATAATAAGTGTGGGTATACATTCTTAACCACATTATCCTTACCCTATTGACTTTTTTCCTATTATAAACTCAAAAAGTAATTAATCACTAAATATAATAAAAATGTTATGCACACAAAAACATATAACTCCTACTAACCTTAAATTCAGGGGTATCTCGAATCTTGAGAAACTCTTTCCATGCGTCTTCCGTAATAAAGTTATACTTGACATATGGAGGAGGATCATTTTCTATGGGATGATTAATATATATGTCTGTGAGTTGTGTCTTAAAACCTCTCCATCACTCTCCCGCATATTTAATCCATTCTTGCTTCAACCTATCCTTCTTTGGATCTTTACATTCTGGAATAGTAAAATGAGCCTACAAATATAGTATATGTCATATGTTGTTAATTAGTATATGATTATAAAATATAATAAAGTGTTGTATTTAAAATACCTGAATATCAGTCCAAATAGCATCTTTTACGCTTTCATCTACTTCTTTCAAATCATTTTTCACAATACTACAATACTTTCGAGCAAGACATGCTATATAACTCTTAAAATGTGTAGCATTTTTACCAACACCAATACATTCATAGGTTCTTGCATTAAACTCGACCTTTATCTTTTCACCTGTTTGATGAACTTTGTCCATTTGTGTCATGAAAGTGGGACCTCTAACTCTTCTTTTATTGGGGTTACTAGATGAAGAAGGGTTGTCGTTTGAATCACCCATGTATCTGTTTACACAAAATAAAAATAATTAGAAATAATGTTAAGCACAAAATAAAAACAATTAGAAATAAAATTAAGGTCAAAATAAAAACAATTAGAAAATAAAGTAACATGGAATTAACTTATAAAAAAAATTCTTACTAGTCCTCCCATATCCCTTCTTCATGGTCTATGCGAATAGCATGCACATCATCCCCTTCATTTTCTTTAATGAATGTAGTCACATTTGTTGAGAAAGGATGAGTTTCAGAAATATCAAGATTCTCATCATGATTTTCATCACTATCATGGACCTTTCCTTGTAAAACCACTGACCACTTTTTATTAGAAGGATTTGTGACATGAAACACTTGTTTTGCTTGAGATGCCATGATGAAAGGTTCGTACGCATAAGCTAACTTGCTAAGATCAACCAGTGTAACTCCAAATTCATCGATTCTTATACCATTGTTGATATCAATCCATTTGCATTTAAATACAGGAACTTTAAACACAACATAATTAACTTCCCAAATCTCTTCAATCACCCCAAAGTACGGTGTAGATGCCATAACCGGGTTTTTATCTTTAGCACTAGAGAAGTGCATGGACTCGGCCACAATCATTACCCCACTATTTTGCGTGGTACTACGGTCATCCTTTGACTTTGTATAAAAAGAGGTTTTATCAATATCATATCCACTCCAAGTTATTATGTTACATTTAGGCCCATAAGACAACCACTTAATTGTATTAGAAACACCATCTTCATTAGCAATTCTTTCTTTAAACCACTCAGAGAAACTCTTATTATGCTCTTTTAACAACCCTCTTTCATTCATCTTGGGGTACTTTTTCTTTATGATGCTTTTGTGAGCAGATAAGTAAGGTTGAACTTCATCCATGTTATTCAATATATACAAATGCGCTTGAACAACCACATCAATACTTAAGCTCTTGACTTTTAAACCTTGTGTACCCACACCCTCATATCTTCCATCATGACGAGACTTGGGAACCCCTACATCATCCATCCTGACAAATAGTTAGAACAAAACTCAATTGCTTCTTCTGCAATGTACCTCTCAATAATCGATGCTTCCGGACGGTGTGGGTTTTTTGTATACCCTTTTAGAATCTTCATGTATCGCTCTATTGGATACATCTATCGTAAAAAAATTGGACCATATAATCTAATCTCCCTTACTAGATGAACAATCAAGTGAACCATAATGTTAAAAATTGAAGGAGAAAAATACATCTCTAATTGGCAAAAGATAACTACAACCTCATTTTCCAAATCGTCTAACTTTAGTGGATCAATGGATTTACAAAAAATTGCATTGAAAAATAAGCACAACCTAGTTATAGTCTTCCTAACGTTGTTAGGTAATATCCCACGAATAGCCAATGGTAGTAGTTGTTGCATTAAGACATGACATTCGTGAGATTTTAAGCCAACTAATTTAAGATCTTTAACTGATACAAGCCTCTTGACATTTGATGAGTAACCATGTGAAACTTGGATACTTTGTAGCAGGAAGGAGGAAAATATGTCTTGTTACCTATATATTGTGGAGTTAACTCTTCTCGTATACCCATCAAACCTAAATCCATAAGAGCATTAATACCATCTTTTGTCTTGCCTTGAATGTTGAGAAGTGTTCCGATTACACTATCACATACATTTTTCTGCACGTGCATCACATTAATACAATGTCTTACATCAAGACTAGACCAATACAAAAGATCAAAGAAAATCGATCTCTTTTTCCATACATTTTTCACATTATATCGTTTTTGGTACTTTCCAAAGACAAAATCAAGTCCCTGTTGTCGCTGATAAACTTCCTCTCCAGACAAGGGCTTTGGAGCAACACCATGCTCTTGTTCCCCGTTGAAAGCTTTCTGAAATCTATGATATGGATGATAACGTTTTAGAAATTTTCGATGCCCGAGATAAACAGTCTTCTTTCCTTTTTCAAGTTGATGGTAACATGTGTCTTTTTCACATATAGGACACGCCTTATGCCCTTTAACTTTATACCCAAACAAATAACCATATGCCGGAAAATCGTCGATGGTGCAAAACAACATGGCACGCATATTGAACTATTTTCCAGAATACACATCAAAAACATCCACCCCTTCCTCCCACAACACTCTTAAATCATCAATCAGTGGACTTAGATAAACGTCTATGTCATTTCCTGGTTGTTTTGGGCCGGATATCATCATCGATAACATAATATATTTACGCTTCATGCACAGCCTAGGAGATAGGTTGTAAGTCATCAGGAGAACAGGCCAAGAACTATGGTTATTACTCAGATTACCAAACGAATTCATTCCATCAGTAGCATCTCCAAGTCTAAGGTTTCTCGACTCTTTGCCAAAATTTGGAAACAAATAATCTACTTTCTTCTATTGCAAAGAATCAGCTACATGACGAATTTGTCCATCATATTTTCTTTCTTCTGCATGCCATCTAATAATTTTTGCGTCATCTGCATTGGCGAATAATCTCTTTAACCTTGAAATTATTGGTAGGTACCATACCACTTTCGCAGGAGGACCCTTTTTGACCACCTCATCATCAATTGATTCACCATCTTTCTTTTTGTAGCATGACGCCTTGCACTTCGGACAATGATTATAGTTTACATTCTCTTTTCTGTATAATATGCAATCATTAGGGCATGCATGTATCTTTTCATACTCCAAACCCATCAGACACAATATTTTCTTCACCTCGTAATAACGACTTGGCATTACATTACCTTCTGGAAGCATTTCGGTCAACAATTCAAGCAACTCGGTAAAACTTTTGTCAGTCCACCCATTCTTTGCCTTCAGATTAAATAATTTTAACATGGCTGACAGACGTGTAAAGTTTTTGCATCCCGGGTACAATGGTTTATCCTTGTCACTGCATATAGTATCATATGTATGTGCCCTCTTAAACGAATCTTGTCCAATATCACACATCATGTCTTTTAGACGATCATCCATTTCTACACTAACATCATCTATTTGAGACACATTTGACTTTTCTACTACTTCACCGTGCCATATCCAATATGTATAACTTTGACAAATCCCTACACAAATTAGATGATCCATGATTTCTTTCTTACTACGTTTTGGTTCTTTATTTGCACAACGAACAACAGAGAAAAAGCGTAGGAAGACTTTTTCCAGCATTACTTTCAGCAAACTGTAGAAATTCCATCACTTCGTGTTCGTACTCGTCACTTAATCGATTAGCTCTCATCCAACTACGATCCATAACTATGTTCACACGGAGGAAGGTCTGACGAAGGGTGTGCCCGCAGCTGTGCTACATCACGGAGATTCAGAGATTGCAAGTTGTGCTGCTTCGCGGAGAAAGAAAAATAGAATCAAATTTCAATGGCAAGGTGATAACTCTATTAAGTTTGATAGGTTAAAGATAAACTGTGTGTTTCTGAGAGGACCATTAACATTTTTTTCGAAGGTTTCTAAGTAGACAATTTCTCTAATAAAAAAGAATGACTAATTATACACAACATGTACTATATTCTTAACTTTATACAAAATATATACTATTTATAACTAATTAGACTTAATTAACCTTTATAATAATAATAAACTTTTTAGTAATTAAAAAATAGATATGAACAAAGTAATGGATTCATAGTATACTCTTCTAATTATTTTTCTATGTACTTCTAATTTTTTTTAATGAATCTCAGTAGCAAGCAAAGAAACAAGAATATCTTAAAAACTTTTTTGTATATATAACTCTTAGAAATCCATAGATATATAATGAAGTTGAATAAAATAGAAAATTTTGTACTGGAATCGTAGTTGGACGGTGAAGGAGGTTTCGAAGACGGAGAAGTGTGATGGCTAGAGAAACGTCTCCGTCTTCGTGCAGCCAACAAATGTGATGGCTGAAGATTCGACAGCGTTCGTAGGCGACGGATTTGCGAGGAGACGGCGGAGGAAGGGCAGACAGCGGACAACGTTTGTAGGCGGGTGCTTTTGTAGGTGATACGGGCGGATACAGGCGGAGATGGGCAGAGACGGACGTAGTAGCAGCGAGGGTTGTAAAGGTTCGGGCTGAGACGGACGAACAATAACGAAATAAAGCGCAGTCTGGGTTTATTTCTCAATTATATATATTAGTTTTTACATCGGTGGACATATAAACTGATGTAAGGGTTCGTAGGCGCTTATCTTTTTTACATCGGTGAAAGCATTGGCCCGATGTAATAGTTACATTTTGAGGTTTTTTACATCGGTTTATCGAAAGGACCGATGTAAGGTTTCTCATGTTTTTTACATCGGTGGAATAAATGGCCCGATGTAAGGGTTAACGTGTTTTTATATTACCAATCTGCCACCCTCTTTTTTACATCGGTGGAATGCAGGAACCGATGTAATAGCTAGCGTGTTTTTTATTTACAATTCTGCCACCTGGTTTGTTATTTACAAAACTTTCACCGTGTTTTTTCTAAGAAACCTTTTACATCGGTGGATTAAATGGGCCGATATAATGGATAGTGAAAAATATTTTTTTTCATATTGTTTATATCATTGCAAATAAATACCTGATGTAAAATTTTTTTAATTTTTTTTTTACATCGTATCTTTTTATACCTGATGTAAAAACCTTTTCTCAAATGTCATTTTTTTAGTAGTGTGGAGCAAGTAATTAGGAGCAATCTACCTACTCAAATGTCTTTCTTGTTCATTTCCTTTTCCTTTGACATTGTTGTCTTACCATTAATTTGGTAAGCAACCCTATCTTTGGATGTAAACAGGATGGGCGTGGGTCATCATATGACCATGATTAGCAATATTGCAAGGTATCTTAGCATTCTCCTTAGGGACTAAGATCATTTTTAAGGCAACTTGGATAGCATCATCGAGGGACTATAATCTTGTATTTGCTTGTTTTTGCTAAGATACCTTACATGCGTAATATGGCCATTTTGTATAAGGCAACCAAGTGGAATAACCCTAGGGGTGTTTGCGTGCAAATGTATTGTTTTCATGCTTGTTTTTGTCTTGAATTAGGGTTTTCTAAGTATTGGTTTTAGTCTTTCCATACAAACCCTAATTACTAGCATGTTATATAAAAGCGATAAATTGTGAAATTTAAAGTTACTACGCTATTACAACATTTGTGGGAGGGGGTGTACAAATAACAAATGGGTATTGCAAGAAATTAAACCCTAATTAGTCTATTACAACCTGTAGCAGTAGAAATGTTCAAGACTAAGCCATTGGATTGACTAGACTTTATACAAATCAAAAAATAAAAATCTCCACCGCGCTTATTGTTTCCAAA
This sequence comes from Vicia faba, assembly GCA_948472305.1. NCBI lineage: Eukaryota > Viridiplantae > Streptophyta > Magnoliopsida > Fabales > Fabaceae > Vicia > Vicia faba. Next base: position 149,199,199 of record OX451740.1, read on the forward strand.
GGAATAAGAAAAGAGCGAATAACCCAAAAAAGGGGGAAAGATTCAAGGTAAGAGGGTTGGTTATGAAAAGGGGAGGTATTAGAACCCTAAACATCTATGGTACTCCGCATGAACCTCTTTGAAAAATCTGTATATTTTGGCTATAAAAATGTGTTGTATAGAAAATGGATAGTGGAGGTGAGAATAGAAGTATATTTTTTATGATTTTTGCACCCGCCGCAGTTACGAACCTTTAGTGCCTATGTACCACCTTTCGTGCAATAGGGGATCAGGGTACACGTAGTTCCTCTTTTTAAAATTGAAACACAAGTATGTTGGTTAATTTTAAGAGATAAGACATCATCGTCATTGTCCGTGTGGAAAACATACTTACTACCCACAATCATGAGAAAGGAGAATTTGCATCATCTCAAAGTGGAGGATATGGCTTGGATTTTAAAATTAACAATTCCTCACTCAACACCCAAGTGGAAAATATCTCACTTCACTACATATTATAGAAGTATATTTTTTCGCATCACTACAAGGATTGACAAGAGTCTAATCTTTTGAGAAAAGTTTAAAGATAAAAACCAAAGTGGCAAAATGGTTTGAAATGAGATTGATTGACTTTTAGTCTTCTCACAAAAAAATGTCAAGGTATTATTAAATTGATTGAAGTTTATTTATGAAAATATTTTGAAAATGCATGGACCTAAGTCCAAGTTTATTATGAAAGTGGTTTAAGTTTCAAAACAAGAAGAGTTTTCAAAAGGAGGGAGAAGATTTTTGGAATTAAAGAAGATGGGAGGAGAAGAAGAGGTTATCCAAAGCATAAGGTAAAAGCTAAGGATAAGGACCATCTAACCAATAAGAAGCCAAAACTTGACATTATGAGCCAAGATAAAATTCACATTCTTTGGATTGAAACCAAGCAAGCAAAGATACTAGACCTATTCAAGTGTATTAAGTCTTCACAAAAATTGGGCAGAGTAACGGTTGTATACGGGTGAATTCCAGATTACAAACAAAGAATGTAATCACAAAAACAAACAAGCAACCCAATGTCTTGAGGTAAACCTCAATAACTCCAGACAAAATAATCAGATAAAATCACAAGGTCTCCAAGATAGGCCAAGGTTTCTAATCCTAAGTCCAAGAAAAGTCCCATGCTCCATAATGCCAAGGATAGTAACCAAATAGACCAAGTTCCATTAAAGATTTTTTAGGGTTTTTGTTGATTATTAAGTATCTTAAGAAAGGAAAAGAAAAGCTCAAGTGAGCAAAGTAAAAATGGCAAGAAAATAAATGCTCAAACGAACAAAGATGAAAATGGCATGAAATGTAAATGCTAAAAGTAAATAGTACATAAAGCATAAAAAAGAATAAAAGCATAAGGTAAAATAAGTTAATAATTAGTGGTTAGTTGGATGACCATCTTGAAACTTGCATTTGAAACTCATTAGAGGATTGGTAGAACCAAAGCCTCCACACAACAAGTTGCATTTTCTTTTTGTCAAGTATATCATACATTTGGAATTCTCATAAGTACCAATTAATGATCAACGATGTTTAAGTGATCCGCGTTGACCAAAGGTGTTGTAGATCCATTATAGGATTGGTAGAACCAAAGCCTCCACACAATGAATCTCAAGGTTATTTGATCAAAGAGATCAAATTAACATACTTGGGCTTGCAATCATAAGTTTGGGCCACGAATGATCATTTATTCGAATCGGGATAAAATTTAGCGCTATGTTAAGCAATCGTAAGTGGACTTATATAGAATTCACACCTATTTTGAGGCCGGTCAATAGCAATCTATGCACCATTTGTTTTGAGACATGATATAAAGATCATGCTCCAACAACGTTTAGTGCAATGAGAAGGGGATGAGATGAAGAGGATTAGGGCAAAAGATAAATAAACTACTTTTGAATTAAAAATTTAATCAAACTATTATTAAAATCATTCATCCATTTTTTGTAGAGTTAAACTCAATACCATGGATCCAATGATGTTAATAAAGCTATGATCAAAAAATCAACCCAAGACAGCCAGAAAATAATCACAAAATAATAATATAATTAATATATACATTAAAAGGTTTAAAAATGTTTTAAAGAATGAAAAATGATGAGGAAAATATCAATTATATTCAAATTAATCAAGAAATGGAAAATAAGACCATAGAAAAATCAGGAGAGAAGCCAAGTAATTTTACAAAAAATTTGGTAATTTTTAAAAGTCAGAAACTATTTTTAAAAAATAAAATAAATGGGTAAAATAAACAAAAATAGTAAAAAATAGTAAAGTCAGAAACAAAAATGAAATAAGGTCACCAATATTTGTCACAATATCATTGGATCATTCCATAATTTTTTCAGAATTTAAAAATGTAAAAAGTATGTTTAAACATTTTAAACAAATCAAATAAGTGTAAAATTTATAAAAAATACCAAAACACAAAATTAAATTGTGAAAAAATAAAAATCAGAAAGAGAATAATCAAAAACATTTTTCATAATTTTTTCATATTTTTTGGACTAAAAATGAATTTTCTATGATTTTTTGAAATTTAAAACAATTAAAATATAAAAATCAGAAAAATAAAATAAAAGTAAAAGATGTGGACCATTGGATGAGAGTCAAAACACGTTAGTAATCAAATCCAAGGGTTCTGGCGCGTTGTGCATATCATGGTCTTTAATGAATAATTTACAGAATCAATAATAAATCAGATTTTTGAAAAACACAAATGGCACGCCATCATTGGTTGGAAGATGACACGTAGGTCATCTTCAACCTCCAGTCAACGAGATTTTCAGGTCTCTCAAACTGTAAAATCAGAAGCTCAGACCTATTCCAATCGCTTCGTCTCTTCAAGATGAAAACAACCACACCCTCGGGCCAAATTTATATAAATTGTAGCTCAAGCAATTTGGAAAGAAAGTTTTGAAAAGGGATTTGAAAATTCTTGGTCAAAATGTGCTTCCATTGAAATGTAAGTGTTGCGACTAGAACCAGGGCAATGAGAGCAACACAATGATATCAGAGTTTTGAAGAATTGATGAAGGAATCTACCTATTGAAGTTGAGTTGCAGAGCTCTGAAACTGGACTTCTATGGAACAGTATAGGGCACGATTCTTGAATGTAATTATATGGTTAGCTTAAGAGAAGATTAAGGAAGGTGAATTGAGGGAAAAATGGATTGAAAAAGGCTTGAGAATAGATTTCGAAGTTGTTGAATTCTGGGTTGTGAAGCAAGTTTGGCAGGGTGATTATGGATATCTAAGCTTGGGAAATTGAATGGGGGATGACCCTCTATTTATAGGGAAGCAAATGGGATCAAGGAATAGCAAATGATGCATTTTGGAGGGAATTCGTGTGGGTTTGCATCATGAAGAAAGTGTGACTCAAACTTGATCAAAACTCAGCCAAATCGTGTGCTTCATAATGCTAATCACTTTTGGCAAGTTGCTAAACATGATTAGAACCAAAAACGCGTGGAAATCTTGTGATTAGAAGCTAAAACAAAGATCTCAAAATCCTGACTTTGTGAAAATTTCAGTTTCAAACTACCAAATTCAAATCCATGGCATTTCCAACTCAAGGGGTCTTAGGGCATAATTCTTGATGCTTTGGAAAGATGAGGTTACAAGCTTTGCAATGGAAAAAGAATGGAATCAGATGGATGCTTGAGCTGAAAGATACATGGAGTCAAAGTTGAAGAAAAAGAGTTGACTTTCCATACTTAGAAATATCTCAAATTCTTCTTTAAAAATGACCTATAATCTTTTGTATTCAAACATGGCCTTCCACTTAGAATTTGCTCTTGACCAAAAAATATGGAATGAAGTAGACCTCTTGAATGACATTTTTAAATTTGAACCACTCAAAATTCAAAAAATTGAGCAAGTTATGACTTGTTGAAGTTGTCCAAAAATCATGAAATAACCTATAATCTTTTGCATTCTTAAGGGAACTTCCATCCATTTTCTTACTTTGCACATAAAAGAAGTCATGAAGTACACATCCTTAAGATCATCATGAAAAAATAATGGTATCAAGGTGATACAAATTGACCAAGTTATGACCATTTGAAGTCACATATGGAAAATTGGGGATTCATCTGGATGACTTGTAATCTTTCTTCTTCACCAAGTTCCTTACACATGAAAACTCCTTGGAACTTTTGAAGTGATTTGTTGATAACTCTTTGAAGAGAAGGATGTTTTTGGAATCACTCAAAAATACCAAAATATGAGCAAGATATGCTCCTTTGAAGTTCAAAACCCTAGCTCCTAGATCAAGAAAATGCTTTGAGGAACTTTGACAAGTTTGAACAAACTTTTTCTGCCAATATTCTTCCTTTGTGAATATAAGTTTTTGAGGATGATAATGAGGATTCATAGCCACCAAAACCACTTCCATATCTTGAAATTAGAGAGAAATATGCCCTTGTTCCCAATAGAAACAAGACCTTGTTCAATCATGAAAACTTCTTCCCTCAACCCCTTGTACTTTTGAATCAATTTTGATAACTTTGAAATATGATGAGCCAAAGCAAATTTTCCATGCCATTTATCCCAAAACCACTCCAATAGTGAGGTTTGAATTCCTCAAGCTAGGGTGACTAGGGCATGGAAATAAACTCATGAACCCATGGAGCAACTTGCTAAACCTCATTGCCTTTACCTACATTATTAACAAGTAAGACAAACCAATATTGCATTTTATTAATTAGAGAGAAAATCAAAGCAAAATATCCATGATCACAAAAGAAAACAAGTCAAGGTGCTTGGTAACTCCTCAAAAGAGAAAGGATAAAGATAGGGAGAAGAACCAAATACCCTAATGTGATCTTATTGTGATTGAAACAATATGGTATGATGCAAGAATCTTAGGGGGAAAAATTGGGGTACAACAGCTGCCCTTATTTAAGTTTCTTCTATCCGGAGATACGAAGATTAAAAATCTTCATGTCGACGTGATCAAAGACACTTAAATATAAAACAATCCCTATTTTTGGCCCTAAGATGCCATGCAAATGCTTATGCATATGAATGCATATGAACAGTACCAAAGAGACACAAAGTAACATTAGGGATGCAACAAAAATGAAGAAACAAAGGAGCAACCCCACTAGGAAAATAAATCACTGGTGAACCACAACAATAGAATCAGAGAGGAAAATAACAAGCATCGACGTTCACTGCCGATGTCTTACCAACGTTCACTGAAGGTAGAAAGAGAAAATATATGATATCACCGTCGTTCACTGACGATGAACTATCAACGTTCACTGAAGATAAAAAGATAACAAACACCGACATTCACTGTCGATGTCCTACCAACATTCACTGAAGGTAGAAAGAGAAAATATATCATATCACCGCTGTTCACTGACGATGAACTATCAACTTTCACTAAAGATAGCAAAAAGATAACAAACACAGACGTTCATTGCCGATGTACTAACAATGTTCACTGAAGGTAGAAAGAGAAAATATATCATATCACCGCCGTTCACTGACGATGAACTATCAACATTCACTAAAGATAGCAAAAAGATAACAAACACCGACGTTCACTGCCGATGTCCTACCAACATTCACTGAAGGTAGAAAGAGAAAATATATCATATCACCGCCGTTCACTAACGATGAACTATCAACGATAACTGAAGATAGAAAAAAGATAACAAACACAGACGTTCACTGTTGATGTCCTACCAACGTTCACTGAAGGTAGAAAGAGAAAATATATCATATCACTGCCGTTCACTGACGATGAACTATCAATGTTCACTGAAGATAGAAAAAAGATAACAAACACCGACGTTCACTGCCGATGTCCTACCAATGTTCACTGAAGGTAGAAAGAGAAAATATATCAAGTTATCCCCGAAATTCTTGTGTTTCACCTAGAACGGGTCTCAACTTCTTCTTTAACCAAGGAAATCTTCCTGGAAAAGATCAAACATAAGCCGTCTCAAATAACGAGACTTGTTACTCGTTGCCATGGGGAATTGCATAGAGAAATGACTTTATGAGGATAGAAATATGACTTCCCGGGGAAATGCCACGATATTCCTGCTGAGGAGATAAAGTTTTCCCGTGCAAAATAAATGCACAAACCAAAACTCAATGTTCTCAGAAATCCAAAGTAAATAATATTGTCATGCAACCACAGATCCAAATAAGAAATAAACTGGAGCAAGACAACCAACGAAGATACATCCTTTGAGAAATAAACCCAAGAGGGAAAACCAAATTCAACTAAGCAAAGAGCGTTGCAGGAAGATCATAACACAATGTCAATGAACGATGGTTTTTAGCCATGCATGATGTATGTATGAATGTATGAGTGCTATCGTGTATATGTTGGTAAAAGGATACATAATCAGTACAAACAAGCAAAACCGACTCAGGTACTAACAACATTGGGCTAAACTTCAACCAGAAATATCATTCCAAGAAAGGTAAAACCAACTGCGAAAACCAAACCTATTGACTGCCTTAACTTCACTGAGAAGAAACATAATCCGGAGGTAGCCAGATCAAACGAATACCGGGATAGAACATCCTTCTTTCGGTTTCATCAGAGAAGCAGTTTTCTAAAAGCATCATGCCTACTGTAGATTTCAAGACTAGCCTCAAATAAATCAGACTGAGGCCAACACAACCAAACCGCACTGGGGGATTCAAGCCTACCTCCTTGGAGAAAAAACTGCAGATTGAAAATTTTCATCACGAACACTCATTCCAACAAGAGATGCCCTGGGATAACCTTCTTGGGAAATCATGAAGTCAACACAAGTGTCGATACTGCAAAAAGAGCGACATCTCAGCACACAAAGGGAATAAAACCTTTCATCACATGAGGGAAGACTTCGCTGGGGAATCTGTGACGGAGGCTTCTGACCATGCACACACAAAATAAAAAGCGAACCAAGACTTGACTGGGGATAATGGGACCACAAACCCAATATTGTACCTTGCACCCACTGATATTGTCTTTAACTATCTGAGGAACACACAAAGATTGCGCATATACCAGCAAAATGACCTGAGAAAACCTTCATGAAGGGAGTAAATCTTCTTAAAGCAACCGGAGTTTGTTCATTCTTGGGATCACCATTCTTGTTGTCATTGTTTCATCATAAATCCCAAAGTAAATTGAATTGTAAAGATCTCCCCCTTTTTTTTTAAAAGTCAATTTTGCTTACCTTTTTTTAATCTTTTTGCTTTAACAATTATTATCAGTAATAAATGGAGTCTTTGCAAGCTAAATAAAAATAAGAACACAAAGAATTGGGCAAAAGCTTGAATTTCATTAATAGAATGGTTGTCCTCGAATGGCGAGACTCAATGGATGATTACAAAGTTTGGGAAATGGTAATACATAATGGAAAAGATACATTGAGATACAATGACCACTATTCCCCCTAGCAACTTTTGAAATCCTGAGCAGCAGCTTTTGTTGAAGTATGGTGAGGATCCGAGAAGATTGTTGCTTCAAAGATCAAGTCTTGTCTGACGTAGTTACTTGCCAAGAAAATCCCTAACTTTTGCCTAAGCTGCCCTTGCGGGTTTTCAACTTAGCGGGAAATTTATTCTATTTATGTCTCTAATTTTTTCATAGACCGCCCTTTCGGGTTTTCGGCCTATCGAGACGCTCCTTTTTGCCTAAGTCGCCCTTTCGGGTTTTCAACTTAGCGAGCTGTTCTTTTATTTCTTTAGGCGAAGTATTTCTTGATCGCGTCAGCATTCATGGGACGTGGGAACTCCTCGCCATCCATAGTTTCAAGAATTAATGCACCACCAGAGAAGGCTTTCTTGACAACATACGGGCCTTCAAAATTGGGAGTCCACCTAGAATAAGTGTTGAAAGACATGATCTTCCTGAGCACGAGGTCTCCTTCTCTGAATTCACGAGGTTTGACCTTTTTATCAAATTCTTTCTTCATTATTTTCTGATATAACTTCCCATGACATAAAGTTGTCATCCTCTTCTCTTCAATCAAATTCAATTGGTCAAACCTGTTCTGGACCCATTCAGCCTTTGTCTACTTGGTTTCCATTATTACACACAACGAGGGAATCTCTACCTCGACAGGGAGTACAGCTTCTATTCCATACACTAGGGAGAACGGGGTTGCTCCTGTTGAAGTGCGGACAGATGTTCGATATCCATGTAGAGAAAAAGGGAGAATTTCATGCCAATCCTTATAAGTGACAACCATTTTCTGGATAATTCTCTTGATATTCTTATTAGCAGCTTCAACAGCCCCATTCATCTTTGGCCTGTATGGAGATGAATTGTGATGGACAATCTTGAATTCTTCACACAGTTCTGTCATCATCTTGTTGTTCAAATTTGAGCCATTGTCAGTGATGATTCTGCTCGGCACACCATACCAGCATATAAGATTGTTTTTGATGAAACGCACAACCACCTATTTGGTAACATTGGCATATGAAGCAGCCTCTACCCATTTGGTAAAGTAGTCAATTGCTACGAAGATGAAACAGTGTCCATTCAAAGCTTTGGGTTCTATCATCCCAATCACATCAATACCCCACATAGAGAAAGGCCATGGGGAGGAAATCACATTGAGAAGTGTCGGAGGCCCATGGATCTTATCTGCATAAATCTGGCATTTATGGTACTTCTTTGTAAATTTGTAACAGTCAGACTCCATTTTCAACCAATAATAACCTGCCCTTAGCATCTTTTTAGCCATCGAATGTCCATTAGCATGAGTGTCAAATGAACCTTCAAGAATCTCATGCATCAACATGTTCGCTTTGTGTCTATCCACGCATCTGAGCAGGACCATGTCATAATTTCTCTTGTATAACACATTTTCACTGAGGAAGAAACTGCCTGCCAATCTTCTCAGTGTCTTTCTATCTTTCTTCGACGCACCAATCAGGTATTCCTGAGTTTGAAGAAAATGCTTGATATCATAGTACCATGGTTTTTCATATGCTACCTCCTCTGTCATAAACACATGAGCGGGCCTATCCAGTCGTCGAACCGTAATTCAGGGTATAGCATTCCAAGTATTCACTTGGTACATAGAAGCCAGAGTTGCCAGAGCATCCGCCATTTGATTTTCATCTCTAGGAATGTGATGGAATTCAACTTTATTAAAATAGGGTAATAATATTCTAGCATAATCTTTGTAAGGGATCAAGCCAGGGTGACGAGTGTCCCATTCTCCTTTAATATGATTTATTACCAAAGCTGAATCGCCATACACATCTAGAATTTTGATTTTGAGATCAATAGCTTCCTCAAGAACCATGATGCAAGCCTCATATTCTGCCATATTATTAGTGCAATCAAATGTTAACCTTGCGGTAAAAGGAATATGTGATCCATGAGGAGTAACAATCATGGAACTAATTCCTTTACCATAAGCATTCACAGCTCCATCAAAGATCATACTCCAACGAGATTCAGGGTCGGAGCCCTCTTCAGGCAATGGTTCATCACAATCTTTCACTTTTAGGAACATCACATCCTCATCGGGGAATTCATACTCTGCAGACTGATGATCCTCCACCTGCTGGTGAGCAAGGTAATCTGCCAACACACTACTTTTAATAGCCTTTTGAGTGCGGTATTCAATATCATATTCAGATAAAAACTTCTGCCAGCGGGCAATTCTCCAAGTAAGAGCGGGTTTCTCAAAAATATACTTTATTGGATCCATTTTGGAGATCAACCAAGTGGTATGATTTAACATATACTGCCGCAAACGCTTTTCCGCCCAGGCCAAAGCACAACATTTCTTTTCTAGCATGGAATACCGCGACTCACAATCAGTGAACATTTTGCTGAGATAATAAATGGCGAACTCTTTCTTTCCTGTTTCATCATGTTGTCCCAGAATACAACCCATGGATTTATCTAACACTGTTAGATACATAATCAACGGTCTTCCTTCTACGGGAGGGAGCAAGATAGGAGGTTCAAGCAGACATTCTTTAATACTCTCAAATGCCCTTTGGCAGTCATCCGTCCACACACAACCTTGATCTTCTTTAACAACTTAAAGATTGGTTCACACGTTGCAATCATGTGGGAAACAAATCTGGAGATATAATTCAAACGCCCGAGGAAACCCCTAACTTGCTTTTCAGTTCTTGGTGCTGGCATTTCTTGAATTGATTTGACTTTATCAGGGTCAACTTCAATTCCTTTCTAGCTAACAATAAAACCCAACAATTTCCCTGATCTAACTCTGAAGGTGCATTTATTTGGATTCAAGCGGAGACGATATTTTCTCAAACGCTGAAACAACTTCAACAAATCTTTTATATTCCCTTCTTCAGTTTGGGATTTGGCAATCATATCATCAACATATACTTCGATTTCTTTGTGCATCAGATCATGGAATAGGGTTGTCATATCCCTCTGGTACGTTGCACCAGCGTTCTTCAACCCGAAGGGCATCACTCTGTAACAGAATTTTCCCCAGGGTGTGATAAACGTTGTTTTTTCCATGTCCTCTAGAGCCATTCTTATTTGATTATACCCGTAAAATCCGTCCATGAATGATAATACTTTGAATTTTGTTGGTTGTCCACTAACATGTCGATGTGAGGCAATGGAAAATCATCTTTTGGACTAGCTTTATTTAGATCCCTGTAATCTACGCACATGCGGACTTTTCCGTCTTTTTTCGGTACTGGGACAATATTGGCAATCCATTGAGGATACACTGATGTCACAAGAAAACCAACATTAATTTGATTTAGGACCTCCTCTTTGATCTTTACTGCCATATCCGGGTGTGTTCTTCTCAATTTTTATTTAACTGGTGAACACTTTGGCTTCAACAACAAACGATGCTTAACAATGTCTGTATCTAGACCAGGCATATCTTGATAACACCAAGCAAAAATATCCACATACTCTTTCAACCGTTCAATCAACCCGCTCTTTACATCAGGATGCAACGATGCTCCAATTTTGACTTTCTTCGGATCTTCTTCTGAACCCAAATTAATCACTTCCAAAGGCTCCTTATATGGCTGAATGGTATTTTCCTCGTGCTCAAGCAACCGTGAGACCTATTCTGGAATCTCATCATAATCTTCTTCTTTAGCCCCAAACACAGGACAATCAAAGTTGGGAGAGGGTGCAGGGTCATTGTATTCAAAGGGTTTTTTAACTAATCTGCACATATGATTTATGATTGCTTTTAGAAACTGACACATATAACAAGTGATCATGCAGATTAATTTTCAGTTATTATTTATTTTGAAAGGTTTTTTTTTACCATTTCTCTAAGAAAAAAGCAGAAAATAAAGGACATACTTTTGGAAGCAAAGACAACTTTTATTAATGATCTTAAAAGTTATAGCAGACAGGTAAGCCCTACAACATTAATACTTCCACCTTGAGCAGAGTGAAAGCTTTTCAAAAGAAAGGAACAAATTAACAAAATAGATTACTTTGAAATATGTATGCAAGAAGGAACATCAATGGTGACCCAGTTCTGAACTCGGACTCCATGCGTCACATAATTCGGTACTTTCTGCTCTAATTCATCCTCTTCGACAACATTAATTCCAGAACCAATTGAATGGAGGTAGCCTCCGCTACGGAAAACATCCTGATAACTGTTCACATAAAACTTTGACTTTTCTCCTTTGCCATTCCTCGAAGAGAAACCCAAAGCAGCTCTGTTTTTGTTCACGGGTGGATCTATAAGTCGTCCCCAAACTGTATTATGACCATTGTGCATAACCTATTACGCGTCCTTCAGGGAAACCACAGAATTCTCATTCCTCCTTATGTTTTCAATGGATAGGGCTTAGAACTGGGTTCCAACAACAGCCTCATCCGCTACTACAATACTGAAAGAGGATAGATGGGATATCAACAACGCCTGCTCCCCATTTATGATCACTACCTTCCCTTCACGCACAAATTTTAGCTTCTGATGCAGATTTGAGGTGACAGCCCCTGCTTCGTGTATCCATGGCCGTCCTAGCAAACAACTATATGCGAGAATAATTTGCATGACCTGGAAGGTTATCAAGAACAAATATGGTCCTATATGGATGGGCAAGTCTACTTCACCGATGACAGATTTCCTCGACCCATCAAAAGCCTTCACAATGATGCCACTCGGGCGCATAGGTGTTCCCTGATACTTTAACTTCATGAGGGTACTCCTCGGTATAACATTCAACACGGATCCGTTATCAATTAGCACATTAGACAACGAGTCATTCTTGCAGTTCATAGATATGTGGAGGGCCAGATTGTGATTCCTCCCTTCATCTGTCAACTTATCATCGCAGAAACTCAAGTTGTTACATGACGTAATGTTTCTAATTACGCTGCTGAATTGATCTAACGACGTATGACTCTCCACAAAAGCTTGGTCTAGTACTCTCATCAGTGATTCTCTATGAGCAGAGGAATTCATTAGTAAAGCTAGGATGGATATCTTTGAAGGAGTCTGCAATAGCTTATCTACAATTTGGTAGTCTATTATCTTAATTATCTTCAAAATATCATCCACTTCTTTCTCTAATGTAGCCCCACTAGTCTCTCCTGTAGCTTTCTTAGGCTCATCGTTCTCAGCAATTTTCTTTCCAGCAACAACATCTCTTCGTACAACCGGCGCAAACACACGACCACTACGGGTCACCCTACAATTATCAGCTATATTTCCAACATCAAGCATTGGCTGGATGGGAACCTCCACTCCATCTTCTAAGATTGTAGTGTTGTATTTGTAAGGCATAGCTTATCTGATTTATAGAGAACAGGACCTGGCAGACTAATTATCAATGGGATAACAGCTGGTTTGCTATGGTACTCCACCTCAAGATGAGCGGGTGCACCAAAACAAGGTATAATGACGTTTACCCCTTCCTTAACACAATCAGCCATCAAAAGATCATTTCCGGCAAACAAATCTTCCTCTGAAGAGAAATACTCATCCGTGGAGGCATACTCTTCCTCTGACTCTTCTACCATCAAACAAACTTCAACCATATCGTTCTCATGATAATCATCTCTCTGACTTGTGATCTTGATAATTCCATTGTCTAACATCAATTGAACACCCTCCCTCACAATAGAACATCCTCGGGGGTCTCGATAGCAAACTATGCAAGATCCATATTGGTGTTCCACCTGACCAGCAATACGGCAGAAGGTAGCATGCAACTGCACAAGATCCTCATTCAAATGCTCCACATAAAAAATTCTAAATTCACCCGGACATCCAAAAACCATATTCACTTCCTCTTCATATTCTTCCCTAGGCCTGATTATATGGATTAAACCTTCATCCATCATCTCCTGTAAATCAACCTTTATCTTCTCGCAACCCTGTATGTCTGTACTGCAAACAGCATAATCGGCATGGTCATGCGTATAATAACTGAATTCACAGAGGTTTGTGTGCATCTTTACCAAATCTCCTCTATCCAAATTAATGTCAAAAATCTGGAAGTCGCCTGGACAACTGGCCACCATATTTACAGCATTCACTCCCCTGTGTTTGGGTATAGGATTGTCTTTCACATTAGGTCCCATGTCTTTGAAAGATAGAATTCCAGACTTCACCAACTTTGCACTTCATTCCTCAAAGGATAACAATTTTCAACACTGCCCTGGTGCTCCCTGATGAAAGGCACACATCTGGTCTGCTTTGTAATACCAAGGTAATGGTGATGGTACAATGGGCGGTGGTCGTGTCTGGACCAACTTTTTCTGAATCAATGCTGGTAGTAGTTCTGCTTAGCTCATGGGAATAGGGTCATAGTTCTCCTTTATCTGATTATTCCCTTGGTTCCCCTGCTGGGACTGTCTTTGATAAGCAATGGTAGTCGGAGCGGTATTCATAACAGGAGTAACTGAGGAAACTTACTGGTGATGCTGATAATTCCTTCTAGGAGCATTCACTCTCCTCTCTTGTATGACAACATTTGTATCCCCCTCTTTCTTCTTTGTAAACCCATAAGCTGGCTTTTTCACACCTCCGGATCCTTCACCCTTTGTCAAACGACCTTTTCTTACTGCATCTTCTAGGCAGACACCCATTCCTACCATTTCTATAAAATCACTTGGGGAACTTGCTACCATTCTTTCGTAGTAGAAAGCGCCCAGCGTCTTCAGAAAATTTTTAGTAATTTCCTTCTCCTCCATGGGAGGGATCACTTATGCAGCCACTTCGCGCCATCTCTGTGCATACTCTTTGAACGATTCTCTGTCTTTCTGAACCATGTCCCTAAGCTGGTCACGATCGGGCGCCATGTCCACATTGTACTTTTATTGTTTAATGAATTCTTCTCCCAAATCATTAAAATTATGGATGTTTCCGCTGTCTAAACTCATGTACCATTTCAACGCTGCGCCGGTCAGACTATCCTGAAAAAAGTGAATCAGCAGACGCTGATCATCGGTGTGGGTAGACATTCTCCTCACGTACATCACCAAGTGAGCACGAGGGCAAGTGTTGCCCTTGTACTTCTTAAACTCCGGGACCTTGAACTTAGCAGGCACTTTAACATTCAGGACCAAACACAGCTCATTTACATTCTGCCCAATTAGCTCTTTTCCCCTAAGATCCTTCATCTCTCTTTGCATTCTATCAAACTGCTCTTGGAAATCATCCATTCTATCATAAAGACCCAAGTCTTCACTCGGCGGAGGGAAAGGATGACACAAATCTTCATTAACAAACGGAACTAAATTCACCGAAGGAGGTGCAACAGGAACAATATGCACTACAGGAGGTGCTGGAGTAACAACAGCTTGAACCACTGGAGCATCTTGGGGGCCCAAATTGAAACCTTCAGGTGCAAAATTCTCTGGCATTCCCCACGGATAACCCTGAGGCATACGGTTTTGAACAACATCCGGAGTAGCGGATACAGGAACTGTAGGAACTTCAGCAGTTGCCCTTGTTGGTTGAGGTTGAACAGTCAATGGATGATTCTGAGCAACCACCAGAGCTTCCATCAGAGTAGTCAAGTTGTCCAAGCCAGCCTTCAAAGAAGAAACTTATTCACGTAGCTCGCGATTCTCCTGTTCTAAGTTGTCCATCTTCTCTTTGAAGTTAGCTCGAGTGTTGTAGTGATGAGTCGGTTTGCTGAATGGAGTAAAGAAGCTGGGTAAGGCACCTGGATATGCATAATGAATGCAAGAAATATGTGCAATATGATGCATGATATGCAACACGCATGATTATTTTTACTTTTTTTTTAATATTTCAAGGGATTTAAGATTTATAGACATATTGCAAACATCAAAGTAATAAAGGTTTTGAAATACTGAAATTTTTTATTATAATAACTTCAAACTGGATTACAAGTTTCAATGATCCCAAGTACAAGATGGAAATACAATATAAAAATCCTGAGAAAAAGAACTGATGGAGATCAAACTGTACGCTGGCGCTTCCCTGTGAGTCTGGCAATCTGAGCCCTCAACCTCTGGTTTTCTTCCACATGTCTGATGGCAACCTCCTTCCAATCATCTGGATCAAGAAATGAGTAATCAACACCTGTTTGAGGCTTAGGGGAAAATAAATCCCCTTGCCTCTCCATAGACTCCACCGCTCGACTCACGAGGATCTCGATCAAATCGTATTTCTCCTTTAGGTCTACTCTATAGAAACTCTCTAAAGTATGGAACTTGTTCCTCCAAGCATCCCTTTCCTGTTGCATCCTTATCAAAGCAAGTTGCAGCTCTTCTAGATCATCTAATAAGGGAGGAGTGGTCTTCACAAATAGATCAGGCATGGGTGTCTCCCGAGTATACGACATCTTCAACTGAATGGATCTCGATCGGACCAACTAAAGATATGGCTCCAAAGAAACAACACCCCTAGGTCCCAAATCCTTCCTACTCTTCTTATGAATGCGACGTCAGGCCTTCGCAATTTGCTCCCTAGCTTCCCTGTGGTCTTCTCCTTCCTTCATAAATAAACTACTCAAATGAATACTGTTCGGTTTATCCCTCATCGGATAACCAAGTTATCGCCGTGCAAGAACAGGGTTATAGTTAATTCCTCCCTTTGCGCCAAGAAGAGGTACATTGGGGAAACTACCACAACTGTCAATAATCTCTATATCCTGATAAGCTCGATGATACCAATCAATATCCGAGTGAGTAAGTGCCATGATCTTAGGAGCCCAACGGGGTTCCTTCTTGACATCCCAAAAAGCATCAGACTGAGGCATATCAGAGATGAACCACCGGTAAAATAGAGGCGTGCAACAGATAATCTTTCCCCCATGATAAGAACTCCGAAGATGAATAGAGTAATAAGCACCACCCAATGGTGTAGGAACTGGGTTTCCAATCATGAAAATCCTGATAGCATTAATGTCGACAAACTTGTCCACATTAGGAAATAAGAACAATCCGTAAGCAAGTAAAGCAAAGATGGCCTCAAAAGAAACCGCACTCTTCATTCTGGCGAAGTAACGAGCTTTCTCCAATAAGAACTGTGTTGGTAATCCTCTAATCCCTCCTTTGGTAGTCATATGGGCTTCCACCTTAGACTTCCTCAGATGAATCAAAGCAGCTATCTCATGTGGTTTTTGCTCACCCTCCAAACCAGTAAAAAAACACGATCAGTAACAGGTAAATCCAATATATAAGAGTACAGCTCTAGTGTAGGCAGCAACTGATAAGTGGGAAAAGTAAAGCAGTGATACATCGGGTCATAGAACTGGACTAAGGTCGAGAGAATACCCTCCTTCATCTTCAGCTTCATGAGAGGAATAATGGATCTATACTTCTTCCGAAAGTCTGCAGAACACTCGATCTCTGGAATTAGACCGATCAACTCATCTATCTTGGGATCCTTGAAACTGTATTTCCCAGTCTTTCTCTTTCCAGAATCAATGGTTAACAGTACTTGAGATATTCACAAATAGTCAGCCTTTAAATCCCTTGAAATATTGTTTTCTTCAAAATATGCTTATGAGTGCATGGATGCATGATGCAACAATCACACACAAGATCACACATATAGGGTTCATAGGTTCAACGTCACGAGCATGAGGTCGAAGGTACTACCCATAAGGTGTTGGTCTAAAATTTATCACCTGCCGAACAAGGTTCTAGAGGTTCCCAGAGTCTACATCCTTCCTTCGGATATTACCAACTTCCCAATTAACTCGGTAATTAGTAATATTCTCAAGAAAGACTCGTCCGAGCGTAGTATCGCGTGACAACTATTTCTGGATTACTCCGTCATAGCTTCTGCACTACACCTAAAAGGCCAAGATGGGTTTGGTATTCTACGGTCCTCCGTTTCAGCAGGCTCCCAGGTCGAAAGCAGTACGTCTTCCCGATTACTCGGTAAACGACACTACAGTCAAAGGGGCCTCCACTGAGTGGGGGATCTCATGCCTCCTTTTTTGGGATTACTCCCTCAAAGTTAACATGACTATACCGCCCGTCTTATCTTAAAGTTTGCCCAAGTCCGGGTATAGGACTTATGAGTAATCACCAAGCATCCTGAAAAGCAGGAAAATCAAAACAAACATATATACAAAATATAACACATAAACAACAATAGCACATATACAGATATAAACAAAGATAGGCTCAACCCGCTTAGGGATGGACCAGCAAGAGGTCAATCTTTCCCCAGTGAATTCACCATTTTTTGTAGCAGTAGAAATGTTCAAGACTAAGCCATTGGATTGACTAGACTTTATACAAATAAAAAAATAAAAATTGCCACCGCGCTTTATTGTTTCCAAAGGAATGGGAAAAGAGCGAATAACCCAAAAAAGGGGGAAAGATTCAAGGTAAGGGGGTTGGTTATTCAAAGGGAATGTATTAGAACCCTAAACATCTACGGTACTCCGCAGGAACCTCTTTGAAAAATCTATATATTTTGGCTATAAAAATGTGTTGTATAGAAAATGGATAGTGGAGGTGAGAAGAGAAGTATATTTTTTTTTTTTTTTGAACCCGCCAGGGTTGCGAACCTTTAGTGCCTACGTACCACATTTCGTGCAATAGGGGATCAAGGTACATATAGTTCCTATTTTTAAAATTGAAACATAAGTGTGTTGGTTGATTTTAAGAGATAACACATCATCGTCATTGTCCGTGTGAAAAACATACTTACTACCCACAATCATGAGAAAGGAGAATTTGCATCATCTCAAAGTGGAGGATATGGCTTGGATTTTAAAATCAACAATGCCTCACTCAACATCCAAGTGGAAAATATAACACTTCACTACATATTATAGAAGTATAGTTGTTTGCATCACTACAAGGATTGACAAGAGTCTAATATTTTGAGAAAAGTTTAAAGATAAAAACAAAAGTGGAAAAATGGTTTGAAATGAGATTGATTGACTTTTAGTCTTCTCACAAAAAATGTCAAGGTATTATTAAATTGATTGAAGTTTATTTATGAAAATATTTTAAAAATTCATGGACCTAATTCCAAGTTTATTATGAAAGTGGTTTAAGTTTCAAAACAAGAAGAGTTTTCAAAAGGAGGGAGAAGATTTTTGAAATTAAAGAAGATGGGAGGAGAAGAAGAGGCTATCCTAAAGTATAAGGTAAAAGCTAAGGATAAGGACCATCTAACCAATAAGAATCCAAAACTTGACATTATGAGCCAATATGAAATTCCCATTCTTTAGATTGAAACCAGTCAAGCAAATATACTAGACCTCTTCAAGTGTATTAAGTCTTCACAAAAATTGGGCAGAGTAACGACTGTATACGGGTGAATTCCAGATTACAAATAGAGAATGTAATCACAAAAACCTGCGCACAAAAACAAACAAGCAACCCAATGTCTTGAGGTAAACCTCAATAACTCCAGACAAAATAATCAGATAAGATCACCAGGTCTCCAAGATAGGCCAAGGTTTCTAATCCTAAGTCCAAGAAAAAGTCCCATGCTCCATAATGCCAAGGATAGTAACCAAATAGTACAAGTACCATTAAATATTTTTTAGGGTTTATGTTGATTATTAAGTATCTCAAGAAAGGAAAAGAAAAGCTCAAGTGAGCAAAGTAAAAATGGCAAGAAAATAAATGCTCAAATGAGCAAAGATGAAAATGGCATGAAATGTAAATGCTAAAAGTAAATAGTACATAAAGCATAAAAAAGAATAAAAGCATAAGGTAAAACAAGTCAATAATTAGTGGTTAGTTAGATGACCATCTTGAAACTTGCATTTGGAACTCATTAGAGGATTGGTAGAACCAAAGCCTCCACACAATAAGTTGCATTTGCTTTTTGTCAAGTATACCATCCATTTAGAATTCTCATAAGTACCAATTAATGATCAACGATCTTTAAGTGATCCGTGTTGACCAAAGATGTTGTAGATCCATTAGAGGATTGGTAGAGCCAAAACCTCCACACAATGAATCTCAAGGTTATTGGATCAAAGAGATCCAATTAACATACTTGGGCTTGCAATCATAAGTTTGGGCCACGAATGATCATTTATTCGAATCGGGACAAAATTTAGCGCTATATTAAGCAATCGTAAGTAGACTTATATAGAAGTCGCACCTATTTTGAGGCCGGTCAATAGCAATCTATGCACCATTTGTTTTGAGACATGATATAGAGGTCATGCTCCAACAACGTTTAGTGCAATGAGAAGGGGGTGAGATGAAGAGGATTAGGGAAAAAGATAAATAAACTACTTTTGAATTAAAAATTTAATCAAACTATTATTAAAATCATTCATCCATTTTTTGTGGAGTTAAACTCAACACCATGGATCGAATGATTTTAATAAAGCTATGATAAAAAAATCAGCCCAAGACAGCCAGAAAATAATCACAAAATAATAATATAATTAATATATACATTAAAAGGTTTAAAAATGTTTTAAAGAATGAAAAATGATGAGGAAAATATCAATTATATTAAAATTAATCTAGAAATGGAAAATAAGACCATAGAAAAAATCAAAAAAGTGGCCAAGTAATTTTATAAAATTTTTGGTAATTTTTAAAAGTCATAAACTATTTTTAAAAAATAAAATAAATGGGTAAAATAAACAAAAATAGTAAAAAATAGTAAAGTCAGAAACAAAAATGAAATAAGGTCACCAATATTTTTCACAATATCATTGGACCATTCCATAATTTTTTCAGAATTTAAAAATGTAAAAAAGTATTTTTAAACATTTTAAACAAATCAAATAAGTGTAAAAATTTATAAAAAATACCAAAACACAAAATTAAATTGTGAAAAAATAAATATTAGAAAGAGAATAATCAAAAAAAAAATTCATTATTTTTTCAGATTTTTTGGACTAAAAATGAATTTTCTATGATTTTTTGAAATTTAAAACAATTAAAATATAAAAATCAGAAAAAGCAAATAAAAGTAAAAGATGTGGATCACTGGATGAGAGTCAAAATGCGTTAGTAATCAAATCCAAGGGATCTGGCGCGCTGTGCATATCATGGTCTTTAATGAATAATGTACATAATCAATAATAAATCAGATTTTTGAAAAACACCAATGGCACGCCATCATTGGTTGGAAAATGACACGTAGGTTATTTTCAACCTCCAGCCAACGTGATTTGCAGGTCTCTCAAACTGTAAAATAAGAAGCTCAGACCTATGCCAATCGCTTCGTCTCTTCAAGACATTAACAACCACACCCTCGTGCCAAATTTATATAAATTGTAGCTTAAGCAATTTGGAAAGAAAGTTTTGAAAAGGGATTTGAAAATTCATGGTCAAAACGTGCTTCCAGTGAAATGTAAGTGTTGCGACTAGAACCAGGGCAATGAGAGCAACACAATGATATCAGAGTTTTGGAGAATTGATGAAGGAATCTACCTATTGAAGTTGAGTTGCAGAGCTCTGAAACTGGACATCTATGGAACAATATAGGACACGATTCTTGAATGTAATTATATGGTTAGCTTCAGGGAAGATTAAGGAAGGTGAATTGAGGGGAAAAATGGATTGAAAAAGGCTTGAGAATAGATTTTGAAGTTGCTGAATTCCGAGTTGTGAAGCAAGTTTGGCAGGGTGATTCTGGCTATCTAAGCTTGGGAAATTGAATGGGGGATGACCCTCTATTTATAAGGAAGCAAATGGGATAAAAAGGAATAGCAAATGATGCGTTTTGGAGAGAATTCATGTGGGTTTGCATCATGAAGAAAGTGTGACTCAAACTTGATCAAAACTCAGCCAAATCGTGTGTTTCATGATGCTAATCACTTCTAGCAAGTTGCTTAACATGATTAGAACCAAAAACGGGTGGAAATCTTGTGATTAGAAGTTAAAACAAAGATCTCAAAATCCTGACTTTTTGAAAAATTTAGTTTCAAACTACCAAATTCACATCCATGGCATTTCCAACTCAAGGGATATTAGGGCATAATTCTTGATGCTTTGAAAATATGAGGTTACAAGCTTTGCAATGGAAAAAGAATGGAATCAGATGGATGCTTGAGCTGAAAGCTACATGGAGTCAAAGTTGAAGAAAAAGAGTTGACTTTCCATACTTAGAAATATCTCAAATTCTTCTTTAAAAATGACCTCTAATCTTTTGTATTCAAACATGGCCTTCCACTTAGAATTTTCTCTTGACCTAAAAAGATGGAATGAAGTAGACCTCTTGAATGACATTTTTCAATTTGAACCACTCCAAATATCCAAAAATTGAGCAAGTTATGACTTGTTGAAGTTGGCCAAAAATCATGAAATGACCTATCATCTTTTATATTCTTAAGGAAACTTCCATCCATTTTCTTACTTTGCACATAAAATAAGGCATGAAGTACACATCCTTAAGATCATCATGAAAAAATAATGGGATCAAGGTGATAAAAATTTACCAAGTTATAACCATTTGAAGTCACATATGGAAAATTGGTGATTCATCTGGATGACTTGTAATCTTTCTTCTTCACCAAGTTCCTTCCACATGAAAAATCCTTTGGACTTTTGAAGTGATTTTTTTGCAACTCTTTTAAGAGAAGGATGTTTTTTGAATCACTCAAAAATACCAAAATATGAGCAAGATATGCTCCTTTGAAGTTCAAAACCCTAGCTCCTAGATCAAGAAAATGCTTTGAGGAACTTTGACAAGTTTGAACAAACTTTTTGTGCCAATATTCTTCCTTTATGAATAGAAGTTGTTGAGGATGATGATGAGGATTCATAGCCACCAAAACCACTTCCATATCTTAAAATTAGAGAGAAATATGCCCTTGTGACCAATAGAAACAATACCTTGTTCAATCATGACAACTTCTTCCCTCAACCCCTTGTACTTTTGAATCAATTTTGATAACTTTGAAATATGATGAGCCAAAGCAACTTTGCCATGCCAATTCTTCCAAAACCACTCCAATAGTGAGGTTTGAATTCCTCAAGCTAGGTTGACTAGGGCATGGAAATAAACTCATGAACCCATGGAGCAACTTGCTAAACCTCATTGCCTTTACCTACATTATTAACAAGTAAGCTAAACCAATATTGCATTTTATTAATTAGAGAGAAAATCAAAGAAAAATATCCATGATCACAAAAGAAAACAAGTCAAGGTGCTTGGTAACTCCTCAAAAGAGCAAGGCTAAAGATAGGGAGAATAACCAAAAACCCTAATGTGATCTTGTTGTGATTGAAACAATATGGTATGATGCAAGAATCTTAGGGGCAAAAATTGGGGTACAACACAACCAATTTGAATTTATACAAAAATTGAAATAAATAATGTACAAGATGAATTAAATATGCAAGAAGGTAAATATGAAGAAATTGGATATTTTGTTTGATGTTTTATGAAAAAGGAATTTTACCTTAACCTAATAAAATAAAGAAAATAATTTATTAAGTTTGAAATTATTGAGAAAAGATTTTAGATGAAAACCCTAATTTTATTAATTAATCAAAAGAAAATAAATTTAAGAAAAGTATTTTTTTTGGCATTTTTTATCTTGAAAATATTTATAGCATTATAAAATATTTTTAGTCTTTTTGGTATTAAAATAATATATTTTAATTGGTGTAAAAGAAAATTAATAATATCCTAGTTTTAATTAAATTTACAAGAATAATTAGTAAAATAAATAAAGTGTGGTCAAATATATTTTTGTGAGAAAAATAAATAAACTAAGGTTAAATATAAATCTACTATTTTTTGTATGTTATGATTTTTTTAGTATTTTAAAAAAAATATATTTAAGAAAATAAAATGAAAATAAAATGGAAAATAAAATAAATGGGCCACGGGTGTCAAAAGTCTGCAAGATGTTAGTAAGCAAAAAAAAACAAAAGCTAAGCCCAAAAGGCCCAGCACCTATTTGCTGAAGCAAAAAGAAAGGAAAAATGACCAAAAAAATGTAAAACAAAAGCAAAAAGGCAGCGCTGAGGTTCGAGCCCATAACCTCTACCAATAACGCGTACTGCCTTACCACTGGGGTGGTTGTACATTCGTTAATATAACTGAAACAATAATTACATAACACAAAACGCGCCCTGATTAAACTTCATCTTCAACCTCCAGCCAAAGGACATGTATCTTCTTCATCTTTCAACAAAAATAAAAAGTTCAAACATGAAAGTTGTGGCATTTTTTTCCATGAATCCAACCATATAAACAACTTAAGCTAACAATCAAAGATGAATGAGAATTTTTCTAGCCCTAATTCAAAACCTAAAAATTTCATAAAACTTCAACCCTAAAATTCTCTAAGCTCAGGCCATATAAATGTAAACTATGGATATGTACAGCTTCATGGTAATGGTATCTACATTTTATCTTCACAAACCAAACTCAAATGATGCATGTATGCAGAGATAGAAGTTTGAAAACTTACCTCTTGCAGCTGGAGTCGTGTATGGAGTTTGAGCAACCTTTGTGATGGAATGATGATTTTTGTAGCTTGCCTGGACCTCCTTGAATGTGTTTCAACTCCCACTTTTCTTTGAGGATGGTTGAAACTCCCAACTAAAGTCAAGTTGCAAGCTTCAGTTTTGAAAATGGTGGATGATGATGAAGGAGTTACAACTAGGAAATGAGGGCCTGGATCACTTTGATATGATGTATTGGAGGTGTTTGGATGATTAGTTTTCAAAACGCATGAGTGGAAATGAAGATGGTGAGTTTTGCTTAAAACTGTCAAGTTTGGGCAGTTTTGTGCAGCAAGGCGCTTGGGAGTGTTTTAGGGCTTGTCCAAACGTGTTTTGTGTTGCAATTGACTTGTTAATATGCATGGAAAGGATTAGAGCATAAAATAACTCAAGGTTTCTGAGTTATAGGGTTATGGCTCAATAACTTGCTTTTTAAGAAAAATGAAGTGACAAATATCAAGTATCATACAAGCATGTTCTGAGCTTCTTGAGACCTTAGACACATTGCTTTTGGTTTCTAGGGGTTGTGTGTGCAGAAAGAACAAGTTAGAAGCTCAAGAAAAGTTGACTTTGTGATTAAAGCAACTTTTCAAGAATGGAATGGTAACTTTCTTCCTAAAATGGCAAATTGGCTTGGACAATGCTTGGAACACTTGGATAATAGCTCAAAAGCAAGTGTAATCTTCTGACTATGGATGGAAAATAGCTCAAACGAAAGTGTAATATTCTGATTATGGATAGATCTTGAGGTTTAGAGGCCTAAAAAACAATATTGTGCAGCATAGGTTTGAAATTGACTTCTTGTTCATCACAAAATGACTTATAATTTAAGTGACAAAACCCTAACTTCATCTCTTCGATTCTCCCTACTAAAGAATGATCTAAAAAATTTCCTTGACATTTTGGAAAGCTTGTAACATTCTCTACAACCCCTATTTGAATTGCTTTTGAATATTCCCCTTGGAACTATGTGAAAAAGTGTCATGAAGTTAGGTCAAAATCCTGTCTAAATTAGGGAAAAATTTCACTAAGTGTTTTGTATCATGACCCTATGTTCATAAAATTGTAACTTGAGATCAAAGCATTTTTGGAAGAAGTTGTGTGAATCAAATTTGTAGATTGGTGAAAATTTCTCTTGCTGGAAGTTTCTCTTGAATCATCTTGCATCATGGTGAAAATTTGGCTCAAAGTTATGAAAAAAAAAATTTTCCATACTTAGAAAAATTTCTAAGTTAAGAAATTTTAACATTTCAAGATGAAATCTTGAATTCTTGATTTCTTGATGAACAAGTTTTATATTTTGACATGTTTTTATGAATTGTGATCTTTGGTACTTGAATTTTACCAAAAAGTCAAAGTTTGACTTTTTAGTATATAATTGACTTTGGATCAGTTGACTGCAAAATTCATCTATCAACCCAATGGGTTTGCAATGTTTTGAACCATGTCATTAGGTTAAAATGATGCAATTGGACCCTTAAGATCATGCCTTAAACCAATTGACCATTTGCTGGGTTAAAAAATCAGAAATTGCTCTTTCCTAGTCAAAACCCTAATTTTGACCATTTTGCCCTTTTGGAGATTTGATCAAATTTCTTGAGGAATTATGGTCCAAACTTGGTAAAATGATACATATGAGTTTAAAATGTTTATATGGATAAAAAATTATTAAGTTTGACTGTAAATTGGCTATAGTTGACTTTTCCCCCAATATAGTTGTTTTTTAGGTTAACTGCTCAATTGACTGGGCAAAAATGTGATCCAAGGCTTGAAACTTGACATGAGTAATCTTGAGGGTCCATAATGATCCATGAATTTCATATGAAGTATTTAAAGTTAAAAGATCCTTGTGCAATCTCAAACCCTAATTTTGGTTATCAGTGCATAAGGAGGTGTCTTGAGCTGATCAACCCCTAATGTAGTCTTGAGTCAATGGAGATCTTGTGAGCAAATTTTTGATAAGTGAGAGGGCAAATTTTGGGGTACAACACTTTACTTTCCCTTACTATCAGTTGATTCCTACACTTGAGGAGTATTATTATCAGTTGGATTTACCTATTACCGATCGTGTTCCTTTCACCTGTTTGGAGGGTGAGCCAAAATCACATGAGATTGCCGCTTTGATCCATCTGGGGAAGTTTGAGGTTGAAGCCCATATGACTAATAAAGGAGGTATTAGAGGGTTACCAACTCAGTTTTTATTGGAGAAAGCTCGTTAATTTTCCAGGATGAAGAGTACAGTCGCTTTTGAGGCAATCTTTGCTCTACTTGCTTACGGGTTCTTATTTCCTAATGTGGATAGGTTTATTAACGTTAATGCTATCAAGATCTTCATGATTGGAAACCCAGTTCCTACATTGTTGGGATATGCTTATTACTCTATTCATCTTCGGAATTCTTATCATGGGGGGATGATTATCTGTTGTACGCCTCTGTAGTATCGGTGGTTTATCTCTCATATGCCTCAGACTGATGCTTTTTGGGATGTCAGGAAGGAACCCTGTTGGGCTCCTAAGATCATGGCACTTACTCACTCGGATATTGATTGGTGTCATCGAGCTTACCAGGATGTAGAGATTTTTGACATCTGTGGTAGTTTCCCCAATGTACCTCTTCTTGGTACAAAGGGAGGAATTAACTATAACCCTGTTCTTGCACGACGACAACTTAGTTATCCGATGAGGGATAAACTAAATAGTATTCATTTGAGTAGTTTATTTCTGAAGGAGGGAGAAGACCATAAGAAAGCTAGGGAGCATATTGCAAAGGCCTGGCGTCACATTCATAATAAAGGTAGGAAAGATTTGGGACCAAGAGGGGCTGTTTCTTTGGAGCCATATCTTCAGTGGGTCTAAACGAGAGCCATATACTTCTACAATATGTAGTGAAGAGAGACATTTTCCACTTGGGTGTTGAGTGAGGCATTGTTGATTCTAAAATCCAAGCCATATCCTCTAATTTGAGATGATGCAAATTCTCCTTTCTAATGATTGTGGGTAGTAAGTATGTTTTCCATACGGACAATGACGATGATGTCTTATCTCATAAAATCAACCAACACACTTGTATTTTAAAATTTTAAAAGAGGAACTACATCTACCCTGATCCCCTATTGCACGAAAGATGGTACGTAGGCACTAAAGGTTCGCAACCGCGGTGGGTGCAAAAATCATAAAAAATATATTTCTTCTCTCACCTCCACCATCTATTTTACATACAACATTTTATAGCCAAAATATACATATTTTTACAAAGAGGTTCCTGCGGAGTACCGAAGATGTTTAGGGTGCTAATACCTTCCCTTTGCATAACCAACCCCCTTACCTTGAATCTTCCCCCCATTTTTTGGGTTACTCGCTCTTTTCCCATTCCTTTGGAAACAATAAAGCGCGGTTGCAATTTTTATTTTGATCTGTGTAAGTCTATTCAATCCAATGGCTTAGTCTTAAAAGTTTCTACCACTACAACTCCCAATACAAAAAACCCAATAGTAGCGTGGGCCTAAGTGTAATCCATCAAAATTGGTCCAAGTCCAATTACAGAAAATCCAAGATTATTTAGCTTATCAATTATTCCCAATTAAAAAATAACAAAAAATGAAAAAAGATCAACTAAATGGCAAAACGGCATTCTTCTGATCCAGATTGTGGCCATTCAACTTCATTGTACTCAACCTCATTTATTCTCATATTTGTTCTTTCCCATGATTTTCGGCGAGCCAACGCCGCCGTCACCAATCCTTCCGTATTAACTCTCTTAACATGAATCCAACATTCGTCTCCACCAATTTCAATTCACTCATTCTAAATCTACCAGAAACACATAAACCCTAAGTCTATGAGAATGAAAATTAAATGACGATGAAGGGACTTCTGGATATGCCTCCATAGGGTTATTAATCTACCTGGTCTTCTCTACATACTCATATCAAGAAACCACAAAAAAAGACGAAGAAAAGTGAGGATTCTGATCTTACCAGTCGGAGACGCTCCGACGGTGTTTCATGATTGTGCTAATTGAAATAGGAATCCAGAGATCCTTCAAGAGACAGATCGGGTAAACTCTTCTCTTCTGATATCTTTCTCTTTCTTCTTCTTCTTTGTCTATTTCTTCTTGTTGCTCTGCGAGTTTTCTGTGCGCGTTAGTGTTGATCTGAGCCGAGAGAAAGAAGCGTATGGTTGTTGTGGAAAGATCTTTTGAGAATGTTGCAAAGTGATGTTCATAGAACGACGAAGATGAATGTTTTCATTGCTTTGGAGGTTTAGCCCCACTGTCAAAAGCTTCCAATGGAGAAGCTCTTGCAGCGATGATTCAAAGATGCATATGGTAAAGGTTCGGGTTCTGAGAGGAGAGTGAGATGAAGAAGATGAATGGTGATGGAGGATTCAGAGGTGAAGATGAGTTATGGTGTGTAGTGAGGTAAGGTTAGGGATAGAGGAAACCAAATAGAGAATTGATATTTTCATAAGAAAATGGAGAATGAATGAAGGAGAAAGATGGAGAAATGGTGGTTCAGAATGGAGTGTGGTTCGTGAGAATGATGAGGAAGAAAAAATGGCGGAGGAGTTGTGGTTGAATATTGGTGAGAAAATGAAGCTGAAGATGAAACTTGAAGTGAATCAAGCGTGAAATATGTTGAAGCAAATAGAAAAATGGATGACGATTTTTGAAGATTGAAGTAGAGAGAATTTTCAAATATGTTTGGTGATTCTTCTGGTAATTCAAGAATGATGATGAAGATGGAGAGTAAAGAAGTTGCCGAAGAATTGGTGAATTATGTTATGGATTTGATGTGGAGAATTGAAGATTGCAAAGATTGAAAAGTGATAGATGGAAGAAGAGAGGAGAATAAAGAGTTTTTTCTAGTTTTTTGCGATTCTGCAAAATCAATCCAACTTGAATTGGTGAGTTTGCTTATGTCTTATACTTTTGTTAGAACTGAAAATTAGTTAGGAAACTAATTCAATCATGGCCTTTGGTTGCTGCATTTCTATTAGAGATCTGGATGGCTGGGATCTATTAGCAGCATAATTTTGGGAGGTTAAAAAAATCTGTTAGGAAGTTATTTAGGTTTTCTATTTTGATTCAGTTTTTTTTAGGCTAGTTTTGAATTCTGTTGGTTCTGTTTGAGGTTAGGGCCGGTTTGTAGTTAGGAGATTAGTTTGGAAAATTTGTTATAGGTAGTTACTTATGGTTCAGTTTGAGGGTTGAATCCTATTAGAGTGAAAAATTGTTACAAGTTGTTAGCTAATAGTCAGAAACAATTAGGACCAGCTCAGCTGAATGTTAATAAACTACTGTTAAAACAAAAATCAGTACAGCAAAAACTATTAGTAGTTAGACCATGAGGAAGTCGGAATTCTCTATTAGAGCAAGTAACTAAAAAATGTTAGCTTAGAAAACAAAGAAGTTAGTTAAAACTATTTATAAAATTCCGTTATGCTATTAGGAAAAGTTAGTTACATATTTTTTGAAGTTCTTTTCGATGGTTAGAAAATCAGTTGGAAGTTAGTTACTAATTGTTTAAAGTTTGGTTGAAGAATTATTGTTTGTCAACTGTTAATTAGAAACGCTTAGCCAGTTAGAAGCTGGTTGCAGTTTGTTATGTACCGTGACATTTTATTGTGAATGTTAGTCGAAGTTGGTAGAAAGAGCTAGCCTTTGATTCAATTTGAGCAAAACTGATGGACTGGTTTAATGCTGATAGGAACGATTTTCTTTGTGTGAAATGATCTTGAAACATTACTCTGACTTTCTGTTTTGGTTTGAAAACATTCTTTCTGATTTTACTAATGCAGGCTGCAGGTTTGTATGGTTTTGTTTTGGTACGTGCAGACTAGCTCACATTTTGGACATCAAGGCATAATGCACTTGAAGCATGGTTTGTATTAAGTCAATAAAAAGGGAGAGGATAGCGTGAAAGGTTTGGATGTAGTGTGATTAATTTAGGCATGGTTCAAATAGGTCATGAAGTCCATGGTAAAAGATGAAGATGTAAGATTAAGCTTAAGATACATTTTCTTGTAACTGATTAAATGCCTTTTTTTGTAAATGTTTCTTTAGACCTTTGTAACTTTTTTTGTAATCTTGAAATGGCACGTACTGTAACATAATGAATTGTGAATGAAAGACGCTTGAATGATTGAAGTTGAGTAATTTGAATGACATGGGTGGGAATAGTTCCGACTTGTTCTTTTGTAATAGAATTTTGATTCCTTTTGTAAATTCGTAACATTTCTTCCTTGTAGCCGGTAGTAATTGTGTGACTTGTATCTTGAGAACTTATACCGCACCTGCTTATGGTTTGTAGGAAATTTAAGCCTTTTGTGTCTTTTGAGAATTATGTAGTCAAAGCAGAAGCTTGAATGAGATGTAACTAGTAGAACTTGAATACGTTGAAACTTGCTACGATTCAAAATTACATGTCTATTATTTATGAGCTTTTGCAAGATGGATCCTCTTGAACCATGATTCAATAAAACCTGAATTGGTTAATTGAAGAGTGGATTAATGTCATTTCATAGTCATTAAGCCCGATCAAATGATAAGCACACTTATATGAGGAGACGTCTTGATTCAAAGACCATGTATGTTAGGTCACACTCTTGAGTTCTTGACAAGAAAAACTTGCAACCTGTTGTTCAGCAGAAGATAATAGCCTTGTAGCTTAATGGAGAAAAAGTCCAAAAAATGAGCATGAACTGAAACCCTAATTCCACAGTCTTGTACACCAAGAAGAACCAAAATAATCAACATATACCCCTCCAATTAGCTGTAAACCTTAGCTTCATAACTACTGATCTTTTAAACCTCAAGTGCTCTATTTTTTATGAAAAGGCATGTGTGATACGGTGGGAGAACTGACTAGTGTTTTGCGTTTGTATTCGCAAATGTTGCGGTTAGCAAGAGTCGCCACCGACTTTTTACTTTATCCTAAAGGAAAGGTTAAAAAAGCACAGCAAAAACCTTTTGAGATATTTCGTGGGTTCGGGGGGTAGATTATGAAAAGGGAAGGTATTAGCACCCTTTTCATCCATGGTTATCCATGGGCTCTTAGTTACTTGGTTTTTTAGATCACTTGCCTTGTTTTTCGATTGCTTTGAAAATGGTGTGTGTGTGGGTGCTTTTTGAAAATGTTTTTGGAAAAAGATGCCTTGTCTTAGGCAACTAATGTATTTGACTCGTGTTTGAGTGTTTTACAAAAGTGTGAATCTTTTCGAAAAGATGTTTCAAATGTTTTTGAGAGTTTGTTTGAAAGTGTTGTGGATTGTGGTTTTTGAAAAGAAGGCAAATGTTTTTGCAAGTTCGATCTCAAGTAACTAAGAGTTTTGTCTACCCTATTGTACTCAAAGGTTTTTTGTCATGTTTTAACCCTTTTTTAACAATTTTGTTCCACCATTGAAATTGATGGACAATCTTGCGTTTAGGAAGTTTATTCGGGACGGGCGCGGGTCATCGTATGGACCATGAATGCAATGATGCCAAGTGTCTTTGGCAATTCGCTTTGAAGGGACTATGATCGTTCCGTTTAGGCAACACTTTGAGACTTATGATCATTTGATTTTGTTTTGCCAAAGATACTCGACGTGCAAGCATGGCCCATTTTGGAAGGCAACATGTGGGATTACCCTAGGGGGTGCAAGTGTGATTGTGTATTGATTACATGTATTTGTCTTGTATTAGGTTATCTAGCGTTTTATTTTATGTACATACAAACCCTAGGTCTAACCATGGCATAATTGAAAACTGTAAATTGCGGAATGTAAATCTACGCTATTACAAAATAATATCCGGGAGTGGGGGTATAAATGTACAAGGGGATGAGACTTATAGTACCCAATAATTTACAACCAAATCGAATGTCGCGATCAAATGAATATCAAATATAAATGTAAGATAAACATGTGTATAGGGTAATGTGAATGTATTTGTGTAAGTGTACAAATGTATATGTATGTGAATTGTGTATGTGTAATTATGTACAGGTGCGAAATGTGAAATCGAGTCGTATTAGGGTTTGACCTAGAGAAATGTTTTTAAATGTATTTTTGATTTACATGTTAAATTATGTACAAAAGAAAAATGAAGTGTTTTGATTAAATGTTCAATTTTTAATTGGAAAGTATTTTAGTCCAAATGTTTGTGAGTTGAATATTAGAGAAAATGTGTATTTAATTGTTATGTATGAAAAAGAATGTTAACTAAAAAAAAGGAGTTTAATTTTAATTATGTATGAAAAATGTATAAAATGTATTTCAATTAAAAAAGTATTTTCAATTTAATTATGTATGAAAATGAGAAAAGATAATATGTACGAATGTGTTTCAATATGTAAAAAAAATATTTTCAAGTTAATTGGTATAAAAAGTATTTTGTTATTGTTATGTACAAAAGTGGTGAATTAAAAAGTTTCAATTTTAATTATATGATAAAAGTGTTTTATTATTTAGGTTAGTATTTACAAAATAAAAAAAGTGAACATTTTTTATAAGATAAAAAGAGGGTTAGTGTTTTATAAAAATGAAGTAAGTTAATTAAGAATGTTATATTAATTAAAACTATATTTAGTTAGAAAATAAATATTGTTTGTAAAATAAAAGGGATTAGAATTTAATGTTGTTAAGAAAAAAGAAGAGAATGGTTAGTGTTTAGTGTTGTAAAAAAAGAGAAGCATTTTAAATGGGCTTCAGGCAAATTTCAAAACGGGTCAGGCCCATGTTGTCTTGAACGAAATTAGGGTTTAGGCATTGTTTCAGTTTGGAACGAAGGCTAGGGCTTGTGAGGCAGCGACGGCGCGTTGAGTTTCATCTTCTCCGTTCAATTTCCTGAGCCATCCGTCCCTCCGGCCACCAACATCACTCTCGAACCTCTCTTCCCTCCCTAGCACGGTCTCCACATCTTCTTGAAACAAGGTTGGTTCTTAGTTGTTATGTCTTTATCTTTTCTTTTCTGGATTCGCGTGGAATTTGTTCTGAGCTCTTTATTTTTTTGTTTTTTATGAGGTGAAAGGGAAGGGATAGAAGGCTCGTTACCTGATTTTGGAGATGGAGGAGAGAAGAAGGGGTGATGCTTCAGGAGGCCGGAACGGCGGTGATGGACTTTGAGCTTGCCTCGCTTTTGACGCCTTCCTGGTACTTTCGTTCTTTTGATATGTTAGGGCTTTGATGATGATGTACACTGAGAAACCCTAATTCACTTCTTTATCTCTTCTTCCACTATGATGCCTTTTGGGAATTTGTATGTTGCTTGAACATTTGCTTTGAATACGCTTCTTATTGTTGCCTTTGTGTTGTTGCCTGGAATTTTTGCTGAATGGTTGCCTTGAGATGCCCAGTGATGATCTCAGATCTGAGGGCCTATGTTGCCTTTGATACTTTGTTTTCCTCTGAGTCCCTGATGCTTCTTTCTTTCTTCTTCTTGAGAGGCTATATGCTTGCTTGTGTGCCTTACTGAGATGTTTATGATGAAGCCCCTGATGCCTTGAATGATTGTCCTGTGTTATCTTTAATTCGCCCTCTTGTACGTCTGCTTGCCTTTATTGTCTTGACTGATTTTGGACAGTTATTGCCTTGAGTGTGGGTTGTAATATGATGCTTGAAGGTTGAGGCAGGGTATTGGTGTTTGATAGGTTGCAAGTTATGGTTTTTTGTTATGACAGTAGTGGTGTTCTTTGATTTAGGCAGGTTGTGGCATTTCTAAGTTATGTGCTTGAAGGTTGAGGCCTTGACAGGTTCTATATCTTTTCTATCTCCTCACTTCTGGACTGTGCTTACTGCCCAACTCAGTTTGTTATTTTCTGATTTTTGTATCTTTTTCTTCCTTTCTAACCTTACTGAACTGTCTTGCATTGGCTTGTGTTTTCTGAGACTGATGCAGAGTGGATGAAGTTTTGTGGACAAGGTTCAGGTTTTTGATATTGGTTAGATGGATTTTTGTGCAGCTACTGAGTTGTATATATCTCTTCTCTCTTCTATCTGTTCTACTGTCTCTTCTGAACTGATATCTTGAACTGTCTGCTGTGCTGAACTGAACTGTCTTGGCTTTTTGATTTTGTGTATCTTTTTTTTGACCTGCTACTGCACTGTCTTGTGGATCTTCTATTATGCAGAGTTGATGAAATTTGTACACATTCCTCTCTCTTCCTTTTGCCTGCTGTGCTGATGTCTATGCCTAACCTGAACTGAGTTTGCTTTATCTCTCTTTACTCTCTCTTTACAGTACAGCAAAGAATTTTTATATAATTTAAGTTGTACTTTTCTGAAGGGGCCCTGGATGGGAAGTGATGATTAAGATCTTAGCTTGCATCTTACATTTTGCATCTTTATCTCTTTTGACAGTTTATGTGTGCTGACTTCCTTTTCCTTGATATCTTGGCTAAATCTTTTCATGACAGCTTGGGTACTTGTGATTTTCTTTGAGTGGACTTTGGGCATTTTGACAGTAGCCTTTGCTTTTGGATAGAAAGTTTGGATTTGAACTTTTCAGTTTGGATTGGATTTTGAATCTTGAATTTCTATGCAGCTTGAAATTTGTAACTTATGCATTTTTGACATTTGCATTTCATGAAATAAAATAATCTTCCCTCTCTGTGAACCGGGAGAAATCCCGTGATTTGCAGAGAGGGTCAACTGATCCCAGTCAGTGGCCCCTAATGATGAGCAATTTTTAACTGTCCTTTTTAAATGTCTTCTGACTTTTCTTGTTTCTTTTTGCAGATGAAAAATAGAATACCGGAGCGGAGTGAAGAATGAAGAATATTTAGAAAATAGGATAATTTTTTCATTCTATGTAATATTTAAATTAAATGTAAATTATTGTCTGTAATAAACAACAATTTGTACAAATAACTCAAATATCAATAAAAGTTTAAATTATCCGATTAATTCTAATTTCTTTATTGTTTATTTATTTATTTAAAATTCTTAGAATTAAAACAATTGAAAAATAAATTCAATCATTTAATTTCAGAATAATAAATAACTTAAATAAAACAACATTGATCAATTAAGTCTGTCTTATTCAACATCCAGAGCAAAGAAGCAGTCGATCCAAAAAGACTGATCAAACGCATAAGCACTATGAATCCAACACTGCATATATCTTTTGACTGATGAATTCAAACCAATCGCCTCCTCTTACTGATTTGTCATAAACACTGATTCTTGCAAGTACTGTAAATCCAACTGCAACCCTTCTTTGACTGGCCCAAACAAAATGAATTTACGCCACTGTCTCCTTTGCTGATTAAACCAAGATAACGCGAATTTTAATCCGAATCTTGAAATAAACCGCAAAGTGCTGTGGAATTTAGATTCTTCTGAGAATATGCCCATAAAACCCTAATTCCGATTAAATGCCAAATCACGCTCGCTTGATCAAAATTGAACCAAAAATCAATCAAACCCTAGGCCCACTGTATGAAACAATTCAGAGCTCTGAAAATCAGTAAAAACCCTAGTTTTGCTTGACTGTCAAGAAAAGTCCGTTTGTCCGATTCTTGAGCCAGTTTGAGAAGTCAGGAAATGTTTGAAGCTGAGATTTCTTGGGGGGAAAAATGCGAGGGCAAATTTTGGGGTACAACAGTTGCCCCTGTTCAATCTTCTTTGACCTGAAGAGTTAGATTGGCAAGTTTGCCTTTCGCGACTTGAAGGTAAAAGAAGATTGGACACTAATGTGCCCAGAAAATTTGCGCTCGTTGATGTGACGGTGGAGGTGAATGGGCTTAAAGATGCCATTTGGTGATGGGCTTAAAGATGCCACCTGGTGCGAAAGAAATTATCGGGGGATGGGCTTAGAGATGCCATTTGAGAATGGGCTTACAGATGCCATTTGGCGACTGCTGGTAGGAGGACGGGCTTATAGATGCCATATGGTGATGTTGAACTGTAGGTCAATGGTGAGTGGACGAGTATCAGAAGGGCATCCCTGTTTTGGAATATCTCTGAATTGGGGTCTGAACAAGCAACAGATTGATGTCCGTGTCTGGAGAATCTGTAAACTATTTTCAGGAGTTGGGACTGAACAAGCAATGGAGCAGCATCCGTTGTTGGGAAGCGTCCGTAACCTATTTTCAAAAATTGAGAAGAGTCTGAATCAGTTGGTAGATTGACATCCGTTGTAGGGAAGAATCCGTAAACTGTCTTCAAAAGTTTGAGAAGAGTCTGAACAAATCGGTAGATTGACATCCGTTGTAGGGAAGAATCCGTAAACTTGTTTCAGAAGTTGAGAAGTTGAAGAGGAACCGGTGTAAGGTTTCTGCTAATGCGTCTGAATGAATCTGGAATAAGTATCAGAATGTTGCCGTGTCCGGGTCACATCTGAACTATTTTTGGATGAACCTCAGGAGATGATCTGTGTCTATCGACTGATCTTACCTGAAAAGGCAAAGGGTTATTTGTATGCAATGTTATGATGCATGATGCAATGTATGTGACATCAATATTTATGAATGTGATGGATGCGCATGTAAGCTGATGAGCTAATCTTGCCAAGGATACATGATTCCGAGATGGCTGAAGATAAAAGCATCTTGACTGCTGCCGGGGAAAATAAATCCTTGGCTGTCGCTGGGGAAGAGAATTCCTGATGACCTCTACTGGGGAGTTCCAAACTAGTAGACTCATGCCGGGGAGACCAGATTGAGAATCTTCGGTTTGATGGGAGGTAACCCTGGAGACTTCACTGGGGAACTCAAAAATTGCTTCCTCAAAACTCTGTGGGGAGAAGGTTTGAAAGTCTGACTCCGCTGGGGATTGAAGGAACTCCGCTGGGGATTAGGGAGAATTTTGGCGAGCGCGATCTTCCGTGGTGGTTAGCTTTGAGAAGAATCTGAACAAGCGATAGGTTAACATCCGTTTACTTGGAGAACCCGTGAACTATTTTCAGAAATCTTGAAGTTGAACCAGCAATAGAACAACATCCGTTGTTGGGAAGCGTCCGAAAACTAAATTCAAAGGTTGCATCTGAACAAGTTGATAGATTAACATCCGTTGTTGGGATGAATCTATGAACTGTTTTCAGAAGTCTTGAGAAGAATCTGAACAAGTCGGTAGATTGGCGTCCGTTGTTGGGAAGAATCCGTAAACTGTTTCAGAAGTCTTGATAAGAATCTGAACAAGTCGGTAGATTGGCGTCCGTTGTTGGGAAGAATCCGTAAACTGTTTCAGAAGTCTTGATAGGGAACCGGTGTAGGGTTTCCTGATGATGAGCTTGTGTAAAAACTGCATCGGTTTTGAACACTTTTGACATTCGAATGCCCCAAGTGGTGATGTAGATAAAATCCTGGTTTATTACAGGTGTCGGTCTACAATCGGTCGTTCACAGATGTTTCCTGGGTTGTTGCAGGTGTTGATCTGGAATTCTTCAGACATGCCCTGGCTGGATACAGGAGTCGAATCTGGAAAGGTGATAGTTGATAGATATGCCCTGGCAGGATACAGGAATCGAATCTTCAAACTCTTCAGACATGCCCTGGCTAGATACAGGAGTCGAGTCTGGAAATGGTCAACAGATATGCCCTGGCCGGATACAGGAGTCGAATCTGGAAATAGTCGTCAACAGATATGCCCTGGCTGGATACAGGAATCAAATCCTCGAACTCTTCAGACGTGCCCTGGCTTGGTACAGGAATCGAGTCTGGAAATGTGGTCAACAGATATGCCCTGGCCGGATACAGGAGTCGAATCTGGAAATAGTCGTCAACAGATATGCCCTGGCTGGATACAGGAATCGAATCTTCGAACTCTTCAGACGTGCCCTGGCTAGATACAGGAGTCGAGTCTGGAAATGTTGTGGTTGATGTGTTGAACACTTTTGACATTCGAATGCCCCAAGTGGTTGTGAAGGAGTCTTGAATCAGATTATTCTGCATATTGAGAGATTTCTTGAAATCTTGACTGGACTGCCCCAGGTTAACTGAACTTTGAAAGATCTGTTGGACCTTGACTGGACTGCCCCAGGTTAACTGTACTTTGAAAGATCTGTTGGACCTTGACTGGACTGCCCCAGGTTAACTGAATTGTGACATGTCCTGCCCCTTGTTGATAGGAGATTTGATGGAAGTGTTATCCTCTTGAAGTGATTTTGACTTACTGAGAGAGTTTTCGTTCCTCCGAACATCCGCTGTATGAACTTCTTCGCTGTCAAACAAAAGGGGTCAAATGCAGACAACGATATTCGAATAATGCAAAGTTTATGTTTGTCTCGAAGTTTTGAAAAATGCGTTTTTAGCAGAAAACTTTTCATAAGACAAGTTAACACAGGATTTAGAGCAAAGCCCTACAGGAGTCAGGATACCTTTTGTAACAGTATGCTTTCGAACTAACCCATGCTTCAATTAGGACTTTTGAAGGGTTGTAACGTGGCCTGGTTCACGGTTTAAGAAACAAAGGATAAAGGCTCAAAGTATATTTGTACCCACCCGCTCTTCGTGATGTCCTTCAACCTAAGCTCAGTCAATTGTGCGTCGCACTCTGTTTTGAGTTTGGAACGACTTTCGGGCGATGGTTCACCAGTTTGAATTTTTGGGAGACAGTCATCATCTCTTTTTTTATTTTCAACACTTTTTCATGTTGTTGAGGGTTTTGTAATGACCTCACTATTTTGATTTTGATTTGTTATCCCTAACTTTTGCCTGACTGTTACCGTTTTCGGGATTACTGTCAGCGGGATGCCCCAGCTTTCTTAAGCCTCCTTTATAGGTTCTGGCTCAGTGGGCTTTTCTCTTTTGAGAGATTGACTGTCTATGTGATAGGGAACCACCCTTGTCTTTTGATTCCGAAGGAACGCTTTCTTTTTTGACGTCGTTCGTTGTATTATGAACTGAGAGTTTGCGACTTCAATGCGCATTTTCTTTTGAATTAACTGAGATACTACCCTGCCCCAGGTTTATATCAAAGGTTTTGATTGTATCAGAACAAGAAACTCCTACTTCTTTGGCTCGAAGGGGTTGACTAGGGATTAACTTCCTTATAACTCCAGTGTTTGGGAATTGAAAGAAATGCCTGTACATCATCAGCAAGGTCTGTTCAAAAGCATACTGTATAAGATCACGGTATTGTTTCGTCATCCTCCCTCTAAAGGCTTGCAGCTTTTTATCAAGAGTCAAATATCATAAAGAAAAGCATAAGAAGAGTGAAACGAATGGATGAATTCAAGACAAACATATGCAATGCATTAATGAAAACAGAGTTTAACATCAACAAATAATTGTTTGACAGCAAAAGAAATTACAACTTTGAAAAATTCAAAAAAAGAGAAGCAAAAGTCTTTCAGCTTCGAGCCTCGTCACTTCAAGCGGAGAACCCTTTAACGGAAGATCTTCATCTCGCCGTCTGGCATGAACCTCAGCACTCCAATGTCAATCAGATCTTGAATCTTGTTCTTCAAGGCCCAACAGCTATCGGTATCATGTCCTGGGCTATAGGAGTGGTAAACACAAAATGCATCGGGATGATAGCCAGGAGCGGAGGTATTTGGGTTCCGGATAGGATCCCTCAAAGCAGTCAGATTAACCTCCAACAAGCGCTCCAGAATTAGAGATGACGGTATGTCAGTCTCCGTGAACTGCCTTCCCGACGTTTCTTGTCTACACCGATTACCCCGCTGACGCCGACGAGGTTGTTGATGAGATTGTGACCCTGAAGCTAGCAGAGGAGCTTTCCCCTTGTCTTCTTGAGTTGATGGAGGTTGAGCGGTGACTTGCTCTTCGACCTCAGATGTTTGCCCCAGTTGGTTGTTTGGAAGCAGTTGGCGGACCAGAACTCCGAGTTCCTCTTGTCTTTGAGATAGGTCTTGGATGAGAGCCATCTGGCCCACCAAATATCCCATCACTTGGGTCCTCAGTGTTGTCAGATCAAATTTCAGCTCCGCAATCTGATCACTCCTGGCATTGTTGGAACTCCCCAAGTCCTTGGTGAGGAGAGCTTTCATCTCTTCTTGCCCCAGAGACAAGTTCAGGAACATCTCTTGCAGCTGAGCGGTCTGGTCTTGGATGTCTTTGACAGACCGTTCTAGAGCCATCTCTTGCTGAAATAAACAGCAGGAGAGTAAGGAAACCTGAAAAAGGAAAGGTCGTCAAAATGCAATGCATGATATGTGGATGCATGTTTTCAAGGATCTCTTGGGGTAAACACAAGAAAATGTTAGAGGTTGAACTCTGCTCTTGGATTGGAGATCTCTGTACCGGTGGACGTCCTTCCACGAGAATCAAGCTCACCATGTCGAGTGGGTCATAGCCACTGATTCAAGTTGTTGTACTTGAATTTTGTTTGGAGAGCTTTGTGTCGGTGGATGTCTTTCCACGAGAATCAAGCTCACCATGTCAAGTGGGTCATAGCCACTGATTCAAGTTGTTGTACTTGAACTTTGACTGGATTGGTTAGAGGAGAGACCTCTTGCCCCTTGATAGATGTCTGGTTCAACGTAACCCTGCATCAAAAGAACCCTCGAGATCCTTGAAATGGTTATTGAAAATGCTAAAATGCTATGGCATGATGTT